>CM060904.1:333680025-338680025 GCA_030737815.1 Allium fistulosum | reverse complement strand
CAGGTGTCCATAATGTGTTTCATGTGTCTCATCTTCGTAAGCATATGCATGGTCTAGAGACTAATATTCCTCCGACTACGTTGGAAGATGTAATAGTAGAACCAAATTTGACTTTTGTTAGACAAACAATTCAGGTTGTAGCGAGAGATGAGAAGAGATTAAAAGACAGTCAAGTTAGTGAAAGTTCAGTGGAGCAACAATGCGATGGAATGTACCTGGGAGACAGAAAACAAGATTAGAGATACTTATCATGATCTACTGTAGGGGTATGTTCTATATTTTCTTTATATAGGCTGTTTTCTAGTCGGGTAGACTAGTATGGTAGTGAAGAGATGTTATAGATGATTGCTATGTTTAGTATTTAGTCCTTACCGAATTTTGAGGACGAAATTCTTTAAGGAGTGAAGCATGTAACATCCCTAATTTTTGATAACGTTATTCAGGAGATTTAATTAGATCAATTAAATAGAATAATGTAGAGACTAGAATGATAAAGGGATTGAGATTTGAAAATTAAATAGAGGCCGTCCTTAACTAAATGAAATTGTAAGAATGGGTTTATAAAATGGTTTTATAAGTTAAGAGAATATGGCAAGGGTATTATGGGAATAGCCGTATATAACCCCATAACCCCTAAACCTTTACCTTATCCTCATTCACGTTTTCACAAAGTAAAAACATAAACAAAGGAGCTTTGAGGCCGGCCACAACCCTAGAAGAAAAGGAGATCAAAAATCAACTAAAAGCTAAGGATTCAAGCAAGGAAGAATTAAGCAAGGTCAAATCTCAAGTTACTTATCCAAAACAAGGTAAATAATAAGCAAAACCATCTCATTTATGTTTTAATGAACATTTTCATTTTGGGTTTTAAGTTTAAAACCGTTTGGATGATTTGAAGGATGATATGCTTTGATTATATGCCATGATTGATTTAAACAAGAATCTATATAAAAGGTTTGGTTCGATTTTAAGGCTTAAATCATGTAAAATGGGTTTCGAATGCCATGAGGATTTGATATATTATGTAAAACATTATTTTGGAGATGATTTTAAATTTTCATAATTATCTAAGCTATGGATAATTTATTATGAATTTTGAATGGAAGAATAGATAACTTGGGTTTAGAATTAATTTCGGCAATTATATAAAGTATTTTGGGTCCAAAATTTATATATGATAGAAAACATATTAAAAGTGAATTAATATGATTTTTGGAGATTTTTCCTAAGTGATTTACTATGGAAATTAAATTAATTAAGTTTAAGGACTTAAATGTCTTAATTGTTTTGCTAAGGGGAAGGGCTTCTTTGCTAAAATATTATAATTACTAATTGATGATTTTGGCAGCATTTTTTTAAAAAAAGATTTTGGTAAAGTATTTCGCAACCAATCATATTTTGACAAATAAGACAAGGGTATAAAGGAATTTCTTTTAAAGGTATAAAATCTATTTTGCCTTGAATTACAAACTTGCCACTTCCATTTGCTTGCTTTCGAAATCATCCCAGATTGCCTTTTGTACTCATTCGAAACCAATACGCATGATATCAAATAGCTGGTATGTAGTTTAATGGGGAAAGGCGAAAGGGGATGGTGTCGAAAGCTAGCATTCGAAGGGGTTGATGCCATTTCAATAACTTTCGAATCAATCCACTTGCCTCTGTTTTTCTTTCGAAAGAGTCACCGCTTGTTTTTTAAGAAGCTATCGAAAGGGTTATAACTTTCGTAGGGATTACCGCTTACCTTTGTTATAAATTAGCTTTCGATTGAGTTTCCATGTATTAAGTTTTAAAACGGAGCTTTCGAAAGGGTAGTTGCTTTTGAACCAAGTCGAAACCTAGTTGTTGTCTTCATACCATTCGAATAGGTTAAAGGCCGCTTTTCTTTATAGTCTTATAACAATGAGCTTGAAAGGGAAGACTTTGTTTTATTAATATTGAAGCCACTTCCTAATGCTTTCGAAAGGGTCCCTGTACTTATTTATATTTAATGTTTCGAAGGCAATGGTTTTGAAAGGTCGTTTTGAAGCTATCATTCTCCCAATTATTTCACTTAAAGATTATTGCTTTCGAAAGAGTGGTTTCAAAGCCATCTTTTTCCCCAAACTCTTTTAGTTGGAGATTAATGTTTCGAAAGGGGTTACTTTCGCCTATGTTCACTTTGACCCAGAAGTTACATTTAAGGTTAAACCCAATGATTTTAAAGAGATACTTCAAATGGTTTCGAAGCTATGCTTCTATAAATCCTACTTGGACTAAGAGGTTTTGAATGATAGCTTTAATACTTTCAAAAGGAATGTTTTAATGGTTTCGAAAGGAAGGTTTTGATGCTTTTGAAAGAGATGTTTTGAGTGTTTTTAAAGGCATATATTTAAGTGTTTTGAAAAGGTGGTTTGAATGCTTTCGAAGGGTATAATTTAATGGTTTTGAAAGAGGGTGTCTAAGGTTTCGAAAGCCTTAGTTTTCAAAACAAAGAACCCAATGTCATTAACCCATAGCAATATAAACGGGTTTTGAAATAACATTTAACTTTGGAGTCTTTGAAGAGGCTTTCCTTGCTAAAGATAATAGGTTAAAGGTATTAACCATGTTTCATTTAAAAATGATTGCAAGGATATTAAACCATGGATGGTTGTGTTATCATGTTATGATTAGTTATATGCGTGCTTCTTCTATAAATATATTCACTTTATAATTAACCCATAACTATATTTTAAGGAGTTAAGGGCAGAATAACCAGCTAGGTTGACCTAGTAGTGAATATATATTGAGTTAACTCCTGTATGAGTAGAGTTGCATCCAAGAGGTCAGGTAGACCAAAACATAGGATACCCAAAGACTAATCAAAGAGTTGTTAGATTAGACAGGTTCATAGTAAACCCATGAAAACTATGTTTGGAAAGTGTTATTGGCAGGGGCCAATAAGTTCTTAGTGATCCCACGAAAACTATATCTGGATTAAGTTATTGACAGAGATCAATAGGTTCATTGTCAACCCATGAAAACAATGACATGAGAGAAGTTTTTGGAGAACCCAATAAGTTTATAGTGAGTTCATGAAAACTATAATTGGATGAAGTTAATGGTAGATACCAATAGGTTTTAGTGATCCCATGAAAACTATGAAACCGGAAGATAGTCCGTAAGCTTTGAACAAGTTATTAGTCAACCCATGAAAACTAATAGGTTAATGGTGACTCTAGAAACTATAATGGAGACAGATAATCCAATGAATGGGGATGGGAAATCCAAAATATATTGCATGTTTGCATATCATCGTGATATATTTTACAACGTTATGTTTTAACCATTATGGATGCAGGTGCACATCATATGGTTATTATAAATTTTGGATAAGATACCAGTAAGAGGAAAACCAGTTTCGCTAATCGGTTTTGTATCACTAGATATCTATATGGTTCGAGATGGCAAGTTATTATTCACACCATGTTTTTTGTCTGACCCGAAGTTTATGTTTTCCCCTTAAACTCTCGAGTGCTCAATTAATTTTGAGTAGTTTGAGAGTTAAGGTTTTTAGGTACTCCTTTAGACGAATAAGCTTCTGGAGACATGCAGGAGGCAAGCTAGCTATTAGGAGTTCTTTCTGTTTGATTCTGCTGTATTTTGGTCGTAATGGCAAAGTTGTTTAATTGCCTATGTTTAGACCCTGATCATCCAAGGAGGTATCTTCATATGTCGATCTTGGCGTATTTTGTAATTATATTTCTTTGAGCGTGGGTTACGAATTGGGATTATGTAATGATTATGTAATAAATCTGATTGTAAGGTTATTAAACTCAGTCTCCCTTTACTCTCATCTCCTTCAGTTGTCACCATGTGTATCTCACTGCTTGCCTCAATTTCTAAGTCAGCAAGTATAGATAAATCCTTAAATTCTTCCATCATCAACATGGCTACCTTAGCATGTTGTCTACTCAAGGCATCTGCAACCTTGTTTGCTTTACCTGGTGTATAAAGTATGTCTAGGTCATAGGCAGCTAGAAACTCCACCCATATATGTTGCCTCATGTTCAAATCTTTTTGTGAGAAAAGATATTGCAGTGCCTTATGATCTGTGTACAAATTAAATTTGGCACCTAATAAGTAGTGTCTCCAAAGCTTCAATTTATACACCACTGCTGCTAACTCAAGATCATGGGTTGCATATCTTGTTTCATGTGGTTTTAATTGTCTGGATGCATAGGCTATTACTTGATCTTGCTGCACCAACACAACTCCTAGCCCAAAACCACTTGCATCAGTGTACACAATTAAATCCTCATTTCCTTCAGGTACCCTTAATACTGGTGCATTAACTAAAGCTTCTTTTATCTTGATAAAAGCTTGTTCACATTTTTCAGTCCATGCAAATGCTTGATTCTTTCTGGTTAAATTAGTAAGTGGTGATGACATTTTGGAAAAATGTTTTATGAATCTCCTATAATATCCTGCCATCCCTATGAATGATCTAACTTAACTCACTGTGCTAGGTCTCTTCCATGCTTGGATAGCTACAACTTTGTTGGGGTTCACAGAAATTCCTTTAGCAGAAATGACATGACCAAGAAAATGTACCTCCTCTTTCCAAAATGCACATTTTGAAAATTTTGCCTTTAAATCTTTTTCCCTCAATCTAGACAAAACCAGATGCAAATGATTTTCATGCTCTTCTACTGTTTTGGAATAAATTAAAATATCATCAATAAAAATTAGCACAAACTTGTCCAGATAATCCCCGAATATCCTATTCATTAAATCTACAAAATATGAGGGGGCATTTGTCAACCCAAATGGCATAACCATAAACTCATATAAACCATACCTAGTGTTAAATGCAGTGTACTTAACACTTGAGTCTTCAACTTTCATCTGATGGAACCCAGATGCTAAGTCTAATCTAGAGAATATTTTAGCTCCACTGAGTTGATCAAAAAGATCATCAATCCTAGGCAATGGGTATTTATACTTGATGGTAACCTTATTTAACTCCCTGTAATCTATGCACATCCTCAAAGTACCATCATGCTTCCTTACAAACACTACTGGAGCACCCCAGCATGAGTTGCTTGGCCTTATAAACCCTATACCTTCTAATTCCTCTTACTGGTTTTTCAACTCCTTCATTTCACTTGGCCCCATTCTGGTGGGTTTCTTAATTATTGGGTTTGCTCCTGGAATGAGGTTGATTTGAAACTCCACTGGTTTATGGTGTGAAACACCCTTAACCTCCCCAAACACATCCAAATATTCATTGACTATGGGAATTTCTTCAATGGAAGGTTCACTGAAATCCTTTTCCAAGTCAATTAAATGATATATTTTTCTTTCTTTAGCTACTTCACATAAAATTATGATTCTCTCGCCTCTAAGGTTTTGCAATGATATGGTGGATGAATCTAAATTAATAATGGCTTTAAATTGCCTTAACCAGTCTACCCCCAATATAACACCTATATTTGGGTAGTTTAAAACATATAAATTGGAAATAAAAATATTTCCTCCTATGTTTAATTCCACATCCACACAAATCATATTTAAAACACTAGAACTCCCCAGTGGACTTTGTACAAGCAATGGTGTTTCAACCAATATGCAGTTCAGTTTTAGCATTTTAACTATTTCATAAGAAATTAGAGAATGAGTTGCCCCAGTATCATATACTACTGCTATGGGTATGGTACAGATAAGTAGTGTACCTTCCACTTGACCATGATTTTCAGCACTAGTCTCCACTGTGGATTTGCTTTTGCCTTCCAGATTTGCCAATTTTCCTTGCTGTTTGTACTCAGGACAATTACTCTTCATATGCCCCTCTTTCCCACATAGGTAGCACTTGAAGGCTCCTCCTTATAATTCTGGGCACCTTGGTTTGATGGGTCCCTCCTTTCCACAATGATGGCAAACAAATTTCTTCTTATCATCATTAGCCTTGGTGTCACTGGCCTTTTTGTTATCTGTTTCCTCTTTCTTCTTGTCATAAGGGTGGTATCTTCCCTTATTCTTCTTGTTATTGTTGTTCTTAAAATTTCAATAATTCTCTCTTTCCTTGTCATGCTGCTCAAATTTCAAAGCCAGATCTATTACTTGATCAAAAGTCTTATCAGCATATGGTAACATGGCCTTGCTAAGTCCTGGGTTCAAACCTTTAATATACCTATCATTTTTGGATGCTTCATCAGCCACTAGCATTGCTCCATATTTGGATAATCCCTCAAATTTTTGAGTATACTCAATGTGTAACAACCCGTATTTTTAACACTTTAAAAATACGAATTAAAATAAAAAAATTTGGATAAAAATCCGAAGGAAATAAAATTTTGTGTTGTTAAATGTGAATTACAAGTTAAAATACAAAACTGAATTCTGAAATAACTTATTTGTAAATTAAATAAAGATGTTAACTTGTAATTGAACGTAAGTAAAGATTTAAATTTGAATATAACAAGTAATTGAATTGAATTGAATTTGATTGTAAACAACGAAATAAATAAAATGTTACATTTAATATTGAAGTTATAATATTGAAATCAACGTAAATGAATGTAATTTAATATTACTGTGAATTTAAATAAGATGGTAGTTGAAGAAAATGAAAGTAAATGAATTATAAACTATTGATAATAATGTATAAGTAAATGGTTGATTCAATAATGAAAGTGTAAATCGAAATAAAAGAATTCAATTGGAATTAAATAACTTGAATTTGAATTACAATAAAATTGAACGCTGAATCTACTATAATCTTTTATATTGGATTTATAATGGAAAACTGCATTGTAAAAGATTGTTAATTACTGTGAAATTAAAAATGGAATTTGTGAACAATTGAAATTTGATTTAAAAGTTAATAATTTAAAATTGGGAATTTTATATTGAAATTAAACAGTCGAATAATTTATTTTTCGAATATTGGATTTAATTAGACAATTAAATCGATAATTTAATAAGTTAAATTTCAGAAATAATTGAAATCGAGTTGAATATGATTGAAAATGATTTGTAAAATTTTATCTTATCATATTGGAGTTATAAGAATGTTATAGAACTTTTAAAATTAATTTTTGAGTTAATTTGTGAAAATTGAATATTTTAATATTTAATTATCGATTGTAAAATAGCTAATTTTTGAGCAGTCTCAGAATTGAACGAAACAAGTTCCATTGGGTCCGTAACAGTTAGTTATTACCGGATTTCAATTTTCGTATCAATCGGAATTACGGTTTGACCGTGGCAGCTCGAAACGCATCGAGTTATTTTTAATTTATAAATCGTCGAGTTAAAAATAGTCATTTTTCAAAAAGTCTCGGATTTCGACGAAACCAGTTTCATCGGATCCGTAATGCGATATTATTGTAAGGTTTCAAATTTCGTAATTTTTGGATTTACCGTTTGTCCGGTACGAATTAAAACGCATCGAAATCGGTTTAAATCGGTTTAATTTAAATCGATCGTTTATTGCCATAACTCACACATACGATCGAATTAGGTTCCGAAACCTATTCCATTGTGTCCGGAACGTGGGATAAACCCTAGAAACGCCGGTCATCGCGCGTAAATCGGAGTTCGGAAAATCGAGTGAATAGTGATTTCCGGTAAATTTCTATAAAAGGACCCCTTCACCATTCATTTGCAAAACCCTAGCTCCTCTATCTTCAGCCGCCACCTTCAAATTCAAGGGCTGAAAATTTTCGAAATTTGTTCTCTTAATATCTCTCAATCCGTTCAACGAAATCGAAAAATTCCAAAAGCAAAGTTGTAGATCTCGGCGAGCTCTTCAAATCCATACGGAGATGATCGAAAACGGAGCAACGAATCAACGGGAATTTGCATTCTAAGATTCGCGTTTTTCCTTGATTTGCGTGCAGCAGAGGGGGCCGAGTTCACCATGGTTGCGGCCGAAGGTAGAGGGGGAGAGGAGCTTCGATATGGCGCTTCCTGATCGTGATATCGACAATCGTGGAGGCCGCGATATGCAACCCTAGTCGGGCGTGATGGGTTTTGTTTCGCGTATGCTACCTGGGAGAGACGCGTGAAGGAGAAGAGAGCACGTGCAGCCTGCAATTGATTTGGGTTAGAAATTAAACATAAATTAAATTTGTAAATTAATGTGTATTTAAATTCGTGTAACTTTAAACTACTATAACTTGTTCATACGAGGTCCGATTGGAACGAAACTTTTTGCGTTGCGATCGTAATGACGAGAGCTTCGAAATGAAATTGGTTTGGATGGATTTGGAGACGGTGGAAATTTGGGCTAAAATTGGGCGTCGTCCAGTTTTAGTTCCAAACCGGAACGTCTCGGCAACAACAGAAATTCAAGGTGAGTGTTTTATAACGCTCACAACGTACTAAATATCTTTATGCTAGTTAAATTGACATTATGAAGTGATATGAATTTTATTTGTCGTTGTTTGGTATAAATTTAATTGTAATATAGCTTGTCATTTGAATTAACCGTTGAAAATTAAATTGACAGTTAAATTGAAATTGAGATTGTAGTACAATTAAATTACCTGACATTGATAACTATGAAACTGCCATGAGTTGTATTGACTATTGGATGATGTATTATGATGGATGTCATTGGTTGATGTTTGAATGTTTGGATGTTTATTTGCTTATATATACCGTTATGCATACATATGATACCGTGATTTAATTTAAGTGATATATGTTCATCCCTGACATTTAATTGAAATAAATAAATAATCACTTGGCCATAGGATAGAAAGTTATATACGGACACCGAATTGGCTAAATTAATAATTTTTGACATCGTCGTTTGAAATTTATTTAAATGTTTTGATATAAAAGATATAAATAGAAATCGATTTATAGAAATTGAATTCATCGAAAAATTGAGTTGGGAATATTGAAATGAATTTTGGTTAAAGGAATTTTGTTAAATAATTAAGTTGAGACTTTGAAATTTGAAAATTGAATATGATTGAATGTCGAAAATTGATTTGTTTAAAGATTTAACTTTTAATCGAACTTTGAATATTTCTAAAGAAAACTTATATGAAATGATATTTTAGGTTTGAGCTTAGAATTGAAATTTGGATTCAAAAATTTGGTATTGAAAGTAAATTTGATTTAATGTTTAAATCGATATTTTGAAATTGGATTTGGAATTGAAATTGTAAATTAATTGGAAATTGGAATTTAAATCAATTTGGAATTGAAATTTAAATTCATTTGGAATTGGGATTGAAATTGGAAATAAATTTGGAATTGGAAATTAATTTGGAATTGGAAATTAATTTGAAATTGGAAATTAAAAGTGAACGGAATTGTCTATTGGAATCAAAAATTTTATGGAATCAAAAAAAAAAAAAAAAATTTATTCGAGTTGAAATCGGAATTGAATCGATTAAATAGAAATGGAAATTTGAATTGATTTGGGTAGGAAATGGGGAAGTTGACCGGTTTGACTTTGGAATTTGTTTAAATGAATATTTTAGTATAAATGATTTAAAATCTATATTCTTTGAATATTGAAATTATTTTGATTGCAAACTGTTTTATTATATAAACCATTTTTATATTCAAATTATTTTCGATTAAACTATTTAAATATTTTCTATTAAACTATTTTAACTATTTTAATTATTTAAACTACTTTTAAAACTACTTAAAACCATTTTCTAAAATTTTCAAGCTGGTCAATAAGGTGAATTGTTTATATTTAAATCTCGAATTTAAATACGAATTGGGTTAAATGAAGTTGCAACCTAAATTGAAATTCGAAATGATTTTGAAATCGAAATGAGATATTGAGGCGAAAAATGATTTTTGAAACAGAATCTTACATTTTGAATAGATATGATGATATTTGAAATGGATTTGATTTTTGAAGCGAATATGATATTTTGATATCAATTATGAATTGATTTGAAATGTAAAAGAGCCATTGGTGTAATAATGCGTAGTTATTAAAGAGACCGGGATCGGATATGGACATACTCTCTGTCGATACCGAAAACCACTTTAATAACTATTATACGCGGAGTGTTGATCCAGAATGAAGTGGATGGTTTGGTGAACGCGTTGACTGAAGAAAGAGAACGATATTGGATGACCCCTGACATGACTAAAACAGGAGCCGCGCCGGGCCATTGAGGTTCGCCATCTCTAGCGGACACACTTCTTCGATACCATATCTATTACATTTGTGATTCGATTTGGGTGCACCCCTTGATTTGGGAGTGTTGTTTCGCGGTGTTGGGGTAGCTGCTGGCTATGCCCAACATCAGTCCGGATCACGCAACTACTAGTATCCTAGTTGGTATCGCCTCATGTACCTTGTCATACTGATTATCCTATTCGCGACCACTACGTTATGGTTTGTACCTTGAGTATATGGATTGCCCTCTGGTGACTTCCGGTTTTGGGGAAACTACGGTCTTGTATATGCTCTTGGGAATATAAATGTGTTAAGCGGCGAATGGGCGTTGACTTAACACTATTTTGATACCTTTACTTTACTTTAGACATTATCTATATAGCGTATCTTATTGTATATATAGATAGTTTAACGGATCCTTGAGAGATGGAAAATCCCGTAACATCTCTTGAGTTATTGCACGCACGTTGACACTGGATAGGAGATGTCAAACCCCGTAAACATCTCTGACGCCGTTTACACTCATATTTATTACGATTGATTTAACTTTCATAAGGATATTTTAGTCCTGACTCGAGTGTTTTGTCTTTTCATTACGCTCGGGTCAGCCTGAGCATTTCAGTTTAGGTTGAAGATCATTTCCTTGGAGGACGGAGACGAAGATTTGGTATATTATCTACTACTATTATATTCATTCTATTCCACTGCATTGTTGTATGATATTTGCTGTGTATGTAACTATGATAAATGTTGTATAATAATAATCAAATGTATTCATTTCAAATGTATTCATTTAATTAACAGCTTCATGAACTGTTATTTTATTATCATACTTTAGCCTTCCGCTGTGAGATTCTGTGTTGTTTCATTTCCTTTATTCCCTTCCTTTTCTTTTCTTATTTACCCAAATTAACCATCTGCCTTTTTGAACGGTTTGAGTTGGACATGAGTGGATTATTGTCGACTTGAACGGTCAAAAGTGCGGGTCGTTACAGTTGGTATCAGAGCTTTGGTTTAGATTACCTTGGCTCTAGTGGGGAATAACTCATTGAAATAGAGGTAAACTATATGAATGAGTTGAGGGTATATGAGAGAGCGTATTTGTAATTTTGATATAAAAATGATTTTATATTGTGTTAATTTGTTCCGTTGAGTATTTATGAATTCTGGTTGGTACTTGGGACGCCAAGGCATCGATAGGAATTTCTAAACACTCGAATAGGACAGATTGACATAATATTGTTTTAGATTATATTTTATATATAAAAGAATTATCTTGAAAATTTATAAATTTTGATTGTATTGGTTGTTAGGAGATGATAATATTAGATTATCATCGTTTATTGTTGATTAGTCAATATTTCTAACTATTGACTAATGGATGATTTTAAGGAATGAAACTTGTAAATATGACTAACAATGAATATAAATGGTAAATAAAATAAAATAAAAATGAATTTAAATTAAGATGGAGAATTTAAATTCCGGTGTTTTGAAAATTTATTATCAAAAATTTGAAATGTATAATATAAGTATTATATGATAGTATATTCGATTAGAAATTGTTTTCAATGGATTTCAAATGAAGTAAGTGTTATACTCCCCTCGTGACATTAGAGAATGATTTCAGTGATGAGTGCACGCATCATCGACGTTTATTTTCGAGAGTCTATGTGGGGGAGATCACTTAATAGTTTTTCTAAACCTTGTTTTGATTAAAATTGAATTTTATTTTATATTCTCTATAGTATGACTTGATATATATTAATATAAGTATATATTATTTCAAAACTTGATTTGAAATGAAACCGGGATTGGAATTCTTGAGTTCTTTAATAATTAATGATTTTTCTTTTAATGGTTGAAATGAATTAATACTTGAATCATTACGGAACTTCTGAATTGCGAAATGAGAAGTGAACCTAAGAGCTAAGTGGAATATCAATTGAAGTAGAAATCCTTAGAATTAGGAAATTATGAATTTAAAATAAAATTGAAACTGTAAAACTCGCATAGTATTAAATTTCATTCTATAGCATAGATATAACTTACCAAATCATTTAAGAAGTTCAAAAATGTTATATGAATTGTTAATTGGATAATATACAAGTATAGGTTTGAATAATGAAATATGCATTTAATTAATGGTTTGCAAATATAAATAAAATTGTTAGTAAATAATTGGAATTTAAATTAACATTTAAAGGTGATTCACAATTATGACTTAAGAATTAATTAATTGAAAATTCAACTTTGAATGAAAAGAAGTTGTATGTTGTTTAACTACATTCTATTTGCATAACTATAACTTACCAAATACTTAAAAAGTTTAAAATGCTAATAAGGATAAGTAGAGGAATAATATACCAGTGTGAGAGTGAATAATAAAATGTGAAGATCTATTGATAGTTGTAAATATAAAGGAAATTTAAGTTGTAAAATGAATTAAATTTAAAATTAATTAAATATAGAATTAGTAAATGGAAACTAATTAAATTTGAATAAAACTAAATGTCAATAAACTTGGAAGTGTATGAAATTAAAATTTTGACTTGGAAATGTATAATTGATTTATTATAGATTTGGATGGAGGTTAATGTTGATATGCATTGGTTGTTAGATGGATGTTAATTGATTAAGTATGATTCATTTTGTTAATAAATTGAATAAATGGAATATAAATTTAAATAATTAAATTCAATTTGAAGTAAGGTGATGTTGAATATAATTGTATTCAATTTAATTTGAAGAAAAATTGCCTTGAGTTAAATGTGGATGTAATAAAGTGAATAAACCGGAAAACAAATTTAATGTAAACTTATTTCATAAAAATATAAAAGAAATTAACAACTTTGTGTTAATGCTTGATTTTCCGGAAACTTTAAATTGGATAGTTTGTATTTGTAATAACAAACAAATGTGGAAATCTAAAATTGTCCGGTATGTGCTGAAACTAAAAGTACCATAACTTTTAAATAAATAATCGGAATTTGATGATCTTGGACTTTTCGGAAAGCTTAGAATCTGTAGCACGACTTTTGTTTAGAGTGTCTTGAGAAATTCCTTCATCTGCTAGGTTAAAAACTTGAATGTTACTCGCTGTCCTGTGTAAAAATAAGTAAAATCAGTAGCATATACCCTTAGTATTTTCGCCATAACTTTTTACTGGTGTATCGGATTTTGACGATCTTGCCCTTTCTGGAAAGCTTAGAACTTAAGATAAAACTTTTGTTTTAAATGTCTTGTGTTTTTCTGTCATTTAGAAGGTCAAAAACGTGAGGGAACGTCGCTGACCTGCGCAATTCATTGCCAGGCTGAGGCGTATCTATTTAGTAAAACAGTCGTAACTTTTGAATGGAAGGTCCGAATTCAATGATTTTGGACATTCCGGAAAGCCTGAAACGAATGCAACAACTTTTGTTTAGATTCCATTGTCAAATTTTATCGTTTAGGTGACCAAAAACCGAGATTCATTTGCTGTCCTGGAATTGGAATTTCAGTTTTGAAGCTAAACATGTTATATTTATGTTGTTTATGCTAAGTATATCGATCTATCTTTATATGCATGGTTCTAACTTGGTTATTGAGCATTTTAGTAGGTAGCAAAGGGGTTGCGCTTCGCTGTGGAGCTCGCTTCTGCGCTAAATGCAAAATGTAAGTTAAAATGCTAATAAACGCTTAATAAAAGGTACGTTCTCGGATTACGGTTTATGTTGTGGTATATTATTGTGTTCCCCATGTTTTGGGATGCCTCATTCTTGTAATGAGATGTATATCATGCAATTATTACCACTGTGAAATTTTTCGGTCCTAGCCGCGCAAAGGAGGTGCTGCCGAAATTTTTCAAAAATCCGGGAGTTAGAAAATTTTGAGGTTTTAAAAAAAAAAATCCTATAACAAAATTTTGCAAATAAGTCGAATATTTTGAATGAATTATATCTAAATGATGGTTTCCCTTCTCCGTTCCTTTTCGAGGACGAAAAGTTTTAAGTGGGGGAGAATGTAACAACCCGTATTTTTAACACTTTAAAAATACGAATTAAAATAAAAAAATTTGGATAAAAATCCGAAGGAAATAAAATT
Organism: Allium fistulosum; assembly: GCA_030737815.1. NCBI lineage: Eukaryota > Viridiplantae > Streptophyta > Magnoliopsida > Asparagales > Amaryllidaceae > Allium > Allium fistulosum. The sequence continues at coordinate 338,665,816 of CM060904.1, read as the reverse complement.
TTGTGTTGTTAAATGTGAATTACAAGTTAAAATACAAAACTGAATTCTGAAATAACTTATTTGTAAATTAAATAAAGATGTTAACTTGTAATTGAACGTAAGTAAAGATTTAAATTTGAATATAACAAGTAATTGAATTGAATTGAATTTGATTGTAAACAACGAAATAAATAAAATGTTACATTTAATATTGAAGTTATAATATTGAAATCAACGTAAATGAATGTAATTTAATATTACTGTGAATTTAAATAAGATGGTAGTTGAAGAAAATGAAAGTAAATGAATTATAAACTATTGATAATAATGTATAAGTAAATGGTTGATTCAATAATGAAAGTGTAAATCGAAATAAAAGAATTCAATTGGAATTAAATAACTTGAATTTGAATTACAATAAAATTGAACGCTGAATCTACTATAATCTTTTATATTGGATTTATAATGGAAAACTGCATTGTAAAAGATTGTTAATTACTGTGAAATTAAAAATGGAATTTGTGAACAATTGAAATTTGATTTAAAAGTTAATAATTTAAAATTGGGAATTTTATATTGAAATTAAACAGTCGAATAATTTATTTTTCGAATATTGGATTTAATTAGACAATTAAATCGATAATTTAATAAGTTAAATTTCAGAAATAATTGAAATCGAGTTGAATATGATTGAAAATGATTTGTAAAATTTTATCTTATCATATTGGAGTTATAAGAATGTTATAGAACTTTTAAAATTAATTTTTGAGTTAATTTGTGAAAATTGAATATTTTAATATTTAATTATCGATTGTAAAATAGCTAATTTTTGAGCAGTCTCAGAATTGAACGAAACAAGTTCCATTGGGTCCGTAACAGTTAGTTATTACCGGATTTCAATTTTCGTATCAATCGGAATTACGGTTTGACCGTGGCAGCTCGAAACGCATCGAGTTATTTTTAATTTATAAATCGTCGAGTTAAAAATAGTCATTTTTCAAAAAGTCTCGGATTTCGACGAAACCAGTTTCATCGGATCCGTAATGCGATATTATTGTAAGGTTTCAAATTTCGTAATTTTTGGATTTACCGTTTGTCCGGTACGAATTAAAACGCATCGAAATCGGTTTAAATCGGTTTAATTTAAATCGATCGTTTATTGCCATAACTCACACATACGATCGAATTAGGTTCCGAAACCTATTCCATTGTGTCCGGAACGTGGGATAAACCCTAGAAACGCCGGTCATCGCGCGTAAATCGGAGTTCGGAAAATCGAGTGAATAGTGATTTCCGGTAAATTTCTATAAAAGGACCCCTTCACCATTCATTTGCAAAACCCTAGCTCCTCTATCTTCAGCCGCCACCTTCAAATTCAAGGGCTGAAAATTTTCGAAATTTGTTCTCTTAATATCTCTCAATCCGTTCAACGAAATCGAAAAATTCCAAAAGCAAAGTTGTAGATCTCGGCGAGCTCTTCAAATCCATACGGAGATGATCGAAAACGGAGCAACGAATCAACGGGAATTTGCATTCTAAGATTCGCGTTTTTCCTTGATTTGCGTGCAGCAGAGGGGGCCGAGTTCACCATGGTTGCGGCCGAAGGTAGAGGGGGAGAGGAGCTTCGATATGGCGCTTCCTGATCGTGATATCGACAATCGTGGAGGCCGCGATATGCAACCCTAGTCGGGCGTGATGGGTTTTGTTTCGCGTACGCTACCTGGGAGAGACGCGTGAAGGAGAAGAGAGCACGTGCAGCCTGCAATTGATTTGGGTTAGAAATTAAACATAAATTAAATTTGTAAATTAATGTGTATTTAAATTCGTGTAACTTTAAACTACTATAACTTGTTCATACGAGGTCCGATTGGAACGAAACTTTTTGCGTTGCGATCGTAATGACGAGAGCTTCGAAATGAAATTGGTTTGGATGGATTTGGAGACGGTGGAAATTTGGGCTAAAATTGGGCGTCGTCCAGTTTTAGTTCCAAACCGGAACGTCTCGGCAACAACAGAAATTCAAGGTGAGTGTTTTATAACGCTCACAACGTACTAAATATCTTTATGCTAGTTAAATTGACATTATGAAGTGATATGAATTTTATTTGTCGTTGTTTGGTATAAATTTAATTGTAATATAGCTTGTCATTTGAATTAACCGTTGAAAATTAAATTGACAGTTAAATTGAAATTGAGATTGTAGTACAATTAAATTACCTGACATTGATAACTATGAAACTGCCATGAGTTGTATTGACTATTGGATGATGTATTATGATGGATGTCATTGGTTGATGTTTGAATGTTTGGATGTTTATTTGCTTATATATACCGTTATGCATACATATGATACCGTGATTTAATTTAAGTGATATATGTTCATCCCTGACATTTAATTGAAATAAATAAATAATCACTTGGCCATAGGATAGAAAGTTATATACGGACACCGAATTGGCTAAATTAATAATTTTTGACATCGTCGTTTGAAATTTATTTAAATGTTTTGATATAAAAGATATAAATAGAAATCGATTTATAGAAATTGAATTCATCGAAAAATTGAGTTGGGAATATTGAAATGAATTTTGGTTAAAGGAATTTTGTTAAATAATTAAGTTGAGACTTTGAAATTTGAAAATTGAATATGATTGAATGTCGAAAATTGATTTGTTTAAAGATTTAACTTTTAATCGAACTTTGAATATTTCTAAAGAAAACTTATATGAAATGATATTTTAGGTTTGAGCTTAGAATTGAAATTTGGATTCAAAAATTTGGTATTGAAAGTAAATTTGATTTAATGTTTAAATCGATATTTTGAAATTGGATTTGGAATTGAAATTGTAAATTAATTGGAAATTGGAATTTAAATCAATTTGGAATTGAAATTTAAATTCATTTGGAATTGGGATTGAAATTGGAAATAAATTTGGAATTGGAAATTAATTTGGAATTGGAAATTAATTTGAAATTGGAAATTAAAAGTGAACGGAATTGTCTATTGGAATCAAAAATTTTATGGAATCAAAAAAAAAAAAAAAAAAAAATTATTCGAGTTGAAATCGGAATTGAATCGATTAAATAGAAATGGAAATTTGAATTGATTTGGGTAGGAAATGGGGAAGTTGACCGGTTTGACTTTGGAATTTGTTTAAATGAATATTTTAGTATAAATGATTTAAAATCTATATTCTTTGAATATTGAAATTATTTTGATTGCAAACTGTTTTATTATATAAACCATTTTTATATTCAAATTATTTTCGATTAAACTATTTAAATATTTTCTATTAAACTATTTTAACTATTTTAATTATTTAAACTACTTTTAAAACTACTTAAAACCATTTTCTAAAATTTTCAAGCTGGTCAATAAGGTGAATTGTTTATATTTAAATCTCGAATTTAAATACGAATTGGGTTAAATGAAGTTGCAACCTAAATTGAAATTCGAAATGATTTTGAAATCGAAATGAGATATTGAGGCGAAAAATGATTTTTGAAACAGAATCTTACATTTTGAATAGATATGATGATATTTGAAATGGATTTGATTTTTGAAGCGAATATGATATTTTGATATCAATTATGAATTGATTTGAAATGTAAAAGAGCCATTGGTGTAATAATGCGTAGTTATTAAAGAGACCGGGATCGGATATGGACATACTCTCTGTCGATACCGAAAACCACTTTAATAACTATTATACGCGGAGTGTTGATCCAGAATGAAGTGGATGGTTTGGTGAACGCGTTGACTGAAGAAAGAGAACGATATTGGATGACCCCTGACATGACTAAAACAGGAGCCGCGCCGGGCCATTGAGGTTCGCCATCTCTAGCGGACACACTTCTTCGATACCATATCTATTACATTTGTGATTCGATTTGGGTGCACCCCTTGATTTGGGAGTGTTGTTTCGCGGTGTTGGGGTAGCTGCTGGCTATGCCCAACATCAGTCCGGATCACGCAACTACTAGTATCCTAGTTGGTATCGCCTCATGTACCTTGTCATACTGATTATCCTATTCGCGACCACTACGTTATGGTTTGTACCTTGAGTATATGGATTGCCCTCTGGTGACTTCCGGTTTTGGGGAAACTACGGTCTTGTATATGCTCTTGGGAATATAAATGTGTTAAGCGGCGAATGGGCGTTGACTTAACACTATTTTGATACCTTTACTTTACTTTAGACATTATCTATATAGCGTATCTTATTGTATATATAGATAGTTTAACGGATCCTTGAGAGATGGAAAATCCCGTAACATCTCTTGAGTTATTGCACGCACGTTGACACTGGATAGGAGATGTCAAACCCCGTAAACATCTCTGACGCCGTTTACACTCATATTTATTACGATTGATTTAACTTTCATAAGGATATTTTAGTCCTGACTCGAGTGTTTTGTCTTTTCATTACGCTCGGGTCAGCCTGAGCATTTCAGTTTAGGTTGAAGATCATTTCCTTGGAGGACGGAGACGAAGATTTGGTATATTATCTACTACTATTATATTCATTCTATTCCACTACATTGTTGTATGATATTTGTTGTGTATGTAACTATGATAAATGTTGTATAATAATAATCAAATGTATTCATTTCAAATGTATTCATTTAATTAACAGCTTCATGAACTGTTATTTTATTATCATACTTTAGCCTTCCGCTGTGAGATTCTGTGTTGTTTCATTTCCTTTATTCCCTTCCTTTTCTTTTCTTATTTACCCAAATTAACCATCTGCCTTTTTGAACGGTTTGAGTTGGACATGAGTGGATTATTGTCGACTTGAACGGTCAAAAGTGCGGGTCGTTACACAATGACATTCAAAGTTCCTTGTCTGAGTCTAATAAACTCTTCAAGTAATGTGGTTTTAGCTGATGCTGGTACAAACCTTGCCTCCAACATCTCCTTGAATTTATTCCAAGTGATTTCATTTTAAATCCTCCCAGCTATGATCACCTCCCACTAGCCTAAAGCTACTCCTTTCAGCTATCTTGAAGCCACTTGCCTCTTCCTTTGATCCTCAAGCTACGTGTCATTGAAAATTCTATCCAGTGTTCTCAACCATGCTTGAATTTCCATCACATTCTCAGTCCCTTCAAAACTCTTGCCTCCCAAGTTTGTATAAGTCTTTAATAGTTTTGAAAGTTCCTCATGTGGATTCTCAGGCCTATGCCCAATTCCATCCCTTAAAACCCTCACAAACTCCTGCATATCAAGCATCTGTGGTGCACTTGTTCCTGCATTGTGATGAGATCCCCTTCCTACCATGGTTTAATAACTAGGTTATGGGCAGATGGGATTAGTATACTGTGAGTATTCTCTATAATTAGTATTTTCCTATCTAAATTATTTCATCCAAAACAAACAGACATAATATATTTCTATAGCACTCAACAATCAATGCAAACATTTTCTAGCTATGCATAATAAATTTTCAATATTTTCTAGCTCTGATACCAAATGAAATGACCCACAATATTTTACCTTAATTTTTCAAGGATTTTTTTTGAATATATATATATACACACATTTAAACTTAATTTAAATTCTCAGAGTCATTTTTCTTTTCAATCAATTATCCAGGATCCAAATTTCTACTAATAAAATATATCAGTGTATTCATAAAGATATGCACATACATATGAGGATGCATGTGTCCCTCTTCTTTAAATCAGAGTTATGGTAAACAAGAGCATATTCTGTTTGATTTGAATTTGAATAAATCTACACATAGTTAATTTCCACATTCTTTTTTATATTTGTAATATATGAGTAGATCCTGCTCATATTTATTCTTAATGATTTTGATCATTCTAACTATGATTTACTAATAATTTATCTTGGCAAGACAATCTTAGAATACATGGCCTTTTCATAGTATAGTTCAAATGCTTGATATTTGATTAAGGCCAGAAAATGATATCTATATTTATCATTTTCAACTTATGGTTTTCTTTGAAACTCATCTGTTCTTTGACACAATCAATAAGACACACTATGTGTTAATATACATATATATCCCTAAGTCACTTCTACATCTTAAAGTTATCTTAACCAGAAGATCAATACAAGATTGATTTCCTAGACTTGAAAGTGTTTAAAAAGTGGTGCAATCCCTGGATTATGGTGAACCAGGGCTTGAATGCAGAGTGCTCCCTGGTTTGATAATACAAACCAGTCAAAGTGCATATTTGTCTATGGTATTTGAAAGAAAGTTTTGGTGAAACACTTGCTAAAAGAACAAAGGGTTATGAAATACATTTTACTATCAAAATACCGACCAACATGATCAACCAAGACTCCATTCTTTTGAAGCTAGTTAACCCTTGTGACTGTGTCAACCAGACACTCTAACCATGTCAATTGAAATGCCATTCATTTGCAAAGTACTTGAAACCATTTTAAGATATATACACTTCTCAAAACAACTCACAAATGGACTTGAACTCTTTTACAAAATATTTCAATGAAAAGCAACTGAATACTTAAAAGAATACTCCAAGTTAAAATCAGATTTTACCCAAAATTAATGCTTTTGAATGACTCAAGATTGACTAATACATAATATAGGTTATGTAAGACAATTGCTCAAATATATATTTCTTTTTCAGATTTTCATAGATAATACTTTAAGCTTATTTTCTTCTTCACAACTCAGATAATCCTTCAGTTCTCAAACCTTAATACATAACAAAATTCAACAGAAACTACTAGTTTAATCAAACATAACAAGTTCATTACATAACAGGAAATTTAAAAACACAAATTTTCATGAATACATGCAGATAAATCATCGTATGCTCTTATTAAAATCTAGCTAGCATGCTCATTCATTCTTTCTCATTAGCCATAACTTTCCTTCCTACTTAGGTCCTGCATTCCCTGAAAGAGCATTAGTGGCTGCCTCATTTTAAAATGAGACACCCCCATATGCCATGAGCAAACAAGGGTCAGATCTATGATCTGGTGTGAGCAACAACAATATATCCATAACATTAAGCAAATAGGTGATACATGAGTACTGCCTTGTTGCTTATGCAATTTCTTTAATCAACTATTTTACCATGTTTCAGATAATTTTGTGCATGTATGATAACTTCAACAATCAACCATGTACCCATACATAATTATGCAAACATGCACATTAATCAGTAGCATATAGATGCACTGGAACAACCATGGTTCCATTCCAACCAATCTAGGAAATACTCAAGTTCCTATTTCATCATTTATGGGTTGTATTTATCAATTTAAATCCTAGCCTCATCTGCTATCAAGGAATCACAGGGACACATTGCAATGAACTATTTCACATCATTGCACAAAGATCTCAGGGCTTGAACAAACCATGTGCCAACTTGCATACTTCAAATATGACAAGCATTCCAGCAGCCTTCTTGGCTCACCATCCATAGTTTATTTACTAATTGTATTCATGTTTAATCATATCATCAGATAGCTAGGTGAACAAGTCACTGTATACATGAAACATCCCATACATCTTGCAAACATATTTTTCAAATGCAAGCAGATAATCATTTTCAAGGACATTGCCATCAGATGTCTTGACTTTAAATCAAATATAAGAATATTTACAACTGAGAATAGAGACATGGCATGTTAGGTTATTATGATTTGCAAGTAAATATGGTTGAACCAGATTCAAGATCTAGCTTAATCATAATTTTTGACTTGTGGGTTTGCTATTTGATTAGGGGCTCAGCACATAAAGATCTCTATTGCACCCCTAATTCATTTTTCTTAAGCCTCAGCACTTATACAAAGTATAATGCAGCTCATATTATTTTCTCTATTGAAATTTTCATGCCATAGTTCTATATCAGTTGTAAGTACTCTTCCCATAATTTCAAGGTTTTGTGCCTTAGCTTTTCTAAGTATAATAAACAGTGGGATGCACATCCATAATAAACATCATATCAGATCAAAACCATCCAAAGAACATCCATAAGATATCTAATAAGACTATGTTCAGCAAAACCAGAAATATGCAAATAACAACATAAAAGTTTGGCTGCCTCATATCAGGACTTAATGCCATGGATTTAGTGAGATTACTCACCTAAGTACTTCCTTCTATTTGATCCAGAAAACCCTTGAATGCTTTTCCTTCCTTTTAAATATTTTCTTCCTTTCTTATTTTTAAGTATCTCGGGTAAATGATTTTCTGGCCATAACTTCTTATTTATATGAATGTTTTTCACTAGGGTTTTATCAAGATAAAATTCCATTTTTGTCCTGGCTAACATCAGGCATTTTGCATTTTGTATTTTCACATTTCCCATCCTTAATACCCCGGGCTACATTAGTTGGTTATGGTCAGTGCTTTCCTCTTTTTGCTTTTCAGAAAATGGCTATTTTTGAATACCTCTCCACTTACTCAAGTCATGTTAAAAGTGTGACTTAGCTATATTTTATACATTTATTCATTTCTAGAAATCCTTTTTTCTATTTTTTACCTACACATACATGCTTTCTAGTATTGTGTCTCATGTCATTTTGATGTTATTTTTCTTGCTTAGCTTTAACATATTTCTACTCAAAGAAAAGTATACATGTATAAAGATATATATATTTATTTAATTTTCCTTGCTTCACAGAAAAATATATATACATATATTTCATATTTATAACTTGGTTAGGTCTAGGTTAAAAATCAAGTGCTTTAAGTAAGAATTTACTTTCTTACTCAAATAAAATATTTTCTGCTTTTCATTTTAAAATAATTCATATGACTCAGAAACAAAATATCTACACCTGGGTTAATAATTCACATTTCAAAATCATATTTGAAATGCTTTCTTTTCCTATTTTTTTTATTTTCAGGAATTTTGGATCCTTCCTTGTGCCGTTTCCAGTGTGCACGTGCACACATATCCTTGCACATTATTCAATCCCAGAAATTCCTCCATAATTAAATCTAAATATTTCAAAACTAAATTATTTCATTAAAATAAATTTTCACAAAATTTTGGGCTATTACATTCACCCCTCCTTTTAGGAATTGTGTCCTCACAATTTTCTAATACTTATAACAAGTATCTACTTATTCTAGAAAATTTATCAAACAAATGCATAAGCAAACAAATTCAACCATAGCAACTATACATATTAAATTTTCCAGAAATTTTAAAATTACCTTTAATTTGCAAAAAGCTTAGGATAATCCATCCTAATCTTGTCCTCTAACTCCCATGTACAATCATTAGGATCAAGACTCCACTGGACCTTTACCAGTTTCAAAGTTTTGCTTCTCAATTTCTTTTCTTCTTTAGCTAAGATCCCTACTGGTTCTTTCTCATAAACCAAATTAGGATTTATCTGGACTTGAATAGGTTTTTCCAGAATTTCTTCCTTATCATGTACCCATCTTCTAAGTTGTGAAACATGGAATACATTGTGCATTGCTTTCATTTCTTCTGGCAGCTCCAATTTGTATGCTAACGAGCCTACTCTTTCCAGAATTTTATAGGGCCCAACATACCTTGGTGTGAGCTTTCCTTGCTTGCCAAATCTCAAAACCTTTTTCATAGGTGAAACCTTGATGAAAACAAAGTCACCCACTTCATATTCCACCTGCTTTCTTTTCATATCTGCAAATTTCTTCTGCCTGTCTTGAGCTGTTGCCATCCTCTTCCTTACTAGCTCAATTTTCTCTGTAGTCTCTTTTATATACTCAGGCCCTCAGACAGCTCTCTCTCCTGTCTCTACCCAACATATAGGTGATAAGCATGGCTTGCCATATAAGGCTTAAAATGGTGCCATCCCTATAGTGCTTTGATAACTATTATTATATGTATACTCAGCTAAATGGAGATGGCCCTCCCAGTTGCCACTAAAATCCAGTGCACATGCCCTCAATAAGTCTTTTAAAACTTTGTTCACCACCTCAGTTTGTCCATCTGATTGTGGATGATATGCAGTGCTTAAGCATAATTCACTTCCCATGGCCTCTTGAAAACTTTTCCAAAATCTTGATGTGAAAATGGTATCCCTATCACTCACAATAGTTTTGGGAATGCCATGCAATCTTACCACTTCCTTCATGAACACTTGAGCCAACTTTGGTGCATTCCTCTCTGATTTCACTGGGATAAAGTGTGCCACTTTAGTTAACCTGTCTACTATTACCCATATACTTGTGTTTCCTCTTTTGGATCTAGGCAGGCCATCTATGAAATCCATAGATATATCCTCCCATTTCCACTGTGGTATGCTAAGGGGTTGTAACAATCCTGATGGTCTTTGTGTCTCTGCCGTGACTTGTTGGCAAGTCATACATTTTGCAACATGTTTAGCTACATCTGACTTCATTCCCTTCCACCAATAATTCCTTTTTAGATTTTGATACATCTTTGTACTTCCTGGGTGTATGGAGTACTTACTCCTATGGTATTCATTTAATATTTCCTCTTTCAACTCCATGTTTTCTGGAACACATATTCTATTTTTGTTCCTTATGTATTTTATCAATATGGTAATTTATCACTTCTTCACCTTTTGATATGAGAATTTTCTTCTCTAATAGGTCTGGGTCTTGTTCTTGCATTTTTCCTATCTTCAAAATTAAATCTGATTGTAAGGTTATTAAACTCAGTCTCCCTTTACTCTCATCTCCTTCAGTTGTCACCATGTGTATCTCACTGCTTGCCTCAATTTCTAAGTCAGCAAGTATAGATAAATCCTTAAATTCTTCCATCATCAACATGGCTACCTTAGCATGTTGTCTACTCAAGGCATCTGCAACCTTGTTTGCTTTACCTGGTGTATAAAGTATGTCTAGGTCATAGGCAGCTAGAAACTCCACCCATCTATGTTGCCTCATGTTCAAATCTTTTTGTGAGAAAAGATATTTCAGTGCCTTATGATCTATGTACAAATTAAATTTGGCACCTAATAAGTAGTGTCTCCAAAGCTTCAATTTATACACCACTGCTGCTAACTCAAGATCATGGGTTGCATATCTTGTTTCATGTGGTTTTAATTGTCTGGATGCATAGGCTATTACTTGATCTTGCTGCACCAACACAACTCCTAGCCCAAAACCACTTGCATCAGTGTACACAATTAAATCCTCATTTCCTTCAGGTACCCTTAATACTGGTGCATTAACTAAAGCTTCTTTTATCTTGATAACAGCTTGTTCACATTTTTCAGTCCATGCAAATGCTTGATTCTTTCTGGTTAAATTAGTAAGTGGTGGTGACATTTTGGAAAAATCTTTTATGAATCTCCTATAATATCCTGCCATCCCCATGAATGATCTAACTTCACTCACTATGCTAGGTCTCTTCTATGCTTGGATAGCTACAACTTTTTTGGGGTTCACAGAAATTCCTTTAGCAGAAATGACATGACCAAGAAAATGTACCTCCTGTTTCCAAAATGCACATTTTGAAAATTTTGCCTTCAAATCTTTTTCCCTCAATCTAGACAAAACCAGATGCAAATGATTTTCATGCTCTTCTACTGTTTTGGAATAAATTAAAATATCATCAATAAAAATTAGCACAAACTTGTCCAGATAATCCCTAATATCCTATTCATTAAATCTACAAAATATGAGGGGGCATTTATCAACCCAAATGGCATAACCATAAACTCATATAAACCATACCTAGTGTTAAATGCAGTGTACTTAACACTTGAGTCTTCAACTTTCATCTGATGGTACCCAGATGCTAAGTCTAATCTAGAGAATATTTTAGCTCCACTGAGTTGATCAAAAAGATCATCAATCCTAGGCAATGGGTATTTATTCTTGATGGTAACCTTATTTAACTCCCTGTAATCTATGCACATCCTCAAAGTACCATCATGCTTCCTTACAAACACTAATGGAGCACCCCAGCATGAGTTGCTTGGCCTTATAAACCCTTTACCTTCTAATTCCTCTAACTGGTTTTTCAACTCCTTCAGTTCACTTGGCCCCATTCTGGTAGGTTTCTTAATTATTGGGCTTGCTCCTGGAATGAGGTTGATTTGAAACTCCACTGGTTTATGGTGTGGAACACCCTTAACCTCCCCAAACACCTCCAAATATTCATTGACTATGGGAATTTCTTCAATGGAAGGTTCACTGAAATCCTTTTTCAAGTCAATTAAATGATATAATTTTCTTTCTTTAGCTACTTCACATAAAATTGTGATTCTCTGGCCTCTAAGGTTTTGCAATGATATGGTGGATGAATCTAAATTAATTATGGCTTTAAATTGCCTTAACCAGTCTACCCCCAATATAACACCTATATTTGGTCAGTTTAAAACATATAAATTGGAAATAAAAATATTTCCTCCTATGTTTAATTCCACATCCACACAAATCATATTAAAAACACTAGAACTCCCCAGTGGACTTTGTACAAGCAATGGTGTTTCAACCAATATGCAGTTCAGTTTTAGCATTTTAACTATTTCATAAGAAATTAGAGAACGAGTTGCCCCAGTATCACATACTACTGCTATGGGTATGGTACAGATAAGTAGTGTACCTTCCACTTGACCATGATTTTCAGCACTAGTCTCCACTGTGGATTTGCTTTTGCCTTCCAGATTTGCTAATTTTCCTTGCTGTTTGTACTCAGGACAATTTCTCTTCATATGCCCCTCTTTCCCACATAGGTAGCACTTGAAGGCTCCTCCTTTTAATTCTGGGCACCTTGGTTTGATGGGTCCCTCCTTTCCACAATGATGGCAAACCAATTTCTTCTTAGCATCATTAGCCTTGGTGTCACTGGCCTTTTTGTTATCTGTTTCCTCTTTCTTCTTATCATAAGGGTGGTATCTTCCCTTGTTCTTCTTGTTATTGTTGTTCTTAAAATTTCTATACTTCTCTCTTTCCTTGTCATGCTGCTCAAATTTCAAAGCCAGATCTATTACTTGATCAAAAGTCTTATCAGCATATGGTAACATGGCCCTGCTAAGTCCTGGGTTCAAACCTTTAATATACCTATCATTTTTGGATGCATCATCAGCTACTAGCATTGCTCCATATTTGGATAATCCCTCAAATTTTTGAGTATACTCAGTGACATTCAAAGTTCCTTGTCTGAGTCTAATAAACTCTTCAAGTAATGTGGTTTTAGCTGATGCTGGTACAAACCTTGCCTCCAACATCTCCTTGAATTGATTCCAAGTGATTTCATTTTCAATCCTCCCAGCTATGATCACCTCCCACCAGCCTAAAGCTACTCCTTTCAGCTGTCTTGAAGCCACTTGCCTCTTCCTTTGATCATCATGCTGCATGTCATTGAAAATCCTATCTAGTGTTCTCAACCATGCTTGAATTTCCATCACATTCTCAGTCCCTTCAAAACTCTTGCCTCCCAAGTTTGTATAAGTCTTTAATAGTTTTGAAAGTTCGTCATGTGGATTCTCAGGCCTATGCCCAATTCCATCCCTTAAAACCCTCACAAACTCCTGCATATCAAGCATCTGTGGTGCACTTGTTCCTGCATTGTGATGAGATCCCCTTCCTACCATGGTTTGATAACTAGGTTATGGGCAGATGGGATTAGTATACTGTGAGTATTCTCTATAATTAGTATTTTCCTATCTAAATTATTTCATCCAAAACAAACAGACATAATATATTTCTATAGCACTCAACAATCAATGCAAACATTTTCTAGCTATGCATAATAATTTTTCAATATTTTCTAGCTCTGATACCAAATGAAATGACCCTCAATATTTTACCTTAAATTTTCAAGGATTTTTTTGAATATATATATATATACACATTTAAACTTAATTTAAATTCTCAGAGTCATTTTTCTTTTCAATCAATTATCCAGGATCCAAATTTCTACTAATATAAATATATCAGTGTATTCATAAAGATATGCACATACATATGAGGATGCATGTGTCCCTCTTGTTTAAATAAGAGTTATGGTAAACAATGAAAGTGTGTACGCTTGTGCACACTAATTACGGATCGTGTAATATGGACTAATATATGCGGAATGTTATTTACAATTGCTATATAAGTAAATATTCAATAAACTAACTATATAGCAATTCACAGATATAGAATAGTAAATGCAGTAAACAGTAAAAATCACACCAGGGATTTTTATACTGGTTCGGACCTCCCGTCCTACGTTCAGTCCCAGACTTCTATCTGGATTTCACTACCAACTACCTCGCTTCACCCGGAGGAACAGGTTTATAACACCCGAACAGCCGAACGGGATTTCGTGCCTCTTAAAACACCGAGGACTTCAACAAAAATAAATACAATTGTCGTTGACAACTTGTGCTCTTGATAACACGGATTTGTCACTTGTAGTACACCCTTCCTATAATCTTATCCTCAAAATATGTGAATGATGTTTGTGAAGATTGAAGGAAGTATATTACTTATTTGAATCAAAAGATATGAAATAATTTCAATGATTCAATAAGCAATTTGAAGTAGAGAGCTTTTAGAATGCAAGAGTATTTAGAATTTAAGATCAGAATTTTAAAGCAAAGAATTGTTGTATTTCAATCAATGATTTAGATATGTTTATATAGAGAATAAATGGTTGTAACTCTTTGTGAAGAGTAGCCATTAACAGATGTGATCATTGATGAAAGGTAAGAGAAGCAACCATTGAAGAAAGAAGTGTCTTTTGGGAAAGGTTGCTTTCTGTTTAAAAACGGTCGACAGGTCAAAAATGACCAGTAGACAAAATTTCAAATATATAGACGTTATGTGCATGTGTGCACGTTCATTGTGCAATTTACACAGGAACGGTCGACCGCCTGGTTTTGGACCGGTCGACCGGTCCCTGTTAAATTGCACAGTGAATGTGCAATGTCATCCAAAACGTTTATACATCGATTCTTTTGAGATGCATGATTATTTTGAGGATAGATTTTAACATAACTAATACTACTAACATACCAAATAATCAACCTCTAACGTATGAAGCTCGTTGTGTCTCAATGAATGACTTCTTTTTGTCGATCACGGTTTATCCCTTTGTCAGAAATCAAAACTATATAAAAATCTTGACTCAACAAACAAGAGCATATTCTGTTTGATTTGAATTTGAATAAATCTACACATAGTTAATTTCCATATTCTTTTTGATATTTTTAATATATGAGTAGATCCTGCTCATATTTATTCTTAATGATTTTGATCATTCTAACTATGATTTACTAATAATTTATCTTGGCAAGACAATCTCAGAATACATGGCCTTTTCATAGTATAGTTCAAATGCTTGATATTTGATTTAAGGCCAGAAAATGATATCTATATTTATCATTTTCAACTTATGGTTTTCTTTGAAACTCATCTATTCTTTGACTCAATTAATAAGACACACTATGTGTTAATATACATACATACATATATATATATCCCTAAGTCTCTTCTACTCAGTAATCTTAAAGTTATCTTAACCAGAAGATCAATACAAGATTGATTTCCTGGACTTGAAAGTGTTTAAAAAGTGGTGCAATTCCTGGATTATGGTGAACCAGGGCTTGAATGCAGAGTGCTCCCTGGTTTGATAATACAAACCAGTCAAAGTGCATATTTGTCTATGGTATTTGAAAGAAAGTTTTGGTGAAACACTTGCTAAAAGAACAAAGGGTTATGAAATGCATTTTACTATCAAAATACCGACCAACATGATCAACCAAGACTCCATTCTTTTGAAGCTAGTTAACCCTTGTGACTGTGTCAACCAGACACTCTAACCATGTCAATTGAAATGCCATTCATTTGCAAAGTACTTGAAACCTTTTTAAGATATATACACTTCTCAAAACAACTCACAAATGGACTTGAACTCTTTTACAAAATATTTCAATGAAAAGCAACTGAATACTTAAAAGAATACTCCAAGTTAAAATCAGATTTTACCCAAAACTTAATGCTTTTGAATGACTCAAGATTGACTAATACATGATATAGGTTATGTAAGAAAATTGCTCAAATATATATTTCATTTTCAGATTTTCATAGATAATACTTTAAGCTTATTTTCTTGTTCACAACTCAGATAATCCTTCAGTTCTCAAACTTTAATACATAACAAAATTCAACAGAAACTACTAGTTTAATCAAACATAACAAGTTCATTACATAACAGGAAATTTAAAAACACAAATTTTCATGAATACATGGAGATAAATCATCCTATGCTCTTATTAAAAACTAGCTAGCATGCTCATTCATTCTTTCTCATTAGCCATACCTTTCCTTCCTACTTAGGTCCTGCATTCCCTGAAAGAGCATTAGTGGATGCCTCATTTTAAAATGAGACACCCCCATATGCCATGAGCAAACAAGGGTCAGATCTATGATCTGGTGTGAGCAACAACAATATATCCATAACATTAAGCAAATAGGTGATACATGAGTACTGGCTTGTTGCTTATGCAATTTCTTTAATCAACTATTTTACCATGTTTCAGATAATTTTGTGCATGTATGATAACTTCAACAATCAACCATGTACCCATACATAATTATGCAAACATGCACATTAATCTGTAGCATATAGATGCACTGGAACAACCATGGTTCCATTCCAACCAATCTAGGAAATACTCAAGTTCCTATTTCATCATTTATGGGTTGTATTTATCAATTTAAATCCTAGCCTCATCTGTTATCAAGGAATCATAGGGACACATTGCAATGAACTAATTCACATCATTGCATAAAGATCTCAGGGCTTGAACAAACCATGTGCCAACTTGCATACTTCAAATATGATAAGCATTCCAGCAGCCTTCTTGGCTCACCATCCCTAGTTTATTTACTAATTGTATTCATGTTTAATCCTATCATCAGATAGCTAGGTGAACAATCACTGTGTACATGAAACATCCCCTACATCTTGCAAACAAATTTATCAAAAGCAAGCAGATAATCATTTTCAAGGACATTGCCATCAGATATCTTGACTTTAAATCAAATATAAGAATATTTACAACTGAGAATAGAGACATGGCATGTTAGGTTATTATGATTTGCAAGTAACTATGGTTGAACCAGATTCAAGATCTAGCTTAATCATAATTTTTGACTTGTGGGTTTGCTATTTGATTAGGGGCTCAGCACATAAAGATCTCTATTGCACCCCTAATTCCTTTTTCTTAAGCCTCAGAACTTATACAAAGTATAATGTAGCTCATATTATTTTCTCTATTGAAATTTTCATGCCATAGTTCTATATCAGTTGTAAGTACTCTTCCCATAATTTCAAGGTTTTGTGCCTTAGCTTTTCTAAGTATAATAAAACAGTGGGATGCACATCCATAATAAACATCATATCAGATCAAAACCATCCAAAGAACATCCATAAGATATCTAATAAGACGCTATGTTTAGCAAAACTAGAAATATGCAAATAACAGCATAAAAGTTTGGCTGCCTCATATCAGGACTTAATGCCATGGATTTAGTGAGATTACTCACCTAAGTACTTCCTTCTATTTGATCCAGAAAACCCTTGAATGCTTTTCCTTCCTTTTAAATATTTTCTTCCTTTCTTATTTTTAAGTATCTCGGGTAAATGATTTTCTGGCCATAACTTCTTATTTATATGAATGTTTTTCACTAGGGTTTTATCAAGATAAAATTCCATTTTTGTCCTGGCTAACATCAGGTATTTTGCATTTTGTATTTTCACATTTCCCATCTTTAATACCCTGGTCTACATTAGTTGGTTATGGTCTGTGCTTTCCTCTTTTTTCTTTTCAGAAAATGGCTATTTTTGAATACCTCTCCACTTACTCAAGTCATGTTAAAAGTGTGACTTAGCTATATTTTATACATTTATTCATTTCTGGAAATCCTCTTTTCTATTTTTTTACCTACACATACATGCTTTCTTGTATTGTGTCTCATGTCATTTTGATGTTATTTTTCTTGCTTAGCTTTAACATATTTCTACTCAAAGAAAAGTTACATGTATATATATATATATAATTTTCCTTGCTTCATAGAAAAATATATACACATATATTTCATATTTATAACTTGGTTAGGTCTGGGTTAAAAATCCAGTGCTTTAAGTAAGAATTTACTTTCTTGCTCAAATAAAATATTTTCTGATTTTCATTTCAAAATAATTCATATGACCCAGAAACAAAATATCTACACCTGGGTTAATAATTCACATTTCAAAATCATATTTGAAATGCTTTCTTTTCCTATTTTTTTTATTTTCAGGAATTTTGGATCCTTCCATGTGCCATTTCTAGTGTGCACGTGCACACATATCCTTGCACATTATTTAATCACAGAAATTCCTCCATAATTAAATCTAAATATTTCAAAACTAAATTATTTCATTAAAATAATTTTTCACAAAATTTTGGGGTATTACACATGTTTAGTCTGATCATCCAAGGGGACATCTTCATATGTAACGACCCCGGATTTTTTATGAATTTAAACTGATAATTAATTTAGTTTTTGAATTAAAATTTGTATTATTAATTATAAATGGAAGCGAGTTTCCCCAAATCAAATAAAAAATGTGTTAAATCATTTAAAGTTATATATATGTGTATGGATATATGTATATAAGTAAATGTAACAACCCGACATTTCGTACCCATTTAATTATCGCCTCTTGACGATCTAATCTAGTTGCTAATAAGCTATTGGCATTTTGATCGAATTGAAATTCTCTTCTTATCCGGTTTGAATTCTTTTCAAATTGGATTGAAATTCAATTATAAGATTTTTGTTAAAAGGATTTTTGGGCTTTATTAAAATCGTGACCCATATGTGTTTGGGGCCGTGAAAATTTTCAAGACAAATAATCGATCCCCCTCTCAATTTTCGTTCATTCAATAACTCGTTCCCTCCCTCTTTTTATTTTCATTTTCACGAACCCTAAATCACAAATGAAAAGAATGGCGGCCACAATCCTTTTCGTTCGTCTCGCGTGTCCCCCTGAATCAAGTTAGGGCATCGGAATCGAAGACAACGGCCGCAAGGGGTTCGAACTTCGCTCGTCTTCCATCGATTGCTACAGCTTCGACTCGTTTCTGGACTTCGTGTAGCATCACTCGAGACTGTTCCAAATGGTGGCTAAGGTGAGTGGCTTTCCACTCACATCTAATTCAAGTCGTCTGGATTCATTTATTGTTTTGAAAACTACGTTTATGATGATATTTACTTCGGTTTTGACTTCGAAGTTGTCTTCTTGTCCTTGATGCATTGTTTCTCAGCTGCTCTTGATTCCGAGTCATTGAGTAGTCTTGCTACTGTGATTTCTTTTGTGAGTTGCCCAATTGAAATGATTTCTGTAGTTCATTCGAATTAGTATATTTCGTAGTTATTAGCTTTATAGTTATTGTTTCGTGAATTTTGGGGACTTTGGCATGTCTATCTCCATATGCATTTATCTTTGCACTGGCCTGTTGTATGGTTGCATATATGTTGTATCATTGTGAAGTTTGGTTTACTGGTGGGTTTTCTTGGCACTGTTCCACTTGGATTACGAGGGTCTTTGTAGTTTGTTTCTTTCAGGTTGCCAGTTTGCATTTCTTGATCTTTACTTCCCTGTTGCCAGTCTTGGTTGCACTGGCCATTTCCAGTACTTGATCATTTGTATATACTTCTTGCCTGCAGTGATAATTTTGGTTTCTTGACCTGGGCTTGAGTTTTGTCAATTGAACATCACTAAGTTGATTTTTAGCTCGAGTCTGATACAGTGCATTGATGCATTGTATTATTTGCATTTGGTTCACTTTGTAGTTTCGACTTGTCTTTCCTATTCCACTGGTTACTGTCACTTTGAATTCACTTGCTGACAGCCTTGTACCTGCATCCATGTTGATATTTTCATTTTTTCTTTGTTCCAGTGTGGTTTGCACATGTCATTACGAATTTGATATATCCATAGTCATGTTGTCTTTATTTTTGGTTTGCCTTGTACATTTCAGTGAGCTTCTGCATCACTGTATCGCGTGCACTGTCGCTAGTGTCATGTATTGTCCTGTCTCCTTATCTTTGGAGCACTGTTCAAATGCAAGTTGCATTTTAATTTGTTGGGTTGTTGCATTCGACTTGATAGTATTCTTCGCTGTTGCACTTTGTTGCTGGTGCACTTGATGTTGTAGTTGTGTTCACTCTTGAAGTATCACCTGTTGCACTGCGTTTTGTTGTACATTCACCTGCTAGCCTAGCTGCAGTTTCATTCATGTACTTGTAGTGGTACTTCCTCATCACTGTCTTTGTTGTTCCTGACCATTTCACTGAACTTATACATGCTTGCC
Organism: Allium fistulosum; assembly: GCA_030737815.1. Classification (NCBI taxonomy): domain Eukaryota; kingdom Viridiplantae; phylum Streptophyta; class Magnoliopsida; order Asparagales; family Amaryllidaceae; genus Allium; species Allium fistulosum. The sequence continues at coordinate 338,645,559 of CM060904.1, read as the reverse complement.
CCTGTTTTGCTTGATGGTTCATGCTTCACTTTCTTCACTTTCTTTACTACGGCCTGTAATTGTTTTGTAGTAGCACTGTGCATCGGTGAGCTTCGTTGCTTGTGATCTCGGTTGCACATTCATTTAAATGTGCATTTGTTTGCATTGTATCTGGTTTTCCGGCTGCAGTTTGTTATCATCTTTTCTTGACTACTTTGGCATTTCTCTGCCTTGTCCAAACTGGTGCACTTGTAACTAGTCGCACTCGAATCTCTTGAGTCACCTGGTTGTACTGAGCCTTAGACAGTTTCATTTGCATTCTAATGGCCTTTGAATTGTACAGTTTCACTTGTAATTTGCATTGAATCTGGCATCATTCCTTGGGGCAGTTTGAACTCTGTCCCACTTCGATTCTAGTTCTGGCTTCGAAGCTTATAGACTTTGTCTTGTGACCTATTTTGTTGGTTTTGAATTATTTCAGGTTGATTGATGAAATCACACTTGTGTTGAATCCGGTACTTCGGGGTTTGACCTTGTGGTAATTTGTGATTTTCACTAAGCTTTTGTGTACTTCATGCGATAGTGGCGAGGCAGTGCACGCGTGCGTGTACTGCAGCCCTATCGGATTTGACAGATTAAAATTGAAGTTTCGACTGTTGAATTGTTTCGTTGGTTAAATGTAATATTTTGAAGTTGCATCCTGATTTGGATTTGTTGATTTGTCGCTTAATACTGCTTAGTGTTATATCGTCCGTTTATCCAATTCTCGTATCGAGAGTTGGATATACGAGATTTCTATGACTGTCACCTATATTGAGATTGATTATTATTGCTTCTATGCTCTAATAACTGATTTTGAATTAGACTGATCCGAGTATTATTTTCTTTTGAATGTAATACTCGGGTCAGACCGAGTATATACAGGTTGTAGATTTTTAGCTTTGGGTTGCTGCTAGAGCTATGAAGACTTTTTATATCTTTTGAAGTGGTCTTCGTCGTGTTGTAGTAGTCAGTGTGTCTGTTTTAAGATGATAATGTATTCATGTATATTAGTCGATAATGTACTTGTATATATAACTTCTTGAGTCGACAGTTGTAGTTGTATCATTTGTATTGTGTCAAATGTATTGTAACTGATATCAGTTATTGTATATATGAGACTTTTCGTTCCATCTTTATTCCGCATTTATGTTACCTGTGTTATTTTTATATCTATTGTCCTAAACTATTATAGCCACTGTGTAGTAGCTTTGAGTTTGTATCGGTATGTCGGATTTTCTCTAAAGATGAAATGCAATGTTTTATTATCTGACATATCGGTGCTCGCACAAAGCAATTACATAGATGGTCGCTCCTCAACAGCCTTATTCTCCGTGCTAGTTGACAGCACTACACCGTAGTGTTCTTGGCTAGCATGGGTATAGAGGTGGGGCGTCACAGCTTGGTATCAGAGCCTGGGGTTTAGGACAATTATAAAACATAACTTAGATGGAGCATGTGTTACAACTATTTGTCGATGTTTTATCTCTCATCTTTACATATAATTATTTTTGACTGTTAGGTATGAATTCCTAACGCTTATTCTTGTGTTTTCGGCTTTGAATTGATTTAGCCGATGTTGATTTTGTTTTAATTTGGCAAATTAAAGCCGTTTTGACTTTTGGACTTTGTTCCACTTTTGTTCTATGCTATGAGTGTCATTGTGTACCTGTTACACTGTGATGAAAAATAGCTGGACCAGTTGCAAATTGAGTGATTTTGATTTCTCATTCACATCTAATTCGAATCTCAACGATTTTGAACTTGATATTTTGTGTTTTCCTCATCTTGAATTCCATTCGACTGCGGTCACTTTGTTTTTGAGAAATTGTTAATTTCTTGATTTTCAAGACTCTGATTTTATTTGCCGTTGGTTTCTTTGATAATGATGATTGATTCATTTTGTACTCGACTGCGGCTATTAACTGTTGGCTTCGACATTGACTTGATTCTTACTTTTGTTGAAGTCAATTATGCATTTCTACTCGTTTTGCTTTGTTTTTCCAGTTGATATCGATTCTTCTTTCCTATTTAGTTGTTATCACCTTTATTGATTTTGATAACTTCTATTTTCTGGAATTTTTGGGTGTTCCTATTTTAATAAATTCAGTATCGATTTCTTTGGATTCCATTCACATCTTCGTATGTGAATTCTTGTGATTGATTGTCTCTACAATCATTTTTGTGATTTGTCACTTTAAAAATATAAAGGTTTTCTATACTAGTAGTAAATATTAAAATCCTTTTCTCCAAACGATTTCAAAAATTAGTTTACTATAAAGCTCTTTTCCTAAATCGTTTTCCAATCTATTAATATATACAAGCCTTTATTTCACTCGTATGAGAAATTGAATTAAACGGCCTAGTAAAACAAGTGGTATGAAACGCTTGCGTTTACTTCGTCGGTTAACTCCTGGACTTGTTCGATTGAACCCTTTTCGTGACAATTTCCTAGTGAAGATTTACAGCTTGTTCGTAAATATTTAAGTTAAGCAAGTGGTTATGGGACATGAAGCTAAACTCATATATTTACTAGCTTGGTGTGATTGACACTTCTTTATGATCATGACGATCATTTTTATGATTTAGACTGGACCTCATCGGTGTGATTTCGTCTCACACATATCTCTTGGGCTTTGAGGATTGTCTAGACACCAGTGTGTGATTTCGTCTCACACATATTGCACGGTTAGACTAGGCCTCATCGGTGTGATTTCGTCTCACACATATCTCTTGGGCTTTGAGGGTTGTCTGGACACTCTTTGTGTGATTTTTATGATTTAGACTAGCAACTGTGCGATGTCTCTTTGTCTGCGAGGGAGACTAAACCCCGCTTTGTTGTAGGTTAGCGCCCTACGGTCTTCGGGCCATTCCTGTGTGAAAATTTAATGGATGGCTTCCATGAGATAGCGTCTCGTCATGTGATACCGGTTGGTGAGTTTTCATACTCCCATTTTTGTGATAGGCCTTTCCCCTTTTCTTTTTATGATTTAGACTAGCGATTATGCGATGTCTCTTTGTCTGCGAGGGAGACTAGACCCCGCTTTGTTGTAGGGTAGCGCCCTACGGTCTTCGGACCATTCCTGTGTGAAACTTTATTGGTTAGCCACCAAGAGATAGCGTCTCGTTCATGTGATACCGGTGTTTTGGAGTTTTCATACTCCCATTTTTATGCTAGGCCTTTTTCCCCCCTTCATGTGTTTTCTGGATTTCTTGTGATGATTTCTAGAATTTGTGCTTCACCAATTTTCGTGATTTCTATTGACAAGTTTCGTCAATTTATGTGTATTGGTGAATTCATGTGTTATTGACTTGTTATGAATACAAGTTTAGGGTATGATATCCCTTTCTATCTTTGAGAAGATTCTTGTGACATCTTTGATGAATGAAAATTCATTTGGTATTATATTTTGATGCCAGTTATTTTAATGAGACTTTGACGTGTTAACTTCGGTAACCGTCAATTTTGGAATGGATTTACAAGCGGTTCTCCCGCAACACTGATATTGCTAATTTAATCACGCGTTTTCAAAATTTCTTTATTTTTAAAAGTTGTTTCAAAAATATAAATTAAAATTGTTTTCAAATTTTTACAGCTTACATTTTCAAAAGAACGAGGAAGCGATTTAAACATTTCAGAAAAATCGAGGACTATGACCCCTTTCTTTTACTGATTCGCTTAATTCCGGACTTGTCCGTTTGAGAATGTGAAATGTTAATTTTTAAAACACACAATTCTGCACTTTCAAGAAAACGATAAAGAGATTTAAACGATTTAGCAAAAGTAAGGAGTATGGAACCATACTTTTACTACTTCGGTTAATTCCGGACTCGTTAATTGAATATTTATGACTTCTGATTATCGTTTTTGATAATTAGATGTTTGTGTTTCTGATTATCGTTTTTGATAATCAGATATTTGTGAAATTTGATTATCGTTTGAGATAATTAAATATTTTTCGATTTGATAATCGAATATTTGTGATTTCTGATTATCGTTTTTGATAATCAGATATTTGTGAAATTTGATTATCGTTTGAGATAATTAAATATTTTTCGATTTGATAATCGAATATTTGTGATTTCTGATTATCGATTTTGATAATCAGATATTTGTGAAATTTGATTATCGTTTGAGATAATTAAATATTTTTCGATTTGATAATCGAATATTTGTGATTTCTGATTATCGTTTTTGATAATCAGATATTTGTGAAATTTGATTATCCTTTGTGATAATTAAATATTTTCCAATTTAATTATCGTCTGAGATAATTAAATATTTTTCGATTTGATAATCGAATATTTGTGATTTCTGATTATCGTTTTTGATAATCAGATATTTGTGAAATTTGATTATCGTTTGAGATAATTAAATATTTTTCGATTTGATAATCGAATATTTGTGATTTCTGATTATCGATTTTGATAATCAGATATTTGTGAAATTTGATTATCGTTTGAGATAATTAAATATTTTTCGATTTGATAATCGAATATTTGTGATTTCTGATTATCGTTTTTGATAATCAGATATTTGTGAAATTTGATTATCCTTTGTGATAATTAAATATTTTCCAATTTAATTATCGTCTGAGATAATTAAATATTTTTCGATTTGATTAATCGAATATTTGTGTTTCTGATTATCGTTTTTTTGATAATCAGATATTTGTGAAATTTGATTATCCTTTGTGATAATTAAATATTTTCCAATTTAATTATCGTCTGAGATAATTAAATATTTTTCGATTTGATAATCGAATATTTGTGATTTCTGATTATCGTTTTTGATAATCAGATATTTGTGAAATTTGATTATCGTTTGAGGTAATTAAATATTTTTCGATTTGATAATCGAATATTTGTGATTTCTGATTATCGTTTTTGATAATCAGATATTTGTGAAATTTGATTATCGTTTGAGATAATTAAATATTTTTCGATTTGATTAATCGAATATTTGTGTTTCTGCTTATCGTTTTTGATAATCAGATATTTTTGAAAATTCAATTATCGTTTTTGATGATTGAATATTTGCGATTTTGAGATTTGAGCTTCGTCTTTTTCTCTGACAATTCAGGTGAGTAATTTGATTTACTCACATTCAATTCATGCAGTACGTGATTTCTGCTCTGATTCCTTTTCTTTCAATTGCTAGAACTCGATTGATTCTTGCTTTTGATAGTCGTCTGATTTTGATTCCTTGATCCCCTCGATGTTGATTCTTTTGATTTTAAGCAATCGAACCTTTTGATTTTTTATCTGATACTTCCATAATTCTAATGCTTCCCTGTTGGCCTTTGCTTTGCTTTGCTTATGCATTCGACATTGTTATGTTCTTATGGTTGTTACCTCTTTCCCACTTATCTCTTAGGATTGCGAGGACGCAATTTCTTTAAGGAGGGGAGTCTGTAACAACCCGACATTTCGTACCCATTTAATTATCGCCTCTTGACGATCTAATCTAGTTGCTAATAAGCTATTGGCATTTTGATCGAATTGAAATTCTCTTCTTATCCGGTTTGAATTCTTTTCAAATTGGATTGAAATTCAATTATAAGATTTTTGTTAAAAGGATTTTTGGGCTTTATTAAAATCGTGACCCATATGTGTTTGGGGCCGTGAAAATTTTCAAGACAAATAATCGATCCCCCTCTCAATTTTCGTTCATTCAATAACTCGTTCCCTCCCTCTTTTTATTTTCATTTTCACGAACCCTAAATCACAAATGAAAAGAATGGCGGCCACAATCCTTTTCGTTCGTCTCGCGTGTCCCCCTGAACCAAGTTAGGGCATCGGAATCGAAGACAACGGCCGCAAGGGGTTCGAACTTCGCTCGTCTTCCATCGATTGCTACAGCTTCGACTCGTTTCTGGACTTCGTGTAGCATCACTCGAGACTGTTCCAAATGGTGGCTAAGGTGAGTGGCTTTCCACTCACATCTAATTCAAGTCGTCTGGATTCATTTATTGTTTTGAAAACTACGTTTATGATGATATTTACTTCGGTTTTGACTTCGAAGTTGTCTTCTTGTCCTTGATGCATTGTTTCTCAGCTGCTCTTGATTCCGAGTCATTGAGTAGTCTTGCTACTGTGATTTCTTTTGTGAGTTGCCCAATTGAAATGATTTCTGTAGTTCATTCGAATTAGTATATTTCGTAGTTATTAGCTTTATAGTTATTGTTTCGTGAATTTTGGGGACTTTGGCATGTCTATCTCCATATGCATTTATCTTTGCACTGGCCTGTTGTATGGTTGCATATATGTTGTATCATTGTGAAGTTTGGTTTACTGGTGGGTTTTCTTGGCACTGTTCCACTTGGATTACGAGGGTCTTTGTAGTTTGTTTCTTTCAGGTTGCCAGTTTGCATTTCTTGATCTTTACTTCCCTGTTGCCAGTCTTGGTTGCACTGGCCATTTCCAATACTTGATCATTTGTATATACTTCTTGCCTGCAGTGATAATTTTGGTTTCTTGACCTGGGCTTGAGTTTTGTCAATTGAACATCACTAAGTTGATTTTTAGCTCGAGTCTGATACAGTGCATTGATGCATTGTATTATTTGCATTTGGTTCACTTTGTAGTTTCGACTTGTCTTTCCTATTCCACTGGTTACTGTCACTTTGAATTCACTTGCTGACAGCCTTGTACCTGCATCCATGTTGATATTTTCATTTTTTCTTTGTTCCAGTGTGGTTTGCACATGTCATTACGAATTTGATATATCCATAGTCATGTTGTCTTTATTTTTGGTTTGCCTTGTACATTTCAGTGAGCTTCTGCATCACTGTATCGCGTGCACTGTCGCTAGTGTCATGTATTGTCCTGTCTCCTTATCTTTGGAGCACTGTTCAAATGCAAGTTGCATTTTAATTTGTTGGGTTGTTGCATTCGACTTGATAGTATTCTTCGCTGTTGCACTTTGTTGCTGGTGCACTTGATGTTGTAGTTGTGTTCACTCTTGAAGTATCACCTGTTGCACTGCGTTTTGTTGTACATTCACCTGCTAGCCTAGCTGCAGTTTCATTCATGTACTTGTAGTGGTACTTCCTCATCACTGTCTTTGTTGTTCCTGACCATTTCACTGAACTTATACATGCTTGCCCCTGTTTTGCTTGATGGTTCATGCTTCACTTTCTTCACTTTCTTTACTACGGCCTGTAATTGTTTTGTAGTAGCACTGTGCATCGGTGAGCTTCGTTGCTTGTGATCTCGGTTGCACATTCATTTAAATGTGCATTTGTTTGCATTGTATCTGGTTTTCCGGCTGCAGTTTGTTATCATCTTTTCTTGACTACTTTGGCATTTCTCTGCCTTGTCCAAACTGGTGCACTTGTAACTAGTCGCACTCGAATCTCTTGAGTCACCTGGTTGTACTGAGCCTTAGACAGTTTCATTTGCATTCTAATGGCCTTTGAATTGTACAGCTTCACTTGTAATTTGCATTGAATCTGGCATCATTCCTTGGGGCAGTTTGAACTCTGTCCCACTTCGATTCTAGTTCTGGCTTCGAAGCTTATAGACTTTGTCTTGTGACCTATTTTGTTGGTTTTGAATTATTTCAGGTTGATTGATGAAATCACACTTGTGTTGAATCCGGTACTTCGGGGTTTGACCTTGTGGTAATTTGTGATTTTCACTAAGCTTTTGTGTACTTCATGCGATAGTGGCGAGGCAGTGCACGCGTGCGTGTACTGCAGCCCTATCGGATTTGACAGATTAAAATTGAAGTTTCGACTGTTGAATTGTTTCGTTGGTTAAATGTAATATTTTGAAGTTGCATCCTGATTTGGATTTGTTGATTTGTCGCTTAATACTGCTTAGTGTTATATCGTCCGTTTATCCAATTCTCGTATCGAGAGTTGGATATACGAGATTTCTATGACTGTCACCTATATTGAGATTGATTATTATTGCTTCTATGCTCTAATAACTGATTTTGAATTAGACTGATCCGAGTATTATTTTCTTTTGAATGTAATACTCGGGTCAGACCGAGTATATACAGGTTGTAGATTTTTAGCTTTGGGTTGCTGCTAGAGCTATGAAGACTTTTTATATCTTTTGAAGTGGTCTTCGTCGTGTTGTAGTAGTCAGTGTGTCTGTTTTAAGATGATAATGTATTCATGTATATTAGTCGATAATGTACTTGTATATATAACTTCTTGAGTCGACAGTTGTAGTTGTATCATTTGTATTGTGTCAAATGTATTGTAACTGATATCAGTTATTGTATATATGAGACTTTTCGTTCCATCTTTATTCCGCATTTATGTTACCTGTGTTATTTTTATATCTATTGTCCTAAACTATTATAGCCACTGTGTAGTAGCTTTGAGTTTGTATCGGTATGTCGGATTTTCTCTAAAGATGAAATGCAATGTTTTATTATCTGACATATCGGTGCTCGCACAAAGCAATTACATAGATGGTCGCTCCTCAACAGCCTTATTCTCCGTGCTAGTTGACAGCACTACACCGTAGTGTTCTTGGCTAGCATGGGTATAGAGGTGGGGCGTCACAGTAAATTTGAATTTTTATATATATACATTGAATTTGAATTTAAATCTTAATATAAACGGTTTAAAGATAAATATAAAAATATAGATAATTGATACAAGTTTAAAAATAATTAACTTTAAATTTGAAATTGATGGGTTATGTTAGAAATAAAAAAAAAATTATAATAAAAATTTAAGATAGAAATAAATATGTAAAAGGTAAATTATGAAATATAAGGTAAATACAATTGCTAAAATTTTAATAACAAGTTAAAATAGAAATTTTTCATATTACAAAATAATGAGACAAGGCAAAATAAAATCTAATAGCATTATAAAGTAATAAAATAAGATACGTGTTTAAATTTCAAAACATTCTCTTATAATATGTATTAATACATAAGGAGTAGAATGAAATATGAAGTATGAAAGAAGACGGCAACTATAAATGTACACTTGTAAAATGAAGAAACAAAAATATATAGAAAAGCTAGGCAAACAAAATGTATATTAAAGTGTAAACTTGTAAAATAAAGACAAGTTGATAAATGCAAGCCACTATATATCATCTCAGCCGAGTTAAAGAAATGCAAAGCAAGAAGCAAGAACATAAACAAAGTATAAAATAAAAATATAATAAGATAAGTATAGAAACATAAAGTACCATGCATTAAATGTTTGCATCTCTAAACGCAACATATTTTCTATCAGCCACCGAAGTAAAATTATTAGCCACCAAGCAAAGAAAAATCTTGTACCTATATTGTACAAAATAATATATCACCTGTACAACTCATTTTCTATATATCAAGCTTCTCCTCATTTCAGTCAAGCTGAGTAAAACTAGAGTAAACATCATCTTCCTTTTCATCGGTTCGTTCATTTCAAAACTGAGAAAAATATGAATTTGAAAAATCATTCAAAACTTAAACAAACAACAACATAAATCAAATCAAGCCAGAGAATCAAGAAATGATTTCAGCTTGCATTTCCAGAACTCTGTTTCAACTCTGTTCTTTCTTCACAAAAACACGGTGAGTAAACTCTTTTATATTGGCCTATATTCTTTGATATTGTGATTGAAGCTTTAAACATGCTCTGGAAATATTGATTAATAGGCATGTGTGTTTGAATATGTCAGTGTATATCTGCTATATAGGCATATGCATATCTGTTCCCGTTACAGGTCTTAAGAATAAGTTCTAAAATCAATCTCTCCTCCCCTAATCTTCTATAGGGTTTGATATATATACAAAACTTGTTTGTAATAACAAGATATAAGTTTTAAAAATATTTTCAAAAGAAGAATATGCAGATGGTTTTAACAAAAAGAGGAGTTACAGTGAAATTTAAACCATATCAAAATCTCGACTTGAATGAATTGTTGTTTCAGGTATATAATCTGATTTGTTATCAAAATCGATGATTTTTAAAAATATAATCAAGATTTTTAAACTTGTAAATCGAGGGCATTCGTGAGTTGAACGGGAAAGAGTTTTTTTGGCAATTCATGGCGATCGGGAAGGAGGTTGATCTCGCGATCGAAGCTGTAGCTTGCTTGGTGGTCAGAGATCATCAGATAAATATTGGGTGGGGTGATAGTCAACGGTGGTGACAGCACGACTCGATTTTAGGGTTTAATAACCCAGTTTGGTCGATGAAGTTTTAGGAGAAAATTCGTCATTGTCGGGGCACGTAGGGTGATCGGTCAGGGGGAACAGGAGGAGGAGGCTCTAGCGAATCTTTGGAAGTGGTCGCAGGGTCTACGATGGTCAGAGGAGGCGGAACAAGGTGTTTACTGGTGACTGGGTTTGGTTATAGGTGGTGCTGGGTATACTCGATTTTGATTCTCAGGCATTTTTGTCAATCTGGATGGTTGGGTTCGTCGGCAGGCTCATCGGCGATTTGTAGATGGTAGAGGTAATGGCCGGAGCGTCGCCGTGCGACTGTACATGTGCACGCGTGTGTGTTCAGGTCTGAATGTTGGGGTGTTTGAGGAAGAAGAGGCCACTCGGGGATGGTCTCGAGAAAATAATGGTTGGACTCGAAGGAAGCTGGAGACGCGAGTTACTCGAAGTAAGGCTCGGATATTTTGGGATTTAACTCGAAGTTATCTCGGGTTATTTTAAGTGTTAACAGGTTTTCAAGTTTTAAAAATAAAACATGTTTCAGGTTTTAGCATTCAAACAGATTTTCAAAGCTTAAGAATGTTAGTGAAGTATTTATCACGTTTTGTTAAACAAATTTTAAACTTAAATTTTTAATTCAAATGTGATTAAAAATTATTTTTATTTGGTTTTGAAAATAAGTAATTAATTAAACAAATTCTTAAATGTTTTCAAATGAAGTTTAATGATATAATTGAGTCATTAATTAATATGAAATGGTTTATTCTTAATTAATTAAGGTGGATAATTAAAGAATTAATTAAATGATAAATTAATGAAAGTAATTAAAGACAATTACTTAATGAAAGGATAATTACCCAATGTAATTAAAATTATTAATTATGTAATTACTTAAAGATTTATTAATCAAGGTGGTTAATTTATTATGTGATTAATTAAAGGTTAATTAAAGATTGATTAAGGTTAAGTTAATTACATGATTAAGGTTAATTGATAAATTAAGGTAACTAATTTAAGGATAATTAATTAAGAATTAATTAATTTATGTGATTTATTAAAGGTTGATTAATTAATTAAGATTAATTAATATAAGTAATTAAAGGTAATTAATTACGTGAAGATAATTACTTAATTAAAAGTAATTAAATGGTTAAAATTGATTAATTAAATGATTAAAGGATAATTAATCAGAATGATTTGTAATTAATTAAGGTTAATTAACCAGGATTAATAATTTATTCATAAGTAATAAATCTGATTTAAATTAATCAGATAATTAATTGATCTTACTTATGGATGTTTGGATTCTATTGAATGTGAATTGCTTGATATCCTTGATGTGTGATGCTTTGTTTTAATTCAAGCTGTGATGAATGAAATTTTATTATCTGCAATATATATATATATATATATATCTGTGATCTGTGATCTCTGAATGAAAGATAAGCGTTATCGTTATTCCGCTTATCAACTATATTTCTGTATTTTAATCTGTGATGATTAAATGATGTTGCACTACTGTGTGAAACCCCTGGACCACACTTTTACACACACAAATATGGATTTCATGTGGAAATCGGTTAAGTCACAGATGATTTAAATTTAATGTTTTTGAAATTGAAATTTTAATTTCATTTGATTTTGAAATTGGAAATTGGGGTTTAATATGAAAAGCTTTTGAAAGGAGTTTTAAAGATATTTTGAATATCTTGAAATTTAAATAATTCAATTTGAATTTGAATTCAAAATTTCGAATTGAATTCAATGATTGAAAATTTTGATTAAAGATGTTATAAATGTGTTTATATGAATTTAAACCATTTTAAAAGCATGGTTTTGAGAATTCGAATTTAACCCAAGGACTTTAACTCGTATAAATGAATCAGATTTTCCGAAATGAAAACTATTTGTTTTCAAATAATAGAAGCTTTCATATAAGAAATGAATTTCCAATTTGAATTAAAAGAATTTCAAGATTGAAATGGAAATGGTTTTCCGAGTTATGAATAAATCTTTTTATGTAAAAGATTGTTAAAATTTTGTTTTGAAATTGGAAAGGTGTACCTTTTGTATAAACCATTCAAAATGGAATTGTTTTGAAAGCTATCAGTTAAATCTTTGTTTTAAAGATTTAATGAGTTAATCTAATTGAAATGGAAATTGATTTGGAAAATATGTGAATGAATCTTTGTGAAACAGAGTGAAATTTGTGGGATAAATCTTTTTGTGTAAAAAGATAAAAATGGTAACGTGTTTAAACCATTTGAAAGAGGAATTTGGGTAATAAGTTGTGATTTAATTGAAATCCCAATATCCATATGTTTTTAAATATTGCGCTCATTATTCGGTTTAGCCGTGAGAGGACCTTTGTGTCATATAACCCATTCCGAATAATGATACATCGTATATGGATTGCATTTGGAGACCGGTGCTGAAGACCGGATATTTTTGAAAACAAAAGGACAACTCGTCGAATGTCTCTACATCGGCTGATCTCCGATATAGAGATTTGATCACCCTTTGTGATGGGAAGTCCGGACGTGATTAGAAATTATCCGGATTTGCAAGGGCTTCTTTAGAAGTGCCTTCGGTTCTGTTCGAACCCGGAACAGACTTGTATGGTTGTATGTCTGACATTACACTTTGAGATATAAAGCTGATTTCTTTCAAATACATTTCTGTTAGTGGCGAAGAATTTATTCTCTTAGCTTAACACCCTTCTCTGAGACGTACGAGCTCAGAGGTTATGTAGTTGAAGGTTATCAGTGATATACTCCCAATTTGGTAGTGTGGCATGCTGAGTGTTGCTGTGTGTTGATGATCATTTGCTGATCGAAGCATGGCTTTGTGAAAAAGCGTAGCTTTGTGGACGAGACTTCATCGAGCCTCACAACCCGGTAGTGGTCGAAACAGGAATGTTGCGGCAAGGTTTTTTAGGGGTCGCGCCCCTAGGGTATGTCCATTTTCTTCTGGATAAAGTGTGGTATCATGGTATGGAGCCCAGATACTTAACTCGTGTGGACACTGTAAATTTATTACTGTGTGATGTTGCTTTATTGGTTGAGGGGCCCCTCGGATAAAGGTCGGTAACGACCGGGAATGGCATACTCGTGTGGTAGTTACCTAGTTACAGCTTGGTTAAAGCGTGAGGTAGCGTCGGCCTTGTGTTTGCAGAGATCCGGTTAGGTTCTCGGAGCGTCTTTCCTGAGGTGTTTCCATTTCGGTAAGGAAGTTCCTTTGCCTGACCATTTGTTGGAAATCCAAAGAAACAATACGAACCTTGTACGGTTTTAGTTGTATTACCTGCTATGGAATGTGGCGGTAACCTGCTATTGAACATAATAGCTATAGTAGGCATAAGTACGGAATGCCTATGCTGGCTAAGATTAATATTATATTTTCGAAATGTTTCCTACATTATGCACTAGTAATAATATCAGAAAGAGTTCATTTTTGCGTAGTAAGCATGTTTGACTATCATAAGAAGAAATCTCCTCCAATTCTGCGATTGCATTGTGTGTGTGGTGGGAGGTCTTATGGTAGTTTCATTTTCCAAAAGCATTGCGGATTTCAACGTTTAAAATCCTTTCTTTGTTTGTTTTAAAGATAAACTGTTTTTTACTCATACCAGTCCCACGACTGACCTGGAGTTTATTGTTCCCTTCCTAAACTCTGGGTGCCCACAATTTTCCACACGGGCAGTCGGTTTTCAGATAGTCAGGTTTAGTAGATTATCTGGAGCTAGTTTATTTCATCGGAGTTGATGACTGCACCTGCTTATCTTGGTGCAACGTGATGGTGGTTCAAGCTGATGTTGGAGTTGTTGGAGTCATTCTCTTGTGTGGATCATTTGGAGTGATCTCTTCCATTGTTGTTATTTCTGTTGTAGCATTGTATCATATCTCTGATATTGTTGTATCATATTGATATCATTGGTGTATATCATTCTGTATATTGTATTTCATTGGTGTTCTATATGATATCATTTATTTCTTTCTTCCGCTGTGTTGTTTTACTTAATGGTGTTATAAGCTCCGGAGAGCCAGATTCGGCATTTGAATCTGCGGCATTTTGAGTACAAGTGAAGTACGGGTGCCGATTTTCGAAGGCCGAGTCCGAGATCTTTACAAGTGGTATCAGAGCTAAGGTTGAACTTTAACTCAGGAGTATAACACATTAAGTAGCTCATTAGAGATAGGGTGAAGTATACCCTAGAATGAGTAATCTCTAAGATATCTGTCCGTAAGCCTCAGTAAATTCTCCTACTATCCACTGATAGTAAGTATGAGTGCAAGAAGAGGATGAGATAGGGGACAGGGGAATACGACTATAAATGGTCAATACTCTGAAACAGTGGAAACAAATTTTTCTCTATCGGTATCTTTTTTCATCATCTTTCCTTAATTCTTCGATGGTTCCTGGTAGATCCAGGAAGAAATTCGATATACTTATATGGGACATAAACTCCAAATCGGTCGGAATTGTTTGTTTGGATGTATTGGTTTCTTTGGTTGCTATGGTTGATAGGTATACTTTGGTTTCTAAACTAAAAGTTTTGAAATTATATCCATATATTTATCTATTCTTTGGGTCCCAGTATATTCTACGAAAGGTTAGTTATCCCTTTGAACTAACCGATGCCCCTGCATATTTCGTAGATCTGGATAACCCAAGTATCGTGTGAAAAATTAAACAGATTCGTTTTTGTCTGATTTGGTAAGCCAAATGCAGAATAGATTTTCATTTTGATTTGATGAAATATTTTTCATCTATCTTTGAGTCTCCCTAGCAAATTTCGAGGATGAAATTCTTTAAAGGGGGGAAGTCTGTAACGACCCCGGATTTTTTATGAATTTAAACTGATAATTAATTTAGTTTTTGAATTAAAATTTGTATTATTAATTGTAAATGGAAGCGTGTTTCCCCAAATCAAATAAAAAATGTGTTAAATCATTTAAAGTTATATATATGTGTATGGATATATATATATATATATATATGAGTAAATTTGAATATATATATATACATTGAATTTGAATTTAAATCTTAATATAAATGGTTTAAAGATAAATATAAAAATATAGATAATTGATACAAGTTTAAAAATAATTAACTTTAAATTTGAAATTGATGGGTTATGTTAGAAATAAAAAAAAAAAAAAATTTATAATAAAAATTTAAGCTAGAAATAAATATGTAAAAGGTAAATTATGAAATATAAGGTAAATACAATTGCTAAAATTTTAATAACAAGTTAAAATAGAAAATTTTCATATTACAAAATAATGAGACAAGGCAAAATAAAATCTAATAGCATTATAAAGTAATAAAATAAGATACGTGTTTAAATTTCAAAACATTCTCTTATAATATGTATTAATACATAAGGAGTAGAATGAAATATGAAGTATGAAAGAAGACGGCAACTATAAATGTACACTTGTAAAATGAAGAAACAAAAATATATAGAAAAGCTAGGCAAACAAAATGTATATTAAAGTGTAAACTTGTAAAATAAAGACAAGTTGATAAATGCAAGCCACTATATATCATCTCAGCCGAGTTAAAGAAATGCAAAGCAAGAAGCAAGAACATAAACAAAGTATAAAATAAAAATATAATAAGATAAGTATAGAAACATAAAGTACCATGCATTAAATGTTTGCATCTCTAAACGCAACATATTTTCTATCAGCCACCGAAGTAAAATTATTAGCCACCAAGCAAAGAAAAATCTTGTACCTATATTGTACAAAATAATATATCACCTGTACAACTCATTTTCTATATATCAAGCTTCTCCTCATTTCAGTCAAGCTGAGTAAAACTAGAGTAAACATCATCTTCCTTTTCATCGGTTCGTTCATTTCAAAACTGAGAAAAATATGAATTTGAAAAATCATTCAAAACTTAAACAAACAACAACATAAATCAAATCAAGCCAGAGAATCAAGAAATGATTTCAGCTTGCATTTCCAGAACTCTGTTTCAACTCTATTCTTTCTTCACAAAAACACGGTGAGTAAACTCTTTTATATTGGCCTATATTCTTTGATATTGTGATTGAAGCTTTAAACATGCTCTGGAAATATTGATTAATAGGCATGTGTGTTTGAATATGTCAGTGTATATCTGCTATACAGGCATATGCATATCTGTTCCCGTTACAGGTCTTAAGAATAAGTTCTAAAATCAATCTCTCCTCCCCTAATCTTCTATAGGGTTTGATATATATACAAAACTTGTTTGTAATAACAAGATATAAGTTTTAAAAATATTTTCAAAAGAAGAATATGCAGATGGTTTTAACAAAAAGAGGAGTTACAGTGAAATTTAAACCATATCAAAATCTCGACTTGAATGAATTGTTGTTTCAGGTATATAATCTGATTTGTTATCAAAATCGATGATTTTTAAAAATATAATCAAGATTTTTAAACTTGTAAATCGAGGGCATTCGTGAGTTGAACGGGAAAGAGTTTTGTAACGACCCACCTTTTTTTGACAGTTTAAATCGACAATCAAACACACATATCGACTCAAACCATTCAAAGGGGAGGATTGTTAATGGGGTAAATAAGAAAAGAAGAGAAAAGGAACAAGAAACAATCACAGAATCTCGCAGCGGAAAGAAAAATATAATAATCAAATAAACAGTTCATGAAGCTGTTTAATATACTTTTGATTATCATTTATACAACATTTATCAGAGTTATACATATACAACAGAACTTATAAATAATGCAGCAGATAGCATGATGCAAGAGTAATAATAGTAATAGTATACCAAATCTTCGTCTTCGTCTTCCAGAATAAATCTTCAATAAGCTGAAAAAACTCAGGGCTGACCCGAGCGTAATGAAAAGACAAAACACTCGAGTCAGGACTAAAATATCCTTATGTAAGTTAAATCAATCGTAAATAAATATGAGTGTAACGGCGTCAGAGATGTTTACGGGGTTTGACATCTCTTATCCAGTGTCGACGTGCGTGCAATAACTCAAGAGATGTTACGGGATTTGACATCTCTTAAGGATCCGTTAAACTATCTACTATGTAGTACAATACGCTATTATAATATGTCTACAGTAAAGTAAAAGTATTAAAATAGCGTTAAGGTGTTACCCATATCCCCCTTAACACATTTTATATATTCCCACAGTCTATACAGTACCGTACGCTCCTCCGAGAGGTTTACGCAGAGGGCACTCCATAGGTGTGGTACAAAACAAAATCGTAGAAGGCACGCTAGGGCATGTGAACACGGCACACGAGGAGATGCCAGGGTAGATATACCAATTGCACTCCCGGACTGGTGGTGACGCATAGCAGCTACTACCGCCCACCTCGGACACACTCCCAAACAATCGAGGGGTGGCCACCAAAACAATCACAAAAGCAATAGAATGGTATCGAAGAAATATGCCCGATAAGAGGAATGACCTCACATTGGCCCGGTATAGCTCCTGATTTTAGTCACATCTAAGCTGACTCACGGGAGTCAGGGTCACGTCATACCATATAGAATCGTCGCCAAACCATCCTACTTCATTTCTGGAATCTCCACCACGTACACAGTTGTTAAAGTGGTTTTCGGTATCGACAGAGAGTATGCCCATATCCGATCCCGGTCTCTTTAACAACCAAACGCTTATTACACACCGGATGGTTCTTTTACATTTTCAAAATCAATTCATAATTGATATCAAAATATCAAGTTCGCTTCAAAATCAAATCCATTTCAAAATCATCGTATCTACTCAAAATATACGATTCCATTTCGAAAATCATTTTTCGCCTCAATATCTCATTTCAATTTCAAAAATCGTTTCAAATTCCAATTTAGGTTGTAACTTCATTTAGCCCAATTCGTATTTAAATCCAAGATTTAAATATAACATTTCACCTTATTGACTAGTTGGAAATTTTGGAAAATAGTTTTGAATAGTTTAAAGTAGCTTAAATAATTGAAAATAGTTAAAATACTCTAAATTTTAAAGATAGATTTCAAAATAGTTTTAAATTGATTTAATATAGTTAAATATATTTAAAATAGATTTAATATAATTAAATAGGTTAAATAGCTTTAAAATAGATTAAATATGATTAAAATAAATTAAAAATAGGTAAATTACTTTAAATAAATTAAATTGGGTTAAGTAGATTTAAAAATAGATTAAAATAAATTAATATGTTTAAATAAGTTAAAATAACATAATATAATTAATATAGGTTAAAATAGTTTAGTATAAAATAGTTTAAGTATTTAAAATAGTTTATATAGCAGAATAACTTAAGAAAACCCAATTTGAAATAGCTTCAAAGTCAACCATTTTAAATTTCCAACTTACCAATCTGAATCAAATTTGAATTCCATTCAGTCGATTCAAATCTCAATTTCAGTTCAAATCAACTTCGATTTCAAATTAATTTAATTCCATTTTCCGAATCCAATTAATTCAATTTCAATTCCAATTTATAATGATTTCGAGGTTGATTTTTTTCAAAATATTAATTCAAACACTTAAAACCCAATTATTCCTTAATATTCAGTTTCACAATCCAAATCTTCAATAAAATTCAATGTCAAGCTTACATTTCAAAATGTTGTCTTTATCACATTTTTACTTAATAATATTCAAAATCCGAATAAAAATTGAATCCTTTAAAATCAAATCAATTTACGAAAATTCTATCATATCACAATTTTAATTTCAAAGTCTTAACTTCAATTATTAACCAATTTGTTTAACAAAATTTATTTCAACATCTAAACCTCAAATTCGCGATAAATTCAATTCTTTAAAATTGATTTTTAAATTCCTTTAATCAAACCATTTAAAGAAATTTCAAATCTAAGATTTTAAAAATTATTTAATTTAACCAATCCGGTGCCCATATATAATTTTCTATCCTATGGCCAAGTGATCCGTTATTTCAAGTAAATTTCAGGAATAGATATATATATCACTTCAAATCAAATCATAGTGTCATAGGTATATATCATTCAACCTATTTCTCAATTTATTCCAAGTGATTCAATTTACAGTTGTAATTTATACAAAGGGTGATGACAGGATATCGGCAACCAAATAAACATCCAAATATTTCAAATATCAATCAATAGCATCCATCGCAACCAATCATCCAAACAGACAATATAAATCACGGAAATTTCATAGTTATAAATGTTCGGTAATTTAATTTCGATTAAATTTCAATTCTAATTTGACTGTCAATTTCAATTTCTAACATTAAATTCGATGACAATTTAGATGACAGTTAAATTTTATCAACAACGACTAATAAAAATCATATCACTTCACAATATTAAATTTAACAAGCATCAAGATATTTTAGTACGGTGTGAGCGTTATAAAACACTCACCTTGAGTTTTCAATTTCAAATCAAATCGAACGACGTTCGATTTAACCTAAATTTTAGTTAGCTCCAAATATCTCCAAATCGATTCCATGACGTAGAGCTCGTCACCACGATTCCAACGCAAAAAGATTCGTCTGATTCTGATAATATATGAAGAAGTTATACTATATTTCAAGTTTGTATACAAATTTATAAAAATTAAATTACAAATTCTTCTTTTCCTATTACCACAAAAATCACGACCGTTCAACCCTCAAAGCAAATCGTGACCGCCAGCCTCTATCATCTCCCACGCAACACTCAGGTAATGCTCGAGCGAAAGGAACCCAAACACGCCACCTCAATTCGATCGCCGCCTCTTCCTCAGGCCACGAGGAATCGATCAGGAGTCTTCAAATCGAAGGCCATCACGAACCCCCCTCTCGATGACAAACTCGATGAACTCGGCTGCCCCGAAGCCATGGAAAACACGTTCGAACGCAAGCCCTTCTACGACGATTATTGGCCATCTCGTCGAGTTTCGCGTCGACCCACCGTACGGATGTGAAGCCTACGACGTGCTCTACGATACTCCAGTTGAGAGATTTTGAAATTAGTTGATGGATTTGAAGAAAAACGAGGGGGAACGAGGTGTGGTTTCGGCCATCAAAATTGTCTCTGGCGGCCACGAGATAAACGACTAGGGTTTCGGTAGAGAACGCGTATAAATACACGTATATATATATTATTTAATATTATTTACAAATTTAACAAGATTTTCGAACGAACTCCAAATTAGACGTGCCGACAGACGTTCGTACGGTTTTACCCGCATTCCGAACACAATGGAATGTGTTTCGGAGGCTAATTCGATCATCTGCGTGAGTTATAGAAATAAACGATCGATTTTAAATTAAACCGATTAAATGAATTTCTAAACGTTTTCAGCTGCCACGGTCAAATGGCAACTCCGATTGCTCCGAAATTTGAAATCCGATAATAATAAACTATTACGGATCCAATGGAACTAGTTTCATCGAATTCCGAGACTGTGCCTCGGAAGGCTATTTTTACTCGTCGATTAAATCGACGACTTTTCAAAATTTACAGAATTTCTTAAAATTCAAATTTTAAATGTTAACAAATTCATTGTTGTTTAAATAAAATTTTATATCAATCTTCGATATCATTTTCAATCATATTATATTCAAAATCGAATTATTCAAATATTTGCAAATTTAAATTTTAAACAATTTAGATTATCCGAAATTCATTATCTTGAGATATTTGAAAATGAACTTATAAAATTTAACTTTAAAACGAATTCAAATTATGGAACAATTATTTCCGTTATACAGTTATTCAATTCCCGTTATTCAATCTATTCAATTATTCAATTTATTTCCAATATCAAATTTAAACAATTTAATTGATCCATAATCAACAAATTTCAATATTAGATTTTAAATGAATTCTCATTACTAATCAATTACTTTATTTACATCTAATGAATTCAACATTTATTTATCCAACTATTGATCGTAAACTCATTCAATAAGTAGCATTTATATTTCAATATTGGATTTTTATATAAATTTCCGTTATTAGTCAATTACCTTATTCACATCCAGTGCATCCAACATTTGTTATTCAACTCCAGTTATTGATTGTAAACCCAGCTAATATATAAAATTTCATTTCATTTACAATTGGTTTTCAAGTTCAATTCATCTGACAAATAAACAAGTAACTTAAATAATTATCACCATTTATCATTAATCACACTTATAAGTTTATTATTTACAAACAAGTGTCACAATTTCCTATACAATACCAATTTGATTCCACTACTGATGAATATATTTTATTTTATTAGTTAACTCAATATTTACATTTGTTGTTCTTATATTTCCTTATAACCAAGTTATAATATTTGAGACATTTCAAGTGCTTGGAATTTCATTCAACTCATTAATAATTAACTCAGATAACTATTGTTGCAATTCATTCTAGTTATTATCATTATAAATAAATACATTACAAATTTTTTTTTATTTCTTCCAACATTAAACCATGAAATCTTATTAGATTAACAAATTTAATTATCGAAAATCTACGGGTTGTTACACTCTCCCCCACTTAAAACTTTTCGTCCTCGAAAAGGAAAAAAAAGAAGGGAAAAGGAACTAAGTAAAGAATTCAACATTTGATATATATTTTATTCAAAATTATCAATTTACAAAACAAAGAAATTTCATTTATAAAGACGTTACTACACTTCCACTACGCTACTCCGATAAGCTTACGAAATTTACAAGTTGGTTATCCAAACGAGTTATAAAATTTTAAAACCTGAAAAAATTTCTAACACCCGGATTTACGGAAAATTTCGGCAGCGTCTCCTTTGCGCGGCTCGATCGGTACAGCTACAAAACGCCTCTACGGGCCCCAAACCAATAAAAGAAAACAAAAGCCAAGTGGCTCCATCCAAAAATCACCAAATCCAATGATAAAATAAACACGTACCTATTTGTCGGGCAATCCCAATTTCCTTGATTTTAAATTACCTGCATCTTATTTATCAATGATATCCAATCATATAATTTAAAATCAATTTATAATTTGCATTATCAATTTTCAATATTAGCTTTACCTAAACCTGTACGAAGTACATATATCATCCGTACGCAATATCAAATCTGATCGCTCATTTAATCACAAAATTTCACTTCCAAACTAGTATCGTTCACACGACTCTCTAGTGCGGACTCAGATTTGGTTCCTTGATCGGAAACTGTTATTCTCCTTGCATAGCCAAATACTATGATAGAGAATTCCCGAATCAAATCAAAAATCCATATCCAGGGTTCGCCGTCGGGAATCGGGTGAAAAATCCTAACTTGGATCGATATAAATTATCTCGAAATTCTGTGCTCGAATTCAGATCAAATTGTTGTGCGAATAAAACAATATACGTACAACTTACGTATTACCTTCCAATAGATTCCTATACAATTTGTCTATATTCAATTTATTTACTTACCATCATTTCATTTACAATTAATTATACACAATGTATTATTCATTCCTTAATTACTTAGCATGTCCGTTTCTTTACATAGCATGTTCTTTTATACTATCATTTCTTATGCATCATTTCATACAATTTGCTTAGTTAAGTTCATTTTAACCACTCCATGTAATTTAATTAAATTCACTTTCATTCTTCAATTGATTCTTAGCTATATCAAATTCATTTGTTAATTTTTTTCTTCATTTTCATGATTTCAGTTAATAACAAATTTATAGGTGGAACATTTTATCAATCATTACTTTAGTTTATTAATCATCCTATGAAAGTCATATATAAGAAGTTGGACTTTATCTAAGTTTATAATTATCTCAAAAGCTACAAATTTCAATTTCACAATTTCTTTGCAAATTTATATTCAATTCTATAGCAAATTTACAAAGATATTATTTGGTTCATTGGCCGGTTTTCTTAAGTTCTACTTACTTATTCCATTTAGCCATTTATCATTTCATATTATACATAAGTATATAACATTCTTATCACAACCAAATTTCAATTTATACACACTTCAATTACTTTTAGGTTTTGTTTACTTGTATAATATCTCATTACATCCCTAAAACATCATTTTAACTTTTTAACATTCGGTAAGTCATATTATATGTTATTAGAGTGCAATTTGATACAATACAAATTTATAGGATTCATTTTACTTAATTAGAATGTTCAAAATTCTAACTTGTTTAAGTTTTCTTTACTTCTAGTTTTAAGAGTTACACCTCAACCCAAAAGTGTTTTTTTTCAAAACATTAAGCTTAGAATTCTTAATCCTCTTATTTTATAAGTTCTGGTTATTCACATTTCATTCAGATAGCTTAAAATATTAACTAACAGAACTTAGAAATTTAAATGCCCGGTTCGTCTCAAATTATTTTAAATAAATATATACAATTATATCTTATATATATATATATATCAAATCAGACTTTTGGAGTTTAAACCAAAATGCATTTTTTTTTAAACCGTTTCGAAGCAAAGCAAAGCTTTGTAGAAGTCCCCTCACTTTGAGATTCGAAAATGAACGTCGATGATGCTGCGCAGTCATCACCGAAATTATTTCCCAGCGACATAAGAGAGGAGTACTGAATTTATAAAAAAAAAACTCCTTTCAAAATATTTCCCATAAATATTTTTCAACTAACATCACTACATATTTTTCTTCAAAGTTTTGAAAACCACTTTCGAAATTCCCGGGTCTTAAATTCAATATTTCTCAATTTAGATTCAATTTAATTTATAAGTCACATTTATAAATTATTCTTACAAAATTTACCTTCTTAAAACATTCCATAAGTTGTTTTATCATTATTTATTTTGTAATAAACCTTATTTATTAAAATACAAAATCCAACGAATGATAACAATCAATATTATAATTCCTAACAACCAAACAAGCTAGACAAATCATAATAATTTCTAAAAATTATTTCTTTATATACAAAATATAATTAGGGCAAAATTATTTCATTTACCCAATTTCAAAAAAATACTATGTCGAATTGTTCTGTTCAAGTGTTTAGAGATTCTTATCAATGACGTTAATTACTCGTATTGACCAGAATCCATATGCCACTCAACAAATCAACCAACACAATATAAAACAATTTTATATCACTAACAAATACGCTCTCTCATACATATACACTTAGCGGCTCATCATAGGGTATTACTACCCTATTTAAAGAGACGGACCCCACAAAGCTAAGGTTATCGCTAAACCAAAGCTCTGATACCAACTGTAACGACCCACCTTTTTTTGACAGTTTAAATCGACAATCAAACACACATATCGACTCAAACCATTCAAAGGGGAGGATTGTTAATGGGGTAAATAAGAAAAGAAGAGAAAAGGAACAAGAAACAATCACAGAATCTCGCAGCGGAAAGAAAAATATAATAATCAAATAAACAGTTCATGAAGCTGTTTAATATACTTTTGATTATCATTTATACAACATTTATCAGAGTTATACATATACAACAGAACTTATAAATAATGCAGCAGATAGCATGATGCAAGAGTAATAATAGTAATAGTATACCAAATCTTCGTCTTCGTCCTCCAGAATAAATCTTCAATAAGCTGAAAAAACTCAGGGCTGACCCGAGCGTAATGAAAAGACAAAACACTCGAGTCAGGACTAAAATATCCTTATGTAAGTTAAATCAATCGTAAATAAATATGAGTGTAACGGCGTCAGAGATGTTTACGGGGTTTGACATCTCTTATCCAGTGTCGACGTGCGTGCAATAACTCAAGAGATGTTACGGGATTTGACATCTCTTAAGGATCCGTTAAACTATCTACTATGTAGTACAATACGCTATTATAATATGTCTACAGTAAAGTAAAAGTATTAAAATAGCGTTAAGGCGTTACCCATATCCCCCTTAACACATTTTATATATTCCCACAATCTATACAGTATCGTACGCTCCTCCGAGAGGTTTACGCAGAGGGCACTCCATAGGTGTGGTACAAAACAAAATCGTAGAAGGCACGCTAGGGCATGTGAACACGGCACACGAGGAGATGCCAGGGTAGATATACCAATTGCACTCCCGGACTAGTGGTGACGCATAGCAGCTACTACCGCCCACCTCGGACACACTCCCAAACAATCGAGGGGTGGCCACCAAAACAATCACAAAAGCAATAGAATGGTATCGAAGAAATATGCCCGATAAGAGGAATGACCTCACATTGGCCCGGTATAGCTCCTGATTTTAGTCACATCTAAGCTGACTCACGGGAGTCAGGGTCACGTCATACCATATAGAATCGTCGCCAAACCATCCTACTTCATTTCTGGAATCTCCACCACGTACACAGTTGTTAAAGTGGTTTTCGGTATCGACAGAGAGTATGCCCATATCCGATCCCGGTCTCTTTAACAACCAAACGCTTATTACACACCGGATGGTTCTTTTACATTTTCAAAATCAATTCATAATTGATATCAAAATATCAAGTTCGCTTCAAAATCAAATCCATTTCAAAATCATCGTATCTACTCAAAATATACGATTCCATTTCGAAAATCATTTTTCGCCTCAATATCTCATTTCAATTTCAAAAATCGTTTCAAATTCCAATTTAGGTTGTAACTTCATTTAGCCCAATTCGTATTTAAATCCAAGATTTAAATATAACATTTCACCTTATTGACTAGTTGGAAATTTTGGAAAATAGTTTTGAATAGTTTAAAGTAGCTTAAATAATTGAAAATAGTTAAAATACTCTAAATTTTAAAGATAGATTTCAAAATAGTTTTAAATTGATTTAATATAGTTAAATATATTTAAAATAGATTTAATATAATTAAATAGGTTAAATAGCTTTAAAATAGATTAAATATGATTAAAATAAATTAAAAATAGGTAAATTACTTTAAATAAATTAAATTGGGTTAAGTAGATTTAAAAATAGATTAAAATAAATTAATATGTTTAAATAAGTTAAAATAACATAATATAATTAATATAGGTTAAAATAGTTTAGTATAAAATAGTTTAAGTATTTAAAATAGTTTATATAGCAGAATAACTTAAGAAAACCCAATTTGAAATAGCTTCAAAGTCAACCATTTTAAATTTCCAACTTACCAATCTGAATCAAATTCGAATTCCATTCAGTCGATTCAAATCTCAATTTCAGTTCAAATCAACTTCGATTTCAAATTAATTTAATTCCATTTTCCGAATCCAATTAATTCAATTTCAATTCCAATTTATAATGATTTCGAGGTTGATTTTTTTCAAAATATTAATTCAAACACTTAAAACCCAATTATTCCTTAATATTCAGTTTCACAATCCAAATCTTCAATAAAATTCAATGTCAAGCTTACATTTCAAAATGTTGTCTTTATCACACTTTTACTTAATAATATTCAAAATCCGAATAAAAATTGAATCCTTTAAAATCAAATCAATTTACGAAAATTCTATCATATCACAATTTTAATTTCAAAGTCTTAACTTCAATTATTAACCAATTTGTTTAACAAAATTTATTTCAACATCTAAACCTCAAATTCGCGATAAATTCAATTCTTTAAAATTGATTTTTAAATTCCTTTAATCAAACCATTTAAAGAAATTTCAAATCTAAGATTTTAAAAATTATTTAATTTAACCAATCCGGTGCCCATATATAATTTTCTATCCTATGGCCAAGTGATCCGTTATTTCAAGTAAATTTCAGGAATAGATATATATATCACTTCAAATCAAATCATAGTGTCATAGGTATATATCATTCAACCTATTTCTCAATTTATTCCAAGTGATTCAATTTACAGTTGTAATTTATACAAAGGGTGATGACAGGATATCGGCAACCAAATAAACATCCAAATATTTCAAATATCAATCAATAGCATCCATCGCAACCAATCATCCAAACAGACAATATAAATCACGGAAATTTCATAGTTATAAATGTTCGGTAATTTAATTTCGATTAAATTTCAATTCTAATTTGACTGTCAATTTCAATTTCTAACATTAAATTCGATGACAATTTAGATGACAGTTAAATTTTATCAACAATGACTAATAAAAATCATATCACTTCACAATATTAGATTTAACAAGCATCAAGATATTTTAGTACGGTGTGAGCGTTATAAAACACTCACCTTGAGTTTTCAATTTCAAATCAAATCGAACGACGTTCGATTTAACCTAAATTTTAGTTAGCTCCAAATATCTCCAAATCGATTCCATGACGTAGAGCTCGTCACCACGATTCCAATGCAAAAAGATTCGTCTGATTCTGATAATATATGAAGAAGTTATACTATATTTCAAGTTTGTATACAAATTTATAAAAATTAAATTACAAATTCTTCTTTTCCTATTACCACAAAAATCACGACCGTTCAACCCTCAAAGCAAATCGTGACCGCCAGCCTCTATCATCTCCCACGCAACACTCAGGTAATGCTCGAGCGAAAGGAACCCAAACACGCCACCTCAATTCGATCGCCGCCTCTTCCTCAGGCCACGAGGAATCGATCAGGAGTCTTCAAATCGAAGGCCATCACGAACCCCCCTCTCGATGACAAACTCGATGAACTCGGCTGCCCCGAAGCCATGGAAAACACGTTCGAACGCAAGCCCTTCTACGATGATTATTGGCCATCTCGTCGAGTTTCGCGTCGACCCACCGTACGGATGTGAAGCCTACGACGTGCTCTACGATACTCCAGTTGAGAGATTTTGAAATTAGTTGATGGATTTGAAGAAAAACGAGGGGGAACGAGGTGTGGTTTCGGCCATCAAAATTGTCTCTGGCGGCCACGAGATAAACGACTAGGGTTTCGGTAGAGAACGCGTATAAATACACGTATATATATATTATTTAATATTATTTACAAATTTAACAAGATTTTCGAACGAACTCCAAATTAGACGTGCCGACAGACGTTCGTACGGTTTTACCCGCATTCCGAACACAATGGAATGTGTTTCGGAGGCTAATTCGATCATCTGCGTGAGTTATAGAAATAAACGATCGATTTTAAATTAAACCGATTAAATGAATTTCTAAACGTTTTCAGCTGCCACGGTCAAATGGCAACTCCGATTGCTCCGAAATTTGAAATCCGATAATAATAAACTATTACGGATCCAATGGAACTAGTTTCATCGAATTCCGAGACTATGCCTCGGAAGGCTATTTTTACTCGTCGATTAAATCGACGACTTTTCAAAATTTACAGAATTTCTTAAAATTCAAATTTTAAATGTTAACAAATTCATTGTTGTTTAAATAAAATTTTATATCAATCTTCGATATCATTTTCAATCATATTATATTCAAAATCGAATTATTCAAATATTTGCAAATTTAAATTTTAAACAATTTAGATTATCCGAAATTCATTATCTTGAGATATTTGAAAATGAACTTATAAAATTTAACTTTAAAACGAATTCAAATTATGGAACAATTATTTCCGTTATACAGTTATTCAATTCCCGTTATTCAATCTATTCAATTATTCAATTTATTTCCAATATCAAATTTAAACAATTTAATTGATCCATAATCAACAAATTTCAATATTAGATTTTAAATGAATTCTCATTACTAATCAATTACTTTATTTACATCTAATGAATTCAACATTTATTTATCCAACTATTGATCGTAAACTCATTCAATAAGTAGCATTTATATTTCAATATTGGATTTTTATATAAATTTCCGTTATTAGTCAATTACCTTATTCACATCCAGTGCATCCAACATTTGTTATTCAACTCCAGTTATTGATTGTAAACCCAGCTAATATATAAAATTTCATTTCATTTACAATTGGTTTTCAAGTTCAATTCATCTGACAAATAAACAAGTAACTTAAATAATTATCACCATTTATCATTAATCACACTTATAAGTTTATTATTTACAAACAAGTGTCACAATTTCCTATACAATACCAATTTGATTCCACTACTGATGAATATATTTTATTTTATTAGTTAACTCAATATTTACATTTGTTGTTCTTATATTTCCTTATAACCAAGTTATAATATTTGAGACATTTCAAGTGCTTGGAATTTCATTCAACTCATTAATAATTAACTCAGATAACTATTGTTGCAATTCATTCTAGTTATTATCATTATAAATAAATACATTACAAATTTTTTTTATTTCTTCCAACATTAAACCATGAAATCTTATTAGATTAACAAATTTAATTATCGAAAATCTACGGGTTGTTACAAGTTTTTTTGGCAATTCATGGCGATCGGGAAGGAGGTTGATCTCGCGATCGAAGCTGTAGCTTGCTTGGTGGTCAGAGATCATCAGATAAATATTGGGTGGGGTGATAGTCAACGGTGGTGACAGCACGACTCGATTTTAGGGTTTAATAACCCAGTTTGGTCGATGAAGTTTTAGGAGAAAATTCGTCATTGTCGGGGCACGTAGGGTGATCGGTCAGAGGGGAACAGGAGGAGGAGGCTCTGGTGAATCATTGGACGTGGTCGCAGGGTCTACGATGACCAGAGGAGGCGAAACAAGGTGTTTACTGGTGACTGGGTTTGGTTATAGGTGGTGCTGGGTATACTCGATTTTGATTCTCAGGCATTTTTGTCAATCTGGATGGTTGGGTTCGTCGGCAGGCTCATCGGCGATTTGTAGATGGTAGAGGTAATGGCCGGAGCGTCGCCGTGCGACTGTACACGTGCACGCATGTGTGTTCAAGTCTGAATGTTGGGGTGTTTGAGGAAGAAGAGGCCACTCGGGGATGGTCTCGAGAAAATGATGGTTGGACTCGAAGGAAGGTGGAGACGCGAGTTACTCGAAGTAAGGCTCGGATATTTTGGGATTTAACTCAAAGTTATCTCGGGTTATTTTAAGTGTTAACAGGTTTTGAAGTTTTAAAAATAAAACCTGTTTCAGGTTTTAGAATTCAAACAGATTTTCAAAGCTTAAGAATGTTAGTGAAGTATTTATCACGTTTTGTTAAACAAATTTTAAACTTAAATTTTTAATTCAAATGTGATTAAAAATTATTTTTATTTGGTTTTGAAAATAAGTAATTAATTAAACAAATTCTTAAATGTTTTCAAATGAAGTTTAATGATATAATTGAGTCATTAATTAATATGAAATGGTTTATTCTTAATTAATTAAGGTGGATAATTAAAGAATTAATTAAATGATAAATTAAGGAAAGTAATTAAAGATAATTACTTAATGAAAGGATAATTACCCAATGTAATTAAAAGTATTAATTATGTAATTACTTAAAGATTTATTAATCAAGGTGGTTAATTTATTATGTGATTAATTAAAGGTTAATTAAAGATTGATTAAGGTTAAGTTAATTACATGATTAAGGTTAATTGATAAATTAAGGTAACTAATTTTAGGATAATTAATTAAGAATTAATTAATTTATGTGATTTATTAAAGGTTGATTAATTAATTAAGATTAATTAATATAAGTAATTAAAGGTAATTAATTACGTGAAGATAATTACTTAATTAAAAGTAATTAAATGATTAAAATTGATTAATTAAATGATTAAAGGATAATTAATCAGAATGATTTGTAATTAATTAATGTTAATTAATCAGGATTAATAATTTATTCATAAGTAATAAACCTAATTTAAATTAATCAGATAATTAATTGATCTTACTTATGGATGTTTGGATTCCATTGAATGTGAATTGCTTGATATCCCTGATGTGTGATGCTTTGTTTTAATTCAAGCTGTGATGAATGAAATTTTATTATTTGCAATATATATATATCTGTGATCTGTGAATGAAATATAAGCGTTATCGTTATGCCGCTTATCAACTATATTTCTATATTTTAATCTGTGATGATTAAATGATGTAGCACTACTGTGTGAAACCCCTGGACCACATTTTACACACACAAATATGGATTTCATGTGGAAATCGGTTATGTCACAGATGATTTAAATTTAATGTTTTTGAAATTGGAAATTGGGGTTTAATATGAAAAGCTATTGAAAGGAGTTTTAAAGATATTTTGAATATCTTGAAATTTAAATAATTCAATTTGAATTTGAATTTAAAATTTGGAATTGAATTCAATGATTGGAAATTTTGATTAAAGATGTTATAAATGTGTTTATATGAATTTAAACCATTTTAAAAGCATGGTTTTGAGAATTCGAATTTAACCCAAGGACTTTAACTCGTATAAATGAATCAGATTTTCCGAAATGAAAACTATTTGTTTTCAAATAACAGAAGCTTTCATATAAGAAATGAATTTCCAATTTGAATTAAAAGAATTTCAAGATTGAAATGGAAATGGTTTTCCGAGTTATGAATAAATCTTTTTATGTAAAAGATTGTTAAAATTTTGTTTTGAAATTGGAAAGGTGTACTTTTTGTATAAACCATTCGAAATGGAATTGTTTTGAAAGCTATCAGTTAAATCTTTGTTTTAAAGATTTAATGAGTTAATCCAATTGAAATGGAAATTGATTTGGAAAATCTATGAATGAATCTTTGTGAAACTGAGTGAAATTTGTCGGATAAATCTTTTGTGTAATAAGATAAAAATGGTAACGTGTTTAAACCATTTGAAAGAGGAATTTGGGTAATAAGTTGTGATTTAATTGAAATCCCAATATCCATATGTTTTTAAATATTGTGCTCATTATTTGGTTTAGCCGGGAGAGGACCTTTGTGTCATATAACCAATTCCGAATAATGATACGTCGTATATGGATTGCATTTGGAGACCGGTGCTGAAGACCGGATATTTTCGAAAACAAAAGGACAACTCGTCGAATGTCTCTGCATCGGCTGATCTCTGATATAGAGATTTGATCACCCTTTGTGATGGGAAGTCCGGACGTGATTAGAAATTATCCGGATTTGCAAGGGCTTCTTTGGAAGTGCCTTCGGTTCTGTTCGAACCCGAAACAGACTTGTATGGTTGTATGTCTGACATTACACTTTGAGATATAAAGCTGATTTCTTTCAAATACATTTATGTTGGTGGCGGAGAATTTATTCTCTTAGCTTAACACCCTTCTCTGAGACGTACGAGCTTAGAGGTTATGTGACGACCCGGAATTTTTGTATATTTGAAATTGGAATATTTAATTAATTTTAAATATTCAGAGGTTAATTATAAACTTAAATTTCAAATATCGCTGTTTATTGAGTAATTTAATAATTAAATTAAATTTATTTGAAGTTGGATAAAATAGTAAATCTGGTATTCTAAGCTGATTAAAAATATTTCAAAAGCTTATAAAATTCGTACTGATAATACTGAAGATAATAGAAGCTTTAGCATATAATTTCAAACTGTTTTGTTTAGTTTTGAAATTATATCGTTTGAATCGATATTTAAAAATAGCCTTCTGAGGCATAGTCTCGGAATTCGATGAAACCAGTTTCATTGGATCCGTAATATTGAATTATTATCGGATTTCAATTTTCGTAGTGGTTGGAGTTGTTGTGTAAGCGTACGTAATAAAAACGCGTTGGAAATTAAATTGGTAATAACTGATTTAGAATTTAAATACAATAATTCGACTGGTTAAATTCTTTTCCCAACAGCATTTAAAATATCTTCTACACATCGTAGACCTACAGCCACCCTATACTCTGGAAAACATCGCGTCTTGTCTCCTCTTGTCTTCCCATTCCTTCTTCAATACGCAAGATATCTCTGGCTTCTTCCTTCGTTCAAATCACTTAGCCAAGCGAATCTAAGAAATAAAATGGAGTCCCGCTTCACAGTTTTCGTTCGAACGAAAACTAAAAAGGGGCAGCTCGTTTTCATCTCACCAAAAATTTCCCCTTTCAATTCAAAGAAAAAAAGAGAGAACGAAGCTTCCCCAGTTAAAACCCATTTCTTCCCCTTCTGCTTTTTATACGAAATCATCTTCAAGAAAAGAAAAATGAAATGAAGGCCCAGTTTTCTCATAAATCATGGCTGCTCGTTCCTCCTCACTAAATTTCGAAATCAAAGTCAAGATCCTAAAATCATATTGTCAGCTTCAAAATTGAATTGGGATCGAACGCGAGCACGTAGTCGCTTACCGCACTCAACTCAATGGCTAGAGACAAGCGAAAGGTGTTCGCGTATGCGGTGACGTTTCTGTTCGAGATTGTGTTAGGGCAGATCTATTCTTCGTCGCGAGTTTTGTGAGGTCTCGAAGCCATCAATCGAGTCGCGAGCTCGAGCGGCTGACATCGAGACATTAGCGAGCTAGGGTTTCGTTCGCTTGTGGTCGACGAAATCGTGAGGAGTGATGCGTATCGATGGATGTGAGGGCTGCAGATGTTTTGGAAATCGCTAATGACTCATCTGAGGGAGCGAGACTATGGAAGTCGCGATAACGGCAAGCGACGATGTCGCATGGGGGTTGTGATAGCTAGAGTTTGGTTTGGATGGTAGGGCGAACGGTGGTGATGGCAGCATTAAGGTATTGTTTTACAAATTCAAATTAAATAATTATATGTACAAATTCACCTGCATGTTTAATATATTGAGATAAACAGGAATTTTAAATGTGGAAGTTTTGGAAATCTATAAATTATTTTAAGTATACAGGAGTTTCAAAATGAGAAAAATGAATTAATGAACGTATATACATTTTGATTTACTTGTTTGATTTTAAAAAAATAAAATATATTATGGAAGTAGTTTTGTTTAGTTGCTAAGAGGATATTTTATTAAAAAGGAAAAGTTGTTTAAAATTAAATTATTAGCTTAAAACCCAAACTCTTAGTTAATTAAATAAGTAGATGGAGATTTAATTGTCTAGTTGATTCGAATATTAATCAACAGTATGATGTTATGCAAGGTCTAAATCGTGGGGAAAAATAGTCGAGAAGGAAATGGAATGCAAACAAAAATCGAAGGTGAGTTAATCTCACTCAGTTAAATTTAAATTTAAATGGTTAAATTTAAATAATTTATTGAATGATTGAATTGATTTGATGTGCTATAGTATATATAGTAATATATAGCAATATATACATATTGGCATATGTATATATTGGAGTTGATATTCCCGCATTATATAGCGGATGAGACCCTATGCGCCGCATAATAGCGGATGATATTTTATAAAACCCATATACCGCGATATTCCACTTTGAAGTGAAATTGGTATTGTGCTAACGTCTGTGGATGCAGGGAAACAGGTTGGAGGGATCCAACTGGATTCCTCAAAATATTTAATTTTGTTAAATATTCTGTGATATGATTTTTGATATCCTGTGATGAATTATATGGATAATTGGATGTTATGGTTTGGTTGGACCGATTTGGATGTGCTGAATTATCAAAATCTCTAGAATGGAATTTTTGAAAAGAAATAAAAGAGTAAATTCTTAAGTAAAATAATTATAAAGAGTTTGGAATAATTTTGAGAATAAATCTGATTAAGAATAAAAGTGATTTCCAAAATTCTAATAAATATGGAAAAGAGGAATTTTGAATAAATAGAGAAATATTGAATTTAAAGAGAACTTATGTGATATTATTTAAAGGAATGAATAATTTATTTTAATTCAATGTTTAAATGTAATTAAAAAGGAAGAAGGAATTTGGGAAATCTGAAACTTGTGTTTCAATTTAAAGATTTTAAATCATAATGAGAAATAAAATCTGGAAGTTAATGAATTTGGAAATAAATGGATTAAGTAAGGAAATTTATTTCAAAGTAAAATAAATTGGGAAATCAATTATAAATTTGATTTAAATACTTTGGGATTTGGAATTTAAAAGAGAAGTGAGATTTTGAAATTTATAAACTGGGTTTATAAAGTAAAATAAAATATCAGGGGATATTTGAGAATATAAATTCAAGGTGGGAATTTTGTAAAGGGATATGAATTGGTTTAAAAATAAGTGTTGATTTATTTTTAAAGGATGTGAAGAGAAATGTATTTCTCTGGATAGCCAAGTACGTTTTCAAAGCAATTTTTAATATAAGTTAAAAGTTCTAATTTGTTTAAAAATGCATGTTTTAGGAAATTGATTATTTCTAAAGGTTAATTTCCAAAGTAAGTATTTTCAAAAATCTATTATTGTAGTAATTATATAAAAGTAATTTGGTATTATGTTTTAAAGAGGAAGTCGGCTTATATTTATAAAGTGGTTTTATTTTAAATATTCTTAAAATATATATTTTGATAAAGTATTAAAGTAGTTTTAAAATTTCAATGTTATAAAATATATTTGGTGTTTTTAAATTATTTTAAAATTAAAAGTATTTTGTACTTGGTGATGTGGAATATGCATGTATATGCTTTTTGTTTGATGATAATAAACATATATACATTTATTTAAATGTATTTGATATTGTACTATTTTATTTTACACAGATTAAATAGATATTTGCTGAATAAAATAAATAACACAGAATTTGAATTCAAACGAATATTTTATTCAAACAAATATTTATTACAATTTTGATAGTACAATTTCAAGCTCTCACTATATACATCATTTTTTATCACAATACAATTACATCACGATTTCATAGTTACATCATTTCCTCACTACATATCACTCACACTCGTATTTATCTTCAACTTCATTCCAATGTGAATCCAGCATCTGAGCAACCTGCAGAAATACACATTGACGCAGTAAAATTGCAAAGGAAATGTTTTTGCAGTATAAAACAAAATGTGATTTTGAAAATATTATTTGCCTCAGTTATTTGGGTCGTTCGTCATCATTTGATTCTGAATTTATCACACACACGAACAATGTGACATGCACAGTGTATCACTGTACATGCCACAAGGCCGTGCACACCGATATATGTATATACACTTGATACATTTACAGGGACAAGTGAGCACAGGTCAAACCCAAAAGTCGGATTCAACTCAAGTGACGTCACATCGTTCAGCACAAGGTCAAACCCGAGTTTTTAGAAACTGGATTCAACACAGGTGCAATATCAAAAGACCACATGGTCGGTGCAAACTAGTTCAAATGCATCTGGAAACTAGAGTGCACAACAACACTGACAAATATGGAAGTGCACCAGTTCAAGTGACAACATACAATGATGACCAGAGTGGTACAAGTTCGACATGGCATGGTTCAATGCAAATGACCAGACTCGAGCATACATACAAGACTGTGCCACCAGACCAGCTACAACAATGCAACAATATAAGAACAGAATGAATGACTCAAAAGTGCAACTGCAAATGACAGAAAAGATAACCAATGGAACAGGCAAAGGCAACAAGACCAGTGCAGATGATCAACCAAGTCCAACAGTTCAAATCATCACAAGTTAAAGACCAGAGCATCAAAACAATGTCGAAGCCATACATATATACAAGCAAACTAAAAGTGCACAGTGAACTCAAAAATGGCCAGAGTCAAAGTACACAAGAGTCGTAAACAACAACAAATCAAATATGTAACATGATCAAGTAACCAGAGCTACCCAGGGTCAACAACAATGTTACAGGCATACAAAGAAATCCAACATGGTCAGATAGTTCACAGTAGCCATAATCAAAGAGCAAAAGTCTACAATGAAACCAGAGAGAGTATCAATATCAAGATGAAAACTGCAATGTATATGCAACCAAATAGTGTAACTCAGTATTGAAATAAGACAGAAGTGAATGCAGAGACAAAGTACAATGAATGCAGAGATGGCCAGAGTCGAAGCTCACAAGTGCCAAAGAGAAGCCGACATCAAATTCACAAGTAGAAAAAGTTCAAAGCCGAGATTATCAAGTAGCCAAGAAAATCAGTACAACGACCAGTTCAAAATCAAAAGTCAGTGGTAATCAAATGTCTCAAATTCAAAAGCATACTGGAGTCGAGCCAACAGTAGGATGTTCAACATACAAAGTCAAAGAAAATCACGGAGCAACATAATCAATACCGTGATTATCACGAAAAAGAAAAACAATATATACGCATATGACAAAGTCAAATTTCAACATCGTGATGACCATGAAACCGAGAATCTCGTGTATACGTATTTATGAAAAGGTCAAGAATCATCGCAACATCCAACATTCATCGAACGGCCGAGAAAAAAAAAATGTGACGAATTCAAATTAATTCGTACGAACGAAAACTCAGGGCTTCGAACTCTATAAAATCACCCAATCATCACTGGCAAAAATGGGTATCGAATTCAAGCAATCAAACCACAGAACAAAAAGGCACAAATTACATACCGAAGTCAGG
Source organism: Allium fistulosum (assembly GCA_030737815.1). Classification (NCBI taxonomy): domain Eukaryota; kingdom Viridiplantae; phylum Streptophyta; class Magnoliopsida; order Asparagales; family Amaryllidaceae; genus Allium; species Allium fistulosum. The sequence continues at coordinate 338,608,234 of CM060904.1, read as the reverse complement.
TGACGAATTCGATCACAAATCGAAGAGCAGCCGTGTGCAAGACAAAGAAATCAATCGATCGACTAAGCAACGTAGTTCGAAATCAAACTCGATCGACCAGTATAAAGTCGGCATCTTCGAATACAAGCCCCAATCCAGAATCGCCAGAGAACAATCAAAGCCCTAATTCAAGAATCAAACAAAGAGGACCCAAAGCTCAAATTCGCCAGTGACAGAGATTCGAGGAGCTGAAGCTCGTAATCGCCAGAGAAGCGCAACATCGCCGAAGTCTTAATTTGTGAATCGCCATTTCTCAGGGGATCGGGCTAGTGAAATAACAAAAGGGATCGAAGAAGATAAAACCAGGCCAACATTTTAATCGAAATAAAAAGTGAAGCGGGCCGTTGATTTTTTAAAGGGGACCGGTCTAGTTTTTAGGGTTTTAAAGTTTTAATTTTTTAGTTATTTTTAGGCCGGGATTATTTTCTAGAGCAAAATCAGTTATCAAGTTTAAATTTCAATTTTGCTCCAGGTTTAAACTGTATTTTGTTTTTCAGTCTGTATTTTCAAAGTCCAGTCAGAGTGAATCACCACCTAGGGTTTAGGTGTTGTCAGATTGTCTAGTTAGGGTTAGTTCAGTGAGCAGGGAGGCTGCGAGTTTGCAAAGCTCTATAGGCGGGAGCAGAGTTTGCGAGTAAACGAAACTCTATAGGCGGAGCAGGGTGTGCGAGTCTGTAGGAGTGTTTGTGAGCGGGAGCGAGTGTCTGCGAGTCTGTCAGAGTGTTTGTAAGCGGGATACTGTTTAACTCTAATAGAAATCTGGGAATGCAGCAGTAGGCAGGGGTTGCCGAAGCTGGGTAAATTCTGTGTGTGATTTACTTTACTGCATATTTATTTATCTGCTATTTGCTTTCGCGTTTAATTTGAGAAAATTTGCGATAACCCTATTCACCCCCCCCTCTAGGGTTAATCTAGATCCTACAAGTGGTATCAGAGCGAGGTAAATTTTTTTTTTTTTTAACTCTAGAGTCATGAATTTATCAAATAATGCTTTTTCTGAGGGGCAATCTATTGTTAGGCCACCAATGTTTAATGGGAGTGACTATGCTTACTGGAAGGTTAGGATGAGTATTTATCTTAGTTCTGTTGATTATGATGTTTGGGATATTATTGAAACTGGCTATACACCTCCCACTATAACTATTGGTGATACTGAGATTCCTAAACCGAGAGATAGGTGGGATGCTAATGATAAGAAGTTGAAAACCACTAATGCTAAGGCCATGAATGCTCTTATCTGTGCTCTTGATAAAACTGAATTTAATAGAATTTCTCATTGTAAAACAGCACAGGAAATTTGGCATACTTTGGAGGTAACACACGAAGGAACTTCTCAAGTCAAGGAGTCTCGTCTAGCCCTGTTCAGCAATGAATACGAGAACTTTGTGATGGACAAAGGCGAGAGCATAAAGGATATGTTTGGACGCTTCTCAACCTTGGTGTACAATGCTAGAGCGCTTGGAAAGGTATTCTCTGAAGTAGAGCTGGTGAGGAAGATACTACGAGTCTTACCGATGAACTTTGAGGCAAAAGTCACAGCAATACAAGAATCGAAAGATCTGAGTAAACTAAGCATGGAGGAGTTGATTGGCAACTTGATGACATATGAGCTTGAGCTAAAATCAAAGGAGGAACGCAACAACTCCGAATCAAAGAAGAAGACGATTGCCTTGAAGAGCAGAGAAGAGAGCGATGATGAAGCAGAAGATCAAATTGAAGAACTTGCAATGGCTGTCAATAATTTTAGAAAATGGTCAAGATTCGGGTCACGCAAGAAGAAAACAAATGGTAATAGGTCAAAAGATTCTGACAGTTCCGATAATGAATTGACCTGCTATAACTGCAATAAGCCTGGCCACATCAAACCAAACTGCCCACTTCTCAAAAACAACAAAGGAAAGAAAAAGAAAAAGAAGGTCTTTACAGCAACTTGGGATGATGAAGAAGGAGAGGAAGTTTCGAATGATAACTCAGAGGAGGCTAACTTGTGTCTTACGGCAAGATCAGATTCAGAATCAAGCTCAGAGGAATCTAATGAGGTAAAAAACTATTCTTATAAAGAACTTGTTTATTTGTGCCTTGATCTTACTAAAACAGTTGATGCTCTAGATTCTAAAATTGAAAAACTGAAATCTGATAGGAGAGAACTTGCCCGTGAAAATTCTAGGTTAGAAACTGAACTTGAAAATATTCAAAACCTAGACTGTAAAAAATGCAAAATTTTAGATTCAGAATTATCAAATCTTAAAATTAACTTTGAGAATCTTGAAAAAGAAAACTTGAGTCTTAAGGAAATCATTGACACTAGGAGAAAGGATTTTATAAATAGATGCACCTCACTTGTGACTGAAAACACAACACTAAAAACCAAAGTCCAAGATCTTGAGAAATCACTGAGTAACTTTTCAAGAGGAGAAAAATCATTCAATATGTTATTTGGAAATCAATTGTTTGCCAACAATAGAAAAGGACTAGGATTTGGAAAAACACAAGTTGATGATAATGCAAAAAGTAAGAGTGTCTTTGCTAGATGTGAAATAATTGACCATCGTGTTGAAAATTGTAGTCATAGGAACAAGAACACAAAATTTATTCAAATTTGGGTTCCTAAGAATTCTACAAACCAATTTCATATCTATTGGAACAAGAATGAAAAGACAAAACAAGTTTGGGTTCCAAAGGGATTGTTTATTCATAATTATTTTGCCACTAACAACCATGGACCTATAAAAAGGTCACAAAAATCTTTTACCGTGTAGGTGTGGTGGCAGGCTGAGGAACAACATTGGTGTTATCTGGATTCTGGCTGTTCCAGATATACAACGGGTGTCAAATCAACGTTCCTTAGCCTAGTATAAAGGTGACAGATTCACAATGGGTAAACAACGAAAGATTATCGTACAGGTAAAACAGGTAATTGTATTTATTTTCAAACGATAGATAAAATGTGAAAATCTGCACCATAGTCTGAATTAAATCAGCCAGTTATGTGAAATGATTGATGATGTTAATTCTGATCTTTTCGAAGTAATTATGATGGTTGACAGATTCTAACTTACTTGAGATGATCTTACATGACTTGTTCTTATCTATGACTTTGATTTATGCTTAAAAGTTGACCAATCATTTTTCATTGAACTTAATCTTTTTTTTGGTCAAATTATGATGTTGATCCTATGGTTTCTTAATCTGACACTGAGATTTTTTTGATGGTTAACACGACTTCAATTTAAAGTCAAGATTGTTGAAAATGACTCTGAGATAATTTGTTGAAATTTCACAATCTGGTCTATAACATCCAAACGAGTGATATTGAGTCAGATGCAGATTACACTGGTAATGTAGTTGATAGAAAAATTACTAGTGGAACGTGATTACATTTTGAGACATTCATTTGCTGCATCATTTTTCAAAGAAAATATCTGCATATCTTTCACTTGAAATATTTTTCATTTTAGCAGAATTTTTTAAACAAACCCCTTCTAGAAAATAATTTCTTTTGACCTTGTATCAGATTTGTTATTTAAGAAAACTTGATTTTATTGAAATTGATTAACTGATCTGACCCCCTAATAATTATCTAAAAAGATAAATAGTGATTGAAAATAAGATGAGTGTTGATATTAATCATATATTATAACTTGAGAAAGTATATTTAGAAAATTTCTTTAGAAATTTAAACAAGAGTTATAAAAACTTTTTGTTGATAACTATTCCATGATCATTTCTATTTCTATCATCCGTCTATCGACCATCACTCATCAAAAATCAATATAGTATGTTAATTTGTGGTAGTTTAAACAGGGAATCATTTGTGCTTCAATTTTATTATATTTCTAACAATAAAATCCAAAATATTCACTCTCATTTAAAAGTCCTCACGGTTATGCATGGGTGAATTACTTGGATTTTTGATTTTGTGCTTCCATGCTCATTTAAAAGTCCTCACGGTTATGCATGTATGGAACGCATATCAAAATTAATTGATTAAATAGACAAGTTGATTCTAATCCCATTTAAAAGTCCTCACGGTTATGCGTGGTTAGAAGATACTTGAATTTTTTTTTAAAAATTTGGAATACTACTAATCTCATTTAAAAGTCCTAACGGTTATGCATGGTTAGTAGATATTCAAATCTCCTGAAATAAATATACCACAAATAGACACAACTATATGGTTTTATTTGATGAAATCATTAATATCATTCTAAAGTGGAATATGCATCAATTAAAGTATTTATGATTTTTTGTTTGATTTTCTTATTGAAATTAATATTTATACTCGATTGAGCTTTAATATTGTATTAATGTCTACCACTATATCTCTACTTTTCTATTACTATTATTCTTTTGCTGATAACAAAAGGGGGAGAGAAAAGTTAAGATTTTGAAAATAAAGGTCAAAGATAATCAAATTGCATCAAGGCTCATTTGAATTCTTTATTCTCATGCATATATGTAGGGGGAGTATTGTGTAGAAAGAGAGCATTCAAATAGGGGGAGCAAACTGAATAATCAAATACATTTAATATAGTCAAAATCTTAAATATATGTTTGTTATCATCAAAAGGGGGAGATTGTGGAATATGCATGTATATGCTTTTTGTTTGATGATAATAAACATATATACATTTATTTAAATGTATTTGATATTGTACTATTTTATTTTACACAGATTAAATAGATATTTGCTGAATAAAATAAATAACACAGAATTTGAATTCAAACGAATATTTTATTCAAACAAATATTTATTACAATTTTGATAGTACAATTTCAAGCTCTCACTATATACATCATTTTTTATCACAATACAATTACATCACGATTTCATAGTTACATCATTTCCTCACTACATATCACTCACACTCGTATTTATCTTCAACTTCATTCCAATGTGAATCCAGCATCTGAGCAACCTGCAGAAATACACATTGACGCAGTAAAATTGCAAAGGAAATGTTTTTGCAGTATAAAACAAAATGTGATTTTGAAAATATTATTTGCCTCAGTTATTTGGGTCGTTCGTCATCATTTGATTCTGAATTTATCACACACACGAACAATGTGACATGCACAGTGTATCACTGTACATGCCACAAGGCCGTGCACACCGATATATGTATATACACTTGATACATTTACAGGGACAAGTGAGCACAGGTCAAACCCAAAAGTCGGATTCAACTCAAGTGACGTCACATCGTTCAGCACAAGGTCAAACCCGAGTTTTTAGAAACTGGATTCAACACAGGTGCAATATCAAAAGACCACATGGTCGGTGCAAACTAGTTCAAATGCATCTGGAAACTAGAGTGCACAACAACACTGACAAATATGGAAGTGCACCAGTTCAAGTGACAACATACAATGATGACCAGAGTGGTACAAGTTCGACATGGCATGGTTCAATGCAAATGACCAGACTCGAGCATACATACAAGACTGTGCCACCAGACCAGCTACAACAATGCAACAATATAAGAACAGAATGAATGACTCAAAAGTGCAACTGCAAATGACAGAAAAGATAACCAATGGAACAGGCAAAGGCAACAAGACCAGTGCAGATGATCAACCAAGTCCAACAGTTCAAATCATCACAAGTTAAAGACCAGAGCATCAAAACAATGTCGAAGCCATACATATATACAAGCAAACTAAAAGTGCACAGTGAACTCAAAAATGGCCAGAGTCAAAGTACACAAGAGTCGTAAACAACAACAAATCAAATATGTAACATGATCAAGTAACCAGAGCTACCCAGGGTCAACAACAATGTTACAGGCATACAAAGAAATCCAACATGGTCAGATAGTTCACAGTAGCCATAATCAAAGAGCAAAAGTCTACAATGAAACCAGAGAGAGTATCAATATCAAGATGAAAACTGCAATGTATATGCAACCAAATAGTGTAACTCAGTATTGAAATAAGACAGAAGTGAATGCAGAGACAAAGTACAATGAATGCAGAGATGGCCAGAGTCGAAGCTCACAAGTGCCAAAGAGAAGCCGACATCAAATTCACAAGTAGAAAAAGTTCAAAGCCGAGATTATCAAGTAGCCAAGAAAATCAGTACAACGACCAGTTCAAAATCAAAAGTCAGTGGTAATCAAATGTCTCAAATTCAAAAGCATACTGGAGTCGAGCCAACAGTAGGATGTTCAACATACAAAGTCAAAGAAAATCACGGAGCAACATAATCAATACCGTGATTATCACGAAAAAGAAAAACAATATATACGCATATGACAAAGTCAAATTTCAACATCGTGATGACCATGAAACCGAGAATCTCGTGTATACGTATTTATGAAAAGGTCAAGAATCATCGCAACATCCAACATTCATCGAACGGCCGAGAAAAAAAAAATGTGACGAATTCAAATTAATTCGTACGAACGAAAACTCAGGGCTTCGAACTCTATAAAATCACCCAATCATCACTGGCAAAAATGGGTATCGAATTCAAGCAATCAAACCACAGAACAAAAAGGCACAAATTACATACCGAAGTCAGGTGACGAATTCGATCACAAATCGAAGAGCAGCCGTGTGCAAGACAAAGAAATCAATCGATCGACTAAGCAACGTAGTTCGAAATCAAACTCGATCGACCAGTATAAAGTCGGCATCTTCGAATACAAGCCCCAATCCAGAATCGCCAGAGAACAATCAAAGCCCTAATTCAAGAATCAAACAAAGAGGACCCAAAGCTCAAATTCGCCAGTGACAGAGATTCGAGGAGCTGAAGCTCGTAATCGCCAGAGAAGCGCAACATCGCCGAAGTCTTAATTTGTGAATCGCCATTTCTCAGGGGATCGGGCTAGTGAAATAACAAAAGGGATCGAAGAAGATAAAACCAGGCCAACATTTTAATCGAAATAAAAAGTGAAGCGGGCCGTTGATTTTTTAAAGGGGACCGGTCTAGTTTTTAGGGTTTTAAAGTTTTAATTTTTTAGTTATTTTTAGGCCGGGATTATTTTCTAGAGCAAAATCAGTTATCAAGTTTAAATTTCAATTTTGCTCCAGGTTTAAACTGTATTTTGTTTTTCAGTCTGTATTTTCAAAGTCCAGTCAGAGTGAATCACCACCTAGGGTTTAGGTGTTGTCAGATTGTCTAGTTAGGGTTAGTTCAGTGAGCAGGGAGGCTGCGAGTTTGCAAAGCTCTATAGGCGGGAGCAGAGTTTGCGAGTAAACGAAACTCTATAGGCGGAGCAGGGTGTGCGAGTCTGTAGGAGTGTTTGTGAGCGGGAGCGAGTGTCTGCGAGTCTGTCAGAGTGTTTGTAAGCGGGATACTGTTTAACTCTAATAGAAATCTGGGAATGCAGCAGTAGGCAGGGGTTGCCGAAGCTGGGTAAATTCTGTGTGTGATTTACTTTACTGCATATTTATTTATCTGCTATTTGCTTTCGCGTTTAATTTGAGAAAATTTGCGATAACCCTATTCACCCCCCCCTCTAGGGTTAATCTAGATCCTACAGGTGATTCAGTGGAAATAATTATTTGGGAAATGTATTCCGTAAGCGGAAACTGTTTGAAATTTGTTTTCAAATGAGCTTTGAAAATTTGGAAATATATCTTGGAAAGATATTTGGGCAAATAAATAATGTGGGAAATTATTTATTGTGTGATGGTTGCTTGTGGATGTTAATTGATAGTTAAATAACCGACTATCAATATTGGCCAAATGCGCTGATCGTTTCGAAGAGACCGGGATCGGGTTTCCGTATACCGGGATTCTAGGTCTGGAGACTCGAATACCACTTCGATCCGGTTTGTACGTTTCGTGTAACGTGTTCGGAGTCGAAGATGGAGCTGTGAAGTGCAAGGGCTAGTCGCTACTAATCCTGAGGATATTTCCAAAATGGATGTAGTAGGAATAGTGCCTTCGGTTCCGTTCGAACCCGGGACGGACTTGTATGGACGGATGCTTTCGTGACATCGTCAGGTGGACGATGGGCATTCTAAGGGATATGTGCTATAAAGGTATCGTTTAGCCTCGAACCTCATCAACCGGGAATGACTGAAAATCAGGGGTTATGCAGCAAGGCTTCGTGGGTAGCCCCCACTTGAGAGTAAGGTCATCCCTGTCTAGATGTCCCTTTATTTCGGCTTAGTGGTGCGGTTGATGATCCCAACCGTGGGGTGATTTTATTTGGAATTATCCAGTAAGGGATGATTCCGACCTTGTGTTGCAGGGGAGCGGGCGTACTCCTCGGTACTGTGATCTAGGCCACGTACTGTGACAGGTGGTACCCCAGTGCCTAGTCATTCGTTGGAAATCCATTCTCCCTACGTGCCTTGTACGGTATTTGTTTGTATACCTAGTATGCTGGAATTTAATCATGTAACAATTTCAGCTATTTTAATAAGTATTTGTGAATAGACACTATTATAATATCAGAGGATTTTTTTTATAAAAAGTGTTTTAGCTATCGTAAGGTAAAAACCCGACATGTTTATTTGTGGCGTGGTCTTACGAGATGCTTTTATTTTCAAAAGGATTTTTGAAACTTTAATAATCAATTGAGTGTGATTTTCTCACGCTGGTATTCCAGACTGACTCGGGTATTGTTTTATATGATGCTCGGGTCAGACCGAGTATTATAGGTTACAGGATATGATGCTGTGGATCTCAGGAGATGAGCTGGATGGCGAGACGTATCTCCCGTACTTGTTTATATATATATATATTCCTCTGTGTTGATTGTTGTACTCTGTTGTATTGAGGACATGATATGGTTATTGTCCAGTTGTATGTTATGTGTTCTCTGGTGTATACTCTGATGCTATATTATATAAAACTGATATAGTTTTGATTTGTGTAAAGATCTGTTAATATATATTATATTTTATTCCGCTGCGATGGTTAGATTCTGATGTTGTTTTCTATTTTTCTTCTTCTACCTCTTCTTCTTAACTAAAATGGTTCGATTTTCCGGGTCTGGAAAGTCGGGTCGTTACAGTGGTATCAGAGCTAGGTTGGCGATAACCTTGGCTCTGGTGGGAATTTTGAGAGTACTAATAGATATGAGCGCATATTTGTTAGTGAATAAAAAATGATTTTATATTATGTTGGTTGGTTTATTGAGTGGCATATGAACCTTCGTCGGCACAGTCTGGACAACTGTATCGAAGGGGTTTCTAAACACTTGAATAGAACAGTTCGACACAGTATTGTTTTAAATAGGGTGAATGAAATAATTTTGCCTAAATTATTTTGTATATTAAAGAAATAATTATTCGAAATTTATTATAGTTATATTTGGATGCTTGGTTGTTAGAAAATGACAATAATGAGTTAGTCTCATTATTGAGTAGAAATTGAAAATTTATAACCTAAGTTGAAGAATAAATTTATATAACAAAATGGAATTTGAAATATAGACTATAAATGAAATTTATAAATTGAGATAAACTTTATATACAAATGTGAATTACAAATGTGATTTATAATCAAATGAGATAAATTCATAAACAAATGAAATTTGTAAATGTAAATTGTAAATGTGACTTATAACTTGAAATAAAATGTGATAGAATTCCAGAGTAATGTTTGGATATAAAATTGAATGGACTTTGAATTTGAAGTTTTGGGAAAGGTTTAAATTCCTTTGGATTTAAAAATAGTTTTAAAGGTTTTGGGGAAATAATGGTGATATTATTTCATGAATATTTTGAAAATTGAATTGAAATCTGTTGGGATTTAGGAATTAAAAATATTTGAAAAGTTTTAAAGTGATAAAAGCATTAAAATTCTCTTTCGGTCGCTGGAAAATAATTCCGATGATGATCGCGACATCATCGGTGTTCATTTTCGAGTTTCTAAAGAGAAATTGCTACCAAACTGTTTTAAAATTGGAAATGATTCTGAACTGGGTTGGTTTTGAAATTCAAAGGGAAAATTGTTTGGTAAAAGCAGATTATTTTGGAAATTGGGATTTGATGTGATATACCAGATGTGTATGAGTTATTTATGGATTCAAAATGGTTTTGAAATAAAACCGGGCAATTGGATTCTGGGAATTCTATTTAAAATATAAATGTGGAAATTTAAATGAATCAACAATATAAAGTATAGAATGAAGTTGATTGAAATAAGAAGGGAATGAAAGTTTAATTCTGGGATTATAATTATGAGATGAAAATAACTAAATGAGTAATATAAGCTGGTAGATAAAAGAGTTAGAGAACTTGAAGGTGAATGAATTGTAAAACTTGTACAAAATTGTATCCTAGAATTAAAATTTAATTCGAGTATATGAAGGTGAATAAAATATATTTGAATTTAACTTAGGATAAGTTAAATAAAATTGAGAATTGGAATTGAATTAAATGTAAGTAAGTTGAAGTCAAATTAAATTGGATATAAAGGTAATGTAAAATGTTTATAATTTGTGTAAAGAAATTCATATTCTTAAGTTCTTAAGTGTAATAATTTGAAATTTGATTATAAAGATGAAAATGGACTTAAATGAATAGTCCCAGATCTTAAGTAAGTAAGTTAAAACTTATGAATAGAAATGAAATTGTAAGTCATAAATGGGAATTCATTTCTTTGAACCATTAAGAGTTATAATTTGAAATTGTAATTATCAAATGGAAACGACTAAGATGAGCAATCTTAATTTTTAAATAAATCCAAACTTGAATTATAAAATAAATTGAACTTAAGATGATTAAGTGAAGTGATATTTGGAATTAAAAAGCAAGTATTTAATTTTAACCAGTGGAGGAACTAATTTGATAATAAATTAGTTAATGAAATTGAATTGTGAGTTAATGAAATTGGATTAAAATAGTGATGGTTTGAATTACGAATGAAATCCAAATAAGTGAAAATAAATTGGAAATGGCCTGGTTATTAATAAAATAATTCCATATGAATTGAGTATGGAAAATAAAATTCATAATGATTGAGTGAATGAACCACTTATATTAAATAAATAAATGGAAGGAATTTGATTAAATAAGAATCAAATGAAAGATGGAAATAAAACTTTAAAGGGTTGGTTAAATGGAAAATAAACTTAAGTTATTGACTTAAGTAAATGTTGAATGGAAACTGAAGAGTGGTTTAAATAAGTCGAGAAATAGTTATTGAATGAATTAACTTGGATTGTTTTCGAGCTAAATAAAATTCAATATTCAGAAGTTGGAGATGGATTGAATTTTAAAAAAAAAATTATTAGAAATGAAAATCTGAATGAAATGTGGAATAAGTATTTATATTTGAAATGAAGGAGTAAATTGAAGAAGTTGAAATTCATATGAAATGGGAGTTCAAATTTGAATATATACACTTCAGTGGTGAATAGTAAATAAATATAAGAAAAATATACTAAGTGAATAGTTGAATGAAGACTAAAATTGGAAGTTGTGAAATGGATAGTTGTGAATAAGGGGATAACAATAAAAAGGAATGCGAAATAAAAGAGAATTGATATAACTGGTAATCAATTGGAATTTATACGTAAGGTGTACGTATATTATTCTATTCGCATAGCTATTTGGTCCAGATGTCGAACACAGAATTTCGAGATAGTTTTATTGATCCGAATTAGGATTTTTCACTCGATTTTCGACGGCGAACCTGGATATGGATTGTTGATTAATTCTGGAAATTCTCTATCATAGTTTGTGGCTATGCAAGGAGAATGACGGTTTCTGATCAAGAAACCAGATCTAAGTCCGCACTAGGAAGTCGGGTGGACGATACTAGTTCGGAAGTGAAATTGTGTGATCGAGTGAGCGATCGAATGTGATATTGCGTACAGATGATATATGTGCATCGTACGGGCTTAAATAAAACAAATATTGAAAATGTGTAAAGCAAAGTATAAAATGACTTTGGAATTGTGATTGAATGTTATTGCTTAATAGGATATACAGGTGTATAAAAGCAATGGAGAAATTGGGATTTTTGATTTTAGAAGATAAAATTTAATGGCCCGACAAAAAGGTATGTATTTGAATTTCTATATGAAATTTGATTGGGTTTTTGATCCAGCCACTTGGCTTTTTGTTTTCTTTTTGAGATTGGGAGGCCATAGAGCCATTTTGTAGTTGTACCGAGCTAGCCGCGCAAAGGAGATGCTGGCAAAAATTTTCGAAAATTTAGGGAGTTAGAAAAAACTTGAAAAAATTTTGATAATTCAAAATTTGAATTCAAATTTAAATTTGAATGGATAAGTAGGTGGTATGGGTTGAACTTATGAATAAGTTTGGGAAGTTAAAAGACGATTAGAGTATCATTAATAAAAGATTGTTGGGTATTGTTAAAACTGTTTGAATTTGGGAAATAGTTAACGGGGATTGAAGCATTCTTCCTAACTAGTAATTTCGGGGACGAAATTCTTTTAAGGGTGGAGGAATGTGACGACCCGGAATTTTTGTATATTTGAAATTGGAATATTTAATTAATTTTAAATATTCAGAGGTTAATTATAAACTTAAATTTCAAATATCGCTGTTTATTGAGTAATTTAATAATTAAATTAAATTTATTTGAAGTTGGATAAAATAGTAAATCTGGTATTCTAAGCTGATTAAAAATATTTCAAAAGCTTTTAAAATTCGTACTGATAATACTGAAGATAATAGAAGCTTTAGCATATAATTTCAAACTGTTTTGTTTAGTTTTGAAATTATATCGTTTGAATCGATATTTAAAAATAGCCTTCCGAGGCATAGTCTCGGAATTCGACGAAACCAGTTTCATTGGATCCGTAATATTGAATTATTATCGGATTTCAATTTTCGTAGTGGTTGGAGTTGTTGTGTAAGCGTACGTAATAAAAACGCGTTGGAAATTAAATTGGTAATAACTGATTTAGAATTTAAATACAATAATTCGACTGGTTAAATTCTTCTCCCAACAGCATTTAAAATATCTTCTACACATCGTAGACCTACAGCCACCCTATACTCTGGAAAACATCGCGTCTTGTCTCCTCTTGTCTTCCCATTCCTTCTTCAATACGCAAGATATCTCTGGCTTCTTCCTTCGTTCAAATCACTTAGCCAAGCGAATCTAAGAAATAAAATGGAGTCCCGCTTCACAGTTTTCGTTCGAACGAAAACTAAAAAGGGGCAGCTCGTTTTCATCTCACCAAAAATTTCCCCTTTCAATTCAAAGAAAAAAAGAGAGAACGAAGCTTCCCCAGTTAAAACCCATTTCTTCCCCTTCTGCTTTTTATACGAAATCATCTTCAAGAAAAGAAAAATGAAATGAAGGCCCAGTTTTCTCATAAATCATGGTTGCTCGTTCCTCCTCACTAAATTTCGAAATCAAAGTCAAGATCCTAAAATCACATTGTCAGCTTCAAAATTGAATTGGGATCGAACGCGAGCACGTAGCCGCTTACCGCACTCAACTCAATGGCTAGAGACAAGTGAAAGGTGTTCGCGTATGCGGTGACGTTTCTGTTCGAGATTGTGTTAGGGCAGATCTATTCTTCGTCGCGAGTTTTGTGAGGTCTCGAAGCCATCAATCGAGTCGCGAGCTCGAGCGGCTGACATCGAGACATTAGCGAGCTAGGGTTTCGTTCGCTTGTGGTCGACGAACTCGTGAGGAGTGATGCGTATCGATGGATGTGAGGGCTGCAGATGTTTTGGAAATCGCTAATGACTCATCTGAGGGAGCGAGACTATGGAAGTCGCGATAACGGCAAGCGACGATGTCGCATGGGGGTTGTGATAGCTAGAGTTTGGTTTGGATGGTAGGGCGAACAGTGGTGATGGCAGCATTAAGGTATTGTTTTACAAATTCAAATTAAATAATTATATGTACAAATTCACCTGCATGTTTAATATATTGAGATAAACAGGAATTTTAAATGTGGAAGTTTTGGAAATCTATAAATTATTTTAAGTATACAGGAGTTTCAAAATGAGAAAAATGAATTAATGAACGTATATACATTTTGATTTACTTGTTTGATTTAAAAAAAATAAAATATATTATGGAAGTAGTTTTGTTTAGTTGCTAAGAGGATATTTTATTAAAAAGGAAAAGTTGTTTAAAATTAAATTATTAGCTTAAAACCCAAACTCTTAGTTAATTAAATAAGTAGATGGAGATTTAATTGTCTAGTTGATTCGAATATTAATCAACAGTATGATGTTATGCAAGGTCTAAATCGTGGGGAAAAATAGTCGAGAAGGAAATGGAATGCAAACAAAAATCGAAGGTGAGTTAATCTCACTCAGTTAAATTTAAATTTAAATGGTTAAATTTAAATAATTTATTGAATGATTGAATTGATTTGATGTGCTATAGTATATATAGTAATATATAGCAATATATACATATTGGCATATGTATATATTGGAGTTGATATTCCCGCATTATATAGCGGATGAGACCCTATGCGCCGCATAATAGCGGATGATATTTTATAAAAACCATATACCGCGATATTCCACTTTGAAGTGAAATTGGTATTGTGCTAACGTCTGTGGATGCAGGGAAACAGGTTGGAGGGATCCAACTGGATTCCTCAAAATATTTAATTTTGTTAAATATTCTGTGATATGATTTTTGATATCCTGTGATGAATTATATGGATAATTGGATGTTATGGTTTGGTTGGACCGATTTGGATGTGCTGAATTATCAAAATCTCTAGAATGGAATTTTTGAAAAGAAATAAAAGAGTAAATTCTTAAGTAAAATAATTATAAAGAGTTTGGAATAAATTTGAGAATAAATCTGATTAAGAATAAAAGTGATTTCCAAAATTCTAATAAATATGGAAAAGAGGAATTTTGAATAAATAGAGAAATATTGAATTTAAAGAGAACTTATGTGATATTATTTAAAGGAATGAATAATTTATTTTAATTCAATGTTTAAATGTAATTAAAAAGGAAGAAGGAATTTGGGAAATCTGAAACTTGTGTTTCAATTTAAAGATTTTAAATCATAATGAGAAATAAAATCTGGAAGTTAATGAATTTGGAAATAAATGGATTAAGTAAGGAAATTTATTTCAAAGTAAAATAAATTGGGAAATCAATTATAAATTTGATTTAAATACTTTGGGATTTGGAATTTAAAAGAGAAGTGAGATTTTGAAATTTATAAACTGGGTTTATAAAGTAAAATAAAATATCAGGGGATATTTGAGAATATAAATTCAAGGTGGGAATTTATAAAGGGATATGAATTGGTTTAAAAATAAGTGTTGATTTATTTTTAAAGGATGTGAAGAGAAATGTATTTCTCTGGATAGCCAAGTACGTTTTCAAAGCAATTTTTAATATAAGTTAAAAGTTCTAATTTGTTTAAAAATGCATGTTTTAGGAAATTGATTATTTCTAAAGGTTAATTTCCAAAGTAAGTATTTTCAAAAATCTATTATTGTAGTAATTATATAAAAGTAATTTGGTATTATGTTTTAAAGAGGAAGTCAGCGTATATTTATAAAGTGGTTTTATTTTAAATATTCTTAAAATATATATTTTGATAAAGTATTAAAGTAGTTTTAAAATTTCAATGTTATAAAATATATTTGGTGTTTTTAAATTATTTTAAAATTAAAATTATTTTGTACTTGGTGATTCAGTGGAAATAATTATTTGGGAAATGTATTCCGTAAGCGGAAACTGTTTGAAATTTGTTTTCAAATGAGCTTTGAAAATTTGGAAATATATCTTGGAAAGATATTTGGGCAAATAAATAATGTGGGAAATTATTTATTGTGTGATGGTTGCTTGTGGATGTTAATTGATAGTTAAATAACCGACTATCAATATTGGCCAAATGCGCTGATCGTTTCGAAGAGACCGGGATCGGGTTTCCGTATACCGGGATTCTAGGTCTGGAGACTCGAATACCACTTTGATCCGGTTTGTACGTTTCGTGTAACGTGTTCGGAGTCGAAGATGGAGCTGTGAAGTGCAAGGGCTAGTCGCTACTAATCCTGAGGATATTTCCAAAATGGATGTAGTAGGAATAGTGCCTTCGGTTCCGTTCGAACCCGGGACGGACTTGTATGGACGGATGCTTTCGTGACATCGTCAGGTGGACGATGGGCATTCTAAGGGATATGTGCTATAAAGGTATCGTTTAGCCTCGAACCTCATCAACCGGGAATGACTGAAAATCAGGGGTTATGCAGCAAGGCTTCGTGGGTAGCCCCCACTTGAGAGTAAGGTCATCCCTGTCTAGATGTCCCTTTATTTCGGCTTAGTGGTGCGGTTGCTGATCCCAACTGTGGGGTGATTTTATTTGGAATTATCCAGTAAGGGATGATTCCAGCCTTGTGTTGCAGGGGAGCGGGCGTACTCCTCGGTACTGTGATCTAGGCCACGTACTGTGACAGGTGGTACCCCAGTGCCTAGTCATTCGTTGGAAATCCATTCTCCCTACGTGCCTTGTACGGTATTTGTTTGTATACCTAGTATGCTGGAATTTAATCATGTAACAATTTCAGCTATTTTAATAAGTATTTGTGAATAGACACTATTATAATATCAGAGGATTTTTTTATAAAAAGTGTTTTAGCTATCGTAAGGTAAAAACCCGACATGTTTATTTGTGGCGTGGTCTTACAAGATGCTTTTATTTTCAAAAGGATTTTTGAAACTTTAATAATCAATTGAGTGTGATTTTCTCACGCTGGTATTCCAGACTGACTCGGGTATTGTTTTATATGATGCTCGGGTCAGACCGAGTATTATAGGTTACAGGATATGATGCTGTGGATCTCAGGAGATGAGCTGGATGGCGAGACGTATCTCCCGTACTTGTTTATATATATATATTCCTCTGTGTTGATTGTTGTACTCTGTTGTATTGAGGACATGATATGGTTATTGTCCAGTTGTATGTTATGTGTTCTCTGGTGTATACTCTAATGCTATATTATATAAAACTGATATAGTTTTAATTTGTGTAAAGATCTGTTAATATATATTATATTTTATTCCGCTGCGATGGTTAGATTCTGATGTTGTTTTCTATTTTTCTTCTTCTACCTCTTCTTCTTAACTAAAATGGTTCGATTTTCTGGGTCTGGAAAGTCGGGTCGTTACAGGTTATGTAGTTGAAGGTTATCAGTGATATACTCCTAATTTGGTAGTGTGGCATGCTGAGTGTTGCTGTGTGTTGATGGTCATTTGCTGATCGAAGCATGGCTTTGTGAAAAAGCGTAGCTTTGTGGACGAGACTTCGTCGAGCCTCACAACCCAGTAATGGTCGAAACATGAATGTTGCGGCAAGGTTTTTTAGGGGTCGCGCCCCTAGGGTATGTCCATTTTCTTATGGATAAAGGGTGGTATCATGGTATAGAGCCCAGATACTTAACTCGTGTGGACACTGTAAATTTATTACCGTGTGATGTTGCTTTGTTGGTTGAGGGGCCCCTCGGATAAAGGTCGGTAACGACCGGGAATGGCATACTCGTGTGGTAGTTACCTAGTTACAGCTTGGTTAAAGCATGAGGTAGCGTCGGCCTTGTGTTTGCAGAGATCCGGTTAGGTTCTCGGGGCGTCTTTCCAGAGGCGTTTCCATTTCGGTAAGGAAGTTCCTTTGCCTGACCATTTGTTGGAAATCCAAAGAAACAATACGAACCTTGTACGGTTTTAGTTGTATTACCTGCTATGGAATGTGGCGGTAACCTGCTATTGAACATAATAGCTATAGTAGGCATAAGTGCGGAATGCCTATGCTGGCTAAGATTAATATTATATTTTCGAAATGTTTCCTACACTATGCACTTGTAATAATATCAGAAAGAGTTCCTTTTTGCGTAGTAAGCATGTTTGACTATCATAAGAAGAAATCTCCTCCAATTCTGCGATTGCATTGTGTGTGTGGTGGGAGGTCTTATGGTAGTTTCATTTTCCAAAAGCATTGCGGATTTCAACGTTTAAAATCCTTTCTTTGTTTGTTTTAAAGATAAACTATTTTTGTTTACTCATACTAGTCCCATGACTGACCTGGAGTTTATTGTTCCCTTTCTAAACTCTGGGTGCCCACAATTGTCCACACGGGCAGTCTAGAGTTGGGGTTTTTAGATAGTCAGGTTTAGTAGATTATCTAGAGCTAGTTCATTTCATCGGAGTTGATGACTGCACCTGCTTATCTTGGTGCAACGTGATGGTGGTTCGAGCCGATGTTGGAGTTGTTGGAGTCATTCTCTTTTGTAGATCATTTGGAGTGATCTCTTCCATTGTTGTTATTTCCGCTGTAGCATTGTATCATATCTCTGATATTGTTGTATCATATTGATATCATTGGTGTATATCATTCTGTATATTGTATTTCATTGGTGTTCTATATGATATCATTTATTTCTTTCTTCCGCTGTGTTGTTTTACTTAATGGTGTTATAAGCTCCGGAGAGCCAGATTCGGCATTTGAATCTGCGGCATTTTGAGTACAAGTGAAGTACGGGTGCCAATTTTCGAAGGCTGAGTCCGGGATCTTTACAATCTTCATATGTCGCTCTTTGCGTATTTTGTAATAATTATATTTCTCTGAACGTGGTTTACGAATTGGGATTATGTAATGAATTTGAAACATGATTTGAAGTAGAATGAGAAATTTTTTATGATTTTACGAATTTTTTTTATTCATGTGTTTCTATTATATCAATGTATCTAAATTACAGCATTTGGTCACCGAAAATTAATAACTGTGGATGACTACAGCATCCGTAGCCTTAGTTCAGGGACTCCAAGTAGCGGGTGTTACACAAATGCCCACTATCTTCAATATGTACATGACAGGTTCAATACATAGAAACTTACACATACATATATGAGACCAAATAAATTTATGACATTACACTACACTGCAAATAATTTAGCCTCCAACTAAGCCCAACAATCACGAGCTGGTCTCTATTGAAACTTCGTATTTACGATATTTCGTAATAACGATATTTTGACTATGACAACTATACAAGTCATTATTATATACAAACTTCTTTTTGCAGGAATTAATCAAGACCAGATTCAAATAAGCTTGAAATCTTATATAAGTATGTATCGAGTCTATGTCTAGAGTTTACTCATGTTAAAATCTCTCCAATATGATATATATTTCAACACGTTTTTCATTTCATTAGCATACACTAATAATCTTTGCATATTCTCATTTTTAGTTTACATTCAGACGTCTGAATGTACCAAATCAGACGTCTAAATCTGGAAAAATGAATATTGTTTGGTACAATATTCAGACGTCTGACTTGTTAATTTCAGACGTCTGAAAATGGTTGTTTTTAGCCTATTTCCTTTCAAGTTTGAGCTCGTGCAATTTTAGAAGTCTGAATTATTCAATTCAGAAGTTTGAATATCTATAACGACTATATTTTCAAATAGGCACTTCCATTTGTGAAGAGATGCGTTCTTCATTTCAATAGATATGACCATATCTCTTCATGATAACTCTTCACGAACATATGCACCTATTTATAATCTATATAAACACATTAGAATCATGTTTCCATAACTTAATTCAATCTATTCTTACTCTACTCTCATATTCTTTGATTCTAATACTCTTGTGCATTCAATTTCATACAAATTCATTCTATTACTTCCTTATTCTTCACGTATTCACATATATATATCATAAAGGAGAAGATTATAGGAAGGGTGTACTATAATTGACAAATTCGTGTTATTAAAGAACACATAGAGTCAAGAAAAATTTATTTGTAAAAGACTTGTTCTGCTGCTCAGGCAAAGTGAAGTCCTCTTCTGCTGTTGAGGCGTAAAATCCTGTTCCATTGCTCAGGTGTTGTAAACCTATTCCTCCAGGTTAAGTGAGGGTTATAGTTAGTTGAAATTACATAAGGAGTCTGGGACTGGACGTAGAACGGGAAGTTCGAACCAGTATAAAAATTCCTGGTGTGCTTGTATTATTTTACTTATTCACATCACTATAGTATCTTAGTTTATTTCCGCACTAGTATAGTATAATTCCATATAGCACGATCCGCACTGTCTTTTCATTTGGTATCAGAGCCTGGAATTCTATCGATCGTCACAACATCATAGAATAATGCCCAGAAAATGATCCAGTCGAAATACAACAGACAAAATCCCAGTCAAAGCACCAGTGAGGACTACAAAAGGTTACTTTCTAATTTACAAATTTCAGTAAAAGATAATAATGAATTAGTTAGTATAAGCAATAAGATTTCAAAGCTTAATTTTATTATTTTAGAAAAGATGAAATCTGTTGAAGTTGAAAATGAGAAATTGAAAAACGAGAAGTTAGATTTAGAAAATCAACTTGGTGTTTTAAAGAATAATTTTATAACCGTTAAAGATTTTCTAGATGAACAAAACACCATATTTGAAAAGGAGAGAGAAAAAATTTCAAAAGAAATTCTTGATTTGAAAAGACAAAATGATTTATTACAATCCTCTTTAGATAATTCAGAATCTCAAAATTTCCTTCTCAAAAATGAGAGCTGTACGTTAAAAAATGAGAATTCTGAATTAAATGAGAAAATTGGTATTTTGAATACTAATAATATTTCTTTTGTAATAATTGTGACTTTAAAGCTAAATTTGATAAACTTAACACTGAAGTCACAAAATTTAATAAAGGTCAAAACGATTTAAACATGATTTTATCTAGTTCTAGACCTTTACATGATAAATGTGGTTTAGGATATAATACAACTAATCGTAGAAATAGCACTAGATACACTTTCATGTATAGTAAAAATGTTAGTGCTAGTACTAAATTTTGAGTAAAGCGTAAATCCAATTTTTATAGAAATTCAAATACTATTATGACCAATAATGTTTATAATTTCTCTAGAAGTACAAAATCATTGACGGGAAATATGAATAAAAATTATCTAAGTATTTGGGTTCCTGTTATTTGGAAAAATAGAGAAAAATACATTGATGATTATTTTGATATGGTAGTTAATAATGAAAATTATATTTTTAAAGGTTCAACCACACCCAAATGGGCATGGTTTCCTAAAAATTAGGAAATTATAAGAACCTTGGATATCACATGCTTTAAATGTTAAATTTTTTGATACCTTACATTATAAGTAGTAGTTATTTTGTTGTTCTTTGTTAACACTTATGTAGAATATAATTTATGTCATCATATAAACTCTCCTTTTTGTCAATGACAAAGGGGGAGAAAGATATTGCTCTAACACTATTTGCAGGAATAAACGATGCAAGCACATATTAAGGGGTAAGCGTATAATAGAGTAAGTTGTTGCTTATCTTAGTATTTGCCTTTTTATGATCTACAAACATTAGTTAGTCTTTCATTTCAAAACATTAAAACATGGCTTGTACTAAAGAGCCAATGTTTCATATTAATTTACCTTAGAACTCTTGTTTGTGATGTTGCAATGTATGAATGATTGTTTCTTTTATTTCTATGATTTGAATATCTATACATTCATAATATGATTAATCATGTTCTTTATTCCTTTTTGTCGATGACAAAAGGGGAGAAAATTATCACTAACATTAAGAATGCAGGATATATATCGTCAAAGACTCAGGGGGAGTAAGTATTCATATTATATTATGTTTCCTTTTTGTCGATGTCAAAGGGGGAGAAGGAGTTTAAATACTACCATCGACAGGGGGAGCTTATAGTAAGGGGGAGTACATATAATTCTATTTCCTGTTTATATATGTTCATATTGTGTATATACTTATATAGTTGTCATCGTCAAAAAGGGGGAGAATGTTGAAACTTCGTATTTACGATATTTCGTAATAACGATATTTTGACTATAACAACTATACAAGTCATTATTATATACTAACTTGTTTTTGTAGGAATTAATCAAGACCGGATTCAAATAAGCTTCAAATCTTATATAAGTATGTATCGAGTTTGTGTCTAGAGTTTACTCATGTTAAAATCTCTCCTATATGATATATATTTCGACATGTTTTTCATTTCATTAGCATACACTAATAATCTTTGCATATTCTCATTTTTAGTTTACATTCAAATGTCTGAATGTACCAAATCAGACGTCTGAATCTGGAAAAATGAATATTGTTTAGTACAATATTCAGAAGTCTGACTTGTTAATTTCAGACGTCTGAAAATGGTTATTTTTAGCCTATTTCCTTTCTGGTTTGAGCTCGTGCAATTTCAGAAGTCTGAATTATTCAATTCAGAAGTCTGAATATCTATAACGGCTATATTTTCAAATAGGCACTTCCATTTGTGAAGAGATGCGTTCTTCATTTCAATAGATATGACCATATCTCTTCATGATAACTCTTCACGAACATATGCACCTATTTATAATCTATATAAACACATTAGAATCATGTTTCCATAACTTAATTCAATCTATTCTTACTCTACTCTCATATTTTTTGATTCTAATACTCTTGTGCATTCAATTTCATACAAATTCATTCTATTACTTCCTTATTCTTCACGTATTCATATATATATATATATCATAAAGGAGAAGATTATAGGAAGGGTGTACTATAATTGACAAATTCGTGTTATTAAAGAACACATAGAGTCAAGAAAACTTTATTTGTAAAAGACCTGTTCTGTTGCTCAGGCAAAGTGAAGTCCTCTTCTGCTGCTGAGGCGCAAAATCCTGTTCTGTTGCTTAGGTGTTGTGAACATATTCCTCCGGGTTAAGTGAGGGTTATAATTATTTGAAATTCTAGAAGGAGTCTGGGACTGGACGTAGAACGGGAAGTTCGAACCAGTATAAAAATTCCTGGTGTGCTTGTTTTATTTTACTTATTCACATTGCTATAGTATCTTAGTTTATTTCCACACTAGTATAGTATAATTCCATATAACACGATCCACACTGTCTTTTCAGTCTCTTCATCTCTTAACCTTAAATATCTTGGACTGACCCGAGTATTATATAAATAACACAAGGATCATATTATGTCTAGAATGTAGATATAAATATATCATTGAAACTGGCACGACACAACGAATATATCACAAAATGGCATAAAACATTATAAAGTTTGCAACTTATCTCAAAATTATGCCCAAGTATAATCACCCATATAAAAGTGAATTAAGCTATATATCAAGTAGTATAATTAATATTAAAAATGGGTGAAACATCCATACATCCATCCATCATGAATACATAAGAAACCATCAAGTTTCATAGTGCTAGAACACATCAAACCCAGACTATCTCTAAGATAATCATAAGTAGACATATCTCCGGTCTGTCATACTCATATAAGTGAAACAAACAAGCATCCATAATACCAAACATACATCAAGAACAAACATCAATGCAGAATAAGCTAACACCTCTAGGTAGCCTTGATCATCCTCCTTGATAATCTCATGTACGGGAATTGACCATACATTGTATACATAGTCTCAAGCATAGTTATCGACTCATTATCATACCACGTCAACTCAAAGAGTTGTATAAATGTAATATGTCTATCTATCGCACTTTACAACCAAACGAGAGACAAATAACCACTCGCTTATTATAAGAGACAACACATGTGCCCGTCTAGCATTGCTCCTACAGTCTTTAGTTACTTGGATGGCCATCGTCACCCAATATCCATCGAGTGTAAGTCTATGCTATTCAATGGTCATGAACCTATAAGTGCCCTAACATGTAAGAGATTGCAGGCCTAAGTGACATATGGCAAAAGCCCATAATAATATAAAACAAGGTGTGTCATGGATCTGGAGTGCAACCCCGTAGTCGGCCCGCAAGGATGGACACTAGATTAGTCTGGTTTACCCCTCACCAAAATAATAGGAGCACACAAACATAATAGACATCCATATACATGAACACAACCATACTTATCACAGTAAGCGTCACCTCGTATACACAACATATGATATATCTCAAGATTTCTATCCCTGTTCGAGTGTTATCTACTCATAAGAAGTAATCAAACAAATTCAACTCTGGTGTCCATTACCACCAGGTGTTATTCACTTATTTACTCAGTGTTCATACACTACAATTGCTACATCCAAAACTACTCTACGTAAGACATCTAAAGAATAGCTAGCGAAATATTACCGATAGTCTCATACTAGACGATACTATAACTCTGTTTACTCTGTATTCTTATCACATAGAAGATATAGTAACAGAAAGCACACCAATCATCTACAAAAGAGATTTTTAGTCATAGAAAATGTATTAAAACTTCCAAAAGCCTTTATATTATTTTAAATACCATTTTCTTCATTTATTTAAAATAGAAATGTGGATTTTAATCCTCTATTATACATTTATAAATCTCTTTTTCATATTTAAAATCATAGACAACTCCTTTATAATCAACTATCATCCATAAAAATCATTCCACAATTTATAGTAATTGATAATGATATTTAAATGAATTTACAAGCCTTAAAAATCAGTTTCTATTTACTTAAAACAATATAATATATTTTTAAACATCTTCTTTGGTCATAAACTGGAGAGTCTTGACCAATTCGAAAGATCATTCGATGTAGTTGAACTAACGGAATTCAGGGGACGGAAAACAATCAAATTAATATACTCAAAAGTCATTAAGAACTCTCCTAAAACTAATTAATATCATTTAGAACACATTCCATAATTTTCTAAAATTAAATAGTATTTTAAATGAATTTTTATAGCCCAAAAAAAATTTCACCCTATTTTTAAAACTCAGTTACTTAAATAATTAATTAAAATAAAACTTTATAAAAATAATTTAATATTTGGAATGCATCAATTTCTACTTTAAAACATAAAATTTTCAACGAAATCAGAGAAATATTTTTTTAATACAACCATTCGTTCATTGCCTAGAGTAATAGTGCTCCACGCTTTAGCCATCGATCGATGGCTCCCACCCCTCCCCCTCCCATTGAGGGGAGTCGACTATTGGTGATGGCCTAGAGCAATGTAACTCCAGGTCGTGAGATATTTTTCCCCATTGGTTGGCTTTTCTTCGCCCATTTCCTTCTTCGGTCAATCACAACCTCAAGCACACACTAAAGAAATAATTCAACACCTAAATATACACTATAAACATCATAAGATCAAAGCATATAGAAGTGAATAATGGCCAGTAAATGGTTTCATACTCACATAAAGCAAATCAACCTAGAATAATGCATTAATCAAATCTAAGCATAAATTTTGTAAGTGAAAACACTCACCTTAGCTAAGTGAAGCTCTAATCTTTCTATAAACTTTATATCACATCCAAAAACCCAACTTTCCATTTACTCTAAATAGCACTGAACTCCAAACTTGAACAAAATTCCACTTTAAAAGGTCTTAGAGGTGTAGGTACTTGTTGAAAAGCTTATATTTTAATTTCATGATTTTGAGAATTTATTTTATTTATTTTGAATTATTAAAGAAAAGTTAGGGCTAAATTTCTATTATGAGAAATGAAAAATGAGGAAAGTGAACTTACGGGAGATAATTTGAAGTGAGATGGGAAGACTCTAGAAATCTCAAGAGAAGCGGGGATAATAAAACAAGGTTTTGGGCTCTTGGCCCTCACAGTAATTCTTTTCCACCTCATTTTCTACATTCTTCTTTATTAATCCATTATTTTACCAAACCAAAATAATTCCAAATCCTAATTAAAAATCACATTTATTTAATAATAGTGTTTTACCAACGTTGTATGCTTTTATTAAATCATTTCCCATTTTAAAATAGTTGTACACCTCGTAATTTTAACAATAGTTAATTAAAGAAATTAAATAATAATGATAACGCCAGAAAATATTTTTTTACAGACGTCCAAAATTTGGCTACAAAACTTACACCGTTGGGTTCATGGCAATTTTTTGATTAATTTCCATATATAAATTTTTCCGATCGGAGTTCAAACAAAAAAGTTATTAGCGTTTGAAGTTTTCAAATTGGAAATAATTATATATGTAATTAAGGTAATAAAAATAATTAACTAATGTAAATTACTTTTAGTTAGAGTTAATTGATAGTTAACATTACTTAAGAGTTAAGTAAGTTAACAGTGGAAATAAATTGTATCGATCGGTTTTAAAAGGAATTACATCAACGAAATTAAACGGCAGGGGTAATTAACGTAATTCATATCAACCAATCGACCCTTGGCTTGGGCTGGTCGACCGGTAGGGCACGGTGGTTGTAACGACCGTGATTTTATTACCATCGTAATAAATGTTTTTAAAATCTGTAACGACCGTAATTTTTGAATTACTGTCGGAGTGAATATTTTAAATAGAAATTTTTAAAATTTAAAATTTGAGAAAAAATAAATATCGATGCAATTCAAGTTGCAAAGTGTACAAAAATGCAATGCAGTTAAGAAAAAGAATATAGTGTATATTTTACATTGTTTTTCTTTTTACCTTTGCATTGTTGACAGTCCAGAAATAAACTAAGTTAGTATATTTATTTTATTTCATCCATATGTGTGCGTCTTCATTCACATAAGCGTGAATTCCAATTACATGCAAACTGTGAAAAGTTTAAGTCTAGAAGAGAGAGCCGTGTACACATTCTGGTGTTAAAGCAAATGCATAAACAAAGTGGTGCATACTTTAGCATTTGCCGTAAACAGAATTTTTAAAGCAAAGTGTGAACGCATATTTGAACATTGCTACCATCTCATAAATGCAGTGTCCTTCCTCTCCTTTTTTCACGTCTACAATAAATGCTTTGGTACAAAAACTCTTTTCAGCACTCCTCATATTTTTGACTTGTTAATAATATTAAAAAGAAGATTACTGCAAGATTCTTTTTTTTATTTTCCATTTCCTTCATTGTTCTGTGCAAAAATCAATGGCGGTTCGGAGTTGTGTTACAATCGTCCAATAGCTATCTGATTTGGAAAACAATCTCAGGTGAGTGCAAACTCACATCTATTTTCAACCAAAGCTATAAATTCTATCAGTTTTATTTATTTTGGCATGCAATTTCTTTTACATAAGTGTGATCTTTGATGGACCTAAAGGGGTTGGTCCTTTAAAACATACAGTGAGTGAAAAAAATAATAATCTCTCACTGTTATTTCTTTCCCATTGTTGCGTGCATTGAATGCAAATGTTCCAAATCTTTACTTTCATGCGTGCGTACCCAGGCATAAATTGCATGCACACAAAATTTAAGCGTGCGTGAGTCCAAAAATTTACAAGTTTGCAATTCACTCGAATTGAGTCCAACTCAGTTTAAAATTGTTTTACAGGTCGCGTGTTTTACATTTTTCTCACGGGCATAAAAGTGTCCAAACTACATATAAGCGTGTCAGGGTGTTTTAATTGTTCAAACTTCTTCTTTTTTTTCGTATAAAAGAGTTGAAGTTGTCAGGTTTTAAATTGCCTAAAGCCTTTGTCATTATACCTATCTATTGCCTGCAAAGTAGTTTATTGTTGCGTATGTGTATATTTTGGAACAAGTTATGAAACATAAAAGCCCAGTATTTTAACTCATGCATGCATGACTTCTGTGTAGCACAAAATTGTTGTCCTAACATTTCTTTTTATTTACATTTTTACTAGCGTTCCAGGTTGTATTTTTCTAATACTCTAATTGAGTGCAAAGTGTAGTGTAGTAGAATATTGATCAGGTTACATTATTTTTGAATTAGATATAGGTGTCAACAAGTGTAGCTTTGTCCAGGTTACTTCAATTGTTTGCCTATTTCATTTTGTGCAAGTAGGCAGTACATTATCTTGATGATTATATAAATGGCGTAGATCACTATTTATTAATTTACGTTGAACCGGTGTTACGTTTTAAAAACGTATTTTGTTGCCGTTAGCTTTATAACGGAATTTTTACGCCGATGCTACATTTTTGCAACGTGTTGTTTTGGTGACATTTTTGACGAATGAAAATTTACTGTTATTTTGACTTCAGTAACCGTCGATTTAAAGTGAATTTTCAAGCGGTTATCCCGCAACACTGATTTAATATCCGTTTTTATGGTGTTTTGTGAAGTGCAATTTCCTCGTTGAAATTGCTATAGTTGTTGTTGTTTTAATCACGGGTTTTAAAAATCATTTTAAATTGAAATTATTCAAAAAAAATTTTTACAGTTTGCGCTTTCAAAAGAATGAGGAAGCGATTTAAACGCTTCAGCAAAATTGAGGACTATGAACCCTTACTTTTACTGATTCGCTTAATTCCGGACTTGTCCGTTTGAGAACGTAAAATGTATTTTTATAAAATACACCATTTTGCACTTTCAAGGAAACGATGAAGAGATTTAAACGATTTAGCAAAAGTGCGGAGTATGGAACCACACTTTTACTATTTCGGTTAAATCCGGACTCGTTAATTGAAATATTTGTTGTTTGATGATTCTGATGATTTTGTGTGCTTTCGAGCCACTTTGTTGGACCTTCGGGTCATTTGTTGGACCTTCGGGTCAATTACCAGTACTAGACCTTCGGGTCATTTGTTGGACCTTCGGGTCATTTGTTGGGCGCCAAAAATCATAGTACTTGGTAGGCTTCGGCCATTTGAGATGCACATGCGGCGTAGCTAAAACTCGCCATTTGTTGGGATCGATCCACTTTTATGTTGATTTTCTAGTTATCTATTTTTGATTTCTAGATTTTGTAAATCGTTGTTTTGAATTAAATTGTGAATTTGAAATTTGATTTTGTTGGAGTTTGATGTGATTTCTTCATTTAACTATGTTGATTTCTTATGTTGAATAGTCTCATTCGAGATTATTATTATTTTTCTTTGATGTTATTTAAGATGCATTCACTGCTAAGAATAAATTAGACTGATTCGTTTATTATTTTCTTTTAAATAATACTCGGGTCAGACCAAGTTATTTCAGGGTAATCCCTATCTCTGATTCAGTAGCAGCTTCAGCTTTTGGGGATCTCACTTCATCTTTTGTCTAGCCTTCGAGGAGTTCTTTTGGTTATTTGACTCCCATCTTATGTATGTCGATGTATATGTATATGTACATTTTGTTGTGAACTATCGATTGTTGTAGCATGTATTCCAGACTTGTCTTCCGCTATATATCTGATATTTCTGTTCTGATGTGATTATACTATCTGTGTTGTTGTTATTATGAGTTGTTCTGGATTTTCTTTAGCCACCGTAGTTTCGTTTTAGATTTGGATTGAAATTATATCTTTGGGATTAATTTATACAACTCCTATCGATGTAATCAATACTCGTCTAAGGCATAACTTACGGATGGTCGCTTCTAACAAGCCTTATTCTTCGCAATAGCAGACGTTATTCCTTATAATAACCTTTTTTATTGTGAGCATAGAGGTGGGGCGTCACAGCTTGGTATCAGAGCTGAAATTCAGAATAAATTGTAATAAACACATAACAGAAAAAAAATGGAACATGTGTTACAACAATTCGGGAATTTTATTCGTGCCTTTCTAATCTATTCGTTCCACTTAACATGTGGAGTACGTCTAGGAATAAATTTTATATTCAGTAGTATTCCATTTGTTAAACTTCTTATCAATTGTGTATTGTTTTAACTAATCCTTACCTTCTCTTGTCTCTCAGCCTATGGCTGGAAGAGGTAGAGGGAAGCGTTCTTCTGCAGGCCCGTCTAGTGGTTCTCATCCGGACGGTGTCTATATGTCAGCTGATCAGTTTATGGAGCTATTTCGGGGTACTCAGCCTTCTGTTGCTACTCCCGCAGCTCCTAATGACAAGTCTGCCTTCGCCCGCATGTGTAGTGACTATTCCCACCTTGGGGGTCAGCCTTTCAAGGGATCGGAAAGTGTTATGGAAGTTCAGACTTGGTTGCGCACTTGTGAGCGCATATTTTCTCGGATGGATCTTTCGGATCATCATCGCGTTCTCGTGGCATCTAGTATGTTGCAAGAGCGTGCGCTTGATTGGTATGAGCTCTTTATTTCGGAAGTTGATGAGTCTGCTCTCTCTTGGGTTCAGTTTAAGGAACGTTTCGAACTTAAGTTCGTTCCTGAGTCAGAAAAGGCTAATCTCGCTCGTAGTTTCCTTGAGTTGAAGCAAGGAAAGTCCTCTGTTTCTGATTATGTTGCATCTTTCAAGGCCTTATCCAAATATGGAGTTGAGTTCATTAACACTCCGCGCAAGAAGAATCTTCGTTTTGTTGATGGTTTAAAGAAGTATTTGAAGAAAGTTCTTTTGCTTCAGCTTAAGCTCTCTTTTGAGGAGCTTGTTGATTCGGCTCTTTGTCTTGAAGCTGTTGAAAAGGAACGTGATAGTTGTGATGATGTTGAGGTTTCTAAGAACCCCAACAAGAAGAGGTTTCCATTTCGTAAGCCTAATTCTTTTAATCAGAAGAAGAAGAAGCAAGCTACCTCTAGTTCTCAGCCTAGTAGTGCACCTTCTGTTCAGAGGGCGTGCTATAATTGTGGTTCGTTGGATCATCTTCTTCGTAGTTGTCCTAAGCCTCGCATTTGCCGTTATTGCAAGAAAGAAGGTCATTGGAATTTTGATTGTCCTACTGCTCCTAAGAGTCTCAAATCTGGGAAGCTTAATGTTGCTAAAGCTTCTGTGATTCTTCTCAGCCTAAAGGTACTACTCCTTCTGTTTTGGAAGGTTTTATTTTATTTCATGGTCATTCTATTAGAGTTCTTTTCGATACGGGTGCATCACATTCATTCGTGTCGAAGGAGCTGGTTGATACTATTCATTTGGATGTTATTACTCTTTGTGACCCTTTGAGGATCGTAAATCCTATTGGTGGATCCGCTACTCTTGGTTTGTTGTGTGTTGATGTTGAGATTATTCTTTGTGGTTTCTCCTTTCATGCGAATCTACATGTTATGGATCATCTTGATTTTGATATGATATTGGGTATGGATTGGCTCGTTCGTTATGAAGTTCAAATTCTATGCCCCGAAAGAACTTTATATCTCAAGCACCCCGATGCTAGCGAGCAGTTGTCTATTATATTTCGAAGCATGGATCATACTTCGAATGCTCTTATTTCTTCCCTCGAATCGGAGGATGTCATTGCTAATATTCCTATTGTCTGTGATTTTTCTGATGTTTTCGAGCCTGTTTCTAAATTGCCGCCTAAAAGGGCAATTGAGTTCAGTATAGATCTTATCTCCGGCGCACATCCTGTCAGTCGTCCTCCCACGAGGATGTCTGCTAAGGAAAATGAGGAACTCAAGCAACAATTATCGGAGTTGGAAGCCAAACATTTTATTCGTTCTAGCTCGTCTCCTTGGGGCGCCGCCGTTGTCTTCGTTAAGAAGCCAGATGGTACTCTTAGGCTTTGCATTGATTATCTCAAGCTTAACGAGCTTACTATCAAAAATAGGTATCCATTACCTAGGATCGATGACATGTTTGACCAGTTAAGTGGCGCCAAGGTCTTCTCCCAACTCGATCTTGCTACCGATTTTCATCAGTTACGAGTGGCGGAAGATAGCATTCCTCTTACCGCATGCCGTACTCGTTATGGTTCTTACGAATGGCTTGTTATGCCGTTTGGTTTGACGAACGCTCCGGCGTATTTTGTAGATCTTATGAATCGGATATTCCGGGAATATCTCGATAAGTTCGTCTTGGTTTTCATTGATGATATTCTTATTTATTCCAAATCTGAAGCCGATCATATTCAGCATTTGGAGATTGTTTTGAGCACTCTTCGTCAGCATCAGCTTTATGCCAAATTCTCCAAGTGTCACTTCTGGGAGAATAGGGTGAAATTTCTCGATCACATTGTTTCTTTCGATGGTATTTCTGTCGATCCTTTCAAGATCGAATCTATTCAGAATTGGAAGAGGCCCGAGACCGTTACTGAGATCCGTAGTTTCCTTGGATTGGCGGGTTATTATCGCCGATTTATTAAGGACTTTTCTCGTATTGCTTTACCGCTTACCACTCTCACGAGAAAAGCTGTTCCTTTTATTTGGTCGGATAAGTGTGAGAATTCTTTCTTGAAGTTAAAAGATCTCCTTACTCATGCTCCTATCTTAGTGGTTCCCGAAGGGAATCATGACCTTGTTGTTTATACCGATGCCAGTGGTTTTGGGCTCGGTGCTGTTCTTATGCAAAAGGATAGAGTAGTTGCCTATGCTTCTAGACAACTAAAGCCTAACGAGGTTCGTTATGCTACCCATGATTTGGAGTTAGCCGCCATAGTCTTTGCCTTGAAGATTTGGCGACATTATTTATTGGGCGAGCGTTTTATTCTCTTCACTGATCACAAATCTCTGAAGTATTTATTTACTTAGAAAGAACTTAATATGAGGCAACAACGTTGGCTCGAATTTCTTACTTCATATGATTTCGATATTCAGTATACCCCTGGTAAGGGTAATTGAGTTGCTGATGCGCTTAGTCGCAAGCAGCAAGTTGTTGTTTCCATGATGCTAGCAGAGTGGAATATTTTGGAAGCTTTATCTTTTTGTGAGATTAGGGACCGTCCTTCAGTTTCTGATTCTCCCGTGCTTTTATTTAGCATGGAAGCTCGTCCTAATTTGTTAGATCGCATTGCCGATGCCCAGAAGCAAGATCCTGATCTTGCTTATCTTATTCAGAGTTGTAAATCGGAATCCCGAAGTGATGATCTAAAGGATTTCGATATTGATCTTCATGGTTGTATTCGGAAGAAGGGTAGATTGATCGTGCCTGATATTTCTAATCTTAGAAATGACATTCTTGAGTACTGTCATCGTTCTAAGTATACTATCCATCCGGGTAGTAGCAAGATGTATGCTGATATGAAACGCTTATACTATTGGGAAGGTATGAAGCGTGAAGTTGCAAGTTATGTAAGTCGTTGCATGACTTGTCAACTGGATAAAGCAGAACACCAGCGTCCCAGTGGTCTTTTGCAGCCTCTTGAGATTCCATTATGGAAATGGGATCAGATTTCCATGGACTTCATTGATGGTCTACCTCGTTCGAGGTCGGGCCATACTAGTATTTGGGTGATTGTTGACCGATTGACTAAATCAGCCCATTTTATTCCTATCAAGTCCAATCGGACTGCTCCTTTGTTGGCTAAGCTGTTTATTAAAGAAGTCGTTCGACTTCATGGTGTGCCTAGTTCTATTGTTAGTGACAGAGATCCACTTTTTACTAGTGGTTTTTGGCGGAGTCTTCAGAAAGCTTTGGGCACTAAGCTCAGTCTCAGTACAGCTTATCATCCACAGTCTGACGGTCAGACTGAAAGGGTGAATCAGGTTTTAGAGGATCTTCTTCAAGCTTGCGTTCTTGATTTTGGTGGTAGTTGGGAAGACCACTTATCTCTTGTTGAATTCTCTTACAACAATAGTTTTCAATCCAGTATCGGCATGGCTCCTTTCGAGGCTCCTTACGGAAGACCGTGTCGATCACCATCGTGTTGGTTGGAATCGGGGGAAAAGTTAGTTCTCGGCCCCGATTATATTCGTGAATCTTCGGAGAGGATTGATGTTATTAGACAGAGAATGAAAGAGGCTCAGAATAGGCAGAAATCTTATGCTGATCATCGTAGGAAGCCTTTGGAATTTTCTGTTGGCAACCTCGTATTCATTCGTGTTTCCCAGATGAAGGGTGTGGTGCGTTTTAGTCACTCCGGGAAATTGGCTCCTCGATATGTTGGACCGTTCCTGTTACGGAACGCATTGGCCCAGTTGCTTATCGTGTTTTGCTACCTGCTCAGTTTTCGGGAATACATGACGTATTTCATGTGTCTCAACTTCGTCGATGCCTTCGAGATTCAGATTCTATTATTGATCCTCCTATGTTGCAAGATCTTGAGATCTCACCCGACTTGTCTATTGTGCAAAATCCTATTCGCGTGCTAGCTACGGAGGTGAAACGCCTTCGGAACAAAGAAGTTCCGCTCGTAAAAATTCAATGGTCCGCAAACCCCAAAGATTGCACTTGGGAAACCAGAGAATTCATCGAGCGTTCTTATTCGGGTTTTCTCTCCTCTTCGGGTGGGGGTGAGCATTCTTATCTATCTTTTCTATTTTGAATCTTTGTTGGGATGTATCATTACGTTATTGACTGCTTATAGTATGAAAATTACGGGGACGCAATTTTTATAAGGGAGGGAGTCTGTAACGACCGTGATTTTATTACCATCGTAATAAATGTTTTTAAAATCTGTAACGACCGTAATTTTTGAATTACTGTCGGAGTGAATATTTTAAATAGAAATTTTTAAAATTTAAAATTTGAGAAAAAATAAATATCGATGCAATTCAAGTTGCAAAGTGTACAAAAATGCAATGCAGTTAAGAAAAAGAATATAGTGTATATTTTACATTGTTTTTCTTTTTACCTTTGCATTGTTGACAGTCCAGAAATAAACTAAGTTAGTATATTTATTTTATTTCATCCATATGTGTGCGTCTTCATTCACATAAGCGTGAATTCCAATTACATGCAAACTGTGAAAAGTTTAAGTCTAGAAGAGAGAGCCGTGTACACATTCTGGTGTTAAAGCAAATGCATAAACAAAGTGGTGCATACTTTAGCATTTGCCGTGAACAGAATTTTTAAAGCAAAGTGTGAACGCATATTTGAACATTGCTACCATCTCATAAATGCAGTGTCCTTCCTCTCCTTTTTTCACGTCTACAATAAATGCTTTGGTACAAAAACTCTTTTCAGCACTCCTCATATTTTTGACTTGTTAATAATATTAAAAAGAAGATTACTGCAAGATTCTTTTTTTATTTTCCATTTCCTTCATTGTTCTGTGCAAAAATCAATGGCGGTTCGGAGTTGTGTTACAATCGTCCAATAGCTATCTGATTTGGAAAACAATCTCAGGTGAGTGCAAACTCACATCTATTTTCAACCAAAGCTATAAATTCTATCAGTTTTATTTATTTTGGCATGCAATTTCTTTTACATAAGTGTGATCTTTGATGGACCTAAAGGGGTTGGTCCTTTAAAACATACAGTGAGTGAAAAAAATAATAATCTCTCACTGTTATTTCTTTCCCATTGTTGCGTGCATTGAATGCAAATGTTCCAAATCTTTACTTTCATGCGTGCGTACCCAGGCATAAATTGCATGCACACAAAATTTAAGCGTGCGTGAGTCCAAAAATTTACAAGTTTGCAATTCACTCGAATTGAGTCCAACTCAGTTTAAAATTGTTTTACAGGTCGCGTGTTTTACATTTTTCTCACGGGCATAAAAGTGTCCAAACTACATATAAGCGTGTCAGGGTGTTTTAATTGTTCAAACTTCTTCTTTTTTTTCGTATAAAAGAGTTGAAGTTGTCAGGTTTTAAATTGCCTAAAGCCTTTGTCATTATACCTATCTATTGCCTGCAAAGTAGTTTATTGTTGCGTATGTGTATATTTTGGAACAAGTTATGAAACATAAAAGCCCAGTATTTTAACTCATGCATGCATGACTTCTGTGTAGCACAAAATTGTTGTCCTAACATTTCTTTTTATTTACATTTTTACTAGCGTTCCAGGTTGTATTTTTCTAATACTCTAATTGAGTGCAAAGTGTAGTGTAGTAGAATATTGATCAGGTTACATTATTTTTGAATTAGATATAGGTGTCAACAAGTGTAGCTTTGTCCAGGTTACTTCAATTGTTTGCCTATTTCATTTTGTGCAAGTAGGCAGTACATTATCTTGATGATTATATAAATGGCGTAGATCACTATTTATTAATTTACGTTGAACCGGTGTTACGTTTTAAAAACGTATTTTGTTGCCGTTAGCTTTATAACGGAATTTTTACGCCGATGCTACATTTTTGCAACGTGTTGTTTTGGTGACATTTTTGACGAATGAAAATTTA
This sequence comes from Allium fistulosum, assembly GCA_030737815.1. Taxonomy (NCBI): domain Eukaryota; kingdom Viridiplantae; phylum Streptophyta; class Magnoliopsida; order Asparagales; family Amaryllidaceae; genus Allium; species Allium fistulosum. The sequence continues at coordinate 338,572,507 of CM060904.1, read as the reverse complement.
CTGTTATTTTGACTTCAGTAACCGTCGATTTAAAGTGAATTTTCAAGCGGTTATCCCGCAACACTGATTTAATATCCGTTTTTATGGTGTTTTGTGAAGTGCAATTTCCTCGTTGAAATTGCTATAGTTGTTGTTGTTTTAATCACGGGTTTTAAAAATCATTTTAAATTGAAATTATTCAAAAAAATTTTTTACAGTTTGCGCTTTCAAAAGAATGAGGAAGCGATTTAAACGCTTCAGCAAAATTGAGGACTATGAACCCTTACTTTTACTGATTCGCTTAATTCCGGACTTGTCCGTTTGAGAACGTAAAATGTATTTTTATAAAATACACCATTTTGCACTTTCAAGGAAACGATGAAGAGATTTAAACGATTTAGCAAAAGTGCGGAGTATGGAACCACACTTTTACTATTTCGGTTAAATCCGGACTCGTTAATTGAAATATTTGTTGTTTGATGATTCTGATGATTTTGTGTGCTTTCGAGCCACTTTGTTGGACCTTCGGGTCATTTGTTGGACCTTCGGGTCAATTACCAGTACTAGACCTTCGGGTCATTTGTTGGACCTTCGGGTCATTTGTTGGGCGCCAAAAATCATAGTACTTGGTAGGCTTCGGCCATTTGAGATGCACGTGCGGCGTAGCTAAAACTCGCCATTTGTTGGGATCGATCCACTTTTATGTTGATTTTCTAGTTATCTATTTTTGATTTCTAGATTTTGTAAATCGTTGTTTTGAATTAAATTGTGAATTTGAAATTTGATTTTGTTGGAGTTTGATGTGATTTCTTCATTTAACTATGTTGATTTCTTATGTTGAATAGTCTCATTCGAGATTATTATTATTTTTCTTTGATGTTATTTAAGATGCATTCACTGCTAAGAATAAATTAGACTGATTCGTTTATTATTTTCTTTTAAATAATACTCGGGTCAGACCGAGTTATTTCAGGGTAATCCCTATCTCTGATTCAGTAGCAGCTTCAGCTTTTGGGGATCTCACTTCATCTTTTGTCTAGCCTTCGAGGAGTTCTTTTGGTTATTTGACTGCCATCTTATGTATGTCGATGTATATGTATATGTACATTTTGTTGTGAACTATCGATTGTTGTAGCATGTATTCCAGACTTGTCTTCCGCTATATATCTGATATTTCTGTTCTGATGTGATTATACTATCTGTGTTGTTGTTATTATGAGTTGTTCTGGATTTTCTTTAGCCACCGTAGTTTCGTTTTAGATTTGGATTGAAATTATATCTTTGGGAGTAATTTATACAACTCCTATCGATGTAATCAATACTCGTCTAAGGCATAACTTACGGATGGTCGCTTCTAACAAGCCTTATTCTTCGCAATAGCAGACGTTATTCCTTATAATAACCTTTGTTATTGTGAGCATAGAGGTGGGGCGTCACAGTGGTCAATCGCTTAAACTGCCGATTTGTGATTTTTGACATGGCTGAACGACCTAGATTAAAAATAATTTAATCGAATGGTTGGCATTGGTTCGAACCTTTATAAATACGGACCTAACTCCCTTAATTTTCTTCTCATATTTTTAAGCGACCTCAGAGCTCTGCCATTTTCTCTTCTCCACTAAATTCTTAATTATTAAAAATAGCTATAGTTTACGTACATATAAATATATGAGGAATAGTAGAGGATGATTGAGAAGAAGAACATAGTTGAATCAAATTGTCAAAGCCAAGGTAAATTATAAATCCGGATCTAAAATCCAAATTAAATATAAATCTATTCTCTGATCTAGATTTCTAATAGGTATATGTATGTTTGTGGTATATGTATTCAAATAGGAAGAAAAAAGGAGTCAAATTGAATAAAACATTAGATTTGGAGATTTGGAAAGCTAAAAAGGTGAGTGAAAGATTATATATTTTATATAATATTGGATTTATATTGCTGTAAATCTATTCCTCATGCCTAAAATGTAATTTGGAGTTGTAGGCTCAAATTTGTATACGTGTAATGAATTTATAAATCCTTCCCACATATTTTATGATTGACAACTTGTATATATTGCATGTATGTGAATCTGGAAAATATTGGGTGGTAGTAATCCCTAAATTTTGGATTGGGTAGTAGTAGTCCTTGAAAATTTTAAATTATGTGCTAGATTTGTAGATTTAAATGACTTTTGTAAGTAAAAAGATAAATTAAGTTATCACAATAAATTATGAGGATTTAAGTAATATTTTAATTCATTGGAATATATGGTGTTGCAATGTAAATTTATATAGTTTATAAAGTTCAAATTTATAAATAAAAGTGCATCATTTTAAATAATAAGGAATAAACCTAAAAGAAAGAGATGTATAAAATAGGAATATTTACCATATTTTGCACTGTTTATTTCAATAAATATTGTTGGGCGTATTCTCACCCAGGCGATCTCAAGACTAAGAAGCACCAGGTTCGCCCAGGCTTGCCTAAGCTTCATTCGGCATCCCTACCACTGCCGAACCAGACTCACAACCACAGAACCACTGAACCAACTCCAAAGCAGCCTTCGCTGAATCAAACATCAAAACCTCTTCCATGCTTGCCGAATCAACTCTACCTCCCATGCTTGCCGAACCAACCTACTTTCCATACCACCGAACCAACTTACTCCACTACTATCCAACCATCTACCACCGGACCGACTACCTCCATCCATTGCCGAACCAGAGGCAGGGGAAGCCACCACCGGACCAAAGTCCCACCGGACCATCTCCCATCTACTACCGGACTGAAGCACTACCGAACCAAGGCGTTGCTGAGCCAACGTTGCCAGGCCAGATCGCATCAGCCCAGGCCCACCAGCAGCTACATACATCCAGGACCCCTACCCCCAGCCTCACTCTATAAATAGAGGGGTAGGGGTACAGCAATGGGGACAAGTTTGAGAGCTCAAGCACGGAGAGAACTTTCAAACAACTTTCAGATACTTGTATCAAAGCTTTGTACTTGTAATCTAAACAAGAAAAGAGAAATAATATATAAAGTGGACGTAGGCACATTCTGGCTGAACCACTATAAATCTGCGTGTCTTTTACAATTTAGTCCCTGCTTTTCATATATTTGCATAAATCACCCAAATCACTAAGAACAACATAAAATCAATTAAAACATACGACTTTGAGGTCATTGTCCATTTTTTGTGCAAACATTTTTGGTGCTTTCACTGAGAACTAGAAGCTTGAAGCTTCAGCTTCTTCCACTTAACCTTTTTCCTAACAGCATCGTTCATCGCTTGGAAAACATGCCTCCCAAGCAGAAGAAAGATGTTAACAAAGGAAAAAACATCGCAACCAGTAGTCTTCCAGATCCAGTGGACACAGATCAAGTAAATCGTCCCCCTCCAGCAGTAGTACCAAATGAAGGACAGGCTAATCCGACCACTCCCGCCACAGAACAGCCCGCAGCAATTACTAGTGTAGATCTAGACAGGGTTGTGGCTGAAGTAACTAACCGCTTCACGTCCCAGCAGGAAGCCTTGGTGGACCATCTCATGTCACGCTTAAGGGATGCTGAAGAGTCCAACCACAACACTGAGTCATGGGGTGAATCCCAGTCTGGAGGATCTCAGAGACAACAAAGATCTTCCTTCTTCGAAGGAGCTAACGGCAGAAGCAGCCATGGTAGGAGCCGAGATCGAGCACAGCCCGAAGTTAGGCATGAGGAAACGCTTGGAACCGAACCCAACGGGGGAGGTACCGAGCGGAGGTCAACTGTAGCTGAGCCGGTCGTACTGCCTAACCACGGAAACGCCAATGAACGGGGCCGAGCTAGAATCCAGCCCGAAGTTGGACCCCGAGGAAGTGCTTAGATCAGAACCCAGCAGGGGAAGATCAAGGCAAGGGCCAACTGTAGCTGACCCTAGCATGGTCCCAGAAGACCAAAGGCAGCCACTGGAAAATATGAGGAATGATAGACGGTACCATCCCTACAGGTCATCTGGACGGAATCAATCCCACAGAACAGAACCGAACTCGTTTCTATCTGCTCCAAATTCTGATGAAAGGATGGCACGCTTGTTCAGAGAGTGCGTCCAACGGGATCAAAGAGATCGACGGATAGGCGCTAGGGTAACCAGCCCTCTCGCCCGCAATATCAAAATTGCTATCACCCCCCGAGAATGGAAGATGCCAATAATGGAACCTTACAAAGGAACCTCCGACCCCGTTGTACACTTACAGAGATACACACAGCATATGCTCATGAGTGGAGCAACAGAGGGAGTACTATGCAAATGCTTTCCACTATTCTTAGCAGATCTAGCTACCTCCTGGTTCTGCCATCTACCCCAAGGATCCATCAGCTCGTGGGAGATGTTGAAAGAAATGTTTATCAGCCAGTTCCGCATTCATGTGGAACAACCCAAGGACGCTTATTCCTTATCCAATATCAAACAGAAACCTGGAGAGAAGCTGCAGCAATATTTAACCCGATTCAATGCCGTAGCGGCCGCAGTCCAAGATGCCGATGAGAAGCTTGTCTTAATGGCCCTCTGTAGTGGTGTGCATCCGGATACTAAATTCGCTAGAAGACTAACAAAAGAAAAACCAGCTACTTTACCCGATTTCTTCCATGAAGCCGGGAAATATACGAGGCTTGAAGACGCTGCCACTAAGGGGCAGTCAGGGCAACAAAATAAGGCAACTCACAGCAACGCGCCCGCTGTAGCAAAGGACGTTCGAAGAAATGATTCTAGAGACAATGCTGGGTGCAAGAAGGGAGAAAAGCGCCTATATCGGCCAGGACCGAGATTCGACACTTACACTCCTTTGAATGAAACCGTCGAAAAACATCTTCATTTCCACCCAAGGCAAAGTTAGATACGAACGCCCTCGTACAAGAAGGAATCAGATAACGCACAGAAGTCTGGAAAGTTCTGCCGCTTCCACGAATCTCATGGGCATGATACCAATGAATGCCATCATCTCCGGGACTTGATTGAAGAACACATCAGAAGGAAGAAACTACAACGCTTTCTTGGGAAGGCCAGCCCTGTCTGACTTCCAAATTGTCCTGGCCCCATAGTGCCTAAAGATGAAATTTCCAATGGACAATGGAGTAGGGGAAGTAGAGGGAGACCAGGACGTTGCTCGAGACTGCTATGTAACTGAACTTCGCAAATACCACAGGAAGGATAAAGGGAAGAGTGTAGAGGTTGCCCTCTGCACAAAAAGTTTGGAAGCATAGCAACTAAAGAAAGCCCCTCCTCTTCGATATACCAGCGATCCCTTCAATGAATTAGGCCCCAGGGACAGGGAGGAGGAGGCCACCGCCGAGCCTGCAAAGGCTATGGAATTTGTATCTATAGACAAACATGACTCGAGTAGACTATTGAAAATCGGGTCCCAAATAAAAACAGAGTTGAAGGAACAACTCATTGACTTTCTCCGCCACAACTTGGATGTATTTGCATGGTCACATGCTGACATGACCGGAATCTCCCCTGACATAGCATGCCACATACTAAACTTGAGAAGCTAGCACACTGTTTAGTAATCACATCACGGAAACTGCGTCACTACTTCCAGTCCCATTCCATCAAAGTTCTGACCGACCAACCACTGAGGCAGGTACTCCATCGTCCCGACACTTCTGGGCGACTACTTAAATGGTGCATTGAACTAAGTCAGTATGATATCACCTATCACCCTCGCACCGCTATCAAGGGACATGCCATGGCCGATTTCATTGCAGAATTCACTACCAACGAAAGTAAGGAGCAAAAGAAAATAGCAGAAGACATCAAGTGGAATCTCTTCGTGGATGGTGCTTCAAACGAACAAGGCTCGGGGGCAGGTGTGGTAATAATCACTCCTAGGGAAAATAAGCTGCACTATGCTATAAGGTTGGAGTTCGCTGCCACCAACAACGATGCGGAGTATGAAGCAGTGATAGCTGGATTAGAACTTGCCTTGGAAATCGGAGCCAATTCTTTGTGTCTTCATAGCGATTCTCAACTTATTGTTAATCAAATACTAGGAGAATTCCAGGCTCGAGAAGAACGACTCATAGCATATTTAAAGAAGACCAAGTTACTTCTCAGTCGATTGGACCACTACTTAGTCAAACACATCCCTCGAAAAGAGAACCAAGAGGCCGACGAATTGGCGAAGCAAGCAAGCGTGAGAGACGGCGATATCTTCGGAGTAGTAAGCATCTCGAAGCAACTGAACCCAAGTTTTGAGCAAGTGAATCTGATAGCTGCAACCGAAGAAGCAACTTGGATGACTCACATCCGAGACTACTTACAAAGTGGCACACTACCCAACGGACGTAACGAAGTCAAGAAAATCTTGAGGAAAGCTTCCTGCTACATAATACAAGAGGACACCCTCTATCGACGCCGATTCTCTAACCCCTATTAAGGTGTGTCGCTGGAAGGGAAGTGTAACGACCCGGCTTTCTTTGCCCAGAAAGACGCATCGTTATGAAGAAAGAAAGGGATAGAAGAAGAAAAGAAAAGAAGAGAGAACAACAACACATCAGAAATCTCACAGCGGAACGAGAAATATATTATCACATAAGATATTACATAGTATCATATACATCAGAGTACACAATTTATACATCACAGAATAGACAGTTATAAACTTCTGTCTATTATACAACACAAGTACATCAGTACAATACAGACTAATACAATCACAGCGGAAACTCTATATATCTACTCGCTGAAGCCTCCTGCTTCACAGCTCCTCCAGAATTCGTCAAGATTATCCTGAATCCCTTGACTACTCAATACAATATTGAGTACCCAAGAGTTTAATAAAACAGAAAATAAACACTTGGGTCAGACATGGGTCTGGTGTGAGTAAACGGTTAGATTGCTTAACTTTGAAAACCTTTGAAAACAAAAGTATCACGTAAGACTCCCCACAAATAAACATGGGTAAGTTTTTACCTTACGCTAACTAAAACATTTGATAGGAAATCCGATTGTATTATAATAGGGTCTAGGGTTTTCAAATAAATACTCATATAGCTGAAATTGTTACATTATTAAATTCCAGCATACTAGCCACAAAGTGGGTTATACAATCAAAACCGTAAGGGCACGTAGGAAGAATGGGTTTCCATACAATGGCAGGGCTACTGGGGTACCGCCCGTCACAGTACGTGGCCTAGATCACCGTACCGAGGAGTACGCCCGCTCCCCTGCAACACAAAGCCGGAACCATCCCTTACTGGATAATTCCGAACAAGATAACCCCGTAGTTGGCGCGACCAACCACACACTAAGCCGAATAAAAAGAAAAGGGACCTCTAGACAGGGATCTATCTTGCTCTCAGTGGGTGCTACCCACGAAACCTTGCTGCACCTCCCCTGTTTTAGCCATTCCCGGTTGATGAGGCTTGAGGTTACGATTACCTTTAATCAGAACATATCACTTAGAATGCTCATCGTCCACCTGACGATGTTCTGAAAGCATTCAATCCATACAAGTTCGTTCCGGGTTCGAACGAAACCGAAGGCATTATCTCGTTACACTCGTTTTGGAATCACCCTCAGAGTTAACGACAATAACCCTTGCACTCTGAATCTTCATCTTCACTTGAGATTCACGACCTATCGTAAATTTGGATCGATGTGGTATTCGGGTCTCCAGACCTGGAATACCGGTATACGGAAACCCGATCCCGGTCTCATCGAAATCCAAAACGTATCTTTTAAGGCCAAGTTGTTTTAAAGGTTTAAACAATTTAACTTATCTATATTCATTCAGATAGATAATTCACAAATCACAATTGATAATCACATTATCATTTAAACAGATGATTCATAACCAAATAGGTAATCCATTTCAACATCACAATAGTTAATCTATATTACCATCATAATGCAACCAAGCATTCATACCATACAACATTACTTATCTCATTTCTGAGATTACATCCATTCAAGACAATCAATGTCATTCATTCTTATATAAGCAATGATTTACTTAATCATATGATAATTAATTTAAAATTGATTTAAATTAACTATCTCTATCTTTAATTAATTTAAAGTGAATTAAATTAATTACTTCATTTCTAATTAATTTACAATAAATTAAATTAATTATTTCATCATAAATCTTACTTATATATTCATTAATTAATTACAAATAAATTAATTAATCATTCTCTAATTATCCACTTTATTAATCACCTTGATTAATTATACTTTAATTACATTTAAGTAATTATCCTTAATTAATTTCACAAATTAATTATTCTTAACCAATACAGTAATTAACCTTTAATTACTTCATAAATTAATTAATTATAATCAATTACTTTAATCCTTAATTAATTACAATTAATCACTTATCATTTGATTAATTAATCTAAATTAATCAACTCTTAATTAATTAATTATAAATTAATGATCTTTAATTATATCTTTAATTATTTATTAATTACATTAAGTAATTATTCTTAACTAATCCACAATTATTAATCATCTTTGATTAATATAATCCAGTAATTAACTTCCCTTAATTACTTCCATTAATTAATTACTTTAATTAATTACCTTCATAAATAATTAATTACATTATTAATTAACCTTAATTAAACCACAATTATTAATCATCTTTGATTAATCTAATCCTTTAATTAATTTAATTTAATAAATTATTAAATTAATAACAAGTGATTAACTCTTAATCATTTTCATTTAATAAAATAATTATCCTCTAATTACTTTATTAAATAATTTCCCTTTTACTTAATTGCATCTAGTAATTATTCCTTAATTACTCCATCAAGTAATTATGCTTAATTAATTTATAAATGATTATCTCTAATTAATCATTAATTAATTACTTGGTTAATTATTTAACTAATTATTTAACTAATTAAATAATTTCTTAACTATTAATACTTAAAGATCTTAATTAAGAAAAACATTATCTTAATTAAATTATTATCTATTCTTAAATCATTTTCAATAAATAAATTATCCTTATTAATTTCACATATTAATTTCCTTTAATAAATCAAATCTTAATTACTTAAGATAAAATCTTTATTATAATTAAACAATTCCAACATTTAGTTTTTACCTTTAAAATCTTTGAAGCTTTTCAAAGTTATTTAAATAATTTTTAATACAAAGATCATTTTACAAATCTATTTTCTATTCTTTAAAACTTATTTATTTAAATTATTTAAATCTTGTTAAAACAATTTTAGAAAACAATCTAGTTTAATAGTTAATTCTTGTTTTAAAAACTCAGGAACCATTACAAAACAAAGTTTTCTTTTGTTTTAAACTTTAAAACACTTCCTTGTAAATTCTTAATACCAGCTAATCCCAAACCCGAGTAAACTCGTAGAAATCTTGAAGTAACACTCGCGACTACCCACTACTCTCCTGCTTCGAGAAAAACATCAAAAATCCCGAGCTTAACCCGAGCAATTCCTTTCTTCCCCAATCCCATCTTCCAGATGTACGCAGCCGTGCACATAAACGTGCACATCCACGCCGATCGACGGCGATCTACGACCTGACCTCCGACAAGTCAGATATCGTTACGTCTTCACGATCGACTACCCCGATATCCTCGATTCGTACGAGAATCGTAAACGACCATAGAACCCATCAGCTCGAAAACACCATCACCAGTAAAATCACCCTCCACGGCAATCAACGCTTCGAGATACCTCGCCACCTTCGCCGAAGCTACCCTACGTCGCCTCGAACCCACAGAACCACGTGCGATCGCCTCAGACTTCGTTTCTTTGACGCGAAACCCCTCTGAACATCAACGACATAACCAGAGCTTAAACCCTATTTCCTCAAATTCCGACCACCACGATAAATGATAAATTACCATAATATTTTTCCGATGATCCTCGTCTTCATCTCGACCTTCAAGCCCAACCCCGATGATCAACTTGCCGTTGATCGATGGAAATCGATCAAAACAACCCAAACGTTCATCTCGACAATACTCACCCATTTCAAAACTAAAAATTGTGATATTACCATTAAAATTCATGGTTTTTCATCACGAATCCAACCATGAAATCCAAACTTAAAATTGAATTGATAAAATTTAGGCCCAATTTACATTTCACTGCTATTTATAAAATTTCCAGACAATGTAATTTATAAAAATTCCAAAACTTATTTTTTTAGTGATATTACATGATTTCACACATCTTTCATTTACAAATCAAGGGCTATTATAGATTAAATGATGATATAAGGGTTTTATCAAGAGACCAAGTCTATTATTACTACACAGAGGCTTAATCATATCTATACAGACATTCAAACATCCCTATTCAAACATGCATACATTTTCACCAACATTTCAGATAACAATACTACATAAATCATCACATATATCATAGATTTTAATCTTTTTTTTTAAAAATTTGTTTACTCACCTGTTATTTTAAACAGAGACATATGTTGTTTCCAGGCTTTTCCAGATTTTTGAATTTGATTTCTTTTTGCTTTGTTGATTTTAAATTCTTGCTGTTTGATCTTTCTCTGATCTTCAGGTTGCATATGAAGATTTTGAAACTGCTTATTGAATTGCCTCCATCTTCTTTTGATTTGCATTTGAATTCCAGATTTTACTTTGCTTCTTTTTGATTTTAGATTTCCAGGTTTTTTTTTAGATTCGAATTGTATTTTAGTGGAGAAAGAAGTGAAGGTAGATTAGAGCTGAAGAAATGAAAATGCCAGATCTCTTTTCCTTAATTTAAAATTTTTAGACCTACATTATCAAAGAGAAAACAAAAATGAAGCCACTTGTCCCCTTATGTTAATTATTTAGCTTACACCTATGCTCAAAGATTTACAAGTGTCTTAACATACATTTAAAAAGTTAACAAGTGTTATTTTAAATGTTTAAAATGTGATTTTCTTTTTAATAATCTATTTAAGCCTTATACAAATATTTATTTAATATTCATATGAATTCAGGTAACTTATATTTTGATTCAATTAAATGTTTATATGTTTGAAACATCTATTTTAATTTAACTCTTAAAATTCAAAACAAATTTATCTTGTGTTAAAATTAAAATGAAAGGATATTAAACAAATGAACCTTTAAATTTAAATCTTATCTAAAACTCAAGTTGAACTATATGTTTATAAAAATAATAAATTAACTTTGTTATTAAAATTTAAATTTCAAATATCATTTCAAAAGCATTAAATCAAATTAACCTTGCAAATTACAAATTTTATATATATTAAGGTTTTAAAATACTTTATTAAATTCAAATCCAATATTCTTTCCATTTCAATATATACAAATATATATATTCTTAATGGAAAATATTTCTAACATTAGTTTTGATAAATACTGTATTGAATTTTATAACATAACTCTAAATCACAATATATATACATATATATTAAAATTTGAAAACATATTCTTTTATTAAATTTAAAGACTTCCTATTTATAATATATACATCAATATATATATATACACATTATAAATATAAACATTTATATAAGTTTTGAAAGACAAATCTTCCCAATTTAAAATTGTTAGAAAAGATATTGCCAAATTAAATATTATTAGCTTTTAAAAAGAAATAAACTTGCCAATTAAAATATTATTAACCTTTAAAATGAATAAACTTATCAATTTTATAAAATAAAATCAACAAATCAATTTAATTATTAATAAAGATTATTAAATTGATATTGCCAAAATTCCGGGATATCACATTCCTCCCCCCTTAAAATAATTTCGTCCCCGAAATTTAAAAGCAAAGATAATTTAATAACCCAGCAAAATTTTAATTTTAATTTCAAACAGCAACCATACATATCAATCATATTCTAACAATCATAGCAAACAATTTAATCAAACAAATTTAACTATCCAGACAAATTCTGGATAGAATTTCCTCGAGTTTCCCCAAGTATATATATACCGGGATACTCGTTCTACAGGATCTTAACTATCTACAAAAATCTAGAACTCCTTCCTATCTAGATTACAAATCTGAACAAAATATCAGACTAAACTCAAAACCATCTCAACTTCCAAATTCTTCTGAATTGCTGATTACATCCCTCGATGAATCATACACATATTCCTCAGAAATATGTGAAATAAAATGAATTCCAGTTATCCGAACTGGCCATTCAATTCTGGGGATCAAAATCTAATCTCCAGAGAACACAGAAAAATCTCATAATACTTCCGGAGTTTACTTTCCAATTTTTCCAAATCTTATATCTCCTTTAATCGGAGAAATCTTAAGTAATATCCCAAATTTCAACTTCAATTTCCAAATTCCATCAATTCTTAACTGCATAACTCTCCTGACAATCCTGAGTCACTTCATCCTTCCTGATCAGCTTAACTCTTGCTGATGCTTCCTGAAATAATCTAGACCAACATCAAACCAATTTCCGGATCCTTCTCAACAAAATGGTTTCCCAAAAATCACCGAAATTCAGAACACAACTCTACTCCACAACATTAGAGCATTTCGAACTACTTCTCCTATCTGGAATAGCCAAACAGTTGCACTTGACAACCTTACCTCCAAATCCTGAAAAATTCTTCATACTTAGAGATACACTTGAATTTCCTATAGAAATCCTCTACTCCAAGAAAATTGCAACTCCCGGTCGCTTCCACTCTAGAATAGCTGCTATCTTGCTTTCGCTGCACAACTCTGATCTGGAACAGATGAGAATGCCATCGGAGAAACTCGAGCACAAACTTGATCATCCATAGTTCACCAAACCATAAAATCTTAGTGAACCCTTCCACTTGGTCAAAAACATCCCAGTAGAATTTCCTTCAGAAAATTAGGTGTGATCAATTCCTCTCCAAAGAATCCTGAGCCGCTTCACCAAATTCTTCTCTCGGAAACATCCTTCTATTAAGCTGAACCATCGGTAACTCCACGAATCAAGTCGATACGGAATCTCAATCTCCAATAATACCAAGAGAATACTCAAATAATGATCAACCCGACCTAACTTCCACAGATACCGTTCTCTCTTCACAAATCAGAACAGCTTATACTTAACTATCCAATTCATCGAAGAAATGGATTCACTCTACTGCTCAGCCAGAAACTTTCTGCCAACATAGAACACTCCGAGTCGCATTGCTGCCACAAACCAAAGACTTCTTATCTGAAACTCCTCGAGAAACTCGGACCTCAAAGCAAATAGAAACACCCCACTGGACTCAGCCACAACACCGAAACAGACTCACTTCTTCAAACTTGTTCCAGAAGAAACATCTTCAGAAACGTCCATAGTCACCGCATCTCACCACACAGCTACTACTTCTTGAAGTTACCAAGATACTATAACTCGCTTCAGCTCATCCAATAGATCTACTCTATTCATCCAACTTCAAAGATAAACTCCGAACTTAAACAGTTTCCTTCGGAGATTGATGAAATCTTTACATCACAACAAAGTTTACTCGAGACAGTATTAGGTCTACAGTCTCGACAATTACACTTCCAACCTCAACACTCAAACTCTAACCATTGGTAATTGTGTTACACACACTACCACCCTATCTACCTTTATAACGCATATTGGAAAACCCGAACAGGTAACCCAACAAATAGGTAGAAATAAATATATATATATATATTTAAAATGATACTTTTTATATAGAAATTATTTCTGGGTAAAATTATTTCATCTACCTCTTAAAAAAAATATTGTGTCCGTTGGCCTGGTTCAAGTGTTTAGAGATCCCTATCAATAACGTTAGCTACTCGTATTGACCAGAATCCATATACCACTCAACCGATCAATTAACACAATATAAAACCATTTTTATATAACTAACAATTACGCGCTCTCAAGATAGACACCACTTCAGAGCCTAGGTATTCACTCAACCTTGCTCTGATACCACTGTAACGACCCGACTTTCTTTGCCCAGAAAGACGCATCGTTATGAAGAAAGAAAGGGATAGAAGAAGAAAAGAAAAGAAGAGAGAACAACAACACATCAGAAATCTCACAGCGGAACGAGAAATATATTATCACATAAGATATTACATAGTATCATATACATCAGAGTACACAATTTATACATCACAGAATAGACAGTTATAAACTTCTGTCTATTATACAACACAAGTACATCAGTACAATACAGACTAATACAATCACAGCGGAAACTCTATATATCTACTCGCTGAAGCCTCCTGCTTCACAGCTCCTCCAGAATTCGTCAAGATTATCCTGAATCCCTTGACTACTCAATACAATATTGAGTACCCAAGAGTTTAATAAAACAGAAAATAAACACTTGGGTCAGACATGGGTCTGGTGTGAGTAAACGGTTAGATTGCTTAACTTTGAAAACCTTTGAAAACAAAAGTATCACGTAAGACTCCCCACAAATAAACATGGGTAAGTTTTTACCTTACGCTAACTAAAACATTTGATAGGAAATCCGATTGTATTATAATAGGGTCTAGGGTTTTCAAATAAATACTCATATAGCTGAAATTGTTACATTATTAAATTCCAGCATACTAGCCACAAAGTGGGTTATACAATCAAAACCGTAAGGGCACGTAGGAAGAATGGGTTTCCATACAATGGCAGGGCTACTGGGGTACCGCCCGTCACAGTACGTGGCCTAGATCACCGTACCGAGGAGTACGCCCGCTCCCCTGCAACACAAAGCCGGAACCATCCCTTACTGGATAATTCCGAACAAGATAACCCCGTAGTTGGCGCGACCAACCACACACTAAGCCGAATAAAAAGAAAAGGGACCTCTAGACAGGGATCTATCTTGCTCTCAGTGGGTGCTACCCACGAAACCTTGCTGCACCTCCCCTGTTTTAGCCATTCCCGGTTGATGAGGCTTGAGGTTACGATTACCTTTAATCAGAACATATCACTTAGAATGCTCATCGTCCACCTGACGATGTTCTGAAAGCATTCAATCCATACAAGTTCGTTCCGGGTTCGAACGAAACCGAAGGCATTATCTCGTTACACTCGTTTTGGAATCACCCTCAGAGTTAACGACAATAACCCTTGCACTCTGAATCTTCATCTTCACTTGAGATTCACGACCTATCGTAAATTTGGATCGATGTGGTATTCGGGTCTCCAGACCTGGAATATCGGTATACGGAAACCCGATCCCGGTCTCATCGAAATCCAAAACGTATCTTTTAAGGCCAAGTTGTTTTAAAGGTTTAAACAATTTAACTTATCTATATTCATTCAGATAGATAATTCACAAATCACAATTGATAATCACATTATCATTTAAACAGATGATTCATAACCAAATAGGTAATCCATTTCAACATCACAATAGTTAATCTATATTACCATCATAATGCAACCAAGCATTCATACCATACAACATTACTTATCTCATTTCTGAGATTACATCCATTCAAGATAATCAATGTCATTCATTCTTATATAAGCAATGATTTACTTAATCATATAATAATTAATTTAAAATTGATTTAAATTAACTATCTCTATCTTTAATTAATTTAAAGTGAATTAAATTAATTACTTCATTTCTAATTAATTTAAAATAAATTAAATTAATTATTTCATCATAAATCTTACTTATATATTCATTAATTAATTACAAATAAATTAATTAATCATTCTCTAATTATCCACTTTATTAATCACCTTGATTAATTATACTTTAATTACATTTAAGTAATTATCCTTAATTAATTTCACAAATTAATTATTTTTAACCAATACAGTAATTAACCTTTAATTACTTCATAAATTAATTAATTATAATCAATTACTTTAATCCTTAATTAATTACAATTAATCACTTATCATTTGATTAATTAATCTAAATTAATCAACTCTTAATTAATTAATTATAAATTAATGATCTTTAATTATATCTTTAATTATTTATTAATTACATTAAGTAATTATTCTTAACTAATCCACAATTATTAATCATCTTTGATTAATATAATCCAGTAATTAACTTCCCTTAATTACTTCCATTAATTAATTACTTTAATTAATTACCTTCATAAATAATTAATTACATTATTAATTAACCTTAATTAAACCACAATTATTAATCATCTTTGATTAATCTAATCCTTTAATTAATTTAATTTAATAAATTATTAAATTAATAACAAGTGATTAACTCTTAATCATTTTCATTTAATAAAATAATTATCCTCTAATTACTTTATTAAATAATTTCCCTTTTACTTAATTGCATCTAGTAATTATTCCTTAATTACTCCATCAAGTAATTATGCTTAATTAATTTATAAATGATTATCTCTAATTAATCATTAATTAATTACTTGGTTAATTATTTAACTAATTATTTAACTAATTAAATAATTTCTTAACTATTAATACTTAAAGATCTTAATTAAGAAAAACATTATCTTAATTAAATTATTATCTATTCTTAAATCATTTTCAATAAATAAATTATCCTTATTAATTTCACATATTAATTTCCTTTAATAAATCAAATCTTAATTACTTAAGATAAAATCTTTATTATAATTAAACAATTCCAACATTTAGTTTTTACCTTTAAAATCTTTGAAGCTTTTCAAAGTTATTTAAATAATTTTTAATACAAAGATCATTTTACAAATCTATTTTCTATTCTTTAAAACTTATTTATTTAAATTATTTAAATCTTGTTAAAACAATTTTAGAAAACAATCTAGTTTAATAGTTAATTCTTGTTTTAAAAACTCAGGAACCATTACAAAACAAAGTTTTCTTTTGTTTTAAACTTTAAAACACTTCCTTGTAAATTCTTAATACCAGCTAATCCCAAACCCGAGTAAACTCGTAGAAATCTCGAAGTAACACTCGCGACTACCCACTACTCTCCTGCTTCGAGAAAAACATCAAAAATCCCGAGCTTAACCCGAGCAATTCCTTTCTTCCCCAATCCCATCTTCCAGATGTACGCAGCCGTGCACATAAACGTGCACATCCACGCCGATCGACGGCGATCTACGACCTGACCTCCGACAAGTCAGATATCGTTACGTCTTCACGATCGACTACCCCGATATCCTCGATTCGTACGAGAATCGTAAACGACCATAGAACCCATCAGCTCGAAAACACCATCACCAGTAAAATCACCCTCCACGGCAATCAACGCTTCGAGATACCTCGCCAACTTCGCTGAAGCTACCCTACGTCGCCTCGAACCCACAGAACCACGTGCGATCGCCTCAGACTTCGTTTCTTTGACGCGAAACCCCTCTGAACATCAACGACATAACCAGAGCTTAAACCCTATTTCCTCAAATTCCGACCACCACGATAAATGATAAATTACCATAATATTTTTCCGATGATCCTCGTCTTCATCTCGACCTTCAAGCCCAACCCCGATGATCAACTTGCCGTTGATCGATGGAAATCGATCAAAACAACCCAAACGTTCATCTCGACAATACTCACCCATTTCAAAACTAAAAATTGTGATATTACCATTAAAATTCATGGTTTTTCATCACGAATCCAACCATGAAATCCAAACTTAAAATTGAATTGATAAAATTTAGGCCCAATTTACATTTTACTGCTATTTATAAAATTTCCAGACAATGTAATTTATAAAAATTCCAAAACTTATTTTTTTAGTGATATTACATGATTTCACACATCTTTCATTTACAAATCAAGGGCTATTATAGATTAAATGATGATATAAGGGTTTTATCAAGAGACCAAGTCTATTATTACTACACAGAGGCTTAATCATATCTATACAGACATTCAAACATCCCTATTCAAACATGCATACATTTTCACCAACATTTCAGATAACAATACTACATAAATCATCACATATATCATAGATTTTAATCTGTTTTTTTAAAAATTTGTTTACTCACCTGTTATTTTAAACAGAGACATATGTTGTTTCCAGGCTTTTCCAGATTTTTGAATTTGATTTCTTTTTGCTTTGTTGATTTTAAATTCTTGCTGTTTGATCTTTCTCTGATCTTCAGGTTGCATATGAAGATTTTGAAACTGCTTATTGAATTGCCTCCATCTTCTTTTGATTTGCATTTGAATTCCAGATTTTACTTTGCTTCTTTTTGATTTTAGATTTCCATTTTTTTTTTTTAGATTCGAATTGTATTTTAGTGGAGAAAGAAGTGAAGGTAGATTAGAGCTGAAGAAATGAAAATGCCAGATCTCTTTTCCTTAATTTAAAATTTTTAGACCTACATTATCAAAGAGAAAACAAAAATGAAGCCACTTGTCCCCTTATGTTAATTATTTAGCTTACACCTATGCTCAAAGATTTACAAGTGTCTTAACATACATTTAAAAAGTTAACAAGTGTTATTTTAAATGTTTAAAATGTGATTTTCTTTTTAATAATCTATTTAAGCCTTATACAAATATTTATTTAATATTCATATGAATTCAAGTAACTTATATTTTGATTCAATTAAATGTTTATATGTTTGAAACATCTATTTTAATTTAACTCTTAAAATTCAAAACAAATTTATCTTGTGTTAAAATTAAAATGAAAGGATATTAAACAAATGAACCTTTAAATTTAAATCTTATCTAAAACTCAAGTTGAACTATATGTTTATAAAAATAATAAATTAACTTTGTTATTAAAATTTAAATTTCAAATATCATTTCAAAAGCATTAAATCAAATTAACCTTGAAAATTACAAATTTTATATATATTAAGGTTTTAAAATACTTTATTAAATTCAAATCCAATATTCTTTCCATTTCAATATATACAAATATATATATTCTTAATGGAAAATATTTCTAACATTAGTTTTGATAAATACTGTATTGAATTTTATAACATAACTCTAAATCACAATATATATACATATATATTAAAATTTGAAAACATATTCTTTTATTAAATTTAAAGACTTCCTATTTATAATATATACATCAATATATATATATATATACACATTATAAATATAAACATTTATATAAGTTTTGAAAGACAAATCTTCCCAATTTAAAATTGTTAGAAAAGATATTGCCAAATTAAATATTATTAGCTTTTAAAAAGAAATAAACTTGCCAATTAAAATATTATTAACCTTTAAAATGAATAAACTTGTCAATTTTATAAAATAAAATCAACAAATCAATTTAATTATTAATAAAGATTATTAAATTGATATTGCCAAAATTCCGGGATATCACAGGAAGCCAAGGAAATCTTATCCAACATTCATCAAGGAAGCTGCGGAGATCACACCGGAGGGCAAACTTTAGCAAAAAAGATACTCCGATATGGATATTTCTGGCCCACCTTAAGCAAGGACGCCTTAGATTTCGTCAGAAAATGTGACAGATGCCAGAAGTTTGCTAAAATTCCGCGGCTACCAACAACTGAGGTTACTCGAATGACCAGCCCATGGCCCTTTACAGTATGGAGAATTGACTTAATCGGCAAACTACCAATGGGCCGAGGCGGGGCCAAATATGCTATAGTGGCAGTCGACTATTTCACCAAATGGGTGGAAGCAGAACCCCTGAAAAAAGTATCTTCTGCAAAAGTTATTAATTTCTTGACCAAAAATGTTCTGTGCAGGTACGGACTCCCATTCAAAATCATATCAGACAATGGACTTCAATTTGACAGCGAGGAATTCGCCAACTGGTGCCAAGAGCACGGAATTCACAAAAGCTTCTCATCCGTAGCGTATCCCCAGGCAAACGGACAAGTCGAAGCCGTCAACAAAATTCTGAAAACTCTAATAAAAAAGAAACTCGAAAAGTCAAAGGGCGCTTGGGTGGATGAACTCCCTACGGCACTGTGGGCTTATCGCACATCTTTCAGAACATCAACAGGGCATACTCCTTTCTCTTTGGCATACGGATTGGAGGCTATGCTCCTAGTTGAAACCATCGTGCCTCCCCACCGTAGGATCCACTATAACGCAGAAGAGAATGAAGAACTCCTTCACGTGTCTTCGGATCTAATTGAGGAGAGAAGAAATGATGCAGTCCTCAAAGCAGCAGCCCACAAGCAAAAAGTGGAAGCACAATACAACTCCAAAGTCAAGCATCGTACCTTACAAGAAGGGGATCTTGTCCTCAAGCGAATCTTCCCTCGCCCCGGAGCACTAGATCCAATCTGGGATGGACCATATGTAATACATAAAGATCTCCACAATGGAGCTTATATTTTGTCAACAGTGGACGGGGAGGTGTTCCAGAGGGCATGGAGCATCCAACACCTTCGTCGATACTTTACTTAACTTGCACTGCCCATATGAAGCGAATTAACAAAGAGAATCAGTGGACGTAGGCATTTTCGTGCCGAACCACTTTAAAAAACCTTGTCTCTTTTTTAACTTGTTCCTTTATATCTTGGCTGCTTGTTAACTTTATCCTTTTCTGTTGAACAAAATCCTGTGCAAATAGCATTTTCATTCAAGGCGCTACACAGCGCGACTTCTCCTGGACAAGACCTAACAGGTACTATACGAATCTATGCCCTCGCCAATGAGACACTTTTGCTTCGGCATCCCTCTGCTGCGGGTTAACTCATTGCTCGCGACGGCCCTCAAAGCCAACTGTAATGAGCCGATTATAAGCCACCGAGAAGGCCGACTATAGCCGAGGCAGCTCATTACGGCGTTCGGCTCGCCGGCAACTATGAACCGACTATAAGCCCCAACATAAGGTGTGGCCAGCCAGGGGCAGTTCACGGTTGACGATCGGCACCCACGCTAGCCGACCACAGTAAATCGAATAATACCCACGATCACGGGCCATAATGGCCCGGGTAGTTACTGTGCGCGATCTCGGCTCCGATGTGTCTTAAGTGCGGCTGTGGTAAAAAAGAATTAACTCCTCGCGGAGGCGTAAGATGGGTGACAAATGTCTCCAAGACCCACAGCTAGGGAAAGTGACTACAAAGCCCATTTTCCACGAACTTAAGCACATCGAAGGCCTTCAGTGATTGGAAGTTTTACTATTTCTCATATTTCAATTTTATTTAAAAAACTTTTCTCCTATCCTCTGTAACAATCCCTGAAGTACAGGACATAGAACAAGAAACATTCGCTAATGGAAGCGGATACTCACAGCAAGATACTGGACCGCATTCCATACTCGGTCACACAAGACATTCCAAACTTCCATCTACAAGCAAAATATAAAGGGCGGTATTTCCTTCTTTCATGTGTAAACACGTGACTATAATTTTTTCACACCTCACGCTAACATTGCAAGTCATGAAATTATGTTTTAAACACGAACCTGACGTCAAACACAATTTAATTACAAGAATATGCATAACTATATTTCTCATACAACATGTCAAATTAGCAAAAACATTCAAAAGACGACAGAATCAGCTTAAGTTAAAGAATTACACGTCAAGAATAGTGTTGTTTATTACAAGTAGCATAATTACAACCTAAGAGTTACGTTACTGTTTTGAGACTAACATACACAACAATGTCAAGTCCACAAAAAGATATCCAGGCCAAATCAAGGAGCTGGCTGCGTCGGAGTTTCATCCTTGTCCTGTTGCCCACCTGTCCGGTCAAAGAAAGAATTCATTAATGACAAGCAACCAAGTTAACAAAAAGACTAGAAAGGAAGACTTACCAGCATCTGCTCCTTGATCATCTTGATCATCATCCTCTACTTGCACGCCTGCCTCCTCAGCTGCAAGCAACCGCATGCCCTCCTTCACCGCCACCTTCTCCTCCTTGGTAAACTAGGCAGTAACCACATTCATCCTGAGGGCCGTACCCATCTACTAGTAACCTCGGGGTGGGCCCATGACGTCCCGGTTCTGACTGAGCTGGGGGCACTGCGGAAGGATCTTCTCTGTCCTAGGATTTCTTCTTTTCTGATCGGGTTTCAACTC
Organism: Allium fistulosum; assembly: GCA_030737815.1. Classification (NCBI taxonomy): domain Eukaryota; kingdom Viridiplantae; phylum Streptophyta; class Magnoliopsida; order Asparagales; family Amaryllidaceae; genus Allium; species Allium fistulosum. Next base: position 338,550,630 of record CM060904.1, on the reverse strand, counting down.
TATGAGACATTATCTGCAATACAAAAGAATACATCGTTAAAAAGGATGTAGAGATATAAACAAGCAAGTGCGTACAATCTAGAATTTCATTTTGTAGTTCAAAACATAAAAGGTTCAAGGTTCGATTGGGCATTCAAACTCCGGGTCTCGTTCGGTATCACGAGTCATAAAAAGTCATCCGGCAGTTCAAGGCAAAAGCTCATTCGACATTCGAGCTCCCCATATACCGTTCGGTAATCCGGGCCCCAAGGTTCATTCGACTATCCCACTCCCTAAAAACCCATTCGGCAGAAGGAGGGCTCACCTCATTCGGCAGGCGTAGGTTTGGTCCGGCTCTTTCTAATAGGTGTGGATAACAGGAGCTTGAAGCCCATACTTATAGGCAAACATAGACGACCGGACCCGGTTGGTTCGGCGTTTGGGCCGAATAGGAGCATCCAAGCTAACGTCATTAATTTCAAAACAAAGCACGGCATATACCGGCATATGCCCTACTTTGGGGGGCAAATGTTGGGCGTATTCTCACCCAGGCGATCTCAAGACCAAGAAGCACCAGGTTCGCCCAGGCTTGCCTAAGCTTCATTCGGTATCCCTACCACTGCCGAACCAGACTCACAACCACAGAACCACCGAACCAACTCTAAAGCAGCCTTCGCCGAATGAAACATCAAAACCTCTTCCATGCTTGCCGAATCAACTCTACCTCCCATGCTTGCCGAACCAACCTACTTCCCATACCACCGAACCAACTTACTCCACTACTATCCAACCATCTACCATGGGACCGGCTATCTCCATCCACTGCCGAACCAGAGGCAGGGGAAGCCACCACCGGACCAAAGTCCCACCGGACCATCTCCCATCTACTACCGGACCGAAGCACTACCGAACCAAGGCGTTGCTGAGCCAACGTTGCCAGGCCAGATCGCATCAGCCCAGGCCCACCAGCAGCTACATACATCCAGGACCCTTACCCCCAGCCTCACTCTATAAATAGAGGGGGTATGGGTACAGCAATGGGGACAAGTTTGAGAGCTCAAGCACGGAGAGAACTTTCAAACAACTTTCAGATACTTGTATCAAAGCTTTGTACTTGTAATCTAAACAAGAAAAGAGAAATAATATATAAAGTGGACGTAGGCACATTCTGGCTGAACCACTATAAATCTGCGTGTCTTTTACAGTTTAGTCCCTGCTTTTCATATATTTGCATAAATCACCTAAATCACTAAGAACAACATAAAATCAATTAAAACAAACGACTTTGAGGTGTTTGTCCATTTTTTGTGCAAACAAATATGAAGTAGAAATCCTAGAGGATTAATTAAAGAATGGTAAATGTGATAATAATAATGGTCTAAGAGAAGAATTAATATATGCAATATAAGTAAAACATAAATTAAGTAATAATGATGAAATGGTAGATATGTGATAATTTAAAATAAAATGACTATGGAAAGTTCATTAAACACGGGAGGGTAGTAAATGTTAAAAAAGGAATAGAAAGAAAAGTTCAATAAAAAGAAATAGAAGTAAATGGGAAAACATATTTAGATCTTTTAAAAGAAAGTGGTACCTTAAATTGGGTAAGAAGTAAACACATGAAAAAGTAAGAAATGTTATTAATAGTTGAACATTAGAGGTGTAACAATCAAACAAGTATGACCGAATACACACACACGTAGCCTCAAGTATGCATTTATGATGGGTGTGAGTTATTAAAGTTAGTAACTAACTTAGATGGATAAGAATGACATAGTTATTAGAATTGATTGGAATGTGAAGTCAGTTTGTTACACAACAGATGTCCGCCCAACGCAAGAGGCTACCGGCGGTTGTATATACATTATATTGATGTGGGATATATCCAACTGTAGGAATCATGGAATTATATATTGTAACGACTCGTAATTTTCGATAATTAAAAATAGTTAATTTAATAAGGTTTTTGTGATTTAATGTTGGAAGAAATAAAAAATTTGATTAAATAATAAGAATATAACGGGAATGAAATGTAATAGGATTAATTTAAGGTAATTGATAACTGCTCTAAATGTAATGCTTATTAATTGAAATGATTTAAAAAGTAATAATTAGTTATAGATTGTAAATTAATTGTAATAATGTGTGTGTTATTTGATAATTGGATTAAAGGAGTAATTGAGAATTTAGATGTTGGATTAATTAATGAATTAGTAAGTAATAAAGTGAAATTGAATAAAATTAGTGTTGTGTAAATAAATATAACATTTGTGTGTAGATAATAGACATACAAATGTGATTAAATATAGAAGTGGTGACAATTGTTATTTGTTATCAATTTATTTAATTCAATTGCAATTGAATGTCATTAGATGTTACGTAATGTGAGTAAGACGATAACTGTAAAAGGTGTAATTGATAAATTAAATATGTATAAATTTATGAAATAGTATGTAGTTAATTGATATTGATAAAAATTAGTGATGTGGTAGTAATTATAACACTTGTTGTGGATAATAACTTATAAGATGTGATTAAAAGTTAATGGTGACAACTATTATACGTTACCTATTTATTTAGTCTGTTAAATTTAATTTGAAATTAATTCCAATTAATTCACTTAATTAGTGCAGTTAATGTAGATTAAATTGATAATTGTAGAATATAAATTTAATAAGATGTAACCCAATGTAAATTTTATTCATAATATGACAATTAATTAAATAAAAAGAATTGGAATCGAGTTTGATCAATTTATTGGAATTTAAGTTATAATAATGGATTTATTGCAATTAAATGTAATTAAATACTACATTAATGAAAACTAAGATGATAATGGTAAAATATTAGTGTAATAAGATATAAAAAATGTAAATTATAGAAATGAGATGAAAATTGATTGAATAACAAGATGAAAAGGCAAATAAATGGATTTATTGGAATTTAAAGTAATAATCACTGTATTTATTTCAATTGAAATTAAACACTGTAATTAGTAAAATAATTAGCATTGAATTGACACGTAAATTTGTTTTAAATTATTGTAAATATCCAAGTAATCAAAAATGATAAAAATTGTTAGTTATAAATTTTGAAATTTAAAAAGTGATTTAATCAATTTAATAATAATTTATTTAATTAACGTGAAAATAGCCATTTTGGCCACTGTCTCGGATTTCGACGATACCAATTTCATCGGAGCCGTAACAGTGAATTTTTGTAGGGTTTCAAGTTTCATAGCGATCGGACTTGTCGTTTGATCGTGTGGGCTCAAAACGCATAGAAATCAATTTAACTGAAATCAATTTGTAATAAGGTGATTTTAAAAAATAACTTCTGTATACAATGGAATTAGGAGTTGAAACTTGTTCCATTGAGTTTAAAAATATCGAAAACCTATATTTTGATATATTAGATGACCTATTTTCGTTTCGGGAATGAAACGGACTTTTCGGGTCATTTTTATCGTTTCGATTCAACCCCTCCTATATATAGGATGTTATAAACCCTAGTTGTTTCTCATTTTATTATTTTCTGTACGTACATCTCCTTCCTCCTTCTCAAACATCTGAATATTAAACCTAATTCCCAAATTTCAAAACCTAATTTCAAAAAAAAAATTGCTCTATGTTTACTTCGAGTTTCAGAGGCGAAAACCTTGCAGCGACTTGGGGTCAGAGAGAGTTCCATGCCAAACAAGGCGGATCTGGGCGCGCTTTGAGTTCCAGAGGCGAAAACCCTGGAGCGACTTCGGGTCAGGAGCCAAATGACTCGGTCTTGGGTCATTTTGGCAAAAACTCTGAGCAAACACCGGGTAATTGAGGCGGCAACTCGAAGTAAGACCCGAAGTCGAAATTTTCCAATCTTCTAACGTTAATAACTTTTGCATACGAGCTCGGATTCACGCACGGTTTCCCCCGTTGTGATCATATCGAAATTTCGGACATTATAGAGCTAGTTTGGTTGAATTCTGGGACTGTTGAATTTTGAGCCCTAGTTTGGATTTCAAATCGATTTGAAATCGAAGGTGAGTGTTTCAACCCACTCACAATTACTAAATTATCCTATGTTAGTTAAATTTAATTTATGATGTGATTAGAAATTAATTAATTGATGTTTAGTATGTTTAGAATTGTTAGTTTAGTTAAAATTGACTTTTATTGCAATTAATCATCGTTTAATTAAATATTGAATTTAGTTGTGAATTTAATACCTGTTAATGATAATCAGTCATCTATTGGAGTTTATTGGTAGATTTGGATGATGATTGTGATGTATATTTGATTGTTGATATTGGATGACTTGATGTTGTATTTTTATATTGTTATAACACTGCAAGTTCCCTATGGGTTGAAATGATACATACCCGAACGATCTATAGATTAGGGAAAAATCGTTATGTGTTGAAATGATAGACTCGAGCGATTTTATGGATTTTATTTAATTTGGGATTGTGGTTTGAAATGATATATAACCGTAAAATTTTAAATTGCGGATTGAAATGATAAATATCCGTATCACTTGACCATAGGGTAGAAAATTATATACGGACACCGGATTGGTTAAATTAAATTATTTTTAATTCTTTAGATTTTTGAATTCAGTAAACTGGCATTTTTGAAATAGAAATGTATTTATATAGACTGAATTATTTTCGATAATCCAAGCATTAATGCTGAAATTGGAATTGATTTAATGAATTGTTCAAAGGATTTAAATTGGAATTTCAAAGTTGAAGTGTCTAATATAAATGAATGTATCGATATTGAGTTATTGCAAATGTTTGGATATAACTTGGAAATCTATTTTAAACTAATTTAAATTAATTAAATTAACTCTTTTAATCAATTTAAACTATTTTAATTTATTTTAATCTATTATAACCTATTTAATCCAAATTAATCTATTTTACCTAATTTAAACTAATTTAGATTTATTTAATCTATTTTAAATCTATTTAATATATTTTAAATCTATTTAATATAATTTAAATCTATTTAATCTATTTTAAATCTATATAAATCATTTAAAATCTAATTAAATCAAATTTAAATCTATTTAAGCTATTTTACTATTTTAAAACTATTTTTAATCTATTTTAAACTATTTTAAAGCTATTAAAACTATTTATGACTATTTAAACTATTTTAAAAAATTTCAGACTGTGTGAAGTTGAAGTATTTATATTTAAATCCTTGATGATGATACAACCTAAGTTGGAATTGGGAATTGATACCTTTTGTAAAATGACATATTTGAGTAAATATGATGATTTTGGAACGAGGATTTAGTTAACCTATCTTATCAATAAATTTAAAGATGAATATAGTTTTGAAGTGAATATGATTTCGAAAGTGATATGGTTTGAATTGAATATGATATTTTGATATCACTTATGAATTTGTTTGGAAAATGTAAAAGAACCATCCGATGTGAAATAAGCATTTGGTTGTTAAAGAGATCGGGATCAGATATTGTCATACTCTCTGCCAATACCAAAAACCACTTTAACAACTGTGTACGTGGTGGAGATTCCAGAAATGAAGTAGGATGGTTTGGCGAACGATTCTGTATGAGGTATTTACGTTACCCTGACTTCCGTGAGTCAGCTTAGATGTGACTAAAACAGGAGCTATACCGGGCCAAGTGAGGTCATTCCTCCTATCGAGCACATTTCTTTGATACTATATTTTGACTTTGTGATTTTTTTGGTGGCCACCCCTCAATTTTGATTATGGGAGTGTGTCCAAGGTGGGTGGTAGTAGCTGCTATGCGTTACCACCAGTCCAGGAGTGTAATTGATATATCTACCCTGGCATTTCCTCGAGTGCCGTGTTCACATGCCCTATCGCGCCTTCTACGAGTTTGGTTTGTACCATACCTATGGAGTACCCTCTGATAGCCCTCCAGTTTACGGAGGAATTATAGTACTGTATAGACTATGGGAATATATAAAATGTGTTAAGGGGGATATGGGTAACGCCTTAACACTATTTTAATACTTTACTTTACCGTAGACACTATTATAATAGCGTATTGTACTACATAGTAGATAGTTTAACGGATCCTTAGGAGATAGTAATCCCAAACATCTCTTAAGTTATTACACTCACGTTAGACACTGGATAGGAGATGTCAAACCCTGACGCCGTTACACTCATATTTATTTACTGTTGATTTAACTTACATAAGATCTTTTAGTTCTGACTCGAGTGTTTTGTCTTTTCAATTCGCTCGGATCGGTTTGAGCTTTTCAGTTTATCGAAGACTGCTTTCTGGAGGATGAAGACGAAGGTTTTGTACTATTATTATGTATTATATTTATTCCATTGCATCATGTTGTTCTGCTGCATTTATTTATTATTTATTCTTGTTGTATGTAACTCTGATCTCTATTATAAAAGTTTAATCAATGTTGTTTGTAAACAACTTCATGAACTGTTTATTTGATTATTATATTTTGTCATTCCGCTGTGAGATTCTGTATTTCTTTCTTTCTTTCTTTGCCTTTTCTTATTTACCCTATAACAATCTGCCCTTTTGAATGATTTGAATCTGACGTGTGTGTCTTCTTAAAACGTCCAAAAAGGCATGTCGTTACATATATGCTTACGTATAGGTAAAGGAATACCCATGTAGGATCTGCTTCAATCTTTTAGGAGGGGTATTACCTTGATTACATTAGGCAATCTAAAAGGGACATTCAGGAAGGACGACATAATTTCAGTGTGTTTGTACCATATTAAGGACTAGGAGCTATACATAGGTCGAGAACGTCATTGGTCCGGAGCGGTCAGCGGGAATGACGAGGGTTACACCTAAATGGGCTACACCTCCTACTAGTGCAGGTCATGTTTAGGTCATCCACCACCATAGTTGTTTACTAGTTTGTTTGTTAGGAGGAAAAGCTAGATAACCCTTAAGACAGGTCTTTCAAACGATTGGGGTAGTCCGAGGAGCTGAGTCCTCAATAGTCCATGGAGCTGAGCCCATAATAGTCCGAGGATCTGAGTTCATAATAGTCTGAGATGCCGAGTCCTCAATAGTCCATGAAGTTGAGTACATAATATAAAACAGTTAAATAAACCCCCAAGACGAGATAGTATATGCTAAGCTGTTGTGATGCTGTTATTAGGAACTACGGGGGTTCCTTGGTATGTACGACGATGAGGATGTGATATGGCATTGATGATGGACCCTGACGAGGTGCTGGGTTATGGATACAAGCGGGGATAGTATCTTGATCCAATGGGAGACTGTGGTACTTATATATTTATATATAAAGATATGTATTTATGATCTACTTCTGGTAGATAAGGCATATTGTACGTGTACGTGGAGTCGAGACGACTAAGTAAAAGTAACATGACATAACATGTGATGGAAGGCAATCAACATAAACCACTGTTATGTATAAAGTGTATAATTTACCAGTCACCAGAACATTATTCTAACCCCCTCCTTATTACAACCTATAGGATAGCTTAGAGGGATAGATACTAGTATAGGATAGGAACAGAGGAAGAACAGATTTCCTTATTCATGCTCGGCATTGACAAGAACACTAGATATTAGGAGTGTCATTCTTGGTTAGTAACTACATCTTTTATTATAATTTACTATCGTTCTGAGTTTATATCGATAGTTCTCTGATATGCATTTATTTATTTGCAAGACATTAAACCAACAATCTGTACTTTGGTTGACTTGGGTTTTCGATTTAGTGAAAATTCGGGCCCATTAGGGTGCGGGTTGTTATAATAGTAAACTCAAATCATAATATTAAGCCCATTTTAGTAAAAATATTCGTTAACATAAATAATTAAATAAAAATTCCATCTTTACTATAATGAATTCCAAAACTCTTTTATTTAATGTTATTCAATTTTATAAAAGTTATTAGATCATTTTAATCTATTTTAAAAATCATCTTAATCTTAAAGTATTAACATTACTTCAAAATACCCAATATCTCCATTATTACTAATTTATTACTTTAAAAATATTTAATACCAAAATAATTTATTTCATAATAATTTTAACAAATAATTTTTTCAATATAAATAAATGTCACTAATTAAATTATCCTTTTACCAAATCTCACCAATAAACATTTTATTATCAAAACTCTCAATATCACACAATATCTCATTATTAAAATTTCAAATAGATTTCTATACTTCCAAACCATCTCAAATTCCCCATATCCACAAACCCCCAAAGTATCCAAATTTATTATTAAATACCTACTTAATCATTTAAACACCTATTATAAATTTTTTAATGAATCGCTTCTCAACATTGGGTTATTGCAGGAATACCCGATGATGCACATGATAACTACTGTTCAAGACAAAATAAAGGTACCAATGAGGTGATCAACAAGGCAATCCAGAGGTTTCTTTAGAAAGATAAACAAGAGGGTTCTAGGAGACCGCCTCTAGTCAAAATCCACTCACAATGGGGATATAGCAATATAATATCCAAGGAAGTTTATGATCCCAATGACACCAAGTTAGAATTGGTTGAAGGATCCTCTTCAACACTTACCATATTACGACCAGCACATGGATGAGGTCAGAGTGAATGATTATGTGAATGCAGGTGCTTCTTGTTATTCTTAGAAGGATTAGAAACATGTGGTTTTGTAGGCTTGGGCCAATATCCATATCATCTTATGACCAATTGGCGAATAAATTCTTAAGGCACCTCCTTAAGCACTTGAATAGGGGAGCAGGAATTCATGCCCTTATTTTTTAGCATTCTCCTTGGTAGACTCACTGTCGAATTCTTCATCCTCTTCTTTGTTTCCTTCCTCTCCCTCTTCCTCTTCTTCATATTCATACTCTTCTTCTTCTAATTCAATCTTCATTTTCTTCTTCGTCATTCCTGAAGATTACTTATGGTGAGCTAGAGCTACGGTTAAACCCCCAACTCGTGGTGCATGAGGTGTAGTGGGTTCAAAGAAGAAACTTTGACTGTTATACAGAAGGAGATATTAACAAAGACGTGGTCAGCGAGTAAGTAAGTTGTGTTGTGTTGCGCCTTAGAAATAGCTTAAAGAGTGGGGACCATACGCCTCAAGTTATCATTGTCAACCCTGGGTGGGATAACTACAATGAAATAAAAACAGATGAGTGATTTGGATTAACTGAATCCATATAAGGAGAAGACATGAAGTAAAGATGTGAAACTTACATCCAAACAACCACTTCTCGGTTTAGCTGTAGGACATTGAACGAAGAAATCCTCCCCCTTAAAGTAGTTGCACTTATCATATAATCGATAACTACCTTGCATGTAACGGCCCTCCTTTTATGGTATCCTAAATATATGCCAATCAACACATATATTCAAGATACTATAGTAGGCATACTATCAGGTAAATTTGAACAAAACTAAACTCTAATTTCAGCATAACATTTACGCAACTTATAGTGGAAAAAATAGTATATAATATATGACAAATATGTAAAGTGCTCAAAGGCACAATCAATACATAAAATGCATGATATTCAAATGCTCAAAGGCACGATAGATCACAAATATACATATATAAGACAATTATGTATATCAAACTGATAAAGTCATAACATGAATAAATCATTCTATATAAGCTCCATACATATGAAGGACTGAATAGATACATAAGTACAATACATAGTCTCATGCATGAATAGAACATTTGATACATATTATCATACATGGACTAATCATAAATATAAGCACATCTTCATTACCACAATGTTCATCTCTTCAGCTAGCTCATCCTTAAAATATACATGTCACTTTGACTACTTTAACATGAATCACAAGTTCCAAATAGGAAATAAAAGAGAGAAAATGAAGGTTTTACAAAAGTTTGCTAAGGAGAACTAGCCTCCCAATGTTGTATTAAATACATATCTACATCTTAACATACAATGAGTCTATGTAGAAATATCATTAATATAAACTACTTGTTCTAAATATAGAAGGCATCAATGGCATGAATAGATGAATATAGGGGTAATAATGCACTTTATGGTCAAATTATCATAAATATCCCCAACCCAGTCAAATCCGACATATAAGGCAAATACAACCATAACAATGCTATATACCCAAGCATCCCTATACCTAAAATCCTCCGTATGAATTGCATATAAGAAATATCCTAGGCTAACGCTACTTGAATATCTAGAACTAATATATGTGCGATGAATTGCCACTAGCCACCATAGAGAATACATTGAAGCCAACTCGTAACGTTAACTCCAAGTTAGTATTGATTTATGTAGATCTTGTCTCAACACCCAGTGTTATGGATAGTATATACCCACTTTCGAGAGGTGTCTCAATCTCTTTCCACCCCTGCTTAAATCTCGTCCACAGGTCGTGCCATCTATATGATGCAATGGATCCATTCACTAGTGTCATATCCTCCCAGCCATCTATACCAGCATACTGGAACCATATGTAAAATGCCAACATTGCGTACACATTCCCATGCATATATACAACAATATAGTCTTGCCGCTCTTATGTGAATCATTGGACATTTTTTTGCATTGTCTTAAACTCCCTTGAATTCTCCAAACTCCACTCAGTCTAAAACATCCACCTTGCCTTGCCCCAAATATAGCTTTGGGCTTCATTGTGCTCCAACCATGCTGAAGCGAGGTACGACACATGCCACCACTCGTGCGGTGGTGCTCGCCAGCCTTGCATTGCTATCTAGGGAAATAGTGAGCACTGTTGCCTTGCACTACTTCCATAAGCATCATACTACTTTACATTTTCACGGTAGTGATTGCATTGTTGAGAAAATGCACAATAGTGTGTGCTTTCTCCCCTTTTCACCACAAACCCCCGCTTCCTCGGGGTGTCTTGCCTAGCCTAGCTTTGCCCGCCTCCTACTTCTTATTGATTTTAAAGCTTAGGTGAAGGGGTGGCCTTTATTTGATTGAATTTCCTCCTAGGTCCATTGTATACATGAAGCCTCTAACCTAAACTCAATCACTCTCTATTGAGTTTACTTAGAATTAAAACCACCTCTTTAGCTTCTTACTTACTAAATGTGAAGGATTTACTTATCATGGAGTACATGTCCTATAACTACGGATTAATAAACTTCATACTTCATTTTCTCATTATTAACCATCAACAAGTAATAATCATAAGCCAATTATCATGTGGGTTAACATCCCATTACTAACCACTTCAAATCTCCACTTTTTATAAATGTTTATTCATTTTAGCAGTATTGATGTGTTTGTAAATGAAAATTTTCATTGCTACTTAAGCAATTAAGCTAAACTCTTACTAGCTTACTAACTCTTGTAAATATCACATTTTTATAAGTTTTATCAACATAAATTTATTCCTCTTATTAGAAAGCACCAATTACAGCCAAATCAAGCCTTACTTCAATGAAATCCTATATTAATCATTTTTTAATATTTCATGACAAGTATATATCCCATGATTACTACAAGTTACAAAGATCACACCTACTCACCTAAGTCAAGCTCAACACAAATAGAAACTCCAATATCCTCCTTTCAAGCCTATTCTAACATATTAGTAACTACTTCCATCTCCAATGACCTTGAGAGTAAGAGGGTTTGCTTTAAATATTCCAACTATAATTTAAATGAATTTATAAAGATTTATGGGATTTATTCAAATGGGTTTTGAGTGACTAAAGAAAGAGGGTTTGATGTCATTAATATAATTAAAGAGAGGAAGGAACAAAATGAGTTTGAGGGTGAATATAGGGGTGTGGCTAGCCATATATAGGCATGGAGAGCCTTTGATAAGTAAAAGTCCACCTTTTCCTCATTTCTCATTGCCTTTTCCCTTCATTGCCCAAAATTGATACTTCTAAATATATTGAAGCTTATACTTAAAAGAGTTGGAAACAATATTTTCAACACAATGGAAGTGGCCTCAAATCCAAATTCCATTGTATACAAAAGTTAGCATTTTTGACCACTTATGGATCGAGACCTAATCCTGGCCCAAAATCCATAACTCTAAATATTATCAATTTTTATTGTTAAAGGGGTCAGAAACGACATTTGGACATAATGGAAGTAACCTCAGACTCCTATTCCATTGTCTCTACAATCTAAATTTTTAATACCTACAATTGACAAAAATAATTATCGTTACATATTCTCCTCCCCCTTAAGAATTTCGTCCCTGAAATCCCAGGAATGGAGAAATAGCTTACCAATCTTCGCTTAACCCATGGAAATCATACTATGCAATTCATATTATAAGGCAAAAAAGTAGGAAAAACATGCAATCCAACCTAGGTTAAGCAGAAATAAACAAGGCTATACCAGTTAAGAGTTCTACATGAGAAACTCGAATCTTCTCCATCACTTCCCAAGAGCTAACCCCAAATATTATCACGTTATTGGATCCTTATGAGCTCAATGACTCTATTCCTAAGTCATTTGTTACTATGCTTAATAATACGAATCAGTCCACTAGACCTAGATGCCTCTGGCTTAATGTCCACCTCCTCCAATCAGTTAGACATGAATATAACACCAAAATCATGAATACAATTGCGCAAATGGGAAATATGGAACATATCATGTACCCTAACCATCTTCTTGGGAATATCGACCCGATACACCAAAGTATTAATCCTCTATGATAGAAAACTGCCCCGCAACACAAGCTTACCCCAAATCCTGAACCTTATGACTTTCCTTAACGAAGAAATCCTAATGAACACTATGCCCCCCTATAGAAAACTTAACTGTGCCACTCTTGTTGGCATAGGACTTCTACCGATCTTAGGACACCTTCATCTTCTTCCTAATAAGCTTAATCCTCTCTGATGTCTCCCTAATCATATTCGAATCCAATATCATTCGATTTGTTATCTCCCATCAACATGATGGTAACTTGTATGGCCTACTGTATAAGGCCTCGTATTGCGCTATACCAATGCTTGATATTATACGATAACTCTTCTAATGATAAATTGTCTTCCTACGAGCCTCAAAGTCAAGAATGCATGCTTGACGAAAATCCTCTAATATTCAGTTTACCCGATTCCTTTATCCATTAGTTTGTGGGTGGTATGACGTACTCAAGCTCAAGTCTAGACCTAAAGCAGACTAGAAATTACGTCAGAATTCACTACCAAACAATGGTTCTTTGTCACATAAATACTCCTCGGTACCATGGAGCTTCACTGTCTTACTATTGTCTTTGCGGCCAAAGACACGGTAGTCCTCTTGGACTTCAGTGGAATAACATGGGCACTCTTGGTAAAACATTGACCGTTACCCAAATGCTCTCATTCACCTTTCGGCTCCTTGGTAACCCATCAATAAAACTAATGGAAATCATCTCCCATTTTTATTCCAAAATCTCCAAATGTAGTAACAAACCCTTTGGCTTTCATTGCTTCGCTTTCCCCTTTGACACATCATACACTTCGATATAAATTTGGAAAAATCTCGCTTCATTCGCTTCCAATAGAGTATATGTTTCACATCATTGTGCATTTTATTTCCCAGGATGAATAGTCATTTTAAAGTTATGACTTTCTCAAAGAACCTCTTCCTTCAAATCATCAATATCGAGCATATATAACCTTCCATCCCTACAGACCCAATCGTTCTGATCAATAGTGTATTGATTGTAACACCCTGAAAATTTAGCAGAAATTTAAAAGGAAAATTAAATTTAAATAAAACCAGGGCTAAAATGAAATTTTCATAGACGTTCGAATTTGGCTAAGAAACTTGCACCATTGTGTTTGTAGCGATTTTTTAAATAACTTTCATACGTAACACTTCGAAATCGGAGTTATGACGAAGAAGTTACGGACGTTTGAAAATTTAAAAGTAGAGTAAACTTAAAATAAAAACTTCCCAACATTTATACTATAAGTGGTCGACCCCAGGAAGTTGCGGTCAACTGGTAGCGGTTGACCATTGGCTGTTGGTTGTAAACCGTTCACGTTGAAAGTCGAGGATTCTGGAGCAAGGATTGAACGACTGTGATCAAACCATATATTTTCTTTCATCCCCAAGTTTTGATGTGCTTACGTGGTGATAGTAAATGTTCTCCAAAACAAATCCAACGCTCCAAAATCAATCTCTAACCCCTATAAATTAACACTTATGCTAACCCTAATTTCATTAGAAAAATCCACAGTACCAAAACTCTGCGAAAATTCTTCCTCTCACGTACGAAATTTCTTTCAAAAATAAAATAAAATCAAAGAAAGAGCACATAAGTAAATCATATCTAGAAGAGGGCAAGCTATCGGGTATCGATTCACGGACAAGGAATGAAGTTAGAGCTCGGATTCGAGGTGAGTCGGAACAAGTTTAGTAAAGTTAATTTTAAATATTCTATCTAGGGATGTTAGAAATTAAACTGAGAACTATAAACCCTAATTGTAAATTCTGAAGTTTGAATTAGAAATTAAAATTGGTGTAAATTGATAAATCCGTTTCTAACCCAACTTGAATCCCTCTGTTATTGAATGAAAAACCTAAAGTTTGGTAAACCCTGAATTGAACTAGTATAGTTAATCTGCTAAAATCTGTGAATTTGAAACCAATAAAAAGTAGAGTAAAACTTTGAAGACCGATCATTATAAATTGCTTAGGGTTCACCGTGTAAATCAAATTAACAAGTAATTAAAAATCGAATCGTTAAAAAATAATCAAAAACTCTAAATTTTACTACGTGACGGGTCGACCGTTAGCGGTCGACTGGTGGATGCCTAAATTGTAGAATCTAAACCTCGACCTAAGGCCTAGTTTAGAAATAAAATTAAATAAGTTATTAAATGTTTGTACAAACATATTGTATGTGAATGTGTGTGTGTTAAAGGTAGGAAGGAAGCTACTTCTCTATGAGATGATGCTAGGACATTGCAGAATTGGGTAAATGTACTTTATCCAATAGGGGTCGATTATTCGATTGGGGGCGATTTTATCGCAAATGGCACTCAAAGGAGGTTCTACAGTGGACACGTTGCATTGACTAATGCCTGATGAAGTGTGTGGGCCTAGCATAACGGGACTCCTTGGTATGCGCTATTCTAACACGGTGTGACATCATGTAGTTGATGGAGCCCAATGCATGCAATACGTGGTGTATACTATGGTCAAGGGGTGGACAAAGATGTAGGCGATGAGACACCCCAACGAGTCGGCATTTCGAGTTCCACTCGATGTGTACTTGGGTTATGTGTAATCGTAGTTATGAGAAATTTATTGCCATATAGTGTAGTTGTGGTGTTTACATATTTAGTTGCCTAAGGGGCAGTGTTTCCATGTTTAGTAGCCTAGTGGTGGTATTTCTATACTGAGTAGCTCTAGGAGCGATGGTCAATCGTTAGTTTTTAAGGTTCGATCTATAGTTCGATCCTTATAGTAGCCTACATATTTCAATAGTGTAGGTGTGCGATGATTAAAACCCTTAAGTAAAAGACCCTAGGAATACACGAACACTTGTAGGACATCTTAGGACACTTAGAGTAGAATTAAAGCCAAATGTACATTATCACCATATATTAAACCTATACTCATTCACCAGACTTCTACCTGACTCATCCTTTTCTTTTCACTTTCCCCACTACAGGATGACAGGTTTGCCGTTGATTGGGCATATTACGAGGAGAAATGAGCTGAAAATTGGAGTTCTCACGTTCTTTATTATTTCTCATGTAGCTCTTTTTTTGTACAAGATATCTATTAATGCGTATATTGTACTATGGAAACAGTGCATATGAAGATTAAATATTTTGGAGATTGGCTTTTTCTAAAATGTCTATTTTTAGTACTTGTATTTTAATTTCCTTACATTGTGAGATCTGAAAGTATAAAATGTGTTAGAATTTACCATTATAATTATGCTTTGAGATGTTATAAAAACCGAATAGATCGTATTTCTCGGCATGCCACGAGTTCGAAAGTCACCCTAGATTTTGGATTAGTATGTCGGGAAGTGCGGGTTGTTACACTGATCCTTCTAACTAAAATCTACCTTTATTGCAGTAGATCAAGAATCTCTACTAATTTGGCATCTTTCCTTTATTTAGAAACAATAAAGTTCATGAGAGTGGGTATCACCTCTGAGGCGACTAACAAGTCAAGCTCAGGTCCACTAGTAAGTCTAAAATTAAAGTTTGCAATATAGATCAACTGCTCCCATTCTCCAAACATACAACCCAACATTGCATGCGTCCGACTAAGGGCGTCCCACTAGTTGCCCTTTCTAGGTGTATAAGAAATCTTGAAATGGTAAGGAATTCTAACCATCTCTTTTGGCGAATGTGCAGATCCTTTTAGGAGAAATTGTACTTCAAGGACTTATGGTCCATGAAGAACTCAAATCTTTATCCAAGTAAATAATGTCATTGGGACTTTAATGTGAATACAATATCTGCCAACTCTAAGTCATGTGTTGGGTAATTCCTCTCATGCTACTTTAGTTGCCTACTCGCATAAGCAATTTTACCCTTCTACATCAAAATTGCACCCAAACCCATGCCATATGCATTGATATAAACTGTAAGCTCATCTTTTACATTCAGGACAACTAAAATCGATGCATTAGTTAATAATTCCTTCATCGTGACAAAGGCAGATTCATTTTTGTCACTCCAAAGAAATGGTTGATTCTTCTTGGTTAGAATGTAAGATGCGTGACTAGTCTGGAGAAGTCCTTAACAAACTTTTGCTAATCACCTGTTAGACCAAGAAAACTCCTAATGTATGTCATGTTCTCCAGGACTTTCCAATATCTTACATTGTTTCTATGTTTTTGGGATATACAGAAATCCCTCCCTTAAACACAACATGATCCAAAAATCATACATCCTCTCATCAGAAGTGGCAGTTCATGAACTTCATCATGAGATGGTGCTGCCTTAATGCCTCCAACACCATCCTTAGATGTACCTTATGCTCCTCCTCCTTTCTATAATAGATCAATATATCGTTAATGAATACAAGCACTTTCTTATTCAGTTAGTCATGAAAAACCATACTTATAAGATCAATGAAATAAGTCAGTGCGTTGGTTAGCCCGAAGCGAATTGGGCTAGTTGGTAGTAGGTAAATTGGTAAACTTCAAAAAAAATCCTTATTTAGGTTTTTATTGGACGTGTGAAGTCTAATGTCTAATACTTGATCCAATCTAGTGGTTTAATAAAACCATATTTTATTTTGAATATATATCCTTATAGCAGGAAAAACAAAATATTATTATTTTGCATAGGCAAGCCAGATCTATAGTGGTCGTACCACTTTTACAGGAGTTATTATAGGTGTGAGGCGAAGAAGTCTCAGCCACTATGGTAAAATGCCTACATAGCTACAAACTAGCAACCTACATTTCCTATGACTATGCATAACACAAATGCAACATACATTGATCCTACATAACACATTGAAGATTTATCACAAAATAGGCACATAACATTACAAATACAAGATTTATCACAAAATAGGCACATAACATTACAAATACACAAATTAGAATATCCATCACCACCAGCTTTTAGCAGCAACAGCCGCCAAAATATTAACATAACAAAATTATCACCATAAGGGGAGCATAGCATTCACTGCGAGCACCAACAATTTAGCACTCATCACATAACAAGATAAGGTCACAAACAACCTTACAATGCTCAACGAACAAGATAATATGGGTACAAATTTCATATTCAGATATCATAATGATAAAGAAAGCCACCAGCTAATAACCATAAGCATAAAAATATGAGCTACCAGATCAAAAAGGGGATTCGTGAGCTAAGAGATTGCCACAACATTCAATTCAGTACAACGAGCTACCACTGACATGGAGAAACCCCCGTTGTAGAAGCAATGTCAAGGCTTCCAATAGTGATAACGAAAAGATGGAAAGCCAAAACTCTCAACATAGAAAACCCCTAAATAAAGAAAGCAGCTAATATCTGAGAGAGGCAAACAATCACAGGAGAAAAAGACTCTGCCTAAGTCTAAACACGCTCACCAAAAGACCAAAGAAAGGGACCACTGTGCAGACCTAGTACCAGAATGTAGCAGAAGCCCAAAATTTCCACTTTAATAACCATACCAAAAAAGTCACCGAATAATATCAGTGGAACTAAAGAAAGGTGCAAGGGACATCGAAGGCAGGTGACTAGCAAACTGGTAGCGGGATGTGGACGAAGGCAAAGGTAGGATGGCGAACTACTTGAGAAAAAATTGGACCTGGGTTCCACGAGATCTAGAAATATGTAGCAGCGGAAGGGAGACGATATGAAAGTGGAACCATGGAGGAGAAAGATAAAGATGCAAAAGATGAAGGGGAAAGGGGCGAATGAAAGGTTGCTGTAGAAGGCAGCCTAGTCCCCATTGATATCCTTATTTAATTAATATAACTAATTAAGTATATTTAACGTGAATCAAATTCAATTAAATGAACAAGGGAGGTTTTATTTTATTTAAAGAAAGAAACATTTCGTTTTTCTCTCTCTTAAAACTTTCTCATCAATCAGAGGAAGGCTTTGTTTTATTTAAAGGGAGAAACCTTTCATTCCTCTTCCTTAATTAAAGATATTATGAATTGTTTCAATGACAGCTTTAACTTAATTTGTACTTGGTATATTTTGTGAGTATATCTAAATATACTAAAGTGTATCATGCAAGTGCAATATGTCATATTGTGTAAATAGCTAACGTGCATGTGTTTAGGTGCTGAGATTTATCACATCCCCCTTTATATATGCATCATCTCTCTAAATCATTGTTTAAAGTAATATATATATATATATATATATATATATATATATAATTCAAATACATATATTTTATTAATAAATCCTTTCATTAATCTGAATTACCATGGCCAAGTTAACAACTTTGAATACAAGATTTATTTCCAAAACATGTAGTAATTTGATTTAGTAAAACAATTTAAAAACAGATCAGCATTTATAAATTCAAAATATGTAACGAACCGTAAATTTTTAATAAATTTATTTGTTTATTTAATATATTTAATTGAAATTTTGTGAAATTTTAAACAATAAAATTTTGAAATATAAATGTGATATTTGAAATACGTCTAATTAAACATAGCAACTGGTAAATTTTCATCAGAAAATATGAAAGTAAATTTTATTATGAAATTCTATTTCAATTCCAATCGGTTAAAAATTGATGATAATAAAATGTTTTCGAAACCCGAATATTTTTATATAGAAAAATTGTAAATCATCTTCTGAGCAAGACGTCATATTTCATTTCTCAAAATTTGGACTGTTATTGCTCCGTCGATCTTATTTTCGGTGAAATAGCAGCATTTTGGTACCGATATCGACTTTTGATCGGATGATCCAATCACTGATATCTGTATACCATTTTGAACGTCTCGTCATGCTGACCTTCGCAGTATACTCATTTGTATAGTTTGGAGTTTGGTACGCCGCGAATCAGTGCAACGGTGACCGTTTCCGTATCCGTTTTGTGTGTTTGAGATTTGTGTCTTCCTCTGTATAATCCAATTAGAAACTTACCATTAAAAATTATGAATTGGAATCGTGCATGACGTTTGCTTTGCCACCGTTTCAATTTGTATTGATGTATATTGTTTTCTTCGGTCTCCTATTTTCATTCGGTTCTCATTTTTTTTCTTTTCTTTTCTTAACTAAACTAATCTAGAAATATTATATACTATCTAAACCAAGTAATCATCTGTACAATTTGCTCTGTCACCTTCCTCTCCCATTCTTCATCTACCCATCCCAAGACCTTCCCCACTCTCCACGCGAACCCCTCAGCTCCTCCACCAAGCTAGCTTCAACGGCTGCCCTACCTGGCCGTGGCCACCACCCCATGATGGCCTTCATCCCCTCTCCACCTCGGATCCAACAGACTCGCCTCGTCACCTACCCAAGTTTCCTCCATCGAGCAGCCGGCCACCCAATAGCCGCGACATCCTCCGCCGTATATATTATACGAGTATCCTTTGCAGAGAAATGCATGCTTTCCTTTTGTATTTACAGGTATATATATATATATGTTATGTTATATATATTTTACAAATTATATTCTGTGGCAGTGAATGTATATTATTTTCCTTTTGTTATGTTTATATGAGTATAATCTAAGTTATACTTAAGTTAATCTATATATTTGGACATAAATAAAACCCGCATTTTGTTTGTAGTCTGCATACATGTTATATACAGAGACAAGTATATATGTTTGCATGCATAGATATGTTACTACATTTTATATACTTTGTGAATATCTGGGTTTTATAACTTGTTAATATTTCGATTTTTTATGTATAGGTTCTGTTTATATAAAGTGTGTATATATATATATATATCTTAGTTAAAATAATATGTTGCAATATGAGTTTGTATATAGTTTATATTATATGTGTTATGCCGGTATATGTATATGTAAATGTGTATATATATATATATGTATATGTATATATCTATATATATATGTATATGTATGTATGTATATATATATGTATGTGTATATATATATATGTATATGTATATATCTATATATATATATGTATGTATGTATATATATATGTATGTATATATATATGTATATGTATATATATATGTATATATATGTATATATATATTTTGCAATGTATGGTTATCTTTTTTTTTGCTGTGAAATGCTAGTTTACAATATAAAGGCTTGTAGTAGTTGTAAAGGCTGAGTGTGTGTGTGTATATATATATATATTTAAGTTGTTGTGTTCAAAAAGTTAAGTATATACATATATATCGTTTGACAGTACTTGATATATATGATTTAGGTGATCTGTGAATATATATGCAGTTATTTGGACATGTAATTCAAATTTTATATTAACTTTAAAGTACGTATATAACAGGTTGTTTATAAGATATAAAGTATATATATGAGGATATACGTAAGCTGTCATACTTTGTTTCATTTGTTTTCTATTCTACTTTCCCAGTTTTAATTGTTTTAAGAGATATGTGTGTATATATATATTTGTTGGAAAGATGAAGTGTGTATATATAACAAGTTTTATTTGTATGTAAATTTATAACTACGGTTATACTTTGGTTTATGTAGATAGGTATATTTGAGTTGGTTTTCACACATATAGATATATGGTTTTTAAAACTGATTTGGTATATATGTATATAGGTATGTAAATTTATATAAGTTGTGGGTAGATTTCTTTTAGTGTTAGTTACACATACAATATATTAAGTTTTATATATATATATATATATATATATATATTTAGTAGCCCATATTGTTACAGTATATAGTATATTATATTTTAAAAAGTCAGAATCTGTGTTGTATATATGATTATACTGTATTATATATCTACAGTAATTTATAATATTGAATTTAAATTTAATATATATATATTATGTAAATGATGTTATAGTGTATATGTAACATCCTGAAATTTTCAGCCATTCGCATCAATACATGTCGGATTTGAATTGCTCAAAATATTAGATTGTTAATTTAAATTTGGTAAAACTCAGCATATACAGTAAATAAATAATCACAGAATCATAGAGTAATATAAAATAATGCAGCAGAAACAAAAGAATAGTATTTCATGAAGCTACTATATATATAACAGAGTTAAATAAGGTACAACAGAGGTCTCGAATACATAGATGTCCCAATACAATAGTCAAATACAAGATCAGAATACATCACTGGAATCAACTGAATAACCGAAAGCTGGATAGATAGCTGGATCTCCAAGCGAAGCTCCAACTCCAAAGGTGAGTCTCAAATGCTGTATCACTCAGTCTGACCCGAGCGTAAAGCAAAACACAAAACACTCGAGCTAGGGTTAACATTCTCATATCAATAAATCCAACTCAAGTGAAATATCAACTGAAATACAAGTAACTCAAAGGATGTTTGGGATAACCATCCTTTAAGGATTCATTAAACTATCTACTATGTAGTAATATATGCAATTATAATATGTCTAAAGTAAAGTAAACTATCAAAATAGCATTAAGGCGTTACCCATATCCCCCTTAACACATTTTATATATTCCCATAGTCTATACAGTACCGTAATCTCCCCTGTAATGGACGTCATCAGAGGGCACTCCATAGGTATGGTACAAAACAAACTCGTAGAAGGCGCGCTAGGGTAGGTGACACGGCATAACTAGGCAATGCCAGGGTAGATATACCAATTACACTTCCGGGCCGGTGGTAACACATAGCCGCAGCAATCGCCCACCTCGAGCCACACTCCCGAAAATCCGAAGGTGCGCACCAAATCAATCACAAGTAATAGAATGGCATACGATGGAGTGTGTCCGATCAGAGGTGCTACCTCATTAGCCCGTCAATTGCTCCTGTTTTAGCCACCTTATGCCAACTCACGAGAGTCAGGTCCACGTATATACCTCATATAGGATCGTCGCCACCATCCTACTTCATTCTGGAATCTCCACCGCGTACACAGTTGTTAAAGTGGTCTTCGGTATCGACAGAGAGTATGCCCATATCCGATCCCGGTCTCTTTAACAACCAAATGTTATTATAACACCACGGTCATTTCAAAATAGTTTATACTTCAAACCAAAATATCATTTCCATTTCAAACCCATATCAAAACGATATCATTTTCACTTTAAATATATCCATTTCCAAATACCATATCTCTTTCCAAAGTTATAACTCTTTCGAAATCATAAGTCATTTAAAATCAAAACACTTTGGAAATCAAAACCTTGAAATTCGTAACACTTTGAAATCATAGCTTTGAAATCATATCATTTTGGAATCCATAACAATTTCCTCTTAAACAATTTAGATATTAAAATTAGTATATATAATAAAATAGTTTATAAAAATAAAAATAGTATATATAAAAATAATTATAAGTCAAAATGTTTTATATTGAAATAATTAGTATATAAAATAGTTTATAATAAAGATGATTTATATTAAAATAGTTTATATTAAAATAATTTATAAAGTAAAACAAAATATAGTTTAAATATAATTTAAAAATACTTTATATCATAAATAGTTTTCCTCAAATTTCAGAAATCGATTCAAATCAACTCAAATTCCAAAATAAATTTTAATTCAATCTCAATTCATCAATTTCAATTCGATTCAGTTTCTCAATAAACCATTTCAAATTATCGATTTCAAATACATATTTGAACCATAAGATAAGCCATTTCAATTTCAATATATTTCAAAGCTTTAAATATTCAACATTTCAAAACTAAATTCGATAATTTCATATATATATATATATATATATCAAATTCACTTTACTATTATTTAGTTTTGAAATATTTACTTAATCATTTCAATAACATCTAAATACAACTTCAATTTACAAATTTAAATAAACAAAATATCCCATTTAAATTTATATAAGCTTGAAATATTCATTTAAGTCACTTTTAATCAAATCCAAGTTATAAAACATATCTTTAAAATTTCAAATTTAATAAATTTTAAATCAAACTTATTTAAGTAAAATTCTTAAATAAATCAATTTCAAATCAATTTCAAATTTATCTTTCCAACCTGAATCATTATAAACTCTATATTTGAAAATATAGATATTAAATAAATACTTAAACATATTATATATCAACTTTTTTAAATCAACTTTAATAAATCTTTAAAATCAATATTTATTTAAACCATATATTTCTTTTCAAAACCATAGAAATCATTTTCAAAATATTTATATATAGACCAACGGTGTCTGTATATAATTCTCTATCCAATGGTCAAGTGATACGGATATTTATCATTTCAATCCGCAATTTAAATATATATACGGGTATATATCTTTTCAACCCGTAATCCCAAATTTAATTCAAATGAAAATCGCTTGGGTTTATCATTTCAACCCATAACGATTTTCTCCTATTTTACAAATCGTTTGGGTATGTATCATTTCAACCCATAGTGAATTCTATACTAACAGGGAACTTGTAGAGTGATAACATATATGTTAAAAGATAACAGGCATATAACATCAATATAAATAACAGAAAATGGTATCAGATGTCACAGGTGAACAGATACAGATAATAACATATATATGGCGATGTAAATAACTAACAGCAGTATATTTCAATTGTCGTTTCAATTGAAATCAAATTTAATAAATATAAGAATGTTAATCGTGAGTGATTGCTCACCTTTTGAGGCTAGAGATGAACGAGACTGAGATGAATTACGAATCCAAGCACGAATTCCAAATCAAAGTTAGACGGATACAGATTCGATGGACAAGCTGATAGATAAGAATTGATGAAATAAAATCAGAACTGGATTGCTGAAAATAAATGGTATAATTGAACATCTATATAACTATATATAAAAATCATATTCTAAATTCAACTATATATTAAATTATATATATATATATATATAATTTCCAAAATCATTGTTTAAATTAAAATTCATATATTAAAGTCAAACATTGATATAAAATAAAATTTGAATCAGTACAATAAAACTTAATAGTTTTATATAAACTGATATATATAAACTTATTATAAAACTGCCACTTTACCACTATACCACTAACACTATACCACTATACCACTAACACTTATATGCGAACATACTTTATCATATATTACTGTTATATATACTGTATAAAATTTTAAAACAATATAAAATAAAGAAGGTTGTAAAACAACATTTATATAAGAACCTATATACATAGTAGATTATATAAACTATATATATAAAAATATATAACTAATAAACATATATATACGTACAACACACAATATAACATACCACCTGTAATAGCAAGCGAGCCTGGATTTAAAAGTACAAATATAATCTATAACAGATAGTTACCCAAAGCATATTGTATATATACAATACATAATAGAAATCGAAACCTGCTTACTTAATATAACATATGCAAACTTGTTTTATAAATATCTCTATGAACAAACACCTACCTTGCTATTGTATCCACATTTTAAACAAATCATAACTAGCTTGTATAAACCTATATCTAAGACCACAAATCACAAATTAACTTGTATATTATATAAACACATATATATACGTAAACAACATATATAAAATTATACAGCAAACTATTATAAACTTTTACCTATAAGAATATATATATAGCCCACTATTTTCAATACCAAGAGTAAATTATAATATATATGTAACATATATAAAACTACGCATATAAACATACAGTACATATAATATATAATCTCTAATGACAAAAGAGGCAGCACGTACACATAACAAGCTGTGACAGTGACCGGCCCTGGCTCTTGTGTGGAGGCTGTGGCAAAAAGAAGAACGGTAGGGACCGGGTTTGGTGGTGAGATGATGGGTTTTGAGATTGGCCAGCAAGTGGTGAATGATTGCCAAGCTTGTTGGGATGGAGTGGTCGTGGTTTTGCAGTATGGTGGTCGGCAAGGTAGCCCGGCCATGGAAAAGGGAGGGACGGTGGGCTGAGTGATGGTGAGGTGGTGCTCTCGGCGGCTCCATTGGTCGAAGGTGAGAATGTCTTTGAAATGGAAAGAAGAAAGCAAGCCTTTGAGATGAGAAGGAAAGAAGGTGGGGAAACGAAACTGGGTTCCAGACAAAATGTAAATGAAAAGCTATGAATAAAATTTTATTTTTCCTGAGGCGTCAGATGCAAAGAAAATGAAAGGACAACATGGAAAAAGTAACCGATGGAAATAACCAAAAGTCACCCAAAATTCAGAAAACATTAATTGCTTGGTGACTATTAGTTTACGTTGGGCAATGCAGAGACAGGAAATAAAACTCGAATGTGGAACCGGTACGACCGATCGGTTCATTGATTTCGTCGTATTCCAAACTCCGAAACCCTCATATGAATATACTACGATGATCAGTACGACAAAATAGTACACAGATATCAGTGGTACGATCATTCGATCAAAAGTTGATATTGGTACCGAAATGTTGCTAATATGCCAGCATTAAGATAAACGGAGCAACAACAGTCCAAATTTGGAAAAACGAATTATGACGTCTCACTCAGAAGATGATTTACAAATTTATTGTATAAAAATATTCAGCTTTGGAAAAATTTTATCATCATCAAATTTAACTGATTTAAATTGAAATAGAATTACACAAGAAAATAAACTTCCATATTATCAGATGAAAATTTACCATTTGCTATGTTTAATTAGACGTATTCCAAATATTAAATTTTAATTTCCGAATTTTATTATTTAAAATTTCACAAAATTCAATTAATTAAATAAATATAACAAATAAAAATTATTAAGAATTTACGAGTCGTTACAGTATATAGATGTTTATGTATATATAGATATGTTTGTTTTATTCTATGTGTTTATTTAAACCAATGATTTTGAAATACATATACATTTATTTTAATATGTGTTTAAATTTAATATTGCTTTGAAATTTAAAATAGATATATTCTGTTTCTATCTAGTTGATTTTGATTGGTTCTCCTCGATTTCTGTTATCAGCTCTACCCGTCAAATTCGTGCCCATCTAGCTTTGTTTTGGAATTCGTGCTTGGATTCGTAACTCAATTTCATCGTCTATTTCTCTAGCCTCGAAAGGTGAGTAATCACTCACGATTAACGTTCTTATATTTATTAAATTTGATTTCAATTGAAACGACAATCGAAATATGCTGCTGTTAGTTATTTACATTGCTATATATATGCTATTATCCGTATCTGTTCACCTGTGACATCTGACACCATTATCTGTTATTTATATTGATGATATATGCATGTTATATTATTATTATATCTGTTATCACTATGCAAGTTCCCTGTTAGTATAGAACTCACTATGGGTTGAAATGATACATACCCGAACGATCTGTAGAATATGAGGAAATCGTTATGGGTTGAAATGATAAACCCAAGCGATTTTCATTTGAATTGAATTTGGGATTGCGGGTTGAAAAGATATATACCCATATATATTTAAATTACGAATTGAAATGATAAATATCCGTATCACTTGATCATAGGATAGAAAAATGATATACAGACACCGTTGGTCTATATATAAATATTTTGAAATGATTTATATGGTTTTGAAAAGAAGTATATGGTTTATTAAATATTGATTTTAAAGACTTATTAAAATTGATTTAATAAAGTTGATATATAATATGTTTAGGTATTTATTTAAAAATATATATTTTCAAATATAGAGTTTATTATGATTCAGGTTGGTAAGATAAATTTGAAATTTGATTTATTTAAGAATTTTACTTAAATAAGTATGATTTGAAATTTATTAAATTTGAAATTTTAAAGATATGTTTTATAACTTGAATTTGATTAAAAGTGATTTAAATGAATATTTCAAACTTATATAAATTTAAATGGGATATTTTGTTTATTTAAATTTGTAAATTGAAGTTGTATTAGATGTTATTGAAATAATTAAGTTAATATTTCAAAACTAAATAGTTGTAAAGTGAATTTGATATATATATATGAAATTATCGAATTTAGTTTTGAAATGTTGAATATTTAAAGCTTTGACATATATTGAAATTGAAATGGTTTACTTGTGGTTCAAATCGGTATTTGAAATCGATATAATTTGAAATGTTTAATTGAATTGAAATTGAAATTGATGATTTGAGATTGGATTAATTTGAATTTGAAATTCGAATTGATTTGAATCGATTTGTGAAGTTGAGGAAGCTATTTTATTATATAAAGTAATTTTAAATTATATTTAAAACTATTTATATATTTTAACTTAATAGATTATTTTAATATAAACTATTTATTTTATAAACTATTTTAATATACTAACTATTTTATTATAAACTATTTTAACTTATAACTATTTTATATAAACAATTTTATTTTAAAAACTATTTTATTATATATACTATTTTTAATATCTAAGCTGTTTAAGAGGAAAGTGTTAAGGATTCCAAAATGTTATGATTTCAAAGCTATGATTTCAAGGTGTTTCAAGGTTTGATTTCCAAAGTGTTTTGATTTTTAAAGACTTATGATTTTGAAAGAGTTATAACTTTGGAAAGCGATATGATTTTTGGAAATGGATATATTTGAAGTGAAAAATGATATCGTTTTGATATGTTTGAAATTGAAATGATATTTTGGTTTTGAAGTATAAACTATTTTGAAATGACCGCGGTGTTATAATAACGTTTGGTTGTTAAAGAGACAGGGATCAGATATAGGCTTACTCTCTGTCGATATCGAAAACCACTTTAACAACCGTGTACACGGTGGAGATTCCAGAATGAAGTAGGATGGTGGCGACGATCCTATATAAGGTATATACGTGGACCCAACTCCCGTGAGTTGGCATAAGGTGGCTAAAACAGGAGCAATCGACGGGCCAATGAGGTAGCTCCGCTGATCGGACACACTCCATCATATGCCATTCTATTACTTTGTGATTGATATGGTGCGCACCTTCGGATTTCGGGAGTGTGGCTCGAGGTGGGCGGTAGTGGCTGTTGTAACGACCCGCTATTTTCAACCATTCGCATCCGCATATGTCGGACTTGAATTGCTCAAAATATGAGATTGTTAATTTAAATTTGGCAAAACTCAGCGTATACAGTAAATAAATAACTCACAGAATCACAGACATAGAGTAATACAATAATAATTCAGTGGAATAGATAAATAGTAGTTCATGAAGCTACTATATACACATCAGAGTTAGAAATAAAATACAACATAATCTCAAATACAGTGAAGTCTCCGGTACAAATAGATGACCTCTCTGAACGAATCAACTGGAAAAGCTAAAAGCTGAATCGATAGTTGGATCCCCAAGCAAAGCTCCGAACTCCAAAGGTGAGTCTCAAATGCTGAATTTCTCGGTCTGACCCGAGCATAAAGCAAAACACAAAACACTCAAGTCAGGATTAACATTCTTATATCAATAAATCCAACTCAAGTGAAATATCACCTGAAATACAAGTAACTCAGAGGATGTTTGGGATAACCATCCTCTGAGGATCCATGGAACGAAACGTCATTATAACACCGTGGCCATTTCAAAATAATTTATACTCCAAAACCAAAATATGATTTCATTAAATATATATATATTTCCTCAATTTCACAAATTGATTCAAATCAACTCAAGTTTCAACTTAAAATTTAATTCAATCCATATTTATCATTTTAATTCAATTCAGTTTCTAAATAACAAATTCAAATTTATTGATTTCAAATACAGATCTGAATCACAAAATAAACCATTTAAATTCCAATATATTTCAAAGCTTTAATATTCAACATTTCAAAGTTCAATTTAACAGTTTCATATAGATCTTTATTTTACCTCATTATTATTTAGCCTTGAAATATTCACTTAATAAATTCAGTATTATTTAAATAACCTTAAATTACACTTGAACTAAATATTCCCTCCGATTTATTTAAATTTGAAATATCCATTTAGTCACTTTAAATCAAAGTCAAGTTATAAATTAAATCTTAAATTTCAAATTCAATAGTTCAAATCAACCTAATCAAGTAGAATTCTTAATTACATACAATTTCAATTAATTCAACTTTGTCTTCCTTAACTTGTACAAATCCTTAAAAATCTATTTAAAAATATAATACTTAGACATATTATATTAATTAAATCAAACTTTATTAAATTAAAGTTTATTATTAAATCTACTTTATATTAAAACTTATTTCTATATAAAATATTTCCAATATTAAACAAAACCATATATGTATTCTCTTTCAAGATCATAGAAATCATTTTTAAATATTTATATATAGACCAACAGTGTCGGCATGAAGTTTCCTATCCTATGGTCAAGTGACACAGATATTTATCATTTCAATCCATAATTTAAATATATACGGGTAGATATCATTTCGACCCGCAATCCCAAATTTAATTCAATGAATATCGCTTGGGTCTATCATTTCAACCCATAACGATTTTCTCCTATTCTAAAGTCCGTTCGGGTATGTATCATTTCAACCCATAGTGAATTCTATACTAACAAGGAACTTGCAGAGTGATAACAGATATGATAATAATATAACAAGCATATATCATCAATAATAAAATAATATATAAACAACATGATATGGTGTCATATACCACAGGTGAACAATTACAGATAATAGCATATATAGCAATTTAAATAACTACAGCAGCATATTTCAATTGTCGTTTCAATTGAAATCAAATTTAATACATAAAAGAATGTTAATCGTGAGTGATTACTCACCTTTCGAGGCTAGAGATGATCGAGAATGAGATAAGTTACGAATCCAAGCATGAAATTTCGAAGCAAAGCAAGATTAAACATGAATTGGACGAACAAAGCTGATAATCAAGGATTGATGAACTGGATCAGAATCAGTATGATATATACAAAGAAATATTTGTTACTTTCTTAAGATCAATAATTAAATCGAAGAGAATTAAAATCATTATCCCTAAAATACATATATTTAAAAATCAATAATAAAGTTAAAACACATATAACTTAAAGTCGAAATAAATTAAAATTTCAACAACACTTAAACAATATTCGTAAAGCAAATATAAAAATCGAACCTATAACATACAACATTGTTACTTATAAAAGTCCAGATTCCTATATATAAAACATATGTCGGCAAGATGTGAATCACTGGAAAATATATTTTACAACTTACACTCACATACACACACACACACATATATATATATATACACACTTTAAAACAATCTAAAATAAAGAAGGTTGTAAACAACATTTATATAAAAGTCTATATAATATAGCAGTTCAAATAATATGAATACAACCAGACAAGCTTTGTATAAACTCTTATAAAACAAATTATATACATCCGGTTTAAACGCATCATATGTACATTAAACATATATTAAGAATGAAATAAACGATTTATATGATAACACAACATAAACTTTATATATACATTTAGGAATGCCACTTACATGAGCTACTATAATATATATATATATATAATACTGTAAGTATTGTATACTTAAAAGTTTAAAACGGTAATTGATACTTAAACAATATGTAACAAAGCATTTATATAATATCATTGTATAAAATATATATAACAGTAAAGTAAAGTTTTTGAGGATCATATATAAACCTTGAAATCAATTTAAATATATATATATTGGCATATTATATAATATATGTATATTTATAAAAGTTTGGCCATGAAAAGATCAACAGGCCTCAATAGAAAAATGTATTATATATGCAAATAAATAAACTGACTGTATGTATATAACGTATATAGTATACATATTAGTTGATGTAAAAATAAAATTTAAAATATCAATACTTAAATCATACTATATAAATTAATAAAACAGAACTAGGCAATGAATGCAAGGCCTGAATAAGACAATATATAATCCTATATTAGCCTAAACTATTATAAACCTTTATATTTGAAAACTAAATATATATATATAAAACTCACGCAACCCCAATACTTGATATATACTATATGTATATTAGCTTGAATATGACCTGAATACATACCTTCATATAACAGACTTATATTATATAACCTAACATAGCATATGAATCTTATGTAAAACTACATATA
Source organism: Allium fistulosum (assembly GCA_030737815.1). Taxonomy (NCBI): domain Eukaryota; kingdom Viridiplantae; phylum Streptophyta; class Magnoliopsida; order Asparagales; family Amaryllidaceae; genus Allium; species Allium fistulosum. The sequence continues at coordinate 338,519,027 of CM060904.1, read as the reverse complement.
ATGTTATATACTAATAAACAAGTACATGCAAATCAAGCTAGGACAAAACCCAAACATAGCAAAGCAGACCATGATTTTCTGGAATCAAAGTATATATATTGAAAATTTATATAAGCTAATACATACAAATTTCAAAACCAACAGACAAACTTTCTGTATAACTATCATATATATATATATATATATATCACTATCCAAAAATTTATTACCAAGAGGCGCGGCTAGCAGAGAAAAGAGGGGCGACGGAGCTACGGATCTTGGGCTACTGCAGCTATTGGCGGCGAAGTGGGCCGATGGTTTCAGTGGCCTAGGCGGAGCGGAAAGAAGAGGACGAGAGGGGAAAGGAAAAGGAAGCTCGGTAGGAAATTTGGGAAATAGTCTTCAATGAAATGAATGCAACATAGAATGTGAACAGGGGAAATTTGAGAAGAGGATGTGAGTAAAATGGAATGGATTCTGGGAGATGAAGTTATAAAGGATATGAACGGTTCAATTAATGAATGTAACGTACAATTAAAGAAATCCAAATGTACACAGATAAATGAGATGGTATGGCATGGCATCAATGCATTGAAAAGATAGAAAGGTAACAGCTGATAATAAATGCCTCCAGCCGTTTGAAATCCGAATGGACACCAAAAGTGGTACCGCTACGACGAGCTGTTTTATAGTTTCCGTCGCATATCGGACCTCAAAATACAAAAATGAATATACTGTAGAGATCAGCACGACGAGACGATCAAAACGGTATACAGATATCTATGGTACGATCATCCGATCAAAAGTCGATAATCGGTACCGAAAATGCTGCTATTCCGTATGGAAAAATCCAAACGGAGCTAGAAACGTCCGAATTTCGCGAAACAAATTTTGCAGTCAAATTCAGAGTGTACTAAATAAATTTTCTCATGTTGACATATTTAGGTTTCGGAACACTTTAAAATTCAACTATTATTAACTGATTTAAATTGACATAAAATTTCACAATAAAATAAACTTTAATATCGTTACACTCTCCCCCACTCAAAACTTTTCGTCCCCGAAAAGGAAGGAGATAGGAGAATAGAAACAACCAGACAGAAAAGATAGATTAAAAGACAAGGATAAATAATTAATTTAAACTATATAAATTTTACTTAAAATATTCATTTGAAAACTTTATTTGCAAATCAATTATCTTTAATACTTTTCAAAACCCATTTGTAAAATTTCTTTCTTCCTTTATAAATACCATTTATATGTTTAAATAACACCTTTATAAATATATGAAAACTACTTGAAAACAATTATTACTTATATTTACAAAGAAGCTATTTGAAAACATTAAATCCATAATTCATAAATTTATTAATTTTTATCTCAAGATACTTTTCAAATATTATTAATAAATCAATAATCATTTACTTTAAATATGTTTTATTTAATTAATAACTTCTAAAGTATTTATAACACTAAAATTTTCTATTAATCCATATAGTATATAAATAAACAATATTTAAAAAGGATATAGTCAACAAGGAAAAGAAGGAGGATTTGGAAAAACAGAATATAGGTGAATAAATAAAGCTGAGCAGATAAGGTAGATTCAAAAGAATAGTATCGGGCATGAATAGTATCGGGCAAACCATAATAATTTGAATTTCAAATATTAATACAAAATTTCTTTGTTGGAAATACTTTTATAATAAAATACCTTTATAATAAAATACCTTTATAATAAAATACTTTTTATAACTCGATGTTTCAACAAGTTTATCCTCGTTCCTGCAGACTCTGGCAGTGCGTTGATCAGGCGCAAAGCTAGAATTCTCCAGGTACTTAGTAGACTTGTTTCAACACCCAGTGAAAATACTGAAAAACTTTTAAAAACAAATATGGAAAGTACAATCCAAAAAAAAAACCAAAACATGTCGATCATGGATCGCGGATACACAATGGTTACACCTGGATCACCCAGGAAACATCTGTACCCGTAGGTCCCCCCCAGCCCTGCGATTACGCCATGAAGACTGGTAGTACTGCAGGTACACAATGGTTACGCCTGGATCCCCCAGGAAACATCCGTACCCTAGGCTCTCGCAGCCCCTGCTGATTACGCTACCAAACGACCCAATAGATCGCAGATACACAATGGGACGCCTGGATCTCCCAGGAAACATCTGTACCCTAGGTTCTTGCAGCCCTTGTGAATTACGCTATGCAGTAGCGCTCGTAAGACCATGGGTAACGCGATGGAATTCGATGGAAACTTGAGTATCATATCCGGAAAACCAAAAATCAGAGAAAATATCGATAGAATGAATCCAAGATGTGGCCACAAATCAGATATCAAGCAGAAGGCACTTTCCATATCTTTACTTCGAAAATATGTATCATATAGTACCTTTTCAAATCACTTTCAAATATCATACTTATATAAAGTCCATTATATATAATATTTCATTTTCAAATCAAATACTTTCCAAAATCAATAGTATATCAAATCACACTTATATAGACTTCAATTGTATAAGATTTCGCTTTTCAAATTGAGTACCTTTCCAAATCAATAGTTTTCAAATCAACTTCATACTTATACAAATCAATTTTATAAAAGTTCGATAATTCCCAAATCAAATATTTAAAATAAGGTTCTCAATTCAATTCGTTTCAATATCAGTTCAGTTTCAAAATCATATACAATTCCACCATATTATTTCTTCTCAATTTAAATATCTTCAGTTTCAAAGTTTCCAAAATAATAAATTTAGAAAATAATCCAAGTTTCTAAATCAATATTATTTAAGTCAACCAATTCATTTCCAAAGTCAATGGTTTTCAAAATCATCTTATACTTACATAAGGTCCATCTTATATCAGAATCAAAATTTTCCAAAATCAATTACGCTGTATGAAGAGCCATATGGGATTGAACATCTTTTCTTTATAAAAGGTTTGAATTTAGAATAGTTTTGTATATAAAATAGTTTGTAAAATAATTTTGTAAATACAATAGTTTGTAAAATAGTTTGTATGTAAAATAGAATAAAATAGTTTGTTTAAGAAAAATAGTTTTAAAAACAATGGTTTTAAATTGATGGTAGTTCTACATAAAAGAAAAAATCCAATTAAATTACAAAGATATCCAACCCAACAACTTCCAATTTCAGCGTCAAAGTATATCAATGATATTAGAACATAAGATGTACATATGTCATCTTTTCGCAACATCACATTCGATCACTCGCTCGATCACACAAGTTCGCTTTCGACCTAGTATTGTCCATTCGACTTCCCTAATGCGGACTTCGATATGGTTTCTCGACTAGAAGCCATCAGTCTCCTTGCATAGCCATATACTATGATAGAGAATTCTAGAACCAAGCCCAAAATCCATATCAAATATTCGCCATCAAGAATCGAATGAAAAATCCTAACACGAAATGGTGTAATTCAACTCGAACTTGTGTACTCAAACTTGGATCAAATTATTTATGCGGATAAACAGCATACGTACAACTTATGTATCTATTCCAACTTGTTAAATATATAGTTTCATAAAGATGTTACTAAGTTAAAACATTTAAACTAAATTTTATTCAAAATATTTTTAAAAAAACTAAATTTCATATTAGTACAATTCAAAATAGTCTTATTCATTTACTTAACAAAACAGTTTCAAACTTATTTAAATCATATTACTACATACTTTAAACATACATACCAAACTTATATACTTTATACTTTTCAAAATTACTTAGCTTTGAAAAGTTAACCTTAATTTTGAAGTGTTCGAACATTCAAAATAGTCGGAGAAATCATAATTACAATCCAAGAGTTGGAAATCATTAACAAATCAGTAAATCAATTTCAAAAGGTAGGGTTATACCAAATCAAATCCGAACTCGAGGACTGAACACCGGTCTTACTTCAAATCGTTTCAAATATATATACATATATCTTTCGAATATCAAATCATACTTCGGAATTTGAAATCAAAATTGGCTTCATAAAATCACTCGTATAGAAAAGCTACTAAAGTGGCATCTTCCCCACTCTGAAACTCGAAAATCGATGTCGATGATGCGTGCACTCATCACCGAAATTATTTTCCAGCGACATAAGTGAGTTCTGGACTTCTATTTTCTTGAAAACTTCTTTGAAATTTCTTCGAAATCATTGGAACTCATTTGAAGTCATTTGAAACGTTTCTTATTCGGAAAATACTTTTAAATCATATTATTATATCTTTCAAAATCTTAAAACCAAATTCAAAATACCGGAATTCAATCTCTCGAATTTCAAAATAAAACCCTTTAGTTATAAATCATTTTTATATAAATCAATTTCTTATATAATTTTCAAATTTTCAAATCCTTTCGAAACTTCAAATTCTCGTTTTTAAAAGGTATATAATCCTTGTCGAAAACATTTTCATTTTTATATACTGAATATAATCATACTTATCAAATTAATAATTTGGATATATAAACAATTTCTAAAATACAAACAAGCCCGCTTTTCAAAGGACGATTCAAGAATGGATTTCAAAACAAAGATAGAGTTTCAAATTAGAGGGACTATAATCAAATAGTATTCTAATTCGAAGATAGGCTCTATCGAAGATGAGATAATTAAATTTCAAAATAGAAGATGGGTATACTTATATAGATCGCGGTCGACCTTAACCAGGTCAACCGTGACTTCAGGAATATGAACGATGCGAAATTCCACGGTAAATCGACATTCGATCGCTAGAGATAGAATTCGGCATAAAAAGAGATAGCAGCATCTAAATTGAGGATATATAAATCTCCGGTGAATCAATGCCCGTTGTAAAGGAGTTTCACTCCTTTACAAGTCATTCTAAGATTGGCGGAATTGCCGATTTTTATAGAGATCATTCGAAGTGGAGTTATGGGATGCTCCAGAATCAAAAGAATACAAATAGGGGAAGACAAGAATGGATTTCAGAACAAGTGGGAGCGTTCCAAAATTCAAAGAAACCGAATCAAAGAGGAAGAGATTCAAGCACGGACGAAAGTAATTCTGTAATTAACTCTACTACATATGCTAAGTTTTGCCTAAAACTAGAGCTCTGATACCAACTGTAATGACCCGCTATTTTCAACCATTCGCATCCGCATATGTCGGACTTGAATTGCTCAAAATATCAGATTGTTAATTTAAATTTGGCAAAACTCAGCATATACAGTAAATAAATAACTCACAGAATCATAGACACAGAGTAATACAATAATAATGCAACGGAATAGATAAATAGTAGTTCATGAAGCTACCATATAAACATCAGAGTTAGAAATAAAATACAACATAATATCTCAAATACAACGAAGTCTCCAGTACAAATAGATGACCTCTCTGAACGAATCAACTGGAAAAGCTGAAAGCTGAATCGATAGTTGGATCCCTAAGCGAAGCTCCAAACACCAAAGGTGAGTCTCAAATGCTAAATTTCTCGGTCTGACCCGAGCGTAAAGCAAAACACAAAACACTCGAGTCAGGAATAACATTCTTATAACAATAAATCCAACTCAAGTGAAATATCACCTGAAATACAAGTAACTCAGAGGATGTTTGGGATAACCATCCTCTAAGGATCCATGGAATAAAACGTCATTATAACACCGTGGCCATTTCAAAATAATTTATACTCCAAAACCAAAATATCATTTCATTAAATATATATATATATATATATATATATATATCCTCAATTTCACAAATTGATTCAAATCAACTCGAGTTTCAACTTAAAATTTCATTAAATCTTGATTTATCCATTTTAATTCAATTCAGTTTCTAAATAACAAATTCAAATTTATTGATTTCAAATACAGATTTGAATCACAAAATAAACCATTTAAATTCCAATATATTTCAAAGCTTTAATATTCAACATTTCAAAGTTCAATTTAACAGTTTCATATAGATCTTGATTTAACCTCATTATTATTTAGCCTTGAAATATTCACTTAATAAATTCAGTATTATTTAAATAACCTTAAATTAAAGTTAAACTAAATATTCCCTCCGATTTATTTAAACTTGAAATATCCATTTAGTCACTTTAAATCAAAGTTAAGTTATAAAATTAAATCTTAAATTTCAAATTCAAGTTTTCAAATCAACCTAATCAAGTAGAATTCTTAATTACATACAATTTCAATTAATTCAACTTTATCTTCCTTAACTTGTACAAATCCTTAAAAATCTATTTAAAAATATAATACTTAGACATATTATATTAATTAAATCAAACTTTATTAAATTAAAGTTTATTATTAAATCTACTTTATATTAAAACTTATTTCTATATAAAATATTTCCAATATTAAACAAAACCATATATGTATTCTCTTTCAAGAGCATAAAAATCATTTTTAAATATTTATATATAGACCAACGATGTCGACATGAAGTTTCCTATCCTATGGTCAAATGATACGGATATTTATCATTTCAATCCGTAATTTAAATATATACGGGTAGATATCATTTCGACCCGCAATCCCAAATTTAATTCAATGAAAATCTCTTGGGTCTATCATTTCAACCCATAACGATTTTCTCCTATTCTAAAGTCCGTTCGGGTATGTATCATTTCAACCCATAGTGAATTCTATACTAACAGGGAACTTGCAGAGTGATAACATATACGATAATAATATAACAGACATATATCATCAATAATAATATAATATATAAACAACAGGATATGGTGTCATATCCCACAGGTGAACAATTACAGTAATAGCATATATAACAATTTAAATAACTACAGCAGCACATTTCAATTGTCATTTCAATTGAAATCAAATTTAATACATAAAAGAACGTTAATCGTGAGTGATTACTCACCTTTTAAGGCTAGAGATGATCGAGAATGAGATAAGTTACGAATCCAAGCACGAAATTTCGAAGCAAAGCAAGATTGAACACGAATTGGACGAACAAAGCTGATAATCAAGGATTGATGAACTGGATCAGAATCAGTATGATATATACACAGAAATATTTGTTATTTTCTTAAGATCAATAATTAAATCGAAGAGAATTAAAATCATTATCCCTAAAATACATATATTTAAAAATCAACAATAAAGTTAAAACACATATAACTTAAAGTCGAAATAAATTAAAAATTTTAACAACACTTAAACAATATTCGTAAAGAAAATATGAAAATCAAACCTATAACATACAACATTGTTACTTATAAAAATCCAGATTACTACATATAAAACATATGTTGGCAAGATGTGAATCTCTGGAAAATATATTTTACAACTTACACACTTCTATATATATATATATATATATACTTTAAAACAATCTAAAATAAAGAAGGTTGTAAACAACATTTATATAAAAGTCTATATCATATAGCAGTTCAAATAATATGAATACAACTAGACAAGCTCTGTATAAACTCTTATAAAACAAATTATATACATCCAGTTTAAACGCATCATATATACATTAAACATATATTAAGAATGAAATAAACGATTTATATGATAACGCAACATAAACTTTATATATACATTTAGGGATGCCACTTACATGAGCTACTATATAATATATATATATATATATATATATATATATATATATATATATAATACTGTAAGTATTGTATACTTAAAAGTTTAAAACAGTAATTGATACTTAAACAATATGTAATAAAGCATTTATATAATATCATTGTATAAAATATATATAACAGTAAAGTAAAGTTTCTGAGGATCATATATAAACCTTGAAATCAATTTAAATATATATATATTGGCATATTATATAATATATGTATATTTATAAAATCTTGGCCATGAAAAGATCAACATGCCTCAACAGAAAAATGTATTATATATGCAAATAAATAAACTGACTGTATGTATATAACGTATATAGTATACATATTAGTTGATGTAAAAATAAAAGAACTAGGCAATGAATGCAAGGCCTGAATAAGACAATATATAATCCTATATTAGCATAAACTATTATAAACCTTTATATTTGAAAACTAAATATATATATATATAAAACTCACGCAACCCCAATACTTGATATATACTATATGTATATTAGCTTGAATATGACCTGAATACATACCTTCATATAACAGACTTATATTATATAACCTAACATAGCATATGAATCTTTTGTAAAACTACATATAATGTTATATACTAATAAACAAGTACATGCAAATCAAGCTAGGACAAAACCCAAACATAGCAAAGCAGACCATGATTTTCTGGAATCAAAGTATATATATTGAAAATTTATATAAGCTAATACATACAAATTTCAAAACCAACAGACAAACTTTCTGTATAACTATCATATATATATATATATATATCACTATCCAAAAATTTATTACCAAGAGGCGCGGCTAGCAGAGAAAAGAGGGGCGACGGAGCTACGGATCTTGGGCTACTGCAGCTATTGGCGGCGAAGTGGGCCGATGGTTTCAGTGGCCTAGGCGGAGCGGAAAGAAGAGGACGAGAGGGGAAAGGAAAAGGAAGCTCGGTAGGAAATTTGGGAAATAGTCTTCAATGAAATGAATGCAACAGTGAACAGGGGAAATTTGAGAAGAGGATGTGAGTAAAATGGAATGGATTCTGGGAGATGAAGTTATAAAGGATATGAACGGTTCAACTAATGAATGTAACGTACAATTAAAGAAATCCAAACGTACACAGATAAATGAGATGGTATGGCATGGCATCAATGCATTGAAAAGATGGAAAGGTAACAGCTGATAATAAATGCCTCCAGCCGTTTGAAATCCGAATGGACACCAAAAGTGGTACCGCTACGACGAGCTGTTTTATAGTTTCCATCGCATACCGGACCTCTAAATATGGAAATGAATATACCGCAGAGATCAGCACGACGAGACGATCAAAATGGTATACAAATATATGTGGTACGATCATCCGATCAAAAGTCGATAATCGGTACCGAAATGCTGCTATTCCGTATGGAAAAATCCAAACGAAGTTAGAAACGTCTGAATTTCGCGAAACGAGTTTCGCAGTCAGATTCAGAGTGTACTAAATAAATTTTCTCATGTTGACATATTTAGGTTTCGGAACACTTTTAAATTCAACTATTATTAACTGAATTAAATTGACATGAAATTTCACAATAAAATAAACTTTAATATTATCAGATGAAAATTTACCAGTTGCTATGTTTTTAAATACGTATTCTAAATATAACAATTTTATTTCAAAATTCAATTATTTAAAATTTCACAAAATCCAGTTAAATACGTTATTAAAACCAATCAAAATTTATGGGCGTTACAGCTGCTATGCGTTACCATCAGTCCGGAAGTGTAATTGGTATATCTACCCTGACATTGCCTAGTTGTGCCGTGTCACCTACCCTAGCACGCCTTCTACGAGTTTGTTTTGTACCATACCTATGGAGTGCCCTCTGACGACGCCCAGTTTGGGGGAGATTACGGTAATGTATAGACTATGGGAATATATAAAATGTGTTAAGGTGGAAAATGCAAAGCCTTAACGCTATTTTGATAGTTTACTTTACTTTAGACATTATTATAATAGCGTATATTACTACATAGTAGATAGTTTAACGGATCCTTAGATGATGGTTATCCCAAACATCCTTTGAGTTACTTGTATTTCAGTTGATATTTCACTTGAGTTGGATTTATTGATATAAGAATGTTAATTCTGACTCGAGTGTTTTGTGTTTTGCTTTACGCTCGGGTCAGACTGAGTGATATAGTATTCGAGACTCACCCTTTGGAGTTGGAGCTTCGCTTGGGGATCCAGTTATATCTATTCAGCTTTCGGTGATTCAGTTGACTCCAGAGATATATTCTGATCTTGTATTTGACTATTTTATTGAGACATCTATTTATCCGTGACTTCTGTTGTATCTTGTTTAACTCTGTTATATATATATAGTAGCTTCATGAACTACTATTCTTTTGTTTCCACTGCATTAATGTTATATTACTCCGTGTCTATGATTCTGTGATTATTTATTTACTATATATGCTGAGTTTTGCCAAATTTAAATTAACAATCTGATATTTTGAGCAATTCAAATCCGACATGTATGGATGCGAATGGTTAAAAATTTTAGGATGTTACAAGATATAACACATATATATATGTTAATAATTTAAAGTAAGAAAAAAGTTATTTTATAGCTAAAAATAATTTACAGAAGGCATATTTTATTAATAATACTAGCATGTTGATTTACGTTCATTTATACATTAATAGAACTCTCCTTTATTGTTAGCATGTTTATTTTTTTCAAAACCTTTTTCTTATAAAATAGTTTTAAATTATTTTAACATGTATGTATGAATGTATATATATGTGTGTGTGTGTACATGTATTTAAAATGGATAACCAATATTGAAGCAATGGAAATTATCATTAACATTTAAGTGAATAAATATACAAATACAAAAAATTTACTACTAGATCTATATTTAAATTAACACCAACATAAACAGAAATTATAAATGGAAATCATCAATTGAAATTATCAACATCAATTTCAAAACAATTTAAATGAAAATAGATGATAACACTTTCAGATCTACACTTGTAAATTTTGCAAGGGACAATAAACGCATATGTAAATTCATCAAAATAAATTAACCACTATATTTGCTATATCATGGAAAATATTGATCAAAAAACTAATTGGATTATACCTTATTTATATTGCCTTTTGATTGCACCTTGATTGAAAGATTTATTCTTAGATCCGATATCTTAGCTCCTAGTTTTGCAACTAGTTGGAGTACCATTTTTTTATTTTTGTTTGATGTGAATGTATGCCAATAAAATTTTCCTTTCCTTTTTTTTAATTTTTGACCATAAATAGATGAGGAAGAAGGAGAGGGGAGGCTATGGTTTGAAGAGAAGACTAACAGAGCCAATGAGGAGTTAAGTATGGTATTTATGGAGGGAAACTAACAATATTTTCCTCCTATAATTTCTTAACTCTTCCCTTCATATATCATATCCACCATTTGAATTTGAAACCCCTTTTCCTTCTTATATGGTCGACCATAACAACGCCCTCTTGGGCTTTTAAATACTCTTCTTGCAATTAATTATATTTAAATCAATGCCTACTGATATCGTATATCAGTTAGTACAGGCATAACTTTCCTATACGCGATTAATTAAGTAATAATGGCATCTAGAAAATACTAATGGCACTTGATACATTAAATAAATAAATAAATAAATAATATTTCATAAATATTAATTTAATTAATTTATAATAGTTAAATCAATTGAATCGTGTAATATTTTGGAGAATCTATCAATGCGGTTGTATAACTCACAAGTGTAATTTCAGGTAGTGATTAATATTGAACAATTCGAATATTAATGTTCATACTTCACCTTATCTAGTAGTGTTACAGTTTGGCCGAATTTGTCGCTTATACATCTTTTTTGGTATAATCCAATTTTGCTATTTTAAGCGATTCCTTTTAGTGGCTATTGTTTGCATCAATTCTCTTAGTCAACACCATATCATTTTAGGACTTATGGAATTTGGTTTTGGCTAAAATTCCAATATCCTACACATTCAACTTATTTAGTCCTTAAACTGAATCCTTGGTTCAACTATAACGTTTATCATTAATGTACTGCTCTAGCTAGAGACTTTGACTTTGAGTTGACTGCAGTTGACTATGATACTAACCTCGTACAATATAGAAGATGAATTCTCTATTGAATAGTGTTTTACTTCTAATGCATCAACTCTGACACGACTATAGCCATTAGATGGATGCTTTGCCATGATTTAACTAATATCAAAGTGGAGTATCTGCATTGATGTTTAATAGTATTCTTAAGTTGAGAGAACTATGTAATATCACCACTTCGAGGTTCTATGTTTGACCTTAGTTATTATTAACCAACAAGAAGCTTTCAAGTGAGCCATTCCATAGTCATCCAATATGTATCAGTACCTAACCTCTTGGTGCCCCCAGCAGCTATGAGGAATACATTACCCAACATTTAAAGAGCATTACATACTTTGTTCTCAACAGATGTATCAACATGTTTTCTTGAAATAACTTGACCATGAATATTTAAAATAAAGTGTTATTTTATATTGTGATTAATTACTCACGATTGCAACTATTTACTACTGCGATTACATAACATTTCATTTAATATTTTCTTATTATCTACTTTAAATTAATTGTATCTTTATATAACAAAGTACATAATAGAAATCAAATACCTTTATTATGAATACGATTGATCACAGAGTAGATATATGTAATATATTACATACTTGCCCCTAGGTTATACCCCTAACTCTATCAAGCCCAAATGACATAACCTTCCACTCAAAGAACCCTTTTAGAGTCCTAAAAGTGATCTTTGGAAACTATCATCAACTATCCTCAAATGGTGAAACCTGTGGCAAGATCAAGCTGGGTTGTAACGACCCGCCATTTTTCAATCCTCTGATTTAACACAACTCATGATGTGTAAATCATAAAAGTTGAAAATGGTGTGTCATTAGTGGATGATAATAGGAGAACACACATACATATAAAACTATATGTTTCTTTTGAGCTTATGGCGAAATGTAACAAAACATATACTACAATCAAAGCATCAATTTATTATAAACCAAATAGATCCAATTATAAATATATGTCATTTACAAATCCAAATCCAAACCAATCTAGACATATACATACATAATACCAAATGTCTAATAATTATTTATATACAAAGTTATATGCACTAGTCGTACCAGCGTCATATGCACATTCAAACGTTATTCAGTATAGCATACCAAATTACATCAACCCAGTGATGAAGCAAAAAGGAAAAAACATAAAGAGGATCAGACTACAAACTGGTGAGTGGTGTACATCTACTATATCACATACTATAATCATTTCGATATAATACTAAGATAACTATGGTAAACAACATACCTTAGTCCTGTTTCATCTAGAACAATAAGTCAATCAAACAATACAACAAACATGGCTAACTCATGGAATAAGGTCTTAGTCAAGTAACAGTTATAATGCTCAATGACTTGGTCTAACCCACTTACATCGCCAAGCATACCCTGTTACATTAACACGTGGCTAGATCACCAAATGGACGCAGTTCCATATACGGCTTGCAAATCCATTTTTGCCAACAACACACACCTTAGGATATCCTTAAATAACTAAGTGATGGCGTTACCATGATAACTAATAGAGGATACAATTACCAATAGTTAAGCAACCATTAACAGTACCAACCAACTATATATATGTATGTATGTATGTATGTATGTATGTACGTATGTATGCATGTATGGATGTATGTATTATCTACATTTATACCACTATATACACATCCAAGCTTCCATTAATCAAGTTGGAAAATCACATCAAAACATGGCCTAATCATCACACATAGAAAACTAATAAATTTACCCCGACATTTTTTACAACACGGTTCATGCAAATCCATCAAACACCAGTACATATCATCCCAAAGATCCTACTGGATCCCACGAATGAGTCAAAGAAAGAAACACAATTCAATTACTCTCACTCGCACATGCAATATGGGTCTAGGTTCAATTTGGCTCCCAACAGCTCCAATGTGTCGACCGATTAAGATCAACATATTGACCGTTTGCTACTTTGCATTTATATATATATATATATATATATATATATATATATATCTGTGTGTGTGTGTGAATTTTGTTTCTTTGATTTTTCTTTCATTATTGATATGATTTCAATTCTTTTTTCTTTTAAGTTTTGATACGTTTCTCTAATATCGTTATACTTCAGATTCATATAAAGATTTTTATCAAAGTCATTTCAAAATTGCTCTAAGTTTCGTCGTCTACAAAGCTAGTTTTTAGAAAATCAAAATACAACTTTTCACATATATTTCAAAATACATTTAAAAATCATGAAATTCGAAATAAAATTGTATGATCACCTGAAATAACATAAATGACTTTATAAACATTTTTATATAAATTTTGTATACATTTATATTTTATATTTTTAATATAATCACCATTACACATAATAAGCACAATATTTTTAATATCCTTTAAAAAAACCTTTATAAAATCATTAAAAATATAATTTAAATCATATTAAATTTTAAAAATATAATATTTAACTCTAGAAACTAGTTCATACCATTAAATTTTGAAATATAATATTTAACTCTAGAAATTAGTTCATACCATTAAATTTTGAATTATATTCTCTTATTCAAATAAATTATCATCTTATACTTCAATCCATATTCATTCATGAATTCTAAATGAATATTAGCTTCAATTACCAACAACCAATCTCAATTTTCATTTTTGGCCAAACATCACCAAACTTCATTCCATTGATCATAATTATCAAATTTTCAGTTAATTTTAGATTACTATAACTTTTAATTGATGTTAAAACTCTATAATTACCTATTTTAACCAAAATTAAATTCCCAAACCATCAATTTTCAAAGAACTATGAGAGATTACAAGTTATGTAGTAAATTAGATGTAAACTACTTACTAGATGCAAATCACTCCAAACCACTCATATAGATCCAAATCGCTCTCGAATGCTCATTGTCCATTATATAGTTAGGGGTATGCCCTAGGGACAATTATGTAATTTGTTGCATAAATCTAACTTGACAACCGATCATGTTCAAAATTAAAAGGTGTTTCATCTCTGTTATATATTTGTTATAAAATGTTATAAATAATTAATTAGTTAATTTAACTATATATGTTAGGAAGTCATAAATGATGTGTTTATGAAAGCAGTTACAAATAGTTGTAACCATGAGTATTATATCACAATATGATAAGCACATCATTTTAAATATTTCTAGTCAAAATGTATCGAGACTAGACATCGATGCATCTATTAAGACTAGAGTATGTAACTTTAACACCTAGCTCCGACACTATTGGCCTAAATTGGAAGCGCTACCCTTATAATGTGGTGTTATCATATTAGTGTCACAAGTTCGCAAGGAGAAATGCCAGAACCTCAAATCATTCAGAGTAAATGATTTCAAGCAGAAGAAATATTATACATTCATACTTGCAATACAAATTAATTTACACAAGTTCTTGTCTTCTACTTCATACAAATGTCTACATAAAAATTAACAAAACAAAAGTAAGAAAACAAGGAAGATCTTCGGGAAAACTAATGAGCTAAACCATAAGCCGACACTGTTATTGCTAAGGTGAGGAAAACTATCTAATTTTAAAAGTATATGATGGATGCTTTGGTTGTTTGAAAGAATAATCTATATTGGTTGATGATTATAAAGTATCTTGAAGAGTACTTATATATACAAATACATACATATATATACACATACTTATGATTTGTGATGGATTTCAGATGAATGCAGTAAAGGAAAAAGATCTAAGATAGTGCACTATTACTTTATTTCCATACTAAGTGTTAGGAGATAGAGAACATCCATACTATGTGTTAAGATGCCAGCCGCGATGGCATAAAAAGTTTCCAGGATCTAATACCTTACTGCATGTTTGGATTAGATCCATGTGTAATCAAATTGATTTTTGTGCATGGATTTCAGATTTTGTTATGTTCCTAGTTTACAAAAGATATCTATATGTGTCGATGAGTTTTGACAAGTATGCTTGGAGAAAATTTACCTATTTTAATCAAGTAATATATGTTTGTTTCGTTAATATACTTCAAAATATGATTTGAACATCTTGTAGAATTTTATGATATGGCCTAAGATTTAGATTGAATAGATTCCTCACTAGGCCAGTGTTGTTCATGATGCTATACATAAACATTTCAAGGTTGGATAATTAAAGTTGTGGGACTTTTCATGGAAAACCGAAAGTGAAATTTTTTCTTAGCTTTAGTTTAGTATTGTAAATCTTGATGTACATATATGTATAAAGTCGAAGACAAGACCTTATGTAAATTAACTTGTATTGCAAGTATGAATGTAAAATATTTCTTCTGCTTGAAATCATTTACTCTAAGTGGTTTGAGGTTCTGACATTTCTCCTTGCAAACTTGTGACATTGATATGATAGCTCCACATTATGAGGGTAGCATTCCAGAGTCTGATCAAGAGTGTTGGAGCGGGGTGTTACAGTAACGCTCTCCAAATGTTGGGTGGTGTATTACTCGTGGTTGTTGAGGGCATAAGTGGTTACATACTGATAGTTACTGGATAATTATGGAATGATTCACTCTATAGTTTTTTTGAAAGGTAAGTCGGGTTTTTAAGTGGTCCGTCCACTATTTTATATAACAATGGAAATAAGTGTGAGGTTAAATACTCCAGCAGCTACATACTCACACAACACATGACGTTATGACGATACATACCACACAACCAGTAAAAAAGTCAAATACACACTATCAAGTCTACCAAAATTAGGATGCCTATGAAGGGAATAAGTCCACAGTACTGTATTCAACCCCATTATCTAAATCAATGGGGTGCGCATGCTTGGAGGAGTTAGCAGGAGCTGTAGATACGTAAAGAGAAGCAGTTTGGATAGGTTGTTTGCTAGGCTCAGAAGACGAGGGATCAACAACTGGCATGCCAGAAGGAGGAATTAGATAGGAAAGGATCCGGGGAAAAAACAGTGGTAAAATAAGCATCAAGACTATCAATATCCTCGTTTTGAATAGGAGGGGGATCCAACTGAGATGGCATGGAAGTCGCTTTTTTGAATTAGGCATAGATGGTTTTTGACCCTCCATTGTCTCGAAGGAGGCTTATGAAGAGGGGCTTTCTTAGGGATAGGAGGAGATGTCGGGCAAGCACCTTTTGCTTCCAAAAGACAATGATGGCATACACAGTTGGAATGACCAAAAGAGTGGCAAAATGAATGACTCCATAGTTTTCTGTTGGTTAATATAACTAAGGTCAAACGGAGAGTATCAAAGTAAGTAAACACAGTTCTCTTGGATTGAGAATACTATTGTCATCAATTTGAAAGCTCCGCTTTTATTATAGTTAAATCGTGGCACGGTGTCCATCGAACGACTATAGTTAGGTCGAGTGGAAATATTGGAAGTGAAACACTATTCAAAAGAAGATTCGCCTCCTCAGTTATATGAGGTTAGTATCATGCTCAATTGAAGTCAACTCAAAGTTAAAATCTTTGGGTAGAGTAGGTCGGTTAATAATTATTGTTATTATTGAACCACAGACTTTTGTGTTTGGACTACAAAATTGAATATGGACAATTTTGGAATTTTGATCATTACCAAATTCCATAAGTTCGAAATGACACAGTTTTGACGAAGAGAACTAGTGTAAATAACCATCACCATCACCATCAGGTACCGCTTATAATAAGTAGAATTTGATTTTACCAATAGAGTGTAAGCAATAAATTCAGCCAAAATGTCACACCACTAGCTAAGGTAATGTGTAAACATTAATAGTTGAATTATTCAATATTAATCGCCGACTGAATTTACACCTTTGAATCGCACAACCGTAATGATGAATTCTTGAAAAACTACATGAATTGTAAATTAATTAATATTTGAGAAATAGCAATTATTATTTAGTTTATTTAATGTTTGGGAGTTGTTTTTTATTATTTGAATGCAATTGTAAAAGTTATATTTGCATGTATCGATATACGATATCGGTGTAACTTTAAATGGTTTTAAATAAAAGGTAATTACCTAATGAGTTTTGGAAATATTTCACCGTAAGATGGGAAAAATAGTTACCGCCCATAGATGGAGGGTGGGTTTAGATTTAGCTGAGAATTGATGAGAAATAAAGAGGGAAGTTTTTAAGGAAGAAATTGGAAAGGTTTCAATGATTCCATTAAAAACAAAATTCTTTTCCTTCTTTCATTAATTCATTCTCTTTCAAATTAATTTTCTTTCTCTCCTCCTTCATGCCATGCCCAAAAATTGAGGTCACATTCAAACCTAAAACAAACTCCAAATCAATGAAAATAACATCAAATAATATAAAACACAAGTGCTTCATCCATCTTTTGCAAGGATTGAGGGTAGATATTGAGTTCTAAGGAGATTTCTTCATTCAAGGTGCATTCTCTTGGCAACATCTCAAGGTAACAATTCTAATTTCATTTATTCATTATTCACCTTGTTCATATGATTTAGATTCATCATATATTTCATATCATCTAAATATTTTTTTATTTGGTTACATAGATTGGATTCCCTTTTGCTACATCTTAATTAATTATATATGTTCAACATGTTGTTTTGATTTAGATCCGTTTTAAGATATACTTTGATTTCTTACCTATTCATTTTGTCACCATTAGATCTATATCATACAGTTTCACGTTTAATTAATTATTCATATTGTCTATATAGTTTAAATTTGAAATCTCTGCAATACACACACACATGCGTGTGCATGCATGTGCGCGCGCGCATGCGTGTGCATGCATTATTTGTCCTATCTATTTTTATTATTGTTTTAAGTTTTCAATTTAATTTAAAAAAAAGATTGAAATCTAAGTTTTAATTAATAATACAATTCTATTACCGATACAAATATAAACATATGTAGTTTGTTAATGTTTGTATAGATTTTTGTGTTTGTGATTTTGAATATAATCCTTTTGTTATTGCATACTTCTGTTTGGATATTCCAAAAAAAACTTTATAAACATAGCTAGAATTCTGTGAAAAATATCACAAACCCTTGAATTTCCTTTTTAATTAAAGTTAGACTACAATATGGTACTTTATTTTAAAGTGTATACTAATTTACAAATTTCAGATCTTGTTTTAAGTTTAAAACATTATTTACAATATTTGTATATGCATGTGTGTATATTAATTTAACTTAATATTTAGAAATACACTTTTGTGTAAAATCATAATTTAAATCTCAAACCCTTCCTACCTTTGAAATCAGATTCATTTTTTTTAAAAATTTCAAACCTATAAAATAGTAAAACATAATTTTAACACATTTATATGTATGTATGTATATTTATATATAAGCTCTATTATATATGTATACACACACACATGTTAATATGTATGTATGTATTTTAAATAATACTATTGTCAACAATGGCATATATGAAGGAAACATTATCTATGCACACTTCTCATACAATATAGTTAATATCGAATAATATCACTAAAATCTCAAATCGCTCCTTAATCGATATTTTTTTCTAAAGTATCGTTATCGATATATCATCCGATATTTGCTGATACATCGCTGCGATATTCAGTGTAAAATCCCCGATATTTTTAAGAATATCATTCATTATTGTATGTCTTAGAGAAAATAAATTTACTAATAAATATCTTCACATTCTCAATATATGTTTTTAGTATATGATGAATGAAAATACATAGAAATCCTAATGCTCTAATTTTTTAGTTTTAACTATAAATTTTTTAATCTATTTCATTCTTATTTTAACAAAGAAACTTTATTTATTCCATTATTTTATTTGTTTTATTTTGTGTGAATACTTTATCACTAAAAACTAGATTGTTTATGAGCTACTTCCCTTTTTAGTCATAATTTGGTTCACGTTTCTAATTGGTAAGTTAGGTTATTTAAATTGATTTTATTAGTTATTATCATGCACCAAGAACTAAAACTTTGAAGAGTAGTTGTGACGACCCTTCGGAAGGTTTAAATCGACAATATTCCACACATGTCTGACTTAAATAATCCGGAACATAGATAATCAATGGGGTTAATTAAGAAAAATAAGAAAAGAAGAAGAAAACAAACACAAAATCTCGCAGCGGAATGAGAAAATATAATAATCAAATAAATAGTTCATGAAGCTGTTTATACAATACATTTGATTATAACCTATACAACATTTATCAGAGTTATAAATACATTAAGAATAAATAAAGTAATATAGCAAACAACATGATGCAGGGATAATAATAGTAATAGTATACCAAATCTTCGTCTTCGTCCTCCAGAATAAATCTTCAATGAGCTGAAAAACTCAGGACTGACCCGAGCATAAGGAAAAGACAAAATGCTCGAGTCAGGACTAAAATATCCTTATGTAAGTCAAATAAATATCGCATATAACATGAGTGTAATAGCGTCAGAGATGTTTACGGGATTTCACATCTCCTATCCAGTGGATAACGTGCGTGCATTAACTCAAGAGATGTTATAGGGTTTTCCATCTCTTAAGGATCCGTCAAAATATTTATATGTAGTAGAATACGTTACATTTATAATGTCTAATCAATAAAATAAATATTTTTCTTAGCGTTAAGGCTTTACATTGATCCCCCTTAACGTGTTCTTATGAATTGTCATACATTTTGCATATAAAACACTAGTAAACGATCAGTGGATAGGGATGCGCCGTGATACGACAACACTAAACCAAAATCATATAGGTCTCGTATAGGGATAAAAGTATGACAAGGCACATTAGGTAATGCTCAAGGTAGGATACTACCAGTTCGAGTCGCAGGGCAGGTGGTAATGCATCATAGTCAGGACCGCCCATCGCGTCCATCCATCCCATATCGATTCAAAGGGAGGCTATCCCAAATCAAGGTGTACCAATCGAAACCAACAACAAGAGTAATGATACGGACCGAGTCCAAGAAAATCGAAGAACGGACGTCCGTTAGGGATAATTAGTCCACTTGGTCCTGTCAAGCCAACCTGTTTTAGTCATTTCAAATTGGCACAAGTGCCGGGGTCTATCCATCATCGTTCTCTTTCTTCAAATCCAGCAAACGACGCAAAATTCAACCACTTCGTTCTGGAGTCTCCTCCGCGTACACAATTGTTAAAGTGGTTCCAGTATCGACAGAGAGTATGCTCATATCCGGCCCTTGTCTCTTTAACAATCAAACGTCGTTTTACACACCGGTTGGTACTTTTACATTTCGAAACAATTCGCGTTTGATATCAAAATATCATATTCGCTTCAAAATCAAATTCATTTCGAAATCATCATATTTACGTAAAATATACCATTTAATTCAAGATCATCTTCGTCTTAATATCTCGATTTCACTTCCAAAATCGTTTCGAATTTCAATTTAGGTTATAACTTCATTTTAACCCAATTCGTATTTAAATCGAAGATTTAAATATAAACATTTCACCCTATTGACCAGCTTGAATTTTTTAGAAAATAGTTTGAATAGTTTTAAAATAGTTTAAATAATTAAAATAGTTAAAAATAGTTTAAACGGTTAAAATAATTAGAAATAGTTTAAATTTTTAAATAGTTAGAAATAGTTTAAATGGTTAGAATAGTTAGAAATAGTTTAAATGGTTAGAATAGTTTAATATAAAATAGTTTAAGTATCAAAATGGTTTATATAGAAAAATTGTTTGGAAAATCCAAAATAATTTGAATATTTTAAAAAAATAGATTTCAACAGTTTATATCAAAACAATTTATTTGAAAATAGTTTCAAAGTCAAACTGATTCAATTTCCAAATTTTCCAATTCAAATCACTTTTAAATTTCCATTTCGATTTAGTCGATTCAATTCTGGTTTAAAGTAGAATTTTACCTCGTTTCCAAATTAATTTCGATGTCAAGTTCAAATTAATTTCAATTTAAATTTCAAATTAATTTCAATTACACTTCCAAAATAATTTCAATTTCAAATTTTGAACCATTTCGATTTCTATCAATTTCGAGTTCGATTTTCAAAACATCGATTTCAAAACACGTAGATCAATTTACTTTCAATATCCAAATCCTCAAATATAATTCAATTTCGAGCTCAATTTCGTAATAGTTCGATTTCCATAAATTCGATTTTCATTTTCTTAAAATCAAATCATTTAAATAAATTTCAAATCAAATTTTTTAAAATCATTTAATTTAACAAATCTGGTGTCCGTATATAATTTTCTATCCTATGGCCAAGTGATCAGCTATTCCAATTTTATTTCAGGGATGGATATATATCATTTCAACCCAAATCACAGTGTCATAGGTATATATAATTTCAACCTATTTCTTAATTTATTCAAAATAATTAAATTACAGTTTATATATTGTAGATAATTTACCAGGTGGTAACAGGATATGTATAAAAATAAATAATGTCCAATCATCCAAATACCAACAATTGGCATCCATCACAATCAATCATCCAAATAGTCAAAATAATTCACAACCCTTTCATATTATTAGTATCAGGTAATTTACTGGTAATTAAATTCCAATTTCAAATCTAACTGTCAATTTTAATTTTTAACAGTTAATTCAAATGATAATTAAATTTATCAAACAACGACCAATAAATTTATATCTCTTCATAATTTCAAATTTAACTACCATAAAAATATTCTAGGACTTGTGAGCGTTATAAAACACTCACCTTCAATTTTCAATTTTAAATCAAATCGAACGACGTTAGATTTGATTTAAAATTTTAACTAGCTCCAAAAGACTCCAAATCAGTTCTAAAATGTAGTGCTCGTCGCTACGATCCCGTTGCCGCTTGTTTCGCTCAATTCCGACCTAGTCTGTAGGAGTTATACAATTTTTAGTTCATTGATATAATTAAATTAAATTAGACACTAATATAATATATCTTTTAAAACCCATTCCCTATTAACAAACCCGGCCCGCTAAAAATGCTTCTTCTCCCCCATCTAATGCCTGTACACGACACTGTGAACCCATTCCAGGCGTGCACAAATTCGAGTGATATGGAGCTCGACTCCACGAATTCAAATTCCGACAACGCCAACACGTCACTCTCTACGATCTCGACCCGCCTACCACCACTTCGTCGACTCCACCACCCTCTAGCGATTCACGACCGAGCCTCTCCCCCATGAATCACTGTAGCGACACACACCCCTAACGGCGATCGAACCTCCTCAAAATCCTACCACAGATGCGAAATTCGATGATGAACCCAAAAAAAACACCCAAATGCCTCGCCACCTCCGAGAATTATCAAACCCTAGCTATCTTTGCTTCACTGTAAAACTATCGCCTTTCCCAAACCATTGCCGCACCCATCGTAACTCATATGAGCAGAAAGCTCGTGAAGAATTATGATTTTTAAAATTGTTTTCATAATTTTCAGACGAGTAGAATTGGAGTTGTGAATTTTTGAAGCTTCCATTTCTATGTTTATTCATCTCTGTTGCGTGCTCTGTTGAAATTGAAGAAAGGGGCAGCTTGATTTAAAAGGTAAGGACGGGTAGGTTAGGGTATAGGTTGGCTAAGATGAAAGAATTTGGGCTGATGTGAAGGTATGGTCAAATCAAACTATATATTATTATTATTATTATTATTATTATTATTATTATTATTTTAAATTCAAATATCTAGATATTTATTTCGAACTCTTATCGAGGCGTGCCGCTAGACGTTCATAATGTTATGCCCCTATTCCGAACGCAATGGAAAAGGTTTTGAGTCCTAATTCGATCGTATGGAGAAGATATCTTTTTGGACCCAATTATTGTATTGAATTTTCGATATTAATTTTAGCGCATTTCTATCTCATACGACCAAACGATGACTCAAGATACTACGAAATCTGAAATCCAATAATAATTCACTATTACGGATCTAATGGAACTGGTTTCGTCGAATTCCAAGACTGTGCCTCAGAAGGTTATTTTAACGTCTCGATTATAATGTAAAATTTCCAATTTCTAATTATTCACTTTTAAATCCAATTTTAAATGTTAACAATCTTCATTGTTGTTTAAATAAAATTCACATCAACTTCCGATATCATATTCAATCGTATTAAATTCAGAATTCAATTATTTAAAAAATTTACAATATTAATTTAAACAATTTAATTGTTCAATATTCAACAAATTTCAGTATTAGATTTTAAATTAATTCTAGTTATCAATCAATTACTTTATTTACATCTAATGAATTCAACATTTATTATTTAATCCAACTATTGATTGTAAACACATTCAATGCATAGCATTACCTTTCAATACTTGTTATTACTTAAATCTTCGAAATTAGTTTATTTCAAAATTTTAGTCAAGTCCATATCCAATAACTATATTAATAAATCATTAAATATTTTTATTTTTAACAATTTATATTCATTAATTACACTAAATTTAACAATCTAAAATAGTTAAAATTTCGGTAGAGTCTCCTTTGCGCAGCTCGATCGGAACAACTACAAAACCGCTACTACGAGCCCAAACCAACAAAAGAAAACAAAAGCCGAGTGGCTCCAACATAAAACTATCAAATCAAGTGACAAAATAAACATGTGACTTTTTGTCGGGCAATCCAAAATTTTCTTGATTTTAAATACCTGCATCTTATTTACAATGATATCCAATCATTTAATTTAAAATCATTTTATATTTTGCATTTTCAAATTTCCAATATTTGCTTTACTAAAATCGTACGATGTACATATATCATTCATACGCAATATCAAATCTGATCGCTCACTCGATCACATAATTTCACTTCCGAACTAGTATCGTTCACACGACTCTCTAGTGCGGACTCAGATTTGGTTCCTTGATCAGAAACCATTATTCTCCTTGTATAGTCATATACTATGATAGAGAACTCCCGAATAACTAAAAATCCATATCCAGTGTTCACCGTCGAGAATCGAGTGAAAATTTCCAATTTGGATCGATATAAATTATCTCGAAATTATGTGCTCGAATCTGGATCAAATTGTTATACGAATAAAATAATCTACGTACAACTTACGTGTTCATTTCTATTGATTCTTAGCTATACCAATTCCTTTGTTTACATTTAATTCATTTCCTTCAATTATTCACAGCTATCATTCACATTCATCCTATTCACTTTGCTTAATCTCTTAGTATATTTTTTTAATACCAACCTCTTAAGAGTTTTCTCATCAAATTTTCTTAAGTCAATTATAAACATTTTTATACAAAAGTTCTTATGTTTATTTCCACTTCACCACTTAAGTTTATATCCACTTCTATTCAAATTCAAATTAAATACCATTTAACTCAATTCATTTGTTTCAAATTTTAACCATATTCTAAATCAAATTCAACTCACTAATTAATACAATTAGTTCATTCCTTAATTCATTTTCAAAATTTATTTTATTTAACCTAACTTAGGCTAATTTTCTTTCCATAACTCATTTATACTTAACTTGAGTTAAGTTTAATTCCATAGTTCAAATTTCAGAATTTTCTTTTTCTTGCATTCATATTCAACAATTTTAATCATTAACTTTTACTTGCTACTTTTCAAATTTCATAAGTTATCAAACTTAATTTCTCATTTTTTTCCAATAAAACATTTAAAAGAAACCCCAGAGTTTAAAAACCTCATTCTAAAGTATTTCAAATCAATTTTGAAATCATACATATATATACACACACACACACACAAAATTCCACTAGTATATCAAATCAACCTTTTGAATTTCAAAACCAAAACCAGTTTTCCAAAACAAAACTCCAATTGGTAGCAATTTCTCATTGGAAACTCGAAAATGAACGTGGATGATGCTGCAGTCATCACCAAAATTATTTTCCAACGACCGAAGTGAGTTCAGCGCTTTTATTTCTTTTAAAATCATTCTTAATATTTTTATTCAAAAATACTTCCAAAATAATACTATCATTATATTTTCTCCAAAACACTTTGAAAAACATTTCCAAAATCTCTTAAGATTTAAAACTTCCCAAATACTTCATCCAAATACATTTGAAACAATCCCCAAATTTTCGGGATTTAAATTCTGGTTTGAATCCAATTTTAGTTACAACTCGTATGTATAATCATACTTATACAATTTCTATTTGGTTATATATCCCACTCCACTTTTTTTTAAATCTTATTTGATTATGATATTAACAATCAAACATTCCAATATACTATAATAATTTCTAGAAAATATTTCTTTTATATCAAAATATAGTTTGGGTAAAATTATTTCATTCACCCTTTTTAAAACAATACCTTGTTTAAGAGTTTAGAAACCCCTATCGATACAGCTGTACTTCCCGTACCGACCAGAATTCATAAACACTCAACCGATAAGTCAACACAATATAAAACATTTCATCATATTCACTAACAAATACGCGCTCATATCTATCAATACACTCAAACTCATTCTAGGGTGCTACTGACCATATCTCTAATGAGTTACCCCATAAAGCTAAGGTTATCGCTAAACCAAAGCTCTGATACCAATTGTGACGACCCATATTTCGGAAGGTTTAAATCGACAATAATTCACATATGTTTGACTTAAACAATCTGGAACATAGATAATCAATGAGGTTAATTAAGAAAAATAAGAAAAGAAGAAGAAAACAAACATAGAATCTCGCAGCAGAACGACAAAATATAATAATCTAATAAACAGTTCATGAAGATGTTTATACAATACATTTGATTATAATCTATACAACATGTATCAGAGTTATAAATACATCAGGAATAAATAAAGTAATATAGCAGACAACATGATGCAAGGATAATAATAGTAATAGTATACCAAATCTTCGTCTTCGTCTTCCAGAATAATTCTTCAATGAGCTGAAAAACTCAGGACTGACCCGAGCGTAATGAAAAGACAAAACACTCGAGTCAGGACTAAAATATCCTTATGTAGGTCAAATCAATATCATATATAACATGAGTGTAATAGCGTCAGAGATGTTTACGGGATTTCACATCTCCTATCCATTGTATAACGTGCGTTCAATAACTCAAGAGATGTTACGGGGTTTTCCATTTCTTAAGGATCCGTCAAAATATTTATATGTAGTAGAATACGCTACATTTATAATGTCTAATCAATAAAATAAATAATTTTCTTAGCATTAAGGCTTTACATTGATCCCCCTTAACGCGTTCATAAGCATTGTCGTACAGTTTGCATATAAAACACCAGTAAACGATCAGTGGATAGAGATGCACCGTGATACGACAACACTAAACCAAAATCGTATAGGTCTCGTATAAGGATAAAAGTATGACAAGGCATGTGAGGCGATGCCCAAGGTAGGATACTACCAGTTCGAGTCGCACGGTTGGTGGTAATGCATCATAGCCATGACCTCCCACCGCGTCCATCCATCCCATATCGAGTCAAAGAGAGGCTATCCCAAATCAAGGTGTACCAATCGAAACCAACAACAAGAGTAATGATACGGACCGAGTCCAAGAAAATCGAAGAACGGACGTCCGCTAGGGGTAATTAGCCCACTTGGCCCTGTCAAGCCATCCCGTTTTAGTGTAACGCCCCACTCTGAGACCCACTGTAACAAAGAGTATTACAGGAGTAATACTGTCTGTTAAAGCAGAGAATAGAGTATAGTGGAAGCGACCATTTGTAATCAAGCTATAACTATCTACTGAATACGTCGAATGGATGGTATCTATATTTTTTTTTCAAGTGGTTCGACATATTCGGTAAATACTTATAACGAAATTACAAATGGCTAAAGATCTATCAGGACAAAGCATAGTAATAAATGATAAATCATCACAGAACAGAATCACATAACAGATATAAAATCCCAGAACAATACATCGTCAATACAGATCCAAATACTATAAGTGGGTACAAAGCCACTGCCCACACATGTGGGTCAAAAATATGTACATATCAAAGTCTGAATAATAACAGAGTAGTGGAATAGTGGACAAATAAAAGTGCTATCTATTAGCATAGCAGATAATGTCCAAGCGGAAGCATAGAAGCTAAGTCCAGAGACCTAACCTGAAACAACTCGGTCTGACCCGAGCGAAAAACACTCGGGTCAGGCTAGCTAAACAATCAGTAATAACTGAGATATATAATAATGCGGTACCTAAATAAAATAGTACTTATCCAAAGAGAAGTATATTATGAACCACATGAATATGATGACGATCCCTAATCATCAATAAACAATAAAAATCTCCAAAGAGAAATCAACACCAAAGTGTAGAATAAATAAAATCGCCTTATATCATCGGCGTAGCCAAAGCTATAAAAAGATGCCCATAGGCAATAATCCCAAGAGTGACCAGAGTCTGTAATCAATGCCCAAGCAAAGATCGATGCTCCAAAGAGCAATGAGGATATACTAAAAAGTCAATGAAATCCAACACTGAAAAGCAGTGTCCAGAGACACTGTGAATCCACAAGGCAATCGCACTTACATCGTATGGTTCCATAGAACCAACACTGAATGGCGGTACTCGAATGGATATAAAAATCATCAAATAATACCAATATTGCACGTGCACCGACCAGAGTCGTTGTTGCCAAGTACTGTAGAGTTGTGATCGATCACTCGCACAGATGCGGAACGCGCGAGACGGCAAGATCCTTCCCAGAAGGATAAAGGCCCAGAGGCGCATGCCGAAAAATAAACTGCTCCATAGAGCAGGTGTCCAGAGACGGTTGCCCAGAGGCGTGGTGACCCAGAGGTCCAGTACTGGCCGCCCAGAGGCTAATGTGTCACTAACTTCTTGGAGAGGAACCCGTAAAGTGTTAACAATGAGTCACATACCCCACGTTCGCACTAAACGGTTTCCTAACCAATAGCAAGCTCACACTCCAAACAATAAAAAGTCCACCTCGTATCATCGGTAAACTAGACCCAAAGGTCAAAACGATCAATCGAATAGGTCGGGGATTAACCGGAAAGAAAATACACACGGTTCCATAGGCCGGAGATTTCCTAACCGTTTAAGCACCTTTCCACTTCGCTCGACGTGCTAAAAAGTGAGTGTGAGGTTTTTATTATAGAAAATAATGGTGCGAAACGGATTTATAATTGATTTTGAAATCACTTTAAAACGGCTTTTGAAAACTCTTATATTATGGAGTAATTAATTTAATAATTAAAAATAATATTATATAATAATTTCGAAAGCCATTTAGGAGTGAAATATCTTTTGAAAATGATTCATAAAACCCGTGTACAAAATCTAGAGACAAATCTCAAAGAAATCAATAAAACCAGAAAATCACTGAAAAATATTCCAAGTGTTTGTAAACATTCAAAAAAACTGACGCGAACCCAAGTTCGGCAATTTATTTAGACCAGTAAACTGTGTCCAAATGTCATGAAATTTGCAGGCATGTAGTCCAACATCCCTACTTTAAGATGCAAAAACAATCGGGAAATTCTGACTTGAAACGAAGAAACGGCGTCGTCTCAAAGTCGGACAAAAATCATAAAACTTTACTGTGTCAAAACAGTGTAAAGGTCCCACTTCGACAACATGGTCGAAGGGTCACATGAACTCAGATCTTGAGGAAAATTTGCAGGAGCGTAGTAAAGTTCTCCTACTTTGATATGCAACAAGAATCGTTCGGTTTCAACTTGAAACGAAGAAACGACAATGTTTCAAAGTTGGTCCGACGATAACTGAAAATGATCACTATTGTAAAACAGTTTCTGGATGCTACTTCGGCAATAGAAACGAAGTACCTAATGCACCCAGATCTAAACCAAACTTTGCATGGTTAGAGATCTCGATCTCATCTTTTTAACGAGACCAAAAACGATGAAATCCGACAAAGGACGAGCCCGGGATGGCGTCGCAAAGTCGAGGTTCTACGCTGAAAACAACGGGAGAAAAGAGACTAAGGCCTATAGCTATGCACTAACTGGCCAGAGATGAAAAAACCACAATTTTGGCATAGTAAACTTCAAATTCTGGCAAAATGAATAAAATGAAAGTTGTAGCTTAGTTTCTAAGCTTTCCGGAATGACCAAGATCGTCAAATTCCGACCAGATATGAAAATTCTATGACTAAAACAATTCTCAGATCTAAATTTTATATCACTGTCGTTGTGCTCTCGGGACAGTGGTAAGAATGCACAGTTTTCACCAAATTAACTTCGAAATTTCATGAAACTCAAAACATGAAAGTTTTAGCTCTAAATCTATGATTTCCAGAACATCCAAAATTATTAGATTTGGATAAGAAACGAGTAACTTATGGCCAAATCAATTTCAGTTATTTATTTTATCAACCCTGTAGTTTGTTGTCAGGTCAGCGACAAACAAGCATGATTTCGACCATTCAAACCTCAAAATTAGACAAAGCACAAAACATAAAAGTTATAGGGTACAGAATACGCTTTGCAGAACTTCAAGAAAATATTAATTCCGATTTAAGATGAATGAGATATGCCTAATTTACTAACAGCAATAAACTAATTATAATTTCAGCTAGCATATATTACAAGTACCTTATGTGCACACCCCAAAATGAAAGCAAAGATGATCAAAGAGCTATGATTCACATGTTACATAATAAAACATGTGTTACTAACTGATTACCAAAATCAAAAGATGATTAAACACATATTAGAAGAGGTTTTTAGCAATATACCTCTCTAGAAAGCAACAAAGACTACTATAGCATCAACCCAAATTAGCAAAAGATGATTAGGAGGCTATAAGATCACAAAAACACATAAAACATGTGTTACCAAATCAATTTCAGAAATAAGAAAGATATAAAAATGGATTTGAGGTGGGTATTTGCATTACCTTTGCATAGAATGACTTGCATAAGCTAAAACTAGAAGGAGATGAAGATAGAGGTCATTTTTGTTATGAAAGCTTTAGGAAATGATTAGGGTTTTGATTAGAGATGAATAAATGAGGTTAGGAGAGTTTGAGATAATTTATAGAGGAGGTTTAGGGTGGGTTATTGGGCTAGGTTTAGTAACCCAATAAGAAGAGGGTTATTTACATGTTTCCAACAATTAGTCTAAGTGTTCATATATGTTTATAAAACTCATTTTTCTTAGCCAAACCCGTTTTAAAATCTCTCCTAAAATATTTAACTTTCCAAAAATAACATTTTATCCTCATTTTAAATCCCATATTTCCCATTTAATTAAAATAGCCTTTTTCAAATAAATTTTTGTTATTCCAAATCCTTTTATGCTTCATTAAAATAGATAAAAATCCTAACTTTTATTTATTAATTGGTAATGCAAATCCCGGGTTGTTACAGACTCCCCCCCTTAAGAAAATTGCGTCCCCGCAATTCCTTAAGATAGATGTCGTTTATAACGTCACATCCCCAAAAGAAGTGATAGAGATAAAATAGAGAATTCTCACCCGTAGAAGAAGATGGGAGAAAGCCAGGATAAGAGCGTTCGATAGATTCTCTGGTCTCCCAAGTGTAGTCCTTAGGATTCGGTGACCATTGAATCTTCACGAGTGGAACCTCTTTGTTGCGAAGGTGTCTAACCTCCGAATCAAGCACACGAAGAGGTTGCTGCTCCAAAGATAAATCAGGTAAGATCTCTAAATCAGGCACAGCATGCGGCTCAATGATAGAATCAGGGTCGCGGACCCACATGCGAAACTGGGAAACATGGAACACGTCGTGCATTCTAGAGAAGTGAGCAGGTAGAGCCACACGATAAGCCATGGGGCCAATGCGTTCCGTAATAGGAAATGGTCCAACATAGCGAGGAGCCAACTTCCCTGTAGAGCTGAAACGCACAGCCCCTTTCATAGGAGATATCCGAATAAAGACATGGTCACCAATGGAGAACTCAAGAGGCTTCCTACGGTTGTCCGCGTAGGATTTCTGGCGGTCCTGTGCCTCTTTCATTCTCTGACGGATAAGAATAATCTTCTCAGAAGATTCCCGAACTGAATCTGGACCAAGAAGGTGCTTCTCACCAGATTCTAACCAACAAGAAGGAGAGCGACATGGCCTTCCGTAAAGAGCCTCGAAAGGTGCCATGCCGATACTAGACTGAAAGCTGTTGTTGTAGGAGAACTCTACAAGCGGTAAGTGCTCCTCCCAACTACCTCCGAAATCCAGAATACAACAGCGCAAAAGATCCTCTAAAACACGATTCACCCTCTCCGTCTGACCGTCGGTCTGAGGATGATAAGCAGTCGAGAGATTCAGCTTTGAGCCCAAAGCTGACTATAGGCACTTCCAGAAGTGACTAGTAAAGATAGTGTCTCGATCACAGACGATAGAGCTAGGAATACCATGAAGTCGAACGAATTCCTTCACATATAGCTTGGCAAGCTGAGGAGCAGTCCGAGTGGACTTAATAGGAATGAAATGAGCTGATTTGGTCAAGCGATCGACGATGACCCAAATAGAAGTATGGCCTGACCTCGATCGAGGCAGACCGTCAATAAAATCCATGGATATCTGATCCCATTTTCACAATGGAATCTCTAGCGGCTGAAGAAGACCGGATGGACGTTGGTGCTCAGCTTTGATCTGTTGACAAGTCATGCAACGGCTTACATAACTTGCAACATCACTCTTCATGCCCTCCCAATAAAATAGGTGACACATGTCGGCATACATCTTGCTCGAACCGGGATGGATGGTGTACTTAGTGCGATGACACTCGTCCAGAATGTCATGCCTAAGTGATAAATTAGATGGTACCAAAATACGGTTCTTCTTGTGAAGACACCGATGAGAATCAATAGAATAATCCAACAATATCTCATCACTGGATTCCGACTCAAGGAGATGAATATATCGCAACAAGTCTGGATCCTGCCGCTGAGCATGGGCAATGCGATCCAATAGAATAGGTCGAGCTTCCAAGCTGAATAACAAGATCTGAGGATCAGAAGACGGAGCTCGATTTCGGATATCACACATAGAAAGAGTCTCAAGAATATCCCACTCGGCTATCATCATAGAAACTACTGCCGAGTGTTTGCGACTGAGTGCATTAGCCACACGATTACCCTTGCCAGGGGTATACTGAATATCTAAGTCATATGAGGCGAGAAACTCAAGCCATCGCTGCTGCCACATATTGAGATCTCTCTGGCTGAAAAGATACTTCAGCGACTTGTGATCGGTGTAGAGAATGAAACGTTCGCCCAATAGATAATGACGCCACGTCTTCAAGGCAAAGACGATAGCAGCTAACTAAAGATCATGAGTAGGATAGCGAACCTCATTCGGACGTAGCTGCCTAGAAGCGTAAGCAACTACCCGATCCTTCTGCATAAGCACAGCACCGAGGCCGCTACCACAAGCGTCGGTGTAAACAACAAGATCCTGGTTACTCTCAGGAACCACAAGAATAGGAGCATGGGTGAGAAGTTCCTTCAGTCGCTGAAAGGAAGCTTCACACTTATCAGACCAAATAAAACGAACCCCTTTACGAGTCAGAGTCGTGAGGGGAAGTGCAACTCGAGAGAAATCCTTGATAAACCGATGGTAATAACCCGCCAGCCTAAGGAAGCTGCGAATATCATTAACGTTCTCAGGCTGCTTCCAATTCTGAATAGCTTCGATCTTGGTAGGATCAACAGAAATACCCTCAGATGATACAATATGGCCCAAGAACTTGACCTTGCTCTCCCAAAAATGGCACTTGGAGAGCTTGGCCTTAAGCTGATGCTGACGAAGAGTATCCAAGACGATCCGCAAATGATGAGCATGCTCTGCCTCGAATCTAGAATAAATAAGAATATCGTCGATGAAAACCAGAACGAATCTATCGATGTATTCCCGGAATACTCGATTCATAAGATCGACAAAGAAAGCCGGAGCATTCGTCAAGCCGAACGACATGAACAACCACTCAAAAGAACCATGACGAGTGCGAAATGCTGTAAGAGGAATGCTGTCTTCCATGACTCGTAGCTGATGGAATTCGGTGGCAAGGTCAAGCTGAGAGAAGACCTTCGCACCGCTCAATTGGTCAAACATGTCGTAACGGGAATTAGAGTTAGACATGATTCAATGATAGATAATTAATTAAGGAATACTACAGAATATAACAGATTCCTATACATATTCCTAACTTATCTATCAATAAACATAAGGAAGGGATTTGATTTAATTCGGATCTAATTTAAAATGTATTGTACTAAGTGTACCTGTTCTGTGTTTATTATGCTTATTCCTGAAACCAGGCTCTGATACCAAGCTGTAATGCCCCACTCTGAGACCCACTGTAATAAAGAGTATTACGGGAGTAATACTGTCTGTTAAAGCGGAGAATAGAGTATAGTGGAAGCGACCATTTGTAATCAAGCTATAACTATCTACTGAATACGTCAAAAGGATGGTATCTATATATTTTTTTCAAGTGGTTCGACATATTCGGTAAATACTTATAACGAAATTACAAATGGCTAAAGATCTATCAGGACAAAGCATAGTAATAAATGATAAATCATCACAGAACAGAATCACATAACAGATATAAAATCCCAGAACAATACATCGTCAATACAGATCCAAATACTATAAGTGGGTACAAAGCCACTGCCCACACATGTGGGTCAAAAATATGTACATATCAAAGTTTGAATAATAACAGAGTAGCGGAATAGTGGACAAATAAAAGCGCTATCTATTAGCATAGCAGATAATGTCCAAGCGGAAGCACAGAAGCTAAGTCCAAAGACCTAACCTGAAACAACTCGGTCTGACCCGAGCGAAAAACACTCGGGTCAGGCTAGCTAAACAATCAGTAATAACTGAGATATATAATAATGCGGTACCTAAATAAAATAGTACTTATCCAAAGAGAAGTATATTATGAACCACATGAATATGATGACGATCCCTAATCATCAATAAACAATAAAAATCTCCAAAGAGAAATCAACACCAAAGTGTAGAATAAATAAAATCGCCTTATATCATCGGCGTAGCCAAAGCTATAAAAAGATGCCCATAGGCAATAATCCCAAGAGTGACCAGAGTCTGTAATCAATGCCCAAGCAAAGATCGATGCTCCAAAGAGCAATGGAGATATACTAAAAAGTCAATGAAATCCAACACTGAAAAGCAGTGTCCAGAGACACTGTGAATCCACAAGGCAATCGCACTTACATCGTATGGTTCCATAGAACCAACACTGAATGGTGGTACTCGAATGGATATAAAAATCATCAAATAATACCAATATTGCACGTGCACCGACCAGAGTCGTTGTTGCCAAGTACTGTAGAGTTGTGATCGATCACTCGCACAGATGCGGAACGCGCGAGACGGCAAGATCCTTCCCAGAAGGATAAAGGCCCAGAGGCGCATGCCGAAAAATAAACTGCTCCATAGAGCAGGTGTCCAGAGACGGTTGCCCAGAGGCGTGGTGACCCAGAGGTCCAGTACTGGCCGCCCAGAGGCTAATGTGTCACTAACTTCTTGGAGAGGAACCCGTAAAGTGTTAACAATGAGTCACATACCCCACGTTCGCACTAAACGGTTTCCTAACCAATAGCAAGCTCACACTCCAAATAATAAAAAGTCCACCTCGTATCATCGGTAAACTAGACCCAAAGGTCAAAACGATCAATCGAATAGGTCGGGGATTAACCGGAAAGAAAATACACACGGTTCCATAGGCCGGAGATTTCCTAACCGTTTAAGCACCTTTCCACTTCGCTCGACGTGCTAAAAAGTGAGTGTGAGGTTTTTATTATAGAAAATAATGGTGCGAAACGGATTTATAATTGATTTTGAAATCACTTTAAAACGGCTTTTGAAAACTCTCATATTATGGAGTAATTAATTTAATAATTAAAAATAATATTATATAATAATTTCGAAAGCCATTTAGGAGTGAAAAATCTTTTGAAAATGATTCATAAAATCCGTGTACAAAATCTAGAGACAAATCTCAAAGAAATCAATAAAACCAGAAAATCACTGAAAAATATTCCAAGTGTTTGTAAACATTCAAAAAAACTGACGCGAACCCAAGTTCGGCAATTTATTTAGACTAGTAAACTGTGTCCAAATGTCATGAAAATTTGCAGGCATGTAGTCCAACATCCCTACTTTAAGATGAAAAAACAATCAGGAAATTCCGACTTGAAACGAAGAAACGGCGTCGTCTCAAAGTCGGACAAAAATCAAAAAACTTTACTGTGTCAAAACAGTGTAAAGGTCCCACTTCGACGACATGGTCGAAGGGTCACATGAACTCAGATCTTGATGAAAATTTGCAGGAGCGTAGTAAAGTTCTCCTACTTTGATATGCAACAAGAATCGTTCGGTTTCAACTTGAAACGAAGAAACGACAATGTTTCAAAGTTGGTCCGACGATAACTGAAAATGATCACTATTGTAAAACAGTTTCTGGGTGCTACTTCGGCAATAGAAACGAAGTACCTAATGCACCCAGATCTAAACCAAAATTTGCATGGTTAGAGATCTCGATCTCATCTTTTTAACGAGACCAAAAACGATGAAATCCGACAAAGGACGAGCCCGGGATGGCGTCGCAAAGTCGAGGTTCTACGCTGAAAACAACGGGAGAAAAGAGACTAAGGCCTATAGCTATGCACTAACTGGCCAGAGATGAAAAAACCACAATTTTGGCATAGTAAACTTCAAATTCTGGCAAAATGAATAAAATGAAAGTTGTAGCTTAGTTTCTAAGCTTTCCGGAATGACCAAGATCGTCAAATTCCGACCAGAGATGAAAATTCTATGACTAAAACAATTCTCAGATCTAAATTTTATATCACTGTCGTTGTGCTCTCGGGACAGTGGTAAGAATGCACAGTTTTCACCAAATTAACTTCGAAATTTCATGAAACTCAAAACATGAAAGTTTTAGCTCTAAATCTAAGATTTCCAGAACATCCAAAATTATTAGATTTGGATAAGAAACGAGTAACTTATGGCCAAATCAATTTCAGGTATTTATTTTATCAACCCTGTAGTTTGTTGTCAGGTCAGCGACAAACAAGCATGATTTCGACCATTCAAACCTAAAAATTAGACAAAGCACAAAACATAAAAGTTATAGGGTACAGAATACGCTTTCCAGTACTTCAAGAAAATATTAATTCCGATTTAAGATGAATGAGATATGCCTAATTTACTAACAGCAATAAACTAATTATAATTTCAGCTAGCATATATTACAAGTACCTTATGTGCACACCCCAAAATGAAAGCAAAGATGATCAAAGAGCTATGATTCACATGTTACATAATAAAACATGTGTTACTAACTGATTACCAAAATCAAAAGATGATTAAACACATATTAGAAGAGGTTTTTAGCAATATACCTCTCTAGAAAGCAACAAAGACTACTATAGCATCAACCCAAATTAGCAAAAGATGATTAGGAGGCTATAAGATCAAAAAAACACATAAAACATGTGTTACCAAATCAATTTCAGAAATAAGAAAGATATAAAAATGGATTTGAGGTGGGTATTTGCATTACCTTTGCATAGAATGACTTGCATAAGCTAAAACTAGAAGGAGATGAAGATAGAGGCCATTTTTGTTATGAAAGCTTTAGGAAATGATTAGGGTTTTGATTAGAGATGAATAAATGAGGTTAGGAGAGTTTGAGATAATTTATAGAGGAGGTTTAGGGTGGGTTATTGGGCTAGGTTTAGTAACTCAATAAGAAGAGGGTTATTTACATGTTTCCAACAATTAGTCTAAGTGTTCATATATGTTTATAAAACTCATTTTTCTTAGCCAAACCCGTTTTAAAATCTCTCCTAAAATATTTAACTTTCCAAAAATAACATTTTATCCTCATTTTAAATCCCATATTTCCCATTTAATTAAAATAGCCTTTTTCAAATAAATTTTTGTTATTCCAAATCCTTTTATGCTTCATTAAAATAAATAAAAATCCTAACTTTTATTTATTAATTGGTAATGCAAATCCCGGGTTGTTACATTTAGTCATTTCAAATTGGCACAAGTGCTGGGGTCTATCCATCATCGTTCTCTTTCTTCAAATCCAGCAAACGATGCAAAATTCAACCACTTCCTTCTGGAGTCTCCTCCGCGTACGCAATTGTTAAAGTGGTTCAGGTATCAACAGAGAGTATACCCATATCCGGCCCCGATCTCTTTAACAACCAAATGTCATTTTACACACTGGTTGGTACTTTTACATTTCGAAACAATTCGCGTTTGATATCAAAATATCATATTCGCTTCAAAATCAAATTCGTTTCGAAATCATCATATTTACTCAAAATATACCATTTAATTCAAGGTCATCTTCGTCTTAATATCTCGATTTCGCTTCCAAAATCGTTTTGAATTTCAATTTAGGTTAAAACTTCATTTTAACCTAATTCGTATTTAAATCCAAGATTTAAATATAAACATTTCACCCTATTAACCAGCTTGAATTTTTTAGAAAATAGTTTGAATAGTTTTAAAATAGTTTAAATAATTAAAATAGTTAAAAATAGTTTAAACGCTTAAAATAATTAAAAATAGTTTAAATGGTTAAATAGTTAGAAATAGTTTAAATGGTTAAAATAGTTAGAAATAGTTTAAATGGTTAGAATAGTTTAATATAAAATAGTTTAAGTATCAAAATGGTTTATATAGCAAAATTGTTTGGAAAATCCAAAATAATTTGAATATTAAAAAAATAGATTTAAATAGTTTATATCAAAACAATTTATTTGAAAATAGTTTCAAAGTCAAACTGATTCAATTTCCAAATTTTCCAATTCAAATAACTTTTAAATTTCCATTTCGATTTAATCGATTCAATTCCGGTTTCAAGTCGAATTTTACCTCGATTCCAAATTAATTTCGATGTCAATTTCAAATTAATTTCAATTCAAATTCCAAATTAATTTCAATTACACTTCCAAAATAATTTCAATTTCAAATTTTGAACCATTTCGATTTCTATCAATTTCGAGTTCGATTTTCAAAACATCGATTTCAAAACACGTAGATCAAATTACCTTCAATACCCAATTTGAAATCCAAATCCTCAAATATAATTCAATTTAGAGCTCAATTTCGAAATAGTTCAATTTCCATAAATTCGATTTTCATTTTCTTAAAATCAAATCATTTAAATAAATTTCAAATCGAAAATTTTAAAATCATTTAATTTAACAAATCCGGTGTCCGTATATAATTTCTATCCTATGGCCAAGTGATCAGCTATTCCAATTTTATTTCAGGGATGGATATATATCATTTCAACCCAAATCACAGTGTCATAGGTATATATAATTTCAACCTATTTCTTAATTTATTCGAAATAATTAAATTTACTGTTTATATACTGTAAATTAAAAATAAATAACGTCCAATCATCCAAATATCAATCAATTGTCATCCATCACAATCAATCATCCAAATAGTCAAAATAATTCACAACCCTTTCATAGTTATTAATATCAGGTAATTTACTGGTAATTAAATTCCAATTTCAAATCTAACTGTCAATTTTAATTTTTAACAGTTAATTCAAATGACAATTAAATTTATCAAACAACAACCAATAAATTTTGTATCACTTCATAATTTCAAATTTAACTACCATAAAAATATTCTAGTACTTGTGAGCGTTATAAAACACTCACCTTCAGTTTTCAATTTTTAATCAAATCGAATGACGTTCGATTTAACCTATAATTTTAACTAGCTCCAAACGACTCCAAATTAGTTCTAGAATGTAGTGCTCGTCGCCACGATACTGTCGCTGCTTGTTTCGCTCAATTCCGACCTCGTACGCAGGAGTTATACAATTTTTAGTTCATTGATATAATTAAATTAAATTAGACACTAATATAATATCTTTTAAAACCCATACCCTATTAACAAACCAGACCCGCTAAAATGCTTCTTCTCCCCCATCTAATGCCTATACATGACACAGTGAGTCCATTCCAGGAGTGCACAAATTCGAGTGATACGGAGCTCGACTCCACGAATTCAAATTCCGATAACGCCAACACGTCACTCTCCACGATCTCGACCCGCCTACCACCACTTCACTGACTCCGCAACCCTCTAGCGATTCACGACCGAGCCTCTCCCCCATGAATCACTGTAGCGACGCACACCCTTAATTATGACCGAACCTCCTCACACTACAAGAAAAAGTGTTTTTTATAACGCCAACAGATAATGCTTTATTCCATAGTGTTATTGTTTGGTCTAGTTAGTTCCTTTTATTTAAAGTAGAATCAGCTCGGCAACACTTAAAAGAAGTTGGCTCCCCACGTATTCTTACTCCGCGTGCGCTTTTCTCAAATTATTTCCCTCTACCTTTTCATTCCAATTTTTCCCCTCTTCCTCAATTCTCTCTCTTCCAAATCCCAAATCACTCCTTCAGAATTCTCCTCAGTAAAATACAGCATCTTCCTCTTCGCAGTTCAATTTGAACATTAATACTAATACTCAAATTAAGGACGGTGACCACAATAATCTGGACAGCCCTAGTAGTGTTGAAGCAATCGTCGAAGAGTATGATTGGTCGCACCTAAATAATGATGATGTCAATAATGAAGTCAGCTTTCTATCTTTCGAGGCTTCAAATTTGATTCCCCACGTTGGCAATAAAGTAAGCGATTTTCAGATTTGTTTCTATTTGTTTCTATTTGTTTGGAATTATTTGTTAGTTCTTAGATTTAGGATGATATTTTTGTCAATCCATGTTAATTTATCAAAATGAGATGTAAATCTTATTTACTTTCTTGATTGTTGGTAGACAAATTGCGAATCTATTTCTGTTTCATTTAATCTTATATGTGCATGTTAAATTTCCTGACATGGAATGTTATAATGTAGGTTAAGAAACTGTTGGTGTATTAATAGAATTAGCCATTAAGGATTGTGCAATTTGTAGTAGGTTTGGAACGTTACAGATGAGATTGTAGTTCATAGCAATTAATATTATCCTTGAAATGCTTTATCTTGCAAACTTTCCGTATGATTCATTGTGGAGTTATGCTAATTATCAGGATTTCAATGCATACATTTGTTTTTGTCAATCTTGTCTGACAATTAGAAATATATGCATACAAATACAGAAGAATAGGTTTATGCAGAAAAACATGGTTATTTTTTTAAGAAAACCTATTTGTGCATTAATATGAATGGTGTTGCATTCTCTAAGAAAGCAAAAAAGGATTTTTTGATCAACATGTTGGGTTCTAATTTTCCTTGCATCGACGCTACACTACATTGATGTATGTCAATCGAATAAGTTGCAAACTTATATCTTGACTGACATTTCAAATTGATCGTGTATTACAAATTAGCTTATAAGAACACTAGTTATACTACGGCTATGTGCTGTCTTGCTTATAGTATTATGTATCACCACTAATTCATACTTTCTCTTATTGTAGTTGTGGTTTTGCATCAAGTTCAGTGGTACTTTGTATTCATAATTAATGTTTTCAATTTGAGCTGGTCTACATAAAAATAGGTTTCACCTTTAATGCAACAAGTAGTTTAATTTGGTAAAAGTATACTATTTATCACTACAGGACTCTATTATGGAACACAAGATTGAGTATATCAATTAATTTCATAAAAAGTATACATTTATTGTATAGTACTTGGTATTTCGGTATAAAAAATCCCATGCATATTAACGTATTTAAAAGGTTGGGCCTTGTATTATATAACAATTTGATATATGCAAGATTGATACCTTTTAATCTATAAAGTTTGGCCATAACTTTTTTTTTACACATTTCAGGTTGGTGAATTATATAACCTTTGAAACAGAAAGCCAGAAAGCAAAATCCTTGTTATATGTGGTTCAAAATTGGACCTCGTATTGTTATAGTGTTTTTACATAAAGTAGCATGTTGTTATATTTATGCAATACTGATGCATGTTCTTGAATTGTGGTTTATCATGATTTTACCTTTGATCCAATAAGGTGTCTAATTTTCTGAAAACAAAATGATTACTCTAATAACAACCTATTCTTTAGCATGGAGGACTCAACACTTCTTCTTCTTTTTTAGAAAAAAACGCGCTTACTATTATACATTTACTGGGTATTTTGATATTCATGATATAAGAGCATTCGTTGTCCACATACAACATGTTCGACATCTGCATTGTTCACATATTTCTTCACTGTTCACCGTGGTTGCCAACCTACTTCTTCACTGCTTGCTGCAACAGACAACGCCTTTCATTTAGGGCCTGAAACTTGGCATCAGTTGTAGCATTTCTTTGTTATCCCAAACCTGCACATACATGTCTCCTCTCTTATGCAACGTTGACAGCTTCAGTTCTACAGTTATGAAACTGACGGGTCTCTTGACAATCGTTTCTGCTAAAGCATCGTCTTTCTTTCATTTGCCAAAGGACATCGTGTGCTCTTATTACTATTCCTCTCAGTTCAGAAAGAAGCATCTCCTTCCTTTAACTGAAGCACGTCAATCTTGTCTGATCAGCACAACCCTTATGTTATGAACATGCTGCTAGTAGTCTTTCAGTTTAGACGATCAGCCTCGCCTTCATCATTTCTGGTTGTCATCTGTAGATAGCTACTGGAGCTACATATATGGTATATCGTTCCACTCGTATTATTATTTTTGTAACATGATCAATGTAATCCTTAAGGCCATGCTCCATTCATATGGCGGCAGCCACTAAGCTTGCACTTATTTATAACATCGATCAATCTATTAGGTAGACCCAAATGACACTGAATGCAGCTTATAAAAGTAGTTTAGCATAACTGCAATTAGGTACAACGAATGAAGAGAAGACACATCAATATAATGTATGCTTCAATACCCAGTAAATGTTAGCTTTCATTCATTCATGAATATTAGAATAATGTTAGCCTTCATTATTGAAAAC
This sequence comes from Allium fistulosum, assembly GCA_030737815.1. NCBI lineage: Eukaryota > Viridiplantae > Streptophyta > Magnoliopsida > Asparagales > Amaryllidaceae > Allium > Allium fistulosum. The sequence continues at coordinate 338,476,429 of CM060904.1, read as the reverse complement.
TTAAAAATCTCAATATAATTTATGCTTTGTTGATTTGTTATATTTCTAGTATTCATAGAGCAACTTGAAATTGTGTTGCACACCTCCATAAGGTTTTTGCCTTTCTAGCTTCAGCTTTAGTTTTATAGTTGTTTTTCCTCAACTTCAATATTATTTTCCTCCAATACTTCAATACTGTATGTTTAGATTCAAAACTTTTGCAACTGACTTGAATGAATTGTTGCTTATATACTCTCAGCCATGAGAAACTTCTCTGTAGGAGCCATGATCAGAGCGTATCAGAGTATGGTGAGCAACATTCAATTCCAGTTTGAATGTTGTTTGTTCCTAGTAGTGAGAGTTTTAATCACGGTGGTTCTTACTGTATCACTCTGTTTTTGAGTCCATTTAATTTTTGAACAGTCGTTATGTTCTTCAGATTTGTTACTTCTGGCAAAGTACCTAGGCATGTTGAAATTTTCAAACCTTTTATTGCTGGACTTACCAATTCAACTGTGGATTAGGTTCTTTCTCTTTTATTCTTCTCAAGCTCTAGTTATTTACTTTGTGTTTGAACTCCTATGTCTTCATGTAATGTGTTTACCAATATCACAATATGTTACCTCTCTTGCAACATTGATTTTGAGAGATTATCACCTTATCATTCATTTCCATCTTAACTTCCATAACATTTATATTGATAGAGAGACAAGATCGAAGTGCAAATATTTGCCATGAAAAAGGAACTTTGTTTTGATAAAGAGACAAGTATCAATCAAAAATATATAATAATGATAAAATTTATATTAATAAATATTTAAGCCATTACGATCAGCCTACTATAATCAATTACTACACTATATCAAAATGAATTTGATTTAGGAAGCTAGTGCCAACCTTGTTCATTAACAAAGCTTTATAAAAATTAAATAAGCTTATAAAGATCAATTAAGTTTATGGTAATAAAAAAATTATCTATAACTTTTTAAAAAATTAACTAAGTTAACTAATTTTATATACTAATACTAATAACAACAACAATCATAGTAGCAATAATAAAAATAAATAAACTAAGTTTATAAAATTAACTAAGTTTATGGAAATTAACTAAGTTTGTAATAATAATAATAATAATAAATAAATAAGTTTATAAAAATTAACTATGTTTAGAATAATACTAATACTACTAATAATAATGCTTCTAAATTATAAAATATTAACCAAGTTATAATAAAGATAAAGATATTGATGTTGAGTTGTGTTAAAGAAATGAATCAAGTAATTACAAGAAAGACAAGTTGCATCAAGTAGATAAAATTAAAGTCTATAAAATAAAGGTTTATAAAAGATAAATAATTCACCTATGTGCTTATTGTACATATAATTACTCAATTTTATGTTACAAGTATTGAGCATGATATACTTATTTGCACCAAAGATATATTTATCACCTATTTTTTAACACAAAGTTCATGATATAACTGTACATTTGTATTTTCCAGAATTCCATTTCTAATATTATTTACATCTTTACACTTTTCAAACTTTGATTTTAGAGTTATGATGTTTTTGTACTGAATTTTTTTAAATGATTACAAAATCCGATGATCTTAACCTAAAGCCTTTTATTTGAGCCATGAAGGAAGCATATTGATTTACTTTTGATATGCTTAATTTTGTTGAATATTTGCATGTTTGCATCAATCAGTTTGGATTTACTTTTCTTATTAATGAACATTTCCTCTATTTTTTCCATTATTATAAATTGTAGTAATCTAATCAATTAGCATACTAATTTTGTTCTAGGCACACCTCGGAAAAATTTCACTCGCAAACTCGCACTTTCCCTCGCACCATCGCACTTTCCCTCGCACCATCTGTAACAAAAGACTCCTCTTTCAAGCTTTTGTAAACTCATAGCGAAAAGCTCCAAATCTGGAAACTCAGGTACATAGTTTCCATCCATAATTAAATATCTTACCTCACAGTTTAACTATATAGTCCCAAAGTCTTGCTTGTCCCGGCAATTCTGTAATTTAAACAAAGTCGAGGATAAATGTGCTTTTAAGGAGGGTCGGTTTTAATGGTTATTCAATAAATTTTATGAAAACTGAACCTAAACCAGGACCCACTGGGTCTGGTTATGTCTGAATTATCTTAGGTTGCTGGTTGGCGCTGTTTTATTTTTCTTAGGTCTGTTTGAGCTGGTTGTGCTGGTCTTGGTCCAAATTGTCAACCCCGTACAAGAGTCTACTAAGGTCAAACATACGTAGTGAACTAGTGATGATGATAAATTTAGCACCCTTGGCATTTATAGTATGTGTCATAATTATGACTTGCAGAACCACCTCAGATATGGCATTTACAGTATTAGAGCTACCTTTATTGTTGCTTCTCATTCTCAATATGTCGGAGTTGGAGAGTCCAGATATGGAGATCGTTTTCTTCTTTTCTTTTCCTTCTTTCTGCACTTGTTAAAATTGAAAAAAGATGGTGGGAGCATTCCAGATATTTAAAATTCTACACCTGTGTAGTTTTAACAAAGATTGGGAGATGGTGGGAGCATTCCACTGGCTGGATCGGTGAAGGATAAATCAAAGAATTCACCATTACTTTTGGCTACCTTCATCCTTGTGGTTAGATCTGATTTTCTGTGTTTGTTTTGACTATTTTTCCTTTATATATTTATTACATCTTGCTTATTGACTGATTGGTAACTATTAAACTACAGGGCGCAGTTTTTATAATGTGATATTTTTACAGTTGATCAGGTTTATGGAAGTGCCTTTTTTGTAGTTAATGTTTTTCCATGGTTAGAATTAAAATTTTATTTTGTTTTTTAACACAAAGATGTTGAAATGAAGATGCATCATGATCTATTGCGTTGAGTGCAACGAATTTATTAAAGATGCTATCTAAAGATGAAATGCTTTAAGGTTGCTCTAAAGATAGGGTAATTTCTATGGCTGAAGCACTATGGATATGAGCAGCATTGAAGGAGTTAATGGGTCAAACTCGGTCCAAATCCATATCATAACTGATGCTCTGCTTTAGATGTGATGATGAAGCATTGTTGTATTACAAGAGGAAAGGCTGAAACTCTATCCATATTTGAAAGAAACTCTGGACAAAATACTGACTCTTATAATTGTAGGTATAGAGATAAATAAACCAAGATATTTAATATCCTTACAAGTATATTTGCAGGTATAATTGCAGGTATAGAGATAAATAAACCAAGATATAATTGCAGGTGTGTGATATGCCAGATGGAGTATAAAAGAGGGGATCACCAAATGACTCTGCCTTGCAAACATATTTATCACTCTTGCTGTGTATCTAAATGGCTCAGTATAAACAAAGTACACTCTTCTCTTTTCCCTTGCCTTCGCATATTCTTTAATTTATTTGTATTTTCTGATTTAAGGTTGCTGTATATTCAGGCTTGTCCAGTGTGCTTTGCTGAAGTATTCGCAGAAGAGCCCAGTAAGCATTAAAATTTCAACACAACCAATACAGAGCTTATCTTTACAATTAGTTTCTTACCGTGTAGACTTTGCCTTGTCGAGAGCTCTTTAGTCATATTCAACCTTGATAATGCTTTGCAAATATATACTTATCATTTTCTAAACTTAGTAATAAGAATAAAATTTCTAGGTTTATATAATAATAATAATAAATATATTTAGCTAAGTTTTATAAAAAAATTAACTAAATTTATGTAACAACAACAACAACAACAATAATAATAATAAATTAACTAAGATTATAAAAGTTAACTTTGTGTATTAAGTTATATAAAATATAAATAAGCTTATAAAAATAACCAAGTTCATAGTAACAATAATAATTTAACAAATGTTTATAAAAATTAACTAAGTTTATAATACTAATAAAAATAATAATAATTTACTAAGTTTATAAAAATAACTAAATTTATTTATATAATAATACAATAATAATTACTAATGTTTATGAAAATTAACTAATTTTATAATAATAATACTAACAACAACAACCATAAATAATAATAATAATAATAAATTAACTATAAGTTTTATAGAAACTAACTTAGCTTATAATATTAATCATACTAATAAGAATAATAATAAATTATAAAATATTAACTTAGTTAATTAAGTTTTATAAAAATCAACTAAGTTTATACAATAACACAATAGTAATTGCTAATGTTTATGAAAATTAACTAATTTTGTAATTATAATACTAACAACAACCATAAATAATAATAAATTAACTATAAGTTAAAAAAAACTAAGTTTATAGTAATAATGATACTAACAACAAGAATAATAAATTATAAAATTTTAACTAAGCTAACTAAGTTTTATAAAAATTAACTTAATTTATATAAAAATAATAATTAACTAATTTTAGTCAGACCGAGTATTACAGATTTTCAAGTAAGGACGTTCTGGAGCTCAGGAGGCGAGCTGGAGAGTAGGAACGTATGGAGAGTTTCTACTGTGATATATGATAGTATCTGAAACAGATTGTTTATCTGTCTTGTGTTTGTAAATATGTTGTAACTCTGATATATTAAAGTGTAATTTGACAAGTACAGTGTTCCTTTATGTAACTATTATTTATCTGATATTATATTTTGATCCACTGCGAATGTGAGGTTTCTGTGTTTTGATGCTTCTGCTTCTTCTTTTTCTTCTATCTCTTCTTCTTTTCTCTAACTATCTGGAAATTTCGGGATCGAAATTTCCGGGTCGTTACATTTACCACTTTAACAGCTGCGATTTTTCATACACGAAAAATCGAACCATTTGAGTTAAGAAGAAGAGGTAGAAGAAGAAAAAAATAGAAAACAACATCAGAATCTAACCATCGCAGCGGAATAAAATATAATATATATTAACAGATCTTTACACAAATCAAAACTATATCTGTTTTATACAATATATCATCAGAGTATATATCAGAGAACACATAACATACAACTGGACAATAATCATGTCAGGTCCTATATACAACAGAGTACACAGCTAAACAACACAGCGGAATATATATATAAACAAGTACGGGAGTACGTATCTCCATCCATTTATCCTTTCTTTTAGATATCTGTATCCTGCTTAGCCATAATATCCATTCACATCATCAAAATCATTTTTTTTATTTCTTTTACAATTAATCTCATTCACATTTTACTTATTAACTCAGAATTATACCTTTTATTTAGCCAATATATTTTTATTAGTCCATAAACAACTTTAAATAAGATTCCAGAGTTTTAAACAATTTTCCAAAATTTTCAAAATCACTTTCGAAACCAACTACATCCAAACTCCTTTAGTAAATTCAATTATCCCTTTGAATTTCAAAACCAACCCAGTTCACAATCATTTCCAATTTAAAACAGTTTGGTAGCAATTTCTCTTTGGAAACTCGAAAATAGACATTATAATAACAACAATTAACTAAGTTTATAATATTAATAATAATAAATTATAAAATATGAACCAAGTTGACTAAGTTTTATAAAAATTAACTAAATTATATAATAATAATAATAATAATTCGTTTATTATGTTATATAAAAATTAAATAAGCTTATAAAAATTAACTAAGTTGATAATAATAATAATAATTTAACTAATGTGTATGAAAATTAAATAAGTTTATGATAATAATACTTTATTTTGTATTTATAAAGTGTATCCTACATTTGGTATATATATGATTCACAGTGTTTCTTTAGCACATGCTGGATGATAGCATGTTGTTATTATTTACGATGCACACAAAATATATTGTTTTGTTTTTACCCATGGACTGGGTTAGTCATTGTTCTTTGACAATTTTTGTACAAATTTTGAACAAGATGGTGTTTCTTTTTATTAGGTTTTTATTTCAGTGTTCTCTTTGAAACAAATAGGATAGTATATTAATCATATTAATTGTCATAGCTTGTTTAGTCTGTAGCACCGCGTAAACTTAACTTTTTTGTTATATGGTCTTTAGTACAACTATATTTCAACGGGTTAGTTAAAATTCAGTGCTCTTTCTCCTTTAGTTCAACTGATGTAATATTTATAAAATTAAATTACGGTGATCTAGTTTTACATGGAATGATTATACAACACACATTATGTGTATTTTGCAGGTGATAAAACCATCTTACTATGGTTTGGAGGATGCTGAAGGTGAGACTGTAAATTCATATCTATCAAGGTATTATAATAATAGCAAATTATCAATTGACGTAATTTTTTCACCCTCTTTTAATGCGCTCATAAGGAATATCCAAAATGTTTTTATACATTATTTATTATTTAGGCTGGTGCAAACTGCATTAGAAGATCTAGAGGATAGAAGATGCATCAAAATGACTGAAAATTTTGTGGAGTCGACGATGTTAGGGTCATTTATTAGTGACATCACTATGTTTTGGTTTTTGTGGTTTAAATTATGAGATATTATATGTATGAATATTTTGTATGTTTAGTATAATGTCTTACATCTCTATGTTTATTATCTTCTATGATTCTTGCATTATTTAAATGATTTTATGTTAAAAAAGATTATTATTGCACATTTTGATATAGTATTTAATATTGTAATTTATAATTATGAAGCAGGAAACATTAGAATGTGAAAAGAAACCATAACGCTTAAAAGGTGTTATAGTTATTTAATAGCGTTGAATAACCCCTATTAAATATATTAATATTACATGCATTTAACAAAAAAACGCTATGGTATCATAATAAGCGATATAAAAAATAACATATAACAGGTCCATAACCGCTATAATAGAACTTATCATAACATAGTATAAGCGCTACCGTTGTTAATGTTTTATAGTGGTTTATTAGTGCCGTGAAAAGTCCAGCATCTACGTTCACATGTCAATGTACAACGTTTAGAATATGCTATTAACTTGTTTTATTGCGGATTATCAGTGCTATATTAGAAAGAAAGATAGCGGATGATTTGCGCTATAATATGCAAACTTTTATAGCGGTTGATTTAGCGCTATGAATTGTCCACTATTTTTTATAACCTGTCGTTATACAGCGTTTATCAAATCGCTATCATAGGCTTTAATAGCATTTTCCTGCGCATCGTAGGGTTTTTTGTTGTAGTGTCAAAACTCTACCCAGATGCGAAATTCGACGATGAACACAAAAAAACACCCAAATCGCCAAATGCCTCGCCACCTCCGAGAATTATCAAACCCTAGCTATCTTTGCTTCACTATAAAACTATCGCCTTCCCCAAACCATTGCTGTACCCATCGTAACTCATATGAGCAGAAAGCTCGTGAAGAATTATGATTTTTAAAATTGTTTTCATAATTTTCAGACGAGTAGAATTGGAGTTATGAACTTTTGAAGCTTACATTTCTATGTTTATTCATCTCTGTTGCGTGCTCTGTTGAAATTGAAGAAAGGGGCAGCTTGATTTAAAAGGTAAGGACGGGTATGTCAGGGTATAGTTTGGCTGAGATGAAAGAATTTGGGCTGATGTGAAGGTAGGGTCAAATCAAACTATATATTATTATTATTTTAAATTCAAATATCTAGATATTTATTTCAAACTCCTATCGAGGCATGCCCCTAGGCGTTCATAATGTTATACTCCTATTCTGAATGCAATGTAAAAGGTTTCGAGTCATAATTCGATCGTATGGAGAAGATAGCTTTTGGGACCCAATTATTGATTTGAATTTTCGATATTAATTTCAACGCGTTTCTATCCGTACGACCAAACGATAACACCAGATACTATGAAATTTGAAATCCGATAATAATTCACTATTTCGGATCCAATGGAACTAGTTTTGTCGAATTCCAAGACTGTGCCTCGGAAGGCTATTTTAACGTCTCAATTATAATATAAAATTTCCAATTTCCAATTATTCACTTTTAAATCGAATTTTAAATGTTAACAATCTTCATTGTTGTTTAAATAAAATTCACATCAACTTTCAATATCATATTCAATCATATTAAATTCAGAATTCAATTATTCAAAAAATTTACAATATTAAATTTAAACAATTTAATTGTTCAATATTCAACAAATTTCAATATTAGATTTTAATTGAATTTTAGTTACCAATCAATTACTTTATTTACATCTAATGAATTCAACATTTATTATTTAATCCAACTATTGATTGTAAACACATTCAATACATAGCATTGCCTTTCAATACTTGTTATTACTTAAATCTTTGAAATTAGTTTATTTCAAAATTTTATTCAAGTCCATATCCAATAACTATATTAATAAATCATTAAATATTTTTATTTTTAACAATTTTTATTCATTAATTACATTAAATTTAACAATCTAAAATAGTTAAAAATACGGGTCATTACAGTAGTAAAGTTATATATTTGAAAAATCGATAAAGAACATGCTAGAAGTTGTAACTGATGTCAAATAAACATTACTTTTTTGATAAATTAAGTGAAAATGAAAATAAAGAAACAATAATTATGGAAAAAATTGCAAATTAATATAGATGATTATATGACTTAAAAAATGAATGTTGTATAAAATTGAATAAAACAATAAAATGCACATTGTATAAATTTCTTAATTTTTATAAGCTTATTCAATGACTTGTGTTTAATAAATATCCGGTAAACATATTATAATCTGTAAACTATATGAAATCAATATTTAATAGTATTTTGGCAATATTGATCCATTGAAAACATAAACTCATTATAACATTATAAAATAGAATAATACGATTTATAACATGTTCTACACATGTCCGATATATCACCAATAGTATCCGATATTATCGTAATATTTTAAAATATCTCATATGGGTACTTGATAGATATTATCTGATACATATATTAACTACTCAGTTCTCATTTGTTGCACTTATACAATATACATTGGATTGTATTTGGATATACTCATATTTCACGCCATGTTTAAATTAATCATCAATGACATTTTACAAATCAACAACCTAGTCAGAGAGAGAAATGAAAGGTTTGTCTCTCCAATTAATGATATTTATTCCCTTAATTGATTGCACTATTAGTAGAGAAGGAAACAAATGGTTTCCTTCGCAAATTAATTTTAATAAGTACTTCTACACACATGGGTGTATTTTATACACTCATTCATGTAAATTTATATCAAATTCAAACTCCTTTAGACTAATCAAATAAATAAAGGATTTAATTTGAAACACCATTTAGATTGAATTTGAAACCTCTTTAGACTTTATAGGCCCAATAGATCCAAAGAGGGAATTTTTTGAAATTTATCCTATAACTCCACTAGCGAGCTGGTCCGATTCCAATAATGATATCAGAGTCCAATAGCTTATGCGGTTTAAATTAGTCATCCTATGGCTAACTAATTAATCTTGCCCACTTAGTATAGTGTCTAGAAAAGTAGTGTCCAGGCTTGGGTAATCAAGTACCCTACCTTCCCTGGCTACCAGCCCGGTCCAAAGGGTGGAGTGAACTCAAATGTTGCCCTTAAAGAAAAGGCCCATGGCCTTGGGCTAATTTTCATAATTATTTTTAAATTAAGACAAGATTTTAATTTTATAAGTTGAATTTAAAATAAGAACATTTTATTATAAAAGGTTATAATCTAACATATATTTTCAAAATGTTTGAAAATATAATGAACTTTTCAAAATGTTTGAAAATATTTAAATATTTTTTTCGAAATTTAAAATTTATTAATAAAATAAGTAAATAAATTAATACTTATATACATGTGTTATCTATATTGGTATATGTTATGTTATTTTAAAGTGTTTAAGATAACATAAGTATAAATGTATGTATATAAAATAAGTTTTCAAAACTAATATAATTTAATTAAAATTGTTTAATTAAATAAATTAATTAAAGTTTAATTAAATAAATTAATTAAAGTTTAATTAAATAAATTAATTAAAGGTTAATTAATTAAATAAATTAAATGTTAACTAATTAAACAAAAATACAAAAATATATAATATATATGTGTTATGCTATAAAGGTTATAGTGTGTGTGTGTGTATTCAATACAAATGTTATATTAGAATAATATAAAATTATTTAAACTGTTAATTAATTAAAATTAATTAAATATGATTTAATTAATATAATGTTGTACATAAGATTATTATATGAGCTAATTAAAATACAATAGTAATGTAATAATGAAACTTATATGATATGAATGTATAAACTAAAGGTGGAACTTTATAGAAACCCTAAATAGACTTAATGAATAAATACATGCGTTAATGTACGTGTACCATGATTCCCAATGAGTCTGACACTTGAATCATGGGAGTATTTCATAAGAAAAGCATTATTTCACAAGTCGATATTACTTAATATAATATGTTAAAGATTATGAATCTTTAATATAAAGTTGTCCTCTGCCATTTATATATTAATAGATTACTTGCATACTCCTTAGTTGTTCAACTTTCCTCAAGCTAGTGATGTTATGTGTAGTACTATTAATATATTTAACAGACGAGACAAGATAACTACATATATTTGTTGAGATTTCCTTAAGATATGTGCACTATACTTACGCCGTCGTAAATGTTGGGTATGAGTGAATAATCTCTCTTTATCTGTTGAGCTTTCCTAAAGATAAAGATGAGATTAGGACAAGGAACCACATGTTAGGAGTTGTATATGATACAACTGATAAGGAGTTATCCATTCTATGTAGGCCTATGATTTGTTGAGCATTCCTTAAGGTCAAAATCCCAAGGCTATGAGTCTTAATACCCACTAGAGAAATCGAACGATTTTTATGTTTTCTTTTGGGGTTTTGAGAAATATAAAAATCTAGTGAGAGCCATATTAGAAAAATGCAGTGATAACATTTAACCTTTCTAATATTTTAAGAACATTTTCTATAAAATGTTATAATAATATACATTAATTAATTTGTGCATTTAATATGACTGATAAAAGTTATCAATTAAACTATACAAATGAACTGAACATTTACAAATAGAAACATAACATATACTTACTAATAAATACTTCTTGCATGTTAATGTTTCATATACCCATGCAAGTACCTAATTTTACAACTACTAAATACACTTTTAATTTCGTCCTTATGTGTTTATTTGCCCGAGACCGTGTATTGCTTTCATAAGTTTTGAACTCTAAAATCAATACAAGACTATGGATATTTTATTCATATATTGTCACATCTAAGTGTTATATGGTGAACAGTCATAGTTTATAATGTATGATACTTCGATGAAATTAGTTCATTCAAAATAGGCGTATAAGTGTACTATAAGATTGATGAAGATCATAGTGTGTTAAATATAACATTAGACCAAAACTACAAAAACAATTTGAGAACTCGATCGCCAAAATGTAATTTTTGATTAGTTTACATAATATGCAACATAATTTATCTCCTTAAATGTTAAGGATGATCAATGAACTTTTATAAGAGTTCATTATGATATTATAGTAAGGTTTTTCTTTCGAATGGTTCGACCATTTAAAATTGAAAACAAATGTATGAGAGAAGACGTCATTTAAGGTACAGTTGGGATGAAGAGAGTAAATTGCCACATCTTCATAAAGAAACATCGAAAACGAAAACTTTAAAATAGCAATTGAGGCTTAACATTGGAATAAGAAATACAGTCTCCGTTTCGAAATGTATTTTCATATAGAAAATTGTATACTATGAGATTTATTTCTTCAAGTTCAAGATAATTGATCAAAGAAATCCCTACAGTAAACCAGTTATAGTATATGAAATAAATAGTCCACGTTAAGTGGATGACGGACCTCTGTATTCAGTATGCCATTATAGTAATGGTAGATGTTTGTACCAAAAATGGGCACAACACTCTTCGGAAGTTTTTGAAGAGATAAAAGTGAAGAATGAAAATTAAAACTGTGGATTATCTAACAAAAACTCCAAATAACAGAAAGTAAATTGCAAAGACAAGCGATTTAGAGTGGTTCGGCGTTTTGCCTACGTCCACTATGAAGTTTGATGATTTTATTGCTCGATTACTTGAAGATTACAGTAGTTAATAATGTAATACAACTGAATTCAAATGCTAAGTGTCAATCTAAAGCAGCGGCGGTGTTCTGGAGTAAATCTGGCAGAATCTGGGCGCTCTTCAGTACTTAGAATTATCCGACCCCTTTTCTGAATGACCAGGGGCTCTATTTATAGGTGTAGGAGGCTGATATTTCGCCTAAAATGAGGGGAGACCAGTTCTGGTACGTCAGGGGGCCCACATGGCCGAAATCTGGAGATCCGGGCCCACTTTGGGATCGATTCGACCCTTGGTTCGAATCGATCAAGAAATCGTCCAATCGAGCTGAAATTTGGTGTGTACATTCTTCATTATGTGTTTGAGCTTCTGTGAAAATTTCATGGCATTTGGACTTGTAGAACTCGAGATATGATCGATTCAATGTTGCATTTCTGGAGAACAGGGATACTTCGAATCGATCTTACTTCGAATCGATTCGGTCGACTCGATGCCTGCTGCGACGTGGCGCGTGTCTCTCGCTTCGATCCGTTTTGTACTCCGGTTTGACTGGGTCGTATCCATGGCTTGGATTCGAGGTAATGGATTCGAAGGACCTCTCCCTTCGAATCGATGAAACTAATGCTCGTTCGAATCGATTTAGACTTGTAGCTATGGACCGGTTCGAAGTTGTCTTGGCCTGGGGATTCGAATGCATGGATTCGAAGGTTCCTTCCTTCGATGGATTCGAACTACGGTGTATGCAAGGGTGGATTCGAACTCAAGGCACATGAAGACTTGCTTGATGTAGTCGAACGCGGTGAATGCCTCAATCGATTCGAAGCTATCGGTTCCGCCTGATGAAGTCGAAGCAATTCTCCTCTGATCGATTCGAACTAGTCTCTTTTTCATGGATACGAGGCAATGCTTGTCTGATGGATTCGAACATAGGGTTCGCCTATGGATTCGAACTAAGGAAGCTCTACTCCATCCTTTGTCGACAATATCTCGAGCATACGAACTCGGATTGTCTTGAAACTTGGATCGTTGGTTCCCACGGCTTTGCTTGACGTGCCTTATCGATTGTAGCCCGATCCGGACTCGGAACAAATTTCATCGATATCCGTAGCGATCCTTACGTGTAACCGACTTCCGAGACGATCTGTCACGGTTTTCTAGTTAAGTCCTTGGTGTCACGGCCTTGCCAAAAGGCGGGATAACATTTGCCCCCCAAAGTATGTCTTGTGTAAACATGACGTGCTTTGATAAGCTGCAGTCTCTCATTGGGCCGTTATGACATGCTTTCGCCGAAAGTTGTATTTTGTATCGCTGTAAGTGACCGTCGTATAATTGTGACTGGCTGTTAGCTTTCTGTGTTATGACGTGATGAACATTTGATCCCTGTAAAATGACAACGATAGTCAAACATATGTGCATATATGTACCACTTCGACTTTGGTGAAAGTTGCATGTTTGAAAGTCGTTGCCAGTTTGGTTTGTTATCGAATTCTGCATCGATCCTCTCCTGAATCGATTTGAGATTCGAGTTTAATCAGTGCATTAATGATTATTTATGACTATCCCTCAGTATCGATCCTCTCCTGAACCGTTGTACAAGATAGTCAAGCAATAATTTTATATCCGAAGCAATGCTTTTATTCCCATTCGATCGTTTTTGATGGATTCGAGAAGGTTACTCGAATTGATACTCTTCGTCGTGCTACAAGTCGATAGTTTTGAAGTTGGCACTCCAAATTGGTGGGCACAGCGACTTTGATTCATTTTCAGTTAACTGCCTCGATCCGATGGAACTTCGAAACGATGATTTTCGGGTGGATTCGAAGCTTGGATGGATTTGTAATTGAGGGATTCGAACTTGACTGTTCGAATCGATGGAGTCGAACGTTTCCCCTGACTCTTCTGACGCCGTGCTTCGAATCGACGCTGCGGATTCGAAGGAAAAGTCTCGAAGTTGTCTGGTGTAGATATTTAAGTCCGAGTCGACGAGGTCGCCTGGTCAGCTTCGAACCGATTGATGCCTTGCAGTGATCGATTCGAAGATACTGCTTCGAATCGATGAGCTAGACCCGTCATTTCCGGTTGCGCTTGACCGGGAGACGAATGGTCTCGTTTCCCCTATATATACCGGGGTCCTGTCCACTTTTAACTTTTTACTTTTACTGTTACGAGAGCTCCTTCTTCGAATCGATTCTTCAGAGCTCCACGTCTTGCACGAGTCAATCAGATTTTACCGAGTCTTAAATTCCAATCGAATTCGTCCAGGTATCTAAGGGATTGATTCGAGTGTAGAACGATGAAGACGGGGTTCGAACATTGACTTCAATCCTTTCTTTTGAGAAATACGAAGAGTAGTAAGAACTGAAATGGGTCGACTCGATGGATATACAAGAGATAGCTTTTTCTACTCGTATTGATTCGGGGACAGGTAGCCCGAATCGATCGAAGATGTAAGATTTTGAATCGATGCAGGGTTAAGTAAAACGAATCGATGAAGAAAATAAGACTTCAAATTGATTCAGGGATAGGTGGTTCGAATCGATACGAAATTTCGCACCGATGGTTTTGAAAGATCGAATCGATCGATTCGAAGCAGTAATATCCCAATCGATTCGAAAGTGCCGAGTATTGATCGATTCGAAGTTATGCATAGCCCATGGATTCGAACTGCTTCTCCACCCCAAGATTTCATCGAGTCGAACTTATGCAGGGTCGAATCGATACGATTCGACCCTCATCGATTCGACTCATATTGATTTGAGTCGATCGATTCGAACATCTGTGCTTCAGGGGCTTCTACTCTTCTGATTTGCTCCAACATCTGAACCATGACCAATTTCAAGTTGAACTTTGATGGACCCATTGAATTTTAGCACACTTGACTCCGACAAGCTTCGGCCTTGCATAATCGAAACTTAACTAACAAATTAAACCTGAATTTCCTTTGAAGCTTGTCGATGGAACTATGACGTGACCAGTAATTTAACTGATTTATATTTGAAATGGTCAGTGGCGTTTGGATGGTGTGGAAGGGACGGTCAGCGATGACGGTCATTTTCATTCTCAAATTCCCAAGTTATGTTGTTCGGATATCTTGCTTCATTCTGTTAAATTTGCTTAAGTAATGCACAGCACTTGCACTGCACGACATGCTCACACACTCTACACTGGGGAATGCACGGGCCATTCACGAACTTAACGTTGCTTTCTGATGAGTTAGCTAATTATGGAATCTTCGAGCTCCCAACAACAAGAGGTACAGAGCTCGACTCCTCCGGTGCTTGAGATTCCCGATATCCCTGCCGATATAATTGATCCAGCTCCAGATGAATTGCCGGAGGCGATATTTATTGAGGACCCTGTTGATTCGGTTCAGTCCAACATCTCTGAATCCTTATTGGGACGAATATGCTTAAAGCATAACATATCTCTTGGTGACGTATTATTGCCCAGCGCCACTGATAGACCGCACAATCCGCCTGATGGATATACAGCATTCTACCGTCATGCTTGTGCGGCTGGAACTCTTCCTCCTTTCAATCAATATATCAGAGGGATGCTATCATATCTAGGAATCGCTCCTTCACAACTTCATCCCAACGGGCACGCGTTGCTGAATAGTGCCTTCGTAATATTTATGGACTGTCTTTTTCGCCCGTCGAGGCCCTCCGAGATCAGACACATATTTAACTTCAACAGCAGGGGTGATAGCCCGTCGTTTACATTTTTGGAGGCAGTTAGAAATTGCCAAGTTGTAGTTGGAGCTTGGACGCGCCTGAGCTATTTCAAGAATGAATGGTTCTACGTTCGGTGCCCTCCGGGTTTCGCTAGGCGATGGTTGTCTAGACGTAAGCGCCTTAACCTGTTTCCTTGACCAATAGCTCTTCGGTGTTAAAATTGACATTTCATTCCTTTTACAGCTATTATCTCTAGGCCCGATGGAGGGCGTTTCAAGGGTACCGTCCGGAGTCTTCAAGAAGTCCCAAGCGAGCTGAGGCATATTGACTCGGTGCTGAACGACTACAACTTAAGAGTTCTGGGTTTGATTGACATTAATCAAAGCATAGTTGTTGAGGGATTTTCAAAGTCCGTCTCCAAGAAGGAAAATAAGAAGAAACCCAAGAAGAGAAAAGCGAAGAAGTCACTCGGAATCAGAATAATCGAGGCGAGTGACGAAGAAAGAACCCATACGGATTCAGAGCCAATGGCTGACCTTTTGGGAAACTTGGAGGAATCGGGAGAAAAACGGAAAGGCAAGGCCGCCGTTTCCAAAAAACTTAAGTCAAAGGGTGGAAAATCTGTAGATGTGTTTCTTCCCGCTTCCGGAGTTATGATTTCCGAGGCCGCCCCTTCTCATTCGAGAGATTCTCTCAAAGGGCTTGACGATATTCCTATCCCAGATTATATATCGATTTCTCATAATCCTGGGTTGGAGGAATTGCAAGATGTCCTAAACATGAACGAGCCCTTTCCTTTAAGTGCGGTCAACACTTCCGGTCGGTTTGGGGGTTTACACATTTACACACACTTCCATGGCACTCCATGACTTCTGCATAGTAAACATTGCTTTATGGGATTTTAATCCGTAATTCTTTCTTATCGCAGGTGAGATGTCAGGGCGTGGCTCCACTCTAGATAGGCTTCGGAATGTGCGCCAATCTTCTCCATTTTATGATTCCCGTAGGAGAGAGACAGATAGGGACCATGGGCAAGGCTACTCGAGTCAAGAACGTTATGATAGAGATAGAGATTACTCGCGTAACCGTTCTGGCTATGATTACTCTGACAGAGACCGGGGATACCAGCACCGACCCCGATCTCGTTCTCCTCCGCCTCCCAGGGCTCCAGTAGACCTCCCAGGGCCATCTCATCAGCAACAGTTGCCTTCTCAATCTTCTCGGCCTGATGCTCAACGGCCAAGAGTGGAACCAACGGCAGCCGCTATAATTGAACAAGCTCCGGCTGAGTTGACAAGCGAGGGAGCTGCTAAACTCGCCCAAATGAAAAACGACTACCCGGAAATTTGCATGGATGGCTATATCTTCCCTCCTAACTTTAAAAGAATCCCTCCGGAAGCTGAGACCACTGCTCATAATTACATCCACGACTTCTATGCTCAGTACAAGGAGTGGTATAAGGCAGCCGTGAAGGCTTCTAGAGTAGCTTTCGACAGGGCGAAGGTCATTGCTGAACGTGATGTTGACATTGCGAAGCAGAAACGCATCATTCAAGTTCTTCAATCCGAAGTGGAAACGTCCCGAAAGTCAGAGCTTGAAACACTTAAGAAACACGAGGGTGTCGTGGCCAAACTAGCGAGGATGCAGCAAGAACACTGCGCCACAGTGGAAGAGATGGGCCATCGCAATACCACCATTGCAGCTGAGCAAGACTTAGCCGTTAAAGAGCTGAATGAGCTCAAGGCCAAATTCGCTGAAATGGTGAAGGAGAAGGATGATGCGAACGCCACCGCTCAAGAGGCTTGCGACCAAGCAGTATCTCTCAGGGCCGAACTTGCTGCGGCGGCGGTCAAGGCTAAGTCTGTGGAAGCAGAGATTCAGGAAAAGATCTTGGAGGAGAGGTCTAGGCTAGATGCTGAGTTTGACGATCTCTTAGTCACGTATAACGCTAATATGCTGGAACACAGAAATTTAGCGTGGCTGGGAGATGACTCCATGATCTTGTACAATGCCTGGACCCGGCTGGTGAATGAGAAGAGAGCAGCGCATCCAGATGGAGCACTTGACGACTTTGAACTGGAGATGCGTCTGCTTACCGAGGATGAGAGGAAGACCCTTCATGAAGTGGTAATCTCTATGGCGAAAGAAAAGCTCGGCGTCCAATCTCTAGAGGCAGGCGAAGGCTCGGGGGTCGTGCATCATGGGACAGGTGTTGGAACTGCAATTCCAACATTGCCCGAAACCACTGGTGCGGTAGATCCCTAATCTGTTCCCGCCTATAATCCTGACCAACCATTATTATCTTCTGCCGAGGATTCTGCCCACGTTTCGGTTTAGACCAAGGAAGGTATTTGAACGTTTCTCATAGTTCAGTTGTGAAGAACTTTAAGCAACACACTTGGCTAACAATCTTCGTTTTGTCGTATTTCAGTGACCGAAGTTATTGTTTCTGCGCCCCTTGCTTTATCAGTTCCTCATCAAACACAAGGGGTTGTTTTTTCTGAAGCCATCACGACTTCTACTTTGATTGGCGAGGAGGGAGATGCAAATATGTTTTCTTTCAGCGCTCAAATGATTGAGGAGCTTCTCAATGAACCCATCGATCCCTCTGCCAACCCGTCCGATGCGGTGAATGAGGCTGCTCCGGCCGCTAGTTTATCTATGCCAGTTATTGGCACATCCGATGCGGCCCAAGTATCTCGTGAGGACGACGTTATTGCTGAGATCGCTGCCGAGATGGCAGCAGGGAATGTTGGTGCTAGTCCACCCGGGCCTGCCCCGTTAATGGTGATTTCGCCGGGTGGTACTGTATTGATCGAGACCGCTCCTGTCCCTCCTCCTGCTACTACTCCTATGCCCCCAGCTCGTCCTCCTAGAAGAACTTCCGTTGCCTCCAGCTCTGAGGAAGATGTCGACATTATATCGCTGCCGGAGGGCAAGCCTGAAAAGAGCAAGCGATTGAGGAAAAAATCGGGCAGCGGATCAGGTGGAGCTACCCCGAAGAAGAAGATAAGGAAGAAGAAAGATTGAACTTCTTTCTCTAAATCTCTGTTGCGTAGGGTAGCATTTTGTTGATTTTTCTATAGCCGTGTATAGATGTGGATTCGGCTCCCACTAGCAGAATTTTTCATAAACACTTTGTAATCAGATTCTTTTTGTTGATAATGGAAATGAAAATCTATTCCCTTTCTGTCTTCAACTTGTTATGTGTTATGGTTCTGCCCCCTGTATTGGGGAGAAGTGTGGAGTTGACGTATGTTTATACCCCGTCTCGTGCTCCGGAGTTTGGAGTAGGATGAATGTTTATGCTCCGTCTCGCACTCTGGGAGTACGGAGTTAGATGAATGTTTATACTCCGCCTCGCACTCTGGGAGTACGGAGTTAGATGAATGTTTATACTCCGCCTCGCACTCTGGGAGTACGGAGTTAGAAGAATGTTTATACTCCGCCTCGCGCTCTGGGAGCACGGAGTTAGAAGAATGTTTATACTCCGCCTCGCGCTCTGGGAGCACGGAGTTAAGTAAAAAGCTTATACCCAGCTCGCGCTCTCGGAGTACTCTGGGGTTTAGGAAAAATGTTTATACTCCGCCTCGCACTCTGGGAGCACGGGGTTGAGAAAAATGTTTATACTCCGCCTCGCACTCTGGGAGCACGGAGTTTAGTAAAATATTTATACTCCGCCTCGCACTCTGGGAGTATGGAGTTGAATGAAGGGTTGTCGTGTATCAACCCATTTCGTGGCCTGATGTGATGGCTTGCCCCCGAGCTCGGGTTTCATTTAGTGAGTGGTTGATTGCTTCACAGCCACTCCCTACTTGAATAAATTCCACTGTGTGATGGAACTTAGCTCTTCGTGCATCGTGATGTTGTACATTGTATTTAATGAATCACAGCTCTGGCTCGAAGAGATGGCATTTTATTGCTGAAATAAGAAAATATGGCAAATCAGTTGCCTTATTACAAATTCTAATTTCGAAATGCAAAAGTAAATTGCTGAATAAAAAACATAATGAAATAAATAAAGCCTGTCATATGTAATAGCGACGGAGACTCTCGCTGTTCCAGGCTCTCGGTAAAACTAGACCGTCCACGGTTGATAGTTTGAATGTGCCATCTCCAAGTCGTTGCGTAATCACGTATGGTCCTTCCCAATTTGGTTTCATGTGTGAAGGAACCGGGTATATTCTCTTGAGGACCAGATCACCGAGATCAAAGGTTCGGGGGCGAACTTTGGTGTTATATAATCGGGCGACCCGACTTCGGTAAGCGGCCGCTCTTAAATCAGCTTCTTCTCGTTTCTCGTCCAACAGATCCAAAGATTCAGCGAGCAATATAGCGTTTGTTTTCGGATCGTAATAAGTTACGCGGTGAGAAAATACTTCTGTCTCCACTGGAATGACGGCCTCCGAGCCATAGGATAAGGAAAATGGGGTGTGTCCAGTTGCGATCTTGTGAGTTGTTCGATAAGCCCATAATGCCATAGGAAGTTCATCGACCCATTTGCCCCCAGCCTTTTCCAGTCGTTTCTTTAAGATGGATTTGATAACTTTGTTAACAGCTTCGACCTGACCGTTTGCTTGTGGATGCGCGACTGCAGAGAACTTTTTATGAATATGAAATCGTTGGCAGAAATTCTTGAACTCTGAACTTTCGAATTGGGTCCCGTTATCGGTGATGATGGTATGCGGGAGTCCAAATCGGCAAATGATATTGCGGACCACAAAGTTTATCACTTTCTTTGACGTAATCGTTGCGAGAGCTTCGGCCTCGGCCCATTTCGTGAAGTAGTCAACTGCGACGATGGCATACTTCGCACCACCTTTTTCCAGAGGCAAAGCGCCAATGATATCGATACCCCACATAGCGAACGGCCAGGGACTGACCATTTGAGTTAACTCGGTAGGCGGGGCTCTTGGAATTCGAGCGTGTTTTTGGCACTTGTCGCACTTTCTGGCGTAATTGGCAGCATCTCGATTTACTGTCGGCCAGTAATATCCATATCGTAGTATCTTCTTAGCAAGCGCTTGTCCACCGGTGTGATCGCCGCATTCTCCCTCGTGTACATCATGTAACACTCGTTTGACTTCGTCGTGAGCGATACACCGGAGGAGTGGAACAGAATAACCTTTTCTATACATGATCCCGTCCTGAATGATGAACCGCGAAGCTTTTCGTAGAATTTGCCTTTTCTCATTTCGGTGCTCAGGCAATATCCCATTCTCAATATAATTTCGATACGGAGTCATCCATGATTTTCTGCTGGGAAAGGTCTCCAACACATCATTCGTTTTGATTTGATCGATGCTTGGGAAAGGCAAAGTTTCGACCGGGACGAGTCCCATTTGCTGTGCTTCACCTGTGCTGGCCAACTTTGCCAATGAATCGGCCTTTTGATTGCGATCTCGTGGTATGTAGTAAATAGCATAATAATCAAACTGATCCAGCGCTTCCTGAACTCGGGCTAGATAAGCAGCTAACCTTCGATCTCTCGCTTGATATTCTCCCCGTACCTGACACACAACCAACTGTGAATCACAATAAACTTCTATAGCGATAATTCTCAGATCTCTGGCAAGCTTTAACCCAGTCAACAGGGCTTCATACTCGGCTTCATTGTTGGTTGCGTGAAAATCAAACTTCAAAGCATAGCATATGGATCGACCTTCGGGGGTTTCTAGTACAACTCCAGCGCCCGAACATCGATCGTTTGATGCACCATCTGTATAAAGTTTCCAGACATATTCAGGAGACTCGCTGGTTTCAGGTAAGTCGTCAGGAACAGTAAATTCAGCTATGAAGTCAGCTAGGACTTGCCCTTGAATGGCTCTCCGCGGAGCATAAGTAATGTCAAATTGGCTCAGTTCAATATTCCACTTGAGTAACCTTCCAGACGTCTCAGGCCGCGTGAGGACCTGTCGTAACGGCTGATCGGTATACACAGTAAGCGGATGTGCTTGGAAATAAGGACGAAGCTTTCTCGAGGCAATGACCAAGCAGTAAGCCAGTTTCTCCAACCTGGGGTAATTTCTTTCAGCTCCGGTCAATCGTTTACTGACATAATAGACCGGTTTCTGCACTCGATCTTCTTCCCGGACCAAAGCAGCACTGATCGCATGCTCCGATACCGCCAGATAAAGGTATAATTGTTCGTGATCAATTGGTTTCGACAAAATTGGTGGCGTAGAGAGATGCTGAACCAGCGATCGGAATGCGCCTTCACATTCCGTGGTCTATTCAAAGTTTCGTTTCCCTTTCCGGATTAGATCAAAGAAAGGAATGCATTTATCAGTGGATTTCGAGATGAACCTGCTTAGCGCTGCTACCTTCCCGTTGAGACTCTGGACTTGCTTGATGGTCTTTGGAGTTTGCAAATTCCTTATTGCCCAGATCTTCTCGGGGTTTGCTTCTATCCCACGGGCGTTGACGATGAACCCCAGAAACTTTCCGGATGCGACGCCAAAGTGGCACTTTAACGGGTTAAGCTTCATTCCATATTCACGCAAGATGCGGAACATTGAATTTAAATCCTTGACGTGATCTGTGGAAAATCGGGACTTAACTAACATGTCATCCACATAGACTTCCATGGTCTTCCCGATCTGATCAGCGAACATTCGATTAACCAAGCGTTGGTAAGTTGCTCCGGCATTCTTTAAACCAAAGGGCATGACTCTGTAACAGTAGAGTCCCAGATCGGTTACGAAACTAGTATGTTCTTGATCGGGTAGATGCATGGGTATCTGATTATAACCGGAATAAGCATCCATAAAGGATAACAATTCGTGACCTGCAGTTGAGTCAACGAGTTGGTCAATTCGGGGAAGTGGAAAACTATCTTTTGGACAGGCTTTGTTTAAATCAGAGTAGTTGACACAAGTTCTCCATTTCCCGTTCGGTTTCCGAACCATTACCGGATTTGACACCCACTCTGGGTATAGAGCATCTCGGATGAAACCATTTGAATGCAACTTGTCAATTTCTTCTTTAAGGGCGGCAGATCTCTCTGGATCCATACCACGCCTCTTTTGCTTGACCGGAACATGTCGCGGATCAATATTCAAAGAGTGACTTGCAATGTTCGGTGAGATTCCGCACATGTCAGAGTGCGTCCAGGCAAAGACATCAAGATTCGCTTGAAGAAATTCAACCAATTCCTGTTGTATCTGTTTTCCCAGTTGAGATCCAACTTTTAGTACTTTCGAGTCGTCATCCTCACTGACCGGGACGTCCACAGTCAGTTCGGCTGGAGACGCTTGATTCTCTTCTACTTCATCTTTATCTTCGCTATCTCTAGGGTCAAGATCTCTAAGGAATTGGTAGTGGTGCCCGGGCCGGGGCCCAGGCGTTAGCTGTCAATTATCAGTAAAACGGACGCAGAGAGATTCCTCTACGCCCTTTCCTTTCTCCTTCTTCTGTGCTTCTCGCAATTCAGCAACATAACAGGCTCTTCCTGCTGCCTGATCTCCTTGAACGATTCCTATACCATGATCGGTTGGGAATTTTAAAGTTAAGCACCACGGGGCAATGGCTGCCCTGAATTCAGCAAGAGCTGGTCGACCCAGGAATGCATTGTACGGTGAAGCAATGTCAAGAACAACAAATTGCAGTAGTCGGACTCTCCTGCGCTCTCCGATCCCCAGTTCCACTGGTAGTTCCACTATCCCAGTAGGTATTGTTGCACTGCCATTGAAGCCATGAACCCGGGATTGGCAGGGTTTTAGGTCTTTTGCTTCCATCTTCATTAAATCGTAAGCTCGCTTGAATAGAATGTTTACAGAACTCCCACTGTCAACTAAGATCCTCTTCATCCAAGCAGGACCAACCTGGGCAGATATGACCAGTGGATCAATCGTTGGAGCTTCGATTTTGTCAGCATATCTGCTTCTGAATATGATATCGTCAGACATCGTTTTTTGTTGCTTAGCCGGGGTTCCATCCTCACAATTACTGCAGCATTCGAAGCTCGCATGCCTGATAGAGCTAGCATACGACTCCATTTCCCTCCAGCTCCTGTCTGCTGGATGAGGACCACCACTTATGGTATTGATAACTAGCCTCCCGCCCGTACGAGCGGGTTCCTCTTGTCTTTCCTGATCTTGCGCACGGTTTGGATTCGATGGGCCCGCACCACCAGACTGCGGCGCCCGCACGAATTGATCTAACTTACTCTCCCTGATCAACTTTTCTATGAGATCTTGCAAATGGCGACAGTCATTAGTATTGTGGCCATAGCTCTCATGAAACCTACAAAACTTTCCCGTCTGAATCTGCCTTTCTGATGACCGCTTCGGAGCGGGTTTCTTATACTGTTCTGTGTTGCAAGTTTGCAGGTACACATTTTCCAGTGATGTGTTTAACGGTGTATAACTTTCAAACATCGGAGCCCTACGCCGTGGGCCTGGATTCGGGTCTCTCTTCTTATTCTGACCATTGCCACCTCTTGGCTGAGTTTGTTTGTTCTGTATGTTTAACTGGACTTTTCCGGAATTGTCACCGGACTGTTTAACTGCTACATTGCTTTGTATTCCCTCACTTCCGGGTTTTGCATCGTCCTGCTTCCTAGACTGTTTCGCGTCCTCTTGCCGTAAGAATTGAGCGGCTTTGGAGTAGAAACGGTCCAACGATGCGGGGGGTTTTCCGGCTAACCAGTTTCCAAATTCAGAATCGGGATCAATTCCCTTTGTCAATGCCATTAAAATTGAGTTGTCGTTGGGATTACTAATTTCCACGCATGCCGCATGGAATCTCTCCAAGTAACGCCTTAATGTTTCCCCACGAGCCTGGGTAACATTGGACAGGGTGTTAACATCTTTGGGTCTGGCAACATGCATACGGAATTGTTCAACAAATTTCTTAGCCAATTGGTCAAATGACGAGATAGATCTCGGAGGTAGTCTTGTAAACCACATTGTTGCAATTCCTCCCAGTGAAATGGGGAAGCTGCGGCATTTTACTGCATCGTCGGCCCTTGCGGCGCTCATTGACCATTCGTATTTCAGTATGTGCTGATTGGGATCAGAACTTCCTTCGTACATAGGGAGAGTTGGCATTCTGAATCGCCGAGGAGGTTCAGCGTATAGTATCTCGTCCGTGAAAGGAGTATGGCTTCGAGAAATTCCCCAATCGTCATTGGTAAGTCCTTGGCTTTCACGGATCATCTGACGTATCATAGTCGAGATGTCTGGCATTGCTACATTTTGAGCATGCTGAGCTAAGGTGTGGTCGGGTTCCACAATGCGAGTTTGGACCGGGCGCTGTCGACGGTCCAAGTTTCGCCTCCTTGGCTCAGCGTCTTCCGGGACGTATGGTTCAGAAGTACGTCCTTGCTGTTGATTACTCGAATCTGGAAGATATCGGGTATCGACCCTTGTTTCTACTGTGGCAGCTGTGACATGATTGTCCGTAGTGTATTGTGGAGTGCGGCCACCTCGTGCTGATGGCCCAGCCTGGAAGCTGGTTGATGGTCCTACCCTCAACTGCCCGACAGTCAGGGCGGGCTGATATCCCGTAGTCTGAGCATAATCTCCGTCTAATCGGGGACGGGTAGATCTATGATGATAGTCAGATGAGGCAGAACTTTCAATGGATGAGCGGGAAACATCATCCCTTCTGGACCTCCTACGGCCCTGGCGGTTCAGTCGATTTGTCAATTCAATATTGGCTCGCAACTGTTCGGCTAACTGTTGCCGACTCTGAGTCAACTCTTGAAGTAACACCTGAAATTCTTGTCTAGTGACTGCCCCAGACGGATCCGAGTGGGCAGTGTTGTCTTGGTTGGATGGCTGCTGTTGAGCAGGATTTTGTCCATCCCTACCTTCTTGTCCTGGAGCTGCAGAAGTGGTTCTCGTGCTAACCATTTTGAATGATGAATCCTTTTCCTAGATTTTATGCAAATCTGAGTAGAATGGAAGGACTGTGAATCGAAGATCTGGATCTTCCTCTTGGATTTGTGCAATCCGGTATCGATGGTAGATCCAAGGAGCAGGAGAAAAAAGCTGGTTTTTTCTCAGTGAAAGCACCAAAGTGTTTGTACCAAAAATGGGAACAACACTCTTCGGAAGTTTTTGAAGAGATAAAAGTGAAGAATGAAAATTAAAACTGTGGATTATCTAACAAAAACTCCAAATAACAGAAAGTAAATTGCAAAGACAAGCGATTTAGAGTGGTTCGGCGTTTTGCCTACGTCCACTATGAAGTTTGATGATTTTATTGCTCGATTACTTGAAGATTACAGTAGTTAATAATGTAATACAACTGAATTCAAATGCTAAGTGTCAATCTAAAGCAGCGGCGGTGTTCTGGAGTAAATCTGGCAGAATCTGGGCGCTCTTCAGTACTTAGAATTATCCGACCCCTTTTCTAAATGACCAGGGGCTCTATTTATAGGTGTAGGAGGCTGATATTTCGCCTAAAATGAGGGGAGACCAGTTCTGGTACGTCAGGGGGCCCACATGGCCGAAATCTGGAGATCCGGGCCCACTTTGGGATCGATTCGACCCTTGGTTCGAATCGATCAAGAAATCGTCCAATCGAGCTGAAATTTGGTGTGTACATTCTTCATTATGTGTTTGAGCTTCTGTGAAAATTTCATGGCATTTGGACTCGTAGAACTCGAGATATGATCGATTCAATGTTGCATTTCTGGAGAACAGGGATACTTCAAATCGATCTTACTTCGAATCGATTCGGTCGACTCGATGCCTGCTGCGACGTGGCGCGTGTCTCTCGCTTCGATCCGTTTTGTACTCCGGTTTGACTGGGTCGTATCCATGGCTTGGATTCGAGGTAATGGATTCGAAGGACCTCTCCCTTCGAATCGATGAAACTAATGCTCGTTCGAATCGATTTAGACTTGTAGCTATGGACCGGTTCGAAGTTGTCTTGGCCTGGGGATTCGAATGCATGGATTCGAAGGTTCCTTCCTTCGATGGATTCGAACTACGGTGTATGCAAGGGTGGATTCGAACTCAAGGCACATGAAAACTTGCTTGATGTAGTCGAACGCGGTGAATGCCTCAATCGATTCGAAGCTATCGGTTCCGCCTGATGAAGTCGAAGCAATTCTCCTCTGATCGATTCGAACTAGTCTCTTTTTCATGGATACGAGGCAATGCTTGTCTGATGGATTCGAACATAGGGTTCGCCTATGGATTCGAACTAAGGAAGCTCTACTCCATCCTTTGTCGACAATATCTCGAGCATACGAACTCGGATTGTCTTGAAACTTGGATCGTTGGTTCCCACGGCTTTGCTTGACGTGCCTTATCGATTGTAGCCCGATCCGGACTCGAACAAATTTCATCGATATCCGTAGCGATCCTTACGTGTAACCGACTTCCGAGACGATCTGTCACGGTTTTCTAGTTAAGTCCTTGGTGTCACGGCCTTGCCAAAAGGCGGGATAACAGTAGAAATAGTGGAAGCATTCCATATAACACTTATTAGTCGCATTAAGTTATGAAATTATTTTTGTAAAACGTACCAATAGTTATTTAAGAAATAATAATTATTTTTCAATATTGACTGAAATATGGACATGGTTTTATTTCACTATGAATATTGTGAATATTCATTATAAAATAAAATTATAGTACTGGTATTTGTGATGCATTGGAAAATACAAAAATATCCAAATTTATTTGTAGTTATTTTGGAATTATGGACTAAGCCTCAGATTTGAGAAATCATTTTTGATAATAAGATTATGAATCATATAGTACTGGTAAATTATATCTTAGAGAATTAAGGCAAAGCACCCATTCAGTGGGAGCATCATAAGAGCTGATGAACTCTATAGGTTTATACATATAGACGTATGCAATTGCAAGTCTATTAATACCACGGTTCCACATACTTTGTTATATTCACCAATGAGTTATCATCGACATTGTAACGACCCGTAAATTTTAGTGGTTTTATTTATTTAATTAATTGAATTTGGTGAAATTTTAAATAATAAAATTTGGAAATTAAAATTTAATATTTGGAATACGTCTAATTAAACATAGCAAATGGTAAATTTTCATCGAATAATATTGAAGGTTGTTTTTTTGTGTAATTTTATTTCAATTTAAATCAGTTAAAATTGATGGTAATAAAATGTTTTCCAAACCTGAATATTTTTCTATAGAAAATTTGTAAATCATCTTCTGAGTGAGACATCATATTTCGTTTCTTCAAAATTGGACTGCAATTGCTCCGTTTATCTTAATTCTCACGTTTCAGCAACATTCTGGTACCGGTTATAGACTTTTGATAGAATGATCGTACCACTAATATATGTATACCGTTTTGATCGTCTCATCGTGCTGATCTCAACGGTGTATTCATTTCCATGTTTCGGTGTTCGGTATTGAGCGAAATCAATAAAACAATTTCATAATGGTATCCGTTTAAAACAGTTTTGGATTTCTTTAACCTTTCAGTACCCATGTGAAATCGTGCAGCCATCAACCATTAATAATGTCAGCCAACTATTAGATTGATGACTTTTACTTTTCCCATTCCTTCTATTTCTAGTATAATCTGGTCCATTTCCATTGGGTCCTTTCTCCTTCCATTTCCAATCGTTCTATACAAAAAAAAGAACAAAAAAAAATGAAAGATGTTGATGCCTGAAGACCTTCCCTTTGCTTTCTCCTTCTCTTCCTTCCACCTCTCTCTTTTCTTCTCACGTGTGTCTCCTCTCTCTCACCTCCCCTCACCCCTTCCAAACCGAAGTCATGCGGTCGCGCAACACCGCCTGTCCCCTCCACTCGCTACTTTAGAGCACCATTCCCCGACCTTCACCACCCACAGTCGAAACCACAACCCAGTCGGCCTTCATTCGTTCTGCCGTAGTTCGTCAGCTCTTCCCCGCGTCCAACACACTGATTGTGCTTGCGACGCCTTCTTTTCCTTGTCCTTGAATTCGAGGGATATATATATATATGTTTGAATGATTAATTACAATTTAGATGTATATATATATATATATATTTAGTTGTTTGCACCAATTGTTTAGTTTTGGTCTGCATGAACTTTGGATCTGATGTATATGTATACACACACATATATATATGAACCTATATAAATTTTATATCTTTTCGTTGTTCACATATGTATTAGTATATATACATGACCCGTTGATTCACAATATTAGTCATATAACTGATATATATTAGTTGTTTAAAGTTTATAAGTATATAATAATTTCAGTTATATATTTATATATATATATATATACGTAACTTCAAATGTATTTGCTTAAGTGTGCATATAATTGTTTCGACTTTTAAATTTTATCTTTGCATTGAATAAAAGAATATATATATATATATAGTTTATATACTTTCTGCACGTAGTCTGTAACATCCTACCTTTTTGTACGCTTAAGCATACACACGTGCCAACTTAAACCATACAGATGGGCGGATTGTTATGGGGTAAATAAGAAAAAGTGGAGAAATAAAAGAAACAAAATAGAATCTTGCAGCGGAACGATAAAATATAATAATCAAATAACAGTTCATGAAGCTGTTTTACAAAACATTTGATGATACTTATACAATACATATCAGAGTTACACATACCAGAGAATGATAATTAATGCAGCGGAATACAAGGGTGTAGTGGAATATAATAAATAGTATTAATAAAATCTTCGTCTTCGTCCTCCAGAAATAGAGCCTTCAAATCCTGAAATGCTCAGGCTGACCCGAGCGAATTGAAAAGACAAAACACTCGAGTCAGAACTAAAAGATCTTATGTAATTTAACTCAATGATAAATATATGAGTGGAACGGCGTCAGAGATGTTTACAGGATTTGACATCTCCTATCCAGTGTCTAAGTGAGTGCAGTAACTTAAGAGATGCTCGGGATTCACATCCCCTAAGGATCCGTTAAACTATTTACTATGTAGTAATATTCGCTATTATAATAGTGTCTAATATAAAATAAACATACTTTTTAATAGCGTCAAGGGGTTACCCATATAGCACTTAACACGTAATAGTCCCAGTAGTCTATCCAGTATTAGCATACTCCCAAAATGGGGGCTACCCTCGATACTCCACAGGCTACGGGAGAAATCACAACTCGTAGTAAAGCTCGCTATGGTAGGTGACACGACACAACTAGGCAATGCCAGGGTAGATATACCAATTATGCATCCGGACTGGTGGTGACGCATAGCAGCCACTACCGCCCACCTCGAACAACACTCCCAAATCGAGGGTTAGCACCAAATAAAATCACAAGTAATAGAATGGTATCGAAGAAGTGTGTCCGATCAGAGGTGCTACCTCTTTGGCCTGTCGATCGCTCCTGTTTTAGCCACCTTATGCCAACACACGGGAGTTGGGTCCACGTATATACCTTAGGATCATCGCCACCATCCTACTTCATTCTGGAAACTCCACCGCGTACATAGTTGTCAAAGTGGTTTTCGGTATCGACAGAGAGTATGTCCATATCTGATCCCAGTCTCTTTAACAACCAATCGTTATTATAACACCGTAGTCGTTTAAAAATATATATACTTTAAAAACCCATAATACCATTTCCATTTCAAAACATAACCTTTATTTCAAAATAGTATATACTTCAAAACCAAATTCAATAATATATATTTTAAATAAAATCCAAATTTTCAATCACTATTCTTAATTTTATTTATAAAACTTGAAATATTCTTTAAAACAATCTTAAACCCAAATCACATAATGTAGTCATATTCTAAATTTCAATCGGTTTCAAATCAATATATTCAAAGATAATTCTTAAATAAATTCTATTTCAAATAAATTCATTTTTCAAACCATATTACTTTCGTAGTTATAACAGTTTCAAAACCAACACTTTGAAACAATAATACTTTAATTCCGATAAAACATTTCAATTTCTATATATATTTCAAATCTTTAAATATTCCAAAATTTCCAAACCAAATCTGATAATCTCATATATTTCTTAATTCAATTTACTATTATTTAGTTTAAAATTATTTATTAAATAAATTCAATAGCATTTACATAAAGCTCAAACTTGAAATATTCGTAAATCAACTTAAAACATCATCAAGTTATACATAGCTTAAATTTTAAGAATTTAACTATATATAAAATAATATTTATTTAATATCAAAATCAGTATTTATATAAACCCTTATTTTTCCAAAAGCCATAGAAATCATTTCAAATATATATATATATAGACCAACTATGTCTGTATATAATTTTCTATCCTATGGTCAAGTGATACAGATATTTATCATTTCAATCCGTAATTTAAAAATAAAATTACGGTTATATATCTTTTCAAACCGCAATCCTGAATAAAATAAATCCATAACGAACTTGCAGATTATAATGATATAAAATAAAACATCCATTAATCCAATATCAATCATCAACCATTTATCACAATCATCATCCAATTAAATCAATAACATCAAAATAGAACAGATAATAAATAATAGGCATTTACTGGCAGTTTATATTCAATAACAAATTAAATAACTATTTAACTGGAAGTTTATATGCAATAATAAATTAAATAACAATTTAATTCAATAAATTCAATTTAACTGAGATGATGATTAAAAATATGCCAAACAGTCATAAATAAATTTCAAATCACATTGTATATCAATTTAACAAACATAAAAAAAATTTAGAAGTTGTGAGTAGGTTAAAACACTCACCTTTGAATTTAAATCGAATTTAAATTCGAAATAAGCCCAAAATTTGAACAGTATCAGAATTCGTCCAAACCAGCGTCAAAGTGTCCGGAATTTCGATACGATCCCAGCAAAACAAACCGCGCATGAATCCAAGCTCGTATGAAAAAGTTATGAAAATTTGAAGATTGAAAAATTCTGGTCCTGGGTCGACTTCGGGTTCAACTTCGGTCCGCCGCCTCAAATCCATGGTGCCTGCTCTGAGTTTTTGCCAAATTGACCCAGAGACCCGAGTCATTTTCTTCCTGACCCGAAGTATCTCCAGGTTTTTTGCTTCTGAAACCCGAAGCGCGACCCGAAGTAGCTGCAGGTTTGCAAATTTTTTTTATTAGGTTTTGGAATTTGGGAATTAGGTTTTGTCTGCCATTGGAATGAGGAGCTAAGAAGGAGATGTACGCACAGAAAAAATAAGAATAATGAGTGGCTAGGGTTTATAACGAGGTATTTATAGGTAGGTCAGAAATAGGATGAATGGACAAGATTGATTGAACGATAAACGACCCGAAAAGCCCGTTTCAACACCGGAACGAAAATGGGTCGATCCATATATCAAAATAGATGTTTTCGATAGTTTTAAAATTCAGTGGGACGGGTTTCAAGACCAAATTCCATCATATGGAGAAGTTATGCAAAAATAAAGTTATTTCAAATTGTAAATTTCAATTTAATTTATTTCGAGGCGTTTCAAGCCCGTACGATCAAACAACAAGACCGATCGTTATGAAACTTGAAATCCTATAATAATTCACCGTTATGGATCCGAAGAAACTTGTTTCGTCGAAATCCGAGTCAGTGGCCAAAATGGCTATTTTCTAGTTAATTAAATAAATTAATATTAAATTAATTAAATCCCTTTTTAATTCAAATTCAATAGTTAACAATTTCTACCCCCCCGATTACATATAAACTTAAAATTCATTAACCAAAATTTCCATGTCCATCAAATAAGGATTAATTGCAAACTTACAGCGTTTACCTTCAATTTAAGTAAATTCAAGTAAATTATATTTTTAATTTCTAATAAATTAATTCAATGTGGTTCCAATTTCTTTATTTAATCAATCATCCTCCTATGGATAAGTTTAACATTACTATATATCCAATTACCCTAATATTTTACAGTCATTACCTAAATTCATATTAACGTAGTATTTAATTACGTTAATTAATTGCAATGGATTTAGCTCTAATTCAATAGATTAAATAAATAGGTAAATAGTTAATAATCATCACCATTAGCCAAGACTAATCTCACTCATAGTTTATTATCAACCAACAAATATTATAATATGATCACTTATCTAACATTAAATTTATCAAATTCCAGTTTATTACGTATTATTACATCCACTAATATACCTTTGCATTTATTTCCCAATTTACTATTTACAATCAATTATAACCTTACAATTGTTTTCAATTAATTGGGTCCCACTAAATTAGCTATTCATTAACTTACATTAACATTATTACCTTCCATCACGGTTCTTCAATCTATTATTATCAAAATGGATGAAATTGACATTGGTTATATTTATTACATTGATATTACCCAATTCATTCTAATGTCAATTTGTCATAGTATTTAACTCCATTTATTATGGATTGAATCCAATTAAATTTTAAATTAATTCCAAATAAACTAATTAGATTCAAATTCCAATCCTTTAGTTAAGTCTATTATTACTCAATAAACTTAGTTACTATTTGTCTGTCTTTCATTACATTAATATATCTAAATTTCCATCTTTTCTTTTGAATTAACTATCCTATTTATGTTATTATATTAATTATCATTAAAGTAACATTTAATTACCTTTATTTGTAATTGGTAAATTAACTGGTAACAACAACCATTTGTCACCATTACACCCTTTATAACTTGCATGTTTATTCTTCACAAACAATTACCATCTATTACATGTTACATTCCAATTAATTAAAATTGATTCCAAAATTTGATTAGGCTTAATTACCTTCTTTATACTAGGTCCATTATTTCTCTATATATCCAGTTACATTAGTTTATATCCTATTACACTAATATACGCCTATTTACATCTTAATTTGAATAATTATTACATTTCTAAATGTGTACTTCTATCAATTGTACACATTAATTAAGGTTAAAAACCAATTAATGAATTTATATTGATTCCATCCTTATACCAGTTTATTACTTTATACATACATTAGGTTTCTATGTAACTTATACATTCACACCTTCCGTTATCATATTAATTGTCATTAAAGAAATGTTCATTATTAGTCACTAATGATTATACCAACTCATATCATACTAATCCTAGTCAATTCCCATTTATTACACAAATTTATATTAATAAATCAACATTTACATTTGTTACTTACATTCAACTTATAACCAAGTTATACCATTTTACATTATTCCATTTATTGCAATTTCATTCAACTTATACAAATTCAGCTTTAATTAACTTCGTTGTTACATTTTATTTAAGTTATTATCTCCTTATTAATTAACAAATTTTTTTCATTCCTTCAATATTAAATTATCAAAACTTTCTCAAATTAACAAATTTAAAACATTGAAAATTACGGGCTGTTACACTCTCCCCCACTCAAAACTTTTCGTCCCCGAAAAGGAGAAAGAAGGGAAGGAAAGAATTAAGTAAACAATATATCTTATTCAAAAGTATTAACTTATAAACAAATAAATTTCAAAATTAATATATATATATTATATCAATTTATAACCATTAATCTTTTTATTATACTCAAATTAATATTATTTGGAAAACATCTTTCTAAAATTCTTCTAAGTCCAAAATTTTCGAATAATTTCGGCATAGTCTCCTTTGTACGGAGAGGCTCGGGAGAAAATATAATATCAAATATAACAATATATAACATATATTTTCCAAATAATATATCCCATACGGGAAAAACAATATAATAACGCTATAAAACCGTAATCCGAGAACGTACCTAATTGTCAGGCAAATTTACGCTTAATTATGAAACCAAAAGCAGTAGTCATTGCTTCCATAACCTGTATTTCACTTATATAATCCAAAAGGGTTAAAATTATATAAAATGAAATATTTAAAGTTGTTTCAACCATAAACAAACAAATCAATATAAACAACAATCATTTGCAACCAACATCATTTACAAATCAACCATTCAAGCAAGACAAACAATTGGTTTGTTCGGGTTAAGACACCTTAAATCACATAGAATGACAAATAACTATGAAGTATTCCATTTACTTAACAGTCTTAGATAAACCCAATAGATTATTCATACATCTAAGAAATTAAAGTATCCTTTACTAAAAAACCCATAAACCAAAACAAACAACAATTTCAACAATAAATTAAGTTCATTCTTATTAATTTCATCTCATAACATTTATTGTTTTATTTCTTTTTCATTCATATAATGATTTGTCTTTTTAATTTTCATTTACTTCTTACAAACATTTACTTTTATTCATTGATTCAATGTTTATTTCATTTATTTTCACTTATTACTTGCAAATATTCATTTTCATTTATTCAGATCATGTCAGTTTCTTTTTTTGCATTATATTTATTCACTCATTCATTATTACTTAATTTCATTTATTTACATCTATTTAATTATGGTATTTATGTTCAATTCAAATTTCTTAGCATATCAATTCATCTACTTAAGTTTATAATCATTTATTTATAATACTTACCTTTCTATTTATTTAATTAGTAGCCTTTCAATTATACTTAAGTTTATACCGACTATAACTTCCAACTCTTATTTATTAAAGAATTTCATTGAATACTTTCATTATTTCAAATTTTACCTATAAAATTTCCCATTACATTTTCTTTTAACATTTTAACTTTTTATAGTTGGTAAGTCATATATATGTTAAAGAATGCAATTGAAAATCATACAAGTCTATCTCATTTCTTTTAATTTATATTTAATGTTCAATAATTATATCTCTTGTTTTATAAGTTACAAACTTCAACTTCATTTTAGTTCCATTTATAACTTAGAATTAAATCTCTTATTTCCTTTAGAGGTTTCAATTTGTTAGTTGAATTTCATTTCACTACACTAATTCATTAATTAACGGAAACATAAGAATTAAATACCGGGTTTTTATTCAAATCATTTAAAAATAATAGATAAATGTATATACTTGCAACTTATATATCTAATTATATTAAAACAATTTATAATTTATATTTGTTTATCAAAATAAATCTGCAGTAAAAATACTACAGTGGCCTTCCCACTTCGAAACTCGAAAATGAATGTCAATGATGCGTGCACTCATCACCGAAATTATTTTCCAGCGACAAATAGGGGAGTACAGAACTTATTTATTTCCAATTTTTTTTTAAAACAATTCTTTCGAATTGTATTGAAATATTTATATCAGAAAATACTTCTAATAATATTATTATTATATTTCAAAATCATTCAAATGAAATTTTCAAAAACACCGGAACTTAAGTTCTAAAATTTCCAGTTTTCATTTACTTTTATTTTAAATCTTATTTCCAACCAATATTTATAAATTTCACTACCTAACAACCAATATATTAAAATCAAATATATATCACTTATAAAATATATTATTTTATATATAAAATATACAATAGGCAAAATTATTTCATTCACCTATATTTTAAAACAAATATTATGTCGGTCTGTCCTATTAAGTGTTTAGAAATCCCTATTGATGTCATAGCATCCTATGCACCAACCAGAATTTATAAATACAAAACAGAACAAATTAATACAATAACAAAACCTTTTTATAACACTAACAAATACGCTCTCTCATATATATATACACTCTCAATGACTCATCATAGGGTATTACTACCCTATTGATAAAGAGTCAGACCCCACAAAGCTAAGGTTTATCGCTAAACCAATGCTCTGATACCAGATGTAACATCCCACCTTTTTGTACGCTTAAGCAGACACACGTGCCAACTTAAACCATACAGAAGGGCAGATTGTTATGGGGTAAATAAGAAAAAGTGGAGAAATAAAAGAAACAAAATAGAATCTTGCAGCGGAACGATAAAATATAATAATCAAATAACAGTTCATGAAGCTGTTTTACAAAACATTTGATTATACTTATACAATACATATCAGAGTTACACATACCAGAGTGATAATTAATGCAGCGGAATACACGGGTGTAGTGGAATATAATAAATAGTAGTAATAAAATCTTCGTCTTCGTCCTCCAGAAATAGAGCCTTTGTAACGACCCGAATTTTCGATCCCGAAAATTTCAGATAGTTAGGAAAGAAGAAAGAGATAGAAGAAGAAGAAACAGAAACACAACACAAATTCTCACATTCGCAACGGATAAAATATAATATCAAATAAAAGCAGTTTACAAAAGAATACCATATCAGTCAAATTTTCATTTTAATACATCAGAGTTATACATACACAACATAGGACATATACAAATCACAAGGCTATAAATAATAGTCACAGCGGAAACACTCCATACGCCCTGTCATCCAGCTCGCCTCCTGAGCTCCAGAACGTTCTTACCTGAAAATCTGTAATACTCGGTCTGACCCGAGCATTACATCAAAGTAACACCCGAGTCAGGATGGAAACCAGCTTGAGTAAACCCATCTAACATGGAATATAACAACATAAAACTTACATAAACCCGGGGGAACTCATATCAATTTACAAATTCGCGAACAGACATCACTTATTTCCCACATCAATTTCTAAGTACCGACTTAGATTGAATGTCCAATTCTCTTAAAGAATTTCATTCCAGCCTATTGATTTCACATATTAATTTATAAAGAATCAAAGTAGTGTCGGGCATTTACTAATACCCGACTTCGGTCTCTTCGAATCATCTTAGGCAAAGCTGTTTAAGTTTGAAACAATTCCATTTATCTAGAATTACATATTTATATAGCCATTTATCATAGATAGACAAACCATACAGTTTAATCCAAACATATCATATCACACAAATCACATAGAGATATCAACTAATTTAAGGCATATAATATCACTCAATCATTCATAAGCAAGATTAATTAGTCACACCATTTCTAATTAATTTAAATAAATTAAATTAATTACTTCAATCATTTTTAATCCTGCTTACTTAATATTAATTAATTACAAACCATTAATTTATCATCCCTTAATTATCCTCTCTAATTACATTAGGTAATCAGCCTTTAATTAATTTCCCAAATTAATTAACCTTCACCATTTCACCTTAATTTCATTTATCTTTAATTAATTCCTAAAATAAATTATCCTATAATCACTTACATTGACTAATTATCCTTTAATTAATCACACTCATTAATTAACTAACCCCTAATTAATTTCCTTAATTAATTAATCCTTAATTAATTCATCCTTTTAATTAACTACACTAAGTAATTAAACCTTAATTAATTCTCTTAAGTAATTTACCTTTCAATAAATTACTTCATCAAGTAATTATATCATAGGTTAATTATCCTAAATGAATTAACCTCTAATTATTAATTAATTTAACCTTTAATTACTAATTAAATTAATTAATCTTTAACAAATTTATCTTTTAATTACTTACATTAAGTAATCATCATTTAAGCAACAAATCTCTAATTATCTTTTAATTATTTCCATCAAGTAAATATCCCATAACCACCCAATTAAATTAATTAATCCTTAATCACTTTCATTAGTTAATTATCTTTAACTAATTATATTCATTTTATTAACCTTTGATTAATCACATTCAATAATTAAATTATCCGCTAATTAATTGCATTAGTAATTACTCTTAATCACTTATACCAAGGAATTAATTATTCTTAATTACATTAAGAAATTATATTTCAATTTGTAAAAATCTTAAATAATTAAGATAAACTACCTACTTTAATTACTTATTTTCATCAATAAATCTCATTTGAATTCAAAAGATTTGAAATTAATTTAGTCAAAACACCTATTATTAAGGTTTTTAATATACTTATATTTTGAAAAACTGTTTGATAAGGGTCTTGAAACATGTTCCTATCTATTTGCTTTGAAAACTGACTACAAATTCTCTTTTCGTTTTAAAACCTTAAAGAAAATCAAAGCAACCCGATACCCAAATGAAACCCGAGCCACATCTCAAATTTCTCGAGTTAAAACTCGAGTTACTCACAAATCACAACCTTCGAGTCCAACAAAAACATGTCTTCGAGCCGAACATGAGAATGACCATCTTCCCCACTCCTCCACCATTCCCAGCTACACCGTACACTCGTGCACCATGCACGACGATCCAACCATCGTCGATCAACTTCGAAACCCTTAGCAAGTCCCTCCTGACTTCCTTACCTGATTTCAACCACCAGATTTGCCATAATGTCCACGAATTAGAAATCAACTTAAACGAACCATAGGAACGAGAACCGGTCACCAGAACCCACCTCGAATCTTCACCTTTGACCATCGGCTACCACACCTTCATGTCCAGAGCTTCGCCCGACACCCTTCTTCCCTTTCCACCGCACCTGAACCACTCCGATGCTTCCTCGACGCCACAGCAACCAGAAAACCCAGACTCGATTCCGAACAACCTTAAACCCTACTCCACCTTCGCCGCGCCACCACAATGACTTATAAATCCAGACACTATTTTTGCCGACATCGCCTACCTCCAGGCTAGCTTCAGTAGAAACCCCCGACCACCCAAGTTTGCCGATCACCAGAAAATTCTCGAAATTCAATTCCCGATAAACTTACAATTTCTCTTGATTTACAAGTCTAAAAATCATAATTTCACTTTTAAAAATCCTAGTTTTCGATGACAAATCAAATTATATACCTGAAACAACAAATTGTTAAGGTCGAGATTTGATATGTATGAGAATTCTACTGTTCCTCTTTCTTTTATTAATCTTCCATCAGATACTTTCTGAAAATATTTTTAATTTAATTATTTTTCTATTTCAAACAAATTTTGTTTATAGAATGAAGACTAAAGAGAATCAGGGAAATAGAATTTGGATTTTGATCAATTTTTATAACCTGTATAAGAAGAACAGAACAAAACACCTTGTATACAGACATGCACACCCATTCAATCATATAGATATACATACAATTCATATTTGAACTATCATATAAACATTTATCACACTTCACTTCAAGTTTACCACATGCAACAAGATTTTAAAACAGATTAAAGGTTTAGTTTACTCACAGTTTTAAACTGTAGAACAGAGAACAGGCTTTGGAAAATTTGAAATCTGCACTTGAACT
This sequence comes from Allium fistulosum, assembly GCA_030737815.1. Lineage (NCBI taxonomy): Eukaryota > Viridiplantae > Streptophyta > Magnoliopsida > Asparagales > Amaryllidaceae > Allium > Allium fistulosum. Next base: position 338,436,757 of record CM060904.1, on the reverse strand, counting down.
TTGAACTTATGCTTGATTGTTGATCTGCTACTTAATTGTTGAGTTTGAATTTGTTGCTAGCTTGATTTCAGGTTGATCTTGAAAGAAGTTGAAGTAGATGTTGATTTCAGTTTTGATTGATTTTTTTTCTCTGGCAGTGTTGTTTTATCCTCCTTTTGTTTAACTTACTTCAAGTGAAAGAAAATGAACAAAGGATAGGCCCGGTCACATATCTGTATATAGGGAACGAAGTGTGTAGAGCAAGCTACCAGCTAAGATTTTCTTCCAGGCTATACATTCCATATTTTATTTCTTTCCTTCCTTTAAACCTTGACTAGATTTTTATTTGACTTGATTTTTATGTTTGCTGCTAACATTGTTTTGAAATGATGCATTGTATGCTTGAGATGAACATGCATTAAATGCTTGTCTCCTCTTTTGTTTACATGTATATCCATGTATATATATTTTATTGCTAAGTATACAATATTTTCATATACATTACTTCCTAATGTACGAATACCATATTCATTTTTTTTTCATATATGTATATTTGTCCTCAATATGTTTATATTTATTTATATTTCCATACTTATCTACACATTTCTTATTTGATTTGAACATGTATATAAATACTATACTTGTTCATATATTTAAATATCCTATGCTCGTATGTATTTCTATTAATTACTTAAATCTATGCAATATATTTATACATGTTTGTTTTAAAACTTTATATATTTACAAACTACATTTATTTCAAGTATAACTTTTTAAAGAAATACATGTACGTTTACCAAATCTTACTTTATCCGATGTCCAAAAAAATCCGGGTTATCACATTCCTCCCCCCTTTGAATCTTTTCGTCCTCGAAAAGGAACGAAGCAAGAGATTTAATTATACTGCCATTTATCAGTTAAATTACCCTTTGAACATTTTTAAAACACTTTAAAATCTATATAATATTGCCAAAATAGTTTTATAAAAATATCATTTTATAACTCGATGTTTCAACAAGTCCATCCTCGTTCTCACAGAAATTCGTTCATACGTTGATCAGGCGTAGGACTGAAAATCTATAAATACTTGGTAAACCCGTTTCAACACCTAGTGAAAATACTTTGGAAAATAATTTTATTTAAAATATAGAAAACAGTTTCAAAAATAGAGGAAATATCTTTGGTGAAATGCTCTGGAAATCATCACTCCCATCCATGGTCGCAGTTACATCCTGGGTTACGTTGCCATCGCAGCAAAAGTCCATGTAACTGTAGGTCTCCGCACCCCTCGATTACGGCATGGAACCCACAACAGATCGCAGTTACATTCCAGGGTTACGTTGCCGTCGCAGCAAACGTCCATGTAACTGTTGGCTCTCAGCGGCACACACGATTTTCGTTGTCAAAATGAAACTTCTCCACTCTTACATAGGTCGCAGTCTACCGATGTAAAATCAAACATAGACTGTTGGCTCTCAGCGGCACACACGACTTTCGCTATGTTACCATAGTGTCGCAGTCTACCGATATAAAATCAAACGTAGACTGTTGGCTCTCAGCGGCACACACGACTTTCGCTATGGTCTGCAGTAGATCGTAGTGACACCGAGTTACACTGTCGTCACAGCATAACCCAAATACCTCTGTAGGCATCAGCCTCTCGACTTTCGCTACCAAATAATCCTCAGGAACTAGTTTTGTCCAGACTCCTCACAGGATCAACTTTAGAACCTCCCCCTTTGAGGCTCAAGGCAGTACCAACCTATCGTACTCCTGAGAAGTTCATTTCAAGGGAGCGCCTTTTTTCCCAAAGCCGCTTCAAAACATTTTATACTATACACATATAGTATTTTTCAAATCATACACCAAGTATGAATTCCATATAAAGCTCCTTTACAAAATCGATTCCCAAAATCGATAATTCTCATATTAGGCTTTTCCAAATGCCATAGGTTCCCAAAACCTTTCCTCAAAATCATTTTCACAAATCCTTTTTTATAAATACATATATATAAAAGTTTTGAAAAATCTTTGAATCAATTTGTACTTGTATAAATTCACTTTTATACTTCAAATACTTTCAAAAATCATTTTCTTCTGGCAATAGATTCAACAAGGGGAGTTTTCCATATATAACAAAGATATATAACTTTGTTTAGTCCAAATCAATATTCAAATTTTGATTACTCTTTTGTAAAGTCATTCACCATATTGCTCACTTCCATAAAGTAAATTTTAATCATAGAAATATTCAATTCCCACTTTACTTCATCATATATTTCACAAAATATACTTTCAATTTCAAAAATCATTTAAAGTCCTTATCCACAAATTTTCAATATCAATTTCATTCAAACCCGTACGATGTCCACATATCATTCGTACGCAATATCAATCTGATCGCTCACTCGATCACACAATTTCACTTCCGAACTAGTATTGTCCACCCGACTTCCTAGTGCGGACTCAGATCTTGTAACAACCCGCATATTTATCGATTTTATATTTAAATATTTTATTTAAATATTTTATCGTCAATCGGATTTTAGTCCGAAAAACTACTTTTTGCATACGGTCAAATTAGAACTCGAGACCACTTCTATTGAGTTCAAAATGACGTTTGCGATCTTTTTGAGTGTAAACTTCGATATGATTGGAGTTAGTGGAATTTTGTCACTTTTTCGCTTAGGGCTTTGGTTTGGGCTGAACCACTTACTAACTCAGCCCCAACCCATCTCCTCTTCATCACTTCATTCTTCATTTCCTAACATTCAAGCTTCATCAAAAATGGAGGAGGGAATGGGAAATTAAAACTCCAAGCTCAAGTTCTCTTGCAAATCCATCATTCAACTCCAAATTCAAAGAGAAGACATTGATTCAAGCTTGTGATTGTTCTTGCTTTGCTTTCAAACTTCATCTCCATCAATTTTCGTGAAAAGGTGAGATTTTTATCTCATATTCTTGTCTATAACTATCTCGGATTGTTGGGAATGAATTCCTATCACTTTAGCATGTACATTTGCATTTGGATTGGATTGGTGAAAAACTCCAATTTTTAGTGTTTTTGGGTGAATTACTGGGCTTAGGTCGCACTGGCTCGAAGACTCGGCCTGCATATTTTCGTTCGCCCTTAGGTCATTCGGAATTAGGTCGCTAGGTCGTAGGTCGTTAGGTCGCTCCCTCTGTTGGAAACGACACCTCGGTGTTAGGTCGCTTGGCTTTAGGTCGTTTGACCTGTTTTGCCTTAAGTCTCTCGGCCACATTGAGTCGCTCGGGTCGTTTTGCTTAGAATCTTTAGCTCGCTCGTCCTTAGGTCGCTTGGCCTTTCACACATTAGGTCACGAGTTGATTAGGTCGCACGGCCTTGACTTGCCATTAGGTCGCTCGGCCTCTTCCACCCCTTAAATTGTTAGGTCGCTCGACCTTTCTTGGGACGTAGGTCACTCGGTCTTCCCCCTTTAGGTCGATAACCCTTAAGTCGCTCGGCTATGTCACCAAGATAGGTCGCGCCCACCTAGGTCGCTCGGCATGCTAACCTTAGGTCGTTCGACCTATTTTACTTTAAGTCGCTACCTTTTTAGGTCGTTGCACTTTAGCTCGGCCATGATTAGGTCGCATGGGAACTTCCACTTTGATGCATTTTGAGCTGATTTCCTTGGATTTTATTCACATCTTCGAATGTGCATTTTTGTGACTGATTGTTCTACAATCATTTTTGTGATTTGTCACTTTAAAAATATAAAGGTTTCAATACTAGTAGTAAATATCAAAACTCTTCCATCAAAACGATTTCAACACTATTTTATTACAAAGCTCTTTTCCTAAACCGTTTTCCAATCTATTAGTATATACAAGCCTTTACCTCACTCGGATAAGAAATCTAATTAAACGGCTTAGTAAAACTAGTGGTATGAAACGCTTGCGTTTACTTCGTCGGTTAATTCTTGGACTTGTTCGATTGAACCTCTTGTGACAAATTTCTAGTGAAGATCTACAGTTTGTTCGTAAATATTTAAGTTAAGCAAGTGGTTATGGGACATGAAGCTAAACTCATATATTTACTAGCTTGGTGTGATTGACACTTCTTGATGATCACGACGATCATTTTTGTGTTTTAGACTAGCAATTGTGCGATGTCTCTTTGTCTACGAGGGAGACTAAACCCCGTTTGTGTGATGTTTCTACATCACATATGTGGGGTAGCGCCCCACGGTCTTCGGGCCATTCTTGTGGAGCTTCGGCTCAAAATTAATGGTTAGCCACCATGAGATAGCATCTCGTTTTGTGTTACACGTGTTGGTGAGTTTTCATACTCCCGTTTTGTGATAGGCCTCCCCACCTTCTTGTGATTTCTGGATTTCTTGTGATGATTTCTGGAATTTTCTGCTTCACCAATTTTCATGATTTCCATTGATAAGTTTTATCAATTTTTGTGCATTGGTGAATTTGTGTGTCATTAACTTGTTATGAGTACAAGTTTAGGGTATGATACCCCATTTTATCTTTGAGAAGATTCTTGTGATATTGATTAATATCTTGTTGATTTTCAATTACATACTTATAGTAGTATGCCATTATGGTTATTATATGTTCATGCCATGTCTTTTATTCTATACCATATCATCTGATATTTATAGCTAGATTGATCCGTTTATTATTTTCTTATAAATAATACTCGGGTCAGACCGAGATGTTACATTTGCTTCTGCTTGACTTCTCTTCTGGGATTATTCCGACTTTTGGCTAACTACTTAGATTCGTAGTTTTTGTTGTATACATTTGAGATATAGACTCTATGATGTATACTTATTCTTTTGTATAGCACATGTTGCTATTCTTTTGTGTTATTGTGGATCTTTCAGATCACTACTCTGATGTACACACTCATGTGTTATATATTCATATCTTTTTCCGCCATTGTGATATGGATGTCTGTGACTGATTTATGTTATGTTTATTTCTATGTTTGTTTCCGAAGATTATATATAGCCACTGTGTGATAGCTTTGAGTTTGTATCGGTATGTCGGATTTCCTCCTTAAATGAAATGCATGCTATACTATCTGACATATCGGTGCTCGCACAAAGAAATAACACGGAGAGTCGCTCCTCAACAGCCTTATTCTCCATGCTAGTTGACAGCATTACCCTGTAGTGTTCTTGGCTAGCGTGGGTATTGAGTTGGGGCGCCACAGCTAGGTATCAGAGCCAAACTTTGGAACAATGTAGAATATTGTAACAAGGATCATCGTCCTAATTCCATCTTAGGAGTCGTCCCTTAGGATTAATTCGAGTCTTCGTACCGTCATAACCTATTTTCTTTGCGATTCCTTGTTCTATCGATCATGATTGTTTGATATTTATTTTGAGAATAACTTTTTCTTATTCTCTCTTTCTTAAAGAAGAGAATGTCTAGACCAGGCCGTCCCAGAGCCGGACCCTCTACTGTTACTCCCCAGGATGGAGTTTTCATGACTGCTCAACAGCTTCTTGATTTAGTAAAGAATGCTCAAGCAGCTGGTTCTAATCCAGAACCTACTCACCCTAAGTCTGGATTTGCACGCTTGTGCAACGATTATACCAACTTGGGTGGGAAACCATTCAAAGGTTCTGAAACTATTATTGAAGTCCAGGCTTGGCTAAGAACATGCGATCGAATCTTTTCTCGCATGAACCTTATTGATCTTCACCGAGTTCAGGTGGCCTCGAGTATGCTCCAAGCAAGAGCATTAGATTGGTATGAACTTCTAATCTCCGAAATTAATGAGGCGGATCTCACCTGGGAGCAATTCCGGGAATGCTTCGAATTGAAATTTGTACTAGAAGCTGAGAAAGTAACATTGGATCGTCGTTTCATAGACTTTGTTCAAGGTGAATCCTCTTTGGCAGATTATGTCGCATCCTTCGAGTCACTGTCTAAATATGGGGTTGAATACATCAACACCCCATTGAAGAAAAATCAAAGATTTGTATATGGATTAAAGAAGAATCTCAAGAAGCCATTACTTCTAAAATTAGAAGTTTCCTTTGACCAGCTCATTGATATCGCTCTTCGTCTTGAAGAGGCGGATAGGGAAAGTGATGTTGAAGTGGTGGGTGCCAAACCAAACTTCAACAACGACAAGAAAAGGTCTAATAAGTTCAAAGGCCCTTATCCCAATAAAAAGGGGAAACAAGCAACTCCTGCCGCAAAGACTCCTTCCCCTAGTAGGGGGCAATGCTATAACTGTGGTTCTAAGGACCATTTTGCGAACAAGTGTTCGAAGCCGTGTTCTTGTCGCTATTGTAAGAGCCCGGATCATTATATACATTTATGCCCCAGACTTCAAGGCAAGAAGGAGGGAAAGCTTAATGTGGCTCAAGCCCCTGGCAACACATCTCGCGGTCAAGGTATGTCTCATTCTGTCCTTGATGGCATTATTATATTTCATGATCAACCTATTCGAGTTCTTTTTGATACGGGTGCATCCCATTCTTTTATATCAAAGGAACTTGTTGATACCTTTTCTTTAAGTGTTGTCGCTTTAATGACTTCTCTGAGAATTGTGAATCCCGTTGGTGGATCCGCAACACTCAGTTTACTTTGTAAAGATGTCGAGATTATTTTGTGTGATTTTTCTTTCCTAGCCGATTTGCATGTCATGCGTTACTTAGGCTTTGGAATGATTTTGGGTATGGATTGGCTTAACCGTTATGAAGCTCATATCCTATGTCCTGAGCGGACAATTTATCTTCGACATCCACTATCTGTTAAGCAGATTTCTATTGTTCTTAAAGATTCGGATTCCACTTTGACTGCATCTTTATACTCTCTAAATCCTCTTGATGATGACAATGATGATGAGGAAGATGTCATTTCTCTTATTCACGTCGTCTGTGAATTTTCCAACATATTTGAGCCCGTTTTAGGATTACCACCTAAGCGAGCAATTGAGTTCAAAATTAATCTTATACATCGAGCTCAACCTATTACTCGTCCTCCTTATCGCATGTCAAATAAGGAGAATGAAGAGATGCGCAAACAATTATCCGAATTAGAGACGAAGCAATTTATTCGCTCTAGTTCCTCGCCTTGGGGAGCTTCAGCAATTTTCGTGAAGAAATCCGATGGCACACTTAGGCTTTGCGTCGACTACCGCAAGCTTAATGATCTTACTATTAAGAATAAATATCCTTTACCTCGGATTGATGATCTATTTGATCAACTTAGTGGTGCTAGAGTCTTTTCACAATTGGACTTGGCTATCGGTTTTCATCAACTTCGTATTGCAGAGGATAGTATTCCTTTGACTTCATTCCGTACTCGTTATGGATCTTATGAATGACTAGTTATGCCATTTGGTTTAACGAATGCTCCGGCTTATTTCGTTGACCTTATGAATCGAGTTTTCAAAGATTTCCTCGATCGGTTTGTTCTCATCTTTATTGATGATATTCTTGTGTATTCTAAAACCGAGGAGGAACATGAAAAGCATCTTCGGATTGTATTGGAAACTCTTAGGAGCAATCAATTAAAAGCAAAATTTTCTAAATGCCACTTTTGGCAATCTAGTGTGAAGTTTCTCGGTCATATTATTTCCGAATCCGGAATATCAGTGGATCCTTCAAAGATTGAAGCGATTCAAAATTGGAAAAGACCGGAGAGCGTGACTGAAATCCGTAGCTTTCTCGGATTGGCAGGTTATTACCGCCGTTTCATAAAAGACTTTTCTAAAATTGCCGTGCCTCTTACTGGCTTAACAAAGAAAGGTGTTAAATACATTTGGTTGGACAAATGTGAAACTTCTTTTCAGAAATTAAAAGAACTCCTTTCCGATGCTCCTATTCTTGTTATTCTCGAAGGGAATCAAGATTTTGTTGTTTATACCGATGCTAGTCGCGTTGGTTTGGGTGTCGTTCTTATGCAAAAAGAACGTGTTATTGCTTATGCTTCTAGGCAATTGAAGTCGGCTGAGACTAGATATGCCACACATGATTTAGAACTAGCGACTATCGTTTTCGCCCTTCGAAATTGGCGACATTATCTTTTGGGAGAGAAATTTATACTTTATACTGATCATAAGTCTTTGAAATATTTATTTTCTCAAAAGGAACTTAATTTGCGTCAACAGCATTGGCTCGAATTCCTTGCTTCTTATGATCTTGATATTCTTTATACTCCCGGAAAGGGAAATCGAGTTGCTGATGCTCTTAGTCGTAAGCAACAAGCGGTTGTTTTTATGATGATATCCGAATGGCATGATCTCGAGGTTTTATCCACTTGTGAGATTAGAGATCGTGTATCCGATTTATGTTCATCTTTTGTTTTATGTAGCCTTGAGGCTCGTCCTTCTCTTTTTGACCGCATTCTTGTAGCTCAAAAGCTAGATCCTGAATTGTCTTTGCTTGGCCAAAATTTTAAGGATAAAACCGATATTGAAGGTTTGAAAGACTTTGATATTGATTCTCGTGGCGGCATTCGAAAATTTGGTAGACTTATCGTGCCAAATATTAATGATCTTCGTAGAGATATTTTAGAAGATTCTCATCATTCTAAATTTACCATCCATCCCGGTAGTAGTAAAATGTACACGGATATGAAGCAACTTTATTATTGGGAGGGAATGAAATCTGATATTGCTAACTTTGTTAAGTGTTGCATGACTTGCCAGCTTGTCAAGGCCGAACATCAAAGGCCCGGTGGGTTATTGCAACCTTTGGAAATTCCAATTTGGAAGTGGGATCAAATTTCCATGGATTTTATAAATGGCCTCCCCCGTTCTCGTTCGGGTCATGATAGCTTATGGGTGATAGTCGATAGACTTACTAAATCCGCCCATTTTATTCCCGTTCGGTCCAACCGAACCGTGCCTCTTTTGGCCAAACTCTTTATCAAAGAAATTGTTAAATTGCATGGAGTTCCTACTTCTATTGTTAGCGACTGTGATCCATTGTTTACTAGTGGATTTTGGAAGAGTCTTCAAAAAGCTTTGGGAACGAAGCTTAATTTTAGCACCACTTATCACCCCTAGTCCGATGGACAAACTGAGCGTGTGAATCAAACACTTGAAGATCTTCTTCGTGCTTGTGTTCTTGACTTTGGTGGAAGTTGGGAAGATCATATTTCACTTGTTGAATTTTCCTATAGTAACAGCTTCCAATCTAGTATTGGTATGGCACCTTTCGAGGCACTTTATGGAAGGCCATGCCGGTCTCCTTCTTGTTGGCTTGAGGCCGGTGAGAAGCTGGTTTTAGGTCCAGATGTTATTCGGGATTCCACAGAGAAGATTGACCTTATTCGACATAGGATGAAAGAAGCCCAAAGTAGATAAAAATCCTATGCCGATAACCGAAGAAGGAAATTAGAATTTTCTGTTGGAGATCTTGTATTTGTTCGTGTTTCACCTATGAAGGGTGTTGTACGTTTCAGTCGATCAGGAAAATTAGCGCCTCGATATATTGGGCCATTTCTTATCACTGAACGTATTGGTTCCATGGCTTATCGCCTTTTGTTACCGGCTCAATTTTCTGCTATTCATAACGTGTTTCACGTTTCTCAATTACGGAAGTGCCTTCGGGATTCCGATTCTATTCTTGAGCCCGGTGTTGTGGAAGAGATTGAAGTTTCGCCTAATTTAACTTATGAGCAGCATCCTATATGAATTATTACTTCAGAGGTCAAACGACTTCGAAATAAAGATGTTCCGCTTGTTAAAGTTCAATGGTCCTCAAATCCTAAGGATTGCTCTTGGGAATCTAGAGAATTCATCGAGCGTACACATCCAGACTTACTTTCTCATGCTCTTTAAGGTGAACTTCTTATTTCAAATTTCTTTTGTGTTAATATGCTTTTGTGGCTGTTACTTTTTATTTCCATCTTATATATTACGAGGACGCAATTTCTTTAAGGAGGGGAGTCTGTAACAACCCGCATATTTATCGATTTTATATTTAAATATTTTATCGTCAGTCGGATTTTAGTCCGAAAAGCTACTTTTTGCATACGGTCAAATTAGGACTCGAGACCACTTCTATTGAGTTCAAAATGACGTTTGCGATCTTTTTGAGTGTAAACTTCGATATGATTGGAGTTAGTGGAATTTTGTCACTTTTTCGCTTAGGGCTTTGGTTTGGGCTGAACCACTTACTAACTCAGCCCCAACCCATCTCCTCTTCATCACTTCATTCTTCATTTCCTAACATTCAAGCTTCATCAAAAATGGAGGAGGGAATGGGAAATTAAAACTCCAAGCTCAAGTTCTCTTGCAAATCCATCATTCAACTCCAAATTCAAAGAGAAGACATTGATTCAAGCTTGTGATTGTTCTTGCTTTGCTTTCAAACTTCATCTCCATCAATTTTCGTGAAAAGGTGAGATTTTTATCTCACATTCTTGTCTATAACTATCTCGGATTGTTGGGAATGAATTCCTATCACTTTAGCATGTACATTTGCATTTGGTTTGGATTGGATTGGTGAAAAACTCCAATTTTTAGTGTTTTTGGGTGAATTACTGGGCTTAGGTCGCACTGCCTCGAAGACTCGGCCTGCATATTTTCATTCGCCCTTAGGTCGTTCGGAATTAGGTCGCTAGGTCGTAGGTCGTTAGGTCGCTCCCTCTGTTGGAAACGGCACCTCGGTGTTAGGTCGCTTGGCTTTAGGTCGTTTGACCTGTTTTGCCTTAAGTCGCTCGGCCACATTGAGTCGCTCGGGTCATTTTGCCTTGAATATTTAGCTCGCTCGTCCTTAGGTCGCTTGGCCTTTCACACATTAGGTCACGAGTTGATTAGGTCGCACGGCCTTGACTTGCCATTAGGTCGCTCGGCCTCTTCCACCCCTTAAATTGTTAGGTCGCTCGACCTTGCTTGGGACGTAGGTCGCTCGGCCTTCCCCCTTTAGGTCGATAACCCTTAAGTCGCTCGGCCATGTCACCAAGATAGGTCGCGCCCACCTAGGTCGCTCGGCATGCTAACCTTAGGTCGTTCGACCTATTTTACTTTAAGTCGCTACCTCTTTAGGTCGTTGCACTTTAGCTCGGCCATGATTAGGTCGCATGAGCTGATTTCCTTGGATTTTATTCACATCTTCGAATGTGCATTTTTGTGACTGATTGTTCTACAATCATTTTTGTGATTTGTCACTTTAAAAATATAAAGGTTTCAATACTAGTAGTAAATATCAAAACTCTTCCATCAAAACGATTTCAACACTATTTTATTACAAAGCTCTTTTCCTAAACCGTTTTCCAATCTATTAGTATATACAAGCCTTTACCTCACTCGGATGAGAAATCTAATTAAACGACTTAGTAAAACAAGTGGTATGAAACGCTTGCGTTTACTTCGTCGGTTAATTCTTGGACTTGTTCGATTGAACCTCTTGTGACAAATTTCTAGTGAAGATCTACAGTTCGTTCGTAAATATTTAAGTTAAGCAAGTGGTTATGGGACATGAAGCTAAACTCATATATTTACTAGCTTGGTGTGATTGACACTTCTTGATGATCATGACGATCATTTTTGTGTTTTAGACTAGCAATTGTGCGATGTCTCTTTGTCTACGAGGGAGACTAAACCCCTTTTGTGTGATGTTTCTACATCACATATGTGGGGTAGCACCCCACGATCTTCGTGCCATTCTTGTGGAGCTTCAGCTCAAAATTAATGGTTAGCTACCATGAGATATCGTCTCGTTTTGTGTTACACGTGTTGGTGAGTTTTCATACTCCCGTTTTGTGATAGGCCTCCCCCCCTTTTTGTGATTTCTGGATTTCTTGTGATGATTTCTGGAATTTTCTGCTTCACCAATTTTCGTGATTTCCATTGATAAGTTTTATCAATTTTTGTGCATTGGTGAATTTGTGTGTCATTGACTTGTTACGAGTACAAGTTTAGGGTATGATACCACATTTTATCTTTGAGAAGATTCTTGTGATATTGATTAATCTCTTGTTGATTTTCAATTACATACTTATAGTAGTATGCCATTATGGTTATTATATGTTCATGCCATGTCTTTTATTCTATACCATATCATCTGATATTTATAGCTAGACTGATCCGTTTATTATTTTCTTATAAATAATACTCTGGTCAGACCAAGATGTTACAGGTGCTTCTGCTTGACTTCTCTTTTGGGATTATTATGACTTTTGGCTAACTACTTAGATTCGTAGTTTTTGTTGTATACATTTGATATATAGACTCTATGATGTATACTTATTCTTTTGTATAGCACATGTTGCTATTCTTTTGTGTTATTGTGGATCTTTCAGATCACCACTCTGATGTACACACTCATGTGTTATATATTCATATCTTTTTCCGCCATTGTGATATGGATGTCTGTGACTGATTTATGTTATGTTTATTTCTATGTTTGTTTCCGAAGATTATATATAGCCACTGTGTGATAGCTTTGAGTTTGTATCAGTATTTCGGATTTCCTCCTTAAATGAAATGCATGCTATACTATCTGACATATCGGTGCTCGCACAAAGAAATTACACGGAGAGTCGCTCCTCAACAGCCTTATTCTCCGTGCTAGTTGACAGCATTACCCCATAGTGTTCTTGGCTAGCGTGGATATTGAGTTGGGGCGTCACAGATCTGGTTTCCTGATCAGAAACCGTCATTCTCCTTACATAGTCACATCTATGATAGAGAATATCCAGAACCAAATCAAAAATCCATATCTAGGTTCGCCGTCGAAAATCGAGTGAAAAATCCCAACTCGGATCGATAATCCTATCTCGAAATTATGTGCTCGAATCTGGATCAAACCACTATGCGAATAGAATAATATACGTACATCCTACGTATTTATCTTCATTGATTATCTGTTAAATCAATTTCCTTTCTATTCATCCTCACTTTTATTTTATTCACTTATTCACATTTGCCTTAATCCCCATTTGGATTATCACTTCAATTCTTATCTCAGTTGGGTATTTAATCAATAACAGTTTGAACTCCGACCAGTTTATATTTATAAAATAGCTTGAAATTTTTTAAAATAGATAAGTATTTGAAAAATAATTATTAGTCTGTAAAATAGGTGCAAAATAATTAAGTAATTGTAAATAGTTGAAAAATAATCAAATAGTTATAGAATTTTTTAAATAATTGCAAAATAGTTGTAAAATAGTAATTAATTTGTAAAATAGTTGAGAAATAGTAATTAGTTTATAAAACAGTTGTAAAATTGTTAAATAGTTTCAAAAGTAATTGTAAAACAAGCTTAAGATAGTTTTAGGTTTAAAAAGAAAAATTGTGTGGTAAATGGTTTGGAAAAATAGATTTATATTAAAACAATTTATTTTGAAAATAGTCCAGAGCCAAACTGTTCAACTTCCCAATCTCCATTTTAATCAATTTCCCATTAAATTGGTCCAGTCCAAATTCAAGTTGAATTATCCACAATTTATTTCCAAATTCAAATCAAATTCCATTTGATTTTAAACATATTCACTTTAATTACAATTCCAACTTATTCAAATTAATTTAGACTAATTTCAAATTGAATCCACTTCAATTTCAAATTATTTCAATTTCTATATTAATTAATCCCAATTCCCATTTGAATTTAAACTCATTCAATCTTCAATCTTATTTCAAATTAGTCCAATCCAGATTTCCATTTGAATTTTATACTTATCCATCTTCAATTCTAGTTAATTCAAACTAAATTCAATTTGAACTAATGAAATCTGAATCTCAACTTTAAACCATCTCGAATTATATAAATTCGAGTTAAATTTTTTATTAAATTTTTTTTATTGATTTAATCCCTTAAATCAAATTAACCTTTATTTTTAAATCAATAATCCAAATCTTTATACAATTTAATTCTGAGCCCAATTCTCAAAATTCCATTTTAAATTACCTTTACTTAACTTATTTCAAAGCTCAAAAACAATTAAATCTTCAGATTCTAATTTATTATCCATTTTTAAACCCAATTCTCAGTTTCATATATTATTTATAATAATGGAATGATATCAGGATAAATAAACATCCAAATTTATCCAAACACCCATTTTTAATTTCCAAATCTCAAACCCATTTTGAGATCACTCATAACTTCCCATTTAAACCAATCATTTAACTTCCCTAAGTTAAATCTCAATTTCATCTTGAAATTCCCAATTCAGGTTGTTTGTTAACTTATTTAACTTTCCCAAAATTAAATTCAATTTACTTAATCTAGAAAACCTTGCCCAATTTGAATTCCCATTTCAAATTTTAAATTTCTATCAAAATTCTTTCCCACTTATAAGTTCAAAAATTATATCACTTTGGGTTTTTACATCACACTTCAGGTAGAATCAAAACTCAACACTTTAGAGTTTATTTCAAATCATCTTTGTATCCATACATATATACATATTTATTTCTTAGCCCACCAGGCTATACTTTAAAATTTAAACCACCTTTGGTTTTAATTTAAGGCATGTCTCTTTTTAAGGTTTCAAACAACTTCTTATTTTAAAATAAGATCACATTCAAATATATTCTGAATAATATTATTTATTCTTTTCTTTTAACACTTTGAAACAATTCAAATGTTTCTAAACTTATGTTTTAAACTTCACAATTTAAATCCGTTCTGATTTACAAGTTATACTCATCTAAGTTTATATCCTTAACACATTTTATTTTGCTTACTCATCAACACACATTCCACTATTAAATACAACAACCATTTATGATAATAACCAAGATTATCATATCTGGAAACCAATTCATTATCATCTTATTCTGAAACCTTTCCCCAATTTCAAGATTTAATTTTAGTTTGAATCCATTTCAAACTTACCTTAATTTAATTTCAATTTGGTTGTATTTCTATTACTTCTTATTTTTAATTCAATCATTTAACAACCAATTACCTTAACATTTATTAGTAAGAAATTTTGCTTTATATATATCAAAACATATTCTTATATAAAATCATTTAAAATCTTTATATAAGAAAATAACAAGTACGCTCTCATATATATATATATATATATATATATACACACACACACACTCAACTCATCCTAGGGTGCCATTGATCCTATCCTTAATGAGTAATCCCACCAGAGCCAAAGTTCTCGCTTAACCTTCGCTCTAATACCAACTGTAACGACCCGAATTTTCGATCTCGAAAATTTCAGATAGTTAGGAAAGAAGAAAGAGATAGAAGAAGAAGAAGAAACAGAAACACAACACAAATTCTCACATTCGCAGCGGATAAAATATAATATCAAATAAAAGCAGTTTACAAAAGAATACCATATCAGTCAAATTTTCATTTTAATACATAAGAGTTATACATACACAACACAGGACATATACAAATCACAAGGCTAGAAATAATAGTCACAGCGGAAACACTCCATACGCCCTGTCATCCAGCTCGCCTCCTGAGCTCCAGAACGTTCTTACCTGAAAATCTGTAATACTCGGTCTGACCCGAGCATTACATCAAAGTAACACCCGGGTCAGGTTGGAAACCAGCGTGAGTAAACCCATCTAACATGGAATATAACAACATAAAACTTACATAAACCTGGGGAAACTCATATCAATTTACAAATTCGCGAACAGACATCACTTATTTCCCACATCAATTTCTAAGTACCGACTTAGATTGAATGTCCAATTCTCTTAAAGCATTTCATTCCAACCTATTGATTTCACATATTAATTTATAAAGAATCAAAGTGGTGTCGGGCATTTACTAATACCCGACTACAGTCTCTTCGAATCATCTTAAGCAAAGCTGTTTAAGTTTGAAACAATTCCATTTATCTAGAATTACATAATTATATATCCATTTATCATAGATAGACAAACCATACATTTTAATCCAAACATATCATATCACACAAATCACATAGGGATATCAACTAATTTAAGGCATATAATATCACTCAATCATTCATAAGCAAGATTAATTAGTCACACCATTTCTAATTAATTTAAATAAATTAAATTAATTACTTCAATCATTTTTAATCCTGCTTACTTAATATTAATTAATTACAAACCATTAATTTATCATCCCTTAATTATCCTCTCTAATTACATTAGGTAATCAGCCTTTAATTAATTTCCCAAATTAATTAACCTTCACCATTTCACCTTAATTTCATTTATCTTTAATTAATTCCTAAAATAAATTATCCTATAATCACTTACATTGACTAATTATCCTTTAATTAATCACACTCATTAATTAACTAACCCCTAATTAATTTCCTTAATTAATTAATCCTTAATTAATTCATCCTTTTAATTAACTACACTAAGTAATTAAACCTTAATTAATTCTCTTAAGTAATTTACCTTTCAATAAATTACTTCATCAAGTAATTATATCATAGGTTAATTATCCTAAATGAATTAACCTCTAATTATTAATTAATTTAACCTTTAATTACTAATTAAATTAATTAATCTTTAATAAATTTATCTTTTAATTACTTACATTAAGTAATCATCATTTAAGCAACAAATCTCTAATTATCTTTTAATTATTTCCATCAAGTAAATATCCCATAACCACCCAATTAAATTAATTAATCCTTAATCACTTTCATTAGTTAATTATCTTTAGCTAATTATATTCATTTTATTAACCTTTGATTAATCACATTCAATAATTAAATTATCCGCTAATTAATTGCATTAGTAATTACTCTTAATCACTTATACCAAGGAATTAATTATTCTTAATTACATTAAGAAATTATATTTCAATTTGTAAAAATCTTAAATAATTAAGATAAACTACCTACTTTAATTACTTATTTTCATCAATAAATCTCATTTGAATTCAAAAGATTTGAAATTAATTTAGTCAAACACCTCTTATTAAGGTTTTTAATATACTTATATTTTGAAAAACTGTTTGATAAGGGCCTTGAAACATGTTCCTATCTATTTGCTTTGAAAACTGACTACAAATTCTCTTTTCGTTTTAAAACCTTAAAGAAAATCAAAGCAACCCGATACCCAAATGAAACCCGAGCCACATCTCAAATTTCTCGAGTTAAAACTCGAGTTACTCACAACTCACAACCTTCGAGTCCAACGAAAACATGTCTTCGAGCCGAACATGAGAATGACCATCTTCCCTACTCCTCCACCATTCCTAGCTACACCGCACACTTGTGCACCATGCACGACGATCCAACCATCGTCGATCAACTTCGAAACCCTCAACAAGTCCCTCCTGACTTCCTTACCTGATTTCAACCACCAGATTTGCCATAATGTCCACGAATTAGAAATCAACTTAAACGAACCATAGGAACGAGAACCGGTCACCAGAACCCACCTCGAATCTTCACCTTTGACCATCGGCTACCACACCTTCATGTCCAGAGCTTCGCCCGGCACCCTTCTTCCCTTTCCACCGCACCTGAACCACTCCGATGCTTCCTCGACGCCACAGCAACCAGAAAACCCAGACTCGATTCCGAACAACCTTAAACCCTACTCCACCTTCGCCGTGCCACCATAATGACTTATAAATCCAGACACTATTTTTGCCGACATCGCCTACCTTCAGGCTAGCTTCAGTAGAAACCCCCGACCACCCAAGTTTGCCGATCACCAGAAAATGCTCGAAAATCAATTCCCGATCAACTTACAATTTCTCTTGATTTACAAGTCTAAAAATCATGATTTCACTTTTAAAAATCCTAGTTTTTGATGACAAATCAAATTATATACCTGAAACAACAAATTGTTAAGGTCGAGATTTTGATATGTATGAGAATTCTACTGTTCCTCTTTCTTTTATTAAATCTACCATCAGATACTTTCTGAAAATATTTTTAATTTAATTATTTTGCTATTTCAAACAAATTTTGTTTATAGAATGAAGACTAAAGAGAATCAGGAAAATAGAATTTGGATTTTGATCAATTTTTATAACCTATATAAGAAGAACAGAACAAAACACCTTGTATACAAACATGCACACCCATTCAATCATATAGATATACATACAATTCATATTTGAACTATCATATAAACATTTATCACACTTCACTTCAAGTTTACCACATGCAACAAGATTTTAAAACAGATTAAAGGTTTAGTTTACTCACAGTTTTAAACTGTATAACAGAGAACAGGCTTCGGAAAATTTGAAATCTGCACTTGAACTTTGAACTTATGCTTGATTGTTGATCTGCTACTTAATTGTTGAGTTTGAATTTATTGCTAGCTTGATCTCAGGTTGATCTTGAAAGAAGTTGAAGTAGATGTTGGTTTCAGTTTTGATTGATTTTTTTTTCTCTGGCAGTGTTGTTTTATCCTCCTTTTGTTTAACTTACTTCAAGTGAAAGAAAATGAACAAAGGATAGGCCCGGTCACATATCTGTATATAGGGAACGAAGTGTGTAGAGCAAGCTACCAGCTAAGATTTTCTTCCAGGCTTTACATTCCATATTTTATTTTATTTCTTTCCTTCCTTTATAACCTTGACTAGATTTTTATTTGACTTGATTTTTATGTTTGCTGCTGACATTGTTTTGAAATGATGCATTGTATGCTTGAGATGAACATGCATTAAATGCTTGTCTCCTCTTTTGTTTACATGTATATCCATGTATATATATTTTATTGCTAAGTATACAATATTTTCATATACATTACTTCCTAATGTACGAATACCATATTCATTTTTTTTCTTCATATATGTATATTTGTCCTCAATATGTTTATATTTATTTATATTTCCATACTTATCTACACATTTCTTATTTGATTTGAACAAGTATATAAATACTATACTTGTTCATATATTTAAATATCCTATGCTCGTATGTATTTCTATAATTACTTAAATCTATGCAATATATTTATACATGTTTGTTTTAAAACTTTATATATTTACAAACTACATTTATTTCAAGTATAACCTTTTAAAGAAATACATGTACCTTTACCAAATCTTACTTTATCCGATGTCCAAAAAAATCCGGGTTATCACATCCTTCAAATCCTGAAATGCTCAGGCTGACCCGAGCGAATTGAAAAGACAAAACACTCGAGTCAGAACTAAAAGATCTTATGTAAGTTAAATCAATGATAAATATATGAGTGGAATGGCGTCAGAGATGTTTACGGGATTTGACATCTCCTATCCAGTGTCTAAGTGAGTGAAGTAACTTAAGAGATGCTCGGGATTCACATCCCCTAAGGATCCGTTAAACTATTTACTATGTAGTAATATTCGTATTATAATAATGTCTAATATAAAATAAACATACTTTTTAATAGCGTCAAGGGGTTACCCATATAGCACTTAACACGTAATAGTCCCAGTAGTCTATCCAGTATTAGCATACTCCCAAAATGGGGGCTACCCTCGATACTCCACAGGCTACGAGAGAAATCACAACTCGTAGTAAAGCTCGCTATGGTAGGTGACACGGCACAATTAGGCAATGCCAGGGTAGATATACCAATTACGCATCCGGACTGGTGGTGACGCATAGCAGCCACTACCGCCCACCTCGAACAACACTCCCAAATCGAGGGTGCGCACCAAGTAAAATCACAAGTAATAGAATAGTATCGAAGAAATGTGTCTGATAAGAGGTGTTACCTCCTTGGCCCGTCGATCGCTCCTGTTTTAGCCACCTTATGCCAACTCATGGGAGTTGGGTCCACGTATATACCTTAGGATCGTCGCCACCATCCTACTTCATTCTGGAAACTCCCATGCATACACAATTGTCAAAGTGGTTTTCGGCATCGACAGAGAGTATGTCCATATCCGATCCCGGTCTCTTTTACAACCAATCGTTATTATAACACCGTGGTCGTTTAAAAATATATATACTTTAAAAACCCATAATATCATTTCCATTTCAAAACATAACCTTTATTTCAAAATAGTATATACTTCAAAACCAAATTCAATAATATATCATTTAAATAAAATCCAAATTTTCAATCACTATTCTTAATTTTATTTATAAAACTTGAAATATTCTTTAAAACCATCTTAAACCCAAATCACATAATGTAGTCATATTCTAAATTTCAATCGGTTTCAAATCAATATATTCAAAGATAATTCTTAAATAAATTCTATTCAAATAAATTCATTTTTCAAACCATATTACTTTCGTAGTTATAACAGTTTCAAAACCAACACTTTGAAACAATAATACTTTAATTCCGATAAAACATTTCAATTTTGATATATATTTCAAATCTTTAAATATTCCAAAATTTTCAAACCAAATATGATAATCTCATATATTTCTTAATTCAATTTACTATTATTTAGTTTAAAATTATTTATTAAATAAATTCAATAGCATTTACATAAAGCTCAAACTTGAAATATTCGTAAATCAACTTAAAACATCATCAAGTTATACATAGCTTAAATTTTAAGAATTTAACTATATATAAAATAATATTTATTTAATATCAAAATCAGTATTTATATAAACCCTTATTTTTCCAAAAGACATAGAAATCATTTCAAAAATATATATAAATATAGACCAACTGTGTTTGTATATAATTTTCTATCCTATGGTCAAGTGATACGGATATTTATCATTTCAATCCGTAATTTAAAAATAAAATTACGGTTATATATCTTTTCAAACTGCAATCCCGAATAAAATAAATCCATAACGGACTTGCAAATTATAATGATATAAAATAAAACATCCATTCATCCAATATAAATCATCAACCATTTATCACAATCATCATCCAATTAAATCAATAACATCAAAATAGAACAGATAATAAATAACAGGCATTTACTGGCAGTTTATATTCAATAACAAATTAAATAACTATTTAACTGGAAGTTTATATGCAATAATAAATTAAATAACAATTTAATTCAATAAATTCAATTTAACTGAGATGATGATTAAAAATATGCCAAACAGTCATAAATAAATTTCAAATCACATTGTATATCAATTTAACAAACATAAGAAATTTTTAGAAGTTGTGAGTGGGTTAAAACACTCACCTTTGAATTTAAATCGATTTTAAATTCGAAATAAGCCCAAAATTTGAACAGTCTCAGAATTCGTCCAAACCAACGTCAAAGTGTCCGGAATTTCGATACGATCCCAGCAAAACAAACCGCGCATGAATCCAAGCTCGTATGAAAAAGTTATGAAAATTTGAAGATAGAAAAATTCTGGTCCTGGGTCGACTTCGGGTTCAACTTCAGTCCGCCGCCTCAAATCCCCGGTGCCTGCTCTGAGTTTTTGCCAAAACGACCTGGAGACCCAAGTCATTTTCTTCCTGATCCGAAGTATCTCTAGGGTTTTTGTTTCTGAAACCCGAAGCGCGACCCGAAGTTGCTGCAGGTTTGCAATTTTTTTATTATTAGGTTTTGGAATTTGGGAATTAGGTTTTGTCTGCCATTGGAATGAGGAGCTAAGAAGGAGATGTACGCATAGAAAAAATAAGAATAATGAGTGGCTAGGGTTTATAACGAGGTATTTATAGGTAGGTCAGAAATAGGATGAATGGACAAGATTGATTGAACGATAAACGACCCGAAAAGCCCGTTTCAACACCGGAATGAAAATGGGTCAATCCATATATCAAAATAGATGTTTTCGATAGTTTTAAAATCAGTGGGATGGGTTTCAAGACCAAATTCCATCGTATGGAGAAGTTATGCAAAAATCAGCAATTTAATTTATTTCGAGGCGCATCAAGCCGGTACGATCAAACAACAAGCCCGATCGTTATGAAACTTGAAATCCTATAATAATTCACCGTTATGGATTCGAAGAAACTTGTTTCGTCAAAATCCGAGTCAGTGGCCAAAATGGCTATTTTCCAGTTAATTAAATAAATTAATATTAAATTAATAATATCCCTTTTTAATTCAAATTCAATAGTTAACAATTTCTTCCCCCCTCCCGATTACATATAAACTTAAAATTCGTTAACCAAAATTTCCATGTCCATCAAATAAGGATTAATTGCAAACTTACAGCGTTTACCTTCAATTTAAGTAAATTCAAGTAAATTATATTTTTAATTTCAAATAAATTAATTCAATGTGGTTCCAATTTCTTTATTTAATCAATCATCCTCTTATGGATAAGTTTAACATTACTATATATCCAATTACCCTAATATTTTACAGTCATTACCTAAATTCATATTAACGTAGTATTTAATTACGTTAATTAATTGAAATGGATTTAGCTCTAATTCAATAGATTAAATAAATAGGTAAACAGTTAATCATCATCACCATTAGCCAAGATTAATCTCACTCATACTTTATTATCAACCAACAAATATTATAATATGATCACTTATCTAACAATAAATTTATCAAATTCCAGTTTATTACGTATTATTACATCCACTAATATACCTTTGCATTTATTTCCCAATTTACTGTTTACAATCAATTATAACCTTACAATTGTTTTCAATTAATTGGGTCCCACTAAATTAGTTATTCATTAACTTACATTAATATTATTACCTTCCATCATTGTTCTTCAATCTATTATTATCAAAATGGATGAAATTGACATTGGTTATATTTATTACATTGATATTACCCAATTCATTCTAATGTCAATTTGTCATAGTATTTAACTCCATTTATTATGGATTGAATCCAATTAAATTTTAAATTAATTCCAAATAAACTAATTAGATTCAAATTCCAATCCTTTAATTAAGTCTATTATTACTCTATAAACTTAGTTACTATTTGTCTGTCTTTCATTACATTAATATATCTAAATTTCCATCTTTTCTTTTGAATTAACTATCCTATTTACGTTATTATAATTATAATTAAAGTAACATTTAATTACCTTTATTTGTAATTGGTAAATTAACTGGTAACAACAACCATTTGTCACCATTACACCCTTTATAACTTGCATGTTTATTCTTCACAAACAATTACCATCTATTACATGTTACATTCCAATTAATTAAAATTGATTCCAAAATTTGATTAGGCTTAATTACCTTCTTTATACTAGGTCCATTATTTCTCTATATATCCAGTTACATTAGTTTATATCTTATTACACTAATATACGCCTATTTACATCTTAATTTGAATAATTATTACATTTCTAAATGTGTACTTTTATCAATTGTACACATTAATTAAGGTTAAAAACCAATTAATGAATTTACCTTAATTCCATTCTTATACCAGTTTATTACTTTATACATACATTACGTTTCTATGTAACTTATACATTCACACCTTCCGTTATCATATTAATTGTCATTATAGAAACGTTCATTATTAGTCACTAATGATTATACCAACTCATATCATACTAATCCTATTCAATTCCCATTTATTACATAGATTTATATTAATAAATCAACATTTACATTTGTTACTTACATTCAACATATAACCAAGTTATATCATTTTACATTATTCCATTTATTGCAATTTCATTCAACTTATACAAATTCAGCTTTGATTAACTTCGTTGTTACATTTTATTTAAGTTATTATCTCCTTATTAATTAACAAATTTTTTTCATTCCTTCAATATTAAATTATCAAAACTTTCTCAAATTAACAAATTTAAAACATTGAAAATTACGGGCTGTTACATAGTCTATATAAAAGTATATGAAGTTTATAAGAGCTATAGTGTATATATATATAGTTATAGTAGATTTGCTGTTGACAAATTTTGAGTACATATTATATATATTTGTTTATATTTACAGTATTATATATATTATTATATAATAGTTTTGTAAGTGGATATATATATATTTGTTTATATATAAAATGTTTATAAAGTTATGAAAGTTTATATAGTTTATTCTATTGTTTTGTTTTGGTATGTCTGTTAATGTATGTTATAATAATATATCTGGTCCATGTCAGCTGTATAAGTAATCTATAGGTAAGTGATTTTATATTAATCTATATATATATAAATATGCATAGATTGGGTTCCCAAAATTTATATATATGTATGCATTACATAAAAGGTGTATATATGGGTTTAGAAGTATATTTCGAGTTGCTGTCTGTTATCATTTATTTTTATATACATTAAGGGAAAAATTCCCACTGTAAGTAAATAGGTGACAGTTTAGTAATATATTAGTATATATTGTCTTGTATATATTAGTATATATATATATGCTTATAGTCTGTATATTTTTTTTTGTACTTCCATTTTTTTTGAGTATAAATTTATATTAGTTTTAGAATATATTAGTTATATATTTTAGGTGAGTTTGTAAATGTCAGGTTGTTGGATAGACCTGTGTAAGTAAATATAGTTGGTACATGCTTACAGTATATGTATATAGCTATATTTGTTTATATACTAGCCTGGGTACATATAGGGTTGTTAATGATTTTATATAAGTATTTTTACATCTATATATATATATATATGTTTTACATATATATTAGTTAATATATATGCTGTAGAGTTTGTAATTTACGCATGTTTACAGTATGAGTTATATATATATATATATAAAGTTATATTAGTCTACTGAGTTATATGCATATGTTGTATGTAGAAACAGTTTTAATAATAATGTAAACAATGTCTTATACATATTGGTATGTATAATATATTCTGTTGGATTTTTAAATATTCATTACTGTTTGAGTTTATATTTATTTTATAATAAAGTGTTTATATTGATCTTATGATAAATATTGATTTGAAGTTAATATATATATATATTTATTTATTTATTTTAATTATATGTGTTATCCTGCCTTTTGGCAAGGCCGTGACACCAAGGAATTGACTAGTAACCAATGACGGCCCGTCCTATAGATCAGTTATACACAGGCTCACTATGGACATCGACGAATTTTGTCCGAGTCCAGATCGAGCCAAAATTGGTAGGACATGACAGGCTAAGCCATGAGAGTCAACGCCAAATCTCAATTCAATCCAAGTTCGTATGCTCAAGTTATGAACGATACAAAATTGGATGAAAACCAATCACCGGTCGACTCGTTCCCTTCGACTCACTCCCTTCGACTCGCTTCACATCCCTCAGATGCCTACTTCGACTCGCTTCACATCCCTCAGATGCCTACTTCGACTCGCTTCGCATCCCTCAGAAATGACTCATTCGACTCGCTTCGCAACCACCAGAAATGACTCCTTCGACTCGCTCCACTTCGTGTCCATCATGGAGCCTTTGTTCGAATCCCTCAGGACGCTCCACTTCAACTCGCTCAACCAGTGCACGCTTCGACTCGCTCAATCTAGGCACACTTTGACTCGCTCAATCGATGTACATTTCGACTCGCTCGAGACAGCATCAAAGGCAGAGTGATCCAAAGACTCAAGCGCCACACCACCGAGTCGAACGGAAGCGAGTCGAAACGAGAGCGAGTCGAACCAAACAACCACCGAGAATCCCATTTCGTATCGATCATATCTCCTAATCTACAAGTCCAAATGCTATGAAATTTTCACAGAAGACTACGTGCATGCTAAATAATGTCCACACCAAATTTCGACTCCATTGGATGAAATCTTGATTGATACGAAATCTGTTCGTATCGTTCGCGGATCGGATCGAAACTTCACGGGCTTTGGCGTGCGGGCCTGGTCACGTGCCAGAGAGGGTCTCCCAAGATCTGAGCGAAATACCAGCCTCCTACACCTATAAATAGACCCCCAATGCCAACAAAAAAGGGGTTCTTCTTCTCTTTTGAGATCTCCAACGCCCAGACTCTGCCAGATCCAGATCTGAACTCCATTGCTGCTGGTACCAACGAAATTCATGGCTGCGAATCATAATTTCCTGCTATAATTCATTGAATTCTCTTGTAATCTTCAAAGAAAGATCAATAAAGCAAATAACTTCATAGTGGATGTAGGCAATACGCCGAACCACTCTAAATTCTTGTGTCTCCTTGCACTTTAATTATTTTCGTATCTGAGATTTGGAGTTTTTGTTAGATAATTCCTCTTTTTACATTTAATTTCTTCACTTTATCTCTTCAAAAACTTCCGAAGAGTGTTGTGCCCAATTTTGGTACAAACACTTTGGTGCTTTCACTGAGAAAAAACCCAAATTTTCTCCTGCTCTTTGGATCTCCTATCTATATTGGATTGCATAAATCTAAGAAGAAGAAATCCAGATCTAGAACCTTGAAGCCCTTTCATTCTATTCAAATTTGCAATCAGATCTAGGAAAGGACTTCATCAATTCATTATGGTGAGCACACGTACCACTTCTACAGTTGCTGATCAAGGAGCACGGAACCGACAAAATCCCATGCAATCACCTCCATCCAACCAAAATGCTGCAGGACCTTCAGATTCGTCAGGTCCAATCACTAGACAAGAATTCCAGACATTGCTTCAAGAGTTGACCCAAAGTCGACAGAAGCTAAATGAACAACTGCGCGCCAACACAGAGTTGACTAACCAGCTAAATCGCTAAAGGCGAAGAAGATCCAGAAGAGACCAAGGTTTTTATTCTTCCACAGAAAGTTCAGCCTCCTCCGATGGCCAAACCAGATCCACACGTCCACGGCTAGGTGTAAGCTACACCCAAGCCATGGGACACCAACCTGCTTCGAACCTTGGGCAACCTAGAGGTGGACCATCCGCTAGTCTCCGTACAGAACCTTCAACTCAAGGAGGAGCTGCTCCTTACCATGTTACCGGCAACATTGCTACTACCACCACTGCCGGACGGGGAGGTGATGCTAGAAACCAAGCTGATCCTCAACGTAACCAACGAGAACATACTCCTGAGCCTTATATCCCTGAGGATGTTGAACCAAGGAGGCGAGGCACGGACCGTCGACCGCGTCCGGTCCAGACTCGCGCTGTGGAACGCGACCACACCTTGGCACAACATGCTCCAAGTATCCGAACGCCGAATATACCAGCGATGATCCGCCAAATGATCCGTGAAAGTCAGGGTCTCTCTAATGATGACTGGGAAATCTCCCGGAGTCATACCCCTTTCACCGATGACGTTTTATATGCTGAACCACCTTGGCACTTCAGGATGCCAGCTTTGCCAGTTTATGAAGGAAGTTCTGATCCCAATCAACATGTCCTGAAATACGAATGGCTGATGAATGCTGCTAGAGCTGATGACGCAGTAAAGTGCCGTAGTTTCCCCATTTCCCTAGGGGGCATCGCTACCATGTGGTTCACTCGTTTGCCACCGCGATCCATCTCTAACTTTGACCAGATGGCCACCAAGTTTGTCGAATAATTCTATATGCACGTGGCGAGGCCTAAGGATGTTAACACTCTGTCTAGTGTTACACAAGCTCCTGGAGAAACACTTAGACGTTACTTGGAGCGATTCCATGCTGCGTGTGTAGAAATAAGCAATCCCAATGATAACTCTATCCTGATGGCACTGACTAAGGGGATTGATGCTGATTTCGAGTTCGGAAATTGGTTGGTTGGGAAACCACCTGCATCATTGGACTGTTTCTGTTAATCGGCTAATTTTCTATCGGTTTAGAAAATAGTCAAAAAGTTTCAAATTAAAAACAACCACAAGCGCACGGTGTACGAATGTAGCACGTGGCGAATACAGGTCGATCCGAAGGGAATTGATGATTTTAAAATTCTATTCAATCAAATTAAACCAAAGTCGAGTGATTGTTAACTAACTAAAAGAAAGTAAAAACAAACTAAAACTAAAGAGAATAAAAAGATGAGATTAAAGAGAAATTTAGAGGCAAATCCCTTCTAATGATCACATAAATCAACATAATGAAATTATGATCTCTTTTTGGTCATTTGTGACATTAGTTGATGCATTTATCATAAGCATGGCCTAATTGTGTTATTAATTAACACACTTAAACCATCAAACTTTAATGCACCCTCTAACCCACTTACTAACTTCAATGAAAATGATATGAAATCAAAAGTAGAATCTATTTTAAGCATGGTTTATTAACTGTTGAATTAGAAACATAAACCATCAAATTTTGATTCTAAATCCACTTCCATTACCATGATCATATGCATATGAAGAGGTAATTAATGATTCATATGACTAAGCATAGCCTATTTGTTTGGAACAATATAAGCTATCAAACTCAATATTAAACACAAAACTACACAAACATCTACTTTCCATTAAGCACAAAAGAAACATAAAAGAAATTATGTTGCATCTACATGATTCAAAAGAGCTTCATTACCCCTAAATTGAAGGGATTAGCCTCTCATTTTTGTTATCAAATCAACAAATGTAGAAAGCAACATTAAAAAAAACAAGAGGAGAAATAGAAAAAAAAGAAAGGAAAAACTAATCTACTTGCATGAAATAAGAGAGATCTACACTACAACATGAAAGGAAAAGAAGCATGTAAAAGAAAAGAGAGCACTAATAAACATTAAAAAAATGAAAGTTACATGAAATAAAAATATGGCTAAGTTGCCATGAAAAGAGAAAGAGAAGAGCTTTGTTTATTTTTGAGCCTAAACTAAAGTAAAGAGAGACTAAGGGAGAGGAGAGTTACATGAAACATAAGGGGATTGTATACAAGTGTTAAACCCTAATTTATATTTTTGGGGAATGCCCAAAATACCCTCCTAGGAAGTGTGGAGGCCAAGTCATCATTAGCTTCAAGTAATCCTCATTTAAGTGTACATGAAGTCATTAAATTCCATAAGCATGTGCATTAGCCTCTAATTTGTACATTAAGGTAGGTGGGTAGGTGGAGTACTCCATTATCTTCACTTTGAATTATTTCCATCTTCATTTGTTATCTTCACTCTTATGCATGCATATATCATCATGTAACCACTTGTAAAATTCACCAAATTTCCTACAAAACAACATAGAAAATTCCAAGTAAATTTTCATAATTTAATAAATGCATAAAAATGACAATTTTGCCCTTGGATGAAGATGAATATGTGACGATTTGAAAATAATATGAATTTTGGTTTAAACAAGTTAAAACACCCGATATGATCATTTATTTAATTTAAATAGATTAAATATGGTGGTAAATATATACACATTTACATGCACATCAAATACCCCCACACTTATCTTTTTATTCGTCCTCGAATAAAGGAAAAGTAAGATAAATCCGTTTTCGTAGGGAGCACGATTGCATTGAGCGTATGCAACAAGCCGTTAAACCTCTGGGTGTCCCCAGTAGGACGAGTGTTGTCTCGTGAGGGTTTTCAGCGGATACTACCCACAAAATCCAAATGCAGGATGAAAATGATTTATTTACAAAGAGATGAATGCAAGTTTCTAAAAATATTTACGAATGAAGGGTTTACTTTTAAATTAACACAAATAAGTTAAATATAGGTTTGGTCATTATCTTAAAATTTAAGTCATTTACTCATCAAAATTTCCAACAAAAATTAAGTTGTCATAACAAATAGACAATAGTTTAACTCGTTGTTTCAGTTGATAACAAAGTGTAACCATGAAATAGGTCCTTAGTTGATTATCAAAGTTTATTAAAGTGGTATTTCATTTCATTTCAATAACAAATCAAACCAAATAAGTTAAAATATTGCTTGGATTTCATTTGCTTACTCTCTCCATTTTTTGAAAATTTTATTGATATTTACAATATTTACATATGCCTAACTCAGAAAACTGAGGCCAGATATATTTCCCATGCACTGCCTTGCGGACTGATGTGAGGGGAATACAGAGCGTGGCGAGTGAACACACGAGTGTGAACACCTATTGATTGTAGGCGTTATTAAAAAGAATTTTTATATATATACACCTAGCTCAGATAAACTGAGGCCAGATATACCGATCATGCACTGCCTTTCAGGCTTACGTGAGAAAGGTACAGAGCACGGTGAATGTACACACAAGTGTGCACACCTGTCGACCGTAGGTGTTAATAGAAAATATTTACATATATACAAATGTTTTTTTTTCTTTTTTTTTCAGAATTTTTTTTATAGAAAGGGAGAGTTTTTGCAAAATCATCTTAGCACCATTTAACTTAGAAGACAAAAAAAATGTTATATCCTTTACTTTAAATTCACCACTTTTTAAAACAAAGATTTTCTATTAGGATATATTTCATAATTATCACGTATGAATCTTCCTATATACTAGTTCAACCATTTTTATTTGTAATTAAACTTCATTTTTATTTTTGTTAAGGCGAATAAATTTTCAAAAATTTCAATTTAATAAACCAAAACCATATATTTGTCCTATAGTGTTTCTTTAAATCAAAAGAACATTTGTTTTTGTTTTTTTTTTTAATTTTTTTTTGAGATTTTAAAAGAAAAAGCAAAAATAAACCGTGAAAAATAAAATAAAAATGAAGATGAGTCTCCCCCCATACTTGATTTTGACCGCGTCCCCACAGTCAACCTAAGTGGAAGGAGAAAAAGAAAATAAAAATAAAAATGGCCTTTATTTAAATGAAAATTAACGGTATTTACATGTGATCAGAAAGTATATCGTCAAAAAGTAAATGAAATGGTCTTCCAAAAACGATTCATTTGCCTCGTCGAGTATACGAGACACAGCTTAAGCTCGGAAAACCAAACCATACAAGATTTCGAAGTTGAATTTGGATGTGGAAAAGTGAATGCCGTTTTATTAAAAATTGTACGAGTTGTTTTATTTTCAATGATTTTTGGGGTTGATAAAACGTTTGATTGAAGTTCAAGTTTATTTTCACCAAATTGAAATTCAAGCTGTTCATTGAAAAGTTCTTCAGAAATATTGATTTCAAAATCAAATTGGTGATTTAAATCTTCCCCATCAGAGTTTAACGACTCGTTTTCAAAAAGTCCATAAAACTTGTGTTCGTTAAATTCGACTTCCTTTGTTGAATTATCAATAACTTCATTGCGTATCTCAAGTTCAAAATCCAAAGTTGTTGTATTCAAATTTTCAGAAAAAGGAAGATCGAAATTTAAATTGAGTTTCTCACCCTCAAAAGAATTGAAATCCAAGTCAATCACCAAATTTTCAACAACTTCGTTAAGATCGTTATTTTCAATTTCAAAAGTTGTTATTTGAAAATCGTCGATTTGGGTAAAAGATGGATTATTGTTTGACTCGTCACACGTTGGAATTTGATTTTGTTTATTACGTTGTTTCATATATGTTTCAAACAACGAATCCGTGTGATCATCGTATATTTCGTTCATTTGTTCAACAAAATCCAATTTATACTTATTAACATAAGGATATTCACTTTGAAAATGTTGAGGACAAAAGTTTTCAATTGTAACGTGGTTAAGATTGTTCCCATTGCCAAATTTGTTTGAACAGTTGTTTCTATTTTGAGTTTGAAATTCATTTTGGAGTTCGAAATTGAATTGGCATGGGTTATAATCGAAATCGTTTGAATTTTGAAGTGAATTCAAATTTTGATTATTTGAAAACTTTGATTTGAATCATTGCCCAAATATGAATTACACAAATCATTTATCTCTTGATTTTGTTGTGTAGAGATTTCAAGTAAAGACGAAATGCTCTTTTCAAGATTTGAGGGTTGGTCATTGTTTTGAAAACTTTGTTGTTCAAAATTCGAATTGTTAAAGAATAGTTGTCGTTAAAATATCCATACGAATTTTGAGTGAAATCATATGGATTATATTGATTTTCACAACTATTGTAAAATTCACGTAAGTGGGGAAACTCGGACATTTTCAAGAATGTTTTTGTTTTGTTTTGTTTTTTTGGTCTTTCAATTTATAATAATTTTTTTTTTGGATTTTGGTTTTTTCTAAATTTTTTTTTGGATTTTTGAAATTTCAAAGGAAAAGGATTTAAAAATTTCAAGGGTAAAGGAATATTCACAATTTTTTTTAGTTTTGGATTTTTGATTTTTTTTTTTAAATATGCATGAACTAATGCAACTAAATGAATGCAAGATTTAATTTCAAATAATTTATCCTAAGTTAACCAAAAATTGTATAATTACAAATTGTCTTAAATCGACAAGATAGTTCTCAGCCAGGTAACGGGCAGGAGTTATCGGTGCACCACGAATCACCGTAGCAATGCAGCCGAAGGTTTAAGTACCTTCAGAGGAACAACCACTATAATATTTACGAATCACCGTAATATTTATAAATGGTTATTACTCTGCCGTAGCCTAGACACCGAGAAATTAAATTGTTCAAAGAAGACAACTTGTCAATACACAATTAAAAGTTATTGATGTCTAACCGTTATTATTAATCAAAAATGAGATGAAAAACTGAAATTAAACGTGTATTAACAATGCAACTACGAATGAATTTTTGTTTTTTTTTTGAATTTTTCTTTTATAAAATGCAAGCAAACAACAATGCAAGTTTTTTGGCAAGCGAAACGAAGCAATTATTTTTAGCAAGCAGCTCCTTTCCTTTTTTGCTTTTGCAACCTGAAAATAAAAATAAGATATATATACAGTTTTTTTTATATCGAAGAAGAATCTAAAATAAATGAAAAACAAAACAAATTAAATCAAAAAAATTCAAAACAACCCCCTTTTTTTAACAATTCAAAATTTTTTTTTGGGAAGGAAACTTAAAAGTGCAGTTTTACTTAAAAAAATTTTTTTTTGGATTTTGATTAAGAGTTAAACAAAATAAAATTTTAAAACAAATTCAAGCCCACAAGCAAGCCATCAGCCCAATTAAAAATTAGCAACCAAACAAGTTTAAAAAAATTCATAGTTGACAAAACTCTTCCTAGTTCACACTTCACTGAAATAAAATATTCTTCACAGTAGAACACGGCTCCTCATTTCACTGTTGAAAATTATCGAAATTGCTCAATCAAGATTTTCAAAATAAAATTCACAACCTCAAATGTTTTTTTTTCAATTAAGTAAATCCCACGATTAGTTTTGAGGAGAAACGAAAGGGATTAAGTGCATTCGAGCTCAATTGCAAAGATGAAGTTGCGGTCGCGAAGAGTTGCAGTTAGGCAGTGAATTTGGGTACAAAGTGATCGATGGCTGATAAGGTTGGTCGTACGTGACTTGGGGATAGGGTTGTGGTTGGGATCGCTTGGTTCGCGAGTTGCGGTGGTAGTCAGCGAGGCTGTGGTGGCGATTACGATTGGAGTTGGTGATTTGCCGCGATGATGGAACGTTTGCAGATTTGGGTTGATTTTGGGTTTGGTGAAGAGGTGATTGAGGGCGGGAGGATGATGTAGGAGTTCGGTTGCAATTGCAGGAGGTGGTCGTGATTTCGGATTGCTAGTTCTGGTCAGAAGCTAGAGATGGTGGGTTCAAAATGATTTGGTGGCAGCAGTATTGATGGGTGTGGTTTTGATAAAGAAGGTATGTTGTCAAGGCAGATAAAGAAGGATGGTGTGTTGTATTGATGGAAGCACTGGTGGGTGAGTATAGTGATAGGGCAGAGTATGGTCGGAGGAGGTAATATGGGGGGAAATTATGGTGTTATCATGTGAATGAGCAAATGTGGGATGTTGAGTGGGAAGTCTGGTGAGATGTTGATATGAAATGGAAGTGATACTGTTGTGTAGTGGTCAGGTAAGGCACTGATGGTGTTTGTATGCTGGAAATTTGATAGCTTTGTGACTGTAGTGTTTGTCGTTGCTGGTTAATGGAAGGAGAGGCAGGGGCAACAATGGCTTGTGTGGAGATAGGTGATGAATGTTGTATTGGAGAGATGGTGTTAATGTGCACAGTGCACAGTGGGTACTGTTGAGAGCAGAGTTGATGGTAGGGGAAGGTGATGTGGTTTGATGACAGTGTAAGATTGAGTGGCAAAATGAAAGTCAGTGAGTTGTTGCTTGTAACTATTATGCAACAGTTTTCTAGAAGTTGATGGAGGAGCAGATAGTTGTACTGAAGTGTTGTTTTGTGGTGAAGTAGGGCAGAGCAGAAGTGTTTGAAAGGGGAGTCTGGTAACAGAGGTGCAGTGGGATGTTGAAGATGAGAGAGAATTTTTGTAGACAGTGTTGTAGCAGTTTTCTTGGTGGAGCAACAAGTCTAGGCAGTTTGGTTGTTGTTGAATGGTGGAGATAAGGTTGAAGTGTAGATGGCAGATGCAGTGTGTAGCTGTGTTTCGAGGGAGGTGCAAGTATGGTATGTGAATGTTTGGAGGAACAAAAGTAAATGTTGCAGTGGTTGTGACAAAGGAGATCAGGCGATATGGTGACTGGTATGAAGGTGATGCTAAATGGTGACAGTGAATTGATATTTGCACTGTTGTATTGGAAGAAGAAGCAGTGAATGTATGTCAAGGGGCGGTTAGATGATGGAAGTTTGTGGTTTGTGATAGTTTGTTGGATGATGGCTGTTGTATATGCGAAATGGTTGCAGGCAGCAAGATTGAATGGTTTGTAGTAGAGGTGCTATTGTTTGGAGGTGACTATTGGCAGTTTGAAGGTGGTGACAGTTTCTTGATGGCCAGACAATTGTTTATGTGCATAGAGCACATGCATATAGGTAGGAGATGTTTGTGGTTAGCAAGTAGTCAAGTTGTGGTACTGGAATGTGAAAATGAAGGTTATGGAGTTGGAGTGGGGTGTTTGTGGGATGAAGATGGTCAGGGGAAGGACTAATGGGGGAATGAATGAAGGTTAATGGAAGGAGAGGCAGGGGTAATGAATGAAGGCTTGTAGACAGTTGCTCTGTGCAGTTGAGTTATTGCTTGTGCTGGTAGAACTTGTAGTAGGTTGGAGAATGGTAGAACAGTGGTTAGCAAGCAAGTAGTGAGGGCAGAGAATGGTAGAACAGTGCACAGTAGAAATTTTTTTCTTTTTGAATGTAAATGGAAAAAAGGAAAATGCAATAGTAAAAAAAATGTAAATGCAGCTGTAAATCTGTAAATGCAATTTGAAATGGAATTTTTTTTTGAATTGTATATGATATTTTTTTAGAAATGCAAAGCAAAATGAAAATAAACAACAACAAGCACACACACAAAATTGAAAACACAAACACACAAATATTTTTTTTTAAATGCAAACAAACACACAAAATAAAATCACACAAAAATCAAACAATAATTCGAAGAATAGAAAATTAAAATTAAAGCAATTCCCCGGCAACGGCGCCAAAAACTTGTTAATCGGCTAATTTTCTATCGGTTTAGAAAATAGTCGAAAATTTTCAAATTAAAAATAACCGCAAGCGCACGGTGTACGAATGTAGCACATGGCGAATACGGGTCGATCCGTAGGGAATTGATGATTTTAAAATTCTATTCAATCAAATTAAACCAAAGTCGAGTGATTGTTAACTAACTAAAAGAAAGTAAAAACAAACTAAAACTAAGGAGAATAAAAAGATGAGATTAAAGAGCAATTTAGAGGCAAATCCCTTCTAATGATCACATAAATCAACATAATGAAATTATGATCTCTTTTTGGTCATTTGTGACATTAGTTGATGCATTTATCATAAGCATGGCCTAATTGTGTTATTAATTAACACGCTTAAACCATAAAACTTTAATGCACCCTCTAACCCACTTACTAACTTCAATGAAAATGATATGAAATCAAAAGTAGAATCTATTTTAAGCATGGTTTATTAACTGTTGAATTAGAAACATAAACCATCAAATTTTGATTCTAAATCCACTTCCATTACCATGATCATATGTAGATGAAGAGGTAATTAATGATTCATATGACTAAGCATAGCCTATTTGTTTTGAACAATATAAGCTATCAAACTCAATATTAAATATAAAACCACACAAACATCTACTTTCCATTAAGCACAAAAGAGACATAAAAGAAATTATGTTGCATCTACATGATTCAAAAGAGCTTCATTACCCCTAAATTGAAGGGATTAGCCTCTCATTTTTGTTATCAAATCAACAAATGTAGAAAGCAACATTAGAAAAAACAAGAGGAAAAATAGAAAAAAAGAAAGAAAAAACTAATCTACTTGCATGAAATAAGAGAGATCTACACTACAACATGAAAGGAAAAGAAGCATGTAAAAGAAAAGAGAGCACTAATTAACATTAAAAAAAATGAAAGTTACATGAAATAAAAATATGGCTAAGTAGCCATGAAAAGTGAAAGAGAGGAGCTTTGTTTATTTTTGAGCCTAAACTAAAGTAAAGAGAGACTAAGGGAGATGAGAGTTACATGAAACATAAGGGGATTTTATACATGTATTAAACCCTAATTTATATTTTTGGGGAATGCCCAAAATACCCTCCTAGGAAGTGTGGAGGCCAAGTCATCATTAGCTTCAAATAATCCTCATTTAAGTGTACATGAAGCCATTAATTCTATAAGCATGTGCATTAGCCTCTAATTTGTACATTAAGGTAGGTGGGTAGGTGGGGTCCCCCATTATCTTCACTTTGAATTATTTCCATCTTTATTTGTTCTCTTCACTCTTATGCATGCATATATCATCATGTAACCACTTGTAAAATTCAACAAATTTCCTACAAAACAACATAGAAAATTTCAAGTAAATTTTCACAATTTAATAAATGCATAAAAATGACAATTTTGCCCTTGGATGAAGATGAATATGTGACGATTTGAAAATAATACGAATTTTTGTTTAAACAAGTTAAAATACCCGATATGATCATTTATTTAATTTAAATAGATTAAATATGGTGGTAAAAATATACACATTTACATGCACATCAGTTTCTATTCCAAGGCAGCCCAATTCTTGAGAAGGGAGGATGCGAAATAGTCTAGGAAGCAGGATGACGCAGGGCCTAACATCGAAGGTATCCAAAGTAACGTCGTTGTTAAACAATCCGGAGATAGTTCTGGAAAAATTCAGTTGAACGTCCAAAATAAACAGAGTCAGCAGAGGGACAATAAAAATCAGAACAAAAAACGCGATCAGGATCGTGGACCACGGCGTATAGCTTCCATGTACGATAGTTATACTCCGTTGAACACGTCGTTGGAAAATGTGTATTTGTAGACCTGCAATACCATGCAATACAAGAAGCCTGCCCCAAAACCACCAACTGAGAGGCAAATCCAAACAGGAAAATTCTGTAGATTCCATGAGAGTTATAGCCACAACACCAATGAGTGTCGTCACTTACAAGACCTCATTGAAAAACTAATACGTGAGCGGAAGTTGGATCAGTATGTGCGGGCGCCGCAATCTGGTGGTGCGGGCCCATCAAATTAGAATCGTGTGCCGAATCAGGAAAGACAGAAGGAACCCGCTCGTACAGGTGGGAGGTTGGTTATCAATACGATAAGTTGTGGTCCTCACCCAGCATATCGAAGCTGGAAGGAAATGGAGTCGTATGCCAGTTCTATCAGGCATGCGGACTTCGAGTGTTGTAGTAGTTTTGATGAAGGGGATCTGGCCAAGCAACAGAAAACGATGACAGACGACATCGTGTTCAGGAGCAGGGACGCTGATAAAGTCGAAGACCCCACTATCGATCCACTGGTCATCTCAGCACAACTGGGCCCCGCATGGATAAAGAGGATCTTAGTTGACAGTGGAAGCTCTGTGAACATTTTGTTCAAGCGAGCCTTTGATCAAATGAAAATGGAAGCCACAGACTTGAAGCCTTGTCAATCCCGAGTCCACGGTTTCAACGGAAGTGCTACTATACCCACTGGAATGGTGGAACTGCTAGTAGAGTTGGGAGTTGGAGAGCGTCGAAGAGTACAGATGTTGCAGTTCATTGTTTTAGACATAGACTCCCCTTACAATGCTTTCTTGGGCCGACCAGCCCTCGCTGAATTCAGGGCAGCCATCGCCCCGTGGTGTTTGACTTTAAAGTTTCCCACTGATCATGGAATAGGAATCATTCAGGGAGATCAGGCTGCTGCCAGAGCCTGCTACGTCACTGAGCTGCGGGAGGCGCAGCGAAAGGAGAAAGGAAAGGGCGTGGAGGAATCTCTCTGCGTCCGTTTTACCGATAATTGACAATTAACGCCCGGGCCCAGGCCCGAGCACCCCAGCCAATTCCTCAAGGATCTTGACCCGAGAGAAACTGAAGACGAAGGAGAATCTAAAGAAAGTCAAGCATCCCCGGCCAAATTGACGATTGATGTCCTATTCGACTGTGACGATGATTCGAAAATGATAAAAATTGGATCTCAGCTGAGCCAGCAAACTCAAGAGGAATTGATTGAATTTTTGCGAGCAAATCTTGACGTATTTGCCTGGACACACTCCGATATGTGTGGGATCTCGCCGGACATCGCGAGCCACACCCTGAACATTAACCCTCGGCATGTCCCGGTCAAACAGAAAAGGCGTTGTATGGATCTTGAGATATTTGCCGCCCTTAAAGAGGAAGTAGAAAAGCTTGAAGCGAGCGGGTTCATTCAGGATGCCCTATATCCTGAATGGGTGTCAAACCCCGTGCTCGTCCGAAAGCCGAACGGAAAGTGGAGAACGTGTGTCGATTATTCCGATCTGAATAAAGCATGTCCCAAAGGCAGCTTCCCGCTTCCCAGAATGGATCAGCTAGTAGATTCGAAAGCTGGGCATGAACTCTTATCCTTCATGGACGCGTATTCTGGCTACAATCAGATACCGATGCATTTACCCGATCAAGAACATACCAGCTTCGTAACCAATCTGGGGCTCTACTGTTACAAGGTTATGCCATTCGGACTCAAGAACGCCGGAGCTACTTATCAACGATTGGTCAATCAGATGTTTGCCAATCAAATCGGGAAAACAATGGAAGTATATGTAGACGACATGCTTGTGAAGTCACGACTCTCCACCGACCATGTAAAAGACCTGGAAACTATGTTCAACATACTTCGAGAATACAAAATGAAGCTCAACCCACTGAAATGTCACTTTGGAGTTGCATCCGGAAAGTTCCTCGGTTTCATCGTTAACGCTCGGGGAATCGAAGCTAATCCTGAAAAGATTTGGGCAATCAGAAATCTTGAAACTCCAAAGACTATAAAGCAAGTCCAAAGTCTCAATGGAAAGGTAGCAGCATTGAGCAGGTTCATTTCAAAGTCCACTGACAAATGCATTCCCTTCTTCGATCTGATCCGAAAAGGAAAACGCAACTTTGAATGGACCACGGAGTGTGAGGGCGCTTTCCATGCACTAGTTCAACATCTATCCACAACGCCAATACTGTCAAAGCCTATTGATCATGAGAAGTTGTACACATACTTGGCGATATCAGAAAACGCTATCAGCGCTGCCTTGGTTCGAGAAGAAGACGGGATACAGAAACCAGTATACTACGTCAGCAAACGGTTGACTGGGGCAGAAAGGAACTATCCAAAGCTAGAAAAGTTGGCCTACTGCCTTGTAATTGCATCAAGAAAACTCCGACCGTATTTCCAGGCACATCCCATTGTTGTTTACACCGACCAGCCGTTACGACAAGTCCTTTCGCGGCCTGAGACGTCTGGTAGGTTACTCAAATGGAACATCGAACTGAGTCAGTTTGATATTACTTACACTCCAAGGTGAGCGATCCAAGGACAAGTCCTCGCTGATTTCATAGTTGAATTTACCATTCCAAAGGACTTGCCCGAAACCAGTAAATCCCCCGAATGCGTCTGGAAGCTGTATACGGATGGTGCATCAAACGGCCGGTGTTCGGGCGCTGGTGTCGTACTCGAAACCCTCGAAGGCCGATCCATATGCTATGCTGTGAAGTTCGATTTTCATGCGACTAATAATGAAGCTGAACACGAAGCCCTCTTAGTTGGCTTAAAACTTGCTAGAGATTTGAGAATTATCGCAGTGGAAGTTTATTGTGACTCACAATTGGTTGTGTGCCAAGTACGGGAGAGTATCAGGCAAGAGATCGAAGGTTGGCTGCTTACTTAGCTCGAGTTCAGGAAGTACTGAATCGGTTCGATTATTACGCCATCTATTGTATACCTCGGGAGCGCAACCAAAAGGCTGATTCATTGGCAAAGCTAGCCAGCACAGGTGAAGCTCAGCAAATGGGACTCGTTCCCGTAGAAACGCTATCTTCCCCAAGCATCAACCAGACAGAAATAAACTGGGTATGCGAAACCGTTCCCGAAAAGGATTCATGGATGACCCCACTCAGAAACTACATTGAGCACGGAACCCTGCCGGAGCGCAGGAGTGAAAAGAGACAAGTCCTTCGGAAGGCCTCACGATTTACCATACAGGACAGACTCATGTACAGAAGAGGGTACTCAGTCCCCCTACTCCGTTGTATCGCTCACAATGAAATTAAACAAGTATTGCGCGATGTGCACGAGGGAGAATGTGGCGATCACACCGGGGGGCAAGCACTTGCCAGGAAAATACTTCACTACGGATATTACTGGCCTACCGTGAATCGTGATGCGTTGGACTATGCAAAGAAATGTGATAGGTGCCAGAAATATGCTCGAATTTCTAGAGCTCCTCCTACCGAGATAACGAAAATGGTCAGCCCATGGCCGTTCGCAATGTGGGGCATCGACATCATCGGTGCTCTACCTCTGGCAAAAGGTGGTGCGAAGTACGCCATCGTCGCAGTTGATTACTTTACAAAGTGGGCTGAAGCCGAAGCTTTCGCTACCATTACAACGAAGAAAGTAATCAGCTTTGTGGTTCGCAACATCATCTGTCAATTCGGTCTCCTACACACCATTATTACGGACAACGGAACCTAATTCGACAGTGCTGAATTTAAAGATTTCTGCAAACGATTTCACATCCAAAAGAAATTCTCTGCAGTTGCACACCCTCAAGCAACGAACATGTCGAAGCATTTAATAAAGTTATAAAATCCATCCTTAAAAAATGACTGGAAAAGGTCGGGGGCAAGTGGGTCGATGAACTTCCTATGGCTCTGTGGGCTTATCGAACAACCCACAAGACCGCGACCGACCACACTCCATTCTCTCTCTCTTACAGTTCAGAAGCCGTTATTCCAGTCGAGCTAGAAGTACCTTCTCATCATGTGGCATACTATGATCCAAAGACAAATGCTATATTACTTGCTGAATCTCTCGATCTACTAGATGAGAAGCATGAAGAAGCTGATTTGAGGGCAGCTGCGCATCGAAGTCGAGTTGCCCGATTGTACAACGCCAAGGTCCGTCCGTGAACCTTCGAACAAGGCTATCTCGTCTGAAAAAGAATCTATCCGGTTCCTTTGCATATGAAGCCGACATGGGAAGGACCGTATGTTATTGAACGAAGGCTCGGAGATGGCACATTCAAGTTATCAACCGTCGACGGTCTTACCCTGCCAAGAGCTTGGAATAGCGAGAGCCTTCGCTGCTATTACACCTGACATGCTACCTTTATCCATTTAGTTTACTTTCCTTTTCTGCAATTTGTTTCTGCATTTCGAAGTTAGAACTTGTAATAAGGCAACTGACTTTGCCATACTTTCTTATTTCAGCAATAAAATGTAATCTCTTCGAGCTAGAGCTGTGATTTACTTGAAACGCTTCATATGACCATCACTATGCATGGAGAGCTAAGTTTCACCATATGGTGGAATTTATTCAAATAGAGAGTGACTGCGATGCAACCAATCACTCGCTAAGTGAAACCCGAGCTCGGGGGCAAGCCATCACATCAAAGTCAAAACATCAACTCCGAGTTCCCAGAGTGCGAACCGGAGTATAAACATCAACTCCGAGTTCCCAGAGTGCGAACCGGAGTATAAACATCAACTCCGTATTCCCAAAGTCCGAACTGGAGTATAAACATCAACTCCGAGTTCCTAGAGTGTGAACCGGAGTATAAACATCAACTCCGTATTCCCAGAGTGCGAAGCGGAGTATAAACATCAACTCCGTATTCCCAGAGTGCAAAGCGGAGTATAAACATCAACTTCGAGTTCCTAGAGTGCAAACCGGAGTATAAACATCAACTCCGTATTCCCAGAGTGCGAAGCGGAGTATAAACATCAACTCCGAGTTCCCAGAGTACGAACCGGAGTATAAACATCAACTCCGTATTCCCAGAGTGCGAAGCAGAGTATAAACATCAATTCCGTATTCCTAGAGTGCGAAGCGGAGTATAAACATCAACTCCGAGTTCCCAGAGCGCGATCCGAAGTATAAACGTCGACTCCACATTCTCAAAGTGCGAAGCGGAGTATAAACAACAACTCTGAACTCCCAGAGGGCAAGTCGGAGTATAAGCATCAACTCCGGATTCCCAGAGTACGAAATGGAGCGTAAACACCAACTTCAAGTTCCCGAAGCATGAATCGAAGTATAGATATCAACTCCAAACTCCTAGAGCACGAGTCGGAGTATAAACATCAATTCCAAGTCCCCAGATCGTGGGCATATGATTAAAACTTAAGCCGGCGTGACCAACCGCCGACAAACCAATGGGACTCTCTGGAGTGCAGATATGATCATCGGCAATCAAACAAGTATGGATGCATTACTCAATCTCCGCTTGCCTCAGACATCTGTTCGGTGGCACTAGACTCAACATGATATAAGTAAGAAGCGATCGTCGACTAATGGTCTTCAACTCAACCCCAAGACTGGGGGGCAGGACTTAAGCATCAACCATTGATTGGAGCGATGCGACGTCAGAATTCTAC
This sequence comes from Allium fistulosum, assembly GCA_030737815.1. Classification (NCBI taxonomy): domain Eukaryota; kingdom Viridiplantae; phylum Streptophyta; class Magnoliopsida; order Asparagales; family Amaryllidaceae; genus Allium; species Allium fistulosum. Next base: position 338,394,349 of record CM060904.1, on the reverse strand, counting down.
TCGCTTCCTGGTCGCAAGCCATGACCACAGTTTCCGAACTTGGCAAATAAGAACAGACTTCATTCGGAAGCTGGAACATCACAAGTGCATTTCAAATATTAAAACACTTAGGCAAATACACAATGAAAAAAAAGAAGTCAAAAAAGAGAAGTTTCATTTCTATTATTTATAAAAGAAGTTCGAGTACAAGTTTGTTCCAAGAATTCCTACTAGCAGGGGCCAACGCACATCTATACACGACCAACAAAAATGCAAGTCAAAATAAACCGGAGAAGCATGTTTAATCTTTCTTCTTCCTTGGCTTCCTCCTCGGTGTAGACCCACTGGAGCCACCGCTGATCTTCCTCTTCGAGCCTTTTCTTTTCGGCGGTCGGTCTTCAGGTGAGGGCATTATGTCAACATCCTCCTCCGAACTTGAGTGAATAGGAATGCTCCCCGCGGGTGGAGTCGGAGGGATAGGATCAAACATGGAAGATGGAATAGCCACACTAGTATCGGAGAATGTACCGCCGGGCGATATCATTCTGAGTGGAGCTGGACCAAGCGCCGCCGTCCCACCCCCAAAACTGCCACCATGTGTTGCGACATCCATTTCAGCAGCAATTTGTGCCAAGATTTCCTCTTCAGAAGCCGACCGAGACTCGCTGGGAGCGTCAGTAGTCGGCATCGAAAGGCTTGTAGCAGGAACGCCTCCACCCATGACAAATGATAAATCAGCTAAAGGGTCGCCATGACGGCGAAAGAGTTCGTCTATCATCTGCTCATCGAACACAAGCGTACTCCCCTGTATATCGTCTAGAGACGCAGCAGTTGTAGTCACGGTGATCGCTTCGGTAACGACGGCCTCCTATACCTAATGTGATTCTTGAGTAACAGGAGGCTCGACATGGGCAGCATCAATCACTGGACAAAGAATAAGAGAACTGTTAGAACTTAGCTCGATCAAAGATTTCGACTTAAGAAAGATATGAAGAATGTTCAGAGTACCTTCCTCAATTTGGCTCGTAGGCGGTAGAGCGGCATCAATAACTTGCGCTGCAGCCGGTGACATCTACGGCTGATCTAGATTATAAGCAGGAACAGCCGAGGGATCGACCGCAGATGAGGATTCGGGCTGGGTTGATGCTGGAACTTCAAGACTTGCTTCATGATGGTCAACTCCAGAACCCTCTCCCACTTCAAAGTGCTGGGCGCCAAGTTTTTCCTTCTCACGCAGAATCATCGACCCGTGGAGAATCTTCTTTTCATCATCAGTCAAAATGCGATTCTCAAGTTCGAATTCATCCACAGACTCGCCCTGATGCGCATCTTTCTCTTCCTCAACCAGTCGGCTCCAAGCATTATAGAGATGCATCGAAAAATCATCAAGCCAGGCTAGACCCCTATGCCTCAGCACGTTAGCGTTGTAAACAACAAGAAGGTCTTCGATGTCATCCTCTAGCCTGGACTCGGCCAGCTTCACTTTTTCCTTCACCTCAGCCTCCACCTTCTGGACTTTGGCCACAGACGCATCCCGTTCACCCCTGAGCAGAACATCTTGTTCGCACGCCTCCTGGGCTGCGTTGTTCGCATCATCTTTTTCCTTAGCCATGTCGGCGAATTTGGCCTTGAGGTCATTGAGTTCCTTAACCGCCGCATCCCGCTCGGCGGTGACTTTAGTGTTCCGGTGGCTCATCTCCTCCACCAGGGCAATATGTGTTTGCCCCAACCTCTCCATTTCCTCCTTTTCTTCGTCAGCTTTTTTGGTGGCCTCAATCTCCAATTTCCGAAAAGACTCGGCCTCAGCAGTAAGCACTTGTATGATCCGGTCCCTTTGAGCGAGATCCGTCTCCAGTTTCTCAAGCGCTTTAGCTCGCTCAAAGGCAACCTTAGAAGCTTTCTCCGCGGCCTTTACCCACTCCCTATACTGGGTGTAGATGTCATGAACGTAATCATGCATCATGCCTTCCACCCCTGACGGAATTCTTTTTAAGTGTGGCAGGAAGACATAGCCATCGAAGCAAATGTTCGGAAAGTCTTTCCTCATCTGAGCCAGCTTAAGGGCCCCTTCTCCTGTGGGTTCAGCTGAGACCTGCTCTGTAATCATGGAGGCCGTGGTCTCAACTCTCCAAAGATGAGTCTCCGATCTAGAAGTATGAGAAGATGGCCTGTGACGAGGAGGCTCCGGTGGGTGTGAGACAAAAGCAGGGGGTGGAGATGGAAGTCTAGGAGGAGGAGGAGAGTGTGATCTAGACCGATGTCTGTATTCCTTGTCCCTATCACGCCCATACCTATCCTGATTAGAATACTCGCGATCGCGATCTCGGTCTGAATCCCTCCTGCGAGAATCATAATAAGAAGAAGCCTTTCAGGCCGAGCGGAGATTCCCGAGCATCGATCCTCTTCCAGACATAGTACCCGAAAATGAAAAACGAGGGAAGAGTTAGTAACTTCCTACGTTGGATGGTGTACAGTTGTGAATCATGTAGTGTAGTGAAGTGTATGCATGTGCAATCCCCCGACCAACCGGAAATGTCGACCGCACTCGTAGCAAGCGACCCGCTCAGTTCAAGAGCACTATCAAGCTCCTCCATCCCGGCGTCATGCGGAGACAGCACAAAATCCGGGATCGGAATATCAGCAAGCCCTGCAAAAGGACTCTCTACTTGCGGGGGAGGAGCCTCCAAAATTCTAATCCCCGGAAAGGTAAAGACACGACCACATATTTAAATCTCTCAGATCTAGGGCGTTTGTAAGCGGCAGCCTTGCCTTTTCTTCTTCCTCCCGAATCCTGGACATCGGCAGAAGGCCCAGCTGGGAGCTCGGTATCGGTAGGCGTTCTTTCTGGATCAACTTCTTCGGCGATCATGACTGCGGGCGCATTGCACTTCACCCATTTCTTCGGGACCACTCTATGTGTCCCTTCTAGTTGTATGCTCTGCCTACGTTCTATCAACCCGACAGTCCTCAAATTCCTGTCAGTCAGGACCAAGTCTATGTGCCTCTCTTCACCCGAAAACGCTTGAAGAATCCGAACAAGCTCTCTGAAGTATGCACCGTCAGGGCGAGCGATTGCGGCTATAAAAAAGGAAAAGTATGTCAGTTTGAAGTCAGTTACTAATATCTCAATGATTAAAGAGAGAAATGGCAACACTTACGTCTATCCAACCACCGCCTAGCAAATCCAGGAGGGAACCGAACGTAGAACCATTCAGTTTTATAGTAACTTAGCCTCCCCCAGGAGCCCAGTACGATGTGGCAGTTTCTGACCGCTTCCAGGAAGGTGAAAGAAGGGCTGTCTCCATGGCTCTTGACGTTGAATAAATATCTAATTTCGATCGGCTTCGACGGTCGAAAGAGGATCTCCATAAAGAGGACAAAGGTGCTGTTCAACAAGGCATACCCGTTGGGATGTAGCTAAGATGGAGCTATGCCAAGAAACGATAACATCTCCTTTATCTATTGATTGAAGGGAGGAAGTGTCCCCGCTGTGCAAGCGTGACGGTTGAAAGCAGTAAACCCCTCCGGGGGATTATGTGGCCTGTCATTTGGCCCAGGAAGTAGCACGTCGTCGAGAGACAAACCGTGCCTTAAGCAAATCTGTCCTAGCATATCTTCGGAGATACCCGACGGCACTGAATCTAGCGGATTACAAATAAACCGGGCACCCGGACGATCATTCGGAGCTGGGTCTATAACTTCGGCTTCAATAACCGGTATCTCTATGGTTGAAGGGATAGAACTCGGGAGTTCCTGCTGCTGTGAACTTGAGGGTTCCATGAATAGCTAGCTTATGAAAAAACATTATTAAAACAGACAATAACGCTCGTGCATCCCCTAGTGTAAAGTATGTGAATGTGATGTGCAGTGCAGTATTGTGTATCACTTGAAGAGATCTACGGGATTGCAGAAAACATAAAAACGACGAGACTTCGGAATTCAGTCGGAAGGACCGTCATCGCTGACCGTCACAACCATGCCATCCAGTTATCAGCTATCGGTACGGGATAAATTGTGTTATCATTTTGGTAAGTTCCGGTTCCATCGACGAGCTTCGATAGGCAGTCAGATATGCGGTGAAACGATTAAGTTCAGTTATGCAAGTCTGAAGCTCGTCGGAGTTAGGTGTTCAAATGCACTGGAGTTTTTGGTATCGTCAAAATTAAGTTCATTGTCAATCATCAAAAGTGCAAGTTCGAATCGCTCGCTAAGGTTTGAGTTCGAATCGATCACTCAGGGACGCGTTCGTATCGGTCCCAGGACTACACAATTCGACTCGCTTCAAAGCCTCCGCCTCGACTCGATCCAAGGCTACAGCTTCGACTCGCTTCGAAGCCTCCCCTTCGACTCGTTTCAAAGCCACGCGCTTCGACTCGATCCAAAGCCACACGCTTCGACTCGATCTGAGGCTACAGTTCGACTCGCTTCGAAGCCTCCGCTTCGACACGATCCAGGGCTACAGCTTCGACTCGCTCCAAAGCCATGCGCTTCGACTCGATCCAAAGCCACGTGCTTCGACTCAATCTAATACCATCCACTTCGACTCGATCGGAGGCCATCATTTCGAATCCATCAGACGCAACCCCTTCGTATCAATCTACGTATTCAAAGCATTCGATTCGATGCGAAGCTCCACCATCGATCGATACGAAGGCCTCCGCCTCATCATCTCGAAACCCCTACTCAGATCAACACGAAGCTGAGGCCATGGATTTTTCAATCGATCTCAACTCTGGTTGATTTGGTGTTAAAAATCCAAGTCTCATCGTTTACACGTGGATTCGCTTATTGGATTACCTAGATCTGTCAGTTAGTTCGAAGCGATCGAAAGGGTGAATCAGTTCAAAAGCAAGATTGTTTCTTCTCTCTTCTCGAGTTTATGAGCGATACGAAGGTAAGGAAGGATAGCGAAAGGTAAAAAGTGAAAAACGGCTAAGTACAAAGTATTTATATGGACTCGAAAGCAAAAGGAATAAACGTTTCGTATCCCGGTGGATTCGAACACGCATTTCGACTCCCTCTCCAGTGCGTCGATATGAAGCTCCCCTTCGTATCGCTTGTCTTCGACTCCGTCTCCGATGCAGCAATACAAGCCATCATTTCGACTCGCTCCTCCATCTCCTATGCATTTCGACTCACTCCTCCGTCCCCTGTACATTCCGACTCGCTCCTCCGTCCCCTGTGCATTTCGACTCGCTCCTTTGTCTCCTGTACGTTTCGACTCTGACTCCTATGCAGTTCGAATCCAAGACCGAGTCGAACAAGCAGTTTGAATCCATCAAATCATGGCTTCCAGAGGCCAACTTCATCGAGTCGAAATACTTACTCTGTATCTAAAAATTCAATAAAAAATCATCTTCAATATTTAAACCCTTCACATCGATTCAGGAGAGGGTCATTACGAAGGAACATTCAAAAACAACCATCGAGCATTGTTACCATGAATTTCACGTTGGTTCAGGAGAGGATCGATATGGAATTCAATACAAAATAAACTGACAGCGACCCGTGAACGTACAAACGTCAACGAGAGTCAGGATAACATATATGCATGTATGACGGACTAATATTCAGTGTTCCAGATTTACAGGAATTGGAAACTCATTTGATAACAATTGCAACAACAAATGGCTAACCACTAGCATACAGCAATCAGTCGCAGCGATGCAGGGTACAACAGTCGACCGTCAATAGCTTACATTATCAAGAAAAACAGTCGAAGGTTATAGCTTTCATCGAAAAGACGATGACTATTCAGAATGAAGATTGCAGCACTTCAAAGCACATCATGTTTTCACAAGACGTACTTTGGGGGGCAAATGTTATCCCGCCTTTTGGCAAGGCCGTGACACCAAGGAATTGACTAGTAACCAATGGCGGCCCGTCCTAGAGATCAGTTATACACAGGCACACTATGGACATCGACGAATTTTGTCCGAGTCCAGATCGAGCCAAAATTGGTAGGACATGACAGGCTAAGCCATGAGAGTCAATGTTCCAAATCTCAAGTCAATCCGAGTTCGTATGCTCAAGTTATGAACGATACAAAATTGGATGAAAACCAATCACCGGTCGACTCGTTCCCTTCGACTCACTCCCTTCGACTCGCTTCACATCCCTTAGATGCCTACTTCGACTCGCTTCACATCCCTTAGATGCCTACTTCGACTCGCTTCGCATCCCTCAAAAATGACTCCTTCAACTCGCTTCGTAACCACCAGAAATGACTCCTTCGACTCGCTCCACTTCGTGTCCATCACGGAGCCTTTGTTCGAATCCCTCAGGACGCTCCACTTCGACTCGCTCAACCAGTGCACGCTTCGACTCGCTCAATCTGGGCACACTTCGACTCGCTCAATCGATGTACATTTTGACTCGCTCGAGACAGCATCAAAGGCATAGTGATCCAAAGACTCAAACGCCATGCCACCGAGTCGAACGGAAGCGAGTCGAAACGAGAGCGAGTCGAACCAAACAGCCACCGAGAATCCCATTTCGTATCGATCATATCTCCTAATCTACAAGTCCAAATGCTATGAAATTTTCACAGAAGACTACGTGCATGCTAAAGAATGTCCACGCCAAATTTCGACTCCATTGGATGAAATCTTGATCGATAAGAAATCTGTTCGTATCGATCACGGATCGGACCGAAACTTCACGGGCTTGGGCGTGCGGGCGTGGTCACGTGCCAAAGAGGGTCTCCCGAGATCTGAGCGAAATACCAGCCTCCTACACCTATACATAGACCCCCAATGCCAAAAAAAAGGGGTTCTTCTTCTCTTTTGAGATCTCCAACGCCCAGACTCTGCCAGATCCAGGTCTGAACTCCATTGCTGCTGCTACCAACGAAATTCATGGCTGCGAATCATAATTTCCTGCTGTAATTCATTGAATTCACTTGTAATCTTCAAAGAAAGATCAATAAAGTAAATAACTTCATAGTGGACGTAGGCAATACGCTGAACTACTCTAAATTCTTGTGTCTCCTTGCACTTTAATTATTTTCATATCTGAGATTTGGAGTTTTTGTTAGATAATTCCTCTTTTTACATTTAATTTCTTCACTTTATCTCTTCAAAAACTTCCGAAGAGTGTTGTGCCTAATTTTGGTACAAACAATATGTTAAATTGATCTTCGAGAATTTATATATATATATATATATATATTTTAAATTATCATTGGGTTTTGTATAAAGTAATTTATTTTGATAAGGGTAAACATTAGACTTTAAAAAAAATAAAAAATCTTATATATCCAGTTCTGATTTGTTCCATCAATTCCTATTCTCAGCTTGATCGTTGAATTCGTGCCCATCTCACTGTGCTTGGATTCGTAACTCAGTTTCAGTGTCTGTATCTGTGTTCATATCCGTGTCATCTCCTGTTCTCTCTAGCCTCGAAAGGTGAGCAATCACTCATGATTAACGTTCTTATATTTATTAAATTCGATTTCAATTGAAACGACAATTGAAATATGCTGCTGTTAGTTATTTACATTGTTATATATGCTATTATCTATATCTGTTCACCTATGACATCTGCCACCATTATCTGTTATTTATATTGATTATATATGCCTGTTATATTATTATCATATATGTTATCACTCTTCAAGTTCCCTGTTAGTATAGAATTCCCTATGGGTTGAAATGATACATACCCGAAGGATCTGTAGAATAGGAGGAAATCGTTATGGGTTGAAATGATAAACCCAAGCGATTTTCATTGACATTGAATTTGGGATTGCGGGTTGAAAAGATATATACCCGTATATTTTAAATTGCGGATTGAAATGATAAATATTCGTATCACTTGACCATAGGATAGAGATTTATATATAGACACCGTTGGTCTATATATATATATATATATATATTAAAAATGATTTCTACGGTTTTGAAAAAAAATATAAGGTTTTAATAAATATTGATTTTAAAGATTTATAAAAGTTGATATATAATATATTTAAGTATTTATTTAATATATATATTTTCAAATATAGAGTTTATAATAATTTTAAATAAATTAAGGTTGGAAAGATAAATTTGAAATTGATTTGAAATTATATTTATTTAAGAATTTTACTTAAATAAATATTTTCAAATATATTCAATTTACTATTATTTAGTTTAAAATTATATTTTTGAAATGATTTCTATGGCTTTTGGAAAAATAAGGGTTTATATAAATACTGCTTTTGATATTAATATTATTAAATTCTTAAAATTTAAGCTATGTATAACTTGATGATGTTTTAAGTTGATTTACGAATATTTCAAGTTTGAGCTTTATGTAAATGCTATTGAATTTATTTAATAAATAATTTTAAACTAAATAATAGTAAATTGAATTAAGAAATATATGAGATTATCAAATTTGGTTTGGAAGTTTTTGGAATATTTAAAGACTTGAAATATATCAAATTTGAAATGTTTATTGAAATTAAGGTATTATTGTTTTCAAAGTATTGGTTTTCGAAATTGTTATAACTTTGGAAGTAATATGGTTTGAAAATGAATTTATTTGAAATGGAATTTATTTAAGAATTATCTGTGAATATATTAATTGGAAACCTATTGAAATTGAAAATTTGGAATATGACTTCAAATGTGGTTTGGGTTTAATATGATTTAAAAGAATATTTCAAGTTTATCTAAATTAAAGAAAGATTTGTGATTGGAAATTTAGATTTTATTTAAATGATATATTATTGAATTTGTTTTTAAAGTATATACTATTTTGAAGTAAAGGATATGTTTTGAAATGGCAAAAATATTTTGGTTTTAAAGTATATACTATTTTAAAGTAAAGGATATGTTTTGAAATGGCAATAATATTTTGGTTTTTGAAGTATATACTATTATGAAATAAAGAATATGTTTTGAAAGGGCCATGATTGTGTTTTTAAAAGTATATATTTTTAAATGGCCACGGTGTTATAATAACATTTGGTTGTTAAAGAGACCGGGATCGGATATGGACATACTCTCTGTCGATACCGAAAACCACTTTGATAACTGTGTACACGGTGGAGTTTCCAGAATAAAGTAGGATGGTGGCGACGATCCTAAGGTATATACATGGACCCAACTCCCGTGAGTTGGCATAAGGTGGCTAAAACAGGAGCGATCTCGGACCAATGAGGTAGCACCTCTTATCGGACGCACTTCTTCAATACCATTCTATTATTTTGTGATTTTTGGTGGCCACCCTTCGATTTGGGAGTGTTGTTCGAGGTGGAGCAGTAGTGGCTGCTATGCGTTTCCCTCAGTCCGTGTGCGTAATTGGTATATCTACCCTGGCATTGCCTTGTGTGCCGTGTCACTACCATATCGAGCTTTACTACGAGTTGTGATTTCTCCCGTAGCCTGTGGAGTATCGAGGGTAGCCCCCATTTTGGGAGTATGCTAATACTGGATAGACTACTGGGACTATTACATGTTAAGGTGGAAAATGTAAAGCCTTAATGCTATTTAAAAGTATGTTTATTTTATATTAAACATTATTATAATAGCGAATATTACTACATATTAAATAGTTTAACGGATCCTTAGGGGATGTGAATCCCGAGCATCTCTTAAGTTACTGCACTCACGTTAGACACTGGATAGGAGATGTCAAATCCCGTAAACATCTCTGACGTCGTTCCACTCATATATTTTCATTGATTTAACTTACATAAGATCTTTTACTTCTGACTCGAGTGTTTTGTCTTTTCAATTCGCTTGGGTCAGCCTGAGCATTTCAGGATTTGAAGGCCCTATGTCTGGAGGACGAAGACGAAGATTTTGTTTCTACTATTTATTATTTTTCACTACATCATTGTATTCCGCTGCATTAATTATCATTCTCTGGTATGTGTAACTCTGATATGTATTGTATAAGTATAATCAAATGTTTTGTAAAACAGCTTCATGAACTGTTATTTGATTATTATATTTTATCGTTCCGCTGCAAGATTCTATTTTGTTTCTTTTATTTCACCACTTTTTCTTATTTACCCCATAACAATCCGCCCTTCTGTATGGTTTAAGTTGGCACGTGTGTCTGCTGAAGCGTACAAAAAGGTGGGGCGTTACAAAGTGGTTTTCGGTGTCGACAGAGAGTATGCCCATATCCGATCCCGGTTTCTTTAACAACCAAACGTTACACCACGGTCATTTCAAAATAGTTTATACTTCAAAACCAAAATATCATTTCCATTTCAAAAACCATATCAATACGATATCATTTTTCACTTCAAATATATTCATTTCCAAAATCATAGTACTTTCAAACTTATAACACTTTCGAAACCAATACACTTGAAATTATAACACTTTGGAAATCACAACATTTTTGAAATAATAGCACTTTGGAAATTATAATAGTTTGAAATCATAACACTTTCGTTAAAACAGTTTAGATATTAAAATTAGTATATATAATAAAATAGTTTATAAAATAAAATAGTTTATATATAATAGTTATAAGTTAAAATAGTTTATAATAAAATAATTTATATTGAAAATGATTTATATTAAAATAGTTTATATTAAAATAACTTATAAAGTAAAATATAAATAGTTTTGGATATAGTTTAAAAATACTTTATAAAATAAAATAGCTTCCTCAATTTCACAAATCGATTCAGATCAACTCGAATTCCAAAATTCAAATTTAATCAAATCTCAAATCGTCAATTTCAATTCGATTCAGTTTCTAAATAAACCATATCAAATTATCGATTTCAAATACATATTTGAACAATAAAATAAGCCATTTCAATTTCAATATATTTCAAAGCTTTAAATATTCAACATTTCAAAACTAAATTCGATAATTTCATATATATATCAAATTCACTTTACTATTATTTAGTTTTGAAATATTTACTTAATCATTTCAATAACTTCTAATACAACTTGAATTTAAAAATTTAAATAAACAAAATTCATTTAAGTAAAATTCTTAAATAAATATAATTTCAAATCAATTTCAAATTTATCTTTCCAACCTTAATTTATTTAAAATTATTATAAACTCTATATTTGAAAATATATATATTAAATAAATACTTAAACATATTATATATCAACTTTAATAAATCTTTAAAATCAATATTTATTAAAACCTTATATTTCTTTTCAAAACTGTAGAAATCATTTTTAAAATATATATATATATATATATATATATATATATATATATAGACCAACGGTGTCTGTATATAAATCTCTATCCTATGGTCAAGTGATACAGATATTTATCATTTCAATCCGCAATTTAAAATAAAATTACGATTATATATCATTTCAAACCGCAATCCCAAATGAATTGAAAATGCATAATGACTTGCAGTTTATACAATATAAAATATAGCATCCATTCATCCAAATATCAATCATCAAGCATTTATCACAATCATCATCCAATTAAATCAATAACATCAAAATAGAACAAATAATAAATAACAGGTATTTACTAGCAGTTTATATTCAAAAATAAATTATATAACAATTTAAGTGGCAGTTTATATGCAATAACAAATTAAACAACAATTTAACCCAAGAAATCCAATTTAACTAAGATGATGATTAAAAATATGCCAAACAGTCATAAATAAATTTCTAACCACATCAAAATAAATTTAACAAACATAAGAAATTTTAGAAGTAGTGAGTGGGTTAAAACACTCACCTTTATACGAATCTAAAAAAATAAACTTCTAATCCATAGCTCCGCTCTATGTTTCCTTAGTCTCCTTCTTGATTGCTATCTTGTTCCATAATCTTTTATTTTGATTTTTTCCTTAATCTCTTTTTTTAAGACTGTTTTGGAAGAGACAGAGAAGTTTTTATGGATCTGGATTTGAAGAAGAAGATTTGGAAAAAAAGAAGAATGTTTGAAAAAGAAGAAGAAAATTTAAAGAAGGTGAAGAATTGAAAAAGAAAAGAAGCTTTCAAAAAGAAGAAGAAGATTTGAAGCAGAAGGAAAAAAAATGAAAAAGAAAGGAGGAAGGTGAAGAGAGAAAAGAAATGAGATGGAAAGAATTAAATGTAGCCTAAAGGTCTAGGCTTAGGTGTTAAATAGAAGGAGAAATGAACGGACCAAGTATTAAAAATGAGATAACTATTTTAAAACGTACATGTGATAAAAAAACAAAAGAAATGAAGGGACCACATACACATTTTGAAATTCAATTTCTCCGAAACGTAATCAAATTAATTTCATTCACTCAAATAATACTCAATTTGTACACATATAATTTTTATCTACGCACAATTAATAAAATTATACTCACCTTAAAAATGAAAACGTTCAATTCTTTTATTTCCTTTAAAGCACCATTTCTGTTTAACATAAAACACGCGTTTCTTTTATTAAATCTATTAATTACAATCAACGTTTCTTTCCTTTTACGTTTTCTTTCCTTTTAATTAAAATATTTCCATTACATTGATTGCAATTAATAACAAAGTTAAATTCCAAAATAGATAAACCAAAATGGATGAAAAATAGAACAATTGTTTCCTTAAGTCATTTAAAGATGTTTAGACATTTGTTGTTTATACACCATACTAATAAATAACTTACTTAAATTATACTCCTATTCTTGTAATCAATCTATATGCTAAAATAACGTTCAAATAAATATATATATTCCCTTTTATTTTTATTTTCTACAAATCATTCTATTCTTTACTCTAATGAAACTAAATCTACATTCACAAATGAAACATTCATTTTATTTGATATAAACGTTCTTCTTTTCATTAAATCAAACTTTCCTTATATTTTCACAAAACATAAGCTACGTTTAATTACACTTATAAACTTACAATTTAATGTTCTCTCTCTTATAAATTCAATACTTACATTTGTTTACCTATGTTTCAATTATAACAAATTGTATTATCCCCACTATTTCGATCAATTATAACTTACTATTTTATATAAATTCATAAATTGTCAATTGCTATCCAAATGAATCCATTCATTTGAACCTTTCCTTATTTTCCTTATTATGAATCAATTATAAATTTACCATCTTAAAGGTAATGTCAACACTTTAAATTATTAATTTAGCTTTTATATCCCATTATAAATTAATGCACATCCAGATTAAGATTTTAAATCACATTAATCATTTCATCTAGGTTCCATTCTTTTATTACATCAACTTTCTTTCTTTATTGTGTATTAACTAATTTTTCCACTAGTATTGAAATTTTTGCTAAATATACATTTGCATTACTTCCTTTATTGGGATTTCATTCAACTTATGTATAGTCAACCTATATTAACATCACTACCCTTCCTTTTAATTATCAATTCATTCATAACCATTAACAATACATTATTACCAAATTACCTTAAATCCACACTAACGTAATATTTAATTCCATTTATTGCAATAGGTTTCAATTAATAGTGACTGCGCTAAATTAGTTTGCATAAATGTTATTCCATTAATTATTGTCAAATAGATGGGTTTACCATTGGATTCAAACTATTACATAAATTTTCTCATATTCCATCTTCATTGCAAATAATGTATTGTTTAGCTATATTCAATTTCGTTAAATTGCAATAAATCCAATTATTGAATTATATATTTCAATTAAATAAAATCTTGGTTTCCATTCTTTAAATCAATCAATTCATATTATGAGTAAAATTAACATTACTTAAATTTACATTAACCAACGTTAAATTTGGATTTACTGTAATTGATTACCAATGTTTATTTACAAAATAAATAAACAACCTATATTGTGACGACCGCCCAAGACCCCCGCACTGAATCTAGAGATAGTGCACTGTAAAGCGTGCCAGGCAGCCATGGACGATTGTCAGGGTAAATTAAAACAGCAGAATCTATCGTATAACTCACAACGCATGGATAAAATACAATAGAACATATATATATAGTGAAACTTCACAGAATAGAATGTCATCATATAAACTTCATAATAGTTGAATACAAACATCTGAATAGTCAATACATCAAGCCTCACTACATATCACTCAGAGAATTATACAAGCAGCGGAACATCCAATACATATAGTAAGAAAATAATATGCAAGCCTCCAGCTCGTCTTCGTCGGAAGCATCATCGGAAGCAAGAATAGCACCTGTCACCTGCTACCTAGTCTGCCCGTCCCAAAATGGACGAACAGCCCAAGGCAATAAGAGTTAAAACATAAAGCCTTGAGTCAGACAACAGTCTTAGTGAGCGGTAAATTAACTAACAACATACCAAAAGAGCATAAAGGAAAAAGGAATAGGAATCCAACCCTCCCACTCCACCTCTTTCTACAGTGATAGCCCCCAGACACACACTAAGCAGAAGCAAACATAGCAAATCAAACATTTAAAGTAAAGCAATTATCACTCGAGTCAAGGGCGGTGTTTTCCAAGTACAAACCCCCAAGGCCTAAACCAAGATCAGATAAGCACCCAGAAAACACTGCTCTTGAGACCGAATGACGATACAACCAAACATCCATGACTCTGGCTATCACTGTTATCATTGCTTCGATATCATCATTAATTGAATGACTGGCTCATTCTTTCATCCGTCCGTCAAGGGCTAATGGAAACCCCGGTTCTAGACATAACTCCTCACGTCGTCAAAACCCGTGCCTAGGACTATCGAATCTGCCCAGAGTACTCGACTACCAATCAGTAGCCTTCAGGGACTATCGAATCTGCCCAACGTACTCTTGCTTTGAGCATGCTAGAACCTTCAACAACGATGAGATCTCAGCCTTCTAGTCATCCTCCTCGACGACTATTTCCATACTAGCTCAAGCGCCTCTCGAGCAAACCATTATCCTCAAACTCGAACCATTTCACCGAGTTATCAACATGCTTGGAATGATCCCGTCTGGATTAGACCAGACTATCTCATATCATGCCTCGCTTCATCACATCCTAGCAAAGCCTCATCTTAACATCATCATCATCAAATCTATCCATATGAGCTTCATCATCCGCTACATATGCCACGAGCAGCTTTCCCAATTCAAGAGCCTTTCCCTTAGCTTTTGAATCATCTTCGACCATCTTGTCTAAATCAAATCATCAATCAACTAATTCATAACAATCAATCAAGTCAGTCATTAATCCAAGTAATCAAACATTCAAACATGATCTAATAAACAATTATAATAATAATGGCAATCTTGTAAATAAAGGGTCGAAATCTAACAAGTATGAAAACATGAGCAATATCTTTATAACTTGATGAATGAACTTGCATAGGTTAATCATGTAGTAAAATGGATGTCAAATCATCATGAACAACAGATCTATACTTAGGTTTAAGAAAATGCATGTAAATCACTACTTTAACACCAAATCAAGCCAACGATCCGATATACTCCTTTGGATCCGTGTGAGAGATAATCACCACTCACCAAATCACCTAAACACCTCAAAAGCAACACACTTCAGATCTGGACAACGAAGGATCTAACTTGATCTATCACAAATCCACTTCAAACGATGAAATCTCTCTTTGATGGATGTAGATCTTCAATCTAAGCTCTTGAATCTTCAATTTGATCTTCGATTTGGATGGAAGGAATCACAAGATTAGAGTGGAGAAAAGAAGTGAAGAAGTGTAGAACTCGAGCTCTCAAAATAGCAGCACTTCGTCGCTTCAAAATCCGGATCTCAAAAATGAAGAAGAACCCTCCTATTTATAGGCTGATTTCACCTTAGGTCGTTCCCGACCTAAAAACCCCACGACCTAAAAACCCACGACCTAACAGATGCGCCTCTATGACCTAACAGATGCGCTTCTACGACCTACGACCTAACAAATCAAGCCTCTACGCGACCTAACGAAATCCCAACCTACGACCTAACAGCACATGCGCTTCCACGCGACCTACGACCTAACCCAGAAGCAGCTTAGCTCTTACGCGACCTAACACACACGCGACCTAACACACACAGAAGCTCACGAACTAACTAACTTAGGTCGCTTACGACCTAACTGAACACAGAAGCTCACGACTTAACATCCACGCGACCTAACGACTCAACCCACCTATCTCCTTAACTCGCTAACCCTTAGGTCGCTAACCACTAGGTCGTTGCCGCTAACTTCTTAGGTCGCTAACTACTAACTCGCTACTTCCTTAGGTCGCTAACTCCTATAGGTCGCTCCAATTCTTAGGTCGCCAACTTCCTATAGGTCGTTAACTCCTATAGGTCGCTCACTCTCTTAGGTCGCTCCAACCTCTTAAGTCGCTCCTCCGACCTAACCTACCCCACGACCTAAGCCACCACACGACTCCTCTCCTATACGACCTATCCCCAAAATCCTTAGGTCGCCAACTTCCTTAGGTCGCTCCACTTTCTTAGGTCGTCTACTCCGACCTAACCACTATACGACCTAGGACTTAGACTATGGATGACTTATCAACAATGCGACCTAATGATAACTGTTTTACGACGTTTCGATCCGTAAAAATACGGGTCGTTACATTCTCTCCCCCTTAGGAATTTCGCCCCCGAAATTCCAAACAAACAGAGCAATCAAAGACTATTCTGCATGCCTACCATCCATAGCAATCAACAAACCATGCATCCAATTCTAGCTTAGCATGCAGAATTCTAAAACTAGAACAAGTTACAATATCGTGAGATGACAAGACACCTTATGGCCATACCTTGAAGAGTTCAAGATGAGCTGCCTTCATCCTCTCTTCCACCTCCCATGTACAGTCGTTATCATCATCACTCCATTGTATCTTGAGCAACCTAACTACCTTCCTCCTAAGCTGTTTCGTGTCGGTTTCCACAACACGAAGCGGCTTACGAGGTCTCTTATCGATTGGATCAACTTCGAGATCTTCACAGCTATCAGCAGAAACCACTGTATTCGAATCGTGCACATACTTCTGTAGATACGATACATGAAAAACATTGTGCACACCCGCCATCTTCTCTGGTAATTCCAATCTGTAGGCGAGCTTTACAATTCGCTCAATGATCGGGAATGGTCCAACAAATCTCGGAGTCAATTTTCCTTTCTTCCCGAATCGAATAACATTCTTCAGTGGAGAAATCTTCACAAAAACCATATCACCTACGTCGAATTCCAAATCCTTACGACGCTTATCGGCATAACTTTTCTGACGGTCTTGGGCTGCCTTCATTCGTTGTCGAATGATCTCTATACAATCTGAAGTCTGTCGAATCATCTCTGGCCCAAGTATCAGCCTTTCTCCTGTTTCTAACCAACATGTCGGAGAGTTACACGGTCTTCCATACAATGCCTCATACGGTGCCATACCAATGCTGGACTGGTAACTGTTATTATACGAAAATTCTACCAAATGAAGGTGATCTTCCCATGATCCTCCGAAATCTAAAACACAAGCTCTAAGGAGATCTTCCAAAACTCGGTTGACTCTCTCGGTCTGACCATCTGTTTGGGGGTGATAAGCTGTACTTAAACACAACTCGGTTCCCAAAACCTCCTGGAAGCTCTTCCAAAATCCACTAGTGAACAATGGGTCTCGATCGCTCACTATACTCTTCGGAATACCATGGAATCGAACTATCCACTTAACATACAACTCAGCCAACTTTGATGCAGTCCTAGTCGATCGAACAGGAATGAATCTTGCACTCTTAGTCAGACGATCTACAATGACCCAAATTCCTTCATTTCCCGTTCTTGTTCTAGGTAGTCCATCAATAAAATCCATCGACATTTGCTCCCACTTCCATGTAGGAACTTCTAATGGCTGAAGCAATCCACTTGGCTTCTTCTGCTCGGCTTTTACCAACTGGCAATTCATACACTTGGAAATAAAATTTCCAACATCCTTCTTCATACCTTCCCAGTAATAGGTTCTCTTCATATCCCGATACATCTTGTTTCCACCTGGATGAATTGTCAACTTCGAGTGATGACTTTCCTTCAGCACCTCATTCCTCAATTCATCCACATCGGGAACAACTAGTCGTCCTTGCTTCCGAAGCCAACCCTCTCGATCGACCTCGAATCCTTTATCCTTTTCTGGGTCCAATCTAGATTCCAAATCACGGATAACCTTGACAAGCTTATCGTCTCGCTTTTGGCTCTCGCCAATTCTTTCCACAAGAGTCGGTCTTATCGATAAGTTTGCCAACATCTTAGGTTCCAATTCACATCTGGGCCTGAAGTCAAATCCAGCTAAATACTCGAGATTCTTCCATTCTGAAAACATGGCTCCCAATCCTGCATGTCTTCGACTTAACGCATCTGCCACTGCGTTTCCCTTTCCCGGAGTATAGGCTATACCGAAATCATATGATGCCAAAAACTATAGCCATCGTTGCTGCCGAAGATTCAAATCCTTTTGGGAGAAAAGATACTTCAATGACTTATGATCCGTAAACAACTCGAATCGAACTCCCAATAAGTAATGTCTCCACATCTTCAGAGCAAATACAATCGCCGCTAACTCCAAATCATGAGTCGGGTAATTCCTTTCATGCGGCTTCAGTTGTCGACTTGCATACGCGACAACTTTATCCTTCTGCATTAGCACTGCTCCAAGTCCAGTACCACATGCGTCGGTGTAAACTACCATCTCATCATTCCCACTTGGAATAGTCAAAACAGGAGCACTTGTCAGTCGCTCTTTCAGGATTCTGAAAGCTTGCTCACACTTATCATCCCATCTGAACACTTGGTTCTTCTTCGTCAATCCTGTTAACGGTGCAGCTATCTTGGAAAAGTCTTTGATAAATCGACGATAATA
Source organism: Allium fistulosum (assembly GCA_030737815.1). NCBI lineage: Eukaryota > Viridiplantae > Streptophyta > Magnoliopsida > Asparagales > Amaryllidaceae > Allium > Allium fistulosum. The sequence goes on along the minus strand of CM060904.1, from coordinate 338,375,614 downwards.
TCCTGCTAATCCAAGAAAACTTCTCACATCCGATGCATTCTTAGGTCTAACCCAATCCTGGATTGCTGCCACCTTAGCGGGATCAACCGCTATTCCACTTCCAGAGATAATATGGCCTAAGAACCTCACTTCACTCTTTCAGAAGTGACACTTCGAAAACTTAGCCTTCAGCTGATGTTTCCGTAAGATTTCCAAAACAATATGCAAGTGCGTCTTGTGCTCTTCTTCAGTTCTGGAATAAATCAAAATATCATCCACGAACACTAGCACGAACTTGCTCAACTGATCTCTGAACACTCTATTCATAAGATCCACAAAATATGCTGGCGCATTAGTCAATCCAAACGGCATTACCAGCCACTCAAAGAAACCGGATGGTGTCCAAAAAGCAGTCTTCGGCACACTATCCTTAGCCACTCTCAACTGGTGAAATCCCGTTGCCAAATCCATCTGAGAAAACACCTTAGCTTCGTGAAGCTGATCAAACAAGTCATCTATTCTCGGCAATGGATACTTGTTCTTCTTAGTCACCTTATTCAGCTCACGATAATCCACACACAACCTCAACGATCCATCTGCTTTGGTTGCAAACACAACTGGTGCACCCCATTCGGACACACTACGCCGAATGAATCCTTTCTATAAAAGGTCATCAACCTGCACCCTCAACTCTTGCTGCTCCCTAGGCGCCATCCGCCTAAGAGGCATCACAACAGGTCTGGCTCCTTCAACTAGATCTATACGAAACTCGATCTCTCTTTGCGGCGGTAACCCTTTGACCTCATCAAAGACATCCTCAAATCCATTAGCGATTGGCATAGATGACAGTCCATCCCGTGGAACAACCAGCGAATACATGAAGCTCATGAAGACGCCTTCTTCATGCTTACATCGTATCACAATCTTTCGCCCCTCCACATTCTCGACTGTCACCTCCAACCTTTCACAATCAACCTTTGCCGCATATTTCCTAAGCCAGTCCATACCCAAAATAATTCCGAACCCCGCAAAGTTCAGAACAAAACAATCACAAACAAAAGAGCAATCATGACTCGATACAATCAGACCACGACATAACATACACAAACAAGACGAACCCCCAACTGGATTAGTCACAACCAATGGCATATCAACAATATCCGGTTCTAAACCCAACCGGCCTACAAGTTCATTACAAACAAAAGAATGCGACGCCCCAGTATCGAATAACACTCTAACTGGAACACCACATAAGGAAAGAATACCTTGAACCACCACACTCTTTCCTTTCTCTTCAGCGGTAGGAGCTTTTGAAGATGATGGAACAGCCTCCAAAGCATAAGCTTGCACAATCTGCTTGTCCTTCCGCGGTTCTGGACAATTCTTCTTAAAATGCCCCGGCTTGTCACAGTTGTGGCACTTCACCGGCACCTTCGGATTCTTGCAGTCCCTGGAGAAATGGCCCTTCTGTTGACAATTGTAGCAGGTCACTTCGCCCTTCAACTTCTTCTGACCATCCTTACCCTTTTGTTGCTGCTGCTTCCACTTCTTGTTTCCACCCTGCTGTGGTTTAAACTCTTCCTTGGTTACAGCAACAACAGATCCCTCTTTAGGAAACAGATTCTCGTGCCTGAGAGATTTCTCCACAAGCTTCTCAAATGAATCATCCAGATGATCCACCAACTGCCTCCCAAGATAATTGTCCAAGCCTGTCACAAACTTCTCGTTCTTCTGATATGAAGATTCAATATACGACCGGGCATACTTGGACAAGGCTTCAAACTTAGAAACATACTCAAGAACTGGTCTTCCACCTTGCTTGAGCTCCACAAAATTCTTGAACAGAATAGATTTCTGAGCTGTAGAAATGAACTTAGCTTCAAATCTGGCTTGGAATTGCACCCAAGTAATTTCTTCCTCCGGAGTATCAATGGTGATAGAGTTCCACCAATCAGAAGCTCTTCCTTGAAGCTGTCTTGATGCAAGCTTCCTTTTAGTTGCATCATCGATTCCCAAATCACCAAAGATCCTTCTACAAGCATCTATCCATCTCTGGACTTCAATGGTTGACTCTGTTCCCATGAAAACCTTCCCTCCAAGAGTAGTATAGTCTTTACACAGCTTAGCAAAATCCACCGGTTTTGGAGTTTGAACTTGAACTCCAACATCAACTGATGGCCCCGGAGCTGGCATCCTTCTCATGATCGAAGTCATCATAGCCTCGAACATAGCAGCATAATCAGCAGCCCCCTCAGTAGCACGGCCTTCCCTAGCAGCTGGTCTCCCTCTTCGACTCATTCTCAATATCTATAAAAAGGAATGATTAACACACCTTGAGAAACAACTGCATAAAGGACCCAAATCTTTCTAAGCTACTATATTATATATAGTAATCATCCATCAAAATACAATTACGTCTCTCATACGTAGTTACGTCAGCGAGCATTGGGTAAAATCGATTAACCAAAGCTCTGATACCAAATGTGACGACCGCCCATGACCCCCGCACTGAATCTAGAGATAGTGCGCTGTAAAGCGTGCCAGGCAGCCATGGACGATTGTCAGGGTAAATTAAAACAGTAGAATCTATCGTATAACTCACAGCGCATGGATAAAATACAATAAAACACACACATATATATATATATACTGAAACTTCACAGAATAGAATGTCATCATATAAACTTCATAATAGTTGAATACAAACATCTGAATAGTCAATACATCAAGCCTCACTACATATCACTCAGAGAATTATACAAGCAGCGGAACATCCAGTACATATAGTAAAAAAATAATATGCAAGCCTCCAGCTCGTCTTCGTCATCAGCATCGTCGGAAGCAAGAACAACACCTGTCACCTGCTACCTAGTCTGCCCGTCCCAAAATGGACGAACAGCCCAAGGCAATACGAGTTAAAACATAAAGCCTTGAGTCAGACAACAGTCTTAGTGAGCGGTAAATTAACTAACAACATACCAAAAGAGCATAAAGGAAAAAGGAATAGGAATCCAACCCTCCCACTCCACCTCTTTCTACAGTGATAGCCCCCAGACACACACTAAGCAGAAGCAAACATAGCAAAGCAAACATTTAAAGTAAAGCAATTATCACTCGAGTCAAGGGCGGTGTTTTCCAAGTACAAACCCCCAAGGCCTAAACCAAGATCAGATAAGCACCCAGAAAACACTGCTCTTGAGACCGAATGACGATACAACCAAACATCCATGACTCTGGCTATCACTGTTATCATTGCTTCGATATCATCGTTAATTGAATGACCGGCTCATTCTTTCATCCGTCCGTCAAGGGCTAATGGAAACCCCGGTTCTAGACATAACTCCGCACGTCGTCAAAACCCGTGCCTAGGACTATCGAATCTGCCCAGAGTACTCGACTACCAATCAGTAGCCTTCAGGGACTATCGAATATGCCCAACGTACTCTTGCTTTGAGCATGCTAGAACCTTCAACAACGATGAGATCTCAGCCTTCTAGTCATCCTCCTCGACGACTATTTCCATACTAGCTCAAGCTCCTCTCGAGCAAACCATTATCCTCAAACTCGAACCATTTCACCGAGTTATCAACATGCTTGGAATGATCCCGTCTGGATTAGACCAAGACTATCTCATATCATGCCTCGCTTCATCACATCCTAGCAAAGCCTCATCTTAACATCATCATCATCAAATCTATCCATATGAGCTTCATCATCCGCTACATATGCCACGAGCAGCTTTCCCAATTCAAGAGCCTTTCCCTTAGCTTTTGAATCATCTTCGACCATCTTGTCTAAATCAAATCATCAATCAACTAATTCATAACAATCAATCAAGTCAATCATTAATCCAAGTAATCAAACATTCAAACATGATCTAATAAACAATTATAACAATAATGGCAATCTTGTAAATAAAGGGTCGAAATCTAACAAGTATGAAAACATGAGCAATATCTCTATAACTTGATGAATGAACTTGCATAGGTTAATCATGTAGTAAAATGGATGTCAAATCATCATGAACAACAGATCTATACTTAGGTTTAAGAAAATGCATGTAAATCACTACTTTAACACCAAATCAAGCCAACGATCCGATATACTCCTTTGGATCCGTGTGAGAGATAATCACCACTCACCAAATCACCTAAACACCTCAAAAGCAACACACTTCAGATCTGGACAGCGAAGGATCTAACTCGATCTATCACAAATCCGCTTCAAATGATGAAATCTCTCTTTGATGGATGTAGATCTTCAATCTAAGCTCTTGAATCTTCAATTTGATCTTCGATTTGGATGGAAGGAATCACAAGATTAGAGTGGAGAAAAGAAGTGAAGAAGTGTAGAACTCGAGCTCTCAAAATAGCAGCACTTCATCGCTTCAAAATCCGGATCTCAAAAATGAAGAAGAACCCTCCTATTTATAGGCTGATTTCACCTTAGGTCGTTCCCGACCTAAAAACCCCACGACCTAAAAACCCACGACCTAACAGATGCGCCTCTACGACCTAACAGGTGCGCTTCTACGACCTACGACCTAACAAATCAAGCCTCTACGCGACCTAACGAAATCCCAACCTACGACCTAACAGCACATGCGCTTCCACGCGACCTACGACCTAACCCAGAAGCAGCTTAGCTCTTACGCGACCTAACACACACGCGACCTAACACACACAGAAGCTCACGAACTAACTAACTTAGGTCGCTTACGACCTAACTGAACACAGAAGCTCACGACTTAACATCCACGCGACCTAACGACTCAACCCACCTATCTCCTTAACTCGCTAACCCTTAGGTCGCTAACCACTAGGTCGTTGCCGCTAACTTCTTAGGTCGCTAACTACTAACTCGCTACTTCCTTAGGTCGCTAACTCCTATAGGTCGCTCCAATTCTTAGGTCGCCAACTTCCTATAGGTCGCTAACTCCTATAGGTCGCTCACTCTCTTAGGTCGCTCCAACCTCTTAAGTCGCTCCTCCGACCTAACCTACCCCACGACCTAAGCCACCACACGACTCCTCTCCTATACGACCTATCCCCAAAATCCTTAGGTCGCCAACTTCCTTAGATCGCTCCACTTTCTTAGGTCGTCTACTCCGACCTAACCACTATACGACCTAGGTCTTAGACTATGGATGACTTATCAACAATGTGACCTAATGATAACTGTTTTACGATGTTTCGATCCGTAAAAATACGGGTCGTTACATATATTAAATGTCACCTATTGCTTTTGATTGCATTTAAAAGTTCGTTACTTATTAATCCAGATTATAATTCCATATATAACGTTAATTATTTCATTACATTAATATACGCCAAATCACATATTTACTTGAATAAATATTACATTCTAAATGTGTACTTTTATCAATTGAACACATTAATTTAGGTTTAAATCCAATTAATGAATTTACCTTAATATAATTTACATTTCTATAAATTTGACATTCACACTTCCCTTACTACACTTATTGTCATTAAAGTAATATTTAATTATTTTGTATGCTCATTCTTCCCAACTAGTTACCACCTATTATATTATTACTTTACAAATTTAATAAATTCATTAATTAATTGAATGCTTACATTTACTACCATATATCCAATTTGTAGCTAAGTATAACATCTACATAAATCTCATTTCATTCAATTCCTTAATTATTAACCTTTAATTAGCATTGGCTATATCTTGATGCATTAATATTATTGCCTAAGTTGACATTCAGTTACTTTAAATCAATATATTATTACATTGGTAAATTAAATGCTTACCTTTTATTACTTATTTTATATTCACTTAAATTTCAACAATTAGTTCTAATAACCATTACTACAATTCATTCTTAACATTTACTTCAATATTTATTATAAAATTTCTATTCCTTTCTAAATTTAATTACAAAAATCTTATTAATTTAACCAATTAAATTATCAAAATTTACGGGTCGTTACAACTTTAACAACTGTGTACGCGGTGGAGATTCCAGAATGAAGTAGGATGGTGGCGACGATCCTATATGAGGTATATACGTGGACCCAACTCCCGTGAGTTGGCATAAGGTGGCTAAAATAGGAGCAATTAACGGGCTAATGAGGAAGCTCCTCTGATCGGACACACTTCATCGTATGCCATTCTATTACTTTGTGATTGGTGTGGTGTGCACATTCAGATTTTCGGGAGTGTGGCTCGAGGTGGGGGATTGCTACGGCTCTGCGTTACCACCGGCCCAGAAGTGTACTTGGTATATCTACCCTGGCATTGCCTAGTTGTGCCGTGTCACTTACCCTAGCGTGCTTTACTACGAGTTTGATCTGTGTTGTACCTATGGAGTATCCTCTGGTAGCTCTAGTTTACGGGGTATTACGGTACTGTATAGACTATTGGCATACCTAAAAATGTGTTGAGGTGGAAAATGTAAAGCCTTAACGCTATTTTTAAATAGTTTATTTTACTTTAGACATTATTTTAATAGCGTATATTACTACATAGTAGATAGTTTAATAGATCCTTAGAAGATGGTTATCCCAAACATCCTTTAAGTTACTGTATTTCAGTTGATATTTCACTTGAGTTGGATTTATTGATATAAGAATGTTAATCCTGACTCGAGTGTTTTGTGTTTTTCTTTACGCTCGGGTCAGACTGAGTGGCTCAGTATTCGAGACTCACCTTTAAAGTTGGAGCTTCGCTTGGAGATCCAGCTATATCTATCGATTCTGCTTTTAGTTATTCAGTTGATTCCAGTGATGTATTCAGATTTTATATTTGACTATTGTATTGAGACATCTACGTATTCGAGACTTCTGTTGTATCTTGTTTTAACTCTATTTTATATATAGTAGCTTCATGAACTACTATTCTTTTGTTTCCGCTGCATTATGTTATATTACTCTGTGTTTGTGATTTTGTGATCTTTACTTACTCTATATGCTGAGATTTGCCAAATTTAAATTAAAAAATCTGATATTTTGAGAAATTCAAGTCCGACATGTATGGATGCGAATGGTCGAAAATTTCAGGATGTTACATGTGGTATCTGAGCTCTAGTTTTAGGCAAAACTTAGCATATATAGTAAATTTAATTACAGAATCACTTTCGTTCGAGCTTGAATCTCCTCCTCTTTGACTCGGTTTCTTTGAATTTTGGAACTTCCCCATTCATTCTGAAATCCATTCTTGTCTCTCCCTATTCGTGTTTCCTTGATTTTGGAGCATCCCATAGCTCCACTGTATGATTTGTAAAGGGGTGAAACTCCTTTACAATCGGTATTGATTCACCGAAGATTTCTGTATCCTCAGTTTACGATGCTTCTATCTTTTGCTATACTCGAATTCTATCTCTAGCGATCGAATGTCGATTTGTTCCAGAATTCTACCTCGATCTTATTTTGAAGTCACGGTTGATCCGGTTAAGGTTGCCCGCGATTTATATAAATCTATCCATTCTTTTTCTCTCTCTGAAATCTATTTATCTCCCTATCGAGTCTATCTTCTAGTTGAATTCTTTTGGTTAGGATCCCTATATATTTGGATCTCTATCCTTGTTTGAAATCCATTCTGAAATCATCGAGTGAGGGAGTGTATTTTTTATTAATATTAAATGTTTTATAGTGTGTTGTTTGAGTTGTTGATGTTGATTTGGGTTTTCGATCGATTCGTCTGATCAACGCTATCGATAGGAATTCCAAAACACTTGAATAGAGCAAACTGACACAATATTATTTTCAAATTTGGTAAATGAAATAAATTTGTATGATTATATTATAAATATATAAGTAAAATTTTCTGGAATTTAATAAGTCAAATTAAATTGGTTGTTTGAAATGATAATATTTGATTATCATTTATTGTTCAATAAATGAATTTATAAACATGGTTTATAAATTGATTTGGAATTGAAATGAATTTAAATCAGGAATTTGAGAATTTAAATTTTCGATGATTTCAAACTCTGGTTTTAAAGTTTTAAATGTATATTATTTAAAGTATTTTCGAATAAAAATGGTTTTCAAAGAATTTTAAAATGTTTAAATCTGTGCTCTTCTCTTTTGCCGCTGGAAAATAATTTCAGTGATGGCGGCCGCATCATCGACATTCATTTTCGAGTTTCGAAGTGGAGAGACCAATTCGTAGCTTTGCTTCACTTTTGTTTTGGAAAATAAATTGATTTAAATTTCTTAAGTATGTCTTGATTTAATATATATATATATATATATAAGTATATGATTTTAAATTTGATCTGATGTGTATATATTTATATCTAAATTGGTTGAAGTGAAATCAGAAATTTAACTCTTAAATTTTGAATAAATATTTAAAATTGAAATAATTGGGTTGGGAAAATTTTACTTGTATAATACTAAATTGCATTCCAATATAACTTACCTAAATCATTCAGAAGTTGAATATGTAATTGGATAATATACAATGTAAGATGATTTTATAAACAAATTTTGAGTGATTATAAATAATGTTATACACTTAATTTTTAGTTATAAAAATGTTAATAGAGATAAATAGAATAATAGGTTGATTGAATAATAAATGGGATACATTAAATTTTTGTTTTGAAAGGAACCTTTTTGTATCAAATATTAATAAATTGAAATTAAATCAACTTACTAAAATACCTTGAATTTAAAATCAATTATTGAGTATTATTTTATTTAAATGAAATTTATATAGTTTTAAATTAATTGTTCTCCAATCTAGTTTCTTCTAGTTGTTTTTATTCTCCTACCTCCTTCCTTTTCGGGGACGAAAAGTTTTGATGGGGGAGAGTGCAACGACCCGTAAATTTTAGTGGTTTTATTTATTTAATTAATTGAATTTGGTGAAATTTTAAATAATAAAATTTGGAAATTAAAATTTAATATTTGGACTACGTCTAATTAAACATAGCAAAAGGTAAATTTTCATCGAACAATATTGAAGGTTGTTTTTTTTGTGTAATTTTATTTCAATTTAAATCAGTTAAAATTGATGATAATAAAATGTTTTCCAAACCTGAATATTTTTCTATAGAAAATTTGTAAATCATCTTCTGAGTGAGACGTCATATTTCATTTCTTCAAAATTGGACTGCAATTGCTCCGTTTATCTTAATTCTGACGTTTTAGCAGCATTCTGGTACCGATTATCGACTTTTGATAGAATGATCGTACCACTAATATATGTATACCGTTTTGATCGTCTCATCGTGCTGATCTCAACATTGTATTCATTTCCATGTTTCGGTGTTTGGTACTGAGCAAAATCAATAAAACGATTTCATAATGGTATCCGTTTAAAACAGTTTTGGATTCTTTAACCTTTCGGTACCCATGTGAAATCGTGTAGCCATCAACCATTAATAATGTCAGCCAGCTATTAGATTGATGACTTTTACTTTTCCTATTCCTTCTATTTCTAGTATAATCTGGTCCATTTCCATTGGGTCCTTTCTCCTTCCATTTCTAATCGTTCTATACAAAAAAAGGACAAAAAAATGAAAGATGTTGATGCCTGAAGACCTCCCCCTTGCTTTCTCCTTATCTTCCTCCCACCTCTCTCTTTTCTTCTCGCGTGCGTCTCCTCTCTCTCACCTCCTGTAACAGCCCAAATTTTTTAACGAAATTTTATTAAAAATAAACATCTTGAAATATTGATTTGAATTAAAAGTGTAATAACTAGTGTAAAACGAGAAATTTTAACTTTACATTTTTACGTATAATTTCATCCGTTCTTATCTTATATTTAAAAATCAAATTTTATTTATTTTTGGTAATAGCTATTTAAATTTTTGGTTTAAATGATACGTTATTTATTTAAAGAAACGTTATCATTTTTAAATTTATTTAATAAAAGAAACAAATAACAGTGGTACGTTACTTTGGGCATTACACTTTTACGTTCGTTGTTTTCTTTGTCTATTGATTTTTCTTGAGTTAACATTTCAAGTTCAGCCGTGTACATTTCAGCTTGGAGTTTCAAAAATCTGGCATTTAATCGGTTGCACGTGAAAGATTATTCTTTCCCTTTTGACTCCTTACGTTTCTTTCAAATTAATAAAATTGAGTGCCTAAAATATTGCCTACCGTTCAACTTTATGTATTGCCTTAAATTGCCGTTCAAACATTTTCGTTGCCTTCTCTCTACAAAATTAGTGGACAGCTGTTCATTTTTTTCTCTCGTTCAAAATCTCCATTTCACAAAAACTTTCTCTGTAGCTTTCTTTGAAAATCTCGTGAGCATCTCAAAAGGTAAGCGCATGCCTTCTTCTTCTTCTTTTTTTTGTATTTTCGTTTGGCTGCTTGCGGTTTTGCTTTATCCCTTGACCTACTCCATACCATTCGCCACCCACCCATCAAGCAAAGCCACGACCGAGATCACCACCACGTCAGCCTTCTACCCCAGACCACCCCTCGTCAGCCTCCTACCCCAGCCTACCACCACCAACCCCATACGAAACCCGACCACACACGTCATCTCCGACTCCATGCTACCACCACCGAACCCAGGCCGAGACCACCTCCGAACCCTCCTGACCTGAAACCCGATGCCTTTTTAGGTGGTTGAGCCTTTGTATTTTGTGGTTATAATCTTTGTGTCCTCTGGCCTTGGTTCTGAAAATAAAAATGAACAAAATTTACCTCTGCCACCTTTGTTTTGAGTCATGATTTATTATTTCCTCTGGCCCTGGTATTTGAATCAGAGAAGTGAAACTGCTTTGTCCCTTTGTATTGTGTACCTTAGTTATATTTTTGCCTCTGGCTTTGAAAAAAAAAAGAATGAGAACAAAAGTTGTTTGTCACTTTTTTTTTGTTTTGAAGTTGTTGGTTATATTTTTCGGCCGAGCCCTGCCATTTGAAAAAAAAAATATGAAATGAACAATAAAAGTGGTCAAGCCATTTCCTTCTATTTTTCAACTTGATTTATTTTTTTCGTTTGTTTGCTTCAATTGGAAAATTTGTTATTCGTGCATTCTTAGATTTGTCCATTTATTTGCTTTATTCTTTTGGCTTTAGATTTGAATCTAGTTGGCGAATCCGCTAACAACTGATCGTGCTTTCCGCGTGCTTTCGATTGATAGCGTACTTCTTTTTCGAATCTCCAACTCCGTAGAGGTGAGTAAATCTCACACGAATATTCATACTTATATGATTGTGAAACGACCGCAACTGAATGTGTAGAAATAAATAAATGATGTTATAATTACCTGTGATTTATTTATAGTTGATGTTAGAATTGTTATATTTTGTTCTTATTTTACTGTTATTCTATTCTGTTAAATCACACTGCAAGTTCCCTGTAGAATAGAATCACTATGGGTTGAAACGATACATACCCGAACGGACTTTAGAATAAGGGAAGATCGTTATGGGCTGAAATGATAGGCCTGAACGATTTTCAATTAAATTTTATTTACTTGGGATTGCGGGTTTGAAATGATAAAACCCGGATTTTTCTTTGTAAATTACGGATTGAAATGATATAGTATCCGTATCACTTGACTTAGGCTAGAAAATATTATACAGACCCGTGGTTATTTTTCTGTATTTTCTGGATACCTTTAAATAATTTTTAAATGATTATTTAGAATAGAAATGATTTTTCTATGTGATGAAAAAAATAAATAAATGGGAAATATTGATTTTTGAAATGGAACTTAAATTTGATAGTTTGACTAAAAAGAAAGATGGAAACTTAAGTTAATTAAATTGAAATGAAAATTTAGTTTCCAAATAGTGGAAAATGGAGTTTGAGTTTAAATTGTTGAAATGAATTGTTTAAATGAAAGTGGGATTTACACACTTGAATTTAATAAGCGAACTTGTAAGTTTCGGTTTTAATTTGTAAAATTTCTCTTTAAAATAAATTAGTTAAAGGATTTAAATGAACTAATTCCGAATTAAGTGGAATCTGCAGCACTTGTTAAGTGCTGTGGTTATATATATGAACCAAAAGACTAAAATGAACTAAGGCTATGATAGCACTTGGTAAGTGCTGTTGTAGCAGAAACTAAAATTGAACCTGAACTAATAAAAGGGCTATTGTAGCGCTTGTTAAGAGCTACAATAAGCTGAAATATGATTTTGTTTAAAACTGAACTGTTATAGCAGTTTATAAATGCTGTCTTTACTAAATAAAATTGTTTTCAAATATAACTTACCACAGCACTTTTTTTAATGCTGTGAAAGCTGAAATTTTAACGTTTATTTGTTTTTAAGTGAATAAATGAATTCCGAAAAGGTTAGATTTTTGGGAATTTAATATTTGATTTAAAAGAATAATGACTTTGCTTTTAAATGGTTTAATTTGAAGTATTTTGATATAAATTGTTTTAAATTTATAACCACGGGTTATAATAACGATTGGTTGTTAAAGAGACCGGGATCAGATATGGACATACTCTCTGTCTTACCGAAAACCACTTTGACAACTATGTACGCGGTGGAGTTTCCAGAATGAAGTAGGATGGCGGCGACGATCCTAAGGTATATATGTGGACCCAACTCCCGTGAGTTGGCACAAGGTGGCTAAAACAGGAGCGATTGACGGACCAAGGAGGTAGCACCTCTTATCGGACACACTTCTTCGATACCATTCTATTACTTGTGATTGATTTGGTGGCCACCCTTGATTTGGGAGTGTTGTTCGAGGTGGGCGGTAGTGGCTGCTATGCGTCACCACTAGTCCGGATGCGTAATTGGTATATCTACCCTGGCATTGCCTAGTTGTGTCGTGTCACCTACCATATCGAGCTTTACTACGATTATGATTTTAAGATCCGACCGCGTTAAGGTTCTCCATCCCCTTAACGCTATTTTCTATATGATTATACTTTACTTAGACAGTATTATAATAGCGAATATTACTACATAGTAGATATTTTAACGGATCCTTAGAGGATGGATGGTCCCAAGCATCTTCTAAGTTACTTGTACCTTTACTACAGTTCACTTGAGTTGGTTTACATTGTATAAGTATGTATATCCTGACTCGAGTGTTTATGTTTATTTTACGCTCGGGTCAGCCTGAGTATCAGTTGGACTTCATCTTCACGGAGCTAGGACTACTGGAGATCATCTTTATCAAGCTGCTATCTATTTTGCTATTCAGTCTTTTATTTTAGCCTATGTAATTGAGACAAATGAATTTGGGATTTTCTGTGGTTATTCAAACTGTATTGGTTTTAGACTATGTAATTTGTACTTGTTTTGAGACTATGTATTTTAGTGGCTTCATGAACCACTATGGTTATTTTTAAATTCCGCTGCGAGTTATTCTGATATTTCTGTGTCTGTGATTCTGTGAATGATTTTATTTGCTCCAAATTTATTTACAATCTATTATTTTGCATTATTCAAGTCTGACATGTGTGGATTATTGTCGATTCGAATGGTCCAAAATACCGGGTCGTTACACCTCCCCTCACCCCTTCCAAACCGAAGTCATGCGGCCGCGCAACACCGCCTGTCCCCTCCACTCGCCACTTCATAGCACCATTCCCCGACCTCCGCCACCCACAGACGAAACCACAACCCAATCGGCCTTCATTCGTTCTACCGTAGTTCGTCAGCTCTTCCCCATGTCTAACACACTGACCGTGCTTGCAGCGCCTTCTTTTCCTCGTCCTTTAATTCGAGGGGTATATATATATATGTTTGAATGATTAGTTACAGTTTAGATGTGTATATATATATATATATTTAGTTGTTTGCACCAATTGTTTAGTTTTGGTCTGCATGAACTTTGGATCCGATGTATATGTATACACACACACACACACACACACACACATATATATATATATATAAACCTATATAAAATTTATATCTTTTCGTTGTTCACATATGTATTAGTATATATACATGACCTGTTGGTTCACAATATTAGTCATATAACTTATATATATATATTAGTTGTTTAAAGTTTATGAGTATGTAATAATTTCAGTTATATATTGATATATATATATATATACGTAACTTCAAATGTATTTGCTTAAGTGTCCATTTAATTGTTTCGACTTTTAAATTTTATCTTTGCATTGAATAAGAGAATATATATATACATATAGTTTATATATTTTCTGCACGTAGTCGTTATAAAAGTATATGAAGTTTATAAGAGCTATAGTATATATATAGTTATAGTAGATTTGCTGTTTACAAATTATGAGTACATATTATATATATTTGTTTATATTTACAGTATTATATATATTATTATATAGTAGTTTTGTAAGTGGATATACATATTTGTTTATATATAAAATGTTTATAAAGTTTATATAGTGTAACGACCCGAAATTTTCGATTCCGAAAATTACAGATAGTTAGGAAAAGAAGAAAAGAGATAGAAGAAGAAACAGAAAATAAGTCACAGAATCTCACATTCGCAGCGGATAAAATATAATATCAAATAATATTCTGTACATAAAAAAAACTGTATCAGTCAATTACATTTTAATACATCAGAGTTTCAACATTTACGCAAACACTAGACAGTTAATATCACATGTCCCAGACAAATCTACAATATAACACAGCGGAATACACTCCATACGTTCCTGCCATCCAGCTCGCCTCCTGAACTCCAGAACGTCCTTACTTGAAAATCTGTAATAGTCGGTCTGACCCGAGCATTACATCAAAGTAACACGCGAGTCAGGCTGGAATCCAGCGTGAGTAAACCCATATATCTTGAAATACTAAGTTTTAACTCGTACTTACTACGAGTTCTAATCTTATTTAAGTCAATCATTTATCTCAAACAATATCCAAGAATCGTTACCAGTTTAAATATCCATGATACTTAACTTATTTCATTCCAGCCTACTTACTTCTAACCAAACTATAAAGAATTACTGTAAATTACAAATCGAAGTGGTTTCGGGTACTTACTGATACCCGACCCCGGTCTCTTCGAATCCAATATCATCATTAATCCAAGTTGTTTAAGTGAACACGATTAATTAAAACAAACATGATGTCACACTTACACAAGCAATTCATCATCGATGGCTAACCCACATTATCCCAGTTCAATCCAAGCATATCATATCACCATACATCGTAAATTATCAACTAGATATTAATCCAATCATTCAATTCAATTCCATCATCCATAAGCAAGACCAATTTATCACCATTTCTAATTAATTAAATCTAATCATCAAATAAATTGAATTAATTACTTTTATATCCTGCTTGATTAACATAAATTAATTATAAACCAATCATTATTATTTAATTAATTAATCATCCTTTAATTATTCACATTAATTAATTAACCTTTAATTGCTTACATAAATTAATTATCCTCTAATTACTTCATTAATTAATTACATTCAGTAATTATCCATTAATTACTTACTCCAAGTAATTATACTTAATCAATTACTTTAAGGGATTATCCTTAATTAATTAATTAATTATCTCAAATTAATTACATAAATTAATTATTCCTTAACCTCTAGTTAATGATTCTTAAATTAATTTGCATTCATTAACTATCCATTACTAATTAATTAATTACTCTTTAATTACCTTCATTAATTAATAAATCTTTAATTACCCAAGACCCTAATTGATTAAAATTTGATTATGTTTAACTTAAAACTTGTTAACACCCTACGTTTAATTCGAGACAATCCCAAAAAAAAATCTCGGTCAAAATCTCGAGCTACACTCCAACCTTCCCCGACACAGACACCCTTCTTCTTCCCTTGAACCAGCTAAACACCGAGTATAATCTCGAGCCAAGCCTTCACTTTCCCGAGTCCAACCCGAGACCTCATCTCCTACTTCTTCTCAAAACAAAAACCGATACCCCTGATACGCTGTGCACCTGCACCCATCCACGACGAAGTTCCGTCCTCCAAGACCACCGTCGACAAGTCGACTTCAATTTACCATTCCGATCCCGACCACCCAAATCCTAGATCGAGCACGAATTCGAATTTCGAGCAACCTCGACCCTCCCCTAGAACAACCCGATCATCTAAAGCCTCTACGCTTCGCCCCCTCCGATGCTCTGGAGCTTCGCCACTTTGTCCAGACCCTCGCCAGCGTTCCTTGCTTCGATTCCACTGGCTCCAGTCAAGTCCGATTCACCCTCGACGACGAAGAAATGCCTTTAAGAACATTGTCAACCAAAACTGGACTTAAAACCCTAGTTCGCCGTCGCCCGTCCACCACGGTGGTCTAGAATTCCACCAAGCATTTTTCCCGTGACCCCCACCATCCTAGCTTCCTCCAGCCTCGATCACGACGACCATCTCTCCCTCGATCGCCAAAAATCGACAAAAAACCGAAATCCGTTCATTCGCGAATTCCCTTCAATCCCAAACTTAAAAATCTTGGAACTATTATCAAAATTCATAATTTTCATGTTCGAATCCAGTTATATATTCAAAACATAAATTTTAAACCATCGATTTACCTGACTTTAAATGATAATCACTGTAATCTATTGTTTTTGAAATAATTACTCCATATATCCACTTGAAACCATTTTTAAAAACGATATCTTGTTAATTCAAACATAATTTGTTTATACATCAAAATCTATAGAAGATTAGGGGAAGAGCAATTGATTTTTGATCTTGTTTAAACCCTGTAAAACTTAGAACAGAGCAAACATTCTTGTATACAGACATGCACACAAATATCATCATACATATATATATGCAATCATATTTAAACAATCATGCAAAGCATATTTCATATCATAACTTCAAAGATTATCACATGCATCAGGTTATCAACAGATTTAAACTTTTATAAAAGTAGTTTACTCACCTGTTATAAATTAAACAGAGATGCTTTTGGGTTTTGAAATGAACACAGCCTGATCTTGTTTTTTTTTATTTCCCTCTTATTTGATCTCCTTGCTTGACTTTTGATTGTAATAGATGTTGTTCTGGGTTGCAGAGTTTAATTTTCCAGGTTGAAGCTTCTCTCTCTCTCATTTTTAAGCTACTCAGTTTTTATGAATCGAAATGGAGATGATGATATATATAAAAGATAGTGTGTTCAGGCTAAAGTATACAGGTACAAGATATTATTTGTACTATGTAGATTGTTTGTATACTTAGTCAGAGAGATTTTTTCTTCAATGGGGGCTGAATTGATATGTTGATGCTTGCATTAATTAGACTTGGCTTGTTTTATAAGCTTATACTTATCTATATTTTTTTTTCGTACACTTGTATACATGTTATCTTTGCCTTGTTTTCTTATTATCATATAAATCTGTATTCATTTTTATTGTTCTTTTGTCTTATCTCATTTTATTACTACTTGTATCTCACTAGCACACATATTTTTCATAACTAAAATTTTTAATTGAGATATTTAGTTATTTATTTCTTTACTTACTTATATTTGTCCTCATGTTCATGCATTTACATTCATACAACTTTCCTATATTTGTATATTTATACACTTATATTTACATATATATATATATCCTCCAACCTAAAAACTAGTATCTATATTTTATGGATATTTTATCTCAATTTAGATGGTGAATTTTATTTATACAAAAAGTTTATTATCTTTTCTATAGGATTTATCATACCCAGAGATTTTAAAAAATGAAATCTCTAATATATTTTTTTATTCAATATATATATATTAAGATATTTTAATTATCAGTAATATTCCAATGATTTAATTCAATTAATTACCAATTAACAACTGTTAGAAATCCGGTTCGTCACATATAGTTTTTTCTATTGTTTTGTTTTGGTATGTATGTTAATGTATGTTATAATAATATATATTGTCCATGTCAGCTGTATAAGTAATCTATAGGTAAGTGATTTTATATTAATATATATATATATATGCATAGACTGGGTTCCCAAAATTTATATATATGTATGCATTACATAAAAGATGTATATATGGGTTTAGAAGTATAATTCGAGTTGATGTCAGTTATCATTTATTTGTATATACATTAAGAGAAAAATTCCCATTGTAAGTAAACAGGTGACAGTTTAGTAATATATTAGTATATATTGTCTTGTATATATTAGTATATATATATATATGCTTATAGTCTGCATTTTTTTGTGTGTAATTCCATTTTTTTGAGTATAAATTTATATTAGTTTTAGAATATATTAGTTATATATTTTAGGTGAGTTTGTAAATGTCAGGTTGTTGGATAGACCTATGTAAGTAAATATAGTTGGTACATGCTTACAGTATATGTATATAGCTATATTTGTTTATATACTAGCCTTTGTACATATAGGGTTGTTAATGATTTTATATAAGTATTTTTGCATCTGAATATATATATATATATATATATATGTTTTACATATATATTAGTTAATATATATGCTGTAGAGTTTGTAATTTACGCATGTTTACAGTATGAGTTGTGTATATATATAAAGTTATATTAGTCTGCTGAGTTATATGCATATGTTGTATGTAGAAACAGTTTTGATAATAATGTAAACAATGTCTTATACATATTAGTATGTATAATATATTTTGTTAGATTTTTAAATATTTCATTACTGTTTAAGTTTATATTTATTTTATAATAAAGTGTTTATATTGATCTTATGATAAATATTGATTTGAAGTTAATATATATATTTATTTTAACTATATGTTAGAATTTATATATATATATATATATTAAATTATCATTGGGTTTTGTATAAAGTAATTTATTTTGATAAGGGTAAACATTAGACTTTTAAAAAAAATCTTATATATCAAGTTCTGATTTGTTCCATCAATTCCTGTTCTCAGCTTGATCGTTAAATTCGTTCCCATCTCACTGCGCTTGGATTCGTAACTCAATTTCAGTGTCCATATCTGTGTCATCTCCTGTTCTCTCTAGCCTCGAAAGGTGAGCAATCACTCACGATTAACATTCTTATATTTATTAAATTCGATTTCAATTGAAATGACAATTGAAATATGCTGCTGTTAGTTATTTACATTGTTATATATGCTATTATCTAAATCTGTTCACCTGTGACATATGACACCATTATCTGTTATTTATATTGATGATATATGCATGTTATATTATTATCATATTTGTTATCACTCTGCAAGTTCCCTGTTAGTATAGAATTCCCTATGTGTTGAAATGATACATACCCGAACGATCTGTAGAATAGGAGGAAATCGTTATGGGTTGAAATGATAAACCCAAGCGATTTTCATTGACATTGAATTTGGGATTGCGGGTTGCAAAGATATATACCCGTATATATTTAAATTGCGGATTGAAATGATAAATATCTGTATCACTTGATCAAAGGATAGAGATTTATATATAGACACCGTTGGTCTATATATATATATATATATATATATATATATATATTTTAAAAATGATTTCTATGGTTTTGAAAAGAAATATAAGGTTTTAATAAATATTGATTTTAAAGATTTATTAAAGTTGATTTAATAAAGTTGATATATAATATGTTTAAGTATTTATTTAATATATATATTTTCAAATACAGAGTTTATAATAATTTTAAATAAATTAAGGTTGGAAAGATAAATTTGAAATTGATTTGAAATTATATTTATTTAAGAATTTTACTTAAATAAGTTTGATTTGAAATTTATTGAATTTGAAATTTTAAAGATATGTTTTATAACTTGAATTTGATTAAAAGTGACTTAAATGAATATTTCAAACTTATATAAATTTAAATGGGATATTTTGTTTATTTAAATTTGTAAATTCAAGTTGTATTAGAAGTTATTGAAATGATTAAGTAAATATTTCAAAACTAAATAATAGTAAAGTGAATTTGATATATATATGAAATTATCGAATTTAGTTTTGAAATGTTGAATATTTAAAGCTTTGAAATATATTGAAATTGAAATGGCTTATTTTATGGTTCAAATATGTATTTGAAATCGATAATTTGAAATGGTTTATTTAGAAATTGAATCGAATTGAAATTGATGATTTGAGATTTGATTAAATTTGAACTTTGGAATTCGAGTTGATCTGAATCGATTTGTGAAATTGAGGAAGCTATTTTATTTTATAAAGTATTTTTAAACTATATCTAAAACTATTTATATTTTACTTTATAAATTATTTTAATAAAAACTATTTTAATATAAATCATTTTCAATATAAATTATTTTATTATAAACTATTTTAACTTATAACTATTATATATAAACTATTTTATTTTATAAACTATTTTATTATATATACTAATTTTAATATCTAAACTGTTTAAACGAAAGTGTTATGATTTCAAATTGTTATAATTTCCAAAGTGCTATGATTTCAAAAATGTTGTGATTTCCAAAGTGTTATAATTTCAAGTGTTTTGGTTTCGAAAGTGTTATAACTTTGAAAGTACTATGATTTTGGAAATGAATATATTTGATGTGAAAAATGATATCGTATTGATATGGTTTTTGAAATGGAAATGATATTTTGGTTTTGAAGTATAAACTATTTTGAAATGACCGCGGTGTTATAATGACGTTTGGTTGTTAAAGAGACCGGGTTCAGATATGGGCATACTCTCTGTCGATACCGAAAACCACTTTAACAACTGTGTACGCGGTGGAGATTCCAGAATGAAGTAGGATGGTGGCGACGATCCTATATGTAATGATCCCGAATTTTTAAATTATTTTAAATTAATAATTGAATTAAATTTTGATTTAAAATTGTGAATTTGTTTGAATTTGTCAAGTTTAAAATATGAGGAATATATTTGAATTTAAAATTTGAGCTAGGAGTTTGAAATTGAATATTAAATCTGTATTTAAAAATTCGAACTAATGACTTAGAAAATAGTTTGGATATAAAATTATTACTTATGTAAATTAATGTTTGATGGTTGATCTTCAAAAACAAATGTAAAGCTATGAAGCTTATTAAAGAAGATATCTACAAAACAAATTGAAAAAAAATACTAACATACCTCTAGTACAATAGTGAAATCATATCAGCCCACGATGTTTTCTCTGCAAAACCACGACTTCACCCCTCTTTCATTTTCATTTCCAATCTTCGTAACCCTAAAACGAAAAAAATGGCGGCCCTATTCTCCTTTTTATTTTAGCCGGCCTTCTTTATTCTAGCTTGCGGAAAAAAAATAAATGGCGGCCGTGTTCTTCGTCTCGACAAATTAGGGCTCGTTCAATTCAAAGGCGGCTGCTTCAATTTTCTTCGATCTGGGCTCTTCGTTCTAAGGTGAGTAATCTCGATTACTCACATCTAATTTAGCCTCAATTTGTAGAGTTTAATTTCTGTGATTTCGTTCGACTCCTTGAATTTATAGCTTCGGCTGTTTTTTTATTATTTTGATTGAGTTGATTTTAGAGCATTTTGTTGATGACTTGTTCACCACAGTGGTTTCCTTTTGACTTCGGTCATTTTGTGACATGGTCACTTCTGAACATCTCGGTAGCATTTTGACCTGTTCGATCTTTGATCTTCTTGTCTTTGACTTGTTATCTCATCTTGGACTTGGTTATGAGGTTGGTCTCTCGGCTAGGAATTTTTTGATACTTTTAATGACCGGAAGCTTTGATTTTTGTGATGTTGCATCACTTGATGTTGTCCTGTTGCCTTGCATTTGTTTGATGTAAGCACTATATATTTGATGTCACATTCGTCATCACCATATACGTAAATATATTTATGCATTTTATTGTTGTCGAGCTCTGGTGCTTTGATGTTGTTTTGCCTTGGCCAGTTGTTTTCGTTCGATGTTGGATATTGATGTGGTTATATGAACTTCTACTGTGTTTTTGTTTTGTTTGTCAATTTTCGCTGTTGAAATGAATTTGCTCGACTGTTTCTCATCTTCCATTTTGGCCTCGGCTCTGATTTTTTTTTCCTGTTGACGTTGTCACACCCGGCTATGAATTGGCATTTTTACCTTGTGATGAAGGTTTACTCTTTCATAAATTGTTCCGATTTTTGCCTTGCATTTGTTTGATGTAAGCACTGTTTCTGGTATTCGATCTCGGCCTTGTGTTCATCTGAGTTTGCATTCCATATCATAGCCTTGGTCATTGAAATTGGGGTCTGGTGTGTTTGACTTATGTGCAGTCTGGTTCACTTAGTTACGCATTTACATTTCCCTGTCTAATTAGTTCAGTAACTAGTTTTGGTGTCTCACTTCCACTTTTCATCTGATTAGTGAGTTGTATTTATGAACCTTGTTGAGTCTGATTTTTCTAGAATGCCACTGTTTTAAGTATTGTGGTCTTCATGTATGTTGTCTGCATTCACTACTTCATTTTGTATTTGTTTTGAACCATGTTGATATCCAGTTGCACATGACTTTTTCATATACATATATATATATATATATATATATATATATATGTGCTGGTTTCAGTTTGGTATACAACCTTGACCTATTGCACTGTGGTTTCATGCCTTATGTTTGCATACATCTTGCAGTCTGTTTGATCACTGCATATCTTTTAATTTATGTTGCATTTCATTTGTTTGCATATATCCGTTGCTTGGCCCTGGGTTGTTCACCTGTAGTTGCATTCACTACATGTTTGCATTATTTTGGTCTGGCCCTGTTGCTTGCTGTCACTTACTTGGTGCATTGTGCTCTGTTGTTGTCTGGACATTTGCTTCATTCAGTGCTTCATCACTTGAGTCATTTGAGGCATTGGGTCTGTGACGACCGCCCATGACCCCTGCACCGAATGAAGAGATAGTGCGCTGTAAAGTGTGCCGGGTGACCATGGACGATTGCCAGGGTAAATTAAAACAACAGAATCTATCGTATTACTCACAGCGCATGGACAAAATACAATAGGACATATATAGTGAAGCTTCACAGAATAGAATCTCATCAATAAAACTTCATAATGGTTGAATACAAACATCTGAATAGTCAATACAACAAGCCTCACTACATATCACTCAGAGAATACAAAGCAGCGGAACATCCAATACATATAGTAAGAAAAGATATGCAATACTCCATCTCGTCTTCGATATCATCACCGTGGAAAGCTAGAACAGCACCTGTCACCTGCTACCTAGTCTGCCCGTCCCAAAATGGACGAACAGCCCAAGGAAATAAGAATTGAAACATAAAGCCTTGAGTCAGACAACAGTCTTAGTGAGTAGTAAATTAACTAACAACATACCAAAAGAGCATAAAGGAAAAGGAATAGGAATACAACCCTCCCACTCCGCCTCTTTCTACAGTGATAGCCCCCAAACACACACTAAGTAGAAGCAATCATAGCAAAGCACACAATTTAAGGTAAAGCAATTATCACTCGAGTCAAGGGCGATGTTTTCCAAGTACAAACCCCCAAGGCCTAAACCAAGATCAGATAAGCACCTAGAAAATAACGCTCTTGAGACCGAATGACGATACAACCAAACATCCATTACTCTGGCTATCAGTGTTATCATTGCTTTGATATCATCGTTAATTGAATGACCGGCACATTCTTTCAGCCGTCCGTCAAGGGCTAATGGAAACCTCGGTTCTAGACATAACTCCCGCACGTCATCGTGACCCGTGCCTAGGACTATCGAATCTGCCCAGAGTACTTGACTATCAATCATTAGCCTTCAGGGACTATCGAATCTGCCCAACGTACTCTTGCTTTGAGCATGCTAGAACCTTCAACAACGATAAGATCTCAGCCTTCTAGTCATCCTCCTCGACGACCATTTCCATACTAGCTCAAGCGCCTCTCGAGCAGACCATTATCCTCTAACTCGAACCATTTCACCGAGTTATCAACATGCTTGGAATGATCCCGTCTGGATTAGACCAAGACTATCTCATATCATGCCTCGCTTCATCACATCCTCGCAAAGCTTCATCTCAACATCATCATCATCGAATCTATGCATAAGAGCTTCATCTATGCATAAAAATGGTTTTCAAATAATTTTAAAATGTTTAAATCTGTGCTCTTCTCTTTTGTCGCTGGAAAATAATTTCGGTGATGGCGGCCGCATCATCGACATTCATTTTTGAGTTTCGAAGTGGAGAGACCAATTCGTAGCTTTGCTTCACTTTTATTTTAGAAAATAAATTGATTTAAATTTCTTAAGTATGGCTTGATTTAATATATATATAAGTATATGATTTTAAATTTGATCCGATGTGTATATATTTATATCTAAATGGATTGAAGTGAAATCAGAAATTTAACTCTTAAATTTTGAATAAATATTTAAAATTGAAATAATTGGGTTGGGAAAATTTTACTTGTATAATACTAAATTACATTCCAATATAACTTACCTAAATCATTCAGAAGTTGAATATGTAATTGGATAATATACAATATAAGATGATTTTATAAACAAATTTTGAGTGATTATAATAAATGTTATACGCTTAATTTTTAGTTATAAAAATGTTAATAGAGATAAATAGAATAATAGGTTGATTGAATAATAAATGGGATAAATTAAATTTTTGTTATGAAAGAAACCTTTTTGTATCAAATATTAATAAATTGAAATTAAATCAACTTAATGAAATACCTTGAATTTAAAATCAATTATTGAATATGATTTTATTTAAATGAAATGTATATGGTTTTAAATTAATTGTTTTCCAATCTAGTTTCTTCTAGTTGTTTCTATTCTTCTACCTCCTTCCTTTTCGGGGACGAAAAGTTTTGAGTGGGGGAGAGTGTAATGACCCGCAAATTTTAGTGGTTTTATTTATTTAATTAATTGAATTTGGTGAAATTTAAATAATAAAATTTGGAAATTAAAATTTAATATTTGGAATACGTCTAATTAAACATAGCTAATGGTAAATTTTCATCGAATAATAGTGAATGTTGTTTTTTTGTGTAATTTTATTTCAATTTAAATCGGTTAAAATTGATGATAATAAAATGTTTTCCAAACCCGAATATTTTTCTATAGAAAATTTGTAAATCATCTTCTAAGTGAGACGTCATATTTCGTTTCTTCAAAATTTGACTGCAATAGCTCTGTTTATCTTAATTCTGACATTTTAGCAGCATTCTGGTACCGATTATCGACTTTTGATAGAATGATCGTACCATTAATATATGTATACCGTTTTGATCGTCTCATCGTGTTGATCTCAACGGTGTATTCATTTCCATGTTTCGGTGTTCGGTACTGAGCGAAACCAATAAAACGATTTCATAATGGTATCCGTTTAAAACAGTTTTGGATTTCTTTAACCTTTCAGTACCCATGTGAAATCGTGCAGCCATCAACCATTAATAATGTCAGCCAACTATTAGATTGATGACTTTTACTTTTCCCATTCCTTCTATTTCTAGTATAATCTGGTCCATTTCTATTGGGTCCTTTCTCCTTCCATTTCTAATCGTTCTATACAAAAAAAGGACAAAAAAATAAAAGATGTTGATGCCTGAAGACCTTCCCCTTGCTTTCTCCTTCTCTTCCTCCCACCTCTCTCTTTCCTTCTCACGTGCGTCTCCTCTCTCTCACCTCCCCTCACCCCTTCCAAATGAAGTCATGCGGCCGCGCAACACCTCCTGTCCCCTCCACTCGCCACTTCAGAGCACCATACCCTGACCTCCGCCACCCACAGTCGAAACCACAACCCAGTCGGCCTTCATTCGTTCTGCCGTAGTTCGTCAGCTCTTCCCCACGTCCAACACACTGACCGTGCTTGCGGCGCCTTCTTTTCCTCGTCCTTGAATTCGAGGGGTATATATATATGCTTGAATGATTAGTTATAGTTTAGATGTATATATATATTTAGTTGTTTGCACCAATTGTTTAGTTTTGGTCTGCATGAACTTTGGATCTGATGTATATGTATACATATATATATATATGAACCTATATAAATTTTATATCTTTTCGTTGTTCACATATGTATTAGTATATATACATGACCTGTTGGTTCACAATATTAGTCATATAACTGATATATATATATATTAGTTGTTTAAAGTTTATAAGTATGTAATAATTTCAGTTATATATTGATATATATATATACGTAACTTCAAATGTATTTGCTTAAGTGTCCATATAATTGTTTCGACTTTTAAATTTTATCTTTGCATTGAATAAGAGAATATATATATATATAGTTTATATATTTTCTGCACGTAGTCATTATAAAAGTATATGAAGTTTATAAGAGCTATAGTATATATATATATATATAGTTATAGTAGATTTGATTTTGACAAATTTTGAGTACATATTATATATATTTGTTTATATTTACAGTATTATATATATTATTATATAGTAGTTTTGTAAGTGGATATATATATTTGTTTATATATAAAATGTTTATAAAGTAGTATGTCTGTGATAAGTTCATAGAATATAAAGTGGAAGTAAATGAAATTACATGCAAAAGAAAATAAAATGATTCGATATTATCGAATAAATAAGTATATGGGAAAGAGATCTGAATGTACCTAAAGTGAATAGACATTCAATCTCAAAGTCACTCGTTCCTATGATACATAATGATGTATCAATGAGGATTAATCGAACATTTTTGGACAAAGTATGATTAATTTTGAGCGAAGTTGAGTTAACTTCCTTTTATATGGTCGTATACTTAAGTGTGGTATATAAGCTTAAATTAATTTCATCTAAAGAAATGTTTACAAAATCATACAATATAAAGCTTTATAAAAAATCCTAACATATCCTAGACCAAGGAGTTGGCAGGTTGTGTGAGTCAAAAGCATATATGTAAAAGTTGTACATGAGGGATCTTGTATGAATCACACCCCCAAAATAAGTTTAGGAATGATTATTATTGGATGATCTATTTATGCTTTGAACATAAGTATAGTAAACTAGAAAAACCAAATATGTATTGTAACGATCTGGAATTTTTTCACTTTGATTTATGAATACTTAATTGATTCTAAATATTTAATCAATAGTTTTTAATAATCAAATAACCCTCTTTTAATTAATAAGTAATGATAGTGAACACATTTTGGAAGTTTGTTTACAAAAATAAATAGTTCAATGAAAAATTGAAAATGTGATCGAAATTCGTTTTTCAGATTTTTGACTTTTTATCGAACGAAAATTGTTGCAACACTGTTGCACATATATGCACTTATAACATAAATATATACATTTACTAAAGTTGATAAATGTACAAAAAGAGATTAATTAAAGTAAAGAATCCTTAATTGCTTTTAAAATGTAATTAAGTAAAGTAATAAAGTAAAATGGACTTTTCTTTCTTATTTTAAATGCTAAAGTACTAAATAGTACATATCATCATGTTAGAAGTATAGGTTCACATGGAGGGGGTGTGGTGCATGAGTTGGCACTTTGGAAAGTGTATGGAAGAAACCATTTTGGATGGGTATTTTGGTAATTTGGCATGGGGTAAGTGAAGTAATTTGGCACTTTTCAAAATTCTATAAATAAAGGACCATCCACTTCGTTTTCCATCTTTAGTTCACTTTTATACTTAGTTCTCTTCTTGTAACGACCCACTATTTTGGACCATTCAAATCGACAATAAATCCACACATGTCGGACTTGAATAATTCAAAACAATGGATTGTAAAAAAAAATTTTGGCAAAACTCAGCATATATAGTAAATAAATAATCACTGAATCACGGACACGAAGTAATATAACAATAGTGCAGTGGAAACAAAAGAATAGTAGTTCATGAAGCTACTATATATATAGATAACAGAGTTAAACAAGATACAACAGAAGTGTAACGTATCGGGTTTTGCCCGCTCGAAAATCAACATCCGTACTTCACATTGTACTAGAATGCCGCAGATTCGACCGTTCAAATCCGATTCGCCGGAGCTATAACACAATTAAGTAAATAACACAGCGGAAGAAAAGAATAATACATTGATATACAATATATGATACAACAGAGTGATACAATGAATATCAATATACATCAGAGATATGATACAAGAAATAGCAGCGGAAAAGAAAAGATAACAACAGCAGCGGAACAATATCAATAGAAGTGATAACTCCAAAATGATCTTCAGACAAGAATGAATCCACAACTCCAAGATAAGCAACTCCGATGAATGAACTAGCTCCAGATAATCTACTAAACCTGAATATCTGAAAAGAAACCCAACTCTAGACTGCCCGTGTGGAAAATTATGAGCACCCAGAGTTTAGGAAGGGAACAATAAACTCCGGATCAGTCATGGGACTGGTGTGAGCAACAAAAAAACAGTTTATCTTTAAACAACAACAAAAGGATTTAAACATTGAAATCCGCAATGCTTTTGGAAAATGAAACTACCATAAGACCTCCCACCACACACACAATGCAAACGCAGAATTGGAGGAGATTTCTTCTTATGATAGTCAAAAATGCTTACTACGCAAATCAACTCATTTTTGATATTATTATTAGTGCATAGTGTGTAGAAAACATTTCGAAAGTATAATATTAATCTTAGCCAACATACGACCAGTATCGTATGCCTACTATAGCTACCATGTTCAATAGCAGGTTACCGCCACATTCCATAGCAGGTAATACAACTAAAACCGTACACGTCGCGTATTGTTTCTTTGGATTTCCAACAAATGGTCAGGCTAAGGAACTTCCTTCCGCCGCATGGGATCGCCTCTGGCGGGACGTCCCGAGAGACAAACTGCTCTCTGCAAAACAAGGCCGGGTTACCCCTGTAACAGGTAACTCACGAATATGCCACCCCCCGGTCCTTTGGGACCTTTATCCGAGGCGCCTCTAAACCAACATCACACATAATAAAGTGTATCCACATGAGTAAGTATCTGGGCTCCATACCATGATACCACCCCTTTCCAGAAGGAAATGACATACCCTAAAGGGCGCGACCCTCATAACCTTGCTGCAACATTCCTGTTTCGACCATTTCCGGGTTGTGAGGCCCTGACGAAGTCTCGTCCACAAAGCTACGCTTTTTCAAAAAGCCACGCTTTGGGTCAACAGATGATCAACCTATGATCACAAAGATAAATGATCAAACAAATGATCATATCACAAATGATCAAACACTGATCATCACACAGCAACACTCAGCATGTCACATTACCAAATTGGGATATAGCGCTGATAAATTTCAACTACATAACCTCTGAGCTCGTACGTCTCAGAGAAGGGTGTTAAGCTAAGAGAATAAATTCTCCGCCACCAACAGATATGTATTTGAAAGAAATCGGCTTTATATCTCAAAGTGTAATGTCAGACATACAATCCATACAAGTCTGTTCCGGGTTCGAACAGAACCGAAGGCACTTCTCACGAAGCCCTTGCAATTCCGGATAATTTCCAATCACGTCCGGACTTCCCATCACTAAGGGTGATAAAACCTCTATATCGGGGATCAGCCGATGCAGAGTAACTCGACGGTAATCCTTCCGTTTTCAAAAATATCCGGTCTTCAACACCGGTCTTCAAATGCTATCCATATCGACGTATCACATATTCGGAATGGGTTATACAACCCAAAGGTCCTCTCCCGGCTAAACCGAATAGTGAGCGAAATATTTAAAAACATATGGATATTGGGATTTCAATTAAGTCACAACTTATTACCCAAAACTTCTCTTTTCAAATGGTTTAACAAATTACCATTTTCAAATCTTTAAACAAAAAGATTCAATCTTTACGGTTTAAACAGTTTCCACACTTTAATCCTTTAAACAAAAGATTCATTCACAGATTTTCCAAATTAATTTCCATTTCAATTTGATTAACTCGTTAAACCTTTAAATCAAGATTTAACTTATAGCTTTCAAAACAATCCCATTTCGAATGGTTTAAACAAAACATCATTTTAAATCTGTTAAAAATAAACAGATTTAATTCATAGCTTTCAAAAAAAAGAATTCATTCATAACTTGGAAAACCAATTTTCAATTCAATCTTGAAATTCCTTTAATTAAACTGGAATTTCATTGCTTATCTGAAAGCTTTTATCTTTTGGAAACAAATAGTTTCATTTCAGAAAATTTGATTCATTCATACGAGTTAAAGTCTTTGGGTTAAATCCAAATTCTCAAAATTTTACTTTTAAAATGGTTTAAATTCATATAAACACATTTATATCATCTTTAATCCCTAGTTTCAAATCATAGGATTCAATTTCAAACTTGAATTCAAATCAAATTATTTAAATTTCAAAACTCGATTAGGTTATTCAAAATAACCTTTATCTTTGAAATTCTATTTCAATTGCTTTTCACTTTAAACCCAAATTTCAAATTTCAAAATCAATTGAAATTAAAATTTCAATTTCAAAAACATCAAATTTAAATTATCTATGACTTAACCGATTTCCACGTGAAATCCATATTTGTGTGTGTAAAGGTGTAGTCCAGGGGTTTCACACACAATAGTGCAACATCAATCAATCATCACAGATCAGAATATAGAAATAGAGTCGATAAGCGATATAAACTATAACGCTTATCGTTCATGCACAGACCATAGATATATAAATATCACAGATAATAAATCAAATCACAGATAATTTATCACAGATCACAACATAAATCAGGGTGTATAACAAAGCATCATATATCAGGGATATCAAACAAATTCAATCATCTAATAAAATTCAAACATTCATAGGTAAGGTCAGTTAATTGTTTGATTATAATTAATTTATACCAAGTTAATTACTTATGAATAAACTATAAATCTTGGTTAATTAATCATTAATTAATTATAAACTATTTTAATAAATTAACATTTAATCATTTATTAATTAACCTTTAATTATTAAATTTATTAGCATTTCCTTATAATTCATCACTCTTAAATTATTCAATAATTAACCTTTAATTATTAAATTAACATTTAATTAATTATTAATTAACCTTTAATTATAAATTAATCCAAATTATTTATTGATAAATTAAATAAATCATTCGTTAATTACTTTTCTAAAGAAATTACTTGCATAAATCATTATTCCTTAAAATTGATTAATACTCATAAATCAACCCAATCGTAATTAATCATTTTAATTAACTTAAAAATTTATGGATTACAGATCAATAAGTTAAAGATAACTTATTCTTATTAATGATTTTATCTATTACTTTCTTATATTTGAAACATTTATCTCAAATTTACTTTTAAAACTTCATGTTAAAGTAATATTAATCATCTGAAAGAAATTCAAAAGAGTTTAAACTCAATTATTTAAATTCAAATCATTTTATAGAATATACTTAAACATTTTAAAGTTTAAATAGAGACAGGTTTGAAAACCTGTACAACATCTTATACCCGAGCCCCTTCATGATTTCCCCGAGCTAATCCCTCACCAACTCGAGCTCTACTTCGAGTTTTCCACGTTTCCACCTGCTTCGAGTCGAAACCACGTTTTCACGTGCTTGAACCCGAGATTCCACCTTTCTTCCCCAACCATCTCAAAACTACAGATACGTGGAGATAGACGTGCACATGTACACGATATCGGAGCGACTCCGATCAACCCCATCCTCGCCAGCAAGTCCACCCCGACCTCCCTACTCGATTACGACTAACCAACTTGCGAGTCGAACCCAAAATCAATATCGAGCTGTTCGATCAAAACTGGAACAGCATTTCACTCGAAAGAACCGCCTCGCCACCTTGACTCCGACCACCATATTCTTCGAGCTTCCAGCCTCGCACTCTCCGACCTCCCTACTATCATCTCCCAAAGCGACACGCGACTCGATCAAACGTTGATGACGAACGAGTCAAATTTCTTAGCCTTGGTAAAATTAGGTTTAGGAACGAAAAAACCCCTCCGCCGTCTCCACCTTCGCCTGACCAACTTCCCACTATTTTTCCCCGAACCATCGTTCGTTCCTCCACCTCCAGCCCAAGTCTCGACCTCCCCGGTTCACGCGATCGTCCACGGCGACTCGAAACGCACAAAATAGTCGAACCCAAACTACTCTCAAACCTTATCACAAAAATTTTGAATTATAGCTTTAAAATTCATATTAATGTATGTGAAATCGACTCACATATCTGAATTCGTGGAACCAGAGATTTATATTTTGTCAAAATTCGAGTTTGCTCAGTTATTTTGTGTTTTCAGAGAAGATCATAATTTGTTTAACTTAAATGAATTTTTAAAACTTTAATTGATGATAAACAAACAAAATTTGTTTAAATACTAAATCCTAATAATGACTAGATCAAGAGATAGAGTATTTTAAATCAAATACTGAGTTTGAAACTGGGAACAGAGGTGTTACAGGTATACACTCATATACGTTTACATATACTCAGCAGATTGCACTTGTATATACACACCATACATATTCATTTCAGAAACTAGCATGCAACCAATTTATTCAAATATTTAAGCTTTTTAAAAGAATATTACTCACCGATTTCCAGAGGAGAGAACAGAGTTCTTCCTTTGATAAAACAGGCTTTTGAAATTTTGCAAATGGAAGTTCTTCACTTGATCTCTGATTTGAGTTGAATTTTGTTGAAGTTTTAAGATGATATTTACTTTAGATTTTGCCTTAGCTTTTATGGACGAATTAAGAGTAGAAGGCTGATATAAATGCATTTGAGTTAACAGGTGAATATATATATATTGTTTGTACAAGTGATGATACATATTTTTTCTTTGTACAATCATTCAGAGATCTTTCTCTTGCGTATGGAGGCTGGAAACATTTTGGTGGCTGGTAAGTATTACATTGTGTACTTTATGTTTCATATTAT
The DNA here is from genome assembly GCA_030737815.1 of Allium fistulosum. Lineage (NCBI taxonomy): Eukaryota > Viridiplantae > Streptophyta > Magnoliopsida > Asparagales > Amaryllidaceae > Allium > Allium fistulosum. The sequence goes on along the minus strand of CM060904.1, from coordinate 338,342,931 downwards.
ATTTTTTTTACATTGTGTCTTGCATTACTTAGAGGCTACATACATTTTCCTTCGGTGGCTAAGATGGTACTATGGTGGCTGATGATATTACATTGTGTACTAAGGACATTTCCATTTATTACTTAAGTCCTTTGATCTTTTGTATGAAGACATTTTGGTTTTTATAGTTTTGATTCCCAGACTTAATCCACTCCCAAATTCTTATTTCCAGTTTAAGCTTTGAAATGATAAATCTGGTTATACTTCTTTAATTTTGCAAACTTGAATATAGTTGCTTTGTTTATATTTCTTCTTTTTGTTTTGTTGACAAATAATTTACTTGCTTTGTACATGAATACATATTGTTTCTTTACTTTTGCTTCATACTTTCTAGTTAACATGTTGTTGTATTTTTAGCTAATGTATTCACTTATATCATAACTACATAACTTATCTTATATAAATTTATTTATATTCCAATTATAACCCATCAGATTCAAATTTAAATTATTTGTTTTACTTACTTTTTTACTTGTGTCAAATATCTATATATTTTATAATTATTTTTAAACCATTTATTTTAGATTTTAAACTTAAATTCAATATATAAAATTTCAAATTTTCTCATATATACTTAAATATATACACATTCACATATGTACATATATATACAATATTTAACTTTAAATGATTTAACCCATTTTTATTTGATCTCGGGGAAACTCGCATCACCTTATCGATTTATTCCACAAATATTAATTCAAAAATTAATAAATTATCATTTTAAATTTATATAAAAATCCGGGGTCGTTACAAACTTCCCCCCTTAAAAGAATTTCGTCCTCGAAATTACCCAGGAGACAAAAAGATAGACGAAGAATATTTCATTTAATCAAACTGAATATCAATTCTGCATTTGGCTTACCAAATCAGAATATCAATAATATACACAAGAACGAATCTGTTGAATTCTTTCACACGATACTCGAGTTATCCAGATCTACGAAATATGGAGTGGCATTGGTCAGTTCGAAGTGATAACTAACCATTCGTAGAATATATCGGACCCAAAGAATAGATTGATATATGGATACGATTTCAAAACTTTCAGTTTAGAACTAAAGTATACCTATCAACCATAGCAATCAAAGCAACCAATTCATCCAAACAAACAATTTTGGCCATTTCGGAGTTTATGTCCCATATTAATATATCGAACCTTCTTCCTGGATCTACCAGAAATTATCGAAGAATTGAGAAAAGATGTTGAACAAAAGAGATCGATAGAGAAAAGATCGCTTTCTTGTTGTTACAGAGTATTGACCATTTCTAGTCGTATTCCCTCTGTCCCCTATCTCATCCTCTTCTTGCACTCATACTCACTATTGCTGAATAGTAAGAGAATTTACTGAGGCTTTCGAACGGATATCTGAGGAATACTCATTCTAGAGTTTACTTCACTCTATCTCTAATGAGCTACTTAACGTGTTATACTCCTAAGCTAAAGTTCAACCTTAGCTCTGATACCACATGTAAAGACCCAAAAGTTGGCCTTCGAAAATCGGCACCCGTACTTCACATTGTACTAGAATGCCGCAGATTCGACCGTTCAAATCCGATTCGCCGGAGCTATAACACAATTAAGTAAATAACACAGCGGAAGAAAAGAATAATACATTGATATACAATATCTGATACAACAGAGTGATACAATGAATATCAATATACATCAGAGATATGATACAAGAAATAGCAGCGGAAAAGAAAAGATAACAACAGCAGCGGAACAATATCAATAGAAGTGATAACTCCAAAATGATCTTCAGACAAGAATGAATCCACAACTCCAAGATAAGCAACTCCGATGAATGAACTAGCTCCAGATAATCTACTAAACCTGAATATCTAAAAAGAAACCCAACTCTAGACTGCCCGTATGGAAAATTATGAGCACCCAGAGTTTAGGAAGGGAACAATAAACTCCGGATCAGTCATGGGACTGGTGTGAGCAACAAAAAAACAGTTTATCTTTAAACAACAACAAAAGGATTTAAACATTGAAATCCGCAATGCTTTGGGAAAATGAAACTACCATAAGACCTCCCACCACATACACAATGCAAACGCAGAATTGGAGGAGATTTCTTCTTATGATAGTCAAAAATGCTTACTACGCAAATCAAATCATTTTTGATATTATTATTAGTGCATAGTGTGTAGAAAACATTTCGAAAGTATAATATTAATCTTAGCCAACATACGACCAGTATCGTATGCCTACTATAGCTACCATGTTCAATAGCAGGTTACCGCCACATTCCATAGCAGGTAATACAACTAAAACCGTACACGTCGCGTATTGTTTCTTTGGATTTCCAACAAATGGTCAGGCTAAGGAACTTCCTTCCGCCGCATGGGATCGCCTCTGGCGGGACGTCCCGAGAGACAAACTGCTCTCTGCAAAACAAGGCCGGGTTACCCCTGTAAAAGGTAACTCACGAATATGCCACCCCCCGGTCCTTTGGGACCTTTATCCGAGGCGCCTCTAAACCAACATCACACATAATAAAGTGTATCCACATGAGTAAGTATCTGGGATCCATACCATGATACCACCCCTTTCCAGAAGGAAATGACATACCCTAAAGGGCGCGACCCTCATAACCTTGCTGCAACATTCATGTTTCGACCATTTCCGGGTTGTGAGGCCCTGACGAAGTCTCGTCCACAAAGCTACGCTTTTTCAAAAAGCCACGCTTTGGGTCAACAGATGATCAACCTATGATCACAAAGATAAATGATCAAACAAATGATCATATCACAAATGATCAAACACTGATCATCACACAGCAACACTCAGCATGTCACATTACCAAATTGGGATATATCGCTGATAAATTTCAACTACATAACCTCTGAGCTCGTACGTCTCAGAGAAGGGTGTTAAGCTAAGAGAATAAATTCTCCGCCACCAACAGATATGTATTTGAAAGAAATCGGCTTTATATCTCAAAGTGTAATGTCAGACATACAATCCATACAAGTCTGTTCCGGGTTCGAACAGAACCGAAGGCACTTCTCACGAAGCCCTTGCAATTCCGGATAATTTCCAATCACGTCCGGACTTCCCGTCACTAAGGGTGATAAAACCTCTATATCGGGGATCAGCCGATGCAGAGTAACTCGACGGTAATCCTTCCGTTTTCAAAAATATCCGGTCTTCAACACCGGTCTTCAAATGCTATCCATATCGACGTATCACATATTCGGAATGGGTTATACGACCCAAAGGTCCTCTCCCGGCTAAACCGAATAGTGAGCGAAATATTTAAAAACATATGGATATTGGGATTTCAATTAAGTCACAACTTATTACCCAAAACTTCTCTTTTCAAATGGTTTAACAAATTACCATTTTCAAATCTTTAAACAAAAAGATTCAATCTTTACGGTTTAAACAGTTTCCACACTTTAATCCTTTAAACAAAAGATTCATTCACAGATTTTCCAAATTAATTTCCATTTCAATTTGATTAACTCGTTAAACCTTTAAATCAAGATTTAACTTATAGCTTTCAAAACAATCCCATTTCGAATGGTTTAAACAAAACATCATTTTAAATCTGTTAAAAATAAACAGATTTAATTCATAGCTTTCAAAAAAAAGAATTCATTCATAACTTGGAAAACCAATTTTCAATTCAATCTTGAAATTCCTTTAATTAAACTGGAATTTCATTGCTTATCTGAAAGCTTTTATCTTTTGAAAACAAATAGTTTCATTTCAGAAAATTTGATTCATTCATACGAGTTAAAGTCTTTGGGTTAAATCCAAATTCTCAAAATTTTACTTTTAAAATGGTTTAAATTCATATAAACACATTTATATCATCTTTAATCCCTAGTTTCAAATCATAGGATTCAATTTCAAACTTGAATTCAAATCAAATTATTTAAATTTCAAAACTCGATTAGGTTATTCAAAATAACCTTTATCTTTGAAATTCTATTTCAATTGCTTTTCACTTTAAACCCAAATTTCAAATTTCAAAATCAATTGAAATTAAAATTTCAATTTCAAAAACATCAAATTTAAATTATCTGTGACTTAACCGATTTCCACGTGAAATCCATATTTGTGTGTGTAAAGGTGTAGTCCAGGGGTTTCACACACAATAGTGCAACATCAATCAATCATCACAGATCAGAATATAGAAATAGAGTCGATAAGCGATATAAACTATAACGCTTATCGTTCATGCACAGACCATAGATATATAAATATCACAGATAATAAATCAAATCACAGATAATTTATCACAGATCACAACATAAATCAGGGTGTATAACAAAGCATCATATATCAGGGATATCAAACAAATTCAATCATCCAATAAAATTCATTCATAGGTAAGGTCAGTTAATTGTCTGATTATAATTAATTTATACCAAGTTAATTACTTATGAATAAACTATAAATCTTGGTTAATTAATCATTAATTAATTATAAACTATTTTAATAAATTAACATTTAATCATTTATTAATTAACCTTTAATTATTAAATTTATTAGCATTTCCTTATAATTCATCACTCTTAAATTATTCAATAATTAACCTTTAATTATTAAATTAACATTTAATTAATTATTAATTAACCTTTAATTATAAATTAATCCAAATTATTTATTGATAAATTAAATAAATCATTCGTTAATTACTTTTCTAAAGAAATTACTTGCATAAATCATTATTCCTTAAAATTGATTAATACTCATAAATCAACCCAATCGTAATTAATCATTTTAATTAACTTAAAAATTTATGGATTACAGATCAATAAGTTAAAGATAACTTATTCTTATTAATGATTTTATCTATTACTTTCTTATATTTGAAACATTTATCTCAAATTTACTTTTAAAACTTCATGTTAAAGTAATATTAATCATCTGAAAGAAATTCAAAAGAGTTTAAACTCAATTATTTAAATTCAAATCATTTTATAGAATATACTTAAACATTTTAAAGTTTAAATAGAGACAGGTTTGAAAACCTGTACAACATCTTATACCCGAGCCCCTTCATGATTTCCCCGAGCTAATCCCTCACCAACTCGAGCTCTACTTCGAGTCCACCTGCTTCGAGTCGAAACCACGTTTTCACGTGCTTGAACCCGAGATTCCACCTTTCTTCCCCAACCATCTCAAAACTACAGATACGTGGAGATAGACGTGCACATGTACACGATATCGGAGCGACTCCGATCAACCCCATCCTCGCCAGCAAGTCCACCCCGACCTCCCTACTCGATTACGACTAACCAACTTGCGAGTCGAACCCAAAATCAAGATCGAGTTGTTCGATCAAAACTGGAACAGCATTTCACTCGAAAGAACCGCCTCGCCACCTTGACTCCGACCACCATATTCTTCGAGCTTCCAGCCTCGCACTCTCCGACCTCCCTACTATCATCTCCCAAAGCGACACGCGACTCGATCAAACGTTGATGACGAACGAGTCAAATTTCTTAGCCTTGGTAAAATTAGGTTTAGGAACGAAAAAACCCCTCCGCCGTCGCCACCTTCGCCTGACCAACTTCCCACTATTTTTCCCCGAACCATCGTTCGTTCCTCCACCTCCAGCCCAAGTCTCGACCTCCCCGGTTCATGCGATCGTCCACGGCGACTCGAAACGCACAAAATAGTCGAACCCAAACTGCTCTCAAACCTTATCACAAAATTTTTGAATTATAGCTTTAAAATTCATATTAATGTATGTGAAATCGACTCACATATCTGAATTCGTGGAACCAGAGATTTATATTTTGTCAAAATTCGAGTTTGCTCAGTTATTTTGTGTTTTCAGAGAAGATCATAATTTGTTTAACTTAAATGAATTTTTAAAACTTTAATTGATGATAAACAAACAAAATTTGTTTAAATACTAAATCCTAATGATGACTAGATCAAGAGATAGAGTATTTTAAATCAAATACTGAGTTTGAAACTGGGAACAGAGGTGTTACAGGTATACACTCATATACGTTTACATATACTCAGCAGATTGCACTTGTATACACACACCATACATATTCATTTCAGAAACTAGCATGCAACCAATTTATTCAAATATTTAAGCTTTTTAAAAGAATATTACTCACCGATTTCCAGAGGAGAGAACAGAGTTCTTCCTTTGATAAAACAGGCTTTTGAAATTTTGCAAATGGAAGTTCTTCACTTGATCTCTGATTTGAGTTGAATTTTGTTGAAGTTTTAAGATGATATTTACTTTAGATTTTGCCTTAGCTTTTATGGACGAATTAAGAGTAGAAGGCTGATATAAATGCATTTGAGTTAACAGGTGAATATATATATATTGTTTGTACAAGTGATGATACATATTTTTTCTTTGTACAATCATTCAGAGATCTTTCTCTTGCGTATGGAGGCTGGAAACATTTTGGTGGCTGGTAAGTATTACATTGTGTACTTTATGTTACATATTATATTTTTTTTACATTGTGTCTTGCATTACTTAGAGGCTACATACATTTTCCTTCGGTGGTTAAGATGGTACTATGGTGGCTGATGATATTACATTGTGTACTAAGGACATTTCCATTTATTACTTAAGTCCTTTGATCTTTTGTATGAAGACATTTTGGTTTTTATAGTTTTGATTCCCAGACTTAATCCACTCCCAAATTCTTATTTCCAGTTTAAGCTTTGAAATGATAAATCTGGTTATACTTCTTTAATTTTGCAAACTTGAATATAGTTGCTTTGTTTATATTTCTTCTTTTTGTTTTGTTGACAAATAATTTACTTGCTTTGTACATGAATACATATTGTTTCTTTACTTTTGCTTCATAATTTCTAGTTAACATGTTGTTGTATTTTTAGCTAATGTATTCACTTATATCATAACTACATAACTTATCTTATATAAATTTATTTATATTCCAATTATAACCCATCAGATTCAAATTTAAATTATTTGTTTTACTTACTTTTTTACTTGTGTCAAATATCTATATATTTTATAATTATTTTTAAACCATTTATTTTAGATTTTAAACTTAAATTCAATATATAAAATTTCAAATTTTCTCATATATACTTAAATATATACACATTCACATATGTACATATATATACAATATTTAACTTTAAATGATTTAACCCATTTTTATTTGATCTCGGGGAAACTCGCATCACCTTATCGATTTATTCCACAAATATTAATTCAAAAATTAATAAATTATCATTTTAAATTTATATAAAAATCCGGGGTCGTTACAAGAAGTCACGAATACATAGATGTCTCAATACAAAAATCAAATACAAGATCTGAATACATCACTGGAATCAGCTGAATAACTGAAAGCTGGATAGATAGGTGGATCTCCGAGCAAAGCTCCAACTCCAAAGGTGAGTCTCGAACACTGAACCACTCAGTCTGACCTGAGCGTAAAGCAAAACACAAAACACTCGAGTCAGGATTAACATTCTTATATCCATAAATCCAGCTCAAGTGAAATATCAACTGAAATACAAGTAACTCAAGGGATGTTTGGGATAACCATCCTCTAAGGATCCGTTAAACTATCTACTATGTAGTAATATTCGCTATTATAATAATGTCTAATATAAAATAAACAAACTTTTAAATAGCATTAAGGAGTGACCCAATATTACCCTTAACACGTAATAGTCCTAGTAGTCTATCCAGTATTAGCATACTCCCAAAATGGGGGCTACCCTTGATACTCCACAGGCTCTGGGAGAAATTCAAACTCGTAGTAAAGCTCGCTATGGTAGGTGACACGGCACAACTAGGCAATGCCAGGGTAGATATATCAATTACGCATCCGGACTGGTGGTGACGCATAGCAGCCACTACCGCCCACCTCAAACAACACACCCAAATCAAGGGTGCGCACCAAATCAATCACAAGTAATAGAATGGTATCGAAGAAGTGTGTCCGATCAGAGGTGCTACCTCATTGGCCTGTCAATTGCTCCTATTTTAGCCACCTTATGCCAACTCACGGGAGCTGGGTCCACGTATATACCTTAGGATCGTTGCCACCATCCTACTTCATTCTGGAACCTCCACTGCGTACACAGTTGTTAAAGTGGTTTTTGGTATCGACAGAGAGTATGTCCATATCTGATCCCGGTCTCTTTAACAACCAATCGTTATTATTACACCGTGGTCATTTCAAAATAGTTTATACATAAAAAACCAAAATATCATTTTCATTTCAAAATCCAAATTAATACGATATCATTTTCACTTCAAATATATCCATTTTTCAAAAATCATATCGCTTTCCAAAGTTATAACGCTATCGAAATCATAGTCTTTTTTTTAAAATCAAAACACTTTGGAAATCACAACTTTGAAATCATAGCATTTCGAAAATCATAACACTTTGAAATTATAGCATTTTGGAAATCATAACACTTTCCTCTTAAACAGTTTAGATATTAAAATTAGTATATATAATAAAATAGTTTACAAATAAAATAGTTTATATAAATAGTTATAAGTTAAAATAGTTTATAATAAAATAATTTATATTAAAATGATTTATATTAAAATAGTTCATATTAAAATAATTTATAAAGTAAAATATCAATAGTTTTAAATATAATTTAAAATTACTTTATAAAATAAAATAGTTTCCACAAATTCATAAATCAATTCAAATCAACTCGAAATCCAAATTTTACATTTAATTCAATCTCAATTCATAAATTTCAACTCAATTCAATTTCTCAATAAATCATTTCAAATTATATCGATTTCAAATACAGATTTGAACCACAAAATAAACCATTTAATTTCAATATATTTCAAAGCTTTAAATATTCAACATTTCAAAACTAAATTCGATACTTATATATATATATATATATATGTATATATCAAATTCACTTAACTATTATTTAGTTTTGAAACATTTACTTAATCATTTCAATAACATCTAAATACAACTTCAATTTACAAATTTAAATAAACAAAGTATCCCATTTAAATATATATAAGTTTGAAATATCCATTTAAGTCACCTTTAAGCAAATTTCAAGTTGTAAAACACTTCTTTAAATTTCAAATTCAATACATTTCAAATAAAACTTATTTAAGTATAATTCTTCAATAAATATAATTTCAAATCAATTTCAAATCATTATAAACTCTATATTTGAAAATATAGATATTAAATAAATACTTAAACATATTATTTATCAACTTTATTAATAAACTTCTTTGTTAATAAGCATTTAAATTGGTTTAATAATCTTCTTTAATAAATATTTATTTGGTAAATCTTATCTTTTAAAAGTTAATAAAATGATTTCTATTTATAATGTATATATATTTGTATATATTGTAAATAGAAAAGCTTTGGTTTGTATTTAATAAACAAATGATATATTAATTCATCTAAGTAATATAAGTAATTTATTAATAATAAGGTAATCTCTTTTATAAATTTATTTAAAATTGATAAATGTGTTATTTTCAAACAATATTAATAATGTATTTTTTTATAAATAGATTTTAAAGAAATAGAATTGTTATTTTCAAATTGAATGTGTTGTTATAAATTGACTTTAATTTGGATTTTTAAATTTGACTTTGAAATTGAAATTCAAAGGATTGATATATTTAAAAATATTTGGATTCAAATTATATGTATAAGCTTTTATTTATATATATAATTGGTTTTATTTTCTTTAAAGTAATTTATATATAAATAGATAAGTATTTAATAAATAAAGAAAAAGGCTTTTATTTACATTTAAAATAAGTAAAATTACATAAGGGACAAGTGTAAATCTCTAAGGCTTAATAGTAACAAGTGTTAGTTAATGAAGTAGAGTAAATGACAAATGTTGAATTTTAAACCAAGTGTCATCTTTAAATTTTGATTTTTTTTCCTTTTATTTATATTTGTATAAATCAGCCTTTATAATTACAAGTGTTTTCTTCCCTTCATTCTTTTTCCTATCCCCTTCTTTTCAAAAACTATGAAAAAGCTGAATATAATTTCTCAAAACAATCAGTAAATCAACATTCCTCAGACCATAATCTCAAAACAAAAATCTGTAACTCAATCACCTCATAAACCAGAGATTTATCAAAATCTAAAACCTGTTAACCATTTTCAAAAATCAAAACCAAGCCTGTAAACATCTTCTTCAAAGTCTGAAAACAAGCTCAAAAGGAAAAATCAAAAGCAAGCAAACCTGAGATTTAATCAAAGCACGTTCAAGTAATTTTCTTAAGCATTCAAGCAGCTTCAACATTCAAGTTTTAAAGTCAGTAGCATATTCCAGCATTCAAGTTTTAAAGTTTAAAAGCTTTTTCAATGAGGCTCTATTCTTCATTTTCAAATCAGGTGAGTAACAATACTTTTAAAATTTAAGGATGAAATCTGGTTGCATGTGAATATCTGAAGCAAATATGTTTGGTATATATGTATTATTTTTATATATGAATATATATAGGTGAGTGCATGTTGTATCTGTGATTTCCTGTTTTAGTTTCCAGGCTTAAATTTTTGATTCAAAAATTACTATCTCTTGATCTACTTGTTGTTAGGACTTAGGATTCAAACCATATTTGTTTGTTTAATCATGGATTAGAGTTTAAACTTTTATTTAAATTAAAATAAAATGGAAATTACTCTGGAAATAAAAATGAATAGGAAAGTTTGGTTTTGTATAAAATTCAAATATGTTAATTTAGCAATCCAGGATTATAATTTGAATCTCTAAACTAATTTATGATTTTTAGAAGAGAAATCAAATTTTTTAGATTTGTAAATGGTGAGATATTCTAGTTTGAACGGAAATTGGGTTTCGATCGATTTTTGGTGATCACGGTGATATTGAACTTCGGGGTTCTGATCAGAGGAGGTCGAAGTGATGGGGGACAGGGGAAAAATGGAGCTACATTTTTCCGATCGCTGTGGTGGTTTGGCGGAGGTGATTTAGGGTTTAAGGCCAGTTTTTTTTTCGTGTTTGTTCTCGAGACAATTACGTCGTCAACGGTGAATCGGTCAAGGCCGGGGTAGGTGGAAACGAAGCATGGATCGTCGACGGAGAACTGATCGTGATGGTGAGGCTTCAAGTGGTCTTGATCGACGAGGCGAGTCGATTTTGTGACCATAGTTCTGTTCCAGGCGATGATCGTTTTGCTCGAATTCGATTGTTGAGTTTGTTCGAGGCTCTGGTGGTCGGGATCGTGAGTGGAGGTCGTGGTCGATATGCCGGCGTTGGTATCGATGGTCGAAGGCGATCGATTCGCCTGTGCACGTGAACGTGTGTTAGGAGTATCAGTGGGTTGCTTTGGGTAGAAGACGAACTCGAAGTAGATGATGAGTTTGGCTCGAAGTCATGCTCGTGAAAGTTGGGTCCTGGCTCGAATTCGTTTCAGGGGAGACTCGTGTGGGTTTATAAAAGTTTTTAAAATTTTAACATAACAAAGTTGAAATAGAAAGGAAAATCTCGAAGTTGATCTTGGGGGTTTACCAATTTGGCTCGGGTTTGATGTTTTGACTCGGGTCTGGAGATTTAGGATAAAAACAGTTTTTAACTTTTTAAAACAAAATCAAGTCTTATTTAAAACAATTTTGTTAAAACTAGTTCTTTGTAAATAATAAATGTTTCTTTAACATTTGATTTAAAATATTTTTAAATTTGTTTAAATGTTGTTAAAGTTTAATTTGTGATTATTTGAGATCTTTAATTTGAAATGAATTAAAGAAAGATTTGAAAGTAAAATGTTTCAAAGCCTTTTGTTAATAATAATTTAAGTAGTTATAAAGGTTAATATTTTAATTTAGAGATTAATTTAGGTCTAATGATTTAGCATAAATTAAATTAATAAGGTAATTAAAGGGTAATTTAATAATTAAATTAATTAATGATTTAGTGTTAACTATTAATTAGGATTATAAGTTAATTAATTAAGGGTTAATTAATTTGAAATTAAGGATCATTAATTAGATAAGTATTGATTATTAATAAATGATTAGAAATTAATTAATCAAGTGATTAAAGATTAATTAAGAAATTAATTAAGTAATTAGAGATTAATTAATTGGTAATTAAGAATTAATTAATTTGTAATTAATAATGGTTGATTTAAGTTTAATTACTTAAGGAATGTAAGTAAAGAATGGTTAATAATTAATGAGAGATCATTAACTAGGGATTATTAAATAATTAATTAATGTGATTAATTTTGATAATCAATTAAATTAATTAATTAATGATAATCATTTATAAAATTGGTTAAGTATAATTACTTAATGGAAGTAATTAAAGGAATTAATTACTTAAGGTAATTAATTAAATAAATTTGATAAGTTTAATTAAATTAATTTAAGATAATCACTTGGTGATTTGATAAGTATAATTACTTAAATGTAATTAGTGAAGTGTAATTATTTAGGAAAGTAATTAATGGATAATTAGTGGATGTAATTAATAAAGTAATTAAGGGTAGTTAATTACTTACTGGAATTAATCAAGGGATTAATTAAAGATAATTAATTAAGGAGTAATTAATTTATTTGATAAAGTAATTAAGGGTAGTTAATTACTGAATGTGATTAATCAAGAGTGATTAATAATTATGATTTAATTAAAGATAATTACTTAATGTAATTAATTTAAATAGTGTAATTAATTAAAATGTAATTAGGGATCATTAATTAATATAATTAATGATGTAATTAAGAGTTGATTAATTAAGATTAATCAATCAATAATGAAGTGATTAAGTGTAATTAATTAATGTAATTAATTAAAGATTAATGTAATTAATTATAGTTAATTAATTAATGAAGTAATTAAAGGTTAATTACTATAAGTGGTTAAGAATAATTAATTTGTGAAATTAATTTAATGCTAATTACTTGAATGTAATTAAAGGATTATTAATAAGGGATGATTAATTAAGATGGATAATTAGAGGATAATTAATTGATTGATAATTAATTAATAGTGATTTAATCAAGATTGATAATGATGGAAGTAATTAATTTAATTTACTTTAAATTAATTAAAGATGAAGTAATTATTTTAATTCATTTTAAATTAATTATAGATGGTGATTAATAAATCATTGCCTATGGATGTTGAATGATATTGATTTCCTTGAATGGTTTGAGATCTCAGATATGAGATAAGTGATGCTTTGGTTGAAGTATGATGATAATGTGAATTATCTATTTGTGATAATAGTGTAGATTATCTATTGTGATATTGTGAATTATCTATCTATGTGTATATAGATAATAGAATTGAATTGTTTTAACTTTAAAACAACTTGGCCTTAAAAGATACGTTTTGGATTTCGATGAGACCGGGATCGGGTTTCCAGATTTGGATATCCGAATACCACATCGATCCAAATTAACGATAGGTCGTGAATCTCAAGTGAAGATGAAGATTCAGAGTGCAAGGGTTATTGTCGTTAACTCTGAGGGTGATTCCAAAATGAGTGTAACGAGATAATGCCTTCGGTTCCGTTCGAACCCGGAGCGGACTTGTATGGATCGAATGCTTTCAGAACATTGTCAGGTGGATGATGAGCATTCTAAGATAGAGGTGTTCTAAAAGGTAATCGTAGCCTCAAGCCTCATCAACCGGGAATGGCTAAAACAGGGGAGGTGCGGCAAGGTTAGTGGGTAGCACCCAAGTAGGATAAGATTTCCCCTGTCTAGAAGTTCCTTTTTATTTGGCTTAGTGTGTGGTTGGTCGCGCCAACTACGGGGTTTCTTATTCGGGAATTATCCAATAAGGGATGGTTCCGGCCTTGTGTTACAGGGGATTGGGAGTGATCCTCGGTACGGTGATCTAGGCCCCGTACTATGACGGGCGGTACCCCAGTAGCCCTGCCATTGTATGGAATCCAATCTCCAATAAGCGCCGTATGTATTAGTTGTGCCCAACTATGTTGGAACGTGAGATGTAAGCATTCCAGCTATTTCTGTATTTTACTTGAAAACCCTAGACCCTATTGTAATATAACTGGATTTCCTATCAAATGTTTTGGTTAGCATAAGGTAAAAACTTACCCATGTTTATGTGTGGGGAGTCTTACATGATACCTTTTGTTTTCAAAGGATTTTCAAAGTTAAGCAACTTTAACCTGTTACTCACACCAGACCCATGTCTGACCCAAGTGTTTATTTTCGGTTTTATAAACTCTTGGGTACTCAAATTTTTACGAGTAGCCAAGGGATTCAGGTTAGCTTTGATGAATTGTGGAGGAGCAATGGAGCAGGAGGCTTCAGCGTCGTAGATATATATAGTAGTTTCGCTGTGTTGATCTCTGTTTTGTATTGAGTTGTAATAACTAGACAGGTGTTTATAACTGTCTAGTATGGAGTGTATATCTGTGTAACTCTGATAGTCATTGTATATTATGTAATAATTATGTTATTAATATAATTTATCGTTCCGCTGTTGAGATTCTGATGTTGTTTCTTTCTTTCTTCTCTATCTTTTATCTTTTCTATCCATTTCTTTCTTAAAGACGATGCGTCATTCTGTGGAATGAATGGCGGGTCGTTATAGTGGTATCAGAGCGCTAGGTTGAGTGAATACCTAGGCTTTGGAGTGATTTCTTTCTTGAGAGAGCGTATTTGTAATTTTGATATATATATATATATATATTTCTTCCTAATTGTTGGGTTACCTGTTCGGGTTTTCCGATATAAGTTCTAGAGGTAGAAAGGGTAGTGGTGTGTGTAGCACGACTACCAATGGTTGGAGTTTGAATGTTTGGGTTTGGAAGTGTATCTGTCGAGACTGTAAACCAAATATCATCTCGAGTGAGCTTTGTAGTGGTGTAAGGATTTCACCAATCTCTGAAGGAAACCTGTTAAAGGTTCGGAGTCCATTTTTGAAGTACAGTTTGGATAACTAGATTTTGGATATGTCGGTTGAGCAGAAGCGAGTGATGGTATCTTGGTAACTTCTGGAAGAAGTAGCTGTGTAATGAGATGCAGTGATTATGGATGTTCCCGAAGATGTTTTCTTTGGAACAAGTTTAAGGAAGTGTGTATGCTTCGATGATTGTGGCTGAGTTCAGCATGGTGTTTCTGTTTGGTTTGAGGTCCGAGTTTCTCGAAGAGCTTTGGATTAGGAAGTCCTTGGCATCAGTGTCAGCAGTGCAGCTCGGAGTGTTCTATGTGCCGGAAAGGAGGTCTTCTGGCTAAGCATTTTTCTAGAGTTGGAGTTCAGAAGCAGTAGAGTGGATCCATTTCTTCAATGGATTGGTTTGTTAAGAATGAGCTGTTCTGATTGGTAAAGAGAGAACAGTTTTTCTTTGGAAATAGGCTGGGTTGATCGCAAAAGTGACTTGCGATTGCTGAATGTTCCCTTGGGTTATCAGAGTTTTTCTGGATGTCTTCAGGGAAGTCAGAAGTTTGTCCGCATCTGGAGATTTAGTTTTCTTATCGACTAGGATTTCGAGAATGGTACCGGTGGTTCAGCTTAGTAGAAGGATGGTTCCTAGAGAGAGGGTTTCATGAAATAGCTCAGGTTTTGGTGGAACTTCTGAGTTTTTCTTTTTGGATTTGATGAACCATATTTCTAGGATGGGTTGTCCAGTCTTTGCTTGTGTTCTTCATCAGCATTTTCATCTACTTCAGATCAGAGTTGTGCAGCGGAAGCAGTTTGGGAGTGCATCTGTTTTGTTTCCTGGATAGGAGAAGTAAGTTCAGTCTTCTGATGTTTGAGGAGTAGAGTTGGTGTTCTTGGTTTTGGTTGATCTTGAGAAGATCAGTGTGTTGGGTTGTTTATGGTCTAGTTTGTTTCTAGAAGCATCAGCGAAGGTTGAGCTGATCAGGAAGGATGTAGGCAGCCCAGGATCGTCCGAAGAGTTTTGTAGATAAAAGTCGGAGATTTAATTTTGGATAAGTTTTCTCCGGTTAAAGGAGCTATAAGATTGGATAAGACTGGGAAGTTAGCTCTGAGATATTGGATCTTTTCTGTATTCTTGTAAGGATAAGTGTTTGGTCTTCAAGGTTGAATTGCCAATTTGGATAACTGGGATTCAATGTGTTTCACGTATCTCTGAGGGAGTACGTGTAAGGTCTATCTCTGGTTTTGGAATCAGCAGTTCATGAGGATTTGGTTGTTGAGTCAGACTTGTCTGTAGTCTGATATCCTGTCTAGTTTTGTAGATCTAGATGAGTAGGAGTTCTGTAGCTTAGTAGTATAGATTGTTTGGATTCTGTAGAGCGAGTATTCCGGTTTTTATACCTGGAAAACTCTAGGAATTTCTATCCAGGATTTTTGTATGGATAGTTAGATTGTTTGATTGAGTAAATTGGTTGCTATGGTTGTTAACATGGTTGATAATATATGCTTGTTGTTTAAAATTAAAATCTTTGATAGGTTATTAAATTACCTTTGCTTTTAAATTTCGGGGACGAAATTCTTTTGAGGGGGGAGGAATGTGATATCCCGGAATTTTGGGCAATATTTATTTAATAATCTTTGTTAATAAGCATTTAAATTGGTTTAATAATCTTCTTTAATAAATATTTATTTGGTAAATCTTATCTTTTAAAAGTTAATAAAATGATTTCTATTTATAATGTATATATATTTGTATATATTGTAAATAGAAAAGCTTTGGTTTGTATTTAATAAACAAATGATATATTAATTCATTTAAGTAATATAAGTAATTTATTAATAATAGGGTAATCTCTTTTATAAATTTATTTAAAATTAATAAATGTGTTATTTTCAAACAATATTAATAATGTATTGTTTTTATAAATAGATTTTAAAGAAATAGAATTGTTATTTTCAAATTGAATGTGTTGTTATAAATTGACTTTAATTTGGATTTTTAAATTTGACTTTGAAATTGAAATTCAAAGGATTGATATATTTAAAAATATTTGGATTCAAATTATATGTATAAGCTTTTATTTATATATATAATTGGTTTTATTTTCTTTAAAGTAATTTATATATAAATAGATAAGTATTTAATAAATAAATAAAAAGGCTTTTATTTACATTTAAAATAAGTAAAATTACATAAGGGACAAGTGTAAATCTCTAAGGCTTAATAGTAACAAGTGTTAGTTAATGAAGTAGAGTAAATGACAAATGTTGAATTTTAAACCAAGTGTCATCTTTAAATTTTGATTTTTTTTCCTTTTATTTATATTTGTATAAATCAGCCTTTATAATTACAAGTGTTTTCTTCCCTTCATTCTTTTTCCTATCCCCTTCTTTTCAAAAACTATGAAAAAGTTGAATATAATTTCTCAAAACAATCAGTAAATCAACATTCCTCAAACCATAATCTCAAAACAAAAATCTGTAACTCAATCACCTCATAAACCAGAGATTTATCAAAATCTAAAACCTGTTAACCATTTTCAAAAATCAAAACCAAGCCTGTAAACATCTTCTTCAAAGTCTGAAAACAAGCTCAAAAGGAAAAATCTAAAGCAAGCAAACCTGAGATTTAATCAAAGCACGTTCAAGTAATTTTCTTAAGCATTCAAGCAGCTTCAACATTCAAGTTTTAAAGTCAGTAGCATATTCCAGCATTCAAGTTTTAAAGTTTAAAAGCTTTTTCAAAGAGGCTCTGTTCTTCATTTTCAAATCAGGTGAGTAACAATACTTTTAAAATTTAAGGATGAAATCTGGTTGCATGTGAATATCTGAAGCAAATATGTTTGGTATATATGTATTATTTTTATATATGAATATATATAGGTGAGTGCATGTTGTATCTGTGATTTCCTGTTTTAGTTTCCAGGCTTAAATTTTTGATTCAAAAATTACTATCTCTTGATCTACTTGTTGTTAGGACTTAGGATTCAAACCATATTTGTTTTTTTAATCATGGATTAGAGTTTAAAATTTTATTTAAATTAAAATAAAAGGGAAATTACTCTGGAAATAAAAATGAACAGGAAAGTTTGGTTTTGTATAAAATTCAAATATGTTAATTTAGCAATCCAGGATTATAAACTGAATCTCTAAACTAATTTATGATTTTTAGAAGAGAAATCAAAATTTTTAGATTTGTAAATGGTGAGATATTCTAGTATGAACGGAAATTGGGTTTCGATCGATTTCTGGTGATCACGGTGATATTGAACTTCGGGGTTCTGATCAGAGGAGGTCGAAGTGATGGGGGACAGGGAAAAATGGAGCTACGTTTTTCCGATCGCCGTGGTGGTTTGGCGGAGGTGATTTAGGGTTTAAGGCCAGTTTTTTTTCGTGTTTGTTCTCGAGACAATTACGTCGTCAACGGTGAATCGGTCAATGCCGGGGTAGGTGGAAACGAAGCATGGATCGTCGACGGAGAACTGATCATGATGGTGAGGCTTCAGGTGGTCTTGATCGACGAGGCGAGTCGATTTTGTGACCATAGTTCTGTTCCAGGTGATGATCGTTTTGCTCGAATTCGATTGTTGAGTTTGTTCGAGGCTCTGGTGGTCGGGATCGTGAGTGGAGGTCATGGTCGAAGGCGATCGATTCGCCTGTGCACGTGAACGTGTGTCAGGAGTATCAGTGGGTTGCTTTGGGTAGAAGACGAACTCGAAGTAGATGATGAGTTTGGCTCGAAGTCATGCTCGTGAAAGTTGGTTCCTGGCTCGTATTCGTTTTAGGGGAGACTCGTGTGGGTTTATAACAGTTTTTAAAATTTTAACATAACAAAGTTTAAATAGAAAGGAAAATCTCGAAGTTGATCTCGGGGGTTTACCAATTTGGCTCAGGTTTGATGTTTTGACTCGGGTCTGGAGATTTGGGATAAAAACAGTTTTTAACTTTTTAAAACAAAATCAAGTCTTATTTAAAACAATTTTGTTAAAACTAGTTCTTTGTAAATAATAAATGTTTCTTTAACATTTGATTTAAAATGTTTTTAAATTTGTTTAAATGTTGTTAAAGTTTAATTTGTGATTATTTGAGATCTTTAATTTGAAATGAATTAAAGAAAGATTTAAAAGTAAAATGTTTCAAAGCCTTTTGTTAATAATAATTTAAGTAGTTATAAAGGTTAATATTTTAATTTAGAGATTAATTTAGGTTTAATGATTTAGCATAAATTAAATTAATAAGGTAATTAAAGGGTAATTTAATAATTAAATTAATTAATGATTTAGTGTTAATTAATAATTAGGATTATAAGTTAATTAATTAAGGGTTAATTAATTTGAAATTAAGGATCATTAATTAGATAAGTATTGATTATTAATAAATGATTAGAAATTAATTAATCAAGTGATTAAAGATTAATTAAGCAATTAATTAAGTAATTAGAGATTAATTAATTGGTAATTAAGAATTAATTAATTTGTAATTAATAATGGTTGATTTAAGTTTAATTACTTAAGGAATGTAAGTAAAGAATGGTTAATAATTAATGAGAGATCATTAACTAGGGATTATTAAATAATTAATTAATCTGATTAATTTTGATAATCAATTAAATTAATTAATTAATGATAATCATTTATAAAATTGGTTAAGTATAATTACTTAATGGAAGTAATTAAAGGAATTAATTACTTAAGGTAATTAATTAAATAAATTTGATAAGTTTAATTAAATTAATTTAAGATAATCACTTGGTGATTTGATAAGTATAATTACTTAAATGTAATTAGTGAAGTGTAATTATTTAGGAAAGTAATTAATGGATAATTACTGGATGTAATTAATAAAGTAATTAAGGGTAGTTAATTACTTACTGGAATTAATCAAGGGATTAATTAAAGATAATTAATTAAGGAGTAATTAATTTATTTGATAAAGTAATTAAGGGTAGTTAATTACTGAATGTGATTAATCAAGAGTGATTAATAATTATGATTTAATTAAAGATAATTACTTAATGTAATTAATTTAAATAGAGTAATTAATTAAAATGTAATTAGGGATCATTAATTAATATAATTAATGATGTAATTAAGAGTTGATTAATTAAGATTAATCAATCAATAATGAAGTGATTAAGTGTAATTAATTAATGTAATTAATTAAAGATTAATGTAATTAATTATAGTTAATTAATTAATGAAGTAATTAAAGGTTAATTACTATAAGTGGTTAAGAATAATTAATTTGTGAAATTAATTTAATGCTAATTACTTGAATGTAATTAAAGGATTATTAATAAGGGATGATTAATTAAGATGGATAATTAGAGGATAATTAATTGATTGATAATTAATTAATAGTGATTTAAGCAAGATTGATAATGATGGAAGTAATTAATTTAATTTACTTTAAATTAATTAAAGATGAAGTAATTATTTTAATTCATTTTAAATTAATTATAGATGGTGATTAATAAATCATTGCCTATGGATGTTGAATGATATTGATTTGCCTTGAATGGTTTGAGATCTCAGATATGAGATAAGTGATGCTTTGGTTGAAGTATGATGATAATGTGAATTATCTATTTGTGATAATAGTGTAGATTATCTATTGTGATATTGTGAATTATCTATCTATGTGTATATAGATAATAGAATTGAATTGTTTTAACTTTAAAACAACTTGGCCTTAAAAGATACGTTTTGGATTTCGATGAGACCGGGATCGGGTTTCCAGATTTGGATATCCAAATACCACATCGATCCAAATTAACGATAGGTCGTGAATCTCAAGTGAAGATGAAGATTCAGAGTGCAAGGGTTATTGTCGTTAACTCTGAGGGTGATTCCAAAATGAGTGTAATGAGATAATGCCTTCGGTTCCGTTCGAACCCGGAGCGGACTTGTATGGATCGAATGCTTTCAGAACATTGTCAGGTGGACGATGAGCATTCTAAGATAGAGGTGTTCTAAAAGGTAATCGTAGCCTCAAGCCTCATCAACCGGGAATGGCTAAAACAGGGGAGGTGCGGCAAGGTTAGTGGGTAGCACCCAAGTAGGATAAGATTTCCCCTGTCTAGAAGTTCCTTTTTATTTGGCTTAGTGTGTGGTTGATCGCGCCAACTACGGGGTTTCTTATTCGGGAATTATCCAGTAAGGGATGGTTCCGGCCTTGTGTTGCAGGGGATTGGGAGTGATCCTCGGTACGGTGATCTAGGCCGCGTACTGTGACGGGCGGTACCCCAGTAGCCCTGCCATTGTATGGAATCCAATCTCCAATAAGCGCCGTACGTATTAGTTGTGCCCAACTATGTTGGAACGTGAGATGTAAGCATTCCAGCTATTTCTATATTTTACTTGAAAACCCTAGACCCTATTGTAATATAACTGGATTTCCTATCAAATGTTTTGGTTAGCGTAAGGAAAAAACTTACCCATGTTTATGTATGGGGAGTCTTACATGATACCTTTTGTTTTCAAAGGATTTTTAAAGTTAAGCAACTTTAACCTGTTACTCACACCAGACCCATGTCTGACCCAAGTGTTTATTTTCTGTTTTATAAACTCTTGGGTACTCAAATTTTTACGAGTAGCCAAGGGATTCAGGTTAGCTTTGACGAATTGTGGAGGAGCAATGGAGCAGGAGGCTTCAGCGTCGTAGATATATATAGTAGTTTCGCTGTGTTGATCCCTGTTTTGTATTGAGTTGTAATAACTAGACAGGTGTTTATAACTGTCTAGTATGGAGTGTATATCTGTGTAACTCTGATAGTCATTGTATATTATGTAATAATTATGTTATTAATATAATTTATTTGTTCCGCTGTTGAGATTCTGATGTTGTTTCTTTCTTTCTTCTCTATCTTTTCTCTTTTATATCCCTTTCTTTCTTAAAGACGATGCGTCATTCTGTGGAATGAATGGCGGGTCGTTATAGTGGTATCAGAGCGCTAGGTTGAGTGAATACCTAGGCTTTGGAGTGATTTCTTTCTTGAGAGAGCGTATTTGTAATTTTGATATATATATATATATATATATATATATTTCTTCCTAATTGTTGGGTTACCTGTTCGGGTTTTTCGATATAAGTTCTAGAGGTAGAAAGGGTAGTGGTGTGTGTAGCACGACTACCAATGGTTGGAGTTTGAATGTTTGGGTTTGGAAGTGTATCTGTCGAGACTGTAAACCAAATATCATCTCGAGTGAGCTTTGCAGTGGTGTAAGGATTTCACCAATCTCTGAAGGAAACCTGTTAAAGGTTCGGAGTCCATTTTTGAAGTACAGTTTGGATAACTAGATTTTGGATCTGTCGGTTGAGCAGAAGCGAGTGATGGTATCTTGGTAACTTCTGGAAGAAGTAGCTGTGTAATGAGATGCAGTGATTATGGATGTTCCCGAAGATGTTTTCTTTGGAACAAGTTTAAGGAAGTGTGTATGCTTCGATGATTGTGGCTGAGTTCAGCATGGTGTTTCTGTTTGGTTTGAGGTCCGAGTTTCTCGAAGAGCTTTGGATTAGGAAGTCCTTGGCATCGGTGTCAGCAGTGCAGCTCGGAGTGTTCTATGTGCCGGAAAGGAGGTCTTCTGGCTAAGCATTTTTTCTAGAGTTGGAGTTCAGAAGCAGTAGAGTGGATCCATTTCTTCAATGGATTGGTTTGTTAAGAATGAGCTGTTCTGATTGGTAAAGGGAGAATAGTTTTTCTTTGGAAATAGGCTGGGTTGATCGCAAAAGTGACTTGCGATTGCTGAATGTTCCCTTGGGTTATCAGAGTTTTTTGGATGTCTTCAGGGAAGTCAGAAGTTTGTCCGCATCTGGAGATTTAGTTTTCTTATCGACTAGGATTCCGAGAATGGTACCGGTGGTTTAGCTTAGTAGAAGGATGGTTCCTAGAGAGAGGGTTTCATGAAATAGCTCAGGTTTTGGTGGAACTTCTGAGTTTTTCTTTTTGGATTTGATGAACCATATTTCTAGGATGGGTTGTCCAGTCTTTGCTTGTGTTCTTCATCAGCATTTTCATCTACTTCATATCAGAGTTGTGCAGCGGAAGAAGTTTGGGAGTGCATCTGTTTTGTTTCCTGGATAGGAGAAGTAAGTTCAGTCTTCTGATGTTTGAGGAGTAGAGTTGGTGTTCTTGGTTTTGGTTGATCTTGAGAAGATCAGTGTGTTGGGTTGTTTTTGGTCTAGTTTGTTTCTAGAAGCATCAGCGAAGGTTGAACTGATCAGGAAGGATGTAGGCAGCCCAGGATCGTCCGAAGAGTTTTGTAGATAAAAGTCGGAGATTTAATTTTGGATAAGTTTTCTCCGGTTAAAGGAGCTATAAGATTGGATAAGACTGGGAAGTTAGCTCTGAGATATTGGATCTTTTCTGTATTCTTGTAAGGATAAGTGTTTGGTCTTCAAGGTTGAATTGCCAATTTGGATAACTGGGATTCAATGTGTTTCACGTATCTCTGAGGGAGTACGTGTAAGGTCTATCTCTGGTTTTGGAATCAGCAGTTCATGAGGATTTGGTTGTTGAGTCAGACTTGTCTGTAGTCTGATATCCTGTCTAGTTTTGTAGATCTAGATGAGTAGGAGTTCTGTAGCTTAGTAGTATAGATTGTTTGGATTCTGTAGAGCGAGTATTCCGGTTTTTATACCTGGAAAACTCTAGGAAGTTCTATCCAGGATTTTTGTATGGATAGTTAGATTGTTTGATTGAGTAAATTGGTTGCTATGGTTGTTAACATGTGCTTGTTGTTTAAAATTAAAATCTTTGATAGGTTATTAAATTACCTTTGCTTTTAAATTTCAGGGACGAAATTCTTTTGAGGGGGGAGGAATGTGATATCCCGGAATTTTGGGCAATATTTATTTAATAATCTTTGTTAATAAGCATTTAAATTGGTTTAATAATCTTCTTTAATAAATATTTATTTGGTAAATCTTATCTTTTAAAAGTTAATAAAATGATTTCTATTTATAATGTATATATATTTGTATATATTGTAAATAGAAAAGCTTTGGTTTGTATTTAATAAACAAATGATATATTAATTCATTTAAGTAATATAAGTAATTTATTAATAATAGGGTAATCTCTTTTATAAATTTATTTAAAATTGATAAATGTGTTATTTTCAAACAATATTAATAATGTATTGTTTTTATAAATAGATTTTAAAGAAATAGAATTGTTATTTTCAAATTGAATGTGTTGTTATAAATTGACTTTAATTTGGATTTTTAAATTTGACTTTGAAATTGAAATTCAAAGGATTGATATATTTAAAAATATTTGGATTCAAATTATATGTATAAGCTTTTATTTATATATATAATTGGTTTTATTTTCTTTAAAGTAATTTATATATAAATAGATAAGTATTTAATAAATAAAGAAAAAGGCTTTTATTTACATTTAAAATAAGTAAAATTACATAAGGGACAAGTGTAAATCTCTAAGGCTTAATAGTAACAAGTGTTAGTTAATGAAGTAGAGTAAATGACAAATGTTGAATTTTAAACCAAGTGTCATCTTTAAATTTTGATTTTTTTTCCTTTTATTTATATTTGTATAAATCAGCCTTTATAATTACAAGTGTTTTCTTCCCTTCATTCTTTTTCCTATCCCCTTCTTTTCAAAAACTATGAAAAAGCTGAATATAATTTCTCAAAACAATCAGTAAATCAACATTCCTCAAACCATAATCTCAAAACAAAAATCTGTAACTCAATCACCTCATAAACTAGAGATTTATCAAAATCTAAAACCTGTTAACCATTTTCAAAAATCAAAACCAAGCCTGTAAACATCTTCTTCAAAGTCTGAAAACAAGCTCAAAAGGAAAAATCTAAAGCAAGCAAACTTGAGATTTAATCAAAGAACGTTCAAGTAATTTTCTTAAGCATTCAAGCAGCTTCAACATTCAAGTTTTAAAGTCAGTAGCATATTCCAGCATTCAAGTTTTAAAGTTTAAAAGCTTTTTCAAAGAGGCTCTATTCTTCATTTTCAAATCAGGTGAGTAACAATACTTTTAAAATTTAAGGATGAAATCTGGTTGCATGTGAATATCTGAAGCAAATATGTTTGGTATATATGTATTATTTTTATATATGAATATATATAGATGAGTGCATGTTGTATCTGTGATTTCTTGTTTTAGTTTCCAGGCTTAAATTTTTGATTCAAAAATTACTATCTCTTGATCTACTTGTTGTTAGGACTTAGGATTCAAACCATATTTGTTTGTTTAATCATGGATTAGAGTTTAAAATTTTATTTAAATTAAAATAAAATGGAAATTACTCTGGAAATAAAAATGAACAGGAAAGTTTGGTTTTGTATAAAATTCAAATATGTTAATTTAGCAATCCAGGATTATAATTTGAATCTCTAAACTAATTTATGATTTTTAGAAGAGAAATCAAATTTTTTAGATTTGTAAATGGTGAGATATTCTAGTATGAACGGAAATTAGGTTTCGATCGATTTCTGGTGATCACGGTGATATTGAACTTCGGGGTTCTGATCAGAGGAGGTCGAAGTGATGGGGGACAGGGGAAAAATGGAGCTACGTTTTTCCGATCGCTGTGGTGGTTTGGCGGAGGTGATTTAGGGTTTAAGGCCAGTTTTTTTTCGTGTTTGTTCTCGAGACAATTACGTCGTCAACGGTGAATCGATCAAGGCCAGGGTAGGTGGAAATGAAGCATGGATCGTCGACGGAGAACTGATGTGATGGTGAGGCTTTAGGTGGTCTTGATCGACGAGGCGAGTCGATTTTGTGACCATAATTCTATTCCAGGTGATGATCGTTTTGCTCGAATTCGTTTGTTGAGTTTGTTCGAGGCTCTGGTGGTCGGGATCGTGAGTGGAGGTCGTGGTCGATATGCCGGCGTTGGTATCGATGGTCGAAGGCGATCGATTCGCCTGTGCACGTGAACGTGTGTTAGGAGTATCAGTGGATTACTTTGGGTAGAAGACGAACTCGAAGTAGATGATGAGTTTGGCTCGAAGTCATGCTCGTGAAAGTTGGGTCCTGGCTCGTATTCGTTTCAGGGGAGACTCGTGTGGGTTTATAACAGTTTTTAAAATTTTAACATAACAAAGTTTAAATAGAAAGGAAAATTTCGAAGTTGAACTCGGGGGTTTACCAATTTGGCTCGGGTTTGATGTTTTGACTCGGGTCTGGAGATTTGGGATAAAAACAGTTTTTAACTTTTTAAAACAAAATCAAGTCTTATTTAAAACAATTTTGTTAAAACTAGTTCTTTGTAAATAATAAATGTTTCTTTAACATTTGATTTAAAATGTTTTTAAATTTTTTTAAATGTTGTTAAAGTTTAATTTGTGATTATTTGAGATCTTTAATTTGAAATGAATTAAAGAAAGATTTAAAAGTAAAATGTTTCAAAGCCTTTTGTTAATAATAATTTAAGTAGTTATAAAGGTTAATATTTTAATTTAGAGATTAATTAGGTTTAATGATTTAGCATAAATTAAATTAATAAGGTAATTAAAGGGTAATTTAATAATTAAATTAATTAATGATTTAGTGTTAATTAATAATTAGGATTATAAGTTAATTAATTAAGGGTTAATTAATTTGAAATTAAGGATCATTAATTAGATAAGTATTGATTATTAATAAATGATTAGAAATTAATTAATCAAGTGAATAAAGATTAATTAAGCAATTAATTAAGTAATTAGAGATTAATTAATTGGTAATTAAGAATTAATTAATTTGTAATTAATAATGGTTGATTTAAGTTTAATTACTTAAGGAATGTAAGTAAAGAATGGTTAATAATTAATGAGAGATCATTAACTAGGGATTATTAAATAATTAATTAATGTGATTAATTTTGATAATCAATTAAATTAATTAATTAATGATAATCATTTATAAAATTGGTTAAGTATAATTACTTAATGGAAGTAATTAAAGGAATTAATTACTTAAGGTAATTAATTAAATAAATTTGATAAGTTTAATTAAATTAATTTAAGATAATCACTTGGTGATTTGATAAGTATAATTACTTAAATGTAATTAGTGAAGTGTAATTATTTAGGAAAGTAATTAATGGATAATTATTGGATGTAATTAATAAAGTAATTAAGGGTAGTTAATTACTTACTGGAATTAATCAAGGGATTAATTAAAGATAATTAATTAAGGAGTAATTAATTTATTTGATAAAGTAATTAAGGGTAGTTAATTACTGAATGTGATTAATCAAGAGTGATTAATAATTATGATTTAATTAAAGATAATTACTTAATGTAATTAATTTAAATAGAGTAATTAATTAAAATGTAATTAGGGATCATTAATTAATATAATTAATGATGTAATTAAGAGTTGATTAATTAAGATTAATCAATCAATAATGAAGTGATTAAGTGTAATTAATTAATGTAATTAATTAAAGATTAATGTAATTAATTATAGTTAATTAATTAATGAAGTAATTAAAGGTTAATTACTATAAGTGGTTAATAATAATTAATTTGTGAAATTAATTTAATGCTAATTACTTGAATGTAATTAAAGGATTATTAATAAGGGATGATTAATTAAGATGGATAATTAGAGGATAATTAATTGATTGATAATTAATTAATAGTGATTTAAGCAAGATTGATAATGATGGAAGTAATTAATTTAATTTACTTTAAATTAATTAAAGATGAAGTAATTATTTTAATTCATTTTAAATTAATTATAGATGGTGATTAATAAATCATTGCCTATGGATGTTGAATGATATTGATTTGCCTTGAATGGTTTGAGATCTCAGATATGAGATAAGTGATGCTTTGGTTGAAGTATGATGATAATGTGAATTAACTATTTATGATAATAGTGTAGATTATCTATTGTGATATTGTGAATTATCGATCTATGTGTATATAGATAATAGAATTGAATTGTTTTAACTTTAAAACAACTTGGCCTTAAAAGATACGTTTTGGATTTCGATGAGACCGGGATCGGGTTTCCAGATTTGGATATCCGAATACCACATCGATCCAAATTAACGATAGATCGTGAATCTCAAGTGAAGATGAAGATTCTGAGTGCAAGGGTTATTGTCGTTAACTCTGAGGGTTATTCCAAAATGAGTGTAACGAGATAATGCCTTCGGTTCCGTTCGAACCCGGAGCGGACTTGTATGGATCGAATGCTTTCTAAACATCGTCAGGTGGACGATGAGTATTCTAAGATAGAGGTGTTCTAAAAGGTAATCGTAGCCTCAAGCCTCATCAACCGGGAATGGCTAAAACAGGGGAGGTGCAACAAGGTTAGTGGGAAGCACCCAAGTAGGATAAGATTTCCCCTGTCTAGAAGTTCCTTTTTATTCGGCTTAGTGTGTGGTTGGTCGCGCCAACTACGGGGTTTCTTATTCGAGAATTATCCAGTAAGGGATGGTTCCAGCCTTGTGTTGCAGGGGATTGGGAGTGATCCTCGGTATGGTGATCTAGGCCCCGTACTGTGACGGGCGGTACCCCAGTAGCCCTGTTATTGTATGGAATCCAATCTCCAATAAGCGCCGTACGTATTAGTTGTGCCCAACTATGTTGGAACGTGAGATGTAAGCATTCCAGCTATTTCTGTATTTTACTTGAAAACCCTAGACCCTATTGTAATATAACTGGATTTCCTATCAAATGTTTTGGTTAGCGTAAGGTAAAAACTTACCCATGTTTATGTGTGGGGAGTCTTACGTGATACCTTTTGTTTTCAAAGGATTTTCAAAGTTAAGAAACTTTAACCTGTTACTCACACCAGACCCATGTCTGACCCAAGTGTTTATTTTCTGTTTATAAACTCTTGGGTACTCAAATTTTTACGAGTAGCCAAGGGATTCAGGTTAGCTTTGACGAATTGTGGAGGAGCAATGGAGCAGGAGGCTTTAACGTCGTAGATATATATAGTAGTTCCGTTGTGTTGATCTCTGTATTGTATTGAGTTGTAATAACTAGACATGTGTTTATAACTGTCTAGTATGGAGTGCATATCTGTGTAACTCTGATAGTCATTGTATATTATGTAATACTTATGTTATTAATATAATTTATTCGTTCCGCTGTTGAGATTCTGATGTTGTTTCTTTCTTTCTTCTCTATCTTTTCTCTTTTCTATCCCTTTCTTTCTTAAAGATGATGCATCATTCTGTGGAATGAATGGCGGGTCGTTACATTTATCATTTCAATCCGCAATTTAAATATATACGGGTATATATCTTTTCAATCCGCAATCCCAAATTAAATTCAATGGAAATCGCTTGGGTTTATCATTTCAACCCATAACGATTTTCTCCTATTCTACAGATCGTTTGGGTATGTATCATTTCAACCCATAGTGAATTCTATACTAATAGGGAACTTGCAGAGTGATCACAAATATGATAATAACATAACAAGGGTAACAGGCATATATCATCAGTGATAAATAACAGATAATGGTGTCAGATGTCACAAGTGAACAGATACAGAAGATGGCATAATATATAGCAATGTAAATATCTAACAGCAGCATATTTCAATTGTCGTTTCAATTGAAATCAAATTTAATAAATATAAGAACGTTAATCGTGAGTGATTACTCACCTTTCGAGGCTAGAGAGGATAGACGATGAAGTTGAGTAACGAATTCAGGCACGAATTTCGAAGCAAGGCACGTTGGACTCGAGTTCGACGACGAAGCTGATAAATAGAGTTTGATGGAAACAAATAAGAATCATCTTGATATAAATGAAACATTATAAACATTATATCCATACACATCTTCTCTAATAATTAATATAAAATTTTAAACTAACTTTTAAATAACATATATATATATATATATATTTCTAAAGAAAGATCCAGATATCAACATATATTATAAACCTATATAGACACTTTATTTTAATCTATGATAACTTATAGATATAAACAAATGTTTTATACGAACCACTTTCACTGAAACTATATATATAAACTCAAATCATAGTTTATATAAACTTATGTATTAAATAGTTTAAACCAAATGATATATATGTTTTTAAAACCCAACCATATATACATACAAATCTGTACAGACATTCTATACATTATTATATACAAATATATGAAACTAACCTACAGGCTTTTCACAATAAATATATATACACACTATATATATATTACAGTTAAAAGTAAACATCGGATCTGGCCTATCTGTATACAAATATCTTTTTAAAAATAAAATTTATATAATATATATATACACACTATACTTGAACCCAAACACTACAGACAACATAGTTTACAACATATAATATACAGGCTGATATACATACTCATATAAATCGACCAGCTAGTATATAAACTTGAATATATAACAAAGTTTTTACTAGAATATCAATATCCCAACATACTTTATATACAAACGCTCAGATCCAATATATATATACTACCCCTATATCACATCTATATATAGTTCATACCAACAGATAATATGCAATACTAACATAGCTTATACATACCGATTATAAATAAATATATATAAACAAACAGATTGATACACACCTTTATATACATACTAATATATATACAAACCCATATACACTATTATATATAAAATAACATACGACATATTATATATATACAGTTATTACAATTTCATATCAAAGTACTGACATAGGTTTAAGTAAATACTCTAACATTTGTATAAACTATGTATATGTACTTGCGTGGACTTACATATACAACAGCTTTGCATATATAAACAAACATTTTATATATTAGCAAACAAACATATACATACCATATAATCAAGAGGAAGGGGAAGTTGTAGTGCTCGGGGACGAAGGGTTGGAGGTGGAGGTGAGTTCCTTTGCTCGGCCAGGCTGGGGGAAGAGCGGTGATGAAGAGGAGAAGAGGCAGCCTGGGTCGGTTGAGTAAATGGGAGGTGTTTGGCGTGCAAGGCAGCGGAGGGTGATGCAACGTGGACGGCTATGCCGTGGAGGGGGAGTGGGTGGCAGATGGTGGAAAGGCTGCCGGGGAAGAAACTCGCTGCCTAATAGGTGGAGGGTGGTCGAAAAATGAAAGGGTGAGGTGATGACAACTGTGCGTTATGATAAGGTGGAAAGAAAGGTGAACAGTGAATCCCAAATACAAAATATAAATGTACGGCTTTATTTATACAACCTATATTTGTGCAGAGAATAACAGAGAAAGGACTCGAAGAGACCACAATATGAACGAACGAAATGAAAGAAAAATAATAATTGAAATGACAGAAGAGAATGGGAAAGGAAAGGTCACGCGTAAATTAAGGAAATTATTAAAACAAGTGGCCGTTTCAAAATTTGAATAGATACAAAAATCAAAGAATTAAAACGGATACCGATGTATTGGACCGTTACGCAATTTCCGCTATGTACCGGACTTCAAAATACAGGATTGAATATACCGTAGAGATCAGTACGACGAGACGATCAAAACGGTATACAGATATTAGCGGTACGATCATTTTATCGAAAGTCGATAATCGGTACCGGTAAACGCTGCTATTCCGTACAGAAAAATCCAAATGGAGCTAGAAACGTCCAAATTTTGCGAAACGGATTATGCAGTCTTATTCAGAGTCTCCTAAATAAATTTTCTCATGTTGACATATTTAGGTTTCGGAACACTTATTATCATCAATTTTAACTAATATAAATTGGAATAAAATTTACACTAGAAAATAAACTTTCAAATTATCTGATGAAAATTTACCAGTTGCTATGTTAAAACCGACGCATTTCAAATATCAAATTTAAATTTCAAAATTTTATTGTTTAAAGTTTCACAAAATTTCAATTAAATATATAAATAAACAAATAAAATTATCTAAAATTTACGGGTCGTTACACTCTCCCCCACTCAAAACTTTTCGTCCCCGAAAAGGAACGAGGTAGGAGAATAGAAACAACCAAAAAGAAACTAGATTGAAATACAAATAAACAATTAATTTAAACCATATAAATTTCAATTTAATTAATCAATATTTAACAATTTGGTCTAATCCACTTGGTTTCACTTAAGTTAAATCAATCTATCTATTTTTAAATTCATTATCTTATTATCTAGTCCTTCTCAATTAACAATTTCTAAATCATCAATTTGTATAATCATTTATTATACTCCTATTTTATTCAACAAATTTTATTCTTTTATTCCAAATTATTATTAACTTTATTCCACTTAATATATCTTATCACAGATGTTTAAACCATATAAATTAATTTAAACCATATAAATTTCAATCTAAATTAATTTATATTTAATAATTGATTTTAAATTCAAGGTATTTCCATAAGTTAATCTAATTTCAATTTATTAATTCCTTAAAAACAAATTTATTTGTCTCATCTATTATTCAATTAACTTATTATCATATTTATCTCTATTAACATTTTTATAATTAAAATCTAAGTGTATAACATTTATTATAAGCACTCAAATTTTATTTATAAATTCCTTTAACATCATTTTACATTGTAAATTATTCGATTACATAATTAACTTCTGAATAATTATGGTGAGTTATATTGAAATGCAATTGATTATTATACAAGCAAAATTTTCCCAATTCAATTATTCAAGTTTAAATATTAATTCAAAATTTTGGTTTCATTTATAATTGAAATCATCCTTTAACCAAATTTTAAGAATTAAATTTCCGATTTCATTTCAAACTATTTAGATATATATATATATACCATATATCAAATCAAATTTATAATCATACACTTATATATAATATATATATGTAAATCAAGTCATATTTTAGAAATTCAAATCAATTTAATTCCCAGAAGAAAAGTATAGCAAAGCTACAAAATGGTCTCTCCACTTCGAAACTCGAAAATGAATGTCGATGATGCGGCCGCCATCACCGAAATTATTTTCCAGCGACAAAGAGAAGAGCACTGATTTCAACATTATAAAATTCTTTGAAAACGGTTTCTATTCAAAAATATCTTCAATAATATACATCTTAAAATTTAAAAACCAAAGCTTGAAATCATTGGAAATTAAATTCTCAAATTCCTGATTTTGTAAATTTATTTCAATTCCAAATCAATTTATAAACCATGTTTATAAATTCATTTAGAACAATAAATGATAATCAAATATTATCATTCAAACAACCAATTTAATTAACTATTAAATTCCAGAAAATTTTACTTATATATATAATATAATCATACAAATTTATTTCATTTACCAATTTGAAAAACAATATTGTGTCAGTTTGTTTTGTTCAAGTGTTTTGGAAATACTATCGATAGCGTTGATCAGACGAATCGATCGAAAACCCAAATCAACATCAACAACTCAAACAACACAATATAAAACATTTTAATACTAATTACAAATACACTCCCTCACTCGATGAATCGAAAAAGGATTTTCAAAACAAGAATATGGATTCCAATTAGGGATATCCAAATCGAAAAGAATTCCAACCAGAAGATAGGTTCGATAGGGAGATAAATAGATTTACAAAGAGAAAAAGAATGAATAGACTTGTATAAATCACAAGCAACCTTGACCGGGTCAACCGAGACTTCCAGAATAAGATTGATGTAGAATTTTGAGGCAAATCGACATTCGATCGCCAGAGATAGAATTCGGGTAAAGCAAAAGATAGCAGCATCGTAAACCGAAGATACAAAAATCTCCGGTGAATCGATGCTTATTGTAAAGGGGTTTCACCCATTACAATCATTCGGTGGAGCTATGGGATACTCCAGAATCAAAAGACACGAATATGGGAGACACGAATGGACTTTGGAACCGAAGGAACGTTCCAAAATTCAAAGGAATCGAGTCAAAGAAGAAGGAATTCTAGCTCGAACGAAAGTGATTATGTAATTGAATTTTACTTTATATGCTGAGTTTTGCCTAAAACCAGAGCTCTGATACCACATGTAACGACCCACTATTTTGGACCAGTCAAATCGACAATAAATCCACACATGTCGGACTTGAATAATTCAAAACAATGGATTGTAAAAAGAAATTTGGCAAAACTCAGCATATACAGTAAATAAATAATCACAGAATCACAGAATCACAGACACCGAGTAATATAACAATAATGCAGCGAAAACAAAAGAATAGTGGTTCATGAAGCTACTATATATATAGATAACAGAGTAAACAAGATATAACAGAAGTCACGAATACATAGATGTCTCAATACAAAAATCAAATACAAGATCTGAATACATCACTGGAATCAGCTGAATAACTGAAAGCTGGATAGATAGCTGGATCTCCGAGCGAAGCTCCAACTCCAAAGGTGAGTCTCGAACACTGAACCACTCAGTCTGACCCGAGCGTAAAGCAAAACACAAAACACTCAAGTCAGGATTAACATTCTTATATCCATAAATCCAACTCAAGTGAAATATCAACTGAAATACAAGTAACTCAAGGGATGTTTGGGATAACCATCCTCTAAGGATCCGTTAAACTATCTACTATGTAGTAATATTAAGGAGTGACCCAATATTACCCTTAACACGTAATAGTCCCAGTAGTCTATCTAGTATTAGCATACTCCCAAAATGGGGGCTGCCCTTGATACTCCACAGGCTATGGGAGAAATTCAAACTCGTAGTAAAGCTCGCTATGGTAGGAGACACGGCACAACTAGGCAATGCCAGGGTAGATATATCAATTACGCATCCGGACTGGTGGTGACGCATAGCAGCCACTACCGCCCACCTCGAACAACACTCCCAAATCAAGGGTGCGCACCAAATCAATCACAAGTAATAGAATGGTATCGAAGAAGTGTGTCCGATCAGAGGTGCTACCTCATTGGCCCGTCAATTGCTCCTGTTTTAGCCACCTTATGCAAACTCACGGGAGCTGGGTCCACGTATATACCTTAGGATCATCGCCACCATCCTACTTCATTCTGGAACCTCCACTGCGTACACAGTTGTTAAAGTGGTTTTCGGTATCGACAGAGAGTATGTCCATATCTGATCCCGGTCTCTTTAACAACCAATCGTTATTATAACACCGTGGTCATTTCAAAATAGTTTATACATAAAAAACCAAAATATCATTTTCATTTCAAAACCCAAATTAATACGATATCATTTTCACTTCAAATATATCCATTTTTCAAAAATCATATCGCTTTCCAAAGTTATAACGCTATCGAAATCATAGTCTTTTTTTAAAAATCAAAACACTTTGGAAATCACAACTTTGAAATCATAGCATTTCGGAAATCATAACACTTTGAAATTATAGCATTTTGGAAATCATAACACTTTCCTCTTAAACAGTTTAGATATTAAAATTAGTATATATAATAAAATAGTTTACAAATAAAATAGTTTATATAAATAGTTATAAGTTAAAATAGTTTATAATAAAATAATTTATATTAAAATGATTTATATTAAAATAGTTCATATTAAAATAATTTATAAAGTAAAATATCAATAGTTTTAAATATAATTTAAAATTACTTTATAAAATAAAATAGTTTCCACAAATTCATAAATCAATTCAAATCAACTCGAATTCCAAATTTCACATTTAATTCAATCTCAATTCATAAATTTCAACTAAATTCAATTTCTCAATAAATCATTTCAAATTATATCGATTTCAAATACAGATTTGAACCACAAAATAAACCATTTAATTTCAATATATTTCAAAGCTTTAAATATTCAACATTTCAATACTAAATTCGATACTTATATATATATATATATATATATATCAAATTCACTTAACTATTATTTAGTTTTGAAACATTTACTTAATCATTTCAATAACATCTAAATACAACTTCAATTTACAATTTTAAATAAACAAAGTATCCCATTTAAATATATATAAGTTTGAAATATCCATTTAAGTCACCTTTAATCAAATTTCAAGTTGTAAAACACTTCTTTAAATTTCAAATTCAATACATTTCAAATAAAACTTATTTAAGTATAATTCTTCAATAAATATAATTTCAAATCAATTTCAAATCATTATAAACTCTATATTTGAAAATATAGATATTAAATAAATACTTAAACATATTATTTATCAACTTTATTAAATCAACTTTAATGGATCTTTAAAATCAATATTTATCAAAACCATATATTTCTTTTCAAAACCGTAGAAACCATTTTCAAAATATTTATATATAGACCAACGGTGTCTGTATATAATTTTCTACCCTATGGTCAAGTGGTACGGATATTTATCATTTCAATCCGCAATTTAAATATATACGGGTATATATCTTTTCAACCCGCAATCCCAAATTAAATTCAATGAAAATCGCTTGGGTTTATCATTTCAACCCATAACGATTTTCTCCTATTCTACAGATCGTTCGGGTATGTATCATTTCAACCCATAGTGAATTCTATACTAACAGGGAACTTGCAGAGTGATCACAAATATGATAATAACATAACAAGGGTAACAGGCATATATCATCAGTGATAAATAACAGATAATGGTGTCAGATGTCACAAGTGAACAAATACAGAAGATGGCATAATATATAGCAATGTAAATATCTAACAGCAGCATATTTCAATTGCCGTTTCAATTGAAATCAAATTTAATAAATATAAGAACGTTAATCGTGAGTGATTACTCACCTTTCGAGGCTAGAGAGGATAGAAGATGAAGTTGAGTAACGAATTCAAGCACGAATTTCGAAGCAAGGCATGTTGGACTCGAGTTCGATGACGAAGCTGATAAATAGAGTTTGATGGAAACAAATAAGAATCATCTTGATATAAATGAAACAGTATAAACATTATATCCATACACATCTTCTCTAATAATTAATATAAAATTTTAAACTAACTTTTAAATTACATATATATATATATATATATATTTCTAAAGAAAGATCCAGATATCAACATATATTATAAACCGATACAGACACTTTATTTTAATCTATGATAACTTATAGATATAAACAAATGTTTTATACGAACCACTTTCACTGAAACTATATATATAAACTCAAATCATAGTTTATATAAACTTATGTATTAAACAGTTTAAACCAAATGATATATATGTTTTTAAAACCCAACCATATATACATACAAATCTGTACAGACATTCTATACATTATTATATACAAATATATGAAACTAACCTACAGGCTTTTCACAACAAATATATATACACACTGTATATATATTACAGTTAAAAGTAAACATCGGATCTGGCCTATCTATATACAAATATCTTTTTAAAAATAAAATTTATATATAATATAATATATATATATACTGTACTTGAACCCAAACACTACAGACAACATAGTTTACAACATATAATATACAGGCTGATATACATACTCATATAAATCGACCAGCTAGTATATAAACTTGAATATATAACAAAGTTTTTACTAGAATATCAATATCCCAACATACTTTATATACAAACGCTCAGATCCAATATATATATACTACCCCTATATCACATCTATATATAGTTCATACCAACAAATAAGATGCAATACTAACATAGCTTATACATACCGATTATAAATAAATATATATAAACTAACAGATTGATACACACCTTTATATACATACTAATATATATACAAACCCATATACACTATTATATAAAAAATAACATACGACATATTATATATATACAATTATTACAATTTCATATCAAAGTACTGACATAGGTTTAAGTAAATACTCTAACATTTGTATAAACTATGTATATGTACTTGCGTGGACTTACATAGACAACAGCTTTGCATATATAAACAAACATTTTATATATTAGCAAACAAACATATACATACCATATAATCAAGAGGAAGGGGAAGTTGTAGTGCTCGGGGACGAAGAGTTGGAGGTGGAGGTGAGTTCCTATGCTCGGCCAGGCTAGGGGAAGAGCGGTGATGAAGAGGAGAAGAGGCAGTCTGGGTCAGTTAAGAAAATGGGAGGTGTTTGGCGTGCAAGGCAGCGGAGGGTGATGCAACGTGGCCGGCTGTGCCGTGGAGGGGGAGTGGGTGGCAGATGGTGGAAAGGCTGCCGGGGAAGAAACTCGCTGCGTAATAGGTGGAGGGTGGTCGGAAAATGAAGAGGTGAGGTGATGACAACCGTGAGTTATGAGAAGGTAAGGTGGAAAGAAAGGTGAACAGTGAATCCCAAATACAAAATATAAATGTACGGCTTTATTTATACAACCTATATTTGTGCAGAGAATAATAGAGCAAGGACACGAAGAGACCACAATATGAACGAACCAAATGAAAGAAAAATAATAATTGAAATGACAGAAGAGAAAGGGAAGGTCACGCGTAAATTAAGGAAATTATTAAAACAAGTGGTCGTTTCAAAATTTGAATAGACACAAAAATCAAAGAGTTAAAACGGATAAAGATGCATTGGACCGTTACGCAATTTCCGCTGTGTACCGGACTTCAAAGTACAGGATTGAATATACCGTAGAGATCAGTACGACGAGACGATCAAAACGGTATACAGATATTAGCGGTACGATCTTTTTATCGAAAGTCGATAATCGGTACCGATAAACGCTGCTATTCCGTACAGAAAAATCCAAATGAAGCTAGAAACGTCCAAAATTTGCAAAACGAATTATGTAGTCTTATTCAGAGTCTCCTAAATAAATTTTCTCATGTTGACATGTTTAGGTTTCGGAACACTTTTATTATCATCAGTTTTAAATGATATAAATTGGAATAAAATTTACACTAGAAAATAAACTTCCAAATTATCTGATGAAAATTTACCAGTTGCTATGTTAAAACAGACGCATTTCAAATATCAAATTTAAATTTCAAAATTTTATTGTTTAAAGTTTCACAAAATTTCAATTAAATATATAAATAAACAAATAAAATTATCTAAAATTTACGGGTCGTTACACTTCTCCTCCTTCTCTTCTTCACTCTTCTATCATGAAAAGAAACCACCTCAAAAATCCTCTTTTTCTCTTTAAACTTCCAATGCAACCTTGTACCAACATTTATAACACCGCCACCATCACAAAATACCAAAGTCGAACCCAAAACACCTTAAATGGCCTTGGGCCGTAAGCATTTAAGGATAAGGGTGCCATGGCATGAGAATTAGGTGACATAGGGAGGCTTTGTCATGAGCAATGGGGAGGCTAGAGAGCTTGGTCGAGAGCTAGGATGATGGTAGAAGGTATTGTGCTAGTTGTTTGAGTGTTAGCTTGGCTAAAAATGAGATATCTCACTTTAGATTAGTTTTAAAAATGAGATACATATTGTAATAATTTTATATTTGCTCAATTTAGTTGCTTACATGTGATACTGTATGTATAGTACTTGATATTGTTGTTGATTCCCGCTTGGAAGTGGATGACATAAATAACAATTGTTTTGCAGGCGATAAAAGCAAAGAAACGAAAGTTAGAGTGTTCTATAGCGAATAGGTTGCTATGGAAGCACATTGAAAATAGAAATTTTGTAGAGGGATCTTAAAGGATTCCTCGCATTGTGATTTTTATTTACAAGCATATTTGTTTATGTAAATGTTTGTGTATGTGGAAAGTGAATGTTGCTTAGTTATAGTTGACCTTCTTGTTGTTGGTTTTACGAAATTGAACTCCCGTGCTCTCTTTTAAGTGGTTTAACACCTTGTTTTCTAAAATTGCTTTGAAGTGGTTTCTGAACTTTACTTTTGTTTTCAAACCTTTTTACAAGGTATTAAAGTAGTTTAAAATATAGAAGAAGTTGGAGTTTTAGAAGTTATTTTATTTTCTAAATAAAGTTTTGAAAATTATAGTCCATATAGTGATTGTCGCTATGGATACACTTTGTAAATCTATGATTTTTGTAAAGTAAAAGGAGGTTAACTATTTTAGATATTTTGTAAATTCCTTTCGAATATGGTTTAGAAAAGCTATATATGTATTTTTAAAGAGGTGGTTTGGAACTTAAATATATTTCTAAAAGGATTTGTTTGAAATATTTAAGTAAGGGATTATTTATATAAAGGAAACTCCTTTATTTTCCAAAGTCAGTCAAATTCTTTTCCAAAAGTGGTGACTTTTAAGCGATGTTCGAATAAAGGTTTTAAACCGTGATTAAAGTTTTTTAAATATGATTGTAAATAAGAAAAAGAAAGAGATTATGGACTATAACATTAATGTTACAGTAAATGGTTTCGGGAAATTGGAAAGGAAATTTGGTTTACAGCACATTTGTTATTATTAAATAGGTATACATAATTCGAGAAGACTAATGATAGTTTATGGAGTTGGTTTTTGATTTTTTTTAAATGACTTTGTTTTATGTAAGGGATTTCTTTGGCCGTGCCATTAAGCAACATAAAAAAATGATAAATAGTCATTTATGGAAAGTAAGTTATTTTATATTTAGCATTAAAAACCTGTAACGACCCGTAAATTTCAATAGTTTTAATAAAATATTTTATTGAAATTTTGTGGAATTTTAAATAATAAAATTTTGAATTGAAAACTTAATATTTGAAATACGTCTATTTTAACATAGCAATTGGTAAATTTTCATCGGATAATTTGGAAGTTTATTTTCTAGTGTAATTTTATTCCAATATATATCAGCTAAAAATAGATGGTAATAAAAGTGTTCCAAAGTCTGAATATGTCAACATGAGAAAATTTATTTAGAACACTCTGAATAAGACTACGTAATCCATTTCGCGAAATTCGGACGTTTCTAGCTCCGTTTGGATTTTTCCGTACGGGCTAGCAACGTATATCAGTGTCCGTATCAACTTTCCAAGCGGATGATCGTACCATTGATATCTGTATACCGTTTTTATCGTCTCGTCATGCTGATCTCTGTGGTATATTCAATTCTGTGTTTTGAAATCCGGTACGCAGCGGAATGCATGGAAACATGATCGTACCGGTACTTTTGGTTCCAACGCCTCTTTCATATTCCACCGGTTAATTTTCAATAGCAGGTAGCGTTTTCAATTCTCAAAATTTAAACTGTAGCTTTTGAAATTCCACCTCTTCATTATTTGGCTATTTCATATTACAACGTTGGCTCAGCTATTTTTTTTTCGTTCTCCCTGTCAACCAAAACTGCACACAAGTTACATTTTATTTCTCCCCCTTCCTTTCATGTTCCTTCTTCCAGATCCGGCCTTCTCATTCACACATGCCCAGACCCGACCTCAACCACCGCCATCACCGAACGCCTCTGCCTGCCCACTTGCACAGATCGTCCTGACCTTCCCTTGGCTGCTGTTTAACCATCCATATCCGCCGCTCCTCCCTCCTCAGCCTAGCCGAGCCTATCTACATAAACCCGTCCATATCAACATATACACCACGCACCCTCAAGCCTCCACCTTCCCTCCTCTTCCTCGGCCAAAGTGCATCACAATCCAAGCCCTGTTTGATGCTTCCTGTTGTTAAATGAAAGGGTATATTGATCCTTAACATTTTATGATGTTGATATTTTACTTTAATAAATATTGATATAAGGTACAATATGAAAATTTTATATATATGCTTCGATATTTAATATATAGGTATATATAATGGTTCGGCACATATAGATAAGTTTTGTATGCAGCCTATATACATGCTATATGATTGTTCGTTTACGTATAAAATTGTTAAGTTGTATATATATTCCATTTGTATAGTACTCAGCCTTGGCTCACTAGGTTATGGTATATATAGTATATAGATTTATATTTTACAGCCATATATATATTGTGGCTGTCCTTGTTTATACAGAGGGTTGTTTTGTTCGTTTTTGATGCTTTTATATGGTTTGAGAGTTATTTTGTTTTACAACAGTTTTGATTTTAATATATAAAATGTTTTATATATATGAGTATATATAAGATTTTCGGTTTATGTTGTGTATATATATAGTATATGTATGTTATATGTTTAACGCGTGAAAGTTATACATATATCGGTTTTAATATAAAATGTATGTTAGTGTACATATCTGTTTGTTCATATTTTTAGAATACATATATAGCCAGTTTTGTTAATATTTAAGTGTATTCACATATCACAGTTGTACATATTTTAGTACATATATATATAGTTTGGTCTAGTATATTGTTTCTGCTATAGTTATATATATATTGTTAGTATATCTATATATATGCTCTGTTATATACATATTTTGATGCTTTATGTATACCTATTCTACCTTGTATTTATATAGGCTGCTACACGGTGCTGTACATTTTAAGTATTCTATGTCGTTTAAGTATATATATATATATATATATTATGTTATATTAATTTTAGTATTGTAAACCGTATAAATATATAATAAAATCTTGTTCTAGTAAAGCATTGTTTTAAATATGTATATAAAGTTATACATTGGATTTATATAATAGTTTATATATATGTAAGGAAATCCTGTGATTTTAGCCTATACAAATATTAATGTTAAATATATATATCGTATACATGTTGATTTTATATAGGTGTTTAATTAAAACAATGATTTTAATTATATATATATATATATGTTATTTTAACATTTGTTTTAAATTTAAACTTTTGATTTCATGTGAATATATATATATATATATTCTGTTTCAATCAAGCTGACCATAAGTATTTCATCAATTTTGATTTATCAGCTTTGTTCGTCGATTCATGCCCATCTCACTTTGCTTTGGAATTTGTGTTTGGATTCGTAACTCAGTTTCAGTGTCTATTCTCTCTAGCCTCGAAAGGTGAGCAACCACTCACGATTAATGTTCTTATATTTATTAAATTTGATTTCAATTGGAACGACAATTGAAATACACTGCTGTTAGTTATTTACATTGTTATATATATGTCATTATCTGTATCTGTTCACCTGTGACAACTGACACCATTACCTGTTATTTATATTTATGATATATGCATGTTATATTATTATCATATCTGTTGTCACTCTGTAAGTTCCCTGTTAGTATAGAATTCACTATGAGTTGCAATGATACATACCCGAATGATCTATAGAATAGGAGAAAATCGTTATGGGTTGAAATGATAAACCCAAGCGATTTTCATTGAATTTAATTTGGGATTGCGGGTTGAAATAATATATACCCATATATATATTTAAAATTGTGGATTGAAATGACAAATATCCGTATCACTTGACCATAGGGTAGAAAATTATATACAGACACCGTTGGTCTATATATATAAATATTTTGAAAATGATTTCTATGTTAAAGGAAATATATGGTTTTAATAAATATTGATTTTAAAGATTTATTAAAGTTGATTTAATAAAGTTGATAATGTAACAACCCGCATATTTTACGATTCGAATATTTAAATGTTTAATTTAAATATAGCATCGTTAATCGGATTTTTAGTCCGAAAAAGTCACTATTCGAAGAAGAACAGTCAAATTAGTAAAAAAAGTCTATGTGGATAGTGTTATTTGGTGGCGCCAATGTGAAAAAACCTTCAAGCACAGATTCAGACATCTGAACTGGGTCGTTCAGACGTCTGAAATTGTTTGAACCAAACCAGAGAGGAAACAGGCTAAAATAGCCATTTTCAGACGTCTGAAATCCCCAAGTCAGACGTCTGAATATTGTTCTAAGACAACATTTATTTTTCCAGATTCAGACGTCTGAATCATCTATTTCAGACGTCTAAATGAAGTCTGAGAACTCTTATTTTTCCAGATTCAGACGTCTAGTTTAGACATTTCAGACCTTTGAATCAAGAATGAAGTTGAGATTCAACAATTTGGACTCGAGACCAATTCCATTGAGTTCAAAATGGTGTTTGCGACTTTTTTAAGTATAAACATCGATATGTTTTGAGTTGGGTAAAATCTCGAAGTTTTCAACTAGGGCTTTGGGTTTGAGTTTCAGCCCATTAACCCAACATATCAACCCAACTCCACTCCACTCCGCTTCACTCCTTCATAATATTTCCTAACACTCAAGCTTTAGAAAAATGGGAGAAGAGAAAACGAATTAGAATTCTTAAGCCCTAATCTTCTTTGCAAATTCAAGTTCTAGCTTCAAAATTCAAGGAAAAGCATTGGTAAGCATCTCCTCCTTCTTCTCCAACTCATTCTCACTTTAATTTCAGAAATTTCCTAAACCTAACTTAGGAAATGTTCTTCTTTTGAGCTTAGATTCAAGCTTCTAGAGTTGAAGTTGAAGAGTAGTTGATCTTCCTTTGCTTTCAAGCCTCTCCTTCATCGTTTTTGGGTTTAAAGGTGAGATTTTTATCTCACATCTAAGTCTATACCTATCTTTGATGTTAGGCATGAATTCCTAACACTTATTTATGTTCATTTGCTTTTCATTTGAATTGATTTGGTGAACATTCCAATTTTTAGCGTTTGAAGTCAAAATCTATGAAAAATCCTTATATAGTTGTTGGGCATGTTGGTTGGGGTGTATTGGTGAGTCTTTAAGGTTGGGTAGTCGTTTGGCGTAAACCTCTAGCCATCGTCACTCATCTGATTGCTTCCGATATCATTTGGCCATCATTGGCCTAGGCAAAGTATTGCCTGAGCCCCAGTTTCAGACGTCTGAAATATACAATTCAAACGTCTGAATCTGCTTGTCTCAGCCCAATTTGCCTATTTTGTGTGGGATTCCAATTTTTATCGATTCGTGATTGTCCGATTTATTGTTATCATCTATTATTGACTTTGATGACTTCTTTTTCGGGACTTTTGAGAATATCCATTTTGATGGATTCGGTATCGATTTCTTTGGATTTGATTCACGTCTTCATCTGTGAATTTTTGATGATTGATTGTTTCTACAACATTTCTGTGATTTGTCACTTTAAAATACAAAGGTTTTTATACTAGTAGTAAATATTCAACTCCTTTACAAAGATGATTTCAAACTCTATTTTTAATACAAAGCTCGTTTATAAAACCATTTTCTAATCTATTAGTATATACAAACCTTTACCTCATTC
Organism: Allium fistulosum; assembly: GCA_030737815.1. Lineage (NCBI taxonomy): Eukaryota > Viridiplantae > Streptophyta > Magnoliopsida > Asparagales > Amaryllidaceae > Allium > Allium fistulosum. The sequence continues at coordinate 338,298,100 of CM060904.1, read as the reverse complement.
GTATGAGAAAATCTAATTAAACGGCTTAGCAAAGCAAGTGGTATGAAACGCTTGCGTTTACTTCGTCGATTAATTCTTGGACTTATTCGATTGAACTCTTGTGACAATTTTCGAGTGGAAATCTACAATCTGTTCGTAAATATTTTAGTTAAGCTAGTGGTTATGGGACATGAAGCTAAACTCTTATATTTACTAGCTTAGTGTAATCGACACTTCTTGATGATTGATGATGATCATTTTATGATTTAGACTAGCGATGTGCGATGTTTCTTTATCCGCGTGAGGGACTATACCCCGTTCTTTTGAGCTTTGTCTCATTTTTATGGGCTAGCGACCCATGGTCTTTGGACCGTTCGTGGAGAAATCGGCTCATTAAGTCGGTGCATGGGGTGTATCTTTTTAGGTGCATCGATGTTCGACTAGGCATGGGGTGTATCTTTTTAGGTGCATCGATGTTAGTTTATGCATGGGGTGTATCTTTTTAGGTGCATCGATGTTCGACTAGGCATGGGGTGTATCTTTTTAGGTGCATCGATGTTAGTTTATACATGGGGCGTATCTTTTCAGGTGCGTCGATGTTCGACCGTGCATGGGGCATATCTTTCTAGGTGCGTCGATGTTCGGTTTATGGTTAGCGACCATGGAATAGCATTCCGTTTGTGATACACATGTTGGTGAGTTTTCATACTCCCGTTTGTGATAGGCCTTCCCCCTTTTGTGATTTCTGGATTTCTCGTTGTGATTTCTAGAATTTGTGTTTCACCTATTTTCGTGGATTGGCATTGATATGTTTTGTCAATATTTGTATTTTGGTGAATTATTTAAAGAATGTGATTCTTTTTGGTGCCTTGAGATGATTTGAGTTATTGTATGATTGTTGTTGTTATTTGATGTATACTTGACATAGTATGGCATTTCCTTGTTATCATACGTTTTGGGTCATACCTCTTATCCTATCTCATTTTACCTGATATTTATAGCTAGACTGATCCGTTTATTATTTTCTTCTTAAATAATACTCGGGTCAGACCGAGATGTTACAGGTGCTTCTGCTTGACTCCTCATATGGGACTATTATCTGACTTTTTGGCTAACTACTTTAGCATTGTAGTTTTTGTTAGTATACATTTGAGATGGAGACTCCTTGTTGTATACTTAATCTTTTGTCTAGCACTTGTATCTATTCTGTTGTGATGTAGTGGAACTTCTATGACCACTACTTTGATGTACACTTTCATGTGTTATATTCATATCTTATTCCGCCTTTGTGATATGAATATCTGTGACTGATTTGTGTTATGTTTATTTCTATATTTGTTTCCGAAGACCACTTAGCCACTGTGTGGTAGCTTTGTGTTTGTATTTGATATGTCAGATTTCATCTTGAAACGAAATGTAAGTTATATTTACTGACATATCGGTACTCGCACAAAGCAATTACACAGATGGTCGCTCCTCAACAGCCTTATTCTTTGTGCTAGTCGACGGCATTACCTCGTAGTGTCCTTGGCTAGCGTGAGTATAGAGGTGGGGCATCACAGCATGGTATCAGAGCCAAACTTCGGAACAATGTAGAATAATCTAGCAAGGATCCTTGTCCTAGTCTTTCTTAGGAATCGTGCCATAGGATTTAATTCGAGTCTTCGTACCGTTCTATCCTATTTCTTTTGTGATGCCTTGTTTTATCAATCAAGGTTGTTTGATATTCATTTTGAGAATAACCTTTTTTCCTCTTCTTTCTTTCTTTCTTAAAGAAGGGAAATGGTTAGACCTGGCCGTCCCAGCGCCGGTCAATCAAGTGCTACTCCTCAGGATGGAGTATTTATGTCAGCTCAACAACTTTCAGATCTTGTGAACAATGCCCAAGCTGCCGGACCCGTTCCAGCGCCTACTCACCCTAAATCCGGATTTGCACGCCTGTGTAGAGATTATACCGCTTTGGGTGGAAGGCCATTCAAGGGTTCCGAAACCGTTATAGAAATTCAAGCTTGGCTTAGATCATGCGATCGCATCTTTTCCCGCATGGATCTTGTTGGTTCACTTCGAGTCCAAGTGGCCTCTAGCATGCTCCAAGAAAGAGCATTAGATTGGTATGAGCTTTTGATTTCTGAAATTATCGAAGCGGATCTTACTTGGGAGCAATTCCGGGAAAGATTCGAATTGAAGTTTGTGCTGGAGGATGAAAAAGTAACATTAAAAGATTCGAATTGAAGTTTGTTCAAGGTGAATCTTCTATGACGGATTACGTCGCATCTTTTGAATCTCTCTCTAAATATGGGGTCGAGTATATTAATACTCCATTGAAGAAAAATCAGAGGTTCGTCTATGGGTTGAATAAGAACCTTAAAAAGCCTTTGCTTCTGAAACTAGAAGTTTCTTTTGATCAGCTTATTGATATCGCTCTTTGACTTGAAGAGGCCTATAATGAAAGTAATGTTGAAGTTGTGAGTGCCAAACAGAACTTCAACAATAACATTAAGAAGCCTATTAAGTTCAAAGACCGCAATCCCAATCCCGACAAGAAAGGGAAGCAAGAAATTTTTGTGGCAAAGACTCCTACCTCTAGTCGTGGACGATGCTACAATTGTGATTCTATGGACCACTATGCAAAAGAGTGTCTGAAACCCCTTTATTGTCGCTATTGCAAAAGTTTGAGTCATCATATATCTGCGTGTCCCATACTTCAAGCAAGAAGGAGGGAAAGCTAAATGTTGTGCAAGCCTTTACTAGCACTTCTCTTGGTCAAGGTATTTCTCATTCTATCCTTGACGATATTTGTTTTGTGATTATCTTATTCGAGTTCTTTTTGATTTGGGTTCATCCCATTATTTTATATCAAAAGAACTTGATGATTCTTTCTCTTTTTAATTTTCGGGCTTGATGATTTCATTGAGAATTGCGAATCCGGTTGGTGGGTCCGCAACACTCAGTTCGTTTCTTTTAAAGACGTCGAGATTATTTTATGTGATTTTCTTTCCGAGCCGATTTGCATGTTATGCGTTACTTAGGCTTCGAAATTGATTTTTGTGTGTGAAAGGATTGGCTTATTATTATGAATCCCATATTCTATGTCTAATGTGGACTATTTATCTTCGACATTCTCAATCTGTTAAGCAGATTTCTTTGGTTCTTAATGATTTTGATTTCCAAAATTCGGTGGCATCATTTTATTCTGTAAACCCACTTGATGAGGAAAGTATTATTTCTCTCATTCAAGTAGTTTGTGAATTTTCTTGTATTTTTGAGATTTGTCTTAGGATTATCACCTAAGCAATCAATTGTGTGGTGCTAAGGTCTTTTCAGCTCGACCTTGCCACCGGTTTTCATCAGCTACGAGTTGCGGAGGATAGCATTCCACTTACCGCATTCCACACTCGTTATGATTCTTATAAGTGGTTCGTTATGTCATTCGGTTTGACGAACCTTCTACCTTATTTCATCCATCTTATGTGTAACGACCCCGAATTTTAATTAAATTTAAATTGATAATTTATTGAATGGTTGAATTAAAATTGTGAAATAAATCGATGAAGTAATGCGAGTTTCCCCAAAATCGAATAAAAATGCGTTAAATCATCTAAATTTAAAATGTTGTATATATATGTAGATATATACATATATTGGTTTGAATTTAAATAGTAAATAAATTGTTTAATAATAAATGATGATAATAAATATTAGAAAGGAAGACAAAGCATTTAATACAACATATATATGTAGAAATGCAGCTGTACATATGAACAAAAAGATAAGTGTGAAAACAAAACAAAAATATACCTAAGTATGTAAACAAGTAAAGGCTTCCAATACAAGCCAAGTAACAAATGCAAATATCTTTAGTACATAAGAAAATACCAGCCGAAAGCAAAGATAATAGAATATCTTTGTACAAATAAACAAAGTATGTATATCTTCATTTGTACAGCCGAGAAGAAGAATAAGTATATTAGTACAAAACAAATTAATGCAGCCCCCAAATGGTACCTATCAGCCACGAGATAAGGAAAAAATATCACTGACCTTGGTACAAAAGGAAATTTATAACTCTGTACAAACTTTATTACTTTGTACAAACCAAATAATATCACTTGTGCAAGATAATTTATCAACCTGGTGACTTCATTTCTTTATATCAACATCCTTCTCATTTTAATTTCGTTCCATTTCAAACCTGAGAAAAACAAAAGCAACATCTTTAAAACTTCAAACAACAAATACAATCAACATAAAATCAGAGATCAAAAAGAGGATTGAAGATAAGAGCTTCAGCCTGCAAAAATTCAAACTGCTGTTTCAACATAAATGCAGCTCTCTGCTCCAATCTTTCTAGAGGTGAGTAACATCACTTTAAACAATTTAAAAGTATAAGCTTGTTGCAAGTTATATCTGTGAACAGGTATGGGTGAATACATATATGAATTCTCTGAGTATTTGGAAAATGGAAATATTGTGTACAGGTTGTTGGTTATATATTTCCTCTATCTTAGATGCTAATAAGATTTTGATTCAAAAAGAAAATCATTCCTTCTTAATCTACTTGCTCTTTGGGATTAATGTTAAAACAGGAATGGTTTGTTATGGGAGATACCCAAGATTTAAAAACTCATTCAAGTCAAACAACTTGTTAATTGTTCTGGAAACTAAGATAACTGAACAAAACTTTATATAAGTCAAATTTCAAATTTATTTAATTCATGAATTCAAGTATATAGTCTGAATCCTTATACTGTAACGTGATTTTTAAAGCAAGAATCCTAAATTTTAGATGGGGGGTAAATGAGCAGTTCGAGGATGAAAAAAAAAATGGGTTTTGATCGAATTCTTGCGTTCGGTGGCTCTAGAGGGGTCGGCATTTAACGTGGAGGTGGAGGAGCGATTAGAGATCAGGGGAAAAATACTGCGATGGTCGGTAGATGGACGTGGTGGCGGCAGCGAGCAATTAAAAAATTTTAAACCGAGTTTTAACGTCGATGAGTAACTGGCCTCGTTCGTCGTTTACGCTAGATCGAGTGTGACCGGACTTGGTGGGGGTGAACTGGAGACGTGGACGGAGTTGGGGCAGCTCCGGTGGGCTGAGCGGCGGTGGCGAGATGGTTTTCGATGAGCCATGTTGTTCCAGGTGAAGTTCGATTTACTCGTTTTTCGATTCTTGGCAATTTCGTCGGAGCTGGAACATTGGGATCACTGGTGGGGTCGATTGCGACGGGTTGATGGTCAGAGGAATGGTCGAAATTGGTCAAGGGACTGTTGCACGTACACGATGCACGTGTATATCGGAGGACTGTAAAATGTTTGGGGAAGATGAAGGCTATCTGGAAGTCGAGTTCGAAGTTACTCGTGTGTTTGTCTAGGGTAACTCGCGTTTTACTCGAAGCATCGGGTGAAATGACTCGAAGTCATTTTTGATTAGCTCGGATCTGTTAACTAGATTCCAGGTTCCAGGATTTAGAACTTTGAAAATAATAATGTACCAGGGTTTTTAGGAGAATCAAGCAAGATATTTTTAAGATATTGGGATAATCTGGATTTCAAAGAAGAAGAAAAAAATTGTTAAAGCAAGTTTTTCAAACAAGTTAAATTTATTTAGTTAATACTTTAGCAATGTTTTTAACATCTATTTTTTTTTAGTAATTAAGTTAAGTATGAAATTTATTAACATTTAAAGTTGGAGTTAATATTAAATTGATTTTCAAAGTTTTAAGAAGATTTCTTTGAAAATGTTAATTAAGTGAATAATTAATATTAATTGATTATTTTCAGAAAGTAATTAAGAATAATTACTTTTTTTTGTAATTAGTAATGAATTAAGTAATTTAATTAATTAATGGTTATAATTGATTAACTAATAAATTAGAGATAAATGAAATGGGAAATTTATTAATTAAGAAATTAAAGGATTAATTAATAATGGCAATTAATCGAGATTAATTTAATATTTAAAGATTAATTGATTCATTGATTTAGAAATGCTTAGTTAATAATTAAGGGTTAACTAATAAATTTGAAAGAAAGATTTTCAAATAATTTGTAATTAAATCATGATAATTAACTCGGATTAATAATTGAAAACATCTTATTTAAATTAATCAGTTGATTAATAAATTCACTTGTGAATGTTTAGATTCCATTGAATGTTAGATTGTTTGATATCCCTGATATATGATGCTTTGTGATACATTCTGATTTATGTTGTGATCTGAAATTTACTTATCTGTGACCTTTATATATCTATGATCTGTGAATGTACGATAAGCGTTGTTCTTATACCGCTTATCGAACTATATTTCTGTATTCTGATATGTGATGATTCATTGTGTTGCACTATTGTGTAAAACCCCTGGACTACACCTTTACACACACAAATATGGATTTTACGTGGAAATCGGTTAAGTCACAGATAATTTAAATTTGATGATTTTGAAATTGGAATTTTAATTTCAATTGATTTTGAAATTAGAAATTTGGGTTTAAAGTGAAAAGCTTTTGAAATATAATTTCAAAGATAAAAGTTATTTTGAATAACTTAATCGAGTTTTGAAAATTTAAATAATTTGATTTAAATTTGAATTCAAGTTTGGAATTTAATCCTATGATTTGAAACTAGGGATTAAAGATGATATAAATGTGTTTATATATAATTGAACCATTTAAAAGTATAATTTTGAGAATTTGGATTTAACCCAAGAACCTTAACTCGTATGAATAAATCAGATTTTCTGAAATGAAACTGTTTGTTTTCAAAAGATAAAAGCTTTCAAATAAGCAATGAAATTCCAGTTTAATTAAAGGAATTTCAATATTGAAGTGAAGATGGTTTTCCAAGTTGTGAATAAATTGTTTTGAAAAGCTATGATTTGAATCTGTTATCTTTAACAGATTTAAAATAATGATTGGTTTAAATCATTTGAAATGGGATTGTTTTGAAAGCTATAAGTTAAATCTTGATTTAAAGGTTTAACGAGTTAATCAAATTGAAATGGAAATTAATTTGGAAAATCTGTGAATGAATCTTTTGTTTAAAAGATTAAAGTGTGGAAACTGTTTAAACCGTAAAGGTTGAATCTTTTTGTTTAAAAGATTTGAAATGGTAATCGATTGAAACCATTTGAAAAGAAAGATTTTGGGTAATAAGTTGTGACTTAATTGAAATCCCATATCCATATGTTTTTAAATATTTCGCTCACTATTCGGTTTAGCCGGGAGAGGACCTTTGGGTCGTATAACCCATTCCGAATATGTGATACGTCGTATATGGATAGCATTTGAAGACCGGTGTTGAAGACCGGATATTTTTGAAAACGGAAGGATTACCGTCGAGTTACTCTGCATCGGTTGATCCCCGATATAGAGGTTTTATCATCCTTAGTGATGGGAAGTCCGAACGTGATTGGAAATTATCCGGAATTGCAAGGGCTTCGTGAGAAGTACCTTCGGTTCTGTTCGATCCCGGAACAGACTTGTATGGATTGTATGTCTGACATTACACTTTGAGATATAAAGCAGATTTCTTTCAAATACATTTCTGTTGGTGGCGGAGAATTTATTCTCTTAGCTTAACACCCTTCTCTGAGACGTACGAGCTCAGAGGTTATGTAGTTGAAATTTATCAGCGATATATCCCAATTTGGTAATGTGGCATGCTAAGTGTTGCTGTGTGATGATCAGTGTTTGATCATTTGTGATATGATCATTTATTTGATCATTTATCTTTGTGATCATAGGTTGATCATCTGTTGACCCAAAGCATGGCTTTGTGACAAAGCGTAGCTTTGTGGACGAGACTTCGTCAGGACCTCACTACCCGGAAATGGTCGAAACAGGATCGTTGCGGCAAGGTTATGAGGGTCGCGCCCTTTAGGGTATGTCATTTCCTTCTGGAAAGGGGTGGTATCATGGTATGGAGCCCAGATACTTACTCATGTGGATACACTTTCTTTATGATGTGTGATGTTGGATACCGAGCTCGGATAAAGGTCCCAAAGGACCGGGAGGTGGCATATTCGTGAGTTACCTGTTACAGGGGTAACCCGGCCTTGTTTTTGCAGAGAGCAGTTTGTCTCTCGGGGCGTCCCGCCAGAGGCGTTCCCATGCGGCGGAAGGAAGTTCCTTAGCCTGACCATTTGTTGGAAATCCATTTCTCCAATACGGAACTTGTACGGTTTTAGTTGTAGAACCTGCCATTTACGTACGGTGGTCACCACTGTTTAGATGGTAGCTATAGTAGGCATACGATACTGGTCGTATGTTGGCTAAGATTAATATTATACTTTCGAAATTTTTTCTGCACTATGCACTAATAATAATAATCCAATGATTTGCGTAGTAAGCATGTTTGACTATCATAAGAAGAAATCTCCTCCAATTCTGCGTTTGCATTGTGTGTGTGGCGGGAGGTCTTATGGTAGTTTCATTTTCTAAAAAGCATTGCGGATTTCAATGTTTAAAACCTTTTGTGTTTGTTTAAAAATAAACTGTTTTTGTTGCTCACACCAGTCCCATGACTGATCCGGAGTTTATTGTTCCCTTCCTAAACTCTGGGTGCTCATAATTTTCCACACGAGCAGTCTAGAGTTGGGTTTCTTTTCAGATATTCAGGTTTAGTAGATTATCTGGAGCTAGTTCATTCATCGGAGTTGCTTATCTTGGAGTTGTGGATTCATTCTCTTTTGTAGATCATTTGGAGATCTCTTCCATGTGCTGTTATTTTCCGCTGCTATTTCTTGTATCTCTGATATTTGTTGTATCATCTCTGTTGTATATTGATATTCATTGTATCACTCTGTTGTATCAGATATTGTATATCAATGTATTATTCTTTTCTTCCGCTGTGTTATTTACTTAATTGTGTTATAGCTCCGGCGAATCGGATTTGTACGGTCGAATCTGCGGCATTCTAGTACAATGTGAAGTACGGATGTTGATTTTCGAGCGGGCAAAAGCCGAGTCGTCACATGTGGTATCAGAGCTAAGGTTGAACTTTAGCTCAGGAGTATAACACGTTAAGTAGCTCATTAGAGATAGGGTGAAGTATACCCTAGAATGAGTATTCCTAAGATATCCGTCCGTATGCCTCAGTAAATTATCTTGCTATCCACTGATAGTAAGTATGAGTGTAAGAAGAGGATGAGATAGGGGACAGGGGAATACGACTATAAATGGTCGATACTCTGTAACAACAAGGAAATAATCTTTTCTCTATCCATCTCTTTGTTCGTCATCTTTTCTCAATTTTTCGATAGTTTCTGGTAGATCCAGAAATAAATTCGATATATTAATTTGGGACATAAACTCCGAATTGACCAAAATTGTTTGTATGGATGAATTGGTTGCTTTGATTGCTATGGTTGATAGGTATAATTTAGTTTTTAAACTGAGAATTTTGAAATTGCATCTATATATCTGTCTATTCTTTGGGTCCGGATATATTCTACGAATGGTTAGTTATTCCTTCGAACTGACCGATGCCCCTGCATATTTCGTAGATCTGGATAACCCGAGTATCTTGTGAGTGTTAAACAGATTCGTTCTTGTATCTATTATTGATATTCTGATTTGGTAAGCCAAATGCAGAATAGATATTCAGTTTGAGTTGATGAAATATTTTTCATCTATCTTTGTATCTCCTTGGTAATTTCGAGGACGAAATTCTTTTAAGGGGGGAAGTCTGTAACGACCCCGAATTTTAATTAAATTTAAATTGATAATTTATTGAATGGTTGAATTAAAATTGTGAAATAAATCGATGAAGTAATGCGAGTTTCCCCAAAATCGAATAAAAATGCGTTAAATCATCTAAATTTAAAATGTTGTATATATATGTAGATATATACATATATTGGTTTGAATTTAAATAGTAAATAAATTGTTTAATAATAAATGATGATAATAAATATTAGAAAGGAAGACAAAGCATTTAATACAACATATATATGTAGAAATGCAGCTGTACATATGAACAAAAAGATAAGTGTGAAAACAAAACAAAAATATACCTAAGTATGTAAACAAGTAAAGGCTTCCAATACAAGCCAAGTAACAAATGCAAATATCTTTAGTACATAAGAAAATACCAGCCGAAAGCAAAGATAATAGAATATCTTTGTACAAATAAACAAAGTATGTATATCTTCATTTGTACAGCCGAGAAGAAGAATAAGTATATTAGTACAAAACAAATTAATGCAGCCCCCAAATGGTACCTATCAGCCACGAGATAAGGAAAAAATATCACTGACCTTGGTACAAAAGGAAATTTATAACTCTGTACAAACTTTATTACTTTGTACAAACCAAATAATATCACTTGTGCAAGATAATTTATCAACCTGGTGACTTCATTTCTTTATATCAACATCCTTCTCATTTTAATTTCGTTCCATTTCAAACCTGAGAAAAACAAAAGCAACATCTTTAAAACTTCAAACAACAAATACAATCAACATAAAATCAGAGATCAAAAAGAGGATTGAAGATAAGAGCTTCAGCCTGCAAAAATTCAAACTGCTGTTTCAACATAAATGCAGCTCTCTGCTCCAATCTTTCCAGAGGTGAGTAACATCACTTTAAACAATTTAAAAGTATAAGCTTGTTGCAAGTTATATCTGTGAACAGGTATGGGTGAATACATATATGAATTCTCTGAGTATTTGGAAAATGGAAATATTGTGTACAGGTTGTTGGTTATATATTTCCTCTATCTTAGATGCTAATAAGATTTTGATTCAAAAAGAAAAACATTCCTTCTTAATCTACTTGCTCTTTGGGATTAATGTTAAAACAGGAATGGTTTGTTATGGGAGATACCCAAGATTTAAAAACTCATTCAAGTCAAACAACTTGTTAATTGTTCTGGAAACTAAGATAACTGAACAAAACTTTATATAAGTCAAATTTCAAATTTATTTAATTCATGAATTCAAGTATATAGTCTGAATCCTTATACTGTAACGTGATTTTTAAAGCAAGAATCCTAAATTTTAGATGGGGGGTAAATGAGCAGTTCGAGGATGAAAAAAAAATGGGTTTTGATCGAATTCTTGCGTTCGGTGGCTCTAGAGGGGTCGGCATTTAACGTGGAGGTGGAGGAGCGATTAGAGATCAGGGGAAAAATACTGCGATGGTCGGTAGATGGACGTGGTGGCGGCGGCGAGCAATTAAAAAATTTTAAACCTAGTTTTAACGTCGATGAGTAACTGGCCTCGTTCGTCATTTACGCTAGATCGAGTGTGACCGGACTTGGTGGGGGTGAACTGGAGACGTAGACGGAGACGTGGACGGAGTTGGGGCAGCTCCGGTGGGCTGAGCGGCGGTGGCGAGATGGTTTTCGATGAGCCATGTTGTTCCAGGTGAAGTTCGATTTACTCGTTTTTCGATTCTTGGCAATTTCGTCGGAGCTGGAACATTGGGATCACTGGTGGGGTCGATTGCGACGGGTTGATGGTCAGAGGAATGGTCGAAATTGGTCAAGGGACTGTTGCACGTACACGGTGCACGTGTATATCGGAGGACTGTAAAATGTTTGGGGAAGATGAAGGCTATCTGGAAGTCGAGTTCGAAGTTACTCGTGTGTTTGTCTAGGGTAACTCGCGTTTTACTCGAAGCATCGGGTGAAATGACTCGAAGTCATTTTTGATTAGCTCGGATCTGTTAACTAGATTCCAGGTTCCAGGATTTAGAACTTTGAAAATAATAATGTACCAGGGTTTTTAGGAGAATCAAGCAAGATATTTTTAAGATATTGGGATAATCTGGATTTCAAAGAAGAAAAAAAAATTGTTAAAGCAAGTTTTTCAAACAAGTTAAATTTATTTAGTTAATACTTTAACAATGTTTTTAACATCTATTTTTTTTAGTAATTAAGTTAAGTATGAAATTTATTAACATTTAAAGTTGGAGTTAATATTAAATTGATTTTCAAAGTTTTAAGAAGATTTCTTTGAAAATGTTAATTAAGTGAATAATTAATATTAATTGATTATTTTCAGAAAGTAATTAAGAATAATTACTTTTTTTTTGTAATTAGTAATGAATTAAGTAATTTAATTAATTAATGGTTATAATTGATTAACTAATAAATTAGAGATAAATGAAATGGGAAATTTATTAATTAAGAAATTAAAGGATTAATTAATAATGGCAATTAATCGAGATTAATTTAATATTTAAAGATTAATTGATTCATTGATTTAGAAATGCTTAGTTAATAATTAAGGGTTAACTAATAAATTTGAAAGAAAGATTTTCAAATAATTTGTAATTAAATCATGATAATTAACTCGGATTAATAATTGAAACATCTTATTTAAATTAATCAGTTGATTAATAAATTCACTTGTGAATGTTTAGATTCCATTGAATGTTAGATTGTTTGATATCCCTAATATATGATGCTTTGTGATACATTCTGATTTATGTTGTGATCTGAAATTTACTTATCTGTGACCTTTATATATCTATGATCTGTGAATGTACGATAAGCGTTGTTCTTATACCGCTTATCGAACTATATTTCTGTATTCTGATATGTGATGATTCATTGTGTTGCACTATTGTGTAAAACCCCTGGACTACACCTTTACACACACAAATATGGATTTTACGTGGAAATCGGTTAAGTCACAGATAATTTAAATTTGATGATTTTGAAATTGGAATTTTAATTTCAATTGATTTTGAAATTAGAAATTTGGGTTTAAAGTGAAAAGCTTTTGAAATAGAATTTCAAAGATAAAAGTTATTTTGAATAACTTAATCGAGTTTTGAAAATTTAAATAATTTGATTTAAATTTGAATTCAAGTTTGGAATTGAATCCTATGATTTGAAACTAGGGATTAAAGATGATATAAATGTGTTTATATAAAATTGAACCATTTAAAAGTATAATTTTGAGAATTTGGATTTAACCCAAGAACCTTAACTCGTATGAATAAATCAGATTTTCTGAAATGAAACTGTTTGTTTTCAAAAGATAAAAGCTTTCAAATAAGCAATGAAATTCCAGTTTAATTAAAGGAATTTCAATATTGAAGTGAAGATGGTTTTCCAAGTTGTGAATAAATTGTTTTGAAAAGCTATGATTTGAATCTGTTATCTTTAACAGATTTAAAATAATGATTGGTTTAAATCATTTGAAATGGGATTGTTTTGAAAGCTATAAGTTAAATCTTGATTTAAAGGTTTAACGAGTTAATCAAATTGAAATGGAAATTAATTTGGAAAATCTGTGAATGAATCTTTTGTTTAAAAGATTAAAGTGTGGAAACTGTTTAAACCGTAAAGGTTGAATCTTTTTGTTTAAAAGATTTGAAATGGTAATCGATTGAAATCATTTGAAAAGAAAGATTTTGGGTAATAAGTTGTGACTTAATTGAAATCCCATATCCATATGTTTTTAAATATTTCGCTCACTATTCGGTTTAGCCGGGAGAGGACCTTTGGGTCGTATAACCCATTCCGAATATGTGATACGTCGTATATGGATAGCATTTGAAGACCGGATATTTTTGAAAACGGAAGGATTACCGTCGAGTTACTCTGCATCGGCCGATATAGAGGTTTTATCATCCTTAGTGACGGGAAGTCCGGACGTGATTGGAAATTATCCGGAATTGCAAGGGCTTCGTGAGAAGTGCCTTCGGTTCTGTTCGATCCCGGAACAGACTTGTATGGATTGTATGTCTGACATTACACTTTGAGATATAAAGCAGATTTCAAATACATTTCTGTTGGTGGCGGAGAATTTATTCTCTTAGCTTAACACCCTTCTCTGAGACGTACGAGCTCAGAGGTTATGTAGTTGAAATTTATCAGCGATATATCCCAATTTGGTAATGTGGCATGCTAAGTGTTGCTGTGTGATGATCAGTGTTTGATCATTTGTGATATGATCATTTATTTGATCATTTATCTTTGTGATCATAGGTTGATCATCTGTTGACCCAAAGCATGGCTTTGTGACAAAGCGTAGCTTTGTGGACGAGACTTCGTCAGGACCTCACTACCCGGAAATGGTCGAAACAGGATCGTTGCGGCAAGGTTATGAGGGTCGCGCCCTTTAGGGTATGTCATTTCCTTCTGGAAAGGGGTGGTATCATGGTATGGAGCCCAGATACTTACTCATGTGGATACACTTTCTTTATGATGTGTGATGTTGGATACCGAGCTCGGATAAAGGTCCCAAAGGACCGGGAGGTGGCATATTCGTGAGTTACCTGTTACAGGGGTAACCCGGCCTTGTTTTTGCAGAGAGCAGTTTGTCTCTCGGGGCGTCCCGCCAGAGGCGTTCCCATGCGGCGGAAGGAAGTTCCTTAGCCTGACCATTTGTTGGAAATCCATTTCTCCAATACGGAACTTGTACGGTTTTAGTTGTAGAACCTGCCATTTACGTACGGTGGTCACCACTGTTTAGATGGTAGCTATAGTAGGCATACGATACTGGTCGTATGTTGGCTAAGATTAATATTATACTTTCGAAATTTTTTCTGCACTATGCACTAATAATAATAATCCAATGATTTGCGTAGTAAGCATGTTTGACTATCATAAGAAGAAATCTCCTCCAATTCTGCGTTTGCATTGTGTGTGTGGCGGGAGGTCTTATGGTAGTTTCATTTTCTAAAAAGCATTGCGGATTTCAATGTTTAAAACCTTTTGTGTTTGTTTAAAAATAAACTGTTTTTGTTGCTCACACCAGTCCCATGACTGATCCGGAGTTTATTGTTCCCTTCCTAAACTCTGGGTGCTCATAATTTTCCACACGAGCAGTCTAGAGTTGGGTTTCTTTTCAGATATTCAGGTTTAGTAGATTATCTGGAGCTAGTTCATTCATCGGAGTTGCTTATCTTGGAGTTGTGGATTCATTCTCTTTTGTAGATCATTTGGAGATCTCTTCCATGTGATGTTATTTTCCGCTGCTATTTCTTGTATCTCTGATATTTGTTGTATCATCTCTGTTGTATATTGATATTCATTGTATCACTCTGTTGTATCAGATATTGTATATCAATGTATTATTCTTTTCTTCCGCTGTGTTATTTACTTAATTGTGTTATAGCTCCGGCGAATCGGATTTGTACGGTCGAATCTGCGGCATTCTAGTACAATGTGAAGTACGGATGTTGATTTTCAAGCGGGCAAAAGCCGAGTCGTCACATTATGAATCGGGTATTCTACGAATATCTCGATGAGTTTATCCTTGTATTTATTGATTGTGGATGAAAATAACAAATTTAAAATTTGCAAATCTTTTTAACAAGATATTTATAAGTATGATTGGATTTTGTTCTTAAAACGAGCAAAGAATATTTGTAAACTTTTTAAGAGACTTGTTTATCATATCGAAGATGATTTTGTGTTGTTTTGCCCATTGAGTGCTTTAAGAATTTTGGTCGATGCGCTTGATCAACGTTATCGATAGGAATTTCCTAAACGCTATGATGAGATAGACAGACACAGTAAACTGACTTGTAATAAGTAAATTTTTCTAAAAAGATGATTACATCAAGTTAATTATAATTTTGAATGTCTTACCTTTTTGGGAAAGAGGATCATTTAAAAGAACTCTTTTCCGATGCTTTTATGCTTTTATTCTTGCGATTCCCGAAGGGAACCAAGAATTGATTTTTTGTACCGATACTAGTCGTATTGGTTTGAATGCCATTTTCTTGCTAAGGAAATGTGTTATCACATTTGCTTCTTGACAATTAAAGCTTGTCGAGACTAGATATGCCATTCATGATCTGGTGCTGGCGGCTATTGTTTTCGCTCAAAGATTTTGGCGTCATTATCTTTTGGGAGAGAAATTTGTTCTCTATACCAATCTTAAATCTTTGAAGTATTTATTTTCTCAAAAGGAACTCAATTTGCGTCAACAACGTTGGCTCGAGTTCCTTGCATCTTATGATCTTGATATTTTTATATTTTCGGAAAGGGCAATCGTGTTGTCAATGCCCTTAAGCCGTGAGTAGCAAGCAGTTGTTTCTATGATGATATCCGAATGGAATAATCTCGAGACTTTAACCACTTATGAGGTTCGAGATCGTAAATCCCATCCATGTTCATCTCTTGTTTTGTGTAGCCTTGAGGCTCATCCTTCTCTTTTGGACTATAGCTCTTTTGGCAGAACTCTATGTCCTGTTATATTGCATGGAGTTCCTACTTCTATTGTTAACAATCGTAATCCATTATTTTTCTAGTGGATTTTTGTGAGGTCTTCAAAATCTTTGGGAACAAAGCTTAATTTTTGCACCGCTTATCATCCTCAATCCGATGGCCAATCGAGCGTGTGAATCAAACTCTTGAAGATCTCTTTCGTGCATGTGTTCTTGATTTTGGTGGAAGTTAGGAAGATCTTACGTCTCTTGTTGTGTTTTCTTCCTATAGTAAGCTTCCAATCTTGTATTGGTGTTCTTTTGTATTTCACCTATGATGGGTGTTGTGCGTTCCAGTCGATTGGGAAAGATAGCACCTCGATATGTTGGTCCATTTCCCATCACCAAACGCATTGGTTCTGTGGCTTATCGCTTTTTATTACCGGCTCAATTCTTTTGCTATTTATGACGTTTTCCACGTCTCTTTACTACGGAAATACCTTAGGGATTCCAATTTTTATCCTTGAGCCCGGTGTAATTGAAGAAATTGAAGTTTCGCCAAATTTGACTTATGAGCAACATTCTATTCGTATCATTGCTTCGGAGGTTGAACGCCTTCGAAATAAAGATGTTCTTCTTGTGAAAGTTCAATGGTCCTCAAATCCTAAGGATTGCTCTTGGGAATCTAGGGAATTCATCAAGCGAACACATCCGGACTTACTCTCTCGTGCTCATTAAGGTGAACTTCTTATTTCAAAATTTCTTCTCTTTGTATTGATATGCTTTTATAGTTGTTACCCTTTGATTTCTTCTTTATTATTGCGAGGACGCAATTTCTTTAAGGATGGGAGTCTGTAACAACCCGCATATTTTACGATTCGAATATTTAAATGTTTAATTTAAATATAGCATCGTTAATCGGATTTTAGTCCGAAAAAGTCACTATTCGAAGAAGAACAGCCGAATTAGTGAAAAGTCTATGTGGATAGTGTTATTTGGTGGCGCCAATGTGAAAACACCTTCAAGCGTAGATTCAGACGTCTGAACTGGGTCGTTCAGACGTCTGAAATTGTTTGAATCAAACCAGAGAGGAAACAGGCTAAAATAGCCATTTTCAGACGTCTGAAATCCCCAAGTCAGACTTCTGAATATTGTTCTAAGACAACATTTATTTTTCCAGATTCAGACGTCTGAATCATCTATTTCAGACGTCTGAAAGAAGTCTGAGAACTCTTATTTTTCCAGATTCAGACGTCTAGTTTAGACATTTCAGACGTCTGAATCAAGAATGAAGTTGAGATTCAACAATTTGGACTCAAGACCAATTCCATTGAGTTCAAAATGGTGTTTGCGACTTTTTTAGGTATAAACATCGATATGTTTTGAGTTGGGTAAAATCTCGAAGTTTACAACTAGGGCTTTGGGTTTGAGTTTCAGCCCATTAACCCAACATATCAACCCAACTCCACTCCACTCCTCTTCACTCCTTCATAATATTTCCTAACACTCAAGCTTTAGAAAAATGGGGGAAGAGAAAAAGAATTAGAATTCTTAAGCCTTAATCTTCTTTGCAAATTCAAGTTCTAGCTCCAAAATTCAAGGAAAAGCTTTGGTAAGCATCTCCTCCTTCTTCTCCAACTCATTCTCTCTTTAATTTCAGAAATTTCCTAAACCTAACTTAGGAAATGTTCTTCTTTTGAGCTTAGATTCAAGCTTCTAGAGTTGAAGTTGAAGAGTAGTCGATCTTCCTTTGCTTTCAAGCCTCTCCTTCATCGTTTTTGGGTTTAAAGGTGAGATTTTTATCTCACATTTAAGTCTATACCTATCTTTGATGTTAGGCATGAATTCCTAACACTTATTTATGTTCATTTGCTTTTCATTTGAATTGATTTGGTGAACATTCCAATTTTTAGCGTTTGAAGTCAAAATCTATGAAAAATCCTTATATAGTTGTTGGGCATGTTGGTTGGGGTGTATTGGTGAGTCTTTAAGGTTGGGTAGTCGTTTGGCGTAAACCTCTAGCCATCGTCACTCATCCGATTGCTTCCGATATCATTTGGCCATCATTGGCCTAGGCAAAGTATTGCTTGAGCCCCAGTTTCAGACGTCTGAAATATACAATTCAGACGTCTGAATCTGCTTGTCTCAGCCCAATTTGCCTATTTTGTGTGGGATTCCAATTTTTATCGATTCGTGATTGTCCAATTTATTGTTATCATCTATTATTGATGACTTTTTTTCCGGGACTTTTGAGAATATCCATTTTGATGGATTCGGTATCGATTTATTTGGATTTGATTCACGTCTTCGTCTGTGAATTTTTGATGATTGATTGTTTCTACAACATTTTTGTGATTTGTCACTTTAAAATACAAAGGTTTTTATAGTAGTAGTAAATATTCAACTCCTTTACAAAGATGATTTCATACTCTATTTTTAATACAAAGCTCGTTTATAAAAAAAAATTCTAATCTATTAGTATATACAAACATTTACCTCATTCGTATGAGAAAATTTAATTAAACGGCTTAGCAAAACAAGTGGTATGAAACGCTTGCGTTTACTTCATCGGTTAATTCTTGGACTTGTTCGATTGAACTCTTGTGACAATTTTCGAGTGAAAATCTACAATCTGTTCGTAAATATTTTAGTTAAGCTAGTGGTTATGGGACATGAAGCTAAACTCTTATATTTACTAGCTTAGTGTAATCGACACTTCTTGATGATCGATGATGATCATTTTATGATTTAGACTAGCGATGTGCGATGTCTCTTTGCCCGCGTGGGAGACTATACCCTGCTCTTTTGAGCTTCGTCTCATTTTTATGGGCTAGCGACCCATGGTCTTTGGACCATTCGTGGAGCAATCGGCTCATTAAGTCGGTGCATGGGGTGTATCTTTTTAGGTGCATCGATGTTCGACTAGGCATGGGGTGTATCTTTTTAGGTGCATCGATGTTAGTTTATGCATGGGGTGTATCTTTTTAGGTGCATCGATGTTCGACTAGGCATGGGGTGTATCTTTTTAGGTGCATCGATGTTAGTTTATACATGGGGCGTATCTTTTCAGGTGCGTCGATGTTCGACTGTGCATGGGGCATATCTTTCTAGGTGCTTCGATGTTCGGTTTATGGTTAGCGACCATTGAATACCGTTCCGTTTGTGATACACGTGTTGGTGAGTTTTCATACTCCCGTTTGTGATAGGCCTTCCCCCTTTTGTGATTTCTGGATTTCTCGTTGTGATTTCTAGAATTTGTGTTTCACCTATTTTCGTGGATTGGCATTGATATGTTTTGTCAATATTTGTGTTTTGGTGAATTATTTAAAGAATGTGATTCTTTTTGGTGCCTTGAGAAGATTTGAGTTATTGTATGATTTTTGTTGTTATTTGATGTATACCTGACATAGTATGGCATTTCCTTGTTATCATACGTTTTGGGTCATACCTCTTATTCTATCTCATTTTACCTGGTATTTATAGCTAGACTGATCCGTTGATTATTTTCTTCTTAAATAATACTCGGGTCAGACCGAGATGTTACAGGTGCTTCTGCTTGACTCCTCATCTGGGACTATTATCTGACTTTTGGCTAACTACTTTAGCATTGTAGTTTTTGTTAGTATACATTTGAGATGGAGACTCCTTGTTGTATACTTAACCTTTTGTCTAGCACTTGTATCTATTCTGTTGTGATGTAGTGGACCTTCTATGACCACTACTTTGATGTACACTTTCATGTGTTATATTCATATCTTATTCCGCCTTTGTGATATGAATATCTGTAACTGATTTGTTGTGACGCCCCACCTCTATACCCACGCTAGCCAAGAACACTACGGTGTAATGCTATCAACTAGCACGGAGGATAAGGCTGTTGAGGAGCGACCATCCATGTAACT
This sequence comes from Allium fistulosum, assembly GCA_030737815.1. Classification (NCBI taxonomy): domain Eukaryota; kingdom Viridiplantae; phylum Streptophyta; class Magnoliopsida; order Asparagales; family Amaryllidaceae; genus Allium; species Allium fistulosum. The sequence continues at coordinate 338,278,109 of CM060904.1, read as the reverse complement.
TCTTTGAGCAAGCACCGATATGTCAGATAGTATAGAATGAACTTCATTTAAGGAGGAAGTCCGACATACCGATACAAACCCAAAGCTATCACACAATGGCTATAAATATTCTTCGGAAACAAACATAGAAGTAATCATAACATAAATCAGTCATAGACATCCATATCACAAAGGCGGAAAAAGATATGAATATAAATATAACACATGAAAGTGTACATCAGAGTAGTGGTCAGAAAGATCCACGATAATACAAAAGAATAGCAACGCGTGCTATACAAAAGAATAAGTACACAACATAGAGTCTATATCTCAAATGTGTACAATCCAAAAACTACTAATCTAAGTAGTTAGCCAAAAGTCAGAATAATCACAGAAGAGAAGTCAAGCAGAAGCACCTGTAACATCTCGGTCTGACCCGAGTATTATTTATAAGAAAATAATAAACGGATCAGTCTAGCTATAAATATCAGATGATATGGTATAAAATAAATAATATGGCATGAACAGATAACAACCATAACGGCATACTACTATAAGTATGTAAATGATAATCAACAAGAGATTTATCAATATCACAAGAATCTTCTCAAAGATAAAATAGGGCATCATACCCTAAACTTGTATTCATAACAAGTCAATGACACACAAATTCACCAATGCACAAAAATTGATAAAACTTATCAATGGAAATCACGAAAATTGGTGAAGCACAAAATTCCAGAAATCATCACAAGAAATCCAGAAATCACAAGAAGTGGGAGGCCAATCACAAAACGGGAGTGTGAAAACTCACCAACACATGTAACACAAGACGAGATGTTATCTCATGGTAGCTAATCATTAGTTTTGAATCGAAACTCCACAAGAATGGTCCGAAGACCGTGGGGCGCTACCCCATATATGTGATGGTGAAACATCACACAAACGGGGTTTAGTCTCCCTCGTAGACAAAGAGACATCGCACAATTGCTAGTCTAAATCAAATCACAAAAATGATCGTCATGATCATCGAGAAGTGTCAATCACACCAAGCTAGTAAATATATGAGTTTAGCTTCATGTCCCATAACCACTTGCTTAACTTAAATATTTACGAACAAGCTGTGAATCTTCACTAGAAAATTGTCACAAAAGGTTAAATCGAACAAGTCCAAGAATTAACCGACGAAGTGAACGCAAGCGTTTCATACCACTCTTTTTACTAAGCCGTTTAATTAGATTTCTCATCCGAGTGAGGTAAAGGCTTGTATATACTAGTAGATTAGAAAACGGTTTGAGAAAAAGAGCTTTGTAGTAAAATAGTGTTGAAATCGCTTTGATGAAAGAGTTTTGATATTCACTACTAGTATTGAAGCCTTCACATTTTTAAAGTGACAAGTCACAAAACGATTGTTGAAACAAATCGCATCACAGAATTTCACATTCGAAGACGTGAGAAAAATCCAAGGAAATCAGTTCCAAAACCATCATAGTAGAAATATACTTGCGACCTAACATGGTCGAATTAAAGTGCAGCGACTTTAACTCAAATAGGTCGAACGACCTAAGGGTAGAATGCCGTGCGACCTAACATGCTACGACCCAGTGGTCGAGCGATTTAAGGGGTCATGCGACCTAAAGTAATTAGCGATTTAAGGGGTCATGCGACCTAAAGTAATTAAGGTCTAACGACCTAAAGAAATCAAGGCCAAGCAACCTAAGGGAGAGCAGGTCAAACGACCTAATGGGTTGCGACTTAGGGGGTGAGCGACCTAAGCTCGCGACCTAAGGGGTGGAGGCTGAGCAACCTATCAACCCAAGCGACTCAGTGTGGCCGAGCGACCTATCAATAGGACTAGCGACCTATAGGAGATGCGACCTAAGGTCCAAGCGACCTAAGGTGGAGAGGTCGAGCGACCTAAAGGAAATGCGCGACCAAACTGGGTTTGCGACCTAAAGTGGGCGCGACCTAACTGGCGCGACCTAAGGCCTTACGACCTAAGGGAAACAAGGTCTTACGACCTAAAGGTTGCAACCTAGAGCGGCAACAGAATCGAGCGACCTAAATGCCAACGACCTAAAGTTATAAACAAGGCTGAGCGACCTATTGATGCCGAACGACCTAAATGCTCGCGAGCTAGGAAACAACCTAACGAAGGAAAACAGGACGACCTAATTGGTCGCGAACTAATATTGTTTTAGATCGCCGAGCGACCTAGGGGATAAACGAGCTAACGAGCAGGCAAGGCCAGACGAGTTAATTCCAACGACCTAGCGACCTAAGCCACGCGAACGACCTAAGCCTAGAACGAAGATTTGAAGGCATGTCTTCTCCAATGCCGAACGACCTAAGCCCAGAATTTTTGCCAAAACACTAAAAATTGGGGTTTTCACCAATTCAATCCAAACCAAATGCAAATGCATGCGCACAAGTGATAAGGAATCATTCCCAACAGTCCAATGACAGTTATAGGCAAGATGTGAGATTAAAAATCTCACATTTGCACCAAAAACCAATGAAGATGAAGCTTGAAGAAAAACAAGGGGCAACAACAAGCTTGAATCAATGTCTTCACTTGAATTCAGAGAAGATGTTGGATTAGCAATGAAGATTAAAGCTTTGGAGTTTTAATTTCCCATTCCCTCCATCATTTTTGAAGAAGCTTTGATGAAAATGCAAATAGAGATGAAGTAATGAAGAAAAGGAAGGGGTTGGGCTGAGTCAATGTAGGGTTCAGCCCCAAACCAAAGGTCAAAGCAAAAAGTGACGCTATCTCCAAACATATTGAAGTTTACACTCAAAAAGATCGCAAACGTCATTTTGAACTCAATGGAAGTGGTCTTGAGTCCTAAATTGACCGTATGCAAAAAGTAGCTTTTCGGACCAAAATCCGATTAACGATAAAATATTTAAATAAAATATTTAATATAAAATCAATAAATATGCGGGTTGTTACAAACTCCCCTCCTTAAAGAAATTGCGTCCTCGCAATATATAAGATGGAAATAAAAAGTAACAACCGTAAAAGCATATTACCATAAAAGAGATTTGAAATAAGAAGTTTACCTCAAAGCGCATGAGAAAGTAAGTCCGGATGTGTTCGCTCGATGAATTCTCTAGTTTCCCAAGAGCAATCCTTAGGATTTGAGGACCATTGAACTTTAACAAGCGGAACATCTTTATTTCGAAGTCGTTTGATCTCCGAAGCAGTAATTCGAATAGGATGCTGCTCATAAGTTAAATTAGGTGAAACTTCAATCTCTTCCACAACACCGGGCTCAAGAATAGAATCGGAATCCCAAAGGCACTTCCGTAATTGAGAAACGTGAAACACGTCATGCATGGCAGAAAACTGAGCCGGTAATGAAAGGCGATAAGCCATGGAACCAATACGTTTAGTGATAGGAAATGGCCCAATGTATCGAGGCGCTAATTTTCCCGATCGATTGAAACGTACAACACCTTCATAGGGGAAACACGAATAAATACAAGATCTCCCACAGAAAATTGTAATTTTCTTCTTCGGTTATCGGCATAGGATTTTTGTCTACTCTGGGCTTCTTTCATCCTATGACGAATAAGATCAATCTTTTCTGTGGAATCTCGAATAAAATCTGGACCTAAAACCAGTTTCTCACCGGCCTCAAGCCAACAAGAAGGGGATCGGCATAGCCTTCCATAGAGTGCCTCAAAAGGAGCCATACCAATACTAGATTGGAAGCTATTATTATAGGAAAATTCAACAAGTGAAATATAATCTTCCCACTTTCCACCGAAATCAAGCACACAAGCACGAAGGATATCTTCAAGAGTTTGATTCACACGCTCAGTTTGTCCATCGGACTGGGGGTGATAAGCGGTGCTAAAATTAAGCTTCGTTCCCAAAGCTTTTTGAAGACTCTTCCAGAATCCACTAGTAAATAATGGATCACGATCACTAACAATAGAAGTAGGGACTCCATGTAGTTTAACAATTTCTTTGATAAAGAGTTTGGCCAGAAGAGGAACGGTTCGGTTCGACCGAACAGGAATAAAATGGGCAGACTTAGTAAGTCTGTCAACGATCACCCATAAACTATTATGATCCGAACGAGAACGGGGAAGGCCATCAATAAAATCCATGGAAATTTGATCCCACTTCCAAACTGGAATTTCCAATGGTTTCAATAACCCACCTGGCTTTTAATGTTCAGCCTTGACAAGTTGGCAAGTCATGCAACACTTAACAAAGTTAGCAACATCAGATTTCATTCCCTCCCAGTAATAAAGTCATTTCATATCCGCGTACATTTTACTACTACCGGGATGAATGGAAAATTTGGAATGATGAGAATCTTCTAAAATATCTTTACGAACATCTCTAGTATTTGGTACGATAAGTCTACCAAATTTTCGAATGCCGCCACGAAAATCAATATCGAAGTTTTTCAAACCTTCAATATCGGTTTTATCCTTAAGATTTTGGCCAAGCAAAGCCAATTCAGGATCTAGCTGTTGAGCTTCAAGAATGCGGTCTAAAAGAGAAGGACGAGCCTCAAGGCTACATAAAACAAGAGATGAACATAGATCGGAGACACGATCTCGAATTTCACAAGTGGATAAAATCTCGAGATCCCTCCATTCGGATATCATCATAGAAACAACCGCTTGTTGCTTGCGACTAAGTGCATCGGCAACTCGATTTCCCTTTCCGGGAGTATAAAGGATATCAAGGTCATAAGAGGCAAGGAACTCGAGCCAATGCTATTGACGCAAATTAAGTTCCTTTTGAGAAAATAAATATTTCAGAGACTTATGATCGGTATAAAGCACGAATTTCTCCCCCAAAAGATAATGTCGCCAAATTCGAAGGGCGAAAACGATAGCCGCGAGTTCTAAATCATGTGTAGCATATCTAGTCTCAGCCGGCTTCAATTGCCTAGAAGCGTAAGCAATAACACGTTCTTTTTGCATAAGAACGGCACCCAAACCAATGCGACTAGCATTGGTATAGACAACAAAATCTTGATTCCCTTCGGGAATAATAAGAATGGGAGCATCAGAAAAGAGTTCTTTTAATTTCTGAAAAGAAGTTTCACATTTGTCCGACCAAATGTATTTAACACCTTTCTTTGTTAAGCCAGTAAGAGGCACGACAATCTTAGAAAAGTCTTTTATGAAACGGCGGTAATAACCAGCCAATCCGAGAAAGCTACGGATTTCAGTCATGCTCTCCGGTCTCTTCCAATTTTGAATCGCTTTAATCTTTGAAGGATCCACAGATATTCCAGATTCGGAAATAATATGACCGAGAAACTTCACACTAGATTGCCAAAAGTGGCATTTAGAAAATTTTGCCTTTAATTGATTGCTCCTAAGAGTTTCCAATACAATCCGAAGATGCTTTTCATGTTCCTCCTCGGTTTTAGAATACACAAGAATATCATCAATAAAGATGAGGACAAACCGATCGAGAAAATCTTTGAAAACTCGATTCATAAGGTCAACGAAATAAGCCGGAGCATTCGTTAAACCAAATGGCATAACTAGCCATTCATAAGATCCATAACGAGTACGGAATGAAGTCAAAGGAATACTATCCTCTGCAATACGAAGCTGATGAAAACCGGTAGCCAAGTCCAATTGTGAAAAGACTCTAGCACCACTAAGCTGATCAAATAGATCATCAATCCGAGGCAAAGGATATTTATTCTTAATAGTTAGATCATTAAGCTTGCGGTAGTCAACTCAAAGCCTAAGTTTACCATCGGACTTATTTACAAAAATAGCTGAAGCTCCCCAAGGCGAGGAACTAGAGCGAATAAGTTGCTTCGTCTCCAACTCGGATAGTTGTTTGCGCATCTCTTCATTCTCCTTATTGGACATGCGATAAGGAGGACGAGTAATTGGTTGAGCTCTAGGTATAAGATTAATTTTGAACTCAATTGCTCGCTTAGGTGGTAGTCCTAAAACGGGCTCAAAGATGTCGGAAAATTCACGAACGACGCGAATAAGAGAAATGACATCTTCCTCATCATCATTATCATCATCACGAGGATTTAAAGAATATAAAGATGCAACCAAAGCGGAATCCGAATCTTTAAGAACAATAGAAATCTGCTTAACAGATAGTGGATGTCGAAGACAAATAGTCCGCTCAGGACATAGGATATGAGCTTCGTAACGATTAAGCCAATCCATACCCAAAATCATTCCAAAGCCTAAGTAACGCATGACATGCAAATCGGCTAGGAGAGAAAAATCACACAAAATAATCTCGACATCTTTACAAAGCAGACTAAGAGTTGCGGATCCACCAACCGGATTCGCAATCCTTAAAGAAGTCATTAAAGCAACAACACTTAAGGAAAAATTATCGACTAGTTCCTTTGATATAAAAGAATAGGATGCACCCATATCAAAGAGAACTCTAATAGGTTGATCATGAAATATAATAATGCCATCAAGGACAGAATGAGACGTACCTTGACCGCGAGGTGTGTTGCCAGGGGCTTGAGCCACATTAAGCTTTCCCTCCTTCTTGCCCTGAAGTCTGGGGCATAAATGTATATAATGATCTGGGCTTTTACAATAGCGACAATAACGGCGCTTTGAACACTTGTTCGCCAAATGGTCCTTAGAACCACAGTTATAGCATTGCCCGGAACTAGGGGTAGAAGTCTTTGCTGCCGGAGGTGCAGGTTTCCCCTTTTTGTTGGGCTAAGGATCTTTGAATTTGTTTGGTCTCTTCTTGTTGTTGAAGTTTGGTTTGGAAGCCACCACTTCAACATCACTGTCCTTATCAGCCTCTTCAAGACGAAGAGCGATATCAATGAGTTGGTCAAAAGAAACTTCTAACTTTAGAAGTAATGGCTTTTTGAGGTTCTTTTTTAAGCCATAGACGAATCTCTGGTTCTTCTTCAATGGGGTGTTGATGTACTCAACCCCATATTTAGACAGTGACTCGAAGGATGCGACATAATCTGTCACAGAGGATTCACCTTGAACAAGGTCTATGAACGTCGAGCCAATGTCACTTTCTCTGCTTCTGGTACGAATTTTAATTCGAAGCATTCCCGGAATTGCTCCCAGGTGAGATCTGCTTCATTAATTTCAGAAATAAGAAGTTCGTACCAATCCAATGCTCTCTCTTGGAGCATATTGGATGCCACCTGAACACGGTGAAGATCGACAAGATTCATGCGAGAAAAGATTCGATCGCATGTTCTTAACCAAGCCTGGACCTCGATAATAGTTTCGGAACCTTTGAATGGTTTCCCACCCAAGTTGGTATAATCGTTGCACAAGCATGCAAACCCAGACTTAGGATGAGTAGGTTTCGGATTAGAACCAGCTGCCTGAGCATTCTTTACTAAATCAAGAAGCTGTTGAGTAGTCATAAAAACTCCATCCTGGGGAGTGACAGTAGATGGACCGGCTCTAGGACGGCCTGGTCTAGACATTCTCTCCTTCAAGAAAGAGAGAAGAAGAAAAGTTATTCTCCAAATAAATATCAAGCAAATCTTGATAGATAAACAAGGATTCGTAGAAGGAAATAGGATAAATCGGTACGAAAACTCGAATTAAATCCTAAGGCATGACTCCTAAGTTGGACTTAGGACGATGATCCTTGTTAAGTTATTCTACATTGTTCCGAAGTTTGCCTCCGATACCAAGCTGTGACGCCCCACCTCTATACCCACGCTAGCCAAGAACACTATGGTGTAATGCTGTCAACTAGCACGGAGGATAAGGCTGTTGAGGAGTGACAATCCATGTAACTTCTTTGAGCGAGCACCGATATGTCAGATAGTATAGAATGAACTTCATTTAAGGAGGAAGTCCGACATACCGATACAAACCCAAAGCTATCACACAGTGGCTATAAATAATCTTCGGAAATAAACATAGAAGTAATCATAACATAAATCAGTCACAGACATCCATATCACAAAGGCGGAAAAAGATATGAATATAAATATAACACATGAAAGTGTACATCAGAGTAGTGGTCAGAAAGATCCACAATAATACAAAAGAATAGCAACGCGTGCTATACAAAAGAATAAGTACACAACATAGAGTCTATATCTCAAATGTGTACAATCCAAAAACTACTAATCTAAGTAGTTAGCCAAAAGTCAGAATAATCCCAGAAGAGAAGTCAAGCAGAAGCACCTGTAACATCTCGGTCTGACCCGAGTATTATTTATAAGAAAATAATAAACGGATCAGTCTAGCTATAAATATCAGATGATATGGTATAGAATAAATAATATGGCATGAACAGATAACAACCATAATGGCATACTACTATAAGTATGTAAATGATAATCAACAAGAGATTAATCAATATCACAAGAATCTTCTCAAAGATAAAATAGGGCATCATGCCCTAAACTTGTATTCATAACAAGTCAATGACACACAAATTCACCAATGCATAAAAATTGATAAACCTTATCAATGGAAATCACGAAAATTGGTGAAGCACAAAATTCCAGAAATCATCACAAGAAATCCAGAAATCACAAGAAGGGGGAGGCCTATCACAAAACGGGAGTATGAAAACTCACCAACACGTGTAACACAAGACGAGACGCTATCTCATGGTAGCTAACCATTAGTTTTGAGTCGAAACTCCACAAGAATGGTCCGAAGACCGTGGGGCGCTACCCCACATATGTGATGGTGAAACATCACACAAACGGGGTTTAGTCTCCCTCGTAAACAAAGAGACATCGCATAATTGCTAGTCTAAATCAAATCACAAAAATGATCGTCATGATCATCGAGAAGTGTCAATCACACCAAGCTAGTAAATATATGAGTTTAGTTTCATGTCCCATAACCACTTGCTTAACTTAAATATTTACGAACAAGCTGTGAATCTTCACTAGAAAATTGTCACAAAAGGTTCAATCGAACAAGTCCAAGAATTAACCGACGAAGTGAACGCAAGCGTTTCATACCACTCGTTTTACTAAGCCATTTAATTAGATTTCTCATCCGAGTGAGGTAAAGGCTTGTATATACTAGTAGATTAGAAAACGGTTTGAGAAAAAGAGCTTTGTAGTAAAATAGTGTTGAAATCGCTTTGATGAAAGAGTTTTGATATTCGCTACTAGTATTGAAGCCTTCACATTTTTAAAGTGACAAGTCACAAAACGATTGTTGAAACAAATCGCATCACAGAATTTCACATTCGAAGACGTGAGAAAAATCCAAGGAAATCAGTTCCAAAACCATCATAGTAGAAATATACTTGCGACCTAACGTGGTCGAATTAAAGTGCAATGACTTTAAGTCAAATAGGTCAAACGACCTAAGGGTAGAATGTCGTGCGACCTAATATGCTACGACCCAGTGGTCGAGCGATTTAAGGGGTCATGCGACCTAAAGTAATTAGCGATTTAAGGGGTCATGCGACCTAAAGTAATTAAGGTCTAACGACCTAAAGAAATCAAGGCCAAGCAACCTAAGGGAGAGCAGGTCAAACGACCTAATGGGTTGCGACTTAGGGGGTGAGCAACCTAAGCTCGCGACCTAAGGGGTGGAGGCTGAGCGACCTATCAACCCAAGCGACTCAGTGTGGCCGAGCGACCTATCAACGTAATAGGACTAGCGACCAATAGGAGATGCGACCTAAGGTCCAAGCGACCTAAGGTGGAGAGGTCGAGCGACCTAAAGGAAATGCGCGACCAAACTGGGTACGCAACCTAAAGTGGGCGCGACCTAACTGGCGCGACCTAAGGCCTTACGACCTAAGGGAAACAAGGTCTTACGACCTAAAGGTTGCAACCTAGAGCGGCAACAGAATCAAGCGACCTAAATGCCAACGACCTAAAGTTATAAACAAGGCTGAGCGACCTATTGATGCCGAACGACCTAAATGCTCGCGAGCTAGGAAACGACCTAGCGAAGGAAAACAGGACGACCTAATTGGTCGCGAACTAATATTGTTTTAGATCGCCGAGCGACCTAGGGGATAAACGAGCTAATGAGCAGGCAAGGCCGGACGAGTTAATTCCCAACGACCTAGCGACCTAAGCCACGCGGACGACCTAAGCCCAGAACGAAGATTTGAAGGCCTGTCTTCTCCAATGTCGAACAACCTAAGCCCAGAATTTTTGCCAAAACACTACAAATTGGGTTTTTCACCAATTCAATCCAAACCAAATGCAAATGCATGCGCACAAGTGATAAGGAATCATTCCCAACAGTCCAATGACAGTTATAGGCAAGATGTGAGATTAAAAATCTCACCTTTGCACCAAAACCAATGAAGATGAAGCTTGAAGCAAAACAAGGGCAACAACAAGCTTGAATCAATGTCTTCACTTGAATTCAGAGAAGATGTTGGATTAGCAATGAAGATTAAAGCTTTGGAGTTTTAATTTCCCATTCCCTCCACCATTTTTGAAGAAGCTTTGATGAAAATGCAAATAGAGATGAAGTAATGAAGAGAAGGAAGGGGTTGGGCTGAGTCAGTGAAGGGTTCAGCCCCAAACCAAAGCTCAAAGCAAAAAGTGACGAAAATTTCACTATCTCCAAACATATCGAAGTTTACACTCAAAAAGATCGCAAACGTCATTTTGAACTCAATGGAAGTGGTCTCGAGTTCTAAATTGACCGTATGCAAAAAGTAGCTTTTCGGACCAAAATCCGATTAACGATAAAATATTTAAATAAAATATTTAATATAAAATCGATAAATATGCGGGTTGTTACATTTGTGTTATGTTTATTTCTATATTTGTTTCCGAAGACCACTTAGCCATTGTGTGGTAGCTTTGTGTTTGTATTTGATATTTCGGATTTCCTCTTGAAACGAAATGTAAGTTATATTTTCTGACATATCGGTACTCGCACAAAGCAATTACACAGATGGTCGCTCCTCAACAGTCTTATTCTTCGTGCTAGTCGACGACATTACCCCGTAGTGTCCTTGGCTAGCGTGACTATAGAGGTGGGGCGTCACAGATAAATAATATGTTTAAGTATTTATTTAATATCTATATTTTTAAATATGGAGTTTATTATGATTTGAAATTGATTTAAAGTTATATTTATTTAAGAATTATACTGAAATAAGTTTGATTTGAAATTTATTAAATTTGAAATTCTAAAGATATGATTTTTATAACTTGATTTTTGATTTAAAGTGATTTAAAGGAATATTCAAGTTTAAATAAATTGAAGGAAATATTTAGTTTATTGTAATTTGGGGTTTGTTTAAATGATACTGAATTTATTAAGAGAATATTTCAAAATTAAAATAATAGTAAAGTGAATTTGATATATATATATATATGAAATTATCGAATTTAGTTTTGAAATGTTGAATATTTAAAGCTTTGAAATATATTGAAATTGAAATGGCTTATTTTATGGTTTAAATATGTATTTGAAATGGTTTATTTAGAAACTGAATCGAATTGAAATTGATGATTTGAGATTTGATTAAATTTGGATTTTTGGAATTCGAGTTGATTTTGAATCGATTTGTGAAATTGAGGAAGCTATTTTATATAAAGTAATTTTAAACTCTATCTAAAACTATTTATATTTTTTTACTTTATAAATTATTTTAATATAAACTATTTTAATATAAATCATTTCAATATAATTATTTTTAATATAAATTGTTTTAACTTATAACTATTTTATATAAATTATTTTATTTTATAAACTATTTTATTTTATATACTATTATTAATATCTAAACTGTTTGAAGGAAAGTGTTATAACTTCGAAGTGTTATGATTTCCAAAGTTATGAATTTCAAAGTATTATGATTTCCAAAGTATTGTTATTTCAAATTATTGGTTTCGAAAGTATTATAACTTTGAAAGTAATATGATTTTTTGGAAATGGGTATATATTTGACGTGAAATTGATATCGTATTGATTTGGTTTTGAAATGAAAATGATATTTTGGTTTTTGAAGTATAAACTATTTTGAAACGACCGCGGTGTTATAATAACGTTTGGTTGTTAAAGAGACTGGGATCGGATATGGGCATACTCTCTGTCGATACCGAAACCACTTTAACAACCGTGTACGCGGTGGAGATTCCAGAATGAAGTAGGATGGTGGCGACGATCCTAAAGTATATACGTGGACCCAACTCCCGTGAGTTGGCATAAGGTGGCTAAAACAGGAGCGATCTCGGGCCAATGAGGTAGCACCTCTTATCGGACACAATTCTTCGATACCATTCTATTACTTTGTGATTGTTTGGGTGCACCCCTTGATTTGGGAGTGTTGTTCGAGGTGGAGCGGTAGTGGATGCTATGCGTTTCCATCAGTCCGTGTGCGTAATTGGTATATCTACCCTGGCATTGCCTTGTGTGCCGTGTCACCTACCATATCGAGATTTACTACGAGTTGTGATTTCTCCTGTAGCCTGTGGAGTATCGAGGGTAGCCCCCATTTTGGGAGTATGCTAATACTGGATAGACTACTGGGACTATTGCGTGTTAAGGTGGAAAATGTAAAGCCTTAATGCTATTTAAAAGTATGTTTATTTTATAATTAGACATTATTATAATAGCGAATATTACTACATAGTAGATAGTTTAACGGATCCTTAGGGGATGGTTAACCCAAACATCCTTTAAGTTACTTGTATTTCAGTTGATATTTCACTTGAGTTGGATTTATTGATATAAGAATGTTAATCCTGACTCGAGTGTTTTGTGTTTGCTTTACGCTCGGGTCAGACTGAGTGATACAACATTTGAGACTCACCTTTAGAGTTGGAGCTTCGCTTGGAGATCCAGCTATCTATTCTGCTATCAGTTATTCAGTTGATTCCAGTGATGCATTCAGATCTTGTATTTGATTATTGTATTGAGACATCTATGTACTCGTGACTCTTGTTGTATCTTGTTTAACTCTGTTATATATATATAGTAGCTTCATGAACTACTATTCTTTTGTTTCCGCTGCACTATTGTTATATTACTCCGTGTCTGTGATTTGGTGATTATTTATTTACTGTATATGCTGAGTTTTGCCAAAATTAAATTAACAATCCATTGTTTTGAATTATTCAAGTCCGACATGTGTGGATTTATTGTCGATTTGAATGGTCCAAAATATCGGGTCGTTACATGTGGTATCAGAGCTCTGGTTTTAGGCAAAACTCAGCATATAGAGTAAATTCAATTACGGAATCACTTTCGTTCGAGCTTGAATTCCTTCTTCTTTGACTCGGTTTTCTTTGAATTTTGGAACGTTCCCTTCGGTTCCAAAGTCCATTCTTGTCTCCCCTATTCATGTCTTCTTGATTCTGGAGTATCCCATAACTCCACTTCGAATGATCTCTACAATAAATCGGCGGTCTCGCCAATCTCTGAATGATTTGTAAAGGGGTGAAACTCCTTTACAACAGGCATTGATTCACCGGAGATTTCTGTATCCTCGGTTTAGATGCTGCTATCTTTTGTTTTACCCGAATTCTATCTCTTGTGATCTGATGTCAATTTGATTCAAAATTCCGCATCGATCGTATTCTTGAAGTCACGATTGACCCGGTTAAGGTTACCCGCAATTTATATAAATTTATCCATCTTCCAATTTGAAATTCAATCATCTTATCTCCCTATCGAGTCTATCTTTTAGTCGAATTCTATTTGATTAGAGTTCCTCTACTTTGAATCCCATCTTTGCTTTGAAATCCATTCTTGAATTATCAAGGGAGTGTATTTATAATTAATATTAAAATGTTTTATATATTGTGTTGTTCGAGTTGTTGATGTTGACTTTGATTTTCGATCGATTCGTCTGATCAACGCTATCGATAGGATTTCCAAAACACTTGAACAGAGCAAACTGACACAATATTATTTTCAAATTTGGTAAATGAAATACATTTGTATGAATATATTATAAATATAAATAAGTAAAATTTTCTGGATAATTAAATTGGTTGTTTGAAAAGATAATATTTGATTATCATTTATTGTTCTAAATGAATTTATAAACATGGTTTATAAATTGATTTGGGAATTTAAATGAATTTAAAATTTAGAATTTGAGAATTTAAATTCCAATGATTTCAAACTTTCATTTTAGAGTTTTAAATTGTATATTATTTAAAGTATTTTCGAATAAAATGGTTTTCAAATAATTTTAATTGTTTAAATCAGTACTCTTCTCTTTTGTCGCTGGAAAATAATTTCGGTGATGGCGACCGCATCATCGACATTCATTTTCGAGTTTCGAAGTGGAGAGACCATTCTGTAGCTTTGCTACACTTTGTTTTGAAAAACGAATTTGATTTGAATTTCTTAAATATGATTTGAATTATAATATATATAGGTATATGATTATGAATTTGATTTGATATATATATATATATACTTATCTATAAAATGGTTTGAAGTTAATCGGGAATCAAATTCTTAAATTTATGATAAAGGTGATTTCAATTATAAAATATAGCCAAATTTTTGATAAATATTTAAATTTGAAATAATTGAATTGGGAAAGTTTTATTTGTATAATACTCAATTACATTTCAATATAACTTACCTAAATTATTCAAAAGTTAAAAATGTAATTGGATAGTATACAATATAAAATGACTTTATAAGAAAAAATTTGAATGTTATAATAAATGTTATACACTTAAATTTTATTATAAAGATGTTAATAGAGATAAATAGGATAATAAGTTAATTGAATAATAGATGAGACAAATAAATTTGTTTTGAAGGAACTAATAAATTGAAATTTGATCAACTTATGGAAATACCTTGAATTTAAAAACAATTATTGAATATAAATTAATTTAAATCGAAACTTACATGGTTTAAATTAATTTATATGGTTTAAATATATGTGATAAGATATATTAAGTGGAATAAACTTAATAATAATTTGGAATAATAGAATTAAATTTGTTGAATAAAATATGAGTATAATAAATGATTATACAAATTGACGATTTAGAAATTGTTAATTGAGGATAACTAGACAATAAAATAATGAATTTAGAAATAGATGGATTGATCTAACTTAAGTGAACTCAAATGGATTAAACCAAAATGTTGAATATTAATTAGTTTAATTTGAAATTTATATGGTTTTAAATTTATTGTTTATTTTGAATTTCAAATCTATTCTTTCTTTCTGGTAGTTTTATTCTCCTACTTCCTTCCTTTTCGGGGACAAAAAGTTTTGAGTTGGGGAGAGTGTAACGACCCGTAAATTTCAATAGTTTTAATAATATATTTTATTGAAATTTTGTGGAATTTTAAATAATAAAATTTTGAATTGAAAACTTAATATTTGAAATACGTCTATTTTAACATAGCAACTGGTAAATTTTCATCGGATAATTTGGAAGTTTATTTTCTAGTGTAATTTTATTTCAATTTATATCAACTAAAAATTGATGGTAATAAAAGTGTTCCGAAGTCTAAATATGTCAACATGAGAAAATTTATTTATAACACTCTGAATAAGACTGTGTAATCCGTTTCACGAAATTCGGACGTTTCTAGCTCCGTTTGGACTGTTCCGTACGGGATAGCAACGTATATCAGTGTCTGTATCGACTTTCCAAGCGGATAATCGTACCATTGATATATGTATACCGTTTTGATCGTCTCGTCGTGCTGATCTCTGCGGTATATTCAATTCTGTGTTTTGAAATCCGGTACGCAGCGGAATGCACGGAAACGTGATCGTACTGGTACAAAATTCTAACTTTTGGTTCCAACGCCTCTTTCATATTCCACCGGTTAATTTTCAATAGCAGGTAGCGTTTTCAATTCTCAAAATTTAAACTGTAGCTTTTGAAATTCCACCTCTTCATTATTTGGCTATTTCATATTACAACGTTGGCTCAGCTATTTTTTTTCATTCTCCCTGTCAACCAAAACTATACACAAGTTACATTTTATTTCTCCCCCTTCCTTTCATGTTCCTTCTTCCAGATCCGGCCTTCTCATTCACACATGCCCAGACCCGACCTCAACCACCGCCATCACCGAACGCCTCTGCCTGCCCACTTGCACAGATCGTCCTGACCTTCCCTTGGCTGCTGTTTAACCATCCATATCCGCCGCTCCTCCCTCCTCAGCCTAGCCGAGCCTATCTACATAAACCCGTCCATATCAACATATACACCACGCACCCTCAAGCCTCCACCTTCCCTCCTCTTCCTCGGCCAAAGTGCATCACAATCCAAGCCCTGTTTGATGCTTCCTGTTGTTAAATGAAAGGGTATATTGATCCTTAACATTTTATGATGTTGATATTTTACTTTAATAAATATTGGTTTAAGATACAATATGAAAATTTTATATATATGCTTTGATATTTAATATATATGTATATATAATGGTTTGGCACATATAGATAAGTTTTGTACGCAGCCTATATACATGCTATATGATTGTTCGTTTAGGTATAAAATTGTTAAGTTGTATATATATTCCATCTGTATAGTACTCAGCCTAGGCTCACTGGGTTATGGTATATATAGTATATAGATTTATATTTTACAGCCATATATATATATATATATATATATTGCGGCTATCCATGTTTATACAGAGGGTTGTTTTGTTCGTTTCCAATGCTTTTATATGGTTTGAGAGTTATTTTGTTTTACAACAGTTTTGATTTTAATATATAAAATGTTTTATATATATGAGTATATATAAGATTTTCGGTTTATGTTGTGTATATATATAGTATATGTATGTTATATGTTTATATGCGTGAAAGTTATACATATATCGGTTTTAATATAAAATGTATGTTAGTGTACATATCTAGTTGTTCATATTTTTAAAATACATATATAGCTAGTTTTGTTAATATTTAAGTGTATTCACATATCACAGTTGTACATATTTTAGTACATATATATAGTTTGGTCTAGTATATTGTTTCTGCTATAGCTATATATATATTGTTAGTATATCTATATATATGCTCTGTTATATACATATTTTGATGCTTTATGTATACATATTCCACCTTGTATTTATATAGGCTTCTACACGGTGTTGTACATTTTAAGTATTCTATGTCATTTAAGTATATATATATATATTATGTTATATTAATGTTAGTAATGTAAACCGTATAAATATATTATAAAATCTTGTTCTAGTAAAGCATTTTTTTAAATATGTATATAAAGTTATACATTGTATTTATATAATAGTTTATGTATATGTAAGGAAATCCTGTGATTTTAGCCTATACAAATATTAATGTTAAATATATATATCGTATACATGTTGATTTTATATAGGCGTTTAATTAAAACAATGATTTTAATTATATATATATATATATGTTATTTTAACATTTGTTTTAAATTTAAACTTTTGATTTCATGGGAATATATATATTCTATTTCAATCAAGCTGACCATAAGTATTTCATCAATTTTGATTTATCAGCTTTGTTCGTCGATTCGTGCCCATCTCACTTTGCTTTGGAATTCGTGTTTGGATTTGTAACTCAATTTCAGTGTCTATTCTCTCTAGCCTCGAAAGGTGAGCAATCACTCACGATTAATGTTCTTATATTTATTAAATTTGATTTCAATTGGAACGACAATTGAAATACACTGCTGTTAGTTATTTACGTTGTTATATATATGTCATTATCTGTATCTGTTCACCTGTGACATCTGACACCATTACCTGTTATTTATATTTATGATATATGCATGTTATATTATTATCATATCTGTTGTCACTCTGTAAGTTCCCTGTTAGTATAGAATTCACTATGGGTTGAAATGATACATACCCGAACGATCTGTAGAATAGGAGAAAATCATTATGGGTTGAAATGATAAACCTAAGCGATTTTCATTGAATTTAATTTGGGATTACGGGTTGAAATAATATATACCCGTATATATTTAAAATTGCGAATTGAAATGATAAATATCTGTATCACTTGACCATAGGGTAGAAAATTATATACAAACACCGTTGGTCTATATATATAAATATTTTGATAATGATATCTATGGTTTTTAAAGGAAATATATGGTTTTAATAAATATTGATTTTAAAGATTTATTAAAGTTGATTTAATAAAGTTGATAAATAATATGTTTAAGTATTTATTTAATATCTATATTTTTAAATATGGAGTTTATAATGATTTGAAATTGATTTGAAATTATATTTATTTAAAAATTATACTGAAATAAGTTTGATTTGAAATTTATTAAATTTGAAATTCTAAAGATATGATTTTTATAACTTGATTTTTGATTTAAAGTGATTTAAAGGAATATTTCAAGTTTAAATAAATTGAAGGAAATATTTAGTTTATTGTAATTTGGGGTTTGTTTAAATGATATTGAATTTATTAAGAGAATATTTCAAAATTAAAATAATAGTAAAGTGAATTTGATATATATATATGAAATTATCGAATTTAGTTTTGAAATGTTGAATATTTAAAGCTTTGAAATATATTGAAATTGAAATGGCTTATTTTATGGTTTAAATATGTATTTGAAATCGATAATTTGAAATGATTTATTTAGAAACTGAATCGAATTGAAATTGATGATTTGAGATTTGATTAAATTTGGATTTTTGGAATTCGAGTTGATTTTGAATCGATTTGTGAAATTGAGGAAGCTATTTTATATAAAGTAATTTTAAACTCTATCTAAAACTATTTATATTTTTTTACTTTATAAATTATTTTAATATAAACTATTTTAATATAAATCATTTCAATATAATTATTTTTAATATAAATTGTTTTAACTTATAACTATTTTATATAAATTATTTTATTTTATAAACTATTTTATTTTATATACTATTATTAATATCTAAACTGTTTGAAGGAAAGTGTTATAACTTCGAAGTGTTATGATTTCCAAAGTTATGAATTTCAAAGTATTATGATTTCCAAAGTATTGTTATTTCAAATTATTGGTTTCGAAAGTATTATAACTTTGAAAGTGATATGATTTTTGGAAATGGGTATATATTTGATGTGAATTTGGTATCGTATTGATTTGGTTTTGAAATGAAAATGATATTTTGGTTTTTGAAGTATAAACTATTTTGAAATGACCGCAGTGTTATAATAACGTTTGGTTGTTAAAGAGACCGGGATCAGATATGGGCATACTCTTTGTCGATACCGAAACCACTTTAACAACCGTGTACGCGGTGGAGATTCCAGAATGAAGTAGGATGGTGGCGACGATCCTAAGGTATATATGTGGACCCAACTCCCATGAGTTGGCATAAGGTGGCTAAAATAGGAGCGATCTCGGGCCAATGAGGTAGCACCTCTTATCGGACGCACTTCTTCGATACCATTCTATTACTTTGTGATTGTTTGGGTGCACCCCTTGATTTGGGAGTGTTTTTCGAGGTGGAGCGGTAGTGGCTGCTATGCGTTTCCATCAGTCCGTGTGCGTAATTGGTATATCTACCCTGGCATTGCCTTGTGTGTCGTGTCACCTACCATATCGAGCTTTACTACAAGTTGTGATTTCTCCTGTAGCCTGTGGAGTATCGAGGGTAGCCCCCATTTTGGGAGTATGCTAATACTGGATAGACTACTAGGACTATTACGTGTTAAGGTGAAAAATGTAAAGCCTTAATGCTATTTAAAAGTATGTTTATTTTATAATTAGACATTATTATAATAGCGAATATTACTACATAGTAGATAGTTTAACGGATCCTTAGGAGATGGTTATCCCAAACATCCTTTAAGTTACTTGTATTTCAGTTGATATTTCACTTGAGTTGGATTTATTGATATAAGGATGTTAATCCTGACTCGAGTGTTTTGTGTTTGCTTTACGTTCGGGTCAGACTGATGATACATCATTTGAGACTCACCTTCGGAGTTGGAGCTTCGCTAGGAGATCCAACTATCTATTCTGCTATCAGTTATTTAGTTGATTCCAGTGATGCATTCAGATTTTGTATTTGATTATTGTATTGAGACATCTATGTACTCGTGACTCTTGTTGTATCTTGTTTAACTTTGTTATATATATATATAGTAGCTTCATGAACTACTATTCTTTTGTTTCCGCTGCACTATTGTTATATTACTCTGTGTTTGTGATTTTGTGATTATTTATTTACTGTATATGCTGAGTTTTTCCAAATTTAAATTAACAATCCATTGTTTTGAATTATTCAAGTCCGACATGTGTGGATTTATTGTTAATTTGAATGGTCCAAAATACCGGGTCGTTACAAAACCAATAAGTAGACTTTCTTCTATTTGTGAGATCTATAATCGGAGTGTTTTATCCAAGGCAAGACCGGGTGCTAACAGTGCCCTGACTCACCTGGCTTCGATTTTGGGCAAGGGGATGTTGAAATGTCGGAAGCATGATAAGTATAAGAGAGTTAATTTCTATAAGTAGGTCATGATTAATTAAGTATATGGAAAGTAATTCATCTTATACTTGACACTAAATTTCAAGGAATGGAAGTTCATTCCTATCTGTGAAAGTTTAAGAATGTAAGTCGAAGCAAGGATGGTTCTCCACCTTGTTCGACTTCATTGTTAATCAAGGGATAGTACAAGATTGAAATCGTAAAGTGGTGATAAATATATGATTTCCTATTTTTCATATGCAAACCATATACTTACACCAGATAGTAGTTTGTCCACTATCGATAATTACTTGACCTATTTTGACTTGGGAAGTATGTAAATGGTTCGCGATTTCATACGGTTTGAGATTTCCTTGGGAGAACTCATTCGGGTGAAACGTCTCTCGCTTAAGGGTGGATATTCGAGATCCCTTGGGACTGTTATATCGTTTGCTTACTTATGAAAGAACCAGAATTGAGTCAACCGAAAACTATCGATTGTTGGTTCGAAGAGACTAGGATTGGATAAGCATGAGTTATCTGAAAACCACTTCGAGCTAGCATAAGAGTTTGAATTGAAGACATCTACTTGCTACTAATCCTAAGGGTGATTCCAAAAACGATGTAGTAGAATTAATGCCTTTGGTTTGATTATATCCCGAACAACTTGTATAGATGAATGCTGGCATTGCAAATTTTCCTAGAGTGCAGTCTTAGTATCCCTGTAACATCCCACCTTTTTGTACGCTTAAGCAGACACACGTGCCAACTTAAACCATACAGAAGGGCGGATTGTTATGGGGTAAATAAGAAAAAGTGGAGAAATAAAAGAAACAAAATAGAATCTTGCAGCGGAACGATAAAATATAATAATCAAATAACAGTTCATGAAGCTGTTTTACAAAACATTTGATTATACTTATACAATACATATCTGAGTTACACATACCAGAGAATGATAATAAATGCAGCGGAATACAATGGTGTAGTAGAATATATAACAAATAGTAATAATAAAATCTTCGTCTTCGTCCTTCAGAAATAGGGACTTCAAATCCTGAAATGCTCAGGCTGACCCGAGCGAATTGAAAAGACAAAACACTCAAGTCAGAACTAAAAGATCTTATGTAAGTTAAATCAATGAAATAAATATGAGTGTAAACGGCGTCAGAGATGTTTACGGGGTTTGACATCTCCTATCCAGTGTCTAACGTGAGTGCAGTAACTTAAGAAATGTTCTGGATTCACATCTCTTAAGGATCCGTTAAACTATCTACTATGTAGTAATATTCGCTATATACAGTAGTGTCTAATCAGTAAAGTATAATCATATAGAAAATAGCGTTAAGGGGATGGAGAACCTTAACGCGGTCGGATCTTAAAATCATAATCGTAGTAAAGCTCGATATGGTAGGTGACACGGCACACAAGGCAATGCCAGGGTAGATATACCAATTACGCACACGGACTGATGGAGCGGATAGCAGCCACTACCGTCCACCTCGAATAACACTCCCAAATCGAAGGGTGGCCACCAAAAATCAAAAAGTAATAGAATGGAATCGAAGAAGTGCGTCCGATAAGAGGTGCTACCTCATTGGTCCGAGATCGCTCCTGTTTTAGCCACCTTATGCCAACTCACGGGAGTTGGGTCCACGTATATACCTTAGGATCGTCGCCATCATCCTACTTCATTATGGAAACTCCACCGCGTACACAGTTGTCAAAGTGGTTTTCGGTATCGACAGAGAGTATGTCCATATCTGATCCCGGTCTCTTTAACAACCAATCATTATTGTAACACCATGGTCATTTTAAAAAATATATATATACTTTTAAAAACACAATCATTGCCCTTTCAAAACATATTCTTTATTTCAAAATAGTATATACATCAAAAACCAAAATATTATTTCCATTTCAAACCATATCCTTTACTTCAAAATAGTATATACTTTAAAACCAAATTATTATTGCTATTTCAAAGCATATCATTTACTTCAAAATAGTATATACTTAAAAACCAAATTCAATAATATATCATTTAAATAAAATCCAAATTTTCAATCACTATTCTTACTTTTAATTATAAAACTTGAAATATTCTTTAAAACCATCTTAAACCCAAATCACATAATGTAGTCATATTCTTAATCTCAAAATTTCAATCGGTTTCAAATCAATATATTTAAAGATAATTCTTAAATAAATTCTATTTCAAATAAATTCATTTTCAAACCATATTACTTTCAAAGTTATAACAATTTCGAAAACAAATACTTTGAAAAACAATAATACCTTAATTTCAATAAAACATTTCAATTTTGATATATTTCAAGTCTTTAAATATTCCAAAATTCCCAACCAAATATGATAATCTTATATATACCTTAATTCAATTTACTATTATTTAGTTTAGAAATATTTATTTAATAAATTCAATATCACTTAAATAAAGCTCAAACTTGAAATATTCGTACATCAAACTTAAAACATCATCAAGTCATACATAGCTTAAATTTTAGAATTTAACCATATATAAAATAATTTTATACAATATCAAAATTTAATATTTATTAAATCGTATATTTCTTTCCAAACCATAGAAAATCCCTTAAAATATTTTATATATAGACCACGGTGCTTGTATATAATTTTCTATCCTATGGTCAAGTGATACAGATATTTATCATTTCAATCTGCAATTTAAAATAAAATTACGGTTATATATCATTTCAAACCGCAATCCCGAATAAAATAAAAATGCATAATAACTTGCAGTTTATACAATATAAAATATAGCATCCATTCATCCAAATATCAATAAACAACCATTTATTACAATCATCATCCAATTTAAACAAAACGCCAATATAAAGCATATAAAATATAACAGGCATCAACAAATAGTTTATATTCAATAAAAAATAATAACTGTTCAACTAGCAGTTTATATGCAATAATAAATAAATTTAACTCGCAAATTTTATGCAATAATAAAATTAAATAACAATTAAATTTAACTAAATGTTATCTAACTGAGATGATGATTAAATATATGCCCAAACAATCATAGATAAATTTTAAATCACATCAAATTTTAATTTAACAAACATAAGAAATCTTAGAAGTTGTGAGTGGGTTAAAACACTCACCTTTTGAATTTAAATTGAATTTAAATTCAATTTAAACCTAAAAATTTTACAGTCTCAGAATTCATCCAAATCAGCGTCAAAAGATCTGGAATTTCAATACGATCCTAACAAAAGAAACTGCGTCCAAATCTGAGTCCGTATGCAAAAGTTATGAAAATTTGAAGATTGGAAAATTCTGGTCCAGAATCGACTTCGAGTTCAACCCGGTCCGCCGCCTCAAATACCCGATGCTTGCTCTGAGTTTTTGCCAAAACGACCCGGAGACCCGACTCATTTTCTTCGTGACTCGAAGTAGCTCTAGGGTTTTACCCCTTGAAACCCCAAGCGCGACCCAAAGCGCGTAAATCTCGAATTTTTTTTTTTTGAAATTAGATTTTGGAATTTGGGAATTAGGTTTTGTCTGCCATTGGAATGAGGAGCTAAGAAGACGATGAATTGTACGTATAGAAAAATGAAGATTAGGGAGGCTAGGGTTTATAACAGGATATTTATAGAGAAGGTTGAAAATAGAATAGATGGATAAAACAGGTGTACGCGCTAACGCCAACGCGGTCCAAAAAGCCCGTTTTGACCCCGAAACGAAATTGGGTAAACCCATATATCAAAATAGGTGTTTTAAAATATTTTAAACTCAATGGAAAAGGTTTCAGGTTCAAATTCCATCGTATGAAGAAGTTATGCTAAAAACAATATTTTCCAAATTGATTTCAATTGCATAAATTTCAAGGCGTTTCGAGTCCGTACGATCAAACGACAAGTCTGATCGCTACGAAACTTGAAACACTATTATAATTCACTGTTGCGGATCCGATGAAACTGGTTTCGTCGAAATCCGAGTCCGTGACCAAAAAGGCAAATTTTATATTAATTAAATGAAATTAAATTAAATTAATTAAATCGAATTTTATATTTCAATTATAGAATTTACAATCTATCACCTTTATACTTCTCAATCATTTGCAATTATTTAAACAAAATTTAAACGTCAATCTAGAGAAAATAATTTATCAATTGAATTGAAATGCCCTATCTTAAATTTTCATTATATTCAAAATTATAAATTTTAGTTCCCAAAATTTCTAATAAATTGAATTTACCCATAATTATTTCATTCATAATTCCAAATAGAAGGGCGTACCATTGGATTTAAAATTATCACATAAATATTTCCCGGTTTCAACTAAAATTTTAAATTACAGTAATAATTACATATTTGAGTTCATTCGTTTGCAATAAATTCAACTATTATAATCTAAATAAATTAACTCACTATTAAAGGTTCAAATTCTATAATTCATAAATTTTACCCTCTAGATTTACTTATTAATTTGTAATTCTTTAAACAAATTCCCGTCAGTTTAAAGTAGCTTAATTCTCTCGTTAAAGAATTTATTTCGATTTCTTAAAATAAAACCTCATTATAAATTGAATCCCATTTTATCCTAATAAGTTTCAAATTAAATGGATAAGTTCCAAATTCAACCTTTAACTTACACTTAAGTTTAGGTAAAATCAATTTATAACGTATTTCCCTTTTAGTTATTACTTTACATGCTTCTAGTATTAATTTCTCAATTAATCCACATTATTAAAGTAACGCTTTTAATAAATATGACCCTATGATTACTCAACATTTAATGAACGTTATTTCATTTCCCATTAGTGTAACCTTCATTTATTTTATTATCACTTATTACAAATTCTAATTCTATTAACAAATAAGCAGGTAATTTAAAATATATGTTACAAATTTTGAATTAATCACTATTCATTATTATTGACTTTAATTTAGCATCACTTACCTTGCATTAACATTGTTACTTAACAATCCCTACCCAATTGCAATTTTATATTCAAATGAATACATTTGCTCTTTCCGTTATGGAATTAATTATCCATAAGGCACATCTAATTATCATTATTGATTTTATACAATTTCCATTAACTGTACATTCAATTACTATTCAACTCTATCCATATGAGCTTCCTCATCCGCCACATATGCCACAAGCAGCTTTCCCAATTCAAGAGCCTTTGTAACGACCCGCCATTTTGGACCATTCGCATCCATTATAAGTGTATAGGTAGACACTCATGCCGGAGTTGAATTGCTCAAAATACCGCGTTGTTAATTTAAATTTGGCAAAACTGAACATATACAGTAAATAAAATAATCACAGATCATAGACACAGAGTAATAAGTGCAGCGGAAATAAAAGAGATAGTAGTTCATGAAGCTACTATATGAATATAAAATACATCAGAGTTTACAACAGAAGAGTAATACGATACATCAGAGTTAAATCAGAATACATCACTAGAATCATCGAATGCTGAAAGCAGAATAGATGGCTAGATCTTCAAGGAAAGCTCCAACTCCAAAGGTGAGCATCGAATACTGGAACACTCAGTCTGACCCGAGCGTAAAGCAAAAACACAAGACACTCGAGTCAGGATTAACATTCTTATATTAATAAATCCAACTCAAGTGAAATAGCAATTGAAATACAAGTAACTTAAAGGATGTTTGGAATAACCATCCTTTAAGGATCCGTTAAACTATCTACTATGTAGTAATATACGATAAGTAGATAATGTCTATCAGTAATATAAAAAGATATCAAAATAGCGTTAAGTCATGGCCCATTCCACCCTTAACACATTTTTATTCCCAAAAGCATATACAAGACCGTAGTTTCCCCAAAACCGGAAGTCACCAGAGGGCAATCCATATACTAAAGGTACAAATCAAAATCGTAGTGGTCGCGCATAAATGGAATACAAGTATGACAAGGCACATGAGGCTATACCCAAGGTAGTGATACTACCGTTCGCCTGATCCGGACTGGTGAGAACGCAACGCCGCAGCGCCCGCAACACCGTGAAACAACACTCCCAAAATCAAGGGTGCACCAATCGACAACAAGTAATAAGTAGTTCGAAGAAGTGTGTCCACTTGAGGTAGCAAATCCTCCATTGGCCCGGCACAGCTCCTGTTTTAGTCATTTCCAATTTGACACAAGTGTCAAGGCTATCCATCATCGTTCACTTTCTTCAGTCATCGTGTACATCATTCCAACCACTTCATTCTGGATCATCACTCCGCGTATAGTTATTAAAGTGGTTTTCGGTTTAGATAGAGAGTATATCCATAACCGAATTACAGTCTCTTTAATAACTTCCGTAATTATTACACCGATTGGTCGTTTATTTATTTCAAAACCAAATCAATTCAATTTCAAATAGAATTCGTAAACCAACAATTCATTTGTCTTTCCAAATCAATTTCCATAATTTACGTTTCAAAACTTCCAAATTACCATTTTAAAATCTTATAATTCAATTTCAATTTCTATTTAAAACAATTCAAATATTGATTCAAGTTCGTATATAGGTTTCATTCCGAAATCATTTAAATAAATTTTATTTAACATTCAAATCAATTTAATCTCATTTATCGATTTCATTTAATATTCATTAAGTAAATTTGTTATTCTAAACAATTTCCGTTAAATTTCCAATCCATTAAATCCATTATTTAAATTCAACTTCATTAAATCAAAACTTACAATTTTGAATTAAATTCAATTCGTCAAATCAATTCTTTCAATTACAAGTCTTACATTAATTCCAAAAATATCACATTTTCATTTCTTGTTAAAGAAATTCAATTTCACTTATTTACTTTCTTAAATAATTTTCCAAAACTTAATTAATAAAGAAAACTCAATTTCAATTATTTATGAAGTAAAATTCACTTGTTCAAAAATTCAATTTTTCTTATTAAAGAATTTCAATTCAATTTAATCATTAAATAATTTAATCTTATTTAAGTATTAAATAATTCAAAACTTAATTATTAAATAATTTCAAAGTTTAATAATTTCAACTTAATTCAATTTCAAACTTAATTATTAAATCACTTCAAACTTAATTCAATCATTTCTCAAATTAGACAACGTTCTTTCATCAATTACATTGTTAATATTTTGTTTCAGATTATTAAATATTAACATTTTCCTTTCATTAAAATTCAAATTTCAATTTCATTTCAAAACCATATTATTTATTCAAATAAAATCTTCAATTTATTTTCAAATCAAATTATTGACCAATCGGGTTTTATTTAATTTTCTATCCTAGGTCAAGTTCATTTGGGTATTTATCATTTCAACCCGATTCCAATTCAATTCAAAATCAAAGCATAAAGGGAACTTGCAGTGTGATAACTGGGATGGTGTCAAAGTAAATAAACAAGCAATAACAATCAAACAAAACAATCCAATAATCAATTCAAATAATCCCGAAATAACCGTATTAATTCGCATTGTTATTTGTACGAATTAATATAATTATTTCTAGAATCTACACTATCATTTCATGCAGATTAAAGATTTATTACATTTCGGTTTTCACTTGTCATTCAATTTCAATTTCATACATCAGCAATTTAACAATCTACCTTCAGTGGTTCAAGGTGTAATTAAGCAAATCATACGTGTCAATAGATTTAATAGTTAAAGGGGTCATATTATACAAATGTCAGTTAATCAAATTTAACATTTAACTATCCTATATCAAGTTCAATTTCATACTATTTATCATTTTAACATTAACAATTTAACGTCTAATATAAACATCAACAATCAATCAATTATCAGCCAAACTGTATTATCATCGCATAATAATTAACAGATAATGGTGTCAGGTGTCACAGGTGAACTGATACAGGCAATGGCATATATAACAGTGTAATTAACTAACAGCAGCATATTTCAATTGTCGTTTCAATTGAAATCAAATTTAATAAATAAAAGAACGTTAATCGTGAGTGATTGCTCACCTTTCGAGGCTAGAGAATTTGACGAAGAAGTGAGTTACGAATCCGAGCACGAATTCCAAATCAAAGCTAGATGGATATGGTCTCGACGGACAAGCTGATAGATAGAAATTTACGAAATCGAATCAGAATTGGATTGTTGAAGATAAATGTATAAGCGAATTTATATCTATATATAACTATATATAACTCTTTATATAAAAAAATGATATTTTAAATTCAACAGATGCTAAATTAAATATATAAGTATTTCAAAATCATTGTTTTTAAATTAGACTCAACATATATATAAAACCAGTAGCAATACATTATATTCATTTCGACCTAACATACCATCTTTATATTAAAGTACCATACTTTTACAGTAACATTCAAATTTGAAATTCTTTAAACGTAAAATATGTTTATATATCTATATATATTCATCTTGAAATATACTAAAATTTTCAGGCATTAGGTTCTGTACTTGTTGTAATCCAATATATATAACTTACTTAATCAAGTTTTTCATGTATATGTATTAAAATACAGCATATCACGTGCCAACGCCTACCTGTATAAACTTTTTATAAAAGTGTATATATAATTTATGTCCAAAATTTTATACCAAATACACTATAATTTAATATACGTAACTATATACTGAAATAAACTCAACAAAACCACTTAAAACTAATATACATAGTTTTGAAAACTTTCGTATACAACAAAACATAGCCTATCATTTAACTGCATATAACTAGGCCGCCTATTACATAACTTATGCATACCCAAAACATATATAAATACCTTTATAAGAGAAGTAGGCTTATAAAATATAGTTCTGTACTTACAAACATACAACAGCAAATATATTAAACATCACTATGTACAGAGAATATATATAGGCTTTTGAAATTGGCAAGAAAATATATAAATGACTTTATAATATACAGACTGCACATATACCTTAATATAGACAAAACATTATATACTAGCATATCCCAAACTGTAACTGAAGAAGGAAGAATAGATAAGACAAAGTTGCAACTTGCGTATACTTATATATGAAAGAATAGGGACAACTGCCAAAGCTTTTTGATAAATATACTTATATATAAAATATAATTCCCACGAAACAGAAGAAGCAACAGCCTAAGAATATACAGGCACATGAAACAATATACGTACATATGCGAAATACTTGAAGGCAAGTGGCGGCACGAAGGGCCGAGCAAGGCAAAAGCCGGAGGCTTTTTCGCAGTGGAAGCGGGTCGAAGTCGACAGGGGAGGGAGGTGGTGCTTGTTATCGGGTGGAAAGGCATGCAGGCGGTGGGATCTAGGCTGGTGGGCCAGGCGTTTGGGCTGAGGTACTCAGTGTTAGGGTGGGAGCTACTTGGTTCGTGGAGGGTTAGGCGGGGCTGGTTGTGAGAGTTTGGTGACGTGGAAGCTCGGAGGTGAGCCGGAGATGGCCGATGGTGTGGTAATGGAGTGACGTGGAGTGGTGGCGGCGGAGCTGCATGGAGATGGTGGCAGCGAAGGTTGCGAGGGGTGCAGCAGTTTGGTGAGGGGAGTGGAGTTTCGGTGGCCTTAGGAAGGAAGAAAATAAAAATAAAATTACTAACAGGATGGATGCGTATGTTTTAAGAGAGAAGAGGAAGAGAGTGAGAAAAGAAAAAGGGGAGAGAGATATATGCAGCAGCCTTGAACCAAGAAAAACCAAGCACCGAAAACAAGCAAAATAGCAGGAGACCAAGGGACCTAAATTAAAGTTTCATTGGAAATTTTAAAGACTGTTGGGTTTTCTAGATAAATAAATAACCTGCAGCTGCTTCGTATTCAATAATGGGAAGATAATTGGACACTGCTTTAAACTGTGTAACGGACCGGTTTCAAATCCGTCAAATAATACAATTTGCAACTCCGAACTCCGATTGACACAAATAAATATACCGTTTTGATCAGTGCGACAGGACGAATGCAACGGTATAAAGATATTGGTGGTATGATTGAATTATAAAATTTCGAATTTTCCTACCGGCGGAAAATGCAAGAAAAACACTGAAAAATAAGATCGACGGAGCCAAAGATGTCCGAATTTGGAAAAACGACAAACTGACATCTTGCTCAGAAGATGGTTTAGAATTTTTCTATGTAAAATATTTAGGTTTCGGAAACATTTTATTTTCATTGCTTTTTAACTGATTAAATTGAAGTGAATTTACATGCGAAATAAACTTTCATATTTTCGGACGAAAATTTACCAGTTGCTATGTTTAACTAGACGTATTCCCAATATTAAATTTTATTTCAAAATTTTATCTTTTAAAATTTCACAAAATTTCAACTAATTACGTTATTAAAACAGTTGAAATTTACGGGTCGTTACAGCCTTTCCTTAGCTTTTGAATCATCTTTGGTCTAAATCAAATCATCAATCATCTAATTCATAGCAATCAATCAAGTCAAACATTAATCTAAGTAATCAAGCATTAAAATATGATCTAAATAGACAATTATAACAATAATGGCAATTTCGTAATTAAAGAGTCAAAAGTCTAACAAGCATGAAACATGATCAATATCTCTATAATCTGGATGAATGAACTTGCATAGGTTAACATGTAGAAAAATGGTTGTCAAATCATCATGAACAATGGATCTATAAGGATCTATACTTAGGTTTACAAAAATGCATGGAAAACACTACTTCAACACCAAATCAAGCCAACAATCCGATATACTCCTTTGGATCCGTGTGAGAGATAATCATCACTCACCAAATTACCAAATCAACTCAAAAGCAACACACTTCAGATCTGGGCAGCGAAGGATCTAACACGATCTATCACGAATCCGCTTTAAACGATGAAATCACTCTTCGAAGAATGTAGATCTTCAATCTAAGCTCTTCGATCTTCGATTTGATCTTCGATATGGATGAAAGGAATCACTAGATTAGAGTGGAGAAAAGAAGTGAAGAAGTGTAGAAGTCGAGCTCTCAAAATGGCAGCACTTCGTCGCTTCGAAATCCGGAAGAGAAACCCTCCTATTTATAGGCTGATTTCCCCTTAGGTCGCTCGGAGTTAGGTCGTCCATGACTTACGACCTAAAACCCCCACGACCTAAAAAGCCCACGACTCAACAATACCAGCCTATGACCTAACACTTAAGCGCTTAGCGACCTAACGACTTAACACCTAAGCGCTTCTACGACCTACGACTTAACCAACCTTCCGACCTAACACAATGCGCGACTTAACTATGCGCGACTTACGACCTAACACATAGGCGCATCCATACGCGACCTAACTACACACAGGGTCATACGACCTAACTACTCCTTCCTTAGGTCGTTGCCGACCTATCCCCCTTAGGTCGCTAACTCACCCAGAAGCTCCCGACCTAACTATCTTAGGTCGCCTACGACCTAAATCAACACAGAAGCTCACGACCTAACTCTTAGCTAGGATACGACCTAACATCTTAGGTTGTCTACCCCATAAGTCGTCCACTACCTTAGGTCGCCAGTTTCTATGAGTCGCCTATCTCCTTAAGTCGTCTACGACCTAAGCCTCAACCTACGACTTATCTAGCATACGACCTAATTGCTTAGGTCGTTCCAACCTCTTAAGTCGCTCCACTTCTTAGGTCGCCTACTACGACCTAACCACCATACGAACCACCATACGACCTAAGACTTAACTCTGGACAACTTATCAACCATGCGACCAAATGTCAACTGTTTTACGATGTTTCGATCCGTAAAAATACGGTTCGTTACATTCTCTCCCCCTTAGGAATTTCGCCCCCGAAATTCCAAACAAACAAGAGCAATCAAAGACTATTCTGCACGCCTACCATCCATAGCAATCAACAAACCATGCATCCAATTCTAGCTTATCATGCAGAATTCTAAAACTAGAACAAGTTACAATATCGTGAGATGACACGACACCTTAGGGCCATACCTTGAAGAGTTCAGGATGAGCTGCCTTCATCCTCTCTTCCACCTCCTACGTACAGTCGTTATCATCATCACTCCATTGTATCTTGAGCAACTTAACTACCTTCCTCCTAAGCTGTTTCGTGTCGGTTTCCACAACACGAAGCGGCTTACGAGGTCTCTTATCGACTGGATCAACTTCAAAATCTTCACAGCTATCAGCAGAAACCACTGTATTCGAGTCGTGCACATACTTCTATAGGTATGATACGTGAAAAACATTGTGCACGCCAGACATCTTCTCTGGTAACTCCAATCTGTAGGCGAGCTTTCCAATTCGCTCGATGATCGGGAATGGTCCAACAAATCTCGGAGTCAATTTTCCTTTCTTCCCGAATCGAATAACATTCTTCAGTGGAGAAATCTTCACAAAAACCATATCACCTACGTCGAATTCCAAATCCTTACGACGCTTATCGGCATAACTCTTCTGACAGTCTTGGGCTGCCTTCATTCGTTGCCGAATGATCTCTATGAAATCCAAAGTCTGTCGAATCATCTCTGGCCCAAACATCAACTTTTCTCCGGTCTCTAACCAACATGTCGGAGAGTTACACGGTCTTCCATACAATGCCTCATACGGTGCCATACCAATGCTTGACTGGTAACTGTTGTTATACGAAAATTCCACCAAATGAAGATGATCTTCCCATGATCCTCCGAAATCCAAAACACAAGCTCTAAGAAGATCTTCCAAAACTCGGTTGACTCTCTCGGTCTGACCATCTGTTTGAGGATGATAAGCTGTACTCAAACACAACTCGGTTCCTAAAACTTCCTGAAAGCTCTTCCAAAATCCACTAGTGAACAATGGGTCTCGATCGCTCACTATACTCTTCGGAATACCATGGAATCGAACTATCCACTTAACATACAACTCAGCCAACTTTGATGCGGTCCTAGTCGATCAAACAGGAATGAATCTTGCACTTTTAGTCAGACGATCTACGATGACCCAAATTCCTTCATTTCCCGTTCTGGTTCTAGGTAGTCCATCAATAAAATCCATCGACACTTGTTCCCACTTCCATGTAGGAACCTCTAATGGCTGAAGCAATCCACTGGGCTTCTTCTGCTCAGCTTTCACCAACTGGCAGTTCATGCACTTGGAAATAAAATTTTCAACATCCTTCTTCATACCTTCCCAGTAGTAGGTTCTCTTCATATCCCGATACATCTTATTTCCTCCTGGATGAATTGTCAGCTTCGAGTGATGACTTTCCTTCAGAACTTCACTCCTCAATTCATCTATATCGGGAACAACTAGTCGTCCTTGCTTCCGAAGCCAACCCTCTCGATCGACCTTGAATCCTTTATCCTTTTCTGGGTCCAATCCAGATTCCAAATCATGGATAATCTTGACAAGCTTATCGTCTCGCTTTTGGCTCTCGCCAATCCTTTCCACAAGAGTCGGTCTTATCGATAAGTTTGCCAACATCTCAGGTTCCAATTCGCATCTGGGCCTGAAGTCAAAACCAGCTAAATACTCGAGATTCTTCCATTATGAAAACATGGCTCCCAATCCTGCATGTCTTCGAGTTAACGCATCTGCCACTGCGTTACCTTTTCCTGGAGTATACTCTATACCAAAATCATATGATGCCAAAAACTCTAGCCATCATTGCTGCCGAAGATTCAAATCCTTTTGGGAGAAAAGATACTTCAACGACTTATGATCCGTAAACAACTCAAATCGAACTCCCAATAGATAATGTTTCCACATCTTCAGAGCAAACACAATCGCCGCTAACTCCAAATCATGAGTCGGGTAATTCCTTTCATGTGGCTTCAGTTGTCGACTGGCATACGCAACAACTTTATCCCTCTGCATCAGCACTGCTCCAAGTCCAGTACCACATGCGTCGGTGTAAACCACCATCTCATCATTCCCACTTGGAATAGTCAAAACAGGAGCACTTGTCAATCTCTCTTTCAGGATTCTGAAAGCTTGCTCACACTTATCATCCCATCTGAACACTTGGTTCTTTTTCATCAATCCTGTTAACGGTGCAGCTACCTTGGAGAAGTCTTTGATAAACCGTCGATAATATCCTGCTAATCCAAGAAAACTTCTCACATCAGATGCATTCTTAGGTCTAACCCAATCCTGGATTGCTGCCACCTTAGCGGGATCAACCGCTATTCCATTTCCAGAGATAACATGGCCTAAGAACCTCACTTCACTCTTCCAGAAATGACACTTCGAAAACTTAGCCTTCAGCTGATGTTTCTGCAAGATTTCCAAAACAATACGCAAGTGCGTCTTGTGCTCTTCTTCAGTTCTGGAATAAATCAGAATATCATCCACGAACACTAGCACGAACTTACTCAACTGATCTCTAAACACTCTATTCATAAGATCCACAAAATATGATGGCGCATTAGTCAATCCAAACGGCATTACCAGCCACTCAAAGAAACCGGATGGTGTCCTAAAAGCAGTCTTCGGCACACTATCCTTAGCCACTCTTAACTGGTGAAATCCCGTTGCCAAATCCATCTGAGAAAACACCTTAGCTTCGTGAAGCTGATCAAACAAGTCATCTATTCTCGGCAATGGATACTTGTTCTTCTTAGTCACCTTATTCAGCTCACGATAATCCACACACAACCTCAACGATCCATCCGCTTTGGTTGCAAACACAACTGGTGCACCCCATTCGGACACACTACGCCGAATGAATCCTTTCTGCAAAAGATCATCAACCTGCACCCTCAACTCCTGCTGTTCCCTAGGCGCCATCCGCCTAAGAGGCATCACAACAGGTCTGGCTCCTTCAACTAGATCTATACGAAACTCGATCTCTCTATGCGGCGGTAACCCTTTGACCTCGTCAAAGACATCCTCAAATCCATTAGCGATTGGCACAGATGACAGTCCATCCCGTGGAACAACCAGCGAATACATGAAGCTCATGAAGACGCCTTTTTCATGCTTACATCGTATCACAATCCTTCGCCCCTCCACATTCTCGACTGTCACCTCCAACCTCTCACAATCAACCTTTGCCGCATAATTCCTAAGCAAGTCCATACCCAAAATAATTCCGAACCCCGCAAAGTTCAGAACAAAGCAATCACAAACAAAAGAGAAATCATGACTCGATACAATCAGACCACGACATAACATACACAAACAAGACGAACCCTTAACTGGATTAGTCACAACCAATGGCCTATCAACAATATCCAGTTCTAAACCCAACCGGCCTACAAGTTCGCTACAAACAAACGAATGCGATGCCCCAGTATCAAATAACACTCTTACTGGAACTCCATATAGGAAAAGAGTACCTTGAACCACTACACTCTTTCCATTCTCTTCAACCGTAGGAGCTTTCGAAGACGATGGAACAGCTCCTAAAGCATAAGCTTGCACAATCTGCTTGTCCTTCCATGGTTCTGGACAATTCTTCTTGATATGCCCCGGCTTGTCACAGTTGTGACACTTCATCGGTACCTTCGGATTCTTACAATCCTTAGAGAAATGGCCCTTCTGCTGACAATTGTAGCAAGTCACTTCGCCCTTCGGCTTCTTCTAGCCATCCTTACCCTTCTGCTGCTGCTGCTTCCTCTTCTTGTTTCCACCCTGCTGTGGTTTAGACTCTCCCCTTGTCACAGCAACAACAGATCCTTCCTTAGAAAACAGACTCTCATGCCTGAGATCTTTCTCCACAAGCTTCTCAAATGAATCGTCCAAATGATCCACCAACTGCCTCCCAAGATAACTGTCCAAGCCTATCACAAACTTCTCATTCTTCTGATATGCAGATTCAATATATGATCGGGCATACTTGGACAAAGCTTCAAACTCAGAAACATACTCAAGAACTGGTCTTCCATTTTGCTTGAGCTCCACAAACTTCTTGAACAGAACAGACTTCTGAGCTGTAGAAATGAACTTAGCTTCAAATCTGGCTTGGAATTGCTCCCAAGTAATCTCTTCCTCCGGAGTGTCAATAGTGATAGAGTTCCACCAATCAGAAGCCCTTCCTTGAAGCTGTCTTGATGCTAACTTCCTTTTAGTTGCATCCTCAATTCCCAAGTCACCAAAGATCCTTCTACAAGCATCTATCCATCTTTGGACCTCAATAGTTGATTCTGTTCCCAAGAAAACCTTCCCTCCAAGAGCAGTAAAGTCCTTACACAACTTAGCAAAATCCACCGGCTTTGGAGTTTGAACTTGAACTCCAACATCCACCGATGGCCCCGGAGCTAGCATCCTTCTCATGATCGAAGTCATCATAGCTTCGAACATAGCAGCATAATCAGCAACCCCTTCAGTAGCACGGCCTTCCCTAGCAGCTGGTCTCCCTCTTCGACTCATCCTTAATATCTATAAAAAGGAAGGATTAGCACACCTTGAGAAACAACTGCATAAATGACTCAAACTCTACTAAGCTACTATATTATATATAGTAATCATCCATCAAAATACAATTACGTCTCTCATACGTAGTTATGTCAGCGAGCGTTGGGTAAAATCGATTAACCAAAGCTCTGATACCAAATGTGACGACCGCCCATAACCCCTGCACTGAACCTAGAGAAAGTGCGCTGTAAAGTGTGCCAGGCAGCCATGGACGATTGTCAGGGTAAATTAAAACAACAGAATCTATCGTATTACTCACAGCGCATGGACAAAATACAATAGAACATACATATAGTGAAGCTTCACAGAATAGAATCTCATCAACAAAACTTCATAATAGTTGAATACAAACATCTGAATATTCAATACAACAAGCCTCACTACATAACACTCAGAGAAAATACAAACAGTGGAACACCCAGTACACATAATAAGAAGATAATATGCAACCCTCCAGCTCGTCTTCGATATCAACACCGTGGAAAGCAAGAACATCACCTATCACCTGCTACCTAGTCTGCCCGTCCCAAAATGGACGAACAGCCCAAGGCAATAAGAGTTAAAAACATAAAGCCTTGAGTCAGACACAGTCTTAGTGAGCGGTAAATTAACTAACAACATACCAAAAGAGCATAAAGGAAAATGAATAGGAATACAACCCTCCCACTCCACCTCTTTCTACAGTGATAGCCCCCAGACACACACTAAGTAGAAGCAATCATAGCAAAGCACACAATTTAAAGTAAAGCAATTATCACTCGAGTCAAGGGCGATGTTTTCCAAGTACAAACCCCCAAGGCCTAAACCAAGATCAGATAAGCACCCAGAAAATACCGCTCTTGAGACCGAATGACGATACAACCAAACATCCATGACTCTGGCTATCACTATTATCATTGCCTTGATATCATCGTTAATTGAATGACCGGCACATTCTTTCAGCCGTCCGTCAAGGGCTAATGGAAACCCCGGTTCTAGACATAACTCTGCACGTCATCGTGACCCGTGCCTAGGACTTCGAATCTGCCCAGAGTACTTGACTATCAATCATTAGCCTTCAGGGACTATCGAATCTGCCCAACGTACTCTTGCTTTGAGCATTCTAGAACCTTCAACAATGATGAGATCTCAGCCTTCTAGTCATCCTCCTTGACGACTATTTCCATACTAGCTCAAGCGCCTCTCGAGCAAACCATTATCCTCAAACTCGAACATTTCACCGAGTTATCAACATGCTTGGAATGATCCCGTCTGGATTAGACCAAGGCTATCTCATATCATGCTTCGCCTCATCATCATCATAGCAAAGCTTCATCTCAACATCATCATCAAATCTATCCATATGAGCTTCCTCATCCGCCACATATGCCACAAGCATCTTTCCCAATTCAAGAGCCTTTCCCTTAGCTTTTGAATCATCTTTGGTCTAAATCAAATCATCAATCATCTAATTCATAGCAATCAATCAAGTCAAACATTAATCCAAGTAATCAAGCATTCAAATATGATCTAAATAGACAATTATAACAATAATGGCAATTTCGTAATTAAAGAGTCAAAAGTCTAACAAGCATGAAACATGATCAATATCTCTATAATCTGGATGAATGAACTTGCATAGGTTAACATGTAGAAAAATGGTTGTCAAATCATCATGAACAATGGATCTATAAGGATCTATACTTAGGTTTACAAAAATGCATGGAAAACACTACTTCAACACCAAATCAAGCCAACAATCTGATATACTCCTTTGGATCCGTGTGAGAGATAATCACCACTCACCAAATTACCAAATCAACTCAAAAGCAACACACTTCAGATTTGGACAGCGATGGATCTAACATGATCTATCACGCTTTAAACGATGAAATCACTCTTCGAAGAATGTAGATCTTCAATCTAATCTCTTCGATCTTCGATTTGATCTTCGATATGGATGAAAGGAATCACTAGATTAGAGTGGAGAAAAGAAGTGAAGAAGTGTAGAAGTCGAGCTCTCAAAATGGCAGCACTTCGTCGCTTCGAAATCCGGATCCCAAAAATGAAGAGAAACCCTCCTATTTATAGGCTGATTTCCCCCTTAGGTCGCTCGGAGTTAGGTCGTCCACGACTTACGACCTAAAACCCCCACGACCTAAAAAGCCCACGACTCAACAATACCAGCCTACGACCTAACACTTAAGCGCTTAGCGACCTAACGACTTAACACCTAAGCGCTTCTACGACCTACGACTTAACCAACCTTCCGACCTAACACAATGCGCGACTTAACTATGCGCGACTTACGACCTAACACATAGGCGCATCCATACGCGACCTAACTACACACAGGGTCATACGACCTAACTACTCCTTCCTTAGGTCGTTGCCGACCTATCCCCCTTAGGTCGCTAACTCACCCAGAAGCTCCCGACCTAACTATCTTAGGTCGCCTACGACCTAAATCAACACAGAAGCTCACGACCTAACTCTTAGCTAGGATACGACCTAACATCTTAGGTTGTCTACCCCATAAGTCGTCCACTACCTTAGGTCGCCAGTTTCTATGAGTCGCCTATCTCCTTAAGTCGTCTACGACCTAAGCCTCAACCTACGACTTATCTATCATACGACCTAATTGCTTAGGTCGTTCCAACCTCTTAAGTCGCTCCACTTCTTAGGTCGCCTACTACGACCTAACCACCATACGAACCACCATACGACCTAAGACTTAACTCTGGACAACTTATCAACCATGCGACCAAATGTCAACTGTTTTACGGTGTTTCGATCCGTAAAAATACGGGTCGTTACACCAATGCCTTGTCATTGATGAAATCCATTTTCTAATACGTGCCTTACGGTTCTAGTTATAGAACCTAGTACTATTGAATATAATCATGGGTAACCATTCCAGCTGTGTTATATATTTATTTTAAACCTTCGACATTATTATAATAACACTAGATTTTTGTATAAAATGGTTTGGTTATCATAAGGTAAAAACTAGTCCTTGTTTATTTGCGGCGTGGTCTTACGAGATAGCTTGATTTTTGAAAGGTTTTATAAATACAACCATCTATATGATTTGAGTTTCTCATGCAAGTTTACCAGACTAATCCGAGTGTTATTTTCTTATAATACTTGGGTTAGACCGGAGTATTTTTCTAAAGTTAGCTTTGGACGCTTTGGAGCTTCAAAAGATGAGCTGGATGCCTCCAAGATCTATTTATGTATTTTTGTTTCCACTGTATTTCTTGTTTGTTTTATCAACATTTGTGAGGACATGCTGTTATAACTGTCCAGGCTGATGATAGGATAGATACTCTGACTATTATATGCATATTAAAATTTTCCATTGTGAAGATCATTTGGATAGTGAAAAATAGGTACGAAGACGAACTTTGAAAAAAATTCAGGCTGAAGGATAATAAGTTTCGTTTTTGGGTTGAAGGACAAACTTTGAAAAAAAAACTAGGCTGAAGGACAATGCTAATTATACTTAGCATTTTGTATAGTGTAAAACTGAATATAATTCTAGTTATAACTAGCATTTTGTATAGTGTAAAAACTAAATATAATTCTAGTTATAACTAACATTGTCCTTCAACCTAATTTATCTTCAAAGTTTGCACTTCACCCCAAATATGAAACCTGTTGTCCTTCAGCCTTAATTTTTTTCAAAGTTTGTCCTTTTCCCTAATACCCTCATTTGGATATTATATATTTCTTGTTACGATTTGAGATCTTGTTCTGTCTTTTCTTCTCTTTCATCCTAATAATCCATCTTTCCGGCACTCGGATGCTCGGCACATTAGTACTATGGATGTATTAGTGTCGACTTCCGGGGTCGAAAATGTGGGTTGTTATAAAGTGGTATCAGAGCTGAAGGTTAAGCAAGAACCTTGGCCTTGGTGGGGAAACTCATTAGAGATAGGATAAGTGACACCTTAGAATGAGTTTTAGTGTATTATATATGAGATTTTAATTTGTTAGTGTAATAAAAATATTTATATAATGTTGACATTTGAAAATGAAATAATTTTACCTAGGATTATATTTTATATATAAAAGAATAATTTTGGAAAAAAAATTGATATAATTATTTTTGTTGTGATTATTTGTTAGGAAATAATGATATTTATTTATCATCATTTGTTGATTGATTATTTATGCTCGGCCAATTTATGAGTAATATTGTTTGATTTAGATTAAATACGAACACCTTGTGAATTCTATTTCATGATTTGACTATAAGACGTTTGTTAATAATGTGAGTTTAACAAGTTTACTTTGTTAAAATGGTTACTATATAAATGATTCTTTATAAAGAGGATTTTATGAATGAAGTTTATAAAGTGTGATTTGTAAATAAAGAGGATTTTTGAGCATTTAAATCCCGGTGTCTTTGAAAAAGCTTTCAAATGATTTTTGAGAAAACTAATAATAGTATTACTTAAAAGTATTTTTAAGTATAAATATTTCGAAGGAATTTTAAAGTAAGGTAGATTTTCTTTGGATAGTTCGGGGAATGAGTCTCGATTAGTTTTGTGGTAATCTAAATAATCTTTTAAGTGACGATCGGATGTTTTCTTAGATGAACGTTGTAGTGCACTTAGTACATTATTCTCTTTATCATTTTACTATCAAAATGAATTTGAATCCGTATGAATCCAAAGAAAGTAGTAATAGATATTTTGTTAAAACTATTTATATAGGAATATATATAGTATTGTTTCAAAATTAAATTCCAAAAAGAAGAAGTACTTTTAGGTTGACTAGTTCGAATGGATCGAAAATGACTAAAAATGGGCAAGAGATGTGTTCGGATGCTAAGCACTTATCTTAAGTACTACCCTTTTTGATAGGTGGATGTATGATACTATTTGGTAGGGCCTAGTTCCTTGGTATCATTTTGGTGTTACTCGGTCTCTCTCTATATATATTTTTTCTATGGATTAAAATATACAGTATCATTACAAAAAAAGGTTTTGTAACAAAAATCGAGTATTTAGTTCTTAAGTTTCCTTGAAGAAAATGGATTAAGAAAAAGGATATTTTGATGAAAGAGTGTGTTGATAAATGAAAATTTTAATTTCCTTTATCGGATTTTCGAATTTTTATCGAACGAATGTCGTTGCACAAATATGCACTTTTATAAAGTGAAGTGGACTTTTCTTTCTAATTTTAAGTGCTAAATACTAAGTTGTACATATCATCATGTCAGAAGTACTAGTTCACATAGAGGGGGTGTGGTGCATGAGTTGGCATTTTGGAAAGTGTATAGAAAAAGCCATTTTAGAGGGGTATTTTGGTAATTTGGTTAAGGGGTATGTGATATCCCAGAATTTTTGGCAATATCGATTTAATAATCTGTATTGAAATTTAATTTGATTTGATAATTTCTGTTGATAAATTTAAATTGATTTAATAATCTTCTTTTAATAAATATTTAATTGGTGATTTTATCTTTTTAAAAGCTAATAAATTGTTTTCTATTTATAATGTGTATATATTTGTGTATATTGTAAATAGAAATCTTTGGTTTGAATTTAATAAATAAATAAATCTTGTTTTCAAATTCTAATATATTTTGGTAATTTGGAGATTATGATTTAATTTAAAATGTATGGTTTTAAAATATTTAAGATAAATGTTTAATTGATCAAATTGTATCTTAGCTTAAGTTTAAGATTAATTAAAAGGTTTGTTTAAAAATATTATTTAATAAATATGATATATTAATTCATTTAATAATAATAGGAATTTATAATCTCTTTTATAAATTATTTAAATTTGACAAATTATTATTTTCAAATAACATTATTAATGTATTGTTTTATATATAAATATAAATAGATTTTAAAATAGAAATAAATATGAAAGGGTAAAGATATGGTTATTTAGAGACATAAGTGAACACATAAGATAAGTCTAGAATTATATAGTCCTTAGGAATACATGTTTGCAGGCAAGAAAATCATATAGTACATACGAATTGAGAAATGGGGATAAGTATGACAATACAAGACACTTTTAATTAATGCTTGTACAAATGTTTCATATCAGCCTCCAAAGAGAAAAAATCACTGATCAAACAAATAAAAATCTTGTACCAGCCTGCAC
Organism: Allium fistulosum; assembly: GCA_030737815.1. NCBI lineage: Eukaryota > Viridiplantae > Streptophyta > Magnoliopsida > Asparagales > Amaryllidaceae > Allium > Allium fistulosum. The sequence goes on along the minus strand of CM060904.1, from coordinate 338,235,330 downwards.
TTGTTTCTTATATGTCAAGCTTCTTTTCTTTTCGTTCATAAACTAATGCAAACCAGAAAATTACAAAACCTGAAACCTTTTTCCTCAAAACATTCTCAAACCTTCAACCAGAAACTGAAATCAATCTCTGTAGCCATTTTATCAAGCCTGTAAACAAATTATCAAACAAGCTTCAGCCTGTAACAAAGATCCACCAGCTTCAATATCCTTCAAGTTTCCAGTTTTAAAGCTTTTCAATCTTTAAGTTACAAGCAAGACAAAGTTTCTGGAATCAAAACAACAAAAGCATTTCAGTTTTAAAGAAAATCAAAGCATCTTTCAAAAATCTGAAGTTCATTCCAGTTTTCAAAGTCATTTGCAAGTTCTCTGCCTTTTCAAAGGTGAGTAAACTTTTTAATTTAAAAGTTAAGTAGGTAAATAAAGGTTGCTACGAAATATCTATGATAATGATGCCTGCATGTGTATAAATAAGTGTAGAATTCTGATATATGATTGTATTCATGTGTACATGTCTGTTATATTCATGTTCTTCTCTGTTTTATATTACGGAGTTTAAATTTAATTCAAATTCCACTTTCTTCTCGTCTGATCTGTGATAGGCCTTAGTTTCAAACAAATTTAGTTTGTTTAAACTTGAACTTGGATCTAAAAATAGTTTATACATGTTTATATTTATATAGTGTCTGGAAATCAAGATTTACAGTAAAAATCTTATAACATGTAAAAATCAATCATCTTAATTTACTATTTTAAGATTATAACTTGAATCCATTTTAAAAGTTAGGATTTTCAAACAAAAAAATTGTAATTTTTAGATTAGTATTTTAGGAGCAGATCGTAGTTGAACTGGAAATGGGTTTTTACCATTTCCTGGCGATCGATGATCACTTGGGCCTCGGGGTTTTGATTAGAAGTGGAGGAGTGTTCGGCGAGGTCGGGAAAAATAGCCAGAGTTGTTCCAGTTCGTCGTGGCATAGGGGTTTGGTCGATGTAGGGTTTTCGAACTGTTTTTGGTCGAGTCTGGAATTTGCGTGATGCATCATCTCTGGTGTATCGAGTTCGATGGGACCAAGGGTGATCGGGTTTGCTTCATTACAGCATGATAGGGGGTTCTCGCTTCGCGGTTTGGTGGTGAACGGGAGACTCTTACCCCTACATGTCCCTTTGGGGTAGTATAAGGCCCTGGGTTGGTTTGTTAGGTGCTTACAGTCGAGAGGTTGGCCGTAAAAGCAAATTCGAGGTATCACTGTGTGCCACAGTGGGTCTGGGATGGTTGCAAAGCCTACCGGTCGCCGCTACCGACGGTTAAAAAGCCTAGGTTGTCACAGTTGGTATCAGAGCATAGGTTGAGATAATACCTAGGCTCTGGAGTGGTGTCTTTCTTGAGAGAGCATATTTGTAATTTTGAATACATATATATATATATATATCTACCTATCTGTTGGGTTACCTGTTCGGGTTTTCCAATATAAGATATAAAAGGTAGATAGGGTAGTGGTGTGTGTAACACGACTACCAATGGCTGGAGTTTGAATGTTTGAGGTTGGAAGTGTATATGTTGAGACTGTAGACCTAATACCGTCTCGAGTAAGCTTTGCTATGGTGTAATAATTTTATTGATCTCTGAAGAAAACCTTTTAAAGAATTCGGAGTTCATCATTGAAGTGCAAGTTTGATCGCGCTCGTGTGAGCGGATTTTTGAGAGTTTGGATCTGTCGGTTAGGCAGGAACAAGTGATGGTATGTTGGCAACCTCAGGAAGTAGTAGTTGTGTGGTGAGATGCAGTGACTATGGATGTTTCCAAATATGTTTTCTTTGGAACAAGTTTGAGGGAGTGTGTCTGCATCGATGATGAGACCGAGTTTCAGCTGGATGTTGTGTTTGGTTTGAGGTCCGAGTTTCTCAAAGGAGCTTTGGATTAGGAAGTTTTTGGCATCCATGGCAGCAGTGCAGCTGGGAGATGTTTTGAGCCAGCAGGAAGATATTTTGGCTTAATAGTACCCTAGTGGTGGAATTCAGAAGCGGCAGAGTGGATCCATTTCTTCGGTGGATTGATTAGTCAAGGTCAAGTTGTTCTGATTTGTGAAGAGAGAATAGTATCTGTGGATATTGGTCTGGATGAGATCGCAAAAGCGACTTGCGATAGTTTGAGTGATTCTCTTGGATAATCTTTTGCATGGATTTGTGGCATCCCTAGAGGATATATGAGTTATAGAGTTGTCAAAGATTTGTCCAGAAGTTTTCGAGGAAGCCAGAAGTTTGTCAACATTAGGAAGTTTAATTTCCTTTGACCTGGGTCTGAAAGAGATACCGGTGGTTCAGCTAAGGAGATGGATGGTTTCTAAAGAAGATTTAGTGGGGCATTTGTGTTTTCTCTTCTGTATCTAGTTTCGAGTTTTTTCCAGCTAAGGGTAGCTGAAGACAGTACCCTTGACTGAGGACTCATCTGTTTCTTTGGGCAGTTGGTTATGTCTTTGAGATAACCTACGTTTCGATTGTGGTGGATCTGATAAACTGTGTGTCCAGGGGGTGTTGGTTAAGATTTTGCTCGAATTCATCGACATGCTCATCTACTTCAGATCAGAGTTGTGCAGCGGAAGTAAGGTGGCAGCTGTTCTAGAGTGGAAGCAACCGGAAGTTGCAGTGTTTTGGGATTAGAGAATTTCTACAGGAATTTTTTTTCTGGATTCGAGGCCAGATTGGCAAGTGTTTTTGTTTTGTCTTTTCCGGATAGGAGAAGTAAGTTGTAATCTACTGAGGATGGTGGAGTAGAGTTGTATTCTGGATTTTGGGTAAATCTGAAGAGGATCTTTTTGTTGAGTTATTTTGATCCAGTTTGTTTATAGAAGCATCGGCGAAGATTGAGCTGATTAGGAAAGGATGTAGGCAGTCCAGGATTGTCAACGGAGTTTTGTGGATAAGAAACGGAGGAATTTGGAATTCGAAGTTGGAGACTTCGTTGTTGTTGAGATTTTCTCGGGTAAAGAGAGAAATAAGATTGGGTAAGACTGTGAGGTTAGCTCCGAAGTATATTAGATCTTTCTGTATTCTTGTAAGGACAAGTGTTTTGGATTTCAGGAATGAATTGCCGTTTGGAAGACTGGGATTCAATGTATTTCACATACCTCTGAGGGAGTACGTGTATGATACATCACTGGTTTTGGAACCAGCAGTTTAGGAAGGTTTGGTTGTTGAGCTAGACTTGTCTATAGTCTGATATCCTGTCTAGATTTGTAGATCTAGATGAGTAAGAGCTCTGTAGCTTAGTAGTATAGTTTTGTTTGGGTTCTGTAGGGCGAGTATCCCGGTATTTTTACTTGGGAAACTCTAGGAAATTCTATCCACAATTTTGTCTGGATAGTTAGATTTGTTGATTGGATGAGTTGGTTGCTATGGTTGTTAGCATATGATCAATATATATGCTTGTGTTTTTAAAATTAAATCAATAATGAGATTATTAAATTACCTTTGTTTTAAATTTCGGGGACGAAATTCTTTTAAGGGGGGAGGAATGTGATATCCCGGAATTTTTGGCAATATCAATTTAATAATCTGTATTGAAATTTAATTTGATTTGATAATTTCTGTTGATAAATTTAAATTGATTTAATAATCTTCTTTTAATAAATATTTAATTGGTGATTTTATCTTTTTAAAAGCTAATAAATTGTTTTCTATTTATAATGTGTATATATTTGTGTATATTGTAAATAGAAATCTTTGGTTTGAATTTAATAAATAAATAAATCTTGTTTTCAAATTCTAATATATTTTGGTAATTTGGAGATTATGATTTAATTTAAAATATATGGTTTTAAAATATTTAAGATAAATGTTTAATTGATCAAATTGTATCTTAGCTTAAGTTTAAGATTAATTAAAAGGTTTGTTTAAAAATATTGTTTAATAAATATGATATATTAATTCATTTAATAATAATAGGAATTTATAATCTCTTTTATAAATTATTTAAATTTGACAAATTATTATTTTCAAATAACATTATTAATGTATTTTTTATATATAAATATAAATAGATTTTAAAATAGAAATAAATATGAAAGGGTAAAGATATGGTTATTTAGAGACATAAGTGAACACATAAGATAAGTCTAGAATTATATAGTCTTTAGGAATACATGTTTGCTGGCAAGAAAAATCATATAGTACATACAAATTGAGAAATAGGGATAAGTATGACAATACAAGACACTTTTAATTAATGCTTGTACAAATGTTTCATATCAGCCTCCAAAGAGAAAAAAATCACTGACCAAACAAATAAAAATCTTGTACCAGCCTGCACTTGTTTCTTATATGTCAAGCTTCTTTTCTTTTCGTTCATAAACTAATGCAAACCAGAAAATTACAAAACCTGAAACCTTTTTCCTCAAAACATTCTCAAACCTTCAACCAGAAACTGAAATCAATCTCTGTAGCCATTTTATCAAGCCTGTAAACAAATTATCAAACAAGCTTCAGCCTGTAACAAAGATCCACCGGCTTCAATATCCTTCAAGTTTCCAGTTTTAAAGCTTTTCAGTCTTTAAGTTACAAGCAAGACAAAGTTTATGGAATCAAAACAACAAAAGCATTTCAGTTTTAAAGAAAATCGAAGCATCTTTCAAAAATCTGAAGTTCATTCCAGTTTTCAAAGTCATTTGCAAGTTCTCTGCCTTTTCAAAGGTGAGTAAACTTTTTAATTTAAAATTTAAGTAGGTAAATAAAGGTTGCTATGAAATCTCTATGATAATGATGCCTGCATGTGTATAAATAAGTGTAGAATTCTGATATATGATTGTATTCATGTGTATATGTCTGTTATATTCATGTTCTTCTCTGTTTTATATTACAGAGTTTAAATTTAATTCAAATTCCACTTTCTTCTCGTCTGATCAGTCATGGGCCTTAGTTTCAAACAAATTTAGTTTGTTTAAACTTGAACTTGGATCTAAAAATAGTTTAAACATGATTATATATATATAGTGTTTGGAAATCAAGATTTACAGTAAAAAGCTTATAACATGTAAAAATCAATCATCTTTATTTACTATTTTAAGATTATAACTTGAATCCATTTTAAAAGTTAGGATTTTTAAACAAAAAAATTGTAATTTTTAGATTAGTATTTTAGGAGCAGATCGTAGTTGAACTGGAAATGGGTTTTTACCATTTCCTGGCGATCGATGATCACTGGGGCCTCGGGGTTTTGACTGGAGGTGGAGGAGTGTTCGGCGAGGTCGGGAATAATAGCCAGAGTTGTTCCAGTTCGTCGTGGCGTAGGGATTTGGTTGATGTAGGGTTTTCGAACTGTTTTTGGTCGAGTCTGGAATATGCGTGATGCATCATCTCTGGTGTATCGAGTTCGATGGGACCAAGGGGGACGGGTTCGTGGATGGTCAGAGTTTCCGTGACCAGAAGTGCAGCGTCTCTGGTGGTCGGGGGTGAGTGTTCGAGGTATTTTCTGGTGAAGGTGGTTGTTCCAGGAACTTCTGCATTGCTCGATTTTGATTTGAAGCCTGTGAATGTGTTTGGATGATCGGGAACCGATGTATGGGAGATGTTCGGTGTGTCGAAGCTTACGGTGATGGTCACCGCCGTCGAAGTTGACTGTGCAGGTGCACAGTGATGTTTAGGAGTCTGATGTTTCGAATGGGATTTGACTCGAAGGAAGCTCCGTGCTTTTGAGTGGGTGACTCGAGTTTGAACTCGAGTAGGTTCGTGTGTGATAGCCTGTAAAGTTTTTAACTTAAAATTTATCTAAGTTTTGTAAAAAGGGAAAGAGCAGAGGAAAACTCGGGTTTGACCCGAAGTAAAAACTGAACAGTGTTAAAAAGATTTTAAACAAGTTTTTAAATTTAAATTGAAATAGTTTTAAAACTATCACTTGATAATGTTAAAACACTTAAAGGTAAGTTATGATTTGGTAACCTTAATTTATCAAGTTAAATGGTTATTTTATTTAAACTTAATTAATGATTTAATTAAGTAAAGTTAATTTAAGATAAAATGGTTTAAATATGTTAATGGTAATTAAGGCATTAATAACATAATGTTTTATCTTAAGATAATTAAAGTTTTAATGATTGATATTAATTAAGTTAATTAAGAAATTTAAGTATAATTAATTAATTTAATTAATTAAGGATAAAGGATTAATTAAGTAATTAATTAAGAATAATTAATTAAATTAACTAATGATTATGATTGATTAATTAATGATTAGAGATTAATTAATTTATAATTAGAATTTACTTAATTAAGTAATTAGAGATTAATTAGCTGGTAATTAAGAAATATGTAATTAAGTTTTATGAATTAATAATTTAGTTTTATTAATTAATAATTTAGAGACAATTGATCTTTATTTAAAGATTTATTAAGGGTTAATTAACTGTTATTAAGGATTGATTAACTGATTTATTTAAAAAGTAATTAATTTGTTCTTAAGTTTTATTAATTGATAATTAAGATTTATTAATTAATAATTAATGGATAATTAATCTATAATTAAAGGTTAATTAATTTGTTTTAAAGATAATTAAGGGTTGAATTACTAATTGTAATCAAGGAAGTGAATCTGATAAATTTTAGTTAATTAATTTGTTAATTAATAATCATTTGATGGTTGATTAAGTATGAATACTTAATAAGATTGATAAGTATAATTACTTAGCGAAGTAATTAATGTATAATTACGGGATGTAATTAATTAAAGGGAATTACTTAATGGGAAGTAATTAAAGGGTATTTACTTGGAAGAAGTAATTAAAGATTTATTACTTAGTGTAATTAATCAAAGGATTTATATAATTAATTAAGAAGTTAATTAAGGTAAGTAATTACAAGGATGGTAATTACTGTTTATGGTTGACTAATGGAAGTGATAAATTAAAGGTTAATTAATTAATGTAATTAATTAAGGATTAATATAATTAATTATAGTTAATTAATAAATGGAAATAATTAATTAAGGATCATTAATTAATGTAATTAATGAAGTAAGTAATGGTTAATTACTATGAATGGTTAAGGATAATTTAATTTGTGTAATTAATTAAAGGCTAATTACTTAAAGTAAATAAGAATAACTAATCAGGATGATTAATTAAGATGGATAATTAGAGGATGATCAATTAATTGATTTGTAATTAATTAATAATTAAGTAAGCAAGATTTTTGTGATGAAAGTAATTAATTTAATTTATTTAAATTAATTAGAGATGGAAGTAATTAATTTAATTCACTTTAAATTAATTACAGATGGTGATTAATAAATCATTGCTTATGGATGTTGAATGATATTGTTTGCCTTGAATGGTTTGAGATCTTAGATATGAGATAAGTGATGTTGTGTGATATGGATGCTTTGGTTGAAATGTGATGAAATGTGAATTATCTGTTTGTGATGATGATATGAATTATCTATCTGTGTGTATGTAGATAATAAAATTGAATTGTTTTAACTTTAAAACAACTTGGCCTTAAAAGATACGTTTTGGATTTCGATGAGACCGGGATCGGGTTTCCAGATTTGGATATCTGAAAACCACATCGGTCCAAATTAACGATAGGTCGTGAATCTCAAGTGAAGATGAAGATTCAGAATGCAAGGGTTATTGTCATTAACTCTGAGGGTGATTCCAAAATGAGTGTACTGAGATAATGCCTTAGGTTTCGTTCGAACCCGGAACGAACTTGTATGGATTGAATGCTTTCAGCACATCGTCAGGTGGACGATGAGCATTCTAAGTGATGTGTTCTGATAAGGTAATCGTAGCCTCAAGCCTCATCGACCGGGAATGGCTAAAACAGGGGAGGTGTAGCAAGGCTAAGTGGGTCATACCCAAGTAGGATGAGATGAACCCCTGTCTAGAGTCCCTTTTTATTCGGCTGTGTGGGAGGTTGAATAGCTAAAACCGCTGGGGTTATCTTATTCGGGACTGTCCAGTAAGGGATGGTTCCGGCTTTGTGTTGCAGGGGATTTAGGGTGGATCCTCGGTACGTTGATCTAGGCCACGTACTGTGATGGGCGGTACCCCGGTAGCCCTGCCATTGTATGGAATCCAAACTCCAATAAGTGATCGCGGACTTGATTGTATTACCCACTTTGTGGCTAGTATGCTGGAATTTAATAGATGTAACAATTTCAGCTATTTCTTATTTACTTGAAAACCCTAGACCCTATTATAATATCATTGGATTTCTTATCAAATGCTTGGTTAGCGTAAGGTAAAAACTTACCCATGTTTATGTGTGGGGAGTCTTACGTGATACCTTTGTTTTTCAAAGGTTTTTAAAGTTAAGCAACTTTAACCGTTTACTCACACCAGACCCATGTCTGACCCAAAGTTTATTTCTGTTTTTCTTAAACTCTCAGGTACTCAAATTTTTACGAGTAGCCAAGGGACTCAGGTTAGCTTTGACGAATTCTGAAGGAGCAATGGAGCAGGAGGCTTCAACGTATAGATATATATTAGTTCCGCTGTGTTAGTGTGTATTTGTATCTCTGTGTTGTATTGAATTGTAATAACTAGATAGGTGTTTATAACTGTCTAGTTTGTGTTTGAATAAGTTGTGTAACTGTGATAGAAGATGTATACTATGTGATACTTATGTGATTAATATAATTTATTCGTTCCGCTGTGAGATTCTGATGTTGTTTAATTCTTTCTTCTCTATCTTTTCTCTTTTCTATCCCTTTCTTTCTCATTGATGATGCGTCATTCTGTGTAATGAATGGCGGGTCGTCACAGGGTAAGTGAAGTAATTTGGCATTTTTAAAAATTCTATAAATAAAGCACCTTTCACTTCATTTTCCATCTTTACCTCATTTTCTACTTAGTTCTCTTCTCCTCCTTCTTTTTTTCACTCTTCTTCCATAAAAAGAAACCACCTCAAAACTCATCTTTTTCTCCTTAAACTTCCAATGCAACCTTGTATCAACATTTCTGACACCACCACCGTCACAAAATACCAAAGTCGAACCCAAAACACACCAAATGGCCTTGGGATATGAGCATTTTAGGAGAAGGGGCCTTGGCATGAGCATTGGGTGGCATAAGGAGGCTTGGACATAAGTAATAGGGAGGCTAGAAGCTTGGCCATGGGCTAGGGTAATGGTAGGAGGTGTTATGCTAGTTGTTTAGGTGTTAGCTTGGCTAAACGTAAGATATCTCACTTTAAATTAGTTTTAAAAATGAGTTACATGTTGTAACATCCCCCATATTTTACGATTGTATATTTAAATGTTTTATTTAAATATAACATCGTTAATCGGATTAAAGTCCGAAATGTTACTTTTTGTAAACAGTCGAATTGGGACTCGAGACCACTTCCATTGAGTCCAAAATGACGTTTACAACTTTTTTGAGTATAAATATCGATATGTTTGGGGTTGAGTAGAATTTTGGTATTTTTTTCTATTGGGCTTTGGGTTTGGGTTTCAGCCCATTAACCCAACATAATACCCTAACTCCACCCCTCTCCTCTTCATGCATTCTCATTTCCTAATACTCTCTAGCTAAAGTAAAAATGGGGGAAGAGAAAGGAAATTAGAATTCCAAACCCTAGTTTAATTAGGAAATACAAATTCTGACTCCAACATCAAAGAAAAGCTTAGGTAAGCATCCTCTTCTTCTTCTCCATCTCAATCTCTCTCCAATTTTAGAAATTTCCTATAACCTAACTTAGGAAATATTGCTTATGATCTTAGATTGGAGCTTCTAGAGTTGAAATTGAAGAGTAGTTGATCTTTCCTTTGCTTTAGAGCTTCTCGTTTGTTGTTTTTCGGTTTAAAGGTGAGTTCTTTAACTCACATCTACGCCTATAACTTTCATTGTTGTTAGGTATGAATTCCTAACATTTTTGCATGTTCATTTGCTTTTGATTTGAATTGATTTGGTGAATTTTCCAAATTTTGGTGTTTTGGTCCAATTTTATGAAAATCCTACTATGGATGTTTGGACATGATATTTGGGGTGTATCAAAGAGCCTATAAGGCTGGGTTGTCGCTTGGCATAAATCCCTAGTCGTCGTTGCTCGTCCGATCGCTTCCAAAACGAATTGGCCATCATTGGCCTAGGTTCAATCTTTGCATGAGCTTCAGCTCAGACGTCTGGTATAAGGATCAGACGTCTGAGGCTGAGGAATAAATATTCCAAACGTTCAGCTCAGACGCCTGACCTTGCTTTCCAGACGTCTGGGAGATCCTGACGTCTGAGCTTACTTCCCAAACGTCTGGGTGATCTGGAATAGAATTTCTAGTACCTCAGTTCAGACGTCTGATTTACTGGGTCAGACGTCTGGTTAGGGTTCAGACGTTTGCCTTGTAATTTCAAACGTCTGGAATCTTTCTGGATTATTTCCAGAGAAAAATCCAGACGTCTGGATTCTAAAGCAGAAGTCTGGAACTGTGCATTTTGCCTATTTTGGGCTGTTTTGTGTGGATTTCCAATTTTAATCGGTTTTTGTTGATCCGGATAGTTGTTATCACTTATTATCGACTTTGATGACTTCTTTCTTTGGATTTTTGAGAATATCCATTTGATGGATTTGATATCGATTTTTATGGATTTAATTCACATTGTCGTATGTGAATTTTTGGTGATTGATTGTTTCTACAATCATTTTTGTGATTGTCACTTTTAAATACAAAGGTTTCTATACTAGTAGTAATTCATCAAAACGATTTCGACACTATCTTAAATACAAAGCTCTCTTTTAAAACCGTTTTCCAATCTATTAGTATATACAAACCTTTACCTCATTTGTATGGGAAATCTAATTAAACGGCTTAGCAAAACAAGTGGTATGAAACGCTTGCATTTACTTCGTCGGTTAATATTTGGACTTGTTCGATTGAAAATATTGTGACAATGTTTGAGTGGAAATCTACAATCTGTTCGTAAATATTTAAGTTAAGCCAGTGGTTATGGGACATGAAGCTAAACTCATTTATTTACTAGCTTAGTGTAATTTACACTTCTTATTGATCAATGATGATCATTTTATGGTTTAGACTAGCGATGTGCGATGTCTCTTTGTCCGCGTGGGGGACTGTACCGAGTTCTACTGAGCTTCATCTCATTTTTTATAGGCTAGCGACCTATGGTTTTTATGGAGTTTGGTTCATCGGGCGTTCACTGTACTACGTCGTTGTTCCGTATTATTTGAGTTTGGTTCATCGGGTGTTCGCTGTACTACGTCGTTGTTCCGTATTATTTGAGTTTGGTTCATCGGGCATTCGCTGTACCACGTCGTTGTTCCGGATTATTTGAGTTTCAGGTTCATCGGGCGTTAGCTGTACTACGTCGATGTTCCGGATTATTTGAGTTTCAAGTTCCTCGGGCGTTTCGCTGTACTACGTCCTGGCACCGGCTCTATGGTTAGCGACCATGGGATAGCGACCCGTTTGTGACACAGTGTTGGTGAGTTTTCATGCTCCCATTTTTGATAGGCCTCCCCCTTTGTGATTTCTGGATTTTTGTTGGTTGATTTCTAGAATTTGTGTTTCACCAATTTTCGTGGATTGCATTGATAAGCTCTATCAATATTTGTGTTTTGGTGATTAATTTAAAGAATATGACATTCTTTTGGTGTTTGAGAATATTTGAGATATTGTATGATTTTTGTTGTTATCTGATGTATACTTATCACAGTATGGCATTATTGTTATCATGCGTTTTTGTGATATCTCTTATCCTTTCTCATTTTATCTGATATTTATAGCTAGACTGATCCCTTTATTATTTTCTTCTTAAATAATACTCGGGTCAGACCGAGGTATTTCAGGTGCTCCTGCTTGACTTCTTATCAAGGTCCGTCACCTGACTTTTGGCTAACTACTTTAGCATAGTAGTTTTTGTTAGTATACATTTTAGATAGAGACTCCTTGATGTATACATATTCTTTTGTCTAGAACTTGTATCTATTCTTTTGTGATGTAGTGGATCTAGTTTGACCACTATTTTGATGCACACTTTTATGTGTTATATTCATATCTGTTTTCGCCTTTATGATATAAATATCTGTGACTGATTTGTGTTATGTTTATTTCTATATTTGTTTCCGAAGTCCACATAGCCACTGTGTGGTAGCTTTGAGTTTGTATTTGATATGTCGGATTTCCTCTTGAAATGAAATGTAAGTTATATTATCTGACATATCGGTACTCGCACAAAGTAACTACACAGGTGGTCGCTCCTCAATAGCCTTATTCTTCGTGCTAGTCGACAGCATTACCCCATAGTGTCCTTGGCTAGTGTGAGTATGGAGGTGGGGTGTCACAGCTTTGTATTAGAGCCAAACTTCGGAACAATGTAGAATAATCTAGCAAGGATCATTGTCCTAAGTCTTTCTTAGGAATCGTGCCATAGGATTTAATTCAACTCTTCGTACTGTTCTATCCTATTTCTTTTTATGATTCCTTGTTTTATCAATCAACTTTGTTTGATATTCATTCTATGAATAACCTTTTTCCTCTTCTTTCTTTCTTAAAGAAGAGAAATGGTTAGATCTGGCAGTCCTAGCGCTGGTCAATCCAATAGACCTTCTCTGGATGGCGTATTTATGTCTGCCCAGCAACTTTTGGATCTTGTAAAGAATCAAAGGTTTATCTATGCTTTGAGTAAGAACCTAAAAAGGTTTTACCTTTGAAATTAGAAGTGCCTTTCGACCAGTTTGTAGATATCACTCTTCGACTAGAAGAGGCCGATAAAGAAAGTGATGTTGAAGTTGTGGATGCCAAACAAAACTTCAACATCAACAAGAAGAGGCATATTAAGTTCAAAAGCCCTAATCCCAACAAGAAAGGGAAGCAGGAAACTTCAGTAGCAACGACTCCTACCTCTAGTCGTGGACAATGCTACAATTGTGGTTCTATGGACCACTATGCGAATAAGTGTCCGAAACCTCTTACTTGTCGCTATTGCAAAGGTTTGGGTCATCTTTTATCTTCATGTCCCAAACTTCAAAGTAGGAGAGAGGGAAAGCTGAATGTTGCGCAAGCTTCTAGTAACACTTCTCTTGGTCAAGGTATTTCTCATTCTGTCCTTGATGGCATTATTTTGTTTCGTGATTATCCTATTCGAATTCTTTTGATACGGGTGCATCTCCTTCTTTTATATCAAAAGAACTTGTTGATTCTTTTTCTTTAAATATTATGGGCTTGATGACTTCACTGAAAATTGCGAATCCGGTTGGTGGATCCGCAACACTCGGTTTGCTTTGTAAAGATGTCAAGATTATTTTATGTGATTATTCTTTCCGAGCCGACTTGCATGTTATGTGTTACTTAGGCTTCGGAATTGATTTTTGGGAAAGGATTGGCTTGATCATTATGAAGCCCATATCCTATGTCCTGAGAGGACTATCTATCTTTGACATTCTCAATCTGTTAAGCAGATTTCTATTGTTCTTAATGATTTTGATTCCAATTCTGTGACATCATTTCATTCTTTAAACCCACTTAATGAGGAAGATGTTATTTCCCTCACTCAAGTAGTTTGTGAATTTTCCGGTATTTTTGAGCTTGTCTTAGGATTACCACCTAAGCGATCTATTGAGTGGTGCTAAGGTCTGTTTAGCTCGACCTTACCATCGGTTTTCATCAGCTACGAGTTGCGGAGGGTAGCATTCCACTTACTGCATTCCGCACTCGTTATGATTCTTATGAGTGGTTCGTTATGTCATTCGGTTTGACGAACCTTCTACCTTATTTCATCCATCTTATGAATCGAGTATTCTACGAATATCTTGATGAGTTTATCCTTGTATTCATTGATTATGGATGAAAACAACAATTTAAAATTTGCAAATCTTTTTAATAAGATATTTATAAGTATAATTGGATTTTGTTCTTAAAACGAGCAAAGAATATTCGTAGAATTTTTAAGAGACATGTTTATCATATATAAGATGATTTTGTGTTGTTTTTCCCATTGAGTGCTTTAAGAATTCTGGTTGATGCGCTTGATCAACGTTATCGATAGGAATCTCCTAAACGCTATGATGAGACAGTCAGACACGGTAAATTGACTTATAAAAAGTAAATTTTTCTAAAAAAATGATTACATAAAGTTAATTATAATTTTGAATGTCTTAGCTTTTCGAGGAAGAGGATCAATTAAAAGAACTCTTTTCCGATGGTTTTATTCTTGCGATTCCCAAAGGGGAACCAAGAATTGATTGTTTATACCGATACTAGTCGTATTGGTTTGAATGACGTTCTCATGCAAAAGGGAATGTGTTATCACATATGCTTCTTGACAATTAAAGCCTGCCGAGACTAGATATGCCACTAATGGTCTAGAGCTCGCGGCCATTGCTTTCGCTCTTAGAATTTGGCATCATTATCTTTTGGGAGAGAAATTTGTTCTCTACGCCGATCATAAATCTTTGAAGTATTTATTTTATCAAAAGGAACTTAATTTGCGTCAACAATGTTGGCTCGAGTTCCTTACATCTTATGATCTTGATATTCTTTGTACTCCCGGAAAGGGAAATCGTGTTGCCGATGCTCTTAGTCGTAAGCAACAAGCGGTTGTTTCCATGATGATATCCGAATGGAATGATCTCGAGACTTTATCCACTTGTGACACTACGCCATAGATTGCATACTGCAACACCAAAGAAGTGATGCAGGAAGTGCCAAAAAATGATGCTGTAGGCTAAAAAATGGCAAAGGCAACACTTTCTCGGTGTTGCATTTTGCCGCGTTGCCGCAGACCTCAAAGGCAACATTTTGACTATCTAAGGCAACATAAGAAATATTGTTGCAATAGAACCATATTTGGGTCTATAGCAACATCCATAGGTGTCTGTACCAACATTCCAAAATGTTGCTATAGATATTAACTTTCTGAATTTGTGGGGCCCACAATGTAGAGCATATTTGATTTTTTAATAGAAATAAATATTTATTTAATAAAATGCTATTTGCACAAAATTTGATATTCAAACAGTAATTTATTTAAATAAATATTTTATTTCAACATTAGAAATAGTACAAATTCCTGACTCCACTATTTTACAATTCAATGATATATAACACTGATATTTACATATACAGATATTCCTCACTACATCACTCAGTTCACTCATTACATATGCAGTTTCAATTTATACAGACACCGACACTGACGAATATATGACGAGCTAAGTGCCTAGCCGAAGGCGAGCCGAGTGCCGAGCCGAAGGCGAGCCGAGAAGCGGGTCCGGGCGCAGCGCCGGCGGGGGTCCGGGGCACCGCAGTCCATCCTCTAATTGCCTCACCAACAAACTATTTCAGTTGCCAAATCGTCTAATCACCTAATCACAATCGCTGATTACCCATTCCGACAACCCAAACATCTTCAAACTTTCACACTGCAAATTCGCAACAAAACCAAGCACCACCCTTGGCTGATAGCAAACAACATTGCTTCTCACTACAAGCTATATATCTACAGATTTGGACTAAAAAGAGAAGACCATTTGCTACCGGGCATATGAGAAGGACCTGGATCAATTTCAAGCTTAAGGGAAGTAAAAACTGCAGTAGTTCTAGGCAAAACATCAGAAGCAATAGCAGTACTGAGCTAGGCATTTAAACAAATAAATTGTAAGCATATAACATAACTCGCTTTATTCGACCCTTTGACTTCACCACCACCATCAAGCATAACCTTCTTACCCAAAGTAACACTATAATGCAGTTATCAGTGATAATCCACTGCCCTTATAATATTAGCAGGAAGCAACGAAGTGGGACAAGGACCAATGAACACCATAGACGAAAATGCATGCTGGGACACTTCAGTTACACCAGAGCAAGTCAACCCCTCCTGGATACCAAACACTTTACTAACAGGAAGTTCCAGTTCTTGTCTTGTACCTCCTACTGGGGTCACTGATATAAAACAAGAAAGCATCGGTCAGGTACATACTTACATTTTATTACACCTGACATATAAACCATAATATTTAGCTCATGTGCATTTTCATGCATGCATGCAGTTGGGATACGCTCCTTTCAAAGATTTGAACACAATATGCGACGATTATGAAATCTGTGAGGGCGTTAATACTATCAATGTAGGACTCAGACCCGAAAACAACGATTTATTCGATGCACAGTCAAAGTTTTCTTTTCCAGATGCTGAAATGGATGGAATGTTCATAGATAAATAGGTGAATTACCTTCGACAATAGCAGCTATAGGAAAACCCGACAGTAGAGAGCAACTAGGGTCGATGCAATTCAAGGTCGATTCAAGCACAACGAATACATACATCAATGGAGGAACTGGAGTAATAGGTATAACAGACGGACTCAAGAGAGAAGTAACAGAGCCTTCTAGCAGCGGGAAATCACTGTCAGAAGCTAAGAAATCAGGCGGTAGCATGGTTGGTCGAGAAGAATGAGGCATTGAAATCAGGAGTACACTTCACTTAAGCCTGAAACTGGAACAACCATAGCCCGCTACATCACTTCACCGACCGCATCCAGACACATCACCACTGCCTATCTTCTCACCGCATCCAGATCTAAACTCATAAGAGCGAAGAGAAAACGAAGTTGTGTCCTCTGAATACTGGAGTGGAAGATTGAATAGAAATGTAATAGCATCAGATCCGAATGGGTTAAAAGGGAACATCTTCCATACAGATTAGGGAAAACGAAATTAGGGATTTGGAAATTGGGGGTGAGAACAAAATTAGGGATTTGGAAATTGTGGGTGAGAACGAAATGATATGAAAAGTAAAGCGGGAAAACGAAATTTTGGGGCAAATTGCAGTGGTGATCCATTTTAACAACCAGATTAAATGTAGACCGTTGGATCGTATTCACGCGGATTGCTAATTTTATTAATTTTTTAATTTGAATACATCTATAGCTACTGCAACATCTTGTTGATACCTATGCTAACACCTTGAAGCGAGTGTTGTAATAGACAAAAATCAGCATACCTATCGTTACATTATAGCTAGCAACACCATGTAATTTCGTTGCAGTAGGCCATCTATGGCGTAGTGTGAGATTCGAGATCGTGAATCCAATTTATGTTCACCTCTTGTTTTATGTAGCCTTGAGGCTCATCCTTCTCTTTTAGACCGCATCCTTGAAGCTCAAAAGCAAGATCCCAAATTGGCTTTTCTTAGCCAAAGTTGTAGGGATCAAAATAAGGTTGATGGTTTGAAAGATTTTGAAATCGATGCTCGTGGTGGCATTCGAAAGTTTGGTAGACTTATTGTGCCAAACATTTGTGATCTTCGTGAAGACATTTTAGAAGATTCTCATCGTTCTAAATTTTCCATTCATCCTGGTAGTAGTAGCGACTTTATTATTGGGATGGAATGAAATCTTATATTGCTAACTTCATTAAGCGTTGCATGACATGCCAACTCATAAAGGCCGAGCATCAAAAGGCCCGGTGGGTTATTCAACCTTTGGACATTCCGTTTGGAAGTGGGATCAAATTTCCACAGACTTTATTGACGGTCTTCCCCGTTCTTGTTCGGGTCATGACAGTTTATGGGTGATTGTAGATAGACTTACAAAATCCACCCATTTTATTCCCGTTCGGTCCAATCAGACCGTACCTCTTTTGGCAAAATTCTATGTTAAAGGAATTGTTAAATTGCATGGAGTTCCTACTTCTATTGTTAGCGATCGTGATCCATTGTTTACTGGTGGATTTTGGAAGGGTCTTCAAAAAGCTTTGGGAACGAAGCTTAATTTTAGCACAGCTTATCATCCTCAGTCTGATGGACAAACCAAGCATGTGAATCAAACTCTTGAAGATCTTCTTCGTGCATGTGTTCTTGATTTTGGTGGAAGTTAGGAAGATCATATTTCTCTTGTTGAGTTTTCCTATAATAATAGCTTCCAATCTAGTATTGGTATGGCTCCTTTCGAGGCACTCTACGGAAGGCCATGCCGATCTCCTTCGTGTTGGTTTGAAGCCGGTGAGAAGCCGGTTTTAGGTCCAGATTTTATTCGTGATGCCACAGAAAAGATTGACCTTATTCGTCATAGGATGAAAGAAGCTCAAAGTAGACAAAAATCCTATGCCGATAACCGAAGGAGGAAATTAGAATTTTCTGTGGGAGATTTTTTGTTTATTCGTGTTTCACCTATGAAGGGTGTTGTGCGTTTCAATCGATCAGGAAAATTAGCACCTCAATATATCGGTCCATTTCCCATCACCGAACGCATTGGTTCCGTGGCTTATCGCCTTTTATTACCGGCTCAGTTTCCTGCTATTCATGACATATTCCACGTCTCTCAACTACGGAAATGCCTTAGGATGTCACACATGTTGTAATAAATTTATAGTTGCTCGATTTAGTTACTTGGATGTGATATTGTACGGCATTACCCCATAGTGTCCTTGGCTAGTGTGAGTATAGAGGTGGGGTGTCACACATGTTGTAATAAATTTATAGTTGCTCGATTTAGTTACTTGGATGTGATATTGTACATATAGTACTTGATATTGTTGTTGATTCCCACTTGAAGTAGATTGCATAAATAACCATTGTTTTGCAGTGGACAAAAGCAAAGATACAGAAGTCAGAGTGTTCTGTAGCAAGTAAGTCGCTATGGAAGCATTTCGAAAAATAGAAATTTTGTAGAGGGATCCTAAATGATTCCTCGCCTTTTGATTTTTATTTACATACATTCTTATTTATCTAAATGTTTGTGTGGAAAGTGAATGTTGCTCAGTTATAGTCGACTTTCTTGCTGTTGGTTTCGTGACATTGAAATCCCATGCTCTTTTTTGAGTGGCTTACCACTTTGTTTTCTAAAAGTGTTTTAAAGTGGTTTCCAAACTTGACTTTTATTTTCAAACCTTCTTGCAAAGGTATTAAAGTGGTTTAAAATATCGAAGAACGATGGAGTTTTAAAAGTTATTTGATTTTCTAAATAAGGTTTTAAAAGTTATCTATGATTTTTATAAAGTAAAATGAGGTTATCTATTTTAGATATTTT
This sequence comes from Allium fistulosum, assembly GCA_030737815.1. NCBI lineage: Eukaryota > Viridiplantae > Streptophyta > Magnoliopsida > Asparagales > Amaryllidaceae > Allium > Allium fistulosum. The sequence goes on along the minus strand of CM060904.1, from coordinate 338,216,355 downwards.
ACAAATTCCTTTCAAATATAGTTTACAAATTTATATAAGTATTTTTAAAAGGTGATTTGGAACTTAAATATATTTCTAAAAGAATTTGTTTGAAATATTTAAGTATGGATTTATTTATATAAAGGAAATCCCTTTATTTTCCAAAGTCAAATTCTTTTCCAAAAGTGGTGACTTTTAAGTGATGTTTGAATGAAAATTTTAAACGGTGCTTAATGTGTTTTAAATATGATTGTAAGTAAGAAAAAAGTATGGATTACAACACTATTGTTGTAATAAATGTTTCCGAAAAAAAGAAAGAGATTATGGACTATAACATTACAGTTATAATAAACAGTTATAGGAAATTACAAAGGAAATTTGGTTTATAACACATTTTTTATTATTAAATAGGTATAAGTAATTTGAGAAGACAAATAATAAGTTTATGGAGTTGGTTTTCGATTGCTTTAAAAAGACTTTGTTTTGTGCAAGGGATTTCATTAGTGGTGCAATTAAGTAACAAAAAACAAACATGATATGCTAAAATGTTGACACGTTTATGGAAAGTAAATCATCTTATATTTAGAACCAAAAGCTGATGAGTAGACTTTCCTCTATGTGTGAGATCTAGAATCAGAGTGTTTTAACTAAGGCAAGACCAGGTGCAAACAGTGCCTTGACTCACTAAGCTTCGATTCTGTGTGAGGGATAGAGAAGTCGAAATGCCGGAAGTGTGATAATTATAAGAGGGTTAATTTCTATAAGTAAGTCATGATTAATTAAGAAGTATATGAAAGGTACTTCATCTTATAATTGACACTTAATTTCAAGGTATGGAAGCCCGTTCCTGTCTATGAGAGTTATAGAATGTACGTCGAGGTCGGGATAGTTCTCTAACTTGTCTGACTTCATTGTTAATCGAGGGATAGCACATGATTGAAATCGAAAAGTGGCGATGAGTATATGATGTCCCATATTCCACATGCAAACTATATACTTACACTAGAAAGTGATTTTTCCCCAATCGATAACTTGACCTATTTTGACTTGGGAAGTATATAAAAGCTTTGCAATTTTTTACGGTTTGAGATACCCTTGGGAGAACTCATTTCGGTGAAACGTCTCTCTCTTTAAGGGTAGATATTTAAGGTCCCCTTTAGACTCTTATACCTTACGCTTACTTCTGTAAGAACCGAAATTGAGTCAACCAGAAACTATCGATAGTTGGTTCAAAGAGACCGGGATCAGATAAGCATGAGTTATCCGAAAACCACTTCGAACCGGTATAAGCATTTTAATGAAGACATCTTGATGATGATGGAATCAAAGACGGAGTTCTTTGAAGTGCAAGGGCTACATGCTACTAATCTTGAGGGTGATTACAAAAAAATATGTAGTAGAAGTAGTGCCTTCGATTTATCCATATCCTGAACAACTTGTATGGATGAATGCTAGCATTGCATTATTGCTTGGATGGGAATGTTAGCATTCCAAGAGGGATTTGATAAGAAGAAAAGGTAATCGTGGCCTTACAAGCCTGACAACTAGTTAATGACTAAAAGCAGGGCATATACGACAGGGCTATGTGGGTCATACCCATTAGGGATTGGTTATAACGTTTTTAGATCACTGTCTATTGACTTATGTGCATGTGAACTCACAGTAGAAGGTTACAAAGAAAACGGGGTGATGACATATTCGGTACTGTCTAGGAAGGGGTAGACCAGTCTTGTATTAGTATGGGGTCTATGTGTTGGCCCACGATACATTTTATCTAGAGATGTACTATGTTAAGTGGTACCCTGGTGCCTTGTCATTGATGAAATCCACTTTCTAATATGTGCCTTAGGGTTTTAGTTGTAGAACCTAGTGCTGTTGAATGTAATTATGAGTAACCTTTCTAGGTATATTATATTTCTATTTTAAACCCTAGTCATTATTATATCACTAGATTTTTATATAAAATGGTTTGGTTATCGTAAGGTAAAAACCTTTCCATGTTCATTTGCAACATGGTCTTAAAATATACCTTTATTTGTCAAAGGGTTTTTTAAATAACAATCCATATGACTTGAGTTTCTAATGCTAGTTTAGCGGACTTGTCTGGGTGTTAGTTTCTTATAATACTCGGGTCAGACCCGAGTATTTTTTTGAAGTTAGCTTTGGAGCTTCAGGAGACAAGATGGATGCCTCAAAGTCCTATTTACATATATTTTATTTCTGGTGTATTTCTTGTTTATATTTATCAGCATTTGTGAGGATGGATTGTTATAGTTGTCCAGGCTGATGATAGGATAGATACTCTGATTGTTGTATGTATATTAAAGTTTTCCTTTGTAAATATCATTTGGATATTATATTATTAGTTGTCATAATATGAGATTATGTTATGTCTTTTCTTTTCTTTCATCCTAATAATCTGTCTTTACGGCACTCGGATGCTCGGCACGTGAATACCATGGATGTATTAGTGTCGACTTTTGATGGTCAAAAAGGAGGGTCGTTACATGTATTATATATAAGGAAATTAATAAATATTTATGAATAACCATTCTGTTGAATTGTGAAACGATTGTTGTTTTGAGAAATACCAACTTCATCGCGAAGGAATTTCTTTCAGAAACTATTGGTAGTAAAATGGATATGGATACGATCCAAGGATAAAACTGATTACATGGGATGAAATAAAATTAACTAAGCCTAAAATGAACACAACACATAAGAATAAGTATTCTTGCACATTGAAGAGAAACTATGAGGTTTCTTATCAATGTTAAGAATAGATAATCCTTTATTGTCAACTAAACCATTAAGAGTATTGACTTTATGATATGGTATAATGCAAATCCGAAATAGATTCCAAGTACGTTATCAAATTATGATTTTGATGCCTATACCCGAAGGAATATGATCCGTCGGCTACGAATGTGCCTTGAAGACCAAGACTAATGCAGTTGGAATATAATAATAAGCAACATTGATAAGAATAACATCATACATTCCAATTGTTGAAATTAGTATAATAGATTCGTTATTCAACATTCACAAGTTGATTTAGATTTTTACTCATAAATTATCGCTTGATATGACTTTTTTTAGTACATATTTATTGATATGGAAAATTTTAAATAATGATTTAGAATAGACTATTTGCACATAACAACCAAAATGTCTCGAAGTCAATGGGAGCGATACTGAGTTTGTGGGTTTTTCAGATATGATCCAAGAAATGTCATGAAAGTATCATTCCATTGTGAGGAATGCGGATTACGGATCTTAAGGCTAGGAATAACACTAGAGGGGGGGTGAATAGTATTTTTAAGAAATTACTAAATCTTTTTGAGTTTATGTTAATTTGAACACAAATGTATGCAATATTCAAACACAGATATAATCACAGATGCAGAAATAAAGTAAATGCAGTAAAGGAAAGAACACACCGGATTTTATACTGGTTCAGGGTTACCCTACATCCAGCCCCGCACAACTAAGTATGGATTTCCTTTCAAAAGCAATTCAACAATTACAACCCTCGGTTTCAAGGCTACGAGGTACACCCTCCAGAATCACAATCCTCTGGGTAGAGATACTTGATTTCCGGGGCAACAAGTTCACCCAATTGATTTTCAAGGCTACAATCACACCTTTTCTCGCTTGATTGATTTCCAAGGCTACAATCACACCTTTTTTCGCTAGATAGATTACAAAGAAGCCTATAACTTTGAATAGCACTTGGATCTTGTTAAGATAGTGATAGAGAATCAAACTAGAGATAATCTAGTTAGATTCAATGTTGATTTCGGCAGAGTAATGGTAGGATTTGAATAAGAAAATGTGGAAGAAGAAGAGAAGTGAAAAACCAGAAAATCTGATGCAAAATTCGTTGAAACTAACCCCTGTTTATAGAAGAACAACAGTCATGTCCATTCGTGAAAGGTTATGGTGAATAAAAACTTCTTTTGAAATTCAAATTTTTGAATCTAACTGACACTATGTCGACATGGGGTACTAGGGCATGTCGACATCCCAAAGGAAATTTTGATGTTTTGTTTGTTTTTTGAAAATAACCTTTATCTTATATTAAAACTATTTTAAACATTATAAATATACTTGTCTACAGATAAAATACATAGATAAATATAGAGAATAATATATATATAATTTTACTATAATTTTATATTTAAATCTAAGTATAAATATATTATAATTAAAAGATAGTTTAAAACAACCGAAGTTTAAAAACAAGAATATTTAAGGCTAAAACATCTTTTTGAAAATCATTTGAAAAGATAATTTTTAAGGCTAAAACATTTTGAAAAACAATTTTGAAAATCATTCTGAAGTAGTTTTGAAAATCATTTTGAAGTAGTTTTGCAAGCTTCTTCCTGCAGAATATCTCATCATGTCAGGACTCGAGAACTTGTACAAAACCAGGATGTTCGTGGGTTTGTAAGCCACTTGTCGTGGGTTTGTAAGCCACTAAAAAGGTAGAAATGGGTTCATCCCAAAAGAAAAATGGAGTGAAGATTTCAGTGCTATTGTGAAGTTTTAACATAATTCTAGACTCAATACTTATCTTGAAATCTTGAACTCTTGATTATCTTGGTACTCATGAGTCTTTAATCTTGATATCTTGAATCTCTATATTGTACAGTCTTCATTCTTGGTACCTGCATGGTTAAATCCTGCATATACATATATATCTAAACTATAATGTTAGTATTTATATTTTATAATCTTATTCTAAGGTTGTTGTCATCAAAACCATCATCTCAAGGACTAACAATCTCCCCCTTTTTGATGATGACAACCTTTGTTTATAAAATATTACTTCTATCCTAATAACTCCCCCTTAATCTATGCCTAACTACCCTATTTTATATTTCTCCCCCTTTGTCATTAACAAAAACAAACTAACTCCAAACTATATAATTCTTAGTCTAATATCCTATAATGATGATAGTGTTATCATCAATACTTACTTGTAAACCTAAAACTTAGTCCTAAATTACAAACTCTCCTAACTAAGAATCTATATAATAATACTTTTAATAGAACATATATAAGAACACACATTATTTATTAATTTTTTTTTATATATTTACATTTTTCGTAGAGATCGAAAAAAAACAAACAACAAGTAGAAAAGAAAGAGAAGAAACTAATGTGTGTCTTTGAACATAGGAGATCTATGAACCGAACAATTTGGATAGTGGAAACAGAAATTTCCACGTTGTTCGACAAGATTTCCATCTTTGTCAAAGCACACTTCGCCAACGCAAACGACTTTGTCGTTGTCTTCCGCATGCTCTTCTTCCATTGGTTCTTTTTCTTCTTCTTCACTTTCCTCTTGTTCATGATCTCCTGAAGAGTCCCCGTCAATCAAGATTGGGTTAGCATGATTATCCATAAGAATTTTTTGCAAATTCCTAAGGATTTTGCCTTGCCTCTCTTGTTCTTTAGCCATTCGAAGTTGCATCACTTGGATTTCAGTCATTAACTAAAGGGTATCTTACAGAGAATCCTCTATTTTCATTACACGAGCGAGCGTTGATTGTTGAGACGGACCAGAAGTAGGCGATAGGAACAAAAAAGTTGATTTTAAGTTTGATTTGGAAGAGGAAGCCATTGATAAATTGATTTCAGAAGATAGAACAGAAAGAGAACAGAGAGAATGAAGAAAATTTCGAAATAGGAGAAATTTATAACCACTTATTTGAATTTTGGTGGGAAAAAAAATTAAAATTTAAAAACGTTATATGTCGACATGGGTCTAGGAGGGATGTCGACATGGTTCTTGAATTTTTGCCTATTTAATTTATTTTGAGTTAATTTTTAATTATACTTGTTATTTATATTTTATATTTCAGTTAATGAGCTAATACCTAATTCTCTTCTTAATTTAGTAAATGTAGATTCATTTAAGGTTTTTGTTAAGATATCAGCAATTTGATTTTCAGAATTGATATAGTCGAGAGTAATTACTTCTCTACTTATATTATCTTTGAGAAAATGGTGTCTGATATCAATATGTTTAGTTCGAGCATGTTGAGTAGTATTTTTGGATAAATTTATTGCACTAGTATTATCACAATAAATTGGTGATTTTGAGATATTTAAACCAAAATCTTTTAAAGTTTGTTGCATATATATTACTTGAGAACAAGTCAAAGCAGCATAAATATACTCTGCTTCAGTTGTTGATAGAGAAACTGTGTTTTGCTTTTTACTAAACCAGGAAATCAGAGAATGCCCTAAAAAGTGACAAGTTCCACTTGTACTTTTTCGGTCTGATTTACAACCAGCATAATCAGCATCACAGTAAGATATTAAATCAAACGAATCATTTTTAGGGTAAAATAATCCATAATCAAAGGTGTGTTTAACATATCTTATAATACGTTTTACATCTTTTAAGCGAGTTTCTTTAGGTTGGGATTGATACCTTGCACAGAGACAGACACTATGCATGATATCAGGTCTACTCGCAGTGATATAGAGTAGTGATCCAATCATTCCTCTATATAATTTTTTATCTACATCTTTCGAGAGATCTTCTTTACTAAGGTACTCATTGGTTGCCATGGGAGTGGGTTTTCCACTCGCAGTAGTCAAACCAAATTTACTAACTAGGTCTTTAGCATATTTTTCTTGACTAATAAAGATACCATTATCTAATTGTTTTATTTGTAATCCTAAAAAGAAGTTTAATTCACCCATATGACTCATCTCAAACTCTTTTGTCATTATTTTGGAAAATTCTTTATTCATTTCAAAATTAGTTGATCCAGAAATGATATCATCTTCGTAGACTTGTACTAGTTGAATATCATTTTTATTTATTTTATTAAAAAGAGTATTATCTACTTTACCTATTTCAAAATTTGATTGTAACAAGTAAGATCTTAGTCTATCATACCAGGCTCTAGGAGCTTCCTTTAGACCATATAGAGCTTTCTTAAGTTTGTAAACATGATTTGGAAATTTATCATTTTCGAAAAGTGGTGGTTGTTTAACAAATACTTCTTCTTTTACAAAACCATTTAAAAATGCACTTTTAACATCCATTTGAAATAATTTGAAATTATTATGATCTGCGAAACCAAGTAGAATCCTAATGGCTTCTAATCTTGCTACGGGGGCAAAGGTTTCATCAAAATCTATTCCTTCTTCTTGACAATAACCTTGAGCGACTAACCGAGCTTTATTTCTAACAACCTCTCCTTGTTCATTCATTTTATTTTTATAAACCCATTTAGTTCCAATTATTGTTTTATTTCCGGTCTAGGAACAAGTTCCCAAACATCATTTCTAGTGAATTGATTTAATTCTTCTTGCATAGCCAAAATCCATGAATCATCACTTGATGCTTCTTTTGGATTTTTGGGTTCAATAGTTGATATAATAGCTACATTACTCATTTGACTTAGTTGGTTTCTAGTTTTAACAACAGATTGCATATCTCCAAGTATATTTTCTATAGGGTGATCTTTTAAAAGTTTAATCCTTTTATTAGGATGATTTAATTCATTATTAGTTTCAGTTGACTCTTGGTTTTGAGTGATTAAATCCTCTTCATCATTTATTTCTTCAAAAATTTTGAAATTTTCATCAAATGAAACATGCATTGTTTCTTCGATGGTATTAGTTCTTAAATTAAATACTCTATATGCTTTACTTCTATTAGAGTATCCGATAAAAATACCTTTGTCGGATTTAGGATCAAATTTATCTAAGTTATCTTTTGTATTTAAAATAAAACATTTACTTCCAAAAATTCTAAAATAAGACACCTTAGGTTTCTTTGAGAAAATAAGTTCATAAGATGTCTTATCAGTTAAAGGTCTAATTAAAATTCTATTTAAAATATAACAGGCGGTAGCAACTGCTTCTGCCCAAAAGTACTTTGGTAAATTACTATTAGAAAGCATAGTTCTTGCACACTCTTGAATCGTCCTATTTTTACATTCTACTACTCCGTTTTGTTGTGGAGTTCTTAGAAATGAAAAATTGTGAATTATTCCCTTTTTATTACAGAATTCTTCAAACTTTTCATTTTCAAATTCACCACCGTGATCACTACGGATGGTTATAATTTTTTAAGAAAAAATTTTTTGAACCCTTTTTGAAAAATTCTTAAAACATTCAAAAGTATCACTTTTATGTTTCAAAAATATTGTCCATGTAAATCTAGAATAATCATCTACAATTACAAAAACATATTTACTGTGATTTAATGACTGAATTTGAGATGGACCAAATAAATCAAGATGAAGTAATTCAAGAGGTTTTGAAGTTGAAATCAAATCTTTTAATTTAAAGGAACTCTTTCTAAGTTTTCCTAGTTGACACGCATCACATAGACTATCTACGTTAAAATTCATTTTAGGGAGGCCTCTTACTAGATCATGTTTTGAAGTCTAGACAAGAGTTTGAAATTCAAATGCACAAATCTCTTATGCCAAATCCAAGGGTCACTTGCATTTGCCAAAAGACACAAGTTATTATTTGATATTTTCAAACTAAGAATATAACTATTCTTTTTCCTAATTCCCTCAAATATTATGGTTGAATTATTATCTTCAATGCGACACTTATCTTTTTCAAATTTAATTTTATATCCTTTATCGCATAGTTGACTTATACTTAGCAGATTGTGTTTCAGATTCTTAACTAGCAAAACATTAGTAATAATAGGAGTTTCAGAGTTACCGACTTTGCCGATGCCGATCACATAACCTTTTGAATTGTCTCCAAAGTTAACCAGTCCTCCATCTTTGTATATTATATCATTCAGCATATCTGGATTCCCAGTCATGTGTCTAGAACATCCACTACCGAGTATCCATTTGTTCTTTTTGATCTGCACAGTTTGTTTGTTCTGGATTGATTCCTCAACTCCCATAAAGCATGATTCCTGCACATCAAACAATCTTAGTAGACAACTTGTATTTGAATATTGATTATATGCAGACTCAAGGGACAATGATGATCTGAATATTTCTAAACATGTATTAACAAATTTCTTAAACATAGCCTTTTTTAAAAAAACTTTTTCAAAAATCAGATTATGAAACTTTTGAAAACCTTGCTCTAATACCAAATGTGAGGAATGCGGATTATGGATCTTAAGGCTAGGAATAACACTAGAGGGGGTGAATAGTGTTTTTAAGAAATTACTAAATCTTTTTGAGTTTATGTTAATTTGAACACAAATGTATGCAATATTCAGACACAGATATAATCACAGATGCAGAAATAAAGTAAATGCAGTAAAGGAAAGAACACACCGTATTTTATACTGGTTCGGGGTTACTCTACATCCAGTCCCGCACAACTAAGTACAGATTTCCTTTCAAAAGCAATTCAACAATTACAACCCTCGGTTTCAAGGCTACGAGGTACACCCTCCAGAATAACAATCCTCTGGGTAGAGATACTTGATTTCCGGGGCAACAAGTTCACCCAATTGATTTCCAAGGCTACAATCACACCTTTTCTCGCTTGATTGATTTCCAAGGCTACAATCACACCTTTTTTCGCTAGATAGATTACAAAGAAGCCTATAACTTTGAAAAGCACTTGGATCTTGTTAAGATAGTGATAGAGAATCAAACCAGAGATAATCTAGTTAGATTCAATGTTGATTTCGGCAGAGTAATGGTAGGATTTGAATAAGAAAATGTGGAAGAAGAAGAGAAGTGAAAAACCAGAAAATCTGATATAAAATTCGTTGAAATTAACCCATATTTATAGAAGAACAACAGTCATGTCCATTCGTGAAAGGTTATGGCGAATAGACACTTCTTTTGAAATTCAAATTTTTGAATCTAACTGACACTATGTCGACATGAGGTACTAGGGCATGTCGACATCCCAAAGGAAATTTTGATGTTTTGGTTTTTTTTGAAAATAACCTTTATCTTATATTAAAACTATTTTAAACTTTATAAATATACTTGTCTACAGATAAAATACATAGATAAATATAGAGAATAATATATATATAATTTTACTATAATTTTATATTTAAATCTAAGTATAAATATATTATAATTAAAAGATAGTTTAAAACAACCGAAGTTTAAAAACAAGAATATTTAAGGCTAAAACAACTTTTTGAAAATCATTTGAAAAGATAATTTTTAAGGCTAAAACATTTTGAAAAACAATTTTGAAATCATTCTGAAGTAGTTTTGAAAATCATTTTGAAGTAGTTTTGCAAGCTTCTTCCTGCAGAATATCTCATCATGTCAGGACTCGAGAACTTGTACAAAACCAGGATGTTCGTGGGTTTGTAAGCCACTTGTCGTGGGTTTGTAAGCCACTTGTCGTGGGTTTGTAAGCCACTAAAAAGGTAGAAATGGGTTCCATCCCAAAAGAAAAATGGAGTGAAGATTTCAGTGCTATTATGAAGTTTTAACATAATTCTAGACTCAATACTTATCTTGAAATCTTGAACTCTTGATTATCTTGATACTCATGAGTCTTCAATCTTGATATCTTGAATCTCTATATTGTACAGTCTTCATTCTTGGTACCTGCATGGTTAAATCCTGCATATACATATATATCTAAACTATAATGTTAGTACTTATATTTTATAATCGTATTCTAAGGTTGTTGTCATCAAAACCATCATCTCAAGGACTAACATCCATAAGCATCGAATTTGAATAAGTATTTTGATAAAAATATCGAAAAAGTTTGATTTTCAATCAAAATGAAGAGGAAGTGTATAACCATAAGAAAGGACCACTAAAAGGTACATAGGTATTTCTAGATAATTAGTAAATAATACATTGTTGATTGTTATAGATATAGTTATGTTAAAATTAGTAATAGTTTGGCTGTTTAATACTCAATATTGGATTTGTTAATTGTATCTTTTATATTAAGTATAAAGGATGTCGAGAATGTCCCAAAACGATATATATAGACACCTTATTAAAATGTTTAATATGAAACATGTAAGATGGGTTCATTATTTGACAATAGAAATTATCATATATGTTGTATTGTATACATTATCGTAGTTTGCATATGTGTTTTATGCATGAAGAAAATATCAAATTCAAATTAAGATTACTTGATGGTAGTTTAGAGTGTTATCGTATATTTATAAAATAGAGGAGAATTATTTATAGAAACAAAAAACTTCTTATAAAGGATTACTCGAACTTAGACTTCATATGTGATATTGAGTATGGGATGCCAATATAAAATTCAACTTTAAAGCTCGGTAAGAGTCTTTAAGTTGGAAATGTTCCAAAGAGAGATTGTGGTCGATTCAATAAAAGGCCAAGTACATCGCTTTGAATAGCCCATCATATAAGCAATGCATATACATAATAAATGCGCAAATTAATAATCGAGTTGAGGGTGGTTCTATATGTTGAGAATCCCATAAAATTATTATATGATAAAAATGTGATGATACAATTCATAACTGAACATAAAGTGCACCGAAAGTCGAGAGACATACTCTGAATTGTTCCACATGATAAAGACAGTTTATCAGTGTGACAGCCCACCCTAAGACCCACATTAACAAAGAGCATTACTGGGTAATACTGTCTGCTAATGCGGAGAATAGGGCTGGTTAGGAGCGACCATATATAGCTTTGTCTTAAACATCTACTAAATACGTCGATTTAGTGCTCTATAATTTTTTCTTTCTCAAGTGGATCAACATATTAAATAAATGCTTAATACAAAACTAATAGTGGCTAACAGATCTATCAGAACAAAATATAACAACAGAATGTATAATACATCACAGAACAGCAACTGTAACGACCCGCTATTTTGGACCATTCAAATCGACAATAAATCCACACATGTCGGACTTGAATAATTCAAAACAATAGATTGTTAATTTAAATTTGGCAAACTCAGCATATACAGTAAATAAATCAATCACAGAATCACAGACATAGAGTAATACAATAATACGCAGCGGAATAAATAAATAGTAGTTCATGAAGCTACTATATAAACATCAGAGTTAGAAATAAAATACAACAGAATATCTCAAATGCAGTGAAGTCTCCAGTACAACAGATGACCTCTCTGAAAAGATCAACTAGAAAAGCTGGAAGCTGAGTCGATAATTGGATCTCCAAACGAAGCTCCAAACTCCAAAGGTGAGTCTCAGATACTGTATCACTCGGTCTGACCCGAGCGTAAAGCAAAACACAAAACACTCGAGTCAGGATTAACATTCTTATATCAATAAATCTAACTCAAGTGAAATATCAACTGAAATACAAGTAACTTAAAGGATGTTTCGGATAACCATCCTCTAAGGATCCATGGAACTATCTACAATGTAGAAATATACACTATAACACCGTGGTCATTTCAATTTTATTTATACTTCAAACCCTAATATCATTTCATTTCAAAATATCTATTTCCAAAATAGTATATATAGGTTAAATAATTTATAAAGTAAAGTATTTATAATTTCCTCAAGTCTCACAAATCGATTCAAATCAACTCAAATTCCAATTCAAATTTATTCAAAGCTCAATTCATCAATTCAATTCAGTTCTAAATAGACCATTTAAATTTTCAATATATTTCAAAGCTTTAATATTCAACTTTTCAAAGTTAAATTTAACAGTGTCATAAAGCTCTTGATTTAACTTCATTATTATTTAATCGGGGAATATTCACTTAATAAATTCAATATCATTTAATTAGCCTTAAATTACATTCTACTAAATATTTCCTTAAATTTATTTAAACAAGAAATATTCATTAATTTGCTTAAATCAAACCCAAATTATAAATCATATCTTAAATCTCAATTTCAATAAGTTTCAAATCGGTTTAATTAAATAAAATTCTTTAATGAATAAAATTTCAACTAAATTCAAATTATCTTCCCAACCTTAACTTATTCAAATTATTACCAAAAATCTATTTTGAAATATAAATTTTATACTTAAACATATTATATGTATTAAATCCATCTTAATTAAATTAAATATCATTATTTAATCTATATATATCATTACCATTTATATGTAATAATTTAAGAATCAACTTTTATTAAAACCATATATTTCTTTCCAAAACCATAGAATTTATTTTCAAAATATTTATATATGGACCAACGGTGTCTGTATATAATTTCCTATTTATGGTCAAGTGATACGGATATTTATCATTTCAATCCGTAAATTTAAATACATATGGGTAGATATCATTTCGACCCGTAATCCCAAATTCAAATCAATTGAAAATCGCTTGGGTTTATCATTTCAACCCATAACGATTTTCTCCTATTCTAAAGTCCATTCGGGTATGTATCATTTCAACCCATAGTGAATTCTATACTAACAGGGAACTTGCAGAGTGATAACGGATAATATAAAATACAACAACAGGCATATATCATCAATAACAATAAAATATAAACAACGGGATATGGTGTCATGTCCCACAGGTGAACAGTTACATATAATAGCATATATAGCAATTTAAATAACTACAGCAGCATATTTCAATTGTCGTTTCAAATTGAAGTCAAATTTAATAAATACAAGAACGTTAATCATGAGTGATTGCTCACCTTTCGAGGCTAGAGAGTTTGACAACAGGGCAAGCTATGAATTCCAAAGCAAAATGAGATAGCACGAATTTGATGGAGAAAGCAGGCACGACGAATCAAGAGCTGATAAATGGGAATCGATGAGAACCAAAATAATATATATATATATATATATATTTATATTTTCAAATTCAAAATCATTGTTTAATCAAACACATATATATGGAAATCAACATTATAATTTAACCATACATATAACAATAAAAAATCTTTATATATCCCAAGATCACTTTATTAAACCAAACATATATTTAAAACATATACATTTATTTCAAATCAGTATTGAATCCCAATATGTACAATATACAATTGAAAACTAAATACACATGTATGTTATAAGTTAAAAATCAATATTGTATAACATACTTTTAAAACAATAATACTATAACATATATACACTACGGGTTATATACTATATCCTAGCTTTATAGTATAAACAAACATATCACAAATTATAATATTCAGCCTGTAAATAAATATATAAACTTCACTGTAAAATATTTCACTGCAAACACACGTATAACTACATATATAGCGAGTCTATTAACTATACAGTTATTGTATAAACTTTACATATAAATAAATAAAAAATGTAAAATATAACCTACCTTTATGAAATATTATAATGTAGTAAGCAACCTATGCTGAAGCCATACGAAATATATTTACTCTTTGTTTACAACTTTATACATATATAAAAATAAAAGAAATGGGGCATGGGTGCATGCATAAATATGCAGACATGTAGACAACTCTCAATGCAATCTTTTAACCAATTAAAACTTTTATATTATATATACACATAACTATATTTGAATTAAGTAAAGTGCTGGAGTATATAGATATACGTATATAGCTTAACATGAAAAAAAATCAAAGATTTTAACTGAACCAACAGGTTAAATATAAAACCCAAATCAGATCACATAAACCTATATATACTAACATAAGATATAAAATATATCGTTGTATATATACCCTTATATCAATAGCGGATATAAAAATCATGTACACAGTTACAACACTGACTAAGGAACAATAAACTAAATGTATGTATGAACAGTATGTATTTAAGATCAGAATAGTGATGTATATAAAACTCATATAAATTCATGTATATAAAATCAACATTTATATAGATTAGATATAAGTTTACATAACCTTTACAATAGTTTGTGCCATAGCATCAAAACACATATAAGATATTATATAACATACATACACACGTAGGTAAACATATGTATACGCAAATATATATATTTTAACTTACAAACTCTACAATTTATATATTAACAAATATATATAAACTTTTACAATATAACACTTAACATATTAAAATTATATTATACTATAAACTTACCTTTAAACTAACGAAGTCTGACACAGCAAGGTGCTCGGCCAAACTGGGCGAGTGCATCTAAGAAGCAGGGGTTGCGAGCTGGACGTGGGAGTGAGTGGGCGGTGAAGTAAGGCTCGGGTCGAAGCCTTGGGTTTGGCGCTCACGCGGGGAAGCAAGGTGGATGTTGCGTGAGAAGGAGGGGTGGAGTCTTGCGGTGGTGATTGCGAAGTTGGAAGCTGCTTCGATTTCAAGGTGAAAGGGTACGAAATGGAATAGGAAATGAAAGCAAATTATTTGAGCTTCTGCAAATATGAAAAGTGATAGGATGACTCGAGATAGAGGAAGAGAAATGACGCTAAATCGGCTCAGAAACTAAACATTATAAATATTTAATATAATGAACGGTAGAAATGAGCTGTCATCTACTGTTGCATATAATTTTTTTTTTGAAGAGGAAACAATAGAATAGGGAATGAATGAAATGTGAACGGACAGAATGCAAATTGAAACGGCAGAAAATCAAATAAAATGTGAAAGGTGTGGCAACGGTCACACATGAATTTAGCTAAAACATTAAAAGAAATTTATTATTGGATGAGTTGTACGGTTTTTAAATTTGAAAAGTAGATAAATCCCAAAAGCCACAAATTACCGTACCGATAAGACGCACAGTTTTATTGTTTACGTCGCGTAACGGATCTCAAAATGCAGAAATAAATATACTGTTGAGATCAGAACGATCAGACGATCAAAACGGCATACAAATATTAGTGGTACGATCATTCGATCAAAAGTCGATAATCAGTACCAGAAATGCTGCTATTTTGCCAGAATTAAGATAAACGGAGCAATAGAAGTCCAAATTTGAAAAACGAAAGATGACAACTTACTCAGAAGAAGATTTAGAAATTATCTATAGAAAAATATTCAGGTTTGAAAATAAATTTATTACCATCAATTATTAACTGATTTGAATTTAATAGAAATACACAATAGAATAAATTTCAATATTATCAGACGAAAATTTACCAGTTGCTATGTTTAAATAGACGTATTACAAATAATATATTTTTATTTTCAAATTTTATTGTTTAAAATTTCACAAAATCTCAATTAATTATCTCATTAAAACCATTAAAATTTTCGGGTCGTTACACTCTCCCCCACTCAAAACTTTTCGTCCCCGAAAAGGAAGGAGGTAGGAGAACAGAAACAACTAGAAAGAAAAATAGATTGAAATACAAGGATAAACAATTAATTTAAAACTATATAATTATTACTTGAAATATTTATTTGAAAACTTCACTTGCAAATCAATTATCTTTAATACATTAATACTTTTCAAAACCCATTTGTAAAATTTCTTGCTTCCTTTTTAAATACCATTTATATGTTTAAATAACACCTTTATAAATATATGGAAACTATTTGAAAATAGTTATTTACATTATTACTTTTTTTTTACAAAGAAGCTATTTGAAAACATTAAATCCATAATTCATACATTTATTAATTTATCTCAAGATACTTTTCAAACATTATTAAGAAATCAATAATTATTTTAAAAAGGATATAGTCAACAAGGAAAAGAAGGAGGATTTGGAAAAACAGGATATAGGTGAATAAATAAAGCTGACCAGATAAGGTAGATTCAAAAGAATAGTATCGGGCAATGAATAATTAATTCAAACCATAAGAATTTCAATTTCAAATATTAATACATAATTTCTTTGTTGGAAACACTTTTATAATAAAATGCCTTTATAACGAAACAAATTTCCTTTCGAAAATACTTTTATAACTCGATGTTTCAACAAGTTTATCCTCGTTCCTGTAGACTCTGGCAGTGCGTTGATCAGGCGCAAAGCTAGAATTCTCCAGGTACTTAGTAGAGTTGTTTCAACACCCAGTGAAAATACTGGAAAAACGTTTAAAAACAGATATGGAAAGTACAATCCAAACAAAAAAAACAAACAAAACCTTTGTCTAACCATGGTTCGCAGATACACAATGGTTACGTCTGGATCCCCCAGGAAACAATCCATATCCGTAAGCTTTCTCAGCCCTGCGAGTTACGCCATGATGACTAGTAGAATGTAGGATACACAATGGTTACGCCTGGATCCCCCAGGAAACAATCCGTACCCCTAGGCCATCTCAGCCAGGCAGTTTCGCTACTAATGTGACCTACATAGATGCAGGATACACAATGGTTACGCCTGGATCCCCCAGGAAACAATCCGTACCCCTAGGCCATCTCATCCAGGCAGTTGCGCTATGCATCCGCGCTCGTAAGACCATGGGTAGCGCCATGGAATTCGATGGAAACTCGAGTATCATATCCGGAAACCAAAAATCAGAGAATATCGATAGAATGAATCCACAATGTGGCCACAAAGCGGATATCAAGCAGAAGGCACTTTCCATATCTTCACTTCGAAAATATGTATCATATAGTACCTTTTCAAATCACTTTCAAATATCATACTTATATAAAGTCCATTATATATAAGATTTCATTTTCAAATCGAATACTTTCCAAAATCAATAGTATATCAAATCACACTAATATAGACTTCAATTATATAAGATTTCACTTTTCAAATTGAGTACCTTTTCAAATCCATAGTTTTCGAATCAACATCATACTTATACAAACCAAATTTTATATAAGTTCGATAACTCCCAAATCAAGTATTTAGTAACATAAGGTTCTCAAATTTCAATTTTGTTTCAATATCAGTTCAGTTTCAAAATTATATACAATTCCACCAAAATTATTTCTTCTCAAATTAAATATCTTCACTTCCAAAGTTTCCAAAATAATAAATTTAGAAAATAAATCCAAATTTCTAAATCAATATCATTTAAGTCAACCAATTCATTTCCGAAATCAATGGTTTTCAAAATCAATCTTATACTTACATAAGGTCCATCTTATATAAGGATCAAAATTTTCAAAAATAAATTTTGCTGTACGAAGAGCCATATGGGATTGAACATCTTTGCTTTATAAAAGGTTTTGAATTTAGTATAGTTTTGTAAATAAAATAGTTTTGTAAAATAGATTTGTATATAAAATAATTTTTTAAAATAGTTTTGTATGTAAAATAGAATAAAACCATTTGTTTAAGAAAATAAAAGAAAAATAGTTTTGAAAAAAATGGTTTTAAATTGATAGTAGTTTTTCATAAAAGAAAAATTCCAATTAAATTACAAAGATATCCAACCCAACAACTTCCAATTTTAGCGTCAAAGTATATCAATGATATTAGAATATAAGATGTACATACGTCATCATTTCGCAAAAATCACATTCGATCGCTCGCTTGATCACACAAGTTCGCTTTCGAACTAGTATTGTCCATTCGACTTCCCTAATGCGGACTTCGATATGGTTTCTCGACTAGAAGCCATCAGTCTCCTTGCATAGCCGTATACTATGATAGAGAATTCTAGAATCAAGCCCAAAATCCATATCAAATATTCGCCATCGAGAATCAAATGAAAAATCCTAACACGAAATGGTGTAATTCACCTCGAACTTGTGTACTCAAACTTTGATCAAATTATTTATCCGAATAAAACAGCATATGTACCACTTATGTATCTATTCCAACTTGTTAAATATATAGTTTCATAAAGATGTTACCCAGTTAAAACATTTAACTAAATTTTATTCAAAATATATTCAAGACCAAATTCTTTTCAAAACATTTCAAATCTAAATTTCATATTAGAAAATTTTAAAATAGTCTTATTCATTTACTTAACAAAACAGTTTCAACTTATTTAAATCATATTACTACATACTTTAACATACATATCAAACTTATATACTTTATACTTTTCAAAATTTCTTAGCTTTGAAAAATTAACCTTGATTTGGAAGTGCTCGACCTTCAAAATAGTTAAAGAAATCATTTTCAAATTCAAGAGTTGGAAATCAACAACAAATCAGTAAATCAATTTCAAAAGATAGGTTTCAAATCCGAAACTCAAGGACTGAACACCGGCTCATTTCAAATCGTTTCAAATACATATACATATATCTTTCGAATATCAAATCATACTTCAAAATTTTGAAATCAAAATTGGTTTCGCAAAATCACTCGTGTAGCAATGCTACTAAAGTGGCCTCTCCCCCATTCTGAAACTCGAAAATCAATGTCGATGATGCGTGTACTTATCACCGAAATTATTTTCCAGCGACATAAGTGACTTCTGGACTTCTATTTTCTCAAACTTCTTTTGAAATTTCTTCCAAATCATTCGAAACTCATTAAAATCATTTGAAACATTTCTTATTCGGAAAATACTTTTAAATCATATTATTATTATATATTCCAAAATCTTAAAACCAATTTCAAAACACTGGGGTTCAATTCTCGAATTTCAAATTTAAAATTCTTCAATTATAAATCATTTTTAGATAAATCAAATTTCTTATATAATTTTTCAAAATTACAAATCCTTTCGAAACCTCAAATTCTCATTTTAAAAAGGGTATATAATCATTATCGAAAACATTTCACTTTTATATATATAATATAATCATACTTATCAAAATAATACTTTCGATATATAAAACAAATTCAAAATACAAACAAACCCAATTTTTCAAAAGATGATTTAAGAATGGATTTCAAACAAAGATAGAGATTCAAATTTAGAGGAACTCTTAATCAAATAGAATTATGATTCGAAGATAAGCTCGAACGAAGATGAGATAATTAAATTTCAAAATAGAAGATGAATATACTTATATAAATCGCGGGCGACCTTAACCGGGTCAACCGTGACTTCAGGAACAAGATCGATGCAGAATTCCAAGAAAAATCAACATTCGATCGCAAGAGATAGCGGCATCTAAACCAAAGATATAGAAATCTCCGGTGAATCAATGCCAATTGTGAAGGAGTTTCACCCCTTTACAAATCATTCAAAGATTGGTGTGATCCTATTCTTATAGAGATCATTCGAAGAGGAGTTATGGGATACTCCAGAATCAAAAGAATACAAATAGGGAGAGACAAGAATGAATTTTGGAACCGCAAGAAACGTTCCAAAGTTCAAAGGAAATCGAGTCAAACGGAAGAGATTCAAACTCAAACGAAAGTGATTCTGTAAATAAATTTACCATATATGCTAAGTTTTGCCTAGAACCTGGCTCTGATACCAACTGTAATGATCCGCTATTTTGGACCATTCAAATCGACAATAAATCCACACATGTCGGACTCGAATACTTCAAAACAGTGAATGCTTTCAAAAGGGTCCATGGGTTTCGAAGGCAATGGCTTTGAAGGGGTTTCGACGCTATCCTTTAACGTTTTGTTTAAATGGTTTGAAGCTTTCGAAAAAGTTGGTGCCAACACCATCATATTTTCCCCAATATTTTTATATGATAAAGGATGGTTTCGAAAGAGATACTTTTGTCTATATTCACTTCGACTCAAATAATATTTTAAGTATAAACCCATTGGTTTTGAAAGGGGGACTTTCAGTGATTTCGGAATGGTTACTTCCAATGGTTTCGAAAGGGGTGCTTTTAATGGTTTCAAAGCTATGCTTCTAAGTTTTATTAAGTAATACTGTATTACATTCGGAAGGTTTCGAAAGAGATGTTTTAAAGTGTTTCAAAAGGCAGGGGATTAATGTTTTGAAAAGAGATTTATATGCTTTCGAAGGAGGTTACCCAATGAAGTCGAAAGCAAGGTTTTGAAGGTTTCAACAACCTTAGTTTTCAAAGCAAATAACCCAATCTCATTTTTGAAAGAGAACCATAGCATAATCAAATAAAGTGTTTAGAAAAAGGAGTTTTTGAAGAAGTTTTCTTTGATTAAAACGGTTAATGGGATTAACCAAGTTATTATGTATGCTTCTTCATATATGTATATATTCACATTGTGTTAGACCCTTAACTGAATTTTGGGGAAAGGCAGAATAACCAGCTAGGTTGACCCAGTAGTAAATATAAATTAAGTTAACTCCTGGATGAGTTGAATTGCATTCAGCAGGTCAGGAAGACCGGGATATAGGAAGCTAAAATATTAAAAAAAGGTATTGGCAGGGCCAATAGGTTCTCAATAAGCCCATGAAAACTATGTATAAAGGAAGATGTCAGAAAGAAAAGTTCATAGTAAGCCTATGAAAACTATGATTTGATACTGACAGGGGCCAGTAGGTTTGTAGTTAGCCCATGAAAACTATATCCGGATTAAGATATTGATAGATGTCAATAGGTTCCTAGTCAACCCATGAAATCTAGGATAAGAAGAGAAGATATTAGAGTAACCAATAGGTTCCTAGTTATCCCATGAAAACTAGGATGAGAGTAAAGATATTGGAGTTACCAATAGGTTCATGGTGATTCCATGAAACTATGTAATTGGACAGGGAATCCTTAAATATTTTATCGTTTAATTATTAGTCAGCCCATGAAAACTAATAGGTTAATAGTAATCCTAGAAACTATTATTGAGACAGATAGTCAGAATTAATGGGGATGGTTAATCTAGAATTGATTCATTTGTTTTGCATATCATCATATCATATTTTTTGAATTGTTTTAACCATTGTGGATGTAGGAGCACAGTAAATGGTTTTGAAAAGGTTTTGGGATACTAGTGAGGGGAAAACCCGTTCCGCTAAGCGGCGTGGTCTCACTAGATATCTAATTGATTTGAGATGGTAGATTATTATTCATACCAGGCTTTATGTCAGACTTGAAGTTTATGTTTTCCCTTTAAACTCTCGGGTACTCAATTTATTTTGAGTAGTTTAAGAATTGAGGTTTTCAGGTACCTCATTAGACGAATAAAGCTTCTGGAGACGTGTAGAAGGCATGATAGCTATATAGAGTTCTCTTTTATTTGATTCCGCCGTGTTTTTTGTAATGGAAAAGTTGTTATATTTCCTGTATACACTCTGATCGTCCAAGGGGGCATCATCATATGTCACTCTTAGTGTATATTGTAATAAATATATTTTCTCTGAACGTGGTTAACGATTGTGGGATTATGTAATGAATTGGAAATTTTTTGAAATGAAATGTGATCTTGTTTGATGTTTTAAATTTTTTCCATATTCATGTGTTTCTGTGTATCAATGAATCTAACACCGCCGTATTTGGTCGCCGAGAATCAATAATTATGGATGACTGCAGCATCATTAGCCATTAGTTTTGGGCCTTCAAGAAGGGGGATGCTACAGTGACACATGGAAGACATTGTGAACTCCTACCAAATTTTCTAGAAGCTCCACTCTATAAGCCTACTTCCTTATTCTTTTCAAGATTAGGAAAAGCCCTGCAAACCTCATTGCCATCTTTCTCGAACTACCAAATTTCATAATGTGGCTAGTGGGGAGACCTTTACAAAGACATTTTATCCACTATGAACTCCAACTCCTAGCCTCTCCTGTCAACGTAAGATTTTTTCTTATCCATGCAGTCTTCATTCTTCTACAGATCGATTCTACTTTCTCCAAAGTATTTCCTAATCATGTCTAGTACAAGAATGATTCTTTTTGTAGTGTCCCACCAACAAGATGGAGATTTACATGCTCTTCCATACAACGTCTTGAATGGTGTCCTTTCTATAATTGCTTGAAAGCTATTATTATGCAAACTCTACTATGGCAAGTGATCCTCCAAAGAATCTCCAAAGTCTAAAATACACATGTGCAATAAATTCGCCAATACTCGATTCACCCTCTCGGTTCGTTCGTCCATCCATAGGTGATGAGCGGTACTCAAATTTAGTTTTGTGACCAAGGCCTCCTGCAGACTCCTCCAAAAATCACTAATGAAAAGCGAATCTCCATCATTGACATTGCTAGAAGAAACTCCATGTACCAAAACTATCTCTTCCATGTAGAAGGTATCTTATGATGCGACTGTCCTTGTACTCCTAACTAGAATAAAATGAGTGCATTTGGTTAATCGATTGACTATGACTCAAATACTCTCATTCCCTCTTCTGCTCCTAGGCAGTCCATCAACAAAATCTGCAGAGATGATTTCCCATATACACTGCGGAGTGTTCAAAGGTTGAAATAATCCATCAAGCTTCTTCTACTCCGCCTTTACCCTCTGAAAAGTTACACATCTGGAAATAAAGTCACATGCATGTCTTTTCATACTTGGTTCAACTTAAACTATATCATTACACTTATGATATCGCTTCTCCAATCTTTCATCAATTATGATACTAAGGTACCACAATTTCAATTTGTAAGAATTTTAACCTAAGTTCCTCAACATAAAAACAAGTAACATTCAAGCATTCAAGTAAGGTAATCCTATTAACTATTCAAACCCAGAAACCAAAATCCTAAGTCTATACAAAGTCTTGGTTTTAGGTGAAATCCTAACCTAAAATTATTTTAGCATTAAAGGTAATCGATTGGGTGATACATCGTTCACATGCAACTGTTATTTAACACAAAACATGTACCCAAATGTCCATACTTTATGATTGCTTTCTTAAATAAATAGTCTCCTTCTGATCCAAGATTGAAAATTTTCCTATTATCCACTTCTCAAAATCTCACCAAAATCTCTAATTATTATTTCCTATGAAAATCACCACTGCATCCACAATGCGTGCAAACTGTATATCTTTTACTTAAAAAGAATTCAAATTATTGAATTAGTCATTCCTTGTGTAACCTTAATTACAATTTCATCTGGGATATCCTTTGCAATTTGAACTTCCAAACTTTCACCATTCTTTAATGCAATCCTATGAATGGGATCTTTCCCAAACATTTAGCACCATTTTAATGCAACTATTTTATAGTTGAGAATACTCAAGATGGAATGTTCCTTCTATATTAGTCTAACAAACAAAATATTCTATAACTTAAGTACCATTATGCCTAAAAATTCATCTAGCAACATCTAAAATGGACAGTGTCCTTGCCTACTTAACATGTTACAGAAGTCATGTCACCTCAACCCCAAACAATGTACTTGTAGTTGTGACGACAACTCAAGTATCAATACTTTGTAAATATCGCCATAAAAATTATACCATAAGGCAACAACCTACTTGCCTAGCACATATAACTTCCTAAACCAAAAGCAACATGTGTGGCATACGTTACCTAATGTTAGATCAACGACACCTATCTACAAATAATCCAAATCATCTACCATTTTCGACGATGTGAAAACAATTAGTACTTTAAGGACTTATGATCGACAAAAAACTTCTTTGGCTAAATAAAAGCATGCTTGCATTTCTAGTTCCCCAAAAAACTAAATCCTTCTTGGCAAGGAGTGTTAGCAGTGCATAAATTATTACAAAGTCTTTATGAACTTCTTCGGTTAGCTAGTCAAACCAAGGGAGCTTCTTACTTCTGTTACTATATAATATTTTTTTCTACCTTTTCATTGCTTTAAAATTAAATAATGGTTAGCCAAATCTCATCTTTCAACCCTTTTCTCACAAAGATTAGGCAACTCAAACCATATTTAGATAGAAAAACAAGAAGTGGAATTCACTCTTTATTATAACCGAAAATTCAATTTGGTACCCTACCCTTCCACTACGAACGTTGACTGAAAAGGCCATGAAATCCTTATTTTAATTTTTTTCTTTACCCTGAATCTTCTAATGCTTTATAACTATGTGATTAGCAAGTCCATAGCACGCTGGCTTATTGCGATGTCCTGATTTTCGAACATTTATATTTAAATATCAGAATTACTTAAATATTTAAATATTGGATTTAATGTGAATAAAAACGATTTCGAAAGCTTATTTAAATTCTTTTGAAAAATAAATGGTTATTATAAACTTTAATTTATAATTAAAGTGATTTGTTTTAATAATTTATTCTGTTTAATAATGGGTGAAATTATCATTCTAGGGCACTGTCTCATATTTTCACAAAACTAGTGTCATTGGATCTGGAATAATGATTTGTTATATGCCGATGAGTTTCATGACAATCGGGTGTCACGTCTAGTCGTATGAAATCAAAAGGGAGAATAACAAATTTGAGAATAAAAATATAGTAATTTTTTTTACTATAAATCATCCTCAAGTTCTCTTCCTTATCTCATTTTTATGTTCATTCATTTCTTAGCCACCACCCAATTTTATTTTCAACCAATTAAATCAAGAACTATAGTTAACGGATTCGAGCATTTTTGGATTCGATTGACTCATATGCCTAAAGGATTCGTTTTGGTGTGCTTTGATTTGGGTGCGATGGAGGTTGGGTGGTGTTTGACTGCTTATAGTCGTGCCTAGGATTGCGGTTAGGTGGAGTTTGGGGAGGAGATAGGTGATGTGGGGTGCACCGTTGCGATGCACTTGACAATAAGCATCTTCCAATGTCATCAGTCATGACTTCGGTGCCACGTAGTGGAAAGCGATGTAGCTTTGTCGCATTGCTAGGCATAATTTACTAATGGCGAGGGGAGGCCATAGGTCGTCACGGTGGTATGGTTGAACTCGCGGGGGCCTAGGGAGTAAAATGTCGATGGTTGGAGGATTGATTGTGCGTCGAGGTGGAAAGCAAAATTTTTGGGGGTAGCTTCCTGTGGATGGACAAAAAATACTTGAGTGGGCCGAGCGGGAAGTGGATAGTTTGGGGAGGTGGAGGTCACGAAGCGGAGTTTGCAGGTGGTCATCGTTCGTCGTTTGGTGGTCGTTTTGGTAGTGTAAGTGATATATAGGGATGTGCACAAATGGGGTGAAGCAGGACTTTAAAATGATGGAAGAAAATGGATGAGGGAGTGGATTGAGGTAATTATATTAGTGGTTAAATATAATTAGTTTAATAAATTAATATTTTAAATCCAAATTCTTATACTCTAACAACTCTGAATTTTAGTTGTTTAATTAAAAAAATGATTTAAATTGTAAATTTAAATCAGCAGTTTTATTTAGGTAAATGATAAATGAATTCTTTAAAATGCGAATGCTAAAGTTAGATAGTATTAGTGAATTAATATATGAATGAATATTTTTGTTTATAAATAAATCCACTTTATTAAGAAATAGAGAATTTGTTTTATATCTTTATTTTCTTTAATAAAAGATGATTTAAAATTAATAAACTTGTTATTAAAATAAATTGAGGCTCATACTTTAATAAGTATTCAAGAAGTTATATTCTGATTCACATTGACCCAGGATTTTAAACATTTAGCTAATTATTTCATGAAGCCATTCAATTGAAAGAATAAATGAAATATACAATTATTTCATGGTAGGATGTAATTTAATTTTTAGGGCCAAAAACCTATTAGACTATTTTGAGATGAGAACGATTTCTCATATGCTAAGTACTGAACGTTAGTTTTATTTCTCATCTGTGTTTACAGTAAAACAAAACTCAAAAATAGGAATAAACCCTTATTCCTATTTTTAAAACCTAATTTCTTGTTCCTAAATTCTCTAAATTGATCAAATTAATAATCTTAGGAAACTATTAATTCAGGTAAAGGAATCCAAACTCTGTTTTCTACTTATTAGAGTTTTTGTTTCATTTAACAGTAATTGAAATTTAGTTTCTCTTTGTTATTTTGATAGAACAATTCTAGGATTTTCTAGTTGAAGCAAAAAATAAGCTGTTGTAGTGTTTACTGTCTAATTCAAGGGAGAACTGTGAGTTAATACTCACACAACCTATCTTAAATTGTCTAAATTGCATGCTAATCTTAAATCAGTTCTTAGATGGTGAGTTATGGTGAAATTAGTGATCTATTATGTGTTGTTTGCATTGCTATGAACTGTTATTTACTGTCAACTTAGATGCTTGTTGTTTTTAAAGGAAATCATCTCTAAATTGTTATAGTTTGCTTCTATATTGTTGTTATGATATTGCATGCAAGTAATCATGTAACGACCCGTAAATTTTAACTGGTTTTATAACGTAATTAACTAGAATTTTGTGAAATTTTAAACAATAAAATTTTGAAATAAAAATTTTATATTTGAAATACGTCTATTTTAACATAGCAACTGGTAAATTTTCATCAAATAATATAGAAGTTTATTTTCTTGTGTAATTCTTTTTCAATTTAAATCGGTTAATATTTGATGATAATGAAATATTTTTGAAACCTAAATAGTTTTATATAGAAAATTTGTAAATCATCTTCTGAGTAAGACGTCATATTTCGTTTCGTCAAATTTGGACTTCTATTGCTCCGTTCATCTTATTTTTGACATTTTAACAGCATTTCGGTATCGATATCGACTTTTGATCGGATGATCATACCACTGAGATTTGTGTGCCATTTTGATCGTCTCGTCGTGCTGATCCCCGTAATATATTTGTTTGTTTGTTTCGAAGTTCGGTACTCGGCAAATCGATAAAACAAATAACCGTACCGGCACCAAATTTCAACCTTTTGGGCTTCTTGTCCTTACACCTATCCCGCTATTGAAATCATACAGCTTTTATTATTCCGAGCAATTCAAATGGTGACTATTGCTATTCCCACATCTGGAAAATGATGAGTAAATAAAAAAATAAAAAAATAAGATCGTATGTATTGAAACTGCCATTCACTTTTCTCTCTATTATTTGCTTCCCCATCCTTTTCTAGCAGCTCTTGTTCTTCCGCGTCCCCCTCGTCATAGTTTAGTTATATATCAGTATTTATATATATTAGTTAGTTATGTTTTATGTAAAGATTTCTATTAGTTTATGACTGTATTGATTCTTATAGCATATGTATATATGAGCCTGTGACCTGCTAAGTATATATATATAAGTTTATTTTATCTGTTATAGGTCTATATATGCTCGTATGTATATAAGTCGCATAATATATATTGAGTTTAGTGTTTGATTCCCTTTTATATAATTTACAGTATATATATTGATCCTAATACATATGTTATATATACAGGTTATATTAGTATTTGTGAAATTATATATTTTTATAATATGTTATACTTACATTAATCTTGATAGTTTGGAAAGTATATATTATTGTAATTTAAGGTATATGTTATGATATAGCAGAATATATATATAGGTGTATATGTGGGTCAGTTTATATATTAGTTAAATCTATATATGTTTACAATAACCATGTGCTTACAGAAAATTTGGTGTGGTTAAAATATATATAGTAATGATAGTACTGTGAAGAATATATGTAATATGGTATGTTAGTATTCAAAATATAAATATGATATGATATGTTGATATTTTCAATAAATAAATAAAATAAGTATCTGGCATTTTAAACAAGTATATATATATATATTTATATATTGATTTAAAAATATAATATGTATATATGTTGACTTCAATGTATATATATGTTTGAATTTAAGATTTATTTACAATGTATATGTGTTTTTAAATTGAATATTGGGTTTAAGAAAAATAATAATATAGCATACATCTCGTCTAAATTTTATATCAAGCTAATTCGATTTGTTCCCATCGATTCCTGTTATCAGATCTGTTCGTCGAATTCGTGCCCATCTAGCTTTGTTTTGGAATTCGTGCCTGGATTTGCAACTCAGTTCATTGTCTATTTTTCTCAGCATCGAAAGGTGAGCAATCACTCATGATTAACGTTCTTATATTTATTAAATTTTATTTCAATTGAATGACAATTGAAATATGTTGTTGCTAGTTATTTACATTGCTATATATATATGCTATTATCTGTATCAGTTCACCTGTGACATCTGACACCGTTATCTATTATTTATATTAATGATATATATGCCTGTTATTATTATCATTACTGTTATCACTCTGCAAGTTCCCTGTTAGTAGATAATTCACTATGGGTTGAAATGATACATACCCGAACGATCTGTAGAATATGAGAAAATCATTATGGGTTGAAATGATAAACCCGAGCGATTTTCATTGACATTGAATTTGGGATTGCGGGTTGAAAAGATATATACACGTATATATATATATATATATAAAAATATATATATATATATATAAATATATATATATATATATATTTAAATTACGGATTGAAATGATAAATATCCGTATCACTTGACCATAGGATAGAAAATTATATACAGACACCGTTGGTCTATATATAAATATTTTGGAAATGATTTCTATGGTTTTTGAAAAGAAATATATGGTTTTAATAAATATTGGTTTTTAAGATTTAATAAAGTTGATTTAATAAAGTTGATATATAATGTGTTTAAGTATTTATTTAATATCTATATTTTCAAATATAGAGTTTATATTGATTCAGGTTGGAAAGATAAATTTGAAATTGATTTGAAATTATATTTATTTAAGATTTTATTTAAATAGGTTTGATTTGAAATTTATTAAATTTGAAATTTTGAAGATATGTTTTATAACTTAAATTTGATTAAAAGTGACTTAAATGAATATTTCAAACTCATATTGGGATATTTTGTAAATTGAAGTTGTATTTAAATGTTATTGAAATGATTAAGTAGATATTTCAAAACTAATAATAGTAAAGTGAATTTGATATATATATATATGAAATTATCGAATTTAGTTTTGAAATGTTGAATATATTGACTTTGAAATATATTGAAATTTGAATGGATTATTTTGTGGTTCAAATTTGTATTTGAAATCGATATAATTTGAAATGGTTTATTGAGAAACTGAATTTAGTGGGAATTGATGAATTTAGATTTAATTTAAATCTGAATTTGAAATTCGAATTGATTTGAATCATTTGTGAAATTTGAGGAAACTATTTTATTATATAAACTATTTTATATTATTTTATAAACTATTTTATATTATTTTATAAACTATTATTAATATAAACTATTTTTAATATAAACTATTTTTAATATAATTTTTTTATTTTATAAACCATTTTATTTTATATACTATTACTAATATCTAAACTGTTTGAAGGGAAGTGTTATGATTTCAAAGTGTTATGATTTCCAAAGTTATGAATTTCAAAGTATTATTATTTCAAATTTTTTGGTTTCAAAAGTATTATATCTTTGAAAGTACTATGATTTTGGAAGAGAATATATTTGAAGTGGAAATGATATCATATTGATATGGTTTTTGAAATGGAAATGATATTTTGGTTTGAAGTATAAACTATTTTGAAATGACCACGGTGTTATAATAACGATTGGTTGTTAAAAAGATCGGGATCGGATATGGGCATACTCTCTGTCGATACCGAAAACCACTTTAACAACTGTGTACGCGGTGGAGATTCCAGAATGAAGAAGGATGGTGGCGACGATCCTATATGAGGTATATACGTGGACCCAACTCCCGTGAGTTGGCATAAGGTGGCTAAAACAGGAGCAATCGACGGGCTAATGAGGTAGCACCTCTGATCGGACACATTCCATCGTATGCCATTCTATTACTTTGTGATTGATTTGGTGCGCACCCTTGATTCGGGAGTGTGGCTCGAGGTTGGCGATTGCTGCGGCTCTGCGTTACCACCGGCCCGGAAGTGTAATTAGTATATCTACCCTGGCATTGCCTAGTTGTGCCGTGTCACATACCCTAGCGTGCTTTACTACGAGTTTGTTTTGTACCATACCCATGGAGTGCCCTCTGACGACGCCCATTACGGGGGAGATTACGGTACTGTATAGACTATGGGAATATATAAAATGTGTTAAGGGGTTTATGGGTAATGCCTTAATGCTATTTTAATAGTTTACTTTACTTTAGACATATTATAATAGCGTATATTACTACATAGTAGATAGTTTAACGGATCCTTAGAGGATGGTTATCCCAAACATCCTTTGAGTTACTTTTATTTCAGTTGATATTTCACTTGAGTTGGATTTATTGATATAAGAATGTTAATCCTGACTCGAGTATTTTGTGTTTTGCTTTACGCTCGGGTCAGACTGAGTGATACAGCATTTGAGACTCACCTTTGGAGTTGGAGATTCGCTTGGAGACCCAGCTATCTATCGATTCTGCTTTTAGTTATTTAGTTGATTCTAGTGATGTATTCAGATCTTGTATTTTACTATTGTATTGGGAGATCTATGTATTCATGACCTTTGTTGTATCTTATTTAACTCTGTTATATATGTAGTAGCTTCATGAACTACTATTCTTTTGCTTTCGCTGCATTATTTTATATTACTCTGTGTCTGCGATTCTGTGATTATTTATTTACTGTATATGCTGAGAATTTCCAAATTTAAATTAACAATCTGATATTTTGAGCAATTCAAGTCCGACATGTGCGGATGCGAATGGTTGAAAATTTCAGGTCGTTATAGTTGGTATCAGAGCTCTGGTTTTAGGCAAAACTCGGTATATGTAGTAAATTTGATTGTAGAATCGCTTTCGTTCGAGCTTGAATCCCTTCCTCTTTGACTCGGTTTCCTTTGAATTATGGAACGTTTTCCCCTCGGTTCCAAAATCCATCCTTGTCTCCCATATTCGTGTTTTCTTGATTTTGGAGCATCTCATAACTCCACTTCGAATGATCACTATAATAAATCGGCAGTCTCACTAATCTCTGAATGATTTGTAAAGGGGTGAAACTCCTTTACAATAGGCATTGATTCACCGGAGATTTTGTATCGTCGGTTTACGATGCTGCTATCTTCTGCTATACCCGAATTCTACCTCTGGCGATCGAATGTCGATTTGTTCTAGAATGCTACCTCGATCGTATTCTTGAAGTCACGGTTGACCCGGTTAAGGTTTCCCGCGATTTGTATAAGTCTATCCATCTCTCTATTTCGCAATTTGATTGTCTTATCTTCCTTTCGAGCCTATCTATTTTAGTTAAAATTCTCTTTGATTAGAGTTCCACTAAATTTGAATCTCTATCCTTGATTTTAAATCCCTTCTTGTATCATCAAGGGAGGGAGTGTATTTTTGTATTTGTAATTAATATAAAATGTTTTATAGTGTTGTTTGAGTAGTTGATGTTGATTTAGGTTTTCGATCGATTCGTCTGATCAACACTATCGATAGGAATTCCAAAACACTTGAACAGAGCAAACTGACATAATATTATTTTCAAATTTGGTAAATGAAATAAATTTGTATGATTATATTATATATATATATATATATGAGTAAAATTTTCTAGAATTTAATAAGTTAATTAAATTGGTTGTTTGAAATGATAATATTTGATTATCATTTATTAATCTAAATGAATTTATAAATATGGTTTATAAACTGATTTAGAATTTGAAATGAATTTAAATTAAGAATTTGAGAATTTAATTTCCGGTGCTTTCAAACTTTGGTTTTTAAAGTTTTAAAGTGCATATTATTTAAAAGTATATTCAGATAGAAATCGTTTCAAAGTATTTTAAAAGTTTTAAACCAGTACTCTTCTCTTTTGTCATTGGAAAATAATTTCGGTGATGACTGCAGCATCATCGATATTCATTTTCGAGTTTCGAAAAGGAGAGGCCACTCAGTAGCTTTGCTACACTTTTGTTTTGGAAATTGAATTTGATTTGAATTTCTCAAGTATGATTTGATGTATAATATATAGAAAAGCATATGATTATAGATTTGATGTGATATATTGAATGTATATATATATATATATATATATCTCCAAATTGTTTGAAGTTAATTGGAAATTTAATTCTCAAATTTATGTTAAAGGATGATTTCAATTATAAAATGAAGCCAAAATTTTGAATAAATATTTAAATTTGAAATAATTGAATTGATAAATTTTTCTTGTATAATACTTAATTTCATTCCAATATATATAACTTACCTAAATTTTTCAAAAGTCAATATTAAATGATATCAAAAGAATTTATAAATAAATTTAAGTGATTATAATAAGTGTCAATCTACTTAATTTATGTGATAAGATATAATAATTTGGGAAAAAGGAAAGAATTAATTTGTTGATAAAATATGATTATAATAATTGTTTATACACTAAATTTATGATTATAGGAAATGTTAATTTAGGTAAACTGAATAACAAAATAATGAATAGATAAATATGAATTTAGGAATAGTTTAGATTTAATTATATGTGAAATTAGCTTAAGTGAAATCAATTGTTAAATATTAATTAATTTAAATTTAAATTTATATGATTAGAATTAACAGTTTTAACTAACAAATTTAAATTGAATGACTATTTATTGATTTAATATAAATGGATTTAACCAAATTGTTAAATATTAATTAATTTAAATTAAAATTTATATGGTTTAAATTGATTGTTTTATTTTGTTTTTCAATTTATTTTCTTTCTGGTTGTTTCTATTCTCCAACCTCCTTCCTTTTCGGGGACGAAAAGTTTTGAGTGGGGAGAGTGTAACGACCTGTAAATTTTAACTAGTTTTATAACGTAATTAACTGGAATTTTGTGAAATTTTAAACAATAAAATTTTGAAATAAAAATTTTATATTTGAAATACGTCTATTTTAACATAGCAACTTGTAAATTTTCATCAAATAATATAGAAGTTTATTTTCTTGTGTAATTCTTTTTCAATTTGAATCGGTTAATATTTGATGATAATGAAATATTTTCGAAACCTAAATATTTTTATATAGCAAATTTGTAAATCATCTTCTGAGTAAGACGTCATATTTCGTTTCGTCAAATTTGGACTTCTATTGCTCCGTTCATCTTATTTCTGACATTTTAACAGCATTTCGGTACCGATATCAACTTTTGATCGGATGATCGTACCACTGAGATTTGTGTGCCGTTTTGATCGTCTCGTCGTGCTGATCCCCGCAGTATATTTGTTTGTTTGTTTCGAAGTTCGGTACTCGGCAAATCGATAAAACAAATAACCGTACCGACAACAAATTTCAACCTTTTGGGCTTCTTGTCCTTACACCTATCCAACTGTTGAAATCATACAGCTTTTATTATTCCGAGCAATTCAAACGGTGACTATTGCTATTCCCACATCTGAAAAATGATGAGTAAAAATAAAAAAATAAAATCGTATGTATTGAAACTGCCGTTCACTTTTCTCTCTATTATTTGCTTCCCCATCCTTTTCTAGCAGCTCTTGTTCTTCCGCGTCCCCCTCGTCATAGTCTTCCTCTCCGCTTGGTGGCCGATGGCAACACACCCATAGCTGACCTCCACGTGTAGCTTTCCCCTTTCTTTTGCAAGGGTCGATCACCACCTGGACAACTGCTCCTCTTCTCGCGTCCTCTCTCCTCCACCCATTCTCCCTTTGGCTCGACCGAACATTTATTCTCGTGAGATATATATGTAAGTCCTTCTATATAAAAAGTTTATATATATATATTACTATAGTATATATAAGCTTATCTCCACTTGATCTTTCATTCTCGTTTTGTATATATTATATAATTCTACTTCTCATTTTATGTAAGCTATATGTTTATATTTCAGTCTATGTATCTTATTTTATAAAGTTGTTCATATAGTTTTGTAAGTATATATATGGTTTTGTAAGTATATATGAATATAATATATAGTTTTCTAAGATATAAGGTATACTGTAGTTTATTAAGTTTGTAAAGCATCAAAGTGTACAGTTTACTCATATCAAGCTATATATATTATAAAGTATGAAGAGTTACCTAGGTTATATATATATATATGGATATGTAAACTATCTTGTTTATAAATAATATGTCAATATATATCTGATAGTTTATATCGATTTCTATAATATGTTTTCTGTATTCTAGCATACTTATATTTTCTGTTTTGTGTGTGAGTTCTGTTGTCTGCATATTGAATATAAGCTATATATTATGTTATATCTACATTTATTTTATTTTATATCAACTTGGTATGTCTGAAGCTAATTTATGAATCATACTTTGTATGGTTCCTGTGTTTCATAATTATACGTGTATGTAATAGTTTTTTTTATTTTCATTTATGGCTTGTTGTGGTTGTAGTTTTATAAGTTATATTGACATGTTAAGTTATTTATCCAGTTTGATAATTTATATTTACTGTTACGGTATGTACATATGTATTTATAAAGGTATATAATTTTTTTATAATGGGTTCATATATATATATATATATTACAGCTTATATAGTATATTATATTCTATAGTCTGTATGTATAATATGATACTATATATAATAGTTTAGTTATATATCAGTATTTATATATATTAGTTAGTTATGTTTTATGTAAAGATTTCTATTAGTTTATGATTGTATTGATTCTTATAGCATATGTATATATGAGCATGTGACCTGCTGAGTATATATATATATAAGTTTATTTTATTTGTTATAAGTCTATATATGCTTGTATGTATATAAGTCGCATAATATATATTGAGTTTAGTGTTTGATTCCCTTTTATATAATTACAGTATATACATACATTGATCCTAATACATATGTTATATATACAGGTTATATTAGTATTTGTGAAATTATATATTTTTATAATATGTTATACTTACATTAATATTGATGGTTTGGAAAGTATATATTATTGTATTTTAAGGTATATGTATTTATACAATGTATATGTATTTTTAAATTGAATATTGGGTTTAAGAAAAATAATAATATAGCATACATCTCGTCTAAATTTTATATCAAGCTAATTTGATTTGTTCCCATCGATTCCTATTATCAGATCTGTTCGTCGAATTCGTGCCCATCTAGCTTTGTTTTGGAATTCGTGCCTGGATTTGCAACTCAGTTCATTGTCTATTTTTCTCAACCTCGAAAGGTGAGCAATCACTCACTATTAACGTTCTTATATTTATTAAATTTGATTTCAATTGAAATGACAATTGAAATATGCTGCTGCTAGTTATTTACATTGCTATATATATGCGATTATCTATATCAGTTCACTTGTGACATCTGACACCATTATATGTTATTTATATTGATGATAAATATGCCTGTTATTATTATCATTACTATTATCACTCTGCAAGTTCTCTGTTAGTAAAGAATTCACTATGGGTTTAAATGATACATACCCGAACGATCTGTAGAATAAGAGAAAATCGTTATGGGTTGAAATGATAAACCAAGCGATTTTCATTGACATTGAATTTGGGATTACGGGTTGAAAAGATATATACCCGTATATATATTTAAATTATGGATTGAAATGATAAATATCCGTATCACTTGACCATAGGATAGAAAATTATATACAGACACCGTTGGTCTATATATAAATATTTTAGAAATGATTTCTATGGTTTTTGAAAAGAAATGTATGGTTTTAATAAATATTGATTTTTAAGATTTATTAAAGTTGATTTAATAAAGTTGATATATAACATGTTTAAGTATTTATTTAATATCTATATTTTCAAATATAGAGTTTATATTGATTCAGGTTGGAAAGATAAATTTGAAATTGATTTGAAATTATATTTATTTAAGATTTTACTTAAATAGGTTTGATTTGAAATTTATTAAATTTGAAATTTTGAAGATATGTTTTATAACTTAAATTTGATTAAAAGTGACTTAAATGAATATTTCAAACTCATATAAATTTAAATGGGATATTTTGTAAATTGAAGTTGTATTTAAATGTTATTGAAATGATTAAGTAGATATTTCAAAACTAATAATAGTAAAGTGAATTTGATATATATATATATATATATATATATATATATATATATATATATAATTATCGAATTTAGTTTTGAAATGTTGAATATATTGACTTTGAAATATATTGAAATTTGAATGGAATATTTTAAAGTTCAAATTTGTATTTGAAATCGATATAATTTGAAATGGTTTATTGAGAAACTGAATTTAGTGGGAATTGATGAATTTAAATTTAATTTAAATTTGAATTTGGAATTCGAATTGATTTGAATCGATTTGTGAAATTTGAGGAAACTATTTTATTATATAAAGTATTTTAAATTATATTTAAAACTATTTTATATTATTTTATGAACTATTTTATATTATTTTATAAACTATTTTTAATATAAACTATTTTTAATATAACTATTTTTAATATAAACTATTTTTAAAATAATTATTTTATTTTATATACTAATTTATTTTATATACTATTACTAATATCTAAACTGTTTGAAGGGAAGTGTTATGATTTTAAAGTGTTATGATTTCCAAAGTTATGAATTTCAAAGTATTACGATTTCCAAAGTATTATTATTTCAAATTGTTTTGGTTTCGAAAGTATTATATCTTTGAAAGTACAATGATTTTGGAAGAGAATATATTTGAAATGGAAATGATATCGTATTGATATGGTTTTTGAAATGGAAATGATATTTTGGTTTGAAGTATAAACTATTTTGAAATGACCACGGTGTTATAATAACGATTGGTTGTTAAAAAGATCGGGATCGGATATGGGCATACTCTCTGTCGATACCGAAAACCACTTTAACAACTGTGTACGCGGTGGAGATTCCAGAATGAAGAAGAATGGTGGCGACGATCCTATATGAGGTATATACGTGGACCCAACTCCCGTGAGTTGGCATAAGGTGGCTAAAACAGGAGCAATCGACGGGCTAATGAGGTAGCACCTCTGATCGGACACATTCCATCGTATGCCATTCTATTACTTTGTGATTGATTTGGTGCGCACCCTTGATTCGGGAGTGTGGCTCGAGGTTGGCGATTGCTGCGGCTCTGCGTTACCACCGGCCCGGAAGTGTAATTAGTATATCTACCCTGGCATTGCCTAGTTGTGCCGTGTCACATACCCTAGCGTGCTTTACTACGAGTTTGTTTTGTACCATACCCATGGAGTGCCCTCTGACGACGCCCATTACGGGGGAGATTATGGTACTGTATAGACCATGGGAATATATAAAATGTGTTAAGAGGGATATGTGTAACGCCTTAACGCTATTTTAATAGTTTACTTTACTTTAAACATATTATAATAGCGTATATTACTACATAGTAGATAGTTTAACGGATCCTTAGAGGATGGTTATCCCCAACATCCTTTGAGTTACTTGTATTTCGGTTGATATTTCACTTGAGTTGGATTTATTGACATAAGAATGTTAATCCTGACTCGAGTGTTTTGTGTTTTGCTTTACGCTCGGGTCAGACTGAGTGATGCAACATTTTAGACTAACCTTTGGAGTTGGAGCTTCGCTTGGAGATCCAGCTATCTATCGATTCTGCTTTCAGTTATTCAGTTGATTCAAGTAATGTATTCAGATCTTGTATTTGACTATTGTATTGAGAGATCTATGTATTCGTGACCTCTGTTGTATCTTATTTAACTCTGTTATATATATAGTAGCTTCATGAACTACTATTCTTTTTTTTCGCTGCATTATTTTATATTACTCTGTGTCTACGATTCTGTGATTATTTATTTACATTATATGCTGAGATTTGCCAAATTTAAATTAACAATCTGATATTTTGAGCAATTCACGTCCGACATGTGCAGATGCGAATGGTTGAAAATTTCAGGTCGTTACAAATTAGCTATTTTCACTCATCTTTTGTTGCCGGAATCAAGTAAAATTGCTTGAGTGTCCTCCTGTAGTTGCTGAAGATGCAGAACCTGGAGCTATACAGCTCCAGGAAGTCACGACCAGTCGACTGAACTTGTTTTAAGTTGACTGGATTATCGACCTGGAGCGTATAGCTCCAGATAGTCGACTGAACAAGTAGTTCAGTCGATTGGCTGAGAACTTGGAGCATATATGCTCCAGGTAGTAGACTGAACCACTTGGTCCAGTCAACTGAACTAAAGCGTCGAGCTTCCTCCTGGTGCCATGCCTCTCTACTCCTCTTTGCACAATTGGTTGTTGTTCTGCCTGTTGTTTGCTTTTGTGGTTTGCAATGTTTCTAGTGCTAATTGTGATGCCAAGTTGCTCATTTCCAGGAAGTCCAAATCTTATTTTTAGGCCCTTGTTTCCATGGAGGATTTACTCTATATCTCCTTGTCAAATATAGTATTTTAGAACACCAAATTGCAAAAATCTTTTCAATGGACATTCATATTTAAATGAAAATGGTCAAATATCTGTGTGTGTGTGTGTATATATATATATATATCTACACTTTTAAGAAGAATTATATTTTGAAGTTTATATACATATATATAGTCATAATTACAAAGTGAATGCCAAACAATTTTTATATAAGTATAGTTATAAATAAAATCGTGTTTTCTACTACATATCCATATCGGTCTTTTTATATCAATACTTCAAATTAGATTCCAAAGCATAACTATTTTCTTACACCAACACACAATTTCACTTAAATGAGAAATTGAAGTAAACAGTCTACTAAAACAAGTGGTATGAAACGCTTGCGTTTACTTCAACGGTTAATTCTTGGACTTTTTCAAATGAATATTTATTTGCATGAGTGGAAATTTACAATGGTAAATAATTAAGTATCGCTAAGTGGTTATGGAACATTGCGTGAAACTTTTTTAGTTACTAATTGAAAGTATATCACACTTACCGAATGGAGTTTACTAACTTATAGTAAACATCAGAGTAAACTCAAATGGTTATGGGACATGCGATTATTACTTAAATGATTACTTGTAGAAAGTATGTAACACGTATTTCGTTGAGTTTTAGACTCGTCCTTGGGTGATATGTTTATATGGATTTTATGTTTTTCGGGCCCATCTGGTTTTACTCATTTACGAATGAGTTATTACGTGCGATGTTCTCATATCTTATGTTAACATGTGAAGTGTTTGTATATTAGGCTAGCTATTCAGAACGATGAGCGATGTGCTCTTATTTGGTGTTGACTTGCGATGTGCTTGTCTTATTGTCAACTTGTGAAGTGTTTATTTATTTATGTGTGAAGCACACGCTGATGATAATAAATTGGCAAAGTGCTTATTTAATTATGTGTGAAGTGTGCGACGATGATTATTGACTTGTGAAGTGCTTGTCTTTTGCTTGCATGTATGGCGGCGAATTTCTATGCTATTATTTTGATGGCTATTATCACTTTGATGTCTTATTGTGAATGAGCATAGTTAAATTTAAGTTAAGAATCTTTATATGAAGTAAGTATCAGTAGATTAATGAAGTACAATTTATGGCATTCATTCTTGATGATTATACAAGCATATTATTGTTATTATAGACTCACTTTTTTTGATAATTAGAGATAGTCTGACCCGGATGTCATTTTAATACTCGGGTCAGGTCGAGACTTGATAGGTGCATGGACTTTTGGCTTTGGATGTGGGCTAGCTTGGCTAGAAGTTTATGCTAGTTGTCTATATGAGTCACTAGTCCAATTTGAGATGTTATCTTATGTATATATGTATCTTGTTTGAGATGTAGACTCATTTTGTACTTGGTGATGTACCTTAGTCCTAGTGTATGTATTTTGAGAGTCCGATTCACTTCTTTACTGGCTCACTTATGTCATATGATATTTCATCTATTATATTTATCGATACGACCCGTGATTCTGTGTCTGTGATGTTTTATATTATTCTGAATCATAAATAAGCCACTGTATGATTGTTTTTCACCTAGATCATATTCATTGAATCTCTCTTTACGAAAAGAATAAATTTGTATATTCAACTTATTTAATACTCGCCCAAAGTAATATTACATCAGTGCACTCCTAAACGGCCTTATTCTCTACATCAGTAGATGATATTACTTTTTAATATCCTTTGTTAATGAGGCATAAAAGTGGGGCATTACAGTTGATATCAGAAAAGAGATTCAGAATAATATAGAATATAAGAAACATGAATCTTGGTCTAAACAGACTTAGAGTCCTGTCCCTTGGGTGTGCAGGGTAGATTTTACCCCATTCTAGTTGTAGTCTATATATTAGTAAGGGGTATTATGGGAACGTATTTGTATAATTTCTTTCTTTCAAGTTATGAAGTTGTATCTCACGTATCCCAGAAGTGCGATGCTACTGGAGGTAGGAATACTCGTTCTGACTTGGGGCTGTCCTGTATTCCGGGATAGGAGGGAGTATTCTTGACTTTTGAGTAGGTTTTGGAGTTCATTCTGCAGTTCAGCTAGTGCAGCACCTACCCATCCTCCTGTTCACCATTCAGACTTCGTCTTCATGTGCAGTGATTTTGTTCACCTTAGAGGGAACCAGTTTACGGGCACTGAAGGAGTTATAGGAGTTCAGGCTTGGCTAAAGACATGCGACCGGATCTTTACTCGCATGGAGTTGTCAGGTGTTCATAGAGTTCACGTGGCATCGAGTTGGCTACTGGAGAGAGCTTTGGATTGGTATGACTTTCTAGTGGAAGGGATAGATGATGTAGAGTTGATTTGGGAGGATTTCATAGCCCGTTTTAAGCTGAAGTTCATGCTAGAGGCGGAGAAGGAAACCTTAGCCCGAAGATTCATTGACTTGAAGCAAGGAAGCTCCTCAGCTTCGGAGTAAGTGGCTACATTTGAGTTCTTATCCAAGTATGGATTGTAGCATATCTGCTCACCACCATAAAAGAATCAAAATTTGTATATGGATTGAGGAAGCCTTTGAGGATGGCACTTTTGACTCAGCTTGAAGTTTCATTTGAGAAGCTTGTGGATTTTGCACTTAGACTTAAGGAGATGGAGAAGGAGAGTAGTGATGAAGACCCTCAGCCACAGAAGGAATTCAACCATAAGAGGAAGGCATGACAAGACAAGAAAAAGTCCGAATTTCCGAGTAAGGAGACAAAGAAGCAAGATTCTAACTACAGCAACCAAAGGCATGCATTAG
The DNA here is from genome assembly GCA_030737815.1 of Allium fistulosum. Lineage (NCBI taxonomy): Eukaryota > Viridiplantae > Streptophyta > Magnoliopsida > Asparagales > Amaryllidaceae > Allium > Allium fistulosum. The sequence goes on along the minus strand of CM060904.1, from coordinate 338,174,781 downwards.
TTAAGTGTTTCAACTATAAAGCCAAGGATCACTTCATCAACAACTGTCAGGGCCCAATAAATGTCTCTACTATAGGAAAGAAGGTCATCTAGTTTCCGCTTGTCCAATTGCACCAAAAAAAGCGGTTGAAGGTCCTAGCAAGCATTATGTAGCTTCTCTTTCTTTATTCCATTCTTGGGATTCCTTCTTCTTGGGATGTTATCTTTGGGTTCAATCAACATGGATGCTTTTATTCACCCATGTTGAAAGAGCCATTAGTGCTATTTCTTTGGATGATTGTATGTTAGCCTCTTGTCTTAAGATCTAGTAGTAAATATGTTTGCATGGTGGAAAATTAGTAGATAGTCTTCCACTTAAAATGATTGGTTGCTTGTTTTTGATGAATGTGTGTTTTGCATTGTTGGTTTTTATTTGGATAATGATTAAAGTATGTGTATAATATAATTTAAGTGAGATTACAAAAAATAAAATACATATACTTAAGTAAGTTAATGCATATCATAAATTATAATAAATGAATGAAGTATTTTGGTTGCTTAAAATAGATGAGATAAGTGTATGTATGATTTAAAAATTTAAATATTTTTATGTAAGAAAATATATGGTTTAAGAGGAAAATTTACTGTGGAATTATTTTATATAGTAATTAAAAAGGCTATGAATTTATTTCAAGTGTTGAATTATCCATTGAGTAGTTAAGAATCTTGGTCGATGTGGGTGCACACGGATTGATATGGTTTCCTAAACACTTAAACAAGACATTGAGACAAGGTAAAAATATAAAAAAAAATATCTAGTAGTTATGTTATTGTACAAGGCAATATTGTCTAAGAAGAATGTTTTGAAAATTTAAAGAACACTATTGTTTATTAAGAGAAGCATTTGTTAAACCTATAACTTATTTAATTTTCTTTTGAGAAGTTAGTAATAGAAATTTAATTTTCATAATCTTTGACTTTATGAAAATGAGACTTTGAAGTAAACAACTTAGTTTCAGAATTATAATTTTTTAGTTAAAATTTTAGTTTGGGATAAATTAAAGTTTCAAGTAAAATAATTGTTGAAAGTTACTTTAAAAAGTGCTGAAGTAAAAATTCCATATCTTCTGATCAGCAAATCCAATTTCATTGAAAACTTTTGGAGAAGAAAGATAATCCTATAAGAAAAACCTTTTGTCTTGATCATTTTTCCATATTTTGAAATTTTCTGGATCGAAATCATGTTTTAAACAGAGCTATAAACTATGTCTTGTCGTATATTTTCTAAGCTGAAACCCTAACTTGTTTTAATTATATTTTTCGAACCGTTAGCCCAATTCCAGTAAACTTGAGTTTTCTAGGAAGCTAAAGCAGTACGGAAAAAATGTTTTTTATGGGTTTTGTCAAATTATGCTTATTACTATTGGATAATCTCATATTTGTAAAGAGGACCTAGAACACGGAAGAGTTTTCTAATTGGAAAAATTAAAGTTTGCAAATATTATTTAATCATTTCATTTATTTTCTTAAGTTAATAATGAAAAGAGGTTTAAGAAGCATTTTCAACTCCATTTTGGGTTACTGATAACAAATTTTTAATGAAGAAATGCGTAGTGTTTATAAGAATAACACGGTTGTTTATATACTTGGATGATTTTTGTATGTTGTGTGATATTTGAACTTTAATTTTTAGTAAAGAAGTATTACTAAACTTTTAAATGCGTTACAGACTTTCTTGAATTTAGAATTGCGGGAATGCAATTTCTTTAAGAGGGGAAGTCTGTTATAACCTTGAATTTTAGTTGTTTAATTAAAAAAATGATTTAAATTGTATATTTAAATGAGAAGTTTGATTTTGATAAATGATAAATGAATTCTTTAGAATGTGAATTCTAAAGTTAGATAGTATTGGTGAATTAAAACATGAAGTGAATATTTTTGTTTATAAATAAATCCACTTTATTAAGAAATATAGAATTTGTTTTATATCTTTTATTTTGTTAATAAAAGATGATTTAAAATTAATAAACTTCTTTTTAAAATAAATTGAGGCCCATAATTTAACAAGTATTCAAGAAGTTATATTTTGATTTACTTTGACCTAGGGTTTTAAACATTTAGTTAATTATTTCATGAAGCCATTCAATTGAAAGAACAAATGAAGTATACATTTATTTCATGGTGGGTTGTAATTTAATTTTTAGGGCCCAAAACCCATTAGACTATTTTGAGATGAGAAAATTTTCTCATATGCTAAGCATTGTACGTTAGTTTTATTTCTCATTTGTGTTACAGTAAAACAAAACTGAGAAATAGGAAGAAACCTTATTCCTTTTTTAAAAACCTAATTTCACGTTCCCAAATCTCTAAATTGATCAAATTAATAATCTTAGGAAGCTATTAATTCTGGTAAAAGAATCTAAACCCTATTTTCTACTTATTATAGATTTTTGTTCAAGTTTACATTAATTGAAATTTTGTTTCTCTTTGTTATTTTGATTGAACAATTAAATGGTTTTCTAGTTGAAGCAAAAACAAGCTGCTGTAGTGTTTGTTGTCTAATTCAAGGGAGAAAGGTGAGTTAATACCCACACAACCTATCTCAAATTGTCTAAATTGCATGCTAATCTGAAATTAGTTCTTGGATGGTGATTTATGGTGAAATTAGCAATCTATTATATGTTGTTTTCATTACTATGAACTGTTGTTTACTGTCAACTTCGATGCTTGTTGTTTTTAAGGAAATCATCTCTAAATTGTTATAGTTTTCTTCTATATGGTTGTTATAATATTGCATGCAAGTAATTTGTAACGACCCGAAATTTTTGACCCCGAAAATTTGACATTAATACGTTCACTGTAGAAATGCCGAGCAATCGAATGCTGGAAATTCCAGATTGTTAGGGTAAAGAAGAAAAGTGGTAGAAGAAGAAACAGAAAACAACAGCACATAATCTCACAATCGCAGCGGAAAAAATATAATATTAAATAGACAGTTACATCTTTTCTAATTAATTAATATGATTAATTAATTAATTAATATAATTAATTAAAGGTTAATTTGTTAAGGTGATTAATTAAAGGTTAATTACTTAATGAGATTACTTAAAGGATAATTACTTAATATAAGTAATTAAAGGGTTAATTTGTTAATGAAATTAATTAAGGGTTAATTAATTAATAATTAAAGGTTAATTAATTAATAATTAAAGGTTAATTTATTTATGATTAAAGGATAATTGATTAATGACTAAAGGTTAATTAATCATGTGATTATAGGATAATTTATTAATGTCGAATTTTCGGGGTCGAAAATTTCGGGTCGTTACATAATTATTTATTTTCAGTCATCTTTTGTTACCGAAATCGAGTAAAATCGCCTGAGTGTCCTCCTGTAGTTGCCAAAGACACAGAACCTGGAGCTATACAGCTCCAGGAAGTCGAGACCATCTGACCGAACTTGTTCAAAGTCGACTGGATTATTGACCTAGAGCATATAGTCCCAGGTAATCTACTGAACAATTGGTTCAGTCGGCTGGTCAAGAACCTGGAGCATATATGCTCCAGGTAGTGAGACAAACCATTTGGTCCAGTCGATTGAACTAAAGCCTTGAGCTTGCTCCAGGTGCAGTGCCTCTCTCCCTTTTTTGCACTATTGGTTGCTCTTCTGCATGTTGTATGCTTTGTAGTTTGCATTGCTTCTAGAGCTAATTGTGATGATCAAGTTGCTCATTTTCGGGAAGTCCAAATCTTATTTTGAGGCCCTTGTTTCCATAGGGGATTTACTCTATGTCTCCTTGTCAAATACACTATTTTATAACACCAAATTGCAAAACTTTTTTTAATGGTAATTCATACTTGAAAGAAATTGGTTCTATATCCATATATATATATATATATTCTTGTAAGAAGAAATATATTTAGAAGTTTATATACATACATATATTTATATATAGTCATAATTACAAAGTGATTACGAAACAAATTTTTATATGAGTATAGTTATAAATTAAATCGTGTTTTCTATTATATATCCATATCAGTCTTTTTAAATCAATACTTCAAATTAGATTCCAAAGCATAACTATTTTCTTACACCAACACACAATCTCACTTGAATGAGAAATTGAAGTAAACAGTCTAGTAAAATAAGTGGTATGAAACGCTTGCGTTTATTTCACCAGTTAGTTCTTAGACTTGTTCGAATAAATATTTATTTGCACGAGTAGGAATTCACAGTCGCTTGGTAAATAATTATGTATCGCTAAGTGGTTATGGGACATTGTGCGAAACTTATTTAGTTACTAATTGAAAGTATATCACACTTATTGAGTGGAGTTTACTAACTTATAGTAAACATTTGTGTAAACTCGAGTGGTCATGTGACATGCGGTCATTACTTAAATGATAACTTGTAGAAAGTATGTAACACTTATTTCGTCGAGTTTTAGACTCATCCTTGGGTGATCCGTTTATGTGGATTTTGTGGGTTTTCAAGCCTATCTAGTGTTACACATTTACGAATGAGTTATTATGTGTGATGTGCTCGTATCTTATGTTGACATGCGAAGTGTTTGTCTATTAGGCTAGTTATTAATGACGATGAGCGATGTGCTCGTATCTGGTGTTGACTTGCGATGCGCTTTTCTTATAGTCGACTGGCCAAGTGCTTATTTATTTATGTGCGAAGCGCATGCCAATGATAATAAACTAGCGAAGTGCTTGTCTTTTGCTTGTATATATGGTTGCGGATTTCTATGCTATTATTTTGATGGCTAATATCACCTTGACGTCTTATTATGAATGCGCATAGTTAAGTTTAAGTGAAGAATTTATATGAAGTATCAATGGATTACTAAGTACAATTTATGACATTCATCCTCGATGATTATGCAAGCATATTATTGTTATTATGGACTCGCTTTTTTTGATAATTAGAATAGTCTGACCCGGGTGTTATTTTAATGCTTGGGTCAGACCGAGACTTAACAGGTGCAGGGACTTTTGGCCTTGGACATGAGCTAGCTTGGGTAGAAGTTTATGGTAGTTATCTATAAGTGTCATTAGTCTATTTTGAGATGTTGTCTTATGTATATATGTATCTTGTTTGAGATGTAGAATCATTTTTTACCTGGTGATGTACTTTAGTCCTAGTGTATATATTTTGTGAGTCGGATTCACTTCTTTGTTGGCTCACTTATGTCGTATGATATGTTCTCTATTATATTTATCGATGCGATATGTGATTCTATGTCAATGATGTTTTATATTAATCTGAATCATAAACAAGCCACTGTATTATTGTTTTGCGTCTGGATCATATTCGTTGAATCTCTCCTTACAATAAGAATAAATTTGTATATTCAATGTATTCAATACTCGACCAAAGAATTATTACGGATGGTTTCTCCTAAATAGCCTTATTCTTTACATCAGCAGACGATATTACTTGTTAATATCCTTTGTTAATGAGGGCATAAAGGAGGGGCATTATATATAACTCGTAACTTTTACGTACGAGATCCAATCGAGGTCCCGTTTCGCCTTTGCATTCGTATCGAGAATATCTATGTTTGGGATTGATTTAGGGTTTATGTGAGTTTACTCACCAGTCGATTATATATTGTTGTGCATATAATTATTGTTGTATAAAAATATAAATTGTATAACGAACAATGCAAGTTATTGCTTTTGGACCCCGCCTTGTTTTGTAATACAAGTGACAACATTATTATGGAGTATAATCTCTCTTTTGATCATCCTTAACATGTATCGTGGCCCCGACTACTTGTTTACATGTTTGAAAGTGCATTATAAATGTTTGAAGCGACATAGTTGCGATAAACATGCATGTAAATCCCTAATATTTGACATATGTTAAATTGGATAAATTATGATGTGTTATGGAATTATATAGGTATATATTTTTGGCTACACATGTTTTGGTGTATTTGACATAGAGGAATTGGTTTGGACATTTGTGGAAATTGGATTGAAAGCTGTAAATGTCAGAAGCGAAAGGGTCGTTATGGACGTACTCTGAAATCGCTGTGATCGGCGATTTTAAAGTTATCTTTGGATGACATCCTAGGGCTTCTTCGTATTGTCAAGGTTTAAATATATTACTGATAACCTTTTATGGATTCTTAAAGTATTGGTTTTAAATTATAAAATTAGTTTTTATGGTTTTAAAATTAATGTTTTATAAATTGCATAAGTATTTTAAAAGTATATTTTAGTATATATAGTTTTAGAAAATTTGTTAATGATTTTATTTAATAAATAAACGACTTTTATATTATAATTTCTTTCCAATTGTTTATAGTATTCTATTAAATATCTTAGTTTATAGTATATATATTTAAAATTATTTTGTATATACAAAAGTTTTAAAAAGGAAGCTTTGTATTGTGAAAGGATATAAAAGAGTTTTTAGACTATAACACTTACGTTATAATGGTTTGTTTTGTAAAATTGATTAAAAAGGTATATTACCTTGTTTAATAAGTGGAGATGTACTTAGAACTTTAATGAATGTTTAAAAGTTAATGGCAAGTATAAAAGTGATTTTGGGTTTATAGTAACGGTGTTTAGGCAACATTTGTTTTAACTCATTTAACTAGACTTTTGGAAAGTAATCAGATCTTTAAAAAGGGAGCTTTAAAGATAATGATTAAGTGAAGTGTTTTGGGTTTGTTGTAAATAATTTTTCGATGGTAAAATATTTTAAAGTGGTAAAATATTGTTAAATGAGCTTGGAAAATACTTAGATCTTTAGTAACGGAATTTTAAAGAGAATAATAAGTATGAATTTGTTCTGGGTTTGTTGTCAAAATGTGTTAATAACATTCATTTTTAATCGGTTTTGATTATACTTATGAATGTAAATAGATGTTTGAAAAGAATATTTTAAAGATAATCATAAGTGAAATTGTTTTAAGTTTGTAGTGACAATGTTTGAGTATCATTTGTCTTAAGCCCTTTGAAATTTATTTGTGAATATACTTATACGATTGACATAGGTATATGAATACTTTTGAGAAGTATTGGAATGTGTAAAAATGAATATGGAAGTTTTAATTAAATAGTGAAGTTTAATTGGTAAGTGGAGTTTCATTTATAAAGAGTTATTAAGTAAAAATGAGTTTTACTAATAAAAGAGGTTTTTAATTAATAAAGGAAGATTAATTAAAAAAGGGAGCGGAAGTCATTTATATGACTTGATCATGCTTGTGTGTTTCGATCGTACTTGGTGTGTTACTTATGGACAGTATACGAAACTTAGTTTTCCATATGAGATTATTCTCATTGTTATTGAATTCACCAAAATAAAACTTTGGAAATATCTAGAAGAAACATGAGAATTATATGGTACAGTTATCTTCAGTGATACTATACTGTGTGTATAAACTCATTTTGCTCTTCCATGACAAATGAAAAGGAAATCCGTTCGCTTAAATGGTTAGGATTTGATCTCCGATCTTATGTATTGTCTATTTATTTCCCGCAGCACCGGGGTTGAGTTTACTGAAAATCCGTCGATTGGTTTTGGAGCGCCCGGTAACTGCGGGTGTGTACTTATATGAGATGACTTAAAACCATAACCACTCCAAAACTATATATGTGTTCTATGATTTGGAAGAGGTTCACGATTGGTTCGAGATGTTGGAATCTATATGGAGATTTGAGATCTATTTGAGATGCTTGAAAATATGTAGTTGTTCGTGATCTACTTAGGATGTGGGGATCCATGTGTGATTCTGAGATATGTTGAAATATGAGAATCCATGTGTGATTCTGAGACCTGTTTGAGCGATGATGGCTCGTGTGTTGAAATTTATTCAAGTTGAGACTTGTGTTCTGGGATGCTGAACGTGACTTCACCATCGATAATGGCAGAAACTAGAGATAGGAGATTATTGCCTTTGGGGTTTGGCTAACTTAAAGGGTGTAGGCACTCCATTCTAGTGGTACATACGGATATGCATGCAGGAGTGATACGACCAGGTGCCACATGTTCGGGCGTTGGCCAACTTTGTTTTCCTATTGTATATTTTATCTAAAGATATAAGATGCTCGAAGGATATCTCTGATCCTTGTGTAGGGGGTCGTTCTTTAAATACCGAGGGCACCTCCATGGAATCCCACACAATTAACCAATGTGCCTTAGCGGTTGTGTTTGTATACCTATTATTGTTGTGATGTACACTCACTTGCATCACAACTACGTGATTATTTATATTTCATACCTTAGACATTATTATATTATCACTGAATTTTAAAATAGAAATAGTTTGGTTATCATAAGGTAAAAGCCTGTCCTTGTTTATTGACGCCGTGGTCTTACAAAATATCTTTACGTTTGAAGGATTTTATAAATATAGCAATCTATATATTGAGCTTCTCACGCTGGTTTACCAGACTGATCCGAGTGTTATTTTATTATAATTCTCGGGTCAGCTCGATTATGTTTCCAGATCTAGCTGTGGTTCATTGGAGCTCTTGGATAAGGTGGATGGTTTCCTACCGTACTTAATTTCTTCTGCATTACTTGTTTTGTATCTATCAGCATTTGTGAGGACAGGCTATTATAACTATCTAGGCTGATGATAGGTTGATTTATTCTGATTGATTATGTATATCAAAGATTTCTTTTAATAAAGATCTTTTGAAATATTATATATTATTATTCCACATATGAGATTCTGATATTGTGTTCTTCTTTTTTGTTCTATTCCCTTTTCTTCATATACCCTAATGTCCTGTCTTTCTGGCACCTGGGTGCTCGGCACATGAATATCGTGGATGTATTAGTGTCGACATTTGAGGGTCGAATATGCCAACCTTTATACATATTGACTATTCCAGCAAATCCACCCTGATCAATTCAAGCTTTATAGGCTGTGTAATCCTTCTACTCCGATAAAACTTCAAATTAAAATACCAATAACTTTTTCAATTCAATTTTCTTTTTAATTCAAAATTCTCTGATTTTAACACCATTTCCACAAATTATGAAGTTTTTAAAACTGTTAAATTCTTTATTAAATTTAATAAATGTTTTCTCTTGATAAAATCATGACACACTTTTTTTTCAATTTTAATTTTTATCTAAAACAGTTTTATTTAGCTTAGAAAAGTGGTCATGCAAACGTACCTGTCTAATTTTTCTATTATAAATAAGAAATATTCACAAGGGTGTATATTAAACAAAAATGTGATATTTTAACTTTTTAAATGCAGTAGAAATTTTTTAAAAATATGGATTTTTAAATATTTTTTCAATTTACTTTTCAAAAGTTTCACTATCCAAAAGCAAAGTAAATGTCAAAAGGCAAATACAACAATGTGCCTTACCCTAACTTTTTACAAAAATAAAAGCTTTGACATAGTTATGGAAAATTACTTCTTATTAAGTTTCCCTACGTTTGAAGCTTAAAATGAAGGGCTAAAAGTTCAAACTTCAAATTCTATACTTTTCAAAAGATTTCAAACACTGACGTTTGGAACTTATTTTAAAAATCTTGCAATTATATATTTTTCTTATAAATTTCCATAAAGTTTGTTTGAACATTTCATCGAAAATCATGAACAAATTTATTTCTTCAAAAAATTTAGACATCTAATGTTTTTAAAATTTTAGAAAATATTTACAAACATTTAACAATTAAATTGGAGTAGATGAAAAATCCTAATTTACACAAGCCCAACTGTATCTAACAACTCTTTAAATGCATAGGGTTTAGCCCCTCTTCCTCAAAAATGGTTAACTCAAGTCTATCCTACAATACAATATCTAACTTTAATGTAGGAACTCTCTCACTATCAATTTAAGTCAAATAAAGTATTTGCAACTATTTATGGCATAGGAATAGGGATTACACTTTAGTTGGAGAGATTTATTCCAACTTCGAGAAGTCTTTCTTTCATGTCACCTTTATGCCTTGTCAACATCACACATATTTTATACAGGTCCAATGGTACTGCTCTTCATCTACTTACTCTTAGACCCACAATTTACTCACAACTACTAATTAGTATAGGGTACCTCTATTAGTATTTCTTTAAGGAGTAAATTATAACAAATATGATGGATTTATTTCTTACCCTTACTGTTATAATCTTTATATTTATCTTAACTCGTAGTTATTTGCTTATATAAGGGACAAGCCAATAACTATCTTATAAGTCAAAATATATAGGGTATGGCATACACGCACACATAATAAAAAAATCATAAATACGCTTCCTCGTATGCTCTAATTTTGTAGGAATCACTTAATCTATTGTAACGACCCGTATCTTACGTTATCGGAAGATCGTAAAATATTATTATTTAATTCATATGAGATCGTATTACTCTAAAATTTTAGGAAATGACTCTTAGCGATATTTTCCACACCAACGATTTTTATTGAATTTCGTGTGACCATTTAGACCCTGAAAATCTTATGTTAACCCAAAAAATGGATCAACACCCTGGCTAAAGTTTGAAAGCACCAGCCCTGTTCTGACAGAGCAATATTACAGATCACAGATATAAGAAAAGAACGGTAAAAGAAAGAAGACAGAGAATTTTTATAGTGGTTAGACTGTTAATGAAGCCTATGTCCACTTTATAATTTTCCTTATAGACTAATTACTGTTACAAGAGATGTTTGATTACAAGGCTTTGATTATCTTTAGCTAGATTGAATCCCTAGAGTTGGAATCCACTGGAGAATCGCAGCGAATTCCTTTGGAGATTGTTGTGAGAGAGGTAGAGACTGAAGAATAATTCCCACAGAGCTTCAGCAACCTGTCCGGAGAAGCCCTTCTTTGTGTTGCAGGTGGAATAGTATTTATAGAGGTCGGGGAGCTTCTGGGCCAGGCCCGTCTTCATCAACTCGCAGGTAGGTCACAAGTGACCTAGGGAGGCTTTGGCTCGCAAAACGAGCCAAAACCATGGGTCGCTGGCGACCCATGGTCTTATGGGTTTTGGCGACCCATCGTCTATGAGTCGCTGGCGACCCATAGACTTGGTTCGTTTTGGGGACCAATTCTTGCCTCCTTTTGATATTGTTCCATATCTTGTTTGTTTGATGGTTTGAGTAGAGGCATGCGTCGCTGATGAGCTATGCACTTAGGATTTTTCTGGAGTCTGGACTCGGATATGTTCCTATAGGCTTTTATCGTTGCTCTTACGTTTTGAAGGCAATTCACTAGCTATTTACGTTCAGCTATTGATTGGATTTAAAGGAATGCCGATCTCTCGGCTCCATTGATACCTTGTCTTGGCTTTTCTGGTTAAGTTCTATGCTATTCTGATGTGATGGGATTGTTCCGTATTCTGCTGGATCCTGTTGGGTTAAAAACCTGGATAACATTTACCCCCCAAAGTACGCCTTTTGAATAAAAGGTGTGCTTTTCTCTAGAACAAGTCATGGCAACGAGTCTTCGGTTGTTGAGCTTTAGTCTTGGTGAATCACTCAGTTCCTTCGGATTCCCGTGCCAGTCACGAGTCGTTCCAAACCTATTACAGCCTAAGACTCTAGACTCTGTATAAGTGTAATCTATACATCATAATCATTCCGATTTCATTTGGGGTTATTACATCACATGTCTCTAATTACATTACACATCTCTAATCGTCCCGCGTTCATTCGGGATTTACATCACTATCAATTTTTTCTTTTCATTCAGAGTTTTTACATCATATATCAGAATCACATCATATCACATCATATATCAAAATCACATTATATCTCAAAATCACACCATGTCACAACATATATCAAAATCACATTGTGTCACATCATATATCAAAGTCATCCTGTGTTCATCCAGGATTTATCCGTTTTCTTCTATTTATAAGGCATTCAAATCCATTTTTTGCAAAACCAAATCTATTTTAAGGTCCGATCTTTCTGGACCGCTTAAGTAAGTTTAATGCATGATCTCTCCGGATCGTTTAATGTTTGGTTTAGTGCGCGATCTCTCTGGATCGTTTAATGTTTTAATTTAAGGGGACGACCTTTCCAGATCGTTTGTTTGTTAAGTCAAGAGGGATTAAGTAAGCCCATCCGCTCACTATCCGGTGAGGGGACTTACTTCTTGCACGCCGCTTGTGGTGGGACTCTAAAGTGATCAATATCATACAAGTCCATCCACTCGCTCTCTGGCAATAGGACTTGCACCATGCACACCGGTCCCATAGTGGGACTCTAAGGCGATCAATATCAGCTATCAAAATTCAAATATTCAAATCAAAACAAATAAACAAAAATTAAACAAGTAGGAGTCATAAATGTTCATCTCAAGCATCCGACTCAGAGCGTGCCTAGGGACCATTCTAGATCCTGTACACATGTAAGCGGCCTTCGATTATTATCGTCTACATACTAAAAGAAAAGTATGGGAAAAGAAATGATAAAACAAACCATTGGAATCGAATCCGACTCCCGTTTACCCCGATCATGGGATTATTTTCCTTGGCGCTTGCCCCCGGGCATTTCTTGATGCATTTTCCATGGATGGCGGTTGTCCTTGCAATTCCACTGCAGTTCTGTTCCTCATATATTATGGCAGCTGGTTGTTCCAGACTAGTTCTTCTATCAGATCACGAAGGTGTCGACACCCGTTCGTCTCATGCCCATTCAACTCATGGAAGATGCAAAAAAATTTAGATCTTTTCTCTCAATCAGTGTGCTCCCTCCTAGGCGGCCTTCGGTAGAGGTTCTGCCCCCTCGTATCCAAGTATATCCTCTCCGAGGTTTCAATCAGGTCGGTGTATGAGGAGAATCTTGGCTCGTTTCTCCATCGTTTTGGGTCTTTGATGTTGTCATCGGCTTTCCTCTTCCCTTTGTCTTTTCCAATTCCAGCTCCATACGTTCCCCTGCCTTCGACGTCATTTTTTTCAGCATTCACATCCTCATCCTCGGCTTCGGCGTCTTCCTGATGCAGGTACCTCTCAGCTTCATAATAGAATTCTGCAAGATCCATTGGTGGGTCCTTTTTCAATGCGGCTTTGAAATCAGTCCTATTCGCGACTCCATATACTGCTGCCATTAGGATAAAAGATGGGTCTGGTTTATCTACCGCGGCTACCACCGCATTGAATCTTGTTAAATAACTTCTCAAGGATTCTCCAGGCCTTTGCTTTACGTTTGAGAGCGTAAGTACATTCCTTGGTTGTGAGACATGAACCCTGAACTGTCTCAAGAACCTTCTCACTAAGTCGGTCCACGTGCTTATGGACTCATTTTGCAATTGTCTGAACCACATTGCAGCCAAAACTGTTAAGTATAAGGGGAAGCATTGCCCCATTACTTCCTCAGAAGCACCCAACACCTCCATATGTTGGATGTATTGCATCATATGAATCGTTAAGTTGGTCTTCCTGTCGTACATTTCCAGTGTCGGGAGCTTGAAATTCGGAGGATTTCTCGCGTTTTGGATATTAGCAGTAAATGGATTTCTGTTCACATCTTCTAGACCCAGATCTAGAGGGCCTGATGTATCTCCATACCAATTTAGCAATTGTGTTCTCACTGTCCAATAAAGGTCGCTGTCCTAAAGCAATACTTTGCCCCCTGCCCCGTTGGGGGTATCCCGAGATGGACTCTTCCGGCAACATACATATGTTCTGATTTGAAACTCTAGCTTCATTCATTCCTCCGTTCCTTCGAGGAAGTTCTAGTACATATCCTTCTGTCGGCCGCACCCTAGTATTCGGATCAGCTCCCGTGCCACCAGTCCCTGGTGTTTCAACAGTCGCTCTGGCATTGGCATTGATTCCCATATTGATTCCAGTGTTGCCCTATGTGTTAGTTGCTCCGGGCGTGGGGGTAAGGCTCCACCTTGCTGCAATCCAAATCCGGCAATCCCTGCATTGTTCCCTAGAGTTTGATTCCTATTCCCTGCAAATCTAGCCATCCCTTGTTGCTCCATCCTCTGTAAGAATCCGTCCATCATGTCATGTTGTATAGCTAAGAGTCCATCCTACATCTCTTTCATCATCCTTTCCATCTCCTCTCTAATCACATAGCTGGGTTGATGAGAATTTGAGGACACTTCCTGGCTGCCCCCAAGCCCCGGTTGACTTGCTCAAGTTTTAGATCTGGTGTTAGGCCTCTTAATTTTCTTTGAGTTTTGGATTCAAAGTTCAATTTTTCAGATCTCGTTCAAGGTACTCAGTGAAAGCACCAAAATGTTAACCCAAAAAATAGATCAACACCATGGCAAGAGTTTGAAAGCACCAGCCCTGTTCTGACAGAGAAATATCACATATCACAGATATAAGAAAAGTATAGTAAAAGAAAGAAGACGGATAATTTTCATAGTGGTTCGGCTGTTAATGAAGCCTACGTCCACTTTATAATTTTCCTTATAGATTGATTGATGTTACAAGAGATGTTTGATTATAAGGCTTTGGTTACCTTTAGCTAGATTGAATCCCCAGAGTTGGAATCCACTGGAGAATCATAGTGAATTCCTTTGGAGATTGTTGTGAGGGAGGTAGAGAGTGAAGAATAATTCCCGCAGAGCTTCAGCAACCAGTCCGGGGAAGCCCTTCTTTGTGTTGTAGGTGGGATGGTACTTATAGAGGTAAGGGAGCTTTTGGGCTAGGCCCGTCTTCATCAACTCGCAGGTCCTTCATCGCAATCCATGCACCAAGTCTCACACCTTCTGTGCATCGCCATTCCTTAGCGGTCTTCCTCCTCCTCTAAGACCGGGTTCGCCCTTGGCACGATCCTAGTATCAGATGTAGCTCCGCTCTCACGTGACCGTCCATCGACTTCGCTCTCCACGCAGCTACAACCGGGCCTTGCATGTCCGCCCTCCACCCTCCACAGGACGCTCAGGTCATTCAGAGCCGACATCGGACTGGCTATCTTGTGTGGCCCAGCTACTCCTACACGGGGATCCGCCCAACCATAGCGGAACGGCCGCCTTATGTCCTTAGCAATCTTAAACCTACTAGCTAGAACCGCCCGCTTAAACTGAAATAGCCTATCGTGAAGTACCCTAACCATTCCCAGTCCAACTGCTCCAAAGTACACGCCAACAGATAAAAGTACTATTTCTCTGCCAATAGTACTCCACGCACAACCCTTTCCTTTCCTCCAAATTTCCGATAGCCGATCAGAACACCTGCACCCCTACTTACTAAAGCCTGTTGCCTTTCCTAGGTCTGCCGTAGACCCTTCTTTCCATCTAGTAAGCAATCCGAGTCGTGGGCTCCAATTTGCTTTCTAGCTAGCTCCCATCCTACGTCCCTTCCAATCCACGGTGCAGAGCCTCTCCTACACTGTTGTTCTACAATCTCAACTATCCATTCACACCCCACATCCTCTATATATACCTGATGACAATAACATATGGCAAAGTGACAGATAGAATGATTTCTCCAACCCATCTCCCTCGCCCACTCTCTCCTCCTCTAAAGCCTTTCTAATGGCGGCTTCGCCCGACCTCCGTTAGAGAGTGCCTTCATCAAGCTCTACCACTCAACCTACTATGGTCCACCCACCAAGCTTTACCACCATCATCGCCTCCAACAGCAAGCTCATCACTCCAGCTAGTGGCACCTACTTCTTGCACATACCTTCCAACCACTGCTAGCAACCCCTCCTTCAAGAGCTCTTCCATCTTCGAGACGGCCCTCCCGGTGGGACTTTCCTCAGGTCGCCTCACCGCGAGACCCTTAGACTAGGATGTCACACTCTTGTAATATTTAGTCTAGTCTCCCTTATTATTCTCTTGTAACAGTCTGTAAATTGTAAGAGAACATCACAGTGGACATAGGCCGCACAGAGCCGAACCACTACATATCATTGTGTGTTTACTTCTGGTAATTAGTTCTCTTTAGGACCATTTTCTGTCATCTCCCACCATGGACAAGTCTCCCTATCCACTCCATCCTACCATACCCCTACCATGGACAAGCGCCTCCATCCTCTTGAGCATTTGTCCTTTTTCAAACTTGTTTGAGATTTTTCTTGGATTTAACGAGGTTTATAGACGAGGTAGCCTTCTCAGGTGCCGAACTATGCTTGCCAATGGCATTTTAAATTGGTGCTTTTGGATTTTGGTTGCTTGAGATAGGCCTTGCCTTTGGCTGGGACTCGGGTCCCTTACCAAAGTTTTGACATTGATCGAACGTCAGTCACAAGCTATGGATCCGGGTGGTGCTAAGGCGCTTCCTTGCTTTGATGCTTATATTTTACCAGCCTCAAGTTGGTTTGGAAGCTTCTACACCCCTTTGGAAGGAGTAGGGGCTGGCACCTCGAATTCGGATGGATTCCACCATTGAGGTCTTTATCTAATCCTTGATGAGGTTGCCTAGGAGCTCTTTGTGATCTCTAGTGTAGATCAATGTTAAAGGCATTGGTGCTGGCATCACAGTCCTTGTTCAACATTATTTGGATCGGTTGAAGCATTTGAAGTGCTTCGACGACGAGAACTTGCTCATTTTTCTTTACTAGGTCCTTGATCGTTTCCCCTACCGGCGGTGACAAGAGTGCGGGCTGGCTGGCCTGGGAAGAGCATTGTTGCTGTGCTTCTTCTTTTCTTCTTTTCAACTAGTTAGCGGTTGAAAACTGTATTAAGCCTAGTGGAGGGCATTGTGCCTATATGCACTATTGAACAAAATAAAACATATTCTTTATTGCATACTCATAGTTTGAGAAACTACCTGTAGCAGTTTGTTCTTTCTTTCAAATTGTAGGGTTGCATATTTCGAATGGCTAGTGTATTTTGTGCTGGTTTGACCAAATTTCTTCAATTGCCTGTCCGAGTAGGTTGAGGGGCTCAAAAGAAAACATTAATTGTGCCTCTCGGATGCTTGTTAGATGCTGAGTCTAGTGTGCGGCAACTGAGCCTCACTATGTTACTTTTGATGGGTAGTCCTAGTTCGAACCTACATGTTGGGGGGCTTAGAGTTTCCCCTTGTTGGCACACTGCCCGAGGTGTTCTTGTATTACTTTCAGTAAAAATTCATTTAAAATGTTCCAAATAGCAAGATTGTCATGCGAGGGGCTGAGCCCGGTTGTTCGCTCATATGAGTTGAGTGCTTGCCAATCGTCGAGTTGTGTGTGGCACTAGCATTGAGTGGGAGCGCATGCTTGCCTACGATTTCTCCTGGGTGAGAAGATGTCATGTGCATAGCCTCGAACAAGCCTTGGTTTGAACCAAAGCGCATGGGGCTTGGGGGTTCTCTTGAGTTATACGTTGCATGTTGGTTTGGGGACTGTAGGGCCTGGCTTGGCTAGAGTGTACGGCTGGCTCAAGCACTCTTGTATGATGAAATGATAATGGTGAGATGGGCGACTGATGCCATCATTCACAAGAACTTAATAGATATAAATTGTTAAAAATTGAACTTATATATATGTTGCTACGATGGTAGGCGGTCCCAGTTCAAACAAAAGTGTTGAGCAACTTGAAAGTTCACTTAGGCGACATGCTGCATGCGGATGCTGACTCGGTTTATATCATGCGGGCACACTACGGATGTTAGACATCAGCATCACTAGGGGTAACAATGCCATTCTAGACAATAGTGTCTCATCTTGTTTGCGCTAAAAATTTGACAAACACCTTATCAGGTTTAAGTAGAGAATAAATTAAGAAATTAAATAGAAAATGAAGTAAATAACACATAAAAATTTATAGTGGTTCAGTAAACCTCTGCCCTACCTCTACTTCAACTTTGTTAATGATTTCTAGAGATTTTACAAACTGTGTTTTTACAACTTATGCTCACAACTCGATGAGAATCCAGTGGAGTGACAGCGGGAAATCAAAAAGTTTAGAAAGCAGAAAAAGGATCTCAATTTGATGTCTTTCTCCTCCTTTTTATAAACATAGATGAGCGAAATAGGCTCCAATATTTGGTATCCACGTCCTCCGCATTCAGAAGGAGGTTTGGTAAGAAGAGCATGGCCATATTCTTATATTGATAGTCAACTCGATACTTAGTTGTGCTTCACAACTCGGTGCCGGTTGTGAGTTATGCAATTTTCAATTTATTTGCCTTAATTTATTCATCACCTTGGTTGGAATAGTCTTGGCCCACTTCTCTTATTTTCATGCATTCCTAGGCATTCGACTTTGCCTTATAACTTCCTAAAGTATACATTTTGAATAGTCTTCATGGATCAGTACCAAGTCGTGGGGCTCAACTAGGTACTGAATTGGCACTAGATTTAGTTTTTGGTGGCTTTTCTCTCTACCACTTGATTTTTCTGGAAAATGGTTAGCTTCCAAATTGTAAGCAAGACTATACATCAACCTTGGAGCTTTGGTTGAATTTTGTCTTTTGGCGTTATAGTTGGTGATTCTGGTTTATTATCTGACCATTCGATGATTCTGACTCATTTAGATATGGCGTGGTTCAAAAGTAGGATAACAATTGCCCCTCAAAGTACACTTTGTTGCCAACAAGGTATGTTTTAAATCAAGACAAGCTATCAACTTCGAACTGTACTTTTAATAGATGCTCCCATTCTCTTAGCTGTTTTCACAAAGCAGTGCGTCTTCTCTAGTCGTTATGTCAGTTTACCAGTTTTTCAATTCACATCCCGTGGGTAATATATAAGCTAAAGTATGTTAATTGAGTTTGACATTTGGATTTTGGAATGACGTTGAAATTCTATTCTTTGAAGTTGGTCGGGTAGAACTTTGATATTCATAGCTTCCCTTTGTTTTGCATCATATACTCCTTTCTCTTCTTCTTTTTCTCTATTTCTTTTTTCATATTTCACTTTTTTATAGTTTAGTACCAATCTTAGCTTCATGGGTTGGTACTTTATTTTTGGCATACTTTTCTGGGTGATCCTATACTTAAGGTATGTTGGCCCTTATATTCCTCATTTGTCCTTCATTTGCCTAAGTTTACCTTGAACTGAATGTCTGCCATTGCCGAATCTTAGGAATCGACCATTAATACAACCACCACTAGTTATACTTGGTGTCGTCGACCCTCCTTAACATTTCCTATTATCATAAACCGTCCACGCCGTCAACTCGAACACCCAATTCAGATCTAGTTGATTTGTTCGATTCATACCATTATTTCTGATCACCATTGTCTACTCCCTCAACCCTAGGTAGGTAGCGCTGCGTTGGAGTTTGCTAACATTAGTAGTTGGCCGTCGATCTCACTTGACTATGGTTGGAAATTCGATTTCCTTTCTCTGGATCACTGACTAAGTTGGGACTTAGAATTTTTTTGGAAAGCTAAGAAATTAAACTGATTCTTAAGAGATCTAGCATCGACTTGAAATTTTAACATGAATTCCGTAGGGATAGTCTAAGTTATCAATTTACTCTACCTACTATGAGTCAGCTTCAAGTCATACCTTGTTCTGACCTGATTTTTTCAATTGACTGTTGGTTCCTTGAAATTATTTGGATAAATTTTTCCTTAGTTTAAAACGGAAAGGGAAATGAAGTTGTTTAGTGACTTTGGTTGAGTTGAGATTGATAGTCGTCCTTCATTGGGACAGTTTCTAGTGCAGTCACATTGAATGCACTTTGGCACTCGAATGGACTTTTTACCACTGTTTAGATATGGCACTTCACTCCAATGTACCTCCAAAGAGGAATTCTATGTCAGTCAGGACAATGTATGATATGCATGTAAAATCCTATGCACGGTGCTCGTTTTCCAACACGAGCGAGGTATCCACATAGAGTGTTCGCATTCACAGTGCTCTGGACACCAAACACATTGTGCATAGATTAAATTTCATATTATTGCCCCTTATTAATGTATAAGATATGGTTGCTCAATACATGTTGACATCCGTTGGGTCTTATACATTGACTATAGAGGGTTTTATTTCAACATGGGGATCAAAGTTAAGTTCTACCCGACCTTATGCATATGTGAAGCATTCAATAGTTATGGACTGTAGATGCTCCTCATGTATCTCAGCGATGGTTGCAGGTCCATCTGCATCAAAGGTAGTTCCATCTTCAACAGAGTCGGATTCAGACTCCATTTCACATCTTATATATCGTCCATTTCGTCATTTTTTGGCCTCAACCACCTCGCTATCGAGCAAGGCAGTCTTTATAGATTTTTCCTTTTGTAACAACGGACAAAGAGTTTGCGAGGATTGCACCCGATATTGCTCTTAGGGATTCTATAATCCTTTGGATTCTCCTGCGTCATGGCTAGATAGAGTAGCCATCATAAGAATTTGTGATTGGCACGACATTCCTTTTAAAGTTGTTCTTATTCCAAAGCCTTATCATTGGGCCCATAATCCGCCTATAGCATGTAACTGGTACATGTGCTTATTTTAGTGTTCCCCCATTCAATCACTTTACCCGGCTCATACTCTAGTATACAAGACTTGTCCTTATCTAGCTTCACCCCAATAGTTATGCTTTATTAAACAGCATGCACATGGTTTTTCTATATCACTTGGATATGGTGCCGACACTAGAGGAGATTTTCTACTTATATGCTTTTAAGAGTTGAAATGGAAGTCCTTCTCTCGTCTATCTGAAGCCATCTACAGATTGTCGTGTTATCCACGATGTTTTTAACAAACTCGACTATTTTTAGGAGGAATACTTCTTCGTGCATTGTCCTTCTGGCTTTGCCCAGAATTGGTTATTTACACGTAAGTTTTACTATCATACACCATTCACTGGCACTAGTCCATATAGATTGTTAACCTTTTAAAACCTGGCAGCTCAACCTTGGTGAGTAATCTACGATGTCTTCATGCCATCCCCGAAGGAAAATATGAGATGAGATACCTGCTGACAGATGAGAGAATGTGATAATTAAACCCCTTGGACTACAATCGCAGTTTCGGCCTCGAACCAAATGTTCATGAAGATGCCCAACCTACTCATGAGGCCAAGGAAAATGTAGATGTTCCCTTTGTTCAAGATCCCCAACTCAATCTAGAATAGAGTACAAAGGGAGACAAAATGTGAACATTACCATAGAAGGAGGCGGTGGTGACGATGATAAAGACAACAATGAAGACGAGGGCGACAATAAGGTTATTAGCTTTGGCTATGAATCTGCTATTGAGATTGGTGGTGACGATTGAGTGCTACTTATTCCTCGATGGATAAAGCTAAAGACTATTTTATCCCGTTTAGCTTCACAGCCACCTCCGACTTTGATAGTTGAAGAGATGCGGGTCCTTCTGTGTGGAGATATATATGGCTCGTTTAGGACCATTCTTAATAAAATTGCTTCCTTTAGCCTTGACAACATTAGCATTTGTGGCATTGGCTCTCCTATTCATTTTCTAGTAGAAATTCCTGCCACCGGTGGTGGGGAGATAACCCCTGATAGCAAACTATCCAACCATGATCTATGGGAGGGCGTTAGAACACATTAACACTTTTCTACACCCATTATCACTACATGTTTACACTGCACATGTTATCCTTTGATTCTCTCAGTGCTAACTCAACCGTACTTTGCGTTAAGGTTCCATGGATTCCCAACATCTTTTTGATGAGCTTCAGAGCTATGGTGGCAAGTATTAAAGGACTAGCACATCGTTATCGCGATTCGTCTCATGAATCTGATTCGAGCAAGTGTCACGTAACGAAATAGGTAAGGCAAGAGAGAGATTACAAACACCGTGATGACCGCTATGGAGGGTCTGCTAGAACTTCACCTTCCCAGCACAACGCCTACACTCTATTGCCCTAAAGCCTAAATAGATACTTGATGGGGCCTGACCCCGTCCCTCAATTCAATCTGCTATCGCGCCTGCTTTAGTGGCACTTGCAATGCAGCCAATAGTATCTTCTCACTATCATGCCTCCTAATTCATTTAAAAATGAAGTGGAATGAAACAAGGGTTTAGGGCTAAAGGAAGTGAGATTGTGGTTTTGGCTTGGGTTAATATTCTATGTAGTATATCTCACTAATGCATCTCCTATAACACAATTTCTTCTCATTCAAAATTTATTTGACTATTTTCATTAACGAGGTCAACCTTGATTGTTCTAATTACCCATGGTCCATTCGATTAACCCTTTAAAGTGTCCCACACTTAATTAATTAAATCATCCATGAGCAATTCTTCCAATAAATCATAATACCTCCTTATTATTAATTTTATTTTAATTTCTCACAATATGGACCCTCCAAAATATGGGTGTTACAGTCTCCCTTCCTTACAAAATCTTCATCCATGAAATTTCAAAGTAAGGAAACAATTTTTTTACAAACACCCTAAAAGTGAAAAATCATCATCACATAAGTATACACAGGTACAAGAGATTACATTAGTATCCTACTGATGTAAATTATTAACCATAAGTCAAAATATATTATACGAATACTAATATATAATTTCATATATAAATATGCTAGTACCTTACTAGTCCAAGTAATAGACAAACAAAGCACCTTGCTAAATAAACTTTAATGTCTAAAACAACTCAGGACAAATTTTCCTAATCCTACCCTTCACCTCCCAATATAATCTTCTTTGTCGTTACTTCATTGGACGTGGCCAAGTTTGATGACTTTGTTCCTTAACTCGTTCATATCATGACCTACTACTCCTTTAACCGTCTCACATATGTCAAATCTGGCTCCATATATAAATTCACTATTGCCCTTGGTTCTACTACCGAACTTGGGTCGTTGTTTGAGAAAAATTTGGCCTATTTGAGAAAAATTTGGCATGAACATCCAAAAAGAAAATGTTGTAGAAAGTTAATGTAAGAAATTTTTATGTAGGGAGTAAATGCAAGAAAGTGAATGGAAAACACAGAAAAAGCAAGTAAAGATCACATACAGAATTTTTATAGTGGTTCGGAAATCTAGGCCTACGTCCACTTGAAAGTTCTCTAATAGTTTTCCACTAATTTGTGACTACAAGTGATTGGGATCCATTTCGATCATTGATTGCAATGAATTTTAATTGATGTCTAAGGAGGAATTAGCCAAAAAAGGGATGCTCTGTATAATGAAGTTTACCCCGTGTAGTTATTGGGCCGAACGACGAAATATCTTCCTCAAATCACGTTTACAAAACCTCGCTGCATAGAAGAAGTCCTCCAAAAAATCTCAACCCCAGTTTCCCTAGGGTTTGGGACAGGTACTGATCCCTAGGGGGAGGAATCGGTAACGATCCCTATAGGGGACCCCATAGGGGGTGCGGTCCCTCCTAATGGCTCGCCTTGATGTCTACATCATGATTCTAGAGATGTTTTTCATTATTTCCAAGGTATTTTTTGGAGATATCGATGGATCTTTGATGAGTTGAACTGCTGGTTTAAGCTGCCTATAGGAAAAGGGATATGTACTGATCCCCTCCCTAGAAGAGGCACCAATCTATACTTAGTAAATTCAGAGATGTTGTTGCCTATAGGGAAAGGGATAGGTATCGATCACCTGCCTAGGGGAGGCACTAATCCATACTTAGTCAATTATGACATGTTGTTCTCTTGAGTCCGCTTGACTGTTATCGTGTGTTTTTGTCTGTTTTGGGTCCTTGGAGCCTAGGATGATTTTTTTCGGGTTGATTGCCTCGATAATCATAGAGTCGGACTTTTCCAGCCAGTCTGAACATAATGGGGCAAAAAGGCCGGAAACAGTTGCAGCCACATGGTGTACTTTGAATCGAGACAAGTCAAGATCATCCTGAATGGTTCTGCTCAGTGTCTCAGATGATTGTTGAAATGCATTGTCTATATTTGACATCGTAAATCTGGAATGTACTCCCTTGGTGATTGTCTCTGCTCAGTTCCATTGATATAGTTAATTGGGTTAGTAGGCTTCAGTTATTTGAACTGGTTTCTTTTCTTTGGAATGTCTCAGGTAAGAAATTGATTTTCAATGTGTCAAGAAATTGTATGTCTGGTATGTCGTTGGCTCCCAAGCAACTTCATATGCTTATGGGTCATTACCCAGTTCTGCTGGATTGTCATCACAAATTATTTTCAGGCTAGTCTGATGAAGGGCAGTCGTCAAGGCGACTAATTCTGATTGATGAATGAAGCAATTCCTGCTTGTGTTATTAGTTTGATATCCTATCCCAGGATGTTTAGTTCTGATCGTGCCCCAGTCCTCAATCAGGAGGTCGAGGGGGCTTAGGATGATGTTGATGAAGGTGAAATAGTAGGTGCTAGTGATGAAGCTAGCCATGAGGTTGTGACTTCAATTCATGGGTTGGTGATCGAACGATTTTGATCGTTCCATTCTGAGGCATCCTTTCGATCGTAGCCTTAAGTTGTATTGAACATTAGGCACTGGCCACAGTGTTGAGCTGCCATGTTCAGCTATCAAATGATGACATTCTTCTGCCCCCGATCTAAGGTCAACAAGGTTAGTGCATGGACGGTCGAGTCTCATCCTTATAAAGTTATCCTCTTCCTGTTAGATCTAAGGTTTGAGTTGGCGAATGGGCCGTCATGTCACACCCATTCTAAATTTGTGCTTCCTTTGACGGATCATAGGTAGAAGTAGGCGAATAAACGGTCAAGTCACATTCATTCTATATTTGTATTCCATTGAAAACATAGGAAATAGAGTTGATGGATGAATGGTTAGATCACATTCATCCTAATTACAAGCTTTCGTTTCTAAGTTAAAGATAATAGAAGGTAACCGAATGGTCAAGTCACATCCACTTTGGTTTGAACTCCCCCTATCGGGTCAAAGGAGAGAGTTAGGTCGATGGATCGTCAATCACATCCATTTTGGTTTAAACTCCCCCTGTTGGGTCAAGGGAAAGAGCTTGGAGATGGATGATCAGTCACATCCGCTCCAGTGTTGACGAGGGATGGTCGGATCACGTCCGTCTCAAATTCGTACTCCCCTTACCGGATCAAGGGAAAGAATAAGTCGATGGATGGTTGTGTCACATTCATCTTGGGTTGTGCCTTGGTCCCCGCATGGAGGTCATGAGTTAGTGCATGGACGGTAGTGTCACATACACATTAGATTGGATTTTGAGCCTGTTAATCCCCAAGCAAGGCGTGAGCATTGGAAAAGATTTCGAGTATGTGTATGAGAGTGGATGGTCAAGTCACATCCACTTTGGATCATGGGCTTGCCCCCAAGTCAGGTGGAAGAGTTGGCTAATGAGCGATTGAATCACGCTTATCTCGGTTGAGCTCTTAAGGTCAGGCCATTGGCCGTGGAGATTTGGTGGGCACCTGACTCTAGGTACTTGAACACCTACATTGTTTATATGAAGTCTCATTTAAGTCGGTCGGGTTTCATGACTCATATAACACGCAACGACAAGGTTGCATGATTGAAAAGAAAATCCATTGAAAATAGAGAAATAATAGAGTCTGGCTTATGATAAAATTAAAAACAAATCAGGAAAAGAGTTTATTCTAAGGTGAAATGACATCATGCTCGTCATTTCATGCTGCTCCAGCCCTTCTCAGCAGGGAGATGACCGTCTGCGGTCTAGTTGATGATCAATTGTCTTTCAGGCTGCCTAGGTCTGTCAGTACTAGGGGAAATCTGTCCTTGCTGAGGGTTCAAAGTCCCCTGTCCACCATCTTTCGGGGCTTTAACAAACTGTTGGAGCCTTTTGTTTAGGATCAGCCCTTCGATCATATCTTGTAAGTGTCTAATTCGTTTGTGTTATGACCATGGGTCTTGTGAAATATATATAATTTTCTAGACTTCCTCTAGCTTTCAATTGATTCGCTTAGGGTTGATTTTCAGTACTACTCCGAGTCGTGAGTGGCTAAGTAGATGTTTTCATTTGAATCATTCAGGGTTGTGTGTGTCAAATCTCAGCTCTCGATCGTCACCTAGAATCCGGGTTCTTGTCTGGGGCCCTGCCTCGACCCTTGTTCAGATTTCCAGTCTTGTTCTGTACATTCACATTAATGTTTTCAGAACTCGCTCCAATCTATTTCTCAGCAATGTTGTTCTGAACTCCATCGGCCTGGTGGTCCGTTCTATCTCCTCGTTTATCCATAGAAACTCCTCCTAACCAAAGCCATGTTGCTTTCTCGTTCCATTCTTTCTCGATAACCAATGTTCAAAATCTATGTCGGGGTGGATCCCCCTAATCATAGCCATCAGTATGATATTTTCTTGATAATTGCTCACCTCAGTCACATCAGTGTTGAATCTTTATAGAAAGTCCTTGAGCGGCTCCCCCAGTCCTTGGAATAAGTTAGATAGTGACATGACATCCTTAGGGCGAGTCGCTTGCATCCTGAATTACTCTATAAATCTCCATGCAAGTTGGTCAAATGATGAGATGGACTTTGGTAGTAGTCGAGTAAACCACATTGTCGTTACTCTTTCTAAGAAAATGGAAAAGCATTTGCACTTGATGGCATCCATGGCCCTCTCAGAATCCATGTGCCATTCATACTTCATGATGTGTTGTCTTCCATCCATTGTTCCCGATTAAGATGGCAGTGTTGGAAAATTGAATCTCTATGGGTATCCTTCGCATAAGATAGCTTCAGTGAAAGGGTTCCGACTAGTGGAAATGCCCCAATCATCATCAGTTTGGTCTTGGCTCTCTCTAATAAGCCGTCGTACATTGTAGTCAAATCTAGTCCCTGAATGCTTGTTAGGTTGCGGCAGTCATGATCTACCCTTTATGTTGGGCTCGGTAGACTGTCCTGATTCGTGCCTCATTGTCTAGGCTCTCCTTGCTCTGGAAGAATCGCTTGTCTGGCAGCAAAATATTGACTCCAGGTATCCTAGTTAGTCACAGTATGCCCGGGTTGAATTTTGTCTCATGGTTGAAGTGTTGCTCCTAGTGAAGTCTTGCGCCTAGGGAAAACAGATCGGTGGTTAGGTCCCTAGGGGAGGGATCGGTGGTGACCTCCATAGGGAAGGGATCAATTGTAACCTCCCTAGGGGAGGGATCGGTACCTATCCCTCTGCCTAGGTGGGAGTTAGTATTTTCTAGCCTAGTGGCTCCTGCCTCGTATGCTCCTATCCTTCGCCGTTGGTTCCTCCATTGGTGATCCGATGATAAGGAACTTCCAAAATCTAAGCATGGAGGAGATAGCTCTCTCCTAGTCCTCCTCTTATGGGGAGTGTTTAGTTGGGCCATCTACGTCCTATTCTCTTGAATTTGCCAGTTTAGCTCTACACGGCTATGTTGGAGCTCTTTCATCAAGTCCATCCTAGTGATAATATCAGAAGGGTCCTGGAAATCCTTGGCTCCTTGTGTGCCTTCTTCCTGAATATTCAAATCTACAGTCTCTGCTTCATCAACAGCTCTTGAATAGGTAGCAATAGTTTTCTCTTTTCTGGGGGCTATTAGAGATAGCTTCAAGTAGAGATGATCAAATCTGAATGGGGAGAAACCAGTTCTCTTTCTTGGATCTTATTATCCAACAGTAGATATGGAACCAAATGGCCTGAGAATTGTTCTCAGTGAAAGCTCCAATTTTTGGGTCAAATTTTGCTCAAGCAAGCCAAATTTTGCTCAAACAATCGTGCATATATTTCCTCAAATGCGATATATGAAAAACATTATGCACACCCACCAAACTACTCGATAGCCCGACTCGATAGGCAAGTTTACCAATCTGCTTGATCATTGGAAATGGTCCTACATCTTTAGGTGCCAACTTCCCTACCTTCCCAAAGCACGTGACTTCTCACATTGGATAAAATTTCGTGAATACATAACCGCCTATAATGAAGTCAAGCTCTTTCCTTCCTTGTTGGTATAGCTCTTTTGCCTTGATTGCATTTTCTTCGTTCTAGAGCAAATCAATTCTACCTCCTTAGTAGCTTCTCTTACCAAATCAGGCCCTAACACAAGTCTATCTCATATGTCCAACCAACAAACATGTGACTTACATGATCTACCATATAGTGCCTTAAACGTTGCTACCTCGATACTTTACTGGTAATTATTATTATAGGCAAATTCTACCAGATGCATATGATCTTCCTAAGATCCTCCGAAATCCAATATGCACGCTCTTAGCAAATCCTCGAGTACATGGTTCACCCTCTCGGTTTGGCTATCAATCTGTGGGTGGTAAGCAATGCTCAAGTTCAACTCCGTACTCAATGCACTCTCCAAACTTCTCCAGAACTCACTAGTAAGCAATAGGTCTCTATCACTCATGATACTGCTCGGAACCCCATGCAGTCTCACCACGTTCTTCATATTTTGCTTTGCTAAACTAGTTGCCATCCTCATTCACTTTACCAACATAAAATGGGCACTGTTAGTCATTCTATCGACTACCACTCAAACGGTATCATTTCTCATCCTTGACCTAGTTAATCCATCTACAAAATTTATAGACACTAAATCCCACTTCCAACTCGGTACTTTCAAGGGTTGAAGTAAACCGCTTGGCTTCTTATGCTTAGCTTTCACTTATTGACAGGTGAATCACCTCTTTACACGTTCTCATATATCTCTTTTCATCCCTTCCTAAAAGAATATTCTCTTCACGTCACGATACATCTACGTGCTTCCAAGAGTAATAGTAAATTTTGACCGATGGCTTTCATCCTAGACTTCCTTCCAAGGTTCTTCTATTTTCAGAACACATAACCTTTCTTTCTTTTTAAGCCATCCCTTCAGGTCAATCTCAAATCCTTTCAGATCCTCAACATATGCTCTATCTTTAGTCGCCTAATTCTTTTCGCAATTATTGGGTCCTCTCCTTGCCTTCTTATAATTTTATCCACAAGTAGTGGACGTACCTCCAAACTTTATTAACACAGGCAGATCTCTACTCCATCCAGTATTCCGCTTATAATGCACTCTACAAGAGGCTAACATCTCTAATATCTTCTATTTTTTAATCATGGCCAACACTCCATTCCGATGTTTCCTACTCAAAGCATCGATAACCTTTTTCCATTTGCCTAACATATATATTCTATCTTGAAATCATATACCGCTAAAATTCCAACCATCTCTGCATATTCAGCTCCTTCTGACAGAAGAGACACTTAAGGGATTTATGGTCCACGTACAACTTGAATCATTCTTCCAACAAGTAATGCATCTTTAATGCAAACACCATCGCTACAAACTCTAGGCCATTAGTCAGATATCTAACCTCATGTGGCCTCAATTGTCTTGATGCATAACCAATCACTGGTCCTCTCTACATTAGAACTACTCCTAAACCTGTTCCACAAGCATCGGTATACATTACTAGATCCTTGTTCCCTTTGGGCACAATCAACACAAGAGCGTTTCCCAATAAATTCTTCAACTATTGGAATGATTCTCTACACCTATCTATCCATGCGAACTCTCATTTTTCCTAGTCAACTTAGTTAAGGGTGATGCTATGCACAAGAAATCCTTAATGAATCTACAATGATATGCAGCTAATCCCAAGAAACTTCTCATCTCTGTGACTATCTCTAACCTCTTCCAACCATTATAGTCTTTATCTTTAATGGATCTACTACGAATCCATTCCTTGAACAATATGCCCAAGAAACCTAACCTCTCATTTTCAAAAAATGGTGTTTTTAAAACTTTGCCTTTAACTTATGTTGTCTAAATGACTCCAATACCAACCTAAGATGGACTTCATGGTCTGTTTATCCTTAGAATATATCAATTTATCATAACTCAAGACTAACGCAAATCTATACAACTAACTCAAAAGATTCGGTTCATAAGACCAACGAAGAACGTAGGGGCATTGGCTAGTCTAAATGACATAGCTAATCGCATATATGAACCCATACCTTATTCATTATGCGGTCAATGAAATACTATCTTCTGCTATTCTTAGGGAATGGAACCTTGTTGCCAAGTCGAGCTGTGAGAACACTCAAGCTCCACTCAATTGATCAAACAAGTCGTCTATCCGGGGCAAAGGATAACGATTCTTCATTGTCAACTCATTTAGCTTTCGATAATCAATACACATCCGTAAAGATCCATCCGAATTCTTTATGAATACCGCGGACGCTCCCACGATAAACTACTTGGCATAATGAAACTTTTATCATTAAATTCCACTAGCTGCTTCTTCAATTCCTCGATCTCCTTGGGCGGCATTCTATTAGGCGGACTACAAATAGGCTACACCCTTGGCATCAACTCTATTCGAAATTTGATTGCCTTCTATGGTGGTAATCCCATTACGAGTTTGAAATACTCTACAAATTCTCGGACTACACCTACTTTACTGATCTCATCTTCTTATTCTTTCAAAGCACATAGCATCAAGTTTGACTTCTCCTTTATTACATCCAATGCAATCATAATTCTTTCTCATCCCTTTAGATTTCGTATGGCGATAATACTATATGTGCAATAAATCCTAGCATCATCACACACTAACCAGTCCATACCGTTAATCATCCATGTGTAACATCCCCCTACTTGGAGGCCCAAAACTAACGGCTACGGATGCTGCAGTCATCCATAGTTATTAATCCTTGGTGATCAAATATGGAGGTGTTAGGTTCACTGATACATAGAAACACATGAATATGGAATATTTTTTAAAACATCAAATAGATTCACATTCCATTTCAAAACATATCAAATTCATTATATAATCCCATAATCATCAACCACGTTCAGAGAAAATATATTTATTACAACATATCCAAGAGCGACATATGAAGATGCACCCTTGGATGATCAGAGTATATATAGGCAATATAACAATTTTGCCATTACAAACAACACATCATAATCAAATAAAAGAAAACTCTATATAGCTATCATGTCTCCTGCATGCCTTCGGAAGCTTTATTCATCAAATGAGGTACCTGAAAACCTCAACTCTCAGACTACCCAAAATCAATTGAGTACCCGAGAGTTTAAGGGGAAAACATAAACTTCAAGGCAGACATAAGCCTGGTATAAATAATAATCTACCATCTCAAATCATTTAGATATCTTGCGAGACAATGCCGCTTAGCGGAACGAGTTTTCCCCTCACTAGTATCTCAAAACCTTTATAAAACCATATACTGTGCTCCTGCATCCACAATAGTTAAAACCATAGTCATTTCAAAATATTATGATGATATGCATACATTTTAAAACATACTGGATTTCCCATCCTCTGTTTAAATTGACTAACTGTCATATTTTATAGTTTCTAAGGTCACTATTAACCTATTAGTTTTCATGGGCTTACTAATAACCTTTATATAATGTGTGGACTCCCTATCCTATTTCATAGATTTCATGGGTGCACTATGAAACTATTGGCCCCTGCCAATTAACTTAATCAATTCATGGGTTCCCCTGAACCTATTGGTGACTCCAATAACTTCTCTCTTATCCTAGTTTTCATGGGTTGACTGGAACTTAGAAACAACTGTCAATAACTTAATCCAGACATAGTTTTCATGGGTGCACTACAACCAATTGGCCCCTGCCAACCACTCTTTATAACATAGTTTCCACGGGAGCACTACGAACCTATTGGTAACCCCAATAACTTCCTAGTCATACATGGGATCACTATGAACCTGTCTCCCTGACAACTTCCAAATTTAGGCATCCTATGTTTTGGTCTCCCTGACCTCTTGGATGCAAATCTACTCATCCAGGAGTTTAACCAATTTATATTCACTACTCGGTTAACCTAGCTGGTTATTCTGCCCTTCCCCAAAATACAATTATGGGATTCAAAACAATGTGAATATATTTATATTTGAAGAAGCAATCATAATAACATAACAATACCACTCCTATGGGTTTAATATAGAACATGGTTAATCCCTTTAACCTATAATTTTATCAAGGAATGCTTCTTCTCAAAACCACTACAAAAAATCCTTTAATTTAGCCATGGGTTTTCCTTTAAAAAATGAGTTTGGGTTTCTAAACCTTGGAAACCTTGCTTTCGACTTCGTAGGATAACCTCCTTCGCAGGCATTAAAATATATCTTCAAAATATTAGGCTCCTTCCTTTTTAATACTTTAAAACCTTCCTTTTGAAACCTTTCAATTGTATTAAAGTATTAACATTTATCTTTGGAAGCATAGCTTCGAAACTAGTTGAAAGTGTCCCTTTCGACACTACTGGAAGTAACCATTCTGAAATCATTGAAAGTCCCCCTTTCGAAACCATTAGGTTTATACTTAAAATATTATTTGGGTCAAAGTTAATATAGGAAAAAGGATCTCTTTCGAAACCTTCCTTTATTATACATAAAAATATTGGGGAAACATGGTGGCGTCAGCACCACACTTTCGAAAGCACAAACATCTGGGTAAAATAGTGGAAGGTTGGCTTCGAAACCCCTTTCAAAATCATTGTCTTTGAAACCCCTAACCCCTTTCGAAAGCTACAGGAAGTGGCTTAAACTTATATACAAAGTACCTTTCGACGGCATTGATATTTTCAATACCATCGAAAGGCTAAAGAACGGCAGCAGGGATTCGACTAGGTCGGAACCCCTTCTTTCAAAACATTCTTTAATAACCCATTTGAAAGCAAACTTATGTTATGGCAACCCTTGCGAAACCTTTTAAAATCTCTTTCAAAACCATATGCTTCGACTCCTTCGAATGCTAAAACAAAACAAAGGCAGGCGCTTCTCTTTTTAAAATAAACCAAGGTAGCGACTCCTTCGAAAGCTATGCTTTCGACACCTTACTTTTCGCCTTTCTCCAATCCACTATGTACCATCTTTGTGATACCTTGTGTATTGGTTTCGGCTTAGTAGGTTTCGATTGGGTTGAAGGCGAAAGCTTCTGTGTCGAAAGGTACTTCCAAGTAGGTGAAACCCTCTTTTCTAAGTAAACCTAGTTTAAAACTACTTAAAGCAAATTTTTTTCTAACTAACCTGCCACATGCCAACACCAGATTGGTTGCCTTAACATTTTTAAATTCTTTACCAAAATAACTGCCACTAATTTCAGACCTAAACCATGGTTAAGTTAATCAAATAAGCCCTTCCATTAAACTAAACCAATTTTTGCAAAGAAGTCCCTCTTCTAAATTAATTTAATTTGCATAGCAAATCACTTTGGAAAAATCCCCAAAAATTCCAAAAATTCAGTTTAATCATGTTATCTAACATATCAAAATTCCAGATCCAAATTCTTAATATATTTTCCGAAATAAATTTATAAATCCAAATAACCATATTTTCCTTTGAAAATTAATAACAATCTTTCCATAGTTAGGAAAATTATCAACATTGAAACCTAACTCCAAAACCATGTTTTATACAACATAAATTTTTTCCATGGCATTTAAACTTAAATAAAAACCGGTTTTAACCTAAAATCGTGTATAAATCCATTTAAAAAAAATTGTTTAAATTAAAAAATCGAACTTCAAGCATATCATCATTCAATTCATCATAAAAATGAATTTACCCTTAAATCTGCAAATATATGATTCAAAAAACATAGAGGTGGAATTATTATTCACCTTGATTTAGATAAGGAGATTGGATTAAGATTGATTTCCCCTAAGCTTGATTCTCTAGATTTTAATTTGTATTCCTCTTGTTAATGGCCGGCCACACCTTCTTACATTTTGTTTTCAAAATGACGTGAATGGGTAGTGAAATGGTAGGAACGAAAATATTTAAGGGTAAGGGTTACGGGCGGAAATTCCTAATATGCCCTTATGTAATTTAATTAACCCAAAAATCATTCTTAAACCCATTATTTACTTTATTAGGCATGGCCTTAATTAAGTTTATTCAAATCTCAACCCCTTATCACTTAACATTTACATTATTATATTTAGTTTATCTAATTAAATCTCCTGAATAGTGCTATCAAAAATTAGGGGTGTTACAGGCTCCCCTCCTTAAAGAATTTCGTCCTCGAAATTCAATAAGGACTAAATTCAAAACATAGCAATCATCTGTAATGACTCCTAACAATCACACTAGTCTACCTGACTAGGAATTATCTATATAAATCTGATATAGACATACGCTCAAAGAAGATCAGGATAAGTATCTCGAATTCTGTCCTCTGTCTCCTAAGTACAATCCTTCTCATTGTCGCTCCACTGAACATTTCACCAACTTGACAGTCTTGTTCCTCAATCTTTTATCATCTCTCGCTACATCCACACTGGTCGTCTAACAAAAGTCAAATTAGGCTCTACTACTAAATCTTCCAACTCTGTCGGAGGAATAGTAGCCTTTGGATCATGCACATACTTGCAAAGATTAGACACATGAAATACATTATGGACATCTGCCATACTGCTCGGCAACTCCACTCTATATGCGAGCTTTCCAATCCTCTTTATAATCTGGAATGGTCCAACATATCTCGGTGCCAGTTTCCCTGACTTTCCGAACCGTACCACACCCTTCATCGGTGATACCTTAATAAAATCCCTGTCTCCAACTAAGAACTTTAGGTCTTTACGCCTCTTATTTATGTAACTCTTCTGCCTGGATTGAGCTTCCTTCATCCTTTCTCGGACCAACTCAATCTTCTCTGACATCTCTCTAACAAAATTTGGACCTAAGACCAATCTGTCTCCAATCTCCAACCAACATACAAGGGATTTGCATGGACTTCCATACAAAGCTTCAAAAGGCGCCATTCCTTTACTAGTCTGATAACTATTATTATAGGAAAACTCAACTAAATGTAGGTGATCCTCCCAAGATCCACCAAAATCCAACACATAAGCTCTCAACAAATCCTCGAGTACCTTGTTGACTCTCTCTATCTGCCCATCCGTCCATGGATGATATGTCGTAATCATCTTGAGCTTAGTGCCTAACACATCCTGTAGACTCTTCCAGGATTCGCTAGTGAATAAAGCATCTCTGTAGCCGACTATGCTACTAGGAACTCCATGAAGTCTAACTATGTTCTTCATGAACAATTTCGCCAAAACAGGTGCCGTCCTTGTCAACTTTATTGGAATGAAATAGGCACACTTGGTCAACTTGTCCACAATGGCCCATATACTCTCATTTCCTCTGCTTGGCCTTGGCAACCCATCTATAAAATCCATGGATATCGAATCCCATTTCCAAATCGGAATCTCTAGAGGCTGAAGCAACCCACTCGGCTTCTGATGTTCGGCTTTCACTTGTTGACAGTTTACACACTGCCTAACCCATAAGCCAACATCCCTCTTCATGCCTTCCCAATAGAAGCTCCCCTTCATATCTTGATACATCTTGGTCCCACTAGGATGAATCGTAAACTTGGATCGATGACATTCCCCAAGAACTTT
Organism: Allium fistulosum; assembly: GCA_030737815.1. Taxonomy (NCBI): domain Eukaryota; kingdom Viridiplantae; phylum Streptophyta; class Magnoliopsida; order Asparagales; family Amaryllidaceae; genus Allium; species Allium fistulosum. The sequence goes on along the minus strand of CM060904.1, from coordinate 338,139,694 downwards.
TTTCTTTAAGTTCTCAACATCTGGAACACATAATCACCCCATCTTTCTCAACTATCCTCTCTAGTCAAGACAAAAATCTTTCAGATGATCGACCTCAGTTCCAGCCTCAAGCCTTCTAATCCTCTCGGCTAATAGTGGATCCTCCTTCTGTTTAGAAGCAATTCTCTTGATCAACACTGGTCGAACTTCCAAATAGGACAACATGGCAGTACTCTGACCGGAACTAGCAGTCGATCTTAACTGCACCCCACAACTGGCTAAAGCTTCTAGATCCTTCCATTTTGCCAACATAGCCAACACTATGTTCTGATGTCTTCTGCTGAGAGCATCTGCTAAATTATTACCTTTCCTCGGTGTATACTCCATACTAAAATCATAAGCATCCAAAAACTCCAGCCATCTCTGCTGTCTCATATTCAACTCCTTCTGAGAGAATAAATATCTTAAAGACTTAAGATTGGTATACAACTCAAATCTCTCCCCCAAGGGATAATGCCTTCAAATCTTCAAGGCAAAAATCACCGTAGCCAACTCCAAGTCATGAAAAGGATATCTCACTTCATGCGGTCTAAGCTGCCTAGATGCATAGGCAATGACTTTGCCCCTCTGCATCAACACTGCTCCTAATCCAGTCCCACATGCATCAGTATATACTACCAACCCTTGGTTTCCGTCTGGAGCTACTAACACTGGAGCATTGGTCAACAAATGCTTTAACTTAAGGAATGCTTCCTCACATTTGTCAGACCAACCAAACTTCACCTCCTTCTTGTTAAGCTTAGTCAAAGGTGCTGCTATCCGCGAGAAATCCTTAATGAATCTCCGGTAGTAGCCAGCAAGTCCAAGAAAATTTCTAATCTCGGTCACCGTCTCTGGTCTCTTCCAATTGTTAACAGCTTCGATCTTATCTGGATTGACTGGCAATCCTTTTTCTTAAACCACGTGACCAAGAAAATTAACCTCTTTCTTCCAAAAATGACACTTGGATAACTTCACTTTTAACTAATTCTACCTCAACGTCTCAAGCACCACTCTAAGATGACATTCATGCTCTCTTTCATCCTTAGAGTATATCAAACTGTCATCTATAATCACCAACACGAATCTATCCAAATACTCTCGGAAGACTCGGTTCATCAAATCCACAAAGAAAGCAAGTCCATTCGTCAACCTGAATGGAATCACTAACCACTCATATGAACCATATCTAGTTCGAAATGCTGTCAAAGGAATACTGTTCTCTGCCACTCTTAACTGATGGAACCTCGTCGCCAAATCCAACTGTGAAAACACTCTGGCTTCACTCAACTGATCAAATAGATCATCAATTCTTGGCAAAGGATACTTATTCTTTATCATCCTTTCGTTTAGCTTACGATAGTCGATACTCATCCTTAACAACCCATCTGGTTTTTTCACGAATACCGTAGTCGCTCCTTAAAGCGAACTGCTTGGTCTAATAAAATTCCTTCCTTCTAGATCCATTAGCTGCACCTTCAATTCCTTCATCTCAGTCGGTATCATCCTGCTAGGTGGTCTACTCACAGGTTCAGCTCCTAGCACAAGATCTATCCAAAACTCAACATCTCATTTCGGTGGTAGTCCTGTGACTGGCTCAAAGACATCTGCAAACTCTCTTGCTATTCTAACATGACTTAGATCTTCTCCCATTTCCATTACACTTAAAAAAACACAACTACTCTGGTCGAAATTCTCTACTGAGAATGTAATTCGGTTATTACTATCAGGGTGTCTCAAAAATATCTCCCCAACCTGGCAAAATATCCCAACCTCATACCTTCTCAACCAATCCATATCCAGAATGATTTTGAAATCTACGAAATCGAAAACATATAGACTGCATGCAAACATATGACCTAACAAATCAAGTTCTAACTGGTCACATCTCATCCCTAGAGTTGCATAACCTCCTATTGGATTTGCAACCCTTAAGAAAGTAACAAGGTATGTGGGTTCTAAGCATAACCTATCAACCAAATACTGTGATATAAATGAATGTGATGCACCGGTATCAATAGTATCCTAACTGGTATACTCTAAATCAAAAACCTACCTTCTATCGCAGTCTTTCCTTTATCAGCTGCAATAGGCTTAACTGATGATCCAATAGCAAAAACCTTCCCTTTGTCCGCCCTGACTGACTATGGACACTGGTTCTTGTAATGCCCAACTTGATCACAATTGAAGCACTTCACATTCTTCTTATCTGCAGCCTTCTTCCCCTTACATGTCCGGCACTCATGAGCATAATGACCCTTCTTGTCACATTTGAAGTACACCAAATCGGCCTTTGCCTTCTTGGCAACATCCCCTTTCTGGGCTCCTTTCTTCTTAAAGAACTTCCTCTTCTTTCCCTGAGGACCCTGGGATTCAACTAACTTCTCACTAGCACAACCAGCCAGCATCTCTTCATGGCGAATGGCCATCTGCACCACTACATTACAAGGATCATGGATATGGGTCGTGGTCATTCTAGCAAGCTCCGGGCTCAGTCCTCGAATGAACCTCTCATTCCTTCTGATGTAAGTGTCTATAGTGGCATATCCATATCGAGACAGCTCATCAAACTTAGCAGCGTAATCGATTACTGACATATTACCCTGGACTAGATCCATAAACTTCCTCATCAACACCGACTTAGCAGCCTCAGATAAAAACTTTTGCTCAAACCTCATTCTGAAATCAGCCCATGTAAGCTCTTCCCCTAGAACTACAGCAGTCATATTATTCCACCAGTGAAGCGCTGCCCCTTGCAACTGCCTAGAGGCCAGCCTCCTCTTTTGCCCATCATCCAATCCTAGATCATTAAAGATCCTCTCACAGTGCAGTAGCCAATTCTCAACATCAATAGCATCCTCCGTTCCAACAAATGGCTTTCCACCTAGACTGGTGTAATCTTTGCTTAGCTTAGCATAGTTATTTCCAACAGGAGCCATAGGATTAGCTCCTCCAACATTACCAGCAACTCCGGCTTGCAAAAGATTAGCCAACAATTGATACACCATCCTCGCATCTACTGGCGGATTTCCAGCACCAACATTGGCTTCAGCATTTTGGTTACCATTAGCCTGTCGACCTTGGTTCCTCCTGGTATTAGGTCGAGCATTTCCATTGGTTGTGGTTCTTCCTCCACCTAGATTTCCTCTTCCGTTTCCTGCTTCCATATCTTCTTTCTCATAAATCTGCATACGAGCCATAGTAAGATACAGAAGAATGGTCTAAGAGAGAGGGGAACACATACTCATATATATCTATATATCAAATGCAAGTACGTTACTATAGCGTTAACCCAAACCCGATCATATTTTCAAATTCATTGGATTATGTTAGATAATATTTTAGATATAACATTCTTTTAAAGATTCATAAACCTATGCTCTAATATCAACTTGTAACATCCCCCTACTTGGAGGCCCAAAACTTACAGCTATGGATGCTGCAATCAACCATAGTTATTAATCCTCGGCGACCAAATACGGCAGTGTTAGGTTCATTGATACACAGAAATAAATGAATATGGAAAATTTTAAAACATCAAACAGATTCACAATCCATTCCAAAATATTTCCAATTCATTACAGAATCCCATAATCGTCAACCATGTTCAGAGAAAATATATTTATTATAGCATATGCCAAGAGCGACATATGAAGATGCCCCCTTGGATGATCAGAGTATATATAGGCAATATAACAACTTTGCCATTACAAAAAACAGAGCGGAATCAAATAAAAGAAAACTCTATATAGCTATCATGCCTCCTGCATGCCTCCGGAAGCTTTATTCGTCTAATGAGGTACCTGAAAACCTCAGCTCTCACACTACTCAAAATCAATTGAGTACCCGAGAGTTTAAGGGGAAAATATAAACTTCAAGTCAGACATAAGCCAGGTATGAATAATAATCTACCATCTCAAATCATTTAGATATCTAGCGAGACCACGCCGCTTAGCGGAACGGGTTTTCCCCTCACTAGTATCTCAAAACCTTTATAAAACCATATATTGTGCTCCTGCATCCACAATGGTTAAAAACATAGTCATTCCAAAATATTATGATGATATGCATACATTTTAAAACATACTGGATTTCCCATCCTCTGTTTAGATTGACTGACTATCATATTTATAGTTTCTAAGGTCACGATTAACCTATTAGTTTTCATGGGCTTACTAACAACCTTTATATAATGTATGGACTCCCTGTTCTATTTCATTTTTTTCATGGGTGCACTATGAACCTATTGGCCCCTGCCAATTAACTTAATCAATTCATGGGTTCCCCAGAACCTATTGGTGACTCCAATAACTTCTCTCTTATCCAAGTTTTCATGGGTTGACTAGGAACCTAGTGACAACTGTCAATAACTTAATCCGGATATAGTTTTCATGGGTGCACTACAAACCAATTGGCTCCTGACAACCATTCTTTATAACATAGTTTTCATGGGAGCACTATGAACCTATTGGTAACCCCAATAACTTCCTAGTCATAGTTTTCATGGGATCACTATGAACCTGTCTCCCTGACAACTTCCATATTTAGGCATCCTATGTTTTGGTCTCCCTGACCTCTTGGATGCAAATCTACTCATCCAGGAGTTTAATCAATTATATTCACTATTGGGTTAACCTAGCTGGTTATTCTGCCCTTCCCCAAGATAAAGTTATGAGATTCAAAACAATGTGAATATATTTATATTTGAAGAAGCAATCATAATAACATATAAATACCACTCCTGTGGGTTTAATATAGAACATGGTTAATCCCTTTAACCTATAATTTTATCAAGAAAAGCTTCTTCTCAAAACCATTAAAAAACTCATTTAATTTATCCATGGGTTTTCCTTTAAAAAATGAGTTTGGGTTTCTAAACCTTTCGAAACCTTGTTTTCTACTTCATAGGATAACCTCCTTCGAAAGCATTAAAATTTATCTTCAAAACATTAGGCTCCTTCCTTTTTAATACTTTAAAACCTTCCTTTCAAACCTTTCGATTGTATTAAAGTATTAACATTTAACTTTAGAAGCATAGCTTCGAAACCAGTTGAAAGTATCCCCTTCGACACTATTCGAAGTAATCCTTCCGAAATCATAGAAAGTCCCCTTTTCGAAACCATTGGGTTTATACTTAAAATTATTTGGGTCAAAGTGAATATAGGCGAAAGCATCTCTTTCGAAACCATTCTTTATTATACATAAAAATATTGTGGAAACATGATGGCGTCGGCACCACCCTTTCGAAAGCATAAACCATCTAGGTAAAATAGTGCAAGGTTGGCTTCGAAATCTCTTTCGAAACCATTGCCTTCGAAACCCCTAACCCCTTTCGAAAGCTACAGGAAGTGGCTTAAACTTATAAAACAAAGTACCTTTCGACGGCATTGATATTTTCAATACCATCGAAAGTCTAAAGAACGGCAGTAGGGCTTCGACTAGGTCGGAACCCCTTCTTTCAAAACATTCTTTCATAACCCATTCGAAAGCAAACTTATGTTATGGCAACCCTTTCGAATCCTTTTAAAACCTCTTTTGAAACCATATGCTTCGACTCCTTCGAATGCTAAAACAAAACAAAAGCAGGCGCTTCTCTTTTTAAAATAAACCAAGGTAGTGACTCCTTCGAAAGCTATGCTTTCGACACCTTACCTTTCGCCTTCCTCCATTCCACTACGTACCATCTTTGTGATACCTTTTGTATTGGTTTTGACTTAGTAGGTTTCGACTGGGTTGAAGGCGAAAGCTTTTGTGTCGAAAGGTACTTCCAAAGTAGGTGAAACCGTCTTTTCTGGGTAAACCTGGTTTAATACTACTTAAAGCAAAAAAATTTCTAACTAACTTGCCATATGCCAACACCAGATTCGTTGCCTTAACTTTTTCAATTTCTTTACCAAAATAACTGCCGCTAATTTAAGATCAAAACCATGGTTAAGTCAATCAAATAAGCCCTTCAATCAAACTAAATCAATTTTTGCAAAGAAGTCCCTCTTCTAAAATAATTTAATTTGCATAGCAAGTCACTTTGGAAAAATCGCAAAAATTCCATAAATTCACTTTAATCATGTTATCTAACATATCAAAATTCCAGACCCAAATTCTTAATATATTTTTTGAAATAAATTTATAAACCCAAATAACCATATTTTTCTTTGAAAATTCATAACAATCTTTCCATAGGTAGGAAAATTATCAACATTGAAACCCAACTCCAAAATCATGTTTTAAATAGCCTAAAAATTTTCCATGGCATTTAAACTTCAATAAAAACCAATTTTACCCTAAAACTGTGTGTAAATCCATTTAAACAAACTTGTTTAAATTAAAAAAATCAAACTTCAAGCATATCCTCATTCAATTCATCATAAAAATGAATTATTCATTAAATCCGCAAATATATGATCCAAAACAAAAATAGAGATGGAACTATTATTCACCTTGATTTAGATAAGGAGATTGGATTGAGATTGATTTCCCCTAAGCTTGATTCTCTAGCTTTTAATTTGTATTCCTCTTATTAATGGTCGGCCACACCTTCTTGCGTTTTGTTTTCAAAATGACGTGAATGGGTAGTGAAATGGTAGGAACGAAAATATATAAGGGTAAGGGTTATGGGTAGAAATTCCTAATTACCCTTATGTAATTTGATTAACCCAAAAACCATTCTTAAACTCATTATTTACTTTATTAGGCACAGTCTTAATTAAGTTTATTCAAATCTCAACCCCTTTATCACTTCACATTTACATTATTCCATTTAATTTATCTAATTAAATCTCCTGAATAATGTTATCAAAAATTAGGGATGTTACACCATGCCCAACAAAGTCAAACACATATGGGTCACAAATAAAAAAATGTCCACACAAGTCAAACTAAAGGTCAGTGCACCTTAATCTGAGAGTGGAATACCCACTATTTGGATTAACCACATGCAAGGACGCAATCAAATAGCCAGTGTCTAATTCTAACCTATCAACCAAATCTCTTAAAATAAAAGAGTGAGTATCACCAGTATCAAAAGACTTTAACTAATATATTGAAAATCGAAATTATACCTCCAAGCACACCCTTTCCTTTCTCCTTAATAGTTGGTTCAAATGAAGGTCCTTTCAAAACATAAACCTTTGTACTTTGCTTTTGAGTAATCCCTCTTCTTATGGCCTGGCCTATTACAAATAAAGCATTTGGCTCTGTCCTTGTTCTCTGGCTGGGTACACTTAGTGGAGGAGTGCCCCTTCTGGCTATAGTTAAAGCAATTGACATTAGCTATATTCGACTTCTAAGTTCTTCCTTCTGAAGTCCTTCCTTTCTTCCGATTCTTTCCACCCTTCTGATACGGATTAATTCTTTTTTTCTACTTACCCTAAGGTCTAACATAAGCTTTCTTCTCTTCCAGAAACACGCTATCATTCCACCTCACCATTTCCACCACCATATCAAATGGAGCTAACACATGAGCCACCACCTTGTGGTTCAGCCCCTTCTTCAAAACTTCAATGAACTTCTCATTCTTCTTCAGTGGAGTGTTGGTACGCTCCCTCCAATAATTCGAAAAAGCAATAAAGCGCTGAATGCACTCTACCAAAGTTATCTCTCTCTCTCTCTCTGCATCAAGTCAATGAACTCCATACACAATGTACTCTTTTGATATTCGAGGATGAGTTGAGTCCCCAAATCGCTCCATAAACTACTCCCAATTATATCCTCCTTTAGAACCTCAACAATTACAACCTCCCACCAGTCCAATGCATCCTCCTAGAGCCGACAAGAAGCCAACCTCCTCCTTTAAGCATTATTATATCCCAATTCTTTGAAAATGCATTTACATACTTTTAAACAATTCAGCACTTCCAAGGCAGACTCCTTCACTGTGAACTCCTTTCCTTTGCAGCTATTGAAATCTTTATTCATCTTAGAAAAGTCTACTTCTCTTGCTTCATTTTATTTGGGCTCAACAACTTCAACTAGGTATTACCTCATCATCTCCGTCATACACTGACGAAAAAAAGTATTCACATCCATTCTACTTCAATCGAGGCAGGCACTTGAGTACCAGCTTCAGTATCGACTTTCGAGTCTGTCTCTCCTCCTTGGCCGTTGGTTTGCGTACTACTCTTGCATATCCTTTGGTCAAACGTAGGTTACATAGATTAATTCATTCCTTCTTCATAAGCAAGGGTTCGTAAGAAACAGAAGTAAAGAGAGTGAGATCAATCATAGAGGGGTAGATATATTCTTCTATATATCTATATCAAAATAAAATGCGTTATATATATAGCATATACCCTCCCTAAGATGTTCATCTTCTACCTATAAGTTTCTATTGAATATGCAAGTATATGATTTTTGTTTGATGATAATAAACATATATATATATATTCATTTAAATGTATTTGTTATTATACTATTTTATTTTCACATAATTAAATAAATATTTGCTGAATAAAATAAATAACATAGAATTCAAATTCAAACAGATATTTTATTCAAATAAATATTTTATTACAATTTTTGAATAGTACCAAATTTGAGCTCTCACTATATATACAATATTTCAAATTACAACATAATTTTTCACTATACAATTATCATTTACATTAGCACCTCACTACATATCACTCGTTCACTCATAATTGTTCTATAACTGTATTCCAATTTGTATCCAGCATCCGAGTTATCTGCAAAATAAACACTAACGCAATAAAATTGAAAAAGAAATATTTTTGTAGAGTAAAATAAAATGTGTGTTTTGAAAATATTATTTGCCTCAGTTATTGGGTTGTTCGTCATCATATTTATTTTTGAATTAATCTACATGAACAACTTGTGACATGCACAGTGTATCACTGTACATGCCACAAGGCCATGCACACCGATATACACTTGATAAAACTGCAAGAGACACGTGAGCACAAGGTCAAACCCGAGCCGAGGCTGGATTCAACTTAGGTGCATTACAAAAACATCACAAAAATGTCGAGTACAAGTTCTCATGCAACAAGAATCTAAAACCAGACCATGCTAACAAGTGCACAAATGTGTACACATGAGAACAGACTCGATAGTGGAGTCAAAGAAATATGAAAATTCAAGTGAAACCGGGAATATACAAACTGCACATGAAACCAGTAATCACAAGTACAAGTTTAAATGACTGGAACAAGACCACAACAACATGTAGACTCAACAATGAACTGGTCAGAGCAAACAAATCTGTCAACAAGCTCCAAGCAGACTACATGATGAACACAAATGCAAGACCAAATCACTTCAAGTCTAACAAGGAAACTCAACACAAAGTGAACCGTAAACCAGGATGAACTAAACCAAGACAGTCGGTACATATATACATGTGCAGGTATACAATAACCAAGTGAAGGCTCCAAGAGGAACAAGTAAAGACAAACTCAAGTGAAACAAAGTTCAGGTGAACCATGAAGTACGCAAGTACATATAGCAAACTGACCAGTATGGGAGTGCTTGATCAACATTTCATCAGACTAAGATACAAGGAACACCGGGCTTGACATATGCAAAAATGTAGTAGACCAGAGAATACAAGACCACCAGTGAAAGAGACCAGCTCAACAATCATGTAACATGATCAATATACATGAAGACTCAAATGTATCAAGACTTCAAGCATGCAAATACAAGGCAGTTTTTCAAATCAATAATCACAAAACTTTCGGATGAACACACATGAAAGGTTAACAAAGGCAAGGTCAACAAAGCATCCAGGTTTCAAAATGATGTATATAAGAAGTCCCAAATTAACATAAGTTCAACATGATCAAATATACAAAGGTTGGGTATAAGCATGGATTAACAATGATGACACAAGTGCACCATACCAGGGACCAGTGAACAGTGAAGTGAAACAAGCACAGACCCAACAACAGTTCATCATGCTCAAATATACAAAGTGGCGAATGCAACACTTCAACCAAGACACAGTGCAGTTCAGGTTCAACTTAACCAACAATTCAGGATTGCAACTAGCACATGTATATACACAGTGCATACATAAGCTCAAAGACAAGTCCAGTATACACATGATGCAACAAACATATATATATATATATGAACATGAATCAAGTGCAGACCACATGAACACAGTACGAGTCACTGTTCAAAGAAAAAGGGTAGTTTTTTTCACAAGAAGTCAGAGAGCAACACAAAAAATTGTAACAATATCATGATTTAAAAATGAATGAAACGGCGGTCAAAATGAGTTCGAACAAGTTAGAGTCAAAGCCAAGGTGATAACAAGAATAGAACAAGTCGAACTCCATAACAAAGTTACAGGAGAAAAGAAATTCATGGAGCAAGTTCAAATTCATGAAGCCGTGGTGACCAAGCAAACATAAAATATACGAATTGAACTAGTCAGGATAAATCACCAGCATTAAATCAAAAATCGGTTGCTAAGCATATCCAGTGAAGAATTCAAACCAAAAATATACAAATCGAACATTTAGGGTTTATTCCCTATTTAAACCATTAACATTTAGTGTTCCATTTATTAATTTGGGCTTAAATTGTATTTAGGGTTTTGTATTTGCTTTTTATTTTGTAATTTACTTTTAAACTTTTATTAAATTCTAGTCGTATGATAGGGAACGAACTACGGTTGTATAGTTTGAGAATTCGCAACTCAGTGGCTGAGTTGTGGCAGGGTTTTGAGCGTAGAGTTAGGTTAGTCGATAGCGGGTGTCGCGAGTTTACGTGTGTAAGCGTCTGACTACTTAATTTCTAGTAGAAACCTTGGAGGCAGCACGTAGGCAGGGTTTGGCCGAAGCTGGGTAAATCTATGTTGTTCTATTTCTACTTTCAATATTTCTGCTATTATATGTGCTGCTATTATTCTGCTATTATCAGTGCTACAATTATTTTATATATTTCCACATTTAATTTTTTACAATTAATAGTATCACTCTATTCACCACCCTCTAGGGTGAAATCGATCCTACAAGTGGTATCAGAGCAGGTTAATAGCAAGGATGTCTAACCCTAGTTGCAAATCTAGCGAAAGTCAGTCCATTATTATTCCCCCTATTTTTGATGGAACCAATTTTTTAAATTGGAAATTGAAAATGGAATTTTACTTAAAATTTGTTAATTTTAAGTGTTGGGATATTATTGAAAATGGGTGTGATATAGACGAGAAAAATACTTCGATTAATTGTCTTGCTATGCATCTACTATATTCTCATATTAATCGAAATAATTTTAACTATATCTCTCATTGTGAAAGTGCACAGGAAATCTGGAATACTTTTGATGCAATATATGGTGCAAAAATCAACAATGATGAGAAATTCTCCACAATCGACTCGGTTAAAGAAACATGCTTAATAGGATTGGCAAAAGGCAGCAGTGATGAAGATTCAATAGCCGATGAGATAAGTGATTTTCCATTCGATGATTTAGTTCTCTTGTGATGAAAATTAATTGAAAATAATAAAACTCTTGAGATGAAAAATAATAAGTTGAAAAGGGAACAAGCTAAACCTCATCAGAAAAATAATGATTTAGAAAATGAGCTTAAAAATATTAAGAAAAATAAAAGTTCTAATTGCAAAAGGCGTTTGAACTATGAAAAATAATCTTCCAGTTTTCATGGAAAAATTCAAAAGTTAGAAAACGAAATTTTAATGCGGGAGAAAAACAAAACCGAGTTGATTTGTGAAAACAACATTTTGCAAAAAGAGTTGGATAGTTTTAAGAAGTCGGAAAATTCTAAATGTGCGATTTTTGAAAGGAAATTAAATGAAGTCAATGAAAATTTCAAAACCTTTAAAAAAGAAAACGTGATGTTGAGCAAATCTGAAATAATTCGATTAAATCACGAGTTTGAAAAGAAGATTGAAAGAATCGAGGATTTTGAAAAAAATTGAATTTAAAAAACTCCATCCTTTTGAAACTGAGATGCTAGAAATTGAGAATAAAATTAGAGAGCTTCAAAATGAAAATATGCGATTGAAAATGAATAGTCTTGAAAAGAGAGATAGTACCATTAGTTGTTATTCGAAGCTGATAAATGAAAATAAACATTTAAAATCCAAAGTTAATAAACTTGAGTTGATTACTCGAAAAAATTTCCCTAGAGAAAAATCATTTAATATGCTTTTAGAAAATCAACCCTTTGTGAATAAAAGAAAAGGATTTGGATTTGAAAAAGTGTAAAAATATGAACAAACGACTAATAACACTGTCAAAGGGAAATATGTAATAAACAAATGTGTAAAGTGTGGAAATATTGGACATAGCAAGAATAATTGTCAAAATATATACAAACACAAAACCGTTAAACAAATATAGATTCCAAAAGGTACGAATATAAATGGTTTGAAATTTAAACAAATTTGGATTCCCAAGGGTACAATTGTAAATGTTAACGGTTTGTTGTATAGACAAATTTAGGTACCAAAGATTCCAACAGATAATAATAGTGGTCCTACATCCTTAGTTAGACCACTTGCCTTCTCCAAAATTTAGACACATAAGTGGCTAAGGAACAAATTTGATGGAGATAGATTTCGAGTTGTTCTAAATAATTGATAAACTAAAATTTAAATGTTCCTTAGCCTATAAAGTTTATATGGAGATCATCGCATTCTGGATATCACGGCATCAAAAGAAAGTGAGGTATGATCTCTCAACTCAATTTTGTTCACATATTGTTAATTATGTTTTGAGCAACATTGTTGAAGTATTTCTGCCATCTCAACTTTGATTTTTGGAATTCTGAAAGTTCCAGAAAGCTAATCGATAATGCTACAACTTCTCTTTTTTTTAGTTTTTATTGTTTCACTTTGGAATGTTATGAAAAATAGCTTTGACGATTTTTTGTTTTTGCTCAATATAGATTACTTGTGCTTGATATAAATGGATGTGCTGAAAATTTCAAAACAAATTCAAGTGTTGAGGAATACACGTTTTTTTTCTTGTATACCACTATATATCACCATGAATATCTCAAATACAAGTGGTATCTTATATCATCTCATGTTGAAATCATTTTTGCAATAATTTAATTATTTATATTGACTTTCAACTAGAAGTCATTTTCACAAAACCCCTTCCAGAAAATAATTTTTTTGTTGACCTTGTTTCAGATTAGTCATTTTAGAAAATTTGATTTTATCATTTTAAATGACTACATTAACTACTCTGACTCCATACTAATTATCGAAAAGATAAATAGTGATTGAAAAAGTAATGAGTGTTGATATTAATCAATATTATAACTTGAGAAAGTATATTTAGTAAATTTCTTTAAAAATTTAAACAAGATTTATAATAACTTTTGTTGGTAAAAATTCCATGACCATCTCTATTTCTATCATATTTCTAACGACCATCACTCATCAAAATCCAATATAGTATGTCAATATGTGGTATTTTAAACAGGAAACTATTCGTTTTTATTTTATTTATTTATTTTCCAAAGTATTCACTCTCATTTAAAAGTCCTCACGGTTATGCATGGGTGAATTACTTGGAATATTTGTATATGTACTTTCATGCTCATTTAAAAGTCCTCACGGTTATGCATGTATGGAACACATATCAAAATTGGTTATTAAAATAGACGAGTTGATTCTGATCCCATTTAAAAGTCCTCATGATTATGCGTGGTTAGAAGATACTTGAAATTTGTTTTTTGTTTTTTGTTTTTTTTTAAATTTTTGGGAATACCACTAATCTCATTTAAAAGTCCTAACGGTTATGCATGGTTAGTAGATATTCAAATTCCTGATATTAATATACCACAAATAGACACAACTATATGGTTTTATATTCCAACATCACCCTATCATTCTAAAGTGGAATATGCGCCTAACAGAGTATTTATGATTTTTGTTTGATTTTTTATTGAAATTTAATATTTATACTCGATTGGGTATTAATAGTGTATTAATGTCTATCACTTTATATCTATTTTTTCTAACACTATTACTCTTTTGCTGATAACAAAAGGGGGAGAGAGAAGTTAAGATTTTGGTTGGCAAATAATTCAAGTCAAAATTTGTATTTGCATATTTTTATTTATTTTGATGCATATATGAAGTGGGAGCTTTGGTATAGGAGGAGCATTCAAATAGGGGGAGAAAATAGATTTCATCTATACCCAAATACATTTAATAAATTCAAAATCTTAAATATATGTTTGTTATCATCAAAAGGGGGAGATTGTTGAATATGCAAGTATATGATTTTTGTTTGATGATAATAAACATATATATATTCATTTAAATGTATTTGTTATTGTACTATTTTATTTTCACATAATTAAATAAATATTTGCTGAATAAAATAAATAACACAGAATTTAAATTCAAATGGATATTTTATTCAAACAAATATTTTATTACAATTTTTGAATAGTACAAAATTTGAGCTCTCACTATATATACAACATTTCAAATTATAATACAATTTTTCACTATACAGTTATCATTTACATTAGCACCTCACTACATATCACTCGTTCACTCATAATTGTTCTTCAACTGTATTCCAATTTGTATCCAGCATTTGAGTAATCTGCAAAATAAACACTGACGCAGTAAAATTGAAAAAGAAATATTTTTTGCAGTGTAAAATAAAATGTGTGTTTTTGAAAATATTATTTGCCTCAGTTATTGGGTTGTTCGTCATCATATTTATTTTTGAATTCATCTACATGAACAACTTGTGACATGCACAGTGTATCACTGTACATGCCACAAGGCCATGCACACCAATATACACTTGATAAAACAGCAGGGACAGGTGAGCACAAGGTTAAACCTGAGCCGAGGCTGGATTCAACTCAGGTGCATTACAAAAACATCACAAAAATGTCGAGTACAAGTTCTCATGCAACAAGAATCTTAAACCAGACCATGCTAACAAGTGCACAAATGTGTACACATGAGAATAGACTCGATAGTGGAGTCAAAGAAAAATGAAAATTCAAGTGAAACCAGAAATATACAAACTGCAGATGAAACCAGTAATCACAAGTACAAGTTTCAATGACTGGAACAAGACCACAACCACATGTAGACTCAACAATGAACTGGTCAGAGCAACCAAATCTGTCGACAAGCTCCAAGTAGACTACATGATGAACACAAATGCAAGACCAAATCACTTCAAGTCTAACAAGGCAACTCAACACAAAGTGAACCGCAAACCAGGAAGAACTAAACCAAGACAGTCAAGACATATATACATGTCCAGGTATACAATAACCAAATGAAGACTCCAAGAGGAACAAGTGAAGACAAACTCGAGTGAAACAAAGTTCAGGTGAACCATGAAGTACGCAAGCACATATAACAAACTGACCAGTATGGGAGTGCTTGATCAACATTTAATCAGACTAAAATACAACGAACACTAGGCTTAAAATATGCAAAAATGTATCAGACCAGAGAATACAAGACCACCAGTGAAAGAGACCAGCTCAAGAATCATGTAACATGATCAATATACATGAAGACTCAAATGTATCAAGACTTCAAGCATGCAAATATAAGGCAGTTTTTCAAATCAATAATCACAAAACTTTCAGATGAACACACATGAATGGTTACAAAGGCAAGGTCAAAAAAGCATCCAGGTTTAAAAATGATGTATATAAGAAGTCCCAAATTAACATAAGTTCAACATGCTCAAATATACAAAGGTCAGGTATAAGCATGGATGAACAGTGATGACATAAGTGCACCATACTAGGGACCAGTGAACAGTGAAGTGAAACAAGCATAGACCCAACAACAGTTCAACATGCTCAAATATACAAAGTGGTGAATGCAACACTTCAACCAAGACATAGTGCAGTTCAGGTTCAATTCAACGAACACTTCAGGATTGCAACTAGCACATGTATATTGTTATCCCACTTTTTGGCAAAGTTGGGATACCCAAAAATTAACTGAAGTCAATATTAATCAGCCATGAATATTAAATATGCATTGCAGGATGATCATGGATATCGATGAATTTTTCCCGAGTCCGGATCGGACCGTAATTGACAAGACATGACAAGCAAAGTCATGAAAGCCAGTGCTCCAAGTTTCAGGTAAATCGGAGTTCGTATGAACGAGATATGATCGATACAAGTTAGATAAAGTGCGCTGTTCGTATCCATTAAAGACCCGTTCGAATCGATCAGATTTCGTATCCATTATGTTTGCGTAGATCGAATCCATCAGGTGTTCTCGTGTCCGCATGTTCGAATCCATGACGTTCGACTCGATCAACCCACGCTGCTTCGCATCCATTGGTGCACCTTGCTTCGAATCGGTCGGTTTCGTACCCATAAGTCTTAGTTCGTATCGAAAGAAAGGAGGCTTGATCGAATCCATCGGGAAGCCTTGATTTCGTATCCATTAGTCTTCGTATCCAGCTGGCATCGATGGATTCGGGCAACGTCTCTGATACGAGTTAGGCGAAGTTTAAGGGGAGACGCGGTCGACTCGGAGTAAATGGTGGATCTACCCGAGGGATGCGCGCTACGCCACTGCAAAACCACGTGCTGTATCGATGCGAAGTCATCGATACGAATACATGGATTCGAACCGGGCAGCGCATATGGAGCCTTGATCTCGTATCGATCATATCTCACAAATCCCTGATCCAAATGCAACGAAATTTTCAGAGTAGCTTCCATGCAAGGTAAAGAGCACACCTGCCAAGTTTCAGCTCAATTGGAACATTTTTTGATCGATACGAAGTTGATTCGAATCGATCACAGATTGAGTCGAAACTTGGTGGGACCGGTCGCGTGGTCCCACTCACGTGCCAGAAGAAGTCTCCCGAAGTTTGAGCGCAATCTCAGCCTCCTACGCCTATAAATAGCCCCCTGAAGCCTACAGAAAAGAGATCTTTTGGCCATCCGACGTCCAGACTCTGCCGGATTCAATCCTACTTCATTCTATTGCTGTTATATTCAAATTCATTCATTGTATTTGCTGTAATCAACTGTAACCAGCGAAGAACATCAATAAAAGATAAAAATCATTGAAGTGGACGTAGGCCGGAGATAGCCGAACCACTATAAATCTCGTGTGTCACTGTTCATTATTTCTTGATTGCTGCTTGTTACTTGCTTAGATCTGTTATTTGTGTGCGAATACTGTTGATTCGTATTCATACGCTGGTGCTTTCACTACATTTGGGGTTTGTGACCATTTTTGGTGCAAACACTTTGGTGCTTTCACTGAGAAGAACTAGCACCCGCTACACCAGATTCGAAGTTCAGATTTGAAAACTCGAAGATTTGAAGACAATGACTCGACAAACAAGTAGAAGACAAAGAGCCGAGAGAAGCCATCAAGGAGGAAGTCAAGAGGCATCCTCTGGTGCTGGAGAAGAACCAGCTTCGATCTACATCACTAGAGACGAAATGGAGACCATGACCAATCTGATGCACGAAAGAATGATGAAAAGTCAACAAGAGATGCTGCAGAATTTCTTTGAATAGATGAGAGCTGCAGGGATGCAGAGCCTAGGACCAACTACAGCGGCTATGAATGTGGAACAAGGAGCTAGGATTGCGGAACCTGATGAAGGACAGAATGCAGATCCAGAGGACAATCGACAAGGACTCGGGGGCAGACCCTCGGGATCCGATGCTGGAAGGCCGACAGACGGAGCTCAACAAGCTAGGGCCAATGTTGATGCTAACGGGCCACACGAAGAATACGTACCAGAATACCCTTCAAGACCAAGAGGGCAACCCCAGGATGGAGATGAAAAGATGGCTGGATTAGTGCGATGACTCATGAGAGGAGGATTGTCTAGCGGAGGATTGGAGGAAGTTAGTCGGAGTCCGTTCACTCCAAATATCAGGAATGCAAGGAACCCTCCAAAGTTCAAACTGCCGACGCTGAATCCGTATGACGGGAAGTCGGATCCGACCATGCACATTACCAGATACATTAGACACATGGAAATACTGGGAGCATCCGAGGAAGTGATGGCACGATGTTTCCCTTTATTTTTGTCAGACTTGGCTGCACTTTGGTTCAGGCAATTAAAGACTGGATCGATCAGGACATGGGGCGAGCTTGTAGATTGCTTCATGGAACAATTTAGGGTCCATATTACAAGACCCAAGAGTGTGATGACTTTAGCTTCGATAAAGCAAAGGACCGGAGAGTCCATAAAAGGTTTTCTGCTGCGATTCAATGCAACGGTGGCTTCGGTAGATCGCCCGGATCCATCGATGATTTTGATGGCGGCGGTGGCAGGAGTTGGAGAAGGCACCGAATTCAAAGATTCGTTGACAAGAGATCCACCACAAGATCTTGGAGAATTTTACCATGAAGCTGAGAAATTCATTCGATTAGAAGAATCACGAGCCGAGAGGCAGGAAGTAAATGCTGCACAAGGCGAAGGAACCGCCACGGAACAGTCCAGGGCAGACAAAGGAAAGAGAAAGCAGGATGACGCACATGATGGTCCTGATAAACGGAAGAAATTCCGAGAGCCTAGATTCAGGCAATACACAGATTTGACGGCAAGCCTAGAAAGGATTTACACTGAAACTCGGGGGCAACTCCCCTATCGAAAACCACCCAGGAGAGATCCCACAGAGCGGGAGCGTAGAACCGGAAAATATTGCCTCTTCCATGAGCTGGATGGGCACGCAACCGACGAATGTCGCCACCTGAAGGATGAGGTGGAAGAATATGCCAGGAGTGGTAAACTGCCACAATATGTCAGAGAACGAGCAACGGCGGTAAGGCCTGAACAACTACCGCCTCCCCCTAACAAAAACGATCCTGGATCGGGATCACGACTCATCATCAACTGATTAAGATGGCAAGGGCCAAGTTCGAGATTTGGACTTCGGCCAAATAATTTCATTAGATTTGCTTTTAGAATAAACGGCTATCCCACTTACTCATGTACGGGAACCGGAGAGATCCCCAAGCATGCTCTGAGATGGAGATAGACCGATCTGCCCGGAGAGGCAATGTCTAGATTTCCTGGTGTTTGAGATTGAACATCTAGGACCTGAATTTAATAAATAAATTTGAATTTCTTGAAATAAACCTTTGACCGGAGAGTTAAAGGATAAACATTAAATATCAATATAAAAATGATCGCTTTATGATCCTACCCAGAGAGGCGGGGTCCGGAGTGCAAGAAGTGAGTTGCTTCGCCAGAGAGCGACAGGATCGACTCACTTAAGCATCGTTTCCTATTCACCGGAGAGTGATTCGATTAGGATTCGATAAGAGCCCGGATAGGCTATGATCGGCCGACGATTCAGGTCAAGACATCGCTTAATGTTCAGATACACTGAACCGGAGTGCAAGAAGTGGGTCGCTTCGCCGGAGAGCGACAGGATCGACCCACTTAACGTTGTTTCCCCTTCACCGGAGAGTGACAGGATGGGATCCAGCAGGAGCCCGGAGAGGCTACGATCGGCCCAGAACGGCCAAGACATCGCTTCACGTCCTAACTGGGGCCAGAGTGCAAGGAATAGAAAGCAACGCCGGAGTGCAATAGGATCTTTCTATTCAACCGCTAAGTCTAGAATGGGCTTCGCAAGGGTCCGGAGCGATCGTCAATAGTCCGGAGAGACTGTAGAATTTCATTCTTAACTTCCACTGGCAGAAATTGATAATGCTTCGGCTTCGAACGGCCATGAACTCGATTGAAAATATCATAAGATTCGAATAAAACCTGAGCTTACTACATTCGAATTGAGACTAATTAAAACACACCTTTTACCAAAAGGCATGTTTTGGAGGGCAAAGTGTTATCCCACTTTTTGGCAAAGCTGGGATACCCAAAAATTAACTGAAGTCAATATTAATCAGCCATGAATATTAAATATGCATTGCAGGATGATCATGGATATCGATGAATTTTGCCCGAGTCCGGATCGGACCGTAATTGACAAGACATGACAAGCAAAGCCATGAAAGCCAGTGCTCCAAGTTTCAGGTAAATCGGAGTTCGTATGAACGAGATATGATCGATACAAGTTAGATAAAGTGCGCTATTCGTATCCATCAAAGACCCGTTCGAATCGATCAGATTTCGTATCCATTATGTTTGCGTAGATCGAATCCATCAGGTGTTCTCGTGTCCGCATGTTCGAATCCATGACGTTCGACTCGATCAACCCACGCTGCTTCGCATCCATTGGTGCACCTTGCTTCGAATCGGTCGGTTTCGTACCCATAAGTCTTAGTTCGTATCGAAAGAAAGGAGGCTTGATCGAATCCATCGGGAAGCCTTGATTTCGTATCCATTAGTCTTCGTATCCAGCTGGCATCGATGGATTCGGGCAACGTCTCTGATACGAGTTAGGCGAAGTTTAAGGGGAGACGCGGTCGACTCGGAGTAAATGGTGGATCTACCCGAGGGATGCGCGCTACGCCACTGCAAAACCACGTGCTGTATCGATGCGAAGTCATCGATACGAATTCATGGATTCGAACCGGGCAGCGCATATGGAGCCTTGATCTCATATCGATCATATCTCACAAATCCCTGATCCAAATGCAACGAAATTTTCAGAGTAGCTTCCATGCAAGGTAAAGAGCACACCTGCCAAGTTTCAGCTCAATTGGAACATTTTTTGATCGATACGAAGTTGATTCGAATCGATCACAGATTGAGTCGAAACTTGGTGGGACCGGTCGCGTGGTCCCACTCACGTGCCAGAAGAAGTCTCCCGAAGTTTGAGCGCAATCTCAGCCTCCTACGCCTATAAATAGCCCCCTGAAGCCTACAGAAAAGAGATCTTTTGGCCATCCGACGTCCAGACTCTGCCGGATTCAATCCTACTTCATTCTATTGCTGTTATATTCAAATTCATTCATTGTATTTGCTGTAATCAACTGTAACCAGCGAAGAACATCAATAAAAGATAAAAATCATTGAAGTGGACGTAGGCCGGAGATAGCCGAACCACTATAAATCTCGTGTGTCACTGTTCATTATTTCTTGATTGCTGCTTGTTACTTGCTTAGATCTGTGATTTGTGTGCGAATACTGTTGATTCGTATTCATACGCTGGTGCTTTCACTACATTTGGGGTTTGTGACCATTTTTGGTGCAAACATATATACACAGTGCATACATAAGCTCAAAGACAAGTCCAGTATATACATGATGCAACAAACACACACACACACACACATATATATATATATGCACATGAATCAAGTGCAGACCACATTAACATAGTACGAGTCACTGTTCAAAGATAAACAACAGTTTTTATTTCACAAATTGATCAAGCCGAAGAAGTCATAGAGCAACACAAAAAATTGTAACAATGTCATGATTTAATAATGAATGAAACAGTAGTCAAAATGAGTTTGAACAAGTCAGAGTAAAAGCCAAGGTGATAACAAGAATAGAATAAGTCGAACTCCATAACAAAGTCATAGGAGAAAAGAAATTCACGGAGCAAGTTCAAATTCATGAAGCCGTGGTGACCAAGCAAACATAAAATATACGAATTGAACCAGTCAGGATAATTCACCAGCATTAAATCAAAAATCAGTGGCCAAGCATATCAGGTGAAGAATTCAAACCAAAAATATACGAATCGAATATTTAAGGTTTTATTCCCTATTTAAACCATTAACATCATCGGAAAATTGAGGCATTCGAGTTCAAGCAAAACATAGAAGTAATAAATCATTAAAACTCGAATCAAGTCGAGCATAAGCAAATTGGTAAAGCTAAATCACATACCATTTTAACATTCAAGCTCGACAATTTTGAAGTAACCGTGAACAAATCAACTAATCAAGGAAGCCTCGAAGTGAATTAAAAGCATCGATTTTAAGCGGCATCTTCAACAAAGTAGAACCCTGATTTTTCAAAACAAAGAGGAACGAAGAGGCAGCCATTTTTCACAAAGGAAAATACGGCTGATAGTATAAAAGAAAATGAGGGACTTTTTTATCGCTGAGTTTTTTTTGGCCGGTTCCTTTTATTAATTTGGGCTTAAATTGTATTTAGGGTTTTGTATTTGCTTTTTATTTTGTAATTTACTTTTAAACTTTTATTAAATTCTAGTCGTGTGACTAGGGGATGAACTACGGTGGTGTAGTTCGAGAATTCGCAACTCAGTGGCTGAGTTGTGGCAGGGTTTTGAACATAGAGTTAGGTTAGTTGATAGCGGGTGTCGCGAGTTTACGTGTGTAAGCGTCTGACTACATAGTTTCTAGTAGAAACCTTAGAGGCAGCACGTAGGCAGGGTTTTGCCGAAGCTGGTTAAATCTGTGTTGTTCTATTTCTGCTTTTAATATTTCTTCTATTATATGTGTTGTTATTATTCTGCTATTATCGGTGCTACAATTATTTTATATATTTCCACATTAATTTTTTTATAATTAATAGTATCACCCTATTCACCCCCCCTAGGGTGAAATCGATCCTACAGTTTCTACTTAGCTCTGTTTTACTTAGGCATGTCCCCTAACCTAAGATTTGATACCACATTGTAACATCCCTCACTTAGAAACTCAAAAATAGATGTCGATGATGCTGCAGTCATCATCAGAATCATTTTCAAGCGACAAAGTGAGGTAAATATTATTTTGCGCAACATAAGTAAACAGAGTAGCTAAAGAACTTTTCCATTACATCAACTTGAATTACATAGTTCATTACATCATGTTTTACCCATTTTGTTCCCATGCGAGGGTAAATACATTAGAAAAAAGAGTTGTATTGTGTCGAAATATGAAGATGCCAACGCAACACAAAACCATATATAATTCCTAGTATTACACTAGAGAAATTTTAAAACGTTCATTTTTCTCTAAATAAGCCTCCTTCTTTATTTTGAAATCTTTATTTGTCCATCCAATAAATACTTGTCTAATCTGTAAACTCAACCTACTCGAATGAATAACCGTAGGTTTATGGGAAATAATAAAAACATAGGTCATACATCATATATGTAAACAACATTACGTAAAAAGCAATCATGTACATATATTTAATCAAGAAGTGTGCCCTACACTTACCATCTAATTATGAACTACATCATATATCAATTCAAATATAAGTATACCCTATACTTATCATCCTGTTATGAACTATGTCACACAATCATTCATCATCTATTCCAACACCACCAAATCTCTTATTTTAGGCTTTCATCATTAATTTATCATTAACTTGTTTAGTGATTACCTCCCTAGGCCTATCTATCACTAATTAATCTTTGCTCGAACAACGTCACCTAGATAAATGTCCACACATTCCACCGATGGGAGCCAACCTGACTCTCCTAAGAGGTTGAATGTAAACACCCTAAATACATTCTAGTAAGCGTCCTTACTAAGTGTCAATAGCCCCTCTTAGTTCCTAAACCGCTATCGTTCATGTTTTCGATTTATTTAGTTTAGTTATAACACCACTTGATGTTTTGGCACCCTGCTATGACACCTTACCATAACTCCCCTTTAGAGTTTATAAGTGTTTTAAGACTAAAACCTATCGTGACACCCTACTATATACCATTGGACTTTAGACTAACAGTCAAGTCACCCTACCATCCAATAACTCCATGAGCTGGTATACCTTTACGATTATAGTTCACGCATTCTTTAGATAAGCATCTTTATCTTTTAATTTAAATGATAACCTAACTTATAAAACCTTTCCTTTATTTCATTCCTATGAAATTGCTCATTAACACTTGGAAACTGTCTTCCAAAGCGCCTTGGGTATTCTTTATTTCACTTAGAACAATATAGCTTTCCAAGCTATCATGGGTTGACATTAAGCCAATGTATTTCAGTGTATGAATAGATACTACCAAATAAAAAATAGGCCCTCTCCGTCCAAAGATATCGATAGAACTGGTGGTCTCTCCATGTGATAAAGTAAGGCCTGGAAAGTGTTCTGACACTCCTCCATCCAGACAAACTTCCTTTTTTCCTTTTTGAGGGCATCAAAGAATGACACACACTTATCTGTAGCTTTTAAGATGAATCAACTTAGCGCAGCTACCTTTTCGTTTAAGCTTTGCATTTCCCTTCTTGTCCTTGGGGCTTCGACATCTCTCGGTGCCTTAATTTGCTTTGGATTGCCTTTTATGTCCCTTGAGTTCACTATAAAACCCAAAAATTTACCTGATGCGATTTCGAAGGAACAATTCGGTGGATTGAGCTTCATTTCGTGTCTTCAAAGCACGTTAAACATCTATGAGCGGTCTTTCATATGGTTCAACAATCGTTGTGACTTCTCAAGCATATCGTCCACATAGACCACATAGACCTCCATCACGCATTCGATCTAATTTTTGACATCGAATTCACCTATCATTGGTAGGTCACTCCGGCATTCTTCAGACTAACGACATGACATGATAATAATACAGTCCTAGGTTAGTAATCAAGCTAGTGTATTCTTGATATGGAACTTGCATTGGTATTTGATTATATATGAAATAAGCATCCATTAAGGATAGCAACTCATGTTCGGTTGTTGAGTGAACAAGCTGCTCAATCTTTAGCAGTGGAAAGCTGTCTTTTGGGCATTCCTTATTCAAGTCCGAATAGTCGATGCATGTCCGTCATTTTCCATTAGGCTTCTTGACCAATATTGGATTAGATACCCATTCAAGGTATAGAGCATCGCGAGTGAAGATGTTGGCCTTTAGCTTATCAATTTCTAGTTTCAATAAAGCGAATCACTCCGGACCCAGGCTGCATTGTTTCTATTTCATGGGAGGACATCAGGGGTTCACATTCAATGTACGGCGTGCTATTTTCAGCGATATTCCACACATATCGAAATGCATTCAGGTAAACATCCTTTTGGTGATATTTCATTCAACCTTACCAAATCCTTCTTCATCTTCACACTATGCTGAGATCCGATCTTTAGGACTCGAGTAGGATCATTCTAATCGATATGGATGTTGATCATTAGCTCAATTAGGGCCTTCGTTGCGCCCTTTTACTTTTTCGTTAGATCCATAGACTTTTATAATTTGCTATGCTGCCTAAACTTAGGTTTAAGTGGTGGTTGCTATGCATCAATCAATTTGATGTGGAGAGTTTTCTCTGCATACTTTCCTTTCTTGCATCACTTTACCTCTCTCATTTCCATGACGTAATGCTTACGTCCCACACTCTGATCACACAAGTTGACTTCTACCCTATTCTCTGTGGGAAATTTCATTATCAAGTACCATAAGGCTAACACCACCCTAAAACTGGTGAGGATCGGTCGGCCCAAGAATGCATTGTATGTAGAGTATGTGTCCATCACAACGAAGGTCAAAACCCATACTCTCTTGTAGTCACCTTAACCTAGCTCTACCGGCAAGTCTACATATCCAACAGGCTCTGTAGCCTCTTTTGTATATCCCTAAATTTGGCATTTACATGGCTTCAGATCTTAGCCAGCCATCATTATTTGGTCGTATGTCTTCTTAAATAAAACATTCATTGAACTACCACAATTAATGAGAAATCGCTTTATAGCAAGTGGCCCAATCATGTCCATTATCTCTTGGGGTCAAGGGTCGGCGCTCTACCCTATTAGCATCACAATTTATAAACACTATGTCATCCATCATCATCCTTTTCTGCTTTGCCAGAGCTCCGTCTTCGACAATAAAGCAGCTCTCCTGGACAACATGATTTAGAGAGCTTCCATACCTCTTCATCTCATTCCAGCTCTTCTCAACTGTATGAGGTCCACTGGTGGTTGTATTGCTAACAAGTCTTTTACTTGACTACCTAGGTTCACCTTTGCTAGGCCTAGCATGACCCCACTGAAGCATCTGGCCCTTAGGTTGAACATTTCATTACCGCCATCATACGAGGCATTCACATATTTTTGAATTTTCTTTTTTCGAATCAGGTCTTCGATTACATCTTGCAAATGTATGCATTTATTAGTATAATGCCCATGTGTTCCATAGAAGCGACAATACTTCCTAGACATTTTTTCTCTTTTTGTCGACTCCCTCTAAGCCAGCTTCTTATAGTTTACAGTACCTTGCGTCGCAAGGCAGATATTCTCAACAATATAATTAAGTGGGCGTAATCCTCATGTTTCGGGTACCTTGGACACTTCTCAAAGTCCAGTTTCCTACATCCAGCACCCTAATTACCTCTCTTTTGGTTGTTATACTCAATGCAACCCTAATAGCAACATTTCTAGCACTCTCGTCGATCTGTTTCAAAGTAACATTACTTTGTACCACCTCAGTAAATAGCCTTCCATTGGCCTTTCCATCGGCCATATCTTCCTCTTTTGAGCTCAGATATAGTATGTCCTTTCTATAGAACTCTTCCATGGTTAGTGGCGGTTTCATCTTCAGCCAATTATCGAAATCTGTTTCTTGATAAATTCTTCTGATCAATGCCATCAACACAATGTCCTCTTTGGCACTGCTCATTTCAGTCGTAGCTATATTAAATCTACTCAAGGAAGTTTAAAAAGATTCTCCAAGACTTTGAAAAATGAGGGACAAAGACATCGTATCTTTAAGATGTGCAGCATGCAACCTGAGCCGCTCCAAAAATCTTTTGGCCAACTGGTCAAACAAGAATATGGACCTTGTCAGAAACTAAGTGAATGACATCATAACTACTGCTTCTAGGAATATCGAAAAACATCTACATCGCATGGCATCTTTAGCCCAAGCACTATCCATGTGAAATTATAACTTTAGAAGATGCTGTCTTGGATCAGTCGTTCCATTGTAAGACGACATCGTGGGCATTATACACCTCCTTGGATACTCCTCCCGTAAAATCTCCTTAGTAAACGGGTTCTTACGAGGAGAATATCCCCAATCATCATTATATTTATGCTAGTTTTCATTCACCAGTTTATTCACCATATCGGCTAAAAAATTTGATTCTATCGAATCAACTGGACGACGATCACCATGGCCTACCCTAAGTGCTTGGCTCCACAAATGGTCTCGGTTAGTTCCATGATATATGGGTTATACTATCTCTGGGACAACCATTCGATCACTCGACTTTTACTTTCTCTACATGACGGGTCAACAACATAAGTTTGGACTTCACCACTCTGGCCATCATTAGCAATAGCGTCATCTTGTAAACCAACACAAAGATCATATTTTACAACATAGGTGGTGGGGTCGGTAACGACTTGTAACACCAAATCGATGCCAAGTTGTCCCCTACTGACCTGAGTTTTCTAGTCCTAACTTTTGAAGTCTCAACTTCCTTCCTCTTCATTTTTTGCTTTCCATCTCTATGGTTTTTGTCTGATGAAGAAGAATTATCTTCTTTTGAATCAGAAGGTGACAACTCCTTTCTATTCCACCTGCGCCTTTGGGATAGCTAGGTCATCAAATCCATTTTCCCTTTCGTTTACTTCATCATGGCGTTTTGGCTCTCCATCAATTTCTTATTCATTTCCCTCATCATTCATTCCAAATCCACTCTAGTGACCATTTTTTATGCACCATTAATTTCTACAGTGCTAGGTTGATTGGTTTCATCTTCGGGTTGAGAGCCATCATTCTTTGCATCGTTTGTGGGTCTGGAAGTAGTGGACTTTTCCTTGGCCTTTCTAGGTATCATAGCTTGATAGATCTTAAGATAGGTTTTGGGGAAACCTAAGTAATCGTGGATTTTCCAATAAGAACTTTTAGATCTACTTCATCGATTTTAGCAATCTAAAGGTTGAAGATAGATCCAAACAGTGAGAAATTCGAGTTCTTAGCGAAAGCACTAAAATATTTGCAAAAAAAGTTGGACAAACACCCAATCAAATTTGAGTATAGAATAAATGAAGAAATCAAATGGAAAATAAAGTAAATAACACACCAAAACTTATAGTGGTTCAGCAAAGCTCTGGCCTATTTCCACTTGAGCTTTGTTAATAATTTTCAAAGATTATACAAATTATGTTCTTACAAATCGGTGAGAATCCAGTAGAGTGGTAGTGTAAAATCAAAAAGTTTAGAAAGTAGAAAAAGGATCTCAATATGATGCCCGTATCCTCCTATTTATAGATGTAGATCAACAAAATAGGCTCTGATATTTGCTACCCATATTCTCTACGTTTAGGTAGAGGTTCAGGAAGAAGATCATGTCTACGTTCTTATGTTGATAGTCAACTTGGTACGAATTTATGCATCATAACTCGATGCCGACTTACGAGTTATGTAATTTTCCATTTATTTGGCTTAGTTTCTTCATCGCCTTAATCGAAATGGCCTTGGCCAACTACTATTATTTTCGTGCATTGCTTGGCATTTAACCTTGCCTTATATCATCCTGAAGTGTACATTTTTAATCGTCTTCATGGGTCGGTACTGAATTGAGGGGTTCAACTCGGTACCGAGTTGGCATTTGATCTAGTTTTTGGTGACTGGCACTTTGTTTTTCTAGAAAATAGTTAGCTTCCTTCAAGTTGAAACCAAGACTCTACATCAATCTTTGAGCTTTGTTTGAATTCTAACTTTTCAAGTTATTAATTTGGATTTCTTATTAAGTATCTGACCATTCAATGGTTCTGACTCACATAAATATGGCTCGGTTCAAAAGTAGGATAACACATCCTATTTGTTGGATAAACGACGTCATGGATGAGGGGTATGGAACATTGCTGTAATAATCACGTTTTTGAGTCAAATTTAAAATTGGTAATTAATATAAATTTTGGATTTAATTGTGAATTTAATTGAAGTTTTCAAATTAAATAAGAATATGTGTTTGTTTTATATAATAAATAGATTAAAATGGAATTTTAAATTCAAAAACAAATATCTTTAAAAATAAAATTGGATTTGAAAATACTATGTTTAAAATTTATAAAATTTGTTTTCTAATTATAATATAATTATTTGGAAGTTATATTTTGAAATTAATATAATAATTTTCTAAAAGTTAAATTTGAACATTTTCAACACTAGTACTATGTATATAAATCTAAGTATAATAACTTAAGCTTAATTTTAAATTTATATATAACTAAATGTAATTTGTATGTATGTATATATACATTTAAAAGTATAATACAAAAAGTTTAAAATGGTATTGGTTATAAAGATTAGAACATTTTCTTTTAAAAATATGGTTTGTAAATATATAAAAGTATAAATAAGAAAACATAAAACATGATTTATAAATTAGAATAAAATAAGGGTTTAAAACTAAATCTTAAATTTAATGAAACCAAGGATTTAAACATAAAAATACATACTTGTAACACTTGTACATAATTTTTTTAACATGAATAACACTTGTAAATTAATTGTGTTATGAAATAAACAAGTGGCAAAATAAACTTTTCTTTTTAATTTGAATTTATAAAAACATGCATAAGAAAAAAATAACCAGGCTCAGTTTTCCCAAACCTGGAAAACAAAAGCAAAAGCTTTCTTCAAATCTGGGAATTAAAAAAAATAAGCAAAGCAAAGATCAATAGCCTGTTTCAATTTCAACCAGAGAATCAAAACAACTTTCCAACTCAAATGTAAAGCAAAGATTTCAAACTGGAATCAAGCTTCAACTTGATTCAAATTGAAGCAAAGCAAGCTAACAATTCAAGACCAGAAGTCAACTCAACAGATCAAAACTCAAACAACTTCAACCTGGTTCAGATCCGAAGCATGTAAATGCATCTCAATCAGGCAATTAAATCAAGTACACATCATCTCCCAGTTTTGCAAATTTCCAGTCTTCTCTGTTTCTTCATCCAGGTGAGCAAACTTTATTTTTAAGCCAGATCCTCTTGATTCTTATGCCTGTGATGATAATGACTTGGAAATGTTGTATGGATGTGAATATATCTGCAAGTATCTATGAATATATATGTGTGAATTGTTGAATGCATGTCTGTGTATATATACAGATATATCTCTGTTTAACAACAGGTTAGCAAACTTTCCAGAAAAAAATTCATATCTCAAAATCTAAAAAGATTTAGGTAATGATCTTCAAAGGAAATTTGATTGTATTCACCTAATTCAAATTTTAAAAAATGGTTTCGAAAATTTATATTAAGTAATTGATTTTGAAATAAGAAATCATAGTGAAAATCATATATATGTTAAAAATCGATGATCATAAATCTGTGTTTTGATTTCATAACTCAATTCGAAATTGAAAATGATGATTTTAGAAAATCATTTCAAGATTTTTAGATTTTTAAATCGTGGGGTTTCTCGAGTTGATCAATTTGGGTCTTTTCGTCTATTGTCGACAATCGGCGATGAGTTAAACGACGTGATGGTTGCTGGAGGTGGTCGAGGGTCTAGGGATCACAGGAAAAATAGTAGTTGGATTTATTAATGGCCGAGGTGGCGTATCGATGACACGGTAGGGTTTTTGTAGCTGTTTTGGTCGAGGATGTTGACGAGTCTATTTCGTCGTCGGTGGTGGATCGAACTTGACCGGAGAAAGGGAGATCATTGCGTGATGTCGTGACGTAGCTTTGGGTGGACTGGCGTGGCTCCAGATGGTCGGAGGTGATGGCGTGGGGGAGTTTTATTTGATCGGATTTTGTTCCAGGTTGGGTTCCAGTTTAAGTTGAGATGCTCGATTTTGATTCCTTGTCGAATTGGATGATCTGGGTGTTCGTGGTGGATGAGGACGTGTTCGTCATCATGCTGGAGGTCTCAGCGATGGTCGAAAGTCGATCAGGCGATTGTACACGTGCACGGGTATGTGATGGTGTTAGTGGTTTGCTGTAGGAAGAAGAAGAGAGGGAACTCGAAGTTGATCTCGGGGAAGTAGGGTAGTGGCTCGAGTGATGAATCGGGTTGGGCTCGTGAGTGTTGTAAGTTTTAACAGGTTTAAAAATTTAAAAGCAAAACTTTGTACAGGTTTTAAAAGCAAAGAAAATCCAAGTTTTAAAAGTAAAAGAAAATTTTAACAATATTTCAAAACAAAATATTTAAACAAGTTTTCAAAACAAAGTTTCAATATAAATTGTAAAGTCGAATGATTTTGAAATTTAATTTGTTTTGATTTAATAAATTTTTATAATAAGTAAATTATCTAATTATATTCTTAAGTGTTTTCAAATGAATTTATTAATGATAATTAAGTAGTTAATTAAGATAATGGTTATCTTAAATTTATTAAGAGAATTAATTAATTTAAAGGATTAATTAATTTGGGTAATTAATTAAAGGGTTAATTAATTAATTAGTAATTAAAGATAATTACTTAATAATTGAAGGTTAATTATTTTATAATTAAAGGATAATTAATTAATTAATAATTAAAGGTGAATTAATTAATGATTAAAGGTTAATTAATTTATGATTGGAAGATAATTACTTTTATTAAGGGTTAATTAATTTTGTAATTAACTTTAGGTTAATTAATTAATGTGATTAATTAAGGGATAATTAATTAATTAAGGATAATTAATTAAGATGGATAATTAAGGTTGATTAATTAATTTCATTAATTAATATTAAAAGGGTTTGAAATTTATTAATGTTAATTAACCAAGATTAGTAATTTATTCATAAGTAAATAATTTGGTTTAAATTAATTTCAGATAATGAATTATTCTTAGTTATGGATGATTGAATTGTATTGAATGCCTTGAATTGATTGATATCTCTGATGTGTGATGCTTTGTGATATGAATTGCTTTGATTTGAGCTGTGATAAATGTAATTTATTTATCTCTGATGAATTTATATTATTTATCTGTGAATCTGTGAATGAAGATAAGTGTTATAGTACTATACCGCTTATCGATATTGTTGTACTTGATTTGATGATGGTTGTGATATGTTATTGTTGTATGTAAAACCCATGGACTACACCACACACACACAAATATGGATTGCACGGGAAATTAGTAAGTCACAGATATTTTGAATTTAAATATTATTTTTGTTTAAAGGTTGAATTTTGAATCCAAAATGGTTTGGAAATGGAATTGGGTTGAATATGAAAAGCTTTTGAAAAGGAAGTTTGAAATTGAAATCTAGTTTGAATATAAGATATCTTGTTTAAGTTTTGAAATTGTTTTGGAAATATGGTTTGAAAGGTTTATACATGTTATACAATAATATATATGGATTTTAAACCATTTTAAATGTATTATTTTGGGAATAAAAATTCAAACCAAGTCTATACTTTAAAAGCTATAACTTGTGCATATTTGATCGGTTTTTTCCGAAACTAAAAGTATTTGTTTTCAAATCATAATGGCTTTCATATAACGAAAGAACTTCTAGTTTTGTTGAAAGGATTTCAAGTGTGAAATGAAAATTGTTTTGAAAGCTATGAATGAATCTTTGTTAAAGATTAGTGAACTTTGTTTTCGAATTTAAGAGGATCTTAAAAGTGTATCTTTTGTATAAAAGATTTGGAAATGAAATAGTTTTGAAAGCTATGAATGAATCTTTGTGAAAGATTGGTGAACTTTGTAAAGTGAATCATTTTGTTTAAAAGATTAAAGTGGGAATTTGTTTAAACCATTTGAAGGAAAGATTTTGGCTAATAAGTTGTGACTTAACTAAGATCCCATATATCCATATGTTTTTAAAAACATGCGCTTGTTAATTGTTATTCGGTTTAGCCGGGAGAGGACCTTTGTGTCATAGAACCCATTCCGAATAATGATACGACGAAATGGATATCATTTGAAGACCGGTGGTGAAGACCAGATATTTTCGAAAGCGAAAGGATTACCTGTCGAATGTCTCTGCACCGATTGGTCCCTGGTATAGAGATTTATATCACCCTTTGTGATGGGGAGTCCGGACGTGATTAGGGATTATCCGGATTTGCAAGGACTTCTTTGAAGTGCCTTTGGTTATGTTCGAACCCGGAACAGACTTGTATGGATGTGTGTCTGACGTTACACTCTGAGATGTAAAGCTGGTTTCTATCAAATACATTTTTGTTTGGTGGCGGAGAATTTATTCTCTTAGCTTAACACCCTTCTCTGAGACGTACGAGCTCAGAGGTTATGTAGTTGATGGTTACTAGTGATACATTCCCAATTTGGTAATGTGGCATGCTGAGTGTTGCTGATCATTGGTTGATCGAAGCATGGCTTTTGTGAAAAGCGTAGCTTTGTGGACGAGACTTCGTTGAGCCTCACACCCCGGAAATGGTCGAAATAGGAAAGTTGCGGCAAGGTTATTAAGGGTCGCGCCCTTAGGGTATATCCATTTCCTTCTGGATAAAAAAGTGGTAGCATGGTATGGAGCCCAGATATTTACTTATGTTGAATTTGAAAGTAGTATCATGGTATGGAGCCCAGATACTTTACTTATGTGGTTGTTGGTTGTTAGGGCCTCGGATAAAGGTTGGTAACGACCGGGGGTGGCATATTGGTAGGTGTTACTTCCGGGCAGGGGTAAAACGGCCTTGTGTTGGCAGAGATCCGGGTAGGTTCTCGGGGCGTCCCTCCAAAGGCGTTCCCATTCGGAAAGGAAGTTCCTTAGCTTGACCATTTGTTGGAAATCCAAAGAAAAAATACGCGCCCTGTACGGTTTTAGTTGTATAACCTGCCATGGAATGTGGTGGTAACCTGCTATTGAACATGGTAGCTATAGTAGGCATACTACGAAATGTGTATGCTGGCTAAGATTAATATTTTACTTTCGAAATGTTTTCTGCACTATGCACTAATAATAATATCAAAAGGATTTTGCATATCAAGCATGTTTGACTATCATAAGGAGAAATCTCCTCCAATTGTGCGCTTGCATTGTGTGTGTGCGGGGAGGCCTTATGGTAGTTTGATTTTCCAAAAAGCATTGCGGATTGCGAATTTCTTTTATTTCCCTTTGTTTCTTTTGTTAAAGATAAAACTGTTTTTGTTTGCTCATACCAGTCCCATGACTGACTTGGAGTTTATTGTTCCCTTCCTAAACTCTGGGTGCCCACAATTTTCCACACGGGCAGTCTAGAGTTGGGTTTTTCAGATAATCAAATAGTAGGGGTAGATTCGATAGCATCCAGCCATTGAATTTGGCGATAGCATTTGTTTCACTTCAACAGTTATCGACCTTGCTTAATACAACGTGATGGTGGTTCGAGCCAGTGGTTTGGAGCTTTGGATTAGGATGCAGTTTTAGATTCTTTCTTTCTCTCTTGGAGATTAAATTGGAGATTTTCTTTCCGCTATTGTTCTTTCTGTTGTTGTATCTATCTCTGATAGTGTTGTTCATATCTGTTGTATTATATTATATTAGATAGTGTATCAACTATTGTGTATCAATGATATATTCATTCTTTTTCCGCTGTGTTGTTTACTTAATGTGTTATAAGCTCCGGCGTACTGGACTTCTGCGTTTGAATTTTCGAGCGTAGAATCCGGGATGTCACAATTGCAACTGCGTAGCCAATCACCAATGTGCCATGGTGCATAAGGGAGAGACATCTCACCTAGGCCCTTAGGGTAGGGAGAAGTCCCTAAACAAAGAAACGAATGTTTGGTGATTTAACTTTGCTGGATAGCCTAGCAGTGTCCGACAAGGAAAAGAATTCCCAAAAATTCAACCTTGTGGATAGCTATCGATGAGGAGGGGAGTGACAGCTCATGCAGTCCTGGGTAGCGAATGATAGTGGTCCCCCCAACAAGGTATGGGCACATTGAAACTCGCAATCATTAGATAGCTTGGGTATTCCCTGACAAGGAAATGAATTCTTTGTAGTTCATCGTTGTGGATATACTACCAATCAAGAGGGAAGTGATGGCTCACAAGGTCCTAGATGACGAAGGGCGGGGGTCCCCGAACAAGGTAATGAGTACATGAAAGCTCTTCCTCATTGGATAACTCGGGCATTCCTATAACAACCTTACTTTCTACACTATAATAACAAATAAATTTAATTAAAATAAAACACTTGAATTTGATTTATAATAATAATTAATCTTGAAAATAAATTTTTACTTAATTGAAATTTATTTTATAAACGATTTTGTTTTAATAAATTAGATTAAATTAATCAATTCTTTTCAAACAATATAGTGAAATTGAATTAAATATTTTAATCAATATAAAATAATCTGTAATGTAAATAATTTTTATAAATCATTGAAATAGTAAAAAATAAAATTTATTTTATAATAATACAATGAATAATCAGATATAAACAAACAAGTACTGAATTGAATAAAATTTCCCAATTATCGAAATATAATATGTAGAATTAACTGTAAATCAACTGAAATTAAATTAAAATTTAGTTTCAAATTAATAAGAGTGTGATTTAAAAGGGAAAAAAGAGATTAAACAAATGGGCAAAATGAAAAGTATTAAAATATAAAATATGGTATTAAGCCCATAAGAAAACTAAAGCCCAAACCCAAAACCATTCTCCCTTTTCTTTCCTGAATGCTCTAGCCTAATCCAAAATCCAAAATCGACGAAAGGAAAAAAAAAAGGAAAAGAAAGAATTTCACGAAAAAAGAGAAAAATATATGTCACACATAGACACGGATGTTGAGTCAAGATTTTTATAGAGTTTTGATTTCTGACAAAGGGATAAGCCGTGATCGACAAAAAGAAGTTATTCATTGTTTTAAAGAGACACAAAGAGCTCCATACATTAGAGGTTGATTATTTGGTATGTTAGTAGTGTTATTTATGTTAAAATCTATCCTCAAATAATCTCATACCTTTAATCTTTGAATATATATATATATATGTATGAGTGCACATTAACTGTGCAATCTGAGCTAAACCGATCGACCGGTTAAAACCAGGCGGTCGACCGTTTCTGCCCAGAATTCACAGATAACGTGCACAAGTGTACATAACGTATATATATTCAAATTCCTGTCTACTGGTCCATTTTTGACCTGTCGACCGTTTTCAAACAGAAAGCAACCTTTCATATAGACACTTCCTTTTCTTCAACGGTTGCTTCTCTTTCTCTTCACCAATGATCATGACCTTTGTTTGTACCTTTTCACAAAGGGTTACAACTGTTTATTTCTTATATAAACATCATGAAATCATTATTCCATTTGACAAATTCTATTATTCTAATCTCTATTCTATTGATCTCTATCTTAAACTCTCAAGCACTCGAATTGCTCATATTCTATCATATATCGTTTTGAATCCTAGAATTTATTTAACATTCTTTTGATTCAATACGATATCCACTTCCAAATCTTCATATATACCAATATTCTATTTGAGGATAAGATTATAGGAAGTTTGTACTACAAGTGACAAAATTGTGTTAGCAAGAACACATACCGTCAACAAACAATTATATTCATCTTTGTTGAAGTCCTCAGTGTTGTAAGAGGCAAGTTTTGAAGTCCTCAGTGTATTAGAGGCGTGAAATCCCGTTCGTCTGCTCGGGTGTTGTAAACATGTTCCTCCGGGTGAAGCGAGGTAGTTGGTAGTGAAAATCCAGATAGAAGTCTGGGACTGGACGTAGGACGGTGCTTCGAACCAGTATAAAAATCTCTGGTGTGATTTTTCTATTTTACTGAATTTTCTATTATCTGTGATTAGTCATATATTTGTGTGTTATACATCATATTACACGATCCGTGTGTACTATATTAGCACGTACACATTTTCATTTGGTATCAGAGAACGGTCATCATATAACCGTAACCCGGTTATTTGATATATTCTTGTAATATGGCAAATAACGCAAGTACTAGCACTCAAAACACCACTTACACGGAAGGTCAATCGACACAAAGACCTCCATTTTTCAATGGTCTTAACTATAGCTATTGGGCAACACGTATGTCATTCTTTATGCAATCAAATAGTTATGATGCCTGGAATGCTACTCAAAAAGAAATAGTGAATCCAACAGCTGATTATTCAGAATGGACAGCGGCTGAGAAAACGGCAGCAGCCGTAAATGCAAAAGCAATAAATATGTTGTTTTGTGCATTAGACCAAAATGAATATAACCGTGTTAGTATATGCACTACTGCATATCAAATTTGGCAAACACTGAAAACCACTCATGAAGGTACTAACAAGGTTAAACAAGCCAAAATAGCCATGTTGAAAAGTCAGTTTCAAAATTTCAAAATGAAACTGAATGAGACAACCAATGATATGTATTCACGGTTTCAAACTATCCACCATGCACTTATTGGCTTAGGACAAAAGTATTCTGATTTTGATGTTTCAACAGTCCTACATTCTCTGACTAGTGAATGGGAAGGAAAAGTATTAGCAATTGAAGAAGCTAATGACCTTTCCGTCATGAAGCCAGATGAATTGATAGGAAATCTAATGTCCTATGAAGCTAAATTGCAGACTAGAAAGGAACAAAAAGAAGAAAAGAAAAACGTGGCATTCCATGCTGAAAAAGACGAAAATGAATCAGAGTCTGAAGATGAAGATCTGGCATTCATTGCAAAAGGTTTCAAAAAATTCCTAAAATAGCGAAAAGCCAGTCGTTATAACAGAAAGAAATCTAGATCAAATAAACCAACATCATCCGCTATAGAATGCTTCAACTGTCACAAAAAGGGGCACATGCACAAGGATTGTCCGGAGCAAAAGAAGAAGTCAGAAAATGACAAATTAAAATATAAGAAGGACAAATCAAAGAAACGAGCATTCTCGGTAACATGGGATGATACAGACTCATCAGAAAGTGATAATGATACGGAAGATGCACAAGCAAATGTATGTTTCATGGCAACAGAAGATGAGGTACAAATTCCTACATTTTATGAAGTACTTGATATTAATGCTGAATTGATAGTCAAATATAAAGACATAAAACGACAGCTAAAAGAAGCCAAAGCAGATTTGAGTAGAGCAGAATTTGAACGAGATATGTTAAAAGACAAGAAGAAAATATTAGAAGAAGAACTTGAAAAACTTCAAGAATCATCATCTAATGTTGACTCTCAATTATCTCTTTTGAGTCAAGAAATTGAAACTCAAAAAGAGAAAAATGATGCTCTCACTACTGAAAATCATGAGCTTAAGGCAAACGTCAAAATTCTGGACCTAGAAAAGGCTAGTTTACAAACTAAGTTAGATGACATTACTCAAAATGTTTCTAACTTTAACAAAGGTCGAGAAAATTTGACAAAAATCATTAAAAGTTCACAATCTGTTTCAAATAAACAAGGTTTGGGATATAAGAAACAAGAAACCAAGAAACATCTTGGTAATGAAAGGAAGAAGAAAGTACAAAAGACTGAAGCTAAGAAAAATCTTAGTTTATTATATTCCAAACCAAAACCAGTTGTGAAATTTCAGAAGAAAAATGTCAAGACTATAAAAATATGGGTTCCTAAAACAAATAACAATTTGATTAGGAACAAATATATTCAGAATTTCATGAATACTGTGCATCTTAATACTAATTATATATATAAAGGGGATACTGGACCCGTATGGGTTTGGACTCCTAGGACCTAACTCTTAGGACCCCATAAAAAGTGGGTACCATGGACTTAATTTTATTTTTTGCAGGTCCCACTTAAGAAAAGAGGAAGGTGGATATTGGACAGTGTATTATCATATTGTGTGAATCTTAACTCTTGATCTATGGTAGTAGTTTTATGTTGCTTATAATCTGGCTTATATCATTTACATCCTCTATTTAACAACTCCTTTTCGTCGATGACAAAGGGGGAGAAAATTGTGCTAACAGTATATATGCAGGAAAATATAGATTTACAGGCACAATCTTAGGGGGAGATCATATACAGGGGGAGATTCATAACTATGTTATCATCAATCAAAAAGGGGGAGAATGTTGAGTCAAGATTTTTATAGAGTTTTGATTTCTGACAAAGGGATAAGCCGTGATCGACAAAAAGAAGTTATTCATTGTTTTAAAGAGACACAAAGAGCTCCATACGTTAGAGGTTGATTATTTGGTATGTTAGTAGTGTTATTTATGTTAAAATCTATCCTCAAATAATCTCATACCTTCAATCTCTGAATATATATATATATACAAGTATGGTGGCACGTCCGTTGGACATGTACAAAGAAGGAAGCGACGTATTTTGTCTTTGTTACAATTATGATATTGTGATAGATTATAGTAATGTTTTCGTTAATTATGGGAAAAAAGAGGAAGATGATATGACAAATAAACAGAAATAAGGTGTTGTAAGAAAGACGATAGGTAAACCCGATAATGATGAAGCACCTTTGTAGGAGTTCTTTGGCACGTGCGATGCACGTGCACGTGTGCAAGAGGAATTGGTATTATGAAACATTGTTTATTAGTTTTTTTTTTGTCACCTTACGAAATGACATTGTATGTGATGTTGCATTTTTATGTGCGTACATGCACAAATCTTTTTTTTTACATTAATGTTGGTATTTTGTATATAAAAGGAGAGTTATATGATATATACAATAGTTATGGCTCCGCCATTCAAAATTTAGCATCATCCAAAAAGCCGAGCATTTCAAGAAATGATTTCATAAGGAATTATACCGTACATGCATTGATCTTTAGTTGACAATTCAGATAGACAAGTCTGATTCAGTGAGGAACGCTATTTGTACATGCATTGATCTTAAGTTGATGATTTAAAGCTAACAGCTTCTTTTGTTGTGGATTGGTCTTCGAAGAACTTTTATACTGTACTATTGAAGTGTGGATTTTCAAAATTTGGGAAGTCTATCGCAGTCATTCTGGTTCAGCAAAGTTAAGTGCAAGGTTTAGGTAGGCATGATACTGATAAAGATCAGTATGCCCTACATTGGCTGAATGGTTTAACTTTTTTCTACCCATCTGCAGCCCTGTTTTTCCTTTTGCTGTGCACGATATATGCCCCTCAACACCTCATCTTCTGTCTACAGGCCCTTGGCATCCCACTTATCACACCTGCAAGTACTCACCACCCGCCAAGCATCATCTGCAGCCCTCAAGAACCTCCCATCGCCTCAGCCCATGATCGCTCGCCACTTAATGCATCGTATTTATATTTTTTGCCGTTAATGCATTGTAATTGGTTATTCAAGTAGCTGCATTTGGTTATTCTATTTACTGTAAACATTCTATGTACCGTAAACATTTGGCATTGTTCTTTTTCCTCTCTC
The DNA here is from genome assembly GCA_030737815.1 of Allium fistulosum. Taxonomy (NCBI): domain Eukaryota; kingdom Viridiplantae; phylum Streptophyta; class Magnoliopsida; order Asparagales; family Amaryllidaceae; genus Allium; species Allium fistulosum. Next base: position 338,099,685 of record CM060904.1, on the reverse strand, counting down.
GGTTGTAATAGCTAACTACTAACAAACTTATATATGTATACTTGTGCAATTGTTTTTCAATCCCTTAGCAATTCATATGTACATCCCAACTTTGCTTTTCAAATTTATATTGGGATGCGTGTGTCTATGTTTATCCATATCTAGGTCTTCATATATTTGCTTGTTTGAGAGCTGCAAATTAATTTACATCCCATGTCTTAAACTCATAAGTCAATCAATTTACATCTGTTATTTTGGTTATAATGTATAGTATTTATGGTCATGCAACCGTAAATCAAAATACAATTGTAACAAAATATAATTGGATAATACAATATGTACCGCTATAAATCTAGTTTACAATATAATATGCCCATTATAACTGGATAATATAATATGAATAGCTAAAACTGTTACAAAATATAACTGGTCATGCCACATATATACTATTCTCTTAGCATACTCTAAAACCGTATAGCTATAAATCAGATTACAATTGTAACAAAATATAACTGGATAATAAAATTAAAAAATCAAGAATAGAACTAAACAAATCATCAGTTAACTTCTATCTCTTTTCATAATAAGCTTTAGATAAATTTTATTACTGTTATCTTTATATACAATAAGATGTACAGAAGGAAGTTTAAAGTGGCACTCCAAAGGCATGAAATAAAACTTGAAGAAGAAGTGGTGCGACACTTCACTTGCTCTACATCATCTAGTTTCTTGTTTCTATGCATCTGATTTACAAAACATAATATCAATGTATGTCCTGGATAAAAAACTTAAGCAACATCCCTATATATATAAGACCTAAATTACCTTGAAGTGACTCTTGACGTGAGAAATGCCAAGTCCCCTCAGATTCACCTTCTCAAGCACTAAATTTTGAGTTGCTCGTACATACATTATTCATAATTTGTACCTTTTAGTGTGTATGGTCACAATGATGTCAGATACATGCACCTCTTGTACAAATAAAATACTGCTTATATTAACATTACCAAAGGCACAAATATTTCACAGGTAAAAGAGGAAAATCAAATATCAGGTAAATACCATGTGCTGTTGCTTTACTTCTGGGTTGATGCCATGTGCAGCTACCCAATTCTAGTATCTATCGTAGTAGTAAATAAAAATTGTAAAATCTTACATGAACAGAAACTCATATTTTACAATGTATAATCAAATCATGAAGATTCCAGTAAAATATTGAAAACGATAACTAACCTTACTTCTTAGTTAATGCAAATGTTGCAAACTATTTGCAATGCATAAATATAAATTGCGGTACTAACAGCACCAAACAAAGGGTAAACCTTTTTTCACATTAGAAATTGAATTATATTCCATAAGATTACATCGTTTACGTAATAGGAAATGATTAGATATGAATAGGGTAAACAAAATTGCCTCCGATCTTAGCCATCTAAAAGCAGTAGATGTATCCCTGATTTTCTTTTTTTATCGGTTGCAATAATAACCGAGGAAAAACTTCTTCACATTTTATAAAGTTATACCGTAAAACTCATATGAACGTGCTCCAAATCCCAAAATTTTCAAATATTGTACTCAAACTTTGCATTTTATGTGTATGTAAAATTTCATACCTTTCATTATACAATCAAAGCAGTGATAGTGGTCTCACAGCAACCTGATTCATAATCACTTGATAGTGCTTCATTATTCATCTCATTAACTTCCCATCATGACGCTTGATTCAACGAACTTCAAGTTAAATTATTTGAGATCGCGAGTTAAATTCAAATTTGACCTTACAAAGTAAACATTGAATAGGTGAAGAAAATGAAATAATTGATCAGGAAATATGTCAAACATCATTGGAGCATCCATCGAAAGTACTCTGAACCATTTGGAACATTTAGAAAAAATTAGTGAATATTGCATGTAAGTCACTGTTGACATAAAATCGCATGAATCTTTCAATCAAAAACACTATAGAACCTGCTACTATGATATAGGAAGAATCTAATGTTCTAACAAATCAGCCAAAAGATGACAAAAATAATATCAGGAGTAAATTCTCAAATAGTAGAAGCATGTTAAAAAAACATGGGCGACAGTAAAAGTGATTTAGATTTGGCATCAGTTAATCATATCCATGTATTTAATTTGTAAATTAATCGCTACTTTCCTTACTTTTCAACATGTACAAAAAATGAGAAAACATAGGGTAGATAAAATACATTTTCAAGATAATACAGGTTTAATGTCATGCACAAATCAATAAGTACAAACATATCAAGTATAGTAGCAACACAGTCGAAACAAAGCAAACCTGGAAACAACACCCATGTCGATCATCAACCAACCACCTCAAATGGAATTCCCGTAGGGCTGCATGCCTTTGGTATACAAAGTTCTTGTAATTGGAAAATCTTCTTATGTAATTGAAATATTTTGACGTTGGTTCCAACTGAATATGGAGCGGTGATGGAAAGACTGAAAACTGAAAATAAGGGAGCCGGTTATTTTAAAAGAAGCTTTATGGTGGAAAACGTGGTGGATGATGGCGGTTACTGGAACGTGGTGTGACTGTGTTTACCATTTTGTCTACATATAAACATTGGCTAGTGCATACTGTTGTGGGAATTTTAGGAAACTTGAAAAAGGCTTCACTTTGATTATGATTAAGTAATAATAAGGTACACATTAAAATAGTAAAAGCACTTTTATTATAGACTATTGATTCTTATTAGATTATAAAAATATCAAAAAATATATTTTTAATAGTTAACTGAGAACCCCATAAATCATTAAGCAAGAGTTCTTAGTTTATGCATATAAGGTAGTGTGTTAGTTTACATAATTTTATGTGTGGTTTATACTTAACTATTAATTAATAGTTTTATCTTTCATTGAATAATTATCCCGTATTTTTTTGCTTTATAATTTTGACATATACATTAAGGTTTCTACTAAATCATAACTTCAAACTTTGTTGTAAATGTTTTATATTAATAATATGTTAAATTTACTATATCACTTATGTTCTCCCCTGTCTCTTAGCTTAAATTCCAACTTTTCAGTTATCCATATTTGCCAAAAAGAAAACTAAAATGTACACGCTAAAGCCAAAATAGAATATAGTAGTTACGTATTTTTGGCTTCAACTGAGCTAATATCTTGATGAATGAAGATCTCATCTTAAAATGAGAACCTAACAAATTTAATCCCTAAGCAGTAATATTTATACTATGTATATAACCATCCATAATAATCATTATTAATTTATAGGCATGGAATACTATACCTGAATAGCTCAGACAACATCCCATGTTCCACGCGTTGCCTCTTAATACATGTACTGGATCGAATCTCTGTGCTTCATGCAGTGCCCGGAATACTGGATCGCATCTCTGGGTAGCATCCGGCCTATTTTGTTTCGCACTTGATAGTATATCTCCATATGATATTATGTCAGCACTTGATATGCACACACATTATCCCTGCTAGTTGTGTTTGATGTGTTGTACTGTATGGATATATTGCATATGCTTGCTTCAGAAAATCTCACAAATCAGCAATATTTCAAAATCATCCAACACAAATCCATATGCTTGCACATATCATTCTCTCTCACACTGCCTCATTTGCTCTTGCTAGTCATGCCTTGTTTCCTGCACATGAATTGCTCCACATTTAAGTACGTCAAAGCTCCATATATCACAAACTCATTGCTTAACCTAGTTCGACAACTTGCAACATTGAATTCCTCCAGCAAGCACACTTCAACTCAACAGTTCATCTCTTTCAGGCCAGCAACCTGCAGCATCATCGAGTATCTCTAGTTCGAACACTCCAGCAACTCCCAGCATCATCGAATGCCTCCAGTACGCACAATTCAATCATCCCGTTCAAGCCACCCTCTCAACAGCCTTGTTACAGCAATTTCAGTGCAACTTGCAGCATCACATTCTCTCTACTACACACTTCATTTCGCGCTCATATTCAATATTTAGAGCATATTCAGCCTTGTTGGATTGCTTCAACATTACTTACAACTTCAGTACACATAATTCAATCATCTCTTTCAGGTCAGCCTCTCAACAGCCTTGCTACAACGTTTTCAAGGCAACTTGCAGCATCACATTCTCTCTACTGCACAATTCAGTTCTCGCTCATATTTAATATTTAGAGCATATCCGGCCTTGTTGGATTACTTCAACATTACTTGCAACTTCAGTATGCACGCTTCAGTTCAACCATCTTGATATACACTCCCATCCTATCTACAATGAGACTGATGGATTTTTGAAAAGCTCAAAGCTGAAGTAACCTTGGCATGCTACACACTTACTGTTACAACTCAATATTCATAAACAGCAGCACCTTGGCTTAATGCATAATCACCCCTTGCACCACCTTGCATGACCTCAGGAAACAGCAACTTCTCAGTTCTGGACATTGATGCATCAACTACCCTTAAGGTTCACATCCACATGCTATGCTCTCTGTACTTGCTATATGTGCTGCAGGAACAAATAACTACTGTGCTTTGCTTGTTGTTCAACATCACATGTTGCATTTACCTGAAGCTTCGTTTGCTGATCGAATTGTGCATAGAGATGTAAGGATTTTGGATTCACTTCGTTGCATGTTGAACTGTGAACACGTATTCCTACTCCTTGCGACCTACACTCACTACAACTTGCTTCAGTTTCAGAGATTCTCGCAGTTTCAACTGAAGTTCTCATATGCAACTCCAGTTTCAACAAAACACTCTGGCAGTTCAGTCCATGCAAGTCTAGACAAATATGTGGCAGTTTTGCTCATTCTGGCAACTCCGCCTTCGCATGCCAGTTATCAAATGCAAGTCATCATATGCAAGCCTCTTCAGTCTATATTATGAGGGACTGGCACCTAAGTCTCTTGCAAGCTACCAATGTTCCATTAAATATCTTCAGTCTATATTATGAAGTCATGGCAAACATTGCTTTAGATTCAACCAAATAATAAATATTTAAATTTGAAAGTTCAAACTACTCTTAATTCTTTGCACAGAAACAGTAAATATAGGTAATAAGCAATAATAATATATGTTAAAACCTAGATTTTACTATGAACCATTAACGTAAGATAGTTGTTACCTTTAAAGCTTCATCATTAGAGATCAGTTGCCCTAATCAATATTGAAAGTGATGAGTGCTTCAATCAAAGAACTAAGAAGCCTTCAAGACATGCCGAAGAATCCAGATTTAATGAAAGCTGATGGCAAGCTATTTTCGAACATCAAATCAAAATCATTTTACAAATTAGGGGAATACGTAAATCATTTAAAACCATCGAAGATAATACCTTTTTCAATTAAAATAAGAGCAGTGGATGGTTGGGAAGGATCCAATTACGTTAATGGTTTTGATGATAACACTATCTCATTAGAAAGTGGGAAGCTGAGCAATGTGGACCGAGAAGAACGATTAGGGAGAGTATAGATGATCGTGGGAAAATGGGAAACGATTCTAACGTGGGAAGACTATTGACATAAACAACCCTACTTGTTTTTGACAGACGAAGCATAGGAAAGGTCATTTAGGGAATTGCCAAAAAGGCTTCACTTTGACCGGTTGACCAAAGGTTTTGCTTTATAGTATAGATATATATATATATATGTATGAGTGCACATTAACTGTGCAATCTGAGCTAAACCGGTCGACCGGTTAAAACCAGGCGGTCGACCGTTTCTGCCCAGAATGCACAGATAACGTGCACAAGTGTACATAACGTATATATATTCAAATTCCTGTCTACTGGTCCATTTTTGACCTGTCGACCGTTTTCAAACAGAAAGCAACCTTTCGTATAGACACTTCCTTTTCTTCAACGGTTGCTTCTCTTTCTCTTCACCAATGATCATGACCTTTGTTTGTACCTTTTCACAAAGGGTTACAACTGTTTATTTCTTATATAAACATCATGAAATCATTATTCCATTTGACAAATTCTATTATTCTAATCTCTATTCTATTGATCTCTATCTTGAACTCTCAAGCACTCGAATTGCTCATATTCTATCATATATCGTTTTGAATCCTAGAATTTATTTAACATTCTTTTGATTCAATACGATATCCACTTCCAAATCTTCATATATACCAATATTCTATTTGAGGATAAGATTATAGGAAGTTTGTACTACAAGTGACAAAATTGTGTTAGCAAGAACACATACCGTCAACAAACAATTATATTCATCTTTGTTGAAGTCCTCAGTGTTGTAAGAGGCAAGTGTTGAAGTCCTCGGTGTATTAGAGGCGTGAAATCCCGTTCGTCTGCTCGGGTGTTGTAAACCTGTTCCTCCGGGTGAAGCAAGGTAGTTGGTAGTGAAAATCCAAATAGAAGTCTGGGACTGGACGTAGGACGGTGCTCCGAACCAGTATAAAAATCTCTAGTGTGATTTTTCTATTTTACTGAATTTTCTATTATCTGTGATTAGTCATATATTTGTGTGTTATACATCATATTACACGATCCGTGTGTACTATATTAGCACGTACACATTTTCAACGGATGCCTAAAGGCCTAGCAAAGGCAGCATTGCACGGTGATTGAAGGCGACGCAGGGGGCACGATGCAACGATGGCGAAGGAAGCGACAAGGCATGTGTAAGCTAGATGATGACGTATGAACTTCAGGAATGGAGGCTGGAGATAGATGATCCCGCAACGTAATGGCTGTAGAGGGAGGCACTAACGCATGTGGTTGTGAGAGAATGAAGAATAACGTAGCTTGAAATCGATTCGAACTTTGGTGATTGAAGTGCGTGAGTAGGATGATGTGTGCAAAGTTTAGTGCACGATAATGGGAATATGGAGATGAGGGGAAGGTGGGGGTAGTAAGACTATACTTGGCAATTCAATGAGTTTACACTCGTACTATATCTGTTAACCTAGAAAATAGATCAACACCTAGAAATCAGATGAAAGCACTAGTTCTATTCAAAATAAAGCAAAAGTAGTAGAAGGGGCAGAAAAGTAAAGGGAGACATAATAGTTTTTATAGTGATCCAGCATAATCTCTGACTTACGTCCACTTCAATCTTTGTTATTAGTTATTCTCCCTCTAATTACAACTAGTTATATTAGATCTAGCCATAATCTTGTGGATCTCAGATTTATAATGGAGTTTCTAGAGTGTTTGAGAGGTAGCAGATATGAGTGAAGAAGAAGAAGTTCTAGATCCAAAGTTAGAGAGTAGAAGAATATCCCCTTTTTGTTGCAAGTAGGCTGGTATTTATAGGGAAACGGGTCTGCAGGTCCAGAAGCCCACTTGCTCCAAAGTCCAGAAGAAAGCCTGGCATTGCACAAGTGAACTCGAAGTCGACTGAGTTAAAATAATAGCTCGACACCAAGTCATTTGACTTAGTGTCGAGTTATTTCCTTTATTGGAATTTCTCCAACTCTTTTGCAATGCTCTTAAATCTTTAAGTTGATTAGTTCGATGCTTTTTTCCTTCGACTTTATGTTAATTCTAATGATCTTTCTATTAGTAGATTTCTTTGCTTTCTTCTTGTTAATCCTTAGAATTGCTCATTCGGAACTTGGAGAAGCCACTTGACCATGAGTTGTTGGAGAACTATAAGAGGTGTATGGTGTTTTGGAGGCAGAAATGAGAGATGAAATAGGTCGGTACCAATCTAAATAACTCGAGGCTGAGTTATTTCCTTAGCCAATTTTCCACTCAAACTTCTGAATTTCAATTCTCTAGTCCTTTCGATCGCGTTTCCAAGTTTGTAAATCGTTTTGTCTTGGTTTTGATCTTCTAAATCTGTTTGAAATCTTCTTTGGCTCAAAAGCGGGTTAACAATATCCATATTTTTTTTTTTTGGCAAAGCCGACGGGGTTAAATGGACCCCTACCATTTTATTGCTGCACCCAGAGAGGGGAGGAGAAACAAGCCATCAGCTTGCAAGAAATACATAGAAACACAGTGCAACAATGCGGGAAATAGAGAAAACACAAAAACAACAAAAATTTAAAGGGAGAACCAAGTTAACTGAGTATGCCAGGGTCAAAAGTAAATGAAACCAGACTCAAGTCACGTTTAATTTCTTGCTTCATATGCCTCTCGAATTGATCATCAGTCTTCCCTTTATCAGGCTGAAAAATTCGCCTATGTTGCTATGCAATATTTATATTTATATCCTATGTTGCTTTAGTTGAGTTGTTGAATGGATTGTTTGGTAATTTTGCTTGTCATTGATGATTGTTGGATGTTAGTTAAGTGTGTTAATTGGAAGTATCAATTTGCAAACGGAACTCTGTCTGATTGCGCATTTAACTATATAAATATTAGTATGTTGATGTGTATATTTTATAGAAGAAAAGAGTTCGATATAACTTGACTCGGGTCGCATGATATATATACATATTTATAGTGATGTTAGTTGTTATTTTCATGGAGTAACATTACTCCATAATTTATATATTTAGATATTTATTTACCCTCTTGTATTAAAAAGATGTTTGAAATGTTTTTAAAAATTATTTAAGAGTTTACAATTTTTATTAAAAATAATTTATAAATATTTTACAAAATTTTATTCAATTTAGTTATTTTCGTAACTATAAATATATTTTTAATCATAAATATAGATATAGTTTCCTTTTGGTTATAAAACTTTATTTTAAATAAATATTATAATATATTATAAGTTTGAGATTGATTTTATTGTAAAATAAAATATTTAGCTATTTTATAAAATATAATATGAAAGTAATAATATTATTTTTAAGATATTCTTAATATAAAGGTTATTGAAATATTTCTGAAAGAGCTTTCAATTCTTAGAAAAATATAGAACTCTTTTTATAAAATAATTAAATGATTTTGGATACATTTTAAATAAATAAAAATCTTTTTCTATAATATGAGAATTTCAAATATGGTATAATTTAAAAAAAATGTTTTATTTCAAATTACATTCAGTATAAAGTGAAAATATTGAATTTTATTATATGGGTTGAAATAAATATGATTTATTTTTGAAGTATATATGTTATCCCGCCTTTTGGCAAGGCCGTGACACAATGGAATTGGCTGGAAACCAAAGACGGTCCATCTCGAAGATCAGTTATACACAAGTTCGCTATGGATACCGACAAATTTTGTCCGAATCCGGATCGAGCTACAATTGATAAGGCATGACAAGCAAAGCTATGAAAGCCAACGTTCCAAATTACAAGTCAATCGGAGTTCGTATGCTCAAGATACGATCGATGCAAGTTTGAATTTGTTAAAGGCTGTCAAATTCGCATCGCTTCTGTTCGCATCGCTTGTGTTCGCATTGATGGATACGAATTGTAGCTGTTTCCTTAACTTGCATCGGTCATAACTAAAAATCTACAAGTCCAAACGCCACTAAATTGTCACAGGAGCTTGCCTACAATGTCAAGAATGTACCAGATAAATTTCAGCCAAAAAGGATCAATTCTTGATCGATACGAATTCCATTCGTATCGCTCCCAGATCGAGTCAAAACCACTTGAACTCGATCCCGTGGGCCCACTCACGTGAGAGAAGAAGCCCTCCGAGATCTGGGCAAGATATTTGCTGCCTACGCCTATAAATAGTGATCCTGGACCTATAGAAAATGGACTTTTGGCTTCTTTACGCCGATACTCTGCCAAAATCATTATTAATGTTCCGTTGTACTGTTGTAATATCTTGTAAACAGCGAGTGAAATTCAATAAACATAAGTCATTTGATAGTGGACGTAGGAAATACGCCGAACCACTCTAAATTCGTGTGTTTCTGTGCATTTTCTTACCTGTTGATTGGTGTGTTTGTTAGATCTGCCTCATTTTATATTTACTTTCTTCATTTTATCTCTTCAAACACATCCGAAGAGTGTTGTGCCAAATTTTGGTACAAATAATATATATATATATATATATATATATATTTAAAAATAGTAACTAATTATAGAAAAGTGTGGAAATTCAATTATAAAGGATATTTAGTTTATAAGTGATCTTGAGTGTTTCAAAATATACAAGTAAGATTTAGAAGTAAATTTTTGTATTTAAATCTTTATTCTGGGATTAAATAAATAAAGTCAATGTATATTTCAATATATAAAATATATTCTAAATTTTTTTATTATTTTCATAATATAAAAATATATTTAATAGTTTTATTATACATTTGTAAATATAATCTCTTTCCAAGCCGCAGAGTAGAGCACCCGCATAGTGAATTCAAAGCTCAATTTAATGAAGGAACATTCCATCCACACTTCTGATTGTTCCATGACTGAACAAGACATAGGGGACCACAGCAACAAATGCTGAATTGCAATCAAGAAATGGGTAAGAAATACTACTCAACCGGTGCTCCCAGAGGTTGGAGAACCTAGCTAATACGCCAAGAACTAGAGTTGGTTAATATATCATGCTTCTAAGGTGGACTGCAACTTCCCCCAATAGACCAACTTTTAAACTCCTGAATTGACAACTATGGTACGATGGCTAATATGACGACTACTCTACACTGTCTACTCTGCCAACTCAAAGCATAGCTGGTCACCGCTGAACCATCTTCAAATGCCCACATCTTAATTGTTAGCGCCAAAATTGGTCACTAACCCCAAAATCCAGATGAAAGCACCAAATACCAATCACAGCTCAGAGATAGAATGTATGTAGAGAGTAATAATGTGAAGAACAGTTAAAACTGAAATGAAAGCAGTAAAGAACAACAGATTTTATAGTGGTTCGGCTAACTCCGGCCTACGTCCACTCCAGAAGTTTGCTTTTTATTGCTGTAATAATCGATTACAGTTACAAAATGGCAGAGTTGCCTTAGCCTTAGAAAAGAGAAAGTAAGAGAGCAGAAAGAAGATCCCCTTTTACTGTGCCCCTGCCTCTCTATTTATAGACAAAGATGGGTTGGACTTCCCTGGTGGGCCTGGTAGCCGAGTACCTCAGCCCAAATGGAGTGGTCTCCATATGCCGAACCATAGATGCCGAACGCTGAATGCCGAACAAGGTGTGAATGCCGAACGATCTCCTCATGCCGAACGTTGGGAGGTGAGAGGTACTGAGGTATTGAGGTACGGAGGTGCGAGGTATGGAGGTGCGGAGGTGCGAGGTATGGAGGTGCGAGGTATGGAGGTGCGAGGTATGGAGGTGCGAGATATGGAGGTGCGAGGTATGGAGGTATGCCGAACGACCCATCCAATGCCGAACGCTCCTTGATGCCGAACGATCCATCCAATGCCGAACGTCTCCAGATGCCGAACGTTGGTTAATGCCGAGCGCTCCATCCAATGCCGAACGTCTCCAGGTGCCGAACGTTGGTTAATGACGAGCGCTCCATCCAATGCCGAACGACGAACTCTCTATGCCGAACGCTCGTCCAGTGCCGAACAAGATTTATGCCGAACACTCCATCCAATGCCGAACGTCGATCTCTCTATATCGAACGCTCGTCCAGTGTCGAACATTCTTCTATGCCGAACGATCCTTCTAATGCCGAGCACTCGCTCAGTGCCGAACGATCCCTCTAAATGCCGAGCACTCGTTCAATGCCGAATGATCCCTCTAAATGCCGAGCGCTCCTGGATGCCGAACGCTCTGTGCATGCCGAGTACTCTTGAATGCTATTCGAACGTGAATAGTGAATGCCAGACGAACATGTAGTTGATTAAGTTAAACCCGTCTGTCCACGGCCTTGCCAAAAGACGGGTTAACACTTGCCCCCCAAAACATGCCTTGCTTTGAAAGGTGTGTTTTGAATAGCCTCAAGTCCAGTATCCAAAGTCCATGTTTCATCCATATCCAATAACCAATAGGGGACTTTAGGACCTCTTCGGGTCGATATCCAAATCCATAACCTCTCCGGGCTCTTGCCAAGCGCAATCCACACTTGATGACCGTGGTCCAGTGTCCCTGGACGTTGAGATAACCTCTCCGGGTTCTTGCCAAGTGCAATCCACACTTGACGACCATGGCCCAGTGTCCCTGGGCGTTGAGCTAACCTCTCCGGGTTCTTGCCAAGCGCAATCCACATTTGACGACCGTGGCCCAGTGTCCCTGGGCGTTGAGCTAACCTTTCCGGGTTCTTGCCAAGCGCAATCCACACTTGACGACCGTGGTCCAGTGTCCCTGGACGCAAGTAATGCCGTGGCTTAAGTCCTAAGCCGAATCCTGGTCGCTCCGGACCCTTGCCGAGCATAGTCCATACTCGACGACCTTTAAGCCAAAATCCAGAGAAAATCCGATCAGAATCCAATCCGAAAAACAAACATTCAAACCAGAATTCAAACCAGAAAAACGAGAAAATCAGGGAGTTCAAACCAAACTCCAAAACCAAACCAGAAAAAGCAAATGTCCGAGTCAAAGGAAAAAACAGATTTCACAAACCCGGGCGTTTCGGTAAGCCATCATCTCAGAGCATGCCTGAGGGTTATCTCCGACCCCGTACATGAGTAAGTGATTTAACCATTTGCCCGGAGTTTGTTACTTATTCCAAACCATCAAGATTAGTTGATGACCAATCGGTCACCATTCCTAGGCCTCGTGCCCTCGTCGTTCAAGGTAGGCGGAGGCTGTTCATGTTCCACCGCCGTAATCCGAGTTCCGACATACTGTCGCAACTGACCATTCCTTATATGCTCCTCGATTATATCCTTTAGATGTCGGCAGCTGTTAGTATCATGCCCGTCCAGGTCATGAAAGAGACAATGCCTTCCTGATGCCCTTTCACGTTCTGTGGGTTCCCTCCTTGATGGCCTTCGATAGGGAAGACGATCTCGAGTATCTAAGAAAATCCGCTCCAACGTTGCGTTCAATCCTGTGTAAGTGGAGAACTTTGGTTCTCCCCAGCGCTTCCTTTTCCCTTTATCCTTGTCCCCACCCGAGCTTTCGCCGAGTAATCTTCCATCCTTAGTCATGCTTACTTCCTGGGACCTCATGTCCAAACATGCATCCTCTTGTCGAAGAAATCTTTCAGCTTCATGAAAGAATTCCCCAATATCCAACGGTGGGTCCCGTACCAACGATACTTTGAACTCCGAATTATCTCTGACTCCCGATACCGCAGCCATCAGAACCATTGATGGATCTGGCCGATCCACCGAAGCAACTGCTGCATTAAATCGAGTTAAGAATGTCCTGAGCGATTCATCTGCCCCCTGTTTGACTGATGTTAGTGTCATCACGTTCTTTGGCCTTTTTATGTGAACTCGAAACTGACTTAAGAACTTGTCCACCAGTTCTGTCCATGTTCCAATGGATCCATCCTCCAGCTGTCTAAACCACATAGCAGCAATTTCAGTCAAGTACAGGGGGAAACATCGGGCCATAACCTCCTCCGTTGCCCCCAGCACTTCCATATGCCTAGTGTACCTCATCAAGTGGTCGGTGGGATCCGTCTTCCCGTTGTATACTTCCAGAGTGGGTAGTTTGAAATCGGGCGGATTCCTAGCTGTTCTGATGTTCCGGGTAAACGGACTTTTGTTAACTCCCTCTGAATCCATGTTTGTCAGACCTCCGCGAATAGTCCGCCTGATAATGTCAGCCAATCCAGTGTTTCCAACCAATCCAGACTGCCCCCCAAGTCCCCGAGGAAATTCTGGCACATATTCTTCATCACGTCCTCCTGTATTCCTATCGATGCCAGGCCGCGTAGCGTTATCCGGTATCCCTCCATGAACTGGTCCAACATCACCTGGTGGTGTGCCCCCGAGTCTAGGTCCATCTAGATTGTTAATCGTTTGTTGATTGGGAGCTGCCCCCTGCTGATTCACTCCATCTGTCCGTTGGTTGAGTTCCTCTGGTCCAGCTCCACGATCTTGAGCAACTGCAGTTCCTGGTTGTCCAAATTGCCTAAGAAGAGCCTGCATCATCTCCTCTTGTCGTTTCATCATCTGCTCTTGCATAGAATTCATCATCACTTGCATCTCGTCCCGAGTTATGTAGATGGATGCATGACCCTCTCCAGCTCCAGAAGATGCCGCTTGACTTCCTTCCTGATTGCTCCTTTCCACTGCTTGCCTCTTCGTTGGTGGTCTTGCCATTGCTTTCTAAGATCCAAGTTCCTAACTCCAAAATTCCTAATTGTTTCAATTTCTCAGTGAAAGCACCAAAGTGTTAGCGCCAAAATTGGTCACTAACCCCAAAATCCAGATGAAAGCACCAAATACCAATCACAGCTCAGAGATAGAATGTATGTAGAGAGTAATAATGTGAAGAACAGTTAAAACTGAAATGAAAGCAGTAAAGAACAACAGATTTTATAGTGGTTCGGCTAACTCCGGCCTACGTCCACTCCAGAAGTTTGCTTTTTATTGCTGTAATAATCGATTACAGTTACAAAATGGCAGAGTTGCCTTAGCCTTAGAAAAGAGAAAGTAAGAGAGCAGAAAGAAGATCCCCTTTTACTGTGCCCCTGCCTCTCTATTTATAGACAAAGATGGGTTGGACTTCCCTGGTGGGCCTGGTAGCCGAGTACCTCAGCCCAAATGGAGTGGTCTCCATATGCCGAACCATAGATGCCGAACGCTGAATGCCGAACAAGGTGTGAATGCCGAACGATCTCCTCATGCCGAACGTTGGGAGGTGAGAGGTACTGAGGTATTGAGGTACGGAGGTGCGAGGTATGGAGGTGCGGAGGTGCGAGGTATGGAGGTGCGAGGTATGGAGGTGCGAGGTATGGAGGTGCGAGATATGGAGGTGCGAGGTATGGAGGTATGCCGAACGACCCATCCAATGCCGAACGCTCCTTGATGCCGAACGATCCATCCAATGCCGAACGTCTCCAGATGCCGAACGTTGGTTAATGCCGAGCGCTCCATCCAATGCCGAACGTCTCCAGGTGCCGAACGTTGGTTAATGACGAGCGCTCCATCCAATGCCGAACGACGAACTCTCTATGCCGAATGCTCGTCCAGTGCCGAACAAGATTTATGCCGAACACTCCATCCAATGCCGAACGTCGATCTCTCTATATCGAACGCTCGTCCAGTGTCGAACATTCTTCTATGCCGAACGATCCTTCTAATGCCGAGCACTCGCTCAGTGCCGAACGATCCCTCTAAATGCCGAGCACTCGTTCAATGCCGAATGATCCCTCTAAATGCCGAGCGCTCCTGGATGCCGAACGCTCTGTGCATGCCGAGTACTCTTGAATGCTATTCGAACGTGAATAGTGAATGCCAGACGAACATGTAGTTGATTAAGTTAAACCCGTCTGTCCACGGCCTTGCCAAAAGACGGGTTAACATTAATCATACCGTGTCCATATGACTAGAAGCATGACATACAACCTTAAGAGGACTTTCTTACTACCTTATATGGGCCTCCTACCTGGGTGAAAATTAGAAATAATCACCAATCTATGAGCCCATCTTAACCAACTCAACATCCAATCGGCATTACCAACCACCTGAACGTTGGGCAATCGTGCATACATCATTAACCAGTATTACAAGACCCTGTAGCCATAAAATGGACCTGATAATGTTGATATATGGAAGTATCTTTCCCAGTCGAGACCTATTTATTGAAACCATCCTACATGCAGATTTTCCAGCGAAAATTCAACATGCTGACTACGTCAGTGTACTTTGGAAATATAACCCCCGGCACTACCTCATGAAGTGAGAATTGCGCATGGCTTCCACTAAGAGTGATGACTGCCATCAAATGCAGATGTCTTCCCCCATTCCTCAAAGAACACTGTCAATCGTGGTTAGACATACCAGTTCTACTTCTCATATTTTTGAAGGGAATGAAGAAGCTGGCAGCCAACGAATTTATCCAAAGCCCACAGCCAGTTGCTACCAATACCCATAAATGAATTCATCACCAAATCTTATTTCCAGACTTTGATAGGAGAACTGGTGGATAGCCGCCGCCGACTACACCAACATGTCCAGGCCAATATTGAGTTGATGAATCAGATGAAGGATCAACATGGCGAGATAAGGAGGGAACCTACTCCATACTCTAAATCGGAAAACTCATCTTCTATAGATGGCTACCGTGGATGCCAACTCCATAAGGCTACTTCGGAAAGGATGGCTCTGACAATATGTGCAAGCCCCATAAAACGAAGGACCAGGAACACCCGACCCCTATCGATCAAGAACTTTGATCAAATTGAATCATTTGCGTTAGACTTCCAACTGCGAAGGGCTGGACCGAAGTGCAATAGCGAGCATACGACACCGCTTCACTTATCAATGAGATTTAATCCGGTCTCTTTTGAATTATTTCTATTTCTATTTCATTTATGTTGCAAAATATGACCGACTTGAATTAAACTACTTGCAAATGATGTAGATAACCAAGTACTTAAGGTTGGGTGCAAAACAACCTAGGTGGACTATGATCAAATCATTGAGGTATCATCATGACGAGCATGATTCAACCACTCATCGGCTACTATATGCCCCTGACTGGGGGCAAGGCATCAAAGCGGAAGAGACCGACAAGGTCAGGACTCTAGTACAAAGTGGATGCAACCGACCATCCACTCATCCGCCTATGAAATTTAATTGGAAACCTGTGAAAGACTTGGAGTCATATGTCCCAACAATGTACTCTCCATCTCGTACTTGAAGCTTGCCAAAATACTTATGCTTCTTCCGATGCCCAGTAAAATTGGAATCACACCAAGGGTGGATGTGACATGACCGTCTATGCATCCAATCCTACATTAGAACTTGGGGTAATTTGAGAACATATGTTTAAAGTGGATATGATTTGACCATTCACTCTCCAGCTTGCGTCTGTGATTCGACAAAAACAATCATGCCTTAAACCAACTTCGTCAGGGCCCAAGCCTCAACTTAAAGTCATCAACGATTAACTGCCTACTCGCTAACCATCATGAGCCATCATTTCAACTCTCTTCCTCAACTCGACCGGAAGAGTGCAAAGCATAAAGTGGACGTGACTCGATCGTCTACTCTCCAACTCTTGCCCCTGACTTAAGGGAAAATTCACAGCTCAAAGTGGATGTAGTTCGACCATCCTCTCCTCTGCCTGAGCTCAAAGCTTGCCAGAACACTAATCTTACTCCTTAGGCTTAGCAAAAGTGGAATCCAAACGAACATGGACGTGATTCGACCGTCCATCAACTTAATCTTATCCTTCGTTGAGGGCGGATAAGTGGAAAGTGATCGAGATCCGACCAATCACTTATTAAGTGAAACCCGAGCTCGGGGGCCGATACACTTAAATCAAAAGGGATTGAAACACGACAATCCTCGAACAAACTCTAGTTCCCAGAATGCGAGATGGAGTACAAAATTCCAAATCCAAACTCGAGGGGGATGAACCCGTCCATCTAGGACTTCGCTTGCTAAATCGAGGTGGATGTGATCTGACCATCCACAACCTTAATCGACCTCCTATTCCCAGAGTGAGAACGGGATCCAAATGCCTAAACAGATGTGACTGACCATCTGTCGACCAACTCTAGATTCCTAGAGCACGGATTGGAGTATAAACATCAACTAACTCTAAGTCCCTGGAGCACGGACTGGAGTATAAACACTGAAAGGGTGTGACCGACCACCCATCAACTAACTCCGGATTCCCAGAGTGCGAACTAGAGTATAAACATTAAATAACTCTAAGTCCCCAGAGTGTGGACTGGAGTATAGACACTGAAATAGGTGTGACTGACCACCCATCAACCAACTCCAAATTCCTAAAGCGTGAACTGGAGTATAAACATCAACTAACTCTAAGTCCCTAGAGCGCGGACTGGATTATAAACACTGAAATGGGTGTGACCGACCACCCATCAACTAACTCCGGATTCCCAGAGTGCACTACAACAAACAAGTCTTTTTATAGCGTTTAAAAACTGCTATTAAAACTTTCTACAGCATTTCTATAAACGCCATATATCAACATGTTGTAATAAGTCTAAGAGATAGAATAGCGTTTCAAAATTGCCATGGAAAATGGACTTTTAACAGCGTTTCTGTTGCTATCTTAATCTGAAGTCCAGATAGTAAATTATGCTTAATTTGATAATTTTTGAACCTTTATAGTTGAAGATTTCATTTGAAAGCTTGTTTTAAGTGCCAAAAATTGAAGCTATGGCAAGGACGAAGGGTAGAGAACCAACAGTTCAAGCCGACTTAGAAATTTGAAGTGAGTTTCTCTCTAAAATTAATAGACATTCAAATGTTTTGTATGCCTGATTCAGAGTGTGTTTGAAGTGAGTTTTTTTATTTAATTTCAAATATCTCTTTAAGAGGTGCTAGGGAACGTTTTAGTGTGTGTGTATAATAGCACCCATTATTTCAGTGTATTATATATATATATATATATATATATATATATATATATTCAAAATCACTGAGTTTCTCAAAACAATGGAAAAGGGAATGAAATAATCAACTGGCAAAAAGTGAAAATCAATCAATACCTCTTCCACTCAGCTTCATACTGTTCTGGAATTATCTTGATTTTCCTCTCACTTCCCACGACAGCATCAAGAGCTTCCTTTTCCATGCTGGAGCAGTTTACAAACCACTGAGGTTTCACCATGGGTTCCACAACATCATTGCTTCTTGAACAAAAACCAAGGTTCATCTCATTCTTCTAAGCACCTCTATATAATTTCTGACATGATAAATCTCTTTTTAGTTTCAGTATTTACGGATTCTAACCTTCAGTGTGCCTTGAATTTTAATAATCAAAATAATTTTAAAAAATTAGTATAGTTTCAGTATTTACAGATTAGTTTAATAATCAAATAATCATTATATATCATAAATATATCAACATAATCTATAAAAAAACATAAAATTCTTAAGTTTAAAAAAAACATACCAGCACCCAGTTCGCGAAGTTGAAATACCGAGAACCGCTTGACGACCGCGAAGTTGAAATACTACTTCAGCTGCCTTGAAGAATCGCTTGAGGAATCACTTGAGGAATCGAGCCTAGAAGACGCGCTTCAGCTGCCTTGAAGGATTCTAGTGAATAAGTTGAGGAATCGAGCTTTGAGGGTTGCGAAGACTTGAGGGTTGCGGAGCTTTGAGGGTTGCAGAGCCTTGAGGAATCGAAGAACTGCTGTGATGAGGAGCCTTGAGGAAAGGGTTGCGCAGTCTTGATGTTAACGAAGAATTGAAGTGACGAGGAGAATCTGAAGAAGAAGTGAAAGTGAAAAAGGAAAAGGGGATTTGGGCGGCATAGAAAAATGTTGGAGGGAAATAAAATTTTGGACCGTGAAAATTTCTCAATCGTTATTATCAACGGCGTTAACTTATTATTGATGGTGTTAAAGACTCCCCTATATAACCATTAACTAGTTAACTATAGCAAGTAACCTCACGTGCAATCTTTACTTACTATCAATATAGCGTTTTCTTGTAGTGGTGTGAACTAGTGTATAAACATTAAATAACTCTAAGTCCCCAGAGCAACTAAAATGGGTGTGACCAACCACCCGTAAAACAACTTAAGTCCCTTAAGTGCGGACATAATACTAAAATACCAAATGGGTGTGACTGACCACCCATCAACCAACTCTAGATTCCCAGAGCGCGAACTGGAGTATAAAACACCGACTCACTCTAGTCCCGAGAGCACGGACTGGAGCACAAATGCCAAATGGGTGTGACTGACCACCCATCAACTAACTCCAGATTCCTAGAGTGCGAACTGGAGTATAAACATCAACTAACTCCAGATTCCCAAAGTGCGAACTGGATTATAAACATCAACTAACTCTAAGTCCCTAGAGTGCGGATTGGAGTATAAACACCAACTGGGTGCGACTGACCACCCAACAACTAACTCTGGTCCCGAGAGCGCAGACTGGAGTATAAAGACCAAATGGGTGTGACAGACCACCCATCAACCAACTCTAGTCCTCAAAGCTAGGATTGGAATATAAATACCAAAAGTGATGCGATTCGACTGTCTATCTATCAATTTTGATTCCTCAGCAAGTCCTGTAGTATAAAAAGTGGATGTGGTTCAACCTTCCGCTTTCCAACTCTACCCTCACTTGGGGGCACACTTATCACAAGAAATCGGATGCGATCCGACCATCCAGCACTAAGTGGGCACGACAGGACCGTCCATGCAACAACTCTTGTCCTCAGCATGGGACCCATAACATAAATTTATAGGGATGCACTCCAACCCTACAAGACAAAGTTGCTTCCTTGATTCGACAGGGAGACGCAGATTCGCTAAACGGGCCTAGCTGGATGTCCTATTCTGAATTGTTATTACTACCATCCAACCGCAAATGAACGTGGCATGACCGTTCATTTGCTAACTCTCGCCTGTGATCCGACGGATTGTGTGCGCAACATGGACGGGTGTGACCCAACCATCCACCAATCAATTCCTTCCTACAATTTAGTAGGAGAAACATCAAATTAAAGTTGTCATAGTGTGACCGACCACACTTCGACTTTCTCCATTGACTAGTGCTAGAGGAATTAATCGAGGAAAATGTGGTCCGACCATTATCTGCTAAAACTCTTAGTCCTTAGAGTGCAAACATGGATATAAACATCAAATAGGTGTGATTAATGGCCCTTCAACTCACTATGATCCCCAAGGTGCGGCTACAAGCATAGATAAACAAATGAATGTGACTCGACCATTCATTCACCAACTCTAACCTAAACTCGACATGAGGAGTATAAACTCACTACAGGTGCAATTAGACCATCCACGAACTAACTCTGCTAACCCAAGACTGGGGGCAGAAGTACAAATCACCGAAAGAAGAGAAAGGTGACTCGCTACATCTTTAGCTTAGCGTCCTTTAAAACTTAAGGCAACGACTACAAGGAGACCCTAATGCTAACCAATCAAAATGATGCTCGAAGTTTTGAGAAACCAATTATATCATACCGTCGGATCGACGGGCAATATCGATATGCACCTTTCATATCATACCATTGGATCGGCAGAAAATGAGGTCCGTGCATTCTGCATCATGTCGTTGAATCGACGGTCAATATTGATCCTCTTCGACTACAAATCGATGTGACCCGAACGTCCATTGAATACCTTTGACCAATAGAGCATGGATAGAAGAATAAACCATGAAGGAGTGTGACTTGACCATTCGTCCTCCGTCGCCTTCCTTCGATCCATTCGAAAAAGCGTGAAACCGGATGGGCATGACCTGACTGCATTTGAGCTGACATTATCCCTAGTTTCGATAGGAGAATGTAAACCGAACTGGATGTAGTTAATTGCCTAACTCCAAAAGAATGCAATGTGGCCATTCATTCTTTGAATTTTACCATGATTCGATTAAAAGAGCAATTCAAAACAAGTGCAACCTAAACATCTGCACACCAATTCTTGCCCTAGATTCGGCAAGGGAAGCATCAATCCCGCATTGGATCTGACTGGACGATTCACTCTTTAGTTTCTGCCTAGAGTATGGCGACATAAGCAGCGAAGTGAATTTCATTAACCGTCCAGAACTTAGCTCATGTTTGAATGTTGGCGAGGTAACGAAGTATTCTACCTAGAGGAAAGAACTAGGACAGAATGCAGGATAAGGCACAACTCAGCCTTCCATCGGTTAACTCGATCCTATGGTTCAATAGAATAGAATGCGAAATTGAAGCGGACATTATCTACCTTGCCACTTATTGAGATATTCCCCAAACATGGGGGCACGCGCGAGAAATAAGATGGATGTAATTTGATCGTTCATCAAACAACTCTGGCTCTTACAGCTTGGACTATAGTATAAACACAGCAGAAGCTAGGCTCGATCATTCGCATAATACGCCGATCAACCCAAGACTAGGGGCACGAGTCTGATCATCCAAGAGCTGGATACGACTACTCAATCCTATAGCTCATGCCTAGTATTTATAATAACTTGAAGTTATGACCGAGAGGATGCTTAGAGGTAGAATCATTAGATCGACGTCCGGACTTATGGGCAACTGATCACCATTCTGACCCTTTTGATGAGCAATGGATCGCGGGTACAATGAATGGAAAGCGCATTGCTCGGAAACAAAAGTAGATTCAAACTCATAGCTGGAGCCAGTTATGCTGCAGCACGCGATACAAGGCTAAACTCTACTAAGCCTTTGATTCAACATCCCTACAAGCCTGATCATTTACCATTGCAAATAAGCACATAAAGCGCCTACAACCCATCACGAGTACTAAAGATTAGATCACCACTCAATGCAATGATGACGAAAGAGTAAACTGCGTTGCTCCGACTGAATCTTGATGTGTTCGCTTGGACTCAACCTCATATATACATATGGACTCTCACCAGCTATTGAGAACCCTGCGTTAAATGTCGACTCGAGGCATGTATCGGTGAACAAAAATGATACGACGTGGATCCAGAGGGATCTGTTGCACTTAAAGAGGAGGTGAATTTACTCAAAACCGATGAGTTCCTCGACCCAAAATGAGTATCCAATCCTTTACTTATAAGAAAAACGAACGGAGAGTGGCAGACGTACGCCGACTACTCAGATTTGCATAAGTCATGACAAAGCACAACCTTCCACTTCCAAGGATCAACCAACTGGTAGATCGACCATCGGACATGAATTGCTCACTTCCATGGACACAAAACTCCAGATACAATCAGATACTGAAGCATGTCCCAGACCAGGAACACAACAGTTTCGTTACTGAATTGGGCCTATAGTGCTATGTTGCAACCCCTGGATTCAAACTTGAGAACGCTTATGCTACTTACCAAAGGACGATTAACAGATCATTCAAAAATTAGATCGGCCGATCGATGAAAGTAGATGTGGTTAATATGCTCGTGAGATCACGACTATCAAACGACCACATCGATGACTTGGCAAAGATATTCAGTGCTCTCCAAAAAATGCAGGATGAAACTAGATCCTTTGAAATGCTCTTTCACCATTACATCAGAAAGATTCTTTGTTTTCATCATCAATTCTCGTGGAATCAAGGCTAATTTCTAGAAAATTCCGACAATTAGAGACACCCATGTACCGAGGACAACCAAGCAGGTACAGAGCCCAAGTCGAAAGATTACCGTCCTAAGTTGATTCAACTCTAGTACCATCTACAAGTGAATTCTCTTCTTCAACCTGACTAAGAGAGGGAAGAGAACTTTTAGATGAACTAAGAACTACGTTGATGCAATTCCAGCTCTGATAGATCGCTTAAAGAGACATCCCATTTTACCCAAACCTTTGGATCGTGAAGATTTATACATCAATTGGGCCATGTCAACACACGCCATAAGCATCGCAATGCTATGTGAAGAGAAACGAATCCAAAGACGAGTATATGATGAAGGCGGGCTATTGACATGCTCACCCCGTTAACTTCTATATCGACCAACCGTTATGATAGGTCCAATAGCAACCTTAGATGTTTGAAAAGTTACTCAAATGGAGTATCAAGCTAAGCCAATTTGATATCATTTATCTCCCTCGGAGAGCTCTCCATGGTCAAACATCAGCATACTTCATATCTGAATTCACTACATCAAAAGCCTTAATGCTAAGAAAAATATTTACTTTACTGATAGACACTACATATATAGATAGTTTAACGGATCCTTATGAGATGGAAAACCCCGTAACATCTCCTAAATTACTTGTACACTTATTTCTCATGATATTGATTTAACTTACATAAGAATTTTTAGTTCTGATTTGAGTGTTTTATCTTTTCATTGCGCTCGGGTCAGTCTGGATATTTCAGTGTTTGAAGACGTTATTCCTTGAAGATGAAGATGGAGTTTGGCGTTCTTATTTACTATTATTATTTTGCTGCATTATTTGGTATGTTTGTTTATTGTACTCTGATTATTTGTAAAATGAAAGTTTAATTTATATTGTAAAACAGCTTCATGAACTATTGTGATTATTATATTTTGTCATTTCACTGTGAGATTCTGATTATTGTTTTCTTCTTTTTATTTTCTTTATTAACCACATTGATTATTTGTCTTTTGGACTGTTTGAGTCAGACATGTGTGGTTTATTGTCGACTTAAACTGTCCAAAATGGCAAGTCATCACAGCATTACTGGGTTCACATTAAAAAAATAAAAAATATTAAACCAAATTAGCATTTTCAGAATAAAATGCTATTCAATTGTACAATTTATAATATGCTAAATTAAAATAGTATTACACCAATCTAATGTTATATACCTGCATATAGAACAAAAATACTATATTTACCACAAATTTATATACATATAGCATTGTAGTTTATACTTCAATAAAAAACAATGGACGACGGCACTGCCTCCTCTACCATCATCGTCGTCCATTCGTTGCCGCCTCCTCCACCATCGGCATCATATAGTCTACATCAAAAATAAAATCTCATGCTCATTCTCGGACTCGGATTCTCGCAACCACAAATGTCATCACCCACCAGCCGTCGCCATCGTCGACCATTCCATCGTCATCGCCTACCACGCAACTATTGTCATTGTTATTGAATAAAAATAAGTCACATTTGAGATTTGAAGTTTGTCGTTTTGCCAAAAAAAATTGACCCACGTCCTTCTTTCAAAAAACCCTAAATTATGTTTTCCAGCCTATTGTCCTGTTTTATTATTATTACGATTATGTCATATAGAATGGACCAATCTTATCAAAAATTCCATAAAACATTCACGATTCTAGTAAAAGTTATTGAATATTTATTTCGGATCACTAGTTAATGACCGTGGATCCTAACCTTATTTGTTTCTATAAGTTTAACGCACTTCGAAAATATCACATCTATAGTACTTTGAACCTTATAAAGGCTATAATTTTTTATAGAAAAATCAAATTTAATAATCGTTTTTACAATTGAATCATAAATTTTGTAAGTTTTTTAATAACATATATTATTGATATGTAAAAATCATTTAAAAACACATTTTTATATAAATAGTTATAGCTACACTGAGTAGATGCAGCTGTATAACTGTATCTAACAGATGACAATAATTTAATGAATCAAAACGATGCTTCAAATCGATGCAAAAACAGTTGCTTTATACATAAGTGCATAAGTGTATCATTCTAATGTAGCTATAATTGTATATGGTAGATGCAATTATAGTTGCACCTCTGAAGTATAGGTAAAATTGAATCCAAATAATGCAATCATATAACATCAACGAGTTACGGTTCAAACAACTTTTGTGAGATGCAGTATTAATTGAATATCGATATTGTAGTTTTAACTGCTTTAGAATTTGCCACTTAAAACTGCATTAGCAGTACAGTAAAAGCTGCATGCCATTGATGCAGTTTTAAATGGATCTCTTAAATATAGTTAAAATTGTATCTAAGTGATGTAGTTATAACTACGTTAGTGAAATACAGTTTTAACTATATTTCGATGATTCAGTTTATCATTGCATGAATGTTGCATCTTCCATATGCAATTATAACAAGATCAATATGTTATAGTTATAATAGCATATGGGAGTTCAGTTTTAGTTGCATCGATAATTTAAAACGACATCAGTTTTTTTTATGCTTTTAAAAACTTTTAAACAATTCAAAAGCATTTTATTTTGCTTATTTAAAAGCATTTAAAGACAATTTTGATACATGAAATTGAAATGTATTAATTTGTAAGCTTTTATGATGAACACAAATCATTTACACGCTACTTATATATATTTAAAAAATAGAATTTCAAAATTTTGAATTTTTTAATGACAAGAGTAATTGATGTCTCTAGGAGCAAATACAGAACCTCTAAAAGTCTTAAACACGATATAGAGATCTTATCATTTAAACTGGTAGTCTTGCTTATACATAATATTTATCATCGAAAAGATCGTAAAATTTATGATTTAATGATGAAAACGATTCATCGAATCATTCATTCTACAAAAAGTTGTTACATTCTAAATTTTAAAATTAAAATAACATCTCAAACGAATGTTAGAAGAAGAACTACCATCAAAGGAATCAAAATGAGCAATGACTTAATTTATGAATCATAGAGAAATGATGTTTTGTTAACTATGGTAGATAATAGGGATCAAGCGTCCAAAATCCGATATGGTTATCATATCATAACAAGGGTTAAGACTATAATTTTGGAATGAACAATTTTCCTGAAAGCCTAAATTTGAAATTATTAGCTTAATCTATAACAGGGCCTAAATTTACGTGTATAAGATACTGGGATGATCTCATAAATTCCCACAAAATTTCACACACGTACGTACATGTTGTAGCTCATAAATCTGACAAGTTGCATCATCTTCATCATCAAATATTTACATTACAAGCCAGAGCAAGTTAAAAAAACTGCCTATCCTAGTTCAAATATTAGCTTGTAGAATCTTGCTGAATTAAGACCATATAAACTGCGTAAACTTTTCTAGTCTAATCAGGTTAGTTCAGAAACTGCCTACAATTTTTAGAATTGCAGTAACATGGGATTTTCTCTCCTTCATCCTCGCTGTTAAAATGGTAATCATAAGTAATCTCCTCTCCAGGATTTATATCCCTTGTTGCAAAAAAAACCACCTGCAATGCAACAAAATATACATATCGCAGATTAGAAATCCATCTCAAGCTTGCATAGGGATACTTCTGGCTTGTATTCACCAACTTCTCTATTTTTAGCTTTCTAAGTTGCTTTTCTTAATGTTAGATAAGCAACCTAGTGCTTTCAGCTTACAATTAATACACATTTCAAGTTTACTTCTAAATATCTTTTGAGAAATTTATCAAACTGGCACACATCCCCTGTTTTACCATCAAATAAGGTTAAATATGGAAGAAAACAAAAGGCTCACCTTCTTCTCACTTCTTACGGTTATTATTTTGGCAACACAGTTCGGCTGGTAATATCAAATAGTGCAAGACAAAAGGTAGATTATCAGAATATGGAATAATAAACATATATCTTTTTCAAGGAAGTTAAGTTAGTGCAGAAAATGAACAATTACAGAACCTGGCACGAGTGGTTGACAAATCTTGCAATTCCTCCTTTACGAGTAGCATCAATAATGTTATCTTTATCGATCTTGAAGAAGTAACAAGCGCTCTTATATTGTAGCCTGTTGCTCGCCTCATATTCCTTCTCTCTTTTGTCAGCAACCTTTTGGCCTATGATCTCACCAACATACTCAACTACCTGTAAAGGCAATCATTTGTAATACATATGCATGACAAAAATTACATATATTTATATTTGATGTGAAACAATGCAAAAGATATACCATGGTTCCACGGTTTATTAACTGTGATGAATAAAGCCCAAAGGAGTGGATGCCAGATTTATAAACAACCAAATTTTTCCAAGCCTTAGATTGTTTATAGCGGACATACTCTTTTTGTGTCTGAAAATTAGAATATTGGTCCATTAGTAAACTTCTGTAGATGAAATTTAAGATTGAATAACACTTTTTCCTAATTTAGTAATTGACAAAATATGAAAGCTAATGCCTCTAACACATACCAACCTATACTTTCAAGAAATAAGATGCAAGAAACTCTATTTCACAAATCACGGTATTAGCATACAAAAAGGAAAGCTATAAATTACCTGGTTCAGATGGATGGCATTAGCATCCAATTTCTTAGAGTATCGGTGATTGTTACAGAAGTCCTGCAAATATATACTTCAATGATGTATTTATGCACGTAGATTTTTGAAATGAATAAGAAAACACACTGTACTCGTGTTTACATGAAAAAAGAATACTTGCACATGTACCACAATTATCAGTACCTGAGCCATTTCAAGTAAATTCATCTCATCAAGCTTAAAGAAACAGTATAAAGTTGGAGGCAGAAACCTACCGTCATTTCATAATCAGTATCTGATGATGATGGTTTAACTGTTGTTTTTCTGCATGAGGTTAGAGAATTTATGTGAGCCCAGGCATTTATCTGTTCCTGTGAAACAATGCATCTTTTTCCTCCAAATGCATTCCTTGCAAGATTGTGGTTAAAAGATTCTGCACTTTTCAGACCATTAAAACCCTGTGATGTAAGTAGAAAGGTAACTACTTTATGCAGTATACACTTTACTGAGGTATTCATACAAATGCATCTAATATACAACAAATACCTCTGTGCGAGCACATCTAGATTTGGGATCTTTTACTATCTCGCTTTGCAAAGGACCCTGAAATTGTACATATAAAAGATAGTAAATTTGTAGAAGAAATACTGACATAAGACCTTTTAAATTTCCTAAGTTACTGATAAGAGGTATTTTAAGAAGATATTCCATAGTGAAATTTCTTTCTTAGTAACATTGATTTGGTAGATTATATTTCATATAGAAGTGTGCTTAAGAAGGAAACAATTAAATAATATATTAGGAGTGAAGAATCTACATCCAGATGGAACAGAAACAGATAGCATTAACTAATATATGAAAGTTACCACACACACAGTACATGTTAGTGATAACCGTGATGGATGTTTCGGGTAGGATATTTTTTGCACACAGAGTCTTAGACAGACTATTTCATGTATATAAAAATACAGAATTTAGAAAATTGTATAAATTTGGATTAATATTCGTAACAGTTGATGGAGGACATTTTTTATTTGAGATACTGGAAAATGTTGCTTATTTGTATGAGAAAACAAAGCTTGTTTCCATAACACATAAATTATATTTTCTATAGCATAAAAATGTCCCAAAAACCTCTGATAGATAAAAATCAGAAAAGATAACTACAAAAATAATCCCCTTGAAATTACTTGCAAACTTATTACAAATATAGGTTTCATTTTGAGGTGCTAGAAAAATGCATAGACGAATTAATGGAATGTGCATGTGCATTTTCTGAATTTCTCGTGCATTTATGGAGAATTATACATGTCATATCATAAATGCGCCTGTACACATTCAAAATAAAATTGCAAATATGTGTTCCATGAATGTGCATGTACAAATTCAAGAAATGTACATGCACATTTCATAAATGTGTTTTATGCATCTCAAAATGAGGCATATATTTATAATTAGTTCAAACGTGAGCCTATTTCAGAAAGCTTACATCAGTGAAGAACCAAATCAGTATTACCACAGTAGGGGCATTTTGCTTAATCTTGTGCAATAACAACAAAACTATATGTCACCGACGAAAACATTCACTATACTTGTATTGCATAAAGTATGAAAGTCAATTAGGGATCACCAACACATTGTTATCGATGTGTCTTCAAACAAACAGGAAGAGTCAAAGAGTTTGTCGTGTACAGACCTAAAAACATAAAACTTAATTTTCAACTTCGCTTATGCAAAACGTGTTTTTACGAGTATTTAGAAACAGAAAATTCTATAGGTAAGAATGATGGTGTTAAGACTTAGTTATGTCATCGCACAAACAAAAAACTACTTATTAGAAACAGAAAACTATTTATTAGAAACGGAAACTTCTATAGTAGATTCTTAATAAATCACGCAATATAATTGAGGTACAAGCAATATGAAGATTAATGAGGCAAGAAGGAAAATATGAATCGAATAAACCTATACTATTCTGATAGTGTAGCATTGTTTGTTTACTACTCATACGTGTAGTTTCTTGCATGCTCTTGAAGCATCTGAAAAAGGGTTAGAATCCATAGAAATTTGTAACGACCCGTAAATTTCGATAATTTAATTTAGTTAATTTAATAAGATTTTGATAATTAAATACTGAAAGAAATAAAAATTTGTTAATTAATAATAAAATAATAACAAAAAAATGAAAAAGTAACAATGTTAATTAAAGTTAATCATTAGCAACTTGAATGAAATTCCAATTAATTGAAATAATGTAAATGTTATAACTTGGTTATAAAATTGAATGTAAGTAAATAAATGTAAATGTTGTATAAACTTATGAATTAGTATATAATTAATGATAATTGGATAAGAACAGTGTTATGTAAGCAATTGTACATTTGTTTGTTAATAATAACTTATAGGTGTAATTAAAAGTTAATGGTAACAATTATTGTATATTACCTATTTATTTAGCCTGTTAATTTAAATTAGAAATAAATTTCAATAAATGTAATTAAATATTATGTTAATATAAATTAAGTTAATATTTGGAAATAATGTTAATTTTATTCATAATATGATAATTGGGAATAAAAAGAATGGAAATCAAGATTTATTAATTTATTGAATTTAAATTATAATAAATTGGATTAATTGCAATTAAATGAAATTAAATATTTAAATATTACGTAAATGGAAATTAAGATGATATTGAGAAATATTAATGTACTCAAATATAAACCAATGTTAGTTATATCCTTACCATAATAAAAACTTGAATAACAAGGTTTAAAAATTTAATAAATGGATTTATTGGAATTTCAATTGATAATTTATGAATTTACTGAAATTGAAATTAAATACTGTAATTGGTAAATTAATTAACTTTGAATTGATATCTAAATTGTTTAAAGTATTGTAATTGTTTGAGAAATCAAAAATGATAAAATTTGTTAATTATGGAATTGAAATTGAAAATTTTGATTTAATTAATTTAATTAACGTGAAAATAGTCATTTTGGCCACCGACTCGGATTTCGACAAAACCAGTTTCATCGGATCCGTGACGGTAAATTATTGTAGGATTTTAAGTTTCGTAGCAATCGGACTTTCGTTTGATAGAACGGACTCTAAACACCTTGAAATCAATTTAATTGAAATCAATTTGAAATAAGCTGATTTTATCATAACTTCTTCATACGATGGAATTAGAACCTAAAACCGGTTGCATTGAGTTTAAAATATTTGAAAACATCTATTTTGATATATGGTTGACCCAATTTCGTTCCGGAGACAGAACGGGTTTTTCGGGTCGTTTATAGTTCAACTTTCAAACCGATTCGATCCATTTGTTCTCATTACTGATCTGCCTATATATATCCGATTATAAACCCTAGCAGCCTTTTTATTTCTCATTTCTGTACGTACAGAAATTTCTGTTGCTCCTCTTTCTCAATGGCAGACAAACCAATTCCCAAATTGCAAATTCAAAATCAAATCCAAATCCAAAACTCAAACTCCTCAAACTATATCGAATTATATATCAATTTGAAGCTCTCGACGAGCGCATCTCATATCTGTAATTCGTTTTTCAATTTGAATCACCGTGTGTCGAGAAACAAAGGTTGAACCTCGGCCGTCCATAGGCCATCGCCTCGTTTAACGGTGGATCTACGTCGTGGACTCGATCGGAGGGTATAGACGCGAAGAGGGTGTCGAGGCAATTCCATCCATACGGTCGCTTTGGGTTGCAGGTTGCCGGAATCGTCGGAATTTGGCGATGTTTTATGCGGCGTCGGTGGAGCTAGAGGGGGCCGGAGGCCTCGGCGTGGTGGCCGTAGGCGCGGGTTGAGGAGGCGGGACCGGCGGCGTCGTTTGATTGTTTGGAAGGCGTGTGTGAGGCGACGAAAATTGGTTGAAGCAACGATTGATGGCGGTTCCGGTCTGTGAACGAGCAGGGTAGGGTTCGACAACGAGAGGTGACGTGGCTATCTATATTATTAATTTATTTATTTACCTTATATTGAAGTTCAAACGTTCTAAATTACATAATTTTCGCATACGATGTCCGATTCACGCGCGGTTTCTTTTGTTAGGATCGTATTGAAATTCCGGACAATTTGACGCTGGTTTGGATGAATTCTAAGACTGTTCGAATTTAAGCCTTTATTTGGATTTAAATTCAAAGGTGGGTGTTTTAACCCACTCACAACTTCTAAAATTTCTTATGTTAGTTAAATTAATTGTTGATGTGAATTAGAAATTTATTTATGGCTATTTGATCTATTTAAATGATCATCTCAGTTAATTTGAATTTATTTGAATTAAATCGTTATTTAATTTATTATTGAATATAAATTGCCAGTTAAATACCTGTTATTGATTATCAGTTCTATATTGATATTTACTGATTGATTTGAATGATGATTGTGATGAATGTTTGATTTGTTGTTTTGGATGAATGGATATTGTATTTTATGTCGTTATAAACTACAAGTTCACTATGGGTTGAAATGATACATACCCGAATGATCAATAGATTAAAAAAAATCGTTATGGGTTGAAATGATAGACTCGAGCAACTTTATGGATTTTGTTATTAAATTCGAAATTGCGGTTTGAAATGATATATAACCGTAAAATTTTAAATTGCGGATTGAAATGATAAATATCTGTATCACTTGACCCTAGGGTAGAGAATTATATACGGACACCGGATTGGTTAAATTAAATGATTTTAAAATCCTTAATTTTCGAATTTAACTAAATGATATTTTGAAATTAAATTTGATTTATGTAAATTGAAGTATTATTGGAAAAATCAAGTTTATGATGAAATGTAAATTGGTTTAAAAGGAATTGCTTTAAGAAATTAAATTGAAAGTTTAATGTTAAACTTTTAAGTATAAATGAAATTCTATCGAAATTAAGTTATTGAAGTTGTTTGAAAATAA
This sequence comes from Allium fistulosum, assembly GCA_030737815.1. Classification (NCBI taxonomy): domain Eukaryota; kingdom Viridiplantae; phylum Streptophyta; class Magnoliopsida; order Asparagales; family Amaryllidaceae; genus Allium; species Allium fistulosum. The sequence goes on along the minus strand of CM060904.1, from coordinate 338,067,269 downwards.
CTTTGAAATATTTTGAATTACAACGGGATGAAATTCCATAGTTTATTGAAACTTAATAATTAAAGGTTTGAAATTTGGTTTGTGGACTTGGAAATTTAAAATGGCTCAAATGTGTTGAAATGGAATGAATAGTTTAATTTGATATAAATTCCAAATTCATGTTTTAATATAAACTGTTTTAAAAATATATTATTTCAAAATTTCAAATTATTAAATTTTCAAAGCATTAAACTTTTTTTTTACCTGTATTAATTTTATTAAATCATTTTAACCTATTTTAAACCATTTAATTTATTTAAACTAATTAACCTATTTAACTTATTTTAAATCTAATTAATCTATTTTAAAGCTAGTTAATCCATTTTAATTATATTTAATCTATTTTAAATCTATATTAACTATTTATAACTATTTAAAACTATTTTCTTCTAAATTCCAAACTAAGTAAAAGGGATGGGTTTATATTCAAATTCTCAATTTTTAAGTGAATATGATTAATGATGCTATAACCTAAGTTGGGATTTAAATAACATATTTGGTTTAATATGATAATTTTGAAATGAGAGTTTAGCCTATTTCGGAAATATGACTTTTGAATGGAAATATAATTTCGAACTACGATTTCAAATGTGATATGATTTCAAAGGTGAATATGATTTTGGAAGTAAGTAATGATTTCGAAAGTGATATGATTTGAATTGAATATGATATTTTGATATCAATTATGAAATTGTTTTGGAAATGTAAAAGAACCATCCGGTGTGTAATAAGCGATTGGTTGTTAAAGAGACCGGGATCGGATATTGTCATACTCTTTGTCGATACCGAAAACAACTTTGACAAATGTGTACGCGATGGAGATTTCAAAATGAAGTAGGATGGTGGCGACAATCCTAAAGGTATATACGTGGACCTGACTCCCATGAGTTAGCTTAAGGTGGCTAAACCATGAGCAATTGACGGGCTAAGTGAGGTCATTCCTTCGATCGGGCACATTCCATCGATACTATATTCTGACTTTGCGATTTATTTGGTGGCCACCCTCGATTTTTTTTATTCGGGAGTGTGTTTCGAGTTGGGCGGTAGTTGCGGCTATGCGTTACCAACAGTCCGGAAGTCTAATTGATATATCTACCCTGGCATTGCCTAGTTGTGTCGGGTCACCTACTCTAGCGCGTCTTCTACGAGTTTGTTTTATGTCGTACCTATGTGGTATCCTCTAGCGGCTCCAGTTTACGGGGAGTTACGGTACTGTATAGACTATTGACATTATAAAATGTGTTAAGGAGGATATGGGTAACGCCTTAACGCTATTTTAATATTTTTACTTTACTGTAGACATATTATGATAGTGTATTATACTACATGGTAGATAGTTTAACGTATCCTTTGGAGATGTGAATCTCGAACATCTCTTAAGTTACTGCACTCACGATAGACACTGGATATGAGATGTCAAACCCCGTAAACATCTCCGACGCCGTTTACACTCATATTTATTTACCGTTGATTTAACTCACATAAGATCTTTCAGTTCTGAGTCGAGTGTTTTGTCTTTTCAATTCGCTCGGATCAGCCTGAGCATTTCAGGATTTAAAGACCTTATTTCTAGAGGACGAAGACGAAGATTTGTACTACTATTATTTACTATAATTATTCCACTACATCATACTGTTCCGCTGCATTATTATTTTTTATCTCTGATATATGTAACTCTAATTTTGTATTGTATAAGTATAATCAAATGTTTTGTATACGGCTTCATGAATTGTTATTTGATTATTATATTTTGTTATTCCGCTGCGGGATTCTGTTTTTGTTTTATTTCTTTTTCTTATTCACCCCAATAAAAATCCACCCTTCTGTATGGTTTGAGTTGGTACGTATGTCTGCTTAAAACGTACAAAAAGGCGGGATGTTTCAGTTGGTATCAGAGCTTGGTTTAGCGATAAACCTTGGCTTTGTGGGGTTTGACTCTTTAAAAATATGGTAGTAATACCCTAGAATGAGTCCTTGAGAGTATACGTATATATGAGATAGTGTATTTGTTAGTGTTATAAATTGTTTTATATTGTGTTAATTTGTTCCGTTTTGTATTTATAAATTTTGGTCGGTGCATAGGACGCTATGACATCGATAGGGATTTCTAAACACTTAATAGGACAGACCGACACAATATTGTTTTGAAATATAGGTAAATGAAATAATTTTACCTATTGTATATTTTTATATATAAAATAATGATTTATAAATTATATATTTGGTTGTAATATATCGGTTGTTAGGTAGTGAAATTTATAAATATAGGTTGGAAATAAGATTTGAAAATAAAATAAATGAAAATTGGAAATTTATAACTTAAGTTCCGGGATTTTGGAAATTTCTTTCAAAGGATTTTTGAATATAATATTAGTATTATTTGGAAGTATTTTCTGATATAAATATTTCAATATAATTTGAAAGAATTGTTTTAATGAAAATTTTGGAAAGAAATAAGTTTTGTACTCCCCTCCTTGTCGCTGGAAAATAACTTCGGTGATGAGTGCATGCATCATCGACGTTCATTTTCGAGTTTCAAAGTGGGAAGACTGTTGTAATAGTTTTACTGCACAATTGTTTTGATAATCTTAATTTTGAATTCCAATTTTGATTCGATATATATAAAAGATATAGATATGATTATTTTGAATAATTGAAATGGAACCCGGCATTTAGTTCTTAAGTTTCTATGAATTAGAGATTTCAATTATTGAAATGGAATAAAAAATTTAACTATTTAATAATTGAAACTTCTAAATGAAAATAAGAAATTATATGCTAAGTTATAACTGAAATATACAAGGAATTTAAAATTTGTAACTTGTAAACGAAAAGAATATGAAAATAAGAAATGATAACTATTGAACCTTAAGTTAATTAGAATAAGTAAGTCAAACTTATGTAACTTTCAATTGCATTCTTAAAGACATATATATATATATATATATAACTTACCAATTATAAAAGTTGAAATGTTAAAAGAATATGTAATGAAAATTTTACAAGTAAAACTTATGCAATGGAAGTGTTCAATGAAATTTACTTTTATAAATAAGAAATTTGATATGAAAATAGTTATAAACTTGAGTTAAAGTTGTAATACTACTAATTAAATGAAATAGAAAATGAGTACGGTAAGTAAAGGATTTTGAACTTAATTTAATATTGAAACTATTTATAATTAAAGTAAATAATAAAATGAATGTAAACAAATGAAATTAAGTAATAAATGAATAAAATGAATGTAATGCAATAAAAGAAATTGACATGATATGAATAAATGAAAATGAATTTTTGTAAGTAATAAAGGAAAAATAAATGAAATAAGCACTGAATGAATGAATGGGAATAAAATTTTGTAAGAGATAAATGTAAGTTAAAGAAATAATCCTTGTATGAATGAAAAGAGAAATAAAAACTGTAAATGTTGTGAAAAGAAATTAATAAGAATAAACTTAAATAATGTTAGAATCTGTTGTTTGTTTGGTTTATGGATTGTTTGGGATATGATATTTCTAATTGTTTAAGATGTATGAATAATCTATTGAGTTTATCTAAGACTGTTGAGTAAATGGTATACTTAGTGGTTATTTGTCATTCTATGTGATTAAAAGTATCTAAATCCGTACAAACTATTTGTTTGTTGCTATAGATGGATAGTTGATTTTATTGATTTCATATGATGATTGTATGTTGTAGTTACAAGTGATTGTTGTTTTATATTGATTTGTTTGTTAGTGGTTGAAACAACTTTAAATATTTCATTTTATATAATTATTAACTATTTTAGATTATATAAGTGAAATTCAGGTTATGGAAGCAATTGCTACTGCTTTTGGTTTCATAATTAAGAGTTATTTGCCCGACAAATAAGTACGTTCTCGGATTACGGTTTTATAACGATATTATATTGTTTTTCCCGCTGTTGGGATATATTATTTTAAAAATTTTGATATATATTATTATTATTGATATTATTATTTTCTCCCGAGCCTCTCCGTACAAAGGAGACTGCCGAATTTTTTCGATAATTTTGGACTTGGAAAATTTTGAGAAATGTCTTCCAGACTTTGTTAATTTGATTATAAAAGGATTTAATCGTTATAAATTGATATCATTTATTTAAATTATTTAATTTTGTAAATTATTTGTTTATGAATTTAATATTTTGAATAAGATATATTGATTTCTAAATTCTTCTTTTCTCTCATTTTTCCTTTTCGGGGACGAAAAGTTTTGAGTGGGGGAGAGTGTAACGACCCGTAAATTTCGATAATTTAATTTAGTTAATTTAATAAGATTTTGATAATTAAATACTGAAAGAAATAAAAATTTGTTAATTAATAATGAAATAATAACAAAAAAAGAAAAAGTAACTATGTTAATTAAAGTTAATCATTAGCAACTTGAATAAAATTCCAATTAATTGAAATAATGTAAATGTTATAACTTGGTTATATTGAATGTAAGTAAATAAATGTAAATGTAGTATAAACTTATGAATTAGTATATAATTAATGATAATTGGATAAGAACATTGTTATGTAAGCAATTGTAACATTTGTTAACTTATAGGTGTAATTAAAAGTTAATGGTAACAATTATTGTATATTACCTATTTATTTAGCCTGTTAATTTAAATTGGAAATAAATTTCAATAAATGTAATTAAATATTATGTTAATATAAATTAAGTTAATATTTGAAAATAATGTTAATTTTATTCATAATATGATAATTGGAAATAAAAAGAATGGAAATCAAGATTTATTAATTTCTTGGAATTTAAATTATAATAAATTGGATTAATTGCAATTAAATGAAATTAAATATTTAAATATTACGTAAATAGAAATTAAGATGATATTGGGAAATATTAATGTACTCAGATATAAACCAATGTTAGTCATATCCTTACCATAATAAAGACTTGAATAACAAGGTTTAAAATTTTAATAAATGGATTTATTGGAATTTCAATTGATAATTTATGAATTTACTGAAATTGAAATTAAATATTGTAATTGGTAAATTAATTAACTTTGAATTGATATCTAAATTGTTTAAAGTATTGTAATTGTTTGAGAAATCAAAAATGATAAAATTTGTTAATTATGGAATTAAAATTGAAAATTTTGATTTAATTTATTTAATATTAATTTATTTAATTAACGTGAAAATAGCCATTTTGGCCACCGACTCGGATTTTAACAAAACCAGTTTCATCAGATCCGTGACGGTAAATTATTGTAGGATTTCAAGTTTCGTAACAATCGGACTTGTCGTTTGATCGTACGGACTCGAAATACCTTGAAATCAATTTGAAATAAGCTGATTTTATCATAACTTCATACGATGGAATCAGGACCTGAAACCGGTTGCATTGAGTTTAAAATATTTGAAAACATCTATTTTGATATATGGTTGACCCAATTTCGTTCCGAAGACAGAACGGGTTTTTGAGTCGTTTATAGTTCAACTTTCAAACCGATTTGATCCATTTGTTCCTATTACTGATCTGCCAATATATATCTGATTATAAACCCTAGCAGCCTTTCTATTTTTCATTTCTGTACGTACAGAAATTTCTGTTGCTCCTCTTTCTCAATGGCAGACAAACCAATTCCCAAATTGCAAATTCAAAATCAAATCCAAAACTTAAACTCCTCAAACTATATTGAATTATATATCGATTTGAAGCTCTCGACGAGCGCATCTCAGATCTGTAATTCGTTTTCCAATTTGAATCACTGTTTGTCCAAAAAATGAGGTTGAACCTCGGCCGTCCATAGGTCATCGCCTCGTTTAACGGTGGATCTACGGCGTGGACTCGATCGGAGGGCATAGACGCGAAGAGGGTGTCGAGGTAATTCCATCCATACGGTCGCTTTGGGTTGCAGGTTGCCGGAATCGTCGGAATTTGGCGATGTTTCATGCGGCGGCGGTGGAGCTAGAGGAGCCGAAGGCCTCGCCGTGGTGGTCGTAGGCGTGGGTTGAGGAGGTGGGACCGGCGGCGTCCTCTGATTGGTTGGAAGGCGAGTGTAGAGGCGACGAAAATTGGTTGAAGCAACGATTGATGGCGGCTCCGGTCTGTGAACGAGCACGGTAGGGTTCAGCAACGAGAGGTGACGTGGCTATCTATATTATTAATTTATTTATTTACTTTATTTTGAAGTTCAAACGTTCTAAATTATATAACTTTCGCATACGATGTCCGATTCACGCGCGGTTTCTTTTGTTAGGATCGTATTGAAATTCCGAATAATTTTTTTTAGATCATGGGGAACCTTAAGGTCATGGTATACATTGATACTCCCGGACAATTTGACGCTGGTTTGGATGAATTCTGAGATTGTTCGAATTTTGGCATTTATTTGGATTTAAATTCAAAGGTGGGTGTTTTAACCCACTCACAACTTCTAAAATTTCTTATGTTAGTTAAATTAATTGTTGATGTGAATAAGAATTTTATTTATGGCTGTTTGATCTATTTAAATAATCATCTCAGTTAATTTGAATTTATTTGAATTAAATCGGTATTTAATTTATTATTGAATATAAATTGCCAGCTAAATACCTGTTATTGATTATCAGTTCTATATTGATATTTATTTATTGATTTGGATGATGATTGTGATGAATGTTTGATTTGTTGTTTTGGATGAATGGATGTTGTATTTTATATCGTTATAAACTGCAAGTTCACTATGGGATGAAATGATACATACCTGAATGATCAATAGATTAAGGAAAAATCGTTATGGGTTGAAATGATAGACTCGAGCGATTTTATGGATTTTGTTATTAAATTCGGGATTGCGGTTTGAAATGATATATAACAGTAAAATTTTAAATTGCGGATTAAAATGATAAATATCTGTATCACTTGACCCTAGGGTAGAGAATTATATACGGACACCGGATTGGTTAAATTAAATAATTTTAAAATCCTTAATTTTCGAATTTAATTAAATGATATTTTGAAATTAAATTTGATTTATGTAAACTGAAGTATTATTGGAAAAATCAAGTTTATGATGAAATGTGAATTGGTTTAAAAGAAATTGCTTTAAGAAATTAAATTGGAAGTTTAATGTTAAACTTTAAGTATAAATGAAATTCTATCGAAATTAAGTTATTGAAGTAGTTTGAAAATAACTTTGAAATATTTTGAAATTAGAGCAATTCGAATTGATATTTGAAACTGAATTTGAAACGGGATGAAATTCCATAGTTTATTGAAACTTAATAATTGAAGGTTTGAAATTTGGTTTGTTGACTTGGAAATTTAAAATGGCTCAAATGTGTTGAAATGGAATGAATAGTTTAATTTGATATAAATTCCAAATTCATGTTTTAATATAAACTGTTTTAAAAATATATTATTTCAAATTTTCAAATTATTAAATTTTCAAAGTATTAAACTTTTTTTTTACCTGTATTAATTTTATTAAATCATTTTAACCTATTTTAAACGATTTAATTTATTAAACTAATTAACCTGTTTAACTTATTATTTTAAATCTATTTTAAAGCTATTTAATCCATTTTAATTATATTTAATCTATTTTAAATCTATATTAACTATTTATAACTATTTAAAACTATTTTCTTCTAAATTCCAAACTAAGTAAAAGGGATGGGTTTATATTCAAATTCTCAATTTTTAAATGAATATGGTTAATGATGCTATAACCTAAGTTGGGATTTAAATAACATATTTGGTTTAATATGATAATTTTGAAATGAGAGTTTAGCCTATTTCGAAAATATGACTTTTGAAAGGAAATATAATTTCGAACTACGATTTCAAATATGATATGATTTCAAAGGTGAATATGATTTTGGAAGTAAGTAATGATTTCGAAAGTGATATGATTTGAATTGAATATGATATTTTGATATCAATTATGAAATGGTTTTGGAAATGTAAAAGAACCATCCGGTGTGTAATAAGCGATTGGTTGTTAAAGAGACCGGAATCGGATATTGTCATACTCTTTGTCGATACCGAAAACAACTTTGACAACTTTGTACGCGATGGAGATTCCAGAATGAAGTAGGATGGTGGCGACAATCCTAAAGGTATATACGTGGACCTGACTTCCATGAGTTAGCTTAAGGTGGCTAAAACATGAGCAATTGACGGGCTAAGTGAGGCATTCCTCCGATCGGGCACATTCCATCGATACTATATTCTGACTTTGCGATTTATTTGGTGGCCATCCTCGATTTTTTTTATTCGAGAGTGTGTTTCGAGTTGGACGGTAGTTACGGCTATGCGTTACCAACAGTCCGGAAGTGTGATTGGTATATCTACCCCGGCATTGCCAAGTTGTGTCGGGTCACCTACCCTAGCGCGCCTTCTACGAGTTTGTTTTATGTCGTACCTATGTGGTATCCTCTGGCGGCTCCAGTTTACGGGGAGTTATGGTACTGTATAGACTATTGGCATTATAAAATGTGTTAAGAATATGGATAACGCTTTAACGCTATTTAAATATTTTTACTTTACTGTAGACATATTATGATAGCGTATTGTACTAAATAGTAGATAGTTTAACGGATCCTTAGGAGATGTGAATCACGAATATTTCTTAAGTTACTGCACTCACGATAGACACTGGATAGGAGATGTCAAACCCCGTAAACATCTCCGATGTCGTTTACACTCATATTTATTTACCGTTGATTTTACTCACATAAGATCTTTCAGTTCTGAGTCGAGTGTTTTGTCTTTTCAATTCGCTCGGGTCAGCCTGAGCATTTCAGGATTTGAAGACCTTATTTCTGAAGGACGAAGACGAAGATTTGTACTATTATTTACTATATTTATTCCACTGCATCATACTGTTCCGCTGCATTATTATTTGTTTATCTCTGATATGTGTAACTCTGATTTTGTATTGTATAAGTATAATCAAATGTTTTGTATACAGCTTCATGAACTGTTATTATATTTTGTCATTCCGCTGCGGGATTCTGTTTTTGTTTTATTTCTCTTTTTCTTATTCACCCCAATAACAATCCGCCCTTCTGTATTGTTTGAGTTGGCACGTGTATCTGCTTAAAACGTACAAAAAGGCGGGATGTTCCAAAATTGTTAAAAACTTTTCTGGTGTTTTTGAAGAAGTTAAAAGCTTACCCCCTTACCGAGGAATAGAATTCCGAATTGATTTAGTTCCTGGTGCAAGGCCTGTGATAAAATGCGAGGGAAGTTTTTAACAATTTCTATGGATCCTAACCTTTCTTGAGATGCTTCAAGAGCATGCAAGAAACTACACGTATGAATTCCAGGGTTATCGCATTCTATCTTCGCAATCCTTCCTAACTTGGTTTCTAAAGATACAGTCTTGTCACCTCTGGTGGCGGTGGCGAGGTTTCTGGCGACTGGGTTTGGCGAGGCGAAACGATTTGGAATAAACTATACTGTTCCAAGTATTGTCGATATGTTCGATTTCGATTTCTGATGAAATCGATGATGATGGATGGTCGTGTTGGTCCATGGTGATGTCGGCGACATGATGAAGATCAGGGCAGTGATCGGAGGCAATCGAAGTTCATGTGCACGTATAGGTGCATTTGTATGTATCTGTCGATTTTTAAAGGATGATTACTTTGAAAGATAATTTTTATTAAAATATCAAACCGTAGTTTTCTTCTAAAAGTGGGACGATTTACAAATTTTATTAAAGGTAGCAGCAGTAGAAGTGGAAGTTTCAATGATGGCGACAACAGTAATGGTGGGCATGTTGATGGTGGTCGCAGTGATCATGGTCGCTATAAAGCACAAAAAGAGTGTTCGCAACCAAGGGGTTGATAATGTGGCTAGGCGGAGACTTAGACGAGTGTTGGAATAAGGGAGGGGGACGATTCGAAGTAGGTGAATATTGGTGAACCCTGTGGCGAACCCAGAGATTGGTTGGCGGACCATATTTGGGACAGGCGAGGAGTGTGCATTGGTGATCGGCGTAGTTATGCTTTAGCGTTATGCTATTATGTTATTAACCATGGTGGGTGCAGGTGAAACAAGCGCAGGTATGAGAGAGAGAGGCGCGAATGCGCACACATATATGTGTGTACATACACATAAGTATGTACATACATGTATTGGGAAAGTCTATTTAAACACCATTTAAACACAATATGATGACATAATGTGTAACATGATAGATCTCAAATATTGGATCTACCCCTGATTCCAACCTCTTATGTAAACCCAATGAGATCCAACAACCAAAACAATTTATGACACATAGCAGACTTGTGTCTAACCTATTTGTTTCTCTTTCTGACTTCGCACGTACTTATAAATGAGTAGGTAACGAAGACCATATGGCAATATGCGAGAAGGCTATAGCGATGAGTTTAAGGCTATGCATGGTGTTACGTAATGCCTTATATGTTGAGGTCTAAGCGATATCTCCTTTGTATGTAAATAAGCATTGTGAGGTGTATATATGTCCTCGGTGTTGTGAGTATGTATTATGACGTTTGATTTTATAGGATGTGGGATATCATATTCTACGGTGGTGAACGTGCTTACATACAACAACAACAACAACAAAGTTATTATTCTCAAACAAGTTGAGATCGGCTAGAGATGAAATCCAAAACTAAATGACAAAGTCAATTTAAAAGTAATAACAATAAAAATAATTAAGCCATGATAATAATAATAAAATAAAGTAAAATAATTAAACAAATAATAATAATAATAAATAAGTAAAATAAAAATATATAAAAAAAATTTAAAAACCATGATAACAATAATAGTAGTAGTAATAATGCTACCAATGGTAATAGAGACCGAAGATCAAAAACTACTTCTTAAGCTTTATTCACTAGTCCTATATAATCTAAAACTTATAACACTACCTCTAAACCAACCCTAAGCGCGCGCGCACACACACAAAAAAAAAACTCCTAGCTCATGGTTCCGACACCAGCTTTTCGGATATATTTCAATCAAGGTTTGAGGTATCGGACGGTACCCCGAAATTTCAGTGTTACCGTACCGGTATCGTAGATCACCGAACCGAAACCGAACCAAAAATTCGGTTTCGGTTAGGGTTTGAAGAAAAATCGAAATCGCATTCAGTAAATCACTTACCTGTCTTCGTCTTTCTTAGGGTTCAAAAAAAATCACAATAACCGAAATCGAAATTGCATTCATAACTTCGACTATGTCTTTTCTCCGTTGCCCTAGCTGTCGACCTCGAATTTGAGAGGGAGAGTGGGATGTCGTCGACCTCGAATTTGAGAGGGAGGTGGTGAGCCGATGCCGATGCCGACCTTGACTTTGAGAAGGCTTCGAAAGATGTCTAATTCAAATAAGCGAAGTCAGACGATGTTCAATTAGGGTTATAATATAAATTGGGCTGGGATAGGGTTATTTAATTGGGCTTGATAGAAACTGAATAAGACACCAGCTTTTGCTTATTTTATAAGCTTCACTTGATTTGTTTTGGGCTCTGGTTGTGTCTAAGTTGAGAAATAAAAATCAGTTGATTAGTTTATAATATATACAATATTCTATATTTTATTTACAATGAATATTATTACATTTTCGTTAACAAATCTTTGAATCAAAACCGGGACCGAAACCAAAAACGAAACTTCCGAAATTTCCAAAATCGTCCGAAACTTAAAAAAATTCAACCGACCGAAACCGAGTTCTTGAACCTTGATTTCAATCCTTCAAGTCCATTTTTACTACTTCCTCTCATGTCAACCTTGATCGACCTCTACCTTTTTTGAGCATTCGATGCAGCCTATAATTCCAACGCGCACAGATGCCTCAGGAGGCCTCCGTTGGAGATGTCCAAACCATCTTAAGCGCTGTTGAACTAGATTCCCTTCAATTGGCGATACTCCAAATTTGTCACGTATATCATCGTTTCTAATTCGGTCTCGTCTTGTATGACCATAGCTGCATCGCAGCATACACATCTCTGTTACATTTATCATTTCTAATTCGGTGAACGTGCTTATATGTAAGAAATTTTTTGGAGGATTGTTGCAGGCAATAACATTAGTTATATATTCTTTTGTGGGTTTTAATAAACTACACATGTAAACGTGTGTTCATATTATATGCTTTTGTGTGTGTGTGTGTGTGTGTGTGTATATATGTGTGTGTGTATGTGTGTGCCTGCACGCACACACAAATATGTTGTGTTTGTATATCATTCATGTCAATGACCCTAGTGGTAGACCTTTGGATGCAGTCAATGAGCTTGGTTTCGTTCCACTGTACATAAATTATAACAGTTTCAATTATTATTTTCATACAATGTTTACCATGCTTTGCGAGTTAATTTTGCATGGTCTACATAGCCACTTTGTTAACGGAACTTCTGAAATACCATAGCAGGCTTGATGAACCTGCATTTAATAGTCTTCGCATCTCAAATTCTCAACATAATTGTAACTATAACAAACAGAAGAATCATATTTAGGGAACATATGAAGCATACTTTAATTAAGCAGCGGTGGCATTCTAACATGACGCTGAATTCTTCTTTATTTGCCCTTCCACAAACACAGCAAGAAGCATCAAAATTTATTTTGCCAGGTCTGCAGTAAAGAATATAAGCAACAATTTATGGTTGCACAGATCATTTATAGATTTAAGTCTTGACCGATGTAGGAACAACCTTTCTGTGCCTGTGTGTATTTGTTCCCCACCATGAACTTCATTATTCAGATATCTTTTACCATAATCTTTAACTGTTAAGACAAAACCATCAAAGATTACAAGAGATCATTCACGCAACTTAAGAAATTAGCACCTGAATACATGGATATCCAATAAATCTAGTTTCATACCATTAAACTAGAAAATTCAGAGAACAATTGCCTCGAATTTTAGATGAAAAGGACAAGAAAATTATAAGTAAATTACCATCTGTAGAAACATTTGTAATTGTTGCATGATGATCTTTTGCAAGTAGTTTGCTAAGACTGCAACTGCGAACCTCCTTATATCTTGATCTTGTCTGATATTTCTTACATTCACGAAGAGTAAAATTTTCTTCTCTATTAATTCCACAAGTAGTCCCATTCTGAGTTACGGTATCATCTTTTAGGTCATGTGATGATGCAGGGTTATTTTCATTATCTTCCATCATGAACATTTTCCTAGTCTTTGAAGAAATGGATTTACTGTGCAGTAATTCATATTCATTTGTGTTACACTTTTTAGTTCGTTTGAGAAGTGAGCTGAGAGAAACAATTTTGGTAGGTTTCTTTTGACCTCTCAGTCCGCCATACTTTCCACAGACCATAGGCTTAACCTTCGTATTAACAACTGCTTTATCAATTTCTTTTACACTGGTGCCATCTTTTGCGATATAGTTAAGTGAGATGTACTTATAGGGCTTTCTAAATTCCAAATAATTACTTTCCTTCACATGAACTTGTTTGTTCTTTTCAGATGAGACTTGCTTTATCTTATCATTTGATTCAAAGCCTTCAGTTAAGGAGCCTGAAATTTCTTTTCGCTTCAAACCTGATAATTGTTTTACATTGTGAGCTTGAATTAGAGAAGCATGTTCATCGTGTAAACCTAGGTTCATACAGTCGACACAATGGGATGACTCCGAATTCAAGGGAGGTGAACCTGTTTCCATCTGCTCCTGACTTTTGCTTTTCATCTTATTATCTTGGTTTGCACTAACAGCATTTATTTTTTCACATTCACTAATAGCAGCTTCATCAGAAGAGCCACACTTTTCAACCACGGATCCTTCATCAACCACGCAGTCATAAATTTTTTTACTATCAGAATTGTGAGAACGGAAAGCTTCTCTGTTGACTTCAACTGAAACCTCAGTTAAAGCAGGAGCAGGGGAACCATTACAAGTATATGACATCTGCTCTTCCATTTTTGACTCGGAATAATGAGCTGTTTTATCCACTTTTCTAATTGATGATATCAATGATGGAGCATCAGTAATCTTAGCAGGAACATCTCTCCAAAGGCCAGGCTGGCCACTCATAAAGTACTGTTTTTTACTTTTACATTTTGCATCATGAAACTTGCGAATCTCATTACAAGTTTGAGGAAATTGACTTATTTTGGAACTTCCACATAAACTTTGATTGTGTAAAGAGCTGGAAGTGCTATTGAAATCTTTATAAAGGCAGCAGCTAGCCATATGTTTTGCAAGCACGGAGCAGCAGTTTCCAAAAAAGGGTTTCCTATGACATCGTTCTTTCTGATCAAAAATTTGCTTTTCAAGCATGCGATATAAACTAAATATGAAATGGATTTTTAAAAAAAACTACTAATACCTTTAGAAAATTTGTAAGTTATAATTACTAGACCAAAAGAACGAAGTTGAAGTAACATGGCACTGTTAAACATTGACCTCATACGTGCTTGCCGCAACATTTCAAATATAAAATGCATTATTTTATCCTTGTGTAACTTTATTCTGCATTGTCAACTTTGTTGCAAGCCATATTCTGTAAAAGATAGGTAATTTTTCCTAAAATTTCCACCATATGATATGCTTTAATTTTATGTATAAATTCGGAACCACATTCCCATGCAACTGGTTGTATGATTTTCCAGCAAAAACAATTAAAGTGAAAGACATGTTCACACAAAATATACAGGAGTAGCACACTGCAAGATAAAACAGCAATTTGATTCATACAGGATGCAACAGATAAACCAAAATAATAAATAAGGAAAACATAAAAAAAATGATGTGTAACTCAATTAAGCTGCATGCAGCTGTTGGAAAAAATTCAACGTCTGGAGCTACACATGTGAATTAAATGTGTTAGAGAAGTACTAATTTTTTAGTACTTCTCTCTTCTAAATAAGCCTAACTAAAGTGGTCAATTTATGAAATAAAGTTTTAATGTTTGTGGTATAATTTTCATGTAAATACTGCGTAGATGGCTCTTTAATTAAGTCAAAAAGGTCTATAATTCTTTAAATATACATGATTACCCCTGTTAATGAATTTTCGTTGTATATGATGCATATGAAAAGATTGGATTCTGTGTATTCTTGATTCTAATTTTGTGTTTCTAGGTACAAGATTAAAATTTTAATTTTTAAAAATGTCATGCTTTTGTCTATATCATCTCTTTCCTTTCAATCATCAAAAATGGATTACGCTTTTGTCTATATCATCTCTTCCTTTTCAAACATCAATAATGGATTAAGCTAAGGCTTCCGCAATTTTATTTATTTTCCTATAGTTTTTTTTTCCAGCTAAATGAATGTGTGCGTGTTATGATTATAGGGTTTCATGATTATTTATTAAAATATAAAATGTGTTGAATTCTAACAGCAACAACTCAAGATTCCCATGACACAATTTGTCTATATCATCACTATAAGAGAAATGATAATTAATATTCCTATCACAATGCATCAGATATGGCCTAGTCAGTATTTAGGTATTGCATAAATATGATATGCATACCATCAACAATTTTTATTTTTATTTGACGAATAGATTAAGCAACTACAGGTTTACAAACTTGCATTCAATTCCATAATCAATAATAAGGGCGCCACTTTATGAAAATGTAATTAAAATAATAATAATAATAATAAGATACCTGAAACATGGATGGTCACTAGCATAGCATGCATGACATGTGGAGCTATCCTGTTTTTTAGAGCATACTGAACTACCTTCTATCAACATTGTATGCTTGCCGAGCTCATTTTGACCTGCATATGCTATGATTGTTCATCTGAATTCTCCCAATATTACAAAATTTGAAAAGATCTTATGACGCACATGTGCGTGCGCACACACAGAAACAATAACAAAAACACAAACAAAAAGAAACAAAAACAAACAAACAAAAAACAAGAGAGAAAAAACTAATTAACTATCAACTAGAACATTACAGTTCAAATAATTGTTAGAACATAAACCTCACTTTAGTCAATTAATTTAGTATTAGCATATGCATCAACAGCTAATAAATTATATGAGTAATGTGATGAATCAAAAGGGGGACTATGATTAATGCAAATTAAATTTGGCATGGCCAGAGATGATTGTCCATCGATGTCCATAAGGACGGCCTCATTCATTAAAATTAAAACAAGGATGGTGATGATGTTAGGCAGACCTTGATCTATGGGGACCCAGACAAAGATGATATATAAGTAAAATTTAAAAATTAGAGGCATACATAAATATTTAGAGCTCGCTTGTGCAGCTCTATTTGTCTGCTTAATATCATGAAAACTCCCTTGCCTTAAACTCTTTATTGCTTCCAAATCCGCCCTACATAAATCTTTTTGCAGATCTATACCAGGATGAAAACATGTCCTCTGGGGTTTCAAAGCTAACTGTTCCATTGTACCATCAAACAATTTATGTCCATGGTTAATGCCCTGATCATGAGTTGATTTAAAAGCAATTTCAGAGTGATCAGTTGAGTTTGGTGAAGTGGATACGGTTGACTTTCCGGAGTTAAAAGAAATTAGATTCACGGGATTATAAGTGCAATCGTTAACTGGCATATTATCTTTTTGAGTAAAGTTTATGTACATTTGGCTTCCTTCAGACTCTGAAGGATTGCTGTGAACAAACTGTACCGTGAGCGACTGTTGAGAGGCTTTAGTATCAGAATTCTGTTGGTCATGGATAGCATTTTCAAAACATCTTGGTCTCTTTCCTTTGTCTATTATACATGGAAAAATACCACCTAAAGAATTGGAACCAGAATCAGCTACAGAACACTTGTCAGCAAAACTTAAATTATGAGACGCACTATTTTCTCTGTTTTTATAGTCCTGAAACAATGAAGAGAGTGGTAGGTCATTATTTGCATTGCCATCAATCATGCTGTTAATTGGCATGACTACATGTTGTGGTTCACCCCAATCTCTAGTAAATGATTGACATGAAGCATAAGAAAAACCAGATATAGGATCCTTGGTATCCAAATGACAATCAGCTGCATAAAAAGCAAGAAACATTACACATGTATGCTAATTATGAGAAATTTATAGGTACTGAGATCTTCAAGTGTTAATTACAGAGAAGAGCACAAGCATGTACACATGTGAAGTTAATAGAAAATGTCATTGTTGTCCCTCCTAACTGAGGTACAAGTGTTGTATAATTTTTTTCTAACAAGCGCTGCCTATTCTCCCAGTTTATACATTATCTGTGTTTATATCCTTCCTTTTTTTCTGCCAGTATAAAAGCCCAGTTGGATAGTTACAGATGTTTAAGCATTTAACTTACTAGAAAAGAAGGATTTATGCACATGATCTATTAAATATGCAATGTACTTCAATTTAACTTGATAAAATCCATCCACCTGTCAAAAACTTCTCTTTTGATGGATGCTTAGCTTGTGCCTTACACTGCACTGGATTCATAGCTGTTGGAAAAGAAGCTACAGAAGTATGAACTTGAGGTGGCTGTCCAAGCTGTAAATCGCTATTTGATGAATGATCATTTACAGAAACTTTATGTTCTTCACTTGGGGACTTATATCTAGTCATGCTTGATTTGGAATTTGGGTGAGGGTAAAAAAGGGATTGAATGCTATATGATCCTTTGGAACCATAACCAGCATTGACCAAATGATTTGTCTGAGACGCTTCCTCTGGAGAATTAACTAACCCAGAAAAAGTTTTAACATAACCAACAGTGCGAGGATGAAGAGGCAAAGGAACACTAGATTTAACAGACTGGTTTTCTGTTGAGGAATTAGCTGGCCAATCCCAACCTTTGCCATCATCCGGAGCAGCATTCTAAAGAAGGCCACGAGTGTAGAAAATTAGTGCAAATAAAGTCAAGTATTGATCTTTTTTGCATGACACTTAAACTGAGGTCAATACATGATGTTGATGTGTGATACTTTCCCCATCTACAAATTAAATCAACTACCATTTGTTATGTAAGACAAAGTTTTAGTTAATAAAAGTTATAATAAGTGACGATCCAGAGCACCTTGGAAATTTGGTTCCGTCCTTATTTTCAGATTTTATACGTAAAAAATCCTTTCTCAAAAACATGTTTTAAATTATGCCCCTATTTTTAATTTTGATTAAAAAAATATTTATTTTCGAAAATTAAATCTGAACATTAATCACATGTTTCTACGATCAAAACAATTTTCTTTACTTTATTGAAAAATGCAAATATTTGCAGCTGCAATCCAGAAAGTTTAAAATTTTGCAGAAGTTCTCTGCAAATATCTGCAAAATATTCCGCAAATATCTTAAAACTTCAAAATATGGGGTTTTTTTATAACATGTTTTTAGAAGGGGCAGCAGTGTATTCTAAAACTTCAGTAGGATGTTTCTACTGAAAGTTCCCCGGTTAACATCCTTGCAGTCTTGCACCATGATGTCAATAGCTTAAAAGTGTAGCAGTGGTGACAATTATTAACTAGTACAAAAGAAAACGGATATAAGCTATATGCAACTGATTTTTCCCTTTGCATTTGATCTCTAAACTATTTATCACAATAAATGCTAACGAGTCCATTTATTACTTTCTTTAGTTTACATTTATAGCAGTTCACAACAACTATGTGCTCATCAAGAGTTTTAATCTACTTTGTCAATAAGTTGCTTCTAGCCAATTTTGAAAAGTAATTTTCTAACATCCTAGTAATAATGATATAGTAGCAACCCATACCACTTGGTTATTTCATTTGTAGTTCCACAAAAAAATGCTAGAAAAATCTAGAATACATATCCAAAGTAGAATTGATGTTGATTCAATTATTAATTATATTGTTTTTCCGGCTGAAGTAGAACGTAATAAAAAACAAAAAAAAAATTAAAAAAAAAACATCATTTTTGTTCTTCCACATGTTTGCTTCATTTTTTTTCCCATTTCTATTGTTAAAAATAATAATTTAACGCTTGAACACTAAAATTGAAATTTAAGCAAAAACTGGAATTCTTGCTATAATTGAAGTTAGCTAAACTTGTGCTCTGATAATCACCGAAATCCTATCGGAACAGCTGGAATTCCGACTAGAATCTTTAACCATGGTAAAATGTGATCAACTTTTATCTGACTTAGTTGCTTGTAAGGCTATATGATAGACTTCTTCATTTGCTTGATGATAGGACAATATTTTTTTTGCTTACAATTTTTCTATTTTAACATTTTGGAACCAAAGCCAGAAGAAGTTGTAGTCTTCTAGGTGAATCTAAAATAATATAGCGAGTGATAACAATTCTGTGCAAGTTAGGATTTCAAAGTATGATGAACGCTACAATCACATGTCATGCTCATGTCGGGTTTCCTACGTCCGAATAAATATTGACATTTGGTTGAGAATGGGATTCCTGCACCAGCTGATGGCGCATAACATAATAAAGGGTTGATGATTAGAAATTGAATCATTTGAAGGCTAAGAATTATCTCTTTGAAGCAATTTTGATTGTTCCATGATTGAGACAATAAAATAACATCAAAAATTTGTGGGTTATTTTGAACAAAAATATCAAGTGACATCTACAGGAACTTCGTAGAGAATTTACAGTTCTCAATATGAAGGTAGATGAATGTGTTCATTAGTACTTTGCTCGAACTCTAATCATAGCAACAAGATGAAAATCTATAGTGAGAACAAGGAAGATATTGTTGTTATCAAGACGATATTGTGTCCTATAATCTCAAATTTTGATTGTTGTATGTTTGGTTGAAGAATCAAATGATTTGGATGGTTTGTCTATTTATTGATGCACGAATGATGCATAAATGATCATATTGCAGAAGAACAAGTTTTAAAAGTCTCTTATGACAAACAACCTGTAAGAAGAGGTTATGGAGGATATCGAGGCCATGGAGGAGGAAGAGGTGGAAACCATGACAAATCCATCGATGAATGCTACAGTTGTCTCTCAGATTAATTCTATCACAAGAACATTATGGACTGAAGTAGCAAACTGCGCAGTTCATAACTTAATCGTTGTCTAGCCTTTTCAATCAAAAATATAACAATAGAGGCTTATTTGGTGCAGGTGCAACCATCAATTAAATATTTTAGGGTATTTGTATGTGTAGCTCATTTCAATATTCAAAATAATCGAAGAACAAAACTAGGTAATAAAAGCATCAAATGTGTCTTACTTGGAGTCGGCGAGGAGTCGGAGGCATATTGATTGTATCAAATGTGTCTTACATGGAGTTAGCTAGGAGTCAAAGGCATATGGATTGTTTGACCCGATCTCAAGAAAGATAATTGCTGTTGAAATCCGTCCGCACACCTTTAATAAAAGGAATCTCTTGTTGTTACAAGCGACCAAACTCATATATATATATATATATATATATATATATATATATATATATATATATCACTCCATCTCTATTATTTTTCATAAATATTGGGCTATTCTTCTTTTCCAATGTGCGCCCATTACGCATACACAATACGAGACACCCCAACAGTGAGCAAAGATGCTTTTAAAGGACAAAGTGATTGGGATTGCAGTAAAAATCGCTAAAAAAAACAAAAGAAAAGGAAAATCAAAGGATCTAACATACGTAGAAGATGAAGTGGAAACTTGTAGGATGGAGTCAAATTAGAATGAAACTGATACAGATACAAACACAGTAGAGGAGTTGGAGAATAATGCTTCAGATATGTCAACCTTTGAAACTTCTAGATTGGGCAAAGGGCGAAAAAAGAGGCCATTGTTTTGGTTGCAAGATTATGTCAGTGAGAAGATCTACCAAGGGATGAAGGTAAAGCTTATTTAGTTATGTTTCCAACCGATAGTGATCTAATACTAATATATAATGAGGAATTGAGGATGGTGTAAATAGTATCAAGTGGAGAAAAGCAACGAATTCTTGAATATAAGTATTTGAAGAAATAATACATGGGAAATTGGAATAGACTAAATTACCAGCTGGAGGAAAGAAAAATGAAGTGAAATGGATATATAATACTAGGAATGAACTAAATTACCAGCTGGATGAAAGAAAATTGAAGTGAAATGAACATATAATGCTAAGCTTAACAAGAATGGAGAAGTTGATAAATATGAAGCACGTTTGGTAGCAAAACGGTACGGTCAACAGAACGGAATGGATTATAAATATGAGTTTGCTGTTGTAGCTCGACTAGATGCTATTCAACTTGTTCTTTCACTTGCCGCTCAGAAAGATCAGACTACATACGTACTAGATGGGAACTCGGCTTTTCTACAGGTAGAGCTCGATGAAGAGTTATTTGTGGAACAACTTTAATGATATGTTACGAAAGACAATGAAGATAAGATTTACAGACTAAAGAAGGCCTATATGAAGTCAAATAAGCTCCTATAGCTTGGTATTCCATGAAACAAGGGTTTAAGAAGTGTTTGAATGAACATACTTGTTCACAAAGACAACAATAATAGATAATATCTTGATCATTTGTCTTTACATTGATGATCTCATCTTCACAACCTTATATGGCTGAATTTGATACAAGTGAGCTGGAAAGAATGAATTTTTTTCTCAACATTGAAGTAACACAAAGCACAAACGATATTTTTGTTAGACAGAAAAAAAAATATGCAGAAGAGATTGTGAAAAGATTCAAAATGGAGGATGCTAAGCAATTCTACTAAACCCTATCGTTCAAGGAATTAAACATATAAAAAATGGGAATGTAGCAAGAATAAACAGTACTTTTTACAAGCAAATCATTGGAAGTCTCATGTATTTCATGGCTACACAACCAGATATTATGCTTGTTGTGATTCTCATTAGTAGATACATGGAGTGCCCTACTGAATTTCACTTGCAAGCAGTGCTATAATATATAGAAGGAACAACCAATTCTGGGTCATTATAAAAAGAAAGGAGGATAAGTCAATTGCACACACTGATAGTAATAGGCAAGGGATGTAGGAGACAGAAAGAGCACTTTAGGTTATTTGTTCATGTCGAGTGGAGCAACGCTACCTTGGTTATCAAAAGAAAAAAACAGTCACTTGGTCCACAAATGAAGCCGAGTTCATAGCTGCAGTTTTGTGTGCATGCCAAGCAGTTTGGATGAAGAGAATGCTGAAAGTAGTTCTGCTATCAAATTATCCAAGAACCTTGTAATGCATGGTCATAGAAACCATATAGATATTCACTTACTTCATGACATGACGAAAGAAGAAAGTGTGAAACTAGCTCGCCGTCATGCTCAGGAGCAAGTTGCAGACAAAATGACAGAACCATTAAAGCTGAATGGCTTTCTAAAGAGGCATGAACCAATGGGAGGAGGATCTTCTGAATCAGTTATAATCCGATTGCTTAGTTTAACCGAGGATGTTAAAGTATTCGGTGTTTACTGCATTTTTAATAATTCATATGGTTTATGAACGTGCAAGTTTCTCTTAGAGTGTTTCTTTGGTCACATCTCATGTTAATATTTTATTGTTAAAACGTAAGCTGCTTTTTCTCTGCCTTAGCTGTTTATAAGGCTATATGATGCAGCACGAGATAAAGTAAAACGAGTTACCTTAAGTCGAAATCGCGAACAACCACCATACGTCGCCTCGCGACCTAAACCCAGCAACGATCTATCATCCATCGCCCCACGACCTAAATCCATCCCCGACCTATCGTACGTCGCTAAGCGATTTAAATTCCAATCGCTTAGATCGCTCCTCCTCTGTGAGTCGCGGCAAACTCTAGGTCGCGATCCTTAAGTCGCGAACGACCTATGGCATCTCCAGCTTAAGTCGCGAACTTCTTCACTCCAAGCTAGGTCGTGGCAAATTCTAGGTCACGAGCAACGACCCACCGTATGTCGCCTGCCTCCAGCCCTAGGTCGCTCCACCTTGAATCGCGAGCGAGCTACCGTAAGTCGCGAGTGAGCGAACTACATCACGGCAAGCTCAAGTCATACCGCTCCAGTAGATCGCTCCTCCTCCATTGAAGATCGCAGACGAACTATCTTAGGTCGCGATCGAAATCTCGAAAAGGAATAGCTCGTTAGATCGCAAACACAGTTAGGTCGCGAAGCTGAAGGTCGCGCCATGTCGTTTAGGTCGCAAGATGAAGACATTTAGGTCGCTGATGATTCCTTGAGTCGCTGAAGAAAACTTAGTAGATCGTGAACGACCTAGTTAAGTCGCGAAGATGATTTTTGTTAACTCGCGTAAAGATTTGATAAGTCGGAAGAAGAAGTGATAACTCGTGAGCTGATGCTGGGATAAGTCGCAAGATTTGATAAATGGAGATGCTGGGATAAGTCGCGAGTTTTGATAAGCGGAAAACGTTTGATAAGTTGCGAGTTTCTTCTAAGTCGCGAGATGATTTGGAAGTCGTGAAGTACTGTTGATAAGTCGTTATAAATACTGTTGATAAGTCGTGTTTGTTTCTTATACATTGGTGTGTAAAGTGTTGTAATTTTCTTTAGGTCGTTAAACACTATTGTTAAGTCGTTTATACTGTAGCTCGTATTTTCTGTTAAGTGTTGTAAATATTCTAAGTGTTAGGTCATTCAAGACCTATGAGTTGTGATGTAAGTGTTGTGTTGTATGCCTAAAAATAGGCGAGTTATATCATTTGTAAAGGGTTGTTGATTTTTGAATAAAATTTCCATTTTGATTGCTTTGTGCTTTCTTCTAATTGGTAGTCGAGTGAAGTCTCATATCTCCACTTACGTTATTCGAGTGCGCTCGAATCTTCGTTTGTTGAAGCCGATTCACGGTATCTTGTGCGCAAGATCAACATTGAAGAATCGTAGATCTTTTTCCCGGTATCTTCGGATCAACGAGTCAGAGATAGCTAGAATTCGGTATCTCCGGATCAACGAATTCAGGCATCGCAGTATTCATCAATCCACCGACTGCTACTTTCATCGATCTACATTGTTTTGAGTAATCCGCTGCGTCAGTTTGGTATCAGAGCTTGTTTTAGCCAATCATAGCTAAACCGAGTCTTGGAGCCAATATTCTATCGAAGAATTCAAGTCATACATCATTTGTTGTTTAAAGCCGAGAGCTTGAAGTGAAGCCGTGCATCTTTTGGTGTGCGTCGTGTTCATCATAAAGTTGCAACAACTTGGAAGATTTCGATCCATTTCATTTTGGATCTAAGGAGGGAAAAGTGTTTGAGTTGACCGTGGAAGTTTGCACGCCAAACGTGGATTTGAATTGTGTTTGAATTTTCTTTGAAGTGTAGTAGAGGCGAACTTGTTCAAGTGTGTGGGAGATTTGTTCAAGTTCATTGGGCATCAATTTTGAGATTTGAAGTTTTGGAGTTCAAATTACGTTGTTTGCTTATTTGGGTGGTCGTGAGATTTCAAACAAGTGGGGAAGTTTGATTCGAGAATTTTTGGATCAAAGTGAAGTTGGTGTTTGGATATGTTGAAGACTTGATCATGCCTCCGAGATATGATAACCGTCATCATAGTGTTGCAGATTTGTATGGGAGAGAAGATCCTGAACAGATGAAGCAACGTAGTGATGAAAGATTCAATAAGGATTTCGAGAAAGTAGAGAGAATGAAGTTTGACATGAATCGAAATCAACGGAGAGTGTCGCCACGTTATGATAGAGAAAGAAGAGAATCATCTTTGTCAATAAATCAAGACCGTGGAGCTCGAGACAATCGTGATTATCATAAGGAAGAAAGAAGAGCGTATCGTGGTTACAAGCATGAGCCATCTTATGATTATGAAAAAAGAAGTAGAGAGGACGTGCATGGGCATAGAAGAGTCGATGTTCAGAATCGACGACGAAGTTCAACTAATTTTGAAAAGGAAAGTTATGGTGATCGTGTTCATTTTCGATATTCCGATCAAGGGCAAAATCGATACAAGAATATCGAAGAGGATGGTTATACATGGAAATCAAGAAAAGATACGGAGATTCCAAAATTCCGAGGTGGACTACAAGCAGAGGAATTCTTGAACTGGTTATCCACGATTGAAAATGTTTTTGAGCTCAACTACGTTCCTGAGGATCGTCAAGTGAAGTTAGTTGCTGCAAGTTTGAAAGGAAAAGTCATGGACTGGTGGCAACAAACTAAATCAACAAGAGAGAGGATGAAGAAGTCTAAAGTTGTCAAGTGGGATAAGATGAAAAGGATGATGAAAGCAAATTTCTTACCCTACAATTATCAAGCTCGTATTGATCAACAATTGCAGAAGTTAAGTCAAGGGAATCGAGGAAAGGGTGTGGCTGCAAACCCCAGCAATCAGAATAAAGGCGTTAATTGCAGTATCAATGTTTCTAAGAAAGTCAACAAACCCCTTGTACATGGAATCATGAAGACAAATGTTGATGACCAATTTAAACGCTATCATTATCAGGAGTCGGGCCATAGAAGTATTGAATGTACGGAGCCCAAGATGAAAGCCTTAGTTGTAGAAGAATGTGAAAACGAGGATGAGGATGATTCAATTGAAAGCGAGCCGGAAAGGGAAGAGGCACCGACTAGTCCATTATCTTTCAGCAAGAGTGTTGAAGAAGCGGAAGGTAGTGCTGAAACATTGGTAAGGTATGAGACAAGTAAAGAGCTTAAAACTCCTGAGGGGGTTAAACCAATGTTGAAAGAGTTTGAAGGAGTCGGTCCTACAGAATCATTCGAAATCTTACCACCAAAGTTTGACAACGAAGATGAAGAGGTCAGTCCTACAGAATCATTCGAAGTCTTACCATTAAAGTTTGACATCGAAGTTGAAGGGGTCGAGTTAGAGAACGAAGGATGTAATTTGTTGAAGAGGAGGACTGTTGAAATTGACTTTTATCAACCATTGAAATTTGATGATGATAAAGAAATTGAGTCAAAATATGTGGATGTAGAAGTTGATTATTCGTCACCACCAAAGATTGATGTTGATAGTGTGGAAGAAGAAATTGTGTTCGGAGTTGAAGGAAATAATTTGACGATGAAGGATTCTTGCTTGACACATGAGTTTATGGAGGAAGACCAGCCAAGTGAAACTTTTTTAGTTTTCGAGGAGTCCGAACAAAGTAAACATGAAACAGAAGAGAAGGTAGAATCAGATGATTTATTATCTTTGAAAGAGTTCGACAGTGAAATAAAAGATGGTGATGAACTATCAATGTTGATTGAACTTGGAGAAAGTTTTGATTTTGAGAATTCTGAAGAGATTGAAGTATTTGAAGATTGTGAAGATGAGATTTCTGGGAAACTGCCTGAAGAAATTAATTTTTTATTGTTGGAAGAGTATGTGGAAATGAGGAATGAATTGTTTGTGTTGACCGGGCAAGGAACGAGTGAAGATCTTGATGTTTTTGAGGAAGTTAGATCAGAATTCGATGAATCTGAAGGCGAATATCCTGAAGAACTACCCGAAGAGTTACCACCACTACAGGACATTCAACCTCACACTGAACTAGTACCAGTTGTCATTCTACTACAGGGATCGTATGATCTTCAGAATCTGAAAGAACGGGAAAGACGAGAATCTGAGCATGAGTCCTCACACTTTTTCGGTCGTGATTTCCCAAGTTGTTCCATGATTTTAAACTTCCTTATACCGTCTCACATTTTTGACATGTTTTGGTTCTGTATCACGTCTTCCTATTGGCACAAGCAATATGGAACACGACACTATTCTTATGAAGTTCTGTACTACATGAAGTGGATCTGGCATCTAGTGCTTAGTTTATTCCGCAATTTTCCATATGCCATCTCCCTCAGATCACTTTCTTATGCCGCCTGCCTGATGCCACATCTGTTTTATTCCATGTGTTCTTTATTTCAAACCGCATCGTCCAAAGGTCAAAACAAGATCAATCTCAAGAATGGTTATCACCAGGGCCGCATCAAACCAGATAATGAATGGAAGACAGCGTCTCGAAGGAGGAAAGTGTGTAAATTCAGTACGAATTCTTTTCAACTGGAGGATGTGTTCATTTCTGATGTATTTCATGTTAAACATCTTACACCTTATTATGAAGATGAACAACCCAATGGGGAAGAACTTTTAAATTCGAGGACGAATTTTTTCAACCAGGGGAGGATGATGCAGCGCGAGATAAAGTAAAACGAGTTACCTTAAGTCGTAATCGCGAACAACCACCATACGTCGCCTCGCGACCTAAACCCAGCAACGATCTATCATCCATCGCCCCACGACCTAAATCCATCCCCGACCTATCGTACGTCGCTAAGCGATTTAAATCCCAATCGCTTAGATCGCTCCTCCTCTGTGAGTCGCGGCAAACTCTAGGTCGCGATCCTTAAGTCGCGAACGACCTATGGCATCTCCAGCTTAAGTCGCGAACTTCTTCACTCCAAGCTAGGTCGTGGCAAATTCTAGGTCACGAGCAACGACCCACCGTATGTCGCCTGCCTCCAGCCCTAGGTCGCTCCACCTTGAATCGCGAGCGAGCTACCGTAAGTCGCGAGTGAGCGAACTACATCACGGCAAGCTCAAGTCATACCGCTCCAGTAGATCGCTCCTCCTCCATTGAAGATCGCAGACGAACTATCTTAGGTCGCGATCGAAATCTCGAAAAGGAATAGCTCGTTAGATCGCAAACACAGTTAGGTCGCGAAGCTGAAGGTCGCGCCATGTCGTTTAGGTCGCAAGATGAAGACATTTAGGTCGCTGATGATTCCTTGAGTCGCTGAAGAAAACTTAGTAGATCGTGAACGACCTAGTTAAGTCGCGAAGATGATTTTTGTTAACTCGCGTAAAGATTTGATAAGTCGGAAGAAGAAGTGATAACTCGTGAGCTGATGCTGGGATAAGTCGCAAGATTTGATAAATGGAGATGCTGGGATAAGTCGCGAGTTTTGATAAGCGGAAAACGTTTGATAAGTTGCGAGTTTCTTCTAAGTCGCGAGATGATTTGGAAGTCGTGAAGTACTGTTGATAAGTCGTTATAAATACTGTTGATAAGTCGTGTTTGTTTCTTATACATTGGTGTGTAAAGTGTTGTAATTTTCTTTAGGTCGTTAAACACTATTGTTAAGTCGTTTGTACTGTAGCTCGTATTTTCTGTTAAGTGTTGTAAATATTCTAAGTGTTAGGTCATTCAAGACCTATGAGTTGTGATGTAAGTGTTGTGTTGTATGCCTATAAATAGGCGAGTTATATCATTTGTAAAGGGTGGTTGATTTTTGAATAAAATTTCCATTTTGATTGCTTTGTGCTTTCTTCTAATTGGTAGTCGAGTGAAGTCTCCTATCTCCACTTACGTTATTCGAGTGCGCTCGAATCTTCGTTTGTTGAAGCCGATTCACGGTATCTTGTGCGCAAGATCAACGTTGAAGAATCGTAGATCTCTTTCCCGGTATCTTCGGATCAACGAGTCAGAGATAGCTAGAATTCGGTATCTCCGGATCAACGAATTCAGGCATCGCAGTATTCATCAATCCACCGACTGCTACTTTCATCGATCTACATTGTTTTGAGTAATCCGCTGCGTCACTATATATAGCCAGTTTCATTGGCTTGTTAATAAGAAAATATTCATCTTGCTCACAAATTTTCTGTTTTGACAAATTACTAGGCATTTTATCTAAAGAATTACAAAATAAATGTGCCTATCAAACTATGCTAACCCGCTTAGAAAGCATTATTTAAAGTATAAATGTATAGCAAGTTAAGGTATATACTTAGCAAGACTATGGTTGAAAAAATGTATCATTACCTTAAATAAAAGTTAGATTTATAACAGTTATGTCCTGGCACGATGCTGTCTTGTTTAGAAATCTCTTAAATATGTTTACTGGAAGAAGAAAAAAGTCAACAAAAGTCCATTACGGATAGTGCAGTTGGTTGAGGAAGTTGACTTCCACCGGCAAGGTCGAGAATTCGATCCACATTCCCGGAGTATGTGCCGGAGGCATGATGCATACTTCTCTAGAGTTAACAAGCAATAGCTTGGTTCTCTGGATCTCAGAAAAATAAAAAATAAAAAGGCTGGTCTACAAACACTAGCATAGCGAATAACAGAATAACCGTACGTAGAAAACCACGATTAATATATAAAAAGTAATAGTATGCCAGTGCGGTAAAAGGTATAATCATGAAGGTTTTCTGCTAATGTACATGATGCATGAATTAAAATCTAATTTCACTTGTTGAACAAAATTTATCATGATCAAACACAAATGATTACCCACCCCAAAGCAAAGTTTGTGCCATTGAGCAATTGTCATGCCACTTTCCAAACGGACAGCATGTGCAACATTTGTTGAAGAACCTGCATGCTGTAAAACAACAAATAGGGTACCTATTTTTTAAATTTAAAGAAAAACACCTAAGCATATGGTATTCCAAATTTCATGTCTTCTTATAAGAATGAATACCTCGCAAAATTTTGCTACAGACATGGCCATATTATGACAGTAGCAAGCAACACCCAGGAGCCCCAACTCACTAAGAAACAACTCCCCGACTGTCATCACGGAAAGAATAGACAATGATCAACGGATACTGAGTTTACATAGTCTAAAGTCTAAACTTTGGAGTTAGTAGAACAGCTTACTGACCTGTAGTCATGCAGATTACACGGGGACGCCTTCTAGAAAAAATAGATTCAGGAACTACAGTAGCAGTTTTGGCACTCGGATTCGGTGAGAATCTAATTTTATTCATTTGTCTATGGAAGTGGTGATAATAATTGTTATTTACAACTCTGTCATTTGGAGGTGAAAAATGAAGCTCATTAAGAAAATTTGGTGACTTGAAGTTGTTGGATAACAGAGAAGGTCTAGGCTCATCAGGCAAATGAACTCTTGGATTCAGTATGCTACCGTTTGTACTCTCATTCAACTGATAAATACCTGAAATTTGTGGAGCATGGTAACTATTGCTGACAATAGTGTTGCTATTGTGTCCATGAAGCTTGCGTAATGGTGAAATTCCATCAAGTGGATTATGTGGGGTTGTGGCTAGAAAGGAATTATTCATGACATTCAATCCTGGATCATTAACACCCAAGTGTAAAGTGGGAAAGATTGGTGGTTCTTGAGGAGTAGCATGATTCTCGACGTTATATGCTTGTGATGCTAAGGGAAAAATACACTGCCGATGGATCATGTTCATCTACAAAATAACGTTTACTTGAATACAGTTAGGAAGGGCTAGTTAAAAACGGAACAAATGGTGTCAACTGAACGATGAAGTAACCAAATTTTATTTTCTGGTAATAAAATAAGCTACGTATATGTGTGTGACTACATGCAATAATCCCTCTTCTAACTTTTAAGTTAAAGTGCTAACAATAGACAAAACAATTTTCAGTTAGATTCAAAACTCCATTTAATTTTTACAAATAACATTCATATCTTTATTAATAGTTGGAAGAGAATTGCAATTTTTTTATCCAACCGGAAAGTTCCAAAAATACTCTTATATGTATTTCTTTATTAATAGTTGTAATATATTTGCTGCCACACTTTGTTGGTGTCGTCATGAAATACCAAAAATGTCTCTATACATGTATTATTAAAATTTAGTATCACTTAAAAATAAGATTTGACAATTAAGCTTCTTTTACAAATTCAAAATTTCCCCTACAAATATTTACCAAGTCTTAATATCACTACAAATAGGATCTAACAAATAAACTACTCTACAAATTCGTTTTTTATTAATTAACAATATAAATAAAAATTTAAACTAACAAAAAAAATTAGATATTGCAACTTAGAAATAAAAATTAAAACTAACCACACGTGATTCAATACAAAAATATGACTAAATATATGTGGAAATCATTTTCGTTTGAACGTATTAAACAAATACAATTTGTAAAAAAAACAATTCAGCTGCCTTTATCGCGTGCGAAGCGTGTGCCGTTACGCTCTGTTTAATTTACAAAATAACGTGTGACTTGGATCAATCCACCAACTTATGCAAAATAGGAATTTCTAGATTATTTAGATTAAAATGTACACATTAGTAAAGGATGATTTTTTACTCAAAGAAATCCATCATTCTTATTCCGCTCTTTGGAAGATAAATACCCTTAACTTCAGGCTCACGCACTTATGGGTGGAATCGATGCATGGGCCAAAATGAAATCATTAAGTAGTTTATTAGTCATCAACCAAACCATATTTTCATAACTTCGTACAGTTAATAGAGGGTTCACAATGGAAGATGTTGTTATACAACCTGTATACCAAAACAGAGATTCACTTTTCACTAAAACAGAGATGGCAGCAGTTGAATTATCAGCAAAAACTACTAATCACAACAGGCCCGATCCGTTTAGAGGAGATGGTGATGACTTCATAACATGGCAGAATCAAATGTTGTTTTATCTCACCACGTTAGGGCTGCAGAAGTGCATTGAGGAAAATGAACCAAAGCCCAAAGATGGACAGACTAGAGAAAAAGACGCAGATGTTTTTCTCAAAATTGACTCGTGAAAGCATTCGAACTTCCTGTGCCGAAACTACATTCTGAATTGTTTGGATAAAGTACTCTATAAAGTGTATCAGCCACACCCGACAGCAAAATCACTATGGACTACACTTGCAAATAAATACAAGACGCAGAATGTCAATTTAAAAAAGTTCATAGTAGATAAATTTATGGAATACAAGATGGTGGATTTCAAATCCGTAACTAGTCAAGTGCAGGAATTTCAACTTATAATCCATGAACTTGAATCGGAAGGAAAATTACCACCATCCTGGAGAGACAACCACAACTATCTGAAACATAAGAAAAAGGAGATTTTCTTATAAGATCTCATTGTCAGATTAAAATTTGAGGCAGATAATCGCGGAATAACACAATTCAAAGGCGAAGAGGCATTTATTACAGAAGGGTCAAAGAAGGAAGGACACTTCAACAACAAAACGAGAAACTTCTCTAAAAAGAGAAAGGCATCGGATAATCAATCCAAAGATATACAAACCAAGAAGTTCAAAGGCGAATGTTGGGTCTACAGAAAGATTGGGCATGCAGCTAAAGATTGCAGGCACAAGAAGACGAATGACAAGTCGATGACAAATATAGTGGAAAATTTGAGTTCAAACACCGAGGAGTTGAACTTTTCAGCAGTTGTTTCAGAATGCAACTTAGTACAGAACCCTGCACGGTGGTGGGTTGACACATGCGCTACTTGTCATGTCTGTTCTGATACATCTATGTTC
The DNA here is from genome assembly GCA_030737815.1 of Allium fistulosum. NCBI lineage: Eukaryota > Viridiplantae > Streptophyta > Magnoliopsida > Asparagales > Amaryllidaceae > Allium > Allium fistulosum. The sequence goes on along the minus strand of CM060904.1, from coordinate 338,035,177 downwards.
TCCACTTACAAGAAATACGATCAGGAAGAAAAACTCTACATGGGTAATTCTGCAGTTTCCATGATCGAAGGTAACAGCACCGTCGTCCTCAAATTTACATCGGAAAAAACCGTGACACTAAATGAAGTTCATGTTTCGGATATCTGCAAGAATCTTATCTCTGAACATGTGCTCTCAAAGAAAGGATTCTGATTGGTCTTCGAGTTAGATAAAGTAGTTTCGTCTAAGGCTGGAATTTATATAGGAAGGGGTTATTTATGTGACGGTCTATTTAAGGCTAATGTAGTCGTAGTCGGCAATAAAACTATGTATTCTGATTGTGCTATTAATAAAAATGAAGTTTCTTATTTGATTGAGCATGAAATTTTAATATGGCATGATAAATTAGGACACATAAATTTCAAAAAAATGAAAAAATTAGCAAACTTGGGATTAATTCCTAAATTCCAAGTAGATAAAAACTACAAATGTGAGACATGTGTAGAAGCAAAATTGGTCAAAAAACCATTTCATACTGTTGGTAAAAATATTGAACCACTAGGTTTGGTTCATACTGATTTATGTGATTTTAAATCATTACCTCTAAGAGGTGGGAAAAAGTACTTTATCATTTGTATTGATGACTATACACGATATTGCTATGTATATCTTTTAAATAGTAAAGATGAAGCAATTACATCGTTTATAAAATATGAGGCTGAGGTAGAAAATCAGTTAAATAAAAAGATCAGGATATTGAGATCTGATCGAGGTGGAGAATATTGAATCATCATTTGAACAATTCTGTGCAGAAAATAGTATAATTCATCAAACAACAGCTTCATATTCACCACAACAAAATGGTATTGCTGAAAGAAAGAATAGAACATTAAAAGATATGATTAATGCAATGCTATTGACATATAGTCTACCGACGAACTTATGGGGGAAAGCCTTAATTATGTCTAATCACATATTAAACAAGGTTCCTCACAATAAAACAGAAACAATTCCATATGATTATGGAAAGGACACATACCAAGTTTCAAATACCTCAAAGTGTGGGGGTGCTTGGCAAAAGTTCCAGTTCTGCCTCCCAAGAAAATCAAACATGGACCAAAAACCGTAGACTGTTACTATCTAGGACCAGCCCAAAATAGTAGTGCCTATAGATTTTTGGTATTCAAGTCTGATATAGTTAATATTAATGTAAATACAATCATAGAGTCGAGAGATGCTTCATTTTTTGAAGATGTGTTTCCGTACAAGAAGAATGAAGGAAATTATGTCCCTAAAAGGACAAGAAAAGAATTAAGCAAGCCACATGAAGATGAAACTCATCGTGAAATTGAGGAAGTTGAACCAAGAAGAAGCGTAAGGACAAGAACTTCCAAGACATTTGGTTCAGAATTTCTAACATACATGTTAGAACACGAACCTCAAACGTACAAGAAAGCAATGTCATCTTCTGAATCTTCATGTTGAAAAGAAACAATCAAAAGTGAAATTGATTCAATTATAAATAATAAAACTTGGGAAATAGTTGATCTTCCACTTGGAATAAAACCGATTGATTGTAAATGAATCTTCAAAAAGAAGATGAAACCAGATGGCTCTATTGATATATATAAAGCAAGATTGGTAGCCAAAGGATATCGTCAAAAGGAAAGTATAGACTTCTTTGATACTTATTTACCGGTTACACGAATAACCTCTATAAAAATGCTAATACCAATTGCATCCATATATAATCTAGAGGTTTATCAAATGGATGTAAAGACATCATTCTTAAATGGAAATCTTGATGAGGAGATTTACATGGAGCAACCTGAGGGTTTTATTTCCAAAGGAAATGAAAACAAAATATGTAGATTAGTAAAATCATTATACGGACTAAAACAAACTCCAAACAATGGCATAAAATTTGATAGTGTCATGATGAAAAATGATTTCCGTATAAATGAATGTGATAAATGTGTTTATTATAAACAATTTGGACAATCATACGTGATGATCTATCTATATGTATTCGATATGCTAATCTTTGGTCCGAATGGTAGGTAATAGAGACCATAAAGAAAATGTTAATCAACAATTTTGATATGAAAGACTTAAGAGTTGCAGACGTTATTTTTGGAATCAAAATAATAAAAACACCAAGTGGAATTGAACTATCTCAGTCACATTATGTGCAAAAAGTGATTGAAAATTTTCAAAATTATGGAATCAAAGGAGTAAGAACACCTTTTAATCCACCGGAAGTACTGGATAAAAACACTAATAATAGTGTAATGCAACTGGAATACTCGTGTAATAGGATGTCTAATGTATTTCATGAATTGCAGAAGATCAAATATAGCTTATGCAGTAAGTCGATTGAGCAGATATACAAGCAACCCAGGAAAGGAACACTGAAAAACACTAATGAGAGTGTTGGGATATTTAAAGAGTACCACGAAATTTTTCCTACATTATGAAAAATATCATGTCGTCTTAGAAGAATATAGTAATGCAAACTGAATTTCTGATTCAGAGGAATGTAAATCAATTACTGGTTATGTCTTCACCTTAGCAGGAGCAGCAGTGTCATGGAAATCTACTAAACAAACGTGCATAGCTCGATCCACTATGGAATCAGAGTTCATCGCTTTAGATAAAGCAGGCTAAGAAGCAGAATGGCTTCGTCATTTTTTAGAAGATATTTCATTTTGGCCTAAACTTGTACCGGTCATATGCATACACTGATAATCAAGCAGCGTTAAGCAGAGCGCAAAACTTTGTGTATAATGGAAGTCACCACATATTCGACGATGCCATAACACAGTTAGGCAGTTACTCTCAAATGAAACTATTTCCATGGATTATGTGAGAACTACTGATAACCTTACGGATCTATTTACTAAAAGTTTATCAAGAGAGAAAATTGATTGCGTGTCGAAAGGAATGGGTTTAAAAGCGTAAGCCAACAAGAGTTGTCTTATACGGAAACCTATCCTAGCGACTGGAGATCCCACGGACTAGGATCAATAGGCAAACCAGTTTTGAGTAACTCAAGAAGTAATACATTTGTTTGGACTTAGTCCTACTTCATTCCTATGGTGCACAATAGAATGCATGCCTGCAGAAGTATTAAAAGGTTAAAACTATGTTTTTAATGAAGACCATATCTTGAAAATAACAAGTGGGGTATATGTAGGATACTCTTAATGGTTGCGATCACCTATGTTAGTGTGAGCTGGGTCGGCTCTATGAGAATATTAAAGGCTTTAGTTCTCTATAAACACTCGCAGAACCAAATTGTTCAGGACCAAAATGAACACAACCAAGAGATTGAATGTGAAGGAGAACAATGCTTTGTAAAGCTTATTGTCTGGTTATGCACTAACGACTGACGGTTCAAGATGAAACAATTCAACGACTAGTCAAGTATATCTGATAAGTTTTAACTAGGGAAAGTTCAAAGTGAAATATTCACTTATCCTCGATATAGTATTATTTCCATATGAACTATGTGATATTACACTTTGTGTGGGGGAGACATATATTGTCATTCATGTGGGGGATTGTTAGAAACCATTGCATTGATAAATGAGATATTGTCCCACATTGCCAAAAATATATACATTTTCATGTTTATATAATAAATCTCTCAAACTTATATTGGTCCTTAGGGTCAGGTAATTTTGTGCGAGGAGGAGGACCTATATGCCATGAACTAACACGCGCGCGCCGCCCGCCCGTCCTATTCTCCAACATATTCTCTTCTTTCTCTTCGTTTCTGAAAACCAGTCCTGCATATCACATAGAAGTTCATACGCACCACAATCTCGAGCAAATCACGCATGTTGTATCTTGGGAGACTTTGAATAAAGTCATAAAGAAATTGTCACGGCAATCCTCATACGGAATTTCCTTCTATATCCAGTGAAACGGTACTTATCTTCGTAGTTTAACACAGCGCTTTCACATTGTTGTTACTGCAATTTGTTGTTTTACATTCGACTGGAAATTTGATTAGTAAACTCGTGTAAGGAGTTTATAACTACTTAGTCCCCATTTTGTTATACTGGTTGTATAACAGATGTTTGGCAAGTGCTTATAAGTAGCCAAAATAACTTAAAAGTTACTTGTGTTGGTATGTATGGCAACAGTTGTAGTGGAGGATAATGAGTTACTTAGAGGCTGATATGTCCTAAGCAACAAATCACTCTTTAACTTGTTTCACCTTCTAACACTAAATTTCATAAAAACATCAACTTATCAACTCAACATTTTTAAATAACAACTCAAAGCTACTTTTCTAAAGTAGTTGCTAACAAAAATTGTGTTGTCTGTTATATGGTACTCTGTTACAAAACTACATACATTCCCAGACATCCACAGTAAGCCAATGTTCGATAATATTACAAATGTACCGCATGTTGTACTTAAATTGTAGCACGAAGCAACAATGATACAAAATTGCAGTGCAAATTATGTGTTCGCGCATCAACGGAAGATGGATATATTCAGTACTTGTATGATTAGCAATCAATTAGTGAACATATCATTAGCTCCGAAATAGTAAAAATAAAAATAAAAAAATAAAAGGAACCTGAGTAGCTGAGCATGAGCTAGACATTGCCGGAACAATAGCCGGCGAAAGAGATGACGGAGGAATTTCAGGTATCGGTAAAGTCCACATAGAGCTGGTTTTAACGCGCCATGTGTCGTCCATGATACGAATGAAGTCAATTAATTGCTTCCATTAAAATCGAAGAGGGGGCAAGTGTGGAAAAGCTAGAAAGGAGAAACAAAAATGGACAATGAAACCAGTTGTCTGAATTCAAAGAAATAGTTTTAGAACCCTGCTAATCTGCAAGCTTGGAAAAGGACACTGTGACTATTCGCTATTTTCTTAGCTTGTGTTGCTTTACATGGTCTTCCTTCGGGGCTCAAGGTGTTTCCAGAAAAATTGCAGCAGTTTTCAGCTTGGAAAGTCAGAGCACGTGAAACGTTGACAGGCACGTGAACGTTCTTTCAATTACAGCCGTCTGATGAACCCATTTCCTAGGGATTGCACAAAAAGTAGAAAAAGCCTTCACTTGTATGGAACATTGCGCTTGACTGCTTGTGCTTCTTTTGCTTTTACGGTGGCTATTTGGTAGTAGGACATTGGTACATTGGTGATGAACAGTTCAATAGCTTGATTGAAATGAAATAACAGATCGAACTGATTCATTTCGGTCTATTTGATTCATCTGTGAAATTAAGTCGCTTTTAATTCAACTTGTAAATAATTTTGTTGGGTTATTTGTTTAATTAAACTAAACGAACTTTTATTCTATTATCCAAATTTATGATATTATGGTTATAATTGGTTTAGCAACATATAAACAAAGTTTATCTAAATTAAATAGATCAACTTTACTTATAATAATACGATCATAAAATATACTCAATAAAAATAATACAAACGTAATTTTATGTTTTCATTCGAGTGAATTGAACGTTGAATAATAATTATATGATAATTTCTTTTGCATACATTTTTTAGTTTGGTTAAATCGGCTATTAGTGGATAAACCCGAGTTAATTCAAATTTATTTGTTTGATTTTTAGTTTTTTGGTTCGCTTCAGATTGATATTATTTTTACCTCATAACCGATGAAAACCAACCTAACGCTCATACCTAAATATAGATACTGGTTTTAGACGGTTATTTAATAGTCACCTACGTTTCAAACCTTGTGAGATTTCACTTGTACATTCTATTATACATGTACATATATCGTTGTCTTTACATTTAATTATGCAAAGACCATGTTTTTACCGTGACTTGTATATTGATGTGAATACTAAGATTTTAGGCGGTCATCTAATCAGTCGCCTACTTGTTGAATGGTTAAAAAATAAATGCATCCTTTCATGTAAGATGTTTTTGTTGAAGCGATTTTCCGTTGCACGAATGATCGAAGGTTGACTTCAATGTATGAGAGCTTCGACCTTTGAGTTAGATCAAAGTAGAGCAGCTTAGTAATAGTAAATGTAGGAACAATTAAGCAAAAACCCAAAGTAAACTGCAATAACTTATATTTTCGATGATTAAAAATAAATAGTCAATAATTTTGACTTCGAGGGCGAAATCGCATATTTCAAATGTTTGAATTTGGAAATGAAACTGTTATCATTGCGGTCGTCTTATTTTTTCTGATGCATGTCGTATATTCTTTTGTCTAAATCGGAGTACGAATGTGAAAGGTACGGCTGTTTTAATATTTTGAAATTTGAGCTTGTAACGAGCTAAGCCCAATTAAAATGAACGGATGCTTATTGTCCAATCAAAGAATTTTTTTTCATTTCTCTCTATGTAACTTCTTCTTCCTCCTCACTCGGAAACCATTTTCTAATCAAAATCAACATTCTCTCTCAAACTTTCATTGAATTCAAAAAATCAACCACCAAATCGAAGGGCAAGTCGAGGCCTTCGCTTAATATCATCAAGAATCACGGATATGCAGATTTGGAGAGGAGACAAATTTCGGACGGCAAGCAATTTGGAACATATCGGATCTTTGTGAATGGACTTTGTCTCCTCTAACATATAACTATTCACTCCCACTTGATCATTCAATAAGTATGGCCTAAGGTTCAAATTTGGGTTAAATTTTATGATTTTTTATTTTAGACAGATTGTGGATATTGGGTGAACTAGTGAACAAAACAGGTGAATATGGAAATAAATATTAGACAAGTATGAACCAAATTCATATTGGAAAATACAAATTGAATGAAACTGAAGTTTACAGCAATAAATTATGATAACCAAAGAAACAATTTCAAAATTAATATAATTTATATACATATGTTATATATATGTAGATATAAATGAAGAAGTGAATTGAATATGAACACTTGATATATGTATGTATGTATGTATGTATGTATATGTATATATGTATATATACATACGTACGTATGTATGTATACGTACGTATGTACATATGTATGTATGTATAATGGAAGATGAATACTATGATAAATCGGTGTAAAATAAGATAAAATGGTTTAAAAAGTTAGTTTATACATTTTAATAAATAAGCATGAATTAAAATGAATTTAATTTGATACATTATGGAATATTAGGCAATATTTTGAGAAATAATGTTTTTTAGCAAGAAATTGAATTATTTAGAGATCTAAAAATAAAATGTATATGAAAATTATATAAAAACGTTTACTATGTTCCAAACGGTATTTCACGTCATACCATAAATTTATTTCAAAATTATAATGATTTATAGAAGTATTTTTAAGTATGTATGGTGAAAAGTGATATTGTTAATTTCTAAAAAAACTAGTTTATAAACTCCAACTTTCTAAGAATTTGGAATAGTTTTTATTCACACTCTTTGATGGAATTAAAGTAGAAAGATAGTAGTGATTATACCAAAGTTTGGAAGAAAATGGATTAGAAAACGAATCAAAAATGAGGAAGAAAACTGCAAACAAAACATAGAAAAAATATAGCTTCAAGAAATTTGATAGAAACACTTGCTCTTATCAATCCGTGCACCACCAATCGACCAACGGTGGAGCCACTGGTTGTTGATGGTAACCTGTTAGGTCAGGTTTAGCTTGATCCAACGGGGACAGTTCGTTCAGGATTTGTTCGATCAATGTAGGATTTTTTTCGGAGATTTCGACGTAACGTTTAGAACTACATTATGATGTGATTCTCCATGTTCGATTGAATGGAATGTTTGGACGTATACATAGTAATGTATATATACATACAGATATAGCTGTATGGATATCGATTTCTATTGTTGATTTGTTTGACTATTGATTATTGAGACCTTTATTGGTTATCATGACAACACGATCGCTCAGTTATACGAGTATTTTCTAAGATGCGTGTTATAGGATGGAAATGAGTCGAGTAAGTCGTATATAAATATGTGTCCATACAGAGATTCATTCATGTGTTAATGCAATAAGGTAGGCTTAGCTTTGTATATGGGTTAGACCATGTCATTGACAATTGTACCTGTACTAGACTAAGACCTTGTTTCACGAGATAGTTATATTTGTTCTATGGTTTGACTAAGTTGTTGGTTGCAAGTGTAACAGGACTAAGGTATGGCATTTACCATAGTTATCTTAGTATTATTTAGAAATGTTTAAAGTATATGATAAAGTAGATGTACATCACTCACCAGACCGTAGTCTGACCTTCTCTTTATTTTTCCTTTCTGTTTCATCACTGGGTTGATGGAAATGGTAGAGTTAGAGGTGTGCCATGGGGGAAATATGCAATTTGTTATATATATCTAATTCAATAACCAATCTTGTTCATAATAAGGTGTTTGATTTCTATAATGTACTTTGTTATGTTGTGATATAATTAATCAAGTAATTAATTTAAAGTATATTAAATAAAAAATTCTTAAATGATATGTTATGTGATAGTAATTAAATACGTTGTAATCATAAGAATTTATCATATTAAAACAATAAATTATTTTAAATATTCTCAGTCAAGATGTTTTGAGAAAGGATATCAATTCATCATTGAGATTGGAGTACGTAACTCTCTTCCAATGTTGGTTAGTGTATTACTCATGGCTATTGGAGACACCAAGGGGTTATGTAGCGATGATTATTGATAACTGTGGAATGACTCGTATGAGCGATTTCTGTTGGTTAATATAACTATGGTCAAATAGAAAATCTCAAAATGACGATATTACATGGTTCTCTCAACTTAAGAATACCATTGAACTTCAAGGTGGATACTCCACTTTGATTATAGTTAAGTCGTGGCACGACGTTCATCAAATGACTATGATTGGGTCTGAGTTGAAGCAATGGAAGTAAAACACTATTCAATAGAGAATTCATCTCCTTATTTATATGGGGTTAGTATCATGGTCAACTGTATTCAACTCAAAGTCAAAGTCTCCAGCCAAAGCAGTACGGTTAATAATAATTGTTATTATTAAACCAAGGATTTTGCGTTTGGATTGGTCAAGTTGAATATGGACGACGTTGGAATTTTTACCAAAACAACATTCCATAAGTCCGAATACGATATAGTATCGATAAAGAAATTGCTGTAAATAATCGTTACTACCGGGTACCGCTTATAATAGTAAAATTGGATTTTTACCAAAAAGATGTGTAAGCGATAAATTCAACCAAAATATCACAGCATTAGCTAAGGTGATGTGTGAACGTTAATGTATGAATTGTTCGATATTAATCGGTGATTGAATTTACACATTTGGGTCGCACAACCGTAATAATGAATACTCTGAATATACCATGCGATTTAATTAATTATAAATTATTGTAAATTAATTAATATTTATGAAATATTAATTGTTATTAAATTTTATTTTATTTGTTTGAATGCCTTTATTTTTTATATAAAGTGCATATATAAAAGTTATATATGTACGTATTGATATACGATATCGACAAATGTTTAAATGTGGTTTAAATCAATAATTAATAAGTGGATTTGGACATTTAAAGGCCTATCTAGGTACAGACTTAGGCAGCTATGCATGATAGGGGGAGGGGATTTGATTGAGATTTAATAAAGTATTAAAGGGCCAATGTTTTAAAGAAGGAATTGGAAAGGTTTCAATGATTTTTTTAAAGCAAAATTTCTTTCTTTCATTCATCATTCTTCTTGACAATGCATTTTCTCCCGCTCTCCTCTTCTTCTCTCTTTTGGCCAAAAATGATGGATTCCAAGCCATAAAAATTTCCAAATCAAAATTAAAACAATTCAAATAAAATAAATACAAAAGTGGTTCAGACCATTGCAACTCTCGAAGGTGATTCAATTGGATCTGGTAGGTTTATTATTCATTCAAGGTGCGATTTTTGACTTCATCTTAAGGTAACATTTTCTTATTTTATTTTATTATATAATCCATGAAGTTAATACAGTTTAGACCTCCCTATTCTACTTCTCTTTTGATTATGTGTCAGTAACAATCTGCACTTTAATGAGCCTAAATTTCGACAAGAATTGAAACTCAAGTCCATCAAAGCACAGATCAATGGATTTGGTACTTGCAAATAAGCATGAGCATTATCAGAGATTGATAAAAATCTAAACTCATAGTGGAAGCAATAATAGGATATAAATACTGAACGTGGCTACTACCTTGGAATTAATAGTATTCCTTGGATATAAGATTGCTACATCAACATCGAGCATGAGAAAAAAGAAGACTTCTCCAACAATCAATCAAATCCAGCTCCAGTAACCCATTCCTCTAAATCTATCATGTGGGTTGTAATGAGAAGGGGGTCAGAACAATGTTCTGGTGACTAGAAAATCTATAAAGCATCCATAACATAATTCTAAAATCTGGGCCAGAATTTATAGGCACTCAAAGCAACCACAACCGTTAGATTTAATTATATAAAATCTAGGCCATTTGGCTAAGGCAAAACCTAGCCGTCATTGTCCCAATCGGCCATCCACTCCATGGAATTGGTTGACCGCTACATGTCGAATGGTCACAATGAGCCCGTTGACATGTGGGTCTCGTAATCTATACTATATTATTATTAGTGAGTTCACTTTCAAGCTCACCCATGCCTCCTTGAAATTTGGCAACTGAAGAGTCCCGACTATCCCAAAGCTCACACAAGCCCCTTGAATTTTGGCAACCCAACCGTCTCTCTTTTTACTTCTCTCTTTGTTTTCCTCCGTACGATTCTTCCTTTACGTCAGCCCATATTAGGTTTTCCTCTTTAAGATTTCACGGTTTTCACCCAATCGCCTAAATCCTTTTCCCTTCAACCAAATTCACCAAAAACCATAATTACTCTTCTTCAAGCTGCCGCCGAATCACCTTGAGCTGGATTCCCTAATTTAGCAACGATGGATTCCTCACTGGTATAATCCATATTGTGATTTGAGTTATTATTTCAATTCTTTGATTATCAATATTTGTTTTGGCATGTTTTCTAGCCAAAATCAAATTGTCCAGTATCCTCTTTTCAAAATTTCTATGGTTCTAAACTAAAAAATTAATTGGCTGTTTGTTTTTACTGAATTTTTTCTCTTCGCAATGGTCGTTGCCACATATTTGATGTTCTGAATGTAGTCTAATTTCCTTTTTGGTATGCTTTCTGCCCAAATTGAATTTTTGAGTATCTTCTTTTGACTAACTTAATTTCATTTGTTTTCTTCATTTGCTGCAACCGCCTATGGTTGATATCCGACCTCATCGATTCCGCCTACCTTCAGACGAGTTTCAGGTATGCTTTTCCTTCTTTCCAACGGTTTTTATTTTAATCATTCAGATACTAAAATTCCTTTTTAATAGATCGAGCAAGTCGATTTACTGTACTCAATACTTGCTTGGAACTTCATCAAAAAAGGTACTTGCGTGGGAACTCCTTTTAAGGTTCGTGATTGCTTTTCTTATATTACTCTTTTTGTGTCTGTAGACAAATATAGAAGTGACACATTGACCTTTTTGATAGTAAAATTACCACAATTGTTTTTCAATTTTTGGAAGAGCAATAATTGTATTGTTAAATACTCAATTGGTTAATAGTAAACATAGTTGCTGTTAATATTGTCTGTTTGAGCGGTTAGCCAAGCAAAAAAGGACCTCCATAGCCTTGCTTTTTGTGCTGTCCACTGAATTCATAATAATTTCATCACTTTGAGGTAAAAACCCTTCATTTACATCGTTGTTAGCTTACTGATGTCTTTATCGGTCGAAATAATGCGCTTTTGTGCTGCTTATTCGATCACACCTTCCAATTTGGCATATGGTTCTGTACATGGCTACAATGCAATTATCTGCTCTGCCAGTAATTTGCAGAATACTTATTGTGCATCAGTAATTTAGGGTTGAACCCTGGAAGTTATTTTCTCAAAATATAATTAGTATGTTTGTTAGTATGTCGATGTAATGTGTTTTTGCCCAGTTTAATTTTAATCCATGCGGAGGTACTGATTCTAGCATTGATGCATTATATACATTCGGACTCTAATGACTTGGTCGTCTTAAATCACCCCAGAAGACGCATGACTAATCATCAATTACACAATTCTGTTAGAAAATGCAGGTCTGTAATATTGCATATTATTACCAATTTGATTTATATACCCTATGTAAGGGTACTTTTGACACAGGTCCTTATTAAGTTTCAAAATTCACGAAAAGTCCTTCACTAAATTTCAGTGTAAATTAGGTCCCTGTTTTTTATTCACGATTATTGCAGAGCATGATGCAACATTTCATAAAAGTTGTTGACATTTCCGCAACATTTCTGTACACTGTGAACATAGTGTATGAAAGTTGCTGAAATATCAACACTTATTTATAAAAGTTGCTGATATTTCAGCAACATTTATGTACACTGTGAACACAGTTACTGAAATATCAGCACTTATTTATAAAAGTTGCTGACATTTCAGCAATAATTTTTCTTTGTTTTTACAATAAAACTTTGACACAGATAGTTGCTGAAATATCAGCACTTATTTATAAAAGTTGCTGACATTTCAGCAATAATTTTTCTTTGTTTTTACAATAAAACTTTGACACAGATAGTTGCTGAAATATCAGCACTTATTTATAAAAGTTGCTGACATTTCAGCAATAATTTTTCTTCGTTTCCAGAAAACAAGAACCCGCTTTACAATGAAACTTTGACAGGGACCCGCTTTACAATATGAAAGTATGATAGGGATGCCTCCCTAATTTCCACCCATATGTAATGTGTTTTTTCTTTAATCTGTAGTGGTAATGTTCCACAAAATGTAAGCACATAAACGCAGCTGCCCTATGAGTCAAAGTCTTAATTTTTATCTAACTTTGTACCATCGTTTTTTTAGTATTATGACATCAGAAAACAATGCGAATGGAGTCTCTATTATGATTTCTCAAACATGGAAAATTTTCTAAACTTAAAATTAGTGAAAGATTCTCTAGGACTTGGAAATATCGAATTCGAATCGTTTAGTCCAGCAGTATACACCACGTTGTTTGGTGATTGGATGAAAAGTTTGGTAGTTTGAATTCCGACTCTACTCGAAGATGGTAGTGACATGCTCATAAATACGATTTAGTTTGCAACTAGCGAGGTAAATTTTTACCAAACTCTACCTTAAATTCTACTTATTTTTTCCTATGTCATTTAGTAAAATGATTTCTATGTTAAATCATTGTCTGTTTGGAAGCAATGCATAACATGCTCTATACATTGCACAGAAAACTCAAGATGGGTACAAGCTATGCAATAGTCAGGTTAGTAAGACCTTTTGGTGGCTCCAAATGTTGATTTTATTGTAGATGGTGTAAAAGCCGAAGAGATCAAAAAACACGGACAACTCATTTCTTAAAGGTTCTTATTCCTTAACTTGATTTTATACTACAATCCCATATAGTTATGCTTTATCTATCTGGAATATTAAATGATATTTGTGTGAAAATATAGGTATATGATGCACGACACATGCTGTTGGTTAGGCTTTTGTTACACAATCATGCTAACATCATGATCTAAGCTATCCTTTTCTATTATCAAGCATGTATAGGCATTCAAAATTAACACCACAGAACCAAGCATGAAAACCTGTTCACATACACACAAGCATGTCCACATATATACATGCATGCATGTGTTTGTGTGTATATAGTTATATACACACACAAAATAAAAAAATAAAACTTCAAGTTTAAACAAGACAGTTTGAAAATTTAGTTTATTCATGCATGCTTTAGTTTTCATCTGTGTGCAAACACACGCGCACAAAATATAAAACAATAATTCAGGTTTAAACAAGATAGTATGAAAATTTAGTATAATTTTGTGTGCTTAAATTTTCATGTCCAAGTTAAAATTGTTCATACTTTGTTTTTAAGTTATTTTAGACTGGAATTCAGAGCTTGAGAGACCATGCTACGCTCAATCTGTCTATTTTATTATTCCTTTGTGGGTAATCAATCTTGAATCATAGCGATTCTGTTCTAATAAAGTCTTCATTCATATTTGATCATAAACCCGATTTATAGTACTTTTTCTCTTAAATGATAAATATCCACCATGCTTAACAATATTTACTTTTTAAACTTCCTGACAGAAGTTCCTAATTTTCAACCTCCTTCTTCATTTACCTATAGATGATGAGAGAAATGCATGTTACAGTTAGAGAACTTGCCACACAGAAGATCCTTTGTGACATTAATAAAGGTCACATACAGCACACTTAAATTTACCTTAGCTCTTAGGATGATATTCCCTATATGATTGTTTAGTAGACATTATGTATAGCAAATTCAATGGGAAAAGATTTCTATTATAACTAAAACTTTGTATCTATGTGTTCAAATTAATTAAGAAAAATCAATCTATTTTACAATAATTATATGGGTGAGATGAGATGGGTGGTGAAGACCAAACTGAATGGGGTTTGGTCCAGACTACAGAGTTCATAGTTGAAGTTCACCTTATAATGAATTTACTATCATTGATGTACAAGTAATTAATGAATTTACTATCATTAATTTCATTTATTCTTTGTTCTAAGCCAATTAATCTTTTATGTTACTCTTAGCATCTTCATGCTTCTTGCAACTGTTCTTCATTTTATGCTTAATATTATTTTATTGCGATAAAGGTACACAATTTACTTACTATTTTGGGAGTAAAAAAAATAATCCCTAAGCATTTGCCTTGCTTTTCCAATTTTGTAGTCTTAGTCATTGTAGATATTAGGTTATTCTTCAAACGCCAATTTCTCATGAAACAGTGGTATTTCATTGCTAATGCAATTTGTAGTATTTAATTGCTAATGTGATTTATCATGACTTTATGCAATGAATTTGATTTCCTGCATCTGTCATTTGATCAAAGGAAACTCATTTAGGGACCACCTTCAATTTAAATGTTTAGCTACATATCACATTTAATGGTACTTGACTTACAATATAAGTAGAAAATTTATAAGCATTTCAAATTCATTGCACATGCATTTAACTATGGCAATGAATTAAATTGGAAAAATATTTATAAGCTATTTATACCAAAGACAAGAAAATATGGTCAAATTAATGTAAACCTCTGCTTTGCATCCTATTTAAAGGAATAAACCATTACTAGATTTAGTGTATGTTTTTGCCAATATTTTATTTCCTTCCTTGGCATTTTCGTATTGAGAATGCAAATTTGTAAGTGTTAAACTTTAGGAACATTTTCTTTTTGGTTTTTGATGCTTTCTTGCTACTTTTTGGTAGTCTATAACATACAAGATTCACAACAACTATATATGCTGCCTCATTTGTTTGTAAGCTGCTCGACAATAAATAAAAATTTAATGAGGTAAAATCAAAGGTTTGAGGTTTCGATCAAAATGCTGATATTTCAATCGTTCCATTTTGGTTTTAAGAGAGACCAAAATGAAACTAAATGGCACATATAATAAAAAAGACTATTAAGCTTCAACTTTTGCAAAAGGAACTCAATATTAATTTGAGTTCTAAATATATGAATACTCAAATTTCAAAATTTTTATAAATTGTCCCAATTTCAGGTATATTTCGTTCGTACAGTTGGAAGAGGAAATGCTCTTATAAACTCATCATAAATCAGCTATAACATAAAATTTAGTGTCATTTGGTCAATTATTGTTGAAATAAAGGTAAATAGTATTGAAACCATACTATACCACTATATGTGCTTCAGGTATAACAAATCATGAGCAGATTCAATTTCATGTTTACATAGATTTGTTTTTAGCTGTTTGACAACAAGTGGTGGTTTAGTTTAGAGAGTATCTTCAACGTAGTGTCGGGTAAGAGAAAAGCAGCAAAAAAGTTTCAATATATTGTAATTGTACAAAATATGCGGTTACGATAATTACGAGGGTTGTAGGTTGATAGATTACTGTAATCGTAACTACTGTAATTTTTATAAAGCAGTGAGGTGAAAGTCAAACTGGGTAGTCAGGTGTAAATCAGGCTAACGTAGACTGATTGGACTGCCATTGAAGTAATAAACTGACTAACTTAATGAGCTAATATATATGGAGCGTAATTGCAGGAAGTTGGTCATAGTGTAGCCGAGACAAATGGTCTGACTGAAGAGTGGGTGATGCTAAAATTGTTAATTGCTGAAGCCACTACCGAAGAAATGACTATAAGCATGAAGAAAGAGCATTGAAATCTAAAGCTGCCATTTATAGTTTCTGACAGTCTGATGCTGAATATATACGAATAGAGGTGAATATTTTATTGCCATGCATTTTGGTGAAATTCCCAATTGGGGAATACTACTGTACATTTTTTGAACATAACCTATTTCATTAATTTATTTCTACTCCCACAGTTGGGAAGTGAGGCTGCAGCTAACAACAAGGACATGATGCAACAACAAATATATGAAAGAGCCTTAGTCCTACGGTTATAAAGCAACAACCTGTTCATACAACCTTTTAAGATGAAATATTGATGTATTTTGGTTGTATTAGTCATGTTTATGTTTCTTTGGTTATTTATTGTAAGGGCTTTAAATTGTAAACTGCCTATTTTTGCTTGATTTTTTGAATTACTTCATAGAATTGTACACCATGCAAGAATACTTTTATACAAAAACCCATCTACTAAAGTTCACATTTTAGTTATGTTTTACTTTTGTTAGAAATTTTAGTACTTTGTAACTTTTCTATGTTTTATTCTGGGTATTGCTCATAAGTTTTAGTTGGGCATCGGTCACTTTCGTGTGATTGATAGACATATTATCGGTGCATGACAAAATATTCATTGGCAACTAATCCATATTTACAAAAATAATTAGTTTTTTTTGGGCGATGCTTATATACTGCAATAACCAGACCGACCGTTGATATGATAGTTCCATCCTGTTGTAATATGAATCTTGAATTATAATTGTTAGGCACTTAAAGATTCGTTTGAAGCAAGTCTTCTTTTACTACCGTTGCAACCATTAATTCTCTACAAATTTGTCCAATAAGCTTTGATCCCGCATAGACTTTATTAAAATATGGTAAATATTAGTTGTCTAAAGCGTCTTCTTTTACTTTTAGATAGTAAATAAACGATTTGTGTAATCTCTCTCTTAGACACATATATACTTATATGTGTATGTAACTGTGTGTGTATAATGGATTCAAACCATCTTATCATTTTAAAATATTCAAAATAAGAATTGACTCAACTGATAAGATTTTGGTAAATTTAATTTCAATATTGATATATAAATGTAGCCCGTGTGCGTAGCACGGGTTCACACTAGTTATTATATAAACGCTAACTTTTCTAATTTAATTATTTTGGTTCTGAATTCTTTTTTCGTCCGTAACTTTTTCGTTTTAACTCCGATCGCAAAACTCCAAATATGAAAGTTGCTCAAAATTTTATCACCAACGCAATGGTGCAAGTTTCGTGGTCAAATTCCATCATTTGCACAAATTGCATTTTTTGAGCCTAATTAGCTAATTAATTAATTACATAAATAACCGTAAAATTTACGGGGTGTTACATTCTTCCCCCCTTAAAAGAGTTTTGGTCCCTGAAATTATACCAATAATAAGTCATGGTTCTAGCTCACAATTACCCTTAATCACAAACCAATTAGTGTACAACCAATTTTGCAACCAACGTGCACAAGTGCATAGTGTATCACAACATAGGAACATGAATGCAGAATGATTCTAAATCGGGCCCTCCTATATGAGTGCTTTTCTTTTGAAAATATAGTGCAAACAATCTATATATATTGGCAGTTCTATATGTATATAGATTTTGAAAAATCTTTTCACCAAAAATCCTCATACTCCTATAAATAGAAGTATGGTGCAACCAATTTGCATCCAATTCCTACCAAGCAAAAATTTAACGTCTCGAAATCTCGCTTCCTAAACGTCACTCATATGCCAGAAAAAAGGATTTACGTGGAGAATTATACATTCTTACCACTCTATAAACTACCCATTTCCTGTTGTATAGTAGAAATTTCCCTACTGCCTCTGATTTATTCCAAATTTTCCATGCACAAAATTCATAAGGAAGCCTATTCCTAAGCTCTAAAACGGAATTAAGTCCAAAAATAGACTCACGCGTGTCATCGACAAGGTACGGGAATAGAAATCTTTAGGCTAAAACAGTTATTTCCTTGTTATCGCTTGCATTTTTTCCGTATTGTCGATCATAGTGCACCGCTAAATTCGCATCTAATCTATTTTCCTTCCCTGCGCTTAGCATGTGGCCTTTCGAATCAAAAACTTCATAAAAACCTTTTTCTCTATTCAAATTTGTACGCCGCTTAACAAAATAAATTTCCAAAATATTTGGACGCAAATTTTCCCTTTAAATCTAATCTGAACAAAATTCTAAAAATTATTTGAGCATCAAAAATAATTTTAAAAAAATCAAATTTTTTTCTTTTCAAGCGAAACTTTCTAAATCAAGGGAAACTTGTGAAAATATTCTCCTTCTCAAAATTTTTGATAATTCAAGCCATGTTGTTAGCGTTAGTCAGAAGTCGGATATGCGCTAAACATATAAGCTCGAATTCTAATGTTCTACAACTAACCCTAACCCATAAAACTTGATATTTCTTTTTAAAATGTCATCATACTCAGTTATTCAAAAACAATTAGCTTTTAAGGAACATGAACAATGATCCATGGTTCCAAAACAATTTAACATATCCTTTGCTTGCTAAATTTTCTATCTATTCAAAACTTCCATTCTCATATTGCATTTTACTATTAGTAAAATGTCCTTATAAGATGTTCATAGTTATACTGTTTCTTCCAAACATACATATAAGAGCGGTTCACATATT
This sequence comes from Allium fistulosum, assembly GCA_030737815.1. NCBI lineage: Eukaryota > Viridiplantae > Streptophyta > Magnoliopsida > Asparagales > Amaryllidaceae > Allium > Allium fistulosum. The sequence goes on along the minus strand of CM060904.1, from coordinate 338,016,364 downwards.
TGGAAACAATAACACAATAGAATAGAAATACATCTCATAATATTGTGCCGCCTTAAAAAGAGACAACTAACAGTTACAACCTAACAACCTAAAATGGAAAGAACAAATACTGGATGAAAAAGATACAATAACACATCACAGAACCTAAAACGCTACCTACAGACTATGGGATAGTCCCGATCCTCGATGGGAACTCGAACCTTTGCCATGACCTCGAAAAGGGCGAAGCATAGCGGTTAAGCACCCAATCTCATGACTCTGGCACTGTAGCTCGGTCCTCATCTCTCGTTGGTCAATGCAGATCCTCTATAGCTCAGTTTGAACCTGCCGAATGGCGATTAGCTCAGGACTTTGATATCCCTCGGTGCCCTGTCCCTGCACCACCTCCTACTGCGCTGCTGCTCTGCTGTTGGCTCGGCTGCTGCGATTGGTGGAAAAGAAATTCCTATCTTCCTAAGGGAGGCTATATCAGTGGTAGGCGGGCCTTCATCTGGGTAGCCTCCTCACTAAGATTCACCCAGTATCATCTGAAAACAAGAGTGAATAGATGACAATACAGAAGTAACTCCGTGGGGTGCCAACTCCTTGATCAAAAAAATGAATCATAAGAGTGTGTGCCCAATTGACGGTTATACCACCAATAACTGCATAGGTGGCCTTCGGCACCTAAGGATAAATCTGATCATAGCTACCCATCAGATGATGTTGTATTAAATAATGCGCACAACAAGATGGACAGTTGGACGTAGATTTTCCGTCCTCTAAACACCGACATCATGAGAAAAGATCCGCTGTAAGATCTCCAATCGGTCATCTTAATACTATCCAAATCCGCGTCATCCGCGCAAAACTCCAAAATATTGCCGAAGTCATCGATAAACATCCCGATCTTGACTCCTTTAAACTTCGAATGAATGAAACTATTGTCTTCATCGAAATTCGGTGCCAAATGAGCTTTGGAAAGGTGAATGCAGCACGGGTAGCATTGCCGAAAAGTCTCGAAGCGCAGGATCGATGCAAGTCCTACCGCTTCAAAAAGCTTTTCTATCCCAAAAGCAACGAAGTCTCTAAATTTCATTGGTCGCCCCTAAAGGAATTTGAAACGGCAAAGCTGAGGAAGGTGAATATCTTCTTGTCATTCTGGTCCAACCACCTGATCTCTTGAGGGGTGACACCAGGGTGGCGCGATGAGGAACCAGTAGTGCAGGGAGGTGTCATGGGCTAGGAAGTGAAAAAATAAGTTTGAGATCTGAAGTGGAGGTAGGGCAAGATCTAACGCTGCAAAATCGACGCAAGGTGGAGGCGAGGCTGTTGCTCGTTAGAGAAGGGGAAAAACAGTGTCGCCTAGAGGTGGAATGGAGGAAGTGGGAGTTGATGTGGAGAAGGTGAGGTGGTGATATGGGTTTGGCTGGAATGGGGGGAGAGCTCAAATGCGGCTGGAAGGAAATTGGATGCGACTTTATTGTCGCGTTCTAGGTTCGAATTGGGTAAAAATCCATTGACCGTTCGACTGCTCCAGGGCTACCAGTCGACCGTTAGGTGGTCGATTTCTATACAGGGATTTTGCACAAGTTGAACCCAGACCATTTCGGGTCGGTTTAATTTATAATGTTAATAATGATGATGATGACGATGACAATGATCATTTCACGATGTCTCTTTCAACTCGACACGATCCGATAAATCCCTACTCTCTTCACGATGGTGCCTGAGCTTACCGTCTAGCTTTCTAAACCATTCCTCCGCTATTTCGCAGTACTTCGGACTTATACTGCTTCAACCATCAACAATTCCAAAAACCCGATAATATTCCAACTACTATTCTCCGCATACTTCGTATGGAAATACTACTTCCAATAGTTAGCGGGTACAACAACACTTCTAACTTCATCCCCCAATAAAATTATATGTCATTCATATTTTGTCCGTCTCTTAAAAGAGAGAAAACTTTAAAAACTTCAATTTTTGTAAACAGAAAAATCATTGGGCTAAATATTCATCCTCATTTCCAAATCGAAAACTATTTTCTTGTCGAAAATCAAAATCAAACATTTATTGATATATATATACATATAAATATTTAAGGATTTCAAAATCTTTTTCTTTTTTAAACCAAAATTTCTTAACACAACCAAGCTTAGTAGTATACGCGTTCCTTGAAAATTAAAATTTCAAAACTTCCTAAAATTTCCAAAATAAATTCTTGGAAAAAGAAATCCTCTGAAACTCTTTTTCCAAAATCTAAGGCATTTCTAAAATATATTTTTATCAAAATTCTCTCATAGGTTTAGACTAAGGAATTGACTTCAATTCTTCAAATAAAAATCCGGTTTGTCATCAAAAGGTGGTTGATGGACATTCCCTTGCCAAAACTGGTTTTCAGACGTTTGCAACATACAGAATTCTATTTCCCGCTTATTTGGAATAATTGTGTATCTTCGACTCCAAGTTATCATCAAAATTGAAAATCACAAGGTAGCTAGAATACCAACCATCAAGTCGAACATCCTCTGGTCTCTGGGATTCTACCATATGTCATACTCATGCTCTTTTCCATCAGCTCCCTACGCATCTCCAACACTCTATGGGGTAATTCGAAGTTGGCATGAAAATATTAACTTTAAGATATTCTCAACCAATAGTTGCTTTGTCCATTCCTTCAGAGTGGTACTACAACTACATCTATAGTCTGGATTCTTAGATTCTAGTATAAAAATAACAATAATAGATAGAAAAGTATGAATACGTTTTCTCAATTTATCCTAATTCCTCTAATCGACTGTTCTATGCTTTGATATTAAATGTAACAACCCATATTTAATGAGTCTAAATTTTGATAATAATCGAAACCCAAGTCCATCAAAGCACAGATCGTTGGATTTGGTACCTGCAAATAAGCATGAGCATTATCAGAGATTGATAAAATTCTGAACTCACAGCAGAAACAATAATAGGATATAAATACTGACTGTGGCTACTACGTTGGAATTAATTACATTCCTTGGATATCAGATTGCCACATCAGCGTCGAGCATGAGAGAAAATAAGACTTCTCCAATAATCAATCAAATCCAGCTCCAGCTCCAGCAACCCGTTCCCCTAAATCTATAATATGGGTTATAATGAGGAGCAGGTCGGAATAACGTTCTAATGACTGGAAATATATAAAGTGTCCATAACATAAATTTATATCGATTGGTTTCCATTTAATTGTTATGTCTTCTATTTTAAGGTTAACTAAATTAACCTAATATTGCACACACGATATTTCTACCTAGCACAATTCTCCAACCTACCCTTCCCAAAGTACAAAATACTATCAGCCACTTAATACTTCTGAATATATGTGGGCTCCTAGCATCGTCATCATTGGCCTATTGGCCCTAACTATAAGGATCTTTGACCACTATTATGGCTTTATAATATAGAATAGCCATGCTACTAATGCATCTATCGTTTATAAAAAATATCATCTTAATGGACATTTTCTAAGACATTTAGTATATTTACTAATTTCCAATTAGTAACCTTTTTAAACTATTCCATAGTTATTAACCTAACTTCTTTATTTATTAGCCACATTAATCCATTTACCCTATTAATTAGTTGTAACTTTCAAATCCATTTCACATTTATTACCTATTAATTAAAGTTACAACCTTTCCAAACTTTCTTCCTATTTCCTATCCATTATTTAACCTTATTTCTATGTATAACTGATATTGTAAGCGAGTGTTACATATATATCGTTATTATTAGTTAAGTACTTATCAGTGCGTATAAATACACATAAATACCTACTTCTATTTAATATATTATAATCACAAGACTTTAACTAGAATATTCTTTTCCATATTTAATTTGCTAAAATTACATTTCTTAGGAAGATTCTTCACTGTGATTTCCATAAATTAGTTTAAAACAAAAGATCAACAAAAAAAGGAAAGATTTGTCTCGTTTGAAATTACAAGAAATGATTATTCTTTTTATTGGATTAGACAGTGTAAACTACGGAGGATAAATCTGTATTTTACACATTTCTTCCTTTTCATTTGCATATATTATTTGCTAAATCAAACGCTGCATTTTCTATGCAATTTGAAAACATAATTTTTTTTATAAAAACCAAACGGATGTTCTTCCCACAAATTAAACTACGAAAAATCTCCAATTCAGCATATTTAGGGTAATAATCAAAGTTATACTAATAATCTACTATCCAATTTCAAATATGCAATAAATTTCAAATCTAATTAGTATTCATATCTATAACTTTTGGTACTAATTTGCAGATTAGGGTGTAACAATATTTCCAATCAAATCTTCTAAGAATATTTAGGCGATGTTTATTATTAGCCTACGTTTCATGTATATTTATTTAGGGATAAAAATCAAACGTATGCCTATGGAATAGATTCAATATCATAAGCAATTTATAAATTTTCCACATACCTTCTAAAAGAATACCAAATCTTCAGATCTGAAGTAAAACCTTTGATTTAAATCCATTTCCTTCTTATTAAAAGAAATATGTATAAAAAGGGTATATACATATATTAGAATTACAGATCTGAGAAGAGATTTGAGCTTGAAGTGAAATATAAATATATAAATACAAATATAGATGTATATATTTTCTCGTTATCGCGTAGTGTTGATTCGCTTCTCTTCTTCTCTTATTTGATTTCCGTTCTTCTCCAATTTATATATATACAAATATAAATATTATATTTTATAATTTAGTGTGGAGAAGAGAAAATGGCAGGGCATTGTTGCTGCTTTCTGAAATATATGAGAAGAGAAGATATGGTTAAACTTGAATTTATAGACACTCGAATTAACTACAGCCGTTTGATTTAATCATAAAAAATTGGCCAAGGCAAACCCTAGTCGTTATTGTCCTAACCGGTCGCCCGCTCTATGGCATCGGTCGACCACTACCGGTGACCGCTACATGTCGATCGGTCGCAATGAGCCTGTTGACCTGTGGGTCCCTTATTTATTATGTAAACCTTAACTTTTCTAATTTAATTATTTTTGTTCCAAATTATTTTTTCGTTCGTAACTTTTTCATTTGAACTTCGATCGCAAAACTCCAAATATGAAAGTTGCTCAGAATTTTACCACGAATGCAATGGTTCAAGTTTCATGGTCAAGTTCCATCGTTTGCACGAACTTCATTTTTGAAGCCTATTGACTAAATAATTAATTACACAACTAATCGTCAAATTTACGGGGTGTTACAATGCCCACCTTGTATGTATTGTTTAGAGCCCAAACTTTTTACAATGAATTTATATATGTATGGATTGTCTAATCTTGTTTTGTTTTTGATTTGGATATTAATGATTAAACAACAAAAACAAATTTGGAAACTGGTTTTTGTTTGTTGATATCACTTTATAACCTTTCTTATACAGAAATATAAATAAGCTATATGTGTTGAATACTTGAAATCGTTTTGAAAAATGATTTCATTTTTTTTATATGTTTGTTGATTTTTTTCTAAATTCATTGGGTCATTGTTTACATAATTTTAAAGATGTTTCGGTTCTAAATTTAATAAGTTAACCTTTGTTCAAAATTATGAAACTACTTTGAATCCTTTATAGGTTAAGATTAATTTTCTATTTATTATCTTTTAAGTTTTAAAACATACATATGAATTCACAAAGTTTATATATTTATGGTGTTTTTGAATTTAAAATATTGTTTGTAATTATTTATACATGTAGACGTATATTTTTGTTATTTTAATTTAAAGTTTATAAAAGGCGCTTTTGTGTAAAAGCATAGAATTAATTTTAAAACATTTCTATGTTAAAATTAGATTCAAAATTGTTAATTCTAAAATTCAGAACATTTAAAATAGTTAAAACAATAATTATATATATATATTACATGTATGATGTATGTAATTGTTATTATTATATATATATATTTACAATTGTTATTTTATGTTTTTTTAAACTTTGGACAACAAGGCATATATAAATGGACAAATATATCTGTTGCGATGTAAATCCTACCATATATAAATAGTCATATTAACCATGTACACTTCATATTTGTTGCACGTGCACTATACACATATAGGTATATTTGATACACATATAAATTAAAACTCATTTAATTTGAATTTAAAAAAACTTTCTTTGAACAAATTGTGTAAAATATGGCGGATTGTTATTATTTTCGATAATCACACATTCATTACATTGATGACCTATTGAATAGTTTATATAATTAACAACTTGGCTCGTCACTTACCCAAAATTATAATATAAAGCAATAAATTATTACACTCATATACATACAAGAGTATATTTACTCCAATTTATATAAAAATCAAATTTATGAAACTCCTTTTTGAACAACTTAAATATAATGAGATTTAAAAAAAAACAATGTTAGATTGGATGTAATAACCCTTTAGACTTCCTGGGCTCAATAGATCAAAAATAAAAATAAAAATGAAACCTACCTATCTCAACCATTTCCGACTGGCTTAGCTCCTACAATATATCAGAGCCTAAATGGTCTAGTGTTCTAAATTAATAATGTTAGGGCTAACTGATTAAAGCGTATCTATTTAATATGGTGCCTAGAAAGGTAGTGTCTATGGTTGGATTTGAATAACAAGCACTCTGCCCTACCTGATTACTGGTCTAGCCCAAAATATGAAGTAAGCCTAAAGGTTATTCCCAATCTAAAGGCTAAAATTGATGTTAGGTCTTAGGCTAATTTACAAATTTTGTTTTAAAAATTAAAATTATATTGTAAATTTAAAAGTTAAGTTTGAAATATAAAAGGAAATTTTAATAAAATTTATAAAATACATTCATTTTTTTAAAATTATTTTGAGAAATTAAATAATTTATATTGGAAATTTATTTAATCTGATTAAATAAATGAAATAAAATAATTACTTAAAAGTTAATTGATTAAAACATAAATATTGATAAATGTGTATAACTATAATTAAAGTAGTTATTAATTTATAATAAAATTATATATGATAAGTTAAATTAAATTTCAAATTAGTTAAAATACTTAATTAAATTGTTTGATTGAATAAAATTAATTAAAATGCATACATATATTGATATGTACACATAAACAAACTATAAATGTTATAGTTGATTGATTATCTTAAATAGTTTAAGATGAGTGATATAAAAGTTAGAAATTTTATATAAAATAAACTAGACTAATTAAATATGATTTAATTAATAAAAAGTAGAATTAATTAAACAAGGTTTAATTAATAAGATACATGTATATATTATATAAGTAAATTAAATTATAAAAGTTATAAATAAGTTAATACCTGTATAACTATATATGTATAAAAATTAAGTGGAACTGCAAAAAAACTAAATCTGATTTGAGGAAAAAGTACATACGTACAGTACGTATACTATGATTTCAGATGTGTTTGACACTTGAATGACGAGAGTATTTCACAAGAAATATATTATTTTCCTAAATCAATATTACTCATTATATGTATATTAAGGATTATGAATCCTTCAGTATAAGTTCTCCTCTACCATTTATATAGTAATAAATTACTTGCAAACTCTTTGGTTGTTGATATTCAACATGCTAAAGACTTTATGTGTAGTACTATTAATATATTGACCGGACATGATAAGGCATATGAAGTATTTGTTGATATTCCTTAAGGTGCATGCATTATACTTAGACCGTCGTCGTCGCAAAATAGTGCGTACGAATGAATAATTTCTTTCGATTTATTGATATTTCTCAAGGTCGAGATGAGATTAGGACAAAGCTCATGGGTCATGAGTTGTATATGATACAATCGATAAAGTATTATCCATCGCTGCGGGCCTATGATTTATTATTATTCCTCAAGGTCGGAATCCCAAGACAAGCAAGTCCTAATTCCCACTAGAGAACTCAAATGGTTTCAATGTTTTTCTTAAGGTTTTGAGAAGAATTAAGATCTGGTGGGAATTATTAAGAAAATGAAATTATAACATTTAACATTTTTAATATTGTAAGAATATATGTTATATAAGTTAAAATAATCTACTTGATAAATTTGCAACTAATATAATTGACAATATGTTTATCAGTTTAGATATACAAATAAATTGAATTAAAGATTGACATATAAATATAATACATGATTACAATAAATCTTTTGCATGTTGTCACTTTAAGATACATGCATGAGCCAATTTATATAACCACTAAAATATTCATACCTCGATCGCTTAAGTGTTTACTTGCCCGAGACTATGTATTGTCTTTATGAGTTTTAAACTCTAAAATAATACAAGAATATAGATATTTGATCCATACTCATGTCATATATAAATGTTATTTGGGGAATAGTCATGATTCACAAAACTTTGATGAAATTATTTCATTCGAAATAAGCAAGTAAATCATATTGTGAGATTATGTATTCAATATGATTGATTACAGTAAGGATCTTGTTGTATTAGATGTAGCACTAGACTAAGAGCTATAAGATATAACATATAATTCAATCATTGAAATGTTAGTTTGATCGGTTTATATAAAGTGCAACTTATTCGATATAAGAATGACCAAATGCATTTATGTAAAGAATTCGTTACAGTCGTGTAGTAATGGCTTTTTTGAATGGTTCGAACAATTGGAAAGGAAAATGAATAAATGACAGTGGTGTAATTTAGGTACGTTGGGATGAAAAGAGTGAATGATCACCTCTGCTTCATGAAGAGACATTGGAAAAGAGTATTGTATAAAATACTAAAAGGTACTTAATGTGGAATGAGAAATGCGATTTCCATTTCAAATGTATTTCATATAGAAATTTTTTCTATAAAAGTTATTTCTTCGAGTATAGAATAATTGATTTGAAGCTCTCGGTTGTAAATTAGTTACTATATACGAAATAAAATTCTATGATAAGTGGTTGAATGAAGCTTCATATTTCGTAGGCTATTATAGTAATGGCAAATAGTGGGAGCATATCATATAACTTTTACTAGTGCTTGCATCAAGTTACGAAAAATTATTTTCATAAATATACCAAATATTATTTACGAAATGATAATTTTTTTCAATATTGACTAAAAATAGGCATTGTTTTATTTCATTATGAATACTATGAATATTCGATATATAATAAAACTATAATAATGTTATTTGATATCATAATAAAATGATGATTAAAATATATAAAAGCATCTAAAATTTCATAATTATTTTGGAATTATGGATTGAGCCACAGTTTTAAAAAATTATTCTTTAATCATATGATTATGAATCATATTGTACTGGTGAATTGTATTTCAAACAATTAAACGCAAAGCAACCCGTTCAGTGGGAGCGACATAAGAAGATGAACTCTTTGGACTAATACATATAGATGTATGCAATCATAGGTCAAATAATACCATAACAGTCCCACATACTTTATTAAAATTGACCAGTGAATTATCACAAATGTTAATGTATGTTTTTTGATACACATTATGTCTATAATAAGTTTATAGAATATAAAATGCAAGTAAATAACAAGAAGTACAAAAGAAAATAAATATTCAATTTGATTGAATATCGAGTATATTGGAAAGGAGTTCCAAACGTACCTAAAAACAAATAAGATTTAATCTTAAAAGTCACTCCTTCCTTTGATACATAATGTTGTATTTATAAAGGGTAGTAGGATTTTGTTGGAAAAAGTATGATTAATGATGAGTAAGTTAAGTTAACTTCTTTCTGTAAGGTTGTGTACTTAATAGTAATTACATGAGGTTATAATTAACTTACCTAAAGCATAGTTCATAAGATCACACAAAATAAGAGTTCACAACAACCCATACATATTGTAGGTCAAGGAGTTGATAGGTTGTGTAAGTCGAGAGCCCACTCATAATACTTGTTTGCAAGGGATCTTATGTGGACCACCCCAAATGAGTTTGGGATCGATCAACATTGATGGACCAATTTATCTTATGAACATAAGCTTCGTCAACTTAAATCTAAATCATTTTTATACATATATAAAGGCAATTTATAAAATGCTTATGGATATCTATTCTGTTGCATGAGAAATGATTATTGTTTGAAGAAATACTGAATTCATGACAAAGGAATTTCTTTTATAAAGTATTGATAGTAAAATGAATTTGGATACAATCCAAAGATAAAACTGGTTACAAACAATGAAATGAAATTGACCAAGCCTAAACAGACATAACTAACGGGAATGTCTAATAAGAACTTCTGCATATTAAAGAGAAAGAAAAGAATTTCCTCGGTTGTCAGTATGTCATTAACAGTATTGACTCTATCATATGGCTTGATGCACAAATCCAGAATGGATTACAAATACATTATCAAAATATGATTTTGATAGTTGTACTAGAAGGGTTATGATCCATCTATCACAAATGTGCCTTTAAGAAGGACCGATGCAGTTGGAATATAGTAAACAATGTTGATAAGAATAACATTGAAAATTTCAATTGTTGAAATTAACGTAACAAATTTATCATTCAATGTAGTTAAGTTAATCGGATTTTACTCCCAAAATTATCATGCAATATGATCTTGAGTTTTGGTATATGCATGTTGAAACGGAAACTCTCGTGTGAGTTATACCATGGTTATCCAATAACTATCAGTACGCAACCATTCGGTGCCCCCAACAACCATCAATAATACACTGTCCAACATTTGGAGTGTATTGCATATTCTAGTCTCAACAGATGAATCAATATCCTTATTCAAAACTTATTGACTATGAATATTTAAGATAATATGATGTTTTAGTGCAATAAATTTCTCATGATTACAACACATTGTTATATGGTGACATAATTTATCACATTATAACAACATATTATTTTAAATGTTCCTTGTCAAGATGTTTCAATAATGGATATCGATTCATCTATTGTAACTAGAGTACATAATGCACTCCAAATGTTGGGTAGTGTATTATTCATGGATGGTGGGGGCACTAAGGGGTTATGTACTGATTGTTACTAGATAACTATAGAATGAATGACATGAGAGTTTCATTTGGTCAATATAAATAAGGCCAAACGTTGAATCTAAAAGTGAGGATATTACAAGTTCTTTCAACTTGAGAATACCATCGAGTTTTAATGTTGACACTCCACTTTGAATACATTTAAATTGTGGCATAATGTCCATTGAACAATTACAGTTAGGTCTGAGTTGAAGCATTGAAAGTGAAACACTATTCAGTGGAGAATTCATCTCCTCGTTAATATGGGATTAGTATCATAGTCAACTATAGTCAACTTAAAGTTAAGTCTCTAGTCTGGGCAGTATGGTTAATAATAATTGTTATTATTGAGCCAAGGATTTTGTATGTGGACTAGTCAAGTTGAATATGGATGATGTTGGAATTTTCACCAAAACCTAATTCCATAAGTCCAAATGTGATATAGTGTCAACGAAGAAAATTGGTATAAATAATCGTTACTAATAGGTACCGCTTATAATGATAAGTTGGATTTTTACTGAAAAGATTTATAAGTGATCAATTCAACCAAAATGTCACATCACTAGCTAAGATGACATGTGAACGTTAATATTCGTATTTTTCAATATTAATTGCTGACTGAATTTACACCTTTAAGTCGCACAATCGTAATGATAAGTACTCTGAATATACCACATGATTTAGTTAACTTATAAATTATTGTAGATTAAATAAATTGATTAATACTTATAAAATATTAATTATTATTAAATTTTATTTGATTTCTTTGAGTTTTAATAGTATTTAAATAAATTGCTTATATAAAGTTAAATATGTGCGTATTGATATGCGAAATCGATAAATATGTAAATATGATTTAAATCAATTAATTACAAAGTGGATTTGGATATTTTAAAGGTCTATCTAAGAACATGCTTGGCCGGCCATGCATGATAGGAGGAGGGGAAGGAAGAATTTATGGATGGAATTGGAAAGGTTTCAATGATTCCTTTAAAAGAAAATTTTAATCATTCATTCTTCTCAACAATTCATTTTTTCCTTCTCTCCCTCCTTTTTTCATCTAAAAAACCATGGCTTCCAAGCCCTAAAATTTCCTGAATAAAAATCAAATCAAATAAATTCAAAAGTGGTGCTTCAGATCATTGCAACTTCTTAAGGTGATTCAATCGGATTTAGGAGTTTTATTCTTCATTCAAGGTACGATTTTTGGCTTCGTGTTAAGGTAATATTCTAATTTTATTTTGTTACATAATTCATGATGTTATTACAGTTCGAATCTACCTATTATACTTCTTTTTTGATTATGTGCTCATCTTGTATGTATTGTTTAGAACCCATACCTTTTACAACGAATTTATAACTGCTTAGGTTTTCAAATCTAATTTTGTTTTTGATTTGGATATTGATGATTAAATAAAAAAAGTTGATTTGGAAACTGATTTTAATTTATTGATATAACTTTGGAACCTTTCTTATATACAAACATAAATAAGCTACATGTATTAAACAGTTGAAGTCATTTCGAGAAATGGTTTCATGTTTTATATGTTTATTGATTTTATTTGTAAATTCATTTTGTCATTTTACATAATTTTAAAGGTGTTTCAATTTCAAATTTCATAAGTGGGCTCTTGTGCAAAATTATAAAGCTATTTTGAATCCTTCATAAATTAAGGCTAATTTTCTATTTATTAACTTTAAGTTTTTAAGCATACATATAAAATCACAAATTTATGTTGTTTTTTCTTTTAAAACATTATTTGTAATTATTTATACGTGTATACATATATATGTTTGTTATATTAATTTAAAGTTTATAAAAGGTACCTTTGTGTAAAATCATAGATTTAATTTAAAACCCTTTATATGTTAAAATTAATTTTATAGTTGTTAATTTTAGAATTAATTTTTTTTAAATAGTATAAACAATAATTTAACACACACACGCGCGCATAATTGCTATTGTATGTATACTTACAATTGTTATTTTATGTTTTTTAAGAAAAAAACTTTGGATAATAAAGAAATGTATAAAGGGACAAATGTGTCTGTTGCGATGTAAATTCAAACACCTATATATGGTCATGTTAACCTTGTACACTTCATACTTATTGTACATGCACTATACATATATAATTGTATTTGAGACACTTATAAATTAAAACTCCATTTTGTTTTAAATTAAACTTATATTAAACAAATTAAGTAAAATATTATGAACTGTTTATGAAAGTAGTAAATGTTATTTCTTATTACTTACACATTCATTACATTTATGACCTATTGAATAGTTTATAATTAACAAATTGACTCTTTACTTACCCAAAATAATAATACAAAGCAATTAATTATTATCTTCATATACATACAAGAGTATATTTAATATACTCTAATTTACGTAAACATCAAATTTGTGAAACTCATTTTTAAGCAATTTAAACAACATAAGATTTTATTTAAAACAATATTAGATTGGATCTAATAACCCTTTAGACTTCATAGGCTTAATAAAATCAAAATAGAAAAAAAATTGAAATCCAACTATATTACCAGCTTCCGATTGGCTCAAATCCTACTGGAAATTATTATGATGTGACAAGTAACATTTGAAGGTGTGGATGATGATGGCGTTTCTAATGTGTATAAATAGTCTTACGACATTAATATTGGGTTATGTTACGATCCAATTTTCTACAGTCTTGAACAGACTTAAAGGATCGATTAGATGAACAAATGGCGAATAAATGACCCAAGGACTTGGGAAACATCCTAAAAAGGAGAAAATGGAAATATTTAAAAATAGTCGAAAATAGTTGAAAAATTGGAAAGTCACATTTTTGGTCAGGGTGCTCAGGCCGGTACCGAGTTGGCCTGAAGCACGACCTGAAGTGAACCAAGGATTGGCCCAAAATAGGTGAAAAACTCAAGGGAAATTCAACCTTAAATGGGCCTAAAGCACGTTCTAAAGCAAGCCAAGGATTGGCCTGGAGTGTGACCCGAAGTCAGATCGATACAGATCTAAAGCTTATGGATCAGTGCCGATTTGAGATTTCTTGGATCAAACTAACCCTAAAACTTTTGTAGAATGACATTTCGTCTATAAATTGCTTGGAAGATGTCAAGATTAAAGAAATCGTAGATTTGTTAAGTTTCAAAAATGAAAATCAGGTTTGTACCAACATGATTCATGTTTGTACCGATATGATTCACGCTAACTTGATTAGAACTATCTAGAATGATGATATAAAGAAACTCAAGAGGTTTGATGAAATTCTAAAGACCCAAATCAGGTCGGTATCAACTGATTTGATATGCACCGACCTCACTTTGAGATTTAGAATGGAAATAAATGGATGAAAGGAGCCTAAGCATGAAAAGGAATTAAGTTGAAGATGCTTAAATTTAGGTCGGTACAAATGTGATTCAGGTTGGTACCGACTCGATTTTTCTTATGGGATTTATATGGTATGACCTGCTCTACCTGATGGGTTATCAAATCTTGAAGGCTTGGACGAATTCAAACTTGGGGTGTGATATCTATGGTGGATGTTGCCTATAAATATGAAACTACTTGCAACTAGCAACCAGATTGGCATTTTTGAGATCTAAGTTCTATCTTCTTCAACCTTTACTCCTCAAAACTCAATCAAATCCTAGATCTACTAGATTGTAGTATAACTTGAGTTGTATTTCTTTGGTTTTGGAGAACATCAAAAAGATTATAAGATTAAAGTGGACGTAGACCTCAGATTTTCCGAACCACTATAACATGTGCTTATGTGTTCTTATTTTCTTTTGATATTTGCTTGTTTGATTTGGATTTATCTATTTTGGGGTGTTGTGCCATTTTACAGTGCAACATTTCTGGTGCTTCCACTGAGAATGAGCTAGGTTTGACAACCTATAGTTTGGAAGAGATGAAGAGGCCTTCTACTAGAGCGTTCATAGAGCCAAGTTAACCAAAGCATGGGGCAACCATGAGGGTTCCTCAAGTTCAAATTCATCTGTCCATGTGACCAAAGAAGAGATGGAGAGGATGATGAAAAAGATGTAAGATGGAATAATAGCTCGACGGTATAAGATGTTAGAAGGACTTTTCAGAAGGATAGATCAATAAAGAACAACCAAAGAAGCTATAATTCAGAACCAAAGGACAGAAACCAGTGTAGGAGTGTCTGGTGGTAGAGCGGAGCAAACTAGAATAGTGCCCCCACCATAAAATCAGGTGGATATCAACATGAATTTACATGGGGCATTGTCAATTTGGATTTGGGATGAGTTGGGATGCCGAGAACGGATGACGTCGGAGCCAGAGATGCGAATCAAAATGCAAATGCACAACTAGAGGAGTATGTACCAGAATTTCCCCATGGGAACGGGAGGTAGAATGTAGTTATGGATCATCGACTTCTGTTAGATGACAACGACCGAATAGTTGAGATGATCAGAAAAATAGTGAGAGGTGGATCTCTAGACCAGAGGTTGGAGGACGTAAATAGGAATCCATTTACCCTTAGCATCTGGTACGTGAGGAATCCACCCGATTTCAAGCTACCGATGCTGAGACTGTAGAGTGGAAAGACATATCCGACTATTCACCTGATGAGATACATTTGACAAATTGACTTGTAGGGTGCTTCTGAGGAAGTAATGTGACAATGTCCTATTGTACTTAATGGAGCTGGCTGTTATGTGGTTCAAGAAATTAGAGAATGTGTCCATAAGCATGTGGGATAAATTCTTGAGATAGTTTAGAGTTCACATTTCTTGATCAAAGAATGTGATAATTCTTTCAAGTATGAAGTAGAGGACCAGAGATCCTAAGCAGTTACTTGACTAGGTAATGCAGCGACTGTTGCGGTTCATAAGCTGGATGCATCGATTGTTCGGATGGCTGCAGTGTTTGGAGTTGTAAATAAGACTGACTTCAAAAAAGTTTAGAATGAGATCCACCGATTAATCTTATGGAGTTTTACCATGAGGTTGAGAGATACTTACATCTGGAGGATGCCGAAGTTGAGAACGCTGAAGTTAATACCATGGATGATGGAAGACTGTTCGAAGAGGGGTATAGTGAAGACAAAGTAAAGGGAAAAGTAGAAGATAACTTCAAATACTGAAGCGGTAGAGGAGGGAACCAAAATTCTCTTCTTATACTGACCTAACTAAAATTCTAAAGAGAAGATACTTAGATATTGGGGGTAGATCCCCTACTGGAGCCCGACTAAGAGAGATCCCATGGATTAGGAAAAAAGGTCTAGAAGAATTTGCATTTCCGTGAGATGGATGGACATGATACGAGTGAATGCAAACACCTTCATGATTTAGTAGAAGAGCATTTTTGAAACAATTAGCTATAATAGTACACGAGGAACCAAATTGTAGTAGTGCAGAAGAAGTAACTACTATCTGCAATGAACACTTCCGGATACGACCATGGAGTTGGGTCGAGAATGATAATCCCTTGATTGCGATGGACGGTGTTCAGATTAGATTTCTTAGTTTTGCCTTTTGTTTTGAATAAATAAGACAATAATAACCTTTTGCTGCTTACATGTGTATGGGACCTCGATTGGTTTCTAGGCACGCTCTAAGTTTGGTGTCTAGGATGGATGCTTAGGATATTTGTTTGTTGCTTTGATTTAGATTTTTCAAATGAATATTTGATTTTGAAAACCACTAGAACATGATAATCGATATTGATTGAACATGGTAGTCCTATCAGAAGAGACGAGCCGATGACATAAGGTGCAAGTCCCATTGTCGGAGAGCGCATGGATTGGATTTGTATAAATAGCTAGCCCCCTCGTTAGAGAGTGAGTGGATGGGTTAGCCAGGAAAGTAAGTCCCCTCACCGGAGAGTGAGCACATGAACTTGCTTGGACGTTAGACCCCATCCTCGGAGAGTGAGTGGATTGGACTTAGCATGGATCTGAAGAGATCAAACCAAAAATTAAATGTTGAACGATCCTAGAGGTCAAACCCTAGATTAGATGTCGAATGATGCGGAGAGATCAAGTACTATATTAGATGTTAGACGATCCGAAGAGGTCAGACCCTAGATTGGATGTTGATTGTATGATCCGAAGAGATCTAGACTTGGCCTTAGGATTTGAATGCCTTATGATACAAATATTGATTTATGATAACTTAATCCCGAGAAAACACAGGATGACTATGACAGTGACATATGATACGATAACTCCGGACGAACATGGGTTGATTATGATTTATGACTAATACTTAAGCAAGGACTAGAGTCCTTGGCTATGATGGTCCCAAACAACCTTTGATATGTAGATGAACCCGAAAGAACTGGATGATTCATCATGATTGGAATTGATAGATAGTTTGGAAGCTTGACCGCCGGAGGTCGCCTACTGCTAAAACTTATTCTTGAGCAAAACACACCTTACTTTCATCAAGCTTACTTTCGAAGGCAAGTGATGATCGAATTTTTCGTAGTCTTCGAACAGACTTAAATGATCGAATTGTATGAATAAACAATGAAGAAATGACCCAAGGACTTGGGAAACATCATAGAAGGAAAGAAAAATGAAATATCTAAAAATTGTCAAATATAGTTGAAAAACAGGAAAGTCATATAACCGGTCGAGGTCCTTAGGTCGGTACTGAGTTGGCTTGAAACTTGACCTTAAGCGAACTGAGGATTGGCCCGAAGCAGGTGGAAAGCACAAGGAAAACTCAATCTCAAATTAGCCTGAAGCACGTTCCGAAGCAAACCAAAGATTGGCTTGGAGTGTGACCCGAAGTCAGATCGATACCGATCTAAAGCTCATGGATAATGCATATTTGAGATTTCCTAGATCAGATTCCCTGAAACTTTAAAGGAATGACGTTTCATCTAAAATAGCTTGGAAGATGTCAAGATCGAAGAAATCAAATATTGATCAAGTCTCAGAAATGCAAATCAGGTTCGTACCGGTAAGATTCATGTTGGCATGACATGATTTTCACCGACTGATTCAATGACATAATTAGATCTATCTAGAGTGATGATATAAAGAAACTCAAAAAGTTTGATGGAATTTTGAATAGCCAAAGCAGGCCGGTACCGACCCAATTTGATTGGCACTAACTGATTCGGAGATGTGGAATGACAATAGATGGATGAAAGAAGGCTAAACATGAAAATAAATGGAGCTAAAGATGCTTAAATTCAGGTTGGTACTGACCTGATTTTTCTTCTAGGATTTGTATGGTGTGACCAGTTCTACCTGCTAGATTATCAGATTTGAATGCATGGATGAATTCAAACCTAGACGGCGAGATCTATATTGGATTTTGCTTAAAAATGTGATGCTAGTTGCAAGCAGAAAGGGGATTAGAATTTTTGAGATCTAAGTTATATCTTCTTCAACCTTTACTCTTCAAAACTCAAACAAATTCGAGATCTACTAGATTATGGTTGTACTTGAGTTTATATTTCTTCGTATTTTAGAGAAAATCAAAACAGTTATAAGATTAAAGTGGACATAGGCCTTAGATTTGCCAAACCACTATAAAAAGTGCTTGTATGTTCTTATTTCTTTCGATATTTTGCTTGTTTGATTTGGATTTATCTACTTTAAGATGTTGTGCCATTTTCTGGTGCAACAAGTTATATGTCTATATGTATGTATGTATCTATGCAGTTAAAACCCTACTAAAGCCCCGTAAAATCCCCGCTATAGCGCATAACGCTCTTCGACCGCTACGTTTTTTTAGTTTAGCGCTAATGAACAATAGATCCGCTTTAAGCCCCACTATTTTCCGCCACACCTACTAAATCAAAACATTTTAGCACCCGCTTTAGCAATATTAATATAATAAGACTGATCTGATTAGTTCTCTTTTAAATCAAATCAAAAAAGTTAGGAAAAATACCTAACTTTAAGGCATAAGTGCTCAATATAAATTAAAAATCCATTATAGTAACTAAATCTAGGTTGCATGAATTATGATAATCTTCGGTTTTGTTATATTGGATTAAACGATATTTCCTTTTCCTACACAAACGATGTGAGAATGTGAATAAATTAGCTTTAAATATTTGGTTTTATATCTAATGAAGTTTTTTGCACCTCCGCTATTTTTTCCATATCCCCGCTTTACCTGTTATAACTTTTTGCATCTCCACCGCTACAGAACCACTAAGCGCTTTAACTGCATAGGTATGCATGTATATACATTTTGATTATATTGATTATGTATATGACTCTAGTATGCAAATGGATCTATTGGTTTGAAATATAATTATATTTTATTATATTATTTATTGTGTTACCTTCTAGTGTGAGTTTCGAAAGAGATAATTTGAATAACTTGTTTGTCTCCTGTTATAAATCACCAATGACGTGTCTTTTTCAGTTTTTGGGGTTTAGAGACTTTAGACATCATGAGTTGTGCTAAATTAGAGGGTCAAAAATGATGTGTTGTTGCATTTGGGGTTAAAGCAAAAATTTCTTTAAAATTAAATATTAGGAACATATTTGCATATTTTTAATTTTGTATTATATTTTTTGAGAAAAATGTGTGATCCTCTGTGAATAGAGGAGAGCACACATGCAACTATATATATCACAATAATAAGGTGCTACCAACATGCCTGGCAGGTAACAAAACTAAATACTAGTATCGAAGAATAATCATGTACCCCTAAGATGAGTTCCGGCAAGGCCACCACCCATCACACCCCGATATCGAGTTCCGGCATGGCCACCACCCAATACGAGGTGTTAGGAGTACCTAGAAACAAAAGAAAATGATACTCCATGCATCTGAATCAAGAGCTCTATGCAACACAAACAAAGAAGAAAGCTCTATGTATCTGAATCGGAAGGAGTGAAGAAGCATCTACTCTGAAGTGGAACTGGATATGGTGCTGAATGAAGAATCTGCTCTGGAGACTCTGAACAAAGGAAGTAGTGCCAAGCAGAAGAATGGATCTTCCTGAAGATAAAAAGCCATAAAATGGATGAACGTATCCTGCATCAGTGGTGGAACTGCAAGTAATCATGAGTGGAGAACTCTACTATGATGGCCTCTCTGCAATCTGTAATCCTACAATCTGAAGATATGAGGACCTGTAAAAAGAACCTGCCACCCTATCACTCATACCTGTATCTGAAGGATGACTAAGGAAAAATGAGAATTATACATGTATATGTATATTTATATAATTAATATACATATATATGTATAGATGAGATGGGAAATAAAACCTAAATGAAAAAAACTGGACAAAAAACAATAGAATTAAAAAAACCTATAAACTAAAACCACTAAAAACAAGAACAAATAAATGAAAACAAAACTTAAAAAATACTTATGAATCATTAATCATAAATAAGTTATGACTAACATTAAAGTCATCATAAAAATTTGAAAAATTATTATATATAATATAGGTGAGTTGAGTACATATGTGCACACCATTTACTATTCCAGTTCTATTCACTATTTAATAGGGAGTTGATAATAAATCTCATTTTCTCATATAGTTGAAAACAAGCAACTCAACAGGAACAAAGACCAACACTACCAACACCGATGGGGTAGAAACCAGGGCCGGTACTAGCACCAGGACTGATGCCATGGATATCCATGGGATAAACATTCCTTGTTATTTTGAAGGTACCTACAAGTGACTAGTTAGGCAAATGCCCCTAACCCTACCAAGACTCCTTCTATTCCTAATACTTCTGCCACTAAGGAGGTTATTTCCATCCAACCAGCATCATCTATGGATTTCCCAAAGCTCTGCAGGGATTTCTCAAGTTTGGATGGAAAAACCTTATGTGGATACCAAAACTTATTCGATAATCAGTGTGTGGCCTATGAGAAGATCTTCAGCTTATTGGGTCTAAGTGATATCACTAGGAGGTGGTTGGTTTCATGACATCTGCAATATGAGGCAGCAAATTGGTGGGAAGTAATTTCTACATAAGTGGATGAGGACCCTATCACTTGGATAGTTTTTAAAAGGAGGTTTGAGGTTAAGTTCTTCTTCAAAGCAAATAAACGTTGGAGAAATTTATTCATGTGAAGAGAGTCAACTATGGATGAGTATGTCAATTAGTTTAATGAATTGGCTAAGCTTGGATTTGATTTGATCAATGTCCCATGGGAAAAGGCATTGAAATTTGCTAAGGGTCTTAATTCTCTATTAAAAGAGTTAACACTAAATCATATACCTTTTGGAATGACATTTGAAGGTTTGGTTGAAGTTGCATTATTGAATTTGATTGATGGGAAGCTAGTTATTGTGGCTAATGAAGATGAACCTAAAAAGTGAGTGAACCAAAACCAGAATAAGCACAAAGGTGGACCTCAAGAAGGACAAGGAAAGAAGCCGGCCATCGTCTATAGAAGGTTTCATAGGAAAGGCCATATAACAAAGCATTGCAAGACATACCTTTTGAAGATTAAGTGCCTCGAATGTCAACAATCCAGACATTTAAAGAATAACTGCCCAGCTTAGCAGAAGAAGGAAGGGCAAACAGTGAAGGCATTTTCAATGAAGGTGATTCCGACTACTAGTATTGTACCATCTGCTGACGAGATGTGGAAGCAGATTTTTATGGAAGGTGTGTTATCTTTATCTAGATTTCCTATTAGAACTCCTTTCGATACTAGTGCATCACATTCATTTGTTAGTCCTGCATTAGTAGATAAGTTGATCGTAGACCTTAAATTATCTTTGATTCTATTTTGGCATCAAATCCTGTCAGGAGATCGACCCGTCTATCTATGGTTTGTCAAAACCTAAAGTTGGTCATACATAGTGTGGTGTCCTTTATGATGCATATGTACTTAGCTTCACAAGGTATGGATTGATTTTGGGAATGGATTGGTTGATGAGTTACAGGGCGGTTTTAGACTGTTATAGGATAGTTGTTCGATTGAGAAATGGTGGAGGGAAGGGTCTTATTGTTTATTGTAGGCTGGGTCATACCACAATGACTGAATATAGGTGTTCTCTCAGTATGTCATTATACGATCTCTCTTTGGTCCTCATAGTTCAAGATTTTCTAGACATCTTCGTCGAAGTTTCCGATCTTCCACCCCAAAGGGAGATCGATTCAAAATTGATCTTGTTAAGGACGCAAGACCCATAGTATTGCCAATTAGATGTGTATCTCTGAAATAAAGGAGGGAATTGGATTAGCAAGTCTTGGAGTTATTAAAGAAAGGTTTTATATGGAAAAGTATTTTGGAGTGGAGAGTGCTTATTGTCTTTACCACTAAAGCTGACAGTTCCCTTGGGCCGTGCATTGATTATAGAGAGCTAAACAAACTGATGAGAAAGAACCGATATCCCTAGCCTTGCATTAACAACCTCTTCGATCAGTAAGTCAAATCTGAAGTTTTCCTCAGCTTGATTTGACTATTGGATTCCATCAATTGAGGGTGGAAGATAATACTATATCTAAGACCGCATTTAGAACTCCTGATGGCTATTTGAGTAGGTATGCATGTCATTTACTTTGATTAATGCTCCTGCATATTTCGTGGATCGATAAGTAGAGTTTTCTGGGAGCAGCTGAATAAATTTATTGTGGTGTTTGTGAATGATATCTTAGTACTCTCCGAAAGTGAAGAAGAGTGCAAACATCTTTTGGAGAAGGTATTAGAAGTTTTGAGAAGGAACCGGTTAAGAGAAAAGTTCTCAAAATGCCATTTTTAAAAGAAGGAAGTCAAATTCCTTGGGAATATAGTATATGTAGATGGATTAGCGGTAAATTGAGGAAAAGTGGAAGTAGTGAAAGAATGGAAGATACCGAAGAATGCTTTGGAGGTATGTAGCCTCTTACTTTGCTAGTTTCTATAGGAAGGTTATCAAGGACTTTGCAAAGATCTTGGCACTAATTAAGCTTACTAAGAAGAATCTTGTTTGCTTGGAACCCAGATTATGAGAAGACATCCGTTAGGCTGAAGGAGTTATTGATGAACCTATCTTTCTTAGCCATCCCTAATGGTACCAAACCGTTTATTGTCTCTATGGATGCTTGTGGAATTGGTCTTGGTTTTGTCTTAATGCAAGGAGGAAAGGTGGTAACATATGCTGGCCGACAACTCAAGGTGAATGAGAAGAATTACCGGACACATGACCTTCAGCTAGTTGCCATTGTATTTGCATTAAAATCCTGTAAGCACTACTTAGTGGGAAAGAGATTGAGTTATTTATGGATCACAAGTCCTTTGGTTACTTATTTTCGTAGAAGGACTTAAATATGAGGCAATAAAGGTGGATGGAATTTCTTTCGTCTTATGACTTTGGGATTGCTTATACTCTAGGAAATGGGAACATGGTTGCTAATACATTGAGTAGAAAGCATGCCACGATGAATTGTATGCCGTTGAAGTAGAAAAGTTTGGAGTTTATCTCTAATTTTGACTTCGGCTTTCGTCGGATTATACACCAGGTTTATTAGTTGCAACAAAGGTCAGATATGTATTGATGGATAGAATTGGACTTAGTCAGAGACAAGATGCACTGTTAGTTGAGATCTTGGATCGGTTGGAATAGGGTGAACGGTCGAGCCATTTGGACAATTACTCCAAAGACCAGAAGGGATATTTAATGCATGATGATAGGCTGTGTGCACCTCAAATTAAGGAATTAGTAAGGTAAGTCATAGGAGAGTGTTATTATTCTAAAATGACCATTCATTCGAGATGTATCGAGATACGAGAAAACATTCTATTTGCCGGGAATGAAGAGGCATGTAGTGGAGTTTTGTAGCTAAGTGTTTAACATACCAAAGAGTAAAAAATAAACAGAAGAAGCCAAGTGGACTACTACTCCCATTAGAGGTTTCATAGTGGAAATGAGAGAATATATCTATGAACTTCATCAATGTATTACCTCAGAGCAGAATGGGTAATGATCCTATTTGGATATAATGTTAAGTGTTTCATTCATAGAGATTTTATCTATGCTGATATACTACGATTATATTACATTATACCTATATGCCAGATATATTGCATAAATTCAGGAGGTCAACTGGTTCAGGGGTTCGACTAGCAAACTGCAATTTTGCATTAGTTAAAGCATTACATGCCATGATCATGCATTCCTATTTGTTTATCTATATGTTATATATGTATTTATATGATTTTAATTAGATGGTTGGTGTTGATTAGTTGACTTGGATGCTATGTTAGTAACTTCGGTGGCAAAATTCCTTTTAGGAGGGTGGGGAGTGTAAAAACCTATATTTTTCGATAACTAGAAATAATAAAACAAATAATTTTGATCTCGGGGGCAATATTTGTCTATTTCAAATGTTTGGATTTCAAATGTGTCATATATTTGTCTATTTAAATTAGAGATTGGACGTGAGAGATATTGCGGTTTTAATATTTTGAAATTTTGAATTTTAATGGGCTAAGCCCATTTAAAATGAACAAACACTTACCTTAGCTTATAAATAGATGTCTGATCAGGGAATTTGAATTTCATTTCTCCCTACATAACTTCTTCTTCCTCCTCATCCAGAAAACCTTTTCTAATCAAAATCAAAATCCTCTCTTAAATATTCATGGATTCAACAAATCAACCACCAAATCAAAGAGCAAGTCAATGCCTTCACTCTAATACGACTTAGAATCATGGCTACGCAGATTTAGGGAGGAAACTAATCCCGAACAGTAAGCAATTTGGAACATTTTGGATCTTTGTGAGTGGTTTTCATCTCCTATAACATATAATTATTCACTCTCGCTTGATCCTTTGATAATTATGGCCAAGGGTTTAAATTTGGGTTAAATTTGATGATTTTGGATAGTAAATAATAATGATATAATATGGAATAAATAGTGATTTAAAGTTAATGGTCAATAAAGAGATAGTTTATGGATATTGGGTGAACTAGTAAAAAAATATTAGTGAATAGGAGAATGAATATTGGAAAACTATGAATCAATTCATATTAGATATATGAATTGAATGAAACAGAAGTGTACAATAATAGATTATGATAATCAGAGAATAAATTTCGAAATTAATATAATTTATATGTATGAATGCATGTGTGTATCTATGTGTGCGTAGGTGTATGTATGTGTGTATAAATGAAGAAGTGGGTTGAATATGAATACTTGAGATATATGTGCGTGTATATGTGTTTATATATATAACGAAAGATAAATACTATTATAGAATATTAAAATAAGATAAAATGGTTTAAAAAGTAAGTTTATACATTTTAATAAATAAATATGAATTAAAATGAATTTAATTTGATAAATTATGGAATATTTGGCAATATATTAAGAAACAATGTTTTTGAACAAGAAACTGAATTATACAAAGATATACATATAAAATGGATATAAAAATTATATAAAAACGTTTATAAAGTCCTAGATATTATTGTAGGCCATATCACAAATTTATTTCGAAATTATAATGATTTATAGAAATATTTTTAAGTATACATGGTGAAAAGTGATATTGTTAATTTCTTTAAAACTAATTTTATAAACTCTGATTTTTTAAGAATTTGGAATGGTTTGAGTTAAATTCTTCGGTGATATTAAAGTAGAAAGATAGTAGAGGATTATACCAAAGTTTGGAAGAAAACATATTAGAAAATGAATCAAAAACGAGGAAGAAAATTACAAACAAAACTTAGAAAAATATATAGCTTTAGGAAATATGATAGGAGCACTTGCTCCTGTCAATCCATCCGCCACACATTAACCGGTGGCAAATTATTAGGTCAGGTTTCTCTTTACCCAGCAGGGCTAGTTCACGTAGGATTTGCTTGATCTATATGAGGTTTTTCCACGGGTTTTAATGTGAAGTTTTAAATTATATTATGATGTGATTCTCCTTGTTTGATTGAATGGAATGTTTGGACATATATATATAGTGACGTATGTATATATATGTAGATACATAATGATATATACGTATGAAAAGTTGATTCTTATTATTGATTTGTTTAACTGTTTATTATTGAGACCTATATTGGTTATCATGGTAACATGATCGCTCAGTCATTCGAATGTTTTCTGAGGTGCGTATTGTAGTACACAAATGGGTCCGTAAGCGGTATATGGAACCGTGTCCATTTGGTGATTCAATAACGTGTTAATGCAATAGGGTAAGCTTGGCTTTGTATGTGGGTTACCATGTCATTGACCATTTTATATGTGTTGGACTCAAATCCTATTTCATGAGATAGTTATATTTGTTGTATGGTTTAACTAACTTGTTAGTTGTAGGAGAAACATGACTATGATATGATATTTACTATAGTTATCTTAGTACTATTCGGGAATGATTAGAGTATATGGTAAAGTAGATGTACATCACTCACCAGACTCTGGTTCAACTTCTTTATGCTTTTCCCTTTTTTTCATCGCTAGGTTGATGGAAATGGTATGCTATGACAAGTAACGTTTAAAGGTGCGGATGATGATGGTGTGACTCATGTATATTAACATGTATGCAAATAATTATCTGACGCTAATATTAGGTTATCTATATGTATGCATGTTTAGATTGGACAATACGCGAATGACAAAGATTGATGACGTGTTATCTTTTTATGTTTATCGCTCTCTCCAAAAGCTTGGTTTGATGTTGACACATGGTTTCATTACATGACTGAGATTACATGGTTTCATGGTATGGTTGTCGTAAGCATCCAAGATGCTTGCCTTAGGTTGTTATTTCTTTACTTTGCTAAGTATTTGTAAATATTTAATGAACATTCCCTTAGGGTTTTGGCACTTGAAATCTTGCACTTTATTATTTAAATAATGAAATAATAATAATATAATCCTTTGGTATTCGATACCTTTGGCTAATAGTAATTTTCTCCGAATATATGTATGTACCTATAAGCCTAAATAAATTAATATATAATTTCCTTAGCATTTCATCTATATGAATGAAATACTTGTTTTACCTTGGTTGTTAGTGAAGAGAATGTCATATTCTTAACTATTTAATGTTGAAGAGAAGATTATACAGAAATGTCACAAAATACCTTTGGTAAACTATGTGTAACACTTGCCTCCTTAATATTCAATTTTATAGAGAAGAAAAGTGGGATTTTGCTGAGGAGATAATTTTGTTTTTCGAGGGTAATTTGTTATCAGTTATTATGCTTATCATAGAGGTTATAAAAATCAGTATGCGAACGTTAGCATCAAGTATGGACTCAGGATTAATCATTTAGGTAAGCATTAATCAAAGTTGGGTGTTTTATGTAACATCCTGGAATTTTATCATTCTGATTTTGAATATTTGATTAATTTTAAATATTTAAATAACTAGTTTTAAAATAAATAACTTATATTCAAATATAGGGATTAATTAAATATTTGAATTGTGAATTAAATATTAATTAAATGGATTTAATAGCCTTATTTAACTTCTTTTAATTAATAAATAATAATGGTGAACTTGTTTTGTAAATTTATTTACAATAATAAATAGTTCGAATAGTTAATAAGAAAATCAATTGTTAATAAAACGACTTGATTTTATTGACGTATTTTTTAAAATGAATTTATAAGATTTTTCTATAATTTTAATTTGGAAAATATTCAAATTATCGTTTGATGTATTTTTTTTGCAAACGATGGTATTTTTGAAACCTAACAAAATAAGTTAACCACTGTATTTTATTATTGTTTTGAGATCGTGTCACATTGTTGTACATGATCATATTTCTATTTCCGTCGTTCACGGTTCGTATGCAAATGAAATGTTGTGTAGCGAGTTGCCAGAAATACAAATTAAACTAAACCTAACCAAGACTATTCTTCATTCCATCTTGACTTTTCTTTTGCCCTCTCCTTCTATTTTCTTTTCCTAAGCTAAGAAAGTTAAACATCCTCCTTCGAAAATCAAAATCTCAAACTCTAGACCACTAAAAATCACCAAATTTGATTCGTTGAACTAGTATAAAGATGAGCATCATGTTGGTGTGCGTGTTGGAGGTTGCATCCGTTGTTGGTCATGATTGACGAGAGTGGAGAAAACTAGGGTCTGTGATTTTTGGAGATATAGGCGACGTTAAGCGATGACATTTGTTGCGGCGGATTTCTCACATGGAGTAGCATCTTTCGCAAAGTATGGTGGTGTGCGGTTGCATGAAGGGATGTGCGACATTTCAATGTCATGGACGAAATCCCTATAGGTTGCGACTATCTTAAGGAGGTCAAGCGAGATGAGGTTGTGTCAAAGAGGTAGAGCTCGTGTAGAGAAGATCATCAGTGGCGACAGAAGTTGATTTCATTGAGAGATGCTCTGTATCATCGTGTATCCATGCACGTTTTAGTGGTTTCTTGGAGTATAGTGTACAGGTGGGAGTAAGACTAATTGGGTAAGATGATTTGATTTGGTAATTAGTGTTAATAATGTTAATTAATTAATTTAATTAATCTCAAATCTTATAAAATTGATAACTCTTGCATACGAGGTCAGATTTGAACGCGGTCTTTTACGTTGGACTAGTATCAATGTTATCTACATGTTGGAGTTAGATTCATTGAATTTGGAGCTAGTAGAATTTTGATCTAAAATTGAACGCCATTTGATTTTAGATCAAACCAGAACGCGAAAGAGTTAACTGAAATTTTGGTGATTTTACTCATCTCTAAATAAACTATATTATATCTGTGTTGCTATAGATAATTGTTGAATACTTGAATGATGGTTATATATTTTTGTTTGATTGTTTGTTTGGATTTGATTTTCGCTTGGAAGCACGTGGCATAAATAACCATTGTGTTGCAGGAAACCAAAACAAGAGGAAGTCGAAGTGTACATAGCGAATAAGTCGCTACGGAATACTTCAAAATACACATATATATGTGCGATTTACATGGACTTTTATAGAGTGACCCTAAGGGGTTTCTCTCCAATATTGATTTACTTATATTCTTATGTTGCTTATATTGATGTTTGTTCGAAATATTTAGGACATACTGTTTGATTTGTGTAAGTGTCGTTATAGAGATTATCGCTATATCATCACTTATGAAGTATCATCTGTTTAAATCTTTGTGTGCGTTGAACTTATGCTTGTATTTTTAAAAAATAAAAGTTTGCTTGCGTTTTTGCCTTTTGAAAGTTGTTTAAACTATATTTTCAAGTATTTTTGAGAATTTTGAAATAAAAGGTAAGTGTTATTTTAAATTTATACAAAGATTATAAATTTGATTTATTTTCCTTTGGGATAATTAATGTTGTTTTAAATTTATAAATTTGATTAATTTTCTTTTGGGATAATTAAAGTTGTTTTGAATTTATAAAAAGATTGTAAATTTGATTAATTTTCTTTCGGGAAAATTAATATGGTTTTAAACTTGATTTTTCTTCTTCAATCCTTTTAGTGAACTTTTCTAATGTATATTTAAGTATTTTAAAAGTGGTTTGAAATTTATGTATATTTTAAATGATTTAATATAAATTATTGAAGAAGAAGTTTTATTTTGAAATAAGGAAAGAAAATGGTTTTAAGATTTTAATTTATTTTAGACTTGAGATTTTCCTAGTAATATTTGAAATGGATGATTTAAATTATATTTCAAGTATTTTTGAGTTTATTTAAAAGTGAAAAGGAAGCATAGATTACAATATCGTTGTTGTAAGAAATGATTTCTAGGAATTGAGAAAAGAATTCATGGATTATAACAATTTTGTTATAATAAATGATTTCGTCAAGTTATTAAGAAAACTTATTACTTGACCTAATAAATGTTGATATTCTTAAATCTTTGGAGGATTTTTATTTTAAAGATAATAATAAGTTGAATGATAAATGATATTTTATAAATGAAAAGATCTTTGAAAAGGAAGGTTTTAAAGAAAAAGCTAAGTGTAATTGGTTTTAGGTTTATATTAAACAATGTTTTAATGACATTTGTTTTTTACCCTTCTTTTTAATACACTTAAAAATATAATTTGCTCATTAAAAGGAATATTTTAAAGAGCATTTTTAAAGTGTTTTACAAATATTTGTGATGTGACAAATCAAACACAAGTGCAAGTCAAATGTTTTAAGAGTATAAGATTTAATTTCCATAAACGATCATTTTAATTATTCCCGATAGTTGATTTATTGACTACCAGTTTTGCTATCCTTTTGTGTTTCGTTAATCTAAGACAATTTATTGCTCATTTGAGCATTGATATCCTTTGTCGGAAATGACTAAAACAAAAGAGCAAGTGGGGTTGCTCCCATTAGGATATTATCACATCTACTCTAGATTTGTTTTGATGGTATGCGCACAGAGATGTGAGATACTCGGATTCTCGGTAAGGTTGGTGGGGTTCAGCTTGGAGGTTTCAGAGAGAGTCATAGAGTATATGACCCTTCAAGTATATTTTCTAGAGGCATATTTTCGGTAAGGGGGTGCATCCTCCTAGTCATTGTTGGAAAATTTTCCTTTCCTTGTTTTTGATTCAAACATTCGAATTATTTTCTTAATTGCATCGAGAAGTGCCTAGAGCTCTTCTCGATATTCAATTATGTATGTCCATTCTTTAAATTTGGATTTTGATCCTGTTTGTGCCCATTCTTTCAAGTTTGGGTTTTGTTCTAATTTGTTTCCATTCTTTCATGTATGGATATTGTTCTTGTGAGGTAAAACCCGTTCCGTTTTTAGTGGCATGGTCTTACAAATTTTTATACGTTCACCATATTTCATGAGTTTTCTCACGTTGATTTTTCAAACTGATCTAGATGTTATTTTATTATTATGCTTGGGCCAGATCGAGTTTTTCCAGCTCGTCGTTGGTGGGACATGGAGCTCAAGGAGTAGAGCTCGATGTTCACCCTTCGTAGTATTTATATTTCCATTATATTATTATATAAATATACCGATCATCAATTCTAAGGTCAGGAAATTATAACTATCCAAGCTAATGAGGTTTGTTTTTAGCTCTGGTATACTATGTATTTTAGAGTGACAGCTTGTACTATCTTTGTTATATTATATGTTGTCATTCCACTGTGAGATTCTGTTTCCCCTATATTTTTTTATTTTTATTCACCCTAACAATCTACCTTTCTGGCACTTGGATGCTCGACATTTGAATACAATGAACGTATTAAGTGCTGATTTTCGAGGGTCGAAGAGGCAGCTCATTATGTTTTTCATAACTTATACTTTTTGGATAAAATTTAGTATTTCGTTTAGTATTAACTAGTGGAAAGTGGAAATTGGAGTTTAGATGGGCTTCAAAGCAGCTAAGGAGGCAGAACTTCTTAAATTGACATGTATATGCATATACAATGTGTCATGTCTCAAGTAATGCCTAACTAGTGCCTGGATACTCATTTGGATTATTAGATAAGGTGGTAAGACTTGACTAGGTAGACCTTGGCGGATGACCAGGCAATAAGATTCACCGCACGCCTAGGTTGGCCCTAGGCATAATCCTAGAAGAATTTTTTTAATAACATCCATCACATTAGAGCATTTGATGCACTTATACATGTCTACCTGTGATTGGTTGGCCTAATTATGGCATCTATTTTATGTGTCAAAAATAGTATATTTTTCAATACATGTGATTTCTCATGATTGCATTTTAATGGTCTGATCTTAGTTCTTTTATTTAAATCAATAGTGGAGATCACCCAATCTTCATTATAACCTTCCTTATCTTTCATTATTCGATTTATCTTTGCTTTCATAGGAATCGCATTAAAGTTAAACCTCATAAAAATATTAGGCCCCGTTTGGTTTCATTTTGAATTTTGTGTTTTGTGTTTTCAACATTAATTACAAAATGAGGGAAGAGTGGAGGGATGATAGAGGGGATGGAAGGAAGATAGAGGGGACAACAGTGGGGATGGAGGGATGATAGAAGGATGGATTCTTTTTCGTGCTTATGTTATTTCTTAAAACAAGAAAAATGAAAAAGTTTTTTTCTATTTTGTATGTTAACGTCGTTTTCCAAATTGGTCGTATTTCACAATATACATGCACCGTGCGCATTTTTGTATGGACGAAAAGCCAAAATTTAAAATGGCAAACCAACTGCAACCTTAGTTTTTAGTCGAATCTCTTTGCTTTTAATAGTAAGTACTTTTTGATTGTTAATTCATTTTCCTTAAATTTCTATTTTCATGTCAACTAACTAGTTTGTATTCCTCTTTTAGAATTGTATTCCTATATTTTTAATTGTTTTTCACAAAAGATTCATTATTGATTTTAAGATTGGAAATTAGATCTGAAACCCATAAACCCAAATCAAACCAACCCAATAAAAATTGAACCCGATAGGCCTTGGGTCGAGTCTAGGTGATGAAAAATATCATTTAGACCCGATCAAACCTTACTCGAACTGACCAACCATAAAGTCCTTGTAACGCTAACCCTGGAACAGGCTTAAATTTCGACTTGAAAAAGGCCCATCAAAACTTAGATCCATTCTAAGATAAGCTATTGGTAGAACTAAGAAAATAATAGTATAAAGCTATAACTAAACTTTCAGAACTCACAGTGGATGGACCAAAATATAATAGCAAAGTGTACCCATTTATTCCAAAATCATAAATATGTTAAAATACAAAGTACCATCAAATTGTTTCATAAATCCATTACAACAATAGATGGGTATATATAAAAGCAAGTAAAAATGATAAATACCACCACAAGCAAGCCACCTCTGTCTCTTAGCGTCATCTTCGCCATCAACATCCTTTAATCTATGTTGTAATGAGGAGGGAGTTAGAACAACAAGTGTCTGGTGAATAAAAACCTCGAGTCTTACCTTTTCAATACTTGAGCAGTATAGTTCAAAATAAGAATATGTCTACGAACATAAAACCGTTAAAATCATTTAATACTTCTTTTTAAGGAAAGAAGCAGTTCTCCAAAATCCCATAACCCAAATCCCACGTTATACTTAACTAGCGATGCAAGAGATAGTACCCAAGCCACTTAATATCATTTATTGGAAAATAGGCATACTTTGATCGTGTAATGCCTTAATAAAGGTAGACCCTATCATTTAATACCTAGTCCCAAGGAGTGCTCCTCAATGGTACTACCTAGTTGGCATTATAGGGAATCTCAAGTCACTTAATACTTCTTTATTTGGAAAGGCGGATTCTCAATCAGTCACTTAATACCTTATCCAGAAGTAGACCCCTATAGATACCACCTAACGTGTCCTCTAGGCCGTTTAATACTTCATTTGGGGAAAAGAGGCAGCCCCTCAAACAACCACTTAATACCTCAAGACCCCAAAGTAGGCCCTTCGTACTATGGACCATACTCATAATGACATCTCACATTAGTCCGACTATTCATAGGAACTTGTAGCCCGATTAGTTGGGCAAATTTCCCCTACAGAACATGGGATTAACCTCGCGTCATTATAAATATTTATCATAAGGATATCTCAAATCAATAGGAAGTGTACACAACTGCGGGTAGCCTTAAAGTGAAGAGCAGACTTCTGCCATGTAACTCTATTAACCTCACATCCTTATGACTTAGCCATAAATTAAATGCATTCCATATATATAATAATACTCATCTCACCGTTTCATAAATAAGGCCTTATAAGGAACCTTCCTTATTATGCCGTAGAACGATAATTAGGCTATATAAGTATTTCCAATTATTTTTGCTTAACAATCAATTACATTCCTAATAAGGGAAATAAATGAAAATAAATACCTAATTAACTACGCAATATACACAGTAATTATACGTTAATTGCACTAATAGAGATAAATAAGTATTCATGACTAATAAATTCTAAACGCATGGATTTTACGCCCTGAACAAGCGCTAAATGTCAATTCCCTAACCAAATACCGTTACAAGTCCTTTTTCCTCAAATTCCCATGATTTCAACATACCAAAATAAGTGATTCTAATATCCAAAATATGGAATAAATATTCATAATCAAAACTGCAATAACAAACTTGTAAATAAAATAGAAACTTAATTTATTACACCAATTCAATGGAATAACCTAAACAATAGAAATTGCAACCTATACTCCATATTCTATTGGACTCCTCTTTTATATAGAAATAAATGAGAAGGAAATCCGTGTGGAATAAGTGGTGTAAACTATGAATAAAATCTGTAATCTAAACCTCTTATTTCATTAAAGAATCATAAATTGAACCAAAGAAGAAGGAGAAGTGGAATAGACTACGAAATTATCAAAAATCGCCTGAACAAAAAAAATTCCATCAAATTAATGTAAATAATTGAGAATCTCAACATAGAATTGATATTTCGAAATAAAAAGGAATTTTGGAGGATTTTATCTATCGTATTATCACAATCCCAAAATCCCTAAGGCATATTCAAATCCATAGAGATACACCAACCAATTACTAAAAAAGAAATACTAAGGTTTCCATTCATAGAATAGCCTTAGCTTCACTTTTCTTGGATTTTCACACCTTTCAATCTCCTTCAGAATCTCTCTCTTTTGATATATACTCGATTGGGAAGATGTATATATTTTTATCAGATTTAGAACAATTGGAAAAGAACAAAAGAAGAACAGATTGGAGGAAAAAGAAGAGATAACTAGAAAAGGGATTGAATTCTTACCTGAAATCTCTGCAAAATTTCTGAATCTAATTTGGAAAGATAACAATGGAAGAGTTTCGTTGTATTTCCCAAAATAATATGAATAAAAAGTGGAAAGGGTAGGGTTCTGTTTATAGGGGTTGAAATGTACCAGAACCGTAGGATCAAATTAGAAGAGAAACAGAAAAATCTAGAGCGTTAAACAAAGGAAAAACCTAGCCACCACCATCAGGAGACGGTCAACCACCTAAGCTCAACCGATCGACCATTATGGTCGACCGGTTAACCCATGTAGGTCGACCCCTTCGTTTTATTTTTGGCAATATTATTCGTTTCTATTGCATTTTGATTTTAATTAATTTCTTACCCTATTTATTCTCAACATTAAACATTAATTAAGACGTTTACTTAGCCTCCAAGTTAATTTTTGAAATTTAAACCCTAAATTTAAATTCTCGTTTAAATTTGAATTCAAACTAAATTAATTTAAATCTGAAGACTTCAAACGTTCATATTTTCTTCATTTGAGCTCTGTTTTTAGTATATTATATATGGAAACAGATCATAATTTCGCCACGAACGCAATGGAGTAACTTCCATGGTCAAATTCCAACTTTTATAAAATTTCCATGTTCTACCTTATTATATTTAATTAAATTAAATTTTATTTATTAATGGTCCATTTCACGGGGTGTTACATTCTCTTACCTTAAAAAGGAATTCGTCCCGAAATCTTTCAAGGGATGAACAACGTAATGTGCAATAATGTTCATGTTATACGACCAAGTTATCTGCACAACTATCTGCTCAACCAAAGTGCAATGTGATTATGTACCGTAGACATACTAAAATGACCTCAATCCTAGCATGTGAGTGTAATTGTGTCATGCAAATATGTATGCAAATACCCTAAACATGCATAAAACTGCTATATGAGTGTAAAGCGATGGTGAAAAGTGTAGCAACCATCTCCTACCATCCTATCTAGCAACCATGATGCAACCAAAATCTTATTTTTGAATAAAAAGTTTACTAGAGAAAGGCTTAGGATGAGAAATCCTAATGCCTTCCACTGGACTTTCTCCCCATTATACTCGGACCAATCTAATTCTTTATTGCGGAGCTTCCTAATTCTGTGCTCCACAATACCTGTAGTGGCACGGTACGTCAGTGGATCCATCTCAAAATCCCCCAACTAATTAGGCTCTATCAAAATTGCTATGCTATAAAGGTATTTCCTCAAATGCAAACAGTCAAGGACTCCAGCCGACATAAAAGTTTTTTCATTTTTTTCTCGTATTGGAAAAAGGCTTAATAAATCTGGTGCCAATTTTTCCAATTATCTAAATTTTACGACCTTCACATACTGCCTAATTAACTCCGACTTTTCAAAGTCTCATAAAACAGATCTAGTTCGAGTAGAATTTGTCGGTGGTTTCCCACCCACAATATGGCGACTTGCATGGCTTCCCAAAAAGTGCTTCAAAGGTGCCATACCAATCGTCTATTGATAACTATTACTATATGTGAATTAGGCTAAGGCTAAGTGTTAATGTCTTCCGAAGTCGATGATGCAAGCTCTCAACAAATTCTCCAAGCTCATGTTCATTCCTTCAGTATGTCTATCGGTCTTCAACTGGTAGACGATGCTCAGATTTAACGAAGTTCCTAAAGCTACTAGAAAGCCCTTCCTAAAATTTGCTAGTAAACCAAGGTTCGCTATTATTAACGGTGCTAACCGCAACTCCAAGAAGCTGTGTTGGAGATGCTATGGTTCCATTGCTTCTACCGAATTCTACCACCTTTTTCTTAATCCTTGATCAATAGGAAATTCCATTCTCATTCCTATACATTTTCTATTTTCGTTGAGTGGTGACATTCTGTGAGCTAAATCCTTATGTTTCCCAAAATTCTAATGTTTGGGATTGAAACATCTTTTCATTTTAGGCTGCTAACCTAATTTCCTCATTAACTTCCAGTTTTGCCTATAGTTTATCGCTAGTTAAGTGTTACCGTAAAATTTCTTTATTTACTTTGCTTCCCAACATATATCAAGTGGTTTAAATCCATTCATAAAGTCAACATAGGGATAAAATATGAATATATCTCATACCACATTATACACTTTTCTAATAACTAAAGGAGACAACTAGCAACTATAACCCAATAACTCTAAAAGAAAATTTTATTGGAAGCTGCCATTTATTATCAACTGATATAATTAGTGTTGAGGACCTAACACTCCTTTCTAAATTAACATATGTATTTCTAAAATGCCATTCCATCATTACCCATTGTCCTTAATTTCTATTTTTGGTCTCTAATAAGTGCGGTCCATCCATTGCCCCAGGTAATATATCCATAGCAGCTGATCATTATTGTCAAAAGTGGACCATTCCCTATTAATCCTTCTTTAACCTTCTCTAGATTTCCAAAATCTATTCATCATTGAAATTTCTTTCTTCCATAAATGCCATATCAAGTTTCCTTAATTAGTCCCCATTAGAATCCTTTCTCCCCTCATTAATTAAAATTTATTGCCTGTTAAATTCATAATTAATGTCCATAAACCATATTCCATCAATTACTAACTAATACACGTATAGTCAAATCTATGCTATCTATATATATTCTAGTTGTTGGGCATGGCCATAAGGATATATATCTAACTACTAATTTCTACAACTAGAGTACTTATTTTTATATTTTGATTTATCGAAGCTATCCTTCTAAAAAGATCGCCGTCATAATTTCTCATAAATTAACCACAATGATATTGTTATCCCGCCTTTTGGCAAAGCCGTGACACCAAAAAACTGATTGGAAATCAATGATAATTCGTCCCGAAGGTCGGTTATACACATGCTCATTATGGATATCGATGAATTTTGTCCGAATCTGGATCGAGCTACAATTGACAAGACATGACAAGCAAAGCCGTGAAACCCAACGTTCCAAATTTCAGGTCAATCAGAGTTCGTATGCTCAAGATACGATCGATGCAATTCAAGCAATCAACTAAAAGGTCTTGTTCGTATCCATCAGGCCTCAACTGTTCGTATCCATCAATCATCAACTGTTCGTATCCATCAATCCTCTACTGTTCATATCCATCAATCCCCTACTGTTCGTATCCATCAGGCCTCAACTGTTCGTATCCATCAATCATCAACTGTTCGTATGCATCAGGCCTCAACTTTTCGTATCCATCAATCATCAACTGTTCGTATCCATCAATCCTCTACTGTTTGTATCCATCAATCCTCTACTGTTCGTATCCATCATTCCTCTGTTGTTCGTATCCATCAAGTGCAACAGCGATCGATACGAACAGTGCAACATCGATCGAGTGCGAACAGTGCAACAACGATCGAGTGCGAAGGAGACAGCCTTCAAAAAACACGAACTTGCATCGATCATATCTCACAATCTACAAGTCCAAATGCCACCAAATTTTCACAGGAGCTTGCGTATGTCCATGATCGATCTCGACTCGATCGGGCAAGATCTTGATCGATACGAAATTCATCCGTATCGATCACGGATCGAGTCAAAATCGAATGGGATCGACCGCGTGGGCCCCTGCATGTGCCATAAGAGGTCTCCCGAGATCTAAGCGAGATATTTGCATCCTACGCCTATAAATAACCTCTTAAAGCATACAGAAAAGGGACTTTTGATTCTTCTACATCCAGACTCTGCTGGAATCATCATTGTACTCGAATTTTGCTGTTGTAATCAGTTGTAACTCGTTGTAATCAGCAAGCAAACTTCAATAAAATTATCAACTTTAAAGTGGACGTAGGCCGGATTGCTGAACCACTATAAACCTTGTGTTCTTTACTACTTTCATCTAAATTTTCTTAGTGTTCTTCATTTTTATTTCTCTACATACTTGTTATCTGTGATTGTGAACTGGTGCTTTCATTGGCAATTGGGTGTTTGTGACCAATTTTGGCGCAAACATTTTGGTGCTTTCACTGAGAAGGCTAGCATTCAGGAATTCTACCGCTTGGACTTTAAATTTGAAGGCTTGAGGACTTAGATCTAGACAACTATGACGAGGCAATCAGCAAGAAGACAAAGAACAGAGAGGAGTCATCATGAAGAGAGTCAAGAAGCCTCCTCAGGAGCTAATCAGACTTCAGCTTTCATCACCAAGGATGAGATGGAGATGATGATGGGAGCCATGCATGAGGAGCTATTCAAAAGGCAAGAAGAGATGATGCAGAACATTCTCAGACGAATTAAGCAAGCGGGATCAGCTGGAGTTATTGGAGTTTAGACCAACAAAGCAAGACCGGAAGGACCAAACCTGGAACCAGATAGAGCGGGACCATCAGGGGCAGCCCCTGAACTAGGGGGTACCCCCAGGAGCATGTTGATCCAACCTTAGGCAGGATATCGACTGAGATTATACTACAAGGAGCTAACAAAGGAGTGGATGCTCGTCCAGAAGAGCAGATTCCAACAAACCCTTACGAACTCGAGGGGCAGATCGGAGGCAATGTACAAGGATTACAGCTTGGAGATAGTGATAGCTTGGCAGAAATGGTCAGCCGAGCCATGAGAGGAGGATTAGTAAACAGAGATCTAGAAGATGTGAACATGAGTCCTTTTTCTCCTGTGATTAGAATGGCTAGAAATCCACCAGAATTCAAACTACCAACATTGGAAATGTATGATGGGAGGACGGATCCTGCGGTTCATCTGACAAGCTATATGAGGCACATGGAAGTACTGGGGGCATCAGAGGAGGTCATGGCCCGGTGCTTCCCATTGTATTTGACAGACATAGTAGCACTGTGGTTTAGACAATTGGAGAGCGGTTCCATTGGAACGTGAGCTTAGCCGTTATGGAATCACAAATAGCATATTTACATTCAAAATAAGTCTTTCAACAGAAATGTCTAACAAAATCAAGTCCAAACATGAGAAATAGAAAACAAAAGCAAAATAGGGACGTCAAAGTGCAAACACCTACACTGATGCGATTTATAGTCGTATCAGAGCATGCCTGAGGATCGTTCGTGATCCTGTACATGTGTAAAATGACTTTATCGTGTTGGTGTGGAGTTTTCCACTTATTCGTCATTATTTCAATCAGTTGATGATAGGCTGAAGCCTTGATCCTGAGTCGTCCCCAGTTGGTGCAGGCGGTGGTCGTTCTAGTTCCACAATCGTGGCTCCCCTTCTCACATACCGCGATAGCAGACCATTTCGGATATGCCCCTTAACCTCATCCTTCAAGTGTCTGCAATCATTCGTGCTATGACCATTCAACTCGTGGAATAAGCAATACTTGTCGGATCTTCTTTCATTGATGGTCGGATCCCTTCTCATTGGCTTTTGATAAGGAATCCGCCCCCTGGTATCCTGGTAGATTCGCTCCAAAGTCTCATTCAACACCGTATAAGAGGTGAATCTTGGTTCCTTTCATGGTTGTGTTGGTCCATCACCGTTATCCTCGGCTTTCCGTTTTCTTTTATCCTTGCTTGAATCTTTTTCGGGAGGATTTCCGCCTTTGACTGCATAAACTTATATTCCCTCTTCTTCCTCTCTTTCAACATTTGCGTCTTCTAACCGCAGGAATCCATCGGCCTTATGATAAAATTCTCCTAGATCCATAGGTGGATCCCTTGTCAGTGACTTTTTGAACTCCGTTCCATCAGCGATGCCAGCTACGGCTGCTATTAAGACCATGGATGGATCTGGGCGATCCACCGATGCTGCTGCTGCAGCATTAAATCGTGTTAGGAAATTCCTAAGAGATTCCCCTGTTTTCTATTTTAGTGTCGCCAGACTCATCACATTCTTGGGCCTCGAAATGTGAACTCTGAACTGCCTCATGAACTTCTCGGTCAACTCGCAAATGGTCCTCAGGCATGCTCTGAGATGGCGATAAACCACCATAACCAATAACTCAGAAACTCACTCGAACATGAAATCTAAAAATAATGATACTAAGTCCCCCCCGGGCACACACAATTCGCCTCATACGACACCTGACTGCGAATGGTCACAATTCGCCTCGAACGGCACTCGATCGCGAACGATCATAATTCGCCTCGTACGACACTCGACCGCGAACGGTCACAATTCGCCTCGTATGGCACTCGATCGCGAACGATCACAATTCGCCTCGTACGGCACTCGACCACGAATGGTCACAATTCGCCTCGAACGACACTCGATCGCGAATGATCACAATTCGCCTCGTACAGCACTCGACCGTGAACGGTCACAATTCGTCTAGAATGACACTCGACCGCGAACGGTCACAATTCGTCTAGAACGACACTCGATCACGAACGGTCATAATTCGCCTGGAACGACGTCCGATCGCAAACGATCATAATTCGCCGCAAACGGCA
Source organism: Allium fistulosum (assembly GCA_030737815.1). NCBI lineage: Eukaryota > Viridiplantae > Streptophyta > Magnoliopsida > Asparagales > Amaryllidaceae > Allium > Allium fistulosum. The sequence continues at coordinate 337,975,440 of CM060904.1, read as the reverse complement.
TCCGACCATGAATGGTCATGTACCGCCTCGAACGACATACGATCACGAACGGTCACTATTCACAGTCAGATAAGATCATCAATTTCTTTGCAGGTCATTAACAGGATACAAACATCCAGCCTATCGAATTACAAAACACACATTCCTATCATAGGGCATGTTTTGGGGGACAAGTGTTATCCCGCCTTTTGGCAAGGCCGTGACACCAAAGAAATGACTGGAAATCAATGACAATTCGTCCCGAAGGTCGGTTATACGCAGGCTCACTATGGATATCGATGAATTTTGTCCGAATCCATCGAGCTACAATTGACAAGACATGACAAGCAAAGCCGTGAAAGCCAACGTTCCAAACTTCAGGTCAATCGGAGTTTGTATGCTCAAGATATGATCGATGCAATTCAAGCAATCAAGTGAAGGGTCTTGTTCGTATCCATCAGACCTCAACTGTTCGTATCCATCAATCATCAACTGTTTGTATCCATCAGGCCTCAACTGTTCGTATCCATCCATCATCAACTGTTCGTATCCATCAATCCTCTACTGCTCGTATCCATTAATCCCATACTGTTCGTATCCATCAGGCCTCAACTGTTCGTATCCATCAATCATCAACTGTTCGTATCCATCGGGCCTCAACTTTTTGTATCCATCAATCATCAACTGTTTGTATCCATCAATCCTCTACTGTTCGTATCCATCAATCCTCTACTGTTCGTATCCATCATTCCTCTGTTGTTCGTGTCCATCAAGTGCAACAACGATCGAGTACGAACAGTGCAACAGCGATCGATACGAATAGTGTAACAGCGATCGAGTGCGAACAGTGCAACAGCGATCGAGTGCGAACAGTGCAACAACGATCGAATGCGAACAGTGCAACAGTGATCGAGTGCGAAGGAGACAGCCTTCAAAAAACACGAACTTGCATCGATCATATCTCACAATCTATAAGTTCAAATGCTACCAAATTTTCACAGGAGCTTGCGTACAACCTAAAGAATGTCCATGATCGATCTCGACTCGATCGAGCAAGATCTTGATCGATATGAAATTCATCCGTATCGATCACGGATCGAGTCAAAATCGCATGGGATCGATCGCGTGGTCCCCTACACGTGCCAAAAGAGGTCTCCCAAGATCTGAGCGAGATACTTGCATCCTACGCTTATAAATAACCTCCTAAAGCCTACATAAAAGGGACTTTTGATTCTTCCACGTCCAGACTCTGCTGGAATCATCATTGTACTCGAATTTTGCCGTTGTAATCAGTTGTAACTCGTTGTAATCAGCAAGCAAACTTCAATAAAATTATCAACTTCAAGGTGGACGTAGGCCGTATTGCCGAACCACTATAAACCATGTGTTCTTTACCGCTTTCATCTAAATTTTCTGAGTGTTCTTCATTTTTAATTCTCTACATACTTGTTATCTGTGATTGTGAACTGGTGCTTTCATTGGCAATTGGGTGTTTGTGACCAATTTTGGCACAAACATATATTTTTGCTTTGTTTGAAATTACAAGAATTTATTTCTTTTCTTTTTATTGAAATAGACAGTGTAAACTATGGAAAAGAATATCCATCTCTTATACATCTATTTCCTTTTTAGTGTATTCCTTGTTACTTCAAACAACGTACTTTTATAAGTATTTGGAATTGGATAATTTATGAAAATTATACGGTATCTGCTTCAAAATTAAAATATAGAAATTCATATTCTACGAGCAACCAAATTTACAGCCCAATTATCTGGAATACCTTTACACTTTAGGTTGTACACTATATTCTTATTTTATTCATATCCTAAAGCCTTAGATTGTCCTACCTAAGTAGTAACCACTATCTACTCTACGAAAAACCATTCTTTATAAAACTAGGATTTTAGTAATCATACAAAATTGTTTTAAATAAACTATTTTCATCAAATTCAAAATAAGCATTGGTCACCTCATTTCTTGTAAAACTCAAAATTTCACAAATATGAAGTACCAAACTCAAAATTTCTATCTTTGAAAATATAAACTTAGAATCCTTTACCAAAAATTCAAAATTTCTTTGTTCCAAATAGGAGCAAAATAATTCTTCATTTTAAAACATTTTTCATCGAAGATTTAACCTCTAAAGGTTAGACTTTCAACTCATAGAACTCAAAGGCTGCTTGGTTTTCAAAAAAAAACTATGGAAAACTTCCCTTTTCAATGACTTATAAAAATAAGGGCTTACTCCTTTTTAAAATAGGATTTTTTAACACAAAACACTCAAAACTTAATTATCATTCTAAAATAATAAATTAGACCTTTATTATTCCAAAGAGCTTTCAAGTTACACGAATTAGCATTTCCAAAATAATAGATTTTCCTCTATTACCATATCAGAATAACAGTATATCATTCTAAAATATAGATTAATATTTGTTTCCTTATTACTCAAAATATACCATTATTTGACAAAATACTTTTTGTAATTTTTCCCAAAACTCTTAAAATATCGTTTTCTTATTCGTTTCAATTAATATTCTCATTCAAAATAAATAGGAAAAATGTATGTATAATATTACTACCTTTACATAAATGCTTTTTCAAAAATATCAGACTCTTTAATTTTCATTCAAATCCTTTTCAATTATCAAAGATACCTTTTATAACTTCAAATGATGGAAAAATGGAGTAGAGAAAGATATCTCCTATCTTATTCCTAATACTCCTCTCCTATGTCATATATTATTGGATAATAGTTCCCAATTCTATCACTACCTAAATTCAGCTATCATTCTATACATTTCCTTATACGAGAATCTTATCGGATATTGATATCTTCTTATTCTTTCTATCCCATGCTAATCAAGTGACTTTTCCACTTGTACACCCTTTCAAAAGAAATTTATGGAAAAAAATCACTAATTTTATAAGGTAGGAAAAATCATGCATTTCTCGAAGGAAAAATTCCTTATTAAAAATCTTTAGACCAAAAACTTTTGGTTGAATAAATTTAAACTAAGAATTTTAAGAATGCAAAATGCTTTTAAGTTAGAACTTTCTAACTCAACTATTTGGAAATTATAAATCTCCAAATTTCCTTGCTTTTTTTGAAAATAAAAACTTCTAAATTTATAAAGGAGCAGAAATCGTAGAAATAGAAGTAACCAAAAACGAAGAACCCAAAAGTTGAAAACTTTTAATTCAACAAACTTTAAATTAAGAAGTTAACAATTGAGAACCTTCTTTTTTTCAACCTTTTAAGTAATTAAAAATCATCCACCATTTTATTTTTAAATTGTTTCACCACTTCTTTCTAAACATTTTACAAATGGTGGTATATTTCCAAAGCTGTCAAAAATCACTTTCTATCAAAAATTTCCAACTTACAATACACAAAATTTTCACTTAATAATCTTTTGAAAAGCTCTTTCAAAACATCAAGGGGTTTTCAAAAAAAAAAACCTTTTTACCAATTCCTTTCTCAAGGGGTAGGATATAAAAATTAGCTTTTATTGTTCTTCCCTTTGAACTCCCTAATCATCTAATCTACTTATCTTCTTATGGTGATTAATTTTCAACTTCTTACAGAAGCTTGTTTCACTACTATATTCCTTAATTTCATATGAATACTATGCCTTATAATATCTGACTATTACCTAGCATACATACTTATTATTCTCATAAATGTCACTTTATCCATATTAAATGGTTATTGCCTTAACGGATGTTTCTAAGGACATTTATTTGCTTATCCAACTTTACCTATTTAACTTCTTCCTTATCTTCCCATAATTACCTTAATGGTCTCATTAATGTATTTAATGTCTTGTAACTCCTCTCTTATTGCCCATTTATTACCTGTTAAATTTTGGAGTTACTACCTTTCCTTCTACGATTCCTATCCCTATTACCTTAGTACTTATAGGATCTATAATGATAAAGAAGTCTAGGTCCAACAAAGAAATATAAATTTAACTATATTTATTTTTCCAACTCATAGTTGCTTCGTCTACCGTTTCATAATATGGTACCAACAAATTCTATAGTCGGAATTTATAGAGTTAAGCATAAATTCAAAATAAGTATGTATGTATGTATGTACGTACGTATATATAGTATGAGTTTTAGAAAAACCTTTTGAAAAACCTTTTCAAAAATAAGAAGTATGCCACTCATACGTATAATTTTTACCCGTTGATCGGGTAACCTAAGCTCTGGTAACAAATGTAAAAACCAAAATGGGGACGTAGCTACAAATGGTAACCCTAGACATCCTTGTTTTATGGCCAGCCTCTCGACTGCCTAGGCTACTGGCCTGCCAACCCACTCGGGACGTGTAGGGGCAAGAGACAAAGCTTCGCCACCGTTCAGAATGTGTAACACCCCATGTTTTAGTAACACTATTTAGAACATTTAAATAGGTAAATCAAAGAAATAATGAAATTTGTTGAGAGAGGGAGATTTGTGATTTATAAAGGGGTAGCTGTTCCTAGATAACTAATGAACTAAAGGAATTAAAATGAATTAAGTTAGGTTGAATAGACAAGGGCATAATAGGAAAGAGCAATAACCTTATACCCTAAACCCTCTCTACATTCATTTTCATGTTCATTCATAATTCACCAAAACTAAAACACCTAGAGGCCGGCCACTATTAAAAAGAAAAGAGGGGAAATGAAGCTAAATCAAGAGGAAGAAGATAATCAACATAAATCAAAGATCAAATCTCATCTCCTTAACATCAAAGAAAAGGCGAATAATGACTACATATCTTGTTTTTGATTGATTTTGGTTTAAGATGATTCCGAAAGTATTTACAAATGTTTTGCCATGTTTTAAATGATAAATGGATACACACACACACACACACTTGTTGACAATTTAGGCTATTTTATATGCATTTTATGATGAGAATTGACTAGAAACCTAGTTTATGGAATTCAAATTACTTGCGAATTTAATCTGAGGTCAGATATATTATTTTGGAAATGGGTTTCAAGGTTTACAATTTTCAGAATTATTGTGGATTTATTATGAATTTTCTAGAGAAGATAATGTTATTTTGGGTTTAAAATTGTTTATGTCCAAGATGTAATGGCTTTGGGTCTGAAATTTAAATATGTTAGAAAACTTATTAAATGAGATTTTCTGGAATTTTTAGAGAATTTTCCTAAGTGTTTTGTTAAGTATATAAAATTATTTAAGGTATGAGACTTAAATGTTTTATATGTTTAAAATAGGAGAAGGGGCATTTTGCAAAAATGTTTTAATTAAACAAAATTTGAATTCGACGGCACTTTTAGAACAGAAATTGGCAACCAATTAGATTTTGACAAATAAGCAAGTTAGTTGGAAAGAAATTACTTTAAAAGGAAATAAAGCAGTTTTTGTAAGCATTTGCTATTGCGCCTCAATCAGCAGCCTCCTTTCGACTAAGTTCCTCCACCTCCATCACAGTCGAAACCAATGCGCTTGGTATCAATACTTGGTACGTAGCGAATTGGATAAAAGGCGGAAGGTATAAGGTCGAAACAGGGGGTTCCAAAGGAGTCGAAACCACGTTATGGCTTTAGAAAGAAAATGCGCTTGCTTGCTTTCGATTGAGATAGTTTTCGACTTGATTGGTTTAAAGATAAGTTTTCGATTCAGGTTGCTGCCTCTGTTTTTAAATTGCTTCGATAGTGTCAAAACCAACGCTGCTGAAATTCTATCATTCAACCCAGTTGAGGTCGTTGCCTTTAAACATGATTTCGGAAGGATGCTTTCGATTTTATCAAAGAAGTCACTCTCCAATGCTTTCGAAGGAATTGGTGTCGAAACCATCTACTTTCTTTACTTAGGAAGACTATTTTCGAAAGAGGGCTTTCGACTTAGATGTTTTTTTACCCTTAGTTCTGTTGAAAGAAAAACCTAAAGGTTTCGATTTAAATGGTTTTATTGGTCTCGAAACTATGTTCCACTAGCTTTTACTTGAACCCAATGCTTTCGAAAGGTTTGTACTATGTAGTATGCTTTGATGCTTTTGAAAGGCAACTAATATGGGTTTCGAAGGGGAGGTTCCCCAGTATTTTTGAAAGGTACTTATTATGGTTTCGAAGGGGAGGATCCTCGGTATTTTCGAAAGGTATAAACTATAGTTTCGAAGGGAAGTTTCCCCGTTGGTTTCGAAAGGTATTTAAAGCATTATAAATGGAAGGTTTCCAATTGCTTTCGAAAGGTAAGTATTATATTTTGAAAGGGATATCTAAGGTTTCGAAGCTTTCGAAAGGAAGGGTATTCAATGTTTTCTAAAGGGCTTTTGCAAATGGTTTCAAAAGCTATATTTTGGCCTTTCGGCCTATGGTTATAAAGTAAAGTAGTTTACTGATGTCGAAAGGGGTACTTTCAATGGTTTTATAAGGGGTACTTTCAAGGGTTTCAGAAGGGTTGTTTAAAGGTTTTAAACAAAGGTTTCGAATGAAGTGCTTTTGGCAACATAGCCTATGTGTTTTAAGTAAAAGAGGTTTAATTCATTTTGGAGTGATGGGAAATCCTTAAAGTGTTTCATCAACATTATTTTGGGTAAAGTTTATATAACATGGCGAATAGCTTAGAGTAAAGCAAAGAGTATATTTTTCTTGTATATGTATGATTTAAAGGGTTAAATCATTTTGAAATGGTTTTCAAGGAAAATTTAAAGGGTAGTTAACCTTAAGAAAAATGACTCAATTATAGTAGACCAGATAGGACTGGTGTATGGTCGTGCCCTATACATTAGCTTTAGCCCCCAAGCTATTTTAGTCCAAATTCTAGTATGTAGGGCTTAGTCGGTTAGACTTAAATGATGGTTACACACCGAAATGAAATATATGTACAGAGAAGAAAAAAGGTTATTGGTGAGCTGCAAAACCATTAGGATCAAGTGACCCTTGGAGATGTAAGTTAGGGGCAGATCATCCAAAAGACTTATCCAATAGTTGTTAGTTCATATTTATTATTTTGTTTGGTAGGGCTAAGTCAGCCAAAGGTTAGTAGTCAGCCAAACAAAACTACATTTGTTTCGGACAACTGGTCCAGTAAATTACCTATTTTTAGCATAAAGGTAGTGCTATTTTGATATAATCAGTTTGATTAACCAGTTTGGTTGCAAGTTTATGATTTGCAAAAAGATATGTTTTGAAAGAGATATTAGTGAGAGGAACTCGTTCCGCTAAGCAGCGTGGTCTCACTTAATATCATATAACTGAGATGTATGTATTATTTACACCTTTATGTCTGACTCAAAGTTTATGTTTTCCCTTTAAACTCTTGGGTGCTCAAAATTGATTTGAGTAGACTGAGGGTTAAAGGTTTTCAGGTTTTAGTAGGTGGACGAATAAAACTTCCGAAGACATGCAGGAGGCAACTTTAGTTATATAAAGAGATTTTGTTTTAAAAATTCCACTGTGTGTATTAAGACAGTTAGTCTAGTATTACTCTAATCATCCAAGGGGACATCTTCATATGTTGCTCTTGGCATATTTGTAATAATTATATTTGATCAATGCTTGGGAAACGTTATGGGATTATGTAACTCGGATATGAAATTGTGATTTGAAATGTAATGAGAAAAGTTGTTTTTGAAATCTGTGATTTTATTTCATATTCAAGTGTTTCAGATATTATGGATACCATTAACATTACCGTATTTGGTCACCGGAAGTTAATACTATGGATGACTGCAGCATCTGTAGCGCTTAGCTTCGGGCCTCCAAATAGGGGATGTTACAACTTGGAATCAGAGCACAATTTATGAAAATCTTTAAATAAAAATGGTTTTTGAAAACATAATCCTTAGGAATTAGAGAAAAAATGGGGTATGGGATAATGCTATAGTAATGTACTTGTATTTGGTATATATAAGTATATGCTATATCTCTAGTCTCCTATCTTTATTAGGCTATTCTTCTATATCTGATGAAGCTCAAATGCAGATATGGATGATAGAAGTGTTAACATTGGTGGGGGAAGCACCATGATAAACAGAAATGTCAGACCAAGTACTAAGAGAAATCCAGGTCAGGCACAAGCAGAGAATGTAGGTGATGGAGTCCCGCAAATGGATATGGGAGCAATGTATCAGTTCTTTGCAAACATGGTGCAAGCGGGAATTGATGCTAGAGTAGTTGGAGGTAATGTTGTAAGAAGGAATCAGGAAGTTACAGTAGTGACCAACTATGCCATACCGAGTAGAGATTATACCCGGCTAGGAGGAAACCCATTCATTGGTACCGAAGATGCTATCGAGGTAGAGAATTGGTTACTGCACTGTGAAAGGATCTTTGAAGATATGGGGCTCAATAACGAGCAAAAGAGAAGGCTTGCTTCTAGATAGTTGCAAGAAGAAGCGCTGCATTGGTGGAACAACGTTACAGTCGGAGTTAATGAAGAAGATTTGACATGGGATGAATTCTAGAGGAGATTTGAAGGAAGGTTCATGTCTGAAGCTGCAAAGTCTACCTTACTCAGAAAGTTTGCTGAGTTGAAGCAGGGAGAGATGACTATTATGGAATATGCTAGGAGGTTTTAGGAGCTAGCAAGGTATGGTTATGCTACAGTAGACACTATGATGAAGAGGAACGAGAAGTTCATAAGCGGTCTGAAGCCGAGCTTGCTAGAGTTATGTTGACATACATCAGAGATCCTAGTGATGTGGTTGTAGAAATAGCTTTAAGACAGGAGGAGATGCGGGCTTTGCTGGAAAAGAAAAAGGCCAAGGAAGCTCAAAGAGGGCAAGGTCAGAAAAGAAAGTTCTTCCACAAAAAGGAGCTCAGAAAGGAGGAGCTGCTAAGAAGGAGAAGTCTGAAGTGGTCTGTTACAAGTGTGATAAAAAAGGTCACTATGCTCATAGTTGCAGGATAGGCATGGGAAAGAAGGCCGCTGAGAAGAAAGGAGTTAGATGTTTCAAATGTGATCAGGTTGGGCACTACAAGAACCAGTGCAAAGAGCCAGCTAAGGGAGAGAAAGGCCAAGCATTTGCATTGGAACCCGCTACCCCAAGACCAAGAACACCGGGGAAAGGAAAATCCATGTTGGGAGGTACGCTTTTGATTCATGATATGTCTGTTAGTGTACTGTTTGATACTAGTGCATCACATTCTTTTATATCTTGATGTTTGGTAGATAAGCTTAACCTAGAACCCTCATATTTAGTTACTTCCTTAAGGGTTGCAAATCCGATAGGAGGGTATGCGACACTTGGGATGAAGTGTGACCACCTAAAGTTTGATTTGTTAGGTTATACCTTTGTTTGTAATTTGCATGTGTTTGACTTTGTAGGGTTCAGAATCATTTTGGGTATGGATTGGTTAAGTAAATACAATGCTAGGATATTTTGCCATGATAGGAAAATATCACTTAGACACCCTGACTATATAGATCAGATAGTATATTCCGTAGAAACCCTAGTTGTGAGGTTAATGCATTGTTTGGTGTTATGGAGGTAGAAGACGAGATTAGTTGAGTTTTCGTGGTTAGTGAATTCGCAGATGTTTTTTAGCCTATAGTTGGATTGCCACCAAAACATGCCATTGAGTTTCAGATAGATTTAGTACCTAGAGAAGAACCGGTAAGTTGACCGCCAAGCAGGATGACATCTACTGAGATGAGAGAGTTAAAGGTGCAGTTGGTGGACTTGGAAGGTAAGAATTTTATTAGATGAAGCAGTCCGCCTTGGGGTGCAGCCGCAGTTTTCGTGAAGAAACGGGACGGATCGTTAAGGCTATGTATCGATTATCGTAAGTTGAATAAGAGGACTATAAAGAATCGATATCCATTGCCTAGAATTGACGACTTGTTCGACCAGTAGAGCAGAGCCAAGGTGTTTTTCCAGTTGGATTTGGCGATTGGATTCCATCAGCTTAGAGTAGCTGAAGAGAGTATTCCTTTGACGGCATTTAGGACTAGATATGGATTGTACGAATGGTTAGTGATGCCATTCGGACTGACTAATGTGCTAGCTTTGTTCATAGATTTTATGAACTGAGTTTTCAGAGAGCACTTAGATAGATTCATGTTGGTGTACATATATGATATTTTGGTTTACTCTAAGGATGAGAGAGAGCATGGAGTTCATCTTAGAGTAGTGCTTAAGACTTTGAGAGAACACCAGCTGAAGGCGAAGTTTACAAAGTGTCATTTCTGGAAGAGAGAAGTGAAGTTTCTTAGTCAGGTAGTTTCCCAGAAAGGGTTGTCAGTGGATCTAGCTAAGATCGAGGCAGTGAATAGTTGGAAGAGAACCGAAACAGTGACTAAGATAAGAAGTTTTCTGGGATTAGCTGGATATTATCGGAGATTTATTTAGGATTTTTCGCAGATAGCAGCACCGATGACTAAGCTAACTCGGAAGGATGTGAAGTTCGTCTGGACAGATAAGTGTGAGGATGCATTCCAGAAGCTGAAACACTTATTGTCGAATGCACCTGTATTAGTCGTTAGAGAAGGGAATCAAGATTTTGTTGTATACACAGATGCTTGTGGAGTAGGACTAGGAGCTGTGTTGATGGAAAGAGGTAAAGTGATTGCCTACGCTTCTAGACTGCTTAGACCTCATGAGGTTAGATATCCGACCCATGACTTGGAATTAGCAGCAGTGCTTTTTTGCTTTGAAGGTGTGCAGACATTACCTTTTGGGAGAGAGATTCGAGTTATTTACCAATCATAATTCGCTAAAGTATTTATTCTCTCAGAAGGAGTTGAATATGAGACACCAGAAGTTGTTAGAGTTTTTAGCTGCTTATGATTTTGGTATTGAGTACACACCGGGAAAAGGCAACAAAGTAGAAGATGCTCTTAGTAGAAGGCATCAGAATGTAGTGTTAGCTATGTTGGCAGAATGGAAGGATTAAAAAGCTTTGGCCAGTTGTGGTGTGTAGTTAAGATCGACTGCTAGTTCTAGTCGGAGTACTGCCATGTTGTCCTATTTAGAAGTTCGACCAGTGTTGATCGAGAGAATTGCTTCTAAGCTGAAGGAGGATCCAGTATTAGCTGGGAGGATTAGAAGGCTTGAGGTTGGAATTGAGATCGATGATCTGAAAGATTTCAGTCTTGACCAGAAGGGATGGTTGAGAAAGAAGGGATGGCTGTGTGTTCCGAATGCTGAGAACTTGAGGAAAGAAGTTCTTGGAGAATGTCATCGATCCAAGTTTACCATCCATCCAGGAGGAACGAAGATGTATCAGGATATGAAGATAAGTTTCTTTTGGGAAGGTATAAAGAAGGATGTTGGCTTGTGGGTTAAGCAGTGTGCAAATTGTCAACAAGCGAAAGCCGAACATCAGAAGCCAAGTTGGTTGCTTCAGCCCCTAGAGATTCCAGTTTGGAAGTGGGATTCTATTTCCATGGATTTTATAGATGGGTTTCCAAGGTCAAATTGGGGTAATGAAAGTATATGGGTCATAGTGAACAGGTTGACCAAGAGTGCCCATTTCATTCCAGTTAAGTTAACCAGAACGGCACCTGTTTTAGCTAAGTTGTTCATGAAGAACATAGTTAGACTACATGGAATTCCTAGTAGTATTGTAAGTGATAGAGATCCTTATTCACTCACGAATTCTAGAAGATTCTATAGGATGCGTTAGGCACTAAGCTCAAGATGAGTACTGCATATCACCCTCAGATGGATAGGCAGACAGAGAGAGTCAATAAGGTACTCGAGGATTTACTAAGAGCTTGTGTATTGGACTTTGGTGGATCTTGGGAAGATCACCTATATTTGGTTGAGTTTTACTATAATAATAGTTATCAGACTAGTATAGGAATGGCGCCTTTTGAAGCTTTATATGGAAGGCAATGTAAATCTCTCGTTTGTTGGTTAGAGACTAGGGATATGTTGATTCTTGGTCCCGATTTGGTTAAAGAAGCCGCAGAGAAGATTGAGTTGATTCAAGCAAGAATAAAGGAAACTCAATCTAGGCAGAAAATTTATGCTGATAAGAGACGGAAAGACTTGGAGTTCTCAGTTGGAGATCATGTTTTCGTCAAAGTGTCGCCAATGAAGGGTGTCATCGGGTTCGGGATGACAAGAAAGTTAGCACCGAGATTCGTTGGACCATTTCCTATTGTTGAGAGGATCGGGAAACTCGCATATAGAGTAAAGTTACCGAATAGTTTGGCAGGTGTCCACGAAGTTTTTCATGTTGCTCATCTAAGGAAGTATATTCATGATCCAGAGACTACTATTGCACCGACAATGTTAGATGATTTAGTAGTGGAGTTGAATTTGACTATAGTTAGGAAGCCTATTCGTATAGTCACGAGAGATGAGAAGAAGTTAAGAAGCAAGACAGTCAGATTAGTCAGAGTCCAGTGGAGTAACGACGAGAGAGACTGTACTTGGGAAATTGAAAGTAGGATTCGAGATACTTATACTAACTTGTTTTATGGTATGCTTTACCTTTTTGATTGATGTGATGAGTGCCTTATCATAATTTCAAGGACGAAATTCTTTAAGGAGGGGAGTCTGTAACACCCCATGTTTCGGTAACATAATGTAGAAAATTTAATTAAGTAAATTAAATGAAATAATGTAATTTGTTAAGTGAGCGAGATTTTTGATTTATAAAGGGGTAGTCGTGCCTAGATAAACTAATGAACTAAATGAATTAAAATGAATTAAGTTAGGGTGAATAGACAAGGGCATAATAGGAAAAAGCAATAACCTTATACCCAAAACCCTCTCTACATTCATTTTCACGTTCATTAATCATTCACCAAAACTAAAACACCTAGAAGCCAGCCACCATTAAGAAGAAAAGAGGGGAAATCAGGCTAAATCAAGAGGAAGAAGATAATCAACATAAATCAAAGATCAAATCTCATCTCCTTAACAATAAAGAAAAGTTGAATAATGACTACATCTCTTATTTTTGATTGATTTCAGTTTAAGATGATTCCGAAAGTATTTGCAAATGTTTTGCCAGGTTTTGGGTTTAAAATTATTTACAGCCAAGATGTAATGGCTTTGGGTCTGAAATTTAAATATATTAGAAAACATATTAAAAGAGATTTTCTGGAATTTTTAGAGAATTTTCCTAAGTGTTTTGTTAAGTATATAAAATTATTTAAGGTATGAGACTTAAATGTTTTATATGTTTAAAATAAGAGAAGAGGCATTTTGCAAAAATGTTTTAAATAAACAAAATTTGAATTCGACAGCACTTTTAGAAAAGAAATTGGCAACCAATTAGAATTTGACAAATAAGCAAGTTAGTTGAAAAGAAATTACTTTAAAAGGAAATAAAGCAGTTTTTGTAAGCATTTGCTGTTTCGTCTCAATCAGCAGCCACCTTTCGACTAAGTTCCTCCGCCTCCATCACAGTCGAAACCAATGCGCCTGGTATCAATACTTGGTACGTAGCGAATTGGATAAAAGGCGGAAGGTATAAGGTCGAAATAGGGGGTTCCAGAGGAGTCGAAACCACATTATGGCTTTAGAAAGAAAATGCGCTTGTTTGCTTTCGAATGAGATAGCTTTCGACTTGATTGGTTTAAAGATAAGTTTTCGATTCAAGTTGCTGCCTTTTTTTTTAAATTGGCTTTTGATTGTTTCGAAACCAACGCTGCTGCAATTCTACCATTCAACCCAGTTGAGGTCGTTGCCTTTAAACATGATTTCGGAAGGATGCTTTCGATTTTATCAAAGATGTCACTCTCCAACGTTTTCGAAGGGGATGGTGTCGCAACCATATACTTTCTTTACTTAGGAAGAATGTTTTTGAAAGAGGGCCTTCGAATTAGATATTTTATGACCCTTATTTCCGTTGAAAGAAAAACCCAAAGGTTTCGATTTAACTGGTTTTTTGGTCTCGAAACTATGTTCCACTAGCTTTTACTTGAACCCAAAGCTTCCGAAAGGTTTGTAATAAGTAGTATACTTTGATGTTTTCGAAAGGCAACTAATATAGGTTTCGAAGGGGATGTACCCCAGTATTTTCGAAAGGTACTTATTATGGTTTCAAAGGGGAGGATCCTCAGTATTTTCGAAAGGTATAAACTATGGTTTCGAAGGGGAGTTTCCCCGATGGTTTCAAAAGGTATTTAAAGCATTACAAATGGAAGGTTTCCAATTGCTTTTGAAAGGTAGGTATTATGTTTTGAAAAGGATGTCTAAGGTTTCGAAGCTTTCGAAAGGAAGGGTATCTAATGTTTTCGAAAGGGCTTTTGTAAATGGTTTCGAAAGCTATGTTTTGGCCTTTCGGCCTATGGATATAAAGTAAAGTAGTTTACTGATGTCGAAAGGGGTACTTTCAATGGTTTCGGAAGGGGTACTTTCAATGTTTTCGAAATGGTTGTTTAAAGGTTTTAAACAAAGGTTTCGAATGAAGTGTTTTTGGCAACATAGCCTACGTGTTTTAAGTAAAAAGGGTTTAATTTATTTTGTAGTGATGAAAATCCTTAAAGTGTTTCATCAACATTATTTTGGGTAAATTTTATATAACATGGCAGATAGCTTAGAGTAAAGCAAAGAGTATATTTTTCTTGTATATGTATGATTTAAAGGGTTAAATCATTTGGAAAAGGTTTTTAAGGAAAATTTAAAGGTTAGTTAACCCTAAGAAAAATGACTCATATGTAGAAGACTAGATGGGACTGGTGTAGGGTCGCGCCCTATACATTAGCTTTAGCCCTAAGCTAATTTTAGTTCAAATTCTAGTGTGTAGGGCTTAGTTAGTTAGACGTAAATGGTGGTTACACACCAAAATGGAATATATGTACAAAGAAGAAAACAGGTTATTGGTGAGCCCGCAAAACCATTAGCATCAGGAGACCCTTGGAGATGTAAGTTAGGGACAGACAGTTTAGAAGACTTATCTAACAGTTGTTAGATCATATTTATTATTTTGTTTGGTAGGCCCGAGTCAGCCAAAGGTTAGTAGTCAGCCAAACAAAACTACATTTGTTTCGGACAGTTGGTCCAATAAATTACCTGTTGTAGTGTAAAGGATATTGCTATTTGGCAAAACTTAGCATATATAGTAAATAAATCAATCACAGAATCGCAGACACAGAGTAATAAAACAATAAGCGGTGGAATAGATAAATAGTAGTTCATGAAGCTACTATATATACATCAGAGTTTTAAAAAAATGATAGATATCTCGAATAAACAGAAGTTACTAATACAAATGCAAACGACAAGTCTGAACCAAACAACTAGAATAGACTGAAATAATTGGAAAGCTAAATAGATAACTCCAAGCAGATCTCCAAGCTCTAAAGGTGAGTAAAATTCTATGACACTCAGTTTGACCCGAGCATAAAGCAAAATACAAAACACTTGAGTCAGGATTAACATTCTTATACTAAGTAAATCAACTCAAGTAAAATGTCCAAGTGAAATACAATATAACTTAAAGGATGTTTGGGATTTCCATCCTCTAAGGATCCGTGGAACTATCTACTATGTAATTATATATGCTATTATAATATGTCCATCAGTAAAGTAAAGTATTAAAATAGCGTTAAGGCGTTACCCATATCCCCTTTAACACATTTTATATATTCACGTAGTCTATACAGTACCGTAAGCTCCACTAAACTGGTGGTTTACTCAGAGGGCACTCCATAGGTACGGTACAAACCAAACTCGTAGAAGGCACGATAAGGCATGTGACAAGGCATGCAAGGCAATGCCAGGGTAGGATTCTACAGTTTGCGGATCTGGACTGGTGGTAACGCATAACAACTACTACCGCCTACCTCAAGACACACTCCCAAATCAAAGGTGCACCCAATCAAATCACAAAGTAATAGAATGGTATCGAAGAAATATGCTCGATAGGGGGAGCGACCCCACTTAGCTCGGCGTGGCTCCTGTTTTAGCCACATCAAGCTGACTCACGGGAGTCAGGGCTGCGTAAATACCTCATATAAAATCGTTCGCCAAACCATTCTACTTCGTTCTGGAATCTCCACCACGTACACAGTTGTTAAAGTGGTTTTCAGTATTGGCAGAGAGTATGACAATATCCGATCCCGGTCTCTTTAACAACCAAACGCTTATTTCACACCGTGGTCATTTTATAAATCACTTTTATAATCATTTCAAACAGTTCATACTTCATATCAAATTATCATATTCATTTCAAAAATCATATCTCTTTCGAAATCATATACACTTTCGAAATCATATCACTTTTGACATCATATTTACTTTACATTATCATTCGCTTTAAATTATAATTCACTTCCAAAATCATAACCGTAAAATAGGTTAAACCATCATATCAAAGTATTCACATTTAAATCCATTAAATCTAAATCATAACGATTTCAACTGAAACAGTTTAAATTTTGAAAATAGTTTTTATATATTGAAATAGATATATTAAAAGTAGTTTAGATATTTAAAAATAGGTTATAGACTAAAATAGTTCATATATTAAAATAGTTTATATGTATTATGAATACTTTATATAATAAAGATAGTTTCCTCCAATTTCACAAATTGATTCAAATCAACTAAAATTCCAAAATTAAATTTAAATCAATCCCAGTTCGACAATTTCAATTTAAAAGGTTAAAGATTTAATTCAAATTCTCAATAAACAATTACAATTTATATCGATTTCAAATCCAGGTTTGAACTATCACTTCAATTCCAATAAGATTCAAAGTTTAAATATTCAAACGTTTACAATATAAGTTTTACTTATATTTCAACATTTAACTTAAAATTTTTTCAAATTGGAAAATATTCACTTAATCATTTTAATATATTTAAAAAAAATTCAAATTACAAATTTAAACCAAAATTAAATACCTAACTTCAATTATATTTAATTCTAAAATTATTCACTTAATTCCTTTCTTAATCATTTGAATAAAAACTCAAATTACACATTTAAATCAAAACTAAATATTCAATTTCAATTTATTTAAATTCAAAAATATTCATTTAGTCACTTTTAATCAAAACAAGTTATTATAGTTATAATTTCATATCCTTAAAAATCTTAAATCAATATGTTTCAAGTCATTTTTATTTAAATTCAATTCTTAAACAAATCAAATTACAAATCTGTTTTAACTTATCCTTCCAACCTTTATTTATTAAAGTTATTACAAAATCAATTTTTAAAATAAAATTTTAGATAAATACTTGAACATAATATATATATTAATTAAATTAAATTTTATTAAATTAAATCTTATTTTATATATTTTTCAAATAATAAAGATATTAGAAAAATCTTTAAATTTTCTTTTCAAAACTAACTTATATATTTAAAATTTCCAAAACATATAATTTTTAAAAATCTAAATTTACACATATATAAAATAACATTTATATATTATATTTCAAAAATCAATATTTATTAAAACCTATATATTTCCTTTCAAAACCTTGGAACTCATTTTCAAAATATAGACCAACGGTGTCCGTATATCATTTTTCTATCCTATGGTCAAGTGATATGGATATTTATCATTTCAATCCGCAATTTAAATATCTATGGGTATATCATTTCAACCTGCAATCCCAAAATTTAAAATCAATGAAAATTGCTTGGGTTTATTATTTCAACCCATAACGATTATCCCCTAATCTATAAGATCGTTTGGGTATGTATCATTTCAACCCATAGGGAATTTCTAAACTAATAGGGAACTTGTAGAGTGAGAACAAATATGATAATAATGTAACATATCAACAACAGGCATATATCATTAGTAACAAATTTAAATATAATATATACAATAGGTTATGGTGTCATATGTCAAAGGTGTACAATTGCAGATGATGGCATATCGTATTTAACAATTAAATAAACAACAATTTAAATCTCACAGCATATTTCAATAGTCATTTCATGTGAATTAAATTTATTATATATAAGAATGTTAATCGTGAGTGATTTCTCACCTTTCGAAGCTAGAGAATAACAGGAATGAACACGACACTGACACAGATACAGACATGGATAAGCACACGAAGGAAGCAAAACTGCTGCGACAAATTCCACGCAGCGGCAAGCTAGATGACTAGAATTCAATGAAAACAAATCAATAGCTAGAGATTGATGGAACGAAATATATATATTTTTCTTCTTAAAAGTCAATATTCAATTAAAAATCCATATTTATAATAAAACTTCATATTATATTTCGAAAATCATTATTAGATAAAAACCCATATATTAAATCACAGTGCCTATATATTATATATAATATATATATATATATATATATAATGTAAAGATCAAAATATCTATATATTATACTTTAAAAATATATATATATATATTATATTAAAACACATACATTGTGAAAAAAATCAATATTTCTTTTCAAAATTCCCTTGGAATAAGTATTTAAACATAAGTTATTTCAAAAATCTATCTTTAAAACATATGCATTCGAATAGATGCATTTAACATATATAATATACTTACACAGAATGGCAGTGGCAAATGAATAATGCATATAAGTTAGGAGGAAAACAAACTGGCTGACACTTCTTAGATAGAAATATATAAGCTAAAGGGGACAACACAAGTGGACAACACATGCGAACAGCTCATCAAAGAAAGCATGATATAAATAAAATCCAAGCTCACACAAATATATGCATGCTGCAATATCTCTATTTTTTTCAAAGCCTTGCGCGGCTGTAAGGGGACGAGGCTGAGGAATGGAGATGGTCGTGTGTGAGGACGGGTCTGTCGGAGAGGGAGGCGGAAGGTCGGCTGCCACGACGGGTTGCTGGTGATTTGCATGCACAGTCAAGGCGGAAGGCTGCTGTGGTGTGGTAGGCTAATGAAATGGACTCGTGATAGGCAACCGGTGATATGGGGAGGCGAAGTGCTGCACTGGCATAGAAGGGTGGAAATGGTGGCTGACAGGGTTTTGGGTCGCATGGAGTTTTGGGTGGAAGGTTGTTCGGTGATTGCGGCGAGGCGAGGCTAAGGTGAAATGGCAGGTTGAGATAGGAGAAGACGTTGCTGTGTTGGTGACAAAAGTGGGCTGTGATTGGAAGGCGAGGGGAAAAGGTAGACGTGGAGGCTTGGTTTGACGGCGGTGGGAAAATTTTTCAGTGGAAGGTTTTAGGCAAATAGATAGGGAGAATGGTTCGGAAATGCAGGGGAAAGGTCGAACTGTTTCTCAAGGAATTTTTATTTTATTTTTTATATAATATAATGAAATGGTAGGGAAGCCAAGTGGCCATGGGAAAAAATGGGCAGTTCCAAAGGAGGAGAGACCGGGTTTCAAATGGGAAGACGAAGCAAACTGCTCTGATATATAACTTATATATTATTTATTTATTTATTTATTTATTTTCTTTTTATATATATATGAGAACGAATATGAATTGAAACAAGGGAATAACAAAAGTCATAGGCACGAATTCAGGAATAATAAAAGCAAGTGGCTGTTTGTTTTCAGCCGGTGGACAAACGAATGCACATATTGAAACCAAAACGGGCACCGATACGGTTAATCGTCTTGCAGATTTCGCCGCGTACCGGACGCCGAAACACCCAAATGAATATACTGCGGAGATCAGCACGACGAGATGAACAGAATAGTACACAGATATCAGCGATACGACCAAGTTATCAAAACTCAATTTTTCGCTGCCGAAAATGCTGCTAAAACGCCGAAAATAAGATAAACGGGGCTACAACATTCTAAATTTGCGGAAAAGAAATACGACGTCTCACTCAGAAAATGATTTACATTTTTATTATATAAAAATATTTAGTTTTCGAAAATATTTAATTTCCATCAAATTTCAATTGATTTAAATTTAAAATTGGAAATTACACAACATAACTAACTTATATATATTCTGATAAAAAATGGACATTTGCTACGTTTAAATAGACATATTAAAAATATCAAATTTTTATTGCAAAATTCTATTATTTATTTTCAGGAATTTTTTTAGTAAATTACATTATTAAAATCGTTAAAATTTATGGGTCGTTACACTCTCCCCCACTCAAAATTTTCGTCCCCGAAAAGGAACGAGATAGAAGAATAGAAGCAACAGAAAGAAAAGATAGATTAGAAATACATAGTACCAAATATAACAATTAATTCAAAACCATAAAAATTTTTATTATTTATTATCATTCTAATTGACTCACTTCCAATTAATTTACATTTATATCCAATTTATTTGTATTCACTTTATTTACTTAAATATCATACCCTTTTTATTATTCAGTTTATTTCACTTAAAATTTCTTATAACATAAATTAAGTATATAAACATTTATTATAACCACTTATTTATTTATTTATTTATAAGTTCCCTTAACAAAATTTCATTTTGGACATCTTATTTTCTTACATTTTATATTGTATACTATTAAATTACCTATTCTCATTACATTCAAACCCTTTTTTTTCTAGGTAAGTTTTATAATTTTTTTTTGAATGTAATTGAGCACTATACAAATTTAATTTTTATTAACAACATTTCTATTAAGCAAAATTTAGTTTGAACCTTTTTATTACTTAAGTTTTTTTTCTTGTATAACCTTCAAAATTCACATTAACATTTTAACTTTTTGAAAATTTCAGGTAAGTTATATTTATTTTAGAATGCAATTGAGTATTATACAAATTAATTTTATCCTAGTTCAACTGTTTCAAGTTGTTTCAATTTCATATCTTATTTTAGACACTCCAATTATTCAAATTTTTTTCTTCATTTCAATAATTGAAACCATCACTTAATATAAAACTTAAGAGTTAAATTTTTGGTTTCACTTTTAACCATTTTGAAATAAATTTATACATATATATATTTTATACATCAAATCATACTCAAGAAATTCAAATCAAATCCATTTTCCAAAATAGAAGTGCAGCAACGCTACTAAGGGGTCTCCCCACTTTGAGACTCGAAAATGAATGTCGATGATGCTGCAGTCATCACCGAAATTATTTTCCAGCGACAAAAGAGGATAGTACTGACTCACTTCTTTTTAAAATTCTTTGGAAACAAATTCCATTTGAAAATACTTTCAAATAATATTTTCTCAAAACCTTGAAAACCAAATTTTGAAAAGCACCAAATTTTTTTAATTCTTAAATCCTTAATTTAAATTCATTTTTTTTGCAAGTCAGATATGTACACCCATTTATAAAAATTCCAACTCCTTATAACATAAAACAATAGGTAATGGTTGATGATTGTTGACAAACAATAAATGATAATTTAATATTATTATTTCTAACCACCAATTCAATTAACTATCCAGTTTTAGAAAATCATACGTATATACATAAAATATAATCATGCATAAAATTATTTTATTTACCAATTTTGGAAACAATATTGTGTCAGTTTGCTCTGTTCAAGTGCTTTGGAATTCCTATCGATAGCGTTGGCTAGACGAATCGATCGAAACCCAAATCAACTTAACGATTCAAACAACACAATATAAAATATTTTTATATCAATTACAAATACACTCCCTCACAGGATAATCCAAAAATGGATTCCAGGACCAGGATAAAGATTCAAATTTAAAGGGACCCTAATCAAAAAGAATTCTATCAACGAAGGTAGCTCAAAAGGAAGATAAGATAATTTAAATTACAAAAGGGAAAAGAAGGATAGGCTAATATAAATTGCGGTGACCTTAATCGGTCAACCGAGACTTAGAAAAGACGAGAATATCATCTACGAAAATCAGGACAAACGGTTGTGGACATCGCGGAAAACGCGACTCATGAGATTGACGAAGAAGGAAGGAGCATCGGTTAATCTTAAAGGGATAACTGACTATTCATAGAAACCATTCGTCCGGGAGGAATAAGATCGATGCGAAATTCAATTTCCCGTTGAGAGGGGAGAAGTGACTTAACTATAGATATCTAGAAATAGTTGGACAACAGGGGTGGAGCCAAGATTGCTGGGTTGAGCATCAAGCGGAAAGATAAGGCTGTTGCAAAATTCTGAGGCAATCGACATTTGATCACAAGAGAATTACCCGGTCGTCTACTAGAGAAACGATTCGGGCTTTGCAAGAAATAACAGCATCGAAACTGAGGATATAGAAATCTTTGGTGAATCGACGCTTATTGTAAAGGAGTTTCACCTCTTTTACAAATCATATTCAGGATGGCGGGACTGCTGATGGAATTAGTCACCCGAAGATGAAGATGCCAACTAAGGTGCCAAGATGAGCTCAAATTATTATGGAGATCAACAGAAATAGAGCTATGGGATGCTCCAGTATCAAGAAGAACACGAATAGGAAAAGACACGAATGGATTTCAGAACAAAAGGGATAGATCCAAATTCAAAAGAATCCTAATCCAGGACAAAGAATCTTAAGCTCGAACGAAGAGATTCTATAATTGATTCTACTCATTCTAGGGTATCACTACCCTATCTCTAATGAGTTTTTACTCCATATGCTAAGTTTTTCCTAAACCAGAGCTTTGATACCAACTGTAATGACCTGGTATTTCAAACCATTTAAATCGACAATCATCCACTCATGTCAGACTTGAATCGCTCAAAACAACAGATTGTTAATTTATATTTAGCAAAACTTGGCATATACAGTAAATAAATCAATTGCAGAATCACAGACACAGAGTAATAAAACAATAAGCAGCGGAATAGATAAATAGTAGTTCATGAAGCTTCTATATATACATCAGATTTTAAACAAAATACGATAGATATCTCGAATACACAGAAGTTACTAATACAAATGCAAATGACTAGTCTGAATCAAACAACTGGAATAGACTGAAATAACTGGAAAGCTAAATAGATAACTCCAAATAGATCTCCAATCTCCAAAGGTGAGTCAAATGCTTTGACACTTAGTCTGACCCGAGCATAAAGCAAAACATAAAACACTCGAGTCAGGATTAACATTCTTATACTAAGTAAATCAACTCAAGTAAAATGTCCAAGTGAAATACAATATAACTTAAAGGATGTTTGGGATTTCCATCCTCTAAGGATTCGTGGAACTATCTACTGTAATGACCCAATATTTTCAACCATTCGCATCCAT
The DNA here is from genome assembly GCA_030737815.1 of Allium fistulosum. NCBI lineage: Eukaryota > Viridiplantae > Streptophyta > Magnoliopsida > Asparagales > Amaryllidaceae > Allium > Allium fistulosum. Next base: position 337,952,448 of record CM060904.1, on the reverse strand, counting down.
TATAAGTGTATAGGTAGACACTCATGCCGGAGTTGAATTGCTCAAAATACCGCGTTGTAAATAAAATTTGGCAAATCTCAGAGTATACAGTAAATAAATATAATCACAGATCACAGACACAGAGTAAAATAATGCAGCGGAAGTAAAAGAAATAGTAGTTCATGAAGCTACTATGAAAATATATCAGAGTTACATAAGATACAACATAAGAAATAAAGTACAGCAAAAGTCTCAATACAATAACCAAGTACAGGCTGAATAGAACAACGGAACCGAAGTTGATAGAACAAGACTAGCAAATAATCTCCAGCGATTCAAATCTCCAGAAGGTGGAAATCCAAATCTGTGAATACTCAGGCTGACCCGAGCGTAAAGCAAAACACAAAACACTCGAGTCAGGACAATATATACTTATATAATGTAAACCAACTCAAGTGAACTGTAATAAAGGTACAAGTAACTTAGAAGATGCTTGGGACCGCCCATCCTCTAAGGATCCGTTAAAATATCTACTATGTAGTAATATTCGCTATTATAATAATGTCTAATAAGTAAAGTATAATCATATAGAAAATAGCGTTAAGGGGATGGAGAACCTTAACGCGATCGGATCTTAAAATCATAATCGTAGTAAAGCTCGATATGGTAGGTGACACGGCACAACTAGGCAATGCCAGGGTAGATATACCAATTACGCACACGGACTGATGGATACGCATAGCAGCCACTACCGTTCCACCTCGAACAACACTCCCAAATCGGAGGATGGCCATCTAATCAATCACAAGTAAGAGTATAATATCGAAGAAATGTGTCCGAGAAGAGGTGCTACCTCACTGGTCCGAGATCACTCCTGTTTTAGCCACCTTATGCCAACTCACGGGAGTTGGGTCCACGTAACATACCTTAAGAACGTCGCCACCATCCTACTTCATTCTGGAATCTCCACCGCGTACACGGTTGCCAAAGTGGTTTTCGGTAAGACAGAGAGTATGTCCATATCCGATCCCGGTCTCTTTAACAACCCAACGTTATTATAACCCGTGGTTATAAGTTTAAAAACAGTTTATACTTCAAAATAGAATATCATTTCAAATCCAAATCTTTATCAAAATAAAGATTAAATCAATTCCAAACCATTTCCATATTTTTAAAATATCATATCATTTCAAAACTTCATTTCAAATCATTTTAATATTCCAAATATCATTTGAGTTCAAATCTAAATATTCAACTTTAAATACCTTTTAAATTTAAAGATATACTTCATTTATTATCATTTCAAATCACCTTTTAAATAGTTTATATTCCAATCAAATAATTCATTTAAACCTTTTAAAAGTGTAATTATTATATTTTCAAATCAAGTATTCAATTTCCAAAGTTTCAAACCATTCTGAGTTCGTTTACTAAGTCAAAAACCCCAATTATTAAAATTTCAGCATTTCACAGCATTTAAAAACAACTGCTATAGGTTATATTTGAAAACATTTTTAATTCAGCAAAGACAGCACTTAAAACTGCTGTTAAAACTCAGTTTTAGTTGAACTATAGTTCAAAACAGAAAAGACAGCATATCAGAAGTGCTGTGGTAGTTCAGATTTCAAAACAAGGGTTAAATTTGGTTTCAACAAAGACTGCAGACCATTATAGCATTTCCAGAGAATGCTATAATAGACCTGAGTTCAATATTAGCCTATAAGTTCAATTACAGCAACTACAGCATTTCAGAAATGCTGTAATAGCTCTTTTTACACAATTTTAGTTCAAAACAGAATCTATAGCATTTCTGAATGCTATTAAAAGTAAATTTCAGGTGTTAGTGTATTTCCAGCAATTAAATAACTTTAATTTAAAACACATAAACATTTTAAAAGTCATATTTTAACATTTAAAATGTTCATTTACATATCATTTAACATATATCTTTTTCACAATAAATTTCTTATAATTAAATCCAATTTTCAACAATTTACTTAATAAGTTTAAGTGGAAAAGTTCCAATTCTTCACATTTCAACAAATAGACTTAACACTTCAAATTTAAATTACCATTTCACAATTTAACAAAATTTCCAATTTTATTTAATTAACTTAAACCCTTAATTAAAACCAAATTTCACATTTCCTAGTCAAGTTATATTTTAAAAGATCACTTTTAAACATTCATTTATTTAACCACTTAAATTCATAGAAAAATCAATAATACTTCAATAAATCACTTGAATTCAAATTTTATCAAATTATCATATTTACCATTTCCAAATAAAATTTAATATCCATTTTATTTATATAACTTAAATATCATTTTTAACCAAAATTCCAAATTTCCAACTCAAGTTATATTTCAAAAATCCAGTTAAACCATTCATTAATTACATTTTTAACACATAGAAAAATCATAATTTATTTATTTTAAACATTTCAAATCTATTTAAATCAAATTTCATAAATTTATAATTTTCAAAATACTTAAAATATTCAAAACACTTTATAAAATAACCACGGGCCTGTATATAATTTCTAACCTAAGTCAAGTGATACGGATATGTATCATTTCAATCCGCAGTTAAAAAAAGAAAAATCCGGGTTCTATCATTTCAAACCCGCAATCCCAAGTTAAAATAAATTAAATAAAAACCATTCAGGCCTATCATTTCAGCCCATAATGATTTTTCCCTATTCTAAAGTCCGTTCGGGTATGTATCATTTCAACCCATAGTGATTCTAACTACAGGGAACTTGCAATGGTGATAACAGATATAAATAACAGAATAACATTAAATAATAGTAACATATGATATAATAAGTGTAATAACAGGTGTGAACATCATATGATAATAATATAAACATATATAACATGATGATATACATTACAGATTCAAATGGTGTCGGTTTATCAGTTATATAGGTACATATTGTCTGGTGAGAATAACTCACCTTTTTATGCTGGAGATATCAATTAGAATGACACAACGGATCCAGAAGGCACGACCTTTGATTTGAGTGGAGAAAATAGCCAAGATATCATCTTGTAAACAATACCCAAACAAGACAAAACAATATAGCACATGAATATACTTAACATAAAACAATGTTGAACAAATTGAAATACAAAGCAATAAAGACAAGACTTTGCCTTTACCATTCAAATGCTTGACCATAGGGGATCAAGTGCTCAGCCATGATGTGTTTGGGCTCAGGTTAGCATCATATAGGTCAGGTTTAGCACACCTAAGCATGGCAACATGAAGTGATGTGAAGGGTAGGAGATGCAACATGAAGAATATCAATGGACAAGGCAAATAGGTGAAGTTTTGGTCACAACAAGGCTCGACTTGGTCATTGCTTGGCTCAGCCATGCATGGTACAGGTCTGGACAGTGGAGGGTGATGGTGCAGCAGCAGCCAAAGGTCATGTAGTTGCTGGTAGTGGTGGTTCTAGGGGTGGCCAAGGTGATAGATGAAGGTGGTGGTGAAGCATATGTGGTTTAGGCATTGTTTGGAAGGGTTTTTGTGCAATTTTGTGGTGCTAACTTAAATGGATGGGCATGGCTTGTCATGGTCAGTGGAGGAGGAGGAGGTGCTGCTGTAGATGGTGGTGGGGCTGAAGGTGGAGAGGATGGTGGAGATGAAGGTGGTAGAGGCCAAGCAAAGCTAGAAGAGGAGGAAGGCAAAATCAATGGAAATTGTGAAGTAAAGAAGAGATAAAGGAAGAAGATAAGAGGAGAATGGAAGCCATATTTTTTTTAGGGTTTAGGAGCTATGGAATTTCGTGAATGAGAGAAAAAAAAGTGGCGGCTGAAGAAATGAGGAGATGTTGCCAATTGAATGAAAAGTTAGGTTAAAAAGTAGAAGGGTTAGAAAATAAAAGGGCCTTAGGAAGATAGAAAGTTTAAGGCCTTTCAAATTTCTTTAATTCCTTTTTATAAGTTTATATTTCTGATAATAACAGAAATTCCAGTTAAAAATTCGAAAATTTGATAAAATATAAAAATATATATAATATTTATTGATTATATAAAGTAGAATTAAGGAAAATAGTTAAAACAGTGAACTAGACTAGAAAATTTTGAAATTGAATAGAAAAAATTTTAGAAAATTCATATGAGCTTGCAATATATTTTTAAACATAAATAATATATAAAATAAAAATATATTCACAAAATAAATATTTAAAATTTAATTTACATATAATTTTTAATGAAGAAAATAGGAAAACAGCCTTTAAAAATGAAAAATAAATACAGTAAATTTTGGAAAAATACCATTATCAATTTAAAAACATAAAAAGACAAAATATACATAAAAACATATTAACACATATTAAAACAAAATATAAGAAAGAAAATATGATTTAAAAAAATTTAAAATAGGCAAAATTGCACAAATAAACAAATTATACTAAAAATTGAAATGTACATAACTTTTACATTTTAACTCCGTTTTCAACGAAACAAAAAGTAGTGTTCAAGTTATTAAATCTATTTTCATAATAAAAGATAAAATTTATAATTTCAAACTATTAAAAATTTAAACTTAAAAGTCAAAGTTTGACTATTGACCAAAATTCACATTTTCAGGAAATATTAAATTTAGTCATATTTGGAATTCTAATCCACATCAAAGTCAAAGTTTATATTTAAAATAACAAAATTTATTCTTTTCATAAATAAAGCTTTTGAATCTGGAAAAATCAATTAAAAAAATATTTGAAAAATACAAGGTTGTTACACTCTCCCCCACTCAAAACTTTTCGTCCCCGAAAAGGAACGAGGTACGGGAAAGCACAGAAAAAGATAGAATGAAATAGAATTAAGAAAAGATGATAAGAAGATTGGAATTACACCTGATAATTATTGTTATAGGTAAGTTTTAACAAGATGGAGGTGATCAAATCAAGAATATAAGCACGAAAAAGATCCTCTAGAGTCTGAATCTCCCTTTCACTTGACCGACAGTCTATGAATGGAAAAACAGTGTTCAGATCCAGATGAGTAACAAAGATTATCATAGATTACAGAAAGATTTCTAAATAGACTGGTATAAGCAATAGCCTTCCCATTCTGTAACAAGATAAGGGAAATAAGGACAACCAAAAGATAGTTTGGAAAAACAAAACCAGATAATAAATTTAAAACCATAATGCTTTGAAATCATAACAATTTAGGGATGTTTATCATTTGGAAATCACACTGCTAAAATCATAACACTTTGGACAAGTTATTCTTTATTTTTTTTTAAAACATAATACTTAGAAAATCATAACACCCTAAAAAAAGTAATCTTCATTTAAACCATTTTAATTCAAGGTCAAATAATATTCATTTTAAATTTGTAACATTTCTAAGTTCATTTAATTATAAAAATTTCCAAAACATTGTATTTTCAAAATAGTAGTACTTATAAAATGCTACAGTAGATATATTAATATTTCAAATCAGTTCAATTCCAGAAATATTTATTTGGATATCATTTAACTTATGACTTATTAAACAAACTTTATGAATGGAATATTCAAATCAAACTATACTTCATTTATTAAGTTAAAAGTTCACTATTTTAGTTAGCTCTTAATTTAACACATAACCTAACACTTTATTTAAAATACCCATTTCATAAATAGATATTCCTTTAATAAGTTACACTTAAAATTTCATTTGAAAACCAAATTCTCAATTATCAAATTTTAGTGATGTTAAAATACATTTTAACTATTTAAATCATAATTATTCATTTTTCAAGACATATCTATTTCATAAATAAAATATTTATCATAGCAAATATAACAATCAAATTCCTTTACACATTTATTCATTTAGACATCAATTAACTATGAATTCAAGTTAAATAAACTTTATTACAAAATGTCCAATTCCAATGTATTTTATTTTATCTATTCAAAGATACATTATTTATTATACAACATATTCGTTTTAGGAAATAACCATTATTAAAATTCCTAGGTTAGACTTAAGGTTCCATATTAAATCAAATTTGATTATTAAGTTATTTAAATAAAATCTCTTTAAATTCCTTTTTCACTATTTACCTCTATTAATCTTTTATAACTAAAATTTAAGTGTATAACATTTATTATAACCACTCAAATTTTATTTATAAAATCATTTCTGTACTGCATATTATCCAATTACATTGTTAACTTCAAAAAAAATTTAAGGTAAGTTATATTTGAATGCAATTGTATTATACAAATAAAACTTTCCAATTCAATTATCTCAAGTTTGAATCATTTATCCAAATTTTTTATTTTTTCTTCTTATAATTGAAATTATTCTTCAAGATAAAATTTAAGAATTTGAATCTTCGAACATCTTCAAACCATTTGGAGATAAGTAATTATATATACATAATATGTTAAATCAAATTTAAATCATATATCTATATATATATATATTATAATCCAGTCATATTTTAGAAATTCAAATCAATTAGATTTTCCAAAACAAAGCTGTAGCAAGACTACAGAATGGTTTCTTCACTTCGAAACTCGAAAATGAACGTCGATGATGCTGCAGTCATCACCGAAATTATTTTCCAGCGACAAAGAGAAGAGCACTAAATTTTTAAACTTTAAAATCCTTTAGAGACAAATTTTTATTCAAAATACTTTAAATAATATCCTTTTAAAAATTTTAAACACAAGGTTTGAAACCATCGGAAATTAAATTCTTTAACTTTCTTGTTTTAAATTCATTTCAGTTCCCAAATAAATTTATAAACAACTATTTATAAATTCATTTGTAGAACAATAAATGATAAATCAAGTATTATCATTTCAAATTATCAATTTAAATCAATTTATTAAGTTCCATAAAATTATATATCCAAATTTATTTCATAAACCAAATTTTAAAATAATATTGTGTCAGTTTGTTCTGTCAAAGTGTTTTAGAAATCCTATCGATAGCGTTGATCAGACGAATCGATCGGAAACCCAAATCAACATCAACAACTCAAACAACACAATATAAAACAAAACATTAATTTACAAGTACAGTTCAAAATGTTTGGAAGATAGATTGGAACAAAAGACAAGATGATTAAACAGAGTAGAGAGATGGGTAAGCTTAGATAAATTGCGGACAACCTTAACTGGGTCAACCGTGACTTAATGGATAAGATCAAATGTGGATTTTCTGGGGTAAATCTACCTTCGATCTCAAGAGATAGAGTTTGGAATAACAAAAGATATTAGAATCTAAACCAAGGATAAATATAAATCTCTGGTTAATCGATGCTGATTGTAAAGGATTTTCACCCCTTTACAAGAAAATTAGAATATTGGCGAGACCGCCAATTTACTATAAAGATCATTCGAAGTGGGGTTATGTGATACTCCAAAATCAAAAGAAGATGAATAGTGAGGGACAAGAATGAATTTTGGAGCCGCAGGGAACGTTCCAAAAATTCAAAGGAATTTTGAATCAAGAGGAAAAGATTCAAACTCGAAGGAAAGTGATTCTGTAAATAAATCTACTCCATATGCTGAGTTTTGCCTCAAAGCCAAAGCTCTGATACCAACTGTAATGACCCGATATTTTCAACCATTCGCATCCATTATAAGTGTATAGGTAGACACTCATGCCGGAGTTGAATTGCTCAAAATACCGCATTGTAAATAAATTTGGCAAATCTCAGAGTATACAGTAAATAAATATAATCACAGATCACAGACACAGAGTAAAATAATGCAGCGGAAGTAAAAGAAATAGTAGTTCATGAAGCTACTATGAAAATATATCAGAGTTACATAAGATACAACATAAGAAATAAAGTACAACAGAAGTCTCAATACAATAACCAAGTACAGGCTGAATAGAACAACGGAACCGAAGTTGATAGAACAAGACTAGCAAATAATCTCCAGCGATTCAAATCTCTAGAAAGTGGAAATCCAAATCTGTGAATACTCAGGCTGACCCGAGCGTAAAGCAAAACACAAAACACTCGAGTCAGGACAATATATACTTATATAATGTAAACCAACTCAAGTGAACTGTAATAAAGGTACAAGTAACTTAGAAGATGCTTGGGACCGCCCATCCTCTAAGGATCCGTTAAAATATCTACTATGTAGTAATATTCGCTATTATAATAATGTCTAATAAGTAAAGTATAATCATATAGAAAATAGCGTTAAGGGGATGGAGAACCTTAACGCGGTCGGATCTTAAAATCATAATCGTAGTAAAGCTCGATATGGTAGGTGACACGGCACAACTAGGCAATGCCAGGGTAGATATACCAATTACGCACACGGACTGATGGATACGCATAGCAGCCACTACCGTTCCACCTCGAACAACACTCCCAAATCGGAGGATGGCCATCTAATCAATCACAAGTAAGAGTATAATATCGAAGAAATGTGTCCGAGAAGAGGTGCTACCTCACTGGTCCGAGATCGCTCCTGTTTTAGCCACCTTATGCCAACTCACGGGAGTTGGGTCCACGTAACATACCTTAAGAACGTCGCCACCATCCTACTTCATTCTGGAATCTCCACCGCGTACACGGTTGCCAAAGTGGTTTTCGGTAAGACAGAGAGTATGTCCATATCCGATCCCGGTCTCTTTAACAACCCAACGTTATTATAACCCGTGGTTATAAGTTTAAAGACAGTTTATACTTCAAAATAGAATATCATTTCAAATCCAAATCTTTATCAAAATAAAGATTAAATCAATTCCAAACCATTTCCATATTTTTAAAATATCATATCATTTCAAAACTTCATTTCAAATCATTTTAATATTCCAAATATCATTTGAGTTCAAATCTAAATATTCAACTTTAAATACCTTTTAAATTTAAAGATATACTTCATTTATTATCATTTCAAATCACCTTTTAAATAGTTTATATTCCAATCAAATAATTCATTTAAACCTTTTAAAAGTGTAATTATTATATTTTCAAATCAAGTATTCAATTTCCAAAGTTTCAAACCATTCTGAGTTCGTTTACTAAGTCAAAAACCCCAATTATTAAAATTTCAGCATTTCACAGCATTTAAAAACAACTGCTATAGGTTATATTTGAAAACATTTTTAATTCAGCAAGACAGCACTTAAAACTGCTGTTAAAACTCAGTTTTAGTTGAACTATAGTTCAAAACAGAAAAGACAGCATATCAGAAGTGCTGCGGTAGTTCAGATTTCAAAACCAGGGTTAAATTTGGTTTCAGCAAAGACTGCAGACCATTATAGCATTTCCAGAGAATGCTATAATAGACCTGAGTTCAATATTAGCCTATAAGTTCAATTACAGCAACTACAGCATTTCAGAAATGCTGTAATAGCTCTTTTTACACAATTTTAGTTCAAAACAGAATCTATAGCATTTCTGAATGCTATTAAAAGTAAATTTCAGGTGTTAGTGTATTTCCAGCAATTAAATAACTTTAATTTAAAACACATAAACATTTTAAAAATCATATTTTAACATTTAAAATGTTCATTTACATATCATTTAACATATATCTTTTTCACAATAAATTTCTTATAATTAAATCCAATTTTCAACAATTTACTTAATAAGTTTAAGTGGAAAAGTTCCAATTCTTCACATTTCAACAAATAGACTTAACACTTCAAATTTAAATTACCATTTCACAATTTAACAAAATTTCCAATTTTATTTAATTAACTTAAACCTTTAATTAAAACCAAATTTCACATTTCCTAGTCAAGTTATATTTTAAAAGATCACTTTTAAACATTCATTTATTTAACCACTTAAATTCATAGAAAAATCAATAATACTTCAATAAATCACTTGAATTCAAATTTTATCAAATTATCATATTTACCATTTCCAAATAAAATTTAATATCCATTTTATTTATATAACTTAAATATCATTTTTAACCAAAATTCCAAATTTCCAACTTAAGTTATATTTCAAAAATCCAGTTAAACCATTCATTAATTACATTTTTAACACATAGAAAAATCATAATTTATTTATTTTAAACATTTCAAAATCTATTTAAATCAAATTTCATAAATTTATAATTTTCAAAATACTTAAAATATTCAAAACACTTTATAAAATAACCACGGGCCTGTATATAATTTTCTAACCTAGGTCAAGTGATACGGATATGTATCATTTCAATCCGCAGTTAAAAAAAGAAAAATCCGGGTTCTATCATTTCAAACCCGCAATCCCAAGTTAAAATAAATTAAATAAAAACCATTCAGGCCTATCATTTCAGCCCATAATGATTTTTCCCTATTCTAAAGTCCGTTCGGGTATGTATCATTTCAACCCATAGTGATTCTAATCTACAGGGAACTTGCAATGGTGATAACAGATATAAATAACAGAATAACATTAAATAATAGTAACATATGATATAATAAGTGTAATAACAGGTGTGAACATCATATGATAATAATATAAACATATATAACATGATGATATACATTACAGATTCAAATGGTGTCGGTTTATCAGTTATATAGGTACATATTGTCTGGTGAGAATAACTCACCTTTTTATGCTGGAGATATCAATTAGAATGACACAACGGATCCAGAAGGCACGACCTTTGATTTGAGTGGAGAAAATAGCCAAGATATCATCTTGTAAACAATACCCAAACAAGACAAAACAATATAGCACATGAATATACTTAACATAAAACAATGTTGAACAAATTGAAATACAAAGCAATAAAGACAAGACTTTGCCTTTACCATTCAAATGCTTGACCATAGGGGATCAAGTGCTCAGCCATGATGTGTTTGGGCTTAGGTTAGCATCATATAGGTCAGGTTTAGCACACCTAAGCATGGCAACATGAAGTGATGTGAAGGGTAGGAGATGCAACATGAAGAATATCAATGGACAAGGCAAATAGGTGAAGTTTTGGTCACAACAAGGCTCGACTTGGTCATTGCTTGGCTCAGCCATGCATGGTACAGGTCTGGACAGTGGAGGGTGATGGTGCAGCAGCAGCCAAAGGTCATGTAGTTGCTGGTGGTGGTGGTTCTAGGGGTGGCCAAGGTGATAGATGAAGGTGGTGGTGAAGCATATGTGGTTTAGGCATTGTTTGGAAGGGTTTTTGTGCAATTTTGTGGTGCTAACTTAAATGGATGGGCATGGCTTGTCATGGTCAGTGGAGGAGGAGGAGGTGCTGCTGTAGATGGTGGTGGGGCTGAAGGTGGAGAGGATGGTGGAGATGAAGGTGGTAGAGGCCAAGCAAAGCTAGAAGAGGAGGAAGGCAAAATCAATGGAAATTGTGAAGTAAAGAAGAGATAAAGGAAGAAGATAAGAGGAGAATGGAAGCCATATTTTTTTTAGGGTTTAGGAGCTACGGAATTTCGTGAATGAGAGAAAAAAAAAGTGGCGGCTGAAGAAATGAGGAGATGTTGCCAATTGAATGAAAAGTTAGGTTAAAAAGTAGAAGGGTTAGAAAATAAAAGGGCCTTAGGAAGATAGAAAGTTTAAGGCCTTTCAAATTTCTTTAATTCCTTTTTATAAGTTTATATTTCTGATAATAACAGAAATTCCAGTTAAAAATTCGAAAATTTGATAAAATATAAAAATATATATAATATTTATTGATTATATAAAGTAGAATTAAGGAAAATAGTTAAAACAGTGAACTAGACTAGAAAATTTTGAAATTGAATAGAAAAAATTTTAGAAAATTCATATGAGCTTGCAATATATTTTTAAACATAAATAATATATAAAATAAAAATATATTCACAAAATAAATATTTAAAATTTAATTTACATATAATTTTTAATGAAGAAAATAGCAGAAAATAGGAAAACAGCCTTTAAAAATGAAAAATAAATACAGTAAATTTTGGAAAAATACCATTATCAATTTAAAAACATAAAAAGACAAAATATACATAAAAACATATTAACACATATTAAAACAAAATATAAGAAAGAAAATACGATTTAAAAAAATTTAAAATAGGCAAAATTGCACAAATAAACAAATTATACTAAAAATTGAAATGTACATAACTTTTACATTTTAACTCCGTTTTCAACGAAACGAAAAGTAGTGTTCAAGTTATTAAATCTATTTTCATAATAAAAGATAAAATTTATAATTTCAAACTATTAAAAATTTAAACTTAAAAGTCAAAGTTTGACTATTGACCAAAATTCACATTTTCAGGAAATATTAAATTTAGTCATATTTGGAATTCTAATCCACATCAAAGTCAAAGTTTATATTTAAAATAACAAAATTTATTCTTTTCATAAATAAAGCTTTTGAATCTGGAAAAATCAATTAAAAAAATATTTGAAAAATACAAGGTTGTTACATCTACTATGTAATAATATACGCTATTATAATATGTCTATCAGTAAAGTATTAAAATAGCATTAAGGCGTTACCCATATCCCCCTTAACACATTTTATATATTCCCGTAGTCTATACTGTACCGTAAGCTCCACAAAACCGGTGGTTTACTCATAGGGCATTCCATAGGTACGGTACAAACCAAACTCGTAGAAGGCGCGATAAGGCATGTGACAAGGCACACGAGGCAATGCCAGGGTAGGATTCTACCATTTGCGGATCCGGACTAGTGGTAATGCATAGCAGCTACTACCGCCCACCTCGAGACACACTCCCAAATCAAAGGTGCACCCAATCAAATCACAAAGTAATAGAATGGTATTGAAGAAATGTGTCCGATAGGGGTAGCGACCCCACTTGGCCCGGTGTGGCTCCTGTTTTAGCCACATCAAGCTGACTCACGGGAGTCAAAGTTGCGTAAATACCTCATATCAAATCGTTCGCCAAACCATCCTACTTCGTTCTGGAATCTCCACCACATACACAGTTGTTAAAGTGGTTTTCGGTATTGGCAGAGAGTATGACAATATCCGAACCCGGTCTCTTTAACAACCAAACGCTTATTTCACACCGTGGTCATTTAATAAATCACTTTTATAATCCTTTTAAACAATTCATACTTCATATCAAATTATCATATTCATTTCAAAAATCATATCTCTTTTGAAATCATATACACTTTCGAAATCATATTACTTTCGACATCATATTTACTTTACATTATTATTCACTTTAAATTATAATTCACTTCCAAAATCATAATCGTAAAATAGGTTAAACCATCATATCAAAGTATTCACATTTAAATCCATTAAATCTAAATCATAACAATTTCAACTGAAACAGTTTAAAATTTGAAAATAGTTTTTATATATTGAAATAGATATATTAAAAATAGTTTAGATATCTAAAAATAGGTTATAGACTAAAATAGTTTATATGTATTAAGAATACTTTATATAATAAAGATAGTTTCCTCCAATTTCACAAATTGATTCAAATCAATTAAAATTCCAAAATTAAATTTAAATCAATTCGAGTTCGGCAATTTCAATTTAAAAGGTTAAAGATTCAATTCAAATTCTCAATAAACCATTTCAATTTATATCGATTTCAAATCCAGGTTTGAACTATCACTTCAATTCCAATAAGATTCAAAGTTTTAATATTCAAATGTTTACAATATAAGTTTTATTTATATTTCAACATTTAACTTAAATTTTGTTCAAATTGGAAAATATTCACTTAACCATTTTAATATATTTAAACAAAATTTCAAATTTCAAATTTAAATCAAAATTAAATACCTAACTTCAATTATATTTAATTCTAAAATTATTCACTTAATCCTCTCCATAATCATTTGAATAAAATCTCAAATTACACATTTAAATCAGAACTAAATATTCAATTTCAATTAATTCAAAAATATTCATTCAGTCACTTTTAATCAAAACCAAGTTATCAAGTTATAATTTCATATCCTTAAAAATCTCAAATCAATAAGTTTCAAGTCATTTTTATTTAAATTCAATTCATAAACAAATCAAATTACAAATCGGCTTTAACTTATCTTTCCAACCTTTATTTATTAAAGTTATTACAAAATCTATTTTTAAAATAAAATTTTAGATAAATACTTGAAAACAATATGTATATTAATTAAATTAAATTTTATTAAATTAAATCTTATTTTATATATTTTTAAAATAACAAAGTTATAAGAAAAATCTTAAAATTATCTTTTCAAAACTAACTTATAAATTTAAAATTTCCGGAACATATAATTTTTAAAAATCTAAATTTACACATATATAAAATAACATTTATATATTATATTTTAAAAATGAATATTAAAACCCATATATTTCCTTTCAAAACCTTGGAAATCATTTTCAAAATATAGACCAACGGTGTCCGTATATCATTTTTCTGCCCTATGGTTAAGTGATACAGATATTTATCATTTCAATCCGCAATTTAAATGTCTATGGGTATATCATTTCAACCCGCAATCCCAAAATTTAAAATTAATGAAAATCGCTTAGGTTTATCATTTCAACCCATAACGATTATCCCCTAATCTACAAGATTGTTCAGGTATGTATCATTTCAACCCATAGGCAATTTCTAAACTAACAGGGAACATGCAGAGTGTGAACAAATATGATAATAATATAACATATCAACAACATGCATATATCATCAGTAACAAATTTAAATATAATATATACAACATGTTATGGTGTCATATGTCAAAGGTGAACAATTACAGATGATGGCATATCATACTTAACAATTAAATAACTAACAATTTAAATCTTACAGCATATTTTAATAGTCATTTCATGTGAATTAAATTTATTATATATAAGAATGTTAATCGTGAGTGATTGCTCACCTTTCGAAGCTAGAGAATAACGGGAATGAACACGGCGCCGACACGGATACAAACATGGATAAGCACACGAAGGAAGCAAAACTGCTGCGACAAATTCCGCGCATCGGCAAGCTAGATGACTAGAATTCAATGAAAACAAATCAACAACTAGAGATTGATGGAACGAAATATATATACATATTTTTCTTCCTAAAAGTCAATATTCAATTTAAAATCCATATTTAAAATAAAACTTCATATTATATTTCGAAAATCATTATTAGATAAAAACCCATATATTAAATCACAATGTCTATATATTGTATGTATAAAATCTATATATGTATATAAGTAAAGATCAAATTATCTATATATTATTCTTTAAAAATATATATATATATATATTATATATTAAAACACATACATTGTGATAAAAAAATCAATATTTCCTTTCAAAAATTCCCTTGGAATAAGTATTTAAACATAAGTTATTTCAAAAATCTATCTTTAAAACATATGCATTCGAATAAATACATTTAACATATATAGTATACTTACACAGAATGGTAGTGGCAAGGGAACAATGCATATAAGTTAGGAGGAAAACAAATTGGCTGACACTTCTTAGATAGAAATATATAAGCCAAAGGGGACAACACAAGTGGACAACACATGCAAAGAGCTCATCAAAGAAAGCATGATATAAATAAAATCCAACTCACACAAATATATGCATGTTGCAATATCTTTATTTTTTTTAAAGCCTTGCGCGGCTGCTAGGGGACGAGGCAGAGGAATGAAGATGGTCGTGTGTGAGGCCGGGTCTGTCGGAGAGGGAGGCGGAAGGTCGGATGCCACGGCGGGTTGCTGGTGATTTGCATGCACGGTCAAGGTGGAAAACTGCTGTGATGTTGTAGGCTGATGAAATGGACTTGTGACAAGCGGCCGGTGATGTGGGGAGGCGAAGTGCTACACTGGCGTAGGAGGGTGGAAATAGTGGCTGATAGGATTTTGGGTCGCATGGAGTTTTTGGTGGAAGGTTGTTTGGTGATTGCAGCAAGGCAAGGCTAAGGTGAAATGGTGGGTGGAGATAGGAGAAGACGTGGCTGTTAGGTTGCTGTGTTGGCGATAAAAGTGAGCAGTGATTGGAAGGCGAAGGGAAAAGGCGGTCGTGGAGGCTTGGTCTGACGGCAGTGGGAAAAATTTGCGGTGGAAGGTTTTGGGCAGATAGAGAGAGAGAGAGAAGGGGAATGGTCGAACTGTTTCTCAAGGAAATTTTTTATTTTATTTTATATAATAGAATGATATGGTAGGGAAGCCAAGTGGCTTGGGAAGAAACAGGCAGTTTCAAAGGAGGAGAGGCCGGGTTTCAAATGGGAAGAGGAAGAAAACTGCTATGATATATAACTTATATATTATTATATATATATCAGAACGAATATGAATTGAAACAAGGGAGTAACAAAAGTCATAGGCACGAATCTAGGAATAATAAAAGCTAGTGGCTGTTTGTTTTCAGCCGGTGGACAAATGAATGGACATATTGAAACTAAAACGGGTATCGATACAGTTAATCGTTTTGCAGATTTTGCCGTGTACCAAACGCCGAAACACCCAAATGAATATACTACGGAGATCAGCAATACGAGATGAACAGAATGTTACACAGATATCAACGATACGACCAAGTTATCAAAACTTGATTTTTCGCTGCCGAAAATGCTGGTTAAACGACGAAAATAAGATAAACGGGGCTACAGCAGTCCAAATTTGGCGAAATGAAATACGACGTCTCACTCAGAAAATTATTTACATTTTTATTATATAAAATATTCAGTTTTCGAAAATATTTAATTTCCATCAAATGTCAACTGTTTTAAATTTAAAATTGGAAATTACACAACATAACTAACTTATATACATTCTGATGAAAAATTGACATTTGCTACTTTTAAATAGACATATTAAAAATATCAAATTTCCATTGTAAAATTTTATTATTTATTTTCAAGAAATTTTTAGTAAATTACGTTATTAAAATCGTTAAATTTACGCGTCGTTACACCTTCGCCTTATTTTGGGCAATAATTATTTGTTTCCGTTGCGTTTTATTTTAATTAATTTCTTACCCTATTTATTCTCAATGTTTAACATTAATTAAAACATTTACTTAGTCCCCAAGCTAATTTTTAAAATTTAAACCCTAAATTTGAATACTCATTTGAATTTGAATTCAAACTAAATTAACTTAAATCTAAAAACTTCAAACGCTCATATCCTCTTCATTTGAGCTCCGTTTTAGCGTATTATATATGGAAACAGATCAGAATTCGCCATGAACGCAATGGAGTAACTTTCGTAGTCAAATTCCAACTTTTACAAAATTTCCATATTTTACCTTATTATATTTAATTAAATTTTATTTCATTTATTTATGGTTTATTTTACGAGGTGTTACAGACCTGATCGAAAAACAAAAAAATATTTGTATTTTAAATGTAATTCCCAACAGGACTCGAACCTACTCAACCTAACCCAAATAGTACCTCGGGTCGGGTTGGATCTGGGTTTCAAAATGTATATTTTAGACCTAATAATTCATGACCTGCCTAGAATCAAGACTCGTCGGGTCAGTTTTGGGTACGACCTGATAGGTTTAATTTCCACCATTAACTGATTTTGAAAACAACTTTTTTGGGATTTATTTTTTACTATAATTTTTTATATTTATAAACTATTTTAGGAAGTTGTTTGAGTTAATTGAGCTTTTATATTATACTTCTGATTTATTACTGCTAGCCTAAACATTAGTTATTCAAGCTTTAAGTTGCACCTGTTTATTATCGTACCTCAATTACTATATGAATAGAAAATAAAGAAACCTACCTCATCACTAAATTATGGGACCAAGCTAGAGCGTATCCTTGAATATTAAGGTATCTTGGGTCTTGAAGTTATTTTCCCCAACCCTTGGCTACATGGCACCAACCTCCTAATGGTTACTTTACTTGGATTGCCGAACACATATAGTCTTGTGTTTGTTACTGATTTCACATGTTTTCATCGATGTAGGCCAGTTTTCCAGCATCTTCCCATGCTAACTTAACATTATTACATACCAAGGGATTTTTTTGCTTTAGCCATCATGTACCACATCTCAGCTATGATCTTATTACTGAGGAGATAATTCACCATTATTGTAACGACCTACTTTCACAATGTCATGAATATATAATGATCAACACATATGCTTCATAATACCATAGTAGGCACACCGTCGGATAAATTTAAACAAATGTAAACCCTAAATTTTAGCATAACCTCTGTGCATAGATCACGACGGAAAGACAATGTATAATATGAAAAGTGTACTAGTGCACAAAGACATGATCAATTCATAAATGCATGGTAGTCAAATGCTCGAAGGCATGAAAATATATAATATAAAATATAGGATATGGAAATCAACCGATGAAGTCATAATAGAAATAAATTGTTTTACATAAACTCCATACATATACTGAATAAGCACATCAAGTTAGATGCATAGTCTCATACATGAACATAAATTTGATACACATAGTCATACATGGGCTAAATATAAGTAAATAAACAATGCCTCTGTTTCTCCCAAAAGTTTATCTCAACATCCAGCACTCCCCAAAATAAAATTTTCAGTGTGATTACTCATAGGAGTACTTGAAATTATTTCTTTTGGAAGTAAAAGAGAGAAAATGAGGGTCAGCCAGAAGTCTGATGGGGGAACTAGCCTCATAATGCTGTAGTTAAATACTGATAACTACATCCTAGCATGCAATGGGTCAATATGGAAATATCAGAAGTTAAAATAGCTCATGTCCAAACTATATAGGCTATCAATCAACATGATAAACAAGTTAATGGGTAATATTGCACTTCATGGATAGAGATGCCATAGTTCTCCCAATTTTGGTCAAACCTGCAATGTAAAATAAATATAATGATACAGTAATACTACATCCAAGCATTCCCAAATGAACCTCCATATGAATCATATAAAGGCAATACCCCAGGATAACACTATTTGAATGTTTAAAACTGATACTCATATGATGAATTGTCATTATCTAACCAAGGAGACTTACCTTGGGGCCAACTCTTACCATTGACTCCAAGTCATCACCTAGTAATATTGACTCATGTAAGTCTTATCGCAATACCTTATGCTATAGAAAGTATATGACTAACTCTAAAATGGCATTCCATTCTCTCTCCACCCTTGCTTTGGGATCATGTTTACAGGTCATGCCATCTCTTGTGGTTCAATGGTTTAACTCACTAGCTTCGAATCTCTCGAATGGCCTCCAACCACTCATACCAGTATTTGTAAAACAGTCAAATACTGCAAACTCTCACATATATTTATACACAACATCGTAGTCTCGTCATTCTCGTGCGAATATTTGCCTTATCTTCATCCCAATCAGGCTTATATTATTTATACTCTTATACCTTCTCTTTCTCTTTTAAATAATCAAACAATTCAAAAGAGAAACCCTTTAGTACAAGACTGCATCTAATTTCTTTACAAGAATGCATTCAGTTATCCTTAACATATGAAGGAGATTGAATAAAATGCATTTAAGCAAACATATCAAAACTAACATTTTAGTGATTATATTCATGGGTCTATTTGTAGACCTAGGTCTAGTGTTGTTTCCAACACAACAAGTGTAACTGCGCATATTTTGAAGAGCCATAATATGGGAAGAAATTAAAAATATAATTTATTTAGAAATAATTTAGAGAATTTGATTGAAAGAAGTAATAACGGGTATTTGAATCTCAATTGTAGGAAATTTAAATATATGCAATTTAATGGAATAAGAGTAATTAGTTCAATTATAATCGATTTTATAAGTATAGTGGAGTACAATTAGGATTTGTTTAAAGGAAGTATATACCCTTGACCATATTTTTCTCTACCTACACATTCATTTTTGTTCACACTAAACAAACAAATGGAAGAACGTGAAAGAGTTAGGGATATGCCTTAGGGGCAATTATGTAATTTGTTATATATATCTAACTCTATAACTAGTCTTATTAAATGTATTTGATTCCTATTATATACTTTGTTATGTAGTAATATAATTGATTAGATATGCCTTAAGGGCAATTAGAGCCTGATGGCTTCACAGTTTCATTCTTCACTCATTGCTAGGATATAATATCTGATGATGTGTACAAGGCCATTCACAACTTCTTTAACAAAAGTGTATTACATTCCACTATCAACTCTACTAACCTAGTCCTTATTCCCAAAATAACCGCACCTACAAATGTCTCCCAATTCATACCGATTGCATGTTGCAATGTAATATACAAATGCATATCTCATATTCTAGCTTCTCGACTCAAAAATGTGCTTCAACATATTATATCTCCCAACCAAGTAGCTTTCCTCCTAAATAGAAGTATCCTCGATAATGTCCTACTGTCACATGAACTATTGAATGGCTACGCATCATCATATATATCCCCTAGAGCAATGTTAAAAATTGTTATAAGGAAAGCCTTTGATTCAGTAAACTGGTCTGCCATAATGACTGTGCTTGATAGGATGAATTTCCCACCTCCATTCTCTAAATAGCTGTATACTTGCATCTCGACTGTTAGATATTCACTGGTCTTCAATGCTCACACTGTTGGATATTTCAAAGGAACAAATGGCTTGAGACAAGAAGATCTAATCTCTGCATACTTATTTATAATGATCATGGAGATTTTCATACTTGCAATCCAGAAGCAGTTAGAAATGAAGAAATTTGAACTGCACCCGAAGTGTAGAAACCCGATGGTAACAACTCTTGCTTTTGCCGATGACTTGATGATTTTCACTAAACCTTCTGCAAATTCACTACAAACCATAGTGGAGACTCTTTCATCCTTATACAACTTTTCTAAGCTATAGACAAACCAAGAAAAACATCCTATTAGCTGGTCTATCTGATCTTCAAAAATCAACATGCTTCTTCGTAACAAATATGCAACCACTCGACTTTGACATGACATAACTTTGGATTCCTTTGGCAAAAAAAAGAATCACTATTGCCTAATGTGTTCCACTATATGAGAAAATCATAGCAGTGATGAATAGATGGGAGAATAGATTCATAGCACAACCAGGAAGATTAGTCATAATTAATGTTGTAATACTCTCAATGGTAATTTACTGGAGTAGGACTTTTCTGCTGTCCACCAAATTAATATCTATGATAAGAACTGCAATAATAAAATTTCTCTAGTCTGGATCGATACACACTAAAAAATTGTCCCCAATAGCATACAAGAAGTTGGAAAAACCAAAGAGAGAGGAGGGATTGGGAATAAGAAATATGAAACTGTGGAATGTGGCTGCCTTGTCTAAACATTTTCATAATCTCATATCCAAAGATGATACGCTATGGGTTCAATGGACAATTAAGAACAACTTGAAGGGAGATAAGATCTGGCTAGCTGAAATAAACAAGCTCACAGTTGGGTCTGGAAAACTATGATGAAATTGTGAGATATATTGTTGCCACATACTCAATTACAACTAGCAACCGACGGTACTTCCAGATTCTAGAATACGCCCTGGATTGACCATGGCATGATTCTGCAGAAGACTCTCTCATATGACAATATGATACAGTCAAGTATCTCCCTGAATGCCATAGCTACTAGCTATATAGTCAATGGAAGAATCAATTTGCACCACACTAGCAATTCAATTGTAAATGCCATATGGAATAAATATAATGGCCAACCATACAGATACAATGATGTTGATGATTATAAATGGTCAGACTGTGACGACCCGCCTTTCATTCCACAGAATGGCGCATCATCAATAAGAAAGAAATAGGTAGAAAAAGAATATATAGAAGAAAGAACTAAACAACATCAGAATCTCACAGCGGAAACAGAACAAAATATAATATTTCACATAACTATTATATAGTCTTTACATATCAGAGTTACACAGTTACACAACATCATCACATTAGACAGTTATAAAGACCTGTCTATACATTACATTTCAAAATACAACAGACAAAAGACTTCAACACAGCGGAAATAGATAGATATATAGCTACGCCAGGACTCCTGCTCCAAGCTTTCCAAAAATTCGTCAAGCCAAACCTGATCACTTGGCTACTCATAAAAATTTGAGTACCCAAGAGTTTAAGAAAACCAAAATAAACTCCGGGTCAGACATGGGTCTGGTGTGAGTAAACGGTTAAGTTGGTTAACTTGAAAAACCTTTGAAAATAAAAGGTATCTCGTAAGACTTTCCGCCAATAAATACGGACAAGTTTTTCCCTTACGATAACCAAATCATTTGATAGGAAATCCGGTTATATTATAATAGTGTCTAGGGTTTTCAATATAAAATACAGAAATAGCTGGAATGCTTACATCTCACGTTCCAACATAGTTTGGCATAATCAAAACCATACAAGCACTTATTGGAGATTGGATTCCATACAATGGCAGGGCTACTGGGGTACCGCCCATCACAGTACGTGGCCTAGATCAATGTACCGAGGATTCCCCCTGATCCCCTACAACACAAAGCCGGAGCTACCCCTTACTGGATAGTCTGAATAAGACAACCCCGCAATTGTAGCTAGCAACTGCCCACACAGCCGAGTAAAAAGGAACCTCTAGACAGGGGAAAATATTATCCTACTTGGGTGCTACCCACTTAGCCTTGCGTGCACCTCCCCTGTTTTAGCCATTCCCGGTTGATGAGGCTTAAGGCTATGATTACCTTTAAAGAACACATCTTGGAATACTCATCGTCCTCCGTTGACGATGGTTTGATAGCATTCATCCATACAAGTTCGTTCCGGATTCGAACGAAACCGAAGGCATTATCTCGTTACACTCATTTTGGAATCACCCTCAGAGTTAACAACAATAACCCTTGCACTCTGAAACTCCATCTCGATCTTCACTTGAGATTTCACGACCTAACGTTTAACTTGGATCGATGTGGTTTTTGGAAAATCAAACTTGATATCCGATCCCGGTCTCATCTAAATCCAAACGTTTCTTAAAGGCCAAGTTGTTTTAAAGTTAAACAATTTAATTCAATACTTTGAATTCACACAGCATTCATCACAGATAAATATCACACATTTATCACTAATATAACCAATATTACATCATAGAATATCACAGATTATCATTCAATAGATATTAATCAATCCAGACATTCTACTCAAACAATCATCCATAAACAAGAATTATTAATCCATACTATAATTAATTTAATTAACTTAAATTAATTACTTAAGAATTAATTACCTATCCCTGCTTAATCAATCATTTATTAATTACAATTATTTAATTAATAAATCATTCCTTAATTACCTTATAAACCAATTAATAAATCTTTAATTACCTAATTAATCATCCCTTAATTATTAATTAATAAATCTTAATTATTAATTAATAAAACTTAATTACAAATTAATTAATTCTAAATTACCAGTTAATCAATCCTTAATTACCAATTGATTAATTTCTAATTACTTAATTAATTAATGCTTAATTACACTTAATTAATTAATCTTTAATTATAAATTAATTAATCTTAATTACTTAATTAATTAATTCTTAATTATCAATTTATTTAATCTCTAATTAATTAACTATAACTCTCAATTATAAATTAATTAATCTTTAATCATTAATTAATTAAACTAATTAATTATTCTTAATTTATTACTTAATTAATTATCAAAACCTTAATTAACTTTAAAATAAATCATTTCCTTTATTAATTACCTAGTCACATTATTTAAAAACATTTTTCCTTTAATTAACACTTAATTATATTAAAAAAATTTTAAGTTTTAAAATAACTTAAAGATTAATTTAACAAATTTTAAGTTAAACAAATCATATAACTCCTAATCCAAAATGTTAAAGAAACATTTATTATATGTAAAAGGATTTATTTACAAAAGTTTAAACTAAATTTATTTTAAATTTCAAAACCTTTGCTTTTATAAACTTTTTAAAAACTGCTTACACTCACGTTGCCGTGCACATGCACCGACAATCCACAGACACACACACGTCGTCGTGCACATGCACCGACAATCCACGCCGACGTGACCATCGCCGACACCTCCCGCACGTCGACGATCAACCCGACAATCCATTCCGACCATCAATTCATCACCACAAAGCCCAAAACGAATTCGAGACTCTCTGGCCAAAACTGGAACAAAACCCCGCCAGAAAACTCCCTCGAACCTCCGACGCCGACCACCGGAATCTCTGGAACTCCAGCCACACCTTCATCCCCGACCCAAGCACCGTTCCCTCACGTCTGGCCTGACTTGACGCTCCGACGATGGCGAAATAACCCTAAACCCGACCTCGTCTACGAACAATCCTAAAATCCTAGTTCGATCCACCGCCGACGCCACGACAACTATCGACACTTCCACCATTTTTTCCAACATCCCAGATTGACATGCAAGCTTTGACAGAAACCCCGACTGCCCCGAGTTCGTCGATCACCAGAAATAATCCAAAAACCACTTTCTGATCATCTTCGAACTGCTCCATCAATACTTAACTAAAAATCGAGATTTTTGTTTTAAAAATCCTAATTTGTAAAGGGAATTCAGATTATATACTTGAATTAATAAATCATTGAGTTTGATTTTAACCCATTTCTAAGTTTTCCACTATTTTTTTCCATTTTCCAAAAAATTTCAAACTTATTTCATATAATTAAAATTTTAAAAACTTAATTATGTTTAAACAAACAAAATTTGTTTGAATACTTCAGCCTAACAGAGATTATATGAAGAGAATTTTATTTTTGTTCAATATTAAGCTTGTTAGAAAAATAAACAGAGATGATCACAAACATGCATACCAATATATACATTCATATAGACATGTATTCAGATTTTTAACAAGCATGCATACATAAATTTAAACATGTATCACGAGATTTACATCAAACACTATACATACATCAAATTAAAAACTGATTTAAGGTTTAAGTTTACTCACTTGTTAATGATGAGTAGAGAGATTGAAACAGTTTGAAACTTTGAAAACTTGAATTGCTTAGCTTGCTTCTTGACTCGAATTTGTTGAGCTTCTAGGATTACTTTTGTTTCAGATTTTGGAATTATGGAGAGGTCACTTTGAATTTCTTGTTTTTGAAAAATGTTTTACAGGTTTTAGTTTGATCTGGTTTGAGAAATGGTTTACAGGTTTGAGTTCTCTTGTTTTTGAAATGAAGATAGTAAAAAGAGAAATGGAGGAGATGAGATATATGTTTATATAGAGTTAATTGTGATTTATTAAAAATAACAGAAAATAAAAATAAATTTGTGACACTTGTTGATTCAACTAACATTTGTCAATTCATAAATTAATCACCTTACACTTGTTACTAACATGATTTAATCTATTAACACTTGTAATTAAGAAATTTTTAATTATTTTAAATGTTAATATAAAACTTTTATATTTATTTTACTGTTTAATAAATACTTTCTTAATTTATATAAATAAAATTCTTTAAAGAAAATCATATACTAAAAAAAATCTTATACATATATGTTTAAATCCAAAATATTTTAAGATATCTATCTTTTGAATTTCAAGTTCAAATCCAAGTTCAATTTAAAATCCAATTTTAAAATCAACTTATATATATATACATTTAAACAAACACATATTAAATTTGAAAATAATAATGCTATTTAAAGTCTATTTATATCTATATATGGAAACAACACATTATTATTATTGTTTGAAAATAACAATTTTACCAAAATTTAAATAATTTATAAAAGAGATTATCACATTTTAATTTCTTGAAATTTCTGGGATATCACACAGACAAATTGAAAGAACCCTCCACCAAAACAGTATACAAAGCGCTGGCAGGAGAAATGAGAACTAGATGCTTTCCTTGGTACAAACGTATATGGAATATATATGCAGATAAAAGATATAATTATACGTTATGGAAGGTCTTCGGAAATGGTCTTCATACATTGAGGAACCTTTCCTATAGAGGTCTAACAGTCTCAACCTCCTGCGTATTTTGCTCCTCAACAGTTGAAGATGTCCACCATTTATTTTTCAACTGTTCTTACACTCACTTCTTATGGTCCAAAATTAAGCAGAGTGGTGGATACGAATGTGCAAGAAGAGACAACAAGATAGAATGGATGAGAATATATAAGGCTACAAAGTGGAAACAATAAACGACTTATGAACTGTTAATTATGCTCAAAGTGATCGTCACGGTGATTTGGGAGGAAAGGAACAGCATAATTTTCAATCAGAAAAGAAAGAGCAGATTGCAGCTATATTTTGAAATTTGCTGGAGAATATACACTATGCTTAAACTATCTGCATACCCTTTTGACCAAGATGCTTTAGTCAAGTGGTCTTAAGAGTCTACTGTAGATGTTTAATACCGTCCAATTATCACTTCCTTACCAGTTATTTTAATTATCATTCTCTTCTATCTAGCCCATGTAAGCACTCTCTATTTATATTGTAATTTCTTCTTTTCGATATAAATAAATGGTAGGGGCCATTCAACCCCGTTGGCTTTTCCAAATAATATAATTGATTAGATTACTTAATATAACCGGAAAGTCCTTAAATGATATGTTATGTGATAATCATTATAAAGAGTTGTAATCACAATAAAATTATCACAAAATAAAATAACATATTATTTTTAATATTCATGGCCAAGATTTTTCGAGAGAGGATATTAATACATCCATTAAGACCAGAGTATATAAAGCTCTCCAAATGTTGGGTAGTATATATATGGATGCTGGGGCACTAAGGGGCTACGTGATGATAGTTATTATATAACTATAGTTTGACTCACTCAAGAGTTTCCTATTGCTTAATAATAACTAAGGCCAAATAGATCTCGAACTGAAGATATTAACAGTTCTCTCGACTCGAGAATATTATTGAACTGAACAAATATAGTTGGGTCCGAATTGAAACATTGGAAGTGAAACATTATTTAATAGAGAGTTCATCTCCTCGGTTATATGAGGTTAGATACACGGTCAACTGTGGTCAACTGTAAGTCAAAGTCCTTGGCTAAAGCAGTACGGTTGATAATAAATATTATTAAACCAAGGAATACATTTTAAAACAACCGAGTTGAATGCCGATGCTATTGGAGTTTTGACCAAAACCAAATTCCATTAGCCCTAAAGTGATATAGTGTTGACGAATAGAATTGTCATAAACAATCATTGCTAAAAGGTACCGATTAAATTTGTAAAATTAGATTTTATCGATGAAGATTTATAAGAGACAAATTCAACCAAATTATCACACTGCTAGCTAAGATGATGTGTGAACATTATTATTTGAATTGTTTGATATTAATCGTCGACTGAATTTATGCCTACGAGGCACGCAATTGCATTGTTTATTTCTTTGAAATACCACACGATTTGTTTAATCTATAGTTGCTATAAATAAATTATTTATTTGACGTATAGGGTGCTACTAGTAATTTTTTAGGTGCAGTTAGTACTTAATTGGGTATGTATATAAAAGTTGTATATGTATATATCAATATACGATATCCATACGCATTTAAATACGATGTAAATGTCATTAATTATTAAATGGATTGTGGTTATATATTGGCCCATACTGTCATTTGTTTGGTCGACCATAACATAGGGGGAAAGGGGATTTTTTGGTTTGAACTCCAGATCTGGATTTGAGAATTGGTAAGTGGAGAATGAGTAAAAGGAGGAGACTTTGTCTCTTCCCTATTCTCTATTAAACCAAGCCATTCCCTCGCTTCTTTCTTTTGGAAACCCTACCCCTCCTTGGCCACCATACCTAACTCTTCACTTCCATAGCCATACATACTAGTAGCCTATTTTATACATCAAAATAAATAAAACTCCAGTTATACTTTAGGCTATCACAAGGTCTAGTGGACTGATTCCATTGAACCTAGGAGATCTTTTTGAACAAGGTGCTTCCAAAGGCTAATTCTTCCGAAGAGCATTCTTTTGTTTATAATTAAGAATGATCTATTATGTAATCAATATAGAATAATTTACAACACATTTGCTACAACGACCAGAATTTTCGATGTGAGGACCCGTTTCTTCGACTCTTGGAAATCAACACTAAGACATCCTCGGTATTCACGTGCCACTAATCGAAGTGCCAGAGAAGTGGATTTTCAAGGGTAAGAAAGAAAATAAAATAGAACAGAATCTTATATATATTATTTCAACATGAACTTTACAATGGAAATACATTTATCAGAGATTAAACATGGACAGTTATAAATATCTGTCCTTACAAATGCTGAATACAATATTACATAAGTGTAGTGGAAACAGATAACAATCTTCTAAATCCACGCTTCGAGCTCCATCCAAATTTCTTTTAAACTAAACCTGATTACTAGGCTACCTGGGAAAATTAGGGCACCCAGAGTTTAAAAGAAGGGAAAATAAACTCCGGGTCAGTTATGGGACCGGTGTGAGAACTCAAAAATAAGCATTTTAAAAACAAAAAGGTATCTTATAAGACCACGCCGCACATAAACACGGAACGGTTTTTTACCTTATGATAACCAAACATTTGCTACGCAAAAATAAACATTTGATATTACTTTTAATGACTTTCCTTTGAAAACATTTACTAGTAAACTTATTAATCTTAAACGAAATTGTTACATTGATTAAATTCCAGCATATTAGCCACAAAGTGAGTTCTACAAACAAAATGACAAGTACTTATTGGAGAATGGAATTCCATATAAATGACCGAGTGAAGGGACTACCTTCCGGCAGTACATCTCTAGAGGAATATACCGAGGCCCACCTGATGGTCCTCTACCAACATAAGGCCGGCCTACCTCAAACTAGATAGTACCGAATATGTCAGCACCCCGGTCGTTACTGACCTATCTGAGAGCTCTCTTTGCATACACCACATTAATTTAATAATCGACATCATAGCAGGAATAAATATATCTAGAAGGGGATGATCATACCCTAATGGTTGCGAACCATATAGCCTTGCTGCATCTACCCTATTTTAGTCATTTTCGGGTGTGAGGCCTGAGGTAACGATTACCTTTCACATAGCGCATTATCTTTTCTCTTTGAATAACACATATTCATTCCATAATCACACAACCGATCTCTACAAATGTATAACTTCTGAGCTCGTACATCTCAGGAAAGGGTGTTAAGCTAAGAGAAGTTGCCTTCTTTGCCATCAAACAAATGATACAATATAGAGATCAATAAATGTGAATTTAAAATGCAATGTCAGGCATTCGTCCATACAAGTTCGTTCTGGAACTGAACAAAATCGTAGGCACTTCTCTTACTACGTCCTGTTTAGGAATCACCCTTAGGATTAGTAGCTATTGGTCCTTGCAAATCGAAGATTTTCATAATAGAGCACTACTGCCGCCATAATATATGATATGGTAAATTTCACGGAGGGTCTAGTGGCAAGTAACCCTTCATCATGAAGATCTTCGTCTTCAATGATCTTTGTTGTTAACATGTTTCACTTCGAATACGTAAATTGGTTCGAAGTGGTTTTTAGATAAGAATTACCTAGATCCTACGCCGGTTCCTTCAAACCAACCATCGATAAAAAGATGTTAAGTGAATAGGGAATTATTCTTTGACTGATTAATTTCTTTTTATCAAAACATCTTCTGGAGATATATATCTTCAAAACATTCTTTTTGGTATATACAGAATCATTAAACCTCTCTTACCTAATCCTTTGATTACTTAAAACCTTTTTTCTATCTTGGAATAATCCTAAATCATTTCATTTTTTACTTAGGAAAATATTTCCAAATCATTTCATTTAAATCTTAACAAAGATTTCATAATTCAAAAACCAAAATTTTGATTAAGTTAAAACTATGTTATCTAGGATGTTAATCCAAAACAAGTAAATATTAAGTGAGCAAAATCTATAGAAATCATCTAATTCTACTCAATACCAATTCTCGTATTCAACAAGTACTATGGGTGGAATAACGACGAAATCACCTTTTAAATTCCATAAATAGTATGATTTCCCTCTTCAAGCTTTAACACCAGGTTAAGAGATTATCTTCATAAAATACAAGTTGTTTAAATTTGGAAAATTTAATATTTTATACTTAACTCGTTTTCGACATTTCGACCTTATCTATCCCTCGCCCTGGGAAGAGGCCAGGTGAGCTAGGGCACTTGCTCCTAAATATCTCCTTAGTTTAAGCACCTCTCATCCTAATCTCATGAATAGAAAAATCTAGTCTACTAATTAGCTTTTAGAGCCAAGATTAAACTACTTAATTTTTAATTACTTTTCTTTAAATCGTTTGTTTAAATTCTTTTTAAATAAACTATAAAACTTTCAAATCATCGTTAAAACACTCAATTATTCATTTGAAAACATTTATAAAAGATATGGAAAAGAATTGTTAAGTTTAAAGCTATATTTCAAAGGTTATAGAAAAGTACTACGGAAAGTGCTACAAAAAGTGCTTTTTAAGCTAATATTGATCAAAACAATTTTTTTATCATTTGAAAATTCATTTTTATAATCCAAATCACTTTTAAAAACTTTTAAAACATTTTTAGAATTTATTTCATATTTTTAAAGAAATTTCTTTATGGATTCCGAACTACAAAACCGCAATTTTTCTGAAAACTTGTTTTGTTCATATTTCAAAATCTACTTATCAAAATCCCGACTTCCTTTCTTTGTTTGAAAAATATGGTTATAATAGTTTGGAAAATTATTATCTTAAAGAATTCTAAGCTGTATTTCATTCTATATATTCGTTTGACCTTTACGGCGTGAAATGGCGAACTACCGTTAAGCGATGCGCCTATTTTTGACTTAATTTTTAATATTCATTTGAAATTTTCCAAAACACTTTTAAATGTTTATAAAATATTTCTAAACTATATTAGACAATTTTTAAGAGGTTTAAACATTCCATATACATCATTTCACTCAATAAAGGAAGTGATTTCCTTGGTGCTTATCGACGTGTATTAACGTGAGTTGTATATATATTCAACAACCATATTAAACATCCATATTATCATATTCAACCATGATAAACAACCACCATTAACAATCATATCCAAACATATATCATCCAACAATATATATCTATAGTTTAGGAGTTTTCTCGCTTTTAGTTATATGTTGCTAATTACTTTTTCAAACATTCATCAACCAAACATCCAAACATCCAAACATCATTAGCATTCAAATAGTTATGTTAAACATTTAAAATTACTTATAATGGTTTAAAGTTAGAGTTCTCACCAATATCCAAACCGTTTCACTTCCTACCAACATGCAAACTAATCCACGCTTCACTAACTACTTCATACTCCCTTTAAACATTACCAAACAACTTCTTCTTTCTTGCAAGTGCTCGACCAAGGCTTGAGATGGAGGTTGGAAGAATGTATAGAGAAGAAGTGGTGGAGTTTTGACCTTGAATTCTCAAAACTAGATCCAAAAAATAGGTCATCTTCTCTCTAGTTTTGACCATCTTACTCACAAATTTTGAAAAAGTTGTTAACTGGAAAGTTGTTGCAAATTCTTTTCTATTTAGTTTAAAAAAAGAATCATTTGATTTCGTGTTGATGTGCGGGAGATGTGATCAAAAGAAGAGAGGGTATTCTCGGATTCGTAAAAATGAAGCCCGAAAATGCATTGTAAAAAAAGTGGAATTTTGACATAGTTAAACTCAAAACTGGTAGAAGTGCTAAATATGAAAGTTATAGCCATTGAAATTCTACATAGTTCTAAGTATTTCTTCATTTGGATCTATTTTGGAGGAGTTATACTCGAATGAAAAAGAGGTATTTTCGACCTAAAAACTATGCTCAAGAATGCACTTGAAAGAATGGAGTTTTGAGTATAGCTAAGCTTGGAATGAGAAGAAGTGGTCAACCAGAAAGTTGTACCCACTGGAATTCTACATGTTTTAAAAAAAGAATTTCCCATTTGGAATCGTTTTTGAGAAAGTTATGACCATGAGAAAAAGAGGTAAAAGATGAAAAATAGTGAGTTTGTTTTGAGGCGAATGGATATCGATTTCATTTCATTTATTTTGTATATATTTTAACATTATTTCTTTCTAAATTTTTTCTATGGCTTGGAAGCCATTAGAGAGAAGAGGAAGAATATGAAGAAGCTTAGAAAAAGAGAGAAGAGAAGGTTTGAATTAAAGTGGAGATGGAGGTGGGTATTTATACATGGAGTTTACACACAAAAGACCTTACTACCCTTATCTTCAAATTCATTTCTAACCACACATTAGCTCCTCATTTCCAATGCAAGATTAAACTCTTAAGTACTAACATTTAATGATATGTGATGTTGCTTTATACTTTGTAATAATGTTGTTTACTAAAGTATCTTTATTAAAAAGTAAAAATCAAATCAAAAGATTTTACTTACTTTATAAGTTTTCTAAAGTAAACTCTCTTTGTCATTTTGTGCTAAATGTTTATGTTTTCAAAATGTGTATTAATATGTGTTTAAAATTATGTTAACAGCGTTGCTATGATTCAAAACAACTTCCGTCCGACGAACGGTCGAAAATCCGAAAATCGATCGTTGGTCACATTTTCAGTTTTTAATCAAACTATTTATTTATGTAAACAAAACTTGAAAATTGATTCATTATCCTTCTTAAATAATTAATAAAAGTGTATTTAACTTATAAAACTATATTTAAAAATATTAAAATCCAATTTTACCAAAAACCGGCTTTTGTAAATTTTACGATGAAACTCCAAAATCTCTATTCAATTCTTAAAATAAGTTCACCATTCTTATGTATCACATGAAACATGATTATTTAAGTTTGGCAATCCTATATTTGAATATTTAAAATAAATTAAACATCCCACTTTGAAAGTGGTAAAATTACGGGTCATTACATTCTCTCGTCCTTAAGAGAATTTCGTCCCTGAAATTAAACCCCAAACAAAAGTTTGCCCCAAAGTATTAATCTTTAATCGTAATTCTGTAGGATAGACATAGATCATCCATACGCAATATGTGATTCGATCTCCTATTCGAATCCACAACTTTTCTTCTGAAAAAGCATTGATACTCCGGTCGTTTAGTGCAGACTCTAACCAAGCTTTCCGATCTGAACTTTAGTTCTTTTCTTGCATAGCTCTTAACTATGATCGAAAACTCAAGTATCCGACTACAAACCCTCATCAATGTTCATCGTCAAGAATCGAGTTATAAATCCTTTTTCGGATAAGTGACAAATACGTTAAAGTTCTGCACTCGAATCTTAGATTAAATCGTGCGATGAAATAATCCACATACTTCATATGAATTTAATAATCTAATTTTTTTCATGAAAACATTTCATAAAATTTTAATTCTTTACTCAAACTTTTATAAAGATACCTCTTTATACATAACCATTTTTATTTCCAAATATTTCTACTTAAAAAAACATTTCTTTTCAAAAGATAAATATCTTTTTACTATAACACATCTCTAAACACATCTTAATGGTTTCTAAAAAACTCATTTTCAAAATAATTCATTAACTTTGATAAATTGCCATAAACTTCCTTTAACCAATATCAAATGTGAAAACTTTCTTTATTAGTTAAAACTTACTTTGTTAATTAGTACTCTTTTATTAATTAAAACTTCCTTTATATATATATTCTCTTTACTTTTACAGTTTCAATATATAAAAGTATTTATATACTTATTCAACTATTTTAAGTATATTCATAATTTACTTAACAAGTTTTACTTACTTTAAAATATAATCAAAGAGATTGAAAACAAAACATTGTCATAGTGAACTCCTTTTCTTTTATTAAATAAACATTCAATATTTACTATCTTTTTCTCAAAAGATTCCAATACTTGCTTTTATCTTTAAAATCCTATTATTAAAGATCTAAATATACCCATAAGATTACTTCCAAAGTGTCATTCAAGGGTTTAAAAACAAATGTTGCTAAAACATCGTTTACTACAAACAAAACTATTCATTAGTAACTTTAAATAATAATTTTAAAGATCAAAGCATACATATTGTTATCAATTAAGACAATACACTTTGATAAAAATTGACAACCGTTAATTAATTTATCAACTAATGATTCACATTATGCTTTTTAACTTTAGAAAATTGTATTGATCGAGTAACTCAAAAATGATACCAAGTAATTGGGTACTACCAATATTATCGCATATTTCCTTAATAAGAAGGGGAATAATTAAGAGAAGCTTTTGCCGTTGAACACCTCTTCTGCCTATTTTTTTAGTTACTTTCAAACCACTCGAATCAATTAGTTACAAGATTGTTTTTTGTTTTCAAAATCCCATTTTATAAATAATACCATTATTATTCATTTTCAAAAAATCTTTTGAAATTCCTTTCAAAAATAATGGAATTTAAATTCTCAAAAATTCCTTTATAAAGCATGTTTTATAAATCCATTTTATAAAATCACTTATATAAAACATATACATAAGATTAATTTTTCTTAAATAAATTCCTTTAATCTTAAACCAACATTATTATTTATCGAATAAACCATAGTCAAATTGCGAAACTAAATTCATAAGGTGTTCGTACTTAAACTTTTAAATTAAATAACCAATCAATTAATGGTAATAACCGAGTATTATCATTTTCTAAATCAAATAACTATATAAAATAATATTCTTTATATTCCTTAATATTCTTAATCTTCTCAGCATTTTTTGTTAAACCTCTTAAAGTCAAATCGTGAAACTTAATTCGCAAAGTATTTGTACTTAAACTTTTACATCAAACAATTTGATCAAATAATGATAATAACTAAACATTATCATTCCTAAATATCTTGGAATAGGTATTAAGGACTTTAATTATCTTATCTTGATTTAAATATCAGATTTCAACTAATTTTTTACTTATCGATTATCATTATGAAACATCTTATAGTCAAAATGTGAAATTCTAATCATAAGATGTTCATTTATTTAAGTTTTTTACTAATCTGGACTTCAAACAATCCTTAAAGTCATAATATATCTGACCATATATTATTTTGAAAATATGTTTTATATCCAAAATATAATCCTGGGTAAAATTATTTCATTTACCAATTTTTCAAAACTAAAACCATTTTCTTATAACATTAACAAATATGCGATTTCATATATATATATATATATATATATATATATTACTCTCAACTCATTCTAGGGTGTCACTTACCCTATCTCTAATGAGTTACTCACCCTAGGGTATTACTAACCCTATCTCTGGTGAGTTTTTACCCCACCAAAGCCAAGGTTCTCGCTTAACCTTCAGCTCTGATACCAAATGTGAGGACCCGTTTCTTCGACTCTCGAAAATCAATACAAATACATCCTCGGTATTCACGTGCCGCAAATCCAAGTGTCGGAGAAGTGGATTTTCAAGGGTAAGAAAGAAAATTAAGACAGAACAGAATCTTACATATATGATTTCAATATGAACTTCACCGCGGAAATACATTTACTAGAGATTAAACATGGACAGTTATAAATATTTGTCCTCACAAATGCGGGATACATTCTTACACGAGTGTGGTGGAAACAGATAACAATCTTCAGAAGAATCTTCTAACTCCATGCTTCGAGCTACATCCAAATTTCTTTTAAACTAAACCTGACTACTAGGCTGCCCGGGAAAATTAGGGCACCCAGAGTTTAAGGGAAGGGAAAATAAACTCCGGGTCAGTCATGGGACTGGTGTGAGAATTCAAAAATATGCATTTTGAAAACAAAAAGGTATCTCATAAAATCACGCCGCACATAAGCACGGAATGGGTTTTTACCTTATGATAACCAAACATTTGCTACGCAAAAAAAACATTTGTTGTTACTTTTAATGACTTTCCTCTGAAAACATTTGCAAGTAAACTTATTAATCTTGACTGAAATTATTACGTTGATTAAATTCCAGCATATTAGCCACAAAGTGGGTACTACAAACAAAACGGCAAGCACTTATTGGAGAATGAATTTCCATACAAATGACCAGGAGAAGGGACAACCTTCCGGTAGTGCATCTCTAGAGGAATGTACCGAGGCCCAACTGATGGTCCTCTACCAACACAAGACCGGCTTACCTATAACTAAATAGTACCGAATATGTCGTCACGCCGGTTGTTACCGACCTATCCGAGAGCTCTCTTCGCATACACCACATTTATTTAATAGCCGACGTCATAGCGGGAATAAATATATCTAGAAGGGAATGATCATACCCTAATGGTTGCGAACCACATAACCTTGCTAATTTTTGGTCATTTCCGGGTGTGAGGCCTGAGGTAACCATTACCTTTCACATAGCACATCATCTTTCCTCTTTGAATGCCACATTGTCATTCCATAATCACACAACTGATCTCTACAAACATATAACTCCTGAGCTCATACGTCTTAGGAAAGGGTGTTAAGCTAAGAGAAGTTACCTTCTCCGCCACCAAACAGATGATACGTTTATAGAGATCAATCAATGCGATTTTAAAATGCAATGTCAGACATTCGTCTGTACAAGTTCGTTCTAGGACTGAACGAAATCGAAGGCACTTCTACTACTACATCCTATTTGGGAATCACCCCTAGGATTAGTAGTGATTAGTCCTTGCAAATCAAAGATTTTTATAACAGAGCACTACTACCACCATAATATATGATATGGTAAATTTCACCGAGGGTCTAGTGACAGGTAGCCATTCATCATGAAGATCTTCATCTTCAATGATCTTTGTCATTAACATGTTTCACTTCGAATACGTAAATTGGTTCGAAGTGGTTTTCGGATAGGAATTACCCAAATCCTATCCCTATTCCTTCAAACCAACCATCGATAAAAAGATGTTAAGTGAATAAGGAATTATTCTTTGATTTATTAATTTCTTTTTATCAAAATATCCTCTAGAGATATATATCTTTAAACCATTCTTTTTGGTATATACAGAATCATTAAACTTCTCTTATCAAATCCTTTGATTACATAAAACCTTTTTTTTAATCTTGGAACAATCCTAAATCATTTCATTTTTTACTTAGGAAAATATTCCCAAATCATTTCATTTAAATCTTAACAAAGATTTCATAATTCAAAAATAAATTTTTTGATTAAGTTAAAACCATGTTATCTAGGATGTTAATCCAAAACCAATAAATATTAAATGAGTAAAATCTATAGAAATCATCTAATTCTACTCAATATCAATTCCCGTATTCAACAAGTACTATGGGCAGAATAATGGTGAAATATCCTTTTAAATTCCACGTATAGTATGGATTCCCTCTTCGGGCTTTAACACCAAGTATAAGAAGATTAACTTCATAAAATCCAAGTTGTGTAAATTTGGAAATTTTAATATATTATACTTAACTTGTTTCTGACATTTTGACCTTATCTATCCCTCGTCCAAGGAAGAGGCCAAGTGAGCTAGGGCATTGGTTACTCTTGAAAATCACCTTAGTTTATGCACCTCACATCCAAATCTCACGAATAAAAAAATCTAGACTACTAGTCAGTTTTTAGAGCCAAGATTAAACCACTTAATTTGTAATAGCTTTTCTTTAAATCGTTTGTTTAAATTCTTTTTAAATAAACTATAAAACTTTCAAATCATCATTAAAACACTTAATTATTCATTTGAAAAACTTTTATAAATGATTTGGAAAATAATTGTGAAGTTTAAAACTATATTTCAAAGGTTATAGAAAACTGCCACAGAAAGTGCTGCAAAAAGTGTTTTTTAAGCTATATTGACCAAAATGACTTTTTATCATTTGAAAATTCATTTTTATAACTCAAATTACTTTTAAAAGATTTTAAAAGATTTTTAGAATTTTTTTCATATGTTAAACAAATTTTAAAATATCATTGTTTAAAAGAAATTCCTTTATGGACTCCGAACTACAAAACCGTGATTTTTTCGAAAACTTGTTTTGTTTATATTTCAAAATCTACTTATCAAAATCTTGATTTCCTTTTTTTGTTCGAAAACTATGGATATACTAGTTCGGAAAATTTTTATCTCAAAGAATTTCGAGCAATATTCCATTCTATATATTCGTTTGA
Organism: Allium fistulosum; assembly: GCA_030737815.1. NCBI lineage: Eukaryota > Viridiplantae > Streptophyta > Magnoliopsida > Asparagales > Amaryllidaceae > Allium > Allium fistulosum. The sequence goes on along the minus strand of CM060904.1, from coordinate 337,914,508 downwards.
CCTTTACGGCGCGAAATCGCAAACTACCGTTACGCGACACGCCTATTTTTTGACTCAATTGTTAATATTCATAACTTTACCAAAATACTTTTAAATGTTTATAAAATATTTCTAAACCATATTAAACTGTTTTTTAAGAGGTTTAAACTTTCCATATACACCATTTCATTCAATAAAGGAAAGTGATTTCCTTGGTGCTTATCGACGTGTATTAACGTGGCTTTTATATATATTCAACAACCATATTAAACATCCATATTATCATATTCAAACATGATAAACATCCGTTTTTAACAAACATATATATCATCTAATAATATATAACTATTTTAGGAGTTTTCTCACTTTTAGTTATATGTTGCTAATTACTTTTTTAGACATTCATCGACCAAACATCCAAACATCATTATCATCCAAATAGTTATGTTAAACATTTATAACTACTTATAATGGTTTAAAGTTAGAGTTCTCACTAATATCCAAACCATTTCACTTTATATCAACATTCAAACTAATCCACGCTTCACTAACTACTTCATACTCCATTTAAACATTACCAAACAACTTCTTCTTTCTTCCAAGTGCTCGACTAAGGCTTGAGATGGAGGTTGGCCGAAAGTATAGAGAAGAAGTGGTGGAGTTTTGACCTTGAATTCTCAAAACTAGATCCGAAAAATAGGTCATTTTCTCTCTGGGTTTTGACCTTCTTACTCTCAAAATTTGAAAACGTTGTTAACTGGAAAGTTGTTGCAAATTTTTTACTCTTGAATTTAGAAAATGAATCACCTAGTTTTTAGTTTTTTTAGGGAGATATGATCAACAAAAGTGAGGGTATTCTCGGATTCGTAAAAATGAAGCCCGAAAATGCACTGTAAAAAAGTAGATTTTTGACATAGTTAGACTCAAAACTGGAAGAAGTGCTAAGCATGAAAGTTATAGCAACTTGAATTCTTCATGGTTTTGAGAAAATAATTTCTTCATTTGGATCAGTTTTTGAGAAGTTATACTCGAATGAAAAAGAGGTATTTTCGACCTAAAAACGGTGCTCAAGAATGCACTTGAAAGAATGGAGTTTTGAGTATAGCTAAGCTTGCAATGAGAAGAAATGGTCAACTGGAAAGTTATAGCCACTAGAATTTTACATGTTTTGAAAAAAAGTATTTCCCATTTTGAACCATTTTTGATAAAGTTATGGCCGTTAGAAAAAGAGGTAAAATATGAAAAATAGTGAGTTTGTTTTTGAGGTGAATGGATATCGATTTCATTTTGTATATTTTGTATATATTTTAACATTATTTCTTTCTATTTTTTTCTATGACTTGGAAGCCGTTAGATAGGAGAGGAAGAAGATGAAGAAGCTTAGAAAAAGAGAGAAGAGAAGGTGTGAATGAAAGTGGAGATGGAGGTGGGTATTTATACATGAAGTTTACACACAAAAGACCTTACTACCCTTATCTTCAAATTCATTTCTAACCACACATTAGCTCATCCTTTCCAATGTGAGATTAGACTCTTAAGTAGTAACATTTTATGAGATGAGATGTTGCTTTGTACTTTATAATAATGTTGTTTACTAAAGTATCTTTATTAAAAAGTAAAAATCAAATCAAAAGATTTTACTTACTTTTATAAGTTTTCAAAAGTAAACTCTCTTTGTCATTTTGTGCTAAATGTTTATGTTTTCAAAATGTATATTAATATGTGTTTAAAATTATGTTACCAACATTGCTATGATTTGAAATAACTTCCGTTCGACGAACGGTCGAAAATCTGAAAAACGATCGTCGGTCACATTTTCAGTTTTTAATCAAACATATAAATAAAACTTGAAAATTGATTCATTATCCTCCTTAAATAATTAAAAAAAATTATTTGACTTATAAAATTATATATAAAAATATTAAAATCCAATTTTACCAGAAACCGGCTTTTGTCAATTTTACGATGAAACTCTAAAATCTCTATTCAATTCTAAAAATAAGTTCACCATTTGTATTTATCACATGAAACATGATTATTTAAGTTTGGTAATCCTATATTTGAATATTTAAAATAAATTAAACATTCCATTTTCAAAGTGGTAAAATTACGGGTCATTACATTTGACCGTCGAAAATCGACACTAATACATCCTCGTACCGCAGATCCAAGGGCTGGAAAGCCCGATTGTTAAGGGAAAAAGAAAATAAAGATAGAACATAATCTCACACTAATGGAATAATATATATGTTTCAACGATAATCTTTACAGTGGAAAATTTTGAATACAATATCAGAGTCTAACCTGGATTCAGCCTGGACAGTTATAAATCCTCTGTCCTTACAAATGCTGAAAAATAAAAAAAAGTGCAATAGATGTAGCAGATAATAGAATATGTCCATACGTAGATGAAGATCTCCAGATCTCCTCTGGAAACTACAAGCGTCTAAACTTGAAACTACTCGGACCTGACCCGAGTATTAAAAATACCCGAATCAAGCTTGATAAACCAGTGTGAGAAACTCAAAATTTTTAGTGTATAGATCATGCTGATGTCAGCAAAACCTTTGAAAAGAAAGGTATTTCATAAGACCACGCTCACACATAAATACAGACGGGTTTTTACCTCATGATAACCAAAATAATTTATATAGAAAATCACTTTGATATTATTATTAATGATGTCAATTTGAAAATAATTTCAAATACACACACACACACACACACATAGAAAGTATCAATACCTGGACTATGGTAATATATCTAGACTAGGTCAATGGAATATACCGAACTGAATATATGACACTAAAAGGGGTAGCTGAAATGTTTGCAAAGCATTACAGCTATTTTGGGACTACAATCAAAACCGTAAAGCTCGTATTTGGAATTGGATTACCAACATGATAGGGAACTGGTGGCCTTTTCCTTCGATCCATGCATAACAAAAATAGTTCCCACAGTGACCTTATCACTTTTCTCAAGCTAGCTACTTGGAACTGCACTTGCTACACTACTAAGGTACAGAGTATTACTTAGTGGCTTTTCACGATCTCCGCCAGCCTCCATACTTGTCAATTTTATCGTCTTAAGGCAACAGATGCCTTGCGGTAACAAACGCCTTTCATTTCTCATAATTGATAGCCCGAAATGTGTCCTGCAGACCATATAGTATCCCGTATCATTCCTGCGATGTGAGGCTCATGAGGCTACATTCCACAAAGGCATGCTTTTACACAAAGCCGTGTTTTGATCATAACAGGTTCCACTTTGAATACCACATTGCCATTCCATCGATTACTATTGACTTTCATGAACATACAACCTCTAAGCTCATACGTCTCAGAGAATGGTGTTAAGCTAGGAGAAGTTTCCTTCTCCACCACCAAACAGATGTATGTTTGTAAAGGTCAACGGTTGTGATCTCAAAAATGCAAAGTAAGACATCCGTCCATACAAGTTCGTTCTAAGACTGAACGAAATCGAAGGCACTCCTCCTACTATGTCCTGTCGAGAACTATCCCTAGGATTAGTAGCGATTAGCCCTTGTAATCGAAGATTTCACAACATGACAAGACCACTACTATAATAAATATCTTTATATTGGGAGCGATTCAGAGAATGCCAACAAGCAGTCCTTCCGCTATGAAGATCTTCGGTCTTCAATACAATGAAGATTTCAGAACACAGACACCATTGCCACATAAATATAATATGGGGTAAACCCCTAAGACTCGTGACAACTATCCCTACGTTCTGAAGATTTTCGGTCTTCAAAAATCATCTTCAACACGTCTTCACTTCCGAACGTATACATTGGTTCGAAGTGGTTTTCGGACAGGAACCCAAATTCGACCCCAGTTTCTCTGAACCAACCATTGATAAAAAGACATTTAGGTATATAGGCGATTATCACACAACATTCAATTAATTAAACTTTTTATTTAAATCAAATTTCTCTTAGAGATATATTCGTTAAATCATTTCTTTATCTTTTTCAGAGTATGGAATCATTAAGTCTCATTTATCAAATTCTTTAGATAATTAAAACCCTTTTTAAATCTTGGAATAATTCTAAATCGTTTCACTTTTTACTTAAGAAAAACATTTCCAAATCATTTATTTAAATCTCATATTGTAAAACATTATTTTAGAGTATCCGGGCTTTCCTTCGATCTTTCCATTCCTCAGTACGATTTTCTATGACACTCACAAACGGAACAAATCTACTAGTCATTTCTGCATACTCATTTTAAATCTCTTAATCTTCTTTAAACTACTTAATTATTTATTTGAAAAGGTTCACAAAAGATTCGGGAAAGAATAATTAAGTTAAAACCATTGTTTGTAAACGTTATTAAAAAGTGCTGCGAAAAAGTGCTACAAATAGTGTTTTAAAAGCTTATTTGGTTAAAACAACTTTTCTATCATTTTGGAATTCCATATTTTTAACTCAAATCTCTTTTAAAACATTTTAATAGATTTATAAAATTTATTTCATATTTTTAAACATTAAAATATTCATTTTAAATTAATTTCAAATTCGGGTTTTAAACTGCAAAACCACGATTTTTCTTAAAACTAGTTTTGGACTTATTTAAAAATTTACATGATGAAATCTTGATTTTCTTTCTTCATTTAAAAACTATGGATATAATAATCTATAAAATTCTTATCTCGAAGATTTCCGAGCAATATTCCATTCTCTACACTTGTTTGAATTCTACGGCGTGAAATTGCGTACTACCGTTACGCGACGCGCCTAGTTTTGACTTGTTTCTTCAATTTCTTTCCAACTTCATGTAAATACTTTTAAATATTTATAAAACATGTCTAAATCATTTTAAACTAATTTAAACAAATACTTTTCATATTTCAAACTCATTTTCCACTTCATTTCATATTATAATATTATATTATTATAATATTCATTTTAACTCTTTTTAGATGTTTAAAATCATTAAGAGGCTAAACAATTTCCGTACACATATTTATATGGATTTAATTCTCATTTAATTAACTATGATTAATTACTAATCATTTCTCTTATCATTTATCAAACCAAGTTATCAACCATATCATAACCATATAACCAATCATAATATCGACCAAGTTATCATCCAATATCAAACATTTAATCATCAAATATATTTAAAATTTCAAATCATTATACTTGAAATAATTCAGAGATTAATTAGTAAAATGTGAGTACTCACCATTAACCAAATCGTTTCACGTCCTACCAACATTCATTTAATCCAACACTTTACTTAAACTTTTGTTAACTTCAACTAATCATCATCTACTCCATTCCTCCTTGCTTTATGCTCTCGACCACACCCTACACCATGCTTTGCTTTCAGCCATAAGCTTTTACATTACCCAAAACTCATGCCATCTCTTCCAATCACCTCCATAGTGTTTGTCCTCACCACATTCCACTCCTTCTCCATCATTCTTCAACTTCTTAGATGTTAAACCATGTTCTAATGGTATTCTAAAGTCTTTGGTAAAGTTTGGTAGAATTTGGAATTGGTTTGATATGATTTCAAGAAAATTAGTAAAGAAAGAGAAGAGAAGAAGCCATGGATTTCAAGAAGAAGAAGAAGAGAAGAAAGTGGTTTGTGTGAGAATGGAAGTGGTATACATGGCTATTTATAGCCTTTAATCTCTTAACCTTTAAGCTTTGTCAAATGACACAAATACCCTTCCTTAACCTTTAAGTGAAACATACTTTTTCAACACTTACTATCTTCACATCACATGATTATTTTATGTCATTTTATTTAATACTTAAGGGATGAACCTATTTGGAAAAGTGGACTAAGGTGGAGATTTGGTTTGGTTTGCTTTTGTTTTGATGTGATTTGACTTGACTTGTGTTGGATATGGTGAAAATATCTTCTTTAAGTACCTTTCTTTACTTAATTAAATACTTTGCTTAATTAATCCTTAGTTAATATAAGTGAGGTGTTTATTTCTTTGTTAATGTGTTTATATAATAACCATTTAAGTTGCTAAAGGTTTACACAACTTGGATTGAACAAAACGTTGATTTTTGACAAAACGTTTTCCGGTCACATTTTCTATTTTTAATCAAACTATTTATTTATTTAAAAAAAGCTTGAAATTAATTTTCTTATCATCTTTAAAAAATTAAAACAATTTTTTTTAGTTATAAAACCATATTAAATAATACTGAAATCCAATTGTAAAAATACGACGTCGATTGGTCAAAGTACGACGAAGTTTGTCTATCTTTATAAAAAAGTGTATATATATTTATAAAACTTTGATAAATCAATTATTATCATGTTATAACAATTTAAAATGAATTATTGATCATTTAAAATAATTATTAAACATATATCTAATTTTACCGAAAACCGGCTTTTGTCAATTTTACGATGAAACTCCAAAATCTCTTATTTTTGTAAACCAACTCTAGAAATAAGTTCACCATTCTTATTTATCACATAGAACATGATTATTTAAGTTTGGAAATTCTTTATTTGAATATTTAAAGTTAGTTAAATATTCCATTTTCAAAGTGGTCAAGTTACGAATCGTTGCATTTGATGTCCCTCAATATCGTACGTGTATTTTAATTACATTGAAATATCTTTGTTGTTTGAGGTCTTTTGTTATAATTTATCTAAAAAAGGTTTATATCTACTCAGCCATATGAATATAAATTTATTTTTAAAACTAAGTTTAATTTTAATATTTTATATTGTTTTTTCTAATTTTTAAATCATATATATGTATATATATAATACATTTCGAATATTAATAAAATAAAACATGATCATATATACATATAAGTATTTTGGTTTTAAAAAAGAAGATTTTTAAACCACATTTTAATTATAATATTATTATGTTTATTTTAAAATTATATCAAACATTTTTTATATTTATAATATTTATATTTTTAATATTTATATTTGTGTGTGTAAATTATATATATAAAATATTACTATATTTTTTGCACTTGATGTTAAAAAAATTTCTTGGTTGAATACATATAAACATATATATATATAATATTATTTTATTACAAAATACAAATGTTTAATTTTTTATTTAATTTTATAATAGTTTACATACGTATAATAAAATATATAATATAACCTTTTTAATTTCAAAAATAATAGACATTATATATATGAACTATTTATTTTTAATGATTAAAAGATATTTTATGTGATTTTATAGATCTACATTTGGATTTTAAATTATTTTTACTAACTCAAAATCAAATATTTAAGATATTAAATTTGAATTTTAGCCTATCCGTATGAGTTAAAATATTTATAAATATATAATAGATATTTTAATATATATATATATTGAATAATTAAAGGATATTTTAATTGATTATATAGATCTTGATTTAGATTTTAAATTATTTTTACTAAGTCAAAATCAGATATTTAGATATTAAATTTGAATTTAAATCTGTCTGAATAAGTCAAAAATATATCTATATATTTTAAAAGCTTGTTTTTAATTAATATATAAATAAAATTTGAAATTATATATATATATATATATATTAAACAATAATTTGAGACAACCAATCCATATACAAATGGTGAATGACATACTCATAATTAAAAAAACTGTTTTAATTAACTCGTTAACTAATTAAATTGGATTTTATTTAAATTAACTAGGTTGGATTTATTACAACCCATTAGACTTCATAGGCCTACTACGATCGAAAATTAGAAAAAATTAAAATATACCTATTTCACCCGCTTTTGACCAGCTTGGTTGCAACAATGGTATCAGGGCCCTGATGGTCTATGTGGTCTAAATTAACAAGTTTAAGGCCAACCGATAAAGCTTACCTATCATTTGGGTGTCTAGAATAGAAGTGTCTAGACTTAGAGTTGGATAATCAAGTATTCTCCCCTTCATGGCTACTAGCCTAGCTCAATGATAGAGTAAGTCCAAAAAGTTGGCCCAATTGTAAAAGCTTGGACTAATTTTCAAAATTCAATTTGAATATTTATAAATATATATTTTGAATTTAGAAGTTAAACATATAATATAAAACAAATTGAGTTATAATTTTTTTTCCAAAAATTGTTTTTAAAAATAAATTAATACTATCAAAATTATTTAATAATATAATTAATTGGATTAATTAAATAAATAATTAATTAAAATAAACATATATATATTGATATGTGTGTGTATAGTTATAAATGTTATAGTTAATTGTGTGTGTGTGTGTATATTGTAACTTCTTTAAGCTAAATTGTAATTAAATATTTTTGAATTTATTAAATTATTTAATTAAAAATTGTTTTAATTAAGTAAAATAATTATTAAATTTATTTTAATTAAATGTTAACTAACAAAACACACAAACATGCACAGACACACACACACACAGATATGTATGTATGTATGTATGTATATGATTCTTTAGGATGAACAAAATATAATTTTAGATTTTAAAAATTAATTAATTAATTTGTTAATTAAATTAATAAATTAAATAAAAAGATGATTTAATTAATAATATACATAATATATTATGTAAGTCAATTAAATTACAAAAGGTTATAGATGAATTCTACTTATATAATATGAATGTATAAAAGTTAAGTGGAACTATAAGAAACCCAATGTAGACTTAAGAAATAAGTACAAGCGTATTATACATATACCGTGATTCCAGATATGTCTTACACTTGAATTGCGAGGATATCAAATAACAAATACATTCCCCCTAAATTGGTATCATTTAGTGTGTATGTGTGTCTATATGTGAGTGTGTGTCTTACACGCACACAAGACATGGTAAATGTTAACAAGAAAACTTGTCAATGCCCCAAAGTAGAGTCAAAAGTGTAGGTATGTCCTTCTAAACCTATTTTGATTAAGTAGAAAAGGCTAGGATCTTATTGCTTCCATCGATCACCTTTCGAATAGGTCTTTGTTGTGTAACCACTTCCTTGTCCACCCTTTCGACCTAGTCGAAACACTTATATCCTTTTCTTTTTATGTATTTCAAGCCAGCCTTGTTGGCTTATTAATCTATTTGAAACACACTATTGAAACAATGGTGGTAACCTATTGGTTGGCTCTAATTTTGTTGGGTATCGACTTTGTCGAAAGCTTGCCTCTTTAAAGGCTTTGGTTTGGACTTTTAAGTCTAAGGATATTGGCCGAGTTTGAGGTTTCAACTCACTAAAAAGGTGAGCTTTTGATGAGTAGTGGTTTGGAGCTAAGAACCTACGTGTATTGGTAAAATGAGAGGTTTTGACTCACATGGAAGGTATCCATTCGATTAAGTCGACACAAGAAAAACACAATTGAATTCAATACAAATCTGAAAACAGTTGCATAATCAAAAGCATCAAAATCTCATCTTCATTAAGCTTACTATGTACAAACCGATCAACTTCCCCAATCCGATTTCTAAATTAGGGTTACAAATTTAAAAATTATAGGATAAGAGTGAATGAATTGGGATTCCCAAAACCCAAACCCTAGGGTCTTATTTATAGGTGTGGGTTGGAACCTTTCGACTTAGAGCTTTTGACCTAGTCGAATGGTGGCTTTATATACCTTTTATCACCTTTGACACTTGTGCATCCCTCTACGTTGCATTTGAATGTATTTGAATGCCTATGTCTTCATCGAAAGGGGTGGATGCACCTATTCCCCTTGTGTTTCTTTGTTTTTTGCTAGTGGGAAGTAACATGAGCTTTCGACCTTTCAGTAGGTACATCCTTGGGGTTTCGAAGGAATTAAATACTCTGGGTTTCGACGCAGAAGGTAGCTTTCAAAGACATGCTTGCGGATAGATGCAGAACCCCTCTCAGTTGTGAAAGGTTTCGACCAATACGAAAGGCTTAGTTATGCTTTCGAAGGGGTTGTTCCAACGAAATATTTTTCTGAGTAATCTGAATGAAGGTGAAACCTTTGGTTTCGAAAGGTTTGGTGCGCATATGTGTGGTTGTTACTAGCTACCTTCGAAAGGTATTCATCTTTATGCATGCGAAGGAATCTCTTTCGAAAGAAAGCAATTGAAGTGCAAGGGTGCTTTCAGTCCTTTTGACTCTTTCGAAATCTTGTAACACATCTGACCCTTGACCTTAGCATCCCTTCGACTCCTTCAAAAGGTCTCGTTGGTGCTATTATCACTTGTTCTTCCTTCTCTTCTATTAATCTAGGTTTCGACAAGGTTGAAGTGGGAATTGGTGGTAGCATTTGCTTCATTTGCAAAGGGATGCTCTTGACTTTCCAAGTCAACACTTTGGAAACCTATAACGTTTCCCACCTTTTCATATTCTTGCGTAAATTCTAGCAGTTCATTTAAATTTGATCATACGGTTCCCCCCATGCTGACTTTTCTTAAAAATCACATTCCTTTCTTCTTCTCTTTCATTTATCTGCAATTATAAAAAATTTCCAGCAAGAATCAAAGCTTTTAATTTCTTATGTAATTCCTATTTCCAACAAAAAGTGACTCAAATCCAAATTAAGTTTCATTATTTCTTCTTTTCAAACTAACTTTCTATATTAAATTTCGATTTCAACATTCGCCCAATTTGAATTCGAAATACTATTCGAATCTCATAGAGACCATTTTAAACTTTTCATTCATGAAAATGTCCTTCGATTTGTTTCTATGGCTTCTTTTGTTTCATTTCTTACTTTAATTTATTCTTTGAATTCATCCGAAAAGTAATTTTTTAATTATTATTACTTTTTTTTTAAAGGTTCAAAAATAAATTTTAGGGATTTTATGATTATTGATTGTAAATCCGCGTAAATTAACTTAAAATTAATTTTTTTTCAAGGATATGAAATTTCATGTACCGGTTGATGTTCGAATTATTGTAATAGGTTTTTGATGTCCTTGAAAAAATGTTGATTTCATTAACAAATCATAACTTCTAACTGAAATGATTTAAATGAAAGGATCATGAGCGTGAAAAATACTTCCCAAAAACCAAAAAAAGACAGAATGCCGATGATGGAATCTTCTCCTAAGAAGATTGAAGCAACTTTTAAGCATTCCTTGATATCTACTCAAGATGAGGTAGACGCAATTATTAGTGACTTTGGCATCACTGGGGTGGAAGCTATTCCCCCAGGTGATAGTGATACTATCCAATGCCTACCTGAAGGGTATTTTGCTTACACTGCTATCCACATTTGGCACGATGGTTTCCTACCTTTTTCAGACTTCTTGGCTAAGCTCCTGACCTACTTGGGCATTGCTCCCATTCAACTATCACCAAACGTATATACCTATCTTCTATCTTTGGAACTCATGGCACTGGAGTCTGTAATTCCATCACTTAATGCTGAAGTTTTGAACTATCTTGTTCGATTGGTTAAGCTCAGCAACCTGAATAACCAAATCTTTAGAGTCAATCCCCCCAAAAAGCTAATATCTGAGGGGGTAAACAAATTCAAAGATTGGGAATCGCAGTTCTTCTTCGTTAAATGCTTTCCCAACATCAGTGGGGTTTTCTCTTCCCCCCGTAAGTTGATCACTGTCTTTATTTTTCCATTTAGTTACTTCCTTTGCTAATCTATGCTTCCTTGTCAGGTGCTTCTGTTAAAGAGATGAATGAAGAAGATAAGTAAACTGTAAAGTCGCTGACTGCCGCTTCAAGTAGGATTGGGAATAGATTAACTCTGTTGAATACTTCAAATCTACAAAAGCATTCCCTCCTACCAGTAGGTCAGAGGGTACTTGGTTAACCTCCTTTAGTTCAACACACATCTCGGAGCAAACGCTTCCTTTCTTTAGGTGATCCGAAGAATTTCTCTCCAATGTCACCAATTTGTCCCGATCACTCCGGTAAGTTTAAACGTAGTACTTGTAGTTTGTTGTTGTGTTACCTTTTAAATTGCTTTTCTGACTTGTAATTTTTTTTGAATTTTCAGCAGGTGCTTCTCAGGTTGAACCAATTATAAGTGATCCAACTCTCCCCACTTCTACATCCCGTGTGTCATCTTTGTCTCAGGCTATTGCTAGGTCGAAGATAGCTGCTAAAAGAAAACTAGGAAAAGTGGCCATGGTGGAACCATCCCTAAGAAGGCCAAAATCGTTGAAGTTCCCGATTCTCCACCGCTAGTAGAGGAGGAGACTGTTGATATTGAAAAAACTTTGGAAAGTCCAACCATCAAAGCTTCTCTTGATGAACCTACAAATACTCCCTTAAACACTACGCCATAAATGACCTTCTGCAACATTTTTGCAAGGTGTTGCCAGCTAAAATGTTGCGATAGATATAAAATTTTGGTCCTACTGCAACGTTGTATTTATGGTGTTACCTTAGCCATAAAAATGTGTTGCTCTAGCTAAACAAGTGTAACACGATGCAACATTTTTATATAGTGTTGCTATAGATGTATTCAGATTAAAAAATTAATAAAATTAGCAATCCGCGTGAATACGATCCAACGGTCTACATTTAATCTGATTGTTAAACTGGATCACCGCTACAATTTGCCACAAATTTTCGTTTTCCCGCTTTACTTTTCATATCATTTTCGTTCTCACCCCCAATTTCCGAAATCCCTAATTTCCAAATCATATTTTCGTTTCTTTTTTTTCTTCCAAAAATCCCTAATTCCCAAATCCTACCAACCGCAGCCCCCAACAAAACTCCACTACCCCACCACCGTTTCTACAGCCTGATTCTGATGGTCATCGAGCACATATCCCGTGGCGATGGAGTTCGGATTTAGTGATGGAAATTGGCGATTGGTTGGGTTGCGATGCTGCCGATTGAGGGTCAATTGATGGTTGTTGGCAGTTGACTGATTGAGTATTGTGGTGGTATGGCTGCAGTTACTGGAAATGGCAGCTGTGTATAATGTTCTGTTGATTGAAGCTAGTTCGAAGTGTTGTCGAAGTAGTGTTGAAGTTTGATGGGCAAGTGGTAATTGAGGCTGACAATGGTAATTAAGCGTGCCTACGATATCTTTTCCCGGCTTCTCAAAGAGTGCGTCATCTGCCTTAACGGACCCATCGAGGATGATACGTTGGCGATAGTGGTGGCTCAGCTGCTGTTCCTCGAATCTGAGAATCCGTCTAAGCCGCTTTCTCTTTATATCAATTCACCTGGTGGTTCCGTGATGGCTGGGTTGGCAATTTATGATACTATGCAGTATATTTGATGTCCCGTCTCTACTCTCTGTGTTGGCCAGGTGATGTTTTGTTATATTTATGGAAAAGTTGTGAACTTTAACATTGGATTTACATTTACCGACGAATAGGCTTACATGTTTTTGTTGATTGGTAATTGTGGTGATATGCTAGTTCAGCACGAGTTGCCACTTTGTCCTCCTCTTGGCTTATGACTAATTATGTGAACATACTGCTGCTATGATTAGCTCTTTGATTACATTCAGTTCCAATCTCAGTATAGATTGCACGTGCTTATACTAGAAAGTAGCCAACTAGATTGCAGGCTGAAATTTCATATCCTGATTCAAAATGTACCAACTGTTGTTAAGGGCTGTAGGGGATGTAAGTTGCAGCAGTTTGGGGAGTGGATGGTGGTAGTGTAGAGGTTGAAGTTTGGTAGTATTCAAGGAGAATGAGTTGATGTCTAGTAGGATGTTTAGATGAGTGAACTGTGGTAATGTATTACTTATTAACACGCAACCTGTTCGATGAAATGTCAATTTTTATTTATCATGGTTTCAGGTCTTTTACCAAGGCAGAGCTAAAAGTAAGGTCGGATGATTCAGAAGAAGCCATGAAAGAGTTGCAAAAGTCAATCATCGAGGAGGTGTTCAAATTCGCAGGAGGTGTTCATTTGTGCATCATTTTACGTCGTTTCAAAGAAGGCTCGATCTTCCGAAATCGGATGAATCGGGCGGTGCCCACTTGTTCGACCCCCGCCGGGACTGCGGTGCCCCGGACCCCCGCCGGCGCTGCGCCCGGACCCGCTTCTCGGCTCGCCTTCGGCTCGGCACTCGGCTCGTCATATATTTGTCAGTGTCGGTGTCTGTATAAATTGAAACTGCATATGTAATGAGTGAACTGAGTGATGTAGTGAGGAATATCTGTATATGTGAATATCAGTGTTATATATCATTGAATTGTAAAATAGTGGAGTCAGGAATTTGTACTATTTCAAATGTTGAAATAAAATATTTATTTAAATAAATTACTGTTTAAATATCAAATTCTATGCAAAAGCATTTTATTAAATAAATATTTATTTCTATTAAAAAATCAAATATGCTCTACATTGTGGGCCCCACAAATTCAGAAAGTTAATATCTATGGCAACATTTTGGAATGTTGCTACAGATACCTATGGGTGTTGCCATAGACCCAAATAGGGTGCTATTGCAACAATATTACTTATGTTGCCTTAGATAGTCAAAATGTTGCCTTTGAGGTCTAAGGCAACGGCAAAAATTGCATCACCCTAAAAGTGTTGCCATAGACCTATGGCAACATTTTTCGGGCCTGAGCTAACATTTTTTTTGTGTTGCAGTAGGCCATTTATGGCGTAGTGAAAGGTCGATCCCTTATCACGCATTGTCATTTCCAACTCTCCTCGTGTGATTGAACAAATGCAAAAAGCCTTAGGAACTTCGACCCCCTTTCAGGAGTTGCACTCTTCCAGATCTACATCAGCTGTGCCTCCGAGCGATTTTGAAAAAATGATTCAGTCTATCTTGAATTCTCCATCTTTTGCTTCTATTCACCCGTTTTCTTCGGTTTTGAACCCAATGGATCACTATCGATCCCTGGTAGAACAGAAACTCTGGTATGGTTATATCACTTAACCTTATTGTTATTGTTTCTCTATAAATTTTTGACTTATGTTGTACTTTTTCTTCCAGATTTCCAAGCGCTGGCTCTCCCTGCAAGAAGGTGTATTAAGATCTTCCACGGAGACATTAAGGCTTCAAGAAGAAATTTCCAACTTAAACAACCAAGTCTCCTCCCTGTCTGCAGGTTAAAATGAAGCTATGATTGAATTAGAGAGATTGAGAGCTTCTCTTGCTCAATCAGAGTCTGTTATTTCCGAGGAGAGGAAAGCACATCAACTCCTTGCCGACGAAAATTTAGCCTTGAAAATGGCCCTGAAGGAATTTGAGGATGAAAAAGCTCGAATGGCCACAAACAATCATCTCTCATGAAAAAGTTGAAGAAAAATTAAAATTCTCTAAAGTTGGCCATCAATGTTATTTCTGACACAAAGCAACAGGTGTCTCAATTCCTTGGTACTTCCCTTTAGGACATCATTGTTAATTCTTTTGAAGACACCATGACGCTTGCTTATGCCAACAATTTAGATAAATTCCTAGACTTGAGCTTTCGTTCACTTGATCCTACTCTTATCAACAGAGTTATGGAGAAAACTAAAAGAATGGATTAGGGGATTGAAGTTTCTGAAAGAGAGGAGATCGATGCCTCTAAAATTCTATCCTTCGAAGTCCCTTCCTTCAAAGTAGACTCCGACTTTGAAGATGAAGGTGATGAAGATGAAGTTGCCGAGGAAGAGTGCGGTAATGATGATGATGATTATGATGATGATGATGATAATGATGATAATGTAGATGGAGGTCAAGGTTTAGGTGGCAAAAGGGGTGGTCACACTGATGCTCCTGAAAAAGATGATGACGATAACACAAGGGCTTTAGAAAAGATCAATCCTGATCCATCTATTCGTGAAGTAAGCCCATCTGAACCCCCTGCACCTTCTGACCCTCAAGAGGAGCCTGCTAACATTAATGTGGAAGAACCAAAAGAGAAGAAGCAGGTCCCTCAAGCATCATTTCCCGTTTCTCAGGTATGGGATTCTTTGTTTAAACGGCTTGCACTTCAAAGATAATAATAGTTTAAATCCATTATTTTAGATAAGGAGGAAGCCCATTCACCCTTATAAAACCAAGCTTGAAAGAAAACAAGTGGAAATAAAGAGCTTGTATAGAGAGTTAGATAAACAATTGAAATAACACAATATTCTCTCCGATAAGTATCATAGACTTAACAGAAGTGTGGCAGTGTTAGCATCTTTCCAAAATCAAGAAGCTGCCCCACGACCGAGGAGGGTGTGCCTTTGATATGATAGTCTTTTGGAAGAGAATCGAGAGTTGATTACGCTCTTTTGGATGTTGATTGAAGAGAGGAACATCCTAATGGACTTTTTATACAAAGCCTATTGTAGACACCCAACTGTAGATTTCTTGTACTTAGGTGATTTTAGTGGGGGCCTACTTAGGCGTTTGCACAAGAGATATTTGGATGAATTTGGATCTGATCCACATCTTGGAGCATGTTGGAACTTACCATGAGTCAGATTGATTCCCCAAGAACTGCCTCCTGAGAAACTTAAATATTATAAGGACAAATTTATTTCAGAATTATTTACATAGTCGATTTTGTATGAACCAGATGAACAATCGTAATTAAGTAATAATATTGATTTTTAAACTTTTGCTTTAGTTTTCTTTTATACTTAGCTGTATTTTATTACATTATCACATATTGAATGTCCCTAAGGCAACTTCGTCTCTGGAGATTATCTAAGCAGTATGTTAAACTAAGAAGAGATTATCTAGAAAAGGCATCAATTTTGAAATCTTCAAAATTAGCCAGATATTGCTTTCTTAGAGATTTGCAAAAACTTTACAGGGAACATCGTCGTCTTCATTTCAATTTTCTTGGTGAAGAAAAAGAAAAGCTTCTTAAGGAAATCCGGATATATCGTACTAAATTAATATGTGGTCGTGATAGTCCTCCTGCCGGGGAGTGGGACTATAACAAATATCCTCCGGTTATTACCCCTAAAGGACTTAATGTTCCTTTTGCCTCAACAGTTATTCTTTCTGCTAATTCCTTGAGTAAAGTTAGAAATGCAGTTTCCCAACTTCAGATATGACACAAACGTCTAATTGTACTTTTTCATTTCATTTTTACCTGAGTTGTTACCTTTTATTACTGTAATAAAGAGATTGATTATTCTAGTCTTAATTTCATTTTATTTTTTCTTTTTGTTTAAATAGCCATTCTCGTTAGATTCTCCATTTTGCTTTATCAGCATCAAAAATAGGGTGTTAGCAGACATTGAAAAGAGAAAACTCGCTAATGATTCTTTATCTTCTTGCTTTCAAAACAATACTTCAGCTCTTGAATGGTACAGAAGATATTTGCTTCAAAAGACAATCGTTAGAAACCTCAATGATCAGATTGCCAATCTTGAGGTAGATGTTAAGAGTAAGAATGAAATGATCTCCATATTGAAGCGCCAAATTAAGTCAAATCCTTCAATTAGCTTTGACCATAAGATGTTGGAACCTCTCCAACAAGTAAGTGATTTGGAAGTTAAGTTGAAAGATAGTCAAGCTCAGTGTGAATCGCTTGAATTCATTATGGAAAGTAATATTTCAAATGTCGATTCACCGACTTCTGCCATTGTTCCATATGTTGCAAAATTAACAAGATCTACTTCCCTTGCCATCCAGAAGTTCCCTACTATGACTAATCCTCCTCCTAGTTTAGACGAAAAAGTAGTAGGAGAATGGTGCAGGAAAGTCAAATTTGAGATGATGAAGTATTTCGATGAACAATAGAAAATGAGGTACTCGTAGCGCATAAATGAGTATACTGCTAAGATTCAAAAACTTGAACGTGAGAAGTATCTTCTTCAGAAGCATATCACTGATTTGGAAAGGGAAAAAAATTCTTAAAGGCACAAACAAAGCTTTTAATCGTGCTTTAAAGACCAACATTGAGTTTATTGATGACGAAGATAAGATGAGGAAAAAAGAGAAGAAGCTTAAAGAAGTTCTTCGTATTGCAATTCATCACATTATGGATCCTTTAATTGCCAAGAATCTAAATAAGGCTGTTCGAGATTCATGAACAATTTATATTTATGAAATGTATATATTCGTTTCGTTTACTTGTAAATAATTTCATAAATTATGTAAATTATGAAAATTTTGTAAATATCACCAGGTTTGCAATCCTTTCTTGTAATGTTGTTTTTGTATCAGCTCTTTGATAAATTGTACCATGATTTCTACATTTGCTGGATCTTCCAATCCTTTTTACCGATCTCCTTTCTCTGAAAAGCATGGAGTAAACAAAATCCCTTATCGTTAACTTGAAATCTATATAGAAGTTTATCCACATTACCTATGGAGGTTAATAGATAATTCTGTTAACGTATGATAAAGAGTGAAAAGTAATTCTATAATTGAATATGGTTAAATGTTTTGAAACCCATCTTTGGTAATGATGTGAGATAACCAAGAATCCTACTTCTACCACATTGACAGAATACCGAACATCTAATCACAAAAATATAGAAATTTATCTTCCGGAGATAGCTAATAGAAAGTCGATAATGATCGTGTAATAGAAGTCTAGTGACCCAGATTCGGGCATTAATAAGCGAAGTTCTAAAACCAATAGTAAGATATCTGAGTCCCAGATTCGGGTTTTAGTAACTGATAATCAAGAATGATCTCCATAATAGAACTCTCAAACCCCGACTCAGGTATTAGAGGTGGATAATCAGAAATCCATAATAATTATCTTCATAATAGAAATCTTAAGCCCAGATCAGGGCATTAATAAGTGAAGTCTAGTAATTAATAATAGTTTCGAAACCTAGATTTGGGTATGATGAAGACCATCAATTATTGGTAAAGACCCGAAACCCAGATTCGGGTATCAATAAATGAAGTTCTGAAATTCTTCTTTGATGATTAGTTGGAGGCCGTAGGTTCTTATTTAAGCCTTCTGTTCTGTTCCACTCTTTGGGTTTTGTCTCTTTCAACATGTGTTAACCTTTCAGGCCTTGTATGTAGTTGTTGTTTAATTTGCTACTTCTTAAGCTTGGAGGTTTTAGTCTGTCATTTGATATGCCGCTTCTTGGGCTCGAACATCTTAGTCCATTATTTGATATGCCGCTTCTTAGGCTTGGATATCTTAGTCTATTGTTGTCTGGCGTGCTTGGTTAGCTTATCCACAAGCAGGACTCAAGGACTTACCCAAACTCCCTCGAGGAGGCGCCTTGACCTGGCTATAGCATGGCACGGCTAAGGGCTTGTCGATGCTTTAACCTAGCCATAGCGTGGCCTGGATAAAGGCTTACTCTAACCTCCCTCCAGGAGGCGCCTTGACCTGGCCATAGCGTGGCGTGGCCAAGGGTTTGTCGATGCTATAAATTGGCCATAGCGTGGCGCGGATAAAGGCTTACTCTAACCTACCTCCAAGAGGCGCCTTGACCTGGCCATAACGTGGCGCGACGAAGGGCTTGTCGATGGTTTATCCTGGCCATAGCGTGGTGCGGATAAATGCTTACTCTAACCTTCCTCCAGGAGGCGCTTTGACCTGGCCAACTCGGTGCAGACAAAGGCTTTGACCGTTTAAGTTAATGTCCAGGTGCAAGGAGTATTTCACTCCTAACCATGTAGATTTTCTTTAGTAAAGTAGTTCATCATTGACTTCATCTAGGATCTCTTTACAAACTCATTAATTTGCCTTGTCTGAAAAAGTTGATTATCATTCCTTCGAGTGCTTGGCATTGATTCGTCTCACGTCCATTCATCATGTGATAGTGGCAATAGGATCCTCCCAGTTTCCTTTCATATTTAGGTTTTTTCTCTTGTGATGGCCAATAGTTAAGCTCTTCTTTAGTTAGTAGGTAAACATTCTCGATTGATGTTGCCAAATTGCATTCCTTTGGGAGTCTAGATTTGAAGCTTGTCTTTTGAGGATGGTTTCAATATTTTTTTATTACTTGGTTCTGAAGCTTCACCCTTAACGACCAACTTTCTTTTCAAAACACTTTGAAATTCTTGTGTTGGCAATGTCCTACTTGTTGCTTGATGCCATTTATGTGCAAAGGCATTGTAATCAGCCATCATTCCTTCTTCAAAGATTGTGCCTTTGGTGTAGAATTGAATTTTTTTCCTTATTTGGTTGAACAAATTATCACTTGTATCCTTTGTTTTCCCTATGGCAAAGATAGGTGTGGGACCAATGTGGAAAGGGTTTAAAACTCCAGTTTTCTAGGTCATATGATTTTGCTCTTTTCTTCTTCATAATCCTTAGAGCTTCCAGTCTTAGCATTTCTTCTTCACGTAGTTTGGAATCGGTAGTTGGTCTTAGGGAGAATCTAATTAAGTGTGGTTATGAGAACCCTTGTTCGGACCTTTTGATCTGGTTAAACACGATGATGGAAAATTCTAAACTAGTTAGGCTCGGAATAAAAATAGATTAGAGGAAAGTGAAGTTGGAAGTTTAACAGGGGCGGAGGTTCAAGCCCTCCTTCTAGCACCAAAATGTTAACAAGAAAATTTGTCAACACCCCAAAGTAGAGTCAAAAGTGCAGGTATGTCCTTCTAAACCTCTTTTATTAAGTAGAAAAGGCTAGGATCTTATTGCTTCCTTTAATTCACCTTTCGATTAGGTCTTTTGTTGTGTAAACACTTCCTTGTCTACCCTTTCGACCCATTCGAAACACTTATATCCTTTTCTTTTTAAGTCTTTTAAACCAGCCTTGTTAGCTTATTAATCGATTCGAAACACCCTATTGAAACAATGGTGGTAACATATTGGTTGTTCTAATTTGGTTGGGTATTGACAAAATGATGGTTTTCGACTTCGTCGAAAGCTTGCCTCTCTAATGACTTCGGTTTAGACTTTTAAGTCTATGGATATTGGCCGAGTTTGAGGTTTCAACTCACTAAAAAGGTGAGCTTTTGATGAGTAGTGGTTTGGAGCTAAGAACCTAGGTGTATTGGTTTGTAAATATCACCAGGTTTGTAATCCTTTCTTGTAATGTTATTTTTGTATCAGCTCTTTGATAACTTGTACCCTGATTTCTATGTTTGCTGGATCTTCCAATCCTTTTTACAGATCTCCTTTCCCTGAAAAGCACGGAGCAAACAAAATCCCTTATTGTTAACTTGAATTATATATAGAAGTTTATCCACATTACTTGTGGAGGTTAACAGATAATTATGTTAACGTATGATAAAGAGTGAAAAGTAATTCTATAATTGAATATGATTTAATGTTTTAAAACCCATCTTTGGTAATGATGAGAGATAACCAAGAATCCGACTTCTACCTTATTGACAAAATACCGAACATATAATCGCAAAAAATTAGAAATTTATCTTCTGGAGATAGCCAATAGAAAGTCGATAATGATCGTGTAATAGAAGTCCAGTGACCCAGATTCGAGCATTAATAAGTGAAGTTCTGAGATCAATAGTAAGATATCCGGGTCCCAGATTCAGGTTTTAGTAACTGATAATAAAGAATGATTTCCATAATAGAACTCGCAAACCCAAATTCGGGTATTAGAGGTGGATAATCAGAAATTCATAATAATTATCTTCATAATAGAAATCTTAACCCCAGATCAGGGCATTAATAAGTGAAGTCTAGTAATTAACAATAGTCGTGAAACCCAGATTCGGGTATGATGAAGACCATCAATTATCGGTAAAGACCTGAAACCCAGATTCGGGTATTAATAAATGATGTTCAAAACTATTCTTTGATGATTAGTTGGAGGCCGTAGATTCTTATTTAAGCCTTCTGTTTTGTTTCGCTCTTTGGGTTTTGTCTCTCTTGACATGTGTTAACCTTTTAGGCCTTGTATCTAGTTGCTGTTTGATTTGCTGCTTCTCAAGCTTGGACGTCTTAGTCCATCATTTGATATGCCGCTTCTAGGGCTCGGACGTCTTAGTCCGTTGTTTGATATGCCGCTTCTTGGGCTTGGACATCTTAGTCCATTGTTGTCTGGTGCACTTGGTTAGCTTATCCACAAGCAGGACCCAAGGACTTACCCAACCTCCCTCGAGGAGGTGCTTTGACCTGGCCATATCGTGGCACGGCCAAGGGCTTGTCAATGCTTTAACCTAGCCATAGCGTGACCCGGATAAAGGCTTACTCTAACCTCCCTCCAGGAGGCGCCTTGACCTATCCATAGCGTGGCACGGCCAAGGGCTTGTCGATGCTTTAACCTGGCCATAGCGTGGCGCAGGCAAAGGCTTACTCTAACCTCCCTCCAGGAGGCACCTTGACCTGGCCATAGCGTGGCGTAGCCAAGGGCTTGTTGATGCTTTATCCTAGCCATAGCATGGCACAGATACAGGCTTACTCTAACCTTCCTCCAGGAGGCGCTTTGACCTGGCCAACTCGGTGCGGACAAAGGCTTTGACTGTTTAAGGTAATGTCCAAGTGCAAGGAGTATTTCACTCCTAACCATGTAGATTTTCTTTAGTAAAGTAGTTCATTATTGACTTCATCTAGGATCTCTTTACAAACCCATTAATTTGCCTTGTTTGAAAAAGTTGATTATCATTCCTTCGAGTGCTTGGCATTGATTCGTCTCGTGTCCATTCATCATGTGATAGTGGCAATAGGATCCTCCCAGTTTCCTTTCATATTTAGGTTTTTTTATCTTGTGATGGCCAATAGTTAAGCTCTTCTTTAGTTAGTAGGTAAACATTCTTGATTGATGTTGCCAAATTGCATTCCTTTGGGAGTCTAGATTTGAAGCTTGTCTTTTGAGGATGGTTTCTAGATTTTTTTATTACTTGGTTATGAAGCTTCACCCTTAACGACCAACTTTCTTTTCAAAACACTTTGAAGTTCGTGTGTTGGTAATGTCCCACTTGTTGCTTGATGCCATTTATGTGTAAAGGCGTTGTAATCAGCCATCATTCCTTCTTCAAAGATTGTGCCTTTGGTGTAGAATTGAATTTTTTTCCTTATTTGGTTGAACAAATTATCACTTGTATCCTTTGTTTTCCCTATGGCAAAGATAGGTGTGGGACCAATGTGGAAAGGGTTTAAACTCCAGTTTTCTGGGTCATATGATTCTGCTCTTTTCTTCTTCATAATCCTTAGAGCTTCCAGTCTTAGCATTTCTTCTTCACGTAGTTTGGAATCGTTAGTTATTCTTAGGGAGAATCCAATTAATTATGGTTATGAGAACCCTTGTTCGGACCTTTTGATCTGGTTAAACATGATGATGGAAAATTCTAAACTAGTTAGGCTCGGAATAAAATTGGGTTAAAGGAAAGTGAAGTTGGAAGTTTAACAAGGGAGGAGGTTCAAGCCCTCCATATAGCACCAAAATGTTAACAAGAAACTTGTCAACACCCCAAAGTAGAGTCAAATGTGCAGGTACGTCCTTCTAAACCTCTTTTGATTAAGTAGAAAAAGCTAGGATTTTATTGCTTCCTTTGATTCACTTTTCGAATAGATCTTTGTTGTGTAAACACTTCCTTGTCCACCCTTTTGACCCAGTCGAAACACTTATATCCTTTTCTTTTTAAGTCTTTCAAACTAGCCTTGTTGGCTTATTAATCGATTCGGAACACCCTATTGAAACAATAGTGGTAACCTATTGGTTGGTTCTAATTTTGTTGGATATTCACTAAATGAGAGGTTTTGACTTCGTCGAAAGCTTGCCTCTTTAATGGATTCGGTTTGGACTTTTAATTCTAGGGATATTGGCTGAGTTTGAGGTTTCAACTCACTAAAAAGGTGAGCTTTTGATGAGTAGTTGTTTGGAGCTAAGAACCTAGGTGTATTGGTAAAATGAGAGGTTTCGACTCACTCGGAAGGTATCCTTTTGATTAAGTTGACACAAGCAGAACACAATCGAATTCAATAAAAATTTCAGAACAGTTGCATAACCAAAGCATCAAAATCTCATTTTCATTAAGCTTATGATGTACAAACCGATCAACTTCCCCAATCTGATTTCCAAATTAGGGTTACAAATTTAGGTAAGTATAAGAAAAGAGTGAATGAATTTGGATCCCCAAAACCAGACCCCTAGGGTCTTATTCATAAGTGCGGGTTTGCACCTTTCGACTCAGAGCTTTCAACCTGGTCAAAAGGTGGATTTATAGACCTTTCGTCACCTTTGACACTTGTGCATCCCTCTGCATTGCATTTGAATGCCTCCGTCTTCATCGAAAGGGGTGGATGCGCCTGTTCCCCTTATGTTGCTAGTGGAAAGTAGCATGAGCTTTCGACTTTATCAGTGGGTACATCCTTGGGGTTTCGAAGGTATTGAAATACTCTAGGTTTTGACGCAGAAGGTAGCTTTCGAAGACATACTTGTGGATAGATGCGGAACCCCTCTTAGTCGTGAAAGGTTTCGACCAGTTCGAAAGGCTTAGTTATGCTTTCGAAGGGGTTATTCCAACGAAATATTTTTCTGAGTAATCTGAATGAAGGCGAAACCTTTGGCTTCGAAAGGTTTGGTGCACATGTGTGTGGTTGTTACTAGTTGCCTTCGAAAGTTATTCCTCAACCCATTCGAAACATCTTCACGCATGTGAAAGCATCTCTTTCGAAAGGAAGCAATTGAAGTGCAAGGGTGCTTTCAACCTTTTCGAAAGCTTGTAAAACATCTGACCCTTGACTTCGGCATCCCTTCAAATCCTTCGAAAGGTCTCGTTGGTGCTATTATCTCTTTTTCTTCCTTCTCTTCTATTCATCTTGGTTTCGACAAGGTTGAAGTGGGAATTGGTGGTAACAGTAAGAAATATGCGTTGACCAGACATGGTAAGATACATACATATATTTGTTGATATTCCTCAATGTAAGTGCATCATATTTAAGCCATCGTGAAATGTTGCGCACGAGTGAATAATCTCTTTAGATTTTTTGATGTTCCTCATGGTCAAGATAAGATTAGGACAGAGATCACGGTTTGGAGTTGTATATGATACAATCGATAAAGTGTCATCCATCACTTGTAGGTCTATGATTTATTGGAATTCTTTAGGTTAGAATCCCAAGGCAAGCAAGTTGTAATGTCTACTAGAGAAATTGAAAGATTATATGATTTTCTTAGGGTTTTGAGAAATGTAAAGAAAACAAGCGAGGGACTTATTAGAAAAATGAAATGAATACGTTTAGCCTTTCTAATATTGTAAGAATATTTGTTAAAGTTAAAATAATATGCTTAGATAAATTTATGCAACTACTATAATTGATAAAAATGTTTATTAGTTAAAATATACAAATGAATTGAATTAAGATTGACATAGAAATATAAAATATAGTAACCAATAAATCATTTTATATGTTATCAATTTAAAGCCCATGCAAGAGCCAAATTATACAACGACTATATACATTTGTACCTTAGTCACTTAGGTGTTTATTTGCCTGGGACTATGTGAGTTTTTCTTAAGACTATGTGAGTTTATTTTCCAAATTATATTCAATCACATATAAAGTATATGGTGAATAGCCATGATTTGTATTGTACAAAACCTAGATGAAATTAGTTCATTCGAAATAAGCAAGTAAACCATAATGCGAGATAGTATATTCAATACGGCTGACTACATTAAGGATCTTGTTGTGTTAGATGTAGCAGTAGACCAAGAGCTACAAGATGGATCAAGAAATTTAATCATTAAATTTTTAGTTTGATCGATTTTCGTGAAGTGCAACTTATTCAATATCCTTAAAAGTGAAGGGTGACTAAATGCATTTTTGTAAAGAGTTCATTACTGTCTTGTAGTAAAAAAATTCTTTTGAATCGCTCGACTATTTGGAAAGGAAAATTAATGTATGAGAGTGGATGGAATTAGGTAAATAGTCAATGCTGCTTAATGAAGAAATCTTAGAAATGAGAATTGTATAAAATACTAAAAGATACTCAATATAGGATGAGAAATGCATTTTATATTCAAAATTTATTTTTCTATAAAAAACTATATTCTCTGAAAGTTATTTCTTCATGTTCAAAATATTTGGTCTAAAATTCTCTATTGTAAACTAGTTACAGTGTATGAAATAAAATCATGTAATAAGTAGTTGAATGGTGCTTCATTTTTTGTATGCTAATATAGCAATGGCGAAAATAGTGGGAGCACATCAATAACACTCCTTAGTGGAAGCACCAAATTATGAAAAATTGTTTTTGTAAATATACCAAATATTATTTATGAAATAATAACTATTTTCATTATTGACTTAAAATAAATATAGTTATATTTTGATATGAATATTATGAAAATACTTTATAAAGTAAACATAATGGTGTTTATAACAAAAGTGATGCATTACAAAATACAGAAGTATATGAAATTTTTATAATTACTTTGGAATCATGGACTAAGCTATATCATTTAGGAATAATTCAATAGCCATATTAATCATATGGTAGCGATGAATTATACCTCATAAGATTAAGGCAAAACACACATTTGATGGGAGCAACAAAGGAGTTAATGAACTCTTTAGACTGATACATAAAGATGCATGTAGATGAAAGTCAATGATACCAAAATAGATATATTTACTTCGTTTAGTTCATAGACGAATTATTGTAGGAATGAACTTGTGTATTTGATACAAAAGAAATGTATTTGTTATAAGTTCATTATGTTAGTCCTTGAAAAGAATGGTTTTGATGACAACAACCTTAGGACTTGTTATAAAATATAAATACTAACATTATAGTTTAGATATATATGTATATGCAGAATATAAACATGCATGTACTAAGAATGAAGACTGTACAGTATAGAGACTCAAGATCGAAGACATCAAGATTCAAGACTCACGAGTATCAAGATATCAAGAGTTCAAGATTTCAATAGTACAAGACAAGTATCGAGTCTAGAATTATGTTAAAACTCCTAGAAAAGCACTGACATCTTAAAATCCATTTTATTCGTGGAATGGAATCCACTTCGAGCCTGTTAAAGGGATGGAACCCTAAGTAGGATGGAACCTACGAAAAATCTAATGGAACATCGTTTTGTATCCACTAACTTTTATTCAAATGTTTTACAAAATTATACATTGTTTTCAAAATGATTTCAAAATCTTCCTTTTTAAATCAAAAACATCTATCCTGGTTTTAAATATTTTTAGCCTCAAAATAATCTTTATTTTCAATATCAAAATTATCCTTGGTTTTAAACTATCTTTAATTATAATGTACTTAACTTTTAATATTTATATTTAAGATTTAAATATGAAATTATAGTAAAATTTTATATATACCAAAATATTATTCTATATACTTATTTATATATTTTAACTATAGTATATTTATAAAGTTTAAAATAGTTTTAATATAAGATAGAAGTTGTTTTCAAAAGAAAAACAAATTATCAAAAATACCTTAAGCATGTCGACAACCCCTAGGTACCCATGTCGACATGATGGCAGTTGATTCCAAGAGTTTGAATTTCAAAGGAAGTGTCTATTCGTCATATCCTTTCCCGAATGGACATGGCTGTTGTTCTACTATAAATAGGGGATGTTTTAAATGAATTTACATTCATAATTTTCTGATTTCACTCCTCTTCTTCTTCCACATTTCTTTATATACATTTTTACTATTACTCTACCGAAATCACCATTGAATCTAACTAGATCATCTCTGGTTTGATTCTCTATCACTATCTCAACAAGATCCCAGTGCTATTCAGAGTTATAGGCTTCTTTGTAATCAATCGAGCGAGAAAAGGTGTGATTGTAGCCTGGAAAATCAATCAAGTGAGAGAAGGTGTGATTGTAGCCTAGGAAATCAATTAGGTGAACTTGTTGCCCGTAAAATCAAGTATCTCTACCCAGAGGATTGTGAATCTGGAGTGGTGTACCTCGTGGCCTTGAAATCGAGGGTGTAATTGTAAGAATTGATTTTGAAAGGAAATCCGTACTTGTGTTGCGGGACTGGATGTAGGGTAACTCCGAACCAGTATAAAATCCGGTGTGTTCTTTCCTTTACTGCTTTTACTTTATATTTGCACCTGTGTTTGATTCTGTGATTATATCTATGTCTGAATATTGCATACATTTGTGTTCAAATTAATATAAACTCAAAAAGAATTAGTAAATTCTTAAAACACTATTCAACCCCCTCTAGTGTTTATTCTAGCCTTAAGATCCGTAATCCACATTTCTCACACATTAAACATAGAATGGAAGTAGAAAACGTAACAGGCAAAGAAATTAAAAAAAATCGATTGGATCGAATAGGTAAGTATATTGTAAAAGGGTTCCAAAAGTACCTAAAAGGAATAAGATTTAATCTCAAAATTCACGTCTCCTTATGATACATAATGATGTATCAATAGGGAGTAATTTGACTTTGTTGGACAAAGTATGATTGATGATGAGTGAAGCCGAGTCAACTTCTTTCTTTTAGGATGTGTACATAAGAGTAAGCACATAGGTTAAGTTTAATTATCATCTAAAGCATAGTTTACGAGATCATGCAAGATGAGAGTTGATTGAAATCATAAATATCATAGGTCAAGGAGTTAATAGGTTGTGTGAGCTAAGAGGCTACATGTAATATTTGTTCGTGAGGGAACTTGTATAGACTACCATAGAGGTGTTTGGGACGACCAATATTGATTGGTCAACTTATGTTATGAATATAAGTTTTGTAAACTCAAAACTAATTAGTTTTATTCATACATAAAGCCAGTTCATAAAATGTTTATGAACACCTTTCGATGTACTGAGAATCAATTGTTGTTTCAAGACAAATCAACTTCATGGCAAAAGAACCTTTAAAAACTATTGGTAGTAAAATGGATTCGGATATGATCCAAAGATAAAACTGATTACGAAGCATGAAATGAAATTAACCAAGCCTAAATGGACACAACGAATTAGAATGTATAATAATAAGTCTTAGACACTAAGAGAAACCATGAATTTCTTACCAATGTAGAGAAAATTGAATTTTCCTAGTTATCAATAAAGCTATTAAGAGTATGACTCTACTATATGGCATGATGTACAAATCCAGAATGAATTCCAAGCATATTTTCAAAATATGATTTTGATAATTGTAACCATAGGGATATAATCCTTCAGCTGCAAATGTGTCTTGAAGAAGAAGAACAATCCAGTTGGAATATAGTAAGTAATGTTGATAAGAATTACATAGCAAATTTTAATAGTTGAAAATGTAACATATTCGTCATTCAGCGTACTTAAGTTGATTTAGATTTTATTCACAAAATTATCGCTCCATATGATTTTGAGTATTGGTACATATATGTTGAAATAGAAATTCTGAATAATGATTTATAATAAATTGTTTGCGCAAGGCAACCAAAGATTTTCAAAGTCGGTAGGAGGGATATTAAATTTATGTGGATAAGATCCAAAAACTGATACAGAAGTGTCGTTTGACAAGCATTAGAACTAAGCGGATATTTTGACAATGAAATCAAATAGTTTGATTTTTGGTCAAAATATAGAGGAAGCATGTGTTTAAAAGAAAGAACATTAAAGGTACTAAAATATTTCTAAAACTACAAGTAAATGACATACTCGTAATTGTTAACGATATACCTATGGTAAAATCCTTTTAGTTTGGTTGTTTAATACTCGATGTTGGATTTGAAAATAACATCTTTTATAATCTACAAAAGGATGTTAGGATTGTCCCATATGATATGCACAGACACTATATTAAAACATTTAATATGGAGCATACGATGCATCAGCAATGGGAATTATCGTATATGCTATGATGTTTCTTGTATCACTAATCGCTTATGTGATTAGTATATTGAGAGAGTATTAAATCTGAATTAAGATCGCTGAATGGTAGGTAAGAGTATTCTTGAGTATTTGTGAAATACTAGAGAATTGTTTATGGAAACAACTCACTCTTTATAAAGGAAAATTCGGACTTGAACTTCATAAGTGATATCGAGAATAATATGTCAATTCTAAATTTATATTCAACCTTAGTTAAGAAGCTTTAAGTTGGAAATATTCCAAAATAAGATGTTGTGGCTAATTCAACTAGTAGAACCTTGATAGCAACCCCTTGTTGCTCCCTCTGACTTAGGTGGAATCCCTATGGTAGCTTTTAAAGAAGGTAGGTAGCGAGACCACAAACAAATGCCTTGGACTTCGCCTGAGAAGCGTATCTCCCCTCTCACTTAGCTGGAGAAGACCTTTGGCTTAGATTACTTAACTGGAGGCTTGGACAGGGTTCTAGTTATCGTTATCTATCCCTGGCTAAGAAAGCTCAACCTTGAGTTTGCGTTTTTTGACTGATTTTTCTCTTATACATAATGGATTTACCTAGACCAATACATGGTATACTTGTAGTATTTCTAGGATCATTTCTTATATTAGGAGGTCTAGGAGTAGTATTGTTTACTAATCCAATTTATTTCACCTTTTCGTTGAAATCGTTTCTTGTTTGTATATCCTTATTCTATATTTCATCAAACTTCTTTTTTTGTAGCTGCCGCCCAGCTTCTTATTTATGTGGGAGCCATAAATGTCTTAATCATATTTATCACCTTGAATATTTCCGTAGAAAATGCTATTCATATATAATAATGCACAAATTTATTACCGAATTAGGGGCAATTTCCAAATGTTGAGAATCCTATAACATTGTTATGCGTAATAATGCCAAAGAACTTAGAGCTCACTAGAAGTCGAAAAACATGCATCAAAAAGTTTCATATAATAAAGTTAG
Source organism: Allium fistulosum (assembly GCA_030737815.1). NCBI lineage: Eukaryota > Viridiplantae > Streptophyta > Magnoliopsida > Asparagales > Amaryllidaceae > Allium > Allium fistulosum. The sequence goes on along the minus strand of CM060904.1, from coordinate 337,884,038 downwards.
TTTATTGGTGTTGGAGAGAGTTGACTGACAGAGTAGATAATTAAAACAACATAGCATACCCATTCATTGAGGGACTAACTTGACCTGTTCTGAGAAAACTGATCAAAATAATGGAATTAAGATTCCATAATTGACCCCAAGTGCAAGTAGGAGATTGAAAGAGTTAAGGTATACCCTAGAGGCAATTATGTAATTTATTTACATATATTTAACTCTATAATCATTCCAATTCATAATAAAGGTATTGGATTTTTAGTATATATTTTGTTGTATAATTATATAAATAAATAAATTTAAAGTACATTAAAATAGAAAATCCTTAACTGATATGTTATGTAATAATAATTACAAGAAGTTGTAATCATGGTAAATTTGTCACAAAATAAAATAACATATTATTTTAAATATTTTTGTTTAAGTGTTTTGAGAAAGGATATCGATACATCCATTAAGACCAAAGCATATAACGTTTTCCAAATGTTAGGCAGTGTATTACTCATGGCTACTAGAGAAACCAAAGAGTTATGTACTGATAGTTATTGGATAACTATGTAATGACTCACTTGAGTGTTCCGTGTTGGTTAATAAAAATTAAGGTCAAACAAGAATCTTGAAGTGATGATATTACACAGTCTTTCGACTTTAGAACACCATTAACTTCAATGTGGATACTGTAGTTTGATAATAGTTAAATCATGGCATGACATCCATCAAACAACTATAGTTGGGTCTATGTTGAAACATTGGGAGTGAAACACTATTTAATAGAGAATTCGTCTCCTCGATTATATGGGTTTAGTATCATGGTCAACTATAGTCAACTCAAAGTCAAAATCTCTGGTAAAAGTGGTACGGTTAATAATAAATGTTATTATTGAACCTCGGGCATTGTTTTAAGACTTATCAAGTTGAACACAGACAATGCTAGAATTTTAACCAAAACCAAATTCTATAAGTCCTAAAGTTAATATAGTATCGACAAAAAGCAATGGCGAAAGTAATCGTAACTAAAAGGTACCACTTAAATTTATAAAATTGGATTTTATCGATGAAGATTTATAAATGATAAATTTAATCAAACTGTTATACCACTACCTAAGGCGCCATCTGATTGTTCGATATTAATTGTTGACTGAATTTACACCTACGAGTCACATAACCGCATTGTCGGTTTCTTTGAAATACCACACGATTTGATTGATATATAATTATTATTAATTAACTAAATTAATTACTATTTATGAAATAATGTTTATTTATTTATTTAACGTATTGGGTGCTATTAGTATTTTTGGGTGCCATTAGTAATAAATTTGGTGCGGATATAATTATTATGTATGTATATATCGATATACGATATCGATACACATTTAAATATGATTTAAATGTCAATAATTATTAAATAGGTTGTGATTGTTTATTGGCCCATATAGCCCTTTGTTTGGCCAACCATAATATAGAAGAAAGAGATTTTGGTTTGAATTCTACATCTGAGTTTGAGAATTGGTAATACGAGAATGAGTAAAAGGAAGATAATTTGTCTCCTCCTCCTTTTCTATTTAAACCATGAAGACCCATTTCTTCAACCCTCGAAAATCGACACTAATACATCCTCGGTATTCACGTGCCGCAAATTCAAGTGCCGAAGAGGTGGTTCTTTAAAGGTAAGAAGAAAATAAAGACAGAACAGAACCTCACACGAATTGAATAACATATATTATTTCAACATATAATCTTTATAGTGGAAAATTTTAAATACATTTATTAGAGTCAAATATATACAGCTATAAATATCTATCGTTACAAATGTGGAATTCAATAGTATACAAGCGTGGTGGAAATAAGGTAATAGTATACTGAAGAATCTTCTAAGTCCATGCTTCGAGCTTTATCCATATTTCTGCTAACGAAACCTGAACTACTTGGCTGCCCGGGAAAATTAGGGCACCTAGAGTTTAAGGGAAAAGGAAAATAGAATCCGGGTCAGTCATGGGACTGGTGTGAGAAACTTAAAATATGGATGTTTTGAAAAAAAAAGGTATCTCATAAGACCACGCCGCACATAAGCACAGAATGGGTTTTTACCTTATGATATCCAAAAACATTTGCTATGTAAAATCATTTGCTATCATTTTTAATGACATTCTTTTGAATACATTTGCAAGTAAATTTATGAATCTTAGTCGAAATTGTAACCATTATTAAATTCTAGATATGTTAGGCTCTTCAAACAAAACTCTTACAAGGCTCGTTCGGAGAATGGATTCCATACAATGGCAGGTAAGGGACTACCTTCCGTATAGTACATCTCTAGAGGAATGTACCAAGGATACATAAACAATCCTCCACATCTGGCAAGACCGGTCTATCTTTATTTTGCACCCAGACATGGCCTGGATAGAAATCGAATATGATATCACCCCGATCATTACCGACCTATCTGAAACGTCTCATAACATACACCACATACACCACATACCCATAATATATAGGCTTATCTAGAAAGGTGATGACTATACTCTAATGGTAGCAAACCACATAGCCTTACGGCGTACCCTGTTTAAGCCATTATCGTGTGATGAGGCCTAAGGTAACGATTACCTTTCACATAGCACATTCCACTATGAATGCCACACTGCCATTCCATGATCACACAACTCATTTCTATAAACGTATTACTCTTGAGCTTGTACGTCTCAGGAAAAGGTATTAAGCTAAGAGAAGTTGCCTTCTCCGCCACCAAACAGATGATACATTCATATTGATCAATCAATGTGATTAGAAATGCAACATCAGACATTCGTCCATACAAGTTATCCAGAAACAGAACAAACCGAAGGAACTCTCCTACCATATCCTGTTGGGAATCATCCTTAGGATTAGTAGTGAGCAGCCCTTGCATCAAAGATCAAATGAAGATACTACTACCATATATGATATGGGAAATTTCCCCCGAGGGTCAATGACAAGCAGCCTTCATTTACCATCATTCAATATCTTCACTTTCAAACGTATATTGGTTCAAAGTGGTTTTCGAATAAGAATCACTCAAATCTGACCCCGGTTCCTTCAAACCAATCATCAATAAAAACATATTAGGTATTATGGAATTATTCTTTGATTGCTTAATTTCCTTTTATAAAAATATCTTCTGGAGATATTTATCTTTAAAACATTTATTTTTGGTATATACGGAATCATTAAACTTCTCTTATCAAATCCTTTGATTACTTAAACCTTTTTAAATTCCAAATCATTTCATTTTTTACTTAGGAAAATATTTCCATATCAATTATTTAAATCTAAACAAAGATTCCCAAATCATAATCTTTAAAATGGGACAAAAACAATGTTATTTAAGACATCGTTTACTATAACCTAAACCAATTAATTTTAAGTATAGTAATTAAATCAATTTCAAATCATTTTCATAAGTAACATTATAAAAAATTATTGAGTTAAAAAGGATCGATAGAAATTATACTAATTCTACTCAACATTAATTTTCGTATTCAACATTTACTATCCATCGAATATTGGTGAAATCACCTTTTAAATTCACATAGATATACAGATTCCCTCCTTAGAATTTAATACCAAGTATAAGAAGATCATTTCTATGCAATCCAAGTTGTTTAAATTAGGAAAATTATATCTTTTATACTTTGGGAAATTTTTGATCTGAGTAAATCAAATTTACTATCCCCTCCGTCGGGCCAGTCTGGGTAGCTCAGGAGGGCAGGCAACTGGTTTCCCAAAACCAAGTCTAGAACTACCTCTCTATCACCTATAAGATGGTCAAGTTATTTGATCGTCTCTAAATCATTTAACGTACTTAATTAACTTTCAATTATTTTAGAGCATCCGGGCTTTCCCTTTGATCTGTTCCATTCCTCGGTCAGAATTTCTGTGACACTCACAAATGGTACAAATGTACCAATCATTTCCGCATAGTCATTTTTAAAACCTCTTAATCATATTTAAATTAATTAATTATTTATTTGAAAAGGTTCACAAAAGATTCGGAAAAGAATAATATGTTAAAACATTGTTTGCAAAATTTATTAAAAAGTGCTGGGAAAAAGAGCTGCAAATAGTGTTTTAAAAGCTTATTGATCAAAATGACATTTCTATCTTGGAAATCCATATTTATGAATCAAATGTCTTTTAAAACATTTTGAAAGATTCATAGAATTTAATTCATATTTTTAAAGAATTAAAAATATCAATTTAAAAATATTTACTACTTTAGCCTCCGAACTTCCAAAGCGTGATTTTATTTAAAACTTGATTTGCTCATATATTAAAATCTACTAAACGAAATCTTGATTTCTTTCTTTGTTTGAAAACTATGATTAAAAGGATTTGGAATATTCTTATTTCAAAGAAATCCATCTCTGAATCCATTCTACAAATGGACTTAACTTTTTAGATACGAAATCGCGAACTGCCGTTAGCGACGCGCCTATTTTTGACTAAATTTTCAGTATTTATTTAAACTTTACTAAAACACTTTTAAATGTTTATAAAACATTTCTAGACCATATTAAACTATTTCTAAGAGGTTTAAACATTCCATATAACCATTTAATTAATATAAGGAAAGTGATTTCCTTTGTGATTTTCGACGTGTATTAAACGTGACTTGTTAATATAATTAAACAACAATATTAAAGAACCAAACATGATGATCAAAACATATTAAACATCCATTGCAAACATCTTCATCCAAAATTATAATACAAGTAAGAGTTTCTCACCTTGTTAAATGGTTAACCTAAAAATGGCTATAGCTCCGCTACGACGGACCAAAGCTTTATGGAATCGAGCCTTGGACCCTAGGGAAGTCACGGCCTAGGCTAGGAAATGATGAGGCTCAGCCAAGCAAGATGATGGAGTGTGGCCTTGAGTTTCATGGAGGAAAGAGACTTCGGATCATCATCAAATTCACAAAACTAGACATAAAAATAGGTCATTTTATCTCGAGGTTTTGTCCATTTTACTCTCTGGATTTGAAAAGGTGGTTAACATGAAAGTTGTTGGAAATCAAATTTTCTATGATTTCAGTAAAATAATTTCTTGATTTGGATTAGTTTTAAAGAAGTTATGGCCAAGAGAAGAGGAGGTGTTCTTGAATTCATAAAAATCAAACCCGAGAATGGGTCGACTTGTAACTGAATTTTCAACATGTTGCTCCAAGAATTTTGAAATGTTGTCAAAGGAAAAGTTTTTGAAAATACTTTTCTCTACAATTTGAAAAGAATAAAATCTTGATTTTGTGTTGTTTTGTGGGAGATATGATCAAAATAATAAGAGGTATTCTCAGACCTAAAATTCTGGACTCGAAAATGCACTGCAAAGAAGTGTGTTTTTGACATAGCTAAGTTCAAAATGGAAAGAAGTGGTAAACAAGAAAGTTGTAGCCACTAAAATTTTACATGGTTTGAAAAAATTAATTTCCCCATTTTATTTAGGTTTGAGGAAGTTATGGGGGAATGAAGAAGAGGGCAAAATGGTTGGGTATTTATAGGCAAGTGGAGAGATAGAAAATATATCCACCTTACATCATCCACCATCACCAACCATCATTACATCCACCCCCTCCCTACATCAGCCTAGAATAGCCAGAAACCCCCTTCTCCTATGTGCACATCACTTTAAGTCATGCATATGTTGACTTTTGCATACTTAAGTAGTAAGAAAACTGAAATATCTTAGATATTTTTAACATGTACGCATATATAAGTGTATATGTATATTTGTATGTATACATATGTTCATGTGCATGTTACGATATGTATGTGTATGTTGTATATGTGCACATGACACAAGAAAAGGCTGCAATGTTTTAATCAACTTTCGTTCGTTAAACTGTTGAAAATTGGGAAACCGATTTCCGATCACATTTTCACTTATATTTTAAATTACAAATAAATGTAAAAAAAAATTTGAAAAAAATTTCTCATCATTTTAACTAATTAAAGTGATCACATTTTATTTATTAAACCATATAAATTAATACTAACAAATATTTACAAAAATCGCTATTATATTGATAAAGCGATACGATTTTTCTTATATTTTTAAATCAAGTATATATCTTCATAAAATTATTACAAATGATTTATTATCACTTTATAAATGTTTAAAATGTATTATCATCATTTAAAACAATTATTTGAATAAATAATTAAATCTCAATTTAAATTCATAAATCTATTTTAAATTTAAGGGCGTCACTGATGATTTCATAAACACATTTTATTTTCAATAATAAAATAATCGATTTTATTGTATATACCTATTCAATTATAAAAGTAAATGTATGTATCCAGCTCTGTGAGTGACGTTTAATGATTACAGAGCTGTTTATCGATAAAACGATTTTCAGTTCCTTTTATCGATATTTTTCCAAAGTAAATATTTTTGCAAATATTTCTCCAAAATAGTTTCATTATTGTCATTCATTTCACAAAACTTGATTATTTGTTGAAAATAATCCATATTTGAATATTTAAAATAAATTAAATATTCCCAATTAAAGTGATCAAATTTTGGGTCGTAATACTTCCCCTTTAAAGAATTTCGTCCCCGAAATTACCCAAAGGTTTTGCCTAAAACATTTATTATTAAACTTACACCCGTATGATATACATTGATCATCCGTACACAATATCTGATTCGATCTTCTATTCGAATTCACAATTTTACTTCCAAACTAGTATCGATTCCCTGATCCTTTAGTGCGTACTTTGATCAGGCTTTCTGATCATAACTTTAGTTTTTTCCTTGCACAGCTCTCAAATTTGATAGAAAACTCAAGTCTCCAACAACAAACCCTCATTAACGTTCGCCTTCAAAAATCGAGTGATAAATCCCTTTTCGGATAGGTGTAAACACCTCAAAATTCTGCACTCGAATCTTAGATTAAAATCGTGCGACGAAATAATCCACGTACCTCACACACACGTATTAACATCCAAAAATCTTTATGAAGACTTTTCATAAAACTTTTATCCTTTATTCAAACATTTTTATAAAGATGCTTCTTTATATACAACTATTTGCAAACATTTCTAAGAAATAATTTAAGTTAAAGATAACTTATCTTTTATTATAATATACCTCTTATATTATAATTTGCCCCTTTTAACCAATATTAAATGCAAATACCTTTGTATTTAATAAAAATTCTTTTGTTAATCAAGACTTATTGTATTAAATAATACTCTTTTTTATTAATTATCCACTTATACAAGTTTCAATACTTAAAAGTATTTATATACTTACTCAAATGTTTTAAGTATATTTACAATTTACTTAACAAGTTTTACTTACTTTAAAATATAATCAAAGAGATTGAACCGATCATTACCAAAACATCGTTATATTAAACTCTTGTGTAAATTAAACATATAACATTTTCTATCTTTTTTATAAAAGATTCCAATACTTGTTATTATCTTTAAAATCCCATTATTAAAGATTTAAATATTCCCATAATATTTCTTCCAAAGTGTCATTCAAGGGTTTAACAACAAAAGTTGCTAAAACATCGTTTACTACAAACCCAAAACCATTCATTAATAACTTTAAACATTTCTTTTAAAGATCAAAGCATACCCATGCTTATCAATTAAGATAACATATTTTGATAAAAACTGACAACCGTCAATTAATCTATCAATTAATGATTCACATTATCCCTTTTAACTTTAGAAAATTATATAGATCGAATAACTCAAAAATGATACCAAGGAACTGGGTATCACTAATAGTATCGCATATTTCCTTAACAGGAAGGGGAATACTTAAGAGAAGGTTTACCATCTGAACACATCTCGTGCCCATTTTTAGTCACTTTCAAGCCACTCGAATTAATTAATCATAAGATTGTTTTTTGTTTTCAAAATTCCATTTTAGAAATAATACTATTATTATTCCTTTTTCAAAAATCATTGAAATTCCTTTCAAAATACCAGAATTCAAATTCTCAAAAATTCCTTTATAAAAGACGTTTTATAAATCCATTTTATAAAATCACTTATATAAAATGTGTTCATAAGATTTATTTATCTTAAATAAATTCCTTTAACTTAAACCAACATCATTATTTATCGAATACCCCATAGTCAAGTTGTGAAACTAAATTCACGAGGTGTTCGTGCTTAAACTTTTAAATTAAACAACCAATCAATCAATGATAATAGCTGAGTATTATCATTTCCTTAATCAAGTAACTATACTAATAAATATTCTATATATTCAACATATAATCCTAGGTAAAATTATTTCATTTACAAATTTTCAAAACCAAAATCATTTGTATATATCATTAACAAATACGCGTTCATATATAATATTCTCAAACTTATTCTAGGTTGTTACTAACCCTATCTCTAATGAGTTACTCATCATAGGGTATTACTATCCCTATCTCTGATGAGACTTTACCCCGCCAAAGCCTAGGTGTTCTCTCAACCTAAGCTCTGATACCAAATGTGAAGACCCGTTTCTTCGACCCTCGAAAATTGACATTTATACATCCTCGGTATTCACGTGTCGCAAATTCAAGTGCCAAAGAGGTGGTTCTTTAAGGGTAAGAAGAAAAAAAAGACAGAATAGAATCTCACACGAATTGAATAACATATATTATTTCAACATATAATATTTACAATAGAAAATTTTAAATACATTTATTAGAGTCAAATATGGATAGTTATAAATATCTGTCGTTACAAATGCGGAATACATAGTAGACAAGTGTGGTGGAAATAAGGTAATAGCCTACTAAAGAATCTTCTAACTCTATGATTCAAGCTCCATCCAGATTTCTTCTAACTAAACTTGAACTACTTGGTTGCCCGGGAAAATTAGGGCACCCAGAGTTTAAGGGAAAAGGAAAATAAACTCCGGGTCAGTCATGGGCCTGGTGTGAGAAACTCAAAATACGGATGTTTTGAAAAGAAAAGATATCTCATAAGACCACGCCACACATAAAGACCGAATGGATTTTTACCTTATGATAACCAAAAATCATTTGCTACGTAAAATCATTTGATATTATTTTTAATGACATTCTTTTGAAAACTTTTGCAAGTAAACTTATGAATCTTAATCAAAATTGTTACCATTATTAAATTCCGGATATGTTAGGCTCTACAAAAAAAACTTTTACAAGGCTCGTTCGGAGAATGGATTCCATACAATGGCAGGTAAGGGACTACTTTCCGTATAGTACATCTCTAGTAAATGTACCGAATCTCTAGAGGAATGTACCGAGGATACAGAAACAATTCTCCGCATCTGGCAAGACTGATTTATTCCTATTTGGCACTCAGACATGGCTAGGATAAAAACCGAATATGAAATCACCCCGGTCGTTACCGACCTATCTGAGACGTCTCATAGCATACACCACATACCTGAAATATAGAGGGTTATCTAGAAAGATGATGACCATACACTAATGGTAGCGAACCACATAGCCTTATGGCATATCCTGTTTAAGCTATTACCGGGTGATGAGGTCTGAGATAACTATTACTTTTCACATAGCACATTTCACTTTAAATGCCACACTACCATTCCATGATCACACAACTGATTTGTACAAATGTATAACTCCTGAGCTCGTACATCTCAAGAAAGGGTGTTAAGCTAAAATAATTTGCCTTCTCCGCCACCAAACAGATGATATGTTCATATAGATCAATCAATGTGATAAGAAATACAACGTTAGACATTCGTCCATACAAGTTGCCCAGAATAGGACAAACTGAAGGAACTCTCCTACCACATCTCGTCGGGAATCATCCCTAGGATTAGTAGCGAGCAACCCTTGCATCAAAGATCAAATGAAGATACTACTGCCACATATATATGATATGGAAAATTCCCCCCTAAGGGTCAGTGACAAGAAGCCCTTCATTTACCATCATTCCATTGTCTTTACTTTTGAACATATATTGGTTCGAAGTTTTTTCGGATAAGAATCACTCAAATCCGACCCCAGTTCCTTCAAACCAATTATCAATAAAAAGATATTAGGTAATAAGGAATATTTCTTTGATTGATTAATTTCCTTTTATCAAAATATCTTCTAGAGATATATATCTTTAAAACATTTCTTTCTGATATACAGAATCATTAAACCTCTCTTATCAAATCCTTTTTAAATTCCAAATCATTTCAATTTTTACTTCGGAAAATATTTCCATATCATTAATTTAAATCTTAATAAAGATTCCCAAATCATAATCTTTAAAACGGGTAAAAAACAATGTCATTTAAGACATCGTTTACTATAAACACAAACCAATTAATTTTAAGTATAGGAATTATATCAATTCCAAATCATTTTCATAAGTAAAATTGGAAAACATTATTGAGTTAAAAAGGGACGATAGAAATTATACTAATTCTACTCAACAGCAATTTCCGTATTTCAACCTTTACCATCCGCCGAATATCGGTGAAACCACCTTTTAAATTCACACAGATAGTACAGATTCCCTCCTCGGAATTTAATACCAAATATAAGAAGACCGTTTCTATGCAATCCAAATTTTTTAAATTTGGAAAATAATATCTTTTATACTTTGGAAAATTTTTGATCCTAGTAAATCAAATTTACTATCCCCTCCATCGGACCAGTCTAGGTAGCCAAGAAGGGCAGACAACTAGTTTCCTAAACCCAAGCCTAGAGACTACCTCTTTATCATCCATAAGTGGTCAAGTTATTTTATCAACTCTAAATCATTTAACATACTTAATTAACTGTTAATTATTTTAGAGCATCTAGGTTTTCCCTCTGATCTGTTCCATTCCTTGGTCGGATTTTCTATGACACAAACAAATGGAACAAATGTATTAGTCATTTCCGCATATTCATTTTTAAAACATCTTAATCATATTTATATTACTTAATCATATTTATTTGAAAAGGTTCACAAAAGATTCAAAAAAGAAAAATTAAGTTAAAGCCATTGTTTGCAAAAGTTATTAAAAAGTGCTGCAAATAGTGTTTTAAAAGCTTATTAATCAAAATGATTTTTCTTTCTTTTGGAACATATTTATGACTCAAATATCTTTTAAATTTTTTTAAAGAATTAAAAATATACATTTTAAAACGATTACTACTTTAGCCTCCGAACTACCAAAGCGCGATTTTGTTTAAAATTTGATTTGTTCATATGCTAAAATCTACTAAACGAAATCTCGATTTTCTTTCTTTGTTTGAAAACTACGATTATAAGGGTTCGGAAAATTCTTATTTCAAAGAAATCCTTCTTCGAATCCATTCTACAAATGGATTTAACTATTAAGACACGAAATCGCGAACTACCGTTACGCGACGCGCCTATTCTTGACTAAATTTTCAATATTTATTTAAATTTTTCCAAAACACTTTTAAATGTTTATAAAAATTTCTAAACCATATTAGGCCATTTTTAAGAGGTTTAAACATTTCATATACACCATTTCATTTCTAAAAGGAAAGTGATTTCCTTTGTGATTTTCGACATGTATTAAACGTGACCTGTTAATATAATTAAACAACAATATTAAACAACCAAACATGATGATCAAAACGTATTAAACATCCATTGCAAACATCATATCATCATCCAAAAATATAATAGAAGTAAGAGTTTCTCACCTTGGGTTAAACGATTAACCTAAATATGGCTATAGCTCTGCTACGACGGACCAAAGCTTTATGGAATCGACCCTTGGACCCTAGGGAAGTCACAGCCTAGGCTAGGAAGTGGAGGAGGCTTGGTCAAGCAAGGTGATGGAGTGTGGCCATGAGTTGCATGGAGGAAAGAGACTTTGGATCATCTTCGAATTCACAAAACTAGACCTGAAAATAGGTCATTTTCTCTCGAGGTTTTGACCATTTTACTTTCTGAATTTGGAAAAGTGGTCAACATGAAAGTTGTTGGAAATTAATTTTTCTATGGTTTTAGTAAAAGAATTTCTTGATTTAGATCATTTTTAAGGAATTTATGACCAAGAGAAGAAGAGGTGTTCTCGGATTCATAAAAATCAAACCCAAGAATGGGTCGACTTCTAACAGAATTTCGGACATGTTGCTCTAAGAATTTTAAAAAGTTGTCAAAAGAAAAGTTCTTGAAAATTCTTTTCTGTAATTTGAAAAGTAGAAACACTTGATTTTGTTTCGTTTTGTGGGAGATATGATCAAAAGAACAAGAGGTATTTTCGGAACTAAAATTTTGAGCCCGAAAATGCACTGCAAAGAAGTGGGTTTTTGACATAGCTAAGTTCAAAATGGGAAGAAGTGGTAGACAAGAAAGTTGTAGCCACTAAAATTTTACATGATTTGAAAAAAAATAATTCTTCCATTTGATTCTGGTTTGAGGAAGTTATGGAGGAATGAAGAAGAGGCAAAATGGGTGGGTTTTATAGGCCAGTTGAGAGGTAGAAAATATCTCCACCTTACATCATCTACCATCACCAATTATCATTACATCCACCACCTCCCTACATCACCCTAGGACGACTAGAAATCCTCCTCCTTGATGTGCACATCACATTCATCACTTTAAGCCATGCATACGTTGACTTTTGCATACTTAAGTAGTAAGAAAACTAAAATATCCTAGATATTTTTAACATGTATGTATATATAAGTGCATATGTATATTTATATGTATACATATGTTCATGTGTATGTTAGGATATGTATGTGTATGTTGTATATGTGCACATGACATGAAAAAAAGGTTACAATGATTTAAATCAACTTTCGTTCGTTAAACCATTGAAAATTGAAAAACCGATTTTCGGTCACATTTTCACATGTTTTAAATTACATATAAATGTAAAAAAAATTTGAAAAAAAATTTCTTATCATTTTTAATTAATTAAATTCTTCACATTTTATTTATAAAACCATATAAATTAATACTAACAAATATTTAAAAAATCGCTATTATATCGATAAAACTATACAAATTTTCCTATATTTTTAAATCAAGTATATATCTTCATAAAATTATTACAAACGACTTATTATCACTTTATAACTATTTAAAATGAATTATCATCATTTAAAACAATTATTTGAATAATTATAATAATGATTAAATCAAGAAATCTCAATTTAGATTCATAAATCTATATTTAAATTTAAGGGCATCACTGATGATGTCATAAACACATTTTATTTTAAAAAATAAAATAATTAATTTTATTTCATATTATTGTTCAATTATAAAAATAAGTATGTATCTAGCTCCATGCATGACATTTGATGATTATAGAGCTGTTTATCGATAATACGGTTTTCGGTTCCTTTTATCGATATTTTTCCAAAGTAAATATTTTTGCGAATATTTCTCCAAAATAGGTTCATTATTATCATTCATTTTGCAAAACTTGATTATTTGTTGAAAATAATCCATATTTGAATATTTGAAATAAATTAAATATCCCCAATTAAAGTGATCAAAGTTTAGGTCGTTACATAAACCAAGCTATATGCTTACTTCTTCCTTTTGGAAACTCCGACCCTCCTTGGCTGCCATAACAAGTTCTTCACCTCCATAGCCCATTTTATACATCAAAATAAATAAATCTCTAGTGGCACTCTGGACTGGTGCAAGGTCTAGGGGATTGATTCAGATGAATCTAGGGGATCTTTTAAGAAGGTGATTTCAAAGTCTAATTCTTCCGAGGTATATTCTTTTGTTTACAAATAATACATGATATGTTATGAAATAATTATAGAACAATTTTGCATAAATGTGTCTCTCGATATTATATATATATATATATATATTACATATAAATTGTTTGATGCCTTTTATTTTGATTTATTTAAAAGAAAGGTTGCTTTCCCCTTCTCCCCTTCCGAATTAGGGGCGCTCCGAGTGTGGCGGACTGTGCTGAAATTCCGGAGCACCTCGCGATTTTAGAGGCCTAAACGGCCCCGTATCGCGTCTGGCCCAACTGCAAAAACGATCAGCTGCCCCCCATGGGGTGGTTGTGGTGGGTGTCTGATCCGGTTCTCCTGTCGTATAGAATGGCTACTTCCCCTCTCGCCTTTCGAATTGGGGACACTCCAAGCGCGGCGGGCTGTGCTGAAATTCCTGGGCGCTCCACGATTTCCGAGGCTTGGACGGCCCCAAATCGCATCTGGCCCAACTGCAAAAACGATCGACTGCCTCCCGCGGGGCGGGCTTCCGATCCTCCTGATGCTTCGAACGGCTGCTTTCCCACTCTCCCCTTTCGAATTGGGGGCGCTCCGAGCGCGACGGGCTGTGCTAAAAATTCGGGGCGCTCCGTGATTTCAAAGGCCCGAACGGCTACGGATCGCGTCCGGCCCAACTGCAAAAACGATCGGTTGCCCTGGAAGGATAGGTGGGTGGTGCAGGCATCCGATCTCGATCCTCTTAACACATCGAACAGCTTCTTCCCCCTCTCGCCTTTCGAATTAGGGGCGCTTCGATTGTGGCGGGTTGTGCTAAAATTCCGGGGAGCTTCACGATTTCGGAGGCCCGGACAGCCCCGAATCGCGTCCGGCCCAACTGCAAAAACAATCGGCTGCCACCCATCGGGTGGGTAGGTGGGGCAGGTGTTCGATCTCGATCCTCCTAGCACATTGAATGGTTGCTTTCCCCCTCTCGCCTTTCGAATTGGGGGCGCTCCGAGCACGGCATGCTGTGATGAAATTCCGGGACACTCCGCGATTTCGAAGACCTAGACGGCCCAGGATCTCGTCCGGCCTAACTGCATAAACGATCGGCTGCCCCTTGCAGGGTCGGTGTGTAGGGCGGGCGGTAGATCTCGATCCTCCTGACACATCGAACGACTTCCCGCTCTTACCTTCCGAACTTGGGGCGCTCCGAGCGCGGCGGGCTGTGCTGAAATTCCGAGGTGCCCCACGATTTTGTAGGCTCGGACGGTCCCGGATCATGTCCGGCCCAACTGCAAAAACGATCGGCTGCCCACCGTGAGGTAGGTGGATTGGGCGAGCATGCGATCCCAATCCTCATGACACATCGAAAAGCTGCTTTTCCCTTCTCGCCTTCTGAATTGGGGGCGCTCCGAGCGCGGCGGGCTGTGTTGAAATTTCGCGGTGCCCCTCGTTTTCGCAGGCCTGGACGGCCCCGTATCGTATTCGGCCCAACTGCAAAAATGATCGACTACTCCCCGTGGGGTGGGCGAGCGGGGCGGGCGGTACATCCCAATCCTTCTATTGTGTCGAACGGCTGCTTTTCCCTTTTCGCCTTCCGAATTGGAGGTGCTTTGAGCGCGGTGGGATCTACTGAAACTCTAGGGCATCCCATGATTTCGGAGGCCCGGACGGCCTTGGATCGCGTACGGCCCAATTGCAAAAATGATCGGCTGCCCCCCATGAGGTACATGGGTAGGGCGGGCGGTAGATCCCAATCCTCTTATCGCATCGAACGGCTGCTTTCACCCTCTCGCCTTCAGAATATGGGGCGCTCCAACCGCGGTGGGCTGTGGTGAAATTTCGGGGCACCTCGTGATTTCGGAGACTAGATGGCCCCGTATCGCGTTCGACCATACTGCAAAAATGATCGGTTGCCCCCGCGGTTTGGGCGGGTGGGCGGGTGGTAGATCCCGATCCTCTTGACGCGTCGTACGACTGCTTTCCTCCTCTTTCCTTCCGAATTGGGGGCGCTCCAAGCACGGTAGGCTGTGCTGCAATTCCGAGGCGTCCCACGATTTCGAAAGCCCGGATGTCCCCGGATCGCATCCTACCCAACATAAAAAATGATCAACTACCCCTCGCTGGGTAGGTGGGTGGAGCGAGCGTCCTATCGCATTCGACCCAACTGCCAAAATGATCGGTTGACCCCAACAGGTTGGGTGGGTAGGCGGTAGATCCCCATCCTCCTGAAGCCTCAAACGACTACTTCCCCCCTCTCGCCTTTCGAATTAGGGACGCTCCAAGCATGGCGGGCTGTGCTGAAATTGCCAGGTGCCCTACGATTTCGAAGGCCTAGACGGCCCCTGATCGCGTCCGGCCCAACTATAAAAACGATCGGCTGCCCACTACGGAGTGGATGTGTGGAGCGGGCGTCTGATCTTGATCCTCCTGACGTGTCGAACGGCTGCTTCCCCCTCTAGCCTTCCGAATTAGGGGCGCTCCGAGCGTGGCAGGCTATGCTGAAATGCCGGGGCACCTTGCGATTTCGGAGGTCCGGACATCCCCTTATTATGTCCGGCTCAACTGCTAAAATGATCGGATGCCCCCAACGGGTTGGATGGGTGGGCCGGGCATTAGATCCCAATCCTCCTAATGCATCAAACAGTTGCTTTCCTGCTCTCACCTTCCGAATTGGAGGCGCTTCGAGCATGGTTGGCTGTGCTGATTGTTAATTCCTAAAAGGCATCAAACAATTTATAATTTAACCCATCGTCAAAATTGTTACCTAAAAGGCTAATCCTTTATTTAAAAACTTCCCTTTTTAATTCCTATACCAATTTTCCCCCTTCCTTTGCATGGTTGGGCAAGTATGTCCCTTTACATGGACTAATTTTTAAAAAAGCCTGTTAAGTAATTAACTGTATTCAAAGCTCGTTTAATTATATATTGATATCGTATATTAATACGTGCATATATAACTTTTATATATGCATACTAGCAACACCAAAGACATCAAGTAAATTAATAATTCTTTTATTAATTAACTTATAATGTTTTATAAACTAATTAAATTATGTGATCTTTTGGAGAATTTACAAACGCAGTTGTGAGACAAAGAGATGTGAATTCAGTTAGTGATTAATATTGAACGGTGCAAATATTAATGTTCACATGTCACTTAGCCAGTGGTGTAACATTTTGGCCGAATTCATCGCTTATAGATCTTTCGGTAAAATCCAATTTCTCATTTTCTTAAGTGGTACCTTTTAGTAATGGTTATACACACACATTCTCTTCGTCAAAAAACTATATCACTTTAGGATCTATGAAGTTGGTATTGGTCAAAATTCCAATATTATGCACATTCAACTCTATTAGTCCTTAAAATGTCCTTGGTTCAATATAACGTTTATTGTTAACTGTACTGCCTTGGCCAAAGATTTTTGACTTTGAGTTGACTATAGTTGACCATGATACTGACCTCTTAAAACTAAGGAGATGAATTATCTATGGAATAGTGTTTTGCTCCTAATGCTTCAACTCAGACCTAACTATAGTAACTCGATGGATCGTCATGCCATTGTTTAACTCTAATCAAGTGGAGTACTCACATTAAAGCTCCATAGTAATCTTAAGTCAAGGGAACTATGTAACATCATCACCAGAAAATTTCCTATTTGACCTAGTTATTATTAACTGATAGAAAACTCTCCGAGGAGTCATTCCGTAGTTATCCAATATGCAATGACCCGTAAATTAATCAATTTGTATTTGAATATTTAAATTATTTTTAAATATTTAAATAATGGATTTTAACAACCAAATAAACATCATTTAAATAATAATTAATGATGTTAAAATCATTTTCAAAATATGTTTACAAAAACAATTAGTTCAAATAAAAATAAAAAATGTGATCGAACAACGTTTTCTAAAATTTCGACTTTTCGATATCGGAAAGTCGTTGGAAAAGTTATGCACCCTTGTGCAACAATGCACACACATTTATATATGTTAGGATTAATAATAATAAAGCACCCTCAAATATATTAACATATAAATATTAATACTTAAGCATGGATGTGACATATTATATTATAAAAGGCATATATATACATACAAAATAAACTTATATGTATACAAATCATCTCCATACCCTAAGCACATACACATGGAAGGAGTAGAATGATTTAAGAAGGTAGGAGTGAGGGGGGTAACGTGTGCTAAGGGTGGGAGAGGCATGGTGTAGCATGCATGAGATTATATTATTTTATGCTAAGGGTATTTTGGTAAATTCTAGTTTTCTATGCTTATAAATACCACTACCTCTTTATAATTTCCACTTTACAAATCCTCCTTCTTCATTTCCTATTTCTCTCTTCATTTTCTTCATTTACATTACCATGGCTTCCATATTGAAGTTCATGGTATAAAATACTTGTTCTTCCTCTTCCATCCACTTAAAACTAGCTTATTCCTTCTTTACTTCATTCTAATTTACTTTACATTCAAAACACCACCCATAACTCCCCATTTTTCATCATGGCCATGCCCCATAGCTTCTACACCAAGCCCTAAAGCACCTCCAAGGCCCACTAAGTCAAGTCATTTGCATAATAGCGCATTGTTATAGTCACATTTGTGAAGTTAGCGCAAGTTTGGTTAAGTTAGTAAGTAATTTGGTGAGTAAAACTTTACCCTCAAAAACAAAGTTTTTAAACTATATTCATGTTTATATTAATAGCTAATTAATGCTTGTAGTATGTATTGGATGGTGTATTGGTTGTTGTTTGGTTTATGCTTTGTAAAGTTGCCGTGTTTGAAAGTTTGTAAGCATGTAGTTAGCTATATGAAAAGTTAGTGGTTAAAGTTAATATAATTGTTAGTAAATACTTATTACATGCTGTCTCATAGTAAATTACCGTGTATATATGCTCATATCCTTACTATGTAATGTTTTTTTGTAATGATAATGCCATAAACTTGTTTGTTGAGCTACCCGTATAGCGATAGTCGCTATATCGACACTTTCGGAAAATCACTTTTTATCGAAGCTGTTTGGTTTCATCTTCATGCTTGAAATTGTTTTACAAGTTAAGCAAGATTTTGATTAATGATATTTTCAAAAGTAATTAACCATTTTACTTATGATTGTTTAATTTATTAATTATTTAATCAATAAGGATTAAGGTTAACTAATTACTTAGTTTACAATGTGTTTTAAATTTAACTAATGACTTGGTTAATGATTGTTTAAATTAATTAATCATTTTATTCAGTGATGATTAAGGATAATTAATCTTTTAATAGTGATGGATTAAAGTTAATTAATCAATGAATTAATGATGTTTTTTAATTAATTAATCTTTTTAATTAACGGCTTTTCAAGTTAATCAACTTGTTTTAACTTTTATTAATTTAATTTAATTAATTATAATTAATTTTTTTAGTTAATTAAATTAATGATGCTTAAAGGTGATTAACTTCTTTCGAATTAAGGGCCATTAAAGTCAATCAATCAACTAAATTAATGGAGTTTTAAAGTTAATTAATCAATGTAATAAGGATGTTTTAAGTTATTAAATCATTTTTATAATGATGTTTTAAAGTTAGTAAACTCTTTTAACAAAGTGTTTTAAAGCTAATACTTGTAATGGGAAGCCAAGCATGAATTCGGTTTTTAAAAGAAAAAGTTTGATTCGTTTATGGAAATGAATTAATTTCCGTAAGGCGATATCACTTATATAGGAATGATTTATTTGTATGCTTAACACTAAAGGTCGAAGATGTAGACTTGTCACTCTTCCGAAAGTTAAGAAGGGTCGTGAGACATAACTTTGAGATAACACTATCGCAACTTGTCCGATATTATTGTTAACCAAGAAATAGTACAGGTTTGAATTCGATGAGTGGAGATAAGTATACAAGAATTAATTTCCATATATGATTGTTTTATATATCCTCGATAGTTAGTTTCCCAGCTATCGGTAATCTCAACTTCTTTATTATCGTCATTTTAAGACAATTTGTTGCTCCATTGAGCTTTGTTATCCTTTGTCGGAAATGACTAAACCCAAAGCACGAGAGGAAGCCAAGCTATACGGAGTTGCTCCCATTAAAAGGGTATTTTCACATCTCATCTAGTTTGAATTCGGTTGTGCACTTAGATGTGGAAATATTTGGATACTTGGTAAGGATTAGCGGGGTCCATCTTGGACGTGTCCGAGAAGTGTCATAGTGTATATGACCTTCTCAAAGTATATTACTAGAGGTATACTTTAAGAGGGGTGCACCCTCCTAGTCATTGTTGGAAATTTTCCTTTCCTTATTTGATTCAAACCTTTGAATTATTTTTCTGTAATTGTAATGGGAAGATTCAACCACTTTTCATGATGTTTAATTATAGGTTTTGTCCATTCTATCAAGTTATGACTGTAATAATGTTTTATCCATTCTGTCCAGTTTGGATTTTGTTTCGACTATTCCATTCTTTCAAATCTGGATTTTTATACTATTTTTGCCCATCATCTATGTTTGGATTGTCCTATTGTTCTTTTCCAATCTTATGTTTGGTTGTTGTTTATGTGGGAGAAAACCTGTTCCACATTAGCGGCATGGTCCCACATATTATTGTTAAATACACTCCCTTTTATTTCAAAGTTTTACTCATAGCGGACATATTGTCTGACCCGAGTTGTTTATTTTCTCTAAACTCTTGGGTACTTAATTATATTTGAGTCGTCCGAGAATAGCTGGTTTCTCTTTGGAGCTCTTTGAAGACCATGATCGAGCAAGCAGCTCCTTAGTTATTTAGTTATTTATTTCCGCTGTATGATTATGTTTGTATATTTGGTATCTGAACAATGTAAAGTCAGAATGTATAGCTGCAAATATGTTAGATGTAGTACTTTTGTTTAACTCTGATAGCTCCATGTAAGGAGTAACCTTTTGTACTATATCATTTTGTATTATATGTAATCATTCCGTTGTGAGGTTTTTCTATTCTGTCTTGTTTTGTTCTTTATTTTACCCCATAACAACTTGTCTTTTGGACGCTCGGGCAACGACACATGAATACTATGTATGTATTAACTGTCATTCCTAGGAGTCAAAAAGGTGGGTCATCACATTATAATTACAAGTACACAACCCTCTGGTTCCCCTAGTTGCCATAAGTAAAACACTGCCCAACATTTTGAGTGCATTACTAATCTGGTCTCAATGGATATATTGATATCCTTTCTCGAAACATCTCAACCAGGAATATTTAAAACAAATGTTATTTTATTATATGATTGGTTACTCATGATTGTAACTATTTGCAACTGTGACCATATAACATTTTATTTAAGGATTTTCTTATTAATATACTCTAAGTTAGTTACTTAATCAATTACATCATAATATAACAAGGTATATAACAGAAATCAAACGCCTTTATTATGAACAAGATAGATAACAAAGTTA
Source organism: Allium fistulosum (assembly GCA_030737815.1). Lineage (NCBI taxonomy): Eukaryota > Viridiplantae > Streptophyta > Magnoliopsida > Asparagales > Amaryllidaceae > Allium > Allium fistulosum. The sequence goes on along the minus strand of CM060904.1, from coordinate 337,862,926 downwards.
GATATGTGCAATGATTACAAAATTTCCCCTAGGGCATGCCCCTAATTCTTTTAGTTTAGGGTAAAGTATTACTCATATCAAGCTTTATGTCTGATCCTTGTTTTTATTATTTTTATAAACTCATGGATACTAATTCGAATAGGCTGAGTTCATAAATCATACAGGCTTATTTTGGAAGGACGAATGAAGACTACAAGGGTGAAGTAGGAGGCTTGTAGCTAGCAAAGGTTATTTTTTAGCCTACTGTTGTAAACTAGGTTATATAACTGGTTAAGTATTCATGTTTGCATCTTCTTTCTATGTCAGGTATGACACTACTATTTATGTTTCATTATATTTACCCCTATACATGCACGTTTGAGTTTATAAAAATGTAATGATATTAATGTAAAGACAATTTTATGTAATGAAAATTATTTAGTTGCGCTATTTACTTAAAGTTATGGCAAAAAAAATAATCTCTTTCTATCACCTAGAAATAATTTCAGCAATGACTGTAACATCATCGACATTCGTTTTCAGGTGTCGAAATAGTGGTTGTTGCAACAAGATCCTCATGGTATTCAAGTGTGTTGAACATATGATCTTGCACTATGGTTTACTAGTTTTTTTTAAATGGAATAATTTCATCGAAAATCCAAATCTTACGTAACATTATTGTTCACCGTATAACTTTTGTATGAGATTGAATATGGATCAGATATCCATATTGTTGTATTTTTTAGAGTTCAAAATTCATTAGACAAAACGCGTAATCTTTGGGAAATTCACACTTGAGTTTCTAAGACTCAAAAGTTTTAATGGTTGTATTATTCGGACCTTGCATAGGTCTTGAAATGACTATATGCAAAAAGATTAAGTTATTGGAAAGTACCCTTTTTTCTTTGTCAATCTATAATTCAGTTCTTTTAGTATATATTAATTTACAAACAATTTTATCAATTACATTATAGAAGATTATTATAATATTACATATGTTCTTATACTTATTAGAATGATTTATTATATTTTTCTAATAAGGCTCCCACTAGATTTTGTATGTCTTAAAAATCCTAAATGAGATGTGGGAATTTTACAAATTACTCTACTGAGAGTCATGATCCATTTATCATATTACTACAATCTTAAGGTTGCTCAATAAAATATAGTCCCCATTAATGGTAGATAAAATGTTATTAGTTACATCTAGTATATAACTCCTAACCATATAGTCTTTGCTACTAACTATGTTCATAATCCTGAGGGTGATGGATTTAAGAGTATGCCTTAGGAAAAAAGTATGAAATTTGATTATATAACTTAACTCTTATAGTGAATCTTGTTTGAAACAAAGTAGGTTTCTTGCTTTATTTTCTATTGTATATATTCTATATTAGGATGTAGTTAATGTTTTAAATATGTCAAATATATACAAGTAGAAAATCCTTAAGAAAAGTATTTAGTTGACTGTAGTTACAAATGTGTTTATAACCATGGGCGTTGATCGTATAAAATAAATACTTGTCCTCAAATATTCCTAGTCAAGTTGTATCGACAATGGGATATTGATATGTTAGTTAATACTGGTGTACATAACATTCCCCATATGATGGACGATGAATTATTCATGACCACTGAGAACAACAAGGGATTACGTACATGTAGTTGTTTAGAAAAATTACGGAACGACTAACTACGAGTTTTCTATAAGTTAAAAGTCAAACAGTAGATCTTAATTGACAATGTGTACCAGTCTTTTGACTTAAAAATACTGTGAACCTTAAGTGTCTAAACTATACCTTGATTACAGTCAATCACACAACAACGAAGATAATGTCAAGGCAATAGTTGGGTACATATCGAACCACTTGATGTGAAATTGTAACGACCCGCCATTTCGAACCATTCAAATTGACAATAAACTACACATGTCTGACTTGAATTGCTCAAAACAACATATTGTTATTTATATTTGGCAAAACTTAGCATATACAGTAAATAAATCAATCATAGAATCACAGACACGGAGTAATACAACAATACACAGTGGAATAGATAAATAGTAGTTCATGAAGCTACTACATAAACATTAGAGTCTAAAGCAAATACAACATAAGTCCAAATACAAGGAAGTCTCTAATACATAAGCAAATGACAAGTCCGAACATAAATAACTGAAAAAACTGAAAAAACTGAAAGCTAAATAGATAAAAGATAGATCTCTAAGCAAAGCTCCAAGCTCCAAAGGTGAGTCTCAAATGCTGTGATACTCAGGCTGACCCGAGCATAAAGGCGTTTGTGATTCCCATCCTTTAAGGATTAGCATTCTTATGCAAGTAAATCAACTCAAGTGAAATGTCCATGTGAAATGCAAAATAACTTAAAGGATGTTTGTGATTCCCATCCTTTAAGGATCCGTCAAACTATCTACATACATAATACAATACACTATATAGATAATGTCTATAGTAAAGTAAAATATTAAAATAGCATTAAGGCGTTACCCATATCCCTCTTAACACATTTTTATATAAATATCATAGTCTATACAGATACTGTAAGCTCTACCAAACTGGTGGGATACTGAGGGAGCACTCCATAGGAATGATACAAACCAAAGTCGTAATGGGCTCGATAAGGCATATGACGAGGCACGCAAGATAATGCCCAGGGTAGGATACTACCGTTTTGCAGAACCGAGCTGGTGGTAACGCATAGAAGCTACTACCGCCCACCTCGAGACACACTCCCACAATCAAAGGTGCACACCAATCAAATCAAAAAGTAATAGATATGGTTTCGAAGAAGCATGCTCGATCGGAGTACCGACCTCACTTCGCCCAGGTATATCTCCTGTTTTAGTCATATCAAGCTGACCCGAGGGGGTCAGGGCTACGTTTATACCTCATACAGTAGCATTCGCCAAACCATCCTACTTCGTTCTGGATTCTCCACCACATGCACAATTGTTAAAGTGGTTTTCGGTATTGGCAGAGAGTATGACAATATCTGATCCCGGTCTGTTTAACAACCAAATGCTTATTTCACATCGTGGTCATTTTATAAATTACCTTTATAAACATTTAAATAAAATCTCAAATTACAAATTTTAAATCAAAATCAAAAATTAAATATCAAACTTCAATTATATTTAATTTTGAAAATATTCACTTAATCACTTTTAATTAAATCAAATTATAAAATCATACCTTTAAAATCTCAAAATAATAAGTTTCAAATCAATTTTTATTTAAATTCAATTCTTAAATAAATTAAATTACAAATCAACTTTTATTTATTAAAGTCATTACAAGATCTATTTTAAACTATTAACATAAATTTAAATAAATATTTAAACATATTATATATATATATATATTAGTTAAATTAAATTTCTATTGAATTTTATTATATTTAATACTATTAAATTAAATATTATTTTATATATTTTATTTTATATTAAATCTCATCTTATATATTTTAAAAATAATAAAGTTATAAGTAAAATCTTAAAATTTTCATTTTCAAAACTTAACTTAAAATTTAAAATTTCCAAAACATATAATTTAAAAATCTAAAATTTTCACACATATTAAAATAAAATCTTTATGTTATATTTTTAAAATCAATATTTATTAAAACACATATATATTTTTCCAAAATTTTGGAAATCATTTTTAAAAATAGACCAATGGTGTCCGTATATAGTTTTCTATCCTATGGTCAAGTATTACAGATAAAAGTCAGGTACGATTGAATTTAGAAATAATAAAAGCTAGTGGCCATTTGTTTTCCTTCGGTGGATAAATGAAAGGACACAGGGAAACCCAAAAGGCTCAAAATGGGTACTGATACGGCTAACCGTTTCACAGATTTCGCCCTGTATCGGACGCCGAAATACACAAATAAATATACTTATGGAGATCAGCACGATGAGAAGAACAAGATGGTACATAGATACTAGGGACAAGGCCTTCCTATCAAAACTCCATTTTCACTGCCAAAAAATGCTGATAAATCGCCGAAAATAATTTAAACGGTGCTAGAGCAGTCCAAATTTGGCGAAACGAATTACAACGTCTAGCTCAGAAAATGGTCTACATTTTTCTTATGCAAAAATATTTAGGTTTCGAAAATATTTTATTTCCATCAAATTTTAACAGATTTTAAAATAAAAATTTCATAACTGAACATACTTACATATTTTCCGATAGAAATCTTCCACTTGCTATGTTAAAATAGACGTATCCCAAATATCAAATTTTTGTTGCAAAATTTTTATTGTTTATTTTCATGAAAATTTTAGTTAATTACATTATTTAAATCGTTAAAATTTCCAGGTCATTACACTTTCCCCCACTCAAAAATTTGTCCTTGAAAAGGAACGAGATAGGAGAATAGAAGCAAACAAAAAAATAAGATAGATTTAAAACGAGTAGTACCTGAGATAAACAATTCAGGATTCAAAGCACGCATGGACTCCTCAGTTTCCTAGGTGCAATCCCGATCATCTGTACTCCACTGTACTTTGACCGAACTGAAAGATTTCCTCCTAAGCTGCTTCGTACCTCTATCGACAATACGAAGTGGCTTCCTCTCGATAGTGAGATTTGGCTCGACATCCAAATTCTCTAACAAAGCAGGCCGAACAATCAAGGATGGATCATGAAGGTATTTGCGAAGGTGAGATACGTGAAACACGTTATGCACACTAGATAGCTTCTCTGGCAAATCCACTCTATAAGCTAAAGGACCAACCCTTTCCAGGATGCGGAAAGGATCAATGAATCTAGGAGCAAGCTTCCCTCTCCAACCAAAGTGAACCACATTCTTCAATGGCGAGATCTTAATAAAGACCTGATCACCCACTAAAATTTCAAATCCCTCCTTCGCCTATCAGCATACTTCTTCTACTTATCCAGAGCAATCCTCATCTTCCTCCTAATCTCCTCAAACTTCTCAGATGCTTCTATAATCATATTAGGCCCAAGAACTAAACGATCATCAGATTCAATCGAGCAAGATGAAGATTTGCAAGATTGTCCGTAAAGAGCGGCAAACGGAGACATCTCGATACTTGCCTAAATTCACAAGAAATGGATTTAATTGATTTAAGCCTAAGATGATTTAAATTCCAAAATAAAGTTATACCTGATAGCTGTTATTATAAGTGAATTCGACGAGATGAAGATGATCTTCCCAAGATCCTCCATAATCAACAACACCAGCACGAAGAAGATCTTCTAGAATCTAATTAACCCTTTCCGTCTGACCATCGGTCTGAGAATGGTAAGTAGTACTAAGGTTCAAACAAGTACCTAAAGATTCCTGAAAAGCTTTCCAAAATTTGCTGGTAAAGATAGGATCACGATCACAAACAATGCTAGATGGAACACTATGGAGTCGGACAATCTCTGTCATATAAACCTCAACTAAGCTCGAAGCAGTTCGATCGACTTGACGGGGATAAAATGAGCAGATTTGGTCAATCGATCGACAACTACCCATATACTCTCGTTACCCTTCTTGTCCTCGGTAATCCATCAATAAAGTCCATAGAAACCTGATCCCACTTCCAAATGGGAATCTCAAGGGGTTGCAGCAATTTGGCGGTCTTCTGGTGATCAGCCTTAACCTGTTGACAAATGGCACATCTACTAACATAAATGGAGATATCCCGCTTCATACCACTCCACCAATACATCCTCTTCATATTCTGAAACATCTTCGTGACACTTGGATGGATAGAGAGTCTGGACCGATGATTTTCCTAAGTACCTCTTGCCTTAAACCGTCGACATGCGGAACACAAATTCGGTTATTAATCCTCAGAACTCCATTTTGATCAATATGTGCTCCTAACTCACTCTGGTTATCACCTTCCCTATTCCAAATATTCTCCTTCATGAGCTTAAGCATCTCATCTTCATCCTGCTTAGCTATGATACGATCCATAAGAGACGAAGAAGCTACAATCAGACATAACATGGCTCTCTTCCGACTTAAGGAATCGGCCATAACATTGGCTTTTCCAGGAGTGTAGTTGATGTCGAGGTCATAAGATGCTAAGAACTCAAGCCATCTAACCTGCCTCTGGTTCAAATCCTTTTAGGTGAAATTATACTAAAGCGACTGATGGTCCGTAAAGAGCTCAAACTTAGTTCCCAAAAGGTGGTGCCTCCATAACTTCAAAACAAGCACAACAGCAAACAATTCCAAATCATGAGTGGCATAGTTGGCTTCATGGGGCTTCAACTGGCGACTGGCATAAGCAATGACATTCCCATCCTGCATCAAGACAGCACCCAAACCTTCTCGAATGGCATTAGTATAAACTGATAATCCTTCACTCCCATTCGAAACGGTGAGAATAGGAGCAGAGGTAAGCTTTTACTTTAACTCATTAAATGCTGCTTCACACTTATCACTCCAAATAAACTTAGCATTCTTATGAGTCAAAGCAGTAAGAGGTGCAGCTATTCAAGCAAAATTCTCAATGAATCTCCGAAAATAACCGGCAAGGCCCAAAAAGCTACGAATATCGGAAGGAGTCTTAGGTGTCTCCTAATCCTGGAAATAGAATAAGGATGAATGAGCTCAAAAGAAGATTAGATAATTAAATTACAAAAGAGGAAAGGTGGATAGACTTACATTAATCGCAGTGACCTTAACCAGGTCAACCGTGACTCCATTTTCAGAGACAATGTGCCCAAGAAAATGGACTTCATCCCTATAGAAATGGCATTTAGAAAATTTAGCTTTCAAATGATGTCTCCCACCAGTTTTGAGAACACGACTCAAATGAGATTCATGCTCCATCTCGGACTTAGAAAAGATGAGAATATCATCAACGGAAACTAGGACAAACTTGTTGAGAACATTGTGGAATACGCGATTCATGAGATCAACGAAGAAGGCAGGAGCATTGGTTAATCCAAAGGGCATGACAAACCATTCATAGAAACCATTCACGGTTCAGAAAGCTGTCTTGGGAATGCTCTCCACAGCTACCTAAAGCTAGTGAAAACCGATGGCAAGATCAAGCTGAGAGAATACTTTAGCTCCGTAGAGCTGATCGAACATTTTATTGATACGAGGCATAGGATATCTATTCTTAAGAGTAAGCTTATTTAGCTCTCTATAATCAACACACATCCTCAAGGAACAATCAGATTTGGTGACAAAGACCACAGCTGCTCCCCATTCATAAAAACTCTGCCCAATCAAACCCTTAGAGAACAAGTCTTCAATCTGCTTCTTTAACTCGACTTTCTCTCTAGGTGCTATCCGTCTGGGAGGAAGAACAACAGGTCGGGCTCCAGGAATAAGATCGATGCATAATTCAATTTCCCGCTTGGGAGGTAGAGAAGTGATTTCATAAAAAACATCAGGATAATCACTGACTATTGGGGTGGAGTCAAGATCACTAGGCTAAGAATCAAGCAAAAAGATAAAACTACCTGCATAATCCTGAGGCATTCGACATTCGATCACAAGAGAAGTACAATGGTCGTCTACTAAAGAAACAGTTCGGGCTTTGCAAGAAATAATTGCATCATAACACTTTAACCAATCACCCTAAGTCAGATATCAAATGCATCAAAATCGAGGACATAGAAATCTCCGATGAATGGACGCCTCTTGTAAAGGAGTTTCACCCCTTTACCAATCATACTAAGGTTGGCGGGACCGCTGAAGGGATTAGTAACATATAAGGATGAAGTTGCCAATTGAGGTTGCAAGATGTGCTCAAATTTATTACAAAAATCAACAGAAATAAAACTATGGGATGCTCCAGTATTAAAACAAACACAAAAAGGAAAATCATGCAAAGTAAAGGTTCCCTAAAGAGTACCTTGGGTATCACTAGCAGAAGGAGGAGTGCAAGAGGTCATGGCAAAGACTCCAGAGGTCTTGCCTCTCTACTGAGTGGGACAATCCTTCTTGAAGTGTCCAGGCTGCAAACAAATGTGGAAAAGGTTGTTCCTGGTCATCTGGGCTAGAGGAATAGCGGCACCGGCAGAAGATGGACAGCTGTTGGCATAATGATCCTTATGGTCGCACTTGAAACAAGTGATGGAAGATAAGTCAAGCGGTTGCCTCTGAGAGGAATATCCAATACCCTGAGAATCCTGCCATTTCTTCTTCTGTTGATGAAAGTTGGGTTTTCTCTTCTTCGAACTGCTGGAATTTCCCTGAGATGCTGACACAGCCTGCTTTCCTTTGGAATTAAGGTTCTCAAATCTAGTGGCCATATCTATAAGAGAAGTGAAGGTGCCATAAACATGACTAATCAAACGATCATAATACTCCAGGCGAGCACCATGGATAAACTTCTCATTCTTCTTGAGTGAGGTGTCGATCAAGCTGGCCCCAAACTTAGATAACTCATTAAACTTCCTCTCATACTCTTCAAAAGTCATATCCCCTTGCTCAAGGTCCATAAATGCCCTATATAACTGAGACTTGCCGGATTTGGGCATCCACTTAGCCACAAAAGCATCCCTAAACAACTGCCAAGTGATATTAGCCTCGACAGTCTGAGCGGTAACTGACTCCCGCCAATCCTGAGTGGACTCGTGCAACTGCCAAGTAGTTAACTGACGCATCTGAGCATCTATGATCTCAAGTCCGGTGAAAATCCTCTCTAAACTCTTCGGCCACTGTTGAGCCTCAATAATACTCTCTACTTCAGTGAACTTGGTACCTCCAAGCTGAGAGTACTCCTTATAAAGAGTGGTGAACTTAATTTACTGAGTTGGTGGAACGGGTGCAACAACTAGTGGTGCGGGGGCATTTCCATGACCCCTACCTCAAATGTTCCTACGGTTACTCATCTAGAAAAGACAAGAATGAATTTTAGAACAAAGGTAAAGTTCCAAAATTCAAAGAAAATCCTAATCAAAGAGGATCCTAACTAAGAATTTCAAGCTCGAACGAAGATGATTCTATAATTAATTCTACTCATTCTAGGATATTACTACCCTATCTCTAATGAATTTTTACTTCATAAGCTAAGTTTTGCCTTAACCCAAGCTATGATACAAACTGTAATGACCCGCTATTTTGAACCATTCAAATCGACAATAATCCATACATGTCTGACTTGAATTGCTCAAAACAATAGATTGTTATTTATATTTGGCAAAACTTAGCATATACAGTAAATAAATCAATTACAGAATCACAGATACGGAGTAATACAATAATACGCAGCGGAATAGATAAATAGTAGTTTATGAAGCTACTACATAAACATCAAAGTCTAAAGCAAATACAACATAAGTCCAAATACATGGAAGTCTCTAATACATAAGCAAATGACAAGTCTGAACATAAATAACTGGAAATAACTGAAATAACTTAAAGCTTAATAGATAAAAGATATATCGCCAAGCAAAGCTTCAAGCTCCAAAGGTGAGTCTCAAATGCTGTGATACTCAGGCTGACCCAAGCATAAAGCAAAACACAAAATTCTCGAGTCAGGATTAACATTCTTATGTAACTAAATCAACTTAAGTGAAATATCCAAATGAAATGCAAAATAACTTAAAGGATGTTTGGGATTCCCATCCTTTAAGGATTCGTCAAACTATCTACATACTTAATATAATACGCTACATAGATAATGTCTACAGTTAAAATATTAAAATAGCGTTAAGGCATTACCCATAACCCCCTTAACACATTTTTATATAAATATCGTAGTCTATACAAATACTGTAAGCTCCACCAAACCGGTAGGGTACTCAAGGAGCACTCTATAGGTACGATACAAACCAAAGTCATAATAGGCTCGATAAGGCATATAATAAGGCACGCGAGGCAATGCCCAGGGTAGGATACTTCCGTTTTGCAGAACCAGACTGGTGGTAACGCGTAGTAGCTACAACCGCCCACCTTGAGACACACTCCCATAATCAAAGGTGTGCACCAATCAAATCATAAAGTAATAGATATGGTTTTGAAGAAGCATGCTTGATCGGAGGAGCGACCTCACTTGGCCCAGGTATAGCTCTTATTTTAGTCATATCAAGCTGACCCGAGGGGGTCAGGGCTGCAATCATACCTCATAGAGTAGCATTTGCCAAACCATCCTACTTCGTTCTGGATTCTCCACCACGTGCACAGTTTTTAAAGTGGTTTTTGGTATTGGCAAAGAGTATGACAATATCCGATCCCAGTGTCTTTAACAACCAAATGCTTATTTCACACCATGGCCATTTTACAAAATTACTTTTATAAACATTTAAATAAAATCTCAAATTACAAATTTTAAATCAAAATCAAAAATTAAATATCTAACTTCAATTATATTTAATTTTGAAAATATTCAGTTAATCACTTTTAATTAAATCAAGTTATAAAATCATACCTTTAAAATCTCAAAATTAATAAGTTTCAAATCAATTTTTATTTAAATTCAATTCTTAAACAAATTAAATTACAAATCTACTTTAATTTATCTTCCAACTTTTATTTATTAAAGTCATTATAAGATCTATTTCAAATTGTTAACATATATTTAAGTAAATATTTAAACATATTATATATATTAGCTAATTAAATTTTTATTAAATTTTATTATATTTAATATTATTAAATTTAATATTATTTTATATATTTTATTTTATTTAAATTTTTTTATTTTATGTTAAATCTCATCTTATATATTTTAAAAATAATAAAGTTATAAGTAAAATCTTAAAATTTACATTTTCAGAACTTAACTTAAAATTTTAAATTTCCAAAACATATAATTAAAAATCTAATTTTTTCACACATATTAAAATAAAATCTTTATATTATATTTTTAAAATCAATATTTATTAAAACACATATATATTTTTCCAAAATTTTGGAAATCATTTTTAAAATAGACCAACGGTGTCCGTATATAGTTTTCTATCCTATGGTCAAGTGTTACAGATATTTATCATTTCAACCCGCAATAATTTAAAATTTATGGGTACATATCATTTCAAACCATAATCCCAAAATTCAAAAAAAAAATCAGTAAAATCGCTCGGGTTTATCATTTCAACCCATAACGATTTTCCCTAATCTATAAAATTATTCGGGCATGTATCATTTCAACCCATAGTGATTTTTCCTAACTAACAGGTAACTTGCAGTGTGAGAACAATAGAAATATAACATAAAATGATATAACATATCAATGACAAACATGTATTATAATTAACAATTTAAATATAATGTATATACCAACATGTTATGGTGTCATATGTCAATTAACATAAGCGAACAATTTAAAATAATGACATATCATATTCAACGATATAATCACTAACCAATTCAAATTTAACAACATATTTCAATCGTCATTTCATGTGAAATAAATTTACTAAACATATGAATGTCAATCGTGAGTGATCACTCACCTTTTGTGGCTATGAAAACAACGAGAATAAGAGGCAAACAGACATGGACACGCACTAGTGCACTAAGTGGGCAAGCGTACGCTAACCGGACAGCAAGACAAGAGACAAACTGCTGCGATACGGATCCGGACAGCGGCAAAGCAAATAACTGTTGTAATTTCCGGACAGCGAGCGCACAAGGTGACAGTAGCTGAGAGCAGCTACTGGACGAGTTAGAGAAGCGGAGGAGTACAACTACGCCTATGCGCGAGCACAGCAGTAGGGAAATAGCGGCACAAGGCAGTGAGGAGAGGCGAAGGGTTTCTGGCAGTGGATGGCAGAGCAAGGGGGGCTGCTTGGGTTCCGCTGCGGCAACAGATGTGAGAAATGCGGATTACAAATCTTAAGGCTAGAATTAACACTAGAGGGGGTGGTAGTGTTTTAAGGAATTACTAATTCTTTTTTGAGTTTATATTAATTTGAACACAAATGTATGCAATATTCAAACACAGATATGATCACAGAATCAAACACAGATGCAAATATAAAGTAAAAGCAATAAAGGAAAGAACACACCAGATTTTATACTGGTTCGGAGTTACCCTACATCCAGTCCCGCAACACGTACGAATTTCCTTTCAAAATCAATTCTTACAATTACACCCTCGATTTCAAGGCCACGAGGTACACCACTCCAGATTCACAATCCTCTGGGTAGAGATACTTGATTTTACGGGACACACGTTCACCCAATTGATTTCCTAGGCTACAATCACACCTTCTCTCACTTGATTGATTTTCCAGGCTACAATCACAGCTTTTCTCGCTCGATTGATTACAAAGAAGCCTATAACTCTGAATAGCACTGGGATCTTGTTGAGATAGTGATAGAGAATCAAACCAGAGATAATCTAGTTAGATTCAATGGAAATTTCGGCAGAGTAATAGTAAAAATGTATATAAAGAAATGTGGAAGAAGAAGAGAAGCGAAATCAGAAAATTATGAATATAAATTCGTTAAAAACGTCCCCTATTTATAGTAGAACAACAGCCATGTCCATTCATAAAAGGTTATGACGAATAGACACTTCTTTTGAAATTCAAACTTTTGAAATTCAAACTTTTGAAGTTAACTGACACCATGTCGACAAGGGTCCCTAGGGGTTGTCGACATGCCTAAGGAATTTTTGATAATTTGTTTTTCTTTGAAAATAAATTTCATCTTGTATTAACACTATTTTAAACTTTATAAATATACTTTACTATAGTTAAAATACCTAAATAAGTATAGAGAATAATATTTTGATATATATAAAATTTTACTATAATTTCATATTTAAATCTAAGTATAAATATTAAAATTTAAATATATAATAGTTAAAAGATAGTTTAAAATCAAGGATAATTTGATATTGAAAATAAAGATTATTTTGAGGCTAAAATATTTAAAACCAGGATAGATGTTTTTTTTTTGGATTTTAAAAGGAAGATTTAAAAGTCATTTTGAAAACAAGATATAATTTTGGTAAAAACATTTGAATAAAAAGTTAGTGGATACAAAACAATGTTCCACTAGATTTTTCGTAGGTTCCATCCTACTTAGGGTTCCATCCCTTTAACAGGCTCGAAGTGGATTCCATTCCACGAATAAAATGGATTTTAAGATGTCAGTGCTTTTCTAGGAGTTTTAACATAATTCTAGACTCGATACTTGTCTTGTACTATTGAAATTTTGAACTCTTGATAATCTTGATACTCATGAGTCTTGAATCTTGATGTCTTCAATCTTGAGTCTCTATACTGTACAGTCTTCATTCTCAGTACCTGCATGTTTATATCATGCATATACATATATATCTAAACTATAATGTTAGTATTTATATTTTATAACAAGTCCTAAGGTTGTTGTCATCAAAACCATTCTTTTCAAGGACTAACAACATAGTGGAGGCGGAGGGAGGTGGCTGCGATGGAGCAAGGTGAGATGGTTTGGTAGAGGGAAAGAAGAAAGGGAAAGAGGCGGGAGGGTCTGGTCGAGCAAGGCGGCTAGGTTGCACGGAGCGAGGAGAAGTGGTGTAGGCTGGGTTCTGGGAAGCGGGCTGGCTACTGGAGGTAGGAAGGCTAAGGGTGATGAGGCTGAAGGTGATGGGTTTGAGTAGAGGTTGTGGGTGGAGCAAGGAGGATTGGCGGTAGAGTAGGGGAGGACTGGCGGTCTGTGGAGTAGAGGGTGGAGGTAGGTGTTGTGTGCTGTGCTCGGCTGTGGGGAAAATGAGGTTGGAGAAAGTAGGGTGCTGCGGTGGGAAGAGAAGGAGTTGGTGTGAGCAGGTTTTCTCAAATATATCCAAACATAGTTTTTTTTAATCTAATGCATGAATCAGAAACGAAGAGAAAGGAGGGGGAGTAAAAATGGCAGCATATATATCAACCAGTGGGAACAATAAAAGTCAGGTATAATTGAATTTAGGGAATAATACAAGCTAGTGGCCATTTGTTTTCCCCCGGTGGATAAATGAAAGACACAGGGAAACCCAAATGGCTCAAAATGGGTACCGATACAGCTAATCGTTTCGCAGATTTCTCCGCGTATCGGACGCCGAAATACACAAATAAATATACTATAGAGATCAGCGCGATGAGACGAACAAAATGACACACATATACTAGGGACACGGCCTTCCTATCAAAAGTCCATTTTCACCGCCAAAAAATGCTGCTAAATCATCGAAAATAATTTAAACGGGGCTAGAGCAGTCTAAATTTGGCGAAACGAATTATAACATCTAGCTCAGAAAATAGTCTACATTTTTCTTGTGCAAAAATATTTAGGTTTCGAAAATATTTCATTTCCATCAAATTTTAACTAATTTTAAATTAAAAATTTCACAACTGAACAAACTTGTATCTTTTTTTTGATAAAAATCTTCCGCTTGCTATGTTAAAATAGACGTATCCCAAATATCAAATTTTTGTTGCAAAATTTTTATTGTTTATTTTCATGAAAATTTGAGTTAATTATGTTATTTAAATCGTTAAAATTTCTGGATCATTACAGAAATACTATTCAAGAAAAGGATCGTCGCCTTCGGATAGAAGGTTGTTAGTATAATCGTAATTGCTAGTCGAAGTCTTTAGCCAAAGCAAACTAGTTAATTGATAATTGGTATCAGATATAACCCTAGACTTTTATGTTAAACTTCACATCAAATATGAATATTATTAGAGTTTTGACAATTGACCGAGCTAAAAATATGTAAGTGATATAGCGATGATGAAGAGAAAACATGCATAATATATTGTTGCTTAGGGGTGTCACTTTAAAAGACAAGAAATTTGATTTTATGAGTTCCAAATTATTCCTTTAATTTAAGGGCGGTTCTTTATTTGAAAGGAAGTAGACTACTCAATAATTTCACATTTTAATTGTATTTTGTCGTAAATAATAAATTCAGAAAGTTCAAAAGTGAAAGTAAAAAATGAATTAATAAAGTCCTTACTGGATGGAGAAATTGAGTTTTCATCTAGTTAATTTGTAGGATGCTTCAGCAAATTCTGTAAATGGATTAATATTTAAATATTATTGAGGGTTGAGTTCACATTTAGGAGTTATAAAACTACAACTCTCAGTTTCTTCAAAATAATTTACAAAAATTATAAATTACTATTATTATAGAGAATTTTATTTTATTATTATTACTTAATTTTAATCGGGGGCTAAGAAGTAATTGATAAGTATATAATTGTTATATATTTATTTAACTATTATATAGGTCAAAAAGAATATTTATTGAATAATAACTATTTTATGGTAGTTGAAATTATTGATGTTGATTAATAATTAGAGGACTAGGCATATTGATAACAGATAAATTATTTATTAATATAATTGGGTTATTGAACATAATTAACATATAAAGTCCGGCCTTGTGGAAATGTATTAAGAAGATACTTTTAGCATTTAATGCTATAAATAAATCCATCGAGCCTCTATTTAGAATGACAAAATAAGTTTTCATCGTTAAGTTAAGGAAATGTTATCCTAGAGACTAAATTGATAGTTTAAGGTGTAATAAATTGGTTGGATTATCGAGTAATTTTAATTTCTTCAATCATGTCTTCCGTCATAAATATTTTTCAAAATGAAGCTAAAAAATATAAATTTTCTTTGTAAAAAGGAGAAACCCTCTATGCGTGTATGTACTCATGTTTATCAAGTTGATGACAATAGATGAAGTAACCTCATATGACAATGATATGCTCGACACGGCTTGGAGAGTGACTTGAGACCATTGGACCCATTCTCGATCATTTCGGTAGCAGAAGTGCAAACAACACCATAATCTAACAGTGCATGCTCTACATAATCCAATAGTGAATTATACACTTATTTCTAATAATATGAATTAAATATAATAATATTAATATTATCGTTAAATATTTAGAACCAACACTGTTAATCAAAACTAATATATTAAAACATTATTTATTTGATTCGAATATATGACATTTGAATTAAAATGAAACATAATCATTTAAATTTATAACAATTATTTATGAAATATTAAATTTGAATATGTGCTATTTGAATTTATCTTAAAATTATTTGATTAGTTGTTATGATTTGAATATTAATTTTTCAAAACTTAAATTTATGTACATACATATATTATGTATGAAAATTATTTTATTATTTAAATTTATCTTTGGATATATGTTATTCAAACTGATAATAAATTATTTCATTAAATATATTTAAATAAACAATAACATTGGAAATTAAATTAATAAAATGAAACTTCAACTAAAATTGAATTCACATCAAATTTATCTAATAAAGACGTTAAATATGATTTAATGTTAATAACATTATTCATGACAACACTATAAAAGATCTAATGCATAATGAATTTTTTTTAAATTTGTCATACTGTCTGATGTACCTAATCCAACAATGATATCAGAGTTTGCATTGTGTTATTATGAATAATATATTAAATTCGAATTTAAAATTAGTTTAAATTTTAGTTTATAAAAGTAATGAATAAATTCAAACTACTGTATTCAGAAAAGTTATAAATAAATTAATTTAAATTGTTTTAAACTAAAATAAGATTTATAGGGGTTAAGAATAAACTTTAGAATTTTTATAAATTTGTGTTCATAAAGGTTGTAAATAAAAAAATATAGTTTTAAAATTTTAATTAATTAAACTTATAAATAACTAAAATTTTAAATTGTTTTCAATTTAAAATTTAAAGACTATAAATAAATAAATTCAAATTATTTTAAGTTCTAACATGACATATAAATGTTATAGTTCATAAAAGGTTACAATAACATTGCAATATTAATTAATAATACTATATACATAAACATAAGACTTAATATTATATTATAAATGTTATATTTATGTTAGAGAGTCTAATATATTGTATATACATAAAATAATAAAATTTAAAATTTTAAAATCAAATTAAATCCAATAAAATGTAATAAGAAAATGCATATTTATATAATTGTGTATATATAAAATGAGAAATGATGTGAATGAGTGTGGTGGATACTCATTATTCCTTATAGATGATGACACTTATCATTATTATTTTGAGATTACGAATCAGAAATATTGCTGCTCTCTGCTATTTATAATATAAATAGTGTGTTATATATACTAATGGCTGTTGAGCACCCTCAAGCCATTAAATATTCATAGCGATGTTTATATTGTTCCTTGATTAGTAAGAACATTTTGTAATTTTGTTAAGCACCCTTAAGGTTTACAAAATTTTCCTCAAACAATCATGAAATGATGTGTAATGATTACCTAATGTATTTTATGTCTTGTTGAGCACCCTCAAGGTCATAAAGATGATTAGGAGCAAAGAATATATGGTTATGAGTTGTATACAAGATATAACTAACAACTTATTATTATTGTTTATGGGAATTATAATTTGTTGAGCGTCCTCAAGGTTGGAGTAAAACGATAAATGGATCCTAACACTCACAAGAAAAATTTATAAAATTCCCATATAATTTGTAAGGTTTTAAGAGATGTAAAATTTGGTGGGAGCCTTATTGGAGAAATATAATAAAACATTCCAATAAGTATAAGAACTTGTGTAATATTACAATAGTTTACTTTGATAAATTTATACAGCTAATGTAATTGATAAAATAGTTTATCAACTAGAATATAATAAATGACTGAATTAAAAATTGATGAATAAATTTAATAATTTATTTACCAATAAATTAATTTTTTGGTCACTTTGAGATCTATGCAAGAACCGAACAACACAATCATTAAAACTTTCTAATCTTGGTAACTTAAGTGTGAATTGGCTTGATAACTTAAGTGTGAATTGGGTTGAAACTTAAGTGTGAATTGGCTTGAAACTTAAATGTACATTTCTGCACTTTACATACTGTGCCTATTTATGTATGTATATAGTTCGACTGCTTCTATTGTTATTTCCTATATTTTGTACTTCTGTCTCTATGCAATATGTTAATTTACCGCAACTCTAGTCATGTAAATAATATTCCTGCGGTTTCTTTAGTATATTTTGTTGCTTAGCTCTATTTGGCATAATAGAACTGTGATTTCAGCCAAGTCTACGGCTATTCTTGTTCAAGCTCGGTCGAGTTCTTTTCGACCAAGTGTTGTCGTATATGCCTGTAACAACCCGAATTTTTGGGTTGTTTAAATAAAATAATGAATGATTTAAATTGGAGGATTTAAATCATTAATTTGGAGTTTGTATTCTTTTTATAAAAGATAATTTGTTTTATAATGAGTAGTTCTAAATAATTGTAAAGTTAAGAAATTTGATCGCTCAAGCTTTGAAATCATAGGATCTAGAATTTAAATTAAAAAGAAAATAATTAGTTGATTTGAATCTTTTATTTAATAAAATAGATCTTGGAATTTGTAGGCTTCTTTTAGTAAGTTGTCCATGTTTCAAATTCATTTAAGAAGTTATTTTATTTATGTTGGGCTATGGTAGTGTTTCAAACACTTAACATTTTATTTCATGAAACTCTAATAATAAATAAATAAAATGAGAATAATTGTTTTGGTTATTTTAGGTAATTTAGAGCTAAAGCCTAAATAAGATACTAAGGTGAGAAATTCTCCTTAGCAGTATTCAGTAAGTTCATCCTCTAAGTCAGTACACTGAAAAGCAAAAGAAAACCAAGCTTTCTCTCCAAAACCTAGAAGGAAATCAACAAATTAAAATAGAAATAAATTGCTAGAAATTCCAGAAAAAAATCAAGGTAATTTTTTGTAACCTATTTTACCTCTTAGATGGTTTGATTTCAGTTTTTACAGTGGTTAATTACAGTTGTTGTTTGTTTTGGGTTGAGATTATTTCTAGGGTTTGTCGATTCTTAGTCGTGGCTGCTGTAGTAGTATTTAACTGCTGAATTGAAGGGAACAAGTGAGTTAATTCTTACAAAACCTATCTCTAAACTTCTAATGCCATGTGGTTAATTTTATATAAATGGTTGAGATATTGAAATGTTGATTCGCTATTCTATGGGTAGCAAGCCTGTAATTTGTTCTCTGCCTAAACAAATTTACCATCAATGACACTTTTACAGTAACTCTAAATCCCATCTCACCTTTTACAATAGTATCACTACATATATTGGTTTATGTAGTGCATGCATTGACTAATGGGCTTAGAATTGTAAAACTATGGTCGCCGGAAGGCTAAGCGAGGAAGATCGGACTACTACCTGAAGCACGCACACTTCCGGCAACGGAACCAGTCGATCGGTGGTTAAGCATCGATCGACCGGTTAGCAAGCCTGGGCATGGGCTTCAGGCTGCTGCTCTCCTTGCATGCTTTATGTGTTTTTGGCAATTTCCTTTGCATTATGTTTTGCTCTTTCTACTTTCTCTTGTGCTGATTTATTGTGTTGTCGAGCCTTGATTTACCGAGTTCTATTGCCTATTTCATGTTCGGATTTATTTCTTATTTGCTTTCAAGATCATGGAAAATTCACTCTATGGGAATACTTATATATCCCTATCCTATATATATAATACTAAGTGTTCACAAAGGAATGTTGTGGGAAATTATTTGTGAAAAGAAATATAGTTTTCATACTAGCTTTGCCAAATATATACATATACATATACATATACATATACATACATACATACACACACACACACAAATATATATATATATAGTAATAAAAGATTTATCAATAGTGGAGTTCTTAAGTATATTATAAATGGAGATATTGATTCCAAATTACTTTTATAAGGCAAAACACTTTCCATGGAGTTTTATATATACACAAATTATGTCAATTCAAGTTTATTGTTTATTTTATTAAGTGTTAAATATTTCTATCGTATTTTTATAAGTCTTTTGGATGAATTTGAAATATTCACTTTCAAAACTAGTAACTCATATTGATTTATTATGTTGTTTAGACTTTGGTTATCTTATGCTATTTTGGGCATTCTTGTGTGATTTTTTGGGTTTGTTATTTCCTACGATTTCTTCCTTTATTTGAATAAGAATTTAATTAAACGATTTAGGAATACAAGTGGATGGAACATTTGTATTACGTTATCGGTTAATTATTGGACTTGTTTGAGTGAATATTTTAGTCGAGTGGGATTTACAATCATTTAGTAAATATTTAAGTATCACAATGTGGTTATGGGACATTGGGTGAAACTCGTTTACTTACTAATCGAAAGTGGATTACACTTATCGAGCGGAGTTTACTAACTTATAGTAAATGTTTGAGTAAACCCGAGTGGTTATGGGACATGCGATCATTACTCGAATGATTACTATTCGGAAGTATATAACACTTACTTTCTCAAGTTTTCATACTCATCCTTGGGTAATCCATTTTGTGTGGATTATATGGGTTTTCAGGATCATCTTAAGATACTCATTTACAAATGAGTTTAGACTTGTGAAGTGCTCGTCTCTTGGGTTGACGCACGAAGTGTGTGTCTTTTGTGATGACTTGCGAAGTTCTTATTTATACTGCTAGCTTATGAATTTGACTTGTGATGTGCTTATCTTATTCGACGTGTGAAATGCATATCAATCTGTGTTAGCATGCGAAATGCGTGTTTATTATTATAGCTTGCGAAGTGATTGCTTTTGTTGGACTTGCGATGTGCTTGTCATTATGATTTATGATCTGTGACTTGATTTATGCTAAGTCTTTTGGGTTTTGACTCGCTTTATAATGGTCTTATATTTTCTAGATTTGATTTTCTTTATGCATTCTCTTGGGTTCTTGAGTTTTCGAAGTGAGTTCCTTATCATCATTTTTTATATGATTTTCGTTGATAGGTATGAGAATATTTGATGACATGGTGATTTGGTATTATGATCTTTTATTTGCATATGGCATATATTAGATAGTTATTATTTTGCCATGTGATTTATGCAATTTATTAGTGTATGATTCCATAGTGAGACTTTTTATTGTTTAGTGTGACACACTATTTGGACTTACATATCTTTGATGTTATGCATGCATATTATATGTTCTCACCTTTAAATATTTAGAGATAGTCTGACCCATTTATTTTATAATACTCGGGTCAGACCGAGACTTGGCAGGTATAGGGACTCGGTGACTTTGGATTTGAGCTAGCTAGAGTAGCTATATGAAGTATTAACATTGTGATAGAGTTCCCTTAGAGATGTTGGTCTTATTTGTATACTTGCGTATATTTGGTTGTAGTTTTACTTGGGTAGTCATGTATATGTTTAGACTTGTCATTGTTTATGCAAGTATATGTAAGTCTAGTATTTCATTTTGTAGACTTGCACTTTAAAGAGATATGTTATGTATTTTATTTTCGCTGTGACATTTGATTTCGTGTTGTATATTATGTTATGTATTGTTATGAATTACATTAAACCACTATATTATTGTTTTGCGCCTGAATTGGATATGTCGAATTACCACTTGTAAGAAAGAAAAATTTAGTCATATAATTCGACGTACCGATGCTCGCTCAAAGCAATATTACAGATGTTCGCTCCTAACTAGCCTTATTCTTCATATAACTCGACAATATTTCTTATAATATTCTTCGGTAATATGGATATAAAGATAGGGTGTTACAATGCCTATATCCACAGGGCTGAATGTTAAAATTTAGGCATCGACAAAAGATTGGATATCCTGAAGGCCTCATTCTATTGCCCCCCGTCTAGTTTGCACGATAGTTCCTATCTCCAGGAACTAGTGGCTTTTGCTGCTTGATTCCGAGCATTATATCTTGATGGCACCAATTCCTTGGCTGCATTTGAATTCACTATAACAAAATAACCTTTTTACAATAGGCAGAACCCGTTCTAATAGGTGTTTTGCAATGGACCAAATCCCGTTTTATTATCCCCCGTTGTGAAAGATTTAGAATCTTTTACAATGGTCCTAAACCGTTGTTCCTAACCGTTGTAAATATGTTTCGATTTCTTTGAAAAACATGGTATTACAAGCAGAAGTAGCTGTTGTAGTAGAACATTTTACAACTAATTCTGCCCGTTGTAATAGCTCTCAACTACAACAACTAATGGTCTTTGTAATATGTTCCATTTACAACATCTATGGCTCGTTGTTCTTTTTTTTTGCAACTATTTTGGCCCGTTGCAATATAAATGCAAAATAAAAATAATAAACTGCAACTTCCATTTAATAGACCGGTAGCAATATTTAATAATTGATAAATATTATCATAAAAGAAACAAAAGCACACATACTATAAAGTCACATTCATAAAGTTCCAACACATGCCAAAAAGAGTTGGTAAGTTTTTACATTCACAAAGGTCTAGCACAAAACAAATAGTTATAAAATACATATCAAGCTCCAAGTACTAACACACAACCCATAAAACCAAAATGCACATACATACTACACCAAGGAGACGAAATCTTTGGGCCACGCGACGGATGATCCAACAGCCTCTTTAATAGTGGACATCTCTGAATTTGGTCTAAATAAAAAAGCTTCTGGTTCCACTGCTACATTCACCCATACTTTCCACGCATCAAGTCCAAGCTTAATGAAGTGGACTAAAGAATTAGGATTAGTTCTTGCTATGGTTCCTTCTGCAACTACATTCTTCCACCAACTCCATAACTTTCACTTTCTGTTGAACAAATTTTTGGAAGTATCCTGATTTTGCCGATCATTATGCAAATTGTTACTATCATGGTGTGACTGCAAGCAAAGAAAAAACAGTTAGCACTTGTATACGTAATGCATCATGTGTAAAATTATTCATTCACTGCAATACAATGCACAACAATACAAAAAACAAAGTGTACATGAAGCAACCCTCCCCAATTCGCCATAGTGTTTGAATGGCTCAATTTAGTTTGTGCTAAATTAAGGGGTTGCTTACTTTCAAGACCAACTATTTTCTTTCTTTTATTAGTTTTTTTTCCTCTCTTCCCAAGATCCAATCTGATCAATATAGAAGTATTGATATACTTCTTGAAAAAAACTATTTGTATATAAATATAAACATACACATCATTTTAGTTCTAATATCAAAGTTTTTAGGTAAAGAATAGCTCACTTTATTTTAAATTAAAATGACTAATAGTTTAGCCTTCCCTATCTGAATCTTTGTGCAAAATTTACTAACAAATTCTTGTTTGTTTATGTTTGTATTTAACAGTTGTATATTTAATAAAACATGAGAATTGACCCATGACATTTAAGCTTTTGAAAAATCACTTCTCCAATTAGCAAAGTAAAAAAAAAGGTTGTGCATGCTTCTGTGCAGCTGTGTGCACCTAAACATGTACAACTGCTATCTGTTACTTCTGGGTTTGTGGGTTGGCCAGCTTGATTGAGTTAGACTCCTATACTGGCTTGCTATGAACTACTAACTTTGCTTATTCATTTAAACATCAAACTCATGTAAATCTGGGTTTATGCTTCTTATGTTTTGAGATTTTCTGCCTATGTATTTATTCTCACTTTATTATGTTTACAGTTATTTTGTAACTAAGTTTTAGCCTCTAAAACTGTCTAATTTATATGCATACATTGCTTGTTTCACATATGCTTCAGTTCTACTACCAACTTCCCTACTCAACTCATGAAAATTGCATGCTTACAGGTTATAATATAAGCTAAATACTTTTATCTTTTCCCACTGAGAATAGTTCCATAACATAGTAATCTCTTTTAAACCATTCATTACATCACCATCAAAGTTCAGCACAAATCCAATATTATTACAGAAAAGTCTTCCAGCTAAAAAAACATGAAGGACATTCTTCAATAAAAAAAATCATAGTTCAGTGAATTAGCAAATTTCTTCTTAGCATCACACATCTGCATCTTATCACTTAGCTTTCCCTTTTCCTACAGACATCTCATGACCTGATCCATAATACATATGAAGCACCCATTTGATGCAAGCAACAAATAGGTCAGACTTAAGTCTGGTGTAAGTAAAATCACTTGTTAATGCATAAAGACTAATGAAATATGTTCCATTATTACCTTTTCTGTTCTCAGAGGTTAAGTGTTTTACTCAAGGTAATTAAATCACCTTCTCATGTTCAAATTACAAAGTGTTATTCCAGTGGTGTGTGTGTTGTTAAATAACATGTGTGTATTCTTAGACTAACTTGTCATCAGAAACCTTAGTCCAGAAAATCATAACAACCATCATACACACTCACAGGTTGGTGCTAACACCCAAACATGCACAAACATGCACAAATAATATTCATGGTATTGAGCTAAAGTATCAATCCTGAGTCTACATGTTAGGATTCCCACATACTTCTAGCCTATTTACCCTTGCATGTATAATCATTTCATGTTATTCTAAGGTCCAGTATTACATTCATGGTTGCACTGGTGCACACTGCCTGGAACTACTACCTGGTTTCCAGTGCACTACAAGCTTCTTGGGCATAAACATGCCATGTGCAAACTCACACCCCAACCTTGATGTAAGCCAACCACTGTGTCATACCCACTTCCCTCATACCCAATCCTGATAAAGGTGACCCACATCCTTAGTTTAATTACTAAGTTTTTCATATGACTCAACATTGTCTATGCAGTGTCAGTCCCAAAACTATTGTACACATAACTAATGTATGCTATCAGGTCTCATACAACAATCAATCATTCATCCATTCATGTATTCGACAACTTAGTCAGTTATACTTGTATACCACTTCAAGTCAGTTTCACACAGAGACATATCCTTGGCTAAAGCATAGATTAAAGCATTTTCAGAGAGTGAAAATGCTAATGTGGTTTTCCAGCAATATGGTTCTCACAATCAATCCACACATTAAAGTGGGTTTGCTTGTTACTCAACCCTATTTCCAGAGGACACTTAATGATAGATTAAGGCTCGGCATATGGAAATCCCATTGCACCCTAACCATCTTTTCAGTTGCAAGACATAAGCCAGAGAACCTCTTTCTCTTACTGCCTTACACCCTACTTTTCTTATTAATTCTTGCTATAACTAAAGATATTCCTCAAATTCATAAACATATAAATAAATCAGTCATTATCCCATTATTAAGTTTTCATGTAAAGAACAAGCATAGGTTAAGTGACAACAAAGTAATGCAATTCACAAAATCTCAGTAACAACTGAAAATTATTAAACTGAGAATGCATGCAAAGCATCAAACAGAAATCAAAATAATCTAAAGGGTACATGGCTGCCTTTCATAGGTCTTAATGCCTTGCCAAGTGAGGGTTTACTCACCAAAGTTCTCCTTCCCAAGTCTTGGTTCAGGTCTGCCATGGATTTTCTAAACTGCTGCCTGTTTTTATATTTTGTTTTCTGGTTTCTAACTCACAAATATAGGAGGTGGTGATCTTTATGTAGAGGAGCTGCTAGGGTTTTAAGGTCAATTAAGTAATTTATTTTCACCGAAAATCCCATCACCGGTTCTGGCTTCACCCAACAATCCACCCTCTCCACTTTCCTTTCCCACCATTTCTCCTTTTTCCTTGTCCTAGCCACTTTTGGCAAATTTCTTCACATTATTTGCATGACTTTGGCCCGAATATATTTCTGTCTTTTCTGGCCTTAACCATGCATATAAGCTTATGTGCCTAACTAATTGTGTGTGTGTGTCTAACAATTATTTTGCACACCTTATATTCATGCATTTTCTACCCACACATGCAACTATGCTCATATTTAATTTATGGAAATTAGGACTAAAAACTGCATAGATTACTTATGTATTGTAATTAGGCCAATGTGTACACACTAACAAGTCATGCACTCATTTATTTTGTATTTATCTACAGGGCCTTTACTCACTAACTTGCCTTGTTCATGTAGCATATTGGAACAGTGTGCACATGCACAAGAGCATGCACACTCACTCACACACTCAAGTATTTCCAGAGAAATTTTTTATTTTTAACTAACTGTCTTTCTTTTATAAAATATTCAAGATACATATATATATATATATGCTTGCCTAACTATGGGCTGTCACAGTACAGAGCAATGCAATGCAATGCACGCTTATATTTTAACTCACAGCAATGTACAGCAATGCAATGCAATGCACAGCTTTAACTTGTTCTCAAACAAAGTGTACATTTTTAAAATTGAAGTTATTAATAGAATCTCCTCAATAGACAGTATAGTTTGGGGTTTTTTTCTTTCTAATGTGCTGCTGCTGCTCTATAGCAGCAGCCCACTATGGCCTTTTCTCTTTCTTTTTTTAAGATAACACATGACTAAACATATAGCCATTCAAGGACAAGAAGGCTACAAAGGCATACTACTTGCTGGAAAAAATGCTGAAACGTGCAGAAGAAACTATCAAAGCAAAGAACAAGTCTCGTTGAATATTACAGATTTACTTTAAACGTAAAACAAAACTAAACACAAGGAATCATGCCACATAATTTATAATTCTTTCAGTTTTGATGTCTTAAAAGATAAATAAAATAAGTATATTGTTTTTTTATCAGATATTAACTTGCATTTGAAAGTAATTTTTAATGTCTGTAACATACTTATGATCTTCTATTTCAATTATTATTTTCAGACTTATTGCATGTACCACATATATAAACTTGTGAAGTCATTGTTGGATAAAGTTAGCTCATATAATGTATGTACAATATATGCAAGAGTCGAGGCAAAATAACATAAGGATACTAAAACTTAATCCATATACATTGAGTTTACTGGAAACATTGTTGGATAGAAGATGTCATTCACATCAAGTTTCAGGCTTGAGTTGGATTTCAAGCATAAATAAGATTTTGGGCCTGTGGCAGGTGATATCAGCCATATCAGAGGATTCTGTTAATCGGTTGATCCCCTCAACTTATTAGATTTTGTTATTAATATCATTATCTTCTCAAGCAAATTTTTTTTTACTCTGACGAAGACAACAAAGGTCTCTGTTCATATTCTGTAGATTATTAAGAAAAATAATTTAACTATTTTTCTTAAATATACTCGATTCTTGCTAATTTTTTCCTTTTAGATTTTTCCTTTGAAATAAAGTTAAAAGAATACATGGTATTTGATAAAAAATAAGTTATAGTGATTTTTGAAATATTAAATTTAAAATAATGATTATTGGTGCTATCAAAAACTGTGTATTTCATATTATAATGTGTGGTAGGAAAAACATTCAATTGCTTGCTTTATGCAAAGTGGAGTGGATAAACCATCAATTTGTTAAAAACCTAAAAAATTTAGGTGAAACAAATGTAGTTTAAAAAGGTCCATAATATGCAGTAACTAATGATTTGGTGGGGTAGAAAATGCTTTAAAATTTTACAGTTTTGTCTATAAAAGTTTCGGTCTTGTCTAACTAAAAATATGAATCCTTTACTTGCTAATAGTTAGCAAATTTAAACATAGTGCTTATCACTATGTTGTAAGCTTTTATTCAACTTTATAGATTAAGTTTTTGTATGATAGTTATCAATTACATACAATGCATCTAAAGTTTGGAAACAATGAGTGAGTTTTGTTGCATTTGTTTTAATAGTGTAACTATAAGGTTTATTATTTATTTGAAATGAATGTCCTATACATGAAAATTACAAATGACGACACCAAAATAGAAAATAATAAAAGCAACAGAAAATAGTGGTTTAGGAAAAATGAAAATATGTAGTGCTCAAGGGCGAATCTATTAGAACTAGTTGGGATTCAGTTTGATCACCTCAAATTTTCAGATTTTGTTAGTAATTCCATCAACCTTCTCAAGCAGGGTATCAGCACTGGGTTTCCTTTTTCGTTTATCTTTTATTCTTTTTCCCTCATTTATTTCTTCTTTTCTTCACTCAAAGGTATAAAATGAAAACAAAAAGGTCTATGTTTATATTTTGCAATTTATCCAAAAATAATAATAGTATAATTTTTTTATTATCTTACTATTTTAATAAAATAACGTTTTCTTCTTTTAGCCAAACTCTGAATTAATGTTGAAACAATACATGGAATTTAATGACAATTAACATGTAGTGGTTTTTCATGGTTTAGGAAAAATGATACAGAGTGACTACAAAAAATGGTATCATGACAATATACAAAATTCTAAACGGCATGCTTGTATTCTTCTGTCATTCGATGAAACATGAAGAGATCAATAATCAATCCTAAATAATAACAAGTATGAAACTAATAATCAAAATTGACGAAACCTTGGTAGGTGGATCCATGCTTTGTCCATCTTGATAATCCTCTAATATTACAACCTGATGAAAAGACGTTATGCCCATAAAAATATGAGCCATTCTCATGATGAAATATCTCTTTAGCATTCCTAGCATATGTATTTATGATTGGTACTCTTAGTGAACTATTATTACCACCAAGGTTATTTCTACGTACATTGAAATATAGTTCAATTGGTTAAATATTTTCTTATGTGCCCATTTCGTTGCTATTAAATATATATTTAATTTGGGTAAATATTTTCATTCAAAACTATTGATTACTTTATTTGTACTTTGTTATTTATATTTAAATAGGAACCATAGTGTAAGTGTAGTAGATAGCTAGCAATATAAGTTTTAGAACAAAGCATGACATAACCAATTAATGGCATGGTTACATGGTAATATGATTAGCAAAAACTATGAATTACTATGCAGTTTTTTCATGAGATATACGTGTGAATCTTCATATGATCTATATTGTTAAAGTGTTGTGCATCAAGATATATAGTCAAGATAATGAAGGTATGAACATGATTGATGACCAAATGGTTTAAAATAAAAAAATAGAAATTGAATATTTACGAAAAAAATTGATTTTGTAAATGCTTAGTCACCTACTTTTCCCGTCTTTGCAATCATTAAATAATACAGCTGCAACATTTCCGTTAGTGTAATATTTTCAAAAAAATTCTATATCCCTACGACTGCCTCATTGCATATTTCCAAACACAATGTCGCTTGTCACCTTGCTTTCTTGTGGCAGGTTTCAATGGCAGGGAGATTTTTCAGAGTATGGAATCAAATGAATGCTTCTGGTACTAATCTAATTCACTTGATTTGATGTCCATTTGTAATATTACATTTGTCTACCAATATTTCAAACTAAAATAAGATTATGATATGATAAAATTTGAATTTTCTATATATTAATTTCATATAATTTTTTTTACAGTTTTATCTAGAATACCATATATGTTTGTTAATATTGATCGAGGAGCACATAGTTCGATGTTTTATTAAGCTACAATTATTGTCTTTCTCAATAGCTAATTTAGTTAGGTTTGTACTAAGTCAAGCCCATGTTTCAGATATGCAACATTCACTATCCAACATATTTGGTATTTTAGGATTTCAAATGCTTCATATTGACTGAAGCTTTTCTTCCTCTAAATTTCACAACTTAGGAACAACATACCCACCATTGGGATTGTGTGCAACTGTCAATGATGACTAATCGGAAGTCCTTAACGAGGTGAAAATCTTGATTGTTTATTTATGGTTTAATATGTACTAAAGCCATGTGAATCAACTTTAGTAGTATAATGAAATAGCGCATAAAAGTTAAAAGGACACTAGTTCAACAAATGTTGCTTAAATCCATGGATTAAAAAGTGATCTAATTTATTATCTAGGAAGGCAAAGGAGGATCAAATTATAGATTGATGATTTATTTTTATTTTAAATTTCAAACCACCTTTCTTTGCATTAGTGATATTTATTCTATAGATGAGATAGTATTCCATGGATTAAAACTTGCTAACCAGACCTTACAACAACTAAATGAAACCCTACAGCAAATTGAACTTAACCTCACAAAATTATTAAAGTAGAAGACAAATACACAATAAACATAGCCAGAAATCAGCTAAAACAACATCAAATCCAGAAGCGATCAAATCATTTAGCTTGAATATTGTACGATAAGATAAATTTGCATTAGAGAAAATAAATTAGATAAAATTAATACATGCATCCATACACAAACCTGAATTTGGAGTTCGCCTTGGAGTTTGCCTTGGATTTCGTTCATGAGTTCACCTTGGAGTTCGTTCATGAGTTTGCCTTGGAGTTCGTCAACGAGTTTGCCTTGGAGTTCGTCAACGAGTTCGTCTACGATTTCGCCTTGGACGCCTTGGAATTCGCTCCCTCGTGTTTGGATTTCATGCACCCTAGTTTGAATTTGGAAGAGAACGTATTGGTTATGAAAAAGGAGAAGGTAAAGTACGTTAAGCGGGACAAGTGAAATTTTGGTTAACGGGCTGTTAAATTTTGTCTAGCGGCAGCGATAAAAAGTATTGTCCAGCAGCAGTTCAATAATTACAAGATTCAAAAGCTAATTAAATAACTTTATTTTACCTTGAACTGATGGGTGGTGGTTATGGAGCATGTGAATTTTAATGATTTCTACCATATAAATTAAGTTTTGCATATGTTTTATAATTTAAGATTGGACTTAACTTTCTATGTATACATTTACACATTCTGAAAATAAAAAACATGATATTATATTGTACAACGAGCCAAAAACAGTTGTAATATGACTATATTACAACGGGCAAAAACGCTTGTGAAAACTGAATCTATTACAACAGGCCAATAACCGTTGTAATAGTATCGTATTACAACGAGCATGCTACCAACATTGTAATAAGTGTACGGGATCATGGAAAGTTGCATATATTACAACGGGCTTAAAAAAACCATTGTAGAAGGTCTCTTTTACAACGGTTATTTTTGGTCCGTTGTAAAATATGCGTTGTAAAAGGGTAGTTTTGTTGTAGTGATTTTTCCAAGTTGACATCATCAGCCAATGCCATTCTGGATGTATGTATCGGAAAGATGTGTCATCGTCATCTTTTTTCATAACAAATTCTTCCAAGTTCAATATTGCGATCCTGGTCGTGTACTAGTTTCTATCTCTGGAAACTTGAACACGAACGGCTCAAATTCGTGGATTTTTCCTTGATGATGCCTATCTTCGGGCTTGGGTAATTTCCTTTGTTACGGCCTATCTCTAGATGATGTTAAGTTATGCGAGGTTTGAGTCGATTTTCAAGTTGACTCGGCAGCTTGAGTCGATTTTCCCCATCGACTCAACAGTTTGAGTCGATTTGCCCTGTCAACTCAACGGTTTTGGGCCTGGCCAACGTTGTTGGAGCAACACCAGTTCTCAAAAGGCAGGGATTGATTTACCCATCGATCTGGCAGTTTGAGTTGATTTTTCTGGTCAACTTGATGGTTTCGGGCCTTCCCGAGGTTTCTGGAGCAAAGCTGGTCCTCAGAAGGTAGGGTTCGATTTTCTCCTTCGATCCGGCGGTTTGATTCGATTTTCCATATCGACTCAGCGGTTTTGGGCCTACCCGTGTTGCAGGAGTAAC
Source organism: Allium fistulosum (assembly GCA_030737815.1). Lineage (NCBI taxonomy): Eukaryota > Viridiplantae > Streptophyta > Magnoliopsida > Asparagales > Amaryllidaceae > Allium > Allium fistulosum. The sequence continues at coordinate 337,831,704 of CM060904.1, read as the reverse complement.
GTCGGTTCTCAAAAAGCAGGGATTGATTTTCTCTATCGATCCGACGGTTCAAGTCGATTTTCCTCATCGACTCGGCAGTTTTGGGCCTACCCAACCTTGCCGGAGTAATGCCTGTTCTCAGAAGGCAGGGATCGATTTTCCCCATCAATCCAGCAGTTTGAGTCGATTTTCCCTACCGACTCGGTAATTAGTGAGTCTGCGCTCCCTTTTCGTCATTCGAGGGCGAAGGAGCATTTTCTCGGCTGTGCTACCAGCATTGCGGCACAATTGTTTTGCTTGCAAGAACATGGTTACATTGGTTTAAGAAGCATATTTTATTAATGAGTATGAGAAATTGCAAGTCCTACCAATTTACAATGCCCCTGATGTTCCTGGGAGGCTTATTTGCAAAAGAAAATTAGATAACGATGGATGAAACTGTATTGTTTTAGGTTGCTGCTTCATTCCTAGATGACCGGCTAGCTTGAAAGTTATTTGATAACCAGTCTTTCATCAGCTTGCATGGGCCCCATCCGCTGGGTCCAGGCAGTTTTCCTTGAGTAGGTAGACCTTGGAGTCTTGCAGTTTCTCCATTATTCTATGGTTCCCCAACATATTGCTGGAGTTCATTATTCCTTATCAACTCCTCAATCAGATTCCTCAAGAGTCGGCATTCATTGGTATTATGCTCATACGTTTCATGGAAGTGACGGTACTTCCTAGAATGTTTCTCTTGCTCTGTCTGTGACGACCCGCAAATCCGATCCCTTTGAATCGACAATAAACCACACATGTACGACCCAAAAAGCACAGACTAATGGAAAGTCAAGAAAAAGAAAAGAAGAGAGAAGAAGAGAAGAGAAGAAAGAGAGAAGATAGAACAAAACAGAACAATACAGAATCTCACATCGCAGCGGAAAACATATAATATCGTATCAATGATCTTTACAAAACAAAAACTGTATATATATATATACATCAATCAGAGTTCAACAATCAAACAATAGTTATCAGCATGAACAGTTATAATAACATGTCCTCACAATTGCCGATAATATACAACAACAACAACAATAATAAGCACAGCGGATAATCAAAACAGATACGTGTATACGAAAATGAAGATCTCTAGCTCTCCTGCTGAAGCTCCAAAAGCACCAATCTAAACCTGTAAATATACTCGGTCTGACCCGAGCATTGAAAGGGAAGAACGCCCGGATCAGTCTGGTAAACCAGCATGAGAAACACACTCAACTGAATTTATTAAATTACCAAACTTTTCCTTTATCAAAACAAAAGTATCTCGTAAGACACGCCCACACATAAACACGTACATGTTTTTACCTTACGATAACTAAAACCTTTCATATCAAATCATATTATATTATACTAGTGTCTAGTATATACAAATAATATTAATCATAGTCGAAATGGTTACCCATATAGCATTTCGAGGCTATTCATTACACCTTTACAAACAAAATCGCAGCTCGTAGTGGGGTTTGGATTTCCATACAAATGACCATGTGAAGGGACTACCTTCCGGCAGTACATCTCTAGAAAAATGTACCGAGAAACCATCACAAAGTTTCTCTACCAACATAAGACCGGCCCACCTCTATAACTAGATGGTACCGAATATGTCATCCTCCGGTCGTTATCGACCTTTACTGAGGGCCCTCGAAGCATACAAACCACAATAATCAGATACACGATGTCATAGCATGTAAAGATATATCTAGAAGATACCCTGATGGGAGCGACCCACTTAGCCTTGCCGCATCTAACCCTGTTTTGGTCATTTCCGGTTGATGAGGCCTGAGGTAACGATTACCTTTCACAATCACATCACTTTAAATGCCACACGACCATTTCTGTTGACTACTAATTGCCTTCCACAAAAATACAACCCTTGAGCTCGTACGTCTCAAGGAAGGGTGTTAAGCTAAGAGAAGTTGCCTTCTTCGCCACCAAACAGATGTACGTTTGTAAAAACCAATGTACGTAATCGCAGAAAAATGCAATGTCAGACAAACATCCACACAAGTTGTCCAGGAACAGGACAAACCGAAGGTACTTTCCTACCACATCCTGTCGGGAAATCCCTAGGATTAGTAGCGAATAGTCCTTGCATTGGATATTTCATAACGAAGAGACTACTGCTACTGGATGTATATTGGGATTTTAACCCTAAACGATCAACAAGCAGTCCCCCACTATAAAACTCTGAAATATCAATATCATCACAAGCAACCTGCACAATCGTCGCATTTACGTTGGTCCGAAGTGGTTTTTAGATAAATCTGATCCTGGTCTCTTCGCACCAACAACGCAAAAGCGTTTCTCAACCTCACACATAAACTAAGTCTCATAGACTTATCATGTCTCCAACTTTCAACTTGCTATCCTTCGGGCCAAGAAGGAATCTCGATAGATTGGAGTAATACTCCACACTATATGAATCATCATCCTCAACACAAACAATAATCAAGCCTACACAGAAGGCTACGTACTAAGTGTACGACTAAATAGTTCCCAGATCAAGTCGAGGAACTAAAATGGCCAAATTTGATAGTCGGTCATTTAACTATCAAAGCAAACAAACAAATATTTATCACCATATACAATCACTAGGCCCTTTTAATTAATCTTTTATAAATTTAACCATTTGCCAAATATTCACTTCAAATTATCTTTCAAAAGATATATTCTCAAAACATTTCGCATTTCACTATTAGGAAACATTTCCATTTACTTATTTAATAATAAGTAACTCACAAATCAATTTATTTTCAACATTTAGAAAATATTACATATACTTTAATCACGATTAAGTATATATTTCATTCTTTAAGAAAAACATTCTCTTTAAACACATTTATTTGGGTCAAAACGAATGTTGCGTAAAACATCGTTATAACAACCCAAAATCACTAGTATAGGGATTCGAAAATAAGATAGATATATAAATCCCAATACTATACAAAACATTTCCTTTTGGAAATCATTTACTATAACAACAGTGTTATAGTCCATCATTTCCTTATTTCTCGAAAACGTCTATTTCAACAATGAATGTTGAAATCTATGTATTCGATCAACAACTTTTAAAACATCTTTAAATCATTTAAATCCATTTAAAATATCACTTTCCAAAACATTTATTTAATTTAAAAGATTATTCACTGTCCAAAATCGTGAACATAATTCTCAAGGGTTATCCACTGTCCAAAATCGTGGATATAAATCATTTATCCAAATTTAATACTTCTACCATTTATTAAAGGATAATTCACTATCAAAAATATTGAATATAATTCCTTTAATAAACTTCTATACTTAACTTATCAAATTCAATTGATTTCACCTTTATAATCAATGTTTATAAATTCCACTTACATTTTATTAAAACTCCAACTTATAAAAATCCCTTCATTAACCAATTTTATTTATAACATTTATATGCCAAGATCCAAATTATAAGTTAAATTGCTTATAAATCATTTATTTCCAAAATTTGTTCCTTTTATAACTTTACAAATTCATAAATCTTATCTACTTATAAGATTCAATTATACTTCATTTTAACACTTAATAAACTCGTTTATAATTTCATCTCTTTTGATTTATAAAAATTCGATTTTATAAATCTTATACATAACCCATTTTTAATAATAATTTAAAAAAATCTCAATTTATACTATTTCACAAAATAGTTAACTTCACATTTCAAAAATCACATTCTAATTATTTCACTCAAAAATCATAATTTTTATAGCATAAAAATTATAACTTTCATTTATTCAAAATAAATCCATTCCTTAGCAATTCAAAATTTTATATTTTCAAATCACTTGAAAATCCTTTTTAATTCGAAATCATCACTTTAACATTTTTATTATTCAAAAACAGGCCTAATGCTGCAACAGCACTAAATACATCAATCACGGCAACCCAAATCATCACATATCACATCATAACATAATATATCACAATATCTGTAAATAAACCAATACTGGTGAGGAATCCAGTGTTAGTCCTTGAGATGATGGTTTTGATGAAAACAACCTTAGAATAAGATTATAAAATATAAATACTAACATTATAGTTTAGATATATATGTATATGTAGGATTTAACCATGCAGGTACCAAGAATGAAGACTGTACAGTATAGAGATTCAAGATATCAAGATTGAAGACTCATGAGTATCAAGTATCAAGATTATTAAGAGTTCAAGATTTCAAGATAAGTATTGAGTCTAGAATTTTGTTAAAACTTCACAATAGCACTGAAATCTTCACTCCATTTTTCTTTTGGGATGGAACCCATTTCTACCTTTTAGTGGCTTACAAACCCACGACAAGTAGCTTACAAACCTACGACAAGTGGCTTACAAACCCACGAACATCCTGGTTTTGTACAAGTTCTCGAGTCCTGATATGATGAGATATTCTGCAGGAAGAAGCTTGCAAAACTACTTCAGAATGATTTTCAAAACTGCTTTTCAAAATGTTTTAGCCTTAAAAATTATCTTTTCAAATGATTTTCAAAAAGATGTTTTAGCCTTAAAATATTCTTTGTTTTTGTTTTTAATAAACTCTTGTTTTTAAACTTCGTTTGTTTTAAACTATCTTTATACTTAGATTTAAATATAAAATTATAGTAAAATTTTATATATATTATTCTCTATATTTATCTATGTATTTTATCTATAGTCAAGTATATTTATAAAGTTTAAAATAGTTTTAATATAAGATAAAGGTTATTTTCAAAGAAAAACAAAACATCAAAATTTCCTTTGGGATGTCGACATGCCCTAGTACCCCATGTCGACATAGTGGCAGTTAGTTTCAAAAATTTGAATTTCAAAAGAAGTGTCTATTCGCCATAACCTTTCACGAATGGACATGACTGTTGTTTCTTCTATAAATAGGGGTTAGTTTCAACGAATTTTACATCAAATTTTCTGGTTTTTCACTTCTCTTCTTCTTCCATATTTTCTTATTCAAAATCCTATCATCACTCTGCCGAAATCAACATTGAATCTAACTAGATCATCTCTGGTTTGATTCTCTATCACTACCTCAACAAGATCCAAGTGCTATTCAGAGTTATAGGCTTCTTTGTAATCTATCTAGCGAGAAAAGGTGTGATTGTAGCCTTGGAAATCAATCAAGCAAGAAAAGGTGTGATTGTAGCTTTGGAAATCAATTGGGTGAACTTGTTGCCCCGGAAATCAAGTATCTCTACCCAGAGGATTGTGATTCTGGAGGGTGTACCTCGTAGCCTTGAAACCGAGGGTTGTAATTGTTGAATTGCTTTTGAAAGGAAATCCGTACTTAGTTGTGCGGGACTGGATGTAGGGTAACTCCGAACCAGTATAAAATCTGGTGTGTTCTTTCCTTTACTGCATTTACTTTATTTCTGCATCTGTGTTTGTTTCTGTAATTATATCTGTGTCTGAATATTGCATACATTTGTGTACAAATCAACAATAACTCAAAAAGATTTAGTAATTTCTTATAAACACTATTCACCCCCCTCTAGTGTTATTCCTAGCCTTAAGATCCATATTCCGCATTCCTCACATCCAGTTGGATCCCTCCAACCTGTCACCTGCAAAAAATATACATATTAGAATATGTGTGCAATGTCCGCTTTGAGGCAGACGCGCGTACAAAGGGTCATCCGCTCATACATGGGAACGTATAGAGTCTCATCTGCTCCAATAGGCAGGTATATATCCAAATACCAATCAATATATATACAATATATCATATATCATCCAAACAATCATTAATCATCATAAATAACATTTATTCTCACTTATATAAAAATATCAGTGAGTCAGAAAGAGTGAGTTGTACTCACCTTGATCCCAATAGCAGTTGCAGTGTTTTATTCCGAATAAAATTAAACAGGCGTTTAATTTTACCCAAAATTCAAACTAGCTCCAATCAACTCCAAAACATCTCTAAAATGTAGTGCTCATCAATACGGACCCAACGCAATTCGTTTCGTCGGAAACGGACCTCGAATGACAAAGTTACAGCATTTTAAACATTACACGAATTAATATATATATTTATTTACTATTTTCTTTTTAATTTTTAAACCTACTCTTTCTTGGCCATGCGATTTGCAAAACGCAGATCTAGGCCGTTGCTATCATCTTCTCCCCCCCCTTCGTTATTTCGAACGCACGAAAACCCACTCGGCCGCTTCTTTTCTTGAATTAACGTGAACCCTACGAGCACGCAGAAGTTGATCGGCGACCATGGTTTCGAAGCCCAACGCGAGTGCCACCATCGGCCAAAATCTCGACGAACTCGGTCGTGCTATCTCCTTGATAAACGCGTACGAACGGCAGCCACTTGAACTCGATTTGCCGTTGATCGGCTTCGTTTTAAACGATCATCACCGTTGGATCGATAGATCTTGACGCCCTCTACAATATTGCAGAAGGAAGTTTTTGATAATATTGGATGGATCGAATGATAATAGAGGAGAAACGAATTGAAATTCTGGCCATTAAAGTTTGGTGGCGGCTAGCCCTAACCCTAGTAGGGTTTTGTGAAAATAATGAAAAATCAAGTCCTTTTATAGAAAATCTACGCGACACTATTCACCCGAAATTTTTCCGAACTCGAAACGTAGCGTGCCGCCTGGCGTTCATAATGTTTTACCCTTATTCTGAACACAATGGAATATATATCGGGAGCTAATTCGATCGTATTTGGAAGATAGGTTTTTGAATCGACTATTTAAATTTAAAATTCACTTAAACGAATTTCTACGCGTTTTAGCTTCCCCCGGACAAACCGTAAATTCGATTGACATGAAATTTGAAATCTTATAATAATATAACATTACGGATCCAATGAAACTTATTTCGTCGAAATCTCAGACTGTTTGAAAAACGACTATTTTCACTCGTCAATTAAATATTAAAATATTCAATTTTTGTAAATTAACTTTTAATTCAATTGTAAAAGTTCCCTAACATCATTCTAATTCAAATATAATTTATTTCACCTTTATAAATCATTTTTAAATCAAATTCCAATTTTTTTCTGCAATTTCAAATATTAAATTAATAATTTAATTATCCAATAAAATCACTATATCTCAAATATAAGTTACTCAATTAATAATATTAACTTGTGAATATTTAAAATCAATTAAATATACGAATCTCAAATGACAGAAATTCTAGGTCGTTACATTGTCGCTTCCCTCCTAGGTGGCTTCTCATATTGCTCAGTTTCCTAAGTTTCAAGATATATATTCTCCAGCGTATCACTCAAGGGAATGTAATCTTCCAATCCAAAGTACTTCGGACGTTTTGCATTCGCATTTTACCTGTTACCAGATTTTTGACTTCTTTTCTTTTGATTACCAGAGTTTCCAATGTTTACTATAATGTTGCTCTGGATTACTTCCTTTGATTGTTCATCACCAACCTCTTTTTTGTCCAATCCTGCTTCTTGTAACTATAGGAACTGATTAGCCTTTTGGAAAAATTCTTCTATGGTAGTGGGTTTTCTTCATCTTTAATCATCTACCGAAATACGTATCCGGGTGAATGCCTCGGACCAAGGCCATAAATACAAGATCCTCTTTCATATTGCTAACTTATGTAACAGCGATGTTGAATCGGTTCAAGAAAGCTTTCAGAGACTCCTTGGGTCCTTCAAACAGGCTAGATAGGGACATCACATCCATTGGTCAGCCAAATGGAGCGTGAACTACTCTAGAAACTTCTTTTCTAGTTCATCAAATGTTGATATGGATTTAGGCACAAGCCTGGTAAACCACATCGAAGTGACTCCTTCCAAGAAGATACAGAAACACCCACAATGAACAACATTCGTAGCTCTAGCTCTATCCATATGCCATTCTTTTTTGAGTATGTGATGTCTGGGATTGGTAGTTATGTTGTAGGGTGGCATTGTTGATATTGGCAAACTTCTAGGATATTCTTCTCTTAATATTTTGTCAGCAAATGGATTTCAGCTTGGTGTGGAACTCTAGTCTTCATCTTTCCTACCTCTGCTCTCCTCCATCAATTGATTTTCTATGTTAGTGATGTACTCCTTGCTGGCACCATAATCTACTGGTCGATTGTCAAGGGCTGCACCAATTGTTTAGCTCCACAAATTGTCTCAGCTTGCCGGCTGAATTCTAGGTTCTCCATTCTTCAAGAGAACCACTCCTAAGAGTTCCGTTGGTATCTAGTTTTTCTTGCCATGACAGTTTGAACTCCAGTATTAGTATTTTGTCCATTAACACCAGTATTCAACCCATCAACACCACCATCCAGTTGCATGTCGTCATCAGAGTCAGGAACCAGCAATGCATCCACCTCTTGAGCAGCATCGAGTGTAACATTTGGGTTGGTACCGAGTTATCTTGTCTCGGTACCGAGTTGTTTTTTTATGGGGAGAGCGCTCATACTTCCTTCCAACATAGCTCCTGCAACTCCGGCAGTTACTTCCTTTCGCTTTTGCTTCCCATCTCTTCTGCATTGGCTAAAAACCGAAGAGTTCTCTTATTCTATTGCATAAGGAGTTTCTCTTCTAACTCTTCTTGTTGTTGGTGGCTGCAAGGTTAGCAATGAATCCATCTTAAACATGAGAGCTTTCTGGCTATCCAACATTTTTTGATTAAGTTCATGAATCATCTTATCAAACTCTACTCTGCTTATTACTTCATGTTGAGCAGAGGATCTTGGCATTGGAATTCCATTGTTAACTTATGTTTGGCGAGTGTTTCCTTCATTATCATTAGCCGCTTCTCCGATAAATCTTTTTGAAGCAGATGTGACACCCCGCACCTCTAGGCACTCCAAAAACCGGACATGACTAGAAGCACGGGTGGTCGGGTGAAATAAAAATCTATAACGTAGCATAGTGACCAACGCAACAACATAAAATGATTAAAATATTACAGTGGAAGAAAACTTTCACTAATTATAAATTAATAGCAAAACAGCTTCATTAAAAACAGCATTATCCCAAATTTATTTCTGAAACCAAAAGTACCAAGTAGTCTCCACCAAAACATATAACATAACAAAGTTCACAATATAGGTCCCCATATATAGAGTAAAGTACGGAAAAGAGAAACAAAGTACATGAAACAAAAGAAACAAATATTGAAGATAACAACTGCTCCAATGATCCTCCAAGCTACAAAGAACGACAACCTAGACCTGCCCTCCTGTGATTTGGGGAAAATAGGAAAAATAGGAATGGGTCAGACATAAAGTCTGGTGAATGATAAATAAAATGAAGCAGAAAGAATAAAACAGTTTAATTCCAGGTCTTTCCCGGATATCGCAGAGGGTGAATAATATAATGTAGTGAATCCTTCTTAGATATGTTTCCTAAGAAGCCAAAGTCCATTTTCACTCTAGGGAAGTCAACCATGCAGTAATACTAAATGTCAATCGGCATGTCATACCTGTTGTCCTTACCTATCCACGTGCTATAGCGTGAAAGTCATGCTCTTCACCTATGCACTATGACTAAATGCCTCTTACGTCTAACCGACGCCGACTCAAACAACCTTGTTGGACCCCGAAGTTGCGCTCAGGCTCTACCAAACTGGACTCCTATCCTCCTGTCTCCTCAGTTACCAACGTGGACTTGCCCCTATCCAAAGTGTCGGTCCTCCGAAAGAGCGCCCGCAGCTAGGTCGGTTGCGCAAAATCCTCCAACGATCTGCCTAAAGAAGCCTACGTCGGAGCACACTTGTCATGTTCCGTCCGCGTCGATCTGCCTGAAGAAGCCTACAATTGCGGATGATATCTATCCTACGTACTAGCAACATATGAAAGGTAACAAACATCCTTGCGAACCTACTTGCCCGCTCCTAGTGCGTACAGCCAAAACTATATTTTGGTTTTAACTGAATGAAACACCTATCCAGACCTTTACAAGGTCTGCCTAATCGCTTCCAGATTAATTAATTTTACCATTACAGTTTACATACTTTTTATTTCCATTAATCTGCTTTAGGCCATTTTTACATCCGATTTGGTTATTTCACAATTTCCCTTTTTCTTACATAAATGGTATTTCAATTTCACGTCCGTTCAGTCCGTATGGTTTGTTTGTAATTTTTATGCCATTTTGTAACAGATTTACACTAGCCTTTAGGATCCATTTAATTTACATTTTTTTCCGCCTAATTTACGTTCTCCATTAAGAGATTTAATTTGTACAAAATTTTTATCCAATAGCCACAAACCATTTAATTACATAAAATTCCACTTTTACATTTTTAGGTCACATATGAAACAAACAATTATGCCAATTAGACTTTCGAATTTTGTTCCAAAACCATATTCAAAATTATGTAATTATATCAATCAAAATCATAATTTTATTCAAGTAACATATTCTGAATTTATTTAGCTAACCTGTTCTACCATTAAAAATTGAGTAACAATTCTAGTTCAATTTAATTAAACCAATCTTATTTACGCCATGAAACGTGAATAATATTTGTTTGTTCCAAATTTCAACCCAAACATGAATTAGAATTGAGAAGTGGAAGAAGAAGAAGATACAATAATTTACATAAATTTCAATCTTATTTATGCCATAAAACGCGAATAGACAATTTATATGTCCCATATTTTAAACCAAACATGAATTAGATTTGAGAAGTGGAAGAAGAAGAATTTGCGATAATTTACATCTATTCTCAATTAATAACATAAATTAATTCATATTAACGTGCTAGAAAAGAACTGAAATTGATCTACTTTATTTTTCTATTTCATATTAATTCCCACTCACCTGGCACTTAAGCTTGCATAAATTTGAAAAAACTTTGCTTTAATCTTTCTCAATTTGATTCTTCTAAATTCCCCAAATTGTCTGAATATATATAGATAATTTAATTTGGTAGAGATTTGTTTATTTAGTAGAGAAAAGGAGGAAGAATAGTACACACTAATTTTACTGTAGAATTATGGCGACGGCTGAATAAGAGATTAGGTTTAGGTTAGATGGTTTTTTTATAGATTGTTTGAGTGAATATAATTCATTAGATTATTTCATATTAAATCTGGTTCTTTCATACACTTAATGGTTATCCATTCTAGCCCATACACATCACTCAACCAATAAAATTTAGCCATCTCATCCTATTACATCACTGGAGCGAATGGGAAGTTGCCACATGTAAGAAATAACGTTGAAATATGTAGGAAAATCGTTGGAAACGAACCAGTTAAAAAAACATTGCTCCAGATTTTGGACGACAACGGGACTTGATCCCTGGTTATTAAGGAAGTCAACATGCACCTATACCACTATACCAAATGCGCTTTTAATTTCTTTTTAATTATATTTCCCTTAAAATATCGGGGTGTTACAGCAGATCTTCCTTTTCTATGCGCCATTGAGCTTCAATAGCAAGATCTCAAACTTCTTAGAGCAAGTTTTTTGGATCCAACCACTAAATCTCTTCTGATCCATAATAGCAAATTAGATCTAAGCTTGGATTTAGTTCTCGGTAAAGGCACCAAAATGTTGATGCCAAAAATGGATCAATACCAAAGAATGAGTTGTAGGGTACACATAGATCTAACAGATAGTAGTGAAAAAAAAAGAAAATTGGAATAGAGAGACGCAAATTTTTTATAGTGGATCGACAAACTCTAGCCTACGCCCACTTTGTAGTTTTTATTGATTATGGATATATGAAAGTTTGTATGAGATTACAGAGAACTAAAGTCACAAGCACAAGTGGTTAACAAGTTCTAAGGCTTAGAATTGCAAAGAGTAGTTGCCTTAGTAACTATTGTGAGGGAGGAATATTATAAAGAGAAATGGAGTCACATATCAAGAGTGAAGAAGAAAGAGCAGGGAGAAGATCCCGTGTTGGCTGCACTATTGTTTGTATTTATAGGAAAACATGTGTATTGGGTCAGAAGCCTGCTTGCACTGAAGCCCAAAAGGTAGCCCGAAGCCGTACAAGAGAAATCAGGACACCATGAGTTAAAATGATAACTTGGTATCGACGTATGGGTCCATAACTCGGTATTGAGTTATTTATATCAGTGTGTAACATCCCGATATTTTTAACCATTCGGATCCACATATGTCGGACTTGAATTGCTCAAAATATCATATTGTTAATTTATATTTGGCAAACTCAGCATATACAGTAAATAAATAAATCACAGAATCACAGACACAGAGTAATATAACAATAATAAACAGCGGAAATAAATGAATAGTAGTTCATGAAGCTAATATATATATAACAGAGTTAAAACACGATACAACAGAAGTCTCGAATACATAGAAGTCTCAATACAATAGTCAAATACAAGATAAGAATATATCACTGGAGTCAACTAAATAACTGCAAGCTGAATAGATAGATGGATCTCCAAGCGAAGTTCCAACTCCAAAGGTGAGTCGAATACTGTGACTCTCAGTCTGACCCGAGCGTAAAGCAAAACACAAAACACTCGAGTCAGGATTAACATTCTTATATCAATAAATCCAACTTCGAGTGAAATATCAACTGAAATTCAAGTAACTCAAAGGATGTTTGGGATGACCATCCTCTAAGGATCCTTGGAACTATCTACTATGCAGTAATATACGCTATTAATAACCAAACGTTATTACAACACCATGGTCATTTCAAAATATCATACTTCAAAACCAAAATGTCATATCCATTTCAAAACCATATCAATACGGTATCATTTCTCTCTTAAAATACTATTCATTTCAAAAATCATAGCACTTCAAAGTTATAACACTTTCGAAATTATAAAGCTTCTAAACCATAACACTTTAGAAATCATAACTTAGAAATCATAATACCATGGAAATCATAACACTTTAAAATCATAACACTTTCCTTTAAACCGTTTAGATATTAATGATAGTATATATAATAAAATAGTTTATGTTATAATAGTTATAAGTTAAAATAGTTTATATTAAAATAATTAGTATATAAAAATAGTTTATATTATAATAGTTTTTATTAAAATGATTAATATTAAAATAGTTTATATTAAAATAATTTATAAAGTAAAACATAAAATAGTTTTGAATCTAATTTAAAAATACTTTATATAATAAAATAGTTTTCCTCAAATTTCACAAATCGATTCAAATCAACTCGAATTCCAAAATTCAAATTTAATTCAATCTCAATTCATAAATTTCAACTCAGTTTCTCCATAAACCATTTTAAATTATATCGACTTCAAATACAGATTGGAACCACAAAATAAGCCATTTCAATTTCAATATATTTCAAAGCTTTAAATATCCACATTTTCAAAACTAAATTTGATAATTTCATAAATCTCTTAATTTAACTTCATTATTATTTAGTTTTGAAATATTCACTTAATAAATCCAATATCATCTAAATAGAACCCCAAATTTTAAATAAACTAAACATTTCCTTCAATTTATTTAAACTTGAAATATTCATTTAATCACCTTAATCCAAAATCAAGTTATAAAATCATATCCTTTAAAAATCTCGAATTCAATAAGTTTCAAATTGATTTAACTAAATAAAATTCGTAATTAAATCCAATTTCAAATAAATTCAAATTTATCTTCCTAACCTTAACTTATAAAAATCATTATAAAATCTATTTTAAAATAAAATTTTAAATAAATACTGAAACATATTATATATTAATTAAATCAAACTCTTTTAGGTTAAATTTTATTATTAAATATATTTTATATTAAAACTAATTTATATATATTTAAAATAGTAAAATTTTAAGTAAACTTTTAAAATTTATAAATTAAAAACTAACTTAAAATTTTAAAATTTTCAAAACATATAATTTTAAATATCAAGAATTTAACTATGTATAAAATAACATTTATATATAATATTTAAAATCAATATTTATATAAAACCATATATATATATATATATATCTTTTTTTCAAACCGTGGAAATCATTTCAAATATATGTATATATACCAACAGTGTCTGTATATAATTTTCTATCCTATGGTCAAGTGATACAGATAATTATCATTTCAATCCGCAATTTAAGTATATACAGGTATATATATCATTTCAACCCGCAATCCCAAATTCAATTCAAATGAAAATCGCTTGGGTTTATTATTTCAACCAATCACGATTTTCTCCTATTCTACAGATCGTTCGGGTATGTATCATTTCAACCCATAGGGAATTCTATACTAACAGGGAACTTGCAGAGTGATAACAGAAATGAATAATAATATAATAGGCATATATCATCAATATAAATAACAGATAATGGTGTCAGATGTCATAGGTGAATAGATACAGATAACAGCATATATATAACTAACAGCAGCATATTTCAATTGTCGTTTCAATTGAAATCAAATTTAATGAATATAAGAACGTTAATCGTGAGTGATTGCTCACCTTTCGAGGCTAGAGAGAATAGACAATGAAATGGGTTATGGATCCAAGAATGAATTTCAAAGCAAAGCACATGGACACGAAATCAAAGATAGAGCTGATAACAAAAATCGATGAGAACAAATCAAAAATCAGTTTGATATAAACTGAAAATATATATATTGCTATTATAATATATATATATATATTTCTCAATATTTTAATTTAAGACAAATAAAATAAAGTTTAAAATCATTATTCAATTAACCACACATAATATATATGTGTTATATAAAAATCAAGACTTGATAAGCCTTATGACCTTTGTAAAATAGAAATCAAAATCATTATATATCATATTCAAATCAATACCAAATCAATTTATATATTCTACCTGAAATATAAATTATACAAACACCACCTGACCTCATTTCTTAAAACTAATATGATATATGTATACGGTACAAAAATCAAAAATTTATAAAATAAATATATTACCATTTAAACTTCACAGGTATGTACGTAAGTAACTTTGTATATATATATATATATATATCTTATGGTTTATACAATATACATTGTAAAACAAGTTATCAACTATTTAAGCTAATAAACATTATATATAAAAGCACAGAACCCAAAACAAAAGTTGCACCATATACTGGTAATATACAAAAACATGATATATATATATATATATATATATCAACATGTATGTATAACTTTCAACTTTCAGCTAGATTGCATAAATAAATATATATACATAGGAATTTTAAAAAATCAATTGTATTCAAACATCACATATAGACTTTAGTATCTATATTTTAAAGGCAAATGGAAAAATATCAAAATCTGTAAGCTGCAACCTTTATATATTATAGTATATATATCTCTAGAAAAATCGAATATCTGTATTATATAGCATCAACCATATGATATAGTATTATATAACATATTCATACGTACCACTGTAAATAAAATAAAATAAAATATATCTTATCTAATAAAAAGAGGAGCCAGCACACTATACCATATTTTTGAAAATCTGGAAGCCGCAGATATTTTCTACTTAAAACAGTATTATAAAAAAAATTATATTGTAAATAGTTATGTGCAGATTCTCCTTATAAACAAATATATATATGTATATATATATCAGACTAACATATGTAAGTACAACCGACATATGCAAACAATGGTTATATATAATAAAAATTTGTATATGAACAAATTGCGTAAAACAAAAAAAACAAAACTAATATATACAACACACATATATGCTACTACCAGATAAACGTACATTGTAACGACCCGTAAATTTCAGTGGTTTTGTTTATTTAATTAATTGAATTTTTGTGAAATTTTAAATAATAAAATTTTGAAATAAAACTTTAATATTTGAAATACGACTATTTAAACATAATAAATGGTAAATTCTCATTTGATAATATGGAAGTTTATTTTCTTGTTTAATTCTATTTAAATTTAAATCAGTTAATATTTTATGATAATAAAATATTTTTCAAAACTGAATATTTTTATACAATAAAAATGTAAATCATTTTCTGAGTGAGACGTCATATTTCGTTTTGCCAGATTTGATCTTTTCTAGCTCCGTTTATCTTAATTCCGGCGTGTTAGTAACATTTTCGGTACCGATTATCGACTTTTGATAGGATGGTCGTACCATTGATATCTGTATACCGTTTTGATCGTCCCGTCATGCTGATCTCCATAGTATATTCATTGGCATGTTTTGGTATCTGGTGTGCGATGAAATCAACGAAAAGATTTGTCGTATCGGTTCCGTATTCGAGTTTTTGAATACTTTGCCTTTTTAATTGCCAACCGTATAATTCAAACAGCCATTTGCAGTTATGATTTATGCAATACAACTGGCAAAAGCTGTCATCCCATCACTTCAAATTATTAATTGCCGGTGCTTTTTCATTTTGTGTCTCTTCGTTTCTTTTCTGTGCTTGCTTTATAAAGTTTAATATATTTATTTTATGCCTGTAGCTTTATATCCAGATCTACGCACACCTTCATCTCAACCTATCCCACCTCTCTTTAACTTCCCTTTCAACCCACTTGCCTTCAATGGCCGACCACCTTCCACCTTGTCATCCACCTAGAGACCATGCCGATCACCACCTCCCTCCTTCCACCTTGAACGCCACCGCCACCTCCCCTTTCCACCAAGCTCGACCAAACTCTCCCACTAAACCAGCCTTCGCCCTCCCCACTTCCCCATGCTCGGCCACCTCACCTCGCATGTCCACAGCCTGCCACACCATCTTGCCTCGCCCACTGCTCCGCGGCCCAGCACCCCACAACTGGCCACCATCTCTTCTTCCTCCCTTCGGCCGTGCAATGCCTCCCACCCTTCTTCCATCGCCCAGCGTTTAACCGAGGCCACCCAAACTCTCTACCTCCTTCACCGAGTGCCAAGCTGCCTCCCCGACCAAACCCACACCAAAGCTCACCAGCCCGAGCTCCTTCCAGACCTCCGCATCCATTCACATGCAGCTCGACCACCATCAAATATTGTACTGATTTTAAATGAGGTATATATATATTATGTTTGCAGCATATATAGAGAGTATATATATAAGTTTGTTATGGTGCATCTGCATAAGTTTTGTTATGTTGTTCATTTTTCTCTCCACCCTACTTACTTTTAAAGTTTTATCATATAGATTTATGTTTATATCAGAAATGAAGAAAAAACATACAAAGTTATATAGTCACTGTGTGTATATATATATATATATATATTTGTTTTCTAAAAGCTTACTATATATCTATCTCATATCTATGACAGTTTATATATATTTGAAACCTTGAAATAATATGTTGGTTGTATACATTTGTTAGCTACTGGTCTGCATACATATTTTATTTTATATATATATATATATATATATTATATTAGAGTTTACAGTTTGGATAATTTGTCAGTTATAAGATTTTAGCTGTTTAAAGTTTAAATTTATAATATCTGTTGTTATAAACTTATACTAATATATATATAAAGATATATGTACAGTACAATGTAAGTTATATATTAGTTGTATATATATTGCTTATGATCTGTTATATATTAGCATATATGTGTAAACGAGTTCGGTTTATATATAAAGTATATAAGATTTATATGTTGTATATATATTAGTTTATTAAGTATATAAGTCTATATCTGTGTTTTGTTCGTTTATATGATATATATATATATATATAGTATATATAAGTATAATCTAGTTTGGGTTATATATGTCTGTTAATGTATGTGTACCTTAGTTAAATAATATGCTTGCAATATGAGTTAGTATATCCAGAATTGTACTTTATATATATATATATATAATCGGTTGTTTGTAAAGTATGAGCTTTATATATTCTGTTCTATAAATATAGATTTACGCAAGTTACATTATACGTCAGTTTATATGTTATAATAATATTGATGAAAATATATACGTATATGTTTTGATTTTATTTTTTTTACCTTTTATTTAAAAATATAGGTATATACGTTGATTTAAAAATATGTGTGTGAACCAAGTAATGACATTGTAATATAATACATATAGATTTTTCCGTAGATAGATTTGAATTAAATATTGATATTAATAGATATAAAGAAATGGTTGTGACATGTGTTTTAATTTAAAACAATAATTTTGAAATACATATATATTTAATTTAATATGTGTTTGAAATTTAGAATATAATTTTATATAAATAGTTATATATAGTTATATATATAAGTTCACTTATATCATTTATCCTCATCGATTCAGTTCTGATTTAATTTCGTCAATTTATATCCATCAGCTTTGTTCGTCTAATTCATGCCAATCTTGCTTTGCTTTGGAATTCGTAGCTTGTTCTGTTGTCAAACTCCTCTAGCCTCGAAAGGTGAGCAATCACTCACGATTAACGTCCTTATATTTATTAAATTTGATTTCAATTGAAACGACAATTGAAATATACTGCTAATCTGAACTGTTAATTATTTAATTGTTATATATGATATGCTATTATCTATAATTGTTCACCTGTGGGATATTACACCATATCCTGTTGTTTATATTATATGTGATTGTTCTTGATATTATATGCATGTTGTTGATATATTAAATTTTTATCATATATGTTCTCACTCTGCAAGTTCCCTGTTCCCTATGGGTTAAAATGATACATACCCGAATGATTTGTAGAATAGGAGGAAATAATTATGGGTTGAAATGATAAACCCAAGCGATTTTCATTGAATTGAATTTGGGATTGCGGGTTGAAAAGATATATACCCGTATATATTTAAATTGCGGATTGAAATGATAAATATTTGTATCACTTGACCATAGGATAGAAAATTATATATAGGCACCGTTGGTCTATATATATATATATATATATATATTTAAAAGATTTCCAAGGTTTGAAAAGAAATATATGTGGTTAATAAATATTGAATTTTAAGATATTACATCTTTAATATAGATTTTATAAATTAAGTTGGAAAGAGAAATAGAAATTAATTTGAATTTTTCTTAAATAAAACCGATTTGAAACTTATTGAATTTGAGATTTTAAAGATATGATTTATAACTTGATTTTGATTTAAAGCGATTAAATGAATATTTCAAGTAAATAAATTGAAGGGAATATTTAGTTTACATAAATTGTAATTTAAGATTTTATTTAAATGATATTGGATTGAATAAGTGAATTTTTCAATACTAAATAATGGTAAGGTTGAATTTGAAATATAAATGAATTTAAGCTTTGAAATCTATTGAAATTGAAATGGTTTAAATTGTAGTATATATATGTATTTGAAATCGATATAAATTTTAAATGGTTTTGAACTGAATTGAAATTGGTGAATTGAGATTAAATTAAATTGAATTTTTGAATTCGAATTGATCTGAATCGATTTGGGAAATTTGAGGAAACTATTTTGTTATATAAAGTATTTTAAAATATATTTAAAACTATTTTAATATTTTACTTTATGAATTAATTAAATATAAACTATTTTAACTTTTACTATTTTCAATATACTAATTATTTGTTTATAAACCATTTTATTATATAAACCATTTTATTATATAAACTATTTTATTATATAAACTATTTTATTATATAAACTATTTCATTATATATACTATTTTAATATCTAAACTGGTTAAGTGGAAGTGCTATGAATTTTCAAAGTGCTATGAATTTTCAAAGTGTTATGATTTCCAAGTGTCATGATTTCCTAAGTGTTATGGTTTAAAAAATGTTATAGTTTCAGAAGAGTTAAAATTTTAGAAAGCATTATGATTTTGGAAATGGATAATGATATCGTATTGATATGGTTTTGAAATAGATATAATATTTTGGTTTTGGAATATGATTTGAAATGAAATGACCACGGTATTATAATAACGTTTGTTTGTTAAAGAGACCGGGATCGGATATTGTCATACTCTCTGCCAATACCGAAAACCACTTTAACAACTGTGTACGTGGTGGAGATTCCAGAATTGAAGTAGGATGGTTTGACGATGATTCTATATGGTATGACGTGACCCTGACTCCCGTGAGTCAGCTTAGATGTGACTAAAATCAGGAGCCATGTCGGGCCAAGTGAGGTCATTCCTCATATCGGGCACATTCCTTCGATATTATATTCTGATTCTTGTGATTGTTTGGTGGCCACCCCTCGATTTTTTATATCGGAGGTGTCCGAGGTGGGCAGTAGTAGCTGCTATGCGTTACCACCAGTCCGGATACGCAAATGGTATATCTACCCTGGCATTTCCTCATGTGCCGTGTTCACATTCCCTAGAGCGCCTTCTACGAGTTTGTTTTGTACCATACCTATGGAGTGCCCTTTGATAGCCCTCTAGATTACGGGAGGAGTTACGGTACTGTATAGACTATGGGAATATATAAAATGTGTTAAGGGGGATATGGGTAATGCCTTAACGCAATTTTAATACTTTTACTTTACTATAGACATATTATAATAGAGTATATTATTACATAGTAGATAGTTCCACGGATCCTTAGAGGATGGTTATCCCAAACATCCTTTGAGTTACTTGTATTTCAGTTGATATTTCACTTGAGTTGGATTTATTGATATAAGAATGTTAATCCTGACTCGAGTATTTTGTGTTTTGCTTTCTGCTCGGGTCAGACTGAGTGTCACAGCATTTGAGACTCACCTTTGGAGTTTGGAGCTTCGCTTGGAGATCCATCTACATCTATTCAGCTTTCAGCTATCCAGTTGATTTGTTCAGAGAAGTCATCTGTTTGTATTCGAGACTTCATTGTATTTGATATTTCTGTTGTATTTTATTTCAAACTTTGATTTTTATATAGTAGCTTCATGAACTACTATTTATCTATTCCGCTGCTTATTGTTATATTACTCTGTGTCTGTGATTCTATGATTGATTTATTTACTGTATATGCTGAGTTTTTTCAAATATAAATTAACAATCTGATATTTTGAGCAATTCAAGTCCGACATGTGTGGATGCGAATGGCACGACATAGCGGGTCGTTACAGTTGGTATCGGAGCTCTGGTTTTGGGAAAAACTCAATATATAGAGTAGATTTACTTATAGAATCACTTGCGTTCGAGCTTAAATCTCTTCCTCTTTGATTCGGTTTCCTTTGAATTTTGGAACGTTCCCTCGGTTCCAAAATCCATTTTTACCTCCCCATATTCGTGCTTTTCTTGATTCTGGAGTATCCCATAATTCCACTTCGATTGATTTCTATAATAAACCCGCGGTCCCGTCAATCTTAGAATGATTTGTAAAGGGGTGAACTCCTTTATAACAACATTGATTTACCGAAGATTCTTGTGTCCTCGGTTTTGATGATGCTATCCCTTGTTATACCCTAATGTTCTCTAGTAGAGGACTAGGGTAAATTCTCTTGTGATTGAATGTCAATTTGCCTCAGAATTCTACATCAATCTTATTCTTGAAGTCACGGTTGACCCGGTTAAGGTCGCCCGCGATTTATATAAGTCTATCCATCTTTCTATTTTGTTATTTAATCATCTTATCTTCATTTCGAGCCCATCATCTAGTTCGAATTCTATTTGATTAGGGTCCCTTTGAATTTGGATCTCTATCCTTGCTTCGAAATTTATTCTTGAATAATCGAGTGAGGAAGTGTATTTGGAATTAACATTAAAATATTTTATAGTGTATTGTTTGAGTTGTTAAGTTTGAATTTTGGGTTTCGATCGATTCATCTGATCAACGCTATCGATAGGAATTCCAAAACACTTGAACAGAGAAAACCGACACAATATTGTTTTCAAATTTGGTAAATGAAATAATTTTCATGATTATATTTTATATATATAGAAGTATAATTTTTATGAAATTAAATAGTTAGAAGAATTGGTTGTTAGAAATAATAATATTTGATTTTCATTTATTGTTTTGTAAACCGTTGATTTTACCAACATATAAATAAATGAATTTAAAAAAATATGGTTTATAATTTGATTTGAAATTTAAATGAATTTAAATTGAGAATCTGAGAATTTAATTTCCGGTGATTTCAACTTTGGTTTTAAAGTTTTAAAGGATATATTATTTAAAGTATTTTTGAATAGATATTATTTCAAAGAATTTTAAACATTTAAATCAGTGCTCCCCTCTTTTATTGCTGGAAAATAATTTCGGTGATGGTGGCCGCTTCATCAACATTTATTTTCGAGTTTCAAATTGGAGAGACCAATTCATAACTTTGCTACACTTTTGTTTTGGAAAATAAATTGAGTTAAATTTCTTAAGTATGACTTGATTTATAATATATAAGTATATGATTATAGATTTGATTTGATATATATAGTATATATACTTATCTCTAAATTGTTTGAAGTTAATCAAAAATTTAATTCATAAATTTTTGGATGATTTCAATTACAAATAAAGCTAAAATTTTTGAATTAAAAAAAACCTGAAATAATTGAGTTGGGAAAGGTTCACTTGTATAATACCCAATTTCATTCTAATGTAACTTACATAAAGTATTCAGAAGTTGAATATGTAATTGGATAATATACAATATACAATAATTTTATAAATAAAATTTGAGTGGTTATAATAAATGTGATACACTTAAAATTTAATTATAAAAATGTTAATAGAGATAAATAGAATATAAAGTTAATTGAATAATAAAATAAATTTTGTTCTGAAGGTTAATAATTTGAAATAAAATCAACTTAATGAAATACCTTGAGTTTAAAATAAATTATTGAATATTAATTAATGTAAATTGAAAGTTATATGGTTTTAAATTAATTGTCCCATTTTGTATTTCAAATCCATTTTCTTTCTAGTTGATTCTATTCTCCTACCTCATTCCTTTTCGGAGATGAAAAGTTTTGAGTGGGGGATGTAACGACCCGTAAATTTCAGTGGTTTTATTTATTTAATTAATTGAATTTTTATGAAATTTTAAATAATAAAATTTTGAAATAAAACTTTAATATTTGAAATACGTCTATTTAAACATAATAAATGGTAAATTCTCATTTGATAATATGGAAGTTTATTTTCTTTTTTAATTCTATTTAAATTTAAATCAGTTAATATTTGATGATAATAAAATATTTTTCAAACCTGAATATTTCTATACAATAAAAATGTAAATCATTTTCTGAGTGAGACGTCATATTTCGTTTTGTCAGATTTGATCTTTTCTAGCTCCGTTTATCTTAACTCCGGCGTATTAGCAGCATTTTCGGTACCGATTATCGACTTTTGATAGGATGGTCGTACCATTGATATATGTATACCGTTTTGATCGTCCTGTCATGCTGATCTCCGTAGTATATTCACTGGTGTGTTTTGGTGTCCGGTGCGCGACGAAATCGACGAAACGATTTGTCGTATCGGTTCCGTATTCGAGTTTTTGAATACTTTGCCTTTTTAATTGCCAACCGTATAATTCAAATAGCCATTTGCAGTTATGATTTGTGCAATACAGCTGGCAACAGCTGTCATCCCATCACTTCAATTTATTAATTGCCGGTGCTTTTTCATTTTGGGTCTCTTCGTTTCTTTTCTGTGCTTGCTTTATAAAGTTTAATATATTTATTTTTTGCCTGTAGCTTTATATCCAAATCTACGTACACCTTCATTTCAACCTATCCCTCCTCTCTTTAACTTCCCTTTCAACCCACTTGCCTTCAATGGCCGACCACCTTCCACCTTGTCATCCACCCAGAGACCATGCCGATCACCACCTCCCTCCTTCCGCCTTGAACGCCACCGCCACCTCCCCTTTCCACCAAGCTCAGCCAAACTCTCCCACTGAACCAGCCTTCGCCCTCCCCACTTCCCCATGCTCGGCCACCTCACCTCGCATGTCCACAACCCGCCACACCATCTTGCCTCGCCCACTGCTCCGCGGCACAGCACCCCACAACCGGCCACCATCTCTTCTTCCTCCCTTCGGCCGCGCAATGCCTCCCACCCTTCTTCCATCGCCCAGCGTTTAACCGAGGCCACCCAAACTCTCTGCCTCCTTCACCGAGTGCCAAGCTGCCTCCCCGACCAAGCCCACACCAAAGCTCACCAGCCCGAGCTCCTTCCAGACCTCCGCATCCATCCCCATGCAGCTCGGCCACCATCAAATATTGTACTGATTTTAAATGAGGTATATATATATTATGTTTGCAGCATATATAGAGAGAGTATATATATAAGTTTGTTACGGTGCGTCTGCATAAGTTTGGTTATGCTGTTCATTTTTCTCTCCACCACACTTGCTTTTAAAGTTTTATCATATAGATTTATGTTTGTATCAGAAAGGAAGAAAGAAACATATAAAGTTATATAGTCACTATGTGTGTGTGTATATATATATATATATATATTTGTTTTCTAAAAGCTTACTATATATCTATCTCATATCTATGACAGTTTATATATATTTGAAACCTTGAAATAATATGTTGGTTGTATATATTTGTTAGCTATTGGTCTGCATACATATTTTATTGTATATATATTATATATTAGAGTTTGCAGTTTGGATAATTTGTTAGTTAGCTGTTTAAAGTTTAAATTTATAATATCTGTTGTTATAAACTTATACTAATATATATAGAGATATATGTACGGTACAATGTAAGTTATATATTAGTTGTATATATATTACTTATGATCTGTTATATATTAGCATATATGTGTAAATGCGTTCGGTTTATATATAAAGTATATAAGTTTTATATGTTGTATATATATTAGTTTATTAAGTATATAAGTCTATATCTGGGTTTTGTTCGTTTATATGATATATATATATAAGTATAATCTAGTTTGGGTTATATATGTCTGTTAATGTATGTGTACCTTAGTTAAATAATATGCTTGCAATATGAGTTTATATATCCATATTTGTACTTTATATATATATATAATCGGTTGTTTGTAAAGTATGAGCTTTATATATTATGTTCTATAAATATAGATTTACGCCAGTTACATTATACGTCAGTTTATATGTTATAATAATATAGATGAAAATATATACGTATATGTTTTGATTTTAATTTTTTTTACCTTTTATTTAAAAATATGGGTATGTACGGTGATTTAAAAATATATGTGTGAAACAAGTAATGACATTGTAATATAATACATATAGATTTTTCCGTAGATAGATTTGAATTAAATATTGATATTAATAGATATAAAGAAATGGTTGTGACATGTGTTTTAATTTAAAACAATAATTTTGAAATACATATATATTTAATTTAATATGTGTTTGAAATTTAGAATATAATTTTATATAATAGTTATATATATAAGTTCACTTATATCATTTATCCTCATCGATTCAGTTCTGATTTAATTTCGTCAATTTCTATCCATCAACTTTATTCGTCTAATTCATGCCAATCTTGCTTTGCTTTGGAATTCGTAGCTTGTTCTGTTGTCAAACTCCTCTAGCCTCGAAAGGTGAGCAATCACTCACGATTAACGTCCTTATATTTATTAAATTTGATTTCAATTGAAACGACAATTGAAATATATTGCTAATCTGAACTGTTAATTATTTAATTGTTATATATGATATGTTATTATCTATAATTGTTCACCTATGGGATATGACACCATATCCTGTTGTTTATATTATATGTGATTGTTCTTGATATTATATGCATGTTGTTGATATATTAAATTTTTATCATATATGTTCTCACTCTGCAAGTTCCCTGTTCCCTATGGGTTGAAATGATACATACCCGAATGATTTGTAGAATAGGAGGAAATCGTTATGGGTTGAAATGATAAACCCAAGCGATTTTCATTGAATTGAATTTGAGATTGTGGGTTGAAAAGATATATACCCGTATATATTTAAATTGCGGATTGAAATGATAAATATCTGTATCACTTGACCATAGGATAGAAAAATATATACAGGCACCGTTGGTATATATATATATATATATATATATATTTAAATGATTTGCAAGGTTTGAAAAGAAATATATGTGGTTAATAAATATTGAATTTTAAGATATTACATCTTTAATATAGATTTTATAAATTAAGTTGGAAAGAGAAATAGAAATTAATTTGAATTTTTCTTAAATAAAACCGATTTGAAACTTATTGAATTTGAGATTTTAAAGATATGATTTATAACTTGATTTTGATTTAAAGTGATTAAATGAATATTTCAAGTAAATAAATTGAAGGGAATATTTAGTTTACATAAATTGTAATTTAAGATTTTATTTAAATGATATTGGATTGACTAAGTGAATTTTTCAATACTAAATAATGGTAAGGTTTAATTTGAAATATAAATGAATTTAAGCTTTGAAATCTATTGAAATTAAAATGGTTTAAATTGTAGTATATATATGTATTTGAAATCGATATAAATTTTAAATGGTTTTGAACTGAATTGAAATTGGTGAAATGAGATTAAATTAAATTGAATTTTTGAATTCGAATTGATCTGAATCGATTTGGGAAATTTGAGGAAACTATTTTATTGTATAAAGTATTTTAAAATATATTTAAAACTATTTTAATATTTTACTTTATGAATTAATTAAATATAAACTATTTTAACTTTTACTATTTTCAATATACTAATTATTTGTTTATAAACCATTTTATTATATAAACTATTTTATTATATAAACTATTTTATTATATATACTATTTTAATATCTAAACTGGTTAAGTGGAAGTGCTATGAATTTTCAAAGTGATATGAATTTTCAAAGTGTTTTGATTTCCAAGTGTCATGATTTCTTATGTGTTATGGTTTCAAAAATGTTATAGTTTCAGAAGAGTTAAAATTTTGGAAAGTATTATGATTTTGGAAATGGATAATGATATCGTATTGATATGGTTTTGAAATAGATATGATATTTTGGTTTTGGATTATGATTTGAAATGAAATGACCATGGTGTTATAATAACGTTTGGTTGCTAAAGAGACCGGGATCGGATATTGTCATACTCTCTGCCAATACCGAAAACCACTTTAACAATTGTATACGTGGTGGAGATTCCAGAAATGAAGTAGGATGGTTTGACGACGATTTTATATGGTATGACGTGACCCTGACTCCCGTGAGTCAGCTTAGATGTGAATAAAATCAGGAGCCACGCCGGGCCAAGTGAGGTCATTCCTCCTATCGGTCACATTCCTTCGATACTATATTCTAATTCTTGTGATTGTTTGGTGGCCACCCCTCGATATTTGATATGGGAGTATGTCCAAGGTGGGCGGCAGTAGCTGCTATACGTTACCACTAGTCCGGATACGCAAATGGTATATCTACCCTAGCATTTCCTCGTGTGCCGTGTTCACATGCCCTAGAGCGCCTTCTACGAGTTTGTTTTGTATCATACCTATGGAGTGCCCTTTGACAGCCCTCCAGTTTACGGGGGGAGTTACGGTACTGTATAGACTATGGGAATATATAAAATGTGTTAAGGGGGATATGGGTAACGCCTTAACGTTATTTTAATACTTTTAATTTACTATAGACATATTATAATAGCGTATATTATTACATAGTAGATGTTTGTACCAAAAATGGGCACAACACTCTTCGGGAGTTATTTGAAGAGATAAAGTGAAGATTATAAATGTAAAACAGAGGTTATCTAACAAAAACTCCAACGAACAGAAATGTAAAATGCACAGACAAGCAATTTAGAGTGGTTCGGCGTATTGCCTACGTCCACTATGAAGTTTTGATGATTTTATTGATTCTCTTTCAATGATTACAAGCGGTTACAGCAATGAACAGCGGATTACAGATTAGAATTCGAAACTGACAGCAAAAGTAGGACGCAAATCTCAATCCGGCAGAGTCTGGACGCTTTTCAGAAAGAAGATCCCTTTTTCTGTTGATTCAGGGGCTCCATTTATAGGCGTAGGAGGCTCAGATCTTGCCTAAACTTCGGGAGACTTGGTCTGGCACGTGAGGGGACCCACGCGACCGTTTCCAGAAAGTTTCGCCTCGATCTGCGATCGATACGAATCCATTTCGTATCGATCAAGATGATGTCCAATTGAGCTGAAATTTGGCATGGACATCCTTCAGTGTGCATGCAAGCTTCCCTGAAAATTTCATTGGATTTGGATCAGTAGATCACGAGATATGGTCGATACGAACTGAGATTTCTCGAAGGCTGTCCAGTTCGTTTCCATGATTTCGACTCGATACCTTCGTGTCGATGGCCACGCGTGCTCTTGGGATGACGTGGTGCGCGCGCTTCGCCTCGATCCGGTTTTTGCTCCGCGTTGACTGCTTCGACTCCATGTATCTCGCCTCGTTTCCTTCGATGGATGACACGTTATCCAAACTGGTTGACCTGATGGATTCGAATAAGACTTCGTCCATGGATTCGAACCACGGTCATCTATGGATACGAACTGTTTCCTAGAGATTTGACCAGGCAACTGAGTACTCGGCATTGGCAGGTACTCGGCATCTAGTAGTATTCGGCATACAGGACTACTCGGCATACAGGACTACTCGGCGTCAACTAGTGCTCGGCATCTCATAGTACTCGGCGTAGTACTCAGCGTCTCATAGTACTCGGCGTAGTACTCAGCGTCTCATAGTACTCGGCGTAGTACTCAACGTCCCATAGTACTCGGCGTAGTACACAGCATCTCATAGTACTCGGCGTAGTACTCAGCGTCTCATAGTACTCGGCGTAGTACTCAGCGTCTCATAGTACTCGGCGTAGTACTCAGCGTCTCATAGTACTCGGCGTAGTACTCAGCGTCTCATAGTACTCGGCGTAGTACACAGCATCTCATAGTACTCGGCGTAGTACTCAGCGTCTCATAGTACTCGGCGTAGTACTCAGCGTCTCATAGTACTCGGCGTAGTACTCGGCGTATCATAGTACTCGGCGTAGTACACAGCATCTCATAGTACTCGGCCTCAGATCGCACTCGGCATCAGGTAGTACTCGGCGCCCAGTAGAACTCGGCGATAGGAGTACTCGGCGTAGTGCTCGACATCAAGTAGAACTCGGCGATAGTAGTACTCGGCATCCAGAGGCACGTTCGTCCTCGACTGACAACCATTCTGCACTTCCCGCACATCAAACATACCGTTCGGCATAGAAAGGATCGTTCGGCATTCTGGTGTTCGGCATATCTGGTTCGGCATGCAGCGACCACTATGCTTGGGCTAGAGTGTTCGGCTATCCAGCCCACTTGGGAAGTCCAGCCCATATTTTCCTATAAATAGAGGGGCAGGGTCACAGTGAAATGGATCCTTTTTTGGGAGAGAGAATACTGGGGAGACTCTACCATTTTCAAGACTCATCTTCTCTACTTAAACAACTTCACTCAAGCATTTGATTCACGAATTGTATTTGTAATCAACTATAAAGGAAATCAATAAAGTTGAACGAAGTGGACGTAGGCAATTACGCTGAACCACTATAAATTTGGTGTTCTTACTTTCTGCATTTAAATTAGCATATTCTTCTCTGTTTAATTTACTTTCATCACTTATATCTCTACACAATCTTTCTGAACGAGGTTAGTGACCAATTTTGGTGCTAACACTTTGGTGCTTTCACTGAGAATTGAATTCTCAGACCTCAAGGATCTGCTTTGAAGCTACTGGATTGAATAAATCCCCCAAAGAAGATCCGACTCACTGATAGGACATCCGTTGATTCTACTCAGAGTTCATACCGATAACTCTACAATGGCAGGACCACGTACCAAGTCAGCTTCTCATAATGCGGATGCCCGTGAGACAGCTAGCGTGCAACAAGCAGGACCTAGCAATCAACCAGCAATTCCGGGTGAAGGAATTGCCGCCCATGACCAAACTCCAGTTGTCGCCAGAATAGAGTTCAACGACTTGATGAGAGAGCTCAGGGAAAGCAGGAGACAACTAGGAGAGCAGATGCAAGCTAACGCCAACCTGATGGCACAACTCACTCAATAGCAGCAACAGAATGCTGGGGGCAATCCCGCTCCTTATTCCTCATCTGACAGCTCTACTTCCTCTGATGAACCTCCCAGGCGCAGACGCCGCAAGACTGAAGCTGCTGTTCAAACAGCTGGAGACCGTGACCAAGCAAGAGCTGGAAACTTCAGGACAGGAGTACAAATGGAGGCTGGAGGCCCAGACCATCAGAACACTCCAGAAAAGGCATATGCCGAGCGCTCCGGAAAAGGCATATGCCGAACGCTCCAGAAAAGGCGTAGGCCGAACGCTCTTCCAGGCCGAACATACCTCTAGGCCGAACGCTCTTCCAGGCCGAACGTACCTCTAGGCCGAACGCTCTTCCAGGCCGAACGTACCTCTAGGCCGAACGCTCTTCCAGGCCGAACGTACCTCTAGGCCGAACGCTCTTCCAGGCCGAACGTACCTCTAGGCCGAACACTCTTCTAGGCCGACCATACCTCTACACCGAACGCCCTAATGCCGAACGGTATTGTATGCCGAACGACTCGGTTGTGCCGAACAGTGTGGATGCCGAACAGCTTTGGCCGAACCACTTCTGGACGATTCACTTTGGACAAACAGCCTTGGCCGAACAGCTTTGGCCGAACCACTCCAGGCCGATCCACTCTGCCGAACAGCCTTGTGTCGAATAGCTTTGGCTGAGCCACGTGCCAACGTCGAACGCCCCAATGCCGAACGGTACTTCTGTATGACCGAACGGTACTTCTGTGCCGAACGAAGTATCCAGACCGATCCATGCACTGTATACCGATCTCTCTCTCAAAAAACAATCTGACTAGTCCATATACAAAAAATATATGGATCGGGTACGACCCTTATTTTCAAAAAAAATCTTTTTCGGGTACGACCCAAATTTCCAAAAAAGAGGCTCCGGATAATGAGTTCAAAACTCAACTTAGTAAAGAAACATTCTATCCACTTCCCTGACATCCCATGATCGACCAGGGCATAGAGGATCTAGCGGCAGCTTATGAACGACATCAAGGGAACGGACAAGCAACCGCTATTCAAACGGTACTCCCAAAGGTTGGAGAACATAGATGATGTGACTCTAGCAAACGTCAAGATGACTCCAAGCACCATTCTTCGCTGACCCAGCACTTCGAATTTAGTGACTCCAAGCAAACCAATGTTTAGCTCTAAGCAATTTATTCCAAATACTAACAAGGGTATCATACTAATCACATTTGAGGAAAGTCGACCTCTAGAGATATGCTCTTTGAAAGATTCAATTGACAACCTCTACTTGAAGACTCATGACTCGGAGTGGTACTGGAAACCAACCTCGAGAGAGTACACCAAAGTCTAAAGAAAATCAGGGGAATGTTGTATATTCCTAGATGCTCACTGATCCTAACATGGGCGATTACAAACACCTCCGAGGTGTGATCGAAAAGATGACCTGGAAAGGAAAGCTTCAATAGTATGTACAAGTCCTGCAGAATGGAGGGAAGCGAATATCCGATGCCTATTAATAAAGGGCTATGATTATCAATTGGACGGTTGACGGCCGACATCCCTTTGAAAGGAGCCAAGAGCGGAGTCGAATAGCGAGCACACGATGCTGCTTCACATATCAATGAGATTTACCATAATCTTCTTTGAATTATTTCCATTTCCATCTCTTTTTCAATTGTTCTATGAACTACGACTAGCTTGAACTAAACTACTTTCAAAACGATACAGGTGACCAGGTACTCAGATTTGGTTGCCAACCAATCTACGCAGACCATGATCGGACGTGTGGAGTTACATCTGGACGAGCATAATTCTATCGCTCATCATCAACCATATGCCTTTGATTTGGGGCTATGGGTTAAATACAATGTACAACATCATGATGCACGGAGAGCTGAATTCCATCCTGCAAGTGGAATTTATTCAAGTAGAGAGCGGCTGCGATACGGCCGGCCACTCGCTAAGTGAAACTCGAGCTCGGGGGCAAGCCATCACATCATGGCTAAAAATTGGTTGATACACGACGATCCTTCACACAACTCCGTACTCCCAGAGTGCGAGACGGAGTATAAACATCTACTTAACTCCGTACTCCCAGAGTGCGAGACGGAGTATAAACATTGATCAACTCCGTACTCCCAGAGTGTGAGACGGAGTATAAACATTAATCAACTTCGTATTTCTAGAGTGCGAGATGGAGTATAAACATCTACTCAACTCCGTACTCCCAGAGTGCGAGACGGAGTATAAACATACATCAACTCCATACTCATCCCCAAAACTGGGGGCAAAACCAGAGCAAAGCATGCTAGTTGAACATTTGTCTAAAAGAAGATTGCAACGAAACGATTAAAAGACGACTGTCAAGCAATCAACTGAACGGAAATATTCAGCATGAAAGACTGCGGTTTTTCAAAGCACGTCATGTTTACACAAGACGTCCTTTGGGGGGCAAATGTTATCCCGCCTTTTGGCAAGGCCGTGACACCAAGAACTTGATTAGAAACCAGTGACAGTTCATCTTGGAGATCGGTTACACAAAGGCTCACTATGGATATCGATGGATTTTGTCCGAGTCTAGATCGAGCCACGATTAACAAGACATAACAATCAAAGCCAGGGAAGCCAATGTTCCAAGTTTCAAGACGATCCGATTTCGTATGCTCAACTTATGATCGATTCGAACAACCGACCATCCATCCATCAACCTCCACATTTGACTTGGAGACCTAAACTGCTTGGAATGAATATGGCCCGATCATCCACTCCAATCGAGTCATAGAACAAAGTTCGACAAAATACAGATACCCCTCATGAAGCTCGGTGACGCCAGGATCCGTCTGAAGTGGACGTGATTTGATCATCTACACATCAAATCCTACCCTGAACACGAAAGGTTGTTAGAAAGCCCAACTTGAAGTAGCTATGGTAGACTGCGTACTCGCTAACCATCGCTGTCAATATATGGACACGACTGCACCTTGGAACATATGCAACTTACTTTGTCTACTCAACAATCTATTATCCTTATTTTCTAGAAGGAGATATGGAGCAAATTGTAAGAGATTTGGCTATCTAACCCAACATGGATGTGATTCAACCATCTGTCATATACCTACTTCCTTGAATTGATTGGAAGAACTATAATCACCAAGCGGACGAGAATCGATCGTCCATTTTTCAAATTCCGTCCCTCATCCTGGGGGGCATAATCCCATTCCGTGAGCAAACGTGGTTCGATTGTTCATTCGACGACATTAGCCTCGATACAGTAGATGAATACAAATTAAAGAGTGGAAATACGACTGCTCTCAACTTAAACCTCCAAGTCCCCAGAGTGCGGACTGGAGTACTCTAAGTCCCCAGAGCGCGGACTAGAGTATAAACGACTTAAACCTCCAAGTCCCCAGAATGCGGACTGGAGTACTCTAAGTCCCCAGAGCGCGAACTAGAGTATAAACGACTTAAACCTCCAAGTCCCCAGAGTGCGGACTGGAGTACTCTAAGTCCCCAGAGCGCGGACTAGAGTATAAACGACTTAAACCTCCAAGTCCCCAGAGTGTGGACTGGAGTACTCTAAGTCCCCAGAGCGCGGACTGGAGTATAAATGACTAAAACCTCCAAGTCCCCAGAGTGCGGACTGGAGTACTCTAAGTCCCCAGAGCACGGACTAGAGTATAAACGACTTAAACCTCCAAGTCCCCAGAGTGCGGACTGGAGTACTCTAAGTCCCCAGAGCATGGACTTGAGCATAAATGACTTAAACCTCTAAGTCCCCAGAGCGCGGACTAGAGTATAAACGACTTAAACCTCTAAGTCCCCAGAGCGCGGACTGGAGTACTCTAAGTCCCCAGAGCGCGGACTAGAGTATAAACAACTTAAACCTCCAAGTCCCCAGAGTGCGGACTGGAGTACTCTAAGTCCCCAGAGCGCAGACTAGAGTATAAACAACTTAAACCTCCAAGTCCCCAGAGTGCGGACTGGAGTACTCTAAGTCCCCAGAGCATGGACTTGAGCATAAATGACTTAAACCTCTAAGTCCCCAGAGCGCGGACTAGAGTATAAACGACTTAAACCTCTAAGTCCCCAGAGCGCGGACTGGAGTACTCTAAGTCCCCAGAGCGCGGACTAGAGTATAAATGACTCAAAAACCTCTACGTCCCCAAAGTGCGGACTACAGTACTCTCAGTCCCCAGAGCATGGGCTAGATTATAGACGACTTCAGAAAAATACCTAAATCCCAAAAGCGGACCAGATTACTCTAAGTTCCCAGAGTGGGAACTAGAGTATAAACGAGTTGATGAAAATCTCTGCGTCTCGAACTGTGGACTAAAGCATAAACCGTTCGACAAATCTCTATGTCCCCAGAGCGTGAACCGAAGCATGAACACAAATTGGGCGCGAGTCAACCGGGGGGAGAATAACACTAAGTCACCAGAATGCAGAGTGGTGTATAAACATCGATAAATAGAAGAGTGGATTCCGACCATTTTCTATTCCGCAAACTTCGACCTGGAATCGACAGGAGGATTATTAACCCGCTGAGGATGGAGTTCGACCATCCAACTAGTGACTTGGCCAAATCAATGCTGGGGGCAGGAGTACAAAACACTAAAAAGCCGAATACGACAGCTTACTATAGCTCTAGCGTGGCATTCTTTATAACTTGAGGCAGCGACTGTAGGGAGGCCTCAATATAGAACCAATCGAAATGGCATCCAAAGCTACGAGCAACCTACTATATCATACCTCAGACCAAGGGTCAATGCCGATCCGCACCAAGCACATACGAATGTGACTCGGATGTTTTTTGAAAAACTATGACCCCCATAGTATGGAAAGGAGGGTAAACCTCGAATACTCGGTTAAAAATTCTCCAGCACCCTTGTTCGATTCGTCAGGAGGAGTATGAAACTGGATGAGCATAACCCGACTTCATTTGTAGCCAACTTTACCCCGAGATCTGATTACAGAGCATGAACCAAAGTGGACGTGGATGACCATCCATTGTCCAAATTACACCCTGAAACTTACATGGCATCGAAGTATTCCTCTTGGAATGAAAACCCACGATAAAATCTAAGATAGGCGAGACCTAGTCTCCCATCAACTGACATGATCCCACGATTCAACGGGAAAGAGAGTAAAGCTAAAGTGGGCGTGGCTGGCCTTCCTACTTATCGATATATGCCCCAGACCTGGGGGCACGAGCAAGAAGCAAGACGAATGTGAACCGACTATTCACCAATCACCTCTATGTCTTTGGAGTTTAGGTGAAAACATAAACATAGGTAAGACGAGACTCAACCGTCCATGCAGTACATTTAACAACCCGAGACTGGGAGAAGACGCATGGTCATCCAAAAACTGGCTACGATAGCTCAGTATTAAAACTTATATATAGTGCTTACAGCTACTCAAGGCAACGACCGAAAGGATGCCTAGAGATAGAATCGTTAAATCAATACCTTAGCTCATGGGCAATTGACTTTCACTCCAACCCGAAGGACGAGTAAAGAATCATGAATGCATTAAATAGAAAGTGTGTTACTCGAATGCACAAGCAAATTCAAACTCATAGCAAGATCCAGCTATACAACTGCATGCCACTCGAGGCCAACCCCTACTCGACGTTTCCTTCAACGTGCTTTTAAGCCTGATCTTTGGCCATTTGCAGATAATCAATTAGAGCATTCAGAGCCCTTCATTTAGTTGACTTAACAACTCATGACAAGACTCAAGGATTCGACCAGAGTAACCATCAACATTGACCGTCCCAACCATAGTACACATTGAATGTTATGCAAAATAGTTACATCTTTACTCAAAAAATCTGGGAACCCCGCCGATGGAAATTAGTCAAATGGCTAGTTCATAGCCGTTTGGCACTTGGGGGCACTGAAGTCATCTTCTTGTCGATCCTAAAAGTGGTGCGAAATACACCATCATAGCAATTGATTACGTCACCAAATGGGCAGATGAAGAACTCTTAACCACGACCAAGATGAAGAAAATAATCATCTTCTTTATCCATAACGTCATCTATCCTTATGACCTTCCATGATCCATTATAACTGCAAATGGACAGGTTGAAGCTGTGAACAAAATCATAGAGTCTGTACTGAAGAGAGGTTTGGAAAACTCCTCAAGTGGCTGATTGCAACCCTTATTTCACAGAAAATACAAACGAGGAATCGCGATTGAATTGCAATTAAACTAGACGTAGTTGGTGATGACTTATGAGCATATAAAACACATCCGAGAGCCAATGGCAAGAACATGTACCCGAACGTGCATGTGTACATCCGAAAAGGTTCGACTTCTTGAAATCAACAGAAATTGAATTCTCACTAAGGGTTATTAAGAGAAGACTATATCAGATAGCCGAAGCTTATTAGCTCTGCAGAATCAGACACGGATGGCCACTGATGAACTATAACCCTGGATTTATAATATTGGGAATCGACCAAGCATCACGATGACCAAAGAAGGATACAACACCTTGGGAGGATAAATTGGAGGATAATGACTATTCAAGAAGCATGGTGGATTTCTTTCTGAAGACAAGGAATACTCGCTGATCCAAAGCGTGTTGTGTTGCTTCACACGACACACTTTGGGGGGCAAGTGTTTCCTAGAGATTTGACCAGGCAACTGAGTACTCGGCATTGGCAGGTACTCGGCATCTAGTAGTATTCGGCATACAGGACTACTCGGCATACAGGACTACTCGGCGTCAACTAGTGCTCGGCATCTCATAGTACTCGGCGTAGTACTCAGCGTCTCATAGTACTCGGCGTAGTACTCAGCGTCTCATAGTACTCGGCGTAGTACACAGCGTCTCATAGTACTCGGCGTAGTACTCAGCGTCTCATAGTACTCGGCGTAGTACTCAGCGTCTCATAGTACTCGGCGTAGTACTCAGCGTCTCATAGTACTCGGCGTAGTACTCAGCGTCTCATAGTACTCGGCGTAGTACACAACATCTCATAGTACTCGGCGTAGTACTCAGCGTCTCATAGTACTCGGTGTAGTACTCAGCGTCTCATAGTACTCGGCGTAGTACTCAGCGTATCATAGTACTCGGCGTAGTACACAGCATCTCATAGTACTCGGCCTCAGATCGCACTCGGCATCAGGTAGTACTCGGTGCCCAGTAGAACTCGGCGACAGGAGTACTCGGCGTAGTGCTCGACATCAAGTAGAACTCGGCGATAGTAGTACTCGGCATCCAGAGGCACGTTCGTCCTCGACTGACAACCATTCTGCACTTCCCGCACATCAAACATACCGTTCGGCATAGAAAGGATCGTTCGGCATTCTGGTGTTCGGCATATCTGGTTCGGCATGCAGCGACCACTATGCTTGGGCTAGAGTGTTCGGCTATCCAGCCCACTTGGGAAGTCCAGCCCATATTTGCCTATAAATAGAGGGGCAGGGTCACAGTGAAATGGATCCTTTTTTGGGAGAGAGAATACTGGGGAGACTCTACCATTTTCAAGACTCATCTTCTCTACTTAAACAACTTCACTCAAGCATTTGATTCACGAATTGTATTTGTAATCAACTATAAAGGAAATCAATAAAGTTGAACGAAGTGGACGTAGGCAATTACGCTGAACCACTATAAATTTGGTGTTCTTACTTTCTGCATTTAAATTAGCATATTCTTCTCTGTTTAATTTACTTTCATCACTTATATCTCTACACAATCTTTCTGAACGAGGTTAGTGACCAATTTTGGTGCTAACACGAACTGATTGTCAACTGGAGACGAAGAGACCCTCCCTTGATGGATACGAAACACGTAGCTCCCCAATGGGTACGAAGTCAAAGAACGTAAGTGGTGCCTTCCGAAGGACACGAAGTATTGAACATCTGATGGACACGAAGTTGACATCAAGTGACCGTTACGAACCAAGTGATTTGTTGATAGATACGAACATGTCTTTATGGCTGAAGGTTCTGTCGATACGAAGCTTATCAATGTTTGGACTTAATCATTCTAATTGACACGATACTGATGGATGCGAAACGAGGACCACTGATGGATACGAAATCCATCGATACGAACCCGATATACTAGCTCCATCGATACGAATAGATACGCTTTTATGGATACGAAATGAAGTCTGCCGATGGATACGAAAACATGCTTTTTCCTCCAAGTTGTATCCATCATAACTTGCGTATATGAGCTCAGATTGACTTGAAACTTGGAACGTTGGTTTGCTTTACTTTCCTGATCATGCCTCATCAGTTGGGGTGTGATCTGGACTTGGTAAAAATTCAGCGATATCCATGACAAGCGACATTTGGAATCCAACTCCTTGGTGTCCTGGCCTTGCCAAAAGGCGGGATAACATTTGCCCCCCAAAGTACGTCTTGTGGAAACATGACGTGCTTTGATAAGTTGTAGGCCTTCTCTGAACAATTTGAAAGTTGTACCCTGTATTACTGTAATTGACTGTTCTGTGATAATGGTTAGCTGACTCTTGATGACGTCGCGAGTTCGTGAGCTGTTGCCAATTTAGCTTGTTATTGAATTTCATATTAATTATCTCCTGGACCGATTTGGAAATCGAGTTGAAACGACGCTTGATGGTTGTTTTCGAGTATTTCCTTCGTATCGATCCTCTCCTGGATCGACATAGAAGGTTGAATAGTAGCTTTTCGTAGCGATTCAGGTCAAGTTGATGGATACGAAATGTCCATTCGTACCGGTGATTCCTGATGGATACGAAATTGCCGTTCGCATCGATTGAAATGCATCGATGTGAGTCGATGGTTGTGAAACGGATATTTCGAGTCGATGGTTGTGAAACGGATCCTTCGAGTCGATGGTTGTGAAACGGATCCTTCGAGTCGATGGTTGTGAAACGGATTCTTCGAGTCGATGGTTCGCTGTCCGTTTCGTATCGATGAAGACTTCGGGCCAAGTGGATTCGAATGAAGACTTCGACTCGATCCACGAGTCAACTGGCTATGGTCAGTCTTATAGACTGGGAGATGAATCGACTCGGTTCTACACTCCATATAAATACCAGGGACTTCACCATTTTTCACTTTTTTACTTTCTACTTTTTACTGTTGCCTCCTGCTTTCGCATCGATCCGCATCCTTCGAGAAAGAAGAAAAACTGCATTCTTCTCTCGAATCGATCAGATTCATACTTTAAATTCTTCGAATTTGAACCTCAAATTAGGTAATGATCCGGTTGCACTCGAATCCAGGCGACAATTCTTGAATCTCAGATCCACTTTATCTTCACCAATCATCAAGCCCGACAGCCTTTAAGGTTGGATCTGGGTCAAAGCTTGGTCGAAAATAGCCATGGCGACGTCTCCGTTGATTGGAGAAGAAAGAGTGGACAGAATAAAAGTGGATCGAACTGTGTTTCGAGCTGATCTGGGGGCCTGTGTTCGAATCGACGTGGGCAACAACGTCTCCGTTTGGATTTCGCATCGATTTCAGGAATATCCTAATGGAGGCGTTTTGGTTCGTGTCGGTGGGGATGGCAGTAGATCGCATCATTCAATAACGATCGATGCGAGGATTAAGCGAGCCATCGTTTCGAAACCCTCGGTTTCAGATCGATACGAAATTGATTCGTCTTGATCGATACGACAAGCATCGATTCGAATGTGATCGATGTGAAACCGCGGCTTTCCTGATCGATGCAAACTTGAACAGTGACGATCGATTCGAAGTGTGCCCCTGGTGATCGATACGAAATTCATACCTTGAGGGATTTGAATAAATTCCCCATGATCGATTCAAACCCTCCTTTTGATGGATACGAAATCCTCCGAGCACTCGATAATATAACTCCGACAGCTTCATTCTTGCATATCTGAACTTGACTGTTAACTGCATATCTGACTGCCTATTGAAGCTTGTCGATGGAACTATAACCTAACACCGCGACAATGAACTTTAACTTGAATCGATTGCCAACATTGGGACGGTTTGAGGATGACGGTCAGCGATGACAGTCATTCCGACTGGGTTCCGATTATCCTTGTCGTCCACAAATTTTCTTTAACCTTGTAGAATTCGTCCAAGTAATGCACAGCACCGCACTGCACAACACACACTTTACATGGGGGAATGCACGGGCTTTTTATCGTCTAATAATGGTTTCTCATGAGTTAGCCAGTTATGGAACCGTCAAGTTCGCAGCAACAAGAAACTCAGAATCTAACCCCTCCCGGACTTGAGATCCCGGACATCGAGGTCGAAGTAATCGGTCCAGCCCCGAACGAGTTACCTGATGCATCTTTCATAAACAGTCCCCCGGATTCTGTTCCCTCCAATATCTCTGAAGATGCGCTGGGGAGAATATGCTTAAGGCATGGTTTATCGTTGGACGATGTAATGTTGCCTGGGCCGGATGACAGACCACACAATCCCCCAGAGGGATATACCGCCTTTAATCGTCATGCGTGTGCGGCCGGAACGCTTCCCCCGTTCAATGATTATATAAGGGAAGTGCTGGCTTATCTGGGGATCGCTCCGTCGCAGCTACACCCGAATGGGTACGCTTCGCTCAACAGCTTGTTCATTGCATTTATGGAGTACCTCCATCGTCCTCCTTATATGACCGATATAAGATACTTGTTTAACTTCAAGAGCCGGACCGACAGCCCATCTTTCACATTATTGGAGTCCGTACAAAACTGCCAAGTGGTTGTAGGGTCCTGGACTAGACTAAGCTACTTCAAGTCGGAGTGGTTTTACGTTCGCTGCCCTCCAGGGTTTGCCAGAAGATGGTTATTCAGACGTTAGTATCGCCTCTTTCCCAAGTAGTTAACAAGGCGATTCATTAGCGAAATTGAACTCATGTTTTCCATTTCTCTTTTTCCATTTCTCTTTTTCCATCAATAATCCAGCGACCTGAAGGAGGTTACTTTAAGGAGATAGTTCGGGTTCTCTAGGAAGTTCCGGGTGAAGAGAGGAACATCGAAGTGTTGTTAACGGATCGGAACCTTAGAATCCTTGGGTTGATTAGTCGGAGGCAGAGCATAAGGCTCGATGGTGCATTAAAGACCGTCTCTAGAGTAAAGGTCAAGCGGAAGAAACCCAGGGTTGTGATAATTGAGGAACCCGATTCCGAGAGAACTCATACCGACGAGGAACCGTTGGTCGGACCCGCTAATGCAACCCCAGAATCCGATGCAAAGAGGAAAGGCAAAGCAGTGGCCTCAAAACAGCCTAAGTCTGGGAGGCGGAAGTCTGTGGTTTTGCACCATCCTCTGCCAGGAGTTAGGATTACGGAAGCACCCTCCCTACAAGCTGAAAATCAGTTCGAAGGGCCTGCTGACCCTCCAATCCCGGACATCGAGCCCGAGCAACACGACGTTGAATTGGGTGGACCGCGACATATCGTCGATGTTAGCGAGTCTCTTCCTGCCAGTGCGATCGACACTTTTGGTTGGTCCGGGGGGTTACACATTCACACACTCTTCACGGCACAACACATTTTCCTAACCGTAAACAACATATTGCAAACGGCTACTGATTCTTCGTGGTTTGCTTTTCAGGTACGATGTCTGGGCAAAGTTCTGTGCTTGGTAGTTTGCGCAACAAGCACCGTTATCATGAGCCGCGCAGGAGAGAGGGCGAGAGGGATTACGACTCAAGACATTCTGGTCAGGAGAAGTCTGACAGAGACAGGGGATACGTTCGCCGATCCTGATCTCGCTCTCCTCCCCCCAGGACCTTCGCGCCTCCTACGGTAGCAGTTACTCGTCCTCCTGAAATTTCACAGCCTAGGCCACCTTCTCAAGCTTCGTGGCCCGATCCTCCGCGCAGGACTGAAATAGCCACCTCTTCGGCTACTGCACCGGTCCCGACTGAAGCGTCCAGTGAAGGAGCGCTTAAATTGGCACAGATGAGGAAGGAATTTCCCGACATCTGCTTTGATGGTTATGTCTTCCCTCCGCACTTGAGGAGAATTCCGTCAACCGTTGAAACCACTATCCATGATTATGTTGCGGACATCTTCTTCCAGTACAGGGAATGGGGACAGGCCGCGAGGAAAGCGTCCAAAGTGGCATTCGATCGGGGCGTCACCATTGAGAAGCTTGAGAAGGAGTTGGGTCACAATGACCGAATCATAAAAGCGCTCAACGCGGAGGTTGAGTCTTCACGTAAATCTGAAATGGAGGCCTTAAAAAAGG
Source organism: Allium fistulosum (assembly GCA_030737815.1). Classification (NCBI taxonomy): domain Eukaryota; kingdom Viridiplantae; phylum Streptophyta; class Magnoliopsida; order Asparagales; family Amaryllidaceae; genus Allium; species Allium fistulosum. Next base: position 337,789,644 of record CM060904.1, on the reverse strand, counting down.
TTGATGAAGTAAATGCTGCCATGGCCAGGATGAAGCAAGAGCATTATACCGCCATCGAGGACATGGGTCATAGGAACACCACCATTACCGCCGAGAGGGATGCCGCTCTTAAGGAGCTTAATGAGCTGAAATCAAAGTTTTCCGAGATGGCGAAGGAGAAAGACGCAGCTAATGTCTCTGCGCAGGAGGCCTGTGATCAGGCAGTGACGCTCCGGAAGGAGAAGGAAGCGGCTATGCAACAAGCTCGTGAAGCTGAAGCTGGGGTTGACGAGAAGGTACGGCAGGCGGAGGCCAGGATTGAGGCCGAGGTAGAAGAGCTACTCGTCACTTATAACGCCAATGTGCTAAGGCACCGAGATTTGACATGGCTTGACGATTACCCCACGCATCTCTACAACGCTTGGAGCTTACTGGTTGATGAGGAGAAGTCCGGGCACCCTGATGAAGCCCTTGATGAGTTCGAGCTGGAGAACCGCATCCTTAATGATGACGAAAAGAAGGTTCTCCATGAATCCATGATTTCCCACGATAAGGAGAGGCTTGGTGCCCAGACTCAGGAAGTCGGAGAAAGCCTGGTGCAGAGCACCATGTTATGAGTTCTGAGATAATCGTGTCATCTCAATCTGAGCCAACCCCGATGACCGACTCGCAGCATATCCCGGCATATGATCCAGACCGACCGCATCTATCTCCTGTTAAGGAGCATCTTTCCGAAGTCGTTCAGACGACCCCGAGCCAAACTGAGGAAGGTACTCTGAACTAACTTCTTGTATATTTGGATTGAAGAGTTTGTGTCGAAGTATACACTAATGACATGTCCTTTTTCTTTGATCAGTGACAGAAGTTGCACCAGCTGCGCCTTTCACCGCCCAAGAATCAGGCCAAGCGCCAGAAGCCATCATTTTTGAGGCGACCTCCGTCGTGGCAATGGTACCAGTCGGAGTAACGCAGGGGAGCTCACTTTCTTTCGATGAGCAGATGATAGACAAGCTTCTCGGCCGTCAGAGTGATCCCTTTGCGGACCTGCCGTTTGGCCTGGGTGGATTCTCGTCTACTTCTGGCACTTCAACCCAGACTATTACAGCTCATAGCGAGGCCAGAGCGCAACGGGAAGCGGCGATGTTGGCCGAGATTAATGCCGAGATGGCGGCCGCGGCGCGTGGCGGCAACGTAGATGGCGGAGCATCAACACAGTGCCCCACTCCTCTTATGATTGTATCTCCTGGGGGCACGCTTATTGATACTAATGTACCAGTCCCTCCTCCGGCTGCGGAGTCTGTTCCTCCAACTCCTCCTGAGGGAAGCATCCCCATAGAGTCCAGCTCGGACGAGGACGTTGACATTACGCCTTCACCCGAAGGGAGCCTGCTTAAGGAGAAAGGTTCCAAGCGAAAGGGTACTGGTGGTTCCAGTAGCTCCTCGAGGAAGAAGAAGTTGAGGAAGCAGAAGGATTAGACACTCCCTTTAGGCATACTTTTTCTTTTTTGGTAGTCAAGGATTTTGTCATTTTCCTTTTTTTTCCTTTTGTAGGCCGTGTTTAGATGCGGGTTCGGCCCCTGCAAGTAGGAGTATTTTTGAAAGGCTCATGTATGAACCGTAGCTTTTAATTTAGTTGAAAATAAAATTTTGTCTTCTAGTTTTAGCTTATGTTCCTTTCTATGCTTGAATATTGCAGTGTTCGAACTTTGGGAACATGGAGTTGACTGATGTTTGTACTCCGTCTTGCACTCTGGGAGCACGGAGTTGGTCGTTTATACTCCGCTTCGCACTCTGGGAACACGGAGTTAGTTGTTTATACTCCGTCTCGCACTCTGGGAGCACGGAGTTAGAATGTTTATACTCCGTCTCGCACTCTGGGAGCGTGGAGTTAGAATGTTTATACTCCGTCTCGCACTCTGGGAATACGGAGTTAGAATGCTTATACTCCGTCTCGCACTCTGGGAATACGGAGTCGAATGTTTATACTCCGTCTCGCACTCTGGGAGCGCGGAGTTGAAATGTTTATACTCCGTCTCGCACTCTGGGAGCGTGGAGTTGAAATGTTTATACTCCGTCTCGCACTCTGGGAGCGTGGAGTTAGAATGTTTATACTCCGTCTCGCACTCTGGGAATACGGAGTCGAATGTTTATACTCTGTCTCGCACTCTGGGAGCGCGGAGTTGAAATGTTTATACTCCGTCTCGCACTCTGGGAGCGTGGAGTTGAAATGTTTATACTCCGTCTCGCACTCTGGGAGCGTGGAGTTAGAATGTTTATACTCCGTCTCGCACTCTGGGAATACGGAGTCGAATGCAGGATTGTCGTGTGTCAAATCCATCAATATTGGTGTAATGGCTTGCCCCCGAGCTCGGGTTTCACTTAGTGGGTGGCCGGTTATATCGCAGCCACTCTCCATTTGAATAAGTCCCATAGCGTGATGGGGTTTAGCTCTTCGTGCATCGTGATGTCGTATATCGTACTTAATGAATCACAGCTCTGGCTCGAAGAAGTGGCAGTTTATTGCTGAAATAAGAAAATGCGGCAAAGTCAGTTGCCTTATTACAAAATTCAAATTTTGAAATGCAGAAACAAATTGCTAAATAGAATGAAATAAATAAAGCCTGTCATATGTAATAGCGACGGAGACTTTCGCTGTTCCAAGCCCTTGGCAAATCGAGACCGTCAACGGTCGACAGCTTGAACGTGCCATCTCCGAGCTTTCGTGTAATTACATATGGTCCTCCCCAATTCGGCTTCATGTGTGAAGGAACTGGGTAGATTCTCTTGAGCACGAGGTCGCCGAGTTCAAAGGTTCGAGGTCGAACTTTGGTGTTGTACAGCCGGGCGACCCGACTTTGATGTGCGGCTGCTCTCAAATCAGCCTCTTCCCGTTTTTCATCCAATAGATCCAAAGATTCGGCCAGGAGTATAGCGTTTGTTTTCGGATCATAATAAGTCATGCGATGAGAGAACACTTCTGTCTCGACCGGAATAACAGCCTCTGAGCCATAAGATAGGGAAAAAGGAGTGTGTCCGGTCGCGGTTTTGTGGGTCGTTCGATAGGCCCATAACGCCATAGGAAGTTCATCGACCCACTTGCCCCCAGCCTTCTCCAATCGCTTCTTCAGGATCGACTTTATAACTTTATTGACAGCTTCAACCTGTCCATTCGCTTGGGGGTGTGCGACAGCCGAGAACTTTTTGCGGATATGAAACCGTTGACAGAAATTCTTGAATTCCGCACTCTCGAATTGGGCTCCGTTATCAGTGATGATAGTATGCGGGAGTCCAAATCGACAAATGATGTTGTGAACCACGAAATTTATCACTTTCTTTATCGTAATGGTTGCAAGGGCTTCGGCCTCAGCCCACTTTGTGAAGTAGTCAACGGTGACGATGGCGTATTTCGCACCGCCTTTTGCTAAAGGTAAGCGCCGATGATGTCGATACCCCACATTGTGAATGGCCAGGGACTGACCATTTGGGTTATTTCAGTAGGCGGAGCTCTCAGAATTCGGGCATGTATCTGGAATTTATCGCACTTCCGGGCATAGTTTGCCGCATCTCGGTTCACTGTCGGCCAGTAGTACCCATATCGGAGTATCTTCTTAGCGAGAGCTTGTCCTCCGGTATGATCGCCACACTCTCCTTCGTGCACGTCATGTAACACTCGTTTGATTTCCTCGTGAGCGATACATCTGAGGAGAGGAACGGAATAACCTCTCCTGTACATGACTCCGTTTTGGATGACGAACCGCGAAGCTTTTCGCTGAATTTGTCTCTTCTCATTTCTAGGTTCAGGCAACGCCCCATTCTCAATGTAATTCCGATACGGAGTCATCCAAGATTCTCTACTGGGAGCGGTTTCAAACACAGAGTTCATTTCTATCCGATCGATGCTCGGGGAGGCCAAAGTTCCAACAGGGACAAGTCCCATTTGCTGCGCTTCACCTGTGCTAGCTAACTTTGCCAGTGAATCGGCTTTCTGATTGTGCTCCCGAGGCACATAATAGATGGCATAATAATCAAACTGGTTTAGTATTTCCTGAACTCGAGCCAAGTAAGCAGCCAGTCTTCGGTCTCTTGCCTGATATTCTCCTCGTACTTGACATACCACTAACTGTGAATCGCAATAAATTTCCGCAGCGATAATTTTCAAGTCTCTGGCAAGTTTTAGGCCGGTTAGGAGGGCTTCATATTCGGCTTCATTATTAGTTGCACGAAAGTTGAACTTCAGAGCATAACATATGGATCGGCCCTCGGGAGTCTCAAGTACAACCCCAGCGCCCGAACACCGGTCATTTGACGCACCGTCAGTATACAGCTTCCAGATGTATTCGGGAGATTTACTGGTCTCGAGCAAGTCTTCTGGAACGGTGAATTCAGCTATGAAATCTGCCAGGACTTGTCCTTGAATGGCTCTCCGCGGAGCGTACGCGATATCAAATTGGCTTAGCTCAATGTTCCACTTGAGTAACCTACCGGACGTCTCAGGCCGCGTGAGGACCTGTCGTAACGGCTGGTCGGTGTACACAGTAAGCGGATGAGCTTGGAAGTAAGGGCGGAGCTTTCTTGAGGCAATGACCAAGCAATAGGCCAATTTCTCCAGTCTCGGATAATTTCTTTTAGCTCCTGTCAGCCGCTTACTAACATAGTAGACCGGGTTTTGCACTTTGTCTTCTTCCTGAACTAGAGCAGCGCTGATCGCATGTTCTGATACTGCCAGGTAGAGATATAGTTGCTCGTGTTCAACCGGTTTTGACAAGATCGGAGGTGTGGAGAGATGTTGAACTAATGATCGGAACGTGCCTTCACACTCCGTGGTCCATTCAAAGTTCTGTTTGCCCTTCCGGATCAGGTCGAAGAAAGGAATGCATTTATCGGTGGACTTTGAAATGAACCTGCTCAATGCTGCGACCTTTCCGTTAAGACTCTGGACTTGCTTTATGGTTCTAGGGGTTTGCAAATTTCTAATAGCCCAGATCTTCTCAGGATTCGCTTTTATCCCTCGAGCGTTGACGATGAACCCAAGGAATTTTCCGGATGCAACGCCAAAGTGACACTTGAGCGGGTTGAGCTTCATTCCGTACTCCCGGAGGATGCTGAACATTGAATTCAAATCTCTGACGTGATCTGTGGAGAATCGGGACTTCACCAGCATGTCATCCACGTAAACCTCCATGGTCTTCCCGATCTGATCAGCGAACATCCGGTTGACTAGGCGTTGGTATGTTGCTCCAGCGTTCTTTAGACCAAACGGCATGACTTTGTAACAATAGAGTCCCAGGTCGGTCACGAAGCTGGTATGTTCCTGATCAGGTAAATGCATGGGTATTTGGTTGTAGCCGGAATAAGCATCCATAAAGGATAGTAGCTCATGTCCGGCCGTTGAATCTACGAGCTGATCGATTCGCGGAAGTGGGAAGCTATCTTTTGGACAGGCCTTGTTTAGGTCAGAGTAATCAACGCAGGTTCTCCACATCCCGTTTGGTTTCCGAACTAGTACAGGGTTGGACACCCATTCTGGATACAAGGCATCTCGAATGAACCCGTTTGATTGTAGTTTATCAACCTCCTCCTTAAGGGCGGCAGATCTCTCTGGATCCATACCGCGCCTTTTCTGCTTTACTGGGACATGTCGCGGATCTATGTTCAGGGAGTGACTTGCAATGCTTGGTGAGATTCCACACATGTCAGAGTGTGTCCAGGCGAAGACGTCGAGATTCGCCCGAAGAAATTCGACCAATTCCTGCTGTGTCTGCTTGTTCAGTTGAGACCCAACTTTCAGCATCTTTGAACCATCATCCTCACTGATTGGGACGTCCACAGTCAGTTTGGCTGGAGAAGCTTGACTCTCCGTAGATTCGTCTTTATCCTCGTTGTCCCTGGGGTCCAGGTCTTTCAGGAATTGGTCGTGGTGCCTGGGCCGAGGCCCAAGCATCAATTGTCAATTATCGATAGAACGGACGCAGAGAGATTCCTCTACGCCCTTTCCCTTCTCTTTACGTTGCGCCCCGCGCAGCTCAGCAACATAACAGGCCCTTCCCGTGGCCTGATCTCCTTGAACAACTCCAATCCCATTATCAGTGGGGAACTTCAAAATCAGACACCATGGGGCGATGGCCGCCCTGAACTCAGCTAGGGCTGGTCGACCCAGAAACGCATTATATGGCGAATCAATTTCTAGCACAACAAACTGTAACATTCGGACCCTCCGGCATTCTCCAACGCCTAACTCAACTGGGAGTTCAGTTATTCCGATGGGTATCGTGGCACTTCCGTTGAAACCGTGGATTCTGGATAAACAGGGTTTCAAATCCTTTGTCTCCATCTTCATTAAGTCGTAAGCCCGTTTAAGCAAGATATTCACAGAGCTTCCACTGTCAACCAGGATCCTCTTCATCCAAGCAGGACCTACCTGGGCAGATATGACTAGTGGATCGATAGTAGGGGCTTCGACCTTATCGGCGTCTCGGCTCCTGAACACGATATCATCAGATATTATCTTTTGTTGTTTTGCCGGGGTTCCGTCTTCGCAATTACTACAACATTCGAAGTCCGCATGCCTGATAGAACTAGCATACGACTCCATTTCCCCCCAGCTTCTGTTTGCCGGATGAGGACCACCACTTATTGTGTTGATAACTAATCTCCCGCCCGCACGGGCGGGTTCCTCCTCTCTTTCCTGATTTTGCGAACGATTTTGATTCGAAGGGCCCGCTCCGCCAGACTGCGGCGCCCGTACAAACTGATCTAGCTTCCTCTCTCTAATCAACTTCTCGATGAGGTCCTGTAAATGCCGACACTCATTGGTATTGTGTCCATAGCTTTCATGGAACCTACAGAACTTCCCTGTCTGAACCTGCCTCTCCGATGAGGGCTTCGGAGCAGGTTTCTTATATTGTACAGTGTTACAAGTCTGTAAGTATACGTTTTCCAATGACGTGTTTAGCGGTGTATAACTGTCGAACATCTGAGCTCTACGTCGTGGACCTCGGTTCTCATCTCTCTTCTTATTCTGGCCAGTGTTTCCTCTCTGCTGGGTTTGTTTGTTTTGTATATTCAGTTGAACTTTCCCGGAACTCTCACCGGACTGTTTAACCGCTACATTGCTCTGTATTCCCTCAATGCTGGGCCTCGCATCGTCCTGCTTCCTAGACTGTTTTGCGTCCTCTTGCCGCAAGAATTGAGCGGCCTTGGAGTAAAAACGGTCCAACGATGCGGGCGGTTTTCCAGCTAGCCAGTTCCCGAATTCAGAATCAGGATCAATCCCCTTGGTCAGAGCCATCAAGATTGAATTATCGTTAGGATTGGTGATCTCAACGCATGCTGCGTGGAACCTCTCCAGGTAACGTCTGAGCGTTTCTCCATGAGCTTGAGTGACGCTGGACAGGGTGTTAACATCTTTTGGCCTGGCAACATGCATACGGAATTGTTCTACAAACCTCTTGGCCAATTGATCGAACGAAGAAATTGATCTAGGTGGTAGGCGTGTAAACCACATTGTCGCGATTCCCCCCAGAGAGATGGGGAAACTTCGACACTTCACTGCATCGTCGGCCCTTGCAGCGCTCATCGACCATTCATATTTCAAAATATGCTGGTTGGGGTCACTATTTCCTTCATACATCGGGAGAGTTGGCATTCTGAATCGCCTAGGGGGTTCTGCGTGCAACACTTTGTCTGTGAAAGGGGTATGACTACGATAAATCCCCCAATCATCATTAGTGAGCCCCTGACTCTTGCGTATCATTTGACGTATCATGGTTGATATATCCGACACTGGCAGATTCTGAGTATGATGAGCTAAGGCGTGGTCGGGTTCCACGGTGCGAGTATGGATCGGGCGCTGTCGACGATCCGTATCTCGCCTCCTCGGCTCAGCGTCTTCTGGGACATATGGTTCAGGAGTATGTCCACGCTGTTGATTGATCGGTTCTGATTGATTTCGGGCATTAACCCTTGTTTCTACTGCGGCGGTTGCGGTGTGGTTATCCGTGGTGTACTGTGGGGCAGTAGTGTACTGTGGGGCAGTGCCTCCTCGTGTCGAGGGTCCTGTTTGGAAGCTGGTCGATGGTCCTACCCTCAGTTGCCCAACAGTTAAGGTGGGTTGATATCCAGCAGCTTGAGCGCGACTCCCCTCTAACCGAGGACGAGTAGTCCGGTGGTGATAGTCAGATGAAGCTGAGCTTTCGGTAGACGCTCTGGAGGCATCATCTCTCCTGGACCTCCTGTGGCCCCGGCGGTTTAGCTGGTTGGTCAGCTCGATATTGGCGCGCAACTGTTCCGCCAACTGCTGACGGCTTTGGGTCAGCTCCTGGAGCAATACTTGAAACTCCTGTCGGGTGACTAGCCCCGTTGAATCCGAGTGAGCGGTATTGTCTTGGTTAGAAGAAGGCGGCTGTGTGGGATTCTGCCTATCTCGGCCTTCTTGCTCTGTAGCGGTAGCGTCAGTTCTTGTGCTGACCATTCTCGGTGGTGGAGTCCTCTACTGGATTTTGAGCAAATCTGAATAGAACGGAAGGATTCCGGACTGGATATCTGGATCTTCCTCTTGGATTTGTGCAATCCGGTATCGATGGCAGATCCAAAGAGCAGGAGAGAAAAGATTGGTTTTCTCAGTGAAAGCACCAAAGTGTTTGTACCAAAAATGGGCACAACACTCTTCGGGAGTTATTTGAAGAGATAAAGTGAAGATTATAAATGTAAAACAGAGGTTATCTAACAAAAACTCCAACGAACAGAAATGTAAAATGCACAGACAAGCAACTTAGAGTGGTTCGGCGTATTGCCTATGTCCACTATGAAGTTTTGATGGTTTTATTGATTCTCTTTCAATGATTACAAGCGGTTACAGCAATGAATAGCGGATTACAGATTAGAATTCGAAACTGACAGCAAAAGTAGGACGCAAATCTCAATCCGGCAGAGTCTGGACGCTTTTCAAAAAGAAGATCCCTTTTTCTGTTGATTCTGGGGCTCTATTTATAGGCGTAGGAGGCTCAGATCTTGCCTAAACTTCGGGAGACTTGGTCTGGCACGTGAGGGGGCCCACGCGACCGTTTCCAGAAAGTTTCGCCTCGATCTGCGATCGATACGAATCCATTTCGTATCGATCAAGATGATGTCCAATTGAGCTGAAATTTGGCATGGACATCCTTCAGTGTGCATGCAAGCTTCCCTGAAAATTTCATTGGATTTGGATCAGTAGATCACGAGATATGGTCGATACGAACTGAGATTTCTCGAAGGCTGTCCAGTTCGTTTCCATGATTTCGACTCGATACCTTCGTGTCGATGGCCGCGCGTGCTCTTGGGATGACGTGGTGCGCGCGCTTCGCCTCGATCCGGTTTTTGCTCCGCGTTGACTGCTTCGACTCCATGTATCTCGCCTCGTTTCCTTCGATGGATGACACGTTATCCAAACTGGTTGACCTGATGGATTCGAATAAGACTTCATCCATGGATTCGAACCACGGTCATCTATGGATACGAACTATTGTCAACTGGAGACGAAGAGACCCTCCCTTGATGGATACGAAACATGTAGCTCCCCAATGGGTACGAAGTCAAAGAACGTAAGTGGTGCTTTCCGAAGGAGACGAAGTATTGAACATCTGATGGACACGAAGTTGACATCAAGTGACCGTTACGAACCAAGTGATTTGTTGATAGATATGAACATGTCTTTCTGGCTGAAGGTTCTGTCGATACGAAGCTTATCAATGTTTGGACTTAATCATTCTAATCGACACGATACTGATGGATGCGAAACGAGGACCACTGATGGATACGAAATCCATCGATACGAACCCGATATACTAGCTCCATCGATACGAATAGATACGTTTTTATGGATACGAAATGAAGTCTGCCGATGGATACGAAAACATGCTTTTTCCTCCAAGTTGTATCCATCATAACTTGCGTATATGAGCTCAGATTGACTTGAAACTTGGAACGTTGGTTTGCTTTACTTTCCTGATCATGCCTCATCAGTTGGGGTGTGATCCGGACTTGGTAAAAATTCAGCGATATCCATGACAAGCGACATTTGGAATCCAACTCCTTGGTGTCCTGGCCTTGCCAAAAGGCGGGATAACAGTAGATAGTTCCACGGATCCTTAGAGGATGGTTATCCCAAACATCCTTTGAGTTACTTGTATTTCAGTTGATATTTCACTTGAGTTGGATTTATTGATATAAGAATTTTAATCCTGACTCGAGTGTTTTGTGTTTTGCTTTACACTCGGGTCATACTTAGTATCACAGCATTTGAGACTCACCTTTGGAGTTTGGAGCTTCACTTGGGGATCCATCTACATCTATTCATCTTTCAGCTATCCAGTTGATATGTTCAGAGAAGTCATCTGTTTGTATTCGAGTGATTGATTTATTTTCAGCTATCCAGTCTACATCTATTCAGCTTTCAGCTATTCTATGATTGATTTATTTACTGTATATGCTGAGTTTTGCTAAATATAAATTAACAATCTGATATTTCGAGCAATTCAAGTCCGACATGTGCGGATGCGAATGACATGAATTAGCGGGTCGTTACATACATATATATATAGTTTGAAAACTTTTATATTCAAAACGAAAAAAAATACATACTTAAATATATAAACAGTCTACATACGGCATATATAACTAATAGTATATTAATATGCTTCTAACTAAAAATCAAAGATATATATTAATGTAAGCCGATATATATAAACTTACTTATATATATATATATACTTCCACCTAGCTTCATATGTACACTTAAACATCCTTCAAACAATATTGTCGTACATATAATAAACTAAAGTACTATAATATTGTAAACCAGACCAACTATTTGCTCAACTATAACAAACTAAAGTACGATGCATGGGTATGGAGCGGAGATGGAGAGAAGGAGGAGACGTGAGTTTCGGCCTGGGTGAGGTGAGAAGATGTAAACGAACAGTTTTTTTAATTATATTTGCTCAATGAACCGAGAAAAGAGGAAATGAAAAGATATCAAATGAAAAGGCACGATAGATAAAAAAAATCAAGGAAATATAAAAAGCCAAAAGTTGGTTTCAAAATTTATTAAAGCAATAATTGATGAGTTTATACGGTTGGAACTTCGGAAAGGCAAAGGAAACAAAGAGGCACAAATACGGTACCGACGCTTTACAGATTCCGCTGCGTACCAAACTTCAAAACACAGAATTGAATATACCTCAGAGATCAGCACGACGAGACGATCAAAACGGTATACAGATATCAGTGGTACGATCATCCTATCAAAAGTCGATAATCGGTACAAAATGCTACAAATCTATCGAAAATAAGATAAACGAAGCAACAACAGTCCAAATGTGAAGAAACGAAATATGACGTCTCACTCAGAAGATGATTCACAAATTTATTGTATAAAAATATTCAGATTTGGAAAATGTTTTATTATCATCTAATATTAACTGACTAGAATTTAAATAAAATTACACAAGAAAATAAACTTCAATATCTTCTGATGAAAATTTACCATTTACTATGCTTAATTAGTTGTATTCCAAATATCAATTTTTCATTTCAAAATTTTATATTTAAAATTTCACAAAATTTTCAATAAATTAAATTAATAAAACCATTAAAATTTACAGGTCGTTACACTTCCCCCACTCAAAACTTTTCGTTCCCGAAAAGGAAAGAGGTGGGAGAATAGAAAAACCAGAAGAAAAATTAGATTGAAAAAAAAATGTAAAATAATTAATTTAAACCAAATAAATTTCAATTTAAATTAATTAATATTCAATAATTTGGTTTAATCCATTTTAATAAAAACATAAATAATCATCCAATTCAAATTTGTTAGTTCAAACTGTCAATTCAAATCATAAAAAATTCATTTAGTCTTTAAATTGATTTCCATTCAATTATTTCAAGTTTGAAATATTTATTCAAAATTTTGCTTCATTTTATAATTGAAATCATCCTTTAAGAAAATTTAAGAATTAAATTTCCGATTCTCTTCAAACCATTTAGAGATAAATATATATATGTATACTACATATATCAAATCAAATTCATAATCATATACCTGTATATATTATAAATCAAGTCATATTTAAGAAATTCAAATCAATTTTTTTTTTTCAAAACAAAGTGTAGCAAAGCTATAGAATGGTCTCTCCACTTTGAAACTCGAAAATGAATGTCGATGATGCTGCAGTCATCACCGAAATTTTCCAGCGACAAAATAGGAGAGTACTGATTTAAAACTTTAAATTCTTTGGAAACAAATTTCTATTCGAAAATACTTTAAATAATACACATTTAAAACTTTTAAAACCAAAGTTTGAAATGACCGGAAATTAAATTTTCAAATTCTTAATTTATATTCATTTAAATTCCAAACCAATTTATAAACCATACCATACATAAATAGACAATATTTAAAACATTTTAAAGTATTTAGAGAGAAAAAAAATGATCAAAATATCCTTTATATAATACTTTATCAAAATACTTTTATAACTCGATGTCTTATCAGGTTTATCCTCGTTCTTGCAGACTCTGGTTGTACGTTGATCAGGCGTAAGACTAGAAATCTCCAAGTACTTAGTAGACCTGTTTCAACACCCAGTGAAAAATACTTAAAAAAAGTATGAGAAGTACCGCTCAGAATCAAATGTCAAACAATGATGTTACGATAGCAGTGGCCCGCTGCTGATCCAGTATTTACGCAATGGGCACAAAACTTTCCAGAAGATCCTTCCACCTTTCGGATTCCAGAAAAATATCGTAGCCATTTCATAAACAAGGGACCATCGACCCCTGCTGTAGTGGTACGCTGCTGATTCAATGATTTACGCAATGGATGCACCTCCTTCCCGGAAGATCCATAAACAACAGATCCCAGGATCGAAAGCGCCTCCATTGGGTAAACTAAAGAATCATCTACCCTGGAAAAAAATCGGGGAAATCATGAGTTTTAGTCCGGAAAACCATATCAGTTCGAATCCATTTCTGAATTCACCCAAGTCCATTAGGGTTTATCGGTCGAATCCATTCCTGGATTCCCCAAGTCCATTTGGGTCGAAGCATATCATACTATACTTCTTCACGGAGGGTACTTCCCATACCTCTTACTTCAAAATATGGCATACCATATATAGTACCCTTTCAAAGTCATAGTTTCAAATATCGCACTTATATAAATTCCATTATATATAAGATTTCAATTTCAGATAAAATATTTTCCAAAAGCAATAATCTCGAATATATCGTATCATTCTTATATAAATTCCGTTATATATAAGATTTATCTCTTCAGATCGAATACCTTCCAAAGTCAACAGTTTCAAAATCACCTGTACTTATATAAAGTCCATTTTATACAAGAATCAAAAATTTCCAAGATCAATTTCGTTGTATGAAAAGCCATATGAGATTCAAAATTAGAGGAGTCCTAATCGAAGAGAACTCAAATCATGAAAACGGACTCGGGAGGAGGATATGATAATTAAATTACAAAAGATGAAGGTGGATAGCCTTATATTAATCGCGGGTGACCTTAACCGGGTCAACCGTGACTTCGAGAATAAGATCGATGTAGAATTCTGAGGCAAATCGGCATTCGATCGTAGGAGATGGAATTCAGGCATAGTAAATGATAGCAGCATCTAAACCAAGGATACAGAGATCTCCGGTGAATCATTGCCTGTTGTAAAGGAGTTTCACCCCTTTACAAATCATTCAGTGGAGCTATGGGATGTTCCGGAATAAAGAAAACATAAATAGGGAGACAAAGATGGATTCCAGAACAAAAGGGGAGTCCCGGAATTCAAAAGAGATCTGAATCAAAGAGGAAGAGATTCAAGCTCGAACGAAAATGATACTGTAATTAAATTTACTATATATGTTAAGTTTGCCTAAAACCAGAGCTCTGAACCAACAGTAACATCTCGATATTTTCAATCATTCGCATCCACACATGTCGGACTTGAATTGCTTAAAATATCAGATTGTTAATTTATATTTGGCAAACTCAGCATATACGGTAAATAAATTAATCACAGAATCACAGACATAGAGTAATATAACAATAATAAGCAGCGGAAATAAATGAATAGTAGTTCATGAAGCTATTATATATATAACAGAGTTAAAACAAGATACAACAGAAGTCTCGAATACATAGAAGTCTCAATACAATAGTCAAATACAAGATAAGAATATATCACTGGAGTCAACCGAATAACTGCAAGCTGAATAGATAGATGGATCTCCAAGCGAAGCTCCAACTCCAAAGGTGAGTCGAATACTGTAACTCTCAGTCTGACTCGAGCGTAAAGCAAAACACAAAACACTCGAGTCAGGATTAATATTCTTATATCAATAAATCCAACTTCGAGTGAAATATCAACTGTAATTCAAGTAACTCAAAGGATGTTCGGGATAACCATCCTCTAAGGATCCATGGAACTATCTACTATGCAGTAATATACACTATTAACAACCAAACGTTATTACAACACCATGGTCATTTCAAAATATCATACTTCAAAACCAAAATGTCATATCCATTTCAAAACCATATCAATACGGTATCATTTCTATCTTAAAATAATATTCATTTCAAAAATCATAGCACTTCAAAGTTATCACACTTTCGAAATTATAAAGCTTCTAAACCATAACACTTTAGAAATCATAACTTAGAAATCACAATACTATGGAAATCATAACACTATGAAATCATAACACTTTCCTTTAAACCGTTTAGATATTAATGATAGTATATATAATAAAATAGTTTATAAAATAAAATAGTTTATATTATAATAGTCATAAGTTAAAATAGTTTATATTAAAATAATTAGTATATTAAAATAGTTTATATTATAATAGTTTTTATTAAAATGATTAATATTAAAATAGTTTATATTAAAATAGTTTATATTAAAATAATTTATAAAGTAAAATATAAAATAGTTTTGAATCTAATTTAAAAATACTTTATATAATAAAATAGTTTTCCTCAAATTTCACAAATCGATTCAAATCAACTCGAATTCCAAAATTCAAATTTAATTCAATCTCAATTCATAAATTTCAACTCAGTTTCTCCATAAACCATTTTAAATTATATCGACTTCAAATACAGATTGGAACCACAAAATAAGCCATTTCAATATATTTCAAAGCTTTAAATATCCACATTTTCAAAACTAAATTTGATAATTTCATATATCTCTTAATTTAACTTCATTATTATTTAGTTTTGAAATATTCACTTAATAAATCCAATATCATCTAAATAAAACCCTAAATTTCAAATAAACTAAATATTTCCTTCAATTTATTTAAACTTGAAATATTCATTTAATCATCTTAATCCAAAATCAAGTTATAAAATCATTTAAAAATCTCAAATTCAATAAGTTTCAAATCGATTTAACTAAATAATTTTTTTAATTAAATCCAATTTCAAATAAATTCAAATTTATCTTCCCAACCTTAACTTATAAAAATCATTATAAAATCTATTTTAAAATAAAATTTTAAATAAATACTGAAACATATTATATATTAATTAAATCAAACTTTATTAAGTTAAATCTTATTATTAAATATATTTTATATTAAAACTAATTTATATATATTTAAAATAGTAAAATTTTAAGTAAACTCTTAAAATTTATAAATTCAAAACTAACTTAAATTTTAAAATTTTCAAAACATATAATTTTAAAAATCAAGAATTTAACTATGTATAAAATAACATTTATATATAATATTTAAAATCAATATTTATATAAAACCATATATATATATATATATATATATCTTTTTCTTCAAACCGTGGAAATCATTTCAAATATATGTTTATATACCAATGGTGTCTGTATATAATTTTCTATCCTATGGTCAAGTGATACATATTTTTATCATTTCAATCCGCAATTTAAGTATATACGGGTATATATATCATTTCAACTCGCAATCCCAAATTCAATTCAAATGAAAATCGCTTGGGTTTATCATTTCAACCCATCACGATTTTCTCCTATTCTACAGATCGTTCGGGTATGTATCATTTCAACCCATAGGGAATTCTATACTAACAGGGAACTTGCAGAGTGATAACAGATATGAATAATAATATAATAGGCATATATCATCAATATAAATAACAGATAATGGTGTCAGATGTCATAGGTGAATAGATACAGATAACATCATATATATAACTAACAACGGCATATTTCAATTGTCGTTTCAATTGAAATCAAATTTAATGAATATAAGAACGTTAATCGTGATTGATTGCTCACCTTTCGAGGCTAGAGAGAATAGACAATGAAATGGGTTACGGATCCAAGAATGAATTTCTAAGCAAAGCACATGGACACGAAATCAAAGATAGAGCTGATAACAAAAATCGATGGGAACAAATCAAAAATCAGTTTGATATAAACTGAAAATATATATATATATATATTGCTATTATAATATATATATATATACATTTCTTTGGCAAAATACATTTCTTTGGCACGACCCGTGGATTAACAATGAACTTTTAGTTAACATACTTGGGTGGGATGCTCTCGGTTTAAATGGAGGCGACAATTTGAAGGTCAGCAGCATGATACAAGATAACATGATAAATCCAAAGACATTCCATTTCACTAGACAAATTAACCAAATCAAGAATGTGGCTATTTCATCTAATTATGATTCTGATTTTTGGACCTGCAACAACAATCCTAATGGATTTACCTTCTACTCAGCATGGGATAGTGCTAGAAATCATTTACAGACAATTAATTGGTCTAAAGTTATCTGGAGTTACTACAACAGCCCTAAAATGGCTTTATGTGCGTACAAAGTTATGCTTAACAGAATTCCTACCAAAGAAAAAATGATTGAATGGGGTTATACTATAGATCCTATGTGTGTACTGTGCAATTGTGAATCAGAAGATAGAAATCACCTGTTTTTCCAATGTTCTTACTCGGCCTATCTTTGGACACGAAATAAAATGAAGCTAGGTATGATTTTGAATGGTCCTTTGCTGATCGATGAAGAAGCCACTGTTTTATACGACACCTTTAGAGTTGCTAACCAGATCCAAGATTTGGCCTTCTGCAGCTTCGTCACCATCATCTATCACATATGGCTGGAACGAAACTCACGTATCCATGATGGGAGACAAATTGACAAGCTTCGAAGATGGAATCTAGCTGAAATCGACATTAAATTTCAGATGACCAAAAGTAGGAAGAAGACTAGGGGATCGAGAGAAAATGGGGAGATCTTAGAAAGATGGGGCATTGACCTTATGGATACCGGTTAAAGCTTTGAGCTTGTTCTTTTTCTCAACCGGTCAACCAAAGATGGAAAGTTTTAAGTTTAAAGATGTGTTTTTCTTTTCTTTTTGATAAGTAGAGTGTTCTGTTCTCTGCCACGTAGGAGAGTCGATTGTAACAGGGTTGTTTTTCCTGTTTATTTTTTCTTCCTGACTGTATGTACATAAACGTTGTATTTCTTATATTGATATGTTATCAATAAAGCACCGCACTCTTTTTCCCCTACTAATTATCACACCGATAGTTAGTAAGGTTTTTAATGAGGCGGTTTACCCATTTTCCAAAATATATATATATATATATATATATATATATATATATATATTTCTCAATATTTTAATTTAAGACAAATAAAATAAAGTTTAAAATCATTATTCAATTAACCACACATAATATATATGTTATATAAAAATCAAGACTTGATAAGCCTTATGACCTTTGTAAAATAGAAATCAAAATCATTATATATCATATTCAAATCAATACCAAATCAATGTATATATTCTACTTGAAATATATATTATACAAACACCACCTGACCTCATTTCTTAAAACTAATATGATATATGTATAGAAATATATGTATATAGTACAAAAATAAAAATTTTATAAAATAAATATATTACCATTTAAACTTCACAGGTATGTACATAAGTAACTTTGTGTATATATATATATATATATCTTATGGTTTATACAGTATACATTGTAAAAGAAGTTATCAATTATTTAAGCTAATAAACATTATATATAAAAGCACGGAACCCAAAACAAAAGTTGCACCATATACTAGTAATATATAAAAACGTGAAATATATATTTATCAACATGTGTGTATAACTTTCAACTTTCAGCTAGATTGCATAAATAAATATATATATACGTAGGAATTTTATAAAATCAATTGTATTCAAACATCACATATAGACTTTAGTATCTATATTTTAAAGGCAAATGGAAAAATATCAAAACCTGTAAGCTGCAACCTTTATATATTATAGTATATATATCTCTAGAAAAATCGAATATCTATATTATATAGCATCAACCATATGATATAGTATTATATAACATATACATATGTACCACTGTAAATAAAATATAATATAATATGTCTTATCTAATAAAAAGAGGAGCCAGCACACTATACCATATTTTTAAAAATCTGGAAGCCGTAGATATTTTCTACTTAAAACAGTATTATATATATATAATTATATTGTAAATAGTTATGTGCAGATTCTCCTTATAAACAAAAATATATATATATATATATATATATCAGACTAACATATGTAAGTACAACCGACATATGCAAACAACAGTTATATATAGCTTATAAAAATTTGTAAACGAACAGACTGCGTAAAACAAAAAAACAAAACTAATATATACAACACACATATATGCTACTACCTGATAAACGTACATATATATAGTTTGAAAACTTTTATTTTCAAAACGAAAAAAATACA
This sequence comes from Allium fistulosum, assembly GCA_030737815.1. Classification (NCBI taxonomy): domain Eukaryota; kingdom Viridiplantae; phylum Streptophyta; class Magnoliopsida; order Asparagales; family Amaryllidaceae; genus Allium; species Allium fistulosum. Next base: position 337,770,836 of record CM060904.1, on the reverse strand, counting down.
TACTTAAATATATAAACAGTCTACATACGACATATATAACTAACAGTATATTAATATGCTTATAACCAAAAATAAAAGATATATATTAATGTAAGCTGATATATATAAACTTACTTATATATATATATACTTCCACCCAGCTTCATATGTACACTTAAACATCCTTCAAATAATAATGTCGTACATATAACGAACTAAAGTACTATAATATTGTAAACCAGACCAACTATATCTTGTATATACTATATATATATTAGAATAAACTTATGTACACAGAAAAGAGAATTTCAAGCTTAAAATGATACATAAGAAATATATATGAAATAAAAGAATCAGGCTGGTGAAGGGAACCTGAGTTGCAGCTCCAAGGTGGAGGAAGGAAGAGAGGCCGGCTGTGGTGCATGAGGACGTGGCACTGGCATGGGGTTTGGGCGGAGGTTGTTGTGGCCGGTCAACAACGAGGAGGCGGTGGTGTTCGAGAGAGTGTGAGGCTCGGTAGGCGATGCGTGGGTATGGAGCGGAGATGGAGAGAAGGAGGAGACGTGAGTTTCGGCCTGGGTGAGGTGAGAAGATGTAAACGAACAGTTTTTTTTATTCTGTTTGCTCAATGAACCGAGAAAAGAAGAAATGAAAAGATATCAAACGAAATGGCATGACAGATAAAAAAAATCAAGGAAATATGAAAATCCATAAGTTGGTTTCAAAATTTATTAAAGCAATAATTGATGAGTTTATACGGTTGGAACTTCGGAAAGGCAAAGGAAACAAAGAGGCACAAATACGATACCGACGCTTTACTGATTCCGCTGCGTACCAGACTTCAAAACATAGAATTGAATATACCTCAAAGATCAGCACGACGAGACGATCAAAATGGTATACAGATATCAGTGGTACGATCATCCTATCAAAAGTCGATAATCGGTACAAAATGCTACAAATCTGTCGAAAATAAGATAAACGAAGCAACAACAGTCCAAATCTGAAGAAACAAAATATGACGTCTCACTCAGAAGATGATTCACAAATTTATTGTATAAAAATATTCAGGTTTGGAAAACGTTTTATTATCATCTAATATTAACTGATTAGAATTTAAATAAAATTACACAAGAAAATAAACTTCCATATCTTCTGATGAAAATTTACCATTTACTATGGTTAATTAGTCGTATTCCAAATATTAAATTTTCATTTCAAAATTTTATCATTTAAACTTTCACAAAATTTTCAATAAATTAAATTAATAAAACCATTAAAATTTACGGGTCGTTACACAGTGTAAATCCTACATTGCAGTTTTCTCTACTCTTCTATCTTCTACATAATGTGTTTTGACCTATTTTCTGTCGATTTAAGTTAATTCTTGCAATCTTCGTGATAGCACTTGGATTTTCCTGCTTTCTTGGCTTTTTCTCATCAAATTTAGAATTGGTCATTCAAACTCTAGGAAAACCGCTTGATCATGAGTAAATGGAGTAAGTATGAGTTATATGAAGCTTGGGAGGTGAATAGAGGAAGAATTATATGTCGGGGTTGACCTATACTAACTCGGTATAGATATATAGCCTTAGCCCCATTTGGAGTGAAACTTTTCCAAGTTGATTCTCTAGCTATTCTAAGCATACTTCCAAAGTTTCAAGTCGTTTTGTCCACATCTCAACGTTCCAACTTTTTTTGACTTCTGATTGGTTAAAAACCTAGTTAACAACTACTATAAAGCTTGTGAGGAGCCACACTACTTGAAAATTGAAAGGTAAGACAAGTTACGATGGATTCAAGGAATATGAAGATAGGTGCAATATATTTGGATGTTGTCCTAGTTGATGTGTGTAGTGCTGTCCTATCCAATCTACAAACCATGATCGATGGGTAGTAATGCTAGTATGGTTTCACCCCCATAGGATTCATTTACCCATTCCAACTAGAAGTTCACCATACACCAGAGTGTCGACAAAATCAAAGTTTAAGTTGTTTAGGTCATCAGGATTAGGATAACCTAAAGGGCTAATAGTTTCATTATTGTAAGCGGCTGGAGTTGCATCTTCAGTCCTATTGGAAAATGGACTATAGGCAACTTCAGGAAGTCCTATTCTCAAATCCTTGAATCGAGGAGTTGGAATATCATCTTCCTCAACATTAAAGTTCTCCCTGCTTGGCTCTTTCCAGAGTCTTCTTCCCTTTCTTCTTCTTCCTCCCCATATACTTTGAAATCTTCTTCTTATTTCTAATTATGTTTGTTTTACTCCTCATCTTCCTCATCTATGGAAACTCATTTTTGAGCTAGGGCTTGTCTTGGCCGAGTAGCACCGACCTGGACTCCCTTTGGAAGTTAATCCCCAACTTTGTGAGTCCTTTATGCGTAACACATTGTATATTAAATGAAACCGATGAAGCCACACGTCCATGAGAAAGTAGGAAGAATGATGCTCGAGCTCTGGGCTAGCTTGAAGATCAACGACCGTGCGTCTTAGACTATAATTCTCAACTCATTTGGTATATATACAAAGTAACAAAGACAAATGAGAAACTTAAAGGATGTGAAGAAAAGAAGTGTGAACTTTTGGGATTCAATGTGTTGGACTTCATCCGGAGTGACATCGTTGGGTGAATCGGCAGCGAATACTATGAAGAAGTACTCGATTTTGGAATCAGCTTTTTATAAAGGTCAAACACTATACAATAGAAGCAGATTGCCTCAATGAATATTAAAGAAATATTAGAAGAATGTTGCTTAAAGTTGTATAGGAATCGAATGTCACCAAACACGAGTTCTCTCCTAAGATGTCAAGTGAAGATTATGTAACGGCTAAGGAGAAATCATAGGAATTCAGATGCACTTAAGAGTGAGTGATCCAAAGCAAATAAACAATATGGTGCAAAAATGGATTCAATGGAGGAATCGTGCTAGATAGACATATATGTTGATTACAAGAAGTGAAACCCATGGGTGGATTTTGTGCTCACTCTTATACCAATGGGAGCCTTACATCATCCTAAGGGATTCCATATCTAACGCAAATGTATTAAAGTTTCCTAGCTGTGAGGTGAGAAGGAGGAGAGTTAGGTAGATTATTAAGAACAATGACTCAATTCAATGTGACATCGAAAGGGATCTCATTGTGTTGTTCTTTTATTATCATAAAAGAGGCCACAACAATTGGCCCTCGAAGAATGCGAGATGGTACAGAAGCCGCAGCGAAAGATGAAGCCGGCATAAAGTTGAATGACACTTCGACTAAAGAAGTAGAGGCAGCTACAACGGTAGAAATTTTGGAAGAACATCTGGTAGCCATATTTAGATTGGAAATAAGAACCAAATGACGAGCATTGTCATGTAAGTGTTATTTATTTCTATTTTATATACTTATGTAGACATGTCTGTAGCCCTGGTGTGGTCGATGTATAGTACTAAACTAACATTGATGTGTGTGGACTAATTAGATTGTGCAGTCCTATATGTGCATGTATGTCATGTTTTATGCATAGTCTATGGAAGCATGTTGTATGGAATGAACGCTCGCTCATGCTTGCAAATGAGCTCCAGGACATGACAAAAATCTATGTCAGACGAAAACTATTAATGTACTAGCTATATTAATAGTCCTAGATTGATCAAATGAAGACATGAACTCTGCCTCTCGATTGGTTTTTCATAGAGAGATGATGAAATTTACTGGAAGTTAGGGATTCCTTGACAATTGAAAATAAATGTTGAATAAATGTGTGTTCTCAGACATATCAATGATGAAGCTCAATGGAACCACCAAATTAACAACATGAAATTCTTTAAACTATCCAATGGGATGTTTGAGAAATTGATTTGAAATCAATATAATGGGGAAAAAACCCAAATATCAAGCCAAATGGCCCTTTATCTCAGCTAAAACTGATCCATATTTTTCCTAATCAACCTAACATTCATTGGAAATGGACATGGACAAGGTTGAAAGGATTAGATAGTTGGCAGCATGGAAGGACTGGCATTTCTTATGGTAAAGCCAAGATATGACATGTGCAACATGAAGGGAATGACACAATACCTTGGATCAAGAGCTGAAAGGAGACCGATGAGATTGGGTGATAGATGTCAAGCCATAAGTTGCAAAAGTTTCTAAGATGAAACAAAGTAGATATATAGAAAATGAAGATAAGAGAAAATTTTCTAAGTGTAGGAAGATAAACAGATGGGTCGACTGGTACAGGGATGGATTGATACCGATTCATAAAATGCTTTTAAAAAAATTGATAATTCTCAATAGTGAGCAAGAGGGGTAGGCTTTCGAAGTTACAGAACCTTATAGTTTATAATACCGAAAAGATGTGACTTGATGACTATGTGCAAGTGAAGTGTTTTGAAATCCCGACGTTCCATGGAAACGGTCTAAGCAAGAAAAGTGTTTATAGTGATTAAAATTTGATCACTTGTCATTAATCAAGCGTGCTTTATGTTCATAGAAGTGTACTTTGAGAGTGAGTGTTATCCAGTATTTTTAGAAGTGGCATTTCAGTGATATTGGACTATAGAGTGATGAAGAATTGGTGCCAAACTCAAACACGATCATGTATGTAGAGTAGCTAAAGGGAAAAGTGGGAAAATAACTGAGTCTATGGATCGGTATCGATCTATCATTTTCCATTGTCACTCCCATTTCTTAGTGAATATAATTCTAATGGAATCTAACAATTAAAGAGCCTAATAACTATGAATTTCAGCTATAAATACAGGTCTACTTGTAATAGAGAAGAGATCTTGGCCAGCTGCTCTTACACATCTTATGGAAAGTGCCACCATTACAATTTTTGAATAGTATTTTGAGAGTGTAACTATATATCCTTTTGATCTAATATGTAATCAGCAATAAAATATAATTAAATTGGATGTAGGCATGGCTAAACCACTATAAATCTTCCTCTTGCTTTTCTAACTTTTACATTTTCTTCAATTGATCTACATTCACCTGATTGGATATTATTATATCCAATCACTATATCCATAATATCAATGAATTATGGTTATTAGAGCAATTTTTTGGCTAACATATATAAGTAAACAAATTTAATTTTTTTGAAATTTAAGCTTATAAATGTTATAAATTTAAAATTATTTTGAATTAAAAATCATACGAGTTATAAATAAATAAATTTAAAATAACTTTAAATTGTAATATGAACGATAAATGTTAAAGTCCATAAAAGGATACAATTGAGTTGTAATACTATTGAAGTGTTAATTAAAAATATATATAAATAAATGCAAGATTTGAAATCATGTTATAAATGTTACAATTAAATAAGAGAATCTTATATAATGAATATGAAATAAAATAATAATACGACTTTAAAAGTTAAAATCAAAGTATAACCCATTATAGTTATAAGAAATAAATACATATGTATACATTTGTTTAAACATATAATGTGGCAAATGATGCCAATAAGTATTATGAATACATATTATCATTGATATATGATAATCATGATCATTATTATTTTGAGATTATGAATCTAACGCAATGTCACTCTCTATAATTTATACAATAAACAGAGCAGTATAAATACTTATAGTCGTTGGGAACCCTCGAGCATATTAATGTTTATATTGTCCCTAGAGTGGTAAGAATATTTTGTAACTTTGTTGAGCACCCTCAAGGGTTGTAAAATTGTCATAAGGCAATCATGAAATGATGACTTATGAGTATCTAATGTACTATATGATTTTTTGAGCACTTTTCAGATTATAACTAAGATTAGGAGCAAAGTATGTATGTTTAGGAGCTATATATAGGATATAACTGGCATCACATTGTTTACCACTTACAGGGACTATAATGTCTTTGGGTGCTCTCAAGGTTGTAATAAAATGATTAATAGATCCTAACACTAAATAGATGGATTTAAAAAATTACCGCATCTTTTTTAAGGTTTTAAAGAGATGTAAATCTAGTGGGAGCCTTATTATAAAAAATATAATAAATCATTCTAATAAGTATATTAACATATGTAATATTATAATAATCAACTTTAATAAATTTGGAAAAATAACGAAATTGATAAGACTATTTTATTGATTAAAATATACTAAACTAACTAAATCAAAGATTGTTAAAGAAATGTAAAGATTCGCTTACGAATAATTAATCTTTTTGAATGTTCTCGCTTTAAGACCCATGCAATGGATAAATGATTCAACCGTTAAAGCATTTGAGTCATGGTAACTTAACTGTGAATTTTACTAAGGTAATGTGTTGTCCTTGTGAGTTTTGAACTCTTAAACAATACAAGAGTATGGATATACGATCATATTCGTCTATCACATACAAAGGTTGCATGGTGAATACTCGCTTTTTACAAGATACGAAATTTCATTGAAATCGTTTCAATCGAAATGAGCAAGCAAATTATAATTCAAGATTCTGTGCTCATTATGATTATATACATTAAGGATCATGTTGTGTTGGAAACAACATTAGACCCAGAACTATAGATAGACCTAAGAATTAGAATACTAAAATGCCAAGTTTGATACATTTAATAAATATAATTTTTTCGATCTCCTTAATATGTTAAGGGTAAGTGAATTTGTTTCTGTAAAAAATCCGATGTAATCTTGTATTCACATTTTCTCTTTTAAAAGGTTCGACCATTAAAATGGGAATGCGAAAGTTTTAGAGTGGAAGTAATATATGCACAGTTGAGATGAAGAGAGGATGAAAAGTAACCTATACTTCATGAAAATACATCGGAAACAAAATTGTATCAAATATTTATGACACTTAATAACGAATAAAAAATATGATTTCTATTCCAAATGTGTATTTTCTTATAGAAGATTGTCTTCTGTAAAATATTTTTCTTTAAGATCGAGATACCTGATCCGAACCTCTAAACTATAAATTAATTATAGTAGAATACGTAAATATCCCATGGCAGGGTTTAAAATGAGCTTTTTATTTCAAATGTTGCTATTATAACAGTGGAAATAGTGTGAGCATACCATCCAACACTTGATAATATATGCGTTTACTTTATAAAAATTACTTTCATGTATATAATATATTGTTTATGAAATAATAGTCGTTTTGTTTCAATTAAAAACAAATGCAACTTTATTTTATTGAGCATTATGAATATTTATTATGATATAAGTCTACTTTTGGTATGTGAAGATGCTTTTCATTTTCATAACAATAGTGGTGTGTTAGCTATAGAAAATATATATTCACTAAAAAATAATATTTACTTTTGGAATTATAGATAAATTTATATCTATGAGAAGCTTTTATTTAATTATATGATTATGAATCATATGGTATTTATGAATTACATCTCAAATGACTAACGGTAAAGCACCTATTCAATGGGAGCGACTAAGGAGTGCTCAAACCCTTAGGAATGATAAATTTTGATGTATGTAGTCCATGGTCTAAAGATACTGAAATCAGATCCACTTACTTCGTTAAACTCATAAGGGAATTATCTAAGATATGAACATGTATATGTTGATACATAAGTTAGATATCTATGATCAGTTCGTAGAAAAACAAAAGTAGAAGTAAAATATGCAAAATAATTAATATACTTCAATTTGGTCAAACATATGAGTATTTTCGACAAGAGTTCCAAAAGTACTTAAAATGGGATATGACTTTCACTCAAAGCCACTCCTCTTTATGCTACATAATGATGTATTGATATTGAGTAATTGAAATCTACTGGACATAGTATGATTTGCGATAAGTGAAGTTAACTTTTCTTTTTAAGGGGACAAGTGCTTAAGTGTAAGAACATAAATTAAATTTGGCTTATTCACAATTTAAGTCTATTATGTGTAAACCTATGGAAAGTTCGTAAAATCTTATGAATATCTATTCCATCACGGTGAGAAACATATTGTTGTTTCAAGACATATCATCTTGTTATCGAAGGAATTTTTCTCTGGAGAAAGTAGTGGTATTGCAATTGATTTGGATGAAATCCAAGATTCTAACATGGAAATAGATTATATAGATGATATAGATTTAACCAAGCCCAAAGGATAAAACTTATTAGAACATTTAATAGAAAATCTCACATATTGAAAAGAAATTGTAGGTGTCTTATTGATATCAAGAAAATGGAATGCTCATAATGACAATCTCTTTAGTAGTCGACAAGCCATGGAGAGTATAGAATCTACCACATAGTTTGATGCTTTAAATCCAAAATTGATTACAAGTGCATTAACAAAACTTAATTTTAGAATAGATACCCAAAAGGGTCTGATCCATAAACCGTAAGTGAGACTTTAGGAGGAAGATCAATGCAGTTGGAAATATATAAAGCAAGGTTGATTGGGAAAGACCTCATCAATTTCATATGTTGAAATTAATAAAGAAATTTCATTAACCAAAATGCTTAATATAGGATCGACTAATATACCCTAGAGGGAGGTAAATAGGATATTTAAAAATTTCATAGATAAATAGATAAATAACATGTGGAAACGTAAATGCAAAAAATAAATAACACAAGATCTACCCAACTTCGACCTAATGCCTACTGCTGCCCCCAAAGCTATTACTAGAGTTAAATATTCAGACGCTTACAAACAGTAATCTCTCAGACACTACTAAAAAATATTCTAACTCTATGCCTAATAACTCTACCTGAACTCAAACTCTGTGATCAGAATCCCTCCACTACAAACTTTGTAGCTCAATCCTAAACTAACAAGAGTTCAAAAGCAAAATACAAAAATAAATTAAATAAAATTCCTCTATAAACTGATGGTAAAACGCAATTCTGAATTTTCGAGGGACATAGAAACAATTTTCAATTTCGTCCTTTTATTAAACAAAAATAAGCTCTTCCCTTTTGACTTCGTCCTTAACGTGATATACCTACACTCCAAGAAATTTCTACTCCTTCCTCTTCAACATAATAATCTACTACCTCAAATTAGATAACATCCTCTTCAAATCAAAAGTCTCGCTACCGAAAATAAATCAATTACTCTGCCTCGTCTAATGTTGTTGATGGATCAGAGTTGTTGGTCAATGAGATATGGAGCGTTGGAGGGCTTTGGAATTCGCGTCGAGCTTGTTTGGTATCTGGATCTGTGAAGCCACTCACTGATGTTGTTGATGACAACTGGAAGATTGAAATTGAATGCCTGGAATGAGATGCTTGATGTTGATTTGTTTGAAGCTAATGGTGTTCAGAAGTGATGCCTGAATCTACTTTGGTCGTAGTACCAAGATCTGGAGATTGTTTCTTTGCCCGATATTCCGCTACCAAAGACTTTAATAGTTTGTGTCTTGCTTCGATTATGTGCGGCTATTCTGGTGTTGCAGTGGTCATGACTATGTCCTCAAAATAATAAGGCCATCTACTCATGTTGTAGCTACATCGATCCTCGGTCTTCAGACCGACATCATAAGGTCTCTTCCAAATGACCACCATTATAAGTTCAATGGATACCCACCATTATAAGAACATTGCAGCTACATGAATGTTTTAATCCTTGCCACTTAGGCAGCCATGACCTAAATTACCCTCAAAAGGTCTAGGCCGATCATATCGTAAAATCCATAATGAGAATCCCCACCCTCCCCTTCTTTACGAGCATACATCAAAGCCTTTGGTTATCATCGATCTCATAGCACACATCCAACAGTAGAACACATCATCATTCTACCCACACTCCCCTCCTCGAACTCGTCCTTATGGATCATCATTACGACTTCCATGATCGAGTCGTCATCATCGTAACCCCTCTAGACATTCTTCGTAAGTCATGGAATCATCATGTTCCAATCCTCTTATAGTGATTTCTCCATCTAACGACTGGGATAACGAACCCAAAATACTAAAGAGGGACCTGCTAGTGAGGGGAGTTCAAATACATCTTAAAAGCAAAACATTTTCATTTTCAGATCAAAGCTTCCATCTCCATTTAAACCAAAAAAATTCTTACCACCATCAATTTATAAATTAGTTTATGAAATATTTTCCACCGCTTTAAACCAACTTAAAATATTTTTTGAGCAATCAATGTTCTATATAGAATCAAATCATAAAAATTTCTTCAAAACAGTAACTGTTTGAAAATATTAATAAACCGGCAATCGTTTGTATAAAATAGGTTTTGAACAAATATTTAAAAACTCTGTATAATGAACCTCTCATATATTCTTGATTCCTCAACGGTACCCATCAAGCAATTAGTCATCAAAATCTCTTAATCACTATACTCATCTTTAAGCAACATCTTCACATCTCTTGGTCAATTCCAATATCTAGTCTTCCTCCACTTAGGAAACTACGTCATTCCATTATAACTAAATCAAATATATCACTGAACCACTTTTTAGTTTCTCCAATTTTCATCCTACTAAAAGACAACATTGGATAACTACATCATCGTACAATTATTAATACGTAGCAATCAATTTAACTTAGCACACTAAACAATTACAATATGTCAAGCCTCTCCTTGTTGCTTCCTCACCCCATCGTTCGCCTCCTTTCTTTTATGCATCTATTTTCACTTCCCTACCCTTGCCTGCTCTTCACACGACCATCCCCAACCTACTATTTTGGTTTCTGTGTTTCCCTAGCTATGAGGAGTAGTAAGTTCCAGCCACTTGCAGATGTTAGGGCTCTATTTTATACCTCTGGGTCTAGTACCACATTTAGTAGAGTTCCTACTTCTATTGTTCTTGCTCTGCCAAATCTGATCTCTCCATTTGCTTTCCCTTACCTGGAAGACATGAACCTCTTGCTGCTATTCTTTTGATACATCCTACGTCGCCTAGTTCGACCCATACTATGAGTAATAATGTTATCTTTGAATTCCAATATTTGATCCACTATCTCCCTATACTCCTAATGTTGTAACCAAGTTGTCTCCACCTATTTTCAAGTTATCTTGCCTACTGTATTTGCAATTACAGTTTTGTCTTAGAGCCTTTATATGGCACTGCAAATCCTTGGTCTTCATTGTTCTAGAATGAACTGTGTAGTGTAGGTGTTTATGTGTGTTGATTCCAAAAGAGGCACAACACCCAAAAACATGTGGAAATATTGAGATCTGGAAAGAAATATCAAAAAAGTAAAAAGAACACCAAATTTTATAGTGGTTCGGCAATCTCTAGCCTACGTCCACTTTATACATTGTTTATTAGAGATTTTAGAGTCACTAATACAAGAGATTTACTGAACTAAAACCTAGAACAACAAACAATAGCTTCCTAAGTGACTCTAAAAGAGGAGAGATAGGAGATGAAGAAGGAGAAGTGCCCAAAGTCCTTTCCTATTTGTCATAGGATCTGCATTTATAGGGGAAGTGCTCAGTGGAACCATAGGCCAATGAAACACAATATCCAAATCCAAGTCCAAAGGTATAGAATAGCAAAAGGTCGGCCTAACCATCAGTTAAAACCACTCGGTACCGAGAGGTTCCTCTTGGTACCGAGAGGTTTATGTTGGTGGAAATCTCCCCTTTCTCTTCCATTTTTCTTCCTATCTCTGGTCCGTTGCGTTCCAAATATTTTCCTTGAAGATTGAGCTGTATCAGATAACTTTCTTGATTTTGCTTGTCTTTTCCTGCTTTCTTTACTTTCTTCTAGAAAATCCTTAGAGTTGCTCATCTGTTACCTGAGAAAATCACTACATGGCAATCAATTAAGGTAGTACTCCAAGTACAAGTGGTTTAAGAGGTCCAAAGTGGAGTAAAAATCTCTCAGTACCGAGTGGTCCGCTTTGCTCCTTTTCCCATGAAACTTTTTGAGTATGATCCTTTTGCTTTTCCAAACATGTTCCCAAGTCCATGAATCCTTTTGTCTTCATCTTGACATTTTAATTCCAGTTGAAAATTTTCTTGGACAAAAAGCTAGTCAACACTTGCCCTCCTTCAAAGTATGTCTTATGTATGTAAGGTGTGCTTTGCTCAAGAACAAGTTTCAACAGTAGCCAATCTTTGGTAGTTGAGCTCTCCGGCCATCCATCGATACTGAACTTAGTGAATCGTCTGGTTCCTTTGACTTATCCTACAAATCTATGGTCATTCCAGACCGTCATAGCTAAGGACTCCGGTCCTTGCTTAAGTGTTAGTCATGAATCAAGTCCATTTTCATCCGGAGTTATCATATCATATATCAAAATCATTCCATGTTTGCCCAAGATTTTTCTATTTTACTCTAATTACACGGCATTCAAATCCTAATATCAAGTTAATGTCCGTTCTAGGGTTTGGTCTCGCAGGATCGTTTATTATCCAATCTAGGTTTCGATCTCTTCGAATCGCTCAACATCCAATTTAGGGTTTGATCCCTTCAAATCGTTTATTATCCAACCTAGGGTTCGATCTCTCTATTTCATTTATCATCCAATCTAGGCTTCAATCTCTCCAGATCATTGATCTAGGGTTCGATCTCTCCAGATCGTTTATCACTTAATATAGGGTTCGATCTCTTCGGATCATTTACCATCCAATCTAGCTTTTGATCTCTTTGAATCCTTACCGAGTCTAATCTGATTGCTCTCCGACAATGGGACTCAATGCCCAAGCAAGTTCATCCGCTCACTATGGTCGATGTATGTTCTAGGGTTTGGTCTTATCGGATCGTTTATCATCCCATCTAGGATTCGATCTCTCCGAACCGCTTAACATCCAATCTACGGTTTCGATCTTTCCGGATTGTTTATCATCCAATCTAAGGTTTGATCTATCTAGATCGTTTATCATCCAATCTAGGGTTTGATCTCTTTGGATCGTTTATCATCCAATCTTGTAACAACCTGAATTCCAGTGGGTCCGGATTTTCCGCATAAATGCTAAAATCCAAGCCCACTGAAGCCCGAGTTGGGTATCTGGTATCCTGCAAATAGGGAAAGATAAATATATCATAGCTCAAATAAATATCTCACAGCGGAGCTGACTAAAATATAATAGTAAGTAAATACTCACTAAGGTAATAACACTTTCTAAGCAAGTGTCTCAAAGCTGGAAAATCTCTACCATCTATCTAACCTGTGGGATGTTATGAGGAGGGGGTCAGAACTAAAATTCTGGTGAATGGAAAAATTATACACTTCTAAGCATAATTCTACATATACCGTTCTATTTTCATTTTCTATTATATTAGGTTTATTGGGTTTATAATACTCTAACCTTTGTGCGTGAATCGTACCCATCTACTCCCTAGTAGATTAAGACCTAATAACCAATATATATGTAGCTACATGCCCAAAGACCGCATCGGTCCTAGGTACCACCCACAATACCTTCTGTATCCTCCTCGAAAAGAACTCCATCGTCTTGCTCCTAGAGCGTATTGTAACTACATCTGTAAAGGACAGCTTCGTGAGGCCTACAATACAGATGTTCCGTCGTCTGCTATTAAAACGTGAAACTGCATCTGCACTAGCATATACTAGTGCTCGAACATCCACAATGTACCACCCAGTGCGTACATTGAGGACTACATGTAATCGTTCTGTCTACTCATTAAATTCCACCAACAAGGTCTACCTTGTATTGGAACTCAGTCGGGGATTTTCTATATCTGTAAAGGTCCGCTTCATTAGGCCTACAATACGGATATTCTACTTAGGGTCTATCTCTTTTCTCATCGTGGCTATGGCCCCACGTAGTCCCCCTCAACTAATCGAAAGACCTCTCAAGAGCTAAGTGGTCGTGCCCTACTACAAACAATCTAAACATCCAATTGGTTGCACCCCTCATCCAATGTCTCGATAGTGAAAGAATCATTGGCCTGTTGGTTTAACTCTAGTCTTTCCCGAACTTGCTCTGATTGATGATGGCTTGATCTCTGCATGCGACTATCCTTTTGGGTCCTGCCCACTATAACCTACTCGTAATCTAGAGTACGGTGTCATACGAATACCCTACTCCATCATCAACCTTTTGACTGCCTACAAAGGTCCGCTTCGTTAGGCCTGCAATGCAAAAGCAGTCAAGGCATACTCTCTTGATGGAACACCTACAGACCTGCCTCCGGGGGTGAAGCTTCATTAGGCCTACCCCAGAGGGCCATCCTAGAGTATCCTCACATCCCGTTGAAGTCTCATACTTCCTTCTAGCCCAAACTAACTAAGTTGGACGTGCTCTTTCTGTATTAAAATCTACGATGAATTGCTTTGTTGGGCTCTTTATCCAGATTCTCTTTCGGGCTGCTCCAAAAGCACCTTACCATTTTATTAGACCCTACACCTAATCTTTTACTATGCGTTTAGTTTACTTTTATTATTCTGTTGGCTACTTATTTACCCTAATCTGTAATCCCAGCCCCACCTATGTGTGAGACCATCAGCCCTAGACCTGAAAGGGAATGCTGTCAGTATAAGCCACTTCTATTATTTCGCTTATTAACTTAATCCAAGATCTAAGTTCGATAAAATAAGCCTCTTTTATTTCTTTCTTTTTTTATTATAACCTTCGTGTTATAATTATACTTGCAACTGTTACTTTTATATTCTTTTCTTTCTTTTATAACCTACTTGTTATAAATGTAATTGCAAGTGTCTCTTTTCTATTCTAGTCTCTCTTCTTTTATTGTGATACTAAATTCTCTTAAGTTCTCTTATATTATATAATAGTCTTAACTTGGGTCTACGTCCAACTATCATAAGTTACTTACCATAATAACTGCTTTACTTTTCACTCTATTATTTGCGCAATAAATGCAGATCTAGTCACATTTTTTGTTTTCTAGTCTTGTCTAATAATTAACTTGATTATTTCTTCTTCTTTAATTTCATTAACGCTTCACGTTATTCTCTTTGTTCTGGGAAGTAGTTCTATTCTATTTGGTTGGTTACAAAAACTGTGCTAAAAATCCATTTCCATATTTTAATACTAAATAATGTTATAAACAATAACTCATAACTGCAAGATATTTCTTTTATTGTTTCTTTAATTGTTGGATAATGCAAAATACAGTAATGTCTCTATTTTGCACTAATTCCTCTTTTCTTGCTTTTATTCTTGCAATTACGTTTATCGTTATTCTTACAATTTTAAACTACGGAAATGTATTCCCTTTTTCTAAACCAACCAACTAATCTATCACTAACTTCCAAATCAAGTTATTAGATTTTCCTCTTTTTAATTCATTTCTCCCGTTTTAACATACTTTACTGTAAATTTCTCACTTTTAGGCTTATGCCTTTCTCTACAACTTTTAAGCCTAATATTACTTATATTTAATTGGATTTCTTTCTTTTTCCATATAAATAATATTTAAATATAAGTATACTTCTCTTATAAAATTTACAGTATCAACATAACTAATTAGTAGAACTAATTACTGAAATAAATGTTGAATTAAATATTTAACGGGAATTTAACGATATTATATATCACAAACATAAAAGAGATATAATTTAAATCCACTCACCTATCGTCCTTAGCTTCACTTTGTGGCCTTCCTGGATCCTCTTCTAAGGCGTCTAATATTTTTATTAAAAAGATATTCTTCCTAGAAATATTTTCTCTTTAGGGTTCAGCCTCAGGCAATGAACCCAATTGGGAGAAAATTTAATTGTGAGAAAGTAGCTAGGCCTAGGATCCTATTTATAGTGGTGTTTAGGGATCTCAGACCGTCGGATTTTTGGATTGAATCTGGTGCAACCACGTCACAGGCTCGCTGCGGATCGTTGTATCCAGAAAACAATGCTTCAGATTGCTCGAAAAATCAAATTATAAACTCCGGCACGTCCCTGGACGATTTTACGTCCAGGGCAAAACGCGAGTCGACTTATAGGTCGACCTGTGTTCTTTAGGGGTCGACCTTAGGGTCGGCCCTTATGCTTTGCAGGTCGACCTATGGGTCGACCCGTAGGGTCTTATTATTGTTGTTGTTCTTCTTCTTCTTCTGATTTCTTGTCCTTCTCGTAACTTCTTCGTTTTAACTCGGATTTTGACAAGTTATATATGGAAATTGATCAAAAATCGCCACGAACACAATGGTATTAGTTTCGAGGCCTTATTCTAACAATTCCAAGAATGCTTATTTTCACTGTTCATCGTTATTTGATTATTTAATTATCTAAAAATGTAGGGTGTTACAAATCTAGGGTTCGATCTCTCTGAATCCTTGTTGAGTCCAATCCATTTGCTCTTTGACAAGAGGACTCAACGCCCAAGAAAGTCCATCATCTTACTCTTCGATGATGGGACTTACTTTTGATCTCTATGGATCCTTACTCAGCCCAATCCGCTCACTCTCCGACGAGGGGGTCTAACATCCAAAGAAGTCCATCCACTTACTCTTCAGTAAGGGGACTTATTTATTGTGGTCATTGCTCCGTCTCTCTGTACGGGATCACCACGATCAATATTAGTCATCACGTTCAATTGGGTTTCAAGAATTAAATATCCAAATCAAAGCAAGCAAGCAAACATCCAAAATATTCATCTCAAACATCCGACTCAGAGCGTATCTAGAGACCAATCGAGGTCTCTTACATGTGTAAGTGGTCTGAGGTTATTATTGTCTTAACAATTAAAAATGGAATCAAAGCGTGGGAAACAAACCCGACCCTGGGATTACCAGTCTCGACCAAGATCCCTGGTCGTGTCTTGATGCATTCGTTGTAGAGGGTGGCTTCTCTGGCTGCACCATCGTAGTTCGATTCCTTACGTACTGTTGTAGCTGGTTACTCCGAACCAATTTTTCTATCAAATCGCAAAGGTGTCTGCACTCATTCATTTCATGTCCATCTAGCGCATAGCAGGCAAAACTTTTCGGACATTTTCTCCCGATCTGTGGGTTCCCTCTTAGCTGGCCTCTAATAGGGTATCTGCCCCCTAGTATATAGGTATATCCTCTCTAGGGTTTCAGTTAGGCCAGTGTAAGAAGAGAATATTGATTCCCTCCTTGGTCACTTCGGTCCTCCAAGTTAACTTTAGCTTTCTACTTTCCTTTATCTCCACCATATCCTGCTTCGAACGGTCCTCCGTCATTCACATCATTTACTTCGACATTCTCAGCTTTAGCATTTTCTTGATGCAAATACCTCTCGGCCTCATGATAAAACTTTGTAAGATCCTTTGGTGGATACCTTTCCAAAGCAATTTTATAGTCAGTTTGACTCGTAACTCCTGAAACCGCCACCATCAGAATCACTGATGGATCCGGATTATGAACTGTAGCGGCTGTCGCATTAAACCTAGTCAAGTACCTCCTAAGTGTCTCTCCGACCCTTTGCTTCATGCTTGATAGCATCATCATATTCTTTGGTCATGAAATGTGAACCCTAAACCGTCTTATGAACCTATTCACTAACTTGGTCCACATGCTTATGGACCCTTTTCCAGCAGTCTGAACCACATCACTACTAATCTGTTAGATATAATGGGAAGCACCACCCTCAACACCTCCTTAAAAGCACCCAACACCTCTATATATCGGATGTATCTCATTAGATGAATTGTTGGATCTGTCTTCTCAACGTACATTTCCAACATCGGAAGCTTGAAGTTAGAAGGATTCCTCGCATACAGGATGTTAGAGGTAAATGGATTCTTGTTTACGTCCTCCAAACTCTAGTCTGGAGTCCACCCTTCACTGTCCTTCTAACCAGCTTAGCTATTTGGTAGTTGCAGTCTAATGGATATCTTTGCTTAATGGCTACATTCTACTCCCTGCTCCTATGGAGGAACTCTAGCACATACTCCTCTGGCTGCACATTTGCATTCTGATCCGCACTTCCAGCTTCATTCTCCCCACATTCCTACGGGGAAGCTTTGGCACATACTCCTTCATTCAATGTTCATTTGTGTTCTGACTCACATTTCTAGCTCCAGCACCATCCATTCTTGGCATCCTAGCTCACTTTAACCCCGAATCCATATTGTCCCCGAGTAAATTTCTCTTGGTACCGAGAGGATTGAGGTCAGTACCGACTGGTTCTGGTCGTGGGGGAATTATTCCAGTTTGCTCTGCTCCTACTCCACATGTTCCTACATTGGCTTCCGGCCTTTGGTTCTGAATTCCAACAGCTCTAGTTGTTCCTTATTGTTCCATCCTTTGGAAAAACCCCTCCAATGTTTCCTGTTGTCGATCCATTATTCCATCCTGCATCTCCTTCATCATTCTCTCTATCTTCTCTCTGGACATGTTGATGGATTGATTAGAATCAGAGGACACCTCTTGGCTGCCCTATGCTCTAGTTGACTCCCCCCAATCATAGATCGGATGTTATGCCTCTTCATCTTCTCTAAACTTCAAATCTAGGCTTTAGGTTGTGAAAGCTAGCTCTTCCCACTGAAAGCACCAAATTGTTAACGTCAAAAGTGGCACAACATCCAAAAACCTTTGGAAATGTTGAGATTTAGTAAGAAGTATCAAAAAAGTAAAAGGAAAGCCCAAATTTTATAGTGGTTCGGCAATCTCTGGCCTACGTCCACTTTATATTTTGTTTATTAGATATTTGAGAGTCACCGATACAAGGGATTTAATGATCTAAAGCCTAGAACAGTAGACAATAGCTTCCTAAGTAACTCTAATGGAGGAGAGATAAGAGATGAAGAAGGAGAAGTGCTAAAGTCCTTTCCTAGTTGCCATCGGGTCTGTATTTACAAATGAAGTGCTCAGCGGAACCAAGGGCTCACGAAATACAAGGTCCAAATCCAAGTCCAAAGGTGTAGAAGAGCAAAAGGTCGGGCCCACCATCAGTTAAACCATTCAATACCGAGAGGTTAATCTCGCTACCAAGAGGTTTGTGTTGGTAGAAACCTCCCATTTCTATTCCACTCTTCTTTCTATATATGGTCTGTTGCGTTCCAAATACTTATCCTTGAAGATCGAGTTGTTTCTGATAACTTGATTTTTCTTGTCTTTTCCTACTTTCTTTGCTTTCTTTCAGAAAATCTTTAGAGTTGCTTATCTATTCTTTGAGAAAAGCATTCCATGGCAATCACTTGAGCTAGTGCTCCAAGTACAAATGGTTTAGGAGGTCCAAAGTGGAGTAAACACCTCTTGGTACTAAGTGGTTCCTCTCGATACCAAGAGGTCCACTTTTCTCCCCTTGAAACTTGTTGAGTATGATCTTCTTGCTTTCCAAACATGTTCCCATCCATGGCTCGTTTACTCTTTATCTTGACGTTTTAATTCCATTTGGAAATTCTCTTAGTCAAAAAGCCGATTAAAATTGTGCCTATAAAGTTTGATATAAATTATGTCAATAATGAGTCGATTCCTCCATCGAAAGTCATTGGGGCTGCTTCTTATTATGGAAGGACGAACTTGTTTGTTTCTTTTTGGATAAAGAACCTCTATTTGGTTTGGTAAAATCTATTTTGAGGAAAAGATGGAAACTGAAAGGTAAAATCACAATGAGGTATGACAACGCTCTTTTCCTTTTTGAGTTCACGAGCCCCGATGATTGTCATAATGTCCTTGAGGCTGAGCTAGTAATAATTGGCAATAAGTCATTCATTATCATGAAATGATCTATTATAATGGACTCGGCTAGAGAACAGGTACTCTCCTTTCTTATTTGGGTTCAGTTTACCAAAATACCATCAGTGCTCCAATCTTTGGTTGGTATAAATTGGTTAGTAAGTAGCAGTGGTGCTATGGTTTGTTTAGATGTTGCCACGGTAAGGAGCGGCAGATTGATTTACGCTAGGGCATTGATTGACGTTAAGCTGGATAGATTATTGTTGTCCGTTTTTTCTGTGGAACTAGCTCCTAGTAATGTAGCAATAGTTGATGTCAACTACTTATGGAACCCTCCTATCCGCTCCTTCTGCAAGTCCTTTGGTCATTTGGTTGAAGCATGCTTGTGATCCTCTCAGCCTCCTCCCATGAAAGTCCCTCTCTCAAGCCTTCAAAGAGATCATGTCATCCAAAGACTTTTAGCTCTACAACTTTTCATGACACCATTTCTCCTATGCAATAACTGATTTTGGTTGACTACATTTCTAATGATGAGGAAGTCACTATTGCTCCTTTCGTACACTCTTCCCTATGAGGCTCCACGAATTGACATTGAGTGGCTAGCAGGTGATGCTGCCTGGAAATATCACTCTAGTATGTGTTATGAGCTAGTAAAGAAACGATTTTTCAAATTCATCTCTAATGATATCTAGGACCTCAAATGTTTATGCTATGTTTCAATTAAGGAAGTGTTAACTCTTGAAGTAGAAGGAGAGTTGGATGACCATAACAGGGAGCTTTAGTCTGACGATAGTTGGACATGGATGGGATTTGCACATAGGGCTCTTATGTCTCATCGTGGGATATTATATGACCCTTGCTACATGCTATTGGAGTGGCCTAATCAGATGGTCAACTCGCTTTGGTTTTCCTAAAGGTTCATATTAGTTAGCCTTTCCCATATGTCCCTTTTTCTGGTATTTTCTTCTTCTTAATGTTGCATATTATAGTAGTTGGTGTAGTCTACACCACTCTTATACTTATTTCTCTATAGTTGCAATGGTATTTCATTCATACACCTCTTATTCAATGTTTATAAAAAGTGGTATGACCACTATAAAACCGGCTTGCCATGGAAAAAAATGTCAAGCAATGAGCAACCAACAAGTAAACAACCAAACAACAGCAACAAATCAAACAAACAAGTGATAAGTAAATAACAAATAATCAGATCAACTATAGTAAAACAAGCAATCAACAACATAATATAAGCAAGTGAGATCAATTCAAACAGGCATGGCACAAAGTAATAAGTAGACGTAGGAAAACAAGCAGTAGCATTTTCTTAATTGTAAATAACTTAATAAGCAATAAATTAATACAAACAATTTAATCAAGGTAAACAAACATAAGTAAAAGATCATCATCCCACATAGAGAAATGGGCAGTCCCTACACCATTAACCAATTCTTCCTATAGAAGGAAATAACTAGATGTCCAAACACTCATTAGGGAAAGTTGCATACAATAGCCATAAAGGTAACATCGTCATAATGTGTGTTGGGCAAACCCAAAACTCATCTTACCCTATCATCTTACACCCCATGTTATATAGTCTAGTTTTACCGTTTTCCGTTTAAATTTCAAGATAATACATCTATTTAATAAAATACTTTTAGCAAACACTACCAAAATTTGTTATCCAATTAAATATTTATTTTTCAACCATTTACCTCCAAATCAAATCATTCTCATCTTAGTAAAATATTTGCTTAATGTATTGTGAAACTAGATATTTTGTAATACATCCTTTCTCAATAATATATTCCTTGATATATCCTCAATAAAAATTTCAACTTTAGGTTTTATTCAACCAAAACTCTTTACGCATAAATGTTTTCTTTTCAAAACATCATTTATCAAAGAGTATCCTTTAAGTGAAAATTCTTACAATTAAAAACAATTTTCGAAAAGTTTTCTAAATCAAATACACTCCTTTGACAAAACTTTTCTCTTAAAAAAATATTTATCGCATTCTTTACTCATAAAGGTATTTCTCAAATAAGAATACTTCCATAAAACTATAATTCAAATATTTCCAAAAATACAATAATTTCTAAGTACTTCCACCATATTATCTTCAAACATTTCTATTGAAAAAAATTAATTCCTTCAAAATAAAATATATTTTCATGGAAATAACTTTTCTACAAAATATTTATAAACTAAATCTTCTTCAAATCATATAGTATTCACTGCAAAGAATGTTTCAATAAACCATTCCCCTCTTTAAAATAAGGGTTGTCACTGTATGTTTTCCCAATAAGATACTTTTAGCAAAAACATTTTAAACCTTATGTTATCATCAATAATAATTTGCTCCCTCAAAACATCTTTTTGAACAAACACTCCTCAAACCTTACAGTATATATTTTAGAATATAGGTTAACAAAATTAATTCTTTCCCAAAATATCTGTCAACAAAATATTTTTATAAAGTATTCTAAATCATAATTTCAACATACCTTTCAACGTATATCTTTTTCAAAGGATGTTCACATATTAAAAAAAATTCAATTAAGATATTCTCATCAAAATATTTCTAATAAAATATTTTAAACCAGAAATCCTTTCATAAAAATATTCCCAAATAAAATATTTATCAACAAAATTTTCTTCTTCCATAGATAGAAATCTTCCTTTATTAACAAAGTGTTTCCAAACCATAATATCATTATAGAAATACATTCCAAATGATTAAAAACATACATATTTCTCAACCTAAAATGTTTCTTCAAAGATAGAATTGAACTTTCAATATCTAATCAAAACACATTTTTACTATAGTACTTCCAAATAAAATGTTTTACAAGGTTTTCTTACAAAAATATCTTCGTAAAAATATTTTATTTCCCCAAATTAGATACTTTATTTTTCAACAAAAGTTGTGACAAATCACTTTATGATCAAAAACAAGCATTTTTCCCTTTTAAACAAAATATCTTTAAAATCGGAAATGTACACTTTATAAATTTTCCAACCAAATATTATTCACTTAAAAATAAAAGTGATTCCATCTTATTAAGGTTGGCTTTCAATTATAATTTGACATCAGGTGTGTGTTACTCAAGTTATAACCAACACTTAACTCCTCCTATAAGTGTACATCCAACCCCACTCTTACTTTATTTTTCTCCTATACAAAAGTCATCACAAATAAACATTATTTTAGAGTGAGGTAACAGTGATTAAACAGACAACTCAAACACACAAAGCATACAATTATCAATCAAAGCGCTCTCTCATTCTCTATTCTGACCCAATCTGAGGTATAAATCAAACTATCCTAATTGGTATAAACCTACCCAAGGCTCAATGAATCGCTAAACCTAAGCTTCGATACCAAATGTAAATCCCACTTTTTTAACATCTAAAAAAAATATAAATGCTAACAAAATACGCTTACAACTAATTTCAAATGTTAAAGACAATGGACCATGGGTATATAAAATTAAAAAAAATTCTAAAAAAATAAACAAAAATGGAAACCTCACAATGAATTTAGACATCAATGTATACATACATACATATATATATATACATATACATATACATATACATATATATACATACACACACACATCATTTTAAAATTTTAATATTACTTAAATCTCATACATCACATAATATACACATTTCAATACATCATTATTAAGCAATAACTATATAACTATGATGCAAGAGGTATACCGAACCATCCTATGAATACGACTTATTCCAAATCCTCTACTCCCTTCTTTGCTACTATATGCAAACTTACAAATACATGTATACATATAATAATGAGAAATGTGCCAACTATGTTTAGAAGGGGCCTAACCCTACACACTCCGACTAAAGACTCAAGAGTTATTGCATAGGAAAAGACTACCTACGTACCTCTTTTGGAGGATTAAGCCAACGTAGTTTTGTTTCCTACTCTTCTAATGCATCCAAATATTTGTTAGTACATAACAACCATAACATCTATGCAACTATTGCAACTAATGCTACCAATGCAAACAGTACAATCAGAAAATAGAATTACTACTTATCTATCACAACAAATAATTATATGGGCCAACAACAATAATAGTACACTTAGCTATTAATTATCATATACATTTGACAACACTCAGTGTCAACCAGAGTCATTAAATAAGAAAATAACAATAATACAAATATACTTACATGCATACTAATTATCCATTATAGTAATGCATCACCAATGTAACTATAAATCATTAGATGTGTACTACTCACCCCATAATAATGGCACAACATCGATTATCAAATGTGTGCTAATCCAATAAACAATAGTAACATGACATCAATCATTAAATGTGTACTAATCAATCAACATTAGTAACATAACATCAATCATCAAATAACCATAATCAGCTGCTGTAACGACTCGGAATTTCACCGCATTGATTTGGGAATATTTAATCAATTTTAAATATTCAAATAATAGATTTTATAACTAAAATAAAAGTCTTTTAAATAATAAATAATGATGGCGAAATGGTTTTCCAAATTTGTTTACGAAAGTATATAGTTCGAAGAAAAATTAAAAATGTGACCGGAATTCGTTTTTCAATTTTTCGTCGGCTAAAAGTTGTCGGAAATGTTGTAAAACTTTACAGTATAATTATACTCATTCATTTTTAAATAAGTTTAGGATATGGTTTGTTATATATGCATACTTAAGTAAATATGGAAAGAGATGAGATTTATTATGTAATTTAAATAAAAAAATAAAGGATGTTTAACATAAATTGTCACATCATTAGAAGACAAAAGTACAATAGAGTACATAAAGCATGTTTAAACATGAAATTTCGAAAATTTGAAGGGGGACAAGGGTGAGGTGGCTTGGTGATGTGGCAACAAGTGAGAGGAGGGTAGAGTACAAGGGTGTTTAGGTAATTTTGGTATTTCATTTTATATAAAAACTTTTTCCATCTTTCTTTTTCAATTTCATTTCATTTCATTTTTCCATTTTTTTCCTAAAGCCTCTTCTTCTTTTCCAAAAATTCTAAAGCTCCTTAATGGCTTCCATGCTTTTTTAAAAGTTTCAAAAATTATCTTTTTCCACTTTTAATTCTTTTAGAACTTGTTTTAAACCCTCCTCTTCCTTCTACATCTCCTTTTACTTCAAAAACAAAGCCATACACCAACAACCGCACCATGGCCGAACCCTTTTGGCCATCTAAGTCCATCAAAAATTCATTTTTCCAAAGTTAAAAGTATGTATCTAAATTGTATTCAAATTATAGCATGCATCATGGAAGTTAGGTTGAGTTAGTAAGCTTTTGGTAGCCTTTTGGTGAGTAAAGCTCACCTCTTTTTACTAAAGTTTTCGACTTTTTTTTATGTTACTTGGTTGCTAAATATGGTACTTGTTGGGATGAAGTGGATATTGATTTGTATGTGTAATATGTGCTTGGGTTTGATGTTGGTTAATATGTATACATAAGTGTTTGAATGTGATAGTTAGTTCGACTTGAGAATTCAAAGCTTAAAAATGTGTGTATGGATGGAAAGTTATAACCTTGCTTATGGTTTGATATTATGTCATGCAAACTTATGTTATGATCTCATGTGTAATTGCTTATGATAAAAAGGGTTAGCATATAGACTTGTATAAGCGATAAAGAGATCCCTTTCTTTTGGAAACTGTTTTACTTAAGTGTTTATTAAAAAGGATTTACAAAGTTTAAAACTTTACCTTTTAGTTTTCAAAACTTTTTTAAAGTTAGAAAATGAGTTAAAGTAGTAAGAATAAGGTTTGTTAGCTATTGCATACATAAAAACAAGTTTTGAAAATTTTGGGTCATATAGCAATAGTCGCTATGGGTGCAGTTCGTAAAACGAACTCGTTTGAAATTTAAAATTGTTTTCACCTAAGTATCTTTTTGGAAAGTGTTTCCAACACCTATTACAAATAATAATAAGTAATTATTAATTAATTAATTAATTAATTATTTCAACGATTATTTAATTTATTAATTAAGGAAGGTAATTAGAACTTAATCATTAGTTAACAAAGGCAATTAGTACTTAAGTATTAATTAAGTAAGTTAATTACAATTAGTTGTTTAATTAAAGATTAATTAATAATTTATTTAAGGATTAATTACTATTTAATTAATAATCAAAGGTTAATTATTATTATTTTATTTAAGAAAAAGTTTAAATCTTTATCAATTACTAATTAAGTTAATCTTTAATTAAGTTTTGATTAAGATTAATTTAATAATTAATGAAGGTTTTAATCATTATTTAATTACTAATTAAAGGTTAATTATTGTTTAATTATTTATTTAAAGTTTACCTATTATTTAAATATTTATGGAAAAGATAATTATTATTTAGTTATTTCTTTAATACTTAATTATTAATTATTAATTAAAAGTTTAATTATTATTAGTAAAGAGTTTAAATGTTATTAATTTTTAAATAAAAGTTTTGAAGTTTATAACCAATTTAATTCTGAATATCGGTTTTGTTTTCAAGAAGCGGCTCCTTTTAAAGGAAGATTTTAATCCAAGGGATTTCTTTGTCGACTATCCTTAAGTGAACCCAATGGCATCTATTTAGCAGAATAAATCACAGTTCTATTGATTAACTTGTATTTGGCATCTGTTTAGCAGAATAAATCACCATTCTGTTAATTAACTTGTATTTGACATCTGTTTAGTAGAATAAATCACAGTTCTGCCATAATTTCCCAAGTAGAATATGTGGACATCTATTTAAGCAGAATAAAAACTCATTCTGCTATTATAATAACTTAGACATGTGTTTAGCAGAACAAATCCCCATCTGCTATTATAGTAACTTGGACATCTTACCTATATGTTGGTTTGTTTGTTGTCGGCTGATTCCATTATACATATTTGCTTGTTATGTAAATACTCATGTTATAACTTGAAAAGTAAACTTAATTAAAGAGAACCATTGCGGACACTAAGCTTCTTTCTGATTTTTAAAATCAATTATACTTTTAATAATGGTTTCGAGTTGAGTAATGATTTTAATAAAGGATGTTTTAAATAATCGTTTTGTTTATCAAATGGACTTTATTAAATGAGTTTGTTAAAGGAGTTTTGTTTCAAATAAAGAATATTTATAAGAAAGTTTTACAGATGATTTTAGATATTTATAAAGGAAGTTTTATAAATAATTTTGGAGATTTATAAAAAGATATATAAATGGTTTTGATATTTATAAAAGAGTTTTGTAAAATTTAACTTGGTGATTTATAAAGAGTTTTGTAAATGGGTTTGGAATTTAAGTAAAGAAGTTTCATAAATAAAAGAGATTTCTTAAGAGGATTTATAGAAGGAAATTTATAAAAGGATTTGAGATTGGATTTTCTTTAACTAACCTTCTTAATTCTGGTGGTATGGACATTCATTCCACACTTAACACCGAAGGAATATTATTTGAGGTTATCTTTATCTCTAATTTAAATAACATTTTGTTTGATCCTTTGATATGATTTGGAAATGAGAAATCTTTCACAAATGTTTTGTGAATATACTTATGTCAATGAGATAAGTATATGAATGTTTTGATAAACACTTTTGAAAAGAGTTTTAATAAATGAAAGATTTAGTTTGAGGCTTGGTGGTTGCTATGGGTAATCAAATCTCTGAATTTGTTGTTGTTTGTTATTTGATAGTTAAACAACCGATTATTGAATATGGACCAAAATATAACTCCGGAAATATCTAAGAGAAACACGTGAGTTATATGGCATAGTCATCTTCGATGATGCTATATTATGTGTATAAATCTTGTTTTGTTCTCAACCTAAGGTGATATCATCATCATAAGCAAACATATGTGGTAATCCTAAGGTGATTTCATCATTATAAGCAAACATATGTGGTAATTCAAATTAACAATTAATCACATATTACCTCAATCCAAAACAATATATTTATAACCAATATTTTTCTTTCAAGTATAAAATCATTATGTTATTGTTTCTTATAAAACCATTTTTATTTATATATGTCGAAACAGTAATAATCTTTCCAAAATGATAATATACGTAAAACCCTTTTTATACTTTTGTTTCTTTAAATACTTCTTAACATTTCATTTCAAATCAAAAATAGCAATCTTCATCAAATCACTGTTTAAAATGATATTATTATTATTTTACATCAAAATAATTATATATATTAAAACCTCGTTAATACTTTCCAAAATCAATTTATTGCTATTATTTCCAAAAATAATAATACTTATTTTAAATCATCGAAACTTCTTTTTGTTCCTATTCATCTCAAAATAGTAATTATTTTATCCAAATCTTTTTTGGAAAACGTTTCTTTACTATCATTATTATTATTCCGAAAATACCTTTTTATTTTATTTCTCATACAGTAGTAATAAGATATCCTACCATAAATACCGTAAAATCAACCATTTTGTCATTTACACCAAAACCATACTATTTTCACTTAAATTCATGTTGTTATTATTATTTAAAATATCATTTTATTTTATAAATAATAATAAAATTCTCAAACTTCAATTTAAAATATAATTTTAGATATTATTTATGAATTTTCCTAGAAATTCATAAATAATAACCTTATTTAATTTCATGCTTTGATTTTGTAAAATTTGTTACATTATTATTATTTACAAGTACCATCCAAAATATGTAAATAACCTTATTTTTTATCTAATATTCTCATCACTACCCATCTTATTCTAATTAATTATTTTTCAATCCAAATAAAAGAATTTATTTAAATAAACATCCAAAATTACGACAATCAACAATAATTATCCAACCAAGACATAATACATCCAAAATACTATAATAACTAAATAGTCATCCATATAACACAACATATATCAATAGGTATGTATTTATAATTTAAAATTCAATTAATAAAATTAAGTAAATCATACCAATGCGCTTTTGCTAACAACCTTCAAATTCAGTAATCCCAATATTGTATCATCTGAAATTCCTCGATGACTCCAAGAGAAGAAACCATACAGAAATCAGAGTTCAGATGCGAAAGATATTGAGGTTAGACGTTTCAGCATCTTATTTGTAAATAAAACATAATATGTAGCTAATTTATAAAATATTCGTTGTAGTACCTTACAATTCATGATCGCCAACCTAACCCATCATTCCTTCCTTCCTCTATCGTTAGACATGGCCACATGCCACCATCGGCCAATATGATCCTCACCACTAGCGTCTACATCAAAATCTACACCTCCTACAACTGTGCGAGCCCCGACCTCCACCTGAAACGGCACGTGCCACCCACGTCTTTCATCACCTTCCAATAGCAAACTCCGGCAAATATGATCATTTAGAACACGATCCAATCATATGGATCATCTCTCCTCAACGTTCTCTATACAGTTGTGTTCTTCGATCATTCCATAATAGCGGTTTTACCGTTGACTGAAAAACCCGTAGATTGATGACTAAGAATAGTTTGCCAATTTTTAGCCAACTTGAGCACCATCTCGACAAAAGAATACCACTTGTCAATTCCATTCATCAAGAGATTCATAACGATATATATTATGTTAGGGTTTGACCATTTTGACTTTTGAAGCAATTTGTAATTAGCAGAACTCATCCACCGTTAAAATGTGACAAGGATGAATTTAAGAATTAAGAAAGAGAGACTGGTGTAACGGCCACTCTCTAGATTTTTAAGCATTATTTATATAGGCAATGAGGAAGGTTTAATTATATGTAATCTTTTGGTCCAAAAGTGAATGCGTACTCTATTTAAATGTTGTATTATCTTTATTTGCAAACTGTAACTCTAAATCCATCAAAATTATATATCAAACCAATCAACTCTGAGAAACCCTCACAAAGGTTATAAATACAACACCCAATTCATCTTTTTATTAACAATTCATTTTTAATCACTTTAATATTAGAAGTGTCAATTTTGTGGGTCGTTACAAAGCCCTTCGGCTATTTGTTAAGAATGAAAGGAATCTTCTCGACAGTGAACGTAGGGAAAAGGCTCTCAAACTTACTATTCAAGCACTTACATTCTTGTTTACCTTTGGCCTCGGCTCTAAACCTTCAATTGAGGCGCTATTTTACTTAAACTTTAAAATTTTAACCTTTGGACTTTGGGGTGTTGTGCATGACGAAAAATCACACCAACAACATGGATATCGATTATGGATATTTAAAAAACAATAGCAAAAGGAATTACTTATATACGATTCTTATAGGGGTTTCATATATGGTGATGCTTAGATATATAGCATCGTTATATGGTTGTATTTGCTTTACTTTTCGAGATCTACCGGTATGGGGAGATCTATGACATTTTTTACCATGGATTTTGGTTATGGATATTCGAATATCACTAGCTTATGGTATTATTCGTATAGGATTCATACGGAGTTTTGGATCTGAAGATGTTTGGATATATAGCATTTTTATATGCTTATATTTGCTTTACATTTTGGTTTTGACCGAGATTGGGAGATCTTTGACATCTTTGACCATAGAGTGTAGAATTACCCCTACACTCGTATGTTCATGTTATTGATATCCTATGGTTGGAATATGTTGTTTTAACCTATGATATTTCCACGTAGGCCCATAACATGCTAAGATGTATATATGTATTTAACTACAATCATTACGAGGCTAGTTCTCCACACCAGACTCCTACCTAACCCTCTTTTTCTTTCTTCTATCTCATATTTGGAACTTATGACTACTCATATTAGTAGTCTGAGTGATGTGTATATTTTAGGGGATGAGCTAGCTAGAGACCTGGATTTTTAGGATATGGTGATGTTGCTTATTTATTTATGATTGTCCATGTAGGACTATCAGATATTTTATTCGTGTATGAGACTATGTATTATACTTAATGTAACAATTCGGTTTTTATATGTATGAAGTTTATGTAGGCTGATTTATTCCTATTACTACTTTATCTATTTGATAAACATATCATGTCTTATATATATATATATATATATATATATATATATATATATATCATGTCTTTGAGCATTAGACTATCATGCCTTTGCGCATTGATTGTGCCTACATGCACCAGTATATATTTTTTATATTATATATTATTTCTTCCGTTATGAGTTATGCGTAAAGGTAATGCCAAATCTAGAGTTTAGTTTTATTTAAATTTACCTGACGATACGTTTATCACAGTATTCTGAATATATGTGTTGATCAACGTTTATTTAGGGCATCATAAAAGGTAGGTCGTTACATCTACAATATTCTTGATCAAGTGAAATGGATAAGATAAGGAAATAAGAGACCTCGATTAAGAACAAGAATTAGAGTGGTTAGTCCCTTTTATGAAATTATGGCATCCCCTTTTCCCCCACATCATAAAGATTACTTTCGATGTAACAACAAATCTAGAAGAATTATTGATAGATTATAACTTATAATTGGATGCAGTTAATGCTTCAAATATAGGTAGATGTGGGTTTCTCCCAGTCTCGTTTACGAGAGACATAAGCCACTGTTACTAGTAATATCCTACCAGGTCTATTCATACTTAGTACTAATTCACTACATACTTTATCAGCTAGTTCTTTGTGTTCCAGGATTCAATATCAAACTTCAGTATTCTGACTGATAGAAAAAATAATAAAGGAGACTCATTGAATGAATATTATAAGATATTCAAGGAGTTTCCTACTAAAGTTTGATAGATTTCATCCAAGTTTAAGATAATTTTTATAACCTTAGGTTTGTGGAAATGCATATCTTTTGAAATGATGTGATAAGGAATGAGTGCAAGAGTTTGAAAGGGTTATTTCAAAGAGTTGAAGATACATTCATGTTGACAAGGCATCTCAAAACAAGGAAATCGTAAGTGTTCATATGGAGGAACTAGAGGTTGGAACGTTGAAGGAGGATCATCGAATATGAAGAAACCAAGAATGGAGTACTAAAGCATGGATTTGGCCCCTATGACTTAATCATATGCTTATACTCAAGCAATAACCAAGGATAGGGTTAGGTACCTTAAATTAAATAGAGTAAATCAATTGTCAAAAGGCAAACCTTACTGCGTATATTATAGACTTAATGGTCACACTTGATATCAAAATACTGATTATGGAAGGACATTCGAGAGAATTTGTAAGAAATGACCCGACTCTTCTAGTAAGCAACCATTGCTTAATACCGATAGAAGCTTTATTGTCATAATCCATGATGGTCTCCATATCATTGGGACTAGTAATTAGAGTCGAGCACAATGCATAAAGGAAGAAAAGTAACCAAGAGGGTTTGTTTTTACAATTGGGAGAGAGGGACTTGAGAAAATAAGATGTTAAGCGGTGAAGCTGACAATGTAAGGGCAGCATATCACTATAAAGATCCTTTAGTAATAGAAAATCGGAATGATTGATGTGCAAAATATTATGGTAGATATTGAACCTACTCTCAATAGAACCCTTCGACATGCATTTGATTGTATGATGTATACTATAAGTTACTTCACTCTAAGTCTAAAACCGATATTTGGCTTTAATGATGAAGGAGTTTTCTTTCGGACAGTGTAAGTTGTTGGTGAAAGTCGGGAATCACCTTGTGAATAAGTGTCTGAAACTATCTCTATTGTAGTAAACGAACATTGTGCTACAATTCCTTCTTCGCCTCCCGACTCTTGATGTAATGGAACGATACATCTACAGTAAGTTTTTGATCTGGAAGTTTTCAACGAGAAAAGGGGAAGGATGCGTGAAGGGTGATCAATTCATGTCTAAGTGCTACAATTGAAATGCTGAATAAAGGAACTCAACCTCAAATACCTTAAATGGTATTAAGAACGACGCAACTTACATGGATCAATTCATGGATATGAAATTAAGCAACTAAAAGAACAACACAGACTTACCTGAATCAGTTCATGGATATGAAATTAAGCAACTAAAAGAACGATATGAACTTACACGTGCAAACAAAATTTGTCTCATTTTGATCCATGTACTTATTCATGTGAAATTGAAGTATAAAGAAAAACTCATCTACATAGAATTGCAAATGGAACACCTGATGCATTTAGCGATATTGCATGAGAGTTACTAAGTCTCACATACTAGCTATCAACGCACTTGCACTGAGTAAAATTTCAAAGATAAGACTGGAAATACAGCAGCTAACGGTTCGTCCAAAATGCACCAGAAGCGAGGAGGACCTAGTGATCCAAAAGATTTAGTTCTTCGTGAGAAAAAAGCGAAAATTAATGTTGACTCTTCTAAAACGATAAATAAGACAAACAGATTACAAAACCTGTAAAGAGGTAGAGATTTCTTTAAATGAAGAAATTTATGTAAGTTATACATATGCAAATAAAGTATGAAACTGAAATAAAATAACCCCTGATAATATATTTTTATACCAAGTAGCTATTGAAATTATTGCAAGTGATAATACCCAACCTCATTGAGTGAATGTGTATTTATGAAGAAAAATGAATTGGATATGTTTTCAGTGTAATATATATGTTGATCTTATAAATCTAATTAACACTCCAAAAATGTTGATGGAAGTAGCGAAATATTCAAAATAAAAAAAAAAAATTTGAGATGAAAGATTCCAAAAAGAGAAAATATTGTCCCGATCTACAAATCGAAAGCAATTACAATGGAGTCCTTACCAATGAGACAACATTCATACTAGAAGATTTTGAAATGTATTGATATTGATATGTGTTATCCATTAGGCACTTTCATGCTTGTTAAATCAGCTATGTGAAAAACGACTCATTCGCCTATAAGAATGAAATGAAAAGATTTTAGATCCAGTACCTTACATTGGCGCTACTGATGCTGTATAGTATATGGTACAATACATCAACATGATATTTACTTTTGTAGTTAATTTATTAGCCAGATTCAACTATTGATCAACTAAAGGGAAAAGTGGCAAAGGACTAAAATTAAACATGTATTGCATCATCTTCATGGCACACTGAATTAGACCTGTTAAAATATGACTCAACCCATTAATCCAACCCATCTACCATACTTATAAATGGGTTGGGTCAACCCATTTATGAATTTTATTAAATGAGTTATAGATTGGGTTGACTTATTTTTAAAAGGGTTATAAATGGATAACCCATTTACCCATTTATTAAAAACTTAAAATTTGAAAATATAAATTTTGAAAATAAGAATTTTGAACACACGTTGTAATTTTCAATGGAGACTGACAATTGTACTTAGAAAATAACAGGTCACCGCATCCTCATATTTGAACTCCATCTAGTGCAGAAGCCGTTATTTCTTTTGTTTAGGTTGTAGTAACTTCTTCATACTAACTTAGAATCAGGCGAGACTTCGACTGATGAACTCCCACCTAAATTACAGACAACATGGAACACTCGGATGCTTCATCTTGTGAATGCACACTACAGTTCTTCATGGGGACTTACAGTTGTACATAGAAAATAACATACTACCACATTCCCATATTTGAACTCCGCCTAGTGCCGAAACCGCTATTTTTTTGTTCAGACTGCAATAACTTCTTCATACCAACTTATTAAATGAATTGGATTATAAATGAATCAAAAAAAAGTCATAAATGAGTTGGGTTAAACTCGACTCAACCCATTTTGACCTAACCCACTTTTTTTTTTTTTTGAAATCTTTGTCTTATTCGTCTCAGCGTAAAGGCTCTGCGGATGTTTGATATCTCTCTAACCCACAAAAAGCTCATTCACAACATTATATGAAACAAACTTCAGTTACTGCACTACCTAACCATTCTAAGATATTGGAGCTCCATGAAGTAAGCCGAGAATGTGCCTGGTTAAGGTCTGTGCTCAATCACCACCACATACCTTCCATCAAGGAGTTGTAACAATATTCATTCATCTATGAATAACCCCCCAACTGGCTCGCTTGGTTGTACACAGGAAGTTCGATGGAAAAAATTATATCGATTGCTTATTTCTCTGTTCGTTCTCGTTTCATCTTCTCTGCATGCATATAGCGTAGACTTTCTTCTTCCTTATTTTTATTAGCCTCTGATACAGCGTAAAGTAATCTTCTAGCTTCATTTTATAAATAATGTATATAACTTGTTTAATATCTTACTATAAACACTTCAGCAATACTCTCATCTCAGCGGATATACATCATCATATTTATTGTCATACACAGCCTCTATTATTTTATACACAAGTCATATAACATTAAGATATTAGATTTGCCATACAACACACAACCTGACTAAAATCATACAGAATAATAAACAAAATAATATTTTAAAGTACATTTACTTCACCATTTTTAAGAAAACTTGGTTGTACTTTTGCATATATAAGACATCAAGTCTAAGAAAAGGTTCTTAGTTTTTCTTCAACTAGCTCAATGCAACGGTGCAAAACTAGCTGAATTGGAGCCAAGGCACAAATTATATCCTCATTTGACATTTCGCTTCCGTTACCATTTTCTGACTGAACTCTCATGATCAATGTTTTAAGAGGTAACAACCAGTCTGAATAAGCTTTTCGCAGCATATTCTCCGAAAGCACACCTGTTTGGTTTGTTCCACCTGCAGTATTTAAATAATCAATACATGCTCATATTAATTTCAATTTTTGTTAATATCCAGATAAACTAAACATTGTCCTTGAGCTCTTGAGAGAGTATGTACACCTATTTCATTGGCATCTCAGTATATTATTGATCAGATGATCTATATTTTACGGTTACGTATCAGCACATTAATATGGATATTATGTGAGCGTATGAGTTTTTCTCTGTAGTAGTTGGTCATGTCCAAGGTGAAGTTGTCAGAAGAATTAATATTGTAACCAAATGTGCACATTTGTTATTGTACTCGTTATAAAATTGAAAGTTGAAGTCACTCCATTTCTCTTACAGTATAAAAAGTTAATTCCAT
The DNA here is from genome assembly GCA_030737815.1 of Allium fistulosum. Taxonomy (NCBI): domain Eukaryota; kingdom Viridiplantae; phylum Streptophyta; class Magnoliopsida; order Asparagales; family Amaryllidaceae; genus Allium; species Allium fistulosum. Next base: position 337,735,466 of record CM060904.1, on the reverse strand, counting down.
GCGAGCCTAACATTCATCCAACCTTAACTTTGCTATTAATAAAGAGAATTCAATGAGCATGATTTTCACGGTATCTATCATCGGAGTCTCACCATTGATTTGCAACATTCACTACTATCTCTTTTCCAACCATCCATCAAAGGAATTTTACTATCAATTTGTCACCAATACTACAAACAAAAAAGCTTGAAATAGAAGTATTGCGACTACCAAAACTTTTGCACTTACAACACATTCGTCTACTTTTTTTTATTAATTAAAAGGTAAATATATCTTAATATTAGATGCACATACGTGCGTTTTATACTAATATAAAGAAAATATTCCACATTTAAATACAAGAAATATGGTTTATTATTCAAAAATAAGGGAGGACATAAATTTGGTTTATGCTGGAACATTTTCACTATTCAAACTAATGTAAATCGCACGTACGTGCATCTAATAGGTAGAAGTGTTTACTATTTAATAATAAAAAATTATGGATGGATGTGTATTAGAAGTGCAAAAGCTTTGGTAGTCGCGGCACTTTTATTTCAAGTAAACTAACGGTGAAATTTCGTTGATAGGTAAGGGAATGGTAATGAAGGTTGCAAACCGACGGTGAAATTCCGTTATTGATGTAGGGCGTTTTGGGAATTTCAAAAGGATACCATGTAAATCACATTCATTGAATTCTCTTTATGAATAGTAGATATATATCAAGTGTATGTATATAATACACTCAAAAATTACATTCATTGGCAGATTGCTACTACAAACTAAGTTCAACTATATTACTTCTAATGTGTTGCATTTGCAAAAAAATTCTCAAAGATTTGTTGCAATTAACTAGTAAAATACCACACTACTCCAACAGACTTTAGTGTGAATCAATAAATTTAACACACAAAATGCACTAAATTTTCTATATTGAATAAGCTAAGACTTTAGTGTGAATCAATAAATTTAATACACAAAATGCACTAAAATTTCTACATTGAACAAGCTAAGACTTTAGTGTGAATCGATAAATCTAAAACACAAAATGCAGAGCCAAAATTGACAGATTATAATAACGGGGTAGTACTTACGGAACTGCTAAGACGTTAAAAATAGAAAAACATAGTAATTCCAGGTAAACACTATAGTCTACATAATACAGAATGTGTAGGTGCTTACCACTCGATTCTAGTATAAAAATAAACCTGTACAAATTCAGAGCTGAGAGAACCTGCACATGAGAAACATTTAAGCATGTGTGTTAAACAATAATGGTGTATTGTGCATCAAAACATTTGATATCACAAAGGCTTATCATATATCTTGAAACTTAAGATCATAACTCCATCAAAACAGCCAAAAATATACTAGGGGTCAAGTTCACGGCTACGGTTCAACATAAACAACAGAATCACCAAATAAGCATATTATGACCACAGTGTTTGTGCGCACACACACGCACGTGTGTGTGATAACTTTATCTAAATCCCTATCTTCAGTTATGAAGGAGGGTAAAAAATAATCTTCAAGAAAGCTATATTGTGTACACACACATATCGTGCTAATCCTATTATATTAAACATAAACATAAAATTAGTTTGGCTGATCCAGTCATATCACACAAGTTAGCGTGTTCATTTATCTTTCGTTAACAATGCATTGTTCATATCTCATTGTGTGTGTATAAATCAAATTGTGACACTAAACTAGTTGATAAGTTTGATATCATTTACAACTAAGACACACATACACCACCTATAATAAATTCTCTGATGCACATATAAATAATTTCCTCCAAACAAGTTTGCAAACCATTCCCATGTAGCGCTTAACCTCATATAGGCAAGTTATACGCTAATTGCTGTTGTATACAAGTAATAACTCAACTTCAGTGAAATATTCATGCTAATATCATACTTGTTTTATCTCATACTGATATAAAACAAGGACGGAGCATAGAACACGTCCAACACAACATTATATCACTTATTCAAATGAAATACTCAGCAAGTTTTTTAGCTATGTTTAAGGAATTACTTACAGGTTCAATATGATCAGGGAGAGGAGGCGGCCCTCCATTAGGTGGCTTCAGCACAAGCTCCACCACATCAAAGACACGTGGACTCCAAAATGGAGAGCTATCACTTTCATTTAGGACTTTCCTGGTATCATCTACGCTTGATATTTTTTCCTGAAGATATTTCTTATTGATTTCCTCCTTGAAAAGATCTATATATATTGCCATCTGTGCAAATTCAAATATATTATAATAAGCCCAGAATTTTGATGCATGTTCAACAAACTATTTTAAACCAACCATAGAAGGAGAGTCGCTGTTGGTGACAAGAGCGATAAAAATGTCAAACCGTCCGGCGGACGGAAGATTTGAAACTACCTGGACACATAATAACAACTATTGATTAAAACAGAGAATTATTTTAGATGTATTTGCAATCATTTTACACTAAAAAAAATGAAGGATAAAACCTAGAGAAAACTTGTTTCGAGGAAGTCTCCCCTGTGGTATCAAATAACACTGAAGCTGCATCTGAAGTGAACTATTAGAGTACACCCAACAAGGTAGCAAGTGAAATTCACCCACTTAACTCACCTAAAGGTCTTGTCATTGAGCCCGATTAAGGCAGGTGATTAACATGGATTTATCAAACCCATTTTAATTATATACTTGATTTACTCCACAAGCTCTTTAATTTTCAGATGGTGGGTACTAGCAACAAAATCATACAGTTCAAAATGGTAGTGTATATTTTTATGACTTTTACTGGGTATCTTTTCATTTTTGATTCAAAATTTGTGTTGTTATTAACATTTAAGTATAATTTAATAGCTGTTTTTTTTGTGTTTGGTTTGAAGTGATTTTGTTGTGTTAGGTGTGTAATGATACATGAGTGGTGTAAAAATGAGAAAAAAATGAATTAAAAAAAGTACAATCATCCACCACATCATGGTAGTGATGGTCTCAGTAATTGGGTGGTGAAATTCCATATACATGCATTAGTGTCACTGATGTTGTCTAAGATTGTGATGAGGTGAAATTCTCTTCTGGCAAGGACAGTTCCCCTGTATTATAAACTAAGATGATCCTAAAAGCATTTTTATTGGTAATTTGAGTTAAAGATATGCTTCAAATAGTCGATTACAAGTCATAATATTATACGTAATCAGGGCAAACAGCATCAAATTTGTAGCCATAGCTAGGCGCTTGTTAAAGTACAGAGGGCACCAAAGATAAAGGTGCTTGTTCAACGGCATCAAGACGTATAAGGTGCTTGTTCAACAAGTGTCTATGCATTATGCTTTTGTTCGAAAGGCACCCAGGCTCACAATGACTACTTTAAACTTTTTTCTACTCAACATACAAATCACACAAAAACTACAATCCACGTTTATTTCTTCCCTACTCAACAAAAATTCAAATCAATACCATACTCAAAAATGAATTCTAAATTTGACCCAACCGTCCAATATGCTACCTTTGGAAATTTGAATTTCAATGAATTCTTATCTCAAATGAGATCGAATTATACACTAATAATTCATGGACAAAAGAGGAAGACTATGATCTTTGTTGCTTAGGGCTTCACTTTTCCGTGGCTACTTGCAGTAACGATCAAAGTGGTGAAACACTTTGATATCTTCGTCGATGAGCTTACTCCTGAAACTGATGATGACGATGATGATGATGTTATTAGACCTCCAAGGGTGAAAATTACCAAGGGGGAGAAAAGTTCATAGTGTAGAGTTGATAAAAAATTGTTATTTTTTATTTACTGTACATTTTAAAAGATGTAAGTTGAAATTAAATTTAAATACAAAAATGTAGAAGAAAATACAAAATTGTATAACATATATGCATAAACTGGCTAATTTAAACACAACTGTAAAAAATAAATTGGTAAACAAACAGACTGAAATCTGAGCTCCTGTTGAAAGGGCGCCTAGAACAAAGGCACATGTTCAACTAACGCTTGTTATGTCCATTTATCAGGCACGTGTTACTTAAGCACTTGTTCAACAGATGCATGATTTATGGATGTCTGCTTAACAAGTGCATGTTACTTAAGCACTATGCTGTAATGGGCGCCGCCGATGCGCTGCTAAGCGCCGGTTAGGCGCTATATTACAATTTTAATGCTCCACCTTTTTATAATAGCGTTTTATTACGCTCTTTGTCTGAGACGCCGTTTGAGCGCTGAGCTTTTCTTTTGACGCTAGAAAATAAGCGTTTTTAGTATAACTTTATTTTTTTACTTGGCTAAATTAACTACACTTAGAATAAAACCATCCGGTTACTTTGTTTATTTATTATTAATATTTGAATTTCAAGAGTTTCAATGCTTGAATCATTTTTCCATATCTTTTTTCAAAATATACAAACAACAAGTTAATAAATAACAAAAATTCTTCTTTTTTACTTACAAATAGATGTTACTCTTTAATTTCTCAGTGCTTTAAAATTTAGCTTTGCTAAAAATTTTATTTTTTATTTTAATTATGTAAGCCTTTTAAAATAATTTTTTAATCAAACACAAAATAACTAACTACAAATTGAAAATTATTTTATTCACTACTATTGTACTTGATTTTAAGAATACTTGGTATACAAATATTCAGTTAGCACCATTACACAAACTTTACTTTACTGATATAAGTTTCGTTATTTACATAAATTATAAAGGTACTCGATTCAATTCTAAAGTTATATACGAAACATTTACACGTGTGTGTATACATACGTATATATACATGTATACACACACATATATCACTTTTAGTAAACCAATATGTAATGATTATCTAATCAACATCAATATAGTTTAACCAATAGTTAGTTGTTCTATATAATTATTTAATGCCAATATTATTTGCAAAAAATGTATGTGACGAACGTCTATTTTCGTCTAGGCTCCGCCGGAACTCCATCTGGACTCTAAAGGCAGTCTTAGCGCTCTGCTCCGCCACGAACAGCATAGCTTAAGCGTATGTTAAACAGACGGCTCAATTATATTTGTTGTTAGGGAAATATGCTTACAGTTTTGTAATATTACATATTCGTAATCCACATTCCATCCTTTGTTGGAGATGCTTTAAGCTATAGTGAAATAAAATGTCACAACTAGAAGAATTATAACCATGAATTCTCACACGTAAGTATCGACACTACCAGGAATTCATATGAAACATACCGGGTCCTGAAAGTTGTGAGAAGAATGTTTAACTAATGGTTATTATGTATAATAGAGATTTTGTTAATGGTTATATTTGACTAAGCTTCTAATAAATGTTGTGCAATCCTAAGTTTTTATGACATGCTGCTCTCATTTTTTTCTTAAGCTCGGGATGTGTGTGACAAAATCAAACAAATTCGAATGTATGCAAGTTAGTCAATTTCTACCTTTTTCAGTGCACCAAAAACTTTCTTCCTTGATGATCCATCTGGAGCACACATAATAATCCTTTCAATGTTCTGAAATATTGTTCAACTGTAAGATCGTAGATATCATAAAGTGTGTGTGTGTGCGCGCGCGCGTGTAGAGAGAGAGAGAGAGAGGCGCGCGCACACACATGCATTCACTATGAAATATATTATATTCATATATTATTCATGTACAAATAATTAAACGGATTCATGTTGTACCTTGAGAACAGCAAATATACTGACCATATGGGATGATAAATCAATCAAGCTATCATGAGATTCTTTAAGGTCAGATCCATCTATAATTTTTAATAATAGCTCTACACTCCGAAGATTTATTTCCCATGAATAATGGATAGGTGATAGCGAAGACTTCAACGTGCTTACCACTTGCCATTTTTTATTTAGATCATCTCTAATTTCAGTAAGGGTAATATTTAACTGCTGCCTGTCAGCCTCTGAGACTTGATCTGATATAAGGTCCCATATCACTAAGAAAACATACAAGCAAAATAAACCAACACTAAAATTAGCAGACAAGAGCCAGAAAAATAGTGCAATGAAATTATTATATACCACAGTACATATAGATGCATATCAAAACAAATTAGGACTCGATCCTTCTTTAAAAAGCTTTGTGATATTTTATTCATGTACAAGATTTACTGAGATAATCAGAAGTTTTAAATATCAAAAGTGAAGATATCAAAAGAAAATGAACCTGCAAGAGATGCCCCATCCATTACTAAGGTAAAGACAGGCATAAATTCATCAACATCTCCTACACAAAATACGAGATATTAGTTAAGATATCAGAAAACAATTATATAAAGAGATTAACAGATAAACAAGCGATGCAAGAAGCTGAATGCTGAATAGCTTACCTTGAGAAACAGTACTATAAATCAACTCAAGACAACGTCCGGTAATAAGATCACAATATGACAATCCACAAAATTTGAGAAATTGTTTGAATTCCAAAATTAGAGGAACGCAGTCTGAAATCTCATGTGATAGATTACTTCTTGATATAAGAGCCTGCAAGCGTGAAATGAATATCAAGGAAAGACTGTATAACTAATAGTCACATTTAAAAAGATAAGACAAAAACAGATTGGCAGTAAAAAGAGCATGATAACAAATTTTTTATCAGAAAATTGTGCATAGAACAACATCTTACACAGATATGCAGGTTTTTTTTTTCCAGAAATTCGGTCAGTTCAAAATATGTTATAAAGTATGGTAGAAAAGTTCCATGTGATAGAATATATTTTAGCTATTGGTGCATCGAAAAATATAGGAGCGATTTTTTCTAAAGAGCAAAACTTTCAAACACAGTATTATTGCTACTGTAGTTTAAAGTTCTCAACTATGATTTGTAGAGCATATAAACCGAGTATACCACAAAGCTCTTCTCTCCTTCCTTCCTGTGATAAATTTATATTTGACTCAGTTTCCATAAACTGCAAAATTACAAGCACTCAAAATTTGAAGTTAGGATCTGACCAATTTGTCACAAATTTTCTGGATGCTAGTTCCAATCCTGCATGCAGCATGAAATAATTCAGGTAGAGAACCTCTCTCGCTCTCATTAGAATCTGAAGAAAGTATACGGACGGCTTCTAGTACTACAGGCAATGATGTTTTTACTTGCTCAATTTGACGTCTCTGAATGTTAAGAAGTACTGTAACAACAAACAAATATTAAGTTTGCTAAAACCAACCTCCTGTTAAAAGCATTAATTCTGTTTTTAATAAGTTGCCATTCAAGGGTAGCACAAAAAATAAGAAAGCATATGATCACTAATTACTATTAAAGTTTTCTAGTTGGTTTTCAGCTAAAGTTCCAAGAAGCCCACCACATTACCAGTTAATGAAGACAAAATATAATATATAATATAAGCCATAGGAAATATGGTAAACTGGTTATCTGCCATGATTATAGTTAAGACATTAAATCCCATGAGAACGTATTTTTCCTTAAGCTAAGGGCATACAAAACAGCAAGGAAAAGACATTAATGACAACAAATAAAATGGAGGGGTAAGTTAATTTACTTTGCACTGTTAGTTGAATAATATGGTAAGTAAAAAAGAAAAAATTAAGTCCTAAATCAAACATTTTAACTTTGCTCTCACAACACATAATAAATTTGTATGTGTAATAGCTACGAAATCACAATTTAGGTATTATGACACTGAGAATGACTGGCATCAATTCAGAATTAGAAAACTATAAGAATATTAGATACATGATTATTTGTGAACAGACACATCTGGATATCATGAAAATAGTCAAGACTCTGAAAAAAGGGTTAAATCCGAAAGGATTAAAAGGGATAAAAAGCTACAGTACCTTTTGAGATTCCATTCAGAAGTAAAACATAATGCACAGGTTCCTTAGACACATTCAAATGGGTATCGAATGCCTACAAATAAAAGAGAATGATGACATCTCAATGAAGAAAGAGAAGAGCACTCAGGAAAAGTTGGCATTATGAAAAATATTCGCACATAAAAAAATGCACCATTCTCACATTTAGAGAGCATAGAGCCAAACATCACTCAATATGTATAAAAAATTGAGCATTAGGCAAGCCTTTCAGCAAATTCGTTCAAAAAAAGGCCTAATAATGCATTTTGTCATGAAGGACGTGAAAAGGTTGAATTAACGTTACGAGGTAAAACCTTAAAAATTGTCATGTAAAGAATCAAACAATTGGACACATTTATAAGTGAAGAAGCGCACAGATAAGTTCGCAAACAAGAAGATTCCACATGGAGAAATGCACGATGCATCCAACAAAAAAATTGATACATAAGAACAAGCTTTCAAATCTTAGATTTTAGACAAGATCTTGGAGTGACATCTCGATCCATATTGAGATCTTAATCTCTCGGGTGAAATGTGCAAAACAAGGTAAAAATTACGTTTGAAATTTCATCTCGTTCAAGTGCAAAAAGGGATTAATAGGAAAGACCTTAAGTTAGATGAAGAAGATTTAAAAATCTCCATAAAACGATTTGTGTAGTTGGAAGCTTTGAAAATATAAATCATATTTATTTTCTCTGCACATACACACTATTCAAATACATATCACATCTGCATGTGCAGGTGTTCATAATCAATAGATATTGGCAGCATGCTAGGTAGCAGACATGTCACATTAGTTATACTAAAAATATATAGAGCATTTCACAATATAATAGCAATGAAGATCCTCCGCAGCAGGTAGTGTAAAATGTGAACATCTATGTATAACAAATAACACAAGTGATGCACTAAGATGCAAATTAAATCAGATGTTGCCAAATCACATGCTAAGGTGTGAAAAACTACGAGAAATCGTATTATTTTTAAAGCATTTAGATCACTCTGCCAGTCTCAACAACCACTGGATTGAAAATGCAACGATACTGCATCAACTATCAACTATGCATACCACAATAAAATAATTAGATAGTCCTCCTAAACTTGAGCCAAACATAACCTTCCAAGCATTTGACATTACAATACGTCATAAATTGTGTGAGTTCCTAGAAACTTGAAAGGATGAAAACAATGGTGACGGTATGATATATTGACACAGAACTTGTGTACTTCACACCATCTAATACTTGGATATCACCAAATAACTTTTTTCAGGAAGTTTGAAGATTTAATGAGCTCATTTGCTATACCAGTAATAATCATTTGACCTGATGTATTTTCATTTGTAAATGATGGAGTTAGCGGACCAATCACAGATTTAGCTATTGGTATGATCAAAAGGGTCCAACCTCACAAAGAATTGGAAGTAAGTCCCGGGGACTACATCTGTCTACAAGGTGCTCAATTATGTTTCCAGCAACCAGTTCACATTTCTCCGAAACACAAGCAAACTTGATTACTACTTTTGGCAACTCAAGAGATATTGCATCAACCACTGTCTGCATCCACAAAACCAACTCAGCAAACATTTGTAAAAAAATAAGAATAAAATCAATACATTACTTTGGGGACTCTGCCAGCTTAATTTGTAATTAGTACAAATGAAGGAACTAAAGGGCTATGGCAACTACTTGTTTCTTCCTTATATGTAAACTTTAGTATATACCTTTTGGCAATTGTTAAAGAAAGAGACAATTTGGACATAGGAATGGTTAAAAAGTAATTATTTTTAAGTAATTCTGTGGGCAAAATATTATTGTTAAGTGGAGGGAAAAACTATACCTTTTTCCATAGTAAAAGCACATAATTTCATTTCTACCCTTTATTTCAAGTGAAATTTTTTATACAGTTATGTCTTAAAAAAAACTTTCAAATTTTTGATTTTTTTTAATTTGAGCTTACTAAGTTTGATTCTTTTTAAAACTTGAATTTTATTGATTTTGAAATTCTCAAAAAACTTATTTTCTTTTCATGATTCGAATACTATAATTTCAAATATTTGGAGCACTGAACTTTATACATTTTAATTTTTTGAAATATTGAGGTTTTTAAGTATGAATTTTATCAAAATTTAAACATAGTTCAAACTTTGATAAATTCAAATTATTCAAGATTAGGCATTTCGAAATTCGAATTTTTAAAATTTTCCAAGTTTCGTCCTTTTTTAATTTAAAACCTTAAAAAATTTAAAGAAAAACAAATTCATTTGAAGGCTTTTTTTGATTGAAAATTTAATTTTTTTAAGTTTTACTTTATGAAAAGTTTAAAGGAGATTATTTTAATGGTACTTTTGTTAGCATGACCCACTTTTCAACAGTCATAACAGAATCAGCTTTTTGTACGACAACGCTATTTCGTTAAAAAAAATACATTGGCACGATTTGAATTCATGTAATTGTAAACGAGTGTTATGTCACGCGCTTCGTGCGTGATGATAGTACATGTTTCACGAGTAAATTGATTTTTTTAATTATATGTATTTAATATATTCAAGAGAAATAATTGTCTTAAATATGTAGCTGTGTTTTTGCGTTGGAATCCTGTGTAATCAGTTTGAATTTTACTTCTAAGTTGGAACATTTAATTTTTTGTTAGGTTGGATTTTTGTTATCAATTAATAAAGAGCAAAAAAGTGTAGGAAGTTTAATTATTAGATCGTATATTTAAATGACACTAAGTTTGGTAATATATATAGGAGAGCATATTAAATTTGTAAAAAAATATAGTTGCTAGATCCTGTTTTTAAGTGATAATAACATTTGGTAATATTTAAAGAGATGTGTTTATGCAAGTTTACGTTGATTAAAAAACAGGAAGAGAAAACCGATAAGATAGTAAAATTTAATTATATTATTTTATTCTCAAAATTTTTAAATGATATCACTTACCACTTCAGAAATAAATTTATCATCCCAACTATAATCATCTTTTGAGAGGGATTTTTTATCGTCATTTGTTGATTTCTGAACATGTACATTATCTTCCATTGAAGATAATTTTGAAAATATATCATCTTTTTGAGTCGACTTTTTGCTTTTTGGAGTGTTTAATTATTCATTGGTTGGCTGATATATTATGTTGTATGTTAAAATTAATTTTTTAATATATAGATTAAAGTAATAATAACGTGACGACTGACATGTACTTTTGAACATTTATTTATAAGAAGCATAATCTTTATATATATTTAAAAATAAAAATAACATGAAAAAAGAATAAATTTTCACCGATCAATTGATTATGTCCGTAAGTAACATGTAATCATGATATTGTTTTGATAATACACAGAGTAATGCACTTAAAAAAACAATACAAACAAATTCTAAAAAGTGCAAATTACTTTTTTACTATAAAATAGAAGTGTAGAAGTCGCAGTCGCACAAATCATTTTTTTCCTGTAGAATAAGATTGAAATATATTTAAAAATAAAGAATAATATGAAAAAAGAATAAATTTTCATCGATCCGTTGATTTTATGTCCGTAAATAGCATGTAATCATGATATTATTTTGAGAATACATAGAGCAATGCACTTAAATAAACAATACAAACAAATTCTAAAAAGTGCAACTTACCTTTTTAATATAAAACAGAAGTGTAAAGGTTGCAATCGCATAAATGATTTTTTTTTCTGTAGAATAAGATTAATATAGTGTAAAGCACAGTTTTAGTGGTATAATCACACTAACCTGAAGCTGTGATATTGAAGATTAACGACGGCGAGCAACTCAATGAAGCGTGTCCAAAATGAAACAGTGGTGGTGAGAGATCTAAATGGAGATGACTGGAGAGAAGTGGAAAATGAATAGAGGTGGAAAGAGATGTGAATATGAATGGATAGAGGGAGTGACATTTATAGAATTTGGTAGATATTTCTAGAATGTTATATTTGTGTTATGAAGTTTGAATATTTCTATGTTGGACTGATTAACGGTTATGAATATGCATGTCACGTCTATTTTAACTCATCTGCGGTATTTTAATTCATTCATTAATTCAGAAATTTTTGGATCATGGTGGAACAAAAAATTACAGTCTAAATAAATCTTAACCGACTAATATGGTCAAATATTATGTAACGTTATACATGATATGTTGAAATCCGGTTCGCACATCCCTACGTGGGATAATATATGAGTTTGGTCAACACATTTAACAAAAGGAATCCCTTTTTGTTACATACGACCAAACTCATATATATATCACACCACCTCCATTATTTTTCACGATGTGTGACTATTCTTCTTTTGAATGTGCGCTCATTAGCCACACACAATGCGAGACACCCCAACAGATCTCCATCTTGGCTCGCATCCATATATGTGTCTTTCGCTACGTCTATTTTGATGTCTGCACCATATTGAGACTTTGTTCTCGTGTCATTCTACCAGATCAACGTACCATGGTCAAGCTCCACCTTTGGTCTGACTACTTAAGCCTATATTACTAACCACCACGATTTACAGATCTCTTGCGCATTATCCATTGTCTCAGGCGTTACCATCGGCTCTGATACCATGTTGAAATCCGATCTGCACATCCCTCCGTGGGGGGCAACTCATACCTTTTAACAAAAGAAATTCTTTATTGTTACATGCGACCGAACTCATATATATACCACACCACCTTCGTTATTTTTCACGATGTGAGACTATTCTTTTTTTTTAGCATGCGCACATTACCCACACACAATGCGAGACACCCCAATAGATTTTGATGCCAACACCATATTGAGAAATCTCGTCAACACCTTTTAACAAAAAGAATCCTTTATTGTTACATGTTGAAATCTGGTTCACACATCTCTCTGTGGGGCCACATATGAGTTTGATCAACACCTTTTAACAAAAGAAATCTCTTATTGTTACATGCGACCGAACTTATATATATATCACACCACCTCCATTATTTTTCACGATGCGGGACTATTTTTTTTTAGCATGCGCCCATTACCAGATCATCGTACCATGGTCAAGCTCTACCTTAAGTCTGACTACTTAAGTCTACACTGCTAACCACCACGATTTACAGATCCCTTTCGCATTGTCCATTGTCCCAGGCATTACCATCGGCTCTGATACCATGTTGAAATCCGGTCCGCATATCCCTACGTGGGGCAACATATGAGTTTGATCAACACCTTTAACAAAAAGAATCTCTTTTGTTACATGCGACCAAACTCATATATATATCACACCACCTCCATTATTTTTCACGATGTGAGACTATTCTTCTTTTCAATGTGCGCTCATTACCCACACACAATACGAGACACCCTAACATGTTATATGCTACCAAGTGATATCTAATGGTCATAAATACTCTAATAGGTTTTTTTATTAGAAAGTTGATAGAGCGGTGTCATTGTTATACATATAACATGTTATATTTTTTTAGTTTATAAACAGAATTGTACAACGTTTATGGTTGTTGTCCTTAATTTTGTTATACGTTTATTCTCATAATTGTATAACGTTATATCAGCCACTTGCTTGATAGTGCAGTAAATTGATATAATAACGGCATTATTGAATTAATGCCTATTAATTCCACTTTCCAATATTTTATTCTTCTTTTGCACTCATTAAGTTTTTCATACATATACGTTTTGATATTTGTATCATTTATTCACAGTTTAATGCATAACGTTGAAATTCATAAATCTCCAAATATGGTATACAATAAATCAAGATGTATATTCATTTGTTTAGATTAATTAATCAGAATCAACTAACTAAATTGTTTTTAACATTGTAAAACCATTTCCGTTTTGATATTTGTATCATTTATTCATAGTTTAATGCATAACCTTGAAATTCATAAATATATATATGGTATACAATAAATCAAGATATATTAATTTGTTTAAATTAATTATACATTAACATATATTTTTTCCATGTCTCATACAAAAAGCAATTTTGGAAGTTTGCGGTCGGACCAAAAGTTTGCGCGTCCAAGCCAACTATTAATAAAGATTTCTAAAATAACTAAAACACATTGGCATGATATGAAATCGCTTTAGTATAAAATACTAATCATCAACGTAGTAGAAACGGATCAATTTTTGTAATATATATTGAAAGGGACCTGATTTTTTTTTAATAACTTATGAAAACAACTAAATTCAAAAAAAAAAAAAAAATCCTACTTAATATAAAAGAGCATTTCTATATGCATCCCATTTTATACTTACGTTTAACCAAAAAATTAACATGAATCTAATATTCCTAGCTCCTTTACACAATGAAAGTTTTTACAAAAAAATTAGTATGCACCTGAAATGTTTTACTTTACCAAATTTCTCGGTGAAAAATATTGAATTTTGTTTAAATTTGACAGAATTTTGAAAGAAAAATTAATATAATGCGGAATTATTTGGCGGTACAATGATAATTACCTTGATTTTTTGGGCAAAATGCAAACGGGATAGTAAAACGTAATTTTTGGTGCATACAGATTCAGAGCCCGTTTGGAAACAACTTAATTGGAATCAACTTTAAAACATTTTTGTACAGTTATTTCAAAGCAATTTGAATATACACTTTTCAAGTAAAAGTGTAGAGATGTAATTTGACCAAGTTATACTAAGTTAATTTCAGTGTCTGCATAATTATAAATAACCGATATGTGATAAATTACATAATTGAATATAACTATGTATGCAATTATACACGAAACATGTATTTGCTATGAAAACATATTGTCGGTTTAGAAAGTTAGGTAGTGTTTGGTTTGTTTTTTTTAGTTTTGGGTTTTGTCCATATAAAAATGCATATGACGCACATATATTGCCGAAAACAACCAATTTAGTAAACGAAGTTAACAAACAAAATAGAAAACAACTTTTTTTATTTTCTGTGTTTTGGGAAATTATACAAGCGCGTAAAACAATCCATTCTTCCATCGTCCCTCTATTCCCTTCGTCCTCCCATCCGTCTTTCTTTCTTCCCCTCTGTCGTCCATCCATTCTTCTCATATTTGAGATACATATTGAAAACCGAAAACACAAAATTCGTTTTTAAACCAAACACTACCTTAGTTGCTTGATCAAAATTACTTATGAAATTTCAAAGCAACAAATAGTTACTTCTAAGCTAGTTTTGTAAGCTCTTTTTATATCTCAAATACTATAATCCAAATAATTTAGTTGCAAGTTGTTTTAATTACTTATAAGAAGTTGCAAAAATATTCAAAAAAAAATTTCTCAATACAAGTTCGTTATCATTTTTTTCCCTTACAAAGTTTCTCTTTATCTGTCATCCATCTTATTCAAATTATCTTTCCCTTTAAAAATTACATTTACCTACTGCTGTCAAAGTTTGGCAACTCTATGAAACAAAAAATGGAAGAAAATTCATTCAGCGCTATACTGCCAAATGAAATTTAGTTAAGAAAAAAAAGAAATTTTTACTTCATTCGGCAAGCCAAGCTACTGCCTAATGAATTTTCTAGGTAAAATAAAATATCCAGTGCGGTGCAATCGGCACCACTCTACATATAAGAAGAAAGGGAAAAGAATAAAGTGGAAAGTAATAGGGGACCTGATCGGACTTTGGTGAAGCAATGAACTGATCGACTTCAACGAGCGCGTCCTCAGAATCAGCCGGATGAGATTCAGCGATAGAATTAAGAAGGCCGATAAGTTCCTCCACTGCCGCATTGGATTCTCTCAAATCACTGCTTTTAATCGTCTGTCATTGAAAGAGTTTGAGAATCTGTAGACGATGAATAAATTAAAATTTATCTGTACGCAGAGAGTTGAAAATAGTTACATCTGAGAGCGACTGGAACGATTCTTTGAGTTGATAAACGGACATTTCTCTGGAAAGTGGAAACCGGAGAGTTGGACTGAAAAAACAAAATAGAAAAAAGTACGGTAATCGAAGTCCTGTCGATTATGGTCATAATTCAGTTCACGGACTGGCCCAAGTAGACCTAAATCCCAAGTGAACTTAATTGGATTCACCCATTTCAGTTCATTAACGTAAATAATCCTTAATTATAGTTTTAATACTTTGGTGTCACGTTTTTCTGGTATCAGTATGAACTATCAAAAAGCCTTTAATGTCAAATAGTCCAAATCTGAACATCACTTGAAAATAGGATCTAATAATTAAATTTCTTTTACAAATTCAAAACCTCCATCTACAAATATTATCAAATTTTAATATCACTTAAAAATAAAATCTAACAAATAAATTATTAATTAATAATATAAATAAAAATTCAAACTTAAAAAAAAATAGATGTTGCAAATTAGAAATAAAATTTAAATTAATAAATGATTCAACGCAAAAATATGGGTAAATCTTTTCTTTAATAATAGTTGAAATAGCTTTGGTGTCACACTTTTTTGGTATCAACGTGAACTACCAAAAACGCCCATTTATATATTATCAAATAATCACTTAAAAATAGGGTCTAATGTTAAATTTCTTTTATAAATTCAACCGCCCCTAAAAGTAGGATCTAACAATTAAACATGCTTTACAAATTCAAAACGCTTTTAAAAATATGATCTAAAATTAAACTTACTTTATAAATTCAAAATACCCTTTTACAAATATACAAATCTTAATATTACTTGAAAATAAAAAATTATTTTTTTTGACTGATTTAAACATATGCAATTTATAAGGAAAATGATTCACGCGCGAAGCGCGTGCCATTAGACTCGTCTAAATAATCTGTTTATACACACTCAGGATTAAAATTGCATGCCATTGTGCTTTAATATAGTGAATGTCAATCAAGGAAATAAATAAAATAATTTAAAATTTAAAATAATAAGAATAACAAGAAGATAAAAAAATTATTTTAAGAATCGATCCATGGATCAAAGTACGAGAATAAACGACTGATACATAGAACATACTATCAAAGTATTGAATCTTTAATAATAGTTGTAATAGATTTGGTGTCACACTTTTTTGGTATCAACGTGAACTACCAAAAACGCTCTTCTATATATTATCAAATTTTAACCACTTAAAAATAGGATCTAATGTTAAACTTTTTTTACAAATTCAAACGCCCCTAAAAGTAGGATCTAGCAATTAAACATGCTTTACAAATTCAAAACGCTTCTAAAAATATGATCTAAAATTAAACTTCCTTTATAAATTCAGAATACTTCTTTACAAATATACAAATCTTGATATCACCTGGAAATAAAATCATTTTTTGACTGATCTAAAATTAAACTTCCTTTAAATATAATTCATGCACGAAGCGCGTGCCGTAACACTCGTAATAATAGTTGTAATAGCTTTGGTGTCACACTTTTTTGGTATCAACGTAAACTACCAAAAACGCCCTTTTATATATTATCAAATAATCACTTAAAAATAGGATCTAATGTTAAATTTCTTTTATAAATTCAAACGCCCCTAAAAGTAGGATCTAACAATTAAACATGCTTTACAAATTCAAAATGCTTTTAAAAATAGGATTTAAAATTAAACTTACTTTATAAATTCAAAATACCCCTTTACAAATATACAAACCTTAACATCACTTGAAAATAAAAAATCATTTTTTGACTGATTTAAACATATGCAATTTATAAGGAAAATGATTCACGCGCGAAGCGCGTGCCATTACACTTATTTTTATAAATCATTTTCTCTTGAATGTGCTAAACATATACGATTTGTTGAAAAACAATTCACTCACGAAACGCGTGCCGTAATGCTCGTAATAATAATCATAATAATTCCAAATCACAGAACGAAAATTTTTGCTAGTCATTCACAAAACACTTTGTCGCAGCGAAACACGACATCGCTAAAAGTTTTATTCAACCAGTCATAATAATCATAATAAATAATCAAAATATGCAACTGTTATTTATTTCCATTGTTTAAGATAGTTATGGTTATTGATTTCAAAATTATAATGTCATCGCATAATAATAGTTGATTAATTCTGATATGGGTTGGTTATTACTATTTTTCCAAGATTTATTATACATTCATTAGAAGATTTTATAAATATGGCAAGGTGGGATAATTCCATTCAATAGAAAGCAATGGGCGTATCGTTGGCTTGAACGACTATTTACTATCATTCGATCAGGATTTCTTGTAATGACTCGTATTTTATATATTAAAGTATCATAAAATATTATTTTTAAATTCAGACCGGTATAAAGCTATAATTTTGGGGAATGCCGAGCAGTGAAAATTTTGACCCTTAGAAATTTTATTGGACAATTTTGACCTTGAAAACTTACAAGGATAGTAACTTTGGTAGGAAACGAGTTAGGGTCTAAAACCACTTCCAGATAAAGGTATGATGGTTTCTCTTTTCATAGAGTGGTCATAATAGCTTTTTGGACTTACAGTTTAGGAAATATAGCCATTTGAAGTTAGATGGATAAATTAGCAGGTGATTAGTGAAGCCTGGGTTAAGCCTAATAACTCATTTCAGGACTTGTGCTTAGAGGAGCTGATGGGACAGCCTCCTAATCATTTTCTATACTTTACAAAAACATTCCAACCTCCATTAATTGTCTTTATAGCCAAAAAGCAAAAATAATTCTTACTTTAATTAGCCAAATCAAGTCATTAGATGGAGACTAGCAAGATGTAACATCCTGAAAATTTTAATAATAAATTAATTAATAAAGGTAAAAATACAGTTTTACATAAAAGGACAAAATAGTAAAATTTCACAAACGTTGGAATTAAATCTCGAAACCTATTCCATTGCATCTGAAATGTCGTTTACAAGTAGCAAACACACACACACACACATACATACATATATATATGTGTGTGTGTGTGTGTGTGTGTGTGTCTTGTTAAATTTGGCAAAATAGGTCAAAATTAGCAAAAAGTATAACCAATGGCATTTTCGTAATTATTAATTTTGGTTTTAGACCAGATAACCCTAGTTTTCAACTATTAATAGACCCTAACTCTTACTCCTTTTCACTCTAAACCCTAGTCGCCACCTCATCATTTCTGCACGTTCTTTTTCTCATTCTTTTTCCTCCTCAAAAACTCAAATCTCTCAAATATCTTCTCCAATTTTTGAAGAAAAAAAAAATCAAATAAGAGAGGGAGGGAGAAGTAAAGAATCGAAGAAGTAGAAGATTCAAATTGAAAGAAGAAGAAATAAGTCAACAAAGAAGGGAAGCGGTGGATTCGAATCAAACTAGAAGAGGGGTTCCTATGAGGTGGGTGAATTGATTATGATGTTATGATAATTCATAAGTAATTAAATTCCTTTATAATTCTACCTGATTTAAAATTAAAATCTTAGAATTTGGAATGGAAGTCCCAATTTGAAGTTTATTTAAAATGATTCATTTTCGTTATGAATCTCTAGTGTAGAAATGATGAAAACCCCTAAGAAGTAATCTAATAAAAATGATTATATAAAGGGTATACTAGGTTAGTTCACTTTAAATTCTACAAATTTAAACCTTTAGATGATAAGTTTTGGTGTGATTGAATAAATGAAAAAGATCAAATACCATTTAATTTCACCTTTTATTGGTTATATAATTTTAAATATAAATAGATCTTGATGCAAATACATAGGTGATTATTAGAAAATTTTGTATGAAGTTCGTGTAAATAAAAGTAGAAATCACCCCAAAACACTATCAAGGTAAGCCCTTAAGTTTGCAATTGAAACCACGAAGAAGACAAATGAAATTAGACGAAATAAACAAATCATAAAAATCTAGAAAAAACACTAACCAGATGTTTGAAATATTAATATGATGTTTAAAGTAAGATTTAGACATTTGTATTTTAGATAATCTTAACTCGAGAGGAATTAGTGCAAATTTGACTCGATTCAGACGTCTGAATTCTTTTTCAGATGTCAGGAATCGAAGTCGGACATCTGAGAAAGGAAGTCAAACATCTAAATGCTTAGAAAACTATTTTTTAAGAGGGTCAGATGTTTGAAATAAATTTTCTTGTGTCTGAATTGTTTCGACAAGCCCAAGTTGAATCTAGACGTGATGTAGACCAAGTAAGGTGAATAGGGGGACTTGTCCCCACTTTCTCGATTGTTAAAAGTTCATGCAACTTCATGGAGTAGGTGCAATAGGGTGAATCAGTTTTACATAGGATGACGTACCTAGGTTCACATTTCATGGTGAGCGTAACATGGATCTCGATAGGGCATGCGATATTAGTGCAACTATAAGCGCTTATTGATACTGGAGCACGTCCGATCATATTTTAAACATGTAGGAATGGGGAAATAAAGACAAAGATGTCCGCAATAGTAGGGCTACACGGTTGGGCAGTAGCTGGACCTATGGAGGAATCACTATGGTGAATTCTTTATCTTCAGCTTGAATGATAAAGAGTATAGGACATATTTACCATTGAGAGTGTGGTGCGAATGCTTAGGTAGGCCATAAATTATCGAGGTAGTATACTCGACGTGAACCTAGGCATTGCGATGTTCACTCAATGTGTAAGTGTGATATATGTGATTCGTCATTGAGAATGTTAACTCAATGTTGGTTAGGAAGTTATTTATCGAGACCATATACTACGAATTGACCTAGAGCTATTATTGTCGGTTGCTCAACCCTCGGTTGGAAACCTTCGTAAGTTGTTTATGAATGTAGTTATAATTATAATTATACCTCTATGATCTGTAAAGTAACCAATCCTTTATATGTAATACAAGAACACAAATAGGCACCTTTGGTTATGTAGATTATAGATTAAGTTAATTGCTTGTGAACACCATACACTAGTAATACAATTCAATCACCAAACTTTGTCTGACCTGTTCCTTTTCTTCCCCTTTTATACCCATTATAGGAGGACATACCAGTGGATGATTTGGCCAGGACATAGTGCGTGGAGGAGAAGACTTGGTGCCCAAAGTAATATTATTTACAATTATTCTCCATGTACCTTATTTATATCATTCGATCAGTCAGACTTCATTTTGTTATTTGGAGACATTATTGTATGGACTACGTTATATTGAGATTGTTATCTGGTTGCCTTATTTTCAGTATTTATATTTTATTCTCTTTCATTGTGAGTTCTAAAACTGTAAAATGTTTTAAATTTATATTAGTCTCTATATCATGTAATGTTTTAAACCCTGATGACTCATACTTTTGGGACAACGCGAGTTCAGAAGTCACTTTAGGCTTTGAATCAGTGTGTCCGAAGGTGTGGATTGTCATAGTTGGTATTAAAGCTTAGGTTCAGGATTTTATAGGGATTTGATACGTATTGAAAGAGCGTACTTGTATATTTTCAAAAATTATTATATTTATATATATACACACATATAAGTATAATGCAAATATTCCCTTACAACTATAATGCTTAACACTATCTGTGAAAATTGCTAATAATTCCTATTTACAGATAGGTGGGAATGAGCAATCAAACTGGAAATAGTTCTGATGAGGCAACTAAAGTTCCAGGCATGAACGTTCTTATATGGTTCTACCAGTATCTTTTAGGTAAGGGGCTAGACTGAACTCAACCCTAATGGAGGACCCGTAGTGCAAGCGCAAATTGCAACCCCAACTCCTCCACTTGCTTTGGACTTCCCCAAGTTGTGTTGGGATTTCCAAAGTCTGGGTGTCAAGAATTATTATGGGACTGAATCATTTATGTAGATGAGGACATGACCGAGGAATTACGATTAGATTTTTGCTATGACGGGTACAGGGGATGCAGTGAAGAGATATTTAGCTTTATGGCACTTTTAAAGAGAAGCCTTGAACTAGTGGTAGATTATTATTGAAGAGACGGATGAGACTTGGATTGCTTGGACTAATTTTAAGAGACACTTTGAGACTAAGTTCATTTCTAAGGCAGAGTGAGGAGTAGAGTTATAGAAGTTCATTCATTTGGAACAAGATGATCATGGCGTCAAGGAGCATGTGAATGAGTTTAATTAGCTGGCAAAGTATGGCTTAGACCTTATCAATACACCAGCGAAAAAGGCGATGAAGTTTGCTAAAGGGTTGAATCCATTTTTGAGAGGTATTGCTTTGAGCCATGTACTTATTAGAGCTACTTTTGAGAGCTTGGTTAAGATGGTGAACTAAATTGAGAAGGAGTACCTAAGAAGGTAGAGGTAAAGCCGATTTAGCAAGACCACCACAGTAGTGGAATGGGAGCTCAGGGTAAAATAAAAAAACTAAAGTTTAAGTGTAAGAAGTGCCAACGCAAGAGGCATCTAGCAAGGGATTGCAGGATGGGCATTGCGAAGATCAAATGCTACCACTGCAACCAATTTGGACATATGAAGAGAGTGTCCGAATGCACCTAAGGTTTCTACCCAGGTAGTTTCAACATATGCACCTAATGTTATTCCTAGCTTGAGCGCTGCTCCAGTTACGGATAAGAGAAAAAAGATCATCATAGAAAGTGTGTTGACTTTTTATTTATACGTACTTTATTTGACACTAGAGCATCACACTCGTTTATTTCAACAGACGTAGATGAATTGCGCTTGGGAACTAGTATAGTTATGGCCTTATAGTAGTATCGAATCCAGTTGGAGGATCAATTCATTTATCCATGGTTTGTAAGGGTTTGAAGTTGTATATTTTGGGTGTCAAATTCGATTATGATGCTCTTTTTGGATTCATTGGGTTTGGTTTAATTTTGGGAATGGACTTGATGGCAATATACAGAGTAGTACTAGATATTGATAGAAGGTGGTTATATTAGGTACTTGTAGTGGACGTAGCCTTGAGGTTTACTACAATCCCTAGAGTTCAGTTATGTTGAGTTACCTATATTCTTTAAACCGTTCACATTATGATTTAGCTTCAGTACCAGTAGTTCGCGACTACCCAGATGTTTTTTTCGAAGTTTTTGATCTTCCTCCTCATAAGGAGATCGAATTTCGAATTTATCTTGAAAAGAATGCTTAACTCGTTGCCTTACCTCTTAGGCATATGGCTCTTAGAGAAAGATGGGAGCTAAATAAGCAAGTAAATGAATTATTGGTGAAAGGGTAGAGTTGGGCGTAATGTTGATGTAGGAGGGTAGATTTGTTTATTATACTAGTCGATAACTGAAGGTACACGAGAGAAACTACACAACCTATACTCTTGAGTTGGAAGCTATTGCCTTGGCCTTCAAATCATGGAGGCATTATATTTTAGGGGAGCAGTTTGAGCTATTCATAGATCATAATCTCTGAAGTATTTATTCGTTCAAAAAGATTTGAATTTAAGGCAGTAAAGGTGGATGAAGTTCTTGGCATCGTATGATTTCAGTATCTCATATACTATGTGCAAGGGAAATGTTGTAGTCGATGCCTTGATTAGAAAGCATGCGATGTTGAGTCTATGTCAATGGAATGGAAGCACTTGGAGTTCATTTCAACATTTGATTTTCGACCTTCATCGGACATTACCCCAGGACTACTGGTAGTTTTAGATATCCATCCTTCACTTATGGATTGTATTGGTTCAAGTCAAAAGCAAGACATGGAGTTTTGGTTATTTTTGAGAAGCTGAACATAGGATAGGATTTGAGTCATTTAGATCACTATTCCATTGATTCGAAAGGATGGTTGCGAAAAGATGGAAGGTTATGTGCTCCTCTTATTAAGGTGTCGGTAGACATGGTATTAGCGGATTTCCATCGTTCTAGGATGACTATTCATCCCATTGGTGAAAAAATATATTATGATATAAAGCGAGTACTTTATTAGTCTAGTATGAAGAGATATGTAGCGGAGCTTGTTTCCAAGTATGTGACTTGTCAAAGGGTAAAGGCGGTGCAGAAGAAGCCTGGTGGATTATTACAGCCGTTGGATATTTCATAGTGCATATGGGAGAGTATCTCTTTGCAATTTGTTGATGGGCTACCTAGGAGTAGAAGGGGAAATGAAAGTATTAGGGTCATAGTCAATCTACTGACTAAATGCGCTAATTTTATTCCAATCAGGAGTACACAGATAGTTGCATCTTTAGCAACCTTGTACGTGAGAGAGATAGTTCGGTTGCATGAAGTTCCTTCTAGCATTGTCAATGATTGAGATCTACTTTTCACTAGTGAGTTTTGGAGGAGTCTTCAAGAGACCTTGGGTACTGAATTAAATTTGAGTATCGCATATAATCCACAAATGGTCGGCGGACTGAGAAGGTGAATCAGGCATTGGAGGATTTTCTTCAAATGTGCATTCTGGATTTTGGAGGCTTTTGGGAGGATCGCTTGTTGTTAGTAGAATTTGCATATAATAATAGCTATCATGCAAGTATTGGGACGACACCGTTCGAGGCGTTGTACGAGAGGCCTTGTAGATCACCATCTTATTAGTAGACACTACAGATTGAATCATTATAGGACCAGATATGATAAGAGAGACTTCATAGAAAGTAAAATTGATCCGTAGAAGGTTGAAGACTGCCCAAGATAGGCATAAATCATATGCTGATAGGAGACACACATTGGACTCGCTGTGGATGATGTGACCTTTGTGAAGGTCTCGTCGCTTAGACATGTTATGAGGTTTGGTAATTTGAGAAAGTTTGCACTAAGGTTTGAATGGCCTTTTCTAGTCATGGAGAGGGTAGGGAAGTTAGCTTATAGAGTGGAGCTTCCTGAAAAAGTTGGCAGGCGTTCACAATGTCTTCCATGTATCACACTTACGGAAGTGTCTACATGATTCAACTACTATGGTCAAGCCGAGTCAGTTGGTAAAAATTGAAGTGGAGAGAGAGTCACTTGTTCATCATGCACCTACTCATATTGTTGAGCATAGTACAAAATGACTCTGCGACAAAGTAATTAGATTGATAGAGTCCAGTGAGAAGATGACCCAGCTGGAGTACGTAGGTACCCAAGGAGAAAATGAGCTACCCATCCAAAGCTCTTGTCTGGTACATTTCCATTTAAGTTATATAATTACAAGTGCACGTAGTATTTAGCTTAGTATATTCCATATGTAGGAGTGATTGGATGCTAGGCATAGTTGTGAATGTGTCATTAGGACATGTTTTTGATGATGAATGGATGTATTATATTAGTTAGTATCACATATATGGGCTGATATGTTCATGTTGGCCTATGATACACATCATATTATCCATTTTATTTATTAGTTAGATGCATAATGGTTGTTTCATTTTTGCATATGTATTGAATGGTTTCTCATCCATGTAGAATTGTAAGTGTAGGATGTTGCATACATTTCAGATACATGGCATAAGCACGTGCATTTCAAGAGGTCAACTAGTCCTAGAGACTGCCTAATTTTACCTTACCTATATGATCATATGCATTCCATACTTATATGGACACGTTGCATTAGAAAATTTGAATTTACGGACAATGTTTACAAATGGTTGATGGTTGCGTAGATGGTTGTAGATATTAGTTGTATGAGCGAAGTACATTTTTCAATCCTAAAGGTTTCGGGGATGATATCCTTTTAAAGGGGAGAATGTAATAACCCAAAAATTTTAATAATAAATAAAATATTGAAATTTTAGTAATAGATAAAATATTAATAAGGGTAAAAATTTAATTTTACATAAAAGGATAAAATGGTAAATTTTCACAAATATTGGAGTTAGGTCTTGGGACATATTCCATTGCGTTCATAATGTCGTTTATAGTTAGAAAACATATAAAACTTGTTAAATTCGATAAAATTTGTTAAAATTAGGGAAAACTATAACTAATGGTATTTTTGTAGTTATTAATTTCGGTTTTAGACCAAATAACCCTAGTTTCCAAATATAAACTAGACCTTAACCCTTACTCCTTTTCACTCTAAACCCTAGACATCACCTCATCATTTCTATACGTTCTTCTTCTTATTCTTTCTCCTCCTCAAAACTTCCAATTTCTCAAATCCCTACTCTAATTTCTAAAATTTAAAAAAAACAAATATTAAATCAAATAAGATAAGGAGAGAGAAGTGTAACAACCCGGGATTTCATATCAGTTAATTATCGTCATTAAATGATAACATCAATAGCTGATTGTTATTGAGATTTTAATCGATTGAAATTCTTTCGTAAATTCATCGTTGTTGTACGGGCTTTAAAATTTGTTTTGGCCCATTTCTTTTGTTGCCGTGATTATCAAACCAAACTCGGTTCCCCTTTGTAATCCATCCATTCGTTCGAAACCTAAAAAACAAAAACAAACGAAAGAATAAAAATGGTGGCGGCGACGATTTCCCCTTTTGCAACTGAATTAGGGCATGTTCGCTTAGCTTCGTTCGTCTCTCCCACACCACTCTTTGACAAAGTAGGGATGCTGACCTTCGGCTGCTCGATCGAAGACTTTTACTCGTCGATCGAAGGGAGTGCTCGCAGTGGCGTCTAAGGTGAGTGATTCATTCACTCACATCTAGTTTAAACTTACTGTTCGTTCGATTCGAACTCGCGATTTCGTGAATTTCTGATGGAATCTGACTTTGTTTTCCTCGGCCTTGGTATTCTTGTACATTTGGTTTGGATGTTGAGATTTTACTTCTGACCTTTTCATTTACTTGAATAACATGGTGTTGATTTTTATTGACTTGGTAAGACTGTTGCATCATCATGTATACATCTTCGCTGCAATTCATTGATTTTGTTCATCACCTGATCTGTTGTAGTTGTATATGTTGACATCTCTGGTTGTTCTTAACCACTGCGCGGATTTTGAACTGTATATTTCCATTTTCATTTTGATGCTCGTTGAGTTGCAGTGCTTTACTTGGATATCTTCACTTGAGTCATTTGAAATCTTCACTGTAACTTTGATTTCTCCACTTTGATATTCACTTGCTCAGTTGATTACTGATGCATTGCCTTTGTACTTTATTGATGTTGTTTCTGGTTCTTACTTGATGTGCATTGAGTCACTTTGCACTGATTCTTGAGTTGCAGTGCTTCAGGTTGCATTTGTATCTCACTGTGCTGCATTTAGCTCGACATTTGCATTATTGTGATGGCTGACCATTCTGTAGCATTGTTGTTTTGCCTCCATATTGACACATGTTTTATAGCCACCGTGATCTTCACTGTTGCCTTGCAGTTGTAATAGCTTCACTGTTATGGGTACATCGGTGATCTTGTTTGTTGCATTTGTTCTGGTTACCATTCCTGTTGATTTCACTTGAGCTCTTACTTCATCCCCACTTCATCACTGTATGTTGCACTGTTTTCAGTTGCTTCTATGTTGTCTCTTTGATGGTCTTGAGTTATGGTGTCATCTGCTTGTTGCCCAGACTTTTCAGTTGTCTCCATTTATTCGTAGCAGCACTTCATGTTATAGCTTGACCATCTGATATTCATGTATGCCCTATGATCAAATATGTTGTTGCATGTCCAGTTCCATTTAGTTGACTCTGTTTCAACTTCACTTCATGTATATACCACTTGGTTGTCATTGTGTATGCTGGATATTCACTTGATCTTGTTGTGTTGTCTCTGTTGCCACTCTGATCTGGTCTGCATTTATGAAGCACTCACTGACCTGAGTTGTTGCATTGGTTATCCACCTGACTTGGGTTTTGTTTACTAGTCCAGTTTCTTTTGGGCTTTGTTGTTTCACTAACTCACCTGCAGTCGAGTTGTGATGTACTACGGCCTTTGGTCGTGAGTAAGATAGTTGCACTATCCAGTTTTACAGTGCATACATGTTTTATCTTTGTTTGTATCACTCCTTGGTTTGTGATTTCATTATGGCCTTGACTTTGCATACACTCATTGATGTAGTCACTGCACTCTTGTATAGCATGTAGTTTATTTGGGTTGGGCACTTAGGTGGACCAGGGTGCATCTGCAATGGGGTTTCATCGAGTTTGGTCATTCTATACAGCTGTCTTGACCAATTGAGACAGTTTGTATACCTTTTGCACAGAGTACTTATTATTGCTGCATTTGTTTTTCTTACACATGAGTTGAACCCAATATTTGGGTTTGACCTCTGCAGTTTCGACGTACGGTAGTGGCGAGGCAGTGCACGCGTGCGTGTACTGCAGCCACACCGAGGATTAAGTTAATTTGAGGTCATCTGTTTCTGTTTTATTAAGCGTATTTTGAAATGGTTCATTTTGATTTGAGTTGGGTTTGTTGGCTTTTGGATTCATTGTCTTCTGAGTATTTGATAGACTGTATTGGCGAGGCAGTACACGTTAGTGTGTACTGCAGCCAATCAGTACTGTTATTTTAAATTGACATTTCAATTATTTAACTTGATTGGGATTGCTGATTTATTGTTTAACACTATTTAGTGTTATATTTGTCGTTATCCAATTCTCGTATCGAGAGTTGGATATACGAGATGTCTGGGATTGTCGTCTATTTGACTATTTGATTACTATTGCTTCCATGCACTAATAACTGAGTTTGAATTAGACTGACCCGTGTATTATTTTCTTTTGAATGTAATACTCGGGTCAGACCCGAGTTATTTCAGGTTGTAGATTTTCTTCTTTGAGTTGCTGTTCAGGATATGAAGACTTTTCACATCTTCTGAAGTTGTCAGTGTCATTTTGTAGTAGTCGTGTCATTGTATAGAACGATATGTATTCATGTATATTAGTCGATAATGTACTTGTAAATATAACTTATAGAGTCGACAGTTGTAGTTGTATCATATGTATCGTGTCAACTATGTATTAACTGACATCAGTTATATATATATATATGAGACTTTTGTTTTTATCTGTGTTCCGCATTTATATTATCTGTGTTATTGTTATATCTAATGTCCTAAACTATTATGAACTATCGTAGTTTGTTTTATACTGATAATTGGGTGTGTCGATGGGAGTAAATAAATGATAGATGAAAAATAAAAAGTATATACCACTCCTATCGAGATAACCAATACTAGTGTAAGGTCAACTACGGATGGTCGCTCCTATCCAGCCTTATTCTTCGTAATAATAGACAGTATTTCTTTTAATACTCTTTGTTATTATGAGCATAGAGGTGGGGCGTCACAGTTGGTATCAGAGCTTGGGGTTTATGGACATAATATAAAACATAACTTAGATGGAACATATGTTACAACTATTGGTCGATGTTTTATCTGTGATTTGAGTCAAAACTAAAGTTTTGAAATTTTGATGAAATTTTTAAATATCTTTATTTAAAAATAAAAGTGGAATTGTGTTTTGTTGTTTTGATGAAATTGTGTTCCGATAATTTGATTGATTTGTGTTCTATTTATCAGAGTGCGCAGCGGAAACAATGAAACTGTCTTCGCTGAGTACAACGGATAATCCTTTTGATTTAAAAATCGAAATACGAAATTGATATGAATTTCATTCGTTGTTTACATAGCTGTAATTATTTTATTTCTTTGAGAACTTCGAATCCGAATTGAGGATTCGAAGAAATTGCAGATATGTGATTTTTGTTGAAATTTCCGCTGACTTTCTTTTGTACTAATCATCTATTGATTAGATTTTTGCTGTTTTAAATTATCTTCATTGAAGATACCTTTGAATGATTTCTTTGTTCATTTTGTAGTACGTGCAAAAATTTGAATTGCACGTTATTGCATTTATTTTACGTTGAACCGATGCTTGGTTATGAAACGTATTTTGTTGCCGTTGTTTTTATAACGGAAATTTCTACACCAATGCTATATTTTGAAGCACGGTGTTTTGTGGCATCTTGATGAATGAAAATTCTCCGATATTACATTTTGATGTAAATGGTTTTGATGTGATTTTGACGTTTTAAAAATACTGTCGTTTTGGCTTCAGTAACCGTCAAATTTTTAAAAGTGGATTTTCTAGCGGATATTCCGCAATGCTGATTTTGTGATCCGTTTTTACGGTATTTTGAGAAGTACGATTTCCTTATCGAAATTGTTACTGATTTGCTGTTTTAATCACGTGATTGGAAAATCGTTTTGAAATGAAAATTGTTTTATAAAATTTTAGCAGTTTGCGTTTTCAAAAGAATGAGAAAGCGACTTAAACGATTCAGCAAAATCGAGGATTATGACCCCTTTCTTTTACTGTTTCGCTTAACTCCGGACTTGTTCAGTTGAGAATGCGAATTGTTATTGTTACAAAATAAATAAAATTGTTTCAGAAATTTTAACAGTTTGCGCTTTCAAAAGAATGAGGAAGCGATTTAAACGTTTCAGCAAAATCGAGGACTATGACCCCTTTCTTTTACTGATTCGCTTAATTCCGGACTTGTCCGTTTGAGAATGTGAAATGTAATTTTACAAAATACACAATTTTGCACTTTCAAGGAAACGATGAAGAGAATCAAACGATTTAGTAAAACACGTGGTATGGGACATGTGCGTTTGCTATTTCGGTTAATTCCGGACTCGTTAATTGAAATATTTGATGATTTCGTGTGCTTTCGAGCCACTATGAGGACCTTCGGGTCATTTGTTGGGCTTTCGGGCCACTCTGCGGACCTTCGGGTCATTTGTTGGGCTTTCGGGCCACTCTGCGGACCTTCGGGTCAAATACCAGTACTAGACCTTCGGGTCACTCTGCGGACCTCCGGGTCAATCTGATGGGCACCAAAATTATGTTGAGTACTTGGTAGGCTTCGACCACTCTGAGATGCACGTGCGGCGAATTAAAAACTCGCCATCTGATGGGATCGATCCAAGCTTTTATGTTGATTTTCTAGTCTTCTTAATTGATTTCTAGATATTTGTTGTTTCCAATTATCTGCAGGTAATTGGATATTTGTTGTTTCTAATTATCGCTTGTGATAATTAGATATTTGTTGATATGAGTTCTGATTATCGTTTTTGATAATCAGATATTTGTTGTTTCTAATTATCGCTTGTGATAATTAGATATTTGTTGATATGAGTTCTGATTGTCGTTTTTGATAATCAGATATTTGTTGTTTCTAATTATCGCTTGTGATAATTAGATATTTGTTGATATGAGTTCTGATTATCGTTTTTGATAATCGGATATTTATTGTTTCTAATTATCGCTTGTGATAATTAGATATTTGTTGATATGAGTTCTGATTATCGTTTTTGATAATCAGATATTTGTTGTTTCTAATTATCGCTTGTGATAATTAGATATTTGTTGATATGAGTTCTGATTATCGTTTTTGATAATCAGATATTTGTTGTTTCTAATTATCGCTTGTGATAATTAGATATTTGTTGATATGAGTTCTGATTATCGTTTTTGATAATCGGATATTTGTTGTTTCTAATTATCGCTTGTGATAATTAGATATTTGTTGATATGAGTTCTGATTATCGTTTTTGATAATCGGATATTTATTGTTTCTAATTATCGCTTGTGATAATTAGATATTTGTTGATATGAGTTCTGATTATCGTTTTTGATAATCGGATATTTGTTGTTTCTAATTATCGCTTGTGATAATTAGATATTTGTTGATATGAGTTCTGATTATCGTTTTTGATAATTGGATATTTGTTGTTTCTAATTATCGCTTGTGATGATTAGATATTTGTTGATATGAGTTCTGATTATCGTTTTTGATAATCAGATATTTGTTGTTTCTAATTATCGCTTGTGATAATTAGATATTTGTTGATATGAGTTCTGATTATCGTTTTTGACAATCGGATATTTGTTGCTTTTAATTATCGTTTTAGATAATTAAATATTTGCTGATTTGAGATTTAATTATCACTTTAGATAATTAAATATTTACTGATTTGGAATTTAATTATCACTTTTGATAATTAAATATTTGCTGATTTCGAATTTAATTATCGCTTTAGATGATTAAATAATTGTTGATTTGAGATTTAATTATCACTTTAGATAATTAAATATTTGTTGATTTGAGATTTAATTATCGCTTTAGATAATTAAATATTTGTTGCTTTGAGATTTAATTATCGCTTTAGATAATTAAATATTTGCTAATTTCGAATTTAATTATCGCTTTAGATAATTAAATATTTGTTGTTTTGAGATTTAATTATCGCTTTTGATAATTAAATATTTGCTGATTTCGAATTTAATTATCGCTTTAGATAATTAAATATTTGTTGATTTGAGATTTAATTATCGCTTTAGATAATTAAATATTTGTTGCTTTGAGATTTAATTATCGCTTTTGATAATTAAATATTTGCTGATTTCGAATTTAATTATCGCTTTAGATGATTAAATAATTGTTGATTTGAGATTTAATTATCACTTTAGATAATTAAATATTTGTTGATTTGAGATTTAATTATCGCTTTAGATAATTAAATATTTGTTGCTTTGAGATTTAATTATCGCTTTAGATAATTAAATATTTGCTGATTTCGAATTTAATTATCGCTTTAGATAATTAAATATTTGTTGTTTTGAGATTTAATTATAGCTTTTGATAATTAAATATTTGCTGATTTCGGATTCAATTATCGCTGTTAGATAATTAAATATTTGTTGAATTTAAAATTTGATTATCGTTTTTGATAATCGAATATTTGTTTTCTGATTATCGTTTGAGATACTCAGATATTTGATTTGTCTTCTGATTATCGTTTGAGATAAGTGAAAATTTGCGATTTTTGAGATTTGAGCTTCGTCTTTTTCTCTGGCGATACAGGTGAGTAATTTGATTTACTCACATTCAATTCATGCTCTGTATGGGATTTCTGCTCTGTTTTTCCTTCTCTTTTAGTTGCTGGAACTCGATTGATCCTTGCTTTAGACAGTCGTCTGATTTTGATTCCTTGATCCCCACGATGTTAATTCTTTTGATTTAAATCAGTCGGACCTTTTTGATTTCATTTCTAATACTTCCCCTGCCGACATTTGCTTTGCTTATGCACTTGTCATTGCCATGCTCTTATGGTTGTTACCTTTTGTCTATTTATTCCTTATGATTGCGAGGACGCAATTTTTATAAGGAGGGGAGTCTGTAACAACCCGGGATTTCATATCAGTTAATTATCGTCATTAAATGATAACATCAATAGCTGATTGTTATTGAGATTTTAATCGATTGAAATTCTTTCGTAAATTCATCGTTGTTGTACGGGCTTTAAAATTTGTTTTGGCCCATTTCTTTTGTTGCCGTGATTATCAAACCAAACTCGGTTCCCCTTTGTAATCCATCCATTCGTTCGAAACCTAAAAAACAAAAACAAACGAAAGAATAAAAATGGTGGCGGCGACAATTTCCCCTTTTGCAACTGAATTAGGGCATGTTCGCTTAGCTTCGTTCGTCTCTCCCACGCCACTCTTCGACAAAGTAGGGATGCTGACCTTCGGCTGCTCGATCGAAGACTTTTACTCGTCGATCGAAGGGAGTGCTCGCAGTGGCGTCTAAGGTGAGTGATTCATTCACTCACATCTAGTTTAAACTTACTGTTCGTTCGATTCGAACTCGCGATTTCGTGAATTTCTGATGGAATCTGACTTTGTTTTCCTCGGCCTTGGTATTCTTGTACATTTGGTTTGGATGTTGAGATTTTACTTCTGACCTTTTCATTTACTTGAATAACATGGTGTTGATTTTTATTGACTTGGTAAGACTGTTGCATCATCATGTATACATCTGCGCTGCAATTCATTGATTTTGTTCATCACCTGATCTGTTGTAGTTGTATATGTTGACATCTCTGGTTGTTCTTAACCACTGCGCGGATTTTGAACTGTATATTTCCATTTTCATTTTGATGCTCGTTGAGTTGCAGTGCTTTACTTGGATATCTTCACTTGAGTCATTTGAAATCTTCACTGTAACTTTGATTTCTCCACTTTGATATTCACTTGCTCAGTTGATTACTGATGCATTGCCTTTGTACTTTATTGATGTTGTTTCTGGTTCTTACTTGATGTGCATTGAGTCACTTTGCACTGATTCTTGAGTTGCAGTGCTTCAGGTTGCATTTGTATCTCACTGTGCTGCATTTAGCTCGACATTTGCATTATTGTGATGGCTGACCATCCTGTAGCATTGTTGTTTTGCCTCCATATTGACACATGTTTTATAGCCACCGTGATCTTCACTGTTGCCTTGCAGTTGTAATAGCTTCACTGTTATGGGTACATCGGTGATCTTGTTTGTTGCATTTGTTCTGGTTACCATTCCTGTTGATTTCACTTGAGCTCTTACTTCATCCCCACTTCATCACTGTATGTTGCACTGTTTTCAGTTGCTTCTATGTTGTCTCTTTGATGGTCTTGAGTTATGGTGTCATCTGCTTGTTGCCCAGACTTTTCAGTTGTCTCCATTTATTCGTAGCAGCACTTCATGTTATAGCTTGACCATCTGATATTCATGTATGCCCTATGATCAAATATGTTGTTGCATGTCCAGTTCCATTTAGTTGACTCTGTTTCAACTTCACTTCATGTATATACCACTTGGTTGTCATTGTGTATGCTGGATATTCACTTGATCTTGTTGTGTTGTCTCTGTTGCCACTCTGATCTGGTCTGCATTTATGAAGCACTCACTGACCTGAGTTGTTGCATTGGTTATCCACCTGACTTGGGTTTTGTTTACTAGTCCAGTTTCTTTTGGGCTTTGTTGTTTCACTAACTCACCTGCAGTCGAGTTGTGATGTACTACGGCCTTTGGTCGTGAGTAAGATAGTTGCACTATCCAGTTTTACAGTGCATACATGTTTTATCTTTGTTTGTATCACTCCTTGGTTTGTGATTTCATTATGGCCTTGACTTTGCATACACTCATTGATGTAGTCACTGCACTCTTGTATAGCATGTAGTTTATTTGGGTTGGGCACTTAGGTGGACCAGGTTGCATCTGCAATGGGGTTTCATCGAGTTTGGTCATTCTTTACAGCTGTCTTGACCAATTGAGACAGTTTGTATACCTTTTGCACAGAGTACTTATTATTGCTGCATTTGTTTTTCTTACACATGAGTTGAACCCAATATTTGGGTTTGACCTCTGCAGTTTCGACGTACGGTAGTGGCGAGGCAGTGCACGCGTGCGTGTACTGCAGCCACACCGAGGATTAAGTTAATTTGAGGTCATCTGTTTCTGTTTTATTAAGCGTATTTTGAAATGGTTCATTTTGATTTGAGTTGGGTTTGTTGGCTTTTGGATTCATTGTCTTCTGAGTATTTGATAGACTGTATTGGCGAGGCAGTACACGTTAGTGTGTACTGCAGCCAATCAGTACTGTTATTTTAAATTGACATTTCAATTATTTAACTTGATTGGGATTGCTGATTTATTGTTTAACACTATTTAGTGTTATATTTGCCGTTATCCAATTCTCGTATCGAGAGTTGGATATACGAGATGTCTGGGATTGTCGTCTATTTGACTATTTGATTACTATTGCTTCTATGCACTAATAACTGAGTTTGAATTAGACTGACCCGTGTATTATTTTCTTTTGAATGTAATACTCGGGTCAGACCCGAGTTATTTCAGGTTGTAGATTTTCTTCTTTGAGTTGCTGTTCAGGATATGAAGACTTTTCACATCTTCTGAAGTTGTCAGTGTCATTTTGTAGTAGTCGTGTCATTGTATAGAACGATATGTATTCATGTATATTAGTCGATAATGTACTTGTAAATATAACTTCTAGAGTCGGTAGTTGTAGTTGTATCATATGTATCGTGTCAACTATGTATTAACTGACATCAGTTATATATATATATATATGAGACTTTTGTTTTTATCTGTGTTCCGCATTTATATTATCTGTGTTATTGTTATATCTAATGTCCTAAACTATTATGAACTATCGTAGTTTGTTTTATACTGATAATTGGGTGTGTCGATGGGAGTAAATAAATGATAGATGAAAAATAAAAAGTATATACCACTCCTATCGAGATAACCAATACTAGTGTAAGGTCAACTACGGATGGTCGCTCCTATCCAGCCTTATTCTTCGTAATAATAGACAGTATTTCTTTTAATACTCTTTGTTATTATGAGCATAGAGGTGGGGCGTCATAAGAAGCGAAGAATTAAAGAAGTGGAAGATTCAAATTGAAAGAAGGAGGAACAAATCAACAAAGAAGGGAAGTTGTGGATTCAAGCCAAATTAGAAGAAGGATTCCTTCGAGGTGAGTGAATTGATTATGATGTTATAATGATTCATAAATAATAAAATTCCTTTATAATTCTACCTAATTTAAAAATAAAATCTTTGAATTTTGAATGGAAGTCTCAATCTAAAGTTTATTTAAAATAATTAATTTCAGTTATGAACCTTGAGTGTAGCAATAATGAAAAACCCTAAGAAGTAATCTAATAGAAATGATTATAGAAAAGGTATACTAAGATAATTCACTTTAAATTCTATAGATTTAAACCTTTAGGTGATAAAGTTTGGTTTGGTTGAATAAATGAAAGAGATCGAATACCCTTTATTTTCATCTTGAATTGATTATATAATTTGAACTGTAAATAGAATTTGATGCAAATACATAGGCTGTTGATTGGAAAATTTTATACGAAGTTGCATGCAAACAAAAGTAGAAATCACAACCAAAACACTGTTAAGATAAGTCCTTAAGTCTACAATCGAAACCACGAAGAAGACGAAAAAAATTAAACGAAATATAAAAATCATAAAATTATGGGAAAAAACCTAACCAGACATCTAAATTAAGGTTTAGACGTATAAATTTTAGATGCTCTTTAATCGAGAGGAATCGATGCAAATTCGACTCACTTCAGACATCTGAATTCCTTTTCAGGCGTCTGGAATCGAAGTTAGACATCTAAGAAAGGAAGTCATATATCTAAATGCATGGAAAACTATTTTTTTGTAAAAGAGTGTCAGACTTTAAAAGTAAATTATAAGATATCTATATTGTTTCAACAAGCCGGCCAGATTGAACCTAGATCTGGTGCAGGCTAGTAGGGTGAATAGGGGGACTTATCCCCACTTTCTTGATTGTTAGGAGTTCACATAGCTTCATGGAGCAGGTGCAACAGGGAGAATAGGTTTTACACTGGATGACGTACCTGATAGAGTTAGGGATATGCCCCAGGGGTAATTATGTAATTTGTTACATATATCTAACTCGTTGACCAATCTTGTTCGAAATAAAAGGTATTTTCTTCTTATTATATACTTGATATAATGTGATTATATTAATTAATTAACTTAATTAAAAGTATATTTAATAGAAGAATCGATAAATGATATATTTTGTAATAATAGTTACAAAGTGTTGTAACCGTGAGTAATTTATCACAACGAAACAAATATACCATTTTAAATGTTCCTAGTCAAGATGCATCGAGACTGGATATTGATGTATCCGTTGAGACTGGAGTACGTGCAGTGTATTACTCATGACTGTTGGGGGCACCTAGGGGTTACGTACTAATAGTTATTTGATAACTATGGAACGACTCACTCGATAGTTTTATGTTGGTTAATATAACTAAGGTCAAACAGAAAATATCGATGTGACTGATTTATAGAGTTCTCTCGACTTAAGAGTACTGTGGATCTTCAATATGAAAGCTCCACTTTGATTATAGCCAAATCATGGCATGGCGTCCATCGAGTGACTATAGTTGGGTCGAGTGGAAGTATTGGAAGTGAAGCACTATTCAAGAGAGGATTCATCTCCTCAGATATATGCGGTTAGTATCACAGTCAACTCAAGTCAACTCAAAGTCAAAGTCTCTGGCCAGAGCATTTCGGTTGATAATAATTGTTATTATTGAACCAAGGACTTTGTATTTGGACTATAAAGTTGAATGTAGATGAGGTTGGAATTTTGACCATTACCAAATTCCATAAGTCCAAAGTGATATAGTTTCGACGAAGAGAATTGGTGTAAACGAATGTCACAACCCGGTAACGCTTATTAGACTAAAATTGGATTTTACCGAAAATGAATAAGCGATAAATTTGGCCATAATGTCGCACCACCTGTTAAGTGACGTGTGAACGTTAACATTAGAATAGTTCGATGTTAATCGCTGACCAAATTTACACCCAAGAGTTACACAGCCGAAATGATGAATTCCCTTAAGACCGAACGATTTAGTTAGTTTATAATTGTTATAAATTAATTAAATTAATTAATATTTATGAAATATTAATTATAAAATTTGAATATGATTTGAGAAATAAATAATGTTATATATATTTATAACAGTTATAAATATATCGATCGATATACAATATCAACAAGCGATTAAATTAGATTTAATTGCATAGTATTTTGGCTTGGGCTTAGATGGGTTTTAGGCCCATCATTAGGGCTGCAAAATTTTGGTTTTGGGAAGGTCTAGGGAATTGGCTTGGAGATAATGGGTTGAGATAAAGTGAGAATGAGTAAAAAGGCTTTCCTCGTTTCTCTCTTATACAACCCAATATATATATATATATATACACACTATAAAGCAAATACTTCCTCTGGTGAAGCCTTTTTCGAACTGACAAAATTGACCTTCGTTTGCTGGAGCAAAAATTTTTATATTCACGCTGACTATGTCTTTGTTTGTCTTTTTATTCAGATATTACACCACGTTCCACTTTCCTTGCCCCACTTTCCCTACCCCATTTCTTTTCTAAGTCGGTTCTCAACTCTATTCGTCTCTTTGCCATACATCACTTCCACAGCCCTAACCTCCATAGCTGCAAAAATCATACTAACCAACATATTGATATACCTAATTAGCAATTCAAAATGCCAGTTCCACACGATTTTTATTCTCCAACGATATTCAGCACTCTCATGAAGATATTCGAAGTATTAGAATCTGAGAAAGAAAGCGAGAAGGTATGAAACAATTGGGTACGATATGACTCAATTTGGTAAAATAATAATTTCTAAATGTAATTATGCTTTGAGGTTTCTTCCCAAGTTTTTTTTAGGCGTCAGTCCATTTTCATAGTAGATGAAATAACAGAGATGCTATTTATGATTCGAGTTGGGGATGACGACTAGGTCAGTTGAATTATTATATTGGAAAGCTATTCATCTACTATCAATGGTATAATATTTACGTTAAATGAATTTTTAAATTAGTTTGCTAGACTTAAATACATCACTAGAATTCATCTATTATACTAATTTACTACCAATGATGGTCATCAAAATAAATTAAGAGATTTGACATCATATAAGAGACTATCGTATGAATTGCTTAGGTGCCAGTCCCTCATAATATAGAATGAAAAGGCTTGCATATGATGACTTGCATTTGATAACTGGCTTGCGAAGGCGGAGTTGCCAGAATGAGCAAAACTGCCACATATTTGTCTAGACTTGCATGGACTGAACTGCCAGAGTGTTTTGTTGAAACTGGAGTTGCATATGAGAATTTAGTTGAAACTGCCGGAATCTCTGAAACTGAAGCAAGTTGTAGTGAGTGCAGGTCGCAGGGAGTAGGAATACGTGTTCACAGTTCAACATGCAACGAAGTGAATCCAAAATCCTTACATCTCTGTGCACAATTCGATCAGCAAACGATGCTTCAGGTAAATGCAGCATGTGATGTTGAACAACAAGCGAAGCA
This sequence comes from Allium fistulosum, assembly GCA_030737815.1. NCBI lineage: Eukaryota > Viridiplantae > Streptophyta > Magnoliopsida > Asparagales > Amaryllidaceae > Allium > Allium fistulosum. The sequence goes on along the minus strand of CM060904.1, from coordinate 337,696,236 downwards.
CAGTAGTTATTTGTTCCTGCAGCACATTTAGCAAGTACAGAGAGCATAGCATGTGGATGTGAACCTTAAGGGCAGCTGATGCATCAATGTTCCGGAACTGAGAAGTTGTTATTTCCTGAGATCTTGCAAGGTGGTGCAAGGGGTGATTATGCATTAAGCCAAGGTGCTGCTGTTTATGAATATTGAGTTGTAACAGCAAGAGTGTGTAGCATGCCAAGGTTACTTCAGCTTTGAGCTTTTCAAAAATCCATCAGTATCATTGTAGATAGGATGGGAGTGTATATCAAGATGGTTGAAATGAAGTGTGCATACTGAAGTTGCAAGTAATGTTGAAGTAATCCAACAAGGCCGGATATGCTCTAAATATTAAATATGAGCGAGAACTGAATTGTGCAGTAAAGGAGATGCATCATTTTCCAACATTGGTCTACTGTATTAACTGGTGCAATGATTCTGGAGAAGTGCCAAAGCAAAAATGAAGTACTATTCAGAGTTAAATGTGACATTTTAGAAGCAGAAAGGTTGGAATCCTATGCATGCAGATGAAACACAATTATATCAATTAAGGTATTGTAATCAGTATTTAATGTTTGCATTTCTTTAGAAAACAATCTATATTTAGATATAGTTACATGTGCTTTTATTTTTCTTTTTTTCCTTTCCTCTTAACATGAAAAATGGATCTAAGGAGGTCAACATCGCTGATTTTCCATCATCAAGATGATGAGTATCATGAAAACAGTAGTAATTTGATCTAACATTTATTTTTTCCTTTTTATAGCTATTTTTGATCCTCTATAGTCGAAACATTATTGCCAGGTATCAAATTGGACACCTCATCTTGCAGCTTATTGGAAGCTAAATGACAGGAAACACGGGCTCCTTGCTTGGCAATGCAAGACAATTCACAATGCATGCAAGTAAGCTTTTATGTCTATTGTAGTTCAATTTTTCTTTTCCATTTTCTTTTTTTAATGCTTGATTAGTTAAGGTTTGTATGCATTTGGTTATTGGTTTTGACTGGGTTAGTTAGGGTTTGATTTCATTGATTGATCTTGATTGCGTTGGGCTTAAAGGGAAATAATTTTATAAGGCTATGGATATCATAATCATGCAAATTCAAATTCTGTACAATGTTAATTCATTGCCTATTATCATGTTATGAACTTTATTTTGAAAATTTTGTGATAATTTATATCATATTACAGATTTGATTTATATTTTGCATACGCGTTCATGTAAAATGATTTTCCGTGTATGAGATAAATTGACACCACTATTTGTTATGTTTTGATAACATTTTCAATAAATTTTTTAAAGATGCTTTTTGTGCTTAGCATCTACAGACCTACTTCCTTCAAGAAAAGGAATGTAATTCATGTTGCGATAAGGACAGAAGGTGAAGACTACCTGAAAAACTTTAGGGTAAAGGGACTAAGTGAGACAGCCATCGTACCGTATGATTCATACCCAATACATTTTGGTTTTTTTCCAATGGACCCTCTTCTCTCCCGTATCACTGTCAATCTCATGTATACAATAAAGTTGTTAAGAGAAATTAAAAGTAGTTGAATGAGATAAATGTGAGTGGTTTAGTTAAACTTTGATGATTACAACTAATGTTTTATTATCTTCACAACAACTGATCCTATGACTATTTGATAACCTAAATAAAATAGCTACCTTTTGTTTTAAAAATTAGAAAGTTAAGCTTAAAAATTATGTAAGGATGGAGCATGTCATGTCCTATTACTATTTGATAACCTAAATAAAATAGCTACTTTTTGTTTTAAAAATTATAAAATTAAGCTTAAAAATTATGTAAGGATGGGGCAAGTCATGCGGTTCTTTTCTTGAAAAGTTTGTTTGGTTTTTTGCTGTTGTATGTATATATGACCAAATACATGACTGGGTAACGTAATGAGTCACAAATAAAATGATTTAGTACTACACAATACTATTTAGTCTAATGTACTGAAAAGTTATTTCGTACTATTGAGTTATATCTTTTGTTGTGTAATGTTATAAAAATATAACATGGATTTTGTGGTGGAAAAGATTGCAAATGTCAACAGCAGGTTTTGAGTGTTTGGATTTTGCAGTGTACTGTTATAAGTGTGTTTGGTTTTGTTAGGACACATGGGTTGAGTAGACATTCTTAATGTACTACATGCAACCATGGGATTATGATATAACTACTATATATATATAATTAAAGAAATACTCTGAATTATGGTTGTTATGATAGCCTTAGATATCTTTTAGTAGTTTATTAGCTCAGTCAATGTTTCTACGATGAAATTAAATATATCAACGGTCAAATTACTTCCAACTTAAATAAATTACTTTTTTGCATACTAATATATGTTCTAATCATCCTAATAATTATATATAAAGGCCGCTGATAAAATATCTAGCTCTTATGCCAGTATTAGCTATTGTAATCCAAAGGAAACCATCATGAATCACCCAATTTCAAACTTTTAACATCCGTCATTTATGGTCACATATATGAAAAATAAGAAATACATTCATTCATTTATTTCTATTTACGTTTGTCATTGAAATTTTCTAATGCTAAAGGAGAGTAGTACTGTTAAAAGGAGACAAAAGAAAAATGTATTTATAGCCTTCCTAATATAGAGTCAAAATATTTGAAATAATAACTAAAGTATGATTTTTCCTTTCAGTGGTTTAGGCTACCAAATGCTACCATATAATTGATAAAGCCTTTAGTGTTCTCTGTCCATGTAAGCCTAATTGAGTCATTCTGTAATAGCATTATAATTGACGTCGAGCATGCAAATATAGCTTGCATCGTAGCCCATGGCCTACACATGTGAATTTTCAATGGGTCTCGAATCCATGTATAGTCATTCATTTATTTGGGCTTAACCAAAGTGCGTTCTTGAAAAAGGAATTTCTTTTATGGGCCAGATTTAATTTATCAAATGGGGTTTCTATTTTTAATAAAGTAAATTAACCAAATATGATACATAAATCTGGGTCCCCATAGCAGTTGGGCCCTGGGCTGTTTCCCATGCTGCCTAGCCTAAAGACAAGCTCTGTTTGTCGTATACACCCAAAACATTTATATGTCCTTTCCATGGTAACCCATACTTTTAGCTACTAGGTACAGTGAGTACTATTTTGATTCAGATACAAACAAGGTTTCCAGGTATTTATATATGTCTAATGTATGACATATGATTTTGTATTGGTTATATTGTATTAAAGGATTGATTGATTGATTTTGTATTCGATTTCAAGCATGTGGATCATTAGAATGTGCCTAAAATGGCACTGCTTACGAAAATATTTAGGCCAACTAGATGGCACTAGGGTTGATTTATATATGTTATATCTGCATCTTCAATAAATATCGCTATCATACGGAGGATTTATTATTGTAACAATCAAAAGTTTCAAACGTATTTAACCGTTCTTTTTCAAATAGTGTACACATTCCCAAACTGTTATCAAAACTGCAATATAAATAAAGCTCCATACATATGCAGCACTTCAATTTAGATTATATGAATATCAAATAGATTAGAATTTATTATATATATATATGTATGTATATATATATATATATATCCATGTATGTATATATCTATGTATGTATGAGTATGTCTGTGTGTGTCTAGAGTTTAGAACTAATAAAATAACTTATTAATAGTGAAAAAATCAACTATTTGCCAACGACAAATATACTGTTATTATGGAAATGTTTTACTATGATAATACTTATATTTATGGCATGCAGTTAATATATACTATCAACTTGATTTTAGATTCAACAATAGTGTAGACGAGAATTTGGGGTCACAGTTCAATGTCAATGGCAGTAGCAGCTCAATAATGGTGAGTTAATGCATTATCTATTAACAACAGCTATCGCCAATTCTGCCAGCAACTATCGCCAATCCCGCCAACAACTGTCACCAGTATCCAAAACTAGCTAAGGCAGCAACAATCAAGCTAGAGAAAAGGGAGTGGATGTGGGAACAAAATGGAAATTGGCAAAGAATAGATGATTATTAAGGGATTCAGAGTAGCAGTTTTCTACTTTTCATCGGTGTCACGGAATAAAGTAGCAATATAAACTTAAGTGTACAAAGTGGAAATGTAAACTAATTTGTCTCTAATTAATCCAATGTTGATTATATGATAAAAAAAATTATAACTATTTGGTTTTGTATATATTTTCAATTATACATATTAATATTTACTTGCAAATATATGTACCAATATACAATTAGAAGTGGAGACTGATACATACAAATTGATAAATTATATACTATGGAAGGTCAAACGGTAATTTCTGTTTATACTAAGATATCATATGAATTTGGCAGTGATTAGGAACTATGACTACACGTCAATATGAAAATGATGTTAGTATAATATTTGATTGTATTGTTTCTCCCATCTATTGATTATGTGCACAGAGTATCGCTTACTTTTGTACTTTTATATAGTTACATGAACATTGCTTTCAATGGATGTGCTACAATGGCCAGAGGGATGATAGTTCTAATTTTTATTCTCATTTATTAAACTAATTATAAATATAGTTGATTACTTTCCTATTTAATTATTTACTAAAATAAATTAATCTCATTCAATTTTGATAAACGGTTGATTTGTGCATGTACACGTATAAAAATGTAACATTACGTACACATCAAAGTCATTTTGTAAGATCCAAAAACATTACAAACAGTGTTTTTTAATACCAATTCCTCCTGCGCACGTGCATCGCACGTGCCAAATTACTCGTGTATATATATATATATATAAATATATATATATATATATATATATATATATATATATATATATAAACAATGACAAACCTTTTTTGGCCGCAATTACCTTCTACGTTTCTGGTTAAAACATAGCTCTCAATCCACTCCAAAATTCTCAAATATATTTCAAATTAAAATAATACTATTCGATAGTTAGAGGTCGGTGATTCCGGACTTGAAATGTGACGAATCAAGAACAATTAAAGAAAGGGAAGTCGTTGCTTCAACGTGGATTCAAAGGCATCATTAAATTGGTAATTTTAATTCATATTATAGTAATTAAATTATATTTTATGATCCTATAATGAGTAATTTCATATCTATTTAAATATATTGCTACTATATGTTTAGTTAGGTGAGATTTTGTAAGTAGATGTAGTTGTCACAAATCAGTTTGGTTATGTGCATAATTTGTTTATTACACTATTTGATTTATGTATAAACAAATGTTGTTTACTGTACAAAATCAATTTTTGTCATTAGTAATTGTTTTATATATATTTATTAATAAATTCATATATATATATATATATATATATTAGTGTATATTTCTCTCTCACAATAGCATATATGCATATATAAGATATCTATATGATTTAAAAAATTTAGTACACTTATTTATATATAATATGAATTTACAAATTTGAAAATTAATTATCATACATATATTCATATTTTTAAATTAACATTATTGATATTTTGAATTATTTATTATATATAAAATAATTATTACATTAAAAATTAAATTTTATATTTTTAAAAATATTATATCGTTTCAGAAACGTATAGAAAAAATTTAGGAATTTTTCAATAAAGTTTATTATTTTTAATAATTAATATTATTTCAGAAAAACTGTTTATGATTTATTAAAAATAATAATTTAATTGAAAATTTCGTAAAATTTTTTCATAACCTTTCATTCATGATTATAGAATTTCTGAAATTTTAAATTTTAAATTTTTAATAATATATTATTTTATATTAAATAATTATTGCCGAAATCAATGTATTTATTTTTAAAAATAATATTTCAACTTTGAAAAATCTCCAGATTTTTTCTAAGCTCTATTTTATGATTCTAGATTTTCTAAAATTATATAATTTGAATTTTCATCAATATATTATTTTATATTAATTATTTATCAATGAAAATATTATTTTATTCATAGTATATACAAATTAAAATACTAAAATTATTATGTTTGCAAAACTAAGTTAATTTCGAATTATAAATAATTTTTAATAATTGTTCTCTCCTTTTCTATATATATATTTATCTATATATAAATGTTTTATGTTCATATATTATATATAATATATTTATACATACATATGTGTGTGTAATTTTTTTTTGAAGATAAGTGTGTGTGTGTGTATTTTGTAACACATATACATGCACATCTTTGGACAACATACATGACATACAAAATGAGCTAATATGTATGTTGCGATGTAAACCCCAATATCTACATATGGGCATATTATACCTTTCACGGATTATTTTTTTACACATGCACTCAGACATATATGTATATGATATATTTATGTATAAACTAAATCAAATAAAATTAATTTCATATATTAATATATTTGAATTTAATTAAAATAAATGATTTTATTTAAGTGAAATTTAGAAATGGTCTAACTCGGTTAGACTTCATAGGCCCAATAAAGATCCAATAGGGTAAATTTTTTGAAATTCACCCATAACTTCTGCTGCAGGCTGGTCCAGTATCAAAAATGCTATCAGAGCTGAATAGCCTATGCGGTCTAAATTAGTCATATTAGAGCTAACTAATTAGCTTGCCCACTTAGTACGGTGTCTAGAAAGGTAATGTCTATGATTGGAATTGGGTAATCAAGTACTATGTCCTACCTGGTTACCGGCCTGGCCCGAAAGGTGAAGTGAGCCCAAAGGTTGCTCCTAATAGAAAAGGTCCAACTTAATTTGGGCCTTGGGTTAATTTTCAAAATCGTTTTGAAAATTAATGTTAAAGATTTTAAATTTAATAGTTAAATTTAAAATAAAACATGTTTATTATAAAAATTATAATACTACATAAGTTTTTAAATTGTTTGAAAGGATAAGGATATTTTCAAAATGTTTGAAAAATATATATATATAATAATTTCAAATTTATTAATAAGATTAATAAATTAAATTAATTAAATATGTTATGTATTATATATGTTGATATATGTTATGTTATTTTAAAATGTTTAAGATAACATAAGTGTACATGTATGTATACAAGATAAATTTTGAAATTAATAAACTTTAATAAAAATTGTTTAATTGAATAAGTTAATTAAAGGTTAATTAATTAAATAAAATACACATATATATGATATATGTGTGTTACACTGTAAAGGTTATAGTATATACTATAAATGTTATAGTAGATATGTCCAATATAAAAGCTATATTGGAATACTGATTAAAATTAATTGAAGAGTTAATTAATTAGATAAGATTTAATTAATGATATATTATATGTAAGACTATCATATCAGTAATATGAAATATAAAAGTTACATAACAATAAAACTTATATGATATATGTATAAACTAAATGTGGAACATTAAAGAAACCCAAATAGACTTGAGAAATAAATACATATGTAAATGTACATATACCGTGATTTTTGATGTGTCCGACACTTGAATCGCCGAGGTATTTCATAAGAAATATATTATTCTATAAGTTGATATCACTCAATATATATACTGAAGATTATGAATCTTCAATATAATGTTGTCCTCTACCATATATATTAATAAATTACTTACATACTCCTTAGTTGTTGAGCAAACTCAAGCTAGGGATGTTGTGCATAGTATTATTAATATATTGAACAGATGAGGTAAGATAATTATATGTATTTGTTGAGCAAACTCAAGGTACATATACTATACTTAGGGCCATCACGATATGGTAGGTATGAGTGAATAATCTCTTTCGATTTGTTGAGCAAGCTCAAGGTCAAAATGAGATTAGAACAAGAAAAAATGGGTTAGGAGTTGTATGTGATACAGCCGATAAGGAGTTATCCATCGTTTGTGGGGCTATGATTTGTTGAGCAAACTCAAGGTCAGAATACCATAACAAACGAGTCCTAGCACCCACTAGTGAAGTTGTAAGACTTATATGTTTCATCTTAGGGTTTGGAGAAACATAAAAGACTAGTGGGAGCCTTATTAGAAAAATGAAATGGTAACATTTAACCTTTCTAATATTGTAAGAACATATGCTATATAATGTTATAATTATCTACAACGATAAATTTGTGCATTTAATATGATTGATAAAACGTTTGTCAATTAACATATATAAACAAAATGAATTGAAAGTTGACAAATAGAAATATAATATATACTTACTAATAATTCTAATTGCATGTTATATAATGTTTCTATACCCATGCAAGTGTCTAATTTCAACTACTTAATACATTCGTAAGTTGGTCACTTATATGTTTATTTGGTTTAGACCATGTATTGCATTTTATGAGTTTTTAACCTCTAAATGCAATTCAAGACTATGGATATTTGATCCATGTACTTTCACATATAAATGTTATATGGTGAACAGTCATAGTTTGTGGGGTACAATATTTGGATGAAGTTAGTTCATTCTAAGTAAGCCAATAAACAGTATTTTAAGATCATGTATTCAACTTGAATGATTTCAAAAGGATCATATTGTGTTAATGTAACACAAGACCATAAACTACGAGATACATCTAAGAACTCGATCGTTGAAATGTCATCTTAATCGGTTTACATAAAGTGCAACATATTTGATGTCTTAAATGTTAAGAATAATCGAATGCACTTTTGTAAAAGTTTGTTATGATATTGTAGTAAGGTTTTCTTTTGAATAGTTTGACCATTTGAAAGAAAAACGAATGTATAAGAATAGATGTAATTTAAGGTAAAGTTGGAATGAAGAGAATGAATAGTCACTTCTGCTTCATAGAGAAACATTGGAAACAAGAATTATAATAATAATTGATACTTAATATTGGAATATGAAATATGATTTTTATTCCGAAATGTATTTTCATATAGAAAATTGTTTTCTATAACATTTATTTCTTTGAGTTCAAGATATTTGATCAAAGGACTCTCTACTGTAAACTAGTTGCAGCATATGAAATAAGTAAACAATATTAACAATATTAAGTAAATGGTGGACCTCTAAATTTAGTATGTTATTATAGTAATGGCGGAAATAGTGGGAGCATGTCATATAACACCTAATGAGTGCATCAAATTATGAAAATTGTTTTCGTAAAAAGTACCGAACATTATTTGTGAAATAATGTTTATTTTTGGTATTGACTGAAAAATAGATATAACTATATTTCAATATGAGTATTATGAATATTTATTATGAAATAGAACTATATTATGGAATTTGTTTTCATACTAAAAGTGATGCAACAAAAATACATATGTATCTAATATTATTTACAGTTGTTTTGGAATTATAGACTAAGCCGTAGTTTTGAGAATAATTTTACTATATGATTATGAATCATATGATACATGTTAATTATATCTCAAATAATTAATGGCTATGCACCCATTCAGTGGGAGCATCATAAGAGTTGATGAACTCTTTGAATTAATACATATTGATGTATGCAATCACAAGTCTATTAATACCAAAAGGGTTCCACATACTTTGTTATATTCATCGATGATTTAATTACCAACATGAACATGTGTATTAGATACACATGTAGTAAGTTTATGATAAAATCATAGAATATAAAAGAAAAGTAAATAAAATAACATGCAATATAATAAAATGATTTGATTTGGTCGAATAAGTGAGTATATTGGAAAGAGTTCCAAATGTACCTAAAAATAAATATACATTCAATCTCAAAAGTCACTCCTCCATGTGATACATAATGATGCATCGATAATGAGTAATCAGACATTGTTGGACAATTTACGATTAATCGTGAGTGAAGTTGAGTTAGTTTCTTTCTATAAGGTCATGTACTTAAGATTAGTACACAAGGTTGATATTATTTCATCTAAACAATAGTTTACAAAATCATACAAGATTGGGGTTTGTAAGAAATCCCAACATATCCTAGGCCAAGGAGTTGGCAGGTTGTGCGAGTCGAAAGATTGCACGTAATAATTATTCATGAGGGATCTTGTATGAATCTTCAAAAAGTTTTTGGAAAGGTCTGTCATCAAATGACATATTTATGGTTTGAGCATAATTTTTGTAAACTAAAATTAGTTTTATAAATAAAAAGGTTCATAAAGCGTTTATGAATCCCTATTCTATTTGCACTTAGAAACAATTGTTGTTTCAAGATATATCAACTTCATTGTGAAGGAATTTCTTTGAGAAATTTTTGGCAGTTAAATGGAATTTGATCCGATCCATTAATAGAACTGATTATATAAGATGAAGTGAAATTAACTAACCTAAATGAAAACATAGCATTAGAATCTCTAATAAGTATTCTCGTACATCAAAGAGAAACTATGAGTTTCTTATTAATGTCGAAAATATACATTACCCTCGGTTGTTCAATTAAACCATTAAGATTGTTGACTCTATATGGTATGATGTGCAAATCTAAAAGAATTCCAAGTACGCTATCAAGGTATGATTTTGGTGGTCGTAACCAAAAAGATGTGATCCATCGGCCGAGATTGTGTCTTTATTGGAAAGACTAATGTGGTTGGAATTAAATGAGCAATGTTGATAAGAATAATATCGCAAATTTCAATGGTTGAAATTAGCATAACAGATTCGGAATTCAACATGCTCAAGTTAATTCAGATTTACTCACAAAATTATCGTTCGATAAGACTTAGTGTTTGGTACTTATGTATTGAAACAGAAAATTCTAAATAATGATTTAGAATAAGCCGTTTACACATATTAACCAAAAATGCCTCAAAGTCAGTGGGAGCGATATTGGGTTTGTGAGTCTTTGGATATGATCCAAGAAATGATACAAATGTATCATTTTATAAGCATCAAGATTGAATAAGTATTTTGATAGAAATATCAAATAGTTTGATTTTCAATCAAAGTGCAGAGGAAGCGTGTGTTCATAAGAAAGAACGTTAAAATGTACATTGATATTTCTAAACTATAAGTAAACAACACGCTGTTGATTTTAACAATATGTTTGTATTAAAATCAACTTTAGTTGTTTTAATACTCAATTTTGGATTGTAAATGATGTCTTTTATGGTGAGTATAAAAGATATAGGGATTGTCCCAAAATGATATACAAGAGCACCCTATTAAAAAGAGAACACGTAAGTTGGATTCCTTATGCATTAGCAATAGGAATTATCATATAGGTTATGTTGTGTATGATATTGTGTTTTGTTTATGTATTTGATACATGGAGCATATACAAAATCCAAATTGATATCACTAAATGGTTGTTTGAGGTGTTCTCGCGTATTTATGAAATACTAGAGAATTGTTTATCAACAAACTCATTATGATGGAACGTTTGGACACAAACTTTTATAAGTGATATTGAGTATAACATGTCAATGATAAAATTCAAGTTAAAATCTTTAATTTGAAAATGTTTCAAAATAAAGGTGATTGTGTTCGATTCAACGAGATGTTGAGAACATTAACTTGAATAGCGCTACAATAAACCAATGTATATAGATATAAATGCACAAATTTATAATTGATCTAAAGGTGATTCCAAACGTTGAGAATCTCGTAATATTGTTATAAGATAACAATGTCATGAAATCGGTCTTGATAGAACTTAAAGCTCACTAGAAGTCGAAAGACGTACTTCGAATTGTTCCACATGATAAAGGCAGTTTATCAGTATCAAAGAGAGTTAATCGACAAAGTAGATAATTAAAACATAATAACATACCCATTCACTAAGGGACTGACCTAATTGGTTTTGAGAAAACTGATTGGAGATGTTGGAATTAGATTCCATAATTGACCCCAAGTGCAAGTGGGAGGTTAATAGTGTTAGGGGTATGCCCTAGGGCAATTATGTAATTTTTTACATATATCTAACTCGTTGACCAATCTTGTTCAAAATAAAAGGTATTTTTTTCCTATTATATACTTGATATAATGTGATTATATTAATTAATTAACTTAATTAAAAGTATATTTAATAGAAAAATCCATAAATGATATATTTTGTGATAATAGATACAAAGTGTTGTAACCGTGAGTAATTTATCACAACGAAACAAATATACCATTTTAAATGTACCTAGTCAAGATGCATCGAGACTAGATATCGATGTATTCGTTGAGACTGGAGTACGTATAGTGTATTACTCATGACTGTTGGGGGGCACGTAGGGGTTACGTACTAATAGTTATTAGATAACTATGGAACGACTCACTCGATAGTTTTCTGTTGGTTAATATAACTAAGGTCAAACAGAAACTATCGATGTGATTGATTTACATAGTTCTCTCGACTTGAGAATACTATGGATCTTTAATATGAAAGCTCCGCTTTGATTATAGCCAAATCATGCCATGGCATCCATCGAGTGACTATAGTGGGGTCGAGTTGAAGTATTGGAAGTGAAGCACTATTCAAGAGAGGATTCGTCTCCTCAATTATATGCGGTTAGTATCACAGTCAACTCAAAGTCAAAGTCTCTGGCCAGAGCATTTCGGTTAATAATAATTGTTATTATTGAACCAAGGACTTTGTATTTGGACTATAAAGTTGAATGTGGACGAGGTTGGAATTTTGACCATTACCAAATTTCATAAGTCCAAAGTGATATAGTTTTGACGAAGAAAATTGGTGTAAACAAATGTCACAACCGGGTAACGCTTAAAATGAGTAAGTGATAAATTTGGCCATAATGTCACACCATCTGCTAAGTGACGTGTGAACGTTAACATTAGAATAGTTCGATGTTAATCGCCGACCAAATTTACACCCAAGAGTTACACAGCCGAAATGATGAATTCCCTTAAGACCGAACGATTTAATTAGTTTATAATTGTTATAAATTAATTAAATTAATTCATATTTATGAAATATTAATTATAAAATTTGAATATGATTTTACAAATAAATAATGTTATATATATTTATAATAGTTATAAATATGTCGATCGATATACAATATCGACAAGCGATTAAATTAGATTTAATTGCATAGTATTTTGGCTTGGGCTTAGATGGGTTTAATGGTGTAACGACCCTGAATTTTGAACAATTTAAATTGAGAATATTTAATTAATTTTAAATATTTGAAAGATGAATTGACTCGAATTTCAAATTATCAGAATGAATTGGCGATTAAATTTTTGAATTTAATCTATTGAAAATTGAATAAAATTTGAATCTTCAATTTTAAGCCGGTTAAAAATAATTTAAAGGCTTAGAAAATTCATATTGATAATACTGAAGATAACAGAATTGAATTTGAAAGCGATTTGTTCAGTTTTGAAATTGTATCGTTTAAATTGAATTTAAAAATAGCCTTCCGAGACACAGTCTCGGAATTTGACGAAACCAACTCCATTGGGTCCGTAATATTGAATTATTACCGGATTTAAAATTTCGTATTTATCAGAATTGTTGTGTGAACACACGACGTATAAACGCGTAAAGATTTAAATCGAATTCAATTTGAATTTCGGTAACAACCGGGGTTTTTGCATCGATTTGATATCATCGTTAAACGATTTCTCTGCTAGCTAATTGCTTATAGGAGTTTCGATTCGAATTGGAATTCGTTTAATAAAAAATTGTTGTTGGAATTTTTGAATCGGTTAAAATTCTTTTGAGAAAAAAAAACAATACTACCCTTATTTTCTTTGATACCGTGATAAATCCAAACCCGTTTCCCTTTACCCATTCATTCAAAACCCTAGAAACGAAATAACGAAAAGAAAATAAATGGCGGCTACGATTCTTCGTTCGCTCGAAATTTAGGGCTTCGGCGATTCTTTGATTCTCTTGCGAATCTGGCTCGTTCTACCTCATTCGTTCCCCTTTGTGCTCGGCTTTGCTTGAGATTTCGATCTGTGCTTGAGCTTCGGCTTCTTCAACACTTGCCTCGACTGGAACTAGGGCTTTCGGCGATCGATTCTCTGGCGTTCGCGAATTATGGCTTCATCTTTCCTCTTCGCTTGCGACAGCCCCGGTAAAAGGTGAGTGACCCTCACATCTGATTCAAAAACCATGTTTCGGCTGTCGATTTGGTTCAAATGTTGATGTTTTCTCTGACTTTACAAATTTTGTATATGTTGAACTCTTCCTTTGATTTGTCGGCATTCGACTTTGTTTCGAAGTCGATTTCATTTGATTTTGTGATGATTTTCTCTGTTGGCTCGACTCCAGTTTGTTTGACCATCTCTGTTCATTCCTGTTTTCTCGTTCGTATTGACGTGTTTGAACTTTTCTTTAGCCGATTCGATATAATGTTGGATGGTGCGATTTATACCTGACTGATTCACAATCGCATATTTTTGAGATGTTCGGTTGACTTGGTTTTGAAATTATCGGCTTTGAATTTATTTTGTGAAGTTATGTTAGATGGAAATTTATTCGACCTTGTATTTGCTCTAAGAAATTGACTTTGGTCAGTAAATTCATGGCTTCAGCTTGATGTTTGGACAACCTGAACTTTGATATTATAGTCTGCATTGCACTACTTTAAAATAATTTGAAAAAGTATAAAATCTGTTGTATCTATATGTCTGTGAATAAGTATGTATGCATTTCTATTTGAAATTGATACCCAGATTCATGTTGCATATTTTCATGTTATATTCATTAGCACACTTAAACTTAAATCACACGGCACCAAACTTTCCTAATTTTTGATTTCTGACTTTAAAAAAAAACTGCATTTTGGCATTCGATTTCTTGAACATGATTTTTAACACTTGACTGCTTATCTTCTGGCCCCTGTGAGCTTCGTCTCTGGCCATCTGATTTCCTGGATGCATCGATGTTCACTGATCATTCATATATGTTGATTTTCTGTCTCATGTGAGCTTTGAGTTGCAGTTGCTTTGTGTATTGTTTCAGTATCATATTTGTTCATTTGTAGTTTATATGTGTTGTACATGCTACACTGTATCCTCTTCTACTTGTAGCCTCACTATTCATTTGATGTTGTCTGCATCCATGTAGATGGTGACACTCGTTCATCTATACTTCGTAGTTGTATATATTGATACATTCACTTGTAGTCTGATTGGATATTGATTTGCATTTATGTACTGCATGTTTGCAGTTTTTAGTTTGCATTCATGTGCTGCACATATGTACTGGATATTGAGTTGCACATTCATGTTGAGGGTCTCTGGTCTTGTAAATGATTCACTCAGTCTCCTTTGCATTATAGTCTGCCTTCATACTGAAGTATTTTGTCACCCCTGTTTCACCTGAACCTGTTCACTGTGTTGTACATGTGTTTAAATCTTTGATCTTGAGTCACTGATTTTCACAATGTATTTTAATCTGACCCCTTTGTCACCTTGATGCATCTATTCCAGTATGCATTAATGCCAGTTTGTTGTTGACTATGGCCTAGACATTGATATGTTGATACTTTGTTGCCACTGCATGCTGTAGTTATTCATATCCCAGTTAACTTGCATCTACTTGAAGTCCTGTATATGGTAGCTTGATCATTTTACTTTGTCCACTGCCTTGATATTTTGTTTACTGGTGCCTTAGTTCAGTTGATTCATACATGCTTTCACTTGCTTGATGGCTGTTGTGCACTTGATTTAGTTGTACACTTACTGTGCACATTTCATATCATGCCCCTGATATTGTGCAGCCCACTCGACACTGTGTTGCTTTGACTGTTCATTGGCCTTGTAGCTTTGTTCTGGATGATGTTGTATTCTCGGCCATGTGTTCATTTGTGTAATCTGAAGTTGTAGCCTAGGTCTGCATATTGTAGATGTTCTCTGGTTTGCATTCTTCCATACTGCTATGTTATGGTCTGCATTGTACTTGATTAATCTTGTAGTTGCAATTCTAGTTGGGTATGTTGGCACTGGGTTCACCTGATTACTTGAAATTGCTTCTCCTGGTCATGTGTTCTTTGATTTGTACACTTTGTGATCATCCCTGAGTACTTTTCAACCTGCTGTTATGTTCATATACCTTGTGTCTTTGCATCTGACTTGTGTACCATTGTACTCAGCTTCATTGTTTGTTGTTGCTTGTGGTCTGATCATTTCTGTCATTTAGTTGCTGTCATTGTTCCCTTCATTACTTGAGCTTTGTTTGTGTTCTACACTATTTCTGGCCATCTTGTTGCCTTTGTGTACTGCTTGGGCTATTTTGTTCTGCCTCCAAAATATTGTGCAGTGATTATCTTTTGCAGTGTTTGCTATCTGCGCACTCGAGTTGGCGAGGCAGTGCACGCGTGCGTGTACGGCAGCCAATCAAACTTGATGCTTTGCTGTTTCTAAAATTGTTTTAATGTTGAAAATTCAAAATATTTTGAATCGTATTTTGATTTGGTTTAAATTGATAATTTTTGTTGTTAATCGCCGTCTTCGGCAATCCCATTCTTTTCTAAATCATCTTCATTTAGAAATCTTTCCATCTATCTCTGTTGATGTTTTAAATCTGCTGATTTATTGTTTAACACTGTTAAGTGTTATATTGACTGTTATCCGATTTCTTTGTTTAAAGAGTTGGATAGACGGGAATTATTGTGACTATCGTCTATTTGATTATTATTGTCTCTATGCACTCATAAACTGGTTTGAATTAGACTGACCTGTGTATTATTTTCTTTTGAATATAATACTCGGGTCAGACCGAGTATTTTACAGCTTGAAGATTTTCGAGCAGCGAAGTTAGAGAGAGAGAGAGTAAAGAATCATTTTTAGTTTTCAGAAGAAAATTGTATTTTAAGATATTCCGCTGTATCAGTATTAAAATTGTATAAACTCTGATGTATATAAAAAGATTTATAGTAATGAAATAAATTTTCATTTGTTTTAATTCATTGTTATTATCTGTGTTTCTGTGGCTGATTCTGTTTAAACCTTATAAACTAAATAACAATTCGCCTTTTTTGAACGTTTCAAGTTGGTTTAATCACCGACTAGAGGCGGTCAGAAGGGGGAATGTTACAGAGTGGTATCAGAGCTTTGGTTTACACAAAGCTTAGTTTATGATGTTTAATATGAATAGTTACTAGAAACACTTGGAAAGAAACCGTGTTTTTTCAAATTTAAAGAAGTATAAAATTGTTTTTGAAAATAAAGATTTTTAACTTAAGAAAAGTTAAATTGAATTGAGTTGGCATTAGTAAATATACGATTTGAAATTTAACTAAAGGAAAGTTAAATAAATGAACTTGATTAAGTAAATTATTGAGATGAAAATTTAAACTTGAAAGAGAAGTGATTATATGATATGAATTGGGAAGTTTAAATTAATAAGTTGTATAACTTATAAAATGAGAAAAATTTAAATAAAACCAATTGTTAAAATGGTTAAACAGTTTTGTTAAGTAAAACAAAATCTGAATTCTGAATAGTGATATGAATTTGACTTTAGCAAAAGTTAAATAAAATGATTTTGGAAATGAAACAGGGCTTAAGTAATATTGAATCAAATTGAATTTGATATCAAAATGAATTAATAAAGTGAAGTAATGAATATGAATTTGAATTATAGAAAGGAAATTCAACTTTAATTGTAAAAGTGAATTAGTGAATAAACATGGATTAGAAATGTTGTTAAGAGTTGAATAAAACTTAAGTTAAGAAGGTGTGAATATGGTGAGTATAAGAATTCAATCTGAATTAGAATATAAACCAATTGAAATTAAATGTGTTAAACCTAATTGAATGTTAAGCAAAGTAAATAAATTTGGTTTTGCTAGTTGATCGTATGGAAATTCATTAAGTATTAATGAAATTGAATTAATGGAAATTGAAAGCTATGTAATTGGATTCAAATTGAAAGATAAGTAAATCTAAATAGAATCAAATTTGATTTGAATTGAAAGCAAACTAACTTGAATATAAATTAGTGAAAGTAAACTAATTGAATATGAATGAATGTTAGTAACATCCAATGTAAATAAATCAAATGTGATTTAAATTGAAAACCAAGTCGATGAATGATTTACTAAAGAACTATTTGATTATCTTGGAAATAGAAAATTGATAAATCCGAAACCGACTTATTTTGATAAGTAAATTCTTATAGCTTGTTAAATGAAGTATATTCACGATTTTGGACAGTGAATATATTATTGAATAAAATGGACATGTTTTGGGAAATCGATATTTTAAAACGAAGTTAATGGTTTTAAAAGATGTTTTTAAAGGCATTGAATATCGAAACCATAGATTTCAACATTCATTGTTGAAATAGACGTTTTCGAATATAAGGAAATGATGGACTATAACACTGTTGTTATAGTAAATGATTTCCGAAAGGAAATGTTTTGTATAGTATTGGGATTTATATATCTATCTAAATTTCGAATCCCTATACTAGTGATTTTGAGTTGTCGTAACGATGTTTTACGTAACATTCGTTTTAACTCAAATAAATATGTGAAAGAGAATGATTTCCTTAAAGAATGAAATATATACTTAATTTTGATTTAAGTATATCGAATATTTTCAAATATTGAAAATAAATGGATTTGTGAATTACTTATTTTAAATAAGTATGGAAATGTTTTTCCAATATGAAATGAAATGTTGTGAATATATTCCGTAAGGGATAAATGATTTGAAATTCATTTTCGAAGTCGAAGTTGAAAAGTTAAATGAGAAATTTGAACAATTAGTTCAATTTGAAATTTTTCAAAAAGATTGAATCGTTAAGTTAAAATTGAGTTTAACTTCGACATCAAAGACAATATAAGTTGAGCTTTGAATTTCAGATGATGATTTGGATTGTATGTCTAACATTGTGAATTGATGACATAGCAATTGATCTCTATTAAATATATATCTGTTGGTGGCGGAGAATTTATTCTCTTAGCTTAACACCCTTCTCTGAGACGTACGAGCTCAGAGGTTATATATCGATAGACATCAATTCTGTGTTGAGAATTGACGATGTAGCGTGAAATCCAAATCGAATGTGAAAGTCGATAATAAATGGAATTATGAATATGAATTAGGTTTGAGATAACCTTAAAATTTCCAAATCGACTTAGAGGAAAATTTTGAAATCCTCTATTTTGTTATGAATATGGAATATGTAGGTTTTCAGAACTTATATATATGAATGCGGTAAATTTGAAAACCGTCAGTTTGGAAAGTAATTGTTATGGAAATCTTATGTAAGCTTACATGGATATGATATGTACGAAATGTGAAATGTAGTACTACATATATATGATATTATGTTTTCCAAACTGAGGATATGGAAAAGTACCTTCCATTTATTATTGGAGAAGGTATTGGAACTCGTGAAGAGTGTCCATTTGAAATTCGTAGCTACGTAGAATTTTCCATAAGTTGGAATGTCCATTTGGACTAGAATCCCACGTGATGGGATAATGTTGATTATGATGTATGTTAGCGTAATTTGAGGGGCGAGATGCCTACAGTTACAAGCGATTCCATTGGGATAAGGGCGCAATCGCCGAGTAAACTGCAATCTAAATGCCAAGCGAAATTCGAGGGGCGAGATGCCTACGGTTACAAGCGATTCTACTGGGATAGTAGCGTAACCGCCGTGTGGACCGCGATCTATGGCAACAACCATGGCGAAATTCAAGAGAGATGTGAAATCTACGGTTACAAGCGATTCTACTGGGATAGTAGCGTAACCGCCGAGTAAACTGTGATCCATGGGGGAACGTGCTTTCCATATCCATTTTTAAAAGAATTTTTAAAGTATTTTCACTGGGAATTGAAGCAAGTATGTTTAGTACTTGGAGATTTTTAGACCTGCGCCTGGCCAGCGTATGCCTAATGTCTGTGAGAACGAAGATGGACTTGTTAAATTTCGAGTTAGCAAGTATTTTCAAACTTTAAATAGCAAATCAATAGTTTGAAATTAAAATTACATAATTCCTACTCAATGAACTAAGGAAGAGGATCTTTGAAATGTTTTGGAAGTCCACAGCTTTGGAAGAGATATATTATATAAATCTCTAATATGACGGATTTTAAAGTTTGAATCTGAGTTATAAATCGAAAAATTTGGTAAAAGACTTTTGCGTTTTGATTTTAGAAATCAATAAACAAAGGAGATAATGAACAAAGCTAGTGAGATTAAATCGAATGGAATGAATTCTACATATATTCATTTATTTGTAATAAGCTTCAAGCTTAGTAAAAAAAATTGAGTAGGGTATAAGTATCGGTGAAATTTTAACGACCTTTCCTTTTCGTGGACGAAAAGTTTTAAGGAGGGGAGATTGTAACGACCCTGAATTTTGAACAATTTAAATTGAGAATATTTAATTAATTTTAAATATTTGAAAGATGAATTGACTCGAATTTCAAATTATCAGAATGAATTGGCGATTAAATTTTTGAATTTAATCTATTGAAAATTGAATAAAATTTGAATCTTCAATTTTAAGCCGGTTAAAAATAATTTAAAGGCTTAGAAAATTCATATTGATAATACTGAAGATAACAGAATTGAATTTGAAAGCGATTTGTTCAGTTTTGAAATTGTATCGTTTAAATTGAATTTAAAAATAGCCTTCCGAGACACAGTCTCGGAATTTGACGAAACCAACTCCATTGGGTCCGTAATATTGAATTATTACCGGATTTAAAATTTCGTATTTATCAGAATTGTTGTGTGAACACACGACGTATAAACGCGTAAAGATTTAAATCGAATTCAATTTGAATTTCGGTAACAACCGGGGTTCTTGCATCGATTTGATATCATCGTTAAACGATTTCTCTGCTAGCTAATTGCTTATAGGAGTTTCGATTCGAATTGGAATTCGTTTAATAAAAAATTGTTGTTGGAATTTTTGAATCGGTTAAAATTCTTTTGAGAAAAAAAAACAATACTACCCTTATTTTCTTTGATACCGTGATAAATCCAAACCCGTTTCCCTTTACCCATTCATTCAAAACCCTAGAAACGAAATAACGAAAAGAAAATAAATGGCGGCTACGATTCTTCGTTCGCTCGAAATTTAGGGCTTCGGCGATTCTTTGATTCTCTTGCGAATCTGGCTCGTTCTACCTCATTCGTTCCCCTTTGTGCTCGGCTTTGCTTGAGATTTCGATCTGTGCTTGAGCTTCGGCTTCTTCAACACTTGCCTCGACTGGAACTAGGGCTTTCGGCGATCGATTCTCTGGCGTTCGCGAATTATGGCTTCATCTTTCCTCTTCGCTTGCGACAGCCCCGGTAAAAGGTGAGTGACCCTCACATCTGATTCAAAAACCATGTTTCGGCTGTCGATTTGGTTCAAATGTTGATGTTTTCTCTGACTTTACAAATTTTGTATATGTTGAACTCTTCCTTTGATTTGTCGGCATTCGACTTTGTTTCGAAGTCGATTTCATTTGATTTTGTGATGATTTTCTCTGTTGGCTCGACTCCAGTTTGTTTGACCATCTCTGTTCATTCCTGTTTTCTCGTTCGTATTGACGTGTTTGAACTTTTCTTTAGCCGATTCGATATAATGTTGGATGGTGCGATTTATACCTGACTGATTCACAATCGCATATTTTTGAGATGTTCGGTTGACTTGGTTTTGAAATTATCGGCTTTGAATTTATTTTGTGAAGTTATGTTAGATGGAAATTTATTCGACCTTGTATTTGCTCTAAGAAATTGACTTTGGTCAGTAAATTCATGGCTTCAGCTTGATGTTTGGACAACCTGAACTTTGATATTATAGTCTGCATTGCACTACTTTAAAATAATTTGAAAAAGTATAAAATCTGTTGTATCTATATGTCTGTGAATAAGTATGTATGCATTTCTATTTGAAATTGATACCCAGATTCATGTTGCATATTTTCATGTTATATTCATTAGCACACTTAAACTTAAATCACACGGCACCAAACTTTCCTAATTTTTGATTTCTGACTTTAAAAAAAAACTGCATTTTGGCATTCGATTTCTTGAACATGATTTTTAACACTTGACTGCTTATCTTCTGGCCCCTGTGAGCTTCGTCTCTGGCCATCTGATTTCCTGGATGCATCGATGTTCACTGATCATTCATATATGTTGATTTTCTGTCTCATGTGAGCTTTGAGTTGCAGTTGCTTTGTGTATTGTTTCAGTATCATATTTGTTCATTTGTAGTTTATATGTGTTGTACATGCTACACTGTATCCTCTTCTACTTGTAGCCTCACTATTCATTTGATGTTGTCTGCATCCATGTAAATGGTGACACTCGTTCATCTATACTTCGTAGTTGTATATATTGATACATTCACTTGTAGTCTGATTGGATATTGATTTGCATTTATGTACTGCATGTTTGCAGTTTTTAGTTTGCATTCATGTGCTGCACATATGTACTGGATATTGAGTTGCACATTCATGTTGAGGGTCTCTGGTCTTGTAAATGATTCACTCAGTCTCCTTTGCATTATAGTCTGCCTTCATACTGAAGTATTTTGTCACCCCTGTTTCACCTGAACCTGTTCACTGTGTTGTACATGTGTTTAAATCTTTGATCTTGAGTCACTGATTTTCACAATGTATTTTAATCTGACCCCTTTGTCACCTTGATGCATCTATTCCAGTATGCATTAATGCCAGTTTGTTGTTGACTATGGCCTAGACATTGATATGTTGATACTTTGTTGCCACTGCATGCTGTAGTTATTCATATCCCAGTTAACTTGCATCTACTTGAAGTCCTGTATATGGTAGCTTGATCATTTTACTTTGTCCACTGCCTTGATATTTTGTTTACTGGTGCCTTAGTTCAGTTGATTCATACATGCTTTCACTTGCTTGATGGCTGTTGTGCACTTGATTTAGTTGTACACTTACTGTGCACATTTCATATCATGCCCCTGATATTGTGAAGCCCACTCGACACTGTGTTGCTTTGACTGTTCATTGGCCTTGTAGCTTTGTTCTGGATGATGTTGTATTCTCGGCCATGTGTTCATTTGTGTAATCTGAAGTTGTAGCCTAGGTCTGCATATTGTAGATGTTCTCTGGTTTGCATTCTTCCATACTGCTATGTTATGGTCTGCATTGTACTTGATTAATCTTGTAGTTGCAATTCTAGTTGGGTATGTTGGCACTGGGTTCACCTGATTACTTGAAATTGCTTCTCCTGGTCATGTGTTCTTTGATTTGTACACTTTGTGATCATCCCTGAGTACTTTTCAACCTGCTGTTATGTTCATATACCTTGTGTCTTTGCATCTGACTTGTGTACCATTGTACTCAGCTTCATTGTTTGTTGTTGCTTGTGGTCTGATCATTTCTGTCATTTAGTTGCTGTCATTGTTCCCTTCATTACTTGAGCTTTGTTTGTGTTCTACACTATTTCTGGCCATCTTGTTGCCTTTGTGTACTGCTTGGGCTATTTTGTTCTGCCTCCAAAATATTGTGCAGTGATTATCTTTTGCAGTGTTTGCTATCTGCGCACTCGAGTTGGCGAGGCAGTGCACGCGTGCGTGTACGGCAGCCAATCAAACTTGATGCTTTGCTGTTTCTAAAATTGTTTTAATGTTGAAAATTCAAAATATTTTGAATCGTATTTTGATTTGGTTTAAATTGATAATTTTTGTTGTTAATCGCCGTCTTCGGCAATCCCATTCTTTTCTAAATCATCTTCATTTAGAAATCTTTCCATCTATCTCTGTTGATGTTTTAAATCTGCTGATTTATTGTTTAACACTGTTAAGTGTTATATTGACTGTTATCCGATTTCTTTGTTTAAAGAGTTGGATAGACGGGAATTATTGTGACTATCGTCTATTTGATTATTATTGTCTCTATGCACTCATAAACTGGTTTGAATTAGACTGACCTGTGTATTATTTTCTTTTGAATATAATACTCGGGTCAGACCGAGTATTTTACAGCTTGAAGATTTTCGAGCAGCGAAGTTAGAGAGAGAGAGAGTAAAGAATCATTTTTAGTTTTCAGAAGAAAATTGTATTTTAAGATATTCCGCTGTATCAGTATTAAAATTGTATAAACTCTGATGTATATAAAAAGATTTATAGTAATGAAATAAATTTTCATTTGTTTTAATTCATTGTTATTATCTGTGTTTCTGTGGCTGATTCTGTTTAAACCTTATAAACTAAATAACAATTCGCCTTTTTTGAACGTTTCAAGTTGGTTTAATCACCGACTAGAGGCGGTCAGAAGGGGGAATGTTACAGAGTGGTATCAGAGCTTTGGTTTACACAAAGCTTAGTTTATGATGTTTAATATGAATAGTTACTAGAAACACTTGGAAAGAAACCGTGTTTTTTCAAATTTAAAGAAGTATAAAATTGTTTTTGAAAATAAAGATTTTTAACTTAAGAAAAGTTAAATTGAATTGAGTTGGCATTAGTAAATATACGATTTGAAATTTAACTAAAGGAAAGTTAAATAAATGAACTTGATTAAGTAAATTATTGAGATGAAAATTTAAACTTGAAAGAGAAGTGATTATATGATATGAATTGGGAAGTTTAAATTAATAAGTTGTATAACTTATAAAATGAGAAAAATTTAAATAAAACCAATTGTTAAAATGGTTAAACAGTTTTGTTAAGTAAAACAAAATCTGAATTCTGAATAGTGATATGAATTTGACTTTAGCAAAAGTTAAATAAAATGATTTTGGAAATGAAATAGGGCTTAAGTAATATTGAATCAAATTGAATTTGATATCAAAATGAATTAATAAAGTGAAGTAATGAATATGAATTTGAATTATAGAAAGGAAATTCAACTTTAATTGTAAAAGTGAATTAGTGAATAAACATGGATTAGAAATGTTGTTAAGAGTTGAATAAAACTTAAGTTAAGAAGTTGTGAATATGGTGAGTATAAGAATTCAATCTGAATTAGAATATAAACCAATTGAAATTAAATGTGTTAAACCTAATTGAATGTTAAGCAAAGTAAATAAATTTGGTTTTGCTAGTTGATCGTATGGAAATTCATTAAGTATTAATGAAATTGAATTAATGGAAATTGAAAGCTATGTAATTGGATTCAAATTGAAAGATAAGTAAATCTAAATAGAATCAAATTTGATTTGAATTGAAAGCAAACTAACTTGAATATAAATTAGTGAAAGTAAACTAATTGAATATGAATGAATGTTAGTAACATCCAATGTAAATAAATCAAATGTGATTTAAATTGAAAACCAAGTCGATGAATGATTTACTAAAGAACTATTTGATTATCTTGGAAATAGAAAATTGATAAATCCGAAACCGACTTATTTTGATAAGTAAATTCTTATAGCTTGTTAAATGAAGTATATTCACGATTTTGGACAGTGAATATATTATTGAATAAAATGGACATGTTTTGGGAAATCGATATTTTAAAACGAAGTTAATGGTTTTAAAAGATGTTTTTAAAGGTTGAATATCGAAACCATAGATTTCAACATTCATTGTTGAAATAGACGTTTTCGAATATAAGGAAATGATGGACTATAACACTGTTGTTATAGTAAATGATTTCCGAAAGGAAATGTTTTGTATAGTATTGGGATTTATATATCTATCTAAATTTCGAATCCCTATACTAGTGATTTTGAGTTGTCGTAACGATGTTTTACGTAACATTCGTTTTAACTCAAATAAATATGTGAAAGAGAATGATTTCCTTAAAGAATGAAATATATACTTAATTTTGATTTAAGTATATCGAATATTTTCAAATATTGAAAATAAATGGATTTGTGAATTACTTATTTTAAATAAGTATGGAAATGTTTTTCCAATATGAAATGAAATGTTGTGAATATATTCCGTAAGGGATAAATGATTTGAAATTCATTTTCGAAGTCGAAGTTGAAAAGTTAAATGAGAAATTTGAACAATTAGTTCAATTTGAAATTTTTCAAAAAGATTGAATCGTTAAGTTAAAATTGAGTTTAACTTCGACATCAAAGACAATATAAGTTGAGCTTTGAATTTCAGATGATGATTTGGATTGTATGTCTAACATTGTGAATTGATGACATAGCAATTGATCTCTATTAAATATATATCTGTTGGTGGCGGAGAATTTATTCTCTTAGCTTAACACCCTTCTCTGAGACGTACGAGCTCAGAGGTTATATATCGATAGACATCAATTCTGTGTTGAGAATTGACGATGTAGCGTGAAATCCAAATCGAATGTGAAAGTCGATAATAAATGGAATTATGAATATGAATTAGGTTTGAGATAACCTTAAAATTTCCAAATCGACTTAGAGGAAAATTTTGAAATCCTCTATTTTGTTATGAATATGGAATATGTAGGTTTTCAGAACTTATATATATGAATGCGGTAAATTTGAAAACCGTCAGTTTGGAAAGTAATTGTTATGGAAATCTTATGTAAGCTTACATGGATATGATATGTACGAAATGTGAAATGTAGTACTACATATATATGATATTATGTTTTCCAAACTGAGGATATGGAAAAGTACCTTCCATTTATTATTGGAGAAGGTATTGGAACTCGTGAAGAGTGTCCATTTGAAATTCGTAGCTACGTAGAATTTTCCATAAGTTGGAATGTCCATTTGGACTAGAATCCCACGTGATGGGATAATGTTGATTATGATGTATGTTAGCGTAATTTGAGGGGCGAGATGCCTACAGTTACAAGCGATTCCATTGGGATAAGGGCGCAATCGCCGAGTAAACTGTAATCTAAATGCCAAGCGAAATTCGAGGGGCGAGATGCCTACGGTTACAAGCGATTCTACTGGGATAGTAGCGTAACCGCCGTGTGGACCGCGATCTATGGCAACAACCATGGCGAAATTCAAGAGAGATGTGAAATCTACGGTTACAAGCGATTCTACTGGGATAGTAGCGTAACCGCCGAGTAAACTGTGATCCATGGGGGAACGTGCTTTCCATATCCATTTTTAAAAGAATTTTTAAAGTATTTTCACTGGGAATTGAAGCAAGTATGTTTAGTACTTGGAGATTTTTAGACCTGCGCCTGGCCAGCGTATGCCTAATGTCTGTGAGAACGAAGATGGACTTGTTAAATTTCGAGTTAGCAAGTATTTTCAAACTTTAAATAGCAAATCAATAGTTTGAAATTAAAATTACATAATTCCTACTCAATGAACTAAGGAAGAGGATCTTTGAAATGTTTTGGAAGTCCACAGCTTTGGAAGAGATATATTATATAAATCTCTAATATGACGGATTTTAAAGTTTGAATCTGAGTTATAAATCGAAAAATTTGGTAAAAGACTTTTGCGTTTTGATTTTAGAAATCAATAAACAAAGGAGATAATGAACAAAGCTAGTGAGATTAAATCGAATGGAATGAATTCTACATATATTCATTTATTTGTAATAAGCTTCAAGCTTAGTAAAAAAAATTGAGTAGGGTATAAGTATCGGTGAAATTTTAACGACCTTTCCTTTTCGTGGACGAAAAGTTTTAAGGAGGGGAGATTGTAACGATCCTGAATTTTGAACAATTTAAATTGAGAATATTTAATTAATTTTAAATATTTGAAAGATGAATTGACTCGAATTTCAAATTATCAGAATGAATTGGCGATTAAATTTTTGAATTTAATCTATTGAAAATTGAATAAAATTTGAATCTTCAATTTTAAGCCGGTTAAAAATAATTTAAAGGCTTAGAAAATTCATATTGATAATACTGAAGATAACAGAATTGAATTTGAAAGCGATTTGTTCAGTTTTGAAATTGTATCGTTTAAATTGAATTTAAAAATAGCCTTCCGAGACACAGTCTCGGAATTTGACGAAACCAACTCCATTGGGTCCGTAATATTGAATTATTACCGGATTTAAAATTTCGTATTTATCAGAATTGTTGTGTGAACACACGACGTATAAACGCGTAAAGATTTAAATCGAATTCAATTTGAATTTCGGTAACAACCGGGGTTTTTGCATCGATTTGATATCATCGTTAAACGATTTCTCTGCTAGCTAATTGCTTATAGGAGTTTCGATTCGAATTGGAATTCGTTTAATAAAAAATTGTTGTTGGAATTTTTGAATCGGTTAAAATTCTTTTGAGAAAAAAAAACAATACTACCCTTATTTTCTTTGATACCGTGATAAATCCAAACCCGTTTCCCTTTACCCATTCATTCAAAACCCTAGAAACGAAATAACGAAAAGAAAATAAATGGCGGCTACGATTCTTCGTTCGCTCGAAATTTAGGGCTTCGGCGATTCTTTGATTCTCTTGCGAATCTGGCTCGTTCTACCTCATTCGTTCCCCTTTGTGCTCGGCTTTGCTTGAGATTTCGATCTGTGCTTGAGCTTCGGCTTCTTCAACACTTGCCTCGACTGGAACTAGGGCTTTCGGCGATCGATTCTCTGGCGTTCGCGAATTATGGCTTCATCTTTCCTCTTCGCTTGCGACAGCCCCGGTAAAAGGTGAGTGACCCTCACATCTGATTCAAAAACCATGTTTCGGCTGTCGATTTGGTTCAAATGTTGATGTTTTCTCTGACTTTACAAATTTTGTATATGTTGAACTCTTCCTTTGATTTGTCGGCATTCGACTTTGTTTCGAAGTCGATTTCATTTGATTTTGTGATGATTTTCTCTGTTGGCTCGACTCCAGTTTGTTTGACCATCTCTGTTCATTCCTGTTTTCTCGTTCGTATTGACGTGTTTGAACTTTTCTTTAGCCGATTCGATATAATGTTGGATGGTGCGATTTATACCTGACTGATTCACAATCGCATATTTTTGAGATGTTCGGTTGACTTGGTTTTGAAATTATCGGCTTTGAATTTATTTTGTGAAGTTATGTTAGATGGAAATTTATTCGACCTTGTATTTGCTCTAAGAAATTGACTTTGGTCAGTAAATTCATGGCTTCAGCTTGATGTTTGGACAACCTGAACTTTGATATTATAGTCTGCATTGCACTACTTTAAAATAATTTGAAAAAGTATAAAATCTGTTGTATCTATATGTCTGTGAATAAGTATGTATGCATTTCTATTTGAAATTGATACCCAGATTCATGTTGCATATTTTCATGTTATATTCATTAGCACACTTAAACTTAAATCACACGGCACCAAACTTTCCTAATTTTTGATTTCTGACTTTAAAAAAAAACTGCATTTTGGCATTCGATTTCTTGAACATGATTTTTAACACTTGACTGCTTATCTTCTGGCCCCTGTGAGCTTCGTCTCTGGCCATCTGATTTCCTGGATGCATCGATGTTCACTGATCATTCATATATGTTGATTTTCTGTCTCATGTGAGCTTTGAGTTGCAGTTGCTTTGTGTATTGTTTCAGTATCATATTTGTTCATTTGTAGTTTATATGTGTTGTACATGCTACACTGTATCCTCTTCTACTTGTAGCCTCACTATTCATTTGATGTTGTCTGCATCCATGTAGATGGTGACACTCGTTCATCTATACTTCGTAGTTGTATATATTGATACATTCACTTGTAGTCTGATTGGATATTGATTTGCATTTATGTACTGCATGTTTGCAGTTTTTAGTTTGCATTCATGTGCTGCACATATGTACTGGATATTGAGTTGCACATTCATGTTGAGGGTCTCTGGTCTTGTAAATGATTCACTCAGTCTCCTTTGCATTATAGTCTGCCTTCATACTGAAGTATTTTGTCACCCCTGTTTCACCTGAACCTGTTCACTGTGTTGTACATGTGTTTAAATCTTTGATCTTGAGTCACTGATTTTCACAATGTATTTTAATCTGACCCCTTTGTCACCTTGATGCATCTATTCCAGTATGCATTAATGCCAGTTTGTTGTTGACTATGGCCTAGACATTGATATGTTGATACTTTGTTGCCACTGCATGCTGTAGTTATTCATATCCCAGTTAACTTGCATCTACTTGAAGTCCTGTATATGGTAGCTTGATCATTTTACTTTGTCCACTGCCTTGATATTTTGTTTACTGGTGCCTTAGTTCAGTTGATTCATACATGCTTTCACTTGCTTGATGGCTGTTGTGCACTTGATTTAGTTGTACACTTACTGTGCACATTTCATATCATGCCCCTGATATTGTGCAGCCCACTCGACACTGTGTTGCTTTGACTGTTCATTGGCCTTGTAGCTTTGTTCTGGATGATGTTGTATTCTCGGCCATGTGTTCATTTGTGTAATCTGAAGTTGTAGCCTAGGTCTGCATATTGTAGATGTTCTCTGGTTTGCATTCTTCCATACTGCTATGTTATGGTCTGCATTGTACTTGATTAATCTTGTAGTTGCAATTCTAGTTGGGTATGTTGGCACTGGGTTCACCTGATTACTTGAAATTGCTTCTCCTGGTCATGTGTTCTTTGATTTGTACACTTTGTGATCATCCCTGAGTACTTTTCAACCTGCTGTTATGTTCATATACCTTGTGTCTTTGCATCTGACTTGTGTACCATTGTACTCAGCTTCATTGTTTGTTGTTGCTTGTGGTCTGATCATTTCTGTCATTTAGTTGCTGTCATTGTTCCCTTCATTACTTGAGCTTTGTTTGTGTTCTACACTATTTCTGGCCATCTTGTTGCCTTTGTGTACTGCTTGGGCTATTTTTTTCTGCCTCCAAAATATTGTGCAGTGATTATCTTTTGTAGTGTTTACTATCTGCGCACTCGAGTTGGCGAGGCAGTGCACGCAGCAGTGCACGCGTGCGTGTACGGCAGCCAATCAAACTTGATGCTTTGATGTTTCTAAAATTGTTTTAATGTTGAAAATTCAAAATATTTTGAATCGTATTTTGATTTGGTTTAAATTGATAATTTTTGTTGTTAATCGCCGTCTTCGGCAATCCCATTCTTTTCTAAATCATCTTCATTTAGAAATCTTTCCATCTATCTCTGTTGATGTTTTAAATCTGCTGATTTATTGTTTAACACTGTTAAGTGTTATATTGATTGTTATCCGATTTCTTTGTTTAAAGAGTTGGATAGACGGGAATTATTGTGACTATCGTCTATTTGATTATTATTGTCTCTATGCACTCATAAACTGGTTTGAATTAGACTGACCTGTGTATTATTTTCTTTTGAATATAATACTCGGGTCAGACCGAGTATTTTACAGCTTGAAGATTTTCGAGCAGCGAAGTTAGAGAGAGAGAGAGAGAGTAAAGAATCATTTTTAGTTTTCAGAAGAAAATTGTATTTTAAGATATTCCGCTGTATCAGTATTAAAATTGTATAAACTCTGATGTATATAAAAAGATTTATAGTAATGAAATAAATTTTCATTTGTTTTAATTCATTGTTATTATCTGTGTTTCTGTGGCTGATTCTGTTTAAACCTTATAAACTAAATAACAATTCGCCTTTTTTGAACGTTTCAAGTTGGTTTAATCACCGACTAGAGGCGGTCAGAAGGGGGAATGTTACAAATGCCCATCATTTGGGCTGCAAAATTTTGGTTTTGGGAAGGTGTAGGGGTGGCTAAAACATAGGGAATTGGTTTGGAGATAATGGGTTGAGATAAAGTGAGAACGAGTAAAAAAGGTTTTCCTCGTTTCTCTAACACAACCCTATATATATGTGTGTGTATCTCTAAAAACAATGACAAACCTTTTTTTGGCCGCCATTACCTTCTACATTGCTGGTTAAAACATAGCTCTCAATCCACTTCAAAATTCTCAAATATATTTCAAATTAAAATAATACTATTCGATAGTTAGAGGTCGGTGGTTCCGGACTTGCGATCTGACGAATCGAGAACAATAAAAGGAAGGAAAGTCATTGCTTCAACGTGGATTCAAAATCAAACTTATTTAAACGTTCCTGCTATTCGTTATTTCCTTGAAAAAGGTGCTCAACCTACAGGAACTGTTCATGATATTTTAAGAAAAGCAGAATTTTTAAAAGAATTCAAAAAATAAATAAAAAAATAGAAAAAAGAAAGGTAACTAATATAAATTTGTGTGGTAATTATTTACTCACAATTTCTCTTTTCTTGTTCTATATTATGTTTTATATTCAAAGGCATCATTAAATTAGTAATTTTAATTCATATTACAGTAATTAAATTATATTCTATTATCCTATAATGAGCAATTTCATATCTGTTTAAATATATTGCTACTATATGTTTAGTTAGGTGATATTTTGTAAGTAGATGTAGTTGTCACAAATCAGTTTGGTTATGTGCATAGTTTGTTTATTACACTATTTGACTTATGTATAGACAAATGTTGTTTACTGTTAAAATCAATTTTTGTCATTAATAATTGTTTTATATATATTTGTTAATAAATTCATATATATATATATATATATATGTATATATATGTATATTAGTGTATATTTCTCTCTCATAATAGCATATATGCATATATAAGATATATATATGGTTTAAAATTTTTATTACACTTATTTATATATAATATGAATTTACAAATTCGAAAATTAATTATCATACATATATTCATATTTTTAAATTAACATTTATTGAATTTTTGAATTGTTTATTATATATAAAATAATTATTACATTAGAAATTCAATTTTATATTTTTAAAAATATTATATCATTTCAGAAACGTATAGAAAAAATATAGGAATTTTGCAATAAAGTTTATTATTTTTAATAATTAATATTATTTCGGATAAACTATTTATGAATTATTAAAAATAATAATTTAATTGAAAAATTCTTCAAAATTTTTCGTTACCATTCATTTACGATCCTAGAATTTCTAAAATTTTATAATTTGAAATTTTAATGATATATTATTTTACATTAAATAATTATTGCCGAAATCAATGTATTTATTTTTAAAAATAATATTTCAACTTTGAAAAATCTTTAGATTTTTTCTTAGCTCTATTATATGATCCTAGATTTTAGAAAATTGTAAAATTTGAATTTTCATCAATATATTATTTTATGTTAATTATTTATGAATGAAAACATTATTTTATTCACATTATATATACAAATTAAAATACTAAAATTATCATGTTTGCAAAACTAAGTTAATTTTGAATTATAAATAATTTTTAATAATTGTTCTCTCCTTTTTTATTTATATATATATATGTATCTATATAAATGTTTTATGTTCATACATTATATATAATATATTTATACATACATATGTGTGTGTGTATTTATTTTTTTGAAGATAAGTGTGTGTGTGTGTTGTAACACATATACATGCACATATTTGGATAACATACATGACATACAAAATGAGCTAATATGTATGTTGCGATGTAAATCCCAACATCTACATATGGGAATATTATAGCTTTCACGGATTATTATGTTACACATGCACTCACACATATATGTATATGTTACATTTATGTGTAAACTAAATCAAATAAAATTAATTTCATATCTTAATGTATTTGAATTTAAATAAAATAAATGATTTTATTTAAATGAAATTTCGAAATGTTCTAATTCAGTTAGACTTCATAGGCCCAATAAAGATCCAATAGAGTAAAAAATTTAAAATTCACTCATAACTTCCGCTGCAGACTGGTCCAGTTCCAACAGTACCTAGGTTCACACTTCATGGTGGACATAATGTGGAACTCGACATGGCGTGCGATAGTAACGCATCTAAAATCTCTTATTATTACTGGGGCATGCTCGGTCACATGTTAAACATGTAGTAACTAAGGAAGGGAGATAGAGACGTCCATAATAGTAGGGCTACAACGGCTGGGCAGTGGCTGCACCTACAGGGGAATCACTATCATGATTTCTTTAGCTGTAGTTGAATGATAAAGAACATATAACACATTTACCATTGGGAAGGTGACACAAATGTTTAGGTATGTCATAAATCATCAAGGTAGTATATGCGACGCGAACCTAAACATTCTGATGCTCGCTTAGTGTGTAACTATGATATACGTGATTCGTTACTGAGAATGTCAACTCAATGTTGGTTAGGAAGTTATTTATCGGGACCATATACTAGGAATTGACTAAGAGTTGTTAACTGTCGGTTGCTCAACCCTTGGTAGGGAACGTTCGTAAGTTGTTTATGGAAGCATGTGTAATTAGAATTATGCCCCATGATTTGTAAAATAACCAATCCTTTATATGTAATACACGAACACAAATAGACATCATAGTGATAGAGTTAGTGGTATGCCCTAGGGGCAATTCTGTAATTTATTGTAAATTAATTAACTTTGTAATTAATTCTCGTTTATAGTAGATGTGTTTTTCTTTCTATTATATATTTGTAATAACGTGTTATAAATAATTAAATATTTATTTAAAATATATTTAATAGAAAATCCATAAACGGTGTGTTTGTGATAGTAATTGCAAATAGTTGTAATCATGAGTATTTATCACAATATAATAAACACATCATTTTAAATATTCCTAGTCAAGATGCATCGAGACCGGATATCATGTATCCGCTAAGACTAGAGTACGTAACGCTCTCCAAACGTTGGGCGTTGTATTACTCATGACTTGTGACGACCCACCTTTCTGACCCTTGAGAACGACACTTAATACATCCATGGTATTCATGTGCCATTGCCAAGTATCTGAAAGACGAGTTGTCATGGGGTAAAATATAAGAAAGGAACAATAATCTCACAACGGAACGGTTAAATATAACATAAAAATAAGACAGTACATAAGGTTACTCCCCAACATGGAGTTATCAGAGTTACAACAAAAGTACTACTGTCAGTCTAGGCAGTTATAACAACATGCCTTTAAATATACATACATAGAGCCAACATCTCATAACAGCGGAAATAAAAAGCTAGATAGATAAGGAGCCTCCTGCTCATCCACCATCTTCAAAAGAGCCCAAAGAAACCTGTCATTTCCGGACTACTCAAATATAAATGAGTACCCGAACGTTTAGGGAAAACAAACAATTCGGGTCAGACAATAAGTCCGGTATGAGTAAACTCAAAAAAATAGAACACACAAAGTAACTAGTGAGACCACATCGCAAAAATGCAGAATGGGTTTTTCCCTCACAAGGACAACATCCAAGTATAAAAGAATGGACATAAATAATTAAACATCGCGAAGAGTGCAAGACGCTTCCCGATGCAATTAAGAGAGAATCAATCCAATCCAAAGATTTGAATCAAAAATAAGGAAAAGGAAAATTTCCAACAATGACTAGGAGGGTGCGCCCCCCTTACGAAAGTATACCTCTAGAAAATATACTTGAGAACTACGATGGCTCTCGGAAACCTCCAAGCCGGACCCCGCCAACCTTACCGAGTATCCGAGTATTTCACATCTCCGTGCGCATACAACCGAAACCAATCTAGAGTAGATGTGAAAATACCCTAATGGGAGCAACCCCACATAACTTGGCCCCCACTCGCTCTTTATTTAGTCATTTCCGATAAAGGATATCAATGCTCTAAATGAGCAATAAATCGTCTTAGATTGACGAAACAAAAACAAAAGGAAGAAGGGTATCGAAATTGATAGTCAAGATATCAACTATCGAGGATAACAAAACGATCGTATATGGAAATTAAATCTTATACTTTTTCAATGCTTGGAAAATATACATATACTTATCTCATCGATATAAGTATATTCACAAAACATTTGGGAGGATTTAATATTTCAAAAGCTTACTTAGATGGGTCAAAAACAATTGTATATAAGAAATGTGAATGTTTTCCATTATAATTATAAAGATCATTTATGGAAATCAAATCTCCTACACTTGTCACGTTTTCGATATTCTCGACTTACTCTACCACTCGCCCAGAAACAAAGCCAGGTAAGTCAGGGCACTGGTTGCTCCTAGCCTTGCCTAGACACTTCGGTTCCAGATCTCACAGATAGAGGATCAATCTACTCATAGGCTTTTAGTGCCAAGTATAGGACTACTTACTTTCCATAAATAACCCATTTAAATCATTATATAAATTTTGAAGCTCCTTTAAAATACTTTAAATAAAGATTTAAAACTTCCATTCAAATCATAACTTAAACCCATCATCTTTAAAGGAGAATACGACCAAGAGGGGTGAAGCTCCCTCTTAATCAAATGAGATAGCTAAAAGGGGTGTTATTTCCTTTTAACCAAAAAGTCACTAAATGTCAATCCTAAGTTAAAAGGTGGTGTAAGTTCCCTTTAACTAAACATCAAAGTTATTGCTCATAAACTGGCCGAGCACAAATCAAACAACCAAACAAGAATAATAACAGACTTATTATTATTAACCATTTACAATCAATAGTTAACACAACACTTGTTAAAATGTGAACGAGTCAAAGAAAAGAGATTAAGATTACACTGACTGTAAAATAATTATATTATACTCACAGAATAAGTTATACCCACTAAACTATGAAAACAAGGAATATACTCACAGAATAAGTTATACTCGCTAAACTATGAAAGCAAGGAATATACTCACAGAATAAGTTGTACTCGCTAAACTATGAAAGCAAAGAATATACTCACATCCTATTTGCTTTGATGGAGACTT
Source organism: Allium fistulosum (assembly GCA_030737815.1). Lineage (NCBI taxonomy): Eukaryota > Viridiplantae > Streptophyta > Magnoliopsida > Asparagales > Amaryllidaceae > Allium > Allium fistulosum. Next base: position 337,659,832 of record CM060904.1, on the reverse strand, counting down.
GGAATACTTCACCTTTGATAATGAATTTTAGTTCTTTTCTTTTGTTAGTGAATGAATTAAAATGAGATATGGACTTGGCTATTTATAGGTGAAGAGAAGGGTATTTTAGTCATTTCCTACAGCCTAACCTGATTCGACCAGATTTTGGTCCAATAGAAACCAGCCATATGGCCTAATTTGATTCGACCAAATTTTGGTCCAATAGAAAACATCCTTGTGGCTTAATTTGATTCGACCACAATTTGGTCCAATAGATATTCTCCTTATCAACTATGGCCTAACCTGATTCGACCATATTTTGGTCCAATGGCAACCATCCGCATGGCATAACCTGATTCGACTAGATTTTGGTCCAATGGCAACCATCTGCATGGCATAACCTGATTCGACCAGATTTTGGTCCAATGGCAACCATCCGTATGGAATATAATAATCATTATGCTATTTTGTTTTATCAGGCAAGTAATTATACTATTCTGTTTTATTAGGCTACGTTAATAATTCTTTCTTGTTTTATTAGACAAGTAATTATACTATTCTGTTTTATTAGGCAAGGTTAATAATTATCTCTTGTTTTATTAGGCAAGTAATTATACTATTCTGTTTTATTAGACAGGGTTAATACTTCTAGATATAAAATCCATTATTTAATCATTTAAAAACATATTAACTATTCATGTTCAAAGTGATTAAATTATGGGTCGTTACATCCTCCCCTCCTTAAAGGAAATTTCGTCCTCGAAATTAAACGGATAAACTCTAGATATCAAAGAACCCAAATGAAATCATATATACCACACAAAGATACAAGGAAAGTGATCTTAACACAACTGGTGAGTACACTAAAAAGAAACTACAAAATACAAACAACAACTACATCAACTCGGGATAAGAATCCCTAATATAGTTCTCAGTTTCCCAAGTACAATCTCTAACATCTCCACTCCACTGAACCTTAACAAGATTCACAACCTTCTTCCTTAATCGCTTTATATCTCGAGCGACAATACAAATAGGCCGCCTTAGAATGGTTAGGTTAGGATGAACCTCCAAATCAACTTGTTGTCCCGGTTCTACTATCATCGAGGGGTCGTTTACATACTTACGTAAATGAGATACGTGAAATACATTGTGCACATCTGATAGTCGATCTGGTAACTCCACTTTATATGCAAGTTTACCAATCCGGTCCAGTATGGGAAAAGGGCCAATATATCGAGGGGATAATTTCCCTGTCTTTCCAAACCTCACGACACTTCTCAGAGGAGAGACTTTTACAAATACCAAGTCCCCGACTAAGAACTCTAGATCCCTACGCCTTTGATCTGCATAACACTTTTGCCGATCTTGCGCTTCCTTCATCTTTCTTCGAATATCAGCTACCTTCTCATTGGCTTCTAAGATTATGTCAGGTCCAAGAACAAGTCTATCTCCAGATTCAACCCAACACGAAGGAGAACGACATGGATGACCATAAAGAGCTTCGAAAGGGGCCATACCAATGCTTGCTTGATAGCTGTTGTTATAAGTGAATTCGACTAAGGGTAAATGATCTTCCCAAGAACTCCCGAAGTCTAGAATGCATGCTCGCAACAAATCTTCCAAGATCCGGTTCACTCTCTCCGTCTGCCCATCTGTTAGGGGATGGTATGCTGTACTTAGACTTAGCTCAGTCCCTAAAGCATTCTGCAGTCCCTCCCAGAACCTACTAGTGAATATCGGGTCTCGGTCACTTACAATACTACGAGGAATCCCATGGAGTCTCACAATCTCCTTCACATACAAACTCGCCAGACTCGTAGCAGTCCTAGTCAGCTTAACAGGAATGAAATGGGCACTCTTGGTTAGTCGATTGACTATAACCCAAATGCTATCGTTACCTCTTCTTGACCTAGGAAGCCCATCAATAAAGTCCATAGAGATCTGCTCCCACTTCCACTTTGGGATCTCAAGTGGTTGAAGCAATCCAGCTGTCTTCTGCTGGTCACTCTTAATCTGCTGCCAGTTTGCACAACGACTCACAAAGATTGAAATATCTCGCTTCATCCCCTTCCACCAGAATACCCTCTTCATATCTTTGAACATCTTGGTCACTCCTGGATGAAAAGATAACTTTGAATGGTGGCATTCGGCTAACACTTCTTGCCTAAGTCCATCAAAGTCTGGAACACAAATACGCCCATTCATTTTCAATATGCCCCGGAGATCAATCTCAAAGCTAGAAACAACACCTTCTTTAACATCCTTCTTAAGTCGAGCTAAAATAGGATCTGCCTCTTGACTGGATGCAATTCTCTCTAACAATACTTGCTTAACTTCTAAATTTGCAACCATTGCTACATTCCTACTCAATGCATCGGCAACAACATTTGCTTTTCCAGGGGTATAAAGAACCTCTAGGTCATTAGAGGCGAGAAACTCTAGCCATCTCTGCTGCCTCAAATTCAAATCTTTTTGGGTAAAAAGGTATTTTAAGGATTTGTGGTCCGTGTATAATTCGAACCTTTCACCCAAAAGATAATGCCTCCACATCTTTAGTGCGAAGACAACAGCTAAAAGCTCCAAATCGTGTGTAGCATAATTTTTCTCATGCGGCTTTAGCTGTCGACTCGCATAGGCAATAACTTTCCCATGCTGCATCAGAACTGCTCCCAATCCGGTTCCACAAGCATCTGTATACATGGTTAAACCTTCACTCCCATTTGGAATGGTTAATACAGGAGCGCTAGTCAACTTCTCTTTCAATTCGTTGAATGCTTGATCACACTTAGAAGTCCAAACAAACTTAACATCTTTCTTTGTTAACTTCGTCAGATGTGAAGCAATCTTCGAGAAGTCCTTGAAAAACCTACGGTAAAAACCAGCCAATCCCAAGAAACTTCTAACTTCCGTCACACTTTCGGGTTTCTTCCAGTCTTGAACCGCCACAACTTTAGTTAGGTCCACCGATATGCCTTCTCCCGAAATAACATGCCCTAGAAACCTAACTTCGGATTTCCAGAAATGGCACTTGGAAAACTTAGCCTTCAACACATGGCTTCTTAAGGTATCGAGTACGACACGGAGATGATATTTGTGTTCCTCCTCTGTCTTGGAGTAGATAAGAATGTCATCAATAAAGATGAGAACAAATTTATTAAGAATGTCTCGAAATACTCGATTCATTAAGTCCACAAAATAAGTGGGTGCGTTAGTCAATCCAAACGGCATAACTAACCACTCATAGAAATTTTCAGGAGTTCGAAAAGCTGTTAAGAGAACACTCTCCTCTACCACTCTTAATTGGTGGAAACCGGTAGTAAGGTCTAATTGAGAAAATATCCGAGCACCCTGGAGTTGGTCAAACATATCGTCAATCCTTGGCAAAGGATATTTATTCTTGATAGTCCTTTTGTTCAACTCCCGATAGTCTACGCATAACCTTAGAGAACCGTCCGCCTTTGTAACAAAGACGACTGGCGATCCCCAACTCGAGGTACTACGTCGGATCAAGCCCTTCTACAACAAATCATAAGTCTGCCTTTCTAACTCCCTCTTCTCTTTTGGAGCCATCCTTCGTAAGGGTTGTACAATAGGTCTAGTTCCCGGAACCAAATCAATACGGAACTCGACTTCACGGTGAGGAGGTAAACCTTACACCTCATCAAAAATATCTGTGAAATCTCGAACAACTGGCACATCTCCTAGCTCTGCTTTAGCCACTTCGAGTAAATAGAGAAAACTGCTCAGTAACTTCTTAGGCTCTTCACAACTAATATCAACACCAACATCTCCTGCATCACTAACTCTAACGAGCCTTCTACCATAATCCAAGATAGCTTTAAACTTAGATAACCAATCCATTCCCAACAACACTCCAAAACCCATAAACCCAAGAACAAACAAGTCAAAAGGAAAGAGATGATTTCGATAAGAAATAGGTACATTTAGACACACAGTGTCAAGATTTGTCGGACCTCCAATTGGGTTTGACACACAAAGAGGATTACTTATGATAACATATTTAAGGTTTAGTTTGTCCATTAGATCATAAGAAATAAAACTATGGGAAGCTCCTGCATCAAATAACACCCTTACAGGAATATCATAGATGGATAATGTACCTTGTAACACTTGCTTCCCTTTTTGATCTGAAGAAGTGGATGGTATCTCTTTAATGGTAAAAGTCTGTCCTTGAGATCTCTTTTTAGGAAAAGGGCACTCATTCTTCATATGTCCTGGCTGGCCACAATTAAAACATGTGGCAATTGGGCAATGATTTGCAAAGTGGCCCATCTTATTGCACTTGAAACAAAGAATGTTGGCTAAGTTGGTCTGCTTCTTCTGTGCTGGAGCGCCATCTTCGGGTTTCTTCCCTGCACCCTGCTTCTTTCCCTTAAACTTACGCTTGAAGTTTGGCTTTCCTTCAACCGGTATAACTGATAAAGGCTTGGCACTTATTGCTGGTACTACACCCTTCTGGACTCCTTCCTTAATATAAAGGGCCTCAAACCTCAAAGCCATGCTAATAATGTTGGTGAACGTACCCATAAGATGATTGGTCATTTCATGATGGAACTCTGGTCGCATTCCATTCACAAACATTTCATTTTTCTTGAGTGGTATGTCTATCAATCCAAGTCCAAAACGGGACAAAGCATTGAACTTATGCTCGTACCGCGACACAATCATATCACCCTGCTTTAAGTCAATGAAACTTCTAAACAACTGAGTTTTTCCGGCTTCTGGAATAAACTGTGCTTCAAAAACTTCCTTGAACCGGGCCCAAGAAAACTCCCCCTCCGGATTACTAGCTGTTTCTGAATCCCACCAATCCATTGCTGACTTTTGAAGTTGTCGCGATGCCAACAGCCGTTTCTCCGCATCCTCCAACCGAAGATCTCCAAATATTCTTTCACACGTTCGAAGCCATATCTGCACTCCAAGAATATCTTCAGTCCCATAGAATGGTTTCCCACCCAAAGTGGTAAAATTCTTACACAAAGCTGCAAAGTTCATAAGGGTCTGAACTTGCACTAGCATTTCCTCTACCGGATCTACAGCTGACATAGTAGCATTTCTAGGTACCCTGCCATTGGTAGCCGTGCTAGTTCCGGATCCTCTCCTTCCTCCTCTTCTTGTATTCATTTTCTATTATCTGAATAAATAACAGGTATCTTTAGAATACAAAAATAGGATTAAAATTGTTTAAGGAAATAACACCAAAGGATCTAAAACTAGACTTTAGAGGATAAATATTATTATTATAAAAATTACAAATACGCTCTCTGAAGATTAACTCATTCTAGGGCATCACTTACCCTACCTCTAATGAGTTGTACCCCAATCAGGCTAAGGTGTTCGCTCAACCAAAGCTCTGATACCAACTGTGACGACCCACCTTTCTGACGCTTGAGAACGACACTTAATACATCCATGGTATTCATGTGTCGTTGCCAAGTATCTGAAAGACGAGTTGTCATGGGGTAAAATATAAGAAAGGAACAATAATCTCACAACGGAATGGTTAAATATAACATAAAAATAAGACAGTACATAAGGTTACTCCCCAACATGGAGTTATCAGAGTTACAACAAAAGTACTATTGTCAGTCTAGGCAGTTATAACAGCCTGCCTTTAAATATACATACATAGAGCCAACATCTCATAACAGCGGAAATAAAAAGCTAGATAGATAAGGAGCCTCCTGCTCATCCACCATCTTCAAAAGAGCCCAAAGAAACCTGTCATTTCCGGACTACTCAAATATAAATGAGTACCCGAACGTTTAGGGAAAACAAACAATTCGGGTCAGACAATAAGTCCGGTATGAGTAAACTCCAAAAAATAGAACACACAAAGTAACTAGTGAGACCACATCGCAAAAATGCAGAATGGGTTTTTCCCTCACAAGGACAACATCCAAGTATAAAAGAATGGACATAAATAATTAAACATCGCGAAGAGTGCAAGACGCTTCCCGATGCAATTAAGAGAGAATCAATCCAAAGATTTGAATCAAAAATAAGGAAAAGGAAAATTTCCAACAATGACTAGGAGGGTGCGCCCCCCTTATCGAAAATATACCTCTAGAAAATATACTTGAGAACTACGATGGCTCTCGGAAACCTCCAAGCCGGACCCTGCCAACCTTACCGAGTATCCGAGTATTTCACATCTCCGTGCGCATACAACCGAAACCAATCTAGAGTAGATGTGAAAATACCCTAATGGGAGCAACCCCACTCGCTCTTTATTTAGTCATTTCCGATAAAGGATATCAATGCTCTAAATGAGCAACAAATCGTCTTAGATTGACGAAACAAAAACAAAAGGAAGAAGGGTATCGAAATTGATAGTCAAGATATCAACTATCGAGGATAACAAAACGATCGTATATGGAAATTAAATCTTATACTTTTTCAATGCTTGGAAAATATCCATATACTTATCGCATCGATATAAGTATATTCACAAAACATTTGGGAGGATTTAATATTTCAAAAGCATACTTAGATGGGTCAAAAACAATTGTATATAAGAAATGTGAATGTTTTCCATTATAATTATAAAGATCATTTATGGAAATCAAATCTCCTACACTTGTCACGTTTCCGATATTCTCGACTTACTCTACCCCTCGCCCAGAAACAAAGCCAGGTAAGTCAGGGCACTGGTTGCTCCTAGCCTTGCCTAGACACTTCGGTTCCAGATCTCACAGATAGAGGATCAATCTACTCATCGGCTTTTAGTGCCAAGTATAGGACTACTTACTTTCCATAAATAACCCATTTAAATCATTATATAAATTTTGAAGCTCCTTTAAAATACTTTAAATAAAGATTTAAAACTTCCATTCAAATCATAACTTAAACCCATCATCTTTAAAGGAGAATACGACCAAGAGGGGTGAAGCTCCCTCTTAATCAAATGAGATAGCTAAAAGGGGTGTTATTTCCTTTTAACCAAAAAGTCACTAAATGTCAATCCTAAGTTAAAAGGTGGTGTAAGTTCCCTTTAACTAAACATCAAAGTTATTGCTCATAAACTGGCCGAGCACAAATCAAACAACCAAACAAGAATAATAACAGACTTATTATTATTAACCATTTACAATCAATAGTTAACACAACATTTGTTAAAATGTGAACGAGTCAAAGAAAAGAGATTAAGATTACACTGACTGTAAAATAATTATATTATACTCACAGAATAAGTTATACCCACTAAACTATGAAAACAAGGAATATACTCACAGAATAAGTTATACTCGCTAAACTATGAAAGCAAGGAATATACTCACAGAATAAGTTGTACTCGCTAAACTATGAAAGCAAAGAATATACTCACATCCTATTTGCTTTGATGGAGACTTGGAATACTTCACCTTTGATAATGAATTTTAGTTCTTTTCTTTTGTTAGTGAATGAATTAAAATGAGATATGGACTTGGCTATTTATAGGTGAAGAGAAGGGTACTTTAGTCATTTCCTACAGCCTAACCTGATTCGACCAGATTTTGGTCCAATAGAAACCAGCCATATGGCCTAATTTGATTCGACCACATTTTGGTCCAATAGAAAACATCCTTGTGGCTTAATTTGATTCGACCACAATTTGGTCCAATAGATATTCTCCTTATCAACTATGGCCTAACCTGATTCGACCATATTTTGGTCCAATGGCAACCATCCGTATGGCATAACCTGATTCGACCAGATTTTGGTCCAATGGCAACCATCTGCATGGCATAACCTGATTCGACCAGATTTTGGTCCAATGGCAACCATCCGTATGGAATATAATAATCATTATGCTATTTTGTTTTATCAGGCAAGTAATTATACTATTCTGTTTTATTAGGCTACGTTAATAATTCTTTCTTGTTTTATTAGACAAGTAATTATACTATTCTGTTTTATTAGGCAAGGTTAATAATTATCTCTTGTTTTATTAGGCAAGTAATTATACTATTCTGTTTTATTAGACAGGGTTAATACTTCTAGATATAAAATCCATTATTTAATCATTTAAAAACATATTAACTATTCATGTTCAAAGTGATTAAATTATGGGTCGTTACATGACTTCTAAGGGTACCTAAGGGTTACGTACTAATAGTTATCGGATAACTATGGAACAGTTCACTAGATAGTTTTCTGTTGGTTAATATAACTATTGAACAGTTCACTTGATTGAAGAAACTGAGGATATGGAACTGGAATTGAACCCTGAAGCTGAAGAAGGTAGTATCCACTGAGCAGTCCAATTATAGAAACCATAAAGCCGAAGTAAGTAGTATGTATTGAACAGAAATGAAGGTTTAGAAGTGAACTGAAGAACAAAAGGTGCAGTCCAATTATAGTCAAAGATCCACTTTACCCTTTAACATGTTATAAGCATGTGGTTGAAATACTGATCTTGAACTAAGAATGAACTGAACTTGAACTACTGGGATAAAGTAGTCATGTTGAACTGATCTGCGAAGCTATGCAGTTTGAGTGGCGCATCGATTAGTTGAATCGGAGACGTTCAACTCAAACTGAAATAGACTAAAACATCAAAACAATGCAAATGCTGAATGATTGGGCAATAGAATTTGGAGCCCCATTGATTTTCATGAAGTCATGCATAATATCTTCGTATTTTTTTATCTTTAGATTGTGTGATAACGAGGAAGCTAATAAAAGAATATTTTGCATTTGCTCTTTTCTTATTCTCTGGATGTATTATGAATATGATGTAACATTCTATTGGTAACGGGATGTACGATGAATCAGTTTGACTGCTCATTTATATTCACCATGATAGAAGTCCTTTTAACATTCATCTTATTACTACCCCATCACTGTCTTTAAGTGCATGGTAGAAAATTATATGTTTTATGTTAATTTTGTGCATTGTACTTTTATGCTGAAGGAACATATTATCTATGTACTCACATTTATTGTATGCACCATTCTAGCCCAAAGGTAGGCCTTATGGCCCACTAACGTAATATTAAAAAGTAGGAGTACTGTGTCAGTTATTAACGTGTTCCCACGGTTTCTCTTATTATAGCTGTTGGCCAATGATGCACACAAAATAACTGACCACTAATACACTTTCGCTTTTAAAACATCGAAACGAGTACAACATATAGTAGTACAGTCTAAAAACAGTAGTAAATTGTTATATTAATGAGTACAAAATGTACTGCAATTATTTTCTGTTTGTAATAAACATATCTTTCTCGTGTTTATAATCTTTGCTTTCTGTTTCCATATATGCTTTCTATTTTTATGATGTCTACAGGTTGATTAGACTGACCTTCTACGTTTAGACGCTCTCGTATGCTATACAATTTTGTTTGTAACCTATTATACTTAAAAACAACCATTGTTAATTTTTTGTCCTTAAACCATTTACTTATATGTCCAACCGTGTAATGTAATATTTCCGATTTTAATAATCAAATTTACGTTAAAATAAGATCATTAGGATTGATTGTTTTATGTATTATTATAATTTAATTTTGTACAAACCTGCAGGTAGGACATCTAACATAGCCAGCGCAAAATGTTCTACTTAGCTTTACATTTGAATTTCAATTCGATAGGCAATGTATCTTTCACTATTTAAAACTATATAACACATGAATCCATATTTATAGTCACTACTTCTCTAATTTTATGTCATAAAAAATTACTACACATGAACTATTGTGATATTCTATTTTTCTAAGATACTGTACTTGACATCTACATTTTCAAATTGTAGATTTCATGTGATATTTAACATAAAATATTTGTCATTATTTTTGAACCTTTTACATCATGGTAACTTTTTGAATAATATGACAGAAACGTAACTATTATGAATATTTTCTCCAGCAATTCAAAAATTAATATAGTTCTCAGTCACTGATATATCTCATACCCTACCTCCCTGTCTAACTCAATAAATTAAAATTGAATATTATAATCCTAGAATCACAAAGATAAATCAAATAGATATATATTCGAGGGAATTAGGAAGAAGGAAGAACTTCAGAAAATTTAGACTAAAGAAATCAAATTTTATTTTTGAACTGAATGACAAATGCAAGTTATAGCTAACAAAATATTCAATTTTTACACTACGCTCTATACATTAATATAGTGGTTTAATACTTTTTAAAAGAGAGATGATGTAAGTTTTCTACGTTCTAAACTACTGGAAGCGCTAACTTTAATATTTGTTACATTTCTCTAGATATTCATTTAATAGTTGATTACTCTTTGTACACGTTTGATTATTTTCTAAAATAACTCAGTCTCATTCACATTTTGATAAATAATTAATTTGTGGATGTAGATGTGTAAAAAATGCAACATTACGTACACGTCAAAGTCATTTTGTAAAATCCGAAAAACTTACAAAGAGCGTTTTTTAATGTCAATTCCTCATACGCATGTACGTCGCACGTGCCAAAGTATTCGTATATATATATATATAGTTTTATTTTAAATACTACTATATACTTATGTAAAATATGGAAATATAATTTTATATATAATGTTTAATGATCATAATATTTTTAGCAGGAAGAAAATAAATTTATATATTCATATATTATTTTAAATAATATTTAAATCAATTAATCATATAGATGATTATATAAATTCATACATACATACATATATATATATTATAAAATATGTTTTATATTTTATAAAATTATATTAATACATATTATACTAACATTTTTTTTATATTTTTAAGTATTTAAATATAAACTAAAAATAAGAAAACAGATTTTTAAATTGTTTTAAATTATAAAATTATATAATAAAATTTCAAATTATGAACATCTAAAATTTTACAGAAAAATTAAAATTAAAATTTATTTCAAAAAATTAATTTTTTTATTAATTTTTCAGATTATATATATTAAAATAAAAAATAAAAATAAAAAATATCTTGAGCCATGCGTAAGACCAGGTGGATATATATGTAAATATAAATTATTTTATGATTTCATCCGTATTAATATATATTTATTATTATACGTATATATAAATATTTAATATATACATTGATATATATATATATATATAATTTATCTATACATGTTCTGTTTTCATCATTACAACAAAAAAATTACTTTTTATTTAATATGTTTTATAAATGATTTAAACATATTTATAGAGTTATAAATATATACATATTGTTAATTTTTTTATTTATGTTTATATATAAATATTTATACAAAATTATATATAATTAAAAGTTTAGTTTACAAATGTGTGTGTGTATTGTAATATTTTATTTGTAAAAGCAAAAGTGTATATGTATATATATAAACATGCGTTTGGACCATATATTTGCATATTGGTTGAGCTAACATGTCCATTGCGATGTAAATCCTAACATCTATACACGGGCATGTACCTTGCATGGATTGATATGTTACACATGCATACAGATATATATCTTATATATAAAGCGAATACTTGAGGAGGTGAAGTCTTTTTCGGACTTCCCATCCTGTCCACAGTTGACAGAAAAAAGAAATAATTCGTGCAGGGCATTTTTGTCTTTCCCCGACCGCTTCCCACGTTTTCCACCATTACAGTTCGCACGTCTGCCTACCTACCTCTTCCCTCTTTCTCCCCTTATCCTTTGCATCTTCTTTTCCCATCCCCTTCCACTTTCACCTCAACCGCGAAAAATTGGCCACTCCCCACCTTCGCTTCCCCAATCGCCTGCCCTAACAGCCAGTGCCAACGACATTAATCCCCGTCGTCCTGGTCATCCATCAGAGGAGCACTCCCTTCCTTCAGCCGCCGTACGTAGCCACCAACTCGATGACCAATTCTGCTCAAAGCTTCCACCACCAGCCGACTTTCTTTCCCCAGGTAAGATCTCGCCCTTTCTCACTTTTGATTTTTTGATTTCCTCAAATTTTACACCCCCTCCCTAACTCTACTTCAGTCCGCCTCAAATTCCATTTTCGCCTTTCCCTGTTTCACCTCCTTCACCTGACTTCTTCCTCCTCCCTCCCACAATCCGACTCTAACCAATTGTAATTTTCGACTTTCATTTTAGCTGTTTAAATGTAACCAACTGCTACCGTGTTCTTATGATTATAGAAGGTAGTTTGCATATTATGTCAAGAATATCCAAATATTGCTGTTAAGATACATAAATGTTCTCTTGGTAAATAAGTAATATTTTAGAATTATCATTTTTTTTCTTTTAGAAATGTGCATACTCTTTAATATATGTAATTCTCAAACATTTTTATGTATGATGACATGATTCATATAAATTTTAATCAAATGCTCTCAATTTTGTAAAATTGTGTCCATGTCACATTTTAGAAAATTGATTAACATGTTAACTAACTGTGCATCACAATGTAATCAATGGTTGTAGTTTGATTAAATTTGTCACAATATACATATTGCACCTTTTAAGAATTCGTTAATGACTTTCAAGTTGAAAATGGACATACAGTACTTATTATTTTCTAATTCATGTATAGTCAGTTGCATATTTTTAGACTTTATTCTTAACATATTAATATGTGATCCGCAAGAATGCAAGTTAACTAAAGCCTACATGAACTAATTGTAACACTAGATGTCGTTGCTAACTAAATGTAACTGGCTGCATTTTTGTGAGTTGTGTAGGTTCATGTTATGGTTCAAACTGTGTACTATTGGAGATGTTTTGGTTTAAGAAGTGTGGTTGAGTGAAAACTTTCTCAACCTGGAGTAAGCTCTTTTATTTTCTAACTTTTATTCTTCTTATTCTTCTTTTTTGTTTGGAATTGATGATGAAAATGAGCATTCGACTCCTTTCATAGGTTGACTCTAGGTATTCATTATTCGTGATGATGTACGAAGGCTATAGAACTCACAATTAATACATCATATCACCCGTAGATCTTTAGTTTGGGCATAAAATTTTGGCTAGGTAGTATTGTATTATGATAGATGCTTAAGTGGTGGTTCTCTATTACATTCATAACCATTTCATCGTTTATGCTACAATTATTATATCTAAAAGGTGGATTACAAATTATATTGCGAGCTTTCTCCTTGGCCATGCATTGTTTTAGTTATTTATAATGCAGACCACGCCTACCCATGCGGGCGTGCATGCGCACACATGTGTGTATGTAAGTAAGTATATATTTATTTTATATTGTTCATTGTTCTTTATTTATATATTTCTTTTAGATGGATATCTAAAGATGTTCATGAAGCTGTCGGACATCGATAGACTTTTTGATAACAACTTAAAGCAATTGAGGATGTATGCAGATTTCATTGGAAACGCTTGAAGGTATGGTTGAAATTCTTCTTGACAAAGTATATTCAAATCCATGAAATATGTATCAGTTCTCAAGCACTATATATTAATCCACTGTGCAGTATATTTGAGCTCACCACTCCTTTATATCCAAGATATTTCCTCCTAGCATTTTTGTGCATCTTACCAAGGTAACTTAAGCTACGTCTCCTCTTACATTTCTTTAGCTTTGAAAAAATTTGATTAATAGGTGATATAATAGTTAATCAGTTCTATGGTATGGCCCGTCATTTGACATATATTTATGCTGACCTTTCTCTTATTTTTTACATGCTTTAACAAGGAAAAAAGGTTCTCTTGAATAACGTATACGAGATAGGAGGGAATATATATATTATATAGTGTGTGTGCATGCGTGTATTGTCATTCTTTATTTCAATACTAATATGATTCATATGTTCGATCAAATTTTTTAATACAAATAGGATTGGTTAAGGATATTTCTGTAAGCCTCTTAGACCACTTTCATATGTCTGTAAGATTATAATAACCCTTCTTCTCCACTTCTTTATTTTAAGCGCAAAGTTATAACTTCTATTCTCAATAGCAATTGAATCCTAATTTTAGTTTGATATTAGATCTCATTCTTTGTTTTCACTCTTTGTTTCAATTAAGATGCATTAAACAAGATTGAGTGCAAATTCAACATATGCTTTGATGAGTAAGATTAGATGAAAAAGAGGAAGATATAGATGAAAACGAGGAAGTTTGAAAGGTTGTTCTTCAATTTTTTTCATTAAAACCTTACAGCTTTCTGATTTTTTTTATTTTAAGTGGTTTACAATTGATTTTAGGAGCAAAATGCCCTTAATTTTGTTACTGACTAGAAGTAACTGTATATCACTCACCTTCATTCAAAATTCAACAAAAGAAAGGATAAAGCTTCAAGATCCACATGTACTTGAAAGTTAGGAAGTTCAAAAAAATTTGTTGCATTGTTAAATAAGTGACATACTCTGATCACAGTGTCTGCTTATATTTCTCACTTTAATGTTTTTTTGGTTCCATCAACGTTAACTATTGACTTTGTACCATTTATGCCAAGTTTCGCTTATAAATGAAGTTTTATGCAGTTATATGCACATAGGAGTATTTTAAGAGATTGATGACAGTTTTTGGTATGCGGATACTTGAAGTTTGTGTCTAATTTGGAAGATGATAATTGTACTGTACGAATCCTCCAATTTTTCACATATAAGTTTTGTATCAGTATTTCAATATTAATCCATAATAATATTTTAATTCTCTTTCTTTTGCTTATAATGATGGATCATTATCTGTAAAGAGGGACTTAGGAAGTTGTATTATATGAAAGATGTTAATCTAAAGAGATTGTTTTTGTTACAATGATGTTAATATAAAGGGAAATATTTTTTTATTATGTGCAGTCATTGTATGTTGATAAACTCGATGATACTTTTTTTGGCAGTTACTGAAAAATGAGAAAATGTTGGCATTCAATCAAAAACCTTAAATGCGTAGATTTGATTTTATTTGCTTTTTGATTATTTTGTGCACTATCGTACACAGTCTTTACATTTTTTTTAAATAATAACAAATAAAGTTTTGAGAAGTAGTTGGCTTTATTTCACTTTGTGAGTGGTCATTATTTGAACTAAAACAATGATGTGGTTGTAAAAATCACTATTTCAACTACAATGACAGTGATGTGGTTGTAAAGGTAGTACATTTTGCCATTTGCTTTTACCGTGGAACAATGTTATTATTTAGAAAAGGAGGAAAGAGGATGCGTCCTCTAAAATGATCTGTGTGCTTACTCCTAAACTATGTTCTGACTAAACTTTAATTTGCATCTTTGAATTAAAAAATATAGCATGTCTACCATGTCTGTTTCATTATCAACTAGCCTTTATCATATATTTCATTCCATGCAGATCAGCTCAGCTTTATAAATGTATTTATTATAATCATTTTCTATTAAAAGAGCTCATCAATATTATCATGTCAGATAGAAATGACCTAGAAAGCAGCTATTTTACGTTCTCTTCTAAGACTGAGATTTAACGTTCATAATGTTCGCTAAGGAAAGATGGCGCAATATGAAAGCGAAACCATCCTAATCTATGCAAATAGGAATAACATAGTTCCATAAACGTTGCCTAAGGTGCCATTAGCCATTCACTAACAAGTGATTTTTGAATGTGCACACAATCATAACAAAATTGCTCAACCATGCTACCATCCAAACCAAAAACACAAAGATAGGTGTCGTTTACCATAAGAACCGTATCGATCCCAATGGGATTAATTTAAAATTTGGATTATCCCTTCATTTCAAACTTTAATTTCACCTAAAATTGTGTTATCCCGCTTTTAACTACAATAACCCATAACTAATAACCCATAACGCACGTCACAAGGATGATTCATCCAAGACACGTGGCAAAATCCGGTGATTATCATAAAAATCATAGATGTCATTAGTCCATCTATCTTCCATTTCTATAATTAGATGCAATATTATAACAAAAAAAGGAGGATGAAAAAACACGAACAACGTTAGAATGGAGATTATTTCTTTTTCTTTAAATTGATACTTATAATCTTAAATGAAGAGATGGACAATTATCCCATGGATGTAGAATTTCTTGGTATTTGAAACAAATAAAATTTGTCTATTATTTACTTTGCTTTGTATTATTATTTCCTTAAATCGGCTTAGTCACCCGCATTTCAACAATTAGTTAATTTGTGCTTTCATATACAGAAACGCATACAACATTAAGTATACTTCAAAGTCATGTTGTAAGATCCAAAAATCATATAAACATTATTTTTTATACCTATTTTTCATATGCACGTGCATCGCACGTGCCAAATTACTCGTATATATATATATATATTGTGTGTGTGTGTTATATGCACATATATAACATAAATTAAATAATACTATATCATTTTATAAATTTTAACAAAATAAAATTTTAGAAATGTTATAAATATACTAAACTTCATAGGCCCAATAAAGATCCAATATGGAATTTTTTTTAAATTCACCCATGACTTCCGTTGCGGGGTAGCTCAGTTCCAACAATGGTATCGGAACACAATCGCCTATGCGGTCTAAATTAGTCATGTTAGGATTAATTATTAAGCTCAAAGCCTAAATAGTAAGGTGTTTAGAAAGGTAGTGTCTAGGATTGTGTTTGAGTAATCAAGTACTCTGCCTTACCTGGCTACCAGCCTAGCCCGAACAGATATGTTAGCCTAAAGATTGCCCTTAATACAAAAGGCCTAAATTTGAATTGGGCATTGGGCTAATTTTCAAAATTGTTTGAAAAGTTAAAAACATAAGGCCCCGTTTGACTTGTCGTTTTTAGTTTTGTATTTTCGTCTATACAAAAACGCGTCTGTTGTATGTATAGTTGAAAAACAAACAATTTTGAAAAATGAAATTAACATATAAAATAGAAAACAAGTTTATTTTATTTTTCGTGTTTCGAGAGATAACAAAAGCACGGAGACAATCAATTCTTTCGTTGTCCGTTGGTCGTTCCAACGGCTAAGAATTATAAATCTTTTTCTCTTATTTCTTGTTATTTCTTAGTGCAAATTGAAAATACAAAACTCAAAATACAAAATGAAACCAAACGGACCCTAAGATTTTAAATTTAAAAGTTAAGTTTAAAATAAGATATAAATATATTATAAAAGTTACAATATGACAAAACTTTTTCAAAATGTTTGAAAACATATATATATATATATTAATTTTGAAATTTTAATTATTTTTCATTAATAAGATTAATAAAATAAAATAATTAAATAAGTTAATTAATTAATGAATCTATACATGTATTATCTATTATGATATATGTTATGTTGTTTTAATATGTTAAAATAACATAAGTATACATGTATGTATATGAATTGAAATTTGAAATTAATATAATTTAATTAAATTAATTAAGTAAAAAATATACACATGTATATAATATATGTGTTATATTGCAAAGGTTATAGTATATATATATATATATATGTAATTATTATTGAATATAAATATTATATTAATATGAAATTAATTAAAATGTTAATTAATTAAAACTAACTAAATAAGATTTAATTAATATTATACTATACATAAGACTGTTATATAAGTAATATGAAATATAAAAGTTATGTAATAATAAAATTTATATAATATGAATGTATAAATTAAAGGCGGAATATTAAGAACCCTAAATAAACTTAAGGAATAAATACATACGTAAAGTATGTATACCGTGATTTCTGATGTGCTCGACACTTGAATCGTGAGGGTATTTCATAAGAAATACATTACTCCATAAGTCAATATCACTCAATATAATATATTGAAGATTATGAATCTTCAATGTAATATCATCCGCTACCATTTATATATTAATAGATTACTTGCATACTCTTTAGTTGATGAGCTTTCCTCAAGCTAAGGATGTTATGTGTAGTACTATTAATATATTGAATAGACGAGGTAAGATAATGCACATATTTTTGAGTTTTCTTCAAGGTATATGCATTATACTTAGGCTATCGCGAAATGATAAATCTGACCGAATAATTCTACTTTATTTGTTAAGCTTTCCTTAAGATAAAGACAGGATTTGGACAAAGTACCATAGGTTAGGAGTTGTATTTGATACAACAAATAAGAAGTTATCCATCGTATGTGGGAGTATGATTTGTTGAGCTTTCCTCAAGGTTAGAATCCCAAGGCATACGAGTCCTAACACCTGCTAGTAAAGTTGAAAGACTTCTATGTTTCGACTTAGGGTTTGGCGAAACATTAATATGCTAGTGGAGCTTATTAGTCAAATAAAACGTAAAGTTTAACCTTACTAATATTATAAGAATATCTATTATGTTAATGTCCTAACAATTTACCCATTAAAACTTGCAGATAATGTCAAATCCAAGACTCTTTAATGAAAGCGATCAATTAACCGAACCAAACAACTATGTTGATGGGCTACGAGCTATAAAGATAGCTCTGACATAGGAGAGAGTTTGGTCGTTTGTAACTTATGCTCCGCTACCAAGACCCGCCGATAACGATCACGAAGATTTGCATATTGCTTATAGTAAGTGGGTGGTTGACTTCGAAATCGCCCAAGTGTTCGTGTTGTCTAATATAGACAAATAGAAATAAGAACAAAGTTTTGAAATTTAAGTACAATATTGTTATTTTTGAGATAAATAGTAATATATTGGTTTTGGAAAACATAAAAGTGGTTTTAATATATATTATTATTTTGACGTAAAATAATAATATTGTTAGTTTGAAAAGTAATTTGCTGTAAATTAATATTTTTGATTAAAATGCGATGTTTTGAAGTACATGAAGTAATTAAGGATTTCTGAAGTATATTACTATTTTTGAAGAATTATTATTGTTTTGAGATAAAATAAACAAATGTGGTTTCATAATAAACAATAATAATGTGATTATATATTTAAGAGGACACAATGTTTGTAATTATATTGTTTTGGATGATTGTAAAATACAGCTAATTGTAATTATCACATACGTTTGTTGTATGATAATGAAATAGCATTTTGATGAGTGTATAATATTTTACCACTATTACTACCAGATGATGGGTAGTTTATTATGGTTTTGATTGATTGGATGATCAACGTTGTGTTTCAACTATTGATGAGTTAGTACACATTTGATGATTGATGTTTGTGTTACTAATGATGATTGATGCTTGTGTTACTAATGATGGTTGGTGGATACACATTTGATAAAATTGATGTAGTATTACTAATAATTAGTACACATTTGTTGCATTGATGGTGTATTACTAATAGTTGATGATTAGTATACATGTGAGTATATATGTTGTGAATAGTTTATTTGATGTTTTGAGGTTAACATTGAGTGTTTTCAAATGTATGTGATGTTTAATGGATGAGTGCGCTATTATAGTTGTTATCCCATATTGATTGTAATGGCTTAGCAGTCGTGTTTTCGGATTGCATTGGTCGCATAGATGCTTTGGTTGTTATATACTATAGGTACTTGTATGTAGGAGAAGAGTGGGAAATGGAACTACGTGGGCTTGATCCCTAAAAGGGTACGTAAGCAGTCTTTTCCTATAAATATATCTTGAGCCTTTGGTTAAAGTGTATAGGGTTAGACACAGTCCATACATTGTTGAACATTTTTTTCCTCCTTTCCATGCTTTTGCGAAGTTGGTAGGCTAGAGTGAAGAAGGGAACAAAGGTCAAGGAATAAATTATATCTGTAGATGCTTGGCCTGGTATATATATTTTACACCATAGTTCTATTATTATCGATTCTTGGTGGTAAATGTATCGGAAAATATGAATGTGATGTAATGATGAAATCTATATGATATTTAAACTGCTGAGATAATGCATATGAAATGTTGTTTAATTCCTTTGTGAGATTTGTTCTCTTTTCAATATTGATATTATATTTTAAATTATAAAACTCACGGCCTACTATTTTTAATGTTTGAGGTTAGTGTGCAAGCGTATTTCGATGGCGTTTGTCTGACTAGTCTCTGGCAAAGGATACGGCCATACGAGAAATCATATATCCATTGCACCCGAGTGATGTGAGGATTGTTTAAAGGACGTGATGTTTCCTATGTTTGCTTTATCACTCTAGGGACGTCACATGACGTAGGTATTGCTTACTTTGATGCCTAGATGCCCAACATTGTACTTTGACTTCTAGTACACCCATATGACAATGGCAATGATGATCGTAGATTGTCATATATATATATATATATATATATGTGTGTGTGTGTGTGTGTGTGTGTGTGTGCTAATTCTTTGGATGCAGGGACAGGTCAGGTATAATTATCCATAACCTATGTCATATATTTCACTATATCAACTTTTATAATATTTTGAGATTGTAGATCGTTCATACCAGATTATAGTCAGACTCGAGGTTTTATGCTTTGCTTCTTATCATCTTAGATACTCTTAAATGAGTAAACTAGATAGCAGGTAT
The DNA here is from genome assembly GCA_030737815.1 of Allium fistulosum. Taxonomy (NCBI): domain Eukaryota; kingdom Viridiplantae; phylum Streptophyta; class Magnoliopsida; order Asparagales; family Amaryllidaceae; genus Allium; species Allium fistulosum. The sequence goes on along the minus strand of CM060904.1, from coordinate 337,639,514 downwards.
GGGATAGCACATGGGGTTGTGCAGATGAACTAGCAAGAAGCTACACATTCACATATGCTTACTTTTGGACTTAATTGCATATATTCCACCATGAGGCACTGTAGAGCTTTATCGATACCTTACTTTTATTTAGAGATAGTACATTGGAGTTTATTATTTGGTGTATAAAGCATGTGATCCATGTTGTATAGCTATTATGAACCTATTGCACTCTACTTATGTGGTTTGTCTTAGTTATTACCGTCTTGTTTGTTTTATATCTATGTTGGTTATTATATTTTATCCCTACACCGTGCAATATACGATAGGTTCGGCGTTTGGATTTTATCACCATTTCACCCTTGACAACTATCCTACATCGGCCGAGTACCGTCGTAGTGCACTCTACATGTTAGATATGAGTACCGAAAGTGTAGGGCGGTCGTCACATTTGGTATCAGAGCTCAGGTCAAGCGATTTCGACTTGGGTTGCATAGGTAAGCTAAGTGATACCTAGATCCATTAGAGGTAAAAAAGAAGTGATTTCTCAAGAATGGATCGAGCATGTATGAGAGAGCATACGTGTTATATATTTTGATTTTCAAAACTATATAGTAGTATATATAGTATAAGTCGCATTGCACACATGAGTACCTTGAGTACCATTTATGTAGTTTTTCTTTATGGGAGACAGATCATTCTTATTACGATTTGTACGGATGGGTAAGCATACTCAGAACTCTGCATTGTAGGCTAAGGGTGGAAGGGGCACTAGGATAGCAATTGACCTAGAAGTGCAACAATGTTCATTCAGGTGATGATGAACATAAGTAGACTACCCACAGAGGAATTCCAGGAGTAGCGGATGGTGGTACTCGAGTGCGAGTGCAATAAGCATTTGTTCCTGAAGCGGAAGCCAAACTACAAGTAGGCGAAAGTAGTAAGAGGAAGAGAGACAAAAAAGCCGAAAAACAATCCTAGAAAAAAGTGGTCAAAGAAAGGAAAATAGAAGTCCATTTGCTACAACTATGGTGATATAGGTCATTTGATTGGAAACTGTTAAGCTTATGGAAAGAAATGCTACAATTGCTGCAAGTTTGGACATATCATGGCAGACTATCAAGGAGGAATCCCAAGGTTAGGATGGCAAGGAGAAAGACAAATGAGGGCCGATCTGCTTTAACTGCCATGAGAGAGGTCATCTTAGCAAAAAGTGCAAGGCCCCGAGGAGTGGGGAGTGTAAGTGCATTAACAATGATAGGACTAGACACATGAAGGAGGGTTGTCCAGAGGCTCTAAAGGGAAAGGAATTTGTGAGGGTTTCTTCTTTGAATGATGTTCCTACTCCATCGAATACTCCACTGGTGGAGGCTAAGGGGAAGAGCATCGCAATTAGAGGTATGTTTTATATATGATATACATATTCATGTTTTAGTTGATACCGATACATTAGATTGCTTTATATCCAGTGATGTTAGATAAGTTAAAACTTAAACCCGACCTAGTAGATAGACCTTTGCTCAGTTCTCGCAAGTATAATTAGCAGGCCGATAAGGAATAGTCTGAAACGCACCAAGTCGATCCAAAATAGTTTAGCTTAGCCAGTACGTTTTGGACCAAACCTAGTCTGGCTCCAGGCCAATCCACCCACTCAACAACCGTCAATGTCCATGGTCGGCTAGCTCTCAAGATGGCCCCAACTACCAACTCACCAGATAAGACTAGCTCAAACATGACCCATCTTTGGATTGGTTTCATCATAGCCCGCTTCGACCAGTCCTAGGCAGCCTGTTTCATCATCTGACAATAGGTATGGCATATCCCTTGCAGCTTAGTTTTTGGAAATATTCAACTTTCCTCAGCAAGCTTCGGCGGTGAGTGACCGTCCCACTCATAGCGACCTACATCTAATCTTGCTCTAGGCCAGCCCATCTACTCAGCAGCATTCCAAATCTATTGCCTATAGATGCACCTTAAGACAGCTTTAACATCCAACTCATTAAACAAGACTGGCCAAGCTTGACGCATCTTTAGTCCAGCTCCATCACAACCTATCCCATCATCTTACAACCGGCCCAACATGTTCCCTGCAACTTGGTCCTTAGCAGTATTAAATTTTCCTCAAGTGTCATTAACAACCGACCAGCCAACACAACCCCAAGAAAACCACTCATCCGCCTTGCCATATTGATATGCAAAAGTAAACGATAATTCATACAGCTAGCTGCAATAGGTACTATAGCAAAGTGGCTAAAAGCATACCTACTCATGTAGCACGTCATCGGCATTTATTGTGCATCAAATGTAATGCATGCCTGGTATAGAGGGACCACTGGCACTACTCAGCCACTCATTCCAGCCTCCTATCACAACTCTCTTCCATTAGCCACTTCGACCAGATCGACAGTCGAGCATGCTTCCACCTATTTTACTGCGCAATCTCAGTCAACCATCATCCGCTACAACCACTATAAATAGCCTATGTCATGTTGTCTCAAAGGGGTTGAGAAACTAATCTCCTACTCGGAATTTCCTTCATAGCAAACTAAAGCCCTAAGCTCTTAAGATTAGTAATTTCTTACACTTAAATGCTTCATTTTTATTATTCTCTTGTAATTCCTTGTAATTTCAAAAGAGAAAGATAGTAAGGGTTTTTCATAGTGGATGCAGGCAAGCCTGTCAAAACACTCAACATCTTTGTGTTATTTACTTTAATTTGCTTATTTACTTCCTTATTTTACATTTTTAAGGCTATTGATTAGCAAGTAACCTTTGCTTTCACATATGCGGTAGTCTAATTCCGTGGTTGGTTATTAGTCAACATTTTGACACTGAAATGAGGGCATCCCCTAATAGCGTTCACCTTTCTTTAGTTTTTCTGCATATTGTTTTCATGTTCCGCCATGTCGAATCCTACTGGTGAGAACAAGCTCATTAACTCTAATGAGCATGAAACTAATGGTAACACGGTCGTCAGCATTGCCAATACTATCAAGGATCTTAGCAATGATATGTTATGAAGCATGCTCCAAAGCTTGACCAAAGTGGGAACTTTGGCCCATGAGATGAATGAATTGAGGACGAGGTTAGATGCTTAGAATACTGTGAACTTTGTTTTACCGCCCTTCCAATGGTCGAGCCGACTCCTCCCCTACCTGTCCTTCTAATGCTTATGACCTGATGAACACCACTGAGGCCGGGTATAGGCTTATGCCTAAAACCCTAGTTGTGGATAATCATGCCCATCCAAGGAGACACGCTACATGTGTGCCAAGTTCAGTTATCAATATTGACCCTGAGATGGTCACGCATAGGGAACCGAGGCATCATTGCCCACCTTCAGTAAAATGACAGTCAATTTTTAAGTGCCTCTGGGTGGAAAATAGAGCTCAAGACTTTAGGCATGCTTATCTCAGTGGTGGTGCCCATGTTGCTGGCAGGGAGCAAAGGGCCCCATTGGTACATTCCCAATCCAGTAGGGGTTCAACCGGGACTATACCAAAAGAGGGAAGGGCCAGTCATCCATAGTCTCCCTCTGTGCATAGGGAGAGGAGGTCTCCTACTCTAACTCATCATCGTCATCACCACTTTCCATCCCACCATCGATTTCCCACTCCACCAAGTCACTTGTCGAGCCCATGGTAGATTGTTGGCCAGACCATCCCATAACAAGAAGATGCTGGCTTTAGAGAGGAAATGAACATTCCTTGCCAACAACCTAATAGAATGCAAACCTAGAACACCAAGGATGAATCTTTTTCTGACGACGAGAATGGTGAGCCATTTTTTGAGGATATCTTGAACACTTACATCCACATACGATATGCTTTGCTTCTCGTTGATAGGTATGATGAGAGTGATGACCCATCTGATCACATAACCACATTTCATTTCTCATGTTGGTTAGCTTTTAGGCTCAGCAAAGTGCTTACACTTTTCCTCCACCCTCATAGGACCCGCCTTCCGATGTTCCTACATCTACAACCGGGCACCATCAGTTTTTGGGCCCAACTGTATGCATGTTTCAAGATCATGTTCTTCAATTCAAAGACCCATGTTATGATAGCCAGTGAGCTAGGTAACATCAGACAGGGTCAACTGAGAGTCTTCGGTCGTATGTCGATCGCTTCAACAAAGAATCCACCCATGTGAGGGGTGCTAACACAAACAACCTAGTCATGGCCATCTTCTTAGGGATCCGGTATAAATTAAGAATTTTGAGAGAGCTTCAGAAGCAGCCGGCTAAGTCCCTATCTGAACTCTAACAGTGGACGAATAACATTGTGAGAATGGAGGATGTAGATCTTTCAAACGGTGATAATGAAACCTTATGTATCACTCAAACTGGTCCTCATAAAAACACCGATCGTCGATCAAATGGTTGGCAGAACAACACCAAGAGGGATGCAAAGGCAAGCACCTAATATAGGTTCAAGTATGCTAACCATGATACATTAAATAGAAATACAAAGACGATATATCTTGCAACCCCAAACCTAGTGCAATTTCAAAGACCAAGCTCCACCAAAGGCAGAAGAAGAGAGGAACCTCACGATAATGAAAAATACCATCGATTCCATCAAATGAACGACCACTCCATCATTGAGTGCCTGGTGCTCAAGGAAAATATTGAAAGACTTATCCACGAAGGGATACTTTTAGCAGTGTTCGAGATCAAATAGAATAAAGGAACAACCATAACAACTAGCTAGCTTTGCCTTAGCAACCTAACAAATGTTGCAGGCAATAACCAATATCTTGACTATATGCGGACGCTCACATATGACCAGAAGCAACCAGGGAGCTTGGTCCTAGCATCAGAGGGAAGTGGATTCGGCCAGCCAAGTATATTCCTTAGGGCACCAAGAATCCAAAGCACCCAGGATGGAATCAGATAAGCCCATCACTTTCAAAGCCGAGGAAAAAATAGTTGCATGCCCCCATCATGATCCTATGGTCATCACTTTGGCAATGGCTAACTCAAATGTGCACCTGGTCTTTGTGGATGGGGCGACTTAGTCAACGTTATGTTCAAACAAGTTTTTGAGGCACTTAAGCTTCCTACCTCCAACCTCACCCCTTGCACCCTAACTATTTATGGCTTTGAAGTGTCGGCATTGTTCCAATAGGAAACACCTCACTCATGACAACATTCGGCTAGGAACCCCTTGCTATAAAGGTTCATGTAAACTTTATAGTGATTGATTGCCCTTCTTCTTACAGTCTTTTGATAGGACGATTGAGGCTTTCTGAGTTGGACGTTATCCTCTCCTACAACCGGCTCATCTTGAAATTCTTTATCCAAGGTGGATCAGAGATATCTGAGGCAATCAACAGAAGGCTAAGGAGTGTTATAGAACCTCCCTAAACAAGCAAATAATGGTGTTCTCATGCTTCAGCAACAGCTTGTAATGGTCAGTGACGATCACTCGAAAGAACCATCGAGCCGGTCGGTGCCTTGGTTCAAGCCGAAACCGCCCTCAACTCTGAAGTGTCAACATTCCTCTCATTAGTAATATCTTACTCGGTGCTATTATGGCAACAACCGATGTGTCACCGAAGAGCACCCTCGAGCTAGCCAACATTGAAGGTCGTTCCAGGACCGTCCTTGACATTGAAGACACAAGTGCCGACGGTGTATCATCCATGTGTACCCTGAAGCCTAGCAACACTTAAGGTTATTTCAAGACCACCCTAATCCAAGAAGCTACATCAACTTGGCGTGTGTCACTCGAGAGTACCCTCAGACTCAACAACACTCAAGGTCGAGCCAAGATCATCATCCACATTGAAGTCTGGGAGGGAAGGAACCATATATCATTGGTCATCCCTTAGAGAACTAGAGAGCTCATCACGGCATGGAATGATATCGTCATTACCCCGACTTGAGCACGGATGGCTATTCTGGCCGAGGATGTCATAGAGCACATGATTTACGCATCAGAACAATTTGACTTGGAAGCAAACCCAGATCTTGATGAAGACCTACTCGACCCTCGCATGGCTATTCAAACATTAAGGGTATACCGACCACTCCACTATACCCTCGCATGGCTATTCAGAACGTGCTGACCGTAGCAAAGTGTTCAAATCTATACAGAACTCAGCCAGGAAGTTAAGGATGATCTAATTAGATTCCTATGACAAGGCAAAGATGTCTTTGCATGGAGGCATGCTGACATGATTGACATCGATCCTTGGATCATTTACCATGCACTCAACATTGATTCCAAAGCCACCCCTGTCCATTAAAAGCATCAACCACTCAACCGAGAAAGATATCGAGCTCTCAAAGAATAATTAGAGAATATGTTAGCCTATAGGTTCATTCCAAATGCAGAATATCTGGTTTGGATTGCTAACCTAGTACTGGTCAGAAAACCAAATGAGTCTTGGAGGACTTGCATTGATTTCTACGACCTTAACAAAGCCTGCCCAAAGATAGGTTCCCCTTGACTTACATCGATTAGCTTGTAGATGCGACTACTAGACACAATCTCCCCACCTTCATGGGTGCCTATTTTGGATATAATCAGATTGCAATGCATGGCCTAACCAACAACACACCTCCTTTATCACAAATGTCAACATGTATTGCTATTATTACATGTCGTTAGCCTATAAAATGCGGGCACCACCATCAGTGTCTCGTCAACCGTATGTTCTCTAAATGTATCGACCGATCTAGAAAGGTACATTTGGGTAACATGCTAGTAAAGTCAGAAAATGTCGGTGGCATGTACAGAATTTGGCTAAGACTTTCAGAATACTACACTGGTACAGCATGAAGTTAAAGCCAACGAAGTGCTCGTATGCTATCCTGTTCAATAAATTCCTTGGTTAAGTTATGAGCGCCAAGGGTATTGAAGCTAATCTCGACAAGATCAAAGCCTTTAATTATATGCAAGTCCCCAGAGCCATGAAGAAAGTACAAAGCCTGATTGGGATGGTTGAAGCATTAAGCTGGTTTATACCAAAGGATACCGACTGGTGTCTCCCTATCTTTGACCTCATCAAAAAAGGGAAAGTCATTTACTTATAACGATGAATGCACTAAGGAATTCGAGGAGTTTATGTGGCATTTGAATACTACTCAGGTACTATCCAACCCATTGATGGGGAGGATTATATCTATACCTGACAGCGATTGACCATGCAATCAGCACTGCCATGATCAAAGAGGATAAGAAGATCCAGTGGCTGGTCTATTATGTCAACAAGAGATTGTCAGGCCTAGAAAGGAGATACATGAAACTAGAGAAACTTGCATTTTGCCTTCTCATGGTAGCCCGGAAACTCTAGCCATACTTTTAGGCTCATCCTGTCAAAATCCAGACCAACCAACCTTGAAGGAAGTCCTTAGTTGACCCGACATAGCAGGCCTATTGAAATGGTCTATCAAGCTTGGGAAGCATCACATATCTTTCCAGTCTTGCATTTCTATCAAAGGCTAGGCCATCTCAGATTTCATTATCGAGTGCTCAAGCCTAGATAATGGCGAGGAAGAGACCATCACTAGCCAGCAAACTTGGCGATTGTATGTGGACGAAGCATCAAATGCGAAGGGGGCAAGGGACGTATGGTCCTTACAATGCTCATAGGAAGAGAACTATGTTTTGAGGTCTACCTTACTTTCAAGGCGACCAATAATGAAGCCGAGTATGAAGCTGTCTTGACCGGCCTCATGATGGTAAGAGAATTGCATATAGAGTCCATCCATGTTTTCAACGACTCATCATTAGTCATTAATAAAATTGATGATCGCTTTAAAGCGAAGGGTACAATCATACCGCCTACCCTCCTCATACCTATGACTTTCTCGTGGCCATTCGACACATGGAGAATTGACTTAATCGAAAAGATACCTAACCCTAAAGGAGGATACAATCATGCCATAGTCGCCGTCGATTACTTCACCAAAAGGGTTAAGGTCGAGCCCCTTATTAAGGTCATCGTCCCTAATCATAAAGAATATCATCTGTCGTTTTGATCTTCCAAAGAAGATCATAATCGACAAGGACACTCAAATAGAGACAGCGTCTTTCAAGACTTCTGCACAAGGAATGAAATTGAGAAATGCTTCTCTTCCTTTCTTATCTTCAAGCTAATGGACAAGTTGAGGCTGTTAATAAAATCATCAAGTCAACACTCAAGAAGTGCCTCAAAAAAGATAAAGGGAACTGGGTCGAAGAACTACCGCTCGTTCTTTGGTCCTATCACACTTCCGCCTGCACTTCAACCGACCATACTCCTTCCTCTCTTACCTATAGGTACGAAGCCATGCTACCCATAAAAGTAGACATCCCTTCACCTTGGCATCTAACCTTTGAGCTCGAGCAAAACAACAAGCTATGCAACCTCAAATTTAACATTCTAAAGGGACGAAGAATCGAGGCTGAATACCACATTAAATCCTATAAAAGTAAGATAGCCAAGCACTACAAATTAGGAGTAAAGCTTTAACAATTCATTTTCAGTAACCTAGTTCTACGCTAGGTATTCGGCAATACAAAAACCCGACTGAAGGTTTGCTCGACTCGAACTGGAAGGGGTCATATGTTATAGGTACCGTCTTAGCAAATGGTGCTCACCGCCTCTCTCACTCGGATGGAAACCCCATTTCCCGCACTTAGAATCTCATGCACCTTCGGCCTATCATGTATGACAGCTAGCCATAATTATAAGGCTATGTAACATTCTTTTTATGGAGAATACTTCGCAGACTTTAGAGCCAACTTTGTTCAATATCTTCACCAAGGCTATCCAACGAGGATGAGTTATCATGTGCTCATTACCTTATTTAGAGACTACAGACCCTTACCACCCAAGACTGTGTGAGCTATGCTCCCTTTCTTGTTAGCCGGCTGTCTAATGAGAGTGAAGTACTATGCATTCACTTCCTTGTTCGAATACTTCCACCTAGTGTTCAGGTTCAAGGCGGGCCAGCCTACTACTCTTAATTGGCTGTGTGTCGACTTGGAGAACCTTTGAGCAGCTCAGCTTATCCAACGAGGATGAATTATTATGTTCTTATTACCTTATTTAGGGACTGTCGACCTATGCCGTCAAGGACTGCGCAAGCCATTATCCCTTCCGTTCCGACCGACTATCCACGAAGGTGAATTACAATGAATTCACTTTCTTGTCAGGGATATCCAGGCTATCCAACAAGATTGAGTCACCATGCATTCACCTCGTTACTCAAGGATTGCCCACTGCCCCATGAGTTTAGGTGAGACATCTCTCTTATTCATGCCTGGGTGCATCAAGGAGCTAAGATGCGACCGCAATGGTCCTATATCCCTCACCCATTATAACGCCCATCCTCCTTATAAGATGGGACGATGTTGTCGAGAACGACGATGCTACCCTAAGTGACGTCGAAGTCCGACATTCGTTGTGCACCTACATAAAAATAAGCTAGGCTCAATATTGACTGGCAGTGTATCACCATGGTGAACCTGCAAGGCACTCGATGCTTAAGTTCGAGTCAGGACTGCCTGCCACTCATTCTTGCAGCATATTACCCAAGAGATCCTTCAAGCCGCTCAAAGCTTAGGTTCGAATCGAAACCACTTGCCACTCATTCTTGCCTAATAATAAAGCAACACAATGAGTCCCAACTATCATATGTCAGCCTCAGGGCTTGACAAACAATCGGGTTGCATGGTCAAGCTCACTTCCGAGTCCATTAGTCGGTCCGACCTATCAACTAAGTCATTCCAATGCAAGATTGCAAGAACATGTCGCACTCGCCGGCCATCCCTTACCTTACCTTGTTAATCTATCTTATGAAAATAAACAAGTGCAGATACCCAAGGACTATATCAGCTACTCAAAGTACGCTACCTTACAAGCTATGCCATAACAGACAAAAGCAGATAAAACAGCAAATTAGTTAGACAAATTTCACAACAAAATGAATTCTATTCATCTACAAAATGCGGGGCACATAGCCCACCACACTAGGCTTACAAAAAGAGGAAAGATAGATATCTACAAACCCGACCCTTCAGCTGGTCGGGTCAAGGAATCCAGCTGCTCCTTGTTTAGTATATTCGACATTAAAATCTCTGCCTCTGTTATCTCCTCAACAACCTCCTCCCGGGATTTGGCAAAGGTCGTGACATTAAACATGCTGATGGAGATCGAAAACTGAAAGTTTTACCTAAGTGGGGCCCTTACCATGTTCCTCAGTCAGTTGGCCCACTTATTCTCCTCCTCTTTCCCAACGGCAGCTACGTCTGCACCCAACTAGCACCTAGTATGTTTGTTTAGGTCAGCCCATAGGTGGTCGGTCACTTTCTCCAACCTCTCCTGAAGGTCTTCCTCCGCCTTCTCCACCCTTCTTGGCCCTTAGTCGCCTCCCACGCTAACTTTTTGGCTACCTCAACTACCTCCTTGCTTGCCTTCTTGGCCGCCTCCCTCGTGTCCATTACGGCCTTAGTCTTCACTGCCTATTGGGCCTCTACCTTGGCCTTCTATTCATTTTGAAGTTTCTCAACATCCCTCATGATGTGAAGGCAATGGTACCTGACCTAAAGAAAAACCAATGCTAAAATTATAGCAAAATAAAAAGTAAGAGAGCTCAAAATCGATAACTTACTAGTAGGGAATTTCGAGTTTAGATATTTGTCACATTGTCCAAGAGGTGCCGGTTCAGGTCAGATCGGGTCCTATGGGGTACTTGAGGCCCTTCATCGACATGAGTTGGAAGGTCAACAATAGGATTCCATGCCATCAACATCCACACATGGTTGAAATCCAGAGTTACCTGCCCTAGCGACGCGGCTCCCTCATCAATAATCAGCTCCTCTAGGTTGTAAACATTGAGGAACTTATTGAAAGGCATGTCGACCTCGATGGCTGAGGACGAGCTAGTCCCTTCTCCCCTCCTCTTCTTGATCTTGCTCCTAATGGATGGTTGGAGCGACCATGTTGGGCTGGAAGAGATATCAATAATCTGTTTCCTGGTCTAGGAATATTAAGGACCATGGGTGCAGTAGGCATGATAGGTACAGTGGGGGCAGTATGAATTTTGGTTATGGTGGTCTTAAGGACGCCCTCCTTCTCATCAAAAGCATCAAAACCCAACATGTCAGCCACTACAACAACAAAGAAACAAGAGTTAGCCGAAACTCAAAGTAAGAGAAGTCAAGTGCATGTAAGCTACCATTTGTATGGATCTGATCCCGCTCTTTGGCAAGCGATGGGAAAGATGAGGTCGAGCTGCCTACACTAGTTTGGTCCATCCCGTCATGAGGCTTACTTGGTGCCCCAATTTCATATCCATGATAAAAAGGGCCATAATGCAGGAATTTTCTCGGAGAAGGGACCTGCATCCCTAGCAAGGCCCGGATTTGGTAACCCTCCCCTAACACTTCTTTCCTTAGAGCTTGCAATGGTATCCCAATCAATGGGCGGTGTCTCACGACGAGGAACCGGGACTTCAACTAATTTTTGTGGATCAAATTCTTCCCACTACGATATCAGTACTACATCACTTAGCTTTTCAAGATCAACTTGTTTCCACTCTTTAGGCTCCTTACCAATAACTTTGTTGTCATATTCCTAGTTCTCATCCATGATCAACCCGATGTCGGGTTTAAAGAATTGGATTTTGGAGTAGTCCTGCTTCATCTAGTTTCCTTCTTCATCGATTTCTTTATCAAGGCGATCCGCTCTGAGACCATCCTCTAGTCCATCCTCATTAGCCCAATCAGATGGAAGTTGGCATCGGTCACCAAAATTCTTAGATCTCGATGTTGGACAATAACTGACTTCAGCAGTTCACATTCTCACTTGCTGTCTCGAAATCAATGCTGGCATAAGCTACAGAGTCCATTGTTAATGGGCAACTTAAGCAAAGGAAAGAAATGAAAAGGAGGAAAAAGAAAGAAGTCAAGACTTACTAGGGGCCTGGAACTCGAGGTGCAGGAGCTTGCGGTTGACCGCATGATGAATAAAAAAATACATCGTCATCCAGCCTGGGGCAGCCTTGCTAAGGATGCCCAAAAAAACAACAAGCTTGGTGTTGGCCTAGAAGTGGAAGTTAGTTCCAATTTGGTACCGACTTTCTTCTATAGCCAGATGATCATCTCTATGAAGTTATCATTCGGTTCAAGAAGGTTGAGTTCCATGCAAGTAGCATAGACCCTATACAGGAAATGATATCTTTTTAGAGTAAGCTGACCGAGGGCAAGCCTACATGCATTGAGGATCAAGACAAAACAAGAATGGAGGGACAACATGACTCCCACCTTAAGATGCTCTAGGGAAAAAGCAAAGTAACCTAGAGGAGGGTGGTCAGGATGGTTGGTGGAGGTGGGATATCGGATCATCCCAATGTTACACCCATGGTCGGCTAAAAGCTTAGCTAAGTCAAATTTTCCAATTTCTGGCTCAGAAGCCTTGAGGCTAGCTACACAAAAAGTCAATTTACCATCAAAGGTGGATCCTGAAGAGGCCATCTGAAACATAAGTAGCCTAAGTTAGTCAAAGCCCTAATATCTTTGCCTGGCACACCCCAAGATGGAAGCATGACAACCATCTCCATGGTGTGCATGTGCTGGGCACCCCATGAAGGCCGGCTCACAACCCAAACTCCAAAGCTAAGTAACAGGTCTTAGGCCCCTTATCTATTACTTTCCTTTATTGCTTAAAGCCTATATTCTTGGAATGAGGCCTATTCCATGGCCCATTACCTAAATTATTGCTAATATCGTTATCTAAAATTTGTAGGCCTATTAGAATCCACCAACGTCGATCAACGATCGCTAACATGGAAGCGATGGTTGATCGACGTCCAAGGATGGCTAGAAAAGGGCAGATTATGACCTAAGATTAAATCAAAGCACTGCAACATTAGACATTACAAGAATACATATAGTAGTAGCAGCAAAAAAACAACCCAAAACTCTAAAAAGTTTTGAACTTGGCCATGGCCATAGCACCTACTATGGTGGAGAAGAAGGCAAAGAGGAGGAACTTACTTTTTGTCGAAGTGGGGAGTGAAAAGTCGAAGGTTTGGGAGGCTTACAAGCTTTTAATGGCTGATTTCTTTCTTTATTTCGGTAAATACTGAAAGAAGAAGGGGTGACAACTATTTAAATATCTACACCCCTGATCTTAGCGGTTGGATTTAAAGAGCCTTCAAATCTCGTCCGTCTAGGTGTAACCAATGCTTGTGTCACTTTACACATGTTCAAAATGTGAGCCCTCTGCCATGTTTGAAAAAAGAAAATCGCCTCAGACAATGACAAAGTGCAATGTGGGGCACGCATTAGATGCAAGTAGAACCGGTCGACATGTTCTTTATGACATGACAAGCCCACCCCTACTCCCAAAGACGGGCTTGGGGGGCAAAACGTTGCTTAAAATTCTTGCAACTATGATTAGCAAGTTGATTAGGCATGGTCTGACACACCCCTAGCCGGCCCAGAACTGCTTAGCCTAGGTAGTACATTCTAGCCAAAACTCAATCTAGCCCCAAACCAGTACACCTACTCAGCAACCCACAAAGTCCATGGCTGGCTGGCTCAACCTAAGGTGGCTCCAGCAACCAACTCACCAAGCAAGACCGACCCCAGCACGACCCATCTTTGGCCCGACTTCATCGCAATCCGCCTTCGACCAGTCTAGGTAGCCCGTCTCATCATCCCGTAGCTGGTCTGGTACATCCCTTGCAACTTGGTCATTGGCACCCTTCATCTTTCCTCAGCAAGCTTCGACAATAAGTGACCGACCCGCTCGTTGTGGCCCACATCTAATCTGGTTCTTGGCCAGCTCCGTTGAAAACACAATTTTAGTGTTTTGATGATAACAACTATATAACAATGCTACTAATGTGTTTATTGAGTGATTTTAGATCAAGTTGCTATATGATGGTGCAAGTGATGGGATCTATAAACAAATCGAATTATATAATGGATGGAAAAATGATTATTGAAAAAAAGCAAAGCCAAGACTTGAAGTTGGATCAACAAGTCAAAAGATTTAATTTAACCAACCACATCACAAACAAACTTGTTCAAAAGTAAGCTTTAAAGTTACTTATTGGACAAAGAAAATTACTGATGTAAAAAAGGGCAAGAGTGTGAATCGAACCCTGGTTGCTGTTGCAAATCAACGCACCACCCAACCAACCATGCTACAAGTGCAAGTGTTAATAAGTGGTTAGCTCATTTTATTATTCCAGAGGGAAGCAGAATTAAATAGTTGAAAAAATGGACAAGATGGGATTCGATCCCTGGTCACAAGGAAGAAATTCCATTGCCTGACCAATTAACCAACATCCACATTCATGAAAAGGCGGTTAGTGTGTTCTATTATCTAGTAAAAAGAGAAAAATTAAAGAATTGAAAAACGGCTGAAGTGGGACTCAAACCCAAGCGTATGAAGGAGAAATGCACATGACCCTACCACTACACCAGACACGCTTTTGAATTCAAGGCTGCTAAAAGATGTAATGATCGTTAAAAATGAATAGTTCAATTACCCGTTCAAGTCTCTTCTTCAAGCGTTGCGAAGTTTCAATGAATGCATCTCTTCCAAACCGAATTGCTGAATGGTTGCTCCTGTTCAATAGCATCTTATCACTCCTATATAAGCCTCCCACCATTACAAAAGCAAACACACGATCCTATGCTCTAAATCTACTCTTATTTTGCTTCCAAAAGTCCTAAACTCTATATTCATTCTAAATGCAAATTTAGACCAGCCCTCTTTCGCTCAACATCATTCAAGTCTGATCTTAATTCACATCATAACCTCTGCACACTCACTCTACATCGTTCTAAGGGTTATTGAAGTTCGTACTACAGTGCGACTGCTTAGTGTATTGAAGACATAATATATAATCAAGTTATTTTTTTTGTAAAAGAAAAGATTGAAGTACTATTGCGAAACTCAGGCAGTTAGAGTTGACATCCTGTTTGGCTACTTGGGCAAGTGTACTAAAATCTCGTTCTGCCGCTCAGGTGCCTATTTTTCGGGCGAAGTGAGGGTGTTTGTTAGCTAATTCCAAAAGGAGTCTGGGACTGGACGTAGGATTGGAGGTCCGAACCAATATAAAAACTCTGGTGTGATTGCTTCTTGCTTTACTTTACTATTTATTCCCACTGCTATTATATTTATATTTTTGTTGTTGTGATTTCTACGCTTCAATTCCGTATCTATATATTTAACCATCATCGATCTAGTGCATAGTGACTATCACTACGGACTAACAAGTGGTATTAGAGCCTAGAATTCTATCGATCATCACAACATCATAGAATAATGGCTAGAAAAAGATCCGGTCGAAATACAACAAGCGAAAACCTTGGTACTGTCAAAGGCGCCACTAAAGATTACTGCAAAAAGGTACTTTCTGGTTTACAAAGTTCAGTAAAAGATAATAATGAATTAGTTAGTATAAGTGATAAGATCTCAGAACTTAATTTTATTATTTTAGAAAAGATGAAATCTATCGAACTTGAAAATGAGAAATTGAAAAATGAGAAATTAAATTTAGAAAATCAACTTGGTATTTTGAAAAATAATTTTATAGCCCTTGAAGATTTTCTAGATGAACAAAACACCTTATTTGAAAAAGAGAGAGAAAATTTTTTAGAAGAAATTTTTGATTTGAAAATACAAAATGGTTTATTACAATCCTCTTTAGATAATTCAAAATCTTGATTTTTTACTCGAAAATGAAAACTGTACATTAAAAAATGAAAATTCTGAATTTAATAAAGAGATTGATATTTTGAAAAATAGTAATACTTCTTTTGAAAATAATAATTATGACTTTAAATCTAAATTTGAAAAACTTAAAAATGAAGAAATAAAATTTAACAAAGATCAAAACAATTTAAACATGATTTTATATAGTTCTAGACCTATATCTGACAAAAGTGGTTTAGGATATAATAAAACTAATCGTAGAGATAGTACTAGATACGCTATCATGTATAGTAAAAATATTAATGCTAGTACTAGATTTTGAGTGAAATTTAAATCTAATTTTTATAGAAATTCAAGTACTTCTATGACCAATAATGTTTATAATTTGTCGAGAAGTACAAAATCATTGATAGGAAATACGAATAATAACTTTCTAAGTATTAGGGTTCTCGTTGATTTGAAAAGCAGAGAAAAATGCGTTGATAATTATTTTGATACAGTGGCTAAAAATGAAAATTATATTTTCAAAGGTTCCACCAAACCCTCTTAGGTATGGTTACCTTTGACCTAACCCCCGGGATCCTAAAACGTAGGAAGTGGCAACCAAAATATAGAATTCATTTTTTTTACAGGTACCCAAGAAAGACAAAAGGATGAGATGGATTTCGAATAACAAATGTTCCGTACATATGATGGAGAATGAGCATTTATGGATAATGTAACTACGACAAATTTGGTATATGTAACAACCCGCCTTTTCGATCCTCAGAAGTCGACACTAATGCATCCACGGTATTCACGTGCCGAACATTCAAGTGCCAGAAAGTCAAATTGTTGGGATGAAAGAAACGAAAAGACAGAACATAATCTCACAACGTAACGAGTAATTTATAATATATAAATGAACTTTACAAAAAGAATCTTTTTATATACATATACATTAATTAGAGTAATTGACCTATCATCAACTTGGATGGTTATAACACCATGTCCTTACAATTACTGATAAATATAGACAAGAACAAACAACAGAAGATAAAATACAGAAATACGTCTTGGAGAATCCAGCTTGTCTGCTAAAGCTCCAAAGCGTCCAGCTAAATCTGGAAAATGTACTCAGGCTGACCCAAGCATTATAAGAAATTTAACGTCCAGATCAATTTGGTAAAACCAACGATCAAATGGATTCTTATATCTTATAAAATCTTTCAAAATAAATGGTATCTCGTAAGACCACGCCGCACATAAACACGGATGGGTTTTTACCATACGTTAACCAAATCATTTTATAGAAAATCTAGTGATAATATAATAATGTCTAGGATTTAAAATAAATTATTGAATCATAGCCGAAATTGTTACATTAATTAAATTCCAGCATAATGGGTATACAACTAAGTCCTCAAAGGTACGTATTGAAGAATGAATTCCATATAATGACAAGGATACTGGGGTACCACCAACCAAAGTACACCTCTAAAAAATGTACTAAGGGCCTCACATGGACCCCCTGCAAATTAGGACCAATCTATCCCTTACTGGATAGTACTGAATATTTCATCACCCCGATTGCTTTGCAAACTTTCCCGAGAGCTCTCATACACAACAAAATCCATAAATGTATATATCTAGAAGGATGATGACAATACCCTAATGGATGCAACACACATAGCTCTAAAGCACATCCTCTGTTTTTGTCACTCCTATTTGATGAGGCTTAAAGGCTTCGTTTTACATTTTCATATAGCAATCCCACTTGGAATGATACTACCCTCCAAGCAGTAATGCAGTGCCAGCATTCGTCTATACAAGTTGTTCAGGATATGAACAAACCGAAGACACTGCTTCTACTGCATCCATTTTGGAATCACCCTCAAGACTAGTAGCAAGTAGCTTTTGCACTTCAAAAAACTCCATCTTCACTTTAATCATCTTCAAGATGCTTCCAAATCGAACGCTTGACTTGGTTTGAAGTGGTTTTCGGATAATTCATACTTATCTGATCCCGATCTCTTCGATCCAACATTCGATAAGCCTGGTAAACTCAATTCCTGTTCTTTTGGAAATATACAGACAATACATAAGAGCGGAGACCACCTCCTAACCGTTTAAATGGACGAATTTCCTTATCATTTGTTCTAGAAGAACACAAGAGTTTATACGCACAGTATAGCATCCTCGAGGATAACTATACCATATAATTCTCGTGTTTTCTCCTAGATATCTCCAGAGTTAAAAATTATTCCAGGTTTGATAGTCGGTTATTTAACTAACAAATAAACAAACAATCAAACATAGATTTAATTCTATGTGAGATCCACTAAGCCTCTATTAATTTATTTTCTACTAATTAAATCTCTTTAAAATTATTTGAATTGAAATACCTTCACAAAAGATATTTTTACAAACCCTTTATACTCTTTTAAATACTGCGAAAGACATTAATATACTTATCTCACCATTATACGTATATTATAGACATTATACTTTCAATTATTAAAAAATATATCATGTACTTATCTCAACGGTATAAGTATATTTACAAAACTTAAGGAAGGTTTCCTCTTTTCCAAATTTATATCTAAATGGGCCAAAACAAATATCGTATATAACATTTCTTATTATAAACCAAACTACTATCCTTTGGTGTTAAGTATGAAAATAATGTTTCCATACCACCATAATTAAGAAGGACTAATTTTCAAAACAAATTCCATTCCTTTATAAAATTTCCATTTCTATAAGCCCATATCATATTTACAGTTCCTTATATAAATCTCCAAATTAATTTACAGGACTTCTTTTATGAATCTCTAAAATGATTTATAAAATCCCATTCTATTTATAAAACTCTTTTATAAATCTTCCTTTATAACTCTTTATAAAAATCCTTTATAAAATATCATTTACCAAATATCATTTGAAAATCTCCTTTAAATAAATCCTTTTATTAAGTAAAATCCCTTTTATGAACAGATTATTATTTATAAATACCTTTATTTAATTAATTGGTTTCCTTTAAACATCATAATTAAATAATTAACTAACTTTAAAACCTCTTTAATAAATAATTAACTAACTTACTTTAAAACATCATTTATAAACACTTAACCTCAAATTGTTATAAAATTTAAGTTATTTTACATCCATAACTTTACAAATTTGGAAAGAGGCTTAACGAGCACAATGGTACTAAATCAACTTACCATTTGATTCAATTTAACTTTTCAAGTCACATAACTGGTTTTTACATAAGTAAGCATATATGTAAATAAAATGTATTAGCAATCACTAGCCAATCCATCACTTATCCAATATTTATTAATCCATATATTAATTAACTAGCCTATGAGTAAATGTTCAAATAAATATAATAGCAAAACATAGATTTATTCTACTAAATAGATGTCATCAATAATCTATTCAATTTAATTATAGCAGAATGGTGTTTTATTCTACTATACAGATGTCCAAAATAATACATTCCATTTAATTATAGCAAAATAGTGATTTATTCTGCTAAACAGATGTCCAAAATAATATATTCCATTTAAATTTAACCGAATGGTGTTAAGTATAAAATGAAGTATCATCCATATACTTAATTTATCATGACACGTTTATCGAAATTAACTCTCTTATATTTATCACATTTTCGACATTTCAACTTCTCTATCCCTCGTCTAGAAACAGGTTCTAGATCGCACAGATAGAGGAAGGTTTACTCATCGACTTTTAGTGCTTAATACAAGAAAACTTACTTTTAATAAAAAAATTCAACGTTTTAGTATAACTTATTCATGTTTGTTTGGCTACTTAATGGTGCAAACAAAGAGAATCCCTTGTATTTAAACTATTCTTTGTAAAAGAAAGCTACTTTTTAAACAAATCGATCCTTGGAAATAGAATAATTAAAAATAAAACCTTTATATAATAATAATTAATCTTACTTAAACCCTAATTAAATCTTAACATAATTAATAATTACCATGCCTGATTAATAATTAATTAATAAATAAACCTTAATTAATTAACAGTTACTTAATAATTAAACTTTACTTAAATAATAATTAATTAAATAATTAACCTTCACTTAATTAATAATTAATTAACCCTTACTTAATTAACTAATTATAATTATCTTACTTAATTAAATTAAGTTCTATACTTATTATATGTTTGAAATACCTTCCAAAAATGTTTAGTGTAAAAATACTTTTAGTTTTTTGAAAAAAGTGTTCGCTTTACGAACTGCATCCATAACGACTATCGCTATGGATACCATAACTTTAAACTAGTTTTACATGTCTAATACCCTTCAAGACCTTACCTTTTTGTTTAACTTACTTAAAATCTTTGTATAAGGATTTGGAAAAACTAAAAGTCACTTTTAAAACTTATAAACTTTTTCTAAAAACACACAAGAAAAACAAGTTTAAAACAAAGGATCTCGATGTCACAACAACCACAAATCAAGTGCTAACTTTCCTTTAGCTTACATTATTCATACATAGGCTCATACATCCAAAACACACGCCATAAGCAACATACAGAAGTAAAAAAAAATCATACTTGCAACTAAAGCTTACCTTTTACTTCACTTTCCAAGTCTATACAACCATCACAAATAAGCACATATGTGTACATTAAATCAACATCATTTTCACCCAAACAACCAAAAAAATTGCAACAAGTTAAGCAACAAAATAAAATTAAAACTTGATTAAAAGTGTGAGCTTTTACTACCAAAATCTCATGAAAACAACCCAAACTATCACCACGCTCTTAACCGACACTAGAACTTGGTTTCTCTTTATAAAAGTTGGATTTTTGGAAGCTTTAAGGGGCCTAGATTGTTCGGCCTAAGGGAGATGTGGCTCGACCCTGATGATTTTGAGGAGGCCTTGGCTTGTTTTCTAGATGCTAAGTGAAGTAGAGGGTAAAAATATGGGTTTTTGTTTTGAAAGGATTTAAATGGAAAATGAAGGATCTTTAGTTTAGAAAATTTTGGAAGCCATTAAAATGAAAACTGGAGTTTTGGAAGGAAGGAGTAAAATTTTGAAAATAAGAAAATGAAATGAAATGAGAGTTGGAAAAGAAAGAAATTGTTTTTATATAAAATGGAGTAAGAGAATTACTAAAATACCCTTAGGACACTTACCCTCCACATACTTTGTGACACATCATCACCACCTCCTTCCTTCCTACCTTGTTGCTCATGCAACCATCATGGTCCCCCTTCATCACATCGCCACCATATCACATCATCACTCTTATGAAAGTATGTTAGTTAATAGAATGACCCTTGTACCTAAATTAACTTTTACACTTAAAGGAATCATCTCCTTTCACATCTATCATTTCTTATTTGAAATTTAAATATAATTTACATTTTTAAATCCTTATTATTATTATTTATATATTTCAAAATAAAATGTTTAAAATATATAAGTGTTGTTTTATATATTCTATTATACACAACGTTCCCGACAACTTTTAAACAATGAAAAATTGAAAATCCGAAAAATGATTTATGGTCACATTTTCTGTTTTTTGTCGAACTGCCTATTTTAGTTAAAAAAATTCAAAAATGAATTTTCTACCATCGGTTATAAATTAAAAGAGGGTTATTTAATATTTAAACCATTAATTGAATATTTAAAATTATTAAATATTCACAAATCAAAGTTGTAAAATTCCGGGTCTTTACAGTATATCTAACTCATTTTTTACTTTTTCTTTTAAATAAGTAGTTTGATGTTGGTATTTTTTAATTTTAGAGTATTACAGAGTAATATTTTTGACTAAATTCTCTAAACTAATGTACGATCCAAAACCTTTGATGATTTTTAACCTTTTTGCTAATTGACAAAAGAGGAGAAAATTGAGCATATTAATTAATGAAGCAAATATTAAGGTGGAGCAATATAATATTATTTTAGAAAGTCATATAGTTGTCATCATCAAAAAGGGAGAGAATGTTGAAAACATGATTTTTAGTGTTTTGATGATAACTACTGTATGACAATGCTACTAATGTGTTTATTGAGTGATTTCAGATCAAGTAGTTATATGATAGTGCAAGTGACGAGATCTATAAACAAATAAAATTATATAATGGATGGAAAAATGAATATTGAAAAGAAGGCAAAGCCAAGACTTGAACTTAGATCAACAAGTCAAAAGATTTCATTAAACAACCACACCACAAACAAACTTGTTCAAAAGCAGGCTTCAAAGTTACTTATTGGGTAAAGAAAATTAGTGTTGTAAAAAAGGGCAAGAGTGGGAATCGAACCCGGGTTGCTGTTGCAAATCAATGCACCACCCAACCAACCATGCTATAACCACAAGTATTGATAAGTGGTTAGCACGCACATTTTCTTGTTCCGGAGGGAAGTGGAATTAAATAGTTGAAACAACAGACAAGATGGGATTCGATCCCTGTTCATAAGGAAGAAATGCCATTGCCTGACCAATTAACCAACAACTACATTCATGAAAAGGTGGTTAGCGTTTTTCTATTATTTAGTAAAAAGTGGAAATTTAAAGAATTGAAAAACGACTAAAGTAGGACTCGAACCTAAGCATATCAAGTTGAAATGCGCACGACCCTACCACTATACCAGACACGCTTTTGAATTGAAGGCCACTAAAAGATGTAAATGATCATTAAAAACGAATAGTTCAAGTACCCGTTCAAGTCTCTTCTTTAAGCATTGTGAAATTTCAATGGATGCATCTCTTCCAAACTGAACTGCTGAATGGTTGCTCTTGTTCAGTGGCATCTTATCACTTCTATATAAGCCTCCTACCATCCCAAAAGCATACATACAGCCCTATGCTCAAAACTACTCTCATATTGATTTCAAAAGTCCTAAACTCTATATTCATTCTAAAAGAAAATTTAGACCAACGCTCTTTCACTCCACATCATTCAAGTCTGATCTTAACTCACTTCCTAATCTCTGCACACTCACTCTGCATCGTTTTAAGGGTTATTGAAGTTTGTAATACAATGCGACTACTTAGTGTATTGAAGACAAAATATATAGTGAAGTTATTTATTTGTAAAAGAAAAAATTAAAGTCCTATACGGAGTCCTCAGGCAGTCAGTGTTAAAGTCTCATTTGGCTGCTCGGGCAAGTGTACTAGCTAAGGTGCCTATTCCTCCGGGTGAAGTGAGGATGTTTGTTAGTTAATTCCAGAAGGATTCTTGGACCGAACATAGGACTGGAGGTCCGAACTAGTATAAAAACTCTGGTGTGATTGCTTCTTTCTTTAATTTACTATTTATTCCTACTGCTATTATATTTATATTGATGCTGCTGTGATTACTACGCTTCAATTCTGTATCTATATATTTGGCCATTATCAATCCATTGCATAGTGACTATTGATCGACGCTACATGACTAACAAGCTCATCTACTCAGCATCATTTTAAGCCTACTGTCGATCGACGCACTTCAAGATGGCTTCAACAACCAATTCATTAGGCAAGATCGGCTTAACTTGACCCGCCATTGGCCCATAGCTTATCCCGTTATCTTACAACCAGCCAAGCACATCCTTGCAACTTCATAACACCCTATATTTTGGAGTGCCATAATATAGAAAATTAAATAAATAAATGATTAACCAAGTTAAAGTATGAGTAAAAAAAAGACAAGTAAATTAAAGAAGGGTGAATGAATAAAGGAAGATGAGTTAGGGATTTATTAAGATTAGGCCGGAATGAGATTTTAGCCCAAAGCCAAATTATTAACTCCCTACATTCCAACTCTCCATTCATTTCCTCATCATTCCACAAAACTAAAGAAGGTAAACGAAGTGAAAGAGAAGGGGAAATTAAAGGCTAGAAGATCATGTTTTCAACTTTAATGGAAAAAGGAAGATTTAAGCAAGGTTTTCATAATCAAGGTGAGTGAAAACATTCCATAAAACCTATCCTAACTCATTTGGGTTCGGATTTGATTGTGTGTAAATATTTTTGGTGATGTTGAACATGTTTGAATGATTAAACAATCTTTAGTTATGTTTAGAAATTTAAATGAAGTGAATTTGTTCATTTTTTAGGCTAAAACAAGACTAAATCATGTTTAAATGCTACAAGAATTTTATATGATGTTTATAAGGATTAAATAAAGATGGATTCTTATGAATTTTCTATATTGAGAAAATGGTTAATTTCGAGTAAATTGATTATTAAAATAATAAAAGTAGGTATTTTGACCTGAAATTTAAGATAAGGTAAAATACGCAAAATCCGATGTTTGGTGAATTTTGGAATTTTCCATTAATTTTCTATTTTATATGAATTAATTGGCTGAGAAAAGGAATAATTAATTAATGAAAATTAATTAATGAATGAGAATGTAATTAGCAAATTCTGAAAAGGGAAGTGTAAAAGAAGAGGATTAGCTAATAGGAATTTGACATCAAATGGGATTTGATGTAAAATAACTAATTAGTAAGGTAACAAAATAGTTTTTATTTTAATATGAGTATGCTATCTTAACATGTAATTGCTACTTAGTAAATCAACCCACGACAAATTTCAACATCCTAAAGGTGTTAACATGTGACAACTTTCAACACATAAAAACTATTAACCTGCGCCAGCTATCAACTCCTGATGGCTATTAGCATGCGACAAATTTCAACGCTCGATAGCTATTTAGATTGTCAACCCACGATAACATCTATTTTATCTATTAGCGATAGCTTTGGGTAACTCATGATGCGATGGATCTTTGTAGTTCAACCCATGATAGCCTAAGGATGATCAACCCACGATAGCCGATGAAAGCTATCGACATGCGATGGCTAGGGCTACCTTAACATGTGATCACCCTATGAGGCTTAGCATGCAACGACCTTGTAATGTTGATTTGAGATAATGAACTAAATTAAGGAAAGAAGGCTAAATGCAAGTGGTAGTTAATCCTAAGTGTGAAATGGCTTAGGAAACAATAAGTTAATAAAGAATAACTTAAGAATGAAGAAGGGACTAAGCTTGATTAAGCTATATGATGATAAATTGAACTATTTCTATAAATGTAAACACAAATCAAAGGCCTTAGTGGCAATCGAATGGCTAAACTTGACATTGTATTTGATGAAATGCCCGAGTGGCTACTTGATGTCAAATCCACGACATTATAATTGGTATCGTTGATGGACGACCTCTGTGGAAAAACCATGTCTATTCACGACAAAAATACAGAAATGAAGGGGTAATGCTTGTGTAGGATCCAAATATCTATTCACAACGATTAAGAAAGAACGAAGGGGTAAGGATTGTGTAGCATCCAATTGCCTATTCACGATGATTAAGCAAGCATGAAGTGGTAAGGCTTGTGTACCATCCGATTGTCCATTCAAAAAAAGTACTAGAATGATGATGTAAGCCCTTTGTGGCAGCCAAATTATCTGTTGATAATAAAATGGAGACACAATCCTCATGAATAACCTATAAGTGTTAAACTGAACTAATAAAGTTAGGCCAGTGTGGCAATTTAAAATAAGACTATGAAAGTTAGTCATGCATGTATGAAAGAAATCTCGTACTTATGATGAACTGATGATTATGCTTGTTTGTATGATAAGCCGTATATTGCTATGATGATAAAGTGAGGGAAAATCTATTCCACGTTAGCTGCGTGGTCTCAGTATAGATGATGAAGGTAAATATTTTACTCATACTAGACTTTATGTATGACCCGTGTTTTTATTATTTCCCATAAATTCATGGGTACTCATTCAAATAGGCCGAGTTTATAGATTAGATAACAATCCCTTGAAGGACGAATATAGACTCCAAAGATGAAGTAGGAGGCTTGCTAGTCAATAAACATTATTTTAAAATTCCCATATGTAATACCATAATTATAACTGGTTATGTATTATGTTGCCATCTTCGTATATCGGACATAATACTACTCTGATTTTCTTATTGTATGCAACCTTGCACAGGAAAAATTCGGGAAAAATGATGTAATGAATTTTGTAAACCAAATTGATGCAACGAAAAAGATATTTAGCTGCTTTGTTTACTTATATTGTGCAAAATAATATTAAACTTATTTTGTTGCTAGAAAATGATTCTGGTGATGGCTGCAGCATAATCAATGTCTATTTTTGGGTCTCGAAGTGGGGGATGTTACAACATGGTATCAGAGCTTAGGATAGGGAACACTTAAGTAAAATGGAGCTAAGTAGGAACTTATTAATAGAAAATAAACACCTTAGGGAGGGTATATGCTATATGTAACGTACTTATATTTTGATATAAATATATAGGAGAGTATATCAGCCGCCCTATGATTGATTTCACTCCCTTTACTTTCATTTCTTACGAACCCTTGCTTATACAGAAGGAAAAATGGACTGACGTAACCGACATTGGACTATAGAAAGTATGACAACGAATCTTAGTAGAGGAGATGACAGTATGTAAACCAACGACTAAGGATGGGAGACAGACTCAAGGTTCGTACTGAAGCCAATACTCAAGTGTCTGCCTCAGCTGTTGAGAATATGGATATGAACGCACTCTTTTAATAGTTGTTAGTAAACTTGGCGTAGCAGCAAGCGCTACTGCAGGCCTAGAATGTACTATGGGGCTTATTGCAGCTAGTTGGAGAGGACTTTACTAAGATGAATATGGATTTCCAAAATTTGGGAGTAGAGATGTTTGATGGAACGAAACATGCATTGGAGGCAAGTGATTGGTTGGTGATGTGTGAAAAAATTTATGAGGACTTTGAACCGATGATGCTTAAAAGGTGAAGCTTGTATTTAGACAGTTCAAGAGGCTGGAAAGTGTCTAGTGGTGAACAGTGAGAGCTGAGATTCCCGAACAAGAAATTACTTGGGGAAGATTTAAGGAGATGTTTGTGGAGCAATATGTACCTAGCTCAAAGTTACTTGCAATGTTTCAAGAATTTGTAGTGTTGCAACAATGGAGTTTAATCGTGCCTGAGTATGTGCAGAAGTTGTATGCACTGTCCAAGTATAGGGTAGATCTAATTAGGACTCCGAGGAATAATTAGAGAAATTTATCTTGGGATTGAGGCACGGGCTAAGCGATATGACAATGGCTTATCTTACACTTTCGTTCAATAAAGTGGTAAATATGGCTAGGAGGTATGAGTTGATGTATACCGAGAGATAAGGTGTGGGCAAAAGACTTAAGCTGCTAAGAAGAAGAAGTTCACTTATTATCAAAAAGGCAAGAAAGGCCAATAGCCGAAGTAAAAGGCTCAGGGAAGTGGAGAATGGAAGGATGTTGTTGACGTGACCTACTTTAATTGTAAGCAGAGGGGGAACTATGCAAACAAGTGTCTAGAGCTAGTTCGAGCAGTGAAGGTTGAGTGTTTTGTTTGTGAAAAGCCCGAGCAGAAGAAGAAAGATCGTCTAGAGTTGAAGAGGTCAAAAGTTTTTGCCTTAGAAGGACCATCATTCAAATGGACCCCTGAGAAGAAAGGGAAGAGTGTGCTTGGAGGTATGATTTTGATTTTCATTATGTCAACTAGAGTTCTTTTTGATACTGATGCAACACACTCTTTCATTTCAAAAGATTTGTTTGATAGATTAGGATTAATACTACCTATTTGGTTATGTCATTGCGTGTGGTTAATTCGATCGGTGGGTATGCCACCCTCGAGTTAAGGTGAACTGACCTTGTATTTGATATGTGTAGTCACATGTTTGTTTGTAATACGTATATGTTTGGTTTCGTGAGATATGAAGTAACCCTGAATATGGATTGGTTGGTGTGGAATGATGCTAAAATTTATTGCATGGATAGAATAATTGCTTTGAGAAATCCTAGAAGTGGAGAGAGAATCATGATTGCTTTGGATGAGATAAAGGAGAAGCCGGACTTAAAGGTATGCCCTATAGAAGTTGATGATGAGGTTAGTAGAGTGTGAGTAGTCCAAGAATTCGCAGATGTGTTTGAACCTATAATGAGATTACCACTACGGAGGGCAATCGAATTTCGAATAGACTTGATGTCGGGGGTGCAACCTGTTAGTAGATCACATAGCAGAATGCCACCCAAAGAGATGGGAGAATTGAAGAAGAAACTACTGGAAATTGGGAAAAGTTTCATCAGGCTGAGTAGTTTGCCATGAAGAGCATTCTCGGTATTCGTATAGAAGTTGGATGGATCTTTATGAATGTGCATTGATTACTGAAAGCTGAATGAGTTGATAACGAAGAATCGTTATCCATTTCCCAGGATAGACGAATTGTTTGATCAGTTGAGTGGATCTCGGATGTTCTTGCTGCTAGACTTAGCAACGGGTTTCGATCAACTGGAGGTAGAAGAAGATAGTGTTCCATTGACCGGTGTTGAATGAGGTACGGTTCATATGAATGGTTAGTGAGGCCAGTTGGATTGACCAATGCCCCTGCATTCTTTGTTAATCTTATGAACCGAATCTTTTTCAATCAGTTGGATAGATTTGTGTTGGTCTTCATCGATGACATTTTGGTATACTCTAAGGATGAAAGAGATCATGAAGTCCATCTAGGATTGGTGTTGGTGGCGTTGAGACAACACAGGTTGAAGGCGAATTTTTCAAAGTGCCATTTTTAGAAACGAGAGGCTAAGTTTCTTGGGCACATGGTTTCAAAAAATGGATTAGTTGTGGATCCATCGAAGATAGAAATTATCAATGGTTAGAAGAGGCCAAATACGGTCATGGAGATGGGAAGTTTCTTTGGATTGGCTAGCTATTACGCAGATTCATCAAGGATTTCTCGCATATTGCAGTGCTCTTGACTAAGTTGACTAGGAATAACGATTTGTTCGTACGGACTGAAAAGTGCAAGGGATCATTCTAGGAGTTGAAGAAGTTATTGATGAATGCTCCAGTGTTGATTGTGTTTGAAGGGAATCAAGAGTTGGTAGTGTATACGGATGCTTCTGGAATAGGTTATGGGGCGATGCTGATGCAAAGAGGGCGAGTGATAGCTTATGCATCAAGGCAGTTGAGACCGCATAAAGTAAGATATCCAACTCATGACTTGGAGTTGACAGCGCTGGTTTTCGCCCTGAAGATCCGGAGACATTACTTGTTAGGAGAATGGTTCAAGTTGTATACAGACCACAAGTCCTTTAAGTACTTATTCTCTTAGAAGGAGTTGAACATAAGGCAACAGAGATGGTTGGAGTTTCTGGTGGCGTACGATACTCCATATATATTTTTTGCAGTGTTTATTTGCTACATATTCTTTTCTAAAGCGTTTGTTAAACGCTACTAAAAATTGTTAATTTTCTTTTGCAAATTTCCGAATTGTGGCACAGTTCCACTTTGTTTTGTTCACAATATATATTATTGTCTCTAAATAATCACCAAAGATAAAAAATACATTAATCGCATAACAAAACATGGTATCCATAACCATTTTGATATAAAAGTCATAAGATAATTATGTTATTCTATACAAATTTCTTGCTACATACAAAGACAATCATCAGATAAAATCACATTAGTCCAAGGTAGCAGATGAAACTCGATTCTTTTTTATCTCGGATTTCATATTCCATTGTTTTAGAGAAATTGCGAATGTAATGTACAATAAACAGCTCATTAATAGATGGATTTTTCCTAGGGATAAGATTATATATTTTTGAGTAAAGTTAAAATGTGAGCAATGTAGAGAAAAATACCTCTAGATCATAGAGAAAGAAATAAAACACAGTGAAGGTGTTACCTTTTATAACCCCAGAGGTCTTTCCATGATCAAGAGCTAACTTCAGTAGTGACTCGTTTGATACGTTCGTCGACTCCGCTTGCAGAAGAATAATATTTATCAAGTCGAAATATGCTTCAAACTTTATACAACATATAGAGATGAACATAACATCTACCGTTTAATTTTAGTTATTTCAATATATCTACCTGAGTATAGCTTTGTACACGTACACTTTGAGGATGTTATTTTAACGTCGTATTATCATTGATGTTACCATGTCTTTCTTTTAATTATATATTTGCGATCAAAAGTCCTTGTATTGTTGCTTTATTGTGTTAATCTTTAATTCTGTTCATATAAAAGCTTGCACTTTGAAAAGAGTTGGTGTCTACAACATTCAGTTATTTTTAAAATACGCAACTAACACTTTACAATATATTTGAACAAGCATACAACTAAAACTTGTCTAAATCTATTACAAGTAATCACAATTTTTTTTTTCATTTTAATTGCATATTTAACAGCTGAATATGGCTCGATATTAACATTATTTAAAGTACAATCATGCATATGAACTCGCACTGTAATCTCGTCCATCGGGTTTAAAACCAAGGCGATCTCAAGCATGCACATTACACTAAAATGACCAACTATTCATATGCAAAGTCTTGGTAACAAACCATCCCATGTGCATTTTGCTTTATTTCACTAACTCAATCTTCTTCCAACATAAGAATAAGGACTTGAAGACCCTTCCTTTTCAATGTAACTCAGCATAAATATGTATTGTATCTCGAATTGCTCTTTTATTTCTGTGTCAGTTGGCAGTATTCTTATTTCTAGAGTTCTAGTTGTACAATATTTCCAACTAAAGTTTTCAACCAAGGCATGTGCAAAATAGGATGTATCTGTTTCAAAACAGATAATCCCCTTGCACAAAATGTTTAAACTAGGAAAATATGAGTAATAAATTTCAACTTTAATGTTCATTCCTTTCTTCCCAAGCTGTGGCCGTAACAGGATCAAAGCCAGTCGGGCTCCATATGGAGTATCTGACACCTCAGAGGTTGTTTTGTGTCTTATTACTGAACTTGCGTATTATTTAATTCATTACCCGCTTCACTTTCTCAGGTAGCGGTCTGGCTTCTCCCCCACCATAAGAACTAAAAAACATAAGGCAGCCAATATATTAATTCCATTTAACTCCTCAAATCACTAAATTCAGTTAGAAAAAGAATATCGGTGAGGGTTAACAGTCAAGCATTCTACATGTAAAACTATTTTCAAACCGGTATGGGAATTAGATTAATGATTTAAAAATGCTAAAATTACCAATTGTTAAGGAAATCGGGCAAGATTTTATCATCCACTTCTAGAGGCATCAGGCCGGGGTGAGAACCAAAACGCGAATGGTAGCATACAGGGTTCGAGGAACCTGCGGTGAGATTAAGTAGTTCGGCTGCTTCTCCGCCGTAATATAAGTCGCCCATCTCAAATGAATCATCGTCCTTTCCATTTATTTCCATTTCCATTAGTCACCGCTCCTTTTGTTTCTCTCGCGTTTTCAATCTGAGCATCACGCGATTTGTGCCCTAGGGTGTCGAGGGTCTGCAAGTATTAGAGAAGGTCCTCTAACAATTAGCGATTATCTTGCCTACCAATTTTTATTTTACAAATAAGTAATTAATATAATGTTATTGTAAAATATATGTAGTACATGCATTCACAAACAAAACCCAAAAAGGGAAGAAAAAAAATATTTATTTCAAAAGCTCCAGTGAAATTCCATCGTAGTTAATTTGTTTTAAGATGAGGAATGACTACTGATAAAACATGCATTGTAGATCTATACTTGGCAATTAGTCTGCATATAGACTAAAAGGCTTATTATTCTGGTAAAGAAATTATTTCAAATAAAATGAACTGTATTGCTAAAGGCGTGTCATGAAATAATAACACACTACCTTGCTGCTTTTCCAGATGAAGTGAAAACAATGATAACAAAAGCTTTAACCTTAAGTATAGCATGCACCTACAGATAATTAGAAGCATAGTACTGAAATTAAGTCACAAGAAACATCAAGTGTCAGACTTTCAAAAACGATACTACAACATGAAAGCTTAAAACAAGAGTATACACAAATCAGAACACTTATATTCATATATTCAGAATACTTATATTCATATATTTAGAATATATGAATGCTTAAAACATATATTCGTTCAAGCTAAAACGTATATTCACAACACTTGAGTTTTCCTAACAAGGTTAAAGTCGAGGATCGACATGTTCAAAGTCAAACACAATATAATTTAGACATAATATGGATAGAACATGATAATGCAGTTGCCTTTCCAATTTAATGTTTCTTTGTTGCATATATCACTTACCACCAAAAGTGTTAGCATTATTCATATCTATGTTTAATAACAATTGTACACTACCCTACATTCTATCTCCTTACTGCAAGCTAAAAAAGTATTTAATAGATGATATACAAATGTGCATATGTTAAACTACTTAGTTAATAATCAGTTGCCATCTCTGGCTACATGTGTACACACACATATGACACACACACACACACACATAAAGGTTTAAATACAGGTATTTATATATAAATATTTATATGTGTACACACACATAAACTCTCACCATCTTGCTCAAAGTATTAACTAATAACTAGGTCCAGAACTATCCTTAGTTTATCTAATGATTTAGCTAATATCAATACAAATTCATACACATGTATATATAAATACACATATCCAGAGAAATATAGATAATTTACAGAGCTTAAACCTTATGCTTATAAGTTTGCTGCATATATGGATAGCTACATTAGATCAGTAAATATAATTGTATAAATTATCATACTTCCTTAACTTCCTCAAATTTAATAAGACCTTAACAAATTCATGCTTGAATGAGTCATATAATCACATAATATATATGTCGGCGTATACATGTATCTGTATACACAATAGGATGTGTGGGGTTTTTTTTGACAGATACTCAACAATCAGTAATAGAAATGGAGCACTTACTTAGAGCTGGATCAGGCCTCGACATAGAGCATCTCAACCAAGGTAGAAGATCATCAAAGCTAGAGCTGGTTCAGCAATCTCTCTCTGACCTGACCACTTTGCATTTCCGCATACAGGCTTTTCTCATCAAGCCATTACATCATCAATATCACACAGCCTATTCTCAGAACATGTTCAAGCAGATCATGTTACAGCACCATTATCCCTTCTTCTAGGCACGCTCAACCAATTAGTAGCCATTTGCAGCAAAAACTAGAAATGTACACATCAAATAGGCCAGCTAACATATCTCCTTCTTCAGTGCACACATCATTCCAAAATATGATAGGCTCTCTATTTGCTTCTGCTACTACATTAAATTATGGACTGCAGAGTACAACCTGTTCAAACTCTTTTCATACTAAAGGGGACTGCCTTAAGAACGAAGTGCTTCTCATACTTGCTGCTAAAAATAAACACGCATCATCAGCAACAGCCAGTCTTGCAGCACCTGCAATAACTCACATCCCACTTAATTATTGTTATACATATTATTATGTAAATAGACTTTCTTTTTTATTGCTAGGCCTAAATAGGCCTAGCCTAATTACCATAATAGGCTGCAAGCCCACTTTGTTTGCGCAGGTGAGATATACTCACCCGCTTGTGCAATGAGTACTCACATGCATATGCAGGTGAGGTATTTGTTGTGCCTTTTAGGCACAACAACTAATAAAAAACAAAATGTTACTGTGCCAAAAAGCACATCAACGACTTCAGTGCTGCTGTGTGCACCACCCAGCACATAACATTGACATTTTATTTATCTTACTCATAATAGAGCCAGTTAGAACCGGAGAAAAAAAATAAAAGAAGAGGAACAACAAGAAAAACAAAAAACTTGGAATAATAATCATAAGAAAACTACTAAACAAAGAAATATGTGTTTGTATCAAAATTGGGCACAACACTATTCGGAAGTCTTTGAAGAGATAAAGTGAAGAAATTAAATGGAAAAAGAGGAATTATCTAACAAAAATTCCAAATTTCAAAAATGAGAATAATTAAAATGCAAGGAGACACAAAAATTTAGAGTGGTTCGGCGTATTGCCTACGTCCACTATGAAGTAGTTTGCTTTATTGATCTTCCTTTGATGTTTACAATTGATTTCAGCAAATTACAGCGAATAACAATGATTTGCAACAATGAAATTCGTTGGTAGCAGCAGCCATGGAGTTCAGATCTGGATCTGGCGGAGTCCGGGCGTTGGAGATCTCAAAAAGGAAGAAAAACCTCTTTTCTGTTGGCTTTGGGGGTCTATTTATAGGTGTAGGAGGCTGATATTTCGCTCAGATCTCGGGAGAGCCTCTCTGGCACGTGACCAGACCCGCGCGCCCAAGCCCGTGAAGTTTCGGTCTGATCCGTGATAGATACGAACAGATTTCGTATCGATCAAGATTTCATCCAATGGAGTCGAAATTTGGCGCGGACATTCTTTAGCATGTACGTAGTCTTCTGTGAAAATTTCATAGCATTTGGACTTGTAGATTAGGAGATATGATCGATACGAAATGGAATTCCCGGTAAGCTGTTTCGTTCGACTCGCTTCCGTTCGACTAGGTGACGTGGCGCTTGAGTCTTTGGATCACTCTGTCCTTGATGTTGTTTTGAGCGAGTCGAAGTGTGTATTGATTGAGCGAGTCGAAGTGGAGCGTCCCGAGGGATTCGAACAGTGGCTTTGCCAATGGAGTCGAACTCGATGGAGTCGAACAGTGGTTCGAGCGGAGCGAGTCGAAGAAGGCATCTGATGGAGGTGCAGCAGAGCGAGTCGAAATAGTCACTTCTGATGGTTGTGAAGCGAGTCGAATCTGAGTGATTCGAAGTTGGCTTCTGATGGTTGCGAACGGAGCGAGTCGAAGTATGGCTCGAAGCGAAGAGAATCGAAGTATGGCTCGAAGCGAAACGAGTCGAAGTATGGCTCGAAGCGAAGCGAGTCGAAGTATGGCTCGAAGCGAAGCGAGTCGAAGTATGGCTCGAAGCGAAGCGAGTCGAAGTGTGCACTTCCAATGGATTCGAACTGGAGCGAGTCGAAGAAGGCTGTTCTTAACCAATTTTGTATCGTTCACAACTTGAGCATACGAACTCAGATTGACTTGAGATTTGGAACTTTGACTCTCATAGCTTAGGTTGTCACGTCATATCAATTTTAGCTCGATCCGGACTCGGACAAAATTCGTCGATATCCATAGTGAGCCTGTGTATAATTGATCTCTAGGACGGGCCGTCATTGGTTACTAGTCAATTCCTTGGTGTTATGGCCTTGCCAAAAGGCGGGATAACATTTGTCCCCTAAAGTACGTCTTGTGAAAACATGATGTGCTTTGAAGTGCTGCAATCTTCATTATGAATAGTTATCGACTTTTTGATAAAAGCTGTAATCTTCGACTGTTTTTCTTGATAATGTAAACTGTTGACTGTCAACTGCTGTACCCTGTATTGTTGCAACCGATTGTTGTATGCTAGCGATTAGCTGTTTGCTGTTGTAATCGTTATTAGATGAGCTTTTGATTCCTATAAATATGGAACATTGAATATTGGTCCGACATACATGCATATATGTTAACCCGACTCTCGTTGACGTTTGCACATTCACGAGTCGTTGTCAGTTTATTTTATATTGAATTCCGTATCGATCCTCTCCTGAACCAACGTGAAATTCATGGTAACAACGCTCGATGGTTGCTTTTCGAATGTTCCTTCGTAACGACCCTCTCCTGAATCGACGTGAAGGGTTGAAACATTGGAGATGATTTTTATCGAATTTAGGGATGCGAAATGAGCATTTCGAATCGATATAGATGGAGTCACTGGATACGAATAGGCAATTCATATCGATGGAGTTGGCCTCTGGAAGCAGTGATTTGATGGATTCGATCTGCACACGAGACGGAGTCGAAGGTGATCGATACGAAGTGTGGTCTCGTATCGATGGAGTCGAACTGGACAGGGGACGGAGTCGAAGGTGAGACGGAGTCGAAATGATTGCTTGTTTTGCTGCACCGGAGACGGAGTCGAAGACAAGCAATACGAAGGGGAGCTTCGCATCGACGCACTGGAGAGGGAGTCGAAACGCGTGTTCGAATCCACCGGGATACAAATCGTTTATTCCTTTTGCTTTCGAGTCCATATAAATACTTTGTACTTAGCCGTTTTTCCACTTTTTACCTTTCGCTTTCCTTCCTTGCCTTCGTATCGCTCAGAAACTCGAGAAGAAAGAAGAAACATTCTTGCCTTCGAACTGATTCATACCTTCGATCATTTGAACTAACTGACAGATCTAGGTAATCCAATAAGTGAATCCACGCGTAAACGATGAGACTCGGGTTTTTAACACCAAATCAATCAGAGTTGTGATCGATCGAAAATTCCTTGGCCTCAGCTTCGCGTCGATCTGGAGTAGGGGTTTCGAGATGATGAGGCGGAGGCCTTCGTATCAATCGATGGTGGAGCTTCGCATCGAATCGAATGCTTTGAATACGTGGATCGATACGAAGGGGTTGCGTCTGATCGACTCGAAATGATGGCCTTAGATTGAGTCGAAGTGGAGTGCCACTACGCCATAGATTGCATACTGCAACACCCAAGAAGTGATGTAGTAAGTGCCAAAAAATGTTGCTGTAGGCTAAAAAAGGGCAAAGGCAACACTTTCTCGGTGATGCATTTTGCCGCGTTGCCGCAGACCTCAAAGGCAACATTTTGACTATCTAAGGCAACATAAGAAATATTGTTGCAATAGAACCCTATTTGGGTCTATAGCAACATCCATAGGTGTCTGTACCAACATTCCAAAATGTTGCTATAGATATTAACTTTCTGAATTTGTGGGGCCCACAATGTAGAGCATATTTGATTTTTTAATAGAAATAAATATTTATTTAATAAAATGCTATTGCACAGAATTTGATATTCAAACAGTAATTTATTTAAATAAAAATTTTATTTTAACATTTAAAATAGTACAAATTCCTGACTCCACTATTTTACAATTCAATGATAAATAACACTGATATTCACATATACAGATATTCCTCACTACATCACTCAGTTCACTCATTACATATGCAGTTTCAACACAGAATTTGAATGGTACAAATTTTGAATGGTACAAATTCTGACTCTCACTATAACTGTACAATTTCTGAATACATCACAATTCGATTTTACAGTAACAACCTCACTACATCACTCAATCACTCGTCTGCATTGTCCAGCTTCAGTGTTCGTCTTGTCTCTTGTGTACCTGTATAATTGACAATCTACAGCAGTAATCTGAACAGAAACAAATTTAATTTGCAAAAATATAAAATTTGTTTTTAAAGCTGTCTCAGATATATGGGTTAAACGTCATCATCTTTGATTGTGTAGTATCTGTGCATATCAGTATTCATATCAGGGACAGGGAATTACGAGTGGCTGCAGTACACACGTATGCACGTGTGCACTGCCTCGCCAACTCGAGTGCACAAGGTCAAATCAAAATTAGATTCAACACAAGTGCCAATAGAATCGATCAAAATTCAAAGTGTAACTGCAACAAAAGCCACCAAGTAAGCAAGCATGGATCAGAATACCAAATGAACAACAAGGAAATCAAGCAGGCAGTTCACAATGCTAAATGACCACAGAATATACATGATGCCCCCAGACCAGGTCACAACAGTATGGAAGGCAAAAATACAGAAACAACCACAAAGCATGAATGCAGTGACAAAGTGATACAAGAACCAGGTGACTACAAGAACCAATGATCAAGGCAGTAGACAAAGAAAAATGATCAAGCTACAATATACAGAACTACAAGTAGATGCAAGCTAACTGGGATATGAATAACTACAGCATGCAGTGGCAACAAGCATTTTGGAAATAACCAGTGTCATCTATATGGAAGCAAGGCTACAAGATATGATAGTGAAGACTCAACAAATATCACAGACTACAAGTGAACACATGAACACAGCAGTGCAACAATATCAACAAACTGCTTCACAGTACAACTGAATGGAATGTGATAAAACAATGTAGTACAGGTCAGTGAAAATGGTCAGAGAATACATCTACATACAGTTACGCCAACACAACAACAATGAAGTACAACAACTACAAGACCGAACTCAAAACAACAATACAAACATTATCACAACAGGTAAATCAACCAAACAAGGTCATAATGAAAAGATAACAAATGCAATGATCAGATACACATGCTAAAGTGAAGCACAACAGTGAAATGATAATGTAGCAATATCAAAATTCAAGTTGGAAATACTTAGATTAACAGTGATCAAGACGCGGCCAGGATGTCACAAAACAAGTATGCAGAGTAGTCAGAAGTCAGGTGATCAGAGAAGTCACAGTGAAGTCAACGAGAAGAAAAATATCAAAGCCGTATGTTTTTTTGAAAATGTCAGATTTAAAAATTAGGAGAGATTCGACTTTTCAAACAGAGGAACGCACGTTCAAAATTGAAGCCGTGTGCATAAAGAATTTCCAAAAATATCAAAGATTAAATCAGGAAAGTTTCAAACAGAACACGTAAATCAAATCAGACGCTTATATAAAGGATCCAAAATCATCATTGACGAGGTGTGGTGAAAATCAGAGAAAACCCAATCATCACCGACAACAATAAAGCAAAAGTATTCAAGTTCAAATCGAGAGAACAACAGAGAAATACATACCGAACCCAACAGTCGAGATCGCAAGCAATTTCTCACAGAAGCAAAAGCAAGGTCGAAGACCTAATTTCATAAGCAACGAAAAGAAGAAGCCGTAGCTTCAATTCCAGACTAAACGAAGACGTCAAGCCAAAGTCAAAGCAATTCGAGCAATCAATCAAGGAGAACGAAGGAGCAAGCTACCAGGAACGTTTCTCACACTAGATTCGATCAATCAGAGCATCAAAGCAACTGGAATCGCGTGCCCTAGTTTTCACAAAGAGGAACAAGAAAGAAAAATCGCGTGCCCTAATTTTCACACAGAGAGGAACGAGAAAGAAAAGTAAAGCGGGAAATGAAAATTGCTAAGGTGTGGATTGATGGTGTGGATTGATGGTCGAGATTTTGTTTTAAATGATGGTGTGGATCGCTGAGGTGTAAAATTTTGTTAATTTTTTTAATCTGAATATATTTATAGCTACTGCAACATTTTGTTGATATCAATGCTAACACATTGAAGTGAATGTTGCAATAGACAAAAATCAGCATAGCTATCGTTACATTGTAGCTAGCAACACCTTGTAATTTCGTTGCAATAGGCCATCTATGGCGTAGTGTGCCTTGGAACGAGTCGAAATGGAGTGCCTTGGAACGAGTCGAAATGGAGTGCCTTGGAATGAGTCGAAATGGAGTGCCCTGGAACGAGTCGAAATGCGCAGCCCTCTCGGATCGATTCGAACTGGAGGTTTTAATCGAGTTGAAGTGTTGCGCTCAGATCGATTCAAAATCCTTAAGCCCTTGATCGAGTCGAACTTGCACGCCAATCTTCTGACCGAGTCTAACTCGTATGCAAATGACCATGATCTATCGATGCGAACACGGCCCTTGCGAGCGATACGAATTGAATCATTAAATAATCTAAAACTTCCTGCACATTTGAACAATTGACTCCGACGAGCTTCAAACTTGCATAACTGGACTTAATCGTTTCACCGCATATCTGATTGCCTATCGAAGCTCGTCGATGAAACTAGAACTTATCAAAATGATAACAAATTTTAACTTGGAATGATAGTTAATAGCTAGACAGCACGGTTGTGACGGTCAGCGATGACGGTCCTTCCGACTGAATTCCGAAGTCTCATCGTTTTCATGTTTTCTTCAATCCTGTAGATCCTCTCAAGTGTTATACAATGCTGCACTGCACATTACACTCACACACTTTACACTGGGGGATGCACGAGCGTTATTGTCTGTTTAACAATGATTTTTCATAAGCTAGCTATTCACGGAATCCTCAAGTTCACACCAGCCGGAACTCCCAAGTTCTATTCCTCCAACCATAGAGATACCGGTTATTGAAGCCGAAGTTATAGAGCCAGCTTCGGACGAGCATCTAGGGGCTCGGTTTATTTGTAATCCAAAAGATTCTGTGCCGTCGGGTATCTCCGAAGTTATGCTAGGACGGATTTGTTTAAGGCATGGTCTGTCGCTTGACGACGTGTTACTACCTAGGCCAAATGACAGGCCACATGATCCCCCGGAGGGGTTTACTGCTTTCAACCGTCACGCTTGCACAGCGGGGACACTCCCTCCCTTCAATCAGTATATAAGGGAGATGTTATCATTCCTTGGAATAGCTCCATCCCAGCTACATCCCAACGGGTATGCTTTGTTGAATAGCACCTTCATTCTATTTATGGAGATCCTCTTTCGACCGCCGAAGCTGATCGAAATCAGATATTTATTTAACGTCAAGAGCCATGGAGATAGCCCTTCTTTCACCTTCCTGGAAGCGGTCAGAAACTGTCACATTGTAATGGGCTCCTGGGGAAGGCTAAGTTACTTCAAGACCGAATGGTTATACGTTCGGTGCCCCCCTGGGTTTCCTAGGCGATGGTTGGATAGACGTAAGTGCTTCAATCTTTCTCTTGAGTTATTGAGATAATAATAACCAATTTCAAAACTAATACACTTCTCTTCTTTTACAGCTGCGATCTCTCGACCTGACGGTGCATACTTCAGAGAGCTAGTTCGGATTCTTCAAGGGTTTCCGGGCGAAGAGAGGCATATCGACTTGGTTCTGTCTGATAGAAATTTGAGGACTGTCGGGCTGATAGAACGGAGGCAGAGCATACAGCTGGAAAGGACACATAGAGTAGTCCCGAAGAAACGGGTGAAGCGCAAAGCGCCTGCAGTCGTGATAGCCGAAGAAGTTGATCCAAAAAGAACGCCTACCGATACCGAGCTCCCAACTGGGTCTTCTGCCGATGTCCAGGATTCGGGAGGAAGAAGAAAAGGCAAGGCCGCTGCTCACAAATGCTCTAAATATGAGAGATTTAAATCCGTGGTTGTGTCCTTGCTCGTTCCGGGGATTAGAATTTCAGAGGCTCCTCCCCCGCAAGTAGAGAATCCCTTTGCAGGGCTTGCCGACATCCCGATTTCAGATTTTGTGTCGTCTCCACACGACGCCGGGATGGAGGAGCTTGATAGTGCTCTTGAACTGAGCGGGTCGCTTGCTATGAGTGCGGCCGACATTTTCGGTTGGTCGGGGGGTTGCACATGCATACACTTCACTGCAATACATGATTCACAACTGTACATCGTCCAACTTAGGAAATTACTAACTCTTTCTTCGTTTCTCATTTTCAGGTAGTATGTCTGGAAAAGGATCGATGCTCGGGAATCTCCGCTCGGCCCGAAAGGCTTCTTCTTACTACGATTCCCGCAGGAGGGACTCGGACAGAGATCGCGATCGCGAGTACTCTAACCAGGATAGGTACGGGCGTGATAGGGATAGGGAGTACAGACATCGGTCTAGATCGCGCTCTCCTCCTCCTAGACTTCCATCTCCACCTCCTATTATTGTTACACCCGCTAGAGCCTTCTCGTCACAGGCCATCTTCCCATACTTCTAGATCTGAGACCCATCTTCAGAGAGTCGAGACCGCGGCTCCCATAATTGCAGAGCAGGTCCCAGCTGATCCCACAGGAGAAGGGGCCCTTAAATTGGCTCAGATAAGGAAAGATTTCCCGAACATTTTCTTTGATGGCTATGTCTTCCCACCACACTTAAAAAGAATTCCATCAAGGGTGGAAGGCACGATGCACGACTATGTCCATGACATCTACATCCAGTACAGAGAGTGGGCAAAGGCCGCAGAGAAAGCTTCTAAGGTGGCCTTTGAGCGAGCCAAAGCGCTTGAGAAAATGGAGTCCGAATTTGCTCAAAGGGACCGGATCATTCAAGTGCTCACTGCTGAATCCGAGTCCTCTCGGAAATCTGAAATCGCGGCCACCAAAAAAGCTGATGAAGCGAATGTGGCCATGGAGAGGCTGAGGCAGACACATGTCGCCCTGGTGGAGGAGATGGGCCACCGGAACACTACAGTCACCGCCGAGCGGGATGCGGCGGTCAAGGAGCTCAATGAACTCAAGGCCAAATTTGCCGACATGGCCAAGGAAAGGGATGATGCAAACAGTGCAGCCCAGGAGGCGTGCGAGCAGACTATTCTGCTTAAGGGTGAGCGGGATGCAGCTGTGGCTAAAGTCCACAAGGTGGAGGCTGAGGTTGAGGAGAAAGTGAAGTCGGCCGAGTCCAGGCTAGAGGCTGACATCGAAGACCTTCTCGTTGTTTACAACGCTAACGTGCTGAGGCACAGGGGTCTAGCCCGGCTCGATGATTACCCAACGCATCTTTATAACACTTGGGGCCGACTGGTTGAGGAAGAGAAGGAGGCGCATCAGGGCGAGTCTGTAGATGAATTTGAACTCGAGAATCGCATTCTGACAAAAGATGAAAAGAAGATTCTTCACGAGTCAATGATTCTGCATGAGAAGGAAAGACTTGGCGCCCAGCACTTTGAAGTGGGAGAGGGTTCAGGGGTTGACCGCCATGAAGCAAGTCTCGAAGTTCCAGTGTCAACCCAACCCGAATCCTC
Source organism: Allium fistulosum (assembly GCA_030737815.1). Lineage (NCBI taxonomy): Eukaryota > Viridiplantae > Streptophyta > Magnoliopsida > Asparagales > Amaryllidaceae > Allium > Allium fistulosum. Next base: position 337,597,471 of record CM060904.1, on the reverse strand, counting down.
GTCTGCGGTTGATCCCCAAGCTGTTCCTGCTTACGATCCGGATCAGCCGCAGATGCCTCCGGCTACAGCGCAAGTGACTGAAGCTGTTCCGCCGCCGTCAAGTCAAACTGAGGAAGGTATTCTGAACATTCCAGATACCTTTCTTTGGTCGAAATCTTCGTCCGAGTTTAGTTCTAACAGTTCTCTTATTCTTTGTCCAGTGATTGATGTTGCACCAGCCATGCCTCCTGCTACTCAAGAATCATATCAAACGCAGGAGGCTATCGTGACCGAAGCAATCACTGTAAGTGCAGCTGCCCCACCCGACGATGCTCAAGGAAGCACACTTGTATTTGATGAGCAGTTGATGGAAGAACTCTTTCGCCGTCATGGCAATCCTTTAGCTGACCTATCATTCGTTATGGGCGGAGGAGTTCCTACCGCAAGCTCTTCGATGCCGACTACTGACGCTCCCAGCGAGGCTCGTTCGGGTACTGAAGAGGAAATCTTTGCACAAATTGCCGCTGAAATGGATGCCGCAACGCATGGTGGCAGTTTTGGAGGTGGGACGGCGGCACTTGGTCCAGCTCCGCTTAGAATGATATCGCATGGCGGTACATTTTATGACACTAGTGTCGCCATGCCATCTTCCACATTTGATCATATCCCTCCGACTCCACCCGCAGGGAGCATTCCTATCCACTCGAGTTCGGAGGAGGATGTTGACATAATGCCCTCGCCTGAAGACCAACCGCCGAAAAGCAAAGGCTCAAAGAGGAAAATTAGCGGTGGTTCCAGTGGGTCTACACTGAGGAGGAAGCCAAGGAAGAAGAAAGATTAAACATGCTTCCCCAGTTCATTTTGACTTGCATTTTGTTGGCCGTGTATAGATGCGGGTTCGGCCCCTGCTAGTAGGAATTTTTGGAAACTCGTACACGAACTTCTTTTATAAACAATAGAAATGAAACTTCTCGTTTTTGACTTCTTTTCTGTCATTGTGTATTTGCCTAAGTGTTATAATATCTGAAATGCACTTGTGAAGTTTCAGCTTCCGAATAAAGTTTGTTTATGTTCGCCAAGTTTGGGTACTGTGGACATGGTTTGCGACCGGGGAGCGAGTCGAATCTTTACGTCGCATTGTTTCAGTTGATGGTCGATGCTTAAGTCCTGCCCCCCAGTCTTGGGGATGAGTTGTAGAACTCAGTCAGCGGTTGCCTCCTGCTTGCATCATGTTGAATCTAGAACCACAGGACGGATGTTTGAGTCAAGTGGAGACCGAGTGGTCTTTTCACGTTTATCTGATTGCCGATGATCATATCCGCACTCCGGGGATTCTCATTTGTTTACTGGCGGTTGGTTACGCCGGCCTAAGTTTTTATTATATATCCACGATCCGGGGACTTGGAAATGACACTTGTACTCCGACTCGCGCTCTGGGAGTTTGGAGTTGATGTTTATACTTCAATTCGTGCTTCGGGAACTTGAAGTTAGTGTTTACGCTCCGTTTCGCACTCTGGGAATCCGGAGTCGGTGTTTATACTCCAATTCGCGCTTTTGGAGTTGATATTTATACTCCGCTTCGCACTCTGGGAACTCGGAGTTGATGTTTATACTCCAATTCGCGCTTTGGGAATACGGAGTTGATGTTTATACCCCGCTTTGCACTTTGGGAATACGGAGTTGATGAAGGATTATCGTGTATCAATCCTTTTTTGACTTTGGTGTGATGGCTTGCCCCCGACCTCGGGTTTCACTTAGCGAGTGATTGGTTGCATCGCAGCCACTCTCTATTTGAATAAATTCCACCATATGGTGAAACTTAGCTCTCCGTGCATAGTGATGGTCATATGAAGCATTTCAAGTAAATCACAGCTCTAGCTCGAAGAGATTGCATTTTATTGCTGAAATAAGAAAGTATGGCAAAGTCAATTGCCTTATTACAAGTTCTAATTTCAAAATGCAGAAACAAATTACAAAAAAGGAAAGTAAACTAAATGGATAAAGATAGCCTGTCATGTGTAATAGCGGCGAAGGCTCTCGCTATTCCAAGCTCTTGGCAGAGTAAGACCATCGACGGTTGATAACTTGAATGTGCCATCTCCGAGCCTTCGTTCAATAACATACGGTCCTTCCCATGTCGGCTTCATATGCGAAGGAACCAGATAGATTCTTTTTAAGACGAGATCGCCCAGTTCGAAGGTTCGCGGATGGACCTTGGCGTTGTACAATCGGGCGACTCGACTTCGATGCGCAGCTGCCCTCAAATCAGCTTCTTCACGCTTCTCATCTAGTAGATCGAGAGATTCAGCAAGTAATATAGCATTTGTCTTTGGATCATAGTATGTCACACGATGAGAAGGTACTTCTAGTTCAACTGGAATAACGGCTTCTGAACCGTAAGTGAGAGAGAATGGAGTGTGGCCGGTCACGGTCTTGTGGGTTGTTCGGTAAGCCCATAGAGCCATAAGAAGTTCATTGACCCACTTGCCCCCGACCTTTTCCAGTCGTTTTTTCAGGATGGATTTTATAACTTTATTAACTGCTTCGACCTGTCCGTTTGCCTGAGGGTGTGCAACCGTAGAGAATTTCTTTTGGATGTGAAATCGTTTGCAGAAATCTTTAAATTCAGCACTGTCGAATTGGGTTCCGTTGTCCGTAATAATGGTATGCGGGAGACCGAATCGACAGATGATGTTACGAACCACAAAGTTGATTACTTTCTTCGTTGTAATGGTAGCGAGAGCTTCGGCTTCAGCCCACTTTGTAAAGTAATCAACTGCGACGATGGCGTACTTCGCACTACCGTTTGCCAGAGGTAGAGCACCGATGATGTCGATGCCTCACATTGCAAATGGCCATGGGCTGACCATTTGCATTATCTCGGTAGGAGGAGCTCTAGGAATTCGGGCATATTTCTGGCACCTATCACATTTCTTTGCATAATCCGACGCATCGCGATTCACGGTCGGCCAGTAATATCCGTATCGAACTATTTTCTTGGCAAGTGCTTGCCCCCCGGTGTGATTGCCACATTCTCCCTCGTGCACATCGTGCAATACTCGTTTAATTTCATCGTAAGCGATACACCGGAGTAGAAGGACTAAGTACCCTCTTCTGTACATGATTCCATCCTGGATGGTAAAGCGTGAGGCCTTCTGGAGGACTTGTCTCTTTTCACTCCTACGCTCCGGCAGGGTTCCATGCTCAATGTAATTTCTGAGTGGAGTCATCCATGAATCTTTTTCGGCAATGGTTTCGCATACCAAGTATATTTCTGTCCGGTCGATGCTTGGGGAAGATAGCGTTTCCACGGGAATGAGTCTCATTTGCTGAGCTTCACCTGTGCTGGCCAACTTTGCCAATGAATCGGCTTTTTGGTTGCGTTCTCGAGGTATACAATAAATGGCATAGTAATCGAACTGATTTAGTACTTTCTGAACTCGAGCTAAGTAAGCAGCCAACCTTCGATCTCTTGCTTGATACTCTCCCCGTACTTGACACACAACTAATTGTGAGTCACAATAAATCTCCACTGCGATAATTCTCAAATCTCTAGCAAGTTTCAAGCCAGCTAAGAGGGCTTCGTATTCAGCTTCATTATTAGTCGCATGAAAGTCAAACTTCAAAGCATAGCATATAGATCGGCCTTTGGGGGTTTCGAGTACAACACCAGCGCCCGATCACTGGTCGTTTGATGCACTGTCAGTATACAGCTTCCGGACGTATTCAAGGGATTTACTGGTTTCGGGCAAGTCCTCTGGAATGGTAAAATCAACTATGAAATCAGCAAGGACTTGTCCTTGGATTGCTCGTCTTGGAGTGTAAGTAATATCAAACTGACTCAGTTCGATGTTCCACTTGAGTAACCTACCAGACGTCTCAGGCCGCGAAAGGACCTGTCGTAATGGCTGGTCGGTGTAAACAATAATGGGATGTGCCTGGAAATACGGTCGGAGTTTTCTTGATTCAATTACAAGGCAGTAAGCCAACTTTTCTAGCTTTGGATAGTTCCTTTCAGCCCCAGTCAATCGTTTGCTGACGTAGTATACTGGCTTCTGTATCCCGTCTTCTTCTCGAACCAAGGCAGCACTGATAGCGTTTTCTGATATCGCCAAGTATGTATATAACTTCTCATGATCAATAGGCTTTGACAAGATCGGTGGTGTGGATAGATGTTGAACTAGTGCTTGGAAAGCGCCCTCGCACTCCGTGGTCCAGTCAAAGTTTCATTTCCCTTTTCGGATCAGATCGAAGAAGGGAACGCATTTGTCAGTGGACTTTGAAATGAACCTGCTCAATGCTGCTACCTTTCCATTGAGACTCTGGACTTGCTTTATAGTCTTTGGAGTTTTAAGATTTCCGATTGCCCAGATCTTTTCAGGATTAGCTTCGATTCCCCGAGCGTTAACGATGAACCCAAGGAACTTTCCGGATGAAACTCCAAAGTGACATTTCAGTGGGTTGAGCTTCATTTTGTATTCTCGAAGTATGTTGAAAATAGTTTCCAGGTCTTTAACATGGTCGGTGGAGAGTCGTGACTTCACAAGCATGTCGTCTACATATACTTCCATTGTTTTTCCGATTTGATCGGCAAACATCCGATTGACCAATCGTTGATAAGTATCCCCGGCGTTCTTGAGTCCGAATGGCATAACCTTGTAATAGTAAAGTCCAGATTGGTTACGAAGCTGGTATGTTCTTGATCGGGTAAATGCATCGGTATATGATTGTAGCCAGAATACGCGTCCATGAAGGATAAGAGTTCATGCCTAGCTGTCGAATCTACTAGCTGATCAATTCTGGGAAGCGGAAAACTGTCTTTGGGACATGCTTTATTCAGATCGGAATAATCAACACACGTTCTCCACTTTCCGTTAGGCTTTCGGACGAGCATGGGATTCGACACCCATTCAGGATATAAGGCATCCCGAATGAACCCGTTCACTTTAAGCTTTTCTACTTCTTCTTTAAGGGCGGCAGATCTCTCTGGATCCATACCACGCCTTTTTTGTTTGACCGGGACATGCCGCGGGTCAATGTTCAGGGTGTGACTCGCGATGTCCGGCGAGATCCCACACATATCGGAATGTGTCCAGGCAAATACGTCAAGATTTGCCCACAGAAATTCAACCAATTCCTCTTGAGTTTGCTGGCTTAGCTGAGATCCAATCTTTATCATTTTCGAATCATCGTTATTGTCAACTGGGACATCAATCGTTAGTTCGGCCGGGGATGCTTGACTTTCTTTAGACTCTCCTTCGTCTTCAGTTTCTCTTGGGTCAAGATCCTTGAGGAATTGGCTGGGGTGCTCGGGCCATGGCCCGGGCGTTAATTGTCAATTATCGGCAAAACAGATGCAAAGAGATTCCTCTACGCCCTTTCCTTTCTCCTTTCGCTGCGCCTCCCGCAGCTCAACAACATAGCAGGCTCTGACAGTAGCCTGATCTTCCTGAATGATTCCTATTCCATGATTAGTGGGAAACTTTAAAGTCAAACACCACGGGGCGATGGCTGCCCTGAATTCAACAAGGGCCGGTCGGCCCAAGAAAGCATTGTAAGGGGAGTCTATGTCCAAAACAATGAACTGTAGCATTCGTGCTCTCCGTCGTTCTCCAACTCCCAACTCTACTGGCAGTTCCACCATTCCAGTGGGTATAGTAGCACTTCCGTTGAAACCATGGACTCGGGATTGACAAGGCTTCAAGTCTGTGGCTTCCATTTTTATTTGATCATAAGCTCGCTTGAACAAAATATTCACAGAGCTTCCACTGTCAACTAAGATCCTCTTCATCCAAGCGGGGCCTACTTGTGCTGAGATGACCAGTGGATCGATAGTGGGGGCTTTGACTTTATCAGCGTCTCTGTTCCTGAATACGATGTCATCTGTCATCGTTTTCTGTTGCTTGGCCGGAGCCCCTTCATCAAAACTACTACAACACTTGAAGTCCGCATGCCCGATAGAACTGGCATACGACTCCATTTCCTTCCAGCTTTGATCTGCTGGGTGAGGACCACCACTTATTGTATTAATAACCAACCTCCCGCCTGTACGAGCGGCTTCCTCCTGTCTTTCCTGATTCGGTGCACGATTCTGATCTGATGGGCCCACGCCACCAGACTGCGGCGCCCGCACATACTGATCCAACTTCCGTTCACGTATTAGTTTTTCAATGAGGTCTTGTAGGTGACGACACTCATTGGTGTTATGGCCATAGCTCTCATGGAATCTGCAAAATTTTCCTGTTTGGATTTGTCTTTCAGTTGGTGGTTTCGGGGCAGGTTTCTTATATTACATGGTATTGCAGGTCTGCAGATACACATTTTCCAACGACGTGTTTAATGGAGTGTAATTATCGTACATGGAAGCTCTACGCCGTGGACCACGATTCTGATCGCGTTTTTTGTTCTGATTTCCATTGTCCCTCTGCTGATTCTGTTTATTTTGGACGTTCATCTAAATTTTTCCAGAACTATCTCCGGATTGTTTAACAGCGATGTTACTTTGTATTCCTTCGATGTTGGGCCCTGCGTCATCCTGCTTCCTAGACTGTTTCGCATCCTCCCTTCTCAAGAATTGGGCTGCCTTGGAATAGAAATGGTCCAATGACGTAGGTGGTTTTCCAGCTAACCAATTTCCGAACTCGGAATCAGCATCAATCCCCTTAGTCAATGCCATCAGGATAGAGTTATCATTAGGATTGCTTATTTCTGCACACGCAGCATGGAATCGCTCCAAGTAACGTCTAAGTGTTTCTCCGGGAGCTTATGTAACACTAGACAAAGTGTTAACATCTTTAGGCCTTGCTACGTGCATACAGAATTGTTCAACAAACTTGGTGGCCATCTGGTCAAAGTTGGAAATGGATCGTGGTGGCAGACGAGTAAACCACATGGTTGCGATGCCCCCCAGGAAAATGGGGAAACTACGGCATTTTACTGCATCATCAGCTCTCGCAGCATTCATCAGCCATTCGTATTTCAGGACGTGTTGATTGGGATCAGAACTTCCTTCATAAACTGGCAAAGCTGGCATCTTGAAGTGCCGAGGTGGTTCAGCAGATAATACGTCATCAGTGAAAGGGGTATGACTCCGGGAGATTCCCAGTCGTCATTACTGAGACCTTGACTTTCACGGATCATTTGACGGATCATCGTTGGTATATCCGGCACTCGGATACTTGGTGCCTGTTGTGCCAAGGTGTGGTCGGGTTCCACAGCGCGAGTCTGGACCGGACGCGGTCGACGGTCCGTGCCTCACCTCCTTGGTTCAACATCCTTAGGGACATAAGGCTCAGGAGTCTGCTCTCGTTGGTTACGCTGAGGATCAGCTTGGTTTCTAGCATCACCTCCTTGTCCGGCAGTGGTGGTAGTAGCAATGTTGCCCATGACATGGTAAGGAGAAGCTCCTCCTCGAGTTGAAGGTTCTGTACGGAGACTAGCGGATGGTCCAGCTCTAGGTTGCCCAAGATTCGAAGCAGGTTGGTGTCCTATGGCTTGGGTGTAGCTTACACCTAGCCGTGGGCGTGTGGATCTGGTTTGGCCATCGGACGAGGCTGAAATCTCTATGGAAGAATAGGAAACTTGGTCTCTTCTGGATCTTCTTTGCGATTTATTTGGTTGGTCAACTCTGCGTTGGCGCGTAGTTGTTCAGTTAGCTGTTGTCGACTCTGGGTCAATTCTTGGAACAACGTCTGGAACTCTTGTCTGGTAACCGGACCTGTTGGATCCGAAGTTCCAGCGGCATCTTGGTTTGATGGAGGCAATTGCGCGGGATTCTGCATGTCCCGTCCTCCTTGATCAGCAGCTGTAGAGGTAGTCCGTGTACTTACCATAGTGAGGTCATGAAAGTCCTTTCCTAGATCTGATGCAAATCTGAATAGAATGGAAGGGCTTCAAAGTTCTAGATCTGGATCTTCTTCTTGGATTTATGCAATCCGATATAGATAGGAGATCCAAAGAGCAAGAGCAAAATTGGTTTTTCCCAGTGAAAGCACCAAAGTGTTTGTACCAAAATTGGGCACAACACTCTTCGGAAGTCTTTAAAGAGATAAAGTGAAGAAATTAAATGGAAAAAGAGGAATTATCTAACAAAAACTCCAAATTTCAGAAATGAGAATAATTAAAATGCAAGGAGACACAAGAATTTAGAGTGGTTCAGCGTATTGCCTACATCCACTATGAAGTAGTTTTCTTTATTGATCTTCCTTTGATGTTTACAATTGATTTCAGCAAATTACAGCGAATAACAATGATTTGCAGCAGTGAAATTCGTTGGTAGCAGCAGCCATGGAGTTCAGAACTGGATCTGGCGGAGTCCGGGCGTTGGAGATCTCAAAGAGGAAGAAAATCCTCTTTTCTGTTGGCTTTGGGGGTCTATTTATAGGTGTAGAAGGTTGATATTTCGCTCAGATCTCGGGAGAGCCTCTCTGGCACGTGACCAGGCCCGCGCGCCCAGGCCCATGAAGTTTCGGTCCGATCCGTGATCAATACGAACAGATTTCGTATCGATCAAGATTTCATCCAATGGAGTCGAAATTTGGCGTGGACATTCTTTAGCATGTATGTAGTCTTTTGTGAAAATTTCATAGCATTTGGACTTGTAGATTAGGAGATATGATCGATACGAAATGGGATTCCCGGTAGGCTGTTTCGTTCGACTCGCTTCCGTTCGACTCGATGACGTGGCGCTTGAGTCTTTGGATCACTCTGTCCTTGATGTTGTTTTGAGCGAGTCGAAGTGTGTATTGATTGAGCGAGTCGAAGTGGAGCGTCCCAAGGGATTCGAACAGTGGCTTTGCCAATGGAGTCGAACTCGATGGAGTCGAACAGTGGTTCGAGCGGAGCGAGTCGAAGAAGGCATTTGATGGAGGTGAAGCGAAGCGAGTCGAAATAGTCACTTCTGATGTTTGTGAAGCGAGTCAAATCTGAGCGATTCGTAGTTGGCTTCCGATGGTTGCGAAGCGAGTCGAATCTGAGCGATTCGAAGTTGGCTTCTGATGGTTGCGAACGGAGCGAGTCGAAGTATGGCTCGAAGCGAATCGAAGTATGGCTCGAAGCGAAATGAGTCGAAGTATGGCTTGAAGCGAAGCGAGTCGAAGTATGGCTCGAAGCGAAGCGAGTCGAAGTGTGCACTTCCAATGGATTCGAACTGGAGCGAGTCGAAGAAGGCTGTTCTTAACCAATTTTGTATCGTTTACAACTTGAGCATACGAACTCAGATTGACTTGAGATTTGGAACGTTGACTCTCATAGCTTAGGTTGTAATGTCATATAAATTTAGCTCGATCCGGACTCGGACAAAATTCGTCGATATCCATAGTGAGCCTATGTATAACTGATCTCTAGGACAGGCTGTCATTGGTTACTAGTCAATTCCTTGGTGTCACGGCCTTGCCAAAAGGCGGGATAACAATATGTTGCTACAAAATGAATAATTGTGAAGGCCATCCTGTTTTTGCATGATGTAAGATGAAAATGCATCTAGGGTCTTCATGTCTGCACTATAAGCTTTTGTGTGAAGTCTAACAAAGCAGATCATGTAAAGTCTGGGTAAGCCCTTGGGTAATTCTTGTTTATAAGCTATTTTGGTGGCTTAACAATTTTATTCATCTCTAGACATAAGGAAAATGCTAGTGATTTCCTCGTTGTCGGTTGTTCACTTTAGGCCAAGCAAACCAGTGGTATAAATGAAACAAATATCAGACACTTAAAGTGGTTTATATGTATGTGTGTATACACACACACTATTATCCTGTATGGTTATCATTCAAGATATGTTTATATTATCATAGAATATAATAGTATGATAATCAAACAACCAAACATTCTTAACACATATATGTAGTTACAAAATAATATGTTACGTAGACAAACAATTTCATAATGGAAAGTTGAAATAAAATTATTAATAGTTTAAAAATCAAATACTACTAACCATTATAAACTAAAATTATTAGCAGTTTCAAAATCTAATAATGGATTGGAATAGGATTACAATAATGCAAAAGCATATAAGGTCAGGCCAATATCCACATTTGAAATCAATTAACCAATTAAAGCAACCAACTCTAACAACATAGCATAAGAACTAACCAATTTATATTTTAGATAAACAGAAATCAATTCAAGCAAAAAACTCAAACAGCTTAATAAATTTTGAACTCGGTTCAAATAACAACCTCAAACAAAATTGATCTAATCCAGTTCAAAATGGAAACATAAAAGAAAAATTGGTTTTTAAATTACCTAATAAGAGTTGAATTGTGCGAGGTAGAGGATGAATTTTTTAGCCACATTTTAGATGCTAGGGTTTGGGAGGAATTGAAGCAAGTGGAATTGCCCGAGCAAGAAGATGAAATTTTTTGTGACCAATTATATCGGTTGATGAAAAAGGACGAGAGAGATTCATAGTCGAATTAGTTTCGAACAATTTTTTTTGGTATTTTCATCGTTCTTTCAGGAGGATAAAGAAAATGTTAGGTGTTAAAAGGATATGAGCGGCGAAGCAAAATTTTAGCAATTTGTCGGAGAAATGTTGGCAGAAATAATCGTAGCATTTCTTTGTTGATTATTATATTTTAAAATGACAAACAGTTACGCATAACCTTGAAACACTACCAATAAACGCAACTAATAGCAAGTTTTGTTGTAGTGGTTATAGACAAAATACTAGACTGAGTAGAGATTCAGGCATGTTAGCAAGTTTGGAGGTATGTCTAGTACTTTTTGATAGGATTGATATAAGGCAAAAGGAGGACCCACTAATTACCGAATGGATTATAAGATTAGAGATAAGGGAAGATGTGGAGGATCTAAAAGGATTTAAGATAGAAGCGAAGGGATGGCTTAAAAGAGAGGAAGACTGTGTGAATTTGGATAAAAGAGATCTTCAGAAGGAAGTCTTAGGTGAAAGTCATCAGTTGAAGTTTACTATTCATCCCATAGGCACGAAGATGTATTGTGGCATGAAGAGAATTTTCTTTTAGGAAGGGATGAAGAGGGACATAGTTGCATGCATGGAAAAGTGCCTTACTTGTCAACAAGTGTAATCTAAACATCAAAAGCCAAGCGATTTACTTCAACTTTTAGAAGTAACAACTTGGAAGTGGGATTCCATGTCCATGGATTTTATGGAGGGATTGCCTAGTTGTGGATGGGTAATGATAGCATTTAGGTGATAGTCGATAGATTGACTAAGAGTGCTCATTTCATCCCGGTGAAGTCGTCAAGAACAATGGCTAATTAAGCTAAGCTATATCGAAGAATGTTGTGAGACTACATTGGAAACCAAGCAGCATCCTTAGTGAAAAAGACCCATATTTCACCAGTGAGTTCTGGAGAAGTTTGTAGAGTGAAGTGGGTGCAGAGTTGAACTTAAGCACGGGTTACCACCCATAGGTTGATGATCAAACCAAGAGGGTGAATCAAGTACTTAAGGTTTGCTGGGAGCATTTGTTTTGGATTTTGAAGGATCTTGGGAAGACCATTTGCATCCGATAGAGTTTGCCTATAATAATAGTTACCGGTCGAGTATCGAGATGGCATCGTTCGAGGCGATGTATGGTAGATTGTGTAAGTCACCGGTTTGTTGGTTGGACACAGGTTTATGTTAGGGCCCGGTTGGGTAAGAGTTGCTGCTGAGAAGGTAGAATTGGTTTGCGCCAGGATGAATGCAGCGCAATCAAGGCAGAAGACTTATGCTGACAAGCGAAGGAAAGAGCTTTAGTTTGCGATAGGCGATCATGTGTTTATAAAGATTTCTCCGATGCAAGGAGTTATGCATTTTAGGAAGGCGAGGAAGTGATACCTAGATAAGTAGAACCATTTCCAATGATCGAGCAGATTGGAAAACTCACATATCAGGTCAAGTTACCAAGCAGGTTGACAGGTGCACATAATGATTTCCATATATTGCATTTGAGGAAATGTATGCACGACCCAAGTTCGATAATGGAACCGAGGGCGATAGAAGACTTATCTATAGGGCTAGGTTTGACGTATGTTAGATGATCGAAAGAAATAGTAGGTTTAGATACAAAGGGGTTAAGGAATAAGGTTATCAAACTTGTACGCATCCAGTGGAGTGACGATGTTAATGATTATAATTGGGAGGGATAGGATAGGATTAGAAATACATATCCTGATTTGTTTTGACACATATGATTGAGATATGTATGTTTTGTTGCATGGACCAGTAAAGACACTAGAATGATGATATGATGTGATCTTGTATGTGTTAGGGACGATAATAATACATAATGATTGATGAATGATGATGATTTACATTAGTGGGGAACTAGTGTAATTGTTGTATCGTATGTGCATTGTTTTGATGATAGTGTCATTACCCTGCCTTGTTTGAATTTCGAGAATAAAATTCTTATAAGGAGAGGGGACTGTAACACTCATTTCTTGGAGTGCCATAATATGGAACTAAATAAATGATTAATTAAATTAAAGTATAAGTTAAAACAAAGGCAAGTAAATTAAAGAAGGGTGAATGAATAAAGGAAAAAGAGTTAGAGATTTATTAAGACTAGGCTAGAATAGGATACTAGCCCAAAGCCCAAATTATTAACTCCCTACATTCCAAATTCCCTTTCATTTTCTCATTATTCCACAAACAAAAGAAATTAAATAAAGCCAAAGAGAAGGAGAAATTAAAGACTAGAAGATCAAGTTTTCAACTTTAAGGAAAAAAAGAAGATTAAAGCAAGGTGAGTAAAAAAATTCCTAAAAAGATCTATCCTAACTCGTTTGGGTTCAGATTTGATTGTGTTTGATTGTTTTGGGTGATGTTGAAAATGTTTGGATGATTAAACATTATTTGGTTATGTTCAGAAATTTAAATGAAATGAATTTGTTCATGTTTTAGGGTAAAACATGATTAAATTGTCCTTAATTGCTATGAATATTTTAATATGATGTTTATAAGGATGAAATAAAAATAGGTTTTTAATTTCATAATTTTTGGAATAAATTTCGAATTCTTATGAACTTTCTAAGTTGAGAAAATGGTTAATTTGGGGTAAATTGATTATTAAAAATAAAAATAAAAATTATTTTGACCTGGAATTTAGGATAAGGTAAAGTATGTAAAATCTTAATTTTGGGAACGTCCCGTTAATTTTTGATTTTATGAATTAATTGGCTATGGAAAGGAATAATTAATTTGATGATAATTAACTAACAAACGGATAATGAAATTAGCAAATTCTGAAAAGAGAACTGTAAAAGAAGAGGATTAGCCAATAGGAATTTTACACCAAATGAGATTTGGTGTAAAATAACTACTTAATAAGGTAACAAAATAGTTTTCATTTTAATTATGAGTATGCCATCTTAACATGCAATTACTACTTAGTAAATTATCCCGCAACAGCGTTCAACGCCCGAAAAGTATTAACACACGAAAGTAGTAAACACGGGGCAGCTTTCAACACATGATAGCTATCACCCACGATAGATATCAATCCCCGACGACTATTAGCATACGATAGCTTTCAAGGCCCGAAGGCTATTAGCGCGTGACAACATTCAACACCGGGTAGCTATTAACACGCGACAGCTTTCAACACAAGAAAGCTATTAATACGCGACAGCTTTTAATACACGATAGCTATCAACCCGCGACAGCTATCAACACCTGATGGCTATTAGCACGCGATAGCTTTCAACACCCTAGCTATTTAGATTATCAACCTATGATAACATCTATGCTATCAATTAGCGATAGCTTTAGGGAAGTCATGATGTGACGGCTCTTTATAGCTCAACCCACGATGGCCTAAGGAAGATCAACTCGTGGTAGCTGATAAAAGCTATCTACTTGCAATGGCTAGAGCTGCCGTAACACATAATGACCCTAGAAGGCTTAGCATGGGACGACCCTTTAATGTTGATTTGAGATAATGAACTAAATTCAAGAAAGAAGGATAAGTGCAAAGCAAGTGATAGTTGATCCTAAGCATGAAATGGACTTAGGAAACAATAAGTTAATAAAGAATAACTTAGGAATGAAGAAGGAACCAAGCTTGGTTAAGCTATACGATGATAAATTTAACCGTTTATAAGAATGTAAACGAAAATGGAAGGCCACAGCGACAATCATATAGCTAAATTTTACATTCTATTTGATGAAATGCCCAAGTGGCTACCAAATGTCAGAATCATAACATTATAATTGCTATCATTGATGGAAGGCCTGTATGGAAAAACCACGTCCATTCATGAAAAAAATGGGAACAACGGGATAAGGCTTGTGTATCATTCAATTATTTATTCATGATGACTAAGTGAGAACGAAGGGGAAATGTGAGTGTAGCATCCAATTGTATATCCAAGACAAATACGAGAGTGATGGTGTAAGACCTTTGTGCCAGCCAAGTTATCCGTTGATAATAAAATGGAGACACAATCCTTACGAATAACACATAAGGGTTAAAAATTGAAAATTGAAATAGAAAAGTTAGGCATGTGTGCCAATTTAAAATGAGACTATAAAAGTTAGTCATGCATGTATGAAAGAAATCTCATACTTATGATGAACTGATGATCATGCTTGTTTATATGATATGATATATATTTCTTGGATGATAAAGTACGGAGAAAACCCATTCCGTGTTAGTGGCATAGTATTTTACTCATACCAGACTTTATGTCTGATCCATGTTTTCATCATTTTCCATAAACTTACACATACTCATTCGAGTAGGCTGAGTTTATGGATTAGACATGTATCTCTTGAAGGATGAATAAAGTCTTCGAAATTGAAGCATGAGGCTTTATAGTCAATAAAGGTTATTTTAAAATCCGCTGTGTAAAACCAGAATTTATAACAGGTTGTGTGTTGTGTTGGCATCTTCATATGTCGGGCTGAACACTACTCTGATTTTTTTATTGTATTTATCCCTACGGGGGAATGGTTTGGGTTAAGTGATGTAATGAATTATGCAAACAATATCGATGTAATAAAAAAGTTATTTAGTTACTCTGTTTACTAATGTTGTGTAAAATAATACTGAACTCACTTTGTCGCTGTAAAATGATTTTTATGATAACTGTCTCCTTTTTACAGCTGTCTTTCACTAGCCACGATGACCAGATTAACGATCGAGCATGTATTTCACTTTTTATACTGCACAACCTTAGCCATCCATCATCCACTATGGCCACTATAAATACTCCTACCATGCAATCTCAAAGGAGTTGAGAAACTAATCTCCTACCGAGAATTTCCCTCATAGCAAAACAAAGCCTCCAGCTCTTAATATTAGTAATTTCTTAGTCATAAATGCTTCGTTTCTTATTATTCTCTTATAATTCTTTGTAATTATAAGGGAGAAATATAGTAAGAGATCTTCATAGTGGACATAGGTAAGCTTACCGAATCATTCTACATCTTTCTGTCATTTACTTTAATTTGCTTATTTACTTTCTTATTTTACATTTTTAAGCTTATTGATTAGCAAGTAACCTTTGGTTTCACATACGCATTAGTCTAATTCCAAGGTTAGCTAATTTATTAATCAACATAGACCTTTGGTTGTGTCAAACCCAGGGGGATGTTCGACTAGCTTGAGTATGGTTTGCAGTGATGTTGTCTTATTGAGTCATGGTTGCACTTTTATTTGTGATTGTTTTGTATTGGATCCGGTGGGTTTTTGTATAAAACTGAGGATAGACTAGCTCAAGAACTACGAAGTAGTGGTGAGCTGTGAATGTCATTAGCAACGATAGGGACTGGCGATAGGCGGAGGGTAGAGTTAGGCTACCTATTAGATGATAAGGTGATGGTTAGCTTTCTATATTATCTTGTGATTCCACAGGATGAGTTGTCATTGTTGCCTATAGCTATGGAGTATTGAGATATATTTAAGGAAGCAAATAGACTACTATCACACAAGGAGATATAGTTATGTATAGATTTGGCAAAGAAAATAGACTAATATTTATGTCTTTCAAGCATATGGCACCCAAAGAGCAGAGGGAACTAGAGGTGCAAGTGGATGACCTATTGAGGAAGGGGTTCGTTTATAGGAGTATATCTGAGTAAGGAACACTTACAGTATTCCCCACCATGTATTTATTATCATGAGCTGAATAAGACGACGAGGAAGAAAAAATATCCACTCCTACGTATTGATCATTTGTTCGATTGGCTCTATGGTGTGAAGGTGTTTTCTCAGTTAGACCTTGCGATAGGTTTTCACTAACAGAGAATGGAGAGAGAGAGAGAGAGAATTTGCTGATTATAGCGCATGCGGTCTAGATTTATGAGTGATTGGTTATGCCATTTGAGCTAACTAATGCACCGACATACTTTGTTGATCTCTTAAACCATGCTTTGATGATCCACTAAAGATGTTCGAACTTGAGTTCATTGATGATATTCTCATCAACTCATGGACGGAAGAGGAACAAAAGATGCATTTAAGGATAATGCTTGAGGTGTTAAGGAAACATCAATTGAGAGTGAAGTTTTCAAAGGTTCACTTCTAGAGGAAAGATGCAAGATTTTTGAGTCACGTTGTTTTTTAGCAGGGCATTGCTGTAGATCCTGCAAAATTTGCAGCGTTCTAAGATTAGGATCGACCCAAGAGTGCTATGTTAGGAATTTTCTTAGATTAGTGGGATTCATCAAGGACTTCTTTAACGTAGTGGCACTATTAACTAAATTGACGAAAAAGAATCGGACTTTTTCTTAGGATGCAAGGCGTAGGCACATGTTCATGGGTCTAAAGGATAGGTTACGAGTGCATCGATGTTAGTCATTCTGATAGGAACCAGTCAACTCAAAAGTAGGGGGAAAAAGTGGATTCCAAAAAATTCTTATTTTGGATCTATTGGACCTATGAATCTAAAGGGTTAGTAGATCCAATATAATATATTTTAAATAAAATCTTTATTTGATTTAACTTTTTTAAAATATTTTTAATTATTTGTATTTTATTCAATATAAGAGTAATAAAAAGTATAGTATATCGAATACTCATGTGTGTACATGTGTGAAATAGTTACTTGTTTAATTTAATTTAGAGAAGGAAACCTTTTGTTTCTCTCTCTTAAATTTATTAAATTAATTAAGGAAAGATTTTTTATTTTATTTAGAGAGAGAATAATTTTATTTCTCTCTCTTTAATTAAATTGATTGATTCATTAAATGACATATATGTGGGTATATCCAAATATACTCTAGTGTAAAACGTGTAAGGGCCACATACAAACAGTGCACATAACTAATGTAGCCGTATGTAAATGTTGGGATTTACACCATAATGGACCCATCTGTCAGTTTACATATGCCTTTGCTATCCAAGGTTTTGATTCAATATATATATATGTGTGTGTGTGAGTGTGTTCGAATTAAGTTTGACTATCTAATATATTTTGAAATCTAAAATTAGTAATTATGGGTTTAGTTTCAATTAAGGATGAGTTTGAAATTAAATTTCACAGTTTTACACAAAAGTCCATTTTTATGAATTTGAGTTAAAATAGTATACACATATATGTATCAATATATAATAATTGCAAGTTATGTTTTAGATTTAGAAATAACATATACATGTAAAGTTTGTAATTTATTATATATGTATTTATATGTTTAAATTTAAAGTTCACAGATTTAATTCAAACTTTTAATTAAGGAAGGAACTTTACACATATCTTTCCTTTTTTGTGTATATTCCTTGTCAATTCAAATGCTACACTTTTTATGTATTTAAGAAATTAGAAGGTTAAATGAATTAAACTTTCAACAAATTAAAGAATGGAAATTCACATTCCTATAAAATTAGGGAAAATATAAATTATATTAACACTTTACAACCAATTTGGGATTTGGAATAAATTCTACATCTTATCAATATCCAACTTTTAATAACTCGGGGACTGACTTCCAAGTCTGGTTGTAAATAATATTTCTATCCAATTTTCCTAAATTGCAGAATATGTAGGCAATGTTTTTATGTGTTTAGTTCGAGCCTACAAGTCTTCAGATGTTTGCTTAGGCGTAATAATTAAATAAAAATCCAACAAAATAAATTTTAATGTTATAAATAAATTACATAATTTCCCACTCACCTTTTGAAGCTTTCCACATCCCCCAAACCTAAATCTGATCCTTTGATTCAACTCTATCTCCTTTTTAATCCAAAAATAATAGGGTATATACATACTATTAAAATTACAATTCTAAGAAGAGATTTGGGTTGAGGGGAATATAGTTTTGTAATATTGAAATTTACCTTTTTATTGTGCAATGCTGACTCGCTTCTTCTCTTCTTTCCTTTTATTTTCTGCTCTTCTCTAATTTGTATAAATACAAATTATTTTACAATTAGAAGGAATAATGGAGAGGAGAAAATATTAGAGCTTCACTGCTCTTGATTAAAAATATGGAAAAATAAGTGAGGGGTTAAGCCTGTATTTATAGGCGCTCGAATCAATCATATCCTTTAGATTAAGATTATTAAATCTAGGTCATTGGCCAATGTTCAAACCCTAACCGCCATGTTATGACCAGTCAATCACACCCCTATGAGCAGTCTACTGCTAGCGGTCAACCTGCGCATAGTGGGCATAGACCGATGGGGTCCCGAATTTTATTATTATTTATTACTTTATTTGTTTTTAAATTATTTTCGTTCCACAAACATTAAACACCCTTAACTTCTTCGTTTGAACTCAAATCATGAAACTCCAAATATGAAAGTTGCTCAGAAAATCATCACGAACACAATGGTATAAGTTTTATGGCTAAATTCCGGTGTTTGCTCAAATTGTATTTTTTTGAGCCTTATTAATTAGTAATTTATTAGTGTAAATTTTATGGGGTGTTACTAGGCCTATCAATGGATACTTTCGGATGCAGAGAATGCCATATCCTCATCCGCATTCGAAATCATTTTCAGATATCGGATATTCGCATCCGTAGATATGGATGGATATTGGATAATTATCCTATCCACTAATGATCGATAAATCAAGAAACATTAATGGAAAGTTTTAGTTTAACATAAACTTTTTTCAATCCCTTTGATTTTTAAAATACTAAAAATAAACAAATATTACGATAATAAATAGTTTTGAGTAATTAATATGCATTTAATACATATATTATGAACTTCTAACTTAATAAAACAATAAATAAATATCATTCATTGTACTAAAATATACATAATTTAAAAATAATCTTGAAAAACACCGGATGGATAATTTTGAGAAGTGGATGTCTTCATATCTGCATCCATTTATCCAAATATCAGATATTTATCCGCTTTTCGAATACGGATGCGAACAGATTTCGGATTTTTCGGGTATCCATTAACAGCCCTAGGTGTTACATTCTTTCCCCTTAAAAGAATACCATCCCCCAATTTACTCCAATGATTAAATCAAGGGTTATTGCACACAATCATCCTAAATTATTCAACCAATTGGTGTACAATCAATTTTGCAACTAAACATGTACAAATTCACGAGTATTACTATATAGAAAACATGTTTGCAGAATGATTCTAAATCAGGCTCTCCTATATGAATGCATTCTTTTAAAAAAAATTGATAGCATGATGCAAAAAAGATATATACACTGCAGTTCCATATGTATGTAGGTTTTAAAAAAAAATTCATACAATAATTTCTATACTCCTATGAATAAAAGCATGGTTCAACCAATTTTGCATCAATTCCTACCATCCCAAAATCTAACGCATCGAATTTTCATTTCCTAAATGTTCACTCCTATGCTGGAAAAAGAATTTAGGTGGTGAATTTTACAAAATGACCACCCTATTGGGTACCAATCCCATTGTACATTGGAAATTTCCTCATTGCCCTAAATATTTTCCAAAATTTTCCATGTACAATAAGCATAAGGAGGCTTGTTTTCGAGCTCTAAAATGGAATTGAATCGAAAAATGAATGTATGGAAATAGAAATTCCAAGGCTAAAATAGCTTTTTCCTTGTTATCGTCTATGCTTATCCAAACGTCAACCTTAGTGCACTGCTAAATTTAAATCTACTAATCCATCGCTCTTCTCTTTACCTAGTATGTAGCCATTGAAAATCCAAAATTCCATAAAAATATTTTTCACCTTTTCAATCAAATTTGCACATAGTTGGAAAAGTCAACTTCCAAAAACATTTAAACACCATTTTTTTAAAAACGTTTGGACAAAAAATTCCAAAAATTATATGAACATTTTTTTTTCAATCGAACACAATTTTTCAAAACATTCACCTTTTCCATTTTAATAACTCAAGTCACATTTCAGCGTAATCGGAATTTAGTTTTGTGTTAATGCATATATTTGATCCTAGAATTTCACAATAAACCCTAGACCTTTAAACCTATCTTTTATATAAAAGAACAACACACTAATTATTTATTAATTTTAGCTTTTAGGGAACATGAATAAAGACTCGTGTTTTTGCAACCGTCTTAGTCTTTCCTGCTAAAATTTATTATTTTATAAACTTCCAGTCTTACATTGGATTTTCCGTATGTTAAGTGTCTTTATGAGATTTCCATATTTATACTATTTCTTCCAAATACACATTTAAGAGCGGTCCTCATATACAGTAAATACAGTAAAGTGAATAAATAGGAACACATCTCATAATATATCGAACGCGTCTTTCATACAAAGAGACAACTAATTGTTACAACCTAAAACCTAAAGAAAAGAACAAATGCTAGAAGTTAAATGATAACAAGACTATTAGGCCTAAGTACTAACTACATACTATGGGATGGTCTGAATCCCCTATAAGAGCTCGAGCCATTGCTGCGAACTCGGAATGGGTGTAGCATGGTAGCTATACACCCAAACTCATGGCTCTGAAGCTACTGCTCGTCTTGAATCTCGCGGAGCTTGGCTTGAACATGTCGGATAATGACTAGCTTAGGACTCTGGTATCCTCCAGTACCATGTCTTTGCTCTACCTCCTGACGCGGCTGCTCTTTTGCAGTTGGTGTCACTATCTTAACTGGTGGCTTAGGGATTCCCATCTTCTTGAGGAAGGCTCTGTTGAATGGGATAGGGACCTTCTTCTGGATAGGCTCTCTATGGAGGTTCACTCTGTATCGCCTAAAGACTGAAGTGAATAGGTAGCAATATGGAATGTAGCTCCGTAGAGTCCCAACTCTAGGACTCACATTGTGGCTCATGATAGCATGAGCCCAATTGATAGCTACACCACCCATGATGGCGTAGGCGGCCTTCTGGATAAACGGGTAAATCCGATCAAAGCTCCCTGTCTTTGGAATAATGTTTTGCTGAATGATGCGAATGACGAGGCGGGCTATAGGCCATAAATTATCTGACCTCCATAGACCGATATCTCTAGAAAAGATCTGATGCAGAATCTCTTGGTCAATCATCTCAACGTGTTCAAAATCCGATCCCTCAACGGCTATCTCCAAAATCTCACATAAATCATCATCGGACATATCGATCTTGACTCATTTCACTTCCAACTTGAGATTACCGATATCCCCATCGAAATGTACTACAACTAGGCATTAAGTAGCCACATGCAACATGGGTAGCATTCCCACTCAAAGTGTCAGGGCAGAAGATTGATGCTAATCCTGCTGCCGTGAAAAAATCCTTGAGTCCAAAGGTGGAGAAATCTCCAAATTTTACCAGTCGTCGTCGAAGAAAGGTGAAATTTGCTGAGGCCAAGTAATTGGAGATTTTCTAATTGCTCTAATCGAGCCAAGCGATCTCTTAAGAGATGAGACCTGGATGGCGTGAGGAAGTGCCAAAGGTTCGGGGAGGTATCATAGACTGAGTAGGGGTTAGGGTAGGGAGGTTGGATTTAGATTAGGAGAGGTGGAGGGGCTAGATCTAACATGCACAGTTGGTGCTTGAGAAAAGCTTGGTGGCTGCGGCAGTGCTGCAGGTGGAGGAGGGGCAATGGCGTCGCTTGCTATGGGAGAGGGAGAGGCAACGACGCTTTTTATTGGGGAGAGATGAGGAGGTTTAGGAGTTGAAAGAGGAGGGGGACGTTGTAAATAAGGGGGTCGCTAACCTAGACGTGGCTATGTGCCGCGTTTGAGGATTGGGTTGCGCATTTTACCCGTTAACCGGTCGACCGCTTCTAGTGTTACCGGTCAACTGCAATTGGTTGATCGCTAGTGGTCGATCGGTTGCCAAATCTTGGGCGCAGGTCGAAATTGAATGCTATTCAGGCTTTGTAAATTTATAATAATTATTGTTTCACACCGTCTTCTTCGATTTGACACGATCCGAACTGTCTTGAAAAATTCTTATCCTCCATACGATAGTGCCCTAGCTTACCGTCTAGCTCTTTGAACCTTTCCCTCTATTATTTCATAGAACTCCTAACTTATACTACTTCGGTAATCAATAACTTCAAAAACCCGAAAATATTCCAGCTATTATTCTCTGTATTTTTTATATGGAAGTATTCCTTATATTTTTGCTGGCATGCATTTCTATACTTCCTAATTGCATACCTCAACTAAAATAGGTCTCATTTCTATTTTAACCACCCCTTAAAGAGAGAATTTTAAAAACTTTTCATTTTAATAAACAGGAAAATCGTCGAGCTAAACATACACTCTTTCTCTATTTGTTTCGAAAATGAAAATTTGCCTTTATGCCAAAGACCTTTTAAACCAAGCTCAAACTTTTATATTACTATATATATATATTTAAAAATTTCAAAACTTAATTTTCTTTTTAAAACAACAGCTTCCAAATTGACCCTTGGAAAAATCTTTTGAAAATCCCATTCAAACATTCCAACGCATTTTCAAAATATTTTATCAAATTCTCTCATGTGGTGTCGGATTCCAAAATGGACTTTACTTCTATTCGATAATCTGATTTGTCATCTTGAGGTGATTAATCAACATTCTCTTGTGAGAAATCACCTCCGGGTGTTTGCAACATATAGATTCTTATTGCCCACTTGTCTGGATAAAATGGGCATCTTCAATTGCCAAAACATCAAAATCCACAATCACAAAGCAGCATAGTCTCAACAAAGAGTCAAATACCATCAAGCCACTGGGATCATACATATGTCTTACTCATGCTCTTCTTAGTTAACGCCTTACGTACAGTTAATACTCCATGGGATAAACGGGGTAGGGTGATTAATTTTTAACTCTGTAAAACTTTTTCTAGCTCATAGTTGCCTTGCTCATCCTTTCGGAATATGGTCGCAACTACTCGATAGTTGGAATTTGTATAGTTCGATGTATAATATATATAGGTAGGAAAATACAAATATGTTCTCTCACAATATCCTAGTTCCTATAATCGACTAACCTGGCTCTGATACCAAATGCAACAACCTGCACCTTAATGGGTCTGAATTTCGACTAAATTGAAACCCGAGTCCATCAGGGTATGGATTATTGGTTTTGGTAACCTGTAAGAAACACATATATATATATATATATATATATATATCAGAGATCGATCAATCTAAACTCGCAGGAGAATGGAAAATATAATAGAACATAAGTACGGTAACACCCTACCTTCATACCCATATTACGCAAGAGTATTACCAAGTAATACCGTCAAGTAACATGGAGAATGAGGCGATGTGGATAATACACATGTGAATATTTCCTTGGGCTAACACTAGTACATAATTAAGCATCGAATATAACTTACCAATAAACTTGCACAATATCGGCACAAAGCAAAAATGCATGTGCCTCCAGGATAGAATAATACACAATATACAGTAAATATCAAAGATCACAGAGTCAATCGCAGTGATAATATATAATATACAATATACAATGCTGGTTCCAAATACATCACAATGATATATACAAGACTATACAATACAGAATGATAAATTACAATATCAAATATCTAGTCTCCTCTATGCCCAGAAAACACAAGCGGTCTCATCATCCCTGAACCTAAAATGTCTCGGATTGACCTATGTATTATACAAATAATAACGGGTCCGACAATATCTAACTTTAAGGTCAATAAAAATATGGAATTCTGTATATAATGGGTACAATATAATAATATTATCTCAAACAACCCCAAACGTCTTATACATAGAACACCACAGAACCAGTATAAAATGTCATCACCCACTTAAAAACACATCAGATCAGATATTATGAAACAACATCAAATGGGTGAATCATCCATAAACAGAAATCCTTATCATAATCCAAAAATCGATAATAACGAGATATCCTCAGTTATGGTCTGGCTAAATTAAAGTAATGCCCAAATATATCTCTCAATCTCATATTGTAAATTATCATCAAATCCCGAAAATCGATAAAAGGTTTAGGCTAGCCATGGCAATGCCCAAATAAAATCAACAATGAGTAGGTCGTCTGCCTGAATAGTATAGGTTGTCTGCCTGAATAGTATAGGTCGTCTGCCTATCAATCATATAAGGATAATATATAGGGATTTACAATACCTTGGACATAATCAGACGGGAGACGGAAAGCACATCTGCCTGCTCCCTAAGTCTCACATGTGTTCATCAATAATTACTCATATATTCATCTGTTACCTCCCTTTTGGTATCGTGATATTATCCAGCATATGTCACTAACACACTGCAATACTGTGCTATGCATCAATCACGACCCAACACATTACCCCTTATAGGTAACTGACTACTGGCTTATGTGACATAAGGCAAACGTACACATTAATGATGCATACAACAAAGGCTAGCAATAAAGGTTTTTGTAACGACCCCACCACTATACCCATATTATTAAAGAACATTATAAATAATGTCGTCTAATAACATGGGGAATACAGCTTGTTAAGGGCGAAAGAATGTGAATATAACTTTAAACTAACACTGACATGTCATACTTACCGTTTTACCGAATCTCTGAAATAAAAATTTGACGTGTATAGTCTTAGTTCAAAGAAATAAACACACCAATTTCTCAGAATCAGAACAATATATCTTATAAAACAATAGTCACAGATCACATCGGAATAATAAACATCATATACATATAAACCGTGAGTCTACAAAATACAAAACTAAACTCACATAATATACATCTAGCACAAATCTGTAACTCAAATATACATCCCATAGACACACACAAATATCCTGAATGAGATAAACTAAAAGTCAAAAATGTTTATCTCCTTGCTAGCACAACCATCCAAAGGTCAACTTGTCCTGTAACCTGAAGAATCTCGGCCTGACCCGAGTATTAAAAATAAACGGGTTGGACTATCTCTAAATATCCAAAATGGTAAGAACAAAATATAACACAAGGAAATATGACACAGATAAATACAGGTTTCATATATAACAAGTCAAGGGAATAGTCCAACTTTAGTTACATTTTAAGACACAAGAATACCAAATTCACAAAACACAAAATAAATCACACTCATCAAATCTATCATAAAACACAAAGATATTAAATCCTAAAACTTAGAATGAGACACAGAAATCACGAAACAGAATAGTCAAAAAAACTCAAAATTCTATAATAAATAATAATATCTTAAAATTTAGGAAAACCAAATCCATAATGATCTCAATGATAGTACTCATACCATAGAAAACAAAAGTTGGTATCACTCATACCGATCCGATACCAATGATCGTCCATGCCGTGAAAACAAAATCTTAAAATCCATGAAAACCAGACCATAGAAGATATAACTTATTCCAATCACAAGGATCGTATAAAAATCCAGGAGTGTACTTCTTAAGGATCTGTCAGCTCCCAGCCAAACATCAAAAGAGAGTAAACCCTAAAGTGCCAAATACTATCACCTTTAGTAATCATGGTAACTTAACCAAAACGTCCCATATCACATGGTGAAATTTAAGTATTTAATAGAAAGCTAGTAAATCTCACTGATTAAGGACACTACTAAAAAACCTGAACTATATTCCCTTAAGGATCTATTAGTCCCACCGAACACCAAAAGAGAATACAAGACTAAAGTGTTAACTTCCTAATAGCAATCACAAGAATTTAACCAAGGCATCCTATACTACCCAGTGGAATTCAAGTGTTCCCCAATAGGCTAGTAAGTACCACTCAAACGTTCTATTCAATGAGTTGTACCATATTCAACCAAGCGTTATTTGAAAGCATTTAAACCAGTCAATAACACTAAGTCGATTATTAGTATTCCCAAATCATAGAATTAAGGTTCTCAAAATATTTTATTTTTAAAATCTTCTCCAAATCCAAAAGTTACATAAAATTGCCAAAGTAGCATATAAATAGCCAAGTGTTAAATCCAATAAACCCGATAAGAATTTCTGGTTCTGAAACTAAATAATATAATTTAACATATAGAAAATGATTCCTAAAACGCTTTCTTTATATAATTACTTTCAAACTATTCATTTTGCAAAATCTATAACTCAATTATTTCTCAAATATGTGTGTATATATATATGTATTGCTTATCCTTAGAAAAAAAATCCATAATTCCAATTTTATATCAAAAATACTTATATATATCTTCACTTTATAGAAACCATAAATATTTATATTTCCAAACCCATATAGGTATTAAACATTTGATTAGAAATAACTAATTTATACTTCAAAACATTATTATTATAAAAGTAGTAAATAAATATATTCATACTTTTGAATATTATTTATAAAAGAAATAATTTTATACTTAAAAAGATTTAGACAAAACGGTTCGATTTGAAAATCAGCCTTTTGAAAACTATAGTTAAAAGTGTGTGACGAAAATTGTGTTGTACCATGAACCCATAGAATAACTCTATGGTATTAAAAATCCAAAATGAATTCACAAATTATTGAATCAAAATTCGAAAATAACATTGGAATCGACATGAAATAAAACATCAAAAACAAGCAATTATCAACAAGGAAACAAACGGACGAATAGAAAGAGCGAACGGGAGGCTAGGTGGATGACCTGGGACTCAGCCCAGGTCATGAATGGTGCACCAGTCTGGTGGGACTGGTCTACCAGTGGCAACACCTGGGCAGAGCCCCAGATGATGCTGATGGCCTTCCGTTGGTCTATTGTTGCTCGTTTGTCCGGCGTTGATCAATTTGACTTTGGGAGCACTGATTTGGCTAGCATACAAGCACATAAACAACTACGATTGGATATTATTCAAGATCAAATGATGTGGGTTTAAGCAAACAGTGAATAGATTAACAAAATATATGAATTTCATAATCAATTTGAGAGAAATTTAACAACAATTTCATCCAAAACAAGTACATGCATCCAATATAATTTTGGAGATAGGTTGTGTGTGTGGTAACTCACCATTTCTCCTTGTCATCGCTTTCTAGAATCCATAACTCAACCATTTCAGCAAATTCTCATTTTAATTTCATAAATTTGAAAAGAAAGATTACAACCCTAAACCAAAACTAAGATTAAAAGCTTTAATAACACATAAGAAAGTGGAGGAGATTACCTTACATCTAGTTCTTTAATTAATACAAAAAGGCCCTTTGATTTAAGTTTTATTTGGGGATTTGATTAGTTTATAGCGTTTCACGATAGAAGAGAAAGCTTTAGGTTGGCTAAAAATAAAAGTGAGCAGGAAAAATGAATGTAATTCCTATTTCTCTTCTCAGTCTACTCCTACATGGGCCATAAAGGGTATATTATGAACCCAATAAAGAAATGTTGTTATTGCCTTTCCAATTCTTATTATAAAACATAACTTAAACCTTAACAATGTTTTATAAAAATATAATTGATTTCTTTTAAATTTAACAAAATCAACAGCATGTCAAAATTCCATTTCCATTAAGATTTAGATATTTTATAGAAAATTAAATATAACTTTTGAGAATAAAAGTTATTCTCTTCATATTTAATAGAAATAAACTATTAATTATAAAATCTCATTTTCAACAATAAATCTAAATATTGACATTTTACTAAATTTTACAGCATTGGTTGAAATGATTCAACGCAAAAATATTTTATCACAAATATCCACTTATAATAAATAAGTGAAGAAAACTCTATAATTCACATTCTTATATTGCTAATTATTTTCATATATTTAATTATCATTTTCCAAAATTATTCTTATATTATCAAATATAAGAATTAAGTTTCACAAAAGGATATTCGTTGAATTTCCAATTTATTTAATCCCAAATCCATTTTAATTGAAAATTATAACCAAAAAAATTCCCAATTTTATCTTAAGATTGATTAAAATAAACCAAATCATATTTTTAAGTTTAATTCTAGGTAATCTCGACCAGGGTTGTTACAAACTTCCCCTTTATATCAATTGTGTCCTCGTAATTTCAATTCAGAAAAAAGTCTAAAATAAAACATGTATTCAAAAGTTCCCTTTTTAAATTTAACCAGTACCACAAAAATAAAACATTGTTTTAATATATACTTTTATTTGTAAAAATTTACACATTCTCCTACGTTATTTTCTAATTGGAAAATAAGTTCACACAAATATTTTTAACTTAAAATTTCAAATTTTTTAATTATTACTTCCAAATAGCTCTTTCCATAATTTACAATTACAAAATCTAAATCATCCAAATGTATAATTTTAGTTCTAAAAAAATTTCAAAACTTAACATCCACCTAAATCATAAAATGATGCACACAATAAATCAAAAATATCAGACACAATTCATCATAGTATATATATATATATATATATATCACAAATGAATATCCACAATTACATATATCAAATGATATAATAACGTTGCCTTGCCATCTACTTATAAAAAATCGCTTTGTTAAATAGCTGCGATGTTAACCGTGAAATAAACATTGCCTCGCCATTAATCTCTGCTATTGTTAATGCTCGATGGCTGCATACGTTATTCAAAACAATACATATATTGCATTTTCATGGCCTCATTATAATTCTCTAAACCACCAAAAAATTTAAACACACACATATATATACATTTTTTTTCTTAATTTAATTTCAAAAATATCTTTTCACAAAAGATTTTATTTTCGCAAATAATAATATTAATTACCAAATAATTTACTTAACACTATTATTAAAATTGAAATTAATATTTTCTTTCCAAATAACTATATAACACAAAATAATTCCTTTCAAAATAATATTTATATCCAAATACATACTTTTAATATTTATCACATTTGTATATACGTGTATACATATTTTCCACAAAATATCTTTTTACTTCCAAATTTTATTACATATACATGTAAATATGTTTTCCAAAACGTTTATCTCATTTTTAAAATAACATTCAGTTTGTTTCACACTTTATTTCCTACTTAAATATTATCTATAACCCATTCACAATTACTAATAATACTTAATATATATCTCAAAATTACTGTGTCTGACTGTCTCGTCAAAGCGCTTAGGAATACCTATCGATGCCGCGACATCCCACATCTCAACCAGAATTCATAAAACACTCAATGGGCAATTTAACACAATTAAATTCAGAAATTTATTATTCTCTATATTCTCACACAAAAGAAAACCCCTAATAGCAATCCAATAATGCAATCAACCATCCATGCATACATCATCTAATCAAACATATACAAACATCTAATTATTATGCTTAGCGGGAACAGTCTATCGGCTTTGCCTTCCGCCGTGCAACTCTAATCACTAACGGACCAGAACATCACTATAAAACACTAACTTTTAAAATCATTTTACAAAAATAATTTGTAAAGTAATCCAAAATTTACACAAATACATCCCAATGATTATTCCCATAATTATTTTATAATCCTATCCCTATACATATAATTATTATAACTATCTACCACACACCCTAAAGGACAGGAATCTTAGTCATTCTAGGTCTCAAACCTATGATATTATATTCTATAATGTTCTGACGCAGCTCTGATACCACCCTGTAACGGCCCCACTATTATACCCCTATTATTAAAGAACATTATAAATAATGTCGTATAATAACACAAAGAATAAGGCTTATTAAGGGCGACCAAGTGTGAATATAACTTTAAACTAACACTGACATGTTATACTTATCATTTTATTAAATCTCTAAAACAAAAATTTGACGTGTACAATCGCAGTTCAAAGAAATAAGCACATCAGTGTCTCAGAATCAGAACAGTATATCATATAAAACAATAGTCACATATCACATCGGAATAATAAACACCATATACATATGTAACGACCCAGAATTTTATCACGTTGATTTTTGGAATATTTAATCAGTTTTAAATATTCTATTTGGATTTTTATAATAAAAATCTATTTTCAATCTGAGACCTGATTTTCAAGGACGTATTTTTAGTTTAACTTAAAGAATTTTTCTATAATTTTTAATTTGAAAAATATTTGAATTTCCGTTTGACGCGTCTTACGTCAAACTTGGTATTTTTGGAATTTAATAGGATTTGATATCTACCGTGTTTTATCTTTATTTTGTGACCGTGTCACATTTCTGCTCGCGATTTGTATTTTGTTTTCTGTCTTTCGTGGCTAGAAAATCGACATGTTATTGTGTGTTAGGGTACCCAAATCTATTCAAATTCAGATCAAAACATTTTCATACACTCGGTACACTTTTTTTCAACTCAGCCCATATTCTTATTTCCTGCCTTCTTACTAAAGCATGCTTCCCTCAACAGTCTTTTGGTCTCTATGTTCCCTTGTCGCCACTGATATTGACTTCAATTTGAAATCTTGTCTTGGGTTGCTTAAGAGTTGGCTCTATATATAATCATGTACACGAGCATCTTCTTCTACTCTCCATTTTTGAACTCCTTGTTTATGTCCATCTTGAAAACTATGGGAAAAAGTTTAAAACTTCCTTGTTTGAAAATTAATATCTTCTAATCTAAGCAAAATCATCCAAAATCACCAAAATGAAAGTTGTTCGTATCGATCCATAATATTTTTAAAAATTGTAGCACTCGATTTCGTCGAGTATCGATCGAGTTATCGTCAAAAATTGAAAAGGGGATAAAAATGTTCTCAAACTTCAAAAAAACATATCTCTTGATCCGAGTCGAATCGTTTGATGCCGCTAGCACCGTCAAGTTCGTATCAAAGCGTAGTATTTTTTGTGAGGTTTCAGCATGATTCCACGACGACGATTGAAGTTCGTCGATAGCTAGGGTTCAAATTTGCTTTCGATTTGAGCTTTGTTTGAAGATTTGGAGCTTGGCGTTGTGATCATGGAGGAGAGAGCTTCGAGTGGTGAAAATTTGGTGAAGATCAAAGCATATTATTGTCGCGACTTTTTCGAACCTGTAGCTCGAATTCAAATGGGTTCATATGGTTGGATTTTTGTGGGGAAGTGCGCGCATGTCGTGGCATGGTGCGAAGGAACGGGCTCGTGTAGGGGGACACCCTGGCGGTTTTAGTTGCATAAATTAGTGGTCGAGGTGCACGTGCATGTGCTTTGATGAAGCATAGACATTTTCGTTTGGGATTGGAGATGGAGAAGGAAGCATATTTATTGCGGGTTTGGGTATGGAAGCGGGCTTGACCCAAAATGGTCGGTGAGAAATTTTTTGTAAGTTTGATTATTTAATATTATTAAACGTTGTAAACTTTGAAACTTGATAACTTGCTCGTTTGAAATCCGATTAACCTCCGTATTTTTGCGATGTACTTACAACATTTTAGTGTAACTTGTTGGTAGCTTTGGACATGCAAAATTTATGACTTATTTAAGCAGACTGAATTTAAACTACATTGTTTTAATTAATAACATCGTTTAAATTTATATACTTTAATTATTGATGTCAATTTGGACAAATAAATTACCATTGAGTTAAATCTGATTGAATATGGTAATTGGACCACTGTTAGTAGAATAAAACATCGTTCTACTAATTAAATTAACTTGACATTTAATTAGCAAAATAAATCCTTGTTCCACT
This sequence comes from Allium fistulosum, assembly GCA_030737815.1. NCBI lineage: Eukaryota > Viridiplantae > Streptophyta > Magnoliopsida > Asparagales > Amaryllidaceae > Allium > Allium fistulosum. The sequence goes on along the minus strand of CM060904.1, from coordinate 337,565,605 downwards.
ATTTTTTAGATTTGGACATCTGATTATATAACGATAAATTGATATGCCACTTTTAATAAGTGATATGTTAACTAATGACGGTTAAGTATTGAATTTGTTTACCTAGTTGTTGATTGTGTAAATATTTGTTATTAACTTGGAAAGTTAAATTGAATAAGATGATAGTTTGTTTAAGCACCACGGTGATTGTTAGGCTTCTTTCAAATTTGAAAAATTAATTATTGATTTAAAGTAATTTAAGAATATTTATTATCTATTATAAGGTTTTTAAAGATGATTATTATTTAGTAATAAGATTTAAAAGGTAATAACTATATATTAATAATGTTTTAAAGATAATTAATAATTGTTTTAGATAATGATTTAAAGTTAATTACTTTATTAATATGATTATTAAAAGTTATTTCTTTAAGTTATTTAAGAATATTTATTTATTCTTTTAATAATTATTTAATTATTATTTTAAGATGTTTTAATTTAATTATTTATTTAAAGTTATTTAACTATACTTTAATTTTTAACTAAAGTTATTTAATTATATTGATTTTAGTTATTTATTTATATTTTTAGATAAATTAATTATCATATTAATATTAGTTAAAAGTGAATTGATTATTGTATTAATATCGTTTTAAAGTTAACTTATTATTATATTAATATTGTTTTAAAGTTAACTTATTAATACAATAATGGTGTTTAAAATTATTTTAATATATTATTAATGAGATTTTAAATTTATTATTTTAAATGAGAATTAATTTAAGTGAAAAAGAAGATTAAATGTTATTAAAATGATTTACTAAGCTATTCATATCGTATCCATACTTACAACCAACATCAAATTCAAAGTTTGTAAACTATATCATAACCAAAGTTTAATACTGTGAGATGGCATCTTCTTCCTTCTCAGCAAATTTGCTCTCTTTCAATCAACATCCATTCATTTTCTCCTCGCAAAATTCATCAACTGACGATCTTCCTCCATACCTCTTTCCTTCATCCGTTCAAACCGATTTTCCTAATTTGGGATCATCATCTTTTTCCAATCAATTCGCCGCAAGAAAGCGTTCTTACGCTTAAGTGGTTAAGGGTTCTTTAAATTCACTTTCTTTTAGCAATAGATCTGTATATCAGAAAAATCGGATCGAAGGCAGAAAATGAAAAAGGCATTGTTTTAGCTGTGGAGATATTTCGCACCTAGCTAATGTTTGCAGAGATCCCATTAGGTGTTTCAAATGTGGTTACTTTGGCCATAAAAAGGCAAATTGTCGAAAATCTGCTATTGATTCAAAGAAAGACTTGATTTCAGAACATGGTTTTCTGTTTGTTTTGAAATGCATGAAGTTAAAGAGAATTCTCCTAGATCATTTATGGATCCAAAGAGAAGAAGGTATCGAATTTCTTGAGGCTCTATTTAAACATTTTGATAAGATCAACTCGGTTAATATTGGTCGAAATTTAGGATTTCTGGAGCTGATAAGCGTATCAACTTGAATTCGAAAAATCGTAAGATTAATCATATGATTAATCAAAGAGGCTCTGATGTTGTTTCGGATGGGATTAGGGTATCTACTGGTTGTGAATCAAACAATTCCTCATCTTTGGAGAATTCGAGAGGAACTATTGTAGGAGATGAGTTAGTCTTTCCTGATTTTTATATGGACATACAAAATTTAGATGTTTTTGATCCTATGCTTGCAGATCCTATTGTTACACAATTCAATTCAACTTTTCAGTCGCTGAAATCAATTTTTAAGGTGTTTGCGCCAAATTCGCCTGAACAGATACTTAAAAATTCTATTTTCGAACCATTTAAAAATGTCAAAGGAAAAAATAAAATCTTAAATAATTTTGAGATTGAAACCTCAAATCCCTTTGAATGTTTAGAGGATTTAGTTGATTTTGGGGTTTATTCCGATGCTTCTCAAATGAAAAATGACAAGATTCTGAATGGAGATAAGATGATAGAAATGAATGATGATGTGGCTGTTGATAATTTTGTTGATGAACCCGTTATAGATTCAGATCATGATATGATTCATATCACAAGAGATAAGCATGTCAGTTTGCTTGGGAAACTGTTGAATGAGCTCAAATTTATTGATCTGGATAGTGATTGTTCTGTCGATAATCTGCTTCAGGTTGGGGTTAAGGAGCAACATATTAGTATCAATAATTTTATGAATGTGGATATTTTTAACTCCAAAGCTGTAGACGTAGTGGAAGCTAATTACAAGGATGAGATTAGTGTTGATGAGCCTGTCAGGGGTGTTTGCATGGTAAATAGGACTAGAAATTCTAAGAATACAAATAGTAATCAAGTTATTCTGTTTACTGATTGGAAAAAATGGCTGGATGGCATTATTTATGGGGTCAGAGTTTCTGTTTCAGTTTGTTTAATTAATAATGGTGGCAGTAATTCGAAGAATGCAGATTCAACTGGAGATTCTAATCTGAAGTGTGGGTATTCTTGTCAATATAGAGATGATTGTAAGAAATATAAAAAAGGGAAAAGAACTTCCAAACATAGTGCAGTCTCTTTTTCTTGTGAACCAAAAACTATTAGAAGAAGTGACGCCTTATTAGAGTGGATTCTAGAGCTTTAGATAGCTTTAGTTCAGGTATGAATTCTATTTTGGGTAGTACTTATTGTGCATGTGCATTGAATAATTTGTCTACTAATGATATGCACTTTCTAGCTAAAAATTCTGGTTTGTTATTTGATGATAATCAATTAGATATTGAATATATCAAAAATAAAGAATTAGAACGGGTTAGATCGCTTGATAAATAAAATTGATTAGTTGGAATATTAGAGGACTGCATGATTTAGAGAAATGTAGAAAAGTAAAATCTATTTTCAAGGATAATAATATAGATATAGTTTACTTCAAGAAACTAAAATTGAGAACCCTGACTATCGTATTTTTAAAAGCTTAGGAGGTCATATTTTTGATCATTGGGCTTATCTTCATGCTAGGGGTAGTGCAGGAGGTCTTATGATAGGTTGGAAGGATAGTTGTGTTAGACTTTTACACTATATTATTAAAGAACATTTGATGCATTTAATTTTCTCTGACATTAACGATGATTCCATTCTTAATATTACTAATGTGTATGGACCTAATACTAAAATAGGTCGCAGAGATTTATTGAAGGAGTGTTTAGATTTTAGATCATTAGCTCCTGGTCCATGAATTTTAGGAGGTGACTGTAATGTTACTAGATTTTCAGGTGAAAGTCCCTTAGGGAAGGTGATTTAGAGGCTTTGGAAGAATTTGATAACTTTATTATTAATTATAATTTAATAGAAATAAAATTAATTAATAGACAATTTACTTGGTCTAATAATGGAGAGATACCTTCTATAGCTTTGTTTGACAGGTTTTTATTAGTGATGAAATTGAGGACAAATTTCCTTCTTGTAAGGTTGTAGGGCTTCCATATATTTTTTCAGATCATTGTCTAATTGTCTTACTCTATTCTAATGCACATTTTGAAAATAAAATTTTTAGATTTGAAAAAATGTGGTTATTGGATAATAGTTTTAAGGATTTAGTGGTTAATAAATGGCTTTCTATGATAATTATAATCTCAAATTTTCTGATAATATTGCTAAGGTTTGGATTAGAAAACTTAGAGATTTAAGATCAATTCTTAAAAAATGGAATATAGAAGTTTTTGGTAATGTTAGAAACAAAAAGGTTAAGCTTATGAATGATATTCTAAATCTTAATAAAATTGAAGAAACTAGAAAGTTAAATATTTCAGAAAAAAATGTTCTTCATAATTTAAAAGAAGAATTAAATATAATTATTCTTCAAGAAGAAATAATGTGGAAACAAAGATCCAGAATTCGATCGATGGATGAAGGAGACTTGAATACTAATTTTTTTCATAAAACAGCTAATGGTAGGAAGCGTAGTAATTCCATAAATTCTATTATTGTTAATAATGTTGAGTTTATTGAACAAGGAGAACTTAATAAAGAATTTACTGATTATTTTAGAGATATTTTTAATACAAATAATAAGCATAGGATTAAAGCTTATTAGGATTCGCTTTACAAAGAAGATTCTAGAGTAGACTTAGTAGGCTTAGATGATTCTTTTAAGGGGGAGGAAATTTTTAAGGCTATAAAAGATATGCCTAATGATAAAGCTTCTAGACCGAACGGTTTTCCAATTTTATTTTATGAGATCTTTTGGGATGTGCTTAAAGATGATTTAATTAAAATGTTTAATGATTTTTATAATAGTTCCTTACAGCTAGGGAGATTTAATTTTGCTAATTTAATTTTATTACATAAAAAATTAGGATCTAACCATTTAAAAGATTTTCAGCCAATTTCTTTCTTAAATTGCTCTTTTAAAATTATATCTAAGGTTTTAGCTAACAGATTAAATTCTAAAATGAACGCATTAATTGATAATTCTCAATCTTCCTTCATTAAGGGTAGGAACATCAGAGATGGTATAGCAGTTGTTCAAGAATATATTAATTACTGCTGCAAGAATAATATCACTTGTACTCTCTTAAAACTGGGTTTTGCTAAAGCATTTGATTCTATTGATTGGATCTTTCTTAAAGAGGTATTAATAGCTAGAGGATTTAGTAATAGATGGGTTAATTGGATTATGTCTTTGCTTTACACGGGTAACTCTAGTATTATGGTTAATGGAATTCTAGAAGACAAAATTCAATCCAAACGGGGACTCAGACAAGGGGATCCACTTTCGCCGTTATTATTTAACCTAGCGGTAGATGTTTTTTTTCAAAATTATTAAATTAGCTACTAATAATAAAAATTGGATTGTATTGGTAATGATATTACTAGTAATGGTCTTTCTGTTTTACAATTTGCAGATGACAACATGATTTTCATGTCTCATTTACCTAAATATATTATTGCTTTAAAATTTATTTTATATAGTTTTGAACTTCTTTCGGGATTAAAGATTAATTCTGACAAAAGTTCAGTTTTATAAACGCCTAGCGGCACGCCTCGATAGGGGTTCGAGATTTTGAGTTGCGTAAGTCGAGACATTTTAAAAAGTAATTTAATATATATATATATATATATATATATATTTCAACCCTTCAAATATGTATTTCCATCAATTTTTTTTCCTTTACTTTAATCACTGTACTAGACCGATTCAAACACGTTTCCTCCCTTTTTAATCAGGTCCTTATCAATTTTATCATCACGCAAGCTACAGTTCGAAGAGAAAAAAAATGAAAAACGTGAACTTTAAAAAATCCTATCTCTCAAATTTCTCGATGGAAAAAATCTCAAATTTGCTTTAAAAATTTGGGTTTTCCCTCCTCTTCAATATGGTATAAGTTTTGGGAGTTGCGGCATCAGTTGATGGTGGTCGACGTGGGACATACAAAGTAAGGGTTCTGATTTCTTGAAGTTGGCTCATGGAATCGAGAAAAGGAGCTTGGTTATAGGGTCCTGGAGGCGAGGTGCACCCGGGGGAGTGTTTTGGTGTCGTGCGATCGAGCATAAGGTGGTCGCGACATGGCCGTACGGCTTGAGGAGGGAGCAGGTCGCGAAACTGTTGGGGAGGCCGAACTCTATGTTTTTGTTATGGTTGGGTCGAGCACGCGAAGAGAAGTCGATCGACGAAGGCGGTTTCGAGTTTCATGAACTATTGCTCCGTATCACCTAAGGCCGTGCACGGTTATGGATGGGTTCCTGGAGTATCTCGTGTGCAGGCTATGGAAGGGGGAAGGAGAAGCTTCTGTGGGCCGGGTCTGGAAATATTTGAGTATGGGCTCGTTTTGAAAAAAAAGAAAATATATAAAGAGAGAAGAAATGAAGGGCCGGCCTGGGAAGAACTAAGAGAGAAAAAAGGAGAAATGAAAAGAGGACAGGTCGTGCTCTTGTGGGCTGTGTGTTATGAGTAATGGATTATTAAAGGAATTAGTTAATTTGTTTAAAAATAAAATTTGTAAAAACTTATAAATTCATATCTTATTCATTTTAAATCGGAATCCAACGCGGTCAGTCGCATTGGGTCCGTAATAGGGAGATCTTGGCTATGGATTTAACTTGGTCGAGATCCGAGCTTGCAAATTTTTTAGATAATTTCAAACGTGTTCGGATTGAATTGGAATCGGAACGCGAAAACGACAATAAAAATCAAGGTGAGTTAATCTCACTCAATTTTGGATTACAACAATTAATTTTAAATGGTCAAAATTAATTATTGATTGATTGGTTGAATTGATATATTTTTATCAGTTGAATGTGATGTTATATATAGTAGTATATATATTGGAGTGATTGATATTCCCGCATATATATAGTGGATGAGACCCTATGCGCCCCGCATAATAGTGGATGACCCTATATACCGCGATATCCCCCTCGAAGTGGGATTGGTATTTTTTGTATTGTGCTAACATCTGTGGATGCAGGGAAACAGGTTGGAGGGATCCGACTGGATTCCTCAAAACTGTTGAAATTAATTTCATATATTGATATATGATTTGTTTGAAAAATCTGTGGTAGATTATAGTGTGATTTGAATGTATTGGATGCTATGGTAGTTTGGCCTAGATTCTGGTATTTTTTAAATACCAATAATTTATGTTTTGAAATTGAAAAGAAATTAAAGGAAATTTGGAAGCAAAATATTTATAGTGAATTTTGGATTTATTAAAAGAAAGGAATTTAGGTAAAATAAATAGTTTGGCTTTAATTTGTACTTAACTATTTTCGAAATATTGTAAAATAGAGATTTGGAATAAGGATTTTAAATAATAAATTCCTTGGTGATACTTGTTTAAAATATAAAAGGTTTTTTAAATAAAGATTTTAAATAGATTTGGGAACAAAAGTGAATTTGGAAATAAATATAAAATTTGTTATACTGGATCTTGGATGAGATTTTCTAAGTTATGAAATAGAAGAAAAATCGAGATTTGGTTGTTTTTGGAATATGGTCGGTTTATGTAAGAAGTTAATTTATAAATGGAATTCACTTTAAGGAATTGATTTATAAATGGAAATTAACGTAGAAATCAATTAAGATGGATTTAAGTGATGTGAATCTGTTATAAACTGGATTGAAAACTGCGAGATTTATAAACAGTGTTTATAAATAAAGTGAAGTGATTATCAGTGGATAAATTGAAATTATAAATTCACAGTGAGAATTTATAATGAGATGGGTAAATGGCTTAAAAATAAATGAAATATTTATTTTTAGAAATGTGAAAAGGGGATTTTTGAATTGGGACGTAAATCAAATTGGAGATAAATTTAGAGAGATTTATAAATGTTAGACTGGTTATATTGGAATTGGAAAATATATTTTTATCGAGAAATTGAGTTTGTTTTAAAATGGAAGATTTTAATTATTAACTGGGTAATTTAAAAAGGCGTTTAAGAATATTTCATAAAAATTAATTATTTAGTTGTTTAAAATTTGTTTTAAGTATATTTAATTTTTAATTAAGTAGTTTATAAAGAGTTTATATTAAGTCAATTATTATTTAGGAATAAATCGGTATTCTTATTTTAAAAGATAAATTATTCGATATTAATATTTTTATATAGTTATTTTATTTAACGAGTATTTGCCTAAGTTTAGGTTGGAAAATTTATATAGGAATTTTATAAGTATTATCTTGAAAAAGAAATTATTTAATAAAGTTTTCGGAAAGTAATGGTATACTTTCATGGCGAAATCGGAGGCAGTGAGTGCCTACAGTTAAGTTTTGGATTTCTCTAGGATAGAGACATAACCATTGAGCCGTGAATCCATGGTTGATACCGCAGTGGCACTTTCCATATTATTTAAAAGGGTTTTCAAATATTTTTGAAAAGGATAGTTTATGAAATTCGATAAGATAAGTACATACTTTTGGATAAAGAGATTTAATTTATATAAAATTAAATAAAAAAATGAGACTTGGTGTTTTCAGTGGAAAATGAAATATTTGATTGAATGATTGTTTATTTGATAGTTAAATAATTGACTATCAAATCTGGACCCAAAATATAACATTGGGAATATCTAGAAGAAACACGAGAATTATATGGTACAGTTACCGCTCGAGGTGTTATACTATATGTATAAACTCGTTTCGTTCTTCTAGGACGTTTATAAGGAAATCCGTCCACAAATGGTTAGGAGGTGATCTCCGATCTTATTTTCGTCTGTTTATTTCCTAAAGAACCGGGGTTGAGTTTATCGAAAATATCGAACGTTATTTCGAAGAGACCGGGATCGGATAAGTTATTCGAAAACCACTTCGATCCAAAGAGTACGTTTTCGAAGTGAAAACAAGAATATGGAGTCGAAGATGGAGCATTGAAGTGCAAGGGCTAATCGCTACTAATCCTGAGGATGATTCCAAAATGGGAGTAGTAGGAATAGTGCCTTCGGTTCCGTTCGGACCCAGAACGGACTTGTATGGATTAATGCTATCAGTACATTGTAATTGGAGGACAATGAGCATTATAAGTGAAAATTCCTTTAAAAGGTAATCGTAGCCTCTAGCCTCATCAACCGGGAACGACTAAAAATCAAGGAGGATGCAGCAAGGCTAAGTGGGTCGCACCCAATTAGGGTATGTTTATCACCTTTCTAGATACCCTCAGATATTATTATTACTATGGTGCACGGAAGAGCTCGGAAAGGGTGGGAACACCCGAGGTGATAGCATATTCGGTCTATCCAGGTTAGGGGTAGCCCAGTCTTCTGTTGCAAGGGATCCTGGCGTGGTCCTCGGTACATTTTTCTAGACGTGTACTGTGGCAGGTGGTACCCCAGTGCCTAGTCATTCGTATGGAATCCATTCTCCAATACATGCCTTTACGGTTTTGGTTGTAGAGCCTAGTATGCTGGAATTTAATTAATGTAACAATTTCAGCTATTTGAATAAGTATTTGTACTTAGACATTATTATAATATAAGATGATTTTGATATAAAATGTTTTGGTTATCGTAAGGTAAAAACCCATCGTGTTTATTTGTGGTGTGGTCTTACGAGATACCTTTGATTTTCAAAGGGATTTTGATAACTTTAATAATTCAAATTGAGTGTGTTTTCTCACGCTGGTTTTCCAGACCGACTCGGGTGTTATTTTATTATAATGCTCGGTTCAGACCGAGTATTACAGATACAGGATAGGATGCTATGGAGCTTAGGAGACGAGCTGGATGACGAAGACGTACTACACGTATTTGATTTTATTCCACTGTGTATGGTAGACTATATATTCAGCATTTGTGAGGACAAGTTATTATAACTGTCCAGTATTGAGTTATTGATGTGTTGTACTCTGATGATGTAATGTATAAATAACAGTTATAGTTCTTTTTGTATAAAGACCGGTTGTTATCTATTATATATTGTTCCGCTGCGATTGTGAGATTCTATGTTGTTATTTCTATTTTCTTCTTCTACCTCTTTCTTATTTTCTCTAACGATCTAGTATTTTCGGCATTCGATTGCTTGGCATGTACTATAGTGAACGTATTGATGTCGATTTTCGAGCGTCGAAAATCCGGGCCGTGATAAATCATCAAGTCTAACCTACGCTCTATTTTACATTTATTTCTAAAAGAAAAATCCCTTTATCGAAAAATCTTAAATTGAAACTTTTTTCACCCAATAAATTTTTAGACTAAGGGTTTTGAAAATGAAAAACCCCTTTTTACCAAAAACCTTTTAGTCAAAATTTTGACTCCACAACTTCTTTTTAAGTTATGATTTTATAAATTTCCTTACTTTTTCAAACAATAACTTCTTAGTAAATCTTTTGAAAAATCCATTCAGAACATTTCTACGAAGTTTTCAAAGAAAATCTTTTTACTAAATTCTTTCACATGAGGTTGGATTTTAGAAATCGACTTTAATTGTCATCCCTATTCCATTATCTTTTTCTATCATTCCTTACTTCCGGATGTTTACAACTATACCGCGTTATAATATTTTATCACTATTTAACATGTTTATTCGCCATTTCTATAAATGTCAATTGTCCATGATAAATGATTATTATTCTAATCGAACAATTTATAAAGACATTTATTTATTTATTTCAATCTTTCCTATTACCTTTCCATAATTTCCTTAACAATCTCTTTCATCAATGCACTTATCCTTATTAAATTCCTGTAACTCCCTATAATTTCACATTTATTGCCCTATTAATCTTAGAGTTACAATCTTTTCCTAAAATATTCCTAACAATATGACCTCCACACTGTGGGTAATCGGGGTAGGAATATAATTTTAACTCCATTTATTTTTCCAACCCATAGTCGCCTTGCCCATTCATTCGAAATATGGTCACGACTACTTCTGTAGTTGGAGTTTATAGAGCAAGTCCTAATTAAGTATATATACATATTTATATAGTATGGTTTTTGAAAAACATTTTCAAAAATAAAAAATACGCCACTTATATATATACTTATCCCCATTGATCGGGTAACCTATGCTCTGATACCAAGTATAACAACCCGCCCCGAAATAGGCCTAAATCCTAACCCAGAAAAGGCTCATAGGAACTTAGACCCATTCCAAGACTGGTTGTTGGTTAATAAAATTTAAACAATACACATAGTTATCTATCTATACTTTTCAGAATCTCATAACAGAATGGATAAAATATAATATCAGAAGCATGTACCCATTTCATAAAGAAAACCATTTTAGAAACAAAACATGTTAAATATTACAACATGTCTATATAAAGCTTCCATAGTACAATATTCCAAAATAACGTAACTGCCTAAACCGAGTACAATAAATTATTTAAAAAACATAAATAGATGGATAACTGCCATAAGTCTTCATCTCCGCCTTCACCCCTAAAACCAACAGTGTCCCCTCTAACCTGTGAGTTGTAATGAGGAGTGGGTCAGAACAACAAATGTTTGGTGAATGAGGGCATCGGGCTTTACTATAATTGTAATCTGGGCAGTATTATCTATAAAAGTAATAAGTCTTACGTATTAAAATCATAACATACGTATAACTTCAACTGTAAGCCCGATGGCTCTTCCAGTCCAACTATCCACTCTAATGCAATTAGCGTTTACGATGCAAAAGGAAGCACCAGAACCACTTAATATCTTTTTAAATGGAAATTAGGTAGACTTTGACAATTTAAGACCTACAAATAAGTAGGTCCCTGTCATTTAAGACCTAACCCAAGGCGGATCCCTACATGCTTCCTATTAGCTGATCTCGTAAGAAATTCAATTAGGTTATTTAATACTTCTCCTAAAGGGAAGATGCAGACCCTACAATTGACTGGATAGGTTTAACCTACAGAATTGGGACTGCCTCGCATCCACTGGGGTTATTTATTATAGATGATGTCCCACCTCAGTCCCCAAAGTTACACTACTGATAGCTAGATTTAACTGGCAGGCTTCTATGTAACTTTAGACTGACCTTGCATCCCTATAACTTACTCATACTTCGCATGTATACCAATTGCATACATACACTATCCTACACAATTAATAATTAAGGCCATATAAGGTAATCCCTTATTATGGATTGATTCCCATAATTATCATTAACTACCTTCCTAAGAAATTAATGTTATTTACTGCCCTATTAATTCTAATCAATACATTTAATACGCTATAGCATCATTACGTTGTTAACTTTAACAATCAATACGTTAATATTATACATATATACATATACACACGCACACACACATATGCACGAGATTCGAATAAAATATTTCGAATCACATGCAAAGAAACTGCTAATAAATTTAAATGTCAAACTCATACAAGTTTCAAACTCCAAACAAAAATATAGCTAATATCCTTAGCCAACAACTAACTTGTATACTAAAAGGAATAATATAAAAATCATCTCATATTAATATTAACATAGTAGAATTTACCTCTTCTAATTCAAGGAAAACAATTCCTATAATTTAGATCTTTTATATTCTATTCAACTTTTACACATAGCATCTTGAAGTGAAAAAGGATCCATACATGTTTAATTTACAGAAATAGGCAGTGCAAACTACAATATAATATCATACTTTGCACACCATTTCCAACTTTATTTGCTTTTAGAACCCATTGTATACTTCAAGCGAAACCAAAAGAAGTAAAGTGGAATAGATTATAAATTATCTAAATCTGAAGTATATATCTGGTCCTACTATTTTAATACAAAAAATAGAAATTCCAACATATTTAAAGATTGATTTTTATTTAGGGAAATTTAGGGGGTTTTAGATGTTTTGTTTTCATTTACCAAAATTTCCCAAGGCATACATCAAATCCAAATAAATACTACTCAATTACAAAAATGTGAAAAACTTGATATTTCCACTCATAGATAATTGCCTGCTTCCTAACTGGATTTGGTTCCACCATGCTTAATTCCCTTTTAGATCTCCTTCTTTTGGAATATACAACAGAGTGAATTATATATAGAAATTAGATTTAGAATCAGAAACTAGAAAGGAATAGAATCAGAAATCAAAAGAATTAAACATCTAAACCTCTTACCTGAATTTGACAGAGCTTCGCTGACGATACCAAAATTTCATGAAGAAAAGTGGAGGTATAGGAGGTCTATTTATAGAGGTGACAAGGAACTAGAACCATCGGATTTAAATAATAAAATCCGAGCCTTCTATTGCCTCCAAAAACCTAGTCATCACCTTCAAAACCGGTCGACAGCGGACCATAAATGGTCGTCTATTAGCGGTCGACCACTAGAGGTCGACCGCTTGCACATATGCGGTGACCAATCTTCATTTTTGGACCATGAATTTTCTTTCGTTTAATTTTTATTAATTACCTTATTTTATTTTAATTACTCAATTAACTCCTACATTAACCAGGTTAGCTCAAACGTTAAGTATCCCTTAACGATGTAAATTTTCAAATTCAAATATTTAAATTTCAAATCTAAATTCGTTCGAATTATTTTAAATTTGGAAACTTCAAACGCTCATAACTTCTCCATTTGTACCCCAATTTCAACATATTATATATGGAAATTGATCAAAAAATCGCCATGGACGCAATAGTGCAACTCTCGTGGTCAATTCCAACATTTACAAAATTTTCATTTTAACCTTATTTTAATTATTTAATTTCTTATTGAATTTTACGGGTTGTTATAGGGTTAGTCTGCTATGGACCATGAGGATGATGTAAGGGAAACAGAGAATGTCAAGGATCGTGTAATGAATGGAATCAATTTAGACGGAATGAATGAGGTTAAGGTTTGTTCTAATGTGAATAATGGAGATGATTCGATTTCCTTAGATGAGGAGGAAGTTGATGAGAAGGGGAAGCTCCGAGACATAACTGATGAGGTTAAGATTATTGATGAGGTGGAAGATACTTGTCCGACCGAGGAAAAAGATCCAATCTTAGGAGGGACTTCACCATGATTCTTTTTCAGACACTAAAGCATTCAATCATATTGATGAGAATCTTGATAAACTCAATCAAGTAAAGGAAGCTGTTCTAGAGGAGTAGTGTAATGTTAAGTCACCTTTGCCTCCAATTGTCTCTCTATGCCATCACTCACCATTGGAAATGGAAGGAGAGCTGATTTTTGGTCATCTTAGAACATCGGAATTTGAAAAAGAGAATTGTTCACGTAAGGTAGACCACATTGACTCTACGGATCAAAGAGTCATGCCTTCTCATAATAACCAAGTTCTGCAGTGTCCTCAGTCATTTTCAATTGGGTATGAGAGTTTGGTGACGTCTCAAGGTAAGATGGCATCATAGATGGGAAAGAGTCCGGTGGGACACTATAATCAGCCTGTTGAGGCCAATAGATTTGATAAGATTAAACAAGATAAGCTGGTAATGGAAAATCCCAAGTTTAAATCATTGGACACTAATGATATGATTGAGAACGCTAAGGCCTTGTCGGGTATAATTCTTAGAAGCCGCTTTAAAAAGAAATAATGTGAACTGCCTGATGGAGTGATTGGTCAGAAGTTCATCTTGTACACAGTTAATCTCATAGGATACTTAGAGTTGCTGTTTTCACGTTTGATATGCTTGTTAAGTTCAGTGAGAGTGGGTATATACTGGTTTAGTTGAATTTATATGCATGCTCAGTGATGAGTTCGTGCGATATGCTCAGAGTGTAAATGTTGCACAGTTTATATGTCACGCCAATCTTGATCTTTACAGTTGTTATGCAACATTTGGTTCGTTTGTTAAGTTTAGTTAGAGAGCCTTTTGGCTTTTGAAGCTTTCTATAAGCATCCTATAGATATGTTGAAAGGTTTTTGTGTCTTTAGCAGTGTTGCTACTATTGGTTCCAGTTCTTTCTACGTTTGAAGATGATTTGTGGTTTGGTGCTTGCCTGTTTCCTTAGTTCTACACTTTGGTGTACACAAAACCGAAGCCTATAATGTGTCAGATATGCATGGTCAAATTCATTTATCTTAATTCACTCATTTTTACGTGCTCAGTAGTTGGCATTCAAGTGCATGCTAATGAAGGTTGTGTCACTCATGCTACAAAATAATGATAAATAAAGACTAAAATATTCAGTCTTTAATAAAAGAAATCAGTCTTTAACCAACGCTTTAAGACCGTTCAAAGACCGGACAAATCAGTCACTATTCTTCAAGTCTCAAATAATTTAAGACTGATTTTTTGGTCTTTAGAATTAAAAACTGAAATTCAGTCACTAAAATTTTTAAAGAATGAAAGTTAGTTTTTAATCAGTCCTAAAAACTAGATTTTTTTAAAATCCTGATCCATTCTCTCCATTTGAAGAAAATTTATTGAAAGAGGAACAAATATAAATAAATTATCTCCTTTTACTCAATATTTCAAGGAACATACATATCATCCAATTAACAACTTTTCTCTATCCCTCCTATTTTATAACAGAATTAGCTATAATAAAGAAAAGGCACTGCTAAAGGCACCGGCCAAGTGGCTAACGACACCGTTGAATTTTTTTTACAATGCGGTCGATGGAAAACCACCTACCGCGATGATGTTAGCATAAAACGTGATGCCTTTAGTACCGCTCTAAAGAATATATAAATAACATCAACCACAAGAAGTAAGAGGTAGAAATAAAAGTACTTTATAAACGTGTTTATTTTAAACTAAAAACATATGACAAGCAAAGATCCACATAAAAATCAAAATTTACCGTATTCTTATTCCAACTTTGATATATTATTCCAAGAGCAACGAGATACTGTGATATGGAATTTTACTAACTAAAGAGAAGCAAATACTCTAATTCACCAAACAAATAACAAACACATCATTATGAATTGAATATTTTACTTGGTAAAATGAAGCAAAAGAAAGCACAGAGGTACTAGTGTACACATCAATAAGACAATATACAATGGTCAATACGTAGAACAAATGGCCACGGATATCCAACCATAAATCAATTAGAATGAAAAATCTCATCCTACTTTGCCTTCATGTTACCTGCCTCACTAACACAACCACATTAGAGAAAAGAAGAATTAGGTTGATGAGTGCGTGAATGGAACTGTAGTGGAGAAGTGGAGTCAGTAGTGGAGAGATTTTAATTTAGAATAATACACTAAATAAATTATGAGGAAAAAATGATATCATTGGATTAAATATAAAAGTAATTTGTGAATAGTATAAGGTATTCTGGATCATTAAATTCCACCATCAGATGTAAACTAAAAATTAATCTGAAGCCTTAAACATTTGCTCATGTAAAGATCAATTTAAACATTAAACTAAAGAATGAATTCAATAACTAAACGGTTTCAAATATCAATGACCAATTAAAAGCTGAATTTCAGTTTCAAATATCTAAATGTAAAGAGTAAATCTTTTGGTCTTTCATCAGTCATTAATTTAAAATTTAAGGTAGTGTTTGGTTTAAAAACTTATTTTGTGTTTTCGATTTTCAATATATATGTCAAATAAGAGAAGAATAGGGGACGGCGGAGGGGATGAAAGAAAGACGGATGAGAGAACTAAGGAAATAGAGGAACGACAGAAGAATGGATTGCTTTACATGTTTGTGTTATTTCCCAAAATATGAAGAAAAAAAAGTTGTTTTCTATTTTGTATGTTAACTTCATTTTCTAAATTGATCGTTTTCGATAATATACATGCGCCATGTGCATTTTTGTATGGACCAAAACCGAAAACTAAATACAACAAAGCAAACACTACCTAAAATTTTCAGTCTCTAACTAGTGTTTTTTAGTAGTGTCAAACACGTAGTGGTATATTTGGTTCATCGGTTTGGGGAATGGTATCAGTTTGGTTCATCAGTTTGAGTAATTTGTAACTGAAGGTGGTATCATGCAAACAAAAGTTGCTGTGCTTTTTATTATTTTATTAGTTTTTTCGACTGGATATTTGGTTTATCACTGTGCTTTTTGTTGCTAAAACTGGTTGATTAGAGGCTTTTGTTGTGGATTCATATGGAGTGAGCTTCGATTTCTCTTAATGACTTAATAGTGTGCATGGACACGAATTACCAGCATAGATTCGTTTAGGGGAATGTATTTCTGTTTGGATATGCATGTAATTATAGGTCAGCTGATTTGATGCTATAAATTGGATATTTCATTATTAGTTTTGATTTTTTTTTGCTGGGCTGGACTTTGGGTGTACCTGAAGTGCTATTTAGTGTTAGGGCATGTTTGGGCTGTATACGGGTTGGGTTGGTTGTTTTTGTCTACTGGTTGTATATTGTTGGGTTTGTTTACTTTTTGTTATTAATAAAGGCATTTGAATCTTGTTTTAAAAAATAATGAGATCCAATGGTTAAGATCAATTATATCATATTTTGTGTTTTATTTTATGTCCAAATGCCAGATATAAATAAAAACAAAAATTACTCATCAAAAAATATAAATATAAATTAATATGTACATACATGTGTGTGTGTCTGTATATATATATATATGTATATATGTATGTGTATATATATATATATGTATATATATATATATATAATTTTATACTTAGTAAATAGTTAAAACAAAATTTTCCTAAATTTATAGATGGCCAAAAACATATAATTATATGCTTATATATATATCATTCGACATTTAAAATATAAAATAATAATATTTTCAATAAAACCGATGATATAATATAATATATAATCACTTTTACACATTTTCCCATAGACCTAAGCCTCCATTAACCCATTCTCCATCCAAAACCTTCTCTTTTCTCCTCCAAATCAAGTCTAAATCATAGGTTATGGTTAGATTAGCAAGGGGATACATTGGAGATTTTAAACCTACATTTTTTAAAGAAAAAAAATCACATTTTTTCTGTCGATTCTCGAATTTGTCTCGATTTGCGTGCAAAACTTCACTTTTTTTTGTTTTGGTGAGTGATTTATCATCTCTCACCTTTTTATATATGTATATATACGTTTTAACATGTTTTGAATCCATTTTTAAAGTCAAAATTAAGTTTTAACGCTGTTTAAAATCCCGACCTGCAGTGAAAAGGCAAATAAATGGATTTTTGGTGTTCTAAACATGTCATTTGGATATGTGATTACCTTGATAGATATTAGGCTATGTTGTATACACCTTGTATGATGATTGCTATGGTTGATTGTATGATTTACACATTTGAATGTTGTTTAGTGCATGTATGGTATTTGTTTGTATGCTAGTATAATTGAAAATGCTCATCGGAGCGAACTAGAGATAGGAACCATAGAGACAGACTTCGATAGATCGGCTCTAGAGAGTTTGGAGTCAATTCGTTGCATAGGCGATGCATGAGGGTCAAAGCATTGAGTGTAGCGATGGAATTGGCGTGATGTTAAAGTGTTGGAAAAGCTACATGATTTTGGTTCGGCATTGGTTGGTTCGGCCTAGGTGTTGGTTCAGTGGAGGGTTGGACTGGTGGCCGAGTAGGATATTCGGTTCGATGTGGGTTTGTGCCAGTGGTCGAGCACGAAGATCGATTCAGTGGTGAGCTTAGTTTGATGGTCAGTCGAGGTGGCCTGTTTGGTGGTATGGCGGAGCGGTGACCATATGGGGTTTGCTGTTCGGTGGGTGTCAGCTCGATGGCTGAGCAGAGGAGTCGGTTCAGTGCAGTGGGTGGTCGGTGGCCGGACACGTGGGACTGTTCGATGGAAGGCGGGTCGGGCTGTTCGGTGGAAGGTGGAATGCAGACACGGGTTGCATGGTTGGTTCAGTGATCTTGTCTAGCTTGGCATGTTAATAGGATGGATCAATAGAAATGGAGCCCATGTTTGGCTATAGACTTCGTGGCAAGGCTTGGAGTTTCTTGGTAGTTGATGTGCACGTAAATGTGCATATTTTTACCACCATATTTAATCTATTTAAATTAAATAAATGATCATATCGGGTATTTTAACTTGTTTAAACCAAAATTCAAATTATTTTCAAATTGTCACATATTCATCTTCATATAGGGGTAAAATGGTCATTTTTATGCATTTATTAAATTATGAAAATTTACTTGGAATTTTCTATGTTGTTTTGTAGGAAATTTGGTGAATTTCACAAGTGGCTTCATGATAATATATGCATGCACAAGAGTGAAGATAACAAATGAAGATGGAAATAATTCAAAGTGAAGATAATGGAGGACCCCACCTACCCACCTTTTTTCATGTACAAATTAGAGGCTAATGCACATGCTTATGGAATTAAGGGCTTCATGTACACTTAAATGATGATTAGTGTATGTTAATGATTACTTGGCCACCACACTTCCTACAAGGGCAATTTGGGCATTCCTCCAAAAATATGAATTAGGGTTTAACACTTGTATAAATACCCCATACCTTCATGTAACCTCTTCTCTTCTTAGTCTCTCTTAGTTTTAGTTTAGGCTCACAAATTAACAAGCTCTTCTCTTTCTCTTTTCATGGCTACTTAGCCATTTTTATTTCATGTACTTTTCCTTTTTTTTATGCAATGCAATTATTGTTTCCTTTTAATTACATGTTCATTTCCTTTCATGTTAGTAGTGTAGATTTTCTTTTATGCAATTAAAATAGTTTTCTTTCATTTAGCTTTCCTTTTGCTTTCTTTTTGCTTTCATGTTGCAAGCTACATTTGTTAATCAAATGACAAATATGAGAGGCTAAACCCTTCAATTTAGGGGTAATGAAGCTCTCTAATTATGTAGCTTCAACTATTTGTTAATTCATGCTCTCTTTTTGTGCTTAATGATGATGATAGAAATGGTTTACTAGTTGTTTTTGCTTTGAATTTGATAACCTATATTATTGACATCAAATAGGCTATGCTTAAACAATCACTAACACTAATTGCCTCTTCATTAAAATATGATTATGGCAAAAGAAAGTGATTTGAAATTAAAATTTGATGGTCTATATTTCTAATCAATAGTTAATAGGCCATACTTAAAATAGATTTCATTTTCATTGTCAAATTTCATGAAAGTTAGTAAGTGGTTTAAGAGGTGTGTCAAAGTTTGATGGCTTATGTTGGCTAACTAATAGCACAAATATGCCATACTTATGATAGGCACATCAATTAAAGCACCAATGACCATAAAAGAGAGATTATGATTTCATATATGTTGAACTACATGATCTAGAGAGTGGATTTATTCTCTAAATTGTCACTTAACTCTTATATTTTCTTCTCTTTTCTTTTAGTTAGTTGGTTAATTCTCTAATTCTCTAGCTTAACTTTCACTCGACTTTGGTTTAATTTGATTGAATAGATTTTTAAAATCATCAATTCCCTACGGATTGACCCGTATTCGCCATGTACTACAAGTGTACGCCGTGCGCTTGCGATAAATTTTTTATTTAAATTCGTTCGATGGTTTTCTAAACCGATAGAATTTCCGTCGACGAACAAGTTTTTGGTTGCACAGAGTTTGGCTATAGACTTCGTGGTAAGGCTTGGAGTTTCTTGGTAGTCTTGAGAGTTGGTTTAGGGTAGGGATGGATGACCCTATGATGGCTCTAGATGACTTTGGGATGGCTATCAAATAAAGTACGATGACTTCGACGACTCGATGTGGTGGGTCATTGTAGCTTCTGGTGATGGACTAAAAGGTCGAGTTCTGCGTGATTGCTCGTAGGGTAGAACATGAGGTTATGGTGCTCGTGAATAGGACATGGTAGTCTGTGTGTGCCCAGGGTAGTCTGTGTGTACCCAGGTGTTTAGACGTTTGCATATGTCCAGTCCTTAGCCATCTGTGTGGGCAAGAATTAAGCATCATAGGGCTGTTCTACTATTGGTACTTATGCCAAGGTATTGATGGATAACTCTGTGGTTGTGATGCTCATTAACAGGATAGGGTAGTTTGTGTGTACCCAAGTAGTCTGTATATGCCCATATTTTGGATGTCTTCATGTGTCCGGTCCTTATCCATTTGTATGGGCAATGAGTTGAGCATCTTAGAGAGTTATCGTATATCCGGAGCACCTAAATGAGAGATGCGAGGTTGTATGATGGATGTTATGTTTACTGTGTGCTTGGTATATCGTGTGATACCCCATACCTCATATTTCCTACTTGTGATAGTAGTTTAGCATATATTGCGTTTATGTGCTAACTCTTTGGATGCAAGGATAGGTCAGGTATGTTTGTTCATACCCTATACCCTATTTACTATATACGAGTTTTATAGTATTTTGAGATGATATATCGCTTACACCAGACTTTTGTCTGATCCGAGCTTTTATGCTTTGCTTATTATTATCTTCGGTACTCTTAAATGAGTAGACTAGGTATAACAGGTCTGGATAGCGCATAGAGTTGTATGAAGTACGAGCTGGAGGCTACGCTTTCATATATGTATATTTGGAGCTTCCTACCGCTTATGTTTCACTGTGCAGTACTGAGAAGCAATGTTAGTACTTGTATTTCGAGAGATAGTTATAGAGTTTATTTTGAGGGATGTTGATGTATAAACTCTTTTTTTCAGTTTTGTATAATATGCGAACTTGATGCACTCTAATGTTTTGTTCATGGTTCATTTGACTATATCACTGTCTCTCCTATTCTACATCTATGTTATTATATTATATTTTGTTTGTGCGTTATGAGATTTTCTACAGGTTTTGTGTTTGAATTTTTCTTTACTTTATATTCTTGGCCATCGTCCTTCATCGGCGAGTACCTCCATAGCGTATAGTATAGGTATATCAGGTACCAGAGTTGTAGGATGGTCGTCATATTTGGTACCAGAGCTTAGGTTGCGTAGACGACCTAAGTTGGTAGTTGGATCCATTAGAGGTAATGAAGGAGTCGTCACCTTAAAATGGATCGAATGATATATGAGAGTGCATACTTGTTAAATTTTAGTTTTCAAAACTATATACTAGTATATATATAATATATAAGTCACATTGCATTCATGGACACTACTTATTCCTTTTAAAGAGACTGATCATTCTTATTACAGCTTGTAAGAATGAGCTGGCCAACAAGGAATGCTGTTAGGAACTCTGTCTCTGGAGTTGAGGAGAGGGTAGGATTGGGCCCCACTTGTAGAACATGTTTGCTGAGATAGTGCAAAACATGATTCAGAATTCCCAAGTTGCTCCTGCTGTAGCTGTTGGTGGTGGTGCTCCAATGTAGGCGCCAAGGGCTGACTTTTCCAAATTAAGCAAGGATATCTCTACTCTGGATGGCAAGCCGTTTCTTGGAGTGGAATCAGCCGTTGAAGTGTAGGATTGGTTATACACATGCAAATGCATCTTTGAGGATATGGAATTAGAAGATGTAATGAAGAGGAAGCTAGCCTCTAAACAGCTTCAAGGAAGGACTATGGAGTGGTAGAACGCCATCAAGATTACTACTCCCGAGGACCAAATTACTTAGTAGCAGTTGAAGGCAAGGTTTAAAGAGAACTATATACCAGCCGCTTAGAAATCGATACTCTTTCAGAAGTTTGCTGACTTGAGACAAGGGATATGTCTATGTCAGAGTATGTGGTCGAGTTCGACATGCTATTGAAGTACGATCTATCTTTTATCGATACTCTGCTCAAGAAGAATGAGAAGTTTATCAAGGGCTTGGATGATTGCCTTGGAGAGAACCTTGTAGAGCATATTGATGAGCTGTTTGAGAGGCTGGTGGAGAAGGCTCTTCGACATGAGAGTATGTACCCTACGCCTATGTTGGTTATTGCTCCTAAGGTTGAGCCGAAGCCGCAAGCTAGTGGGGGAGGCAAGAGAAAGTGGGACAACAACAACAAGAAGCAATTTCAGAAGGATGGCTAGAAGAAGGGCAAGTGGGGGCCTATATGTTATAACTATGGATAGAGGGGCCATCTTAGCAAAGATTGTAGGAATGAGAAGAAAGGATGTTTCAACTGCAACATGCTACGACATGTCAAGAAGGATTGCCCAGAACCGCTAAGAAATAAGTAGGTTGTGTCTGCTTAAGCTTTGAATGTTGTTCCAGCTTCATCGAGTGCTCCATCGGCGAAGAAGAAGGGGAAAAGCGTTGTTATACAAGGTATTCTTTCTATTTTCGATACACCTGTATGTATTTTGTTCAATACCGGGGCTTCACATTTTTTCGTATCTAGTGATCTGGTAGATAGATTGGGATTGAAACCCAAGATAGTTGACTGACCTTTAATTGTAACAAACCCTATTAGAGGATCGACTATCATATGCACGGTTTGTCGAGACTTAGCCTTATCGAGTCATGGATGTTTATTTGCATGCGATTGCTTAGTTTTTGGTTTTGTGGGGTATGGTACTATATTGGGGATGGAGTGGCTGAGGAAGTATGTGGTAGTGGTGGATTGTGAGAGGCTGTTGGTGATGGTTGGGGCTATGGAGGGACAGATGGTTCTAGGCTTAAGAACCTCTTAATTCCTTGTACTTGTGACTTCAATCTTTCTCAAATCTCTAATAAATAAAATATAAAGTGAATGTAGGACAGAGATTGTCGAACTACTATAAAAAAATTATGTTTTCTTTACTCTCTTGCTGTTTCTACTAGATCTAATCCTAAACAGGTCATATTTGGGTCTTGTATCACTTTTGGCGTCAACTAGTAACAAATGCGGTAACAAAACACTGTAGCTTAAGCAACATAACTAAAACTTAGTATGTATCTGAAGTAACGTAAATCAGGACAATACATAATATGGTATGGTGCCGATATGGCATGAGAGTAAAGAATTACACAATATCTTCTCGTGCATGTATTTCCATTCTGGATTCCTACTGCTAGTCCCTATCTAAATAGAAATGTGCAAAGCAATATACATCAGCAGAGATGAATTATTTCTTTAAGCATTGTTAAATAAACTTCGATTTTGTTCATTCCATATACTTCAACAGGTGATAACATAAATAATATACAACAGATTTCTATGTGGTGTGCTATAATTAAATCTAAAGTTGTATCTTTGGAATGTGAAAAGGTTATGAAATTTGAAATAGGGTCGATGTGTTATGAATCGAGAGAGATTTATAAATTGAAATTGGTTATATTGAAATTTTTAAAAATAATTTTTTATCGAGAGGTTAATTTTTTTTTAAAAAGAGGATTTAAAATTATTAATTGGATTAAAATATTTCAGAAATTTAGTTATTTAAATATTTAAATTTGTTGAATGAATTCTAAGTTATAAACAAGTTTTGTAAATCGATTAGAATTTTATTAATAAATTGGAATTGGTTATTGATGTTTATTTTAAAAGTGCTTATTTTTTTTAAAATAATTATTTAACCATATTTTTAAAATTATTATTATATACATATATATAGAATTTAAAAGTAAGTAATTGGAATTTATTCATAAATACTCTCGAGATTGTGAACCGGATTTTATTGAACCAATGTGGTTGTATAAGTTAAATGTTATAATAGGAATTCTAGGAGTTTAAGGAAATTTTCCAAAATAGTTAGACTCGGGAACTTCGAAAATGAATATGAATTCATGAAAGGAGTTATAAATCGTTATTTGGATTATAAATGAGTATAATCAATAATTTTTTTGAAATTTGAAAAGGGAACAAATAAAATTTCGGAGATTTGTGAAATAAGGCAGAATATTCCTAAGTATTGGAATTAAATGGTTTTGGAAATATTCTATCTACGAAATGATTTATATAGAAATATTTTCTAAGTAATGAATGATAAGTTGGATTTGGGAATATTTTTAAGTGTTGATATGGGGTAAAAATCTGCTATGGATATAAGAATTTGGAATCATTTTCAAATATTGGAATACTGGAAGGGATTAAATATATATATCTTTGTAAAGATATTTTTAATAGATGTTGAAAGATTTATAATCTGAGCATGGTGACTGTTTATATGTGTAATTTGATAGTTAAATAACCGACTATCAAATCTGGCCAATTTCGTTAATCGTTTCGAAGAGACCTGGATCGAATTTAATTATCCGAAAACCACTTCAATCCGGTTAGTGCGTTACGAATTGTGATATCTCGAAGATAATGGAGAGGGTGATATTGAAGGAGATTCGGTTTGTTTAGACCCAGAACAACTTGTATGGATGAATGCTATCATTGCATCGTTGCTTGGAAAACAGTGTTAGCATTCCAAGTATGAATGCTATTCTTAATGTAAACGTAGCCTCAAACCACATCAACCGGGTATGACTAAAACAGGGGAGATGCAGCAGGGCTAAGTGGGTTGCACCCAAGTAGGGTATGTTATCACTTTTCTAGATACCCTCAGATATATTATAATAATTATGGATATGGTTGTGTATGGAAAAGAGAGCGCTCGATAAGGGTGGGAACACCCGAGGTGATAACATATTCGGTACTATCCAGGTTAGGGGTAGGCCGGTCCTGTGTTGGCAGGGAATCCAGGCGAGGTCCTCAGTACATTTTTCTAGAGGCAACTGTGGTGGACGGTACCCCAGTAGCCCAGTCATTATATGGAATCCAATATCCACTACGAGCCTGTACGGTTTTGACTATATACCAACTATGTTGAAACGTGAGATGCAAACCTTTCAGCTATTTTCTAATTTATTTTCTATAGACACTTTTATAATATAAGATGATTTTTGATATAAAATGTTTTGGTTATCGTAAGGTAAAAACCCAACGTATTTATGTGTGACATGGTCTTACGAGATACCTTTGTTTTTTTCAAAGGATTTTGATAAAAATAATAATTCAAATTGAGTGTGTTTTCTCACGCTGGTTTCCAGACTGGCTCGGATGTTATTTTATTATACTGCTCGGGTCAGACCGAGTATTACAGATTCAGGTTAGGATGGAGCTCAGGAGACGAGCTGGATGAAAGAGACGTATTACACGTACTTGATTATATTCCGCTGTATACGGTAGGCTGAATATTCAGCACTTGTGAGGACAAATTATTACAACTGTCCAGAATTGATTTGTTAATTGTAGTACTCCGATGATGGTATGTATAGTAACAGTTATAGATCTTTTTGTATAAAGATCTATTATTATCTATTATATATTGTTCCGCTGCGATTCTGATATTATGTGTTGTTGTGTTCTGTTTTCTTCTACTCTTCCTTCTTCACCCATAATGATCTGGTATTTCCTACACTCGACTGTTCAGCATGCTATACAGTGAACGTATTGATGTCGATTTTCGAGGGTCGAAAATCCCGGGCCATTACATTCGGTATTAGATTTGAAGGTTAAGTGAGAACCATGGCTTTGGTGGGGATTACTCATTAGAGATAGGGTCAGTAATAGCCTAGAATGAGTTTGAGTGTATTAATATATATGAGCGCGTATTTTTTCGTGAATATAAATTGTTTTATATTATGTTGACTTATTTATTGAGTGGGTTACGAATTCTGGTTGAATAGTGGGACACCATGAAATCGATAGGAATTTAAACACTAGAACCAGGTAAACCGACACACTATTGTTTTGAAGCGGGTAAATGAAATAATTTTACCCAAACTATATTTTGATATAAAATAATAATTTTTCAGAAATTATTATAGTAAATTTGGAGTGTTGGTTGTTATTATTGGATTATAAAATTTGAAATGATTATATATAACCAAATAGAGATTGTATAAGCATGATTTATACAAACGAGTAAAGATGAAATTGGATTCAAACCAGAATTTGAAAATGTAAATCCCGGAAAATTTCGAAAATGTTTTCCAAGTGTTTTAAAAATAATGGTATTGGTTTGAAAATGTTTTTGAAAAGAAATGTTTTAAAAATGGGATGTAAAAGAAATTGGAAGCACTGAACTCACTCGGTCGTTGGAAAATAACTTTGATGATGACTGCAGCATCATCAGTGTTCATTTTCGAGTTTCTAAGTAACGGATTGCTACCTTGATTGTTTGTTTGGAATTGTTGACATAAAAAAACTAGTTTGTTTAGAAATTCCAAAAGGAATTTTTTTTGAGTTAAGCCAAGTTGATTTAAAAATTCCGGGGGAATTGTTTTGGGCAAAACCAAGTTTGTTTTGAAAATTCTGAAAATATGGTTTGATATACTAAGGGACTATATATATATATGTGTATATATATATATATATGATTTCAAAGTGATTTGAAATGAAACAGGGTGTTTAAATTTTGGAGTATTCATTTAAATGTTTTATGAAACTTGTGAAAAATAAGTTTTGAACTTATAACCTGGAAATGAGAATTTCGATATGAAATTAAAATTTTAATTTAAGCTAATTCAATGGATTCAGCTAGTAAATGGATGAAGTGAATTAAAATTTAACTTAAGCTAAGTTAAATAAAATTGGATTGGATTTGAAACTATATCGAATTGAATTGCATATAAAATTTGGGTTGTAAAATGATTATATAACTATAAGTTATAAATTTTGAATGGAATAAACTCGAATATCGAATTTATGAAATTGTGAATAATAAGTGGTACAACTTATTAAATTGAGAAATGGAATGGAAAAACAAAATGGAAATTAATTGATATTTTGGTAAAGAAATGGAAATCCAAACTTGAATTATAAGATGAATTTGAACTCAAGTAAATTAAATGAAGTGATTTTTGAAATAAAAATCAGATATTCAATAATAAAATGGAAGTGAACTAGTTAGATAAATTAAGTAGTTTATTGAATATAGAAATGGAACTTAACTTGGTTAAGTAAAATGGATTGTGGATTAAATTTGAAATTAAATGTGGAACTTGAGTTATAAATGAGATTCGACTTAAATGTAAATATATTTTGAAATGTTGTCGGGTAAAATAGAAATGGATTGAAAATTGTGGTGAATTAAGTTATAAATAAATTTAATTTAAGTGTTGATAAATTGAATATGGCTTTGGGATAATATTTAAATGAATTCGAGTATGAAATTGAGTTTTGAAGTGGAAATGAATATAGGTGTTGGATAAAAGGTTATAATAAACCTTAATATTAATTTTATAAAATGATTCGCAAGTCATATAGCATAAATTGATATATACCCAGCAAATGGAAATGCGAATCAATCAAAGGTAAATAAATTGAATAACAATCAATTTAAAGTTGAAATGGAATTTGATTGCAAGGAAAATAAACTTAAGTTATATAGTTGAATTGATTGGAAATAAACGAATTAACTTAAGTTAATTATTTGGATGGAAACATGGCCCGAATGAATTTATGAAATAATTCATAAGTAAATAGCATGGATTGAATTAAATAGAAGTAAACAAAATTTTGTGAATCAATGGGAAGTTATATAAATTGATTTAGAAGCAATTTGGAGTGGATATGAATATGTTGAGTGCAAGTATGTATTTGAATGCAAATAAATTGGTTGTGAATCATTGAAATGCATGGAATGGTATATAAATTGATTGAAGGTAGCTGAGTTAATATTGGAACTTATAATTGTTTATAAATACATGTGTAACATGTTTGGTTTATGCAACCTATGTGTTTGTGTTACTAAAATGAATGTGAAGTTATTAAATTTCAAGTTTGGTACTTATGTGTTTAAATTAAGTAAGTATAGGTAGAAGGAGGCTATTGGGCTAGATTTAGATTGCGAAATTTGCATATAAGTAAGCTCGCTCGCTTAAAAATGCTAAATAAAGATATGTTTTTGGATTAAATATAGCGATGATATAAATATTGATATATATTGTGTTTTCCAACCGTGTGGGTCGATGTATATATTTTTATCACTTTTGTCATATTGCAAAAGGCTCTCCGTACAAGAGAGACTATACCAAAAATTCCGGAAATTTAGGGTGTTAGAAAATTTTTGAAAATTTTTTGTTTACTAAAAAGTTGATTTTGGAATTGAAATTGAAATAAAGGGTTTTGAATTAGAAATGAAAGCTAATTGTTTTAGTTAGAACTAAAAGATTAGAAAAGCGAAACGTCGAGTTTTAACTACTAAGTGGGTTTTTTTTACAAATTAATGGGTTTGTTGCATTTTTCCTACCATAGCAATTTTGGGGACGAAATTCTTTTAAGGGAGGAGGAATGTAACGACCCGTATTTGTCCATCGTTGGATTTTAAATATTAAAATGGCTTAAATATTGGATTGGGAATATAAATTGATTTTTTTTAAATATTGGAGGTTGAATTTATAAGTTAATAAATTTAATTTCAAGTATAATGGTTATTTGAATAACGGAATTGGTTAAATAATTGAATGTGGAATCTAGTGTGAATGAAAACGAATTCTAATGCGAGTATAAATTCTATTTGAATTAGAATTTAGTTAATAAGTTTTTAAAAACTGAAATTTCAAGGGATATCGCTTATTTTTGAAATCGTCGATTTAATCAACGCATTAAATTAGCCTTCCGGGGGTATAGTCTCAGAATTTGACGAAACCAGTTCCATTGGATCCGTAATAGTGTATTATTTTCGGATTTCAAATTTCGTAGCGTTTGGTTTTACCGTTTGGTCGTACGGGATAGAAACGCTTTGAAATTAATATTGAAATTTTAATATAATAATTGGACTCAAAAGGCTATCTTCTTCATACGAGCGAATTAGGACTCGAAACTTGTTCCATTGGATTCAGAATAGCAGTATAACATTACGAACGCCAAGCGGCACGCCTCAATAAGGGTTCAAAATTTCGAGATATGAGATTAGACATTTTGAAGATGATATATATATCTAATCAAAGTCAGACTCAGCCGCACTCTAGCCTGAACTGCCACCCTGCTTAGTCGACCTACCTTGTACCCAAGCCGCCATTTTCTCATTTAAAATTGTGCTCAATCCTCCTTTCGATCAGAACGAAATCGAAAATTATATAAAAAAAAGAGGAGATCGAAGACGAAATCGTGCTTGGCTGAGATGGGGGGTCGAGCACGAGCGCGGCGGCTCAGCAACGAGGGAAGGAAAATTGGTGTGTTCGATCAGTTTTAGGGTTTCAGGGGGTTCGCGACTCTCGTTCGCGTGCGACAGTTCGACGTAGGGATTCGCGATGGCGTACTCGAATTGGTGGTAGTTGGATTGATTTGAATTCGGGGGAGTTGCGTTCATGATTTTGGGTCTTAGTCGAGCTGTGGGCTGAGCAAAAAGGGGTAGGCGGCAAAGTTGAGGGTGATGGCGTCGATGGTGGCGATGTGGGTGAGGCCGCGGAGCAGAGGTCGTTGATGATGGTTGAGTTCGTATACCTGGAACGTGTATGCGATCTTTACTTGGGAATTAAGGTAACGTGAGTAATTAAATTAATTACTGTAATTAGGATAGTTATGATGGTGATCAAATTTATTGTGTAATTAATAAAGGGATTTTGCTTATATAAGCAAATATTATGTGCATGTTATTAATACTTGCAATAGTTTATAATAATTTTAAAATGGTTAGAATTAGAATTTGTTACATTGTGAAAAGAAATATGTTAGAAAATAGTTTCAACTAATAATTTCAAATAATTTTTTCATTGTTTATTATATTATTAACTATTAGTCTTATAGTATTGCAAGTGTTAATAACATTTATTTTTATTATAGTATGATGATTTTAAAATGATATTTGCTTATATAAGCAAAATAAAACTACTTTGAAATTGTATTTCCAACGATCTTAGCATTTAAACTTGACCTTTGGAATCGAATTCTTATAAATATTATAACTTCTTCGTACGAGGTTCGAAAATCATGAAATCAGTCACGTTGGATTCGAAGCTGTGAGATATACGACCTAAAATTTATTCGGAGTCCATTCGAGATTACCGGAATTTTAGGTTAAATCAAACGACAGTTCAATTTAATCTAAAATGAGCATTTAGAAAATTAAAATCAAGGTGGGTAAATCTCACTCATTTTTGGATAACTGGTTTTAATTTATAATGTTAAAATTTATTATTGGTTGATTGAATGAAATTAAATAATTATTATCAGTTGGATGTTGTAATATATATATATATATATATATATTAGTAGTTGGATATATTTCCCATCAATTGGAGCGGATGAGACCCTATGCGCCCCGCATAATAGCGGATTACCCTATATTACCGTGATACCCCCCTCGAATTTGTATTGGTATTTTATGTTATCTAACATTTGTGGATGCAGGGAAATAGGTTGGAGGGATCCAACTGGATTCCTCAAAAATGTTGATTTTAATTTCATAGATAATAATATATGATGTGTTAGAATAATCTATTATAGATTATTGTTGTGATTTGGATTATTGAATGTTATAGTAGCACTGGCCTAAATTTTGGTATTTTAAATACCATAAAATATTATTTTTGAATTTGAAGGAATTAAAAGGAGAATTTGGATATAAAAATATTTATATTGGAATTTGGATTATTTTAAGAGGAAATCAAGTTGGGTAAAATAATAATTTGATTTTTTTGGTTGTACTTAACTATTCGAAAAATATTTTTAATAGAGGTTTTTAAACAATTTATATAAGGGATTTTAACCATGGATTTAAAAATGGTGTTTTTGAAAATATGGATAAGGAGTTTAAAATCGATATTTAAAATAGGTTTTTAAAATAAATGGAATTATTAAAAAATAGATTTATAAAAATGGAATTTATAAATGAGATTATTTCTATAAACAAGTAAAACCCAAATGAGTTTGTAAATTTATAAATGATGTTTATAAATAGGAGGAATGATTATCATTTGATAATTGGAGATATAAATTCATGGTGAGAATTTATAACGAGATAGGGTAATCGGTTTAAAAGGAAATGTAGAGTCTATCTTTGGAATGTGAAAAGGTCATGAAATTTGAAATAGGGTCGATATGTTATGAATCGAGAGAGATTAATAAATTGAAATTGGTTATATTGAAAATTTTGAAAATAAATTTTTATCGAGAGGTTAATTTTGGTTTAAAAAGAGGATTTAAAATTATTAAACGATGTAGTTTTAAAACAATTAATTGGATTAAAATATTTCAGAAATTTAGTTATTTAAATATTTAAATTTGTTGAATGAATTCTAAGTTATAAACAAGTTTTGTAAATTGATTAGAATTTAATTAATAAATTGGAATTGGTTATTGATGTTATTTTAAAAGTGCTTGTTTTTTTTAAAATAATGATTTAACCATATTTTTGAAATTATTATTATATAAATATATATAGAATTTAAAAGTTAGTAATTGGAATTTATTCATAAATACTCTCGAGATTGTGAACCGGATTTTATTGAACCGATGTGGTTGTATAAGTTAAATGTTATAATAGGAATTCTGGGAGTTTAAGGAAATTTTCCAAAAAGTTAGACTCCGGAACTTCGAAAATGAATCTGAATTCATGAAAGGAGTTATTAATCGTTAATTGGATTATAAATGAGTAAATCGATAATTTTTTTGAAATTTGAAAAGGGAACTAATAAAATTCCGGAGATTTGTGAAATAAGACAGAATATTCATAAGTATTGAAATTAAATGGTTTTGGAAATATTCTAACTACGAAATGATTTATATAGAAATATTTTCTAAGTAATGAATGATAAGTTGGATTTGGAAATATTTTTAAGTGTTGATATGGGGTAAAAGTCCTATTATGGATATAAGAATTTGGAATCGTTTTCAAATATTTGAATACTGGAAGGGATTAAATATATATATATATATATATATATCTTTATAAATATATTTTTAAATAGATTTTGAAAGATTTATAATCTGGGCCTAGTGATTGTTTATGTGTTTAATTTGATGTTAAATAACCGACTATCAAATCTGACCAATTTCGTTAATCGTTTCGAAGAGACCGGCATCGGATTCAAATTATCCGAAAACCACTTTGATCTGGTTTGTGCGTTATGAATTGTGATATCTCAAAGATAATGGAAAGGACGATATTGAAAGGAGATTCGGTTTGCTCAGACCCAGAACAACTTGTATGGATGAATGCTATCATTGCATCATTGCCTGAAAGACAGTGTTAGCATTCCAAGTATGAATGCTATTCTTAAGGTAAACATAGCCTCAAGCTTCATCAACCGGGAATGACTAAAATAGGGGAGATGCAGCAGGGCTAAGTTGTTCGCACCCAACTAAGGTATGTTATCACTTTTCTTGATACCCTCGGATATATTATAATAATTATGGATATGGTTGTGCATGGAAAAGAGAGCGCGCGATAAGGGTGGGAACACCCAAGGTGATAACATATTCGATACTATCCAGGTTAGGGGTAGGTCGGTCCTGTGTTGGCAGGGGATCCAGGCGAGGTCCTCGGTACATTTTTCTAGAGGTGTACTGTGGCGGGCGGTACCCCAGTAGCCCGGTCATTGTATGGAATCCAATATCCACTACGAGCCTATACGATTTTGATTGTATACCAACTATGCTGAAACGTGAGATGCAAGCATTTCAGCTATTTTCTAATTTATTTTCTATAGACACTATTATAATATAAGATGGTTTTTGATATAAAATGTTTGGGTTATCGTAAGGTAAAAACCCATCATATTTATGTGTGGCATGGTCTTACGAGATACCTTTGTTTTTTTTCAAAGGATTTTGATAACGGTAATAATTCAAATTGAGTGTGTTTTCTCACGCTGGTTTTCCAGACTGACTCGGGCGTTATTTTATTATAATGCTCGGGTCAGACCGAGTATAACAGATTCAGGTTAGGATGCTATGGAGCTCAGGAGATGAGTTGGATGACAGAGACGTATTACACGTACTTGATTATATTTCATTGTGTATGGTAGGTTGTATATTCAGCACTTGTAAGGACAAGTTATTAGAACTGTCCATAATTGATTTGTTGATTGTAGTACTTTGATGATGGTATGTATAGTAACAATTATAGATCTTTTTGTATAAAGATATGTTATTATCTATTATACATTGTTCCGCTGCGATTGTGAGATTCTGTGTAGTTGTTTCTGTTTTCTTCTATCTCTTCCTTCTTCACCCCTAATTATCTGGTATTTCCGGCACTCGACTATTCTGCTTGCTATACAGTGAACGTATTGATGTCAATTTTCGAGGGTCGAAAATCCTGGGCCGTTACAAGGAATTTTCGGAGATGAAGGGGGAGAGAATGTAACATGCCGCAATTTTAACGATTGAATATTTAAATAATTAATTTAAATATTTAATCATTAGGTAATGGAACGCCTCTTGTACTTGACATTTACAAACGAGTGAATTGGGACTCGATACAGCCGTAGTTGAGTTCGCTTTTTCGATATGAATAAAATGAGTATAAATTTGACTATGTTTGAAGTCAATGATTTTCGAAGATGAATAGTGCCGGATGAAAGGAAGTGGGCTAAGCCCACTAGCTTACCCTAACTTAGCTAATTTGTAGCTAAGTACTTCATTCATTTTTCATTTCACGTTTCATTTCATCCATCTCCTCTGTTTATTTTTCCTAATCTCCTCGTAATCAACTTCTAATCCCTAAGCCATAAACTCATCAAATAAATATCCTAAAATCAAATAAAAATCACCATAATTGCTCTCTTCCGATTCTCTACAAAACCCACTAAGGAATTGGCTTGAATCAGAGTATCAGTGTGGATTTCAAAATTTAAAGAGAGCTTAAGGTTGGGTTTTGCTGATTAGAGCTTGGTTTAGGGAAAAGCAACATGAGTGGGATGATTCCCCTTACTAAATTATATGCTATAGTTTATATTTTTGTTTATTGATGATTATAGAATTATATGAAATGGTTTGGAGATTGTTTGAGTTGA
Source organism: Allium fistulosum (assembly GCA_030737815.1). Classification (NCBI taxonomy): domain Eukaryota; kingdom Viridiplantae; phylum Streptophyta; class Magnoliopsida; order Asparagales; family Amaryllidaceae; genus Allium; species Allium fistulosum. The sequence goes on along the minus strand of CM060904.1, from coordinate 337,531,536 downwards.
TTTGGGCTTATGTTTGTGTTATAAACATGCTTATGTTAACCTATTTATTGTTTAAGACCTTAATAACTATTTCTGAAAATAGTTAGTAAACTTAGAATTTAATTTTAGGTTGAGTGAATGATTGTATGTGATATAGTGATGGATTAGAGAGTAATTACATGATATAGCTAAGTGTGTGCCATTAATTAGTGATAATAAAACTAAATGAAATGGTTTTAGAAAAGTTAGTAAGCTAATTAAGCAATTTTTGAAATCTACACTTATTATTATAGTGATTAGTCATTAGAGGGTTAATGAAGCTTAATTAGTATTTATAAATATTGTTTAAGTAAAGGAAGGGTTTTTATAAGTAAAGAAGGCATTTTATAAAATGATGATATTTTATAGAATGGTAAATGAAGCTTAATTATTATTTATAAAATAGTTATATGATTTTTTGAAATGAAGTATAGATTTTATAAAATAGAAATGAGATTTTATAAAATAGGAAATGAAGCTTAGTTATCATTTATAAAAGAGTTAAATGATTTTATAAATGAAGTACAGATTTTATAAAATAGAAATGAGGTTTTATAAAATAATAAATGAAGCTCAATTATCATTTACAAAAGAATTAAATGATTTTATAAATGAAGTATAGATTTTATTAAATAGAAATGAGATTTTATAAAATAGTAATATGATGTTTACTTAATTTTAATGAGACAATTAAGTATTTAAAGGCTTAAATTTGATTTATAAGCTAACAATATATTTTATAAAATAGATGTAAGATTTTATAAAATAGGATGAAACTATATTAGACTTTAATTGAAAAGATTTAGTAAATAAACGTAAGATTTGATTAAGTAGTAAATGAATTACTTATTTAAATATACGCGTATGTATATGAGTATGGGCAAGTATATGTATGCATGTATTTAAAGAATATAACAATAAAAAATATGTATGAATTGTAGTTAGAATTGTTGTATATGTGTTGTTTATATAAGTATGCGATTGTTTGATTATATAAATATATTACATAATACAAGTTGCGAGCATTTCACGTAACCGTAGCGACTATCAGGTGTGTTAAGTTGCATGAGAGTACATCGGATCGAATAATCGTTCCAATAAAGCCTGAAATGTGACTTATGAAGTCAATGTGTGTTTGCGTGAATGTGTGTGCATAGACGTGCATGAATGAGTGTATCGACACACGTATAAGCTATGCACTAGCTAGATGGTTGGATGAGTGCGTTTTGGCATTGTTAGGGGAAGCCGGATCGCTATAATCGCCTTGAACTCTACACATGCAAAGAGTGGATTTCATGTAAAAATCAGTTTTGGAACACTTAAGAAATCACTTTCAAAACATTCAACTAATGAACTTTGAAAAAGGCCTAATCGTATAGAGGTAGACTTAGGAAGCAAGGCGGATCATCGAGTGAAGCATCGAAGGAAACAGCATGCGAATCAGCATCTGTTTGGGAGATTTTCCCATTGCCCCAGGTTCATTGCCTGAACCTGGAAATTTAAGTCGACTAATCGAGAAAATTCGATCGACTGAATGAGGGTGGAAAGGTGTCCTAAGGGGGAAACACCAAAATAGAAGACTGGGGGATAAATCTTAGTCGACTGAGCTCAGTCAACTGAAATAATACCCTATTCGACTGAATATTGGGCGGTAATGCAACTTCGGAAATTTCTTCCTCGTTCGAGCATGGTTCTTTGTGGGGTCTTGGCATGACTTTGGAGAGGCTCTGGGCTGCTCGGGGAGGTAGAACACAAGGCAAAGCCTGGGATTTAGGTACAAATGTTGAGTGATTCCTTTGGAATTAATAACGATCGGGCACGAAGTCAGTACAATGATTGGTTGCACGATCACGTCCGACGAGCGTCTATGGTCGAATTGAGTAAATCTATACCTTTGGGGATCGACTTTGAGGTATGTATAGTTTGATAAATTGTATCAGACTTATATTAGTGATTGTACCGATTATGGGTCTTATAATAGAACCGTTTGTGTCGATAGGTGATGACGAGATATCGTTCTTCGTTCGCGATGGGTATTTGACTATGCGATGTTATATTTGATGTGTGTATATATTTATACGGCATCGACATCCCTTTATGGTTCTGATAGCGTATTACATGAGACACGACCATCGTTCTCTTTTTGATAAGACACATACACAAGTTACTTGAGTAATCCATGATGACTAGAAAGGGGAACAATGACGATCATCCAAGAGTGGACTAGATGTCACCAAAGCCTGCTTCAGAGGGTAAGGTGTGGTTTACATAAGACGATGTCATCTACGAGTGGGCTAGATGTCACAAAAGCTTGCTTCAGAGGATATGGTGTGGCTCACATAGATTTCAAGTAAATAGAGTAGGTTATACATTACCAAAGCTTGCTTCAGAGGGTATAGTTAGATCTACACGAGACCCATCACAGAGGATGTTGCTCGTGGTCTATGGTACAGTTAGGTACCAACTCTATTTATTTGGGACCCTCAAAGGCAATCATTGGATCACGATAGATGTATGTAGTGGACTTCACCCATTAGTAATGACGAGTATTAATTTCTATTCTTTGGTTGTCTTCCATTTCTATATTGTGTTATTATTAGTAGGCTGATGTTATTATTGATACATTTACTATTATTATGTACTTTATGAGAGACTTATATTTTGATCACCCTACTTTTGGATATTGGGTTACCTTTATCATAGTATGATTATTATGTTTCAGTCATATTATATTAGCTATACTGACTCATTGATTACAGGAGAAGAGCGGGTTATGGTATGATTTTCTATCTTTTGGATAGGTTCACTTTACTTGTTTATGGACAATCCGGATTACCCCTAAGCCATAATCGTGGAGAGAACAGGTTGTTCCTTAGTAATTCCTATTTAATTATATATAGTTTTGATATACAGTATTTGGAGATAGTTCCCCTCACAAATTGCTAACCATATATAGTTTTGGGTACTCAATTGAGTAGTTTAGAAAGCCAGATGCTTTTGGGGATATGCTAGCTTGATGTGTAGTTGGAGCACATTGGAGGCATGACATCGATTTTAGATATATATACTTGAAGTACATGACAGACCTGTTGTTTTGTATATGATACTGTTGTATCAAATATTTATTCAGAACTCCATGCTGTTGGGAGTTGGTGTATTCTGACTTATTCATATTAAACAGATGTCAAATTTAGTATAACTTATTCATATTTGTTTGGCTATTTGATGACATAGATGAAGATAATCCTTTTTTTCAACTCATCCACTTATAAAAGAAAGCTACCCTAAATAAAAATGATAGAGTTCAAAATAAACTTTTATTTAACTTAATCTTAATGTAATTACAAATTAAACCTTGATTTAATCTTAATTAAACCTTAATTAATTAATAATTAAACCCTACTTGGTTAGCAATTTATTTAATAATTATCCTAATTAATTAATAATTAGTTAAATAATTCAAACCTTAATTAAATAAAAATTTATACCTAATTAATTCTTTACTTAATTAATAATTAATTAAAAACCATCTTAATTAGTTAATTAAAATCATCATACTTAATTTATACTTAAGTACTAACTACCTTTACAAATTACTAATTATCTTTATTTAATTACTTAATTAAATAATCATTAAAGCTCATACTTAATTAAATAATAATTACCTTTTATACTTAAATTATGATTGTAAAAGATTTTCAAAAATATTTAAGATAAAAACGCTTTTAGTTTAGAAAAAATGTTCGATTTCCCAAACTGCATCCATAGCGACTATCGCTGTGGATACCATACCTCTGTTTTTTACCTAGGAGTATATTTTATATATATATAAGAATAAATTTTCATAAAAGTAATTATAGTTATTTTTGATGTGCTTGTTTGTTAAGAAATGATAATGTTCAATTATTATCATTTAGGGTTTATTTAGTTATGCTCGTCCAGTTTGAGAATTGACTATTGTTGAGCGTTTGTTCTTATAAGATAAAAACCCATTCCGTGTTTAGTTATATTGTAACAACCCGCATATTTTACGATTGTATATTTAAATATTTTATTTAAATATAGCGTCGTTAGTCGGATTAAAGTCCGAAAAGCTACTTTTTGCAAACAGTCGAATTAGGACTCAAGACCACTTCCATTGAGTCCAAAATAGCGTTTCAACTTTTTTAAGTATAAGCATCGATATGTTTGGAGTAAGTTGAATTTTGCTATTTTCTGTTGGGCTTTTTGTGTTTGGGTTTCAACCCTAATTATTACTCTAGCTCAGTCCACCTCCCCTCTCCTCTTCATTCATTCTAGTATTTCCTAACACTTCAAGCTTTAGAAAAATAGGGGAAGGGAAGAGAGATTAGAAAATCCTAAGCCCTAGTTTCTTTGCAAATTCAAGTTCTTGCTCCAAATTCAAGGAGAAGCTTAGGTAAGCATACTCTTCATCTTCTCCAACTCATTCTCTCTTCAATTTCAGAAATTTCCTAAACCTAACTTAGGGGATGTTCTTCTTTTGAGCTTAGATTCAAGCTTCTTGGGTTAAAGTGAAGAGAGTTGATCTTTCCTTTGTGATTAAGCTTCTCATTCATTGTTTTTGGGTTCAAAGGTGAGATTTGTATCTCACATCTATGTCTATAACTATCTTTGATTGTTAGGTATGAATTCCTAACATCTTTACATGTTCATTTGATTTTGATTTGGATTGATTTGGTGAATATTCCAATTTTGGGTTTTTAAGTTCAATTTTGTGAAAATCCTTTTTATGGATGTTTGAACACGTTAGTGGGGCGTTTCGGAGGGCCATACAAGGCTGGGTTGTCGTTTGGCGTAAATCCTCAGTCGAAGTTGCTCGTTTGTTCGCTTCCATCCGTGTTATCGGATTTTCCCCAAAGAGGGCTAGGCTGAATGTGCTTCTGAAGCAGGTTCAGTCGATTGAACCAGAATATCAAAATTGCTTAGAAGCAGGTTCAGTCGACTGAACCAGTGGTTCAGTCGACTGAACCAGACCCAGGAAATTGCCTGGGTCTGTATCAGTCGGCTGACCATTTGGGTCAGTCGACTGACCTTGGGGATACGAAATTTGTATCCCAGTGTCAATCGACTGACCACCTGGTTCAGTCGACTGACCTGCTTGCTTCAGCCCCATTTGCCTATTTTGCTTGAGATTCCAAACGTTAATCGATTCGTGATTATCCGATTTGTTGTTATCATTTGTTATCGATTTTGATGACTTCTATTTCAGGATTTTTGGGTATATCCATTTTGATGGATTCAGCATCGATTTCTATTGATTTGATTCACGTCTTCGTATGTGGATTTTGGTGATTGATTGTTTCTACAATCATTTTTGCGACTTGTCACTTCTAAATACAAAGGTTTCTATACTAGTAGTAAATACTTAAACTCTTTCACAAAGATGATTTTAACTCTATTTTTAATACAAAGCTCGTTTATAAAACCGTTTTCCAATCTATTAGTATATATAAACCTTTACCTCATTCGTATGAGAAATCTAATTAAACAGCTTAGTAAAACAAGTGGTATGAAACGCTCGCGTTTACTTCGTCGGTTAATTTTTGGACTTGTTCGATTGAAACTCTTGTGACAATTTTCGAGTGGAAATCTACAATCTGTTCGTAAATATTTGAGTTAAGCAAGTGGTTATGCGACATGAAGCTAAACTCTTATATTTACTAGCTTATTGTAATCGACACTTCTTGATGATCGATGATGATCATTTTATGGTTTAGACTAGCGATTTGCAATGTCTCTTTGTCCACGTGGGGGACCGTACCCCGATTTATGGAGCTTCGTCTCATTTTTATGGGCTAGCGACCCATGATCATTTATGGAGTTTCGGTTCATTGGACGTACCGTTATTGTACTGCGTCGGTGTTCCGAATTATTTGAGTTTCGGGATCATCGGGCATACCGTTATTGCACTACGTCGTTGTTCCGAAATATTTGAGTCTCAGGTTCATCGGGCGTACCGTTATTGCACTACGTCGTTGTTCCAACTCATTTGAATTTCAGGTTCCTCGGGCGTACCATTATTGCACTACGCTATTGCACCGTTTGTGATACACGTGTTGGTGAGTTTTCATGCTCCTGTTTGTGATACGCCTTCCCCCTTTTGTGGTTTTTTGGATTTCTGGTTGTGATTTCTAGAATTTGTGTTTCACCAATTTTCGTGGATTGGCATTGATATGTTTTGTCAATAGTTGTGTTTTGGTGAATAATTTAAAGAATATGACATTCTTTTGGTGTTTGAGATTCATGAGATATTGTATGATTTTTGTTGTTATTTGATGTATACTCGATACAGTATGACATTTTTGTTATCATACGTTTTTGGTCATATCTCTTATCCTATCTCATTTTACCTGATATTTATAGTTAGACTGATCCGTTTATTATTTTCTTCTTAAATAATACTCGGGTCAGACCGAGGTATTTTAGGTGCTCCAGCTTGACTTCTTATCAGGGTCCTTCACCTGACTTTTGGCTAACTACTTTAGATCAGTAGTTTTTGTTAGTATACATTTGAGTTAGAGACTCCTTGATTATATTCATTCTTTTGTCTTGCACCTGTACCTATTCGTTTGTTATGTAGTGGATCTTCTATGACCACTATTTGATGTACACTTTTATGTGTTATATTCACATCTGATTCCGCCTTTGTGATATGAATATCTGTGACTGATTTGTGTTATGTTTATTTCTATATTTGTTTCCGAAGTCCACTTAGCCGTTGTGTGGTAGCTTTGAGTTTGTATTTGATATGTCGGATTTATATTTTCTGACATATCGGTACTCGCACAAAGCAATTACACAGATGGTCGCTCCTTAACAACCTTATTCTTCGTGCTAGTCGACGGCATTACCTAGTAGTGTCCTTGGCTAGCGTGAGTATAGAGGTGGGGCGTCACAGCATGGTATCAGAGCCAAACTTCAGAATAGTATAGAATAATCTAGCAAGGATCATTTCCTAAGTCTTTCTTAGGAATCGTGCCATAGGGTTTAATTCGAGTCTTCATACCGTTCTATCCTATTTCTTTTTATGATGCCTTGTTTTATCAATTAAGTTTGTTTGATATTCATTCTGAGATTAACCTTTTTCTCTTTTCTTTCTTTCTTAAAAGAAGAGAAATGGTTAGACCTGGCCGTCCCAGCGCCGGTCAATCTAGTGCTACTCCTCAGGATGGAGTATTTATGTCAGCTCAACAACTTTTAGATTTGGTGAACAATGCCCAAGCTGCCGGACCCCTTCCCACGCCTACTCACCCAAAGTCCGGGTTTGCACGCCTGTGCAGAGATTATACCGCTTTGGGTGGAAGACCATTCAAGGGATTCGAAAGTGTTATAGAAATCCAGGCTTGGCTTAGATCATGCGATCGCATCTTTTCCCACACGGATCTTATTGATTCACTTCGAGTCCAAGTGGCTTCTAGCATGCTCCAAGAAAGAGCATTAGATTGGTATGAGCTTTTGATTTCGGAAATTATTGAAGCGGATCTTACTTGGGAGCAATTCCGGGAAAGATTCGAATTGAAGTTTGTGCCGAAGGCTGAAAAAGTAACTTTAGCCCGACGCTTTATTGACCTTGTTCAAGGTGAATCCTCTGTGGAAGATTATGTCGCATCTTTTGAATCTCTCTCTAAATATGGGGTCGAGTATATTAATACCCCATTGAAGAAAAATCAAAGGTTTGTCTATGGGTTGAATAAGAACCTTAAGAAGCCTTTACTTCTAAAACTAGAAGTTTCTTTCGATCAGCTTATAGATATCGCTCTTCGACTTGAAGAGGCCGATAGAGAAATTGATGTTGAAGTTGTGCGTGCCAGACAGAACTTCAACAATAACATGAAGAGGCCTGTTAAGTTCAAAGGCCCCAATCCCAATCCCAATCCCAACAAGAAAGGGAAGCAAGAAACTTCGATAGCAAAGTCTCCTACCTCTAGTCGTGGACGATGCTAAAATTGTGGTCTTACGGACCACTATGCAAATGAGTGCCCGAAACCATTTTTTTGTCGTTATTGCAAAAGTTCGGGTCATCTTTTATCTTCATGCCCCAAACTTCCAAAGAAGAGAGAGGGAAAGCTAAATGTTGTTTAAGCCCCCAGCGACACTTCTCTTGGTCAAGGTATTTCCCATTCTATCCTCGACGGTATTTGTTTTGTGATTATCTTATTCGAGTTCTTTTTGATTTGGGTTCATCTCATTGTTTTATATCAAAAGAACATGATGATTCTTTCTCTTTTAATTTTTATGGCTTGATGACTTCATTGAGAATTGCGAATTCGATTGATGGATCCGCAACACTCAGTTTGCTTTGTAAAAATGTCAAGATTATTTTTGTGATTATTCTTTTTGAGCCGATTTGCATGTTATGCGTTATTTAAGCTTCGAAATTGATTTTTGGGAAAGGATTGGCTTAATTATTATGAAGTCCACATCCTATGTCCTGAGCGGACTTTATATCTTCGACATCCTCAATCTGTTAAGCAGATTTCTATTGTTTTTAATAATTTTGATTTCCAAATTCGGTGGCATCATTTTATTCTTTAAACCCACTTGATGTGGAGAATGTTATTTCTCTCATTCAAGTAATTTGTGAACCTTCTGAAATATATTTAAGCTTGTCTTGGGATTATCACCTAAGCAATCCATCGAGTGGTGCTAAGGTCTTTACAGCTCGACCTTGCCACCAGTTTTTATCAGCTACGAGTTGTGGAGGATAGCATTCCACTTACCGCACTCGTTATGATTCTTGTGAGTGGTTTGTTATGTCATTCGGTTTGACGAACCTTCTACCTTATTTCATCCATTTTGTGAATCGAGTATTCTACGAATATCTCGATTAGGTTATCCTTATATTTTTTATTATGGATGAAAATAACAAATTTGAAATTTGCAAATCTTTTAATAAGATATTTATAAGTAAGATTAGATTTTGTTCTTAAAACGAGCAAAGAATATTTGTAAATTTTATAAGAGTCATGTTTATCATATAGAAAATGATTTTGTGTTATTTTGCCCATTTGGTGCTTTAAGAATTCTGGTCGATGCGCTTGATCAACGTTATCGATAGGAATCTCCTAAACACTATGATGAGACAGTCAAACACAATAAATTGACTTGTAATAAGTAAATTTTTCTAAAAAGATGATTACATAAAGTTAATTATAATTTTGAAAGTCTTAGCTTTTCAGGAAAGAGGTTCAATTAAAAGGACTCCTTTCCGATGCTTTTATTCTTGCGATTCCCGAAGGGAACCAAGACTTTAGTGTTTGTACCAATACTAGTCGTATTGGTTTTGGTGTCATTCTCTTGCAAAGGGAATGTGTTATCGCATTTGCTTCTTGACAATTAAAGCTTGTCGAGACTAGATATGTCATTCATGATCTGGTGCTCGCGGCTATTATTTTCGCTCTTAGTATTGGGCTCATTATCTTTCGGGAGAGGAATTGTCCTCTACCCCGATCATAAGTTTTTGAAGTATTTATTTTCTCGAAAGGAACTTAATTTGCGTCAACAACGTTGGCTCGAGTTCCTTGCATCTTATGATCTTGATCTTCTTTGTACTCCGGAAAAGAGTAATCGTGTTGCCGATGCCCTTAGTTGTAAGCAACAAGCAGTTGTTTCTTTGATGATATCCGAATGGAATGATCTCGAGACTTTATCCACTTGTGAGATTCGAGATCGTGAATCCAATTCGTGTTCATCTCTTGTTTTGTGTAGCCTCGAGGCTCGTCCTTCTCTTTTGGACCATACTTCTTTTGGCTAAACTCTATGTCAAACTAAAATTGCATGGAGTTCCTACTTCCATTGTTAGAAATCGTGATCCATTAGTTTACTAGTGGATTTTTTGTAAAGTCTTCAAAAGCTTTGGGAACAAAGCTTAATTTTAGCACCGCTTATCATCCTTAGTCCGATGGACAATCAAGCGTGTGAATCAAACTCTTGAAGATCTTCTTTCGTGCATGTGTTCTTGATTTTGGTGGAAGTTAGGAAGATCATATTTTTCTTGTTGAGTTTTCTTCCAATAACAGCTTCCAAACTTGTATTGGTATGGTACCTTTCGAGGCACTGTTCGGAAGGCCGTGCCGATCTCCTTCGTGTTGGCTTAAAGCCGGTGAGAAGCTGGTTTTAGGTCCAGATGTTATTTGTGTTCTTTTGTGTTTCACCTATGAGGGGTGTAGTGCGTTTCAGTCGATCGGGAAAGTTAGCACCTCGATATGTTGGTCCTTTTCCCATCACCGAACGTATTTGTTCTGTGGCTTATCGCTTTTATTACCGGCTCAATCTTTTGCCATTTATGACCTTTTCCATGTCTCTCTACTACGGAAATACCATAGGGATTCCGATTTTTATTCTTGAGCCCGGTGTAATTGAAGAAATTGAAGTTTCACCAAATTTAACTTATGAGCAACATTCTATTCATATCATTACTTCGAAGGTTAAACGCCTTTGAAATAAAAATGTTCTTCTTGTGAAAGTTCAATGGTCCTCAAATCCTAAGGATTGCTCTTGGGAATCTTGAGCATCGAGCAAACACATCCAGACTTACTCTTTCATGCTCTTTATGGTGGACTTCTTATTTCAAAATTTCTTTTGTGTTGATATGCTTTTATGTTTGTTACTTTTTATTTTCCTCTTAATTATTGCGAGGACGCAATTTCTTTAAGGAGGGGAGTCTGTAACAACCCACATATTTTACGATTGTATATTTAAATATTTTATTTAAATATAGCGTCGTTAGTCGGATTAAAGTCCGAAAAGCTACTTTTTGCAAACAGTCGAATTAGGACTCAAGACCACTTCCATTGAGTCCAAAATGGCATTTGTAACTTTTTAAGTATAAGCATCGATATGTTTGGAGTAAGTTGAATTTTGCTATTTTCTGTTGGGCTTTTTGGGTTTGGGTTTCAACCCTACTTATTACTCTAGCTCAGTCCACCTCCCCTCTCCTCTTCATTCATTCTAATATTTCCTAACACTTCAAACTTTAAAAAATGGGGGAAGAGAAGAGAGATTAGAAAATCCTAAGCCCTAGTTTCTTTGCAAATTCAAGTTCTTGCTCCAAATTCAAAGAGAAGCTTAGGTAAGCATACTCTTCATCTTCTCCAACTCATTCTCTCTTCAATTTCAGAAATTTGCTAAACCTAACTTAGGGGATGTTCTTCTTTTGAGCTTAGATTCAAGCTTCTTGGGTTGAAGTGAAGAGAGTTGATCTTTCCTTAGTGATTAAGCTTCTCATTCATTGTTTTTGGGTTCAAAGGTGAGATTTGTATCTCACATCTATGTCTATAACTATCTTTGATTGTTAGGTATGAATTCCTAACATCTTTACATGTTCATTTGATTTTGATTTGGATTGATTTGGTGAATATTCCAATTTTTGGTTTTTAAGTTCAATTTTGTGAAAATCCTTTTTATGGATGTTTGAACACGTTAGTGGGGCGTTTCGGAGGGCCATACAAAGCTGGGTTGTCGTTTGGCGTAAATCCTCAGTCTAAGTTGCTCGTTTGTTCGCTTCCATCCGTGTTATCGGATTTGCCCCAAAGAGGGCTAGGCTGAATGTGCTTCTGAAGCAGGTTCAGTCGACTGAACCAGAATATCAACATTGCTTAGAAGCAGGTTCAGTAGACTGAACCAGACATCTGGGTCAGTCGACTGACCCTAGGGATACGAAATTTGTATCCCTGTGTCAGTCGATTGACCACCTGGTTCAGTCGACTGACCTGCTTGCTTCAGCCCCATTTGCCTATTTTGCTTGAGATTCCAAACGTTAATCGATTCGTGATTATCCGATTTGTTGTTATCATTTGTTATCGATTTTGATGACTTCTATTTTGGGATTTTTGGGTATATCCATTTTGATGGATTCGGCATTGATTTCTATGGATTTGATTCACGTCTTCGTATGTGGATTTTGGTGATTGATTATTTCTACAATCATTTTTGCGACTTGTCACTTCTAAATACAAAGGTTTCTATAGTAGTAGTAAATACTTAAACTCTTTCACAAAGATTATTTTAACTCTATTTTTAATACAAAGCTCGTTTATAAAACCGTTTTCCAATCTATTAGTATATACAAACCTTTACCTCATTCGTATGAGAAATCTAATTAAACGGCTTAGTAAAACAAGTGGTATGAAACGCTCGCGTTTACTTCGTCGGTTAATTTTTGGACTTGTTCGATTGAAACTCTTGTGACAATTTTCGAGTGGAAATCTACAATCTGTTCGTAAATATTTGAGTTAAGCAAGTGGTTATGGGACATGAAGCTAAACTCTTATATTTACTAGCTTATTGTAATCGACACTTCTTGATGATCGATGATGATCATTTTGTGGTTTAGACTAGCGATTTGCGATGTCTCTTTGTCCACGTGGGGGACCGTACCCCGATTTATGGAGCTTCGTCTCATTTTTATGGGCTAGCGACCCATGATCATTTATGGAGTTTCGGTTCATTGGACGTACCGTTATTGTACTGCGTCGGTGTTCCGAATTATTTGAGTTTCGGGATCATCGGGCGTACCATTATTGCACTACGTCGTTGTTCCGAAATATTTGAGTCTCAGGTTCATCGGGCGTACCGTTATTGCACTACGTCATTGTTCCAACTCATTTGAATTTCAGGTTCCTCGGGCGTACCGTTATTGCACTACGCTGTTGCACCGTTTGTGATACACGTGTTGGTGAGTTTTCATGCTCCCGTTTGTGATAGGCCTTCCCCTTTTTGTGGTTTTTTGGATTTCTGGTTGTGTTTCTAGAATTTGTGTTTCACCAATTTTCGTGGATTGGCATTGATATGTTTTGTCAATAGTTGTGTTTTGGTGAATAATTTAAAGAATATGACATTCTTTTGGTGTTTGAGATTCATGAGATATTGTATGATTTTTGTTGTTATTTGATGTATACTCGATACAGTATGACATTTTTGTTATCATACGTTTTTGGTCATATCTCTTATCCTATCTCATTTTACCTTATATTTATAGCTAGACTGATCTGTTTATTATTTTCTTCTTAAATAATACTCGGGTCAGACCGAGGTATTTCAGGTGCTCCTGCTTGACTTCTTATCAGGGTCCTTCACCTGACTTTTGACTAACTACTTTAGATCAGTAGTTTTTGTTAGTATACATTTGAGTTAGAGACTCCTTAATGTATATTTATTCTTTTGTCTTGCACATGTACCTATTCGTTTGTTATGTAGTGGATCTTCTATGACCACTATTTGATGTACACTTTTATGTGTTATATTCATATCTGATTCCGCCTTTGTGATATGAATATCTGTGACTGATTTGTGTTATGTTTATTTCTATATTTGTTTCCAAAGTCCACTTAGCCTTTGTGTGGTAGCTTTGAGTTTGTATTTGATATGTCAGATTTATATTTTCTTACATATCGGTACTCGCACAAAGCAATTACACAGATGGTCGCTCCTCAACAGCCTTATTCTTCGTGCTAGTCGATGGCATTACCTAGTAGTGTCCTTGGCTAGCGTGAGTATAGAGGTAGGGCGTCACATGTATGGTCTCACAGAATTATTAAATGTTCATCATATTACTTGAGTTTTCTCATGCTGGTTTTTCAGACTGATCCGGGTGTTATTTTATGGTAATGCTCGGGTTAGACGGAGTATTTTTCTAGGTTGTCATTGGTGGGACATGGAGCTTATGGAGTAGAGCTGGATGTTCACCTGCCGTAATATATTTAATTTTCACTGTATTATTATATATACTTATCAGCATTTGTAAGGTTAGAAATTTATAATTGTCCATTTGATGAAGTTTGTTTTTAACTCTGATTTACCTTGTTTATTAGAGTGATAAATTATTGTTCCGCTGTGAGATTCTATTTTCCCCTATTTGTTCTTTTTTTCTTTTTACCCTAATAATTTGTACTTCCAGCACTTGGATGCTCGGCATTTGAATACCATGGATGTATTGAGTGTCGACTTTCGAAGGTCGAGAAGGCAGGTTGTTATAAATTTTACCTCAACAATCTATCCTTTGGATATTTCCTGAAGGGCGGGTTGTTACAAACAATGACGAATTCAAATATAATATATACTTATTAATAAATATTCTTTACATGTTATTGGTTAAATACCCATGCAAACGCCTGATTTTACAACTACCAAATACATTCGTAATTGGTCGCTTATATGTTTATTTTCCTAGGACTGTGTATTGTCCTTTATGAGTTTCGAACTCTAAAAGCAATACTTGAATCTGGATGTCTGATCTGTGGTCGATCACATATAAAAGTTATATGGTGAACGGTCATAATTCTTAATGTACGAAACCTCAATGAAATCAATTCATTCGAGATAAGCAAATAAACCATAGCGTGGGATGTGAATTCAATATGATTGATTACAATAATGATCTTGCTATGTTAAATGTTACACTAGACCAAAACTACAAGATAGATCTAAGAATTCGATCAATGGAATCTTGATTTGATCAGTTTACATTAAGTGAAATTTATTTGTTATCATTAAATGGTAAGGATAATCAAATGCACTTTTGTAAAGAGTTCGTTATGATATTGTAGTAAGGGTTTTCTTTTGAATGGTTTGACCATTCAAAAAGGAAAACCGATGTATGAAGGTGGATGTAACTTAAGGCATGGTTGGGATGAAGAGAGTGAATGGTCATTTCTACTTCATAAATGAGCATTGGAAATGAAAATTGTAAAATAATAATTTATACTTAAAATTGGAATGAGAAATATGATTTCTATTCTAAGCTGTATTTTCATTGTTTTCTATGAGATTTATTCTTTTAAGCTTAAGATATTTGATCTCAAAAGTTTTGACTGTAAAATGGTTATAGTAGATGGAATAAATAGTCTATATTAAGTGGTTGATGGACATCCATATTTTGTACACTATAAAAGTAATTTCGGAAATAGTGGGAGAATGCTATATAACACTTACCGATCGCACCAAGTTACGAAATTTGTTTTTATAAATCATATCACACATTATTTATGAAATAATAACTATTTTTCATTGTTGACTGTCAATATGAATATTATGAATATTTATTATAAAATAAAACTATAATAGTGGTATTTGTCATGCATTGAAAAATACAAAGTCAAAATTTATTTGCAATTTTTAAAAATTATGGACTAAGCAACAGTTTTGAGAAATAATTTATGATTATATGAATCTATGTAGTTAATATCAGATAATATCGCCGATATATCTCATATCGCTTCTATGCCAATATTTTTTCAAAATATCACTTAAAATATCGTTACCAATATATCGCCCGATATTTTCCGATATATCGCTCTGGTATTTAGTATAAAATGCTCGATATTTTTTAAGAATATTGTTTACAATCGTATATGCTAGAGAAAATATCTTTATAAATAACTATCTTCACATTCTCAGTATTTATTTTTTATGCATGGTGAATGACAATTTGTAGACCATATTAGAACAAATGCACTAATTTTTTAGGTTAACTATGTAGTTTTAGGCTTCTTTAATGGTCTTTTAATAAAGAAAACTCTACTTATTCCATTATTTTATGTGTTTTATTTTCCTTAACGATTTTACCACTAAAGACAAGATCATAAAATAACTACTTCTCTTTTAGTTATTTTTTATTCGTCGTTTCTAATTGGTAACTTAGCTTATAAAAATTCATTTATTAGTTATTATCGTGCACCTAAAACTAAAAGTTGAAGAGCAGTAAAGTTATATATTTGACATATCGATAAGGAATGAGCTAAAGTAGTAATTGATATCAAATTAACATCGCTTATTCGATAAATTAAGTGAAAATAAAAATGATGAAACTATAAATATGGAAAATTTATTGAAGTAATATAGATGATTAGATGACTGAAGAAACAATGGACATGGTATAAAAACGAAGAAAATAATAAAGATGTGATTGCGTGAATTTCTCGATTTTTATGAGCCTATATAATGATTTGTATTAAATAGAATATCTTGGTAATGAATTATAATCTATGAACTATATGCAATCGGTCTTTAATGGTAATTTGGAATTATTTATCCAAGTATTTGAATACTTAACATCAATATAACAATATAATATCGTTTATAATATGTTCTAAACATGTTCGATATTTTACTGATATTATCACGATATTTTAAATATCTCATATCACTACTTGACCAATACATACCCGATACTTATATTAACTACTTAGATATGATTATGAATCATATGGTACTAGTAAATTATATCTCATACAATTAAGAGCAAAGCACACATTCAGTAGGAGCGTAATAAGAGTAGCTGAACTCTACAGATTGATACATATAGATATATGCAATCAGAAGTTCCAAATGGTTCCATATGCTTTATTGTACTCACCAAATAATTATTTCAGAATGAAAATGTGTATATGATATATATGTGATATGTTAATGATGAATTCATAGAATATAAAATTGAGGTAAATAAAATAATGTGCGATAGAAAATAAAATGATTCGATTTGATCGAATATGTGAGTATATTGCAAAGAGTTTCAAATGTACATAAAAATAAATAAAGACTCAATTTCAAAAGTCACCCCTCCCTATACATAATGGTATATGGTTAAGGAGTAATCGAATTTTTTGAATGAAGTACGATCAATTGTGAGTGAAGTTGAGTTAATTTTTTTTGTAAAGTCATATACTTAGGAGTTGTACATAAGGTTAAAATTAATTTCATCTAAATAATGGTTTAAAAAATCATACAGGATAAGGGTTTATGTGAAATCCCAATATATCCTAGGCTAGGGAGTTAAAAGGTTGTGTGAGTCGAAAGACTGCACGTAATAATTGTGGGTTCTTGTATGAATCACCTTAAAAGAGTTTGGGAACGACAGTCATTGGATGATCAATTTATGTTTTGAATGTAATTATCATAAACTAAAACCAAATTGGTTTTATATATAATGCAATTCATAAAATATTTAAGAATATTTGTTCCATTACATTGAGAAACAACTATTGTTTCAAGAAATTCCAACTTCGTAGCAAAGGAAGTTCTTTTAGAAATTATTATTAGTAGAATGGATTTGGATACAATCTAAAAAAGAAACTGATTTCGTGGGCTGAAATGAAATTAACCAAACCTAAACGAACATAAGCATTAGAGAGTCTAATAAGTATTCTCGCATATTGAAGAGAGACTATGAGTTTCTTATCAATGTCGAAAATAGATGATCCTCAACAGTCAATTAAACCAT
Source organism: Allium fistulosum (assembly GCA_030737815.1). NCBI lineage: Eukaryota > Viridiplantae > Streptophyta > Magnoliopsida > Asparagales > Amaryllidaceae > Allium > Allium fistulosum. The sequence goes on along the minus strand of CM060904.1, from coordinate 337,514,279 downwards.
TAAGAGTAATGACTCCACGGTATGCTATGATGTGCAAGTTTGAATTAGATTCAAAGTAGTTAGCAAAATATAATTTTGGTAGTTGTACCCGAAGGGATATGATCTTCGGCGGTGAATATGTCTTTAAGAGAAAGACTAATGTAGTTGGAATACAATGAGCAATGTTAATAGGAATAACACCATAAATTTAAATTATTGAAATCAGATTTACTCACAAAATTATCACTTAGTGCAACTTTATGTTTTGATACATATGCATTAAAATGGAAAATTCTAAATAATGATTTAAAAGAGACTGTTTTCACATAACAATCAAAGTGTCTCGAAGTCAATGAGAGCGATATTGAGTTTGTGAAATGTTCGTATATGATCCAATAAATGATATGAAAGTATCATTTTATAAGCATTAGAATTGAATAAGTATTTTATAGAAACATCGAATAGTTTGATTTTAAATTGAAATGTCGAGGAAGAGTGTGTCCATAAGAAAGAATCACTAAAAGGCACATAGATATTTCTAAATTATAAGTAAACAACATATTGTTTATTATTAATGATGTATAAATGTTAAAATCAGTAACAGTTTGGTTGTTTAACACTCGATATTGGATTTGTAAATTATATCTTTTATAACAAGTACAAAGGATGTTAGGAATGCCTCAAATGATATACAAAGACACCTTATTAAAATGTTTAAAATGGAACATGTAGTATGGATTTCTTATGTATTGACAATATAAATTATCATACATGCTACATTGCCTACAATATGATACGTTGCTTATGTATTTGATGAATGAAGCAAATATCAAATCCAAATTAAGGTCACTAAATGGTAGCTTAGAGTGTTCTCGAGTATTTATAAAATACTAAAGAATTATTTACAGAAACAACAAATTCCTTATATAGGACTGTTCGGACTCGAACTTCATAAGTGCTATCGAGGATAATATGTCAATATTAAATTCATGTTCAAACCTTAGCTAAGAAGCTTAAGTTGGAAATGTTCCAAGTGAAAGATTGTAACTAATTCAATGAAAGGCTAAGTACACCGTTTTGAATAGCGCTGTAATAAAAGCAATGTATAAATATAAATGCACAAATTTATAACCGAGCTCAGGGTGATTCCAGTATTGAGAAAACAATATCATTGCTATACGATAACAACGTAATAAAAGAAGCTCATTAGAGGTTAAGAAACATTATTTGAATAGTTCCACATCATAATAGTAATTTACCAGTGCCGTAGAGAGTTGATGGGTAGAGTAGATAATTGAACAACATAGTAGATCCATTCACGAAGGGTCTCACTCGATCGGTTCTTATCAAATTAATCGAAGGGATGGGATAGAGATTCCATAATTGGCCTCAAGGCGATTAGGAGATTGGTAGTGTCTAGGGTATGTCCTAGAGGCAATTATGTAATTTTTTACATATACCTAACTCGATAACCAATCTTGTTTGAAATAATAGGTATGTTCTTTCTATTATATATATTTGATATACTATGTTATATTAATTAATTAATTAAATTAAAAGTATATTTAATAGAAAATCCATAAACTATATGTTTTGTAATAGTAGTTACAAGGTGTTGTAACCATTATTAATATATCACAATGAAATTATAAATGTTGTTTTAGATTTTCCTAATCAAGAAGTATCGAGATTGGATATCGATATATTCACTGAGACTAGAGTACGCCACGCTCCCCAAATGTTGGGAGGTGTATTACCCATGACTGTTAGGAGGCATCAAGGGGTTACGTACTGATAGTGATTGGATAACTATGGAATAACTCACTCGAGAATTCTTTGTTGGTTAATATAACTAAGGTCAAACAAACAATTTCAAAGTGATGATGTGACATAATTCCCTCGACTTGAGAATGCTATGGAACTTCAATATGGACACTCCAATTTGATTATAGTTAAATTGTGGTATGGCGCCCATTGAACTACTATAGTTGGGTCTGAGTTGAAGCGTTGGAAGTGAAACACTATTCAATAGAGAATTTCTCTCCTCGGTTATAGGGTTACTATCATGGTCAAATCCAATCACCTCAAAATTAAAGTCTCTGGCCAGAGCAGTAAGGTTAATAATTATTGTTAATATTGAACCAAGAATTTTGTGTTTGGAATTACAAAGTTGAGTGTGGACGATGATGAAGATTGACCAAAACCAAATTCCATAAGTTCTAGTGTGATATAGTTTTGACGAAGAGAATTGGTGTAAATAATCGTTACTACCAGGCACTGCTTATAATAAGTAAAATTGGATTTTACCAAAAAGATGTGTAAGCGATAGATTTAGCCAAAATGTCACATTGTTAACTAAGGTAATGAATGAACGTTTATATTTGAATCGTTCGACATTAATCGCCGGCCGAATTTATACATTTGAGTCGCACAACCGTCATAATGAATTCTCCAAAAAAACCATATGATTTAAATAATTTATAAAATGTTGTAAATTAATTCATATTTAAAAAATATTAGTTACTATTTAACTTAGTTGATGTTTGGAAGTTGTTGTAATTATTTGAATGCATTTATAAAAGTTATACTTGCACGCATCGATATATGATATCGATATAATTTTAAATGGGTATAAATAAATGATAATTGCATAAAGTGATTTATGAAAATTTTATGTCATTTGATGGCATGTAATTTCAACCATATCATGTGAAGAGAGAGGATTGGAAAGAGAGACAACCGAAGGAATTATTTGGGGAGGTTTTAATTAAAGGTTTGAAAGGTTTCGTTCTTTCAATTAAAACAAATCCACTATAATGACCAGAATTTTCGACCCTCGAAAATTGACACAAATACATCCTTGGTATTCACATGCCACAAATCCAAGTGCCGTAAAGCCTGATTGTTAGGGGAAAAAGAAAACAAAGATAGAATATAATCTCACACAAATGGAATAACATATATTATTTCAATAATAATCTTTACAGCAGAAAAACTTGAATACAATATCAAAGTCTAACCTGAATTTATCCTGGACAGTTATAAACTCTCTGTCCTTATAAATGTAAAAACAAATGCAATAGATGCAGCGGATAATAGAATACGTCCATACGTAGATGAAGATCTCCAGTTTTCATCTGGAAACTCCAAGCGTCTTCAACAAAACCTAAAACTACTCGGATCTGGCCCGAGTATTAAAAATACCCGGATCAAGCTTGATAAACTAGCGTGAGATACTCAAAATTTTTAATGCCGATGTCAATCAAAAAACCTTTGAAAAGAAGGGTATTTCATAAGACCACGCCCACACATAAACACGAACGAGTTTTTACCTTATGATAACCAAAATACTTTATACGAAAAATCATTTTGGTACTATTATTAATAACATTGCTTAAAAACACTTCCATATATACATATATAATGAAAGTATCAATACCCGGACTATGGTAATATATCCGGGCTAGGTCAATGGAATATTCCGGATGGAATATATGATACCAAAAGAGGTAGCTGAAATGTTTGCAAAGCATTACAGCTATTTTGGGACTACAATCAAAACCGTAAAGCTCATATTGGGATTGGATTTCCAACATGATAGGGAACTAGTGGTCTTTTCCTTCGATCCATGTATAGCAAACATAGTTCCCTCGGAAGCCTTATCGCTTTTCTCATGCTAGCCACTTGGAACTATACTTGCTACAATACCAATCTAGTAGCCTTATCACTTTTCACAAGCTAGTTACTATATTAAATAAATATGGCAATAGATGCCTTGAGGATCCAGATTCCATTGGACTCTTCCATACTCATACAATCGATAACCTGAAATATATGTCCTGCAGACCATATAATTACCCGTATCATCTCCGGGATGTGAGGCTCGTGAGGCTACGCTCAATTTATTCAAAGCCACGCTTTGCTTCTAACAAATCCATGCTTTATTCTTCCACAAAGCATATTCCACTTGGAATACCATATTGCCATTCCGTAATCATACAACTGATTTATACAAACGTATAACTCCCGAGATCGTATGTCTCGGGAAAGGGTGTTAAGTTAAGGGAAGTTTCCTTATCCGCCACCAAGCAGATAATAGGTTGAAGAGATCAATCAATATGATTAGAAATGCACTGTCGGACACTCGTCCATGCAAGTTTGTCCTGGGACTGAACGAAACCGAAGGTACTCCTACTATATACTTTTTTAGGAATCACCCCTAGGATCAATAGCGATAGTCCTTTTAATCCGAAGATTTCAAAACACGATAGGACAACTGCTATAATAAATGTCTCTATATTGGGAGCTACCCAGAGAATGTCAATAAGTAGTCCTTTCACCACGAGGATCTTCGGTCTTAAATACGATGAAGATTTCAGAATGTTGACACCACTGCCATATAAATATAATATGGGGTAAACCCCTAGGACTCTTGACAGAAATCCCTACATCCTGAAGATCCTCGGTCTTAAAAAATTATCATCTTCAACACGTCTTCACTTCCGAATGTATACATTGATTCGAAGTAGTTTACATATAGGAATTACCCAAATCCGACCCGATGCTTCGCACCAACCATCGATTAGAAAGATGTTAAGTTCATATGTGATTATCAATCATCAATCAATTTAATTCATCTTTTTTTCATTCATAAATATCTCAGAGAGACATATTATTTTAAATTATTCTATTCATCTTCTTAATAGTGTATGGAATCATTAAGCCTCATTTATCAAATCCTTTAGTTTATTAAAACCCTTTTTAAATCGTGGAATAATTCTAAATCGTTTCACTTTTTACTTAGGAAAAACATTTCCAAATTATTTATTTAAATCTAATTCAAAGATTTCTTATATTCAAATCATAACATTTTAATGGGTCTAAAACAATGTTATTTAAGACATATTTTACTGTAAACCCCAAACCAATTTGTATTGAGTAAAAGATTAGACTAATCATACCTAGATTAACTTCCATATTCAACTTGTACTATTCGTGGAATAACGATGCAATCACCTTTTAAATTCACGTGGATAGTACAAGTTCCCTCCTTGGACCTTAATACAAAGTTTGACCGAAATATCCTTTATACTATTAAAAATCTGGTTTAATTAACTCTTTTGAAAATTTCTTGCTTTTGGAAAATTTAAATGAGATCCTTTTTTAGAGCATCCAGGCTTTCCCTTCGATCTGTTCCACCCCTCGTTTAAAAGGGAAAGCAGAGACCAGATAAGTTCAGGGCACTGCTTGCTCCATTTCTAACCTTAGTTACACACCTTGTTTTACCGTTTAGATCTCACGAGCGGGACAAATGTACTGGTCATTTCCGCGTACTCCTTTCATTTTTAGAAATGATTTATAAAACTTTCAAATCATTATTTAAAAACACTTATTCTTTTTTCAAAACCATTCATAAAAGATATGAAAAAGAATGGTTAATTTTAAAATCATATTTCACAAGTTATTTAAAAGTGTCGCGAAAAGTGCTGCGAAAAGCGTTCTAAAAGTTATATTGACCAAAACGACTTTTCTATCTTTTGGAAATTGATTTACATAACTCAAATTTCCTTTAAAAACATTTTATAAGATTTATAAAATTTATTTCATATTTTTAAACATTTAAAAATATTCATTTTAAATTAATTTCAAATTCGAGTTTTAAACTACAGAACTACGATTTTTCTGAAAATTTGTTTTGCGCATATTTTAAAGTCTGCTTAATGAAATCTTGATTTTCTTTCTTCATTTAAAACTACGGATATAATAGTTCGGAAAATTCTTATCTCGAAGAATTCCGAGCTACATTCCATTCTCTACATTTGTTTGACTTCTACGACACGAAATCGCCAACTACCGCTATACGACGTGCCTAGTTTTGACTTTGCAACGGTCTGCCAATTCTCACAATTCAAGTTGATAATAAACCACACATGTCCAATCTAAATTGAATGGAAATACATATAGTTATGGGAAAGAAAAAAGAAAGAAGGAAGGAGAAGAGAAGAAGAAGAAGAGAAAAGAACTAAAACAACACAGAATCTCACAATCGCAGGTGACAATATATAATATAATATCAATGATCTTTACAAAGAGAGATTTTTAAAAACATCCACCAAAGTACAACAACATATCACAATCATCAGCCTAGATAGTTGTTATCCCGCCTTTTGGCAAGGCCGTGACACCAAGAACTTAACTGGAAACCAAGGACAGTCCGTCCCGAAGATCGGTTATACGCAGGTTCACTATGGATACTGACGAATTTTGTCCGAGTCCAGATCGAGCTACAATTGACAAGGCATGACAAGCAAAGCCATGGAAGACTACATTCCAATTTTCAAGTCAATCCGAGTTCGTGTGCTCAAGATACGATCGATGCAAGCCAAAAAGATAAGCTCATTCGTATCCATCGGTAAATCTCCTTCGCATCGGTCCAGTTCGAATCCATCGGTGAACAAACCCACTTCGTATCCATTCGCGACTGTCTACTTCGTATCCATCGGCAAGTAACATGGAAGCCTATTTCGTATCGATCGGGCACAGGTCGATACGAAATCAATACCTCCTATCGACACGAAATCGACCACCCTTTGATCGATACGAAGAGATCGTCCATCTATCGATACGAAGTGATCATTAAGTGATCGATACGAAATGGCTGCAGTAGATCGATACGAACAAGGTCAAACTGGATCGATACGAACAAGGCCAAGCCAGGTCGATACGAACGAGGCACATCCATAGGAAAGACTCGATCGTTCAGCATGAAATGTGGATCGATCCTAAAAGCAAGCGCCACGTCAACTGACATCACGTGCAAAACCATCGATGCGAAGCTGTCGATACGAATAGCATCGATACGAATTCAATAGCCTTCGGAAACCCCAAACTTGCATCGATCATAACTCAAAATCTACAAGTCCAAATGCTACCAAATTTTCACAGGAGCTTGCGTACAACCTAAAGAACGTTCATGATCGATCTCGACTCGATTGGACAAAGTATTGATCGATACGAAATTCGTACGTATCGATCACGGACCAAAGGCAAATGGCATGGGATCGATCGTGTGGGTCCACCCACGTGAGAGAAGAGGTCTTCCGAGATCTAAGCGAGATATTTGGAGCCTACGCCTATAAATAGCAGCCCTGGACCTACAGAAAAGGGACTTTTGGCTCTCCTATGTCCAGACTCTGCCGAAATCACTGTTGTATTCAAGTTTTACTGTTGTAATCCGTTGTAATCAGCAAGCAAAAGTTAATAAAAGTCAATCATTTCATAGTGGACGTAGGCCATACGCCGAACCACTCTAAATCCATGTGTTTCTGTGCGTTTTATGATCTGTTTATTGGTGTGTTTGTTAGATCTTCCTTATTTTCAATTTATATTCTTCATTTTATCTCTTCAAACACATACGAAGAGTGTTGTGCCCAATTTTGGTACAAACAATTTGGTGCTTTCACTGAGAAAACCCAGTTTTTCTCCTGCTCGTTGGATCTACTATCAATATCGGATTGCATAAATCTAAGAAGAAGATCCAGATTCCAAGTATAAAGTTTTTCCATCCTATTCAGATTTGCATCAAGTCTTGGAAAGAGCTTCGCTATCTATCATGGTTAACACTAGGACTACTTCAACTGCCGTAGATCCAGAAGGACGGGACAGACAAAACCCCGTACAATTACCTCCTGCCGATCAGAATGTTGCCGGACCATCAGATCCGCAAGGCCCTGTCACCAGGGAAGAATTTCAATTGCTAATGCAAGAGCTTACTCAAAGCCGCCAACAGCTTATTCAGCAACTGTGTGCCAACGCAGAACTGACCAATCAACTAAACCGTCAAAGACGAAGGAGATCCAGGAGGGATCAGGCTTCCTATTCATCCACTGGAAGTTCAGCCTCTTTTGACTTTAATCATAGATCCACATGCCCACGGCTGGACGGAAGTTACACACAAGCTACTGGGCATCAGCACACATTGAACCTTTGGCAACCGAGAGTTGGCCCATCAACCAACCATCAGACTGGACCCTCCTCCCGAGGAGGCACCGCTCCATATCATATTACCGACAACTGCACTACCACTGCTACTGATTTGGGAGTTGATGCTCAAAACCGAACGAATCCGACCCACCGTCAACGCAGCCATACTCCTGAGCCTTATGTCCCTGAAGACATAGAACCAAGGAGGCGAGATATGGACCGTCGACCGCGACCGACCCCTCCTTGCATTGTGGAACCCGACCACACCTTGGCCCAACATGCTCAGAATGTCCAGATGCCGGACATCCCGACGATGATTCGTCAAATGATCCGTGAAAGTCAGGGTCTCACTAATGACGACTGGGGAATATCCAGAGTCATACCCCTTTCACTGATGATATACTCTATGTTGAACCACCTCGGCGATTCAGGATGCCAACTCTACCAATTTATGAAGGGAGCTCTGATCCTAACCAACATATCTTAAAGTACGAATGGTTAATGAATGTTGCACGAGTTGATGATGCGGTTAAATGCCGAAACTTCCCGATTTCCCTAGGGGCATAGCAACTATGTGGTTTACCCGTTTACCACCTCGATCTATCACTTGTTTTGACCATTTGGCAACAAAGTTTATTGGGCAGTTTCGCATGCATGTCGCAAGGCCGAAAGATGTTAATACTTTGTCTAATGTCACTCAAGCTCCTGGAGAGACACTCAGACGTTATCTGGAGAGATTTCATACTGCATGTGATGAGATTAGTAACCCCAATGATAACTCAATTCTGACGGCACTGACAAAGGGGATCGATCCCGATTCCAAATTCAGCAACTAGTTGGCCGGAAAACCTCCTGCGTCATTGGACCGTTTCTATTCCAAGGCAGCCCAATTCTTGAGAAGGGAGGACGCGAAACAGTCAAGGAAAAAGGATGACGCAGGGCCTAGTATGGAAGGGATTCAGAACAATGTTGTTGTTAAACAAACTGGGGAGAGTTCCGAAAAAGTTCAATTGAACATGCAGAATAAACAAAATCAATAGAAAGGCAATGGAAACCGAAACAGGAAACGGGATCAGAATCGTGGGCCACAACGTAGGGCTCCCATGTTTGATAATTATACCTCTTTGAATACGTCGTTGGAGAATGTGTACTTACAGACTTGCAATACTATTCACTATAAGAAACCTGCTCTGAAACAATCATCGAAAAAGCAGATTCAGACGGGGAAGTTTTGTAGATTCCACGAAAGCTACGGCCATAACACGAATGAGTGCCGTCATTTGAAAGATATCATTGAAAAATTGATATGTGAGAGAAAGTTGGAGCGGTTTGGGCGGGCGCCGCAGTCTGGAGGTGCGGGCCCGTCAAATCAGAACCATGTATCGAATCAGGTGAGACCGGAGGAACCCGCTCGTACCGTCGGGAGGTTGGTGATAAATAATGTTAGTGGTGGTCCACATCCGGCAGATCAAAGCTGGAGGGAAATGGAGTCGTATGCCAGCTCTATCAGGCATGCAGGCTTTGAATGTTGTAGTAATTTGGAAGATGGGGCTCCGGCCAAGCAACTGAAAACGATGGCTGACAACATCGTGTTTCGAGACCGAGATGTCGACAGAGTCGAAGCCCCAACCATTGATCCACTTGTCATTTCAGCTCAAATAGGTCCTTCTTGGATGAAGAGGATCCTAGTGGACAGTGGAAGTTCAGTAAATATATTGTTTAAACGAGCCTATGACCAGATGAAAATGGAAGCAAAGGATCTGAGGCCTTGTCAGTACTGCATCCATGGCTTCAATGGAAGTGTGACAATACCCATTGGGATGGTGGAGCTACTAGTGGAATTGGGAATTGCAGAATACTGGAGAGTCCAGATACAACAGTTTGTTGTATTGGATATAGATTCGCCATACAATGCCTTTTTAGGCTGACCGGCCCTAGCCGAGTTCAGGGCTGCCATTGCCCCTTGGTTTCTGACTTTAAAATTCCCTACCGACAATGGAGTCAGAGTTGTTCAGGGAGACCAGGCTGCTGAACGAGTCTGTTATGTTGCTGAGCTATGGGAGGCACATCGAAAAGAAAAAGGAAAGGGCGTAGAGGAATCTCTCTACGTCCGCTTTGCTGAGAATTGACAATTGACGCCTGGGCCCAGGCCCGGGCAACCCAACCAATTCCCAAGGGATCTTGACCCGAGAGATACTGAAAGTGAAGATGAAAATAAAGACAGTCAAGCATCCATGGCCGAACTGACGATCGATGTTCTGATCGATGACAATGACGATTCTAAAATGATAAAGATTGGATCTCATCTAAGCCAACAAATGCAAGAGGAATTGGTTGAATTTCTCCGGGCAAACCTCGACGTGTTTGCCTGGATGCACTCTGACATGTGTGTGATCTCACCAGACATCGTGAGCCACACATTGAATATTGACCCACGACACGTCCCGGTCAAGCAAACAAGGCGTGGTATGGATCCAGAGAGATCTGCCGCCCTTAAGGAAGAGGTAGAAAAGCTCAAATCGAACGGGTTTATTCGAGATACATTATTCCTAGAATGGGTGTCCAATCCTGTACTAGTCTGAAAGCCAAATGGGAAATGGAGAACATGTGTTGACTACTCAGACCTGAATAAAGCTTGCCATAAAGATAGTTTTCCACTTCCCCCAATCGATCAGCTCGTAGAATCAACGGCTGGACATGAACTCTTATCCTTCATGGATGCATACTCTAGCGACAATCAAATACCCATTCACTTGCCCGACAAGGAGCATACCAGCTTCGTAACCAATATGGGACTTTACTGCTATAAAGTTATGCCTTTCGGACTCAAGAATGCTTGGGCAACTTACCAACGGTTAGTTAATCGATTGTTCGCTAACCAGATCGGAAAAACCATGGAGGTATATGTGGACGACATGCTCGTGAAATCGCGATTTTCCACTAATCATATCAAAGACCCAGAATCAATGTTTAATATTCTCCAAGAATATAGAATGAAGCTCAACCCGTTGAAATGTCACTTTAGGGTCGCATCTGAAAATTTCCTTAGGTTTATCGTCAATGCTCGAGGGATCGAAGCTAATCCTGAAAAGATCTAGGCAATCAGAAATCTTGAGACTCCAAGAACTATAAAGCAAGTCCAAAGCCTCAACGGGAAAGTAGCCGCACTGAGCAGGTTCATCTCAAAATCCACTGACAAAGCATTCCCTTCTTCGACCTGATCAGAAAAGGGAAGCAAAACTTCAAATGGACTATGGAATGTGAGGGCGCATTCTGAGCACTAGTTCAACATCTTTCTACACCACCCATTTTGTCAAAGCCTATTGATCATGAAAGGTTGTACATTTACTTGGCGGTGTCAGAGAACGCTATCAATGTTGCCCTAGTTCAGGAGGAAGATCGGATACAACGGCCAGTATATTACATTAGCAAGCGACTGACCGGGGCAGAGAGAAATTATCCGAAGCTGGAAATATTAGCTTATTGTCTTGTTATTGCCTCGAGGAATCTCCGTCCGTATTTTCAGGCTCATCCCATCGTTGTCTACACCGACCAGCCAATATGACAGGTCCTTATGCGGCCTGAGATGTCTGGAAGGTTGCTTAAGTGGAATATCGAGCTAAGTCTGTTTGACATTACTTACACTCCAAGACGATCCATTCAGGGACAAGTCCTGGCAGATTTCATAGCTGAATTCGTTATCCTGGAGGACTTTCTCGAAACCAGTGAATCACCCAAGTATATCTGGAAGCTGCATACTGATGGTGCATCAAATGACCGTTGCTCAGGTGCAGGGGTTGTACTTGAAACTCCTGAGGGTCGATCTATATGCTATGCTTTAAAGTTTGATTTTCGTGCAACCAACAACGAAACCAAATATGAAGCCCTACTTGTCGGATTGAGACTTGCCAGAGATTTAAGAGTCATTGCCGTGGAGATTTATTGTGATTCACAGTTAGTTGTATGTCAAGTTCGGGGGGAGTACCAGGTCAAAGACCGAAGGCTGGCAGCTTACCAAGCTCAGATCCAGGAGATATTGAATCAGTTCGATTATTATGCCATTTATTGTATACCCCGAGAGCACAATCAGAAAGCCAACTTATTAGCAAAGTTAGCTAGTACAAGTGAGGCACAACAAATGGGAATCGTTCCTAGAGAAACATTATCTTCCCCGAGCATCGATCAGATGGAAACGGATTGGGTATTTGAGGTCATTCCCGATAAGGAGTCATGGATGACTCCGTTCAGAAATTATCTCGAGCATGAGACCCTGCCAGAGCGCAGGAGTGAAAAGAGACAAGTTCTTTGAAAAGCTTCGCGGTTCACCATCCAGAATGGAGTCATGTATAGAAGAGGATGCTCTATTCCTTTACTCTAGTGTATCGCTCACGATGAGATCAAACGAGTATTGCATGATGTACAGGAAGGAGAATGTGGCGATCACATCGGGGGGCAAGCTCTTGCCAAGAAAGTGCTCCGATATGGATACTATTGGCCGATCGTAAACCGCGACGCATCGGATTATGCCAGAAAATGTGACAGATGTCAGAAGCACGTTCGAATTCCAAGAGCACCACCTACTGAAATAACTCATATGGTCAGTCCATGGCCGTTTGCAGTATGGGGCATTGACATTATTGGCTCCCTACCTCTAGCCAAAGGGGTGCGAAGTACGCCATCGTCGCAGTTGATTACTTTACCAAGTGGGCGGAAGCCGAACCCCTTGCTACAATCACAACGAAGAAAGTGATCAACTTTGTAGTACGCAACATTATCTGTCGGTTTGGTCTCCCACATACCAACATCACCGATAACGGAACCCAATTCGATAGTGTTGAATTCAAGAATTTCTGCCAACGATTCCACATCTAGAAAAAATTCTCTGCAGTTGCACACCCTTAAGCGAATGGACAAGTTGAAGCTGTTAATAAAGTTATAAAGTCAATCCTGAAGAAACGACTGGAAAGGCCGGGGGCAAATGGGTCGATGAACTTCCTATGGCTTTATGGGCTTACCGAACAACCAACAAGTCCGCGACCGGCCACACTCCATTCTCTCTTTCCTACGATTCAGAAGCCATTATTCCGGTCGAGATGGAAGTACCTTCTCATCGCATGACCTATTATGATCCGAAGACAAATGCTATACTACTTGCCGAATCTCTGGATTTATTGGATGAGAAGCGTGAAGAGGCTGATTTGAGGGTAGCCGCATATCGAAGTCGAGTCGCCCGATTATACAATGCCAAGGTCCGACCCCTCACCTTTGAACTCGGCGATCTCGTCCTCAAGAGAATTTACCCGGTCCCTTCACATATGAAGCCAACCTGGGAAGGGCCGTATGTTATTGAACGAAGCCTCGGAGATGGCACATTCAAATTATCGACCGTTAACGGTCTCACTCTGTCGAGAGCCCGGAACAGCGAGAGTCTTCGTCGCTACTACACATAACAGGCTCTGTTTATTTATTCAGTCTACTTTTCATTTGCAATTTGTTTATGTATTTCGAAATTTGAATTTGTAATAAGGCAACTGACTTTGCCATATTTTCTTATTTCAGCAATAAAATGCAATCTCTTCGAGCCAGAGCTGTGATTTATTTGAAATACGTCATATGACCATCACTATGCACGAGAGCTAAGTTCCACCGTATGGTGGGATTTATTCAAATAGGGAGTGACTGTGATATGACCGGTCACTCACTAAGTGAAACCCAAGCACGGCGATAAGTCATCACACTGAAGCCAAAAAAGGATTGATACACGACAATCCTCTAACTAACTCCGGATTCCCAGAATGCGAACTGGAGTATAAACCTGTAAATGCGGTTTCGGAGAGGGTGGATCCGTCCACCTAACGACTTCGCCCATATTCGAACCAAGTTCGAGGAGGATGGATCCGTCCATCTAACGACCTCACTTGTTAACTCAGGGTGGATGTGAGCCGACCATCCACGATCCTGATAGATTCGTCGTTCCCGGAGTGTGAACGAAATCCTAAATCCTAGACAGATGTGACTGACCATCTGCCGGCCGACTCCAGACTGCCGGAGTGCGAGCTGGAGTAAATATAAATACCAAGTGGGTGTAATTGACCACCCATCAACTAACTCCGGATTCCCAGAATGCGAACTAGAGTATAAACCTGTAAATGCGGTTTCAGAGAGGGTGGATCCGTCCACCTAACGACTTCGCCTGTATCCGAACCATGTTCGAGGAGGATGGATCCGTCCATCTAACGACCTCACTTGTTAACTCAGGGTGGATGTGAGCCGACCATCTATGATCCTGATAGATTCGTCGTTCCCGGAGTGCGAACGAAATCCTAAAGCCTGGACAGATGTGACTGACCATCTACCGGCCGACTCCAGACTCCCGGAGTGCGAGCTGGAGTATAAATATAAATACCAAGTGGGTGTAATTGACCACCCATCAACTAACTCCGGATTCCTAGAGTGCGAATCGAAGTATAAACATAAGATAACTCTAGATTTCCAGAGTGTGAACTGGAGTATAAACATCGAATAACTCTAAATCCCCAGAGTGCGGATTGGAGTCTAAACGCAAACCGGGTGTGACTGACCACCCACGAATCGATCTAAGTCCCCAGAGTGCGGACGAAGTTTTGAATATCAGACGAGTGTAACTGACTGCCCATAAAATAACTTAAGTCCCCGGAGTGCGGACGTGGTTCAAAACCTTGTGCCGGTGTGACAGACCACCGATCTACAAGTGCAATCCCCGGAGTGTGGATGCGATCACCAATAGACGAGCAAGTGTGATTCGACCACCTGAACTCGCCTTGTTTCAATTCTGCTTCAGCAAGGTAAAGCCTGGTATATCAAAGGCAACCAACGATTGTTAACCAATCTTTTCAATTTCTTCCCAGAATAGGTGGCAGAACTTAAGTGCCAGCCACTGATTGAGACAATGCAATATCGAAATTTGACTTAGCGCTTGATCGCGACCCAAAACCGTGACTCTGGAACTTAGCAACTAGACCCGGGTCCGATTTAAAGGTTAAAACTCCATAAGTGTGTTGAATGAAAGTTCAAACGCTGAAGCACTTTAACAAATGAACACAAATTGAGCTGAAGACAAAATGAAATTTTATTTCAATTATTCTTTGGAAGAAAAAAGGTAAGTACAAAGCTATACCAAAAGTCCTACTAGCAGGGGCCGAACCCGCATCTATACATGGCCTATAAAAAGAAAACAAGAGTAGATTCCTGTCTATCTACCAAAAATGAGCCGAAGAGACATATCTATTCTTTCTTTTTTCTCGGCTTCTTCTTTGGCGTTGGCCCGCTGGATTCGCCGCTTGGTTTTCTCTTCGAACCCTTGCCTTTTGGCAGTTGATCTCCAGTTGGGGGCATTATACCAACTTCCTCCTCCGAACTCAAATGAATAGGAATGCTTCCCGAAGGCGAAGTCGGAGGGATATGATCAATGTTAGCAGACGGAGGAGGCACACTTGTATCAACGACCGTTCCTCCCGGAGAAATAATCCGTAGAGGGGCTGGGCCAGGTCCCGCCATTCCACCTCCAAAGCCACTGCCCCACGCAGCTGCTTCTATCTCGGCATTAATTTCAGCCAGTATTTCCTCTTCGTGAATTGTTTGAGCCTCGCGGGGGACGTTAGCAGTTGGGCCCGAAGAGCTAGTCACAGGTGCGCTCCCACTCATGACAAACGGCAGATCTGCAAAGGGGTCACTGTGATGACCAAGAAAGTTCCTCCATCATCTGTTCATTAAAAATAAGTGAGCTCTCTTGTACCCCATCCGTAGGTGTAGTAGCCGTTGTCGTGGTCGCTTCCGTTATGATAGCCTCCTGCTCGTGATGCACTCTTGGGTTGCAGGAGGCGTAGCGGATGTAGCTTCTATCACTGAACAAAGACAAAGATAAAGTTATTAGTGATTGCTTCAAATAACGCTTCCAACACTGAATAAGCACAAGAAATGCTTAGAATACCTTCCTCAGTTTGACTTGCAGGCGGAACTGGAGCAGCTTCAGTGACGTGCTCGTGAACTGGAGACAACCGTGGTTGATCGGAATTATAAGTAGGAACAGATTGAGAATCAACCACGGATGTGGATTCAGGCTGAGTTGGCGCAAGAGTCTCAAAACTTACATCATGGTGCTCAACTCCATAACCTTCTCCAGCTTCTGAATGTTGAGTGCCAAGTTTCTCCTTTTCGTATGCAATCGTGATATCATGGAGAACTTTCCTTTCATCTTCACTCAACACCCGGTTCTCAAGCTCGAACTCATCAACCGATTCCGTTTGTTGTTCAGTTTTCTCGTCCTGCACCAACCGGCCCCAAGCGTTATACTGGTGTGTTGGACAATTGTTGAGCCAGGTTAGTTCCCTGTACTTTAGTACTCCGGCATTGTACGTAATCAGAAGATCTTCAATATCGGCCTCTAACCTGGCCTCTGCCATCTTAACTTCATCCTCAACCTTAGCCTCAGCCTCCCGAATTTTAAGTACGGCCGCATCCTTTTCATCTCGGAACACCACAGCTTGTTCGCACACCTCCTGGGCTGCCTTGTTTGCATCGTCCTTTTCCTTGACGATTTCAAATTTTTTGGCTTTAAGCTCGTTAGGTTCCTTCAACGTAGCATCCCTTTCGGCTGTGACAGTGGTGTTTCGGTGGCCCATTTCCTCGACCAAAGCGAAATGCGTCTGTCGCGTCCTTTCCATAGATTGATTTGCCTCATCGGCTTTCTTGTTGGCCTCTATTTCCAACTTCCGGGAAGATTCAGCTTCATTATTGAGCACTTGAATTATACGGTCCTTTTGAGCGACATCGGTTTCTAACTTCTCGATTACGTTTGCCCGCTCAAAAGCCACCGCAAAGGCTTTACCCGCAGTTTTAATCCATTCTCGATACTGGGTATATATGTCATGGATGTAATCATGCATAGTCTGCTCCACCTCAACTGGATCCTTTTTAAATGCGGAGGGAAGACGAAGCCATCGAAGCAGATGTTAGGGAAGTCTTTTTTCAACCGGGCAATTTTGATTGCTCCTTCCTCAATGGGCTCGGTAATGGCTTGTTCAATGACTGTGGGAGTTTCCACCTCAGTTCTACAGTGTTGTGAATCCGACCTAGGAGTTTGAGAAAACGATTTTTGGCATGGAGGCTCTAAGGATTGTTTCCCGTGATCGGAGGGTGGTGTTGGAGCCCGAGGAGGTGGAGAACGTGATCGGGAGCGATATCTATATTCTCTGTCTTTATCCCTCTCCCTCTCATAACGTTCCTGACTAGAATAACCGCGATCGCGGTCTTTATCGGCTTCCCTCCTACGGGACTCATAGTAAGAACTGGATGACTGGCGTGCAGAGCGAAGGCTGCCTAACATAGATTCTTGCCTGGTCATCATATCTGTAAAGTAGAAAGAAAATCAGAATCAGTAATTGCTAGAAATGAATAACTTGTGATTGGAAATCATGTAGTGCCGTGAAGTGTATACATGTGTTAAACCCCCCGACCAACCGGATATGTCGGCCACACTTATAGGAAGTGACTCGCTTAAATCTAAGACACTTTGAAGCCCTTCCAATCCGGTGTCGTGTTGAAGCGACACATAGTCCGGAATTGGTATATCACCGAGCCCTTCGAAAGGATTCTCCACTTGCGAGGGAGGAGCCTCTGAAATTCTAACACCGGAGGCTGGCAGGGACACGACGACAGATTTCCATCTCGAAGACTTATGATGCTTATGTGCTACTGCCTTGCCTTTTCTCCTTCCTTCTAAACCTTGAAAACTGTTAGAAGACCCGAACACGGGTTCGTCGTCAGTGGGCGTATTTTCTTCCTCGCCCTCCTCGACTATTACAACCCCTGGAGCTTTACGCTCCACCCGCCTTGTCGGAGCTGCCCTAAGCGTTCCCTCCAGTCTTATGCTTTGCTTTCGATCAATTAGCCCGACAATCCTCAAGTTTCTATCTGTTAGCACCGAGTCCATATCTCTCATTTCACTCGGCACTTCCTAAAGAATCCATACTATTTCTTTGAAGTGAGCACCTTTGGGTCGTGGAATTGGGGCTGTAAAGGAAAGGAGATATTAGTTTCAACGTCAATTATGACAATCTCGTTAACTACTGAAAAAATTGCAGCACTTACGTCTGACTAACCATCGACTAGCAAACCCTGGAGGGCATCGGACGTAGAACCATTCTGTCTTAAAGTAGCTGAGCCTGGTCCAGGATCCCGCCACCACTTGGCAGTTCCTGATTGCCTCAAGAAATGTGAACGAAGGACTTTCTCCCCGACTCTTAACATTAAACAGGTATCTGATTTCTTTTGGGGTCGGGGGGCGGAAAAGATGTTCCATGAAGATGATGAATAGACTATTCAACAATGCATATCCATTTGGATGTAATTGTGATGGAGCGATTCTAAAGAAAGACAACACTTGTCGGATATACTGGTTGAATGGAGGAAGTGTTCCCGCGGTGCACGAATGGCGATTAAAGGCCGTGAATCCTTCTGGGGGAGCGTGTGGCCTATCATTTGGCCCAGGTAGCAGAACGTCGTCTAAAGATAAACCATGTCTTAAGCATATTCGCCCTAGCATATCTTCGGAGACGTTGGATGGCATAGAATCTTCTGGGTTCACAATAAAAGTTGCTCCTGGCAGCTCGTCCGGAGCTGGACCTATTACTTCGGCTGCGATGGCCGGGATCTCTATTATAAAATAAGACGAGCTTTGAGGCTCCTGCTGCTGTGAACTTGTAGATTCCATAAGTAATCAACTCATCAAAATCCATCATTAGATGATAATAAGCCCATGTGTTCCCCAGTGTGAAGTGCATGAATGTGTTGTGCAGTGAAGTGCTATATAGTACTTATAATTCTACAGAATTTGAGAGATTCTCGAACGACAAGACTTTGAGATTCGACCGGAGTGACCGTCATCGCTGACCGTCACCACCGCACCAATCAGGCTTTGGAGATCAATCATGGTTAATGTTCGACAATTTTTATCAAGTTACAGTTTCATCGATGAGCTTCAAAGGGCAGTCAAATGTACAGTGAAACGGTTAAGTTCAATTATGTAAGGCAGAAGCTCGTCATATTCAAATGTTCGAGTGTGCAAAAAAAATTCATATTTGTCAAGGTCAAGACTTAGATCGACCGCCAGAAGCTCCATTCGTATCGATCGTGGGGCAAACTACTTCGTATTGATCACCAGGAAGGTAGTTCGTATCGATCTTAAGGCTTTCCTCTCATATCGATCATAGGCAACGTCTTCGTATCGGTCAACATACCCAATGCTTCGTATCGATCAGGCAGTTAGTCTTTTGTATCGATCGCTCCAGATCGATACGAACTCCCACCACCTCCTATCGATACGAGGCCACTCACTTATTCGATATGAAGTTCTGCTATATTTGATCGATAGGAACTCCATACACTCAGACCGATACGAATCGCTTTTCTTCGATCGATACGAACGCTGCCTTCATAACCCTCGACATTCCTTCTTCTCCAATCGACCGGAACTTCATTCACTTCTCCTTCAACTGTACTCCGACACAATTCCGGCCTCATCATCATCTGAATTGGCCATGATTATGGACGAATTGGCTTCAATCTCGAGTCACATCGTTCTAAAATGGATTATTTCAGTTAATTGCCTAATTTAAGCAGTCAATTCGAAGGATTAAAGTTTTGTTTGGTTTGAAGGCAGAGGGCGGTTCTTATTCTCAATCTGTCAATCGATACGGACACAGTCTGTAGAAATGAAAACAAGTGAAAATTGGGCTATGTCCAAAAAGCATTTATATGGACATGAGGGATGAAGGGAAACGCTTCGTCTCCCAGTTGTTTTGACCGGTTAAAAGCAGTTTCCCCTCCAGTCGATACGATGAAAGCTTTTCGTGTCCATTCTCCATCGATTCGAAGCAACCACAATTCGTATCCATCAACCCATCGTTACGAACGATACTATGAAGACTGATTGAACTATTCGTACCCATCAAACATTTATCGATACGAAATGACAAATTCTTGTCCATTACATTGAAGCCAACAGAAATTCGTATCCATCGATACGAAATGTTTTAAAAGGCTAACTGGTTCGTATCAATCACCATCGATACAGAGATTATTTCCCAACTCCTCAAATCGATCCAAGAGAGGATCGATACAAAGGAATACACCAAAACAACCACCAAGTGTTCTTATAACTCGAATTTCACATCGATTCAGGAGAGGATCGATACGGAGTTCGATTAAAAAAAAGTGAACTGACAACGACTCGTGAACGTACGAACGTTAACGAGAGTCAGGTTAACATACATGCATATATGTCAGACTAATATTCGATTTTTAAAATTCACAGGAATTGAATGCTCATCTGGTGACAATTTCAACAACAAACAACAATTTACATCCAATGCTTAGTTACAACAGTGCAAAGTACAACAATTGGCAGTTAATAATTCATTATTGCTGGAAATCAATCGAAGGTTATATCTTTTGACGAAAAGACAACAACCAATCGGCGAATCGAAAGAACCTTGTCAGAATAGAGATCACAGATTTTCAAAGCACGTCATGTTCTCACAAGGCATACTTTGGGGGGCAAATGTTATCCCGCCTTTTGGCAAGGCCGTGACACCAAGAACTTAACTGGAAACCAAGGACAGTCCATCCCGAAGATCGGTTATACACAGGTTCACTATAGATACTTACGAATTTTCTCTGAGTCCGGATCGAGCTACAATTGACAAGGCACGACAAGCAAAGCCAAGGAAGTCTACGTTCCAATTTTCAAGTCAATCCGAGTTCGTGTGCTCAAGATACGATCGATGCAAGCCAAAAAGATGAGCTCATTCGTATCCATCGGTAAATCTCCTTCGCATCAGTCCAGTTCGAATCCATTGGTGAACAAACCCACTTTGTATCCATCCGCGACTGTCTACTTCGTATCCATCCGCGACTGTCTACTTCGTATCCATCGACAAGTAACATGGAAGCTTATTTCATATCGATCTAGTTTCAAACATAATTCGTATCGATCGGCCACAGGTCGATACGAAATCAATACCTCCTATCGACACGAAATCGACCACTCTATAATCGATACGAAGAGATCATCCATCTATCGATACGAAGTGATCATTAAGTGATCGATATGAAATGGCTGCAGTGGATCGATACGAACAAGGTCAAGCTAGATCGATACGAACAACGCCAAGCTGGGTCGATACGAACGAGGCGCATCCATAGGAAAGACTCGATCGTTCGGCATGAAATGTGGATCGATCCTAAAAGAAAGCGCTACGTCAATTGACATCACATGCAGAACCATCGATGCAAAGCTGGCGATACGAATTCAACAGCCTTCGGAAAACCCAAACTTGCATCGATCATAACTCAAAATCTACAAGTCCAAATGTTACCAAATTTTCACAGGAGCTTGCGTACAACCTAAAGAACATTCATGATCGATCTCGACTCGATTGGACAAAGTATTGATCGATACAAAATTCGTATGTATCGATCATGGACCGAAGGCAAATGGCATGGGATCGATCGTGTGGGCCCACCCACGTGAGAGAAGAGGTCTTCGGAGATCTGAGCGAGATATTTGTAGCCTGCGCCTATAAATAGCAGCCCTGGACCTACAAAAAGGGGACTTTTGTCTCTTCTACGTCCAGACTCTGCCAAAATCACTGCAGAATTCAAGTTTTACAGTTGTAATCCATTGTAATCAGCAAGTAAAAGTTAATAAAAGTCAATCGTTTCGTAGTGGACGTAGGCCATACGCCGAACCACTCTAAATCCGTGTGTTTCTGTGCGTTTTCTGATCTTTTTATTGGTGTGTTTGTTAGATCTTCCTCATTTTCAATTTATATTCTTCATTTTATCTCTTCAAACACATCCGAAGAGTGTTGTGCCTAATTTTGGTACAAACAACAGTTATAAGAACTTGTCCTCACAATTGCTGATAATTTCATCAAAAAAGTAGCAGAAAATAAACATATACTTGAGTACGACTTGAAGGCCTCCAACTCGTCCCCTGAGCTCCAATGCATCCAAAGAAACCTGTAAATATACTCAGCCTGACCTGAGCATTATAATAAAATAACGCTCGAGTCAGTTTGGAAAACCAGCGTGAGAAAAACACACCCAACTGAATTTTAAAGTTATGAAAAATCCTTTGGAATCAAAAGTATCTCGTAAGACGATGCAACACATAAACACAGACGGTTTTTATCTTACGATAATCAAAACATTTTTATAGAAAATCCCCTGATATTATAATAATGTTTAGAATACAAATGCTTATTAATCATAGCTGAAATTGTTACATTGATTAAATTCCAGCATAATAGGTATACAACTAAAACCGTAAAGGCTCATATTGGAGAATGGATTCCATACTATGACAAGGTAAGGAACTACCTTCCGAAGGTACATCTCTAGATAAAAACACGGGTTCAGACAAGAACATCTTATATCCCTGCTATATAGGATTGGCCTACCACTTGACTAGTAGTACCGAATATAATCACCCCTTTCATTAATGGCCCCCGAAGCATACATGGGTAGATATAATCGATATAGATTTGGAATAACTATACCGTAATGGGAGCGACCCACTTGGCCCTTCTGCATGCCCGATTTTTGTCATTTCTCTGTTGATGAGGCTCGAGGCTACGTTTTACCTTTATATAATACTTCCCACTTGGAATGCTAACACTGCCCTCCATGCAATAATGCAATGTCAGCATTCATCCATACAAGTTCGTTCTGGGACTGAACGAAACACTCGAGGGCTCCATCTTCAATTCCATCATCATCAAGATGTCTTCACTTCCAAATGCTTGAGTTGGATCAAAGTGGTTTTCGGATAACATATCCGATCCCGGTCTCTTCGAAAAAACTTTCGATAACTTCCGATAAACACAACCCCGGTTTGTTAGGAAATGAGCGGAGATCACCTTCTAACCGTTAGTGCACGGATTTCCTTATCGTTTGTCCTAAAGAACGAAACGAGATTTATACACACAGTACAGCATCATCAGAGATGATTGTGCCATATAACTCACATGTTTTTCCTAGATATTTCCAAAGTTACGTTTTGGGTCCATATTCGATAGTCGGTTATTTAGCTATCAAGTAACAAACATTCAATCAGGGATTTAATCTCATAGGGAAAACCAACAATGGTTAAGCACACAAGCAACCACTAACCTCCTTTTAAATAATCTTTTATTAATTTAAAAACTTTTTAATACTTGAATCAAAATTCTTTTTACAAAGATATATATATATATACACACACCCACAAATCCCTATTTCTCAATACGTTGAAAAATATCCATATACTTATCACAACGGTATAAGTATATTCAACAAAATTTGGGAAGATTCCCCTTTTTATTTAATTCTAAAATCATTTATAATCCCATTATAAATCCATTAAACCATTTATAAAACTCCCTTTATAAATCTATGAACCCATTTCTAAAATTATTTTATAAACGTCTAAATCATTTATAAAATTGTTTTATCAGTTTAACAAATCTTCCTTTACGTTTTCCAAAACATGTTATAAGATTTCTCTTATAATCCACATATGTTTATAAAACCCTATTTATAAATCTCGAAAATATTTATAAATAAATTCTAAACATTTACTTAAAACACTATTATGTAATAGTAAACATTATAAATAAATAAATTTTAACTTTAAACATTTTAAAAAAATGATTAATAATTTCAAAACATTCTTAATAAAATAATAATAATTTATCTTAAACTTATTACAAATAATAATAATTAATCTCCAAAAATTTATGGATAAATAATTATAATTAATTTCAAACCATATTAATAATTTTAAATAATTAACTTTTCAAAACATTAAAATATTGATAAACAACTTTTAAACAATATTAATATAAATAAACAACTTTTAAAACATAAATATACTTCATTGATAAAATACATACTTATATTTCAATATAATCATTCCATATTTATAAAACTATGTTTTATAAATCCCCTTCTATTTTATAAAACTTCCTTTCATAAATTCCTTTTATTATGAACCCCCTTCATAACCTCATCTCTTTATAATTATCGCTTACATATAAAAATTCCAGATTTAAATATCAATTACAATCTACTTTCATGTTTATGAATTTCTTTGATAAATTTCTTTCTATTTATAAAATATCATTTAATATCTTCCAATTTACCCTCACCTTCAATTTCCAAAATAGAATCAACTATTTTCCAAAACAACATTCCATATTAATAAATCCATCGTTCGATTTATTTCCTCAATTTATTAATGATAATAATTTCCTTTTAATTTACAAAACACCGTTTATGAATCTATCCCTTTATAAATAAAATATGATTTTACAATGTGTGTGTGTTTACACATCATTTTATATAAAACGGTTAATAAATAATTATACTAAATTATTTCTATCTTTCTTTAAAACCAAACTCCTTTATTATAAAAGACAGGCTTATTTTAAGATTTTTTTAAAAAATCTTTATCCAAACTTCAAAAAAATCTCTATTTAAAATATTTTAAAAACCATTAATTTAAAGTCTCTGAAAATCATAATTTTTATTTACTTTAAATAAATTCCTTCTTTAAATAATTCGAGGATAATTATTTGTTAACCCACCGTTTGCCAAGGCAGTATACAAGCGAATTTAACCCAACAGATTTCACCATTATCGAGATCGATGAGTCCAGAGTGATGATTGTGGGACCCAGGAATCAAGTTGGATAAAAAGATGAAGTCGAGATTGAATGGAATTGATAGATATGCAAGGCAAAATGCTCGAAGTATGGAATACGGTTCAACACATAGGAGCAAGTGTATTTTGATAGAAAACAATTAATAACTCAACAACCACTAGAGGGATCAAAGTGAAACTCTTGGAACAGGAAGAGGAAACCCTAGGGAGTTCATCCTACAGGTCACACCCCAAAACATGCAACATGAAGGGATCAATACCAATCCCTCCATAGGGTTCGGCGCTCTTCCCTTGTAGGAGTCAGTTATATTCAAATTCTGGCAATGATTAGTCAATATCTCAATATCTAATGATACAATTGACATGAAATTTAGAGTACAAGCTAATTACAATATATAGAGCACCTTATAGGGATCGAATATCATTTGGAACAAACTGGAGGGATTAGAACCTATCCCTTCATAGGGATCGACTATAATCAGCCTTCACAACTTATTGTTGCAAAGATTGATCAATAACTCGAATTCTACTAATCCAATTGGCATGGAACTTGGAGGATAAGCATAATACAACATGAAGAAGCTCCTCGGGGATCGCATGGCATTTAGAGAAGATTGGAGAGATCGGTACCTATTCCTATAGAGGAATCGATAGAAATCAGAATTCAAGCAACACCGCTTCATGAAAAACACGATCTCTCACAAACCGTAAGTCAAAATAGCATGAAATTTGGAGGGCAAGTGGCTAACATCATGGGGTACCTTCATAGGGGTTGCAGCCCATTTGGACACACTAATAGGGATCGGTATCGATCTCTGTTGTGGGCCCCAATGGGCTTGGAAATTTCTCGGTGGTCTCGTCCTGGTCTTCCAAACCTTCTGTCAAAATTTCAGCCTGATCCGAGCATGTCTTCCCCTATAAATATAGCAGGTGTGGCGTTAGAAAGGGGATCTTCTTTCTGCTTCTCTTTATCTTCAACCTAGGCTATACTTTATCAATTTTATGCTTGGATTTCAGATTATAACAGTAACAAACTTCAGTATAATAAAAAGGATTATTTGGGAGTGGACGTAGGCCGGATTAGCCGAACCATTATAAATCTGTCTCTTTTTACATTCTTTCTGATTGTTTTAATTTTTTTCTTTATTTATTGCTCTTCATATTTCTATGATTGGATTGGATATTGATACTTTTACATAATTGGGTGTTGGTGGCCAATTTTGACGCCAACATTTTGGTGCTTTCACTGAGAAAGCTAGGCCCTACGGATTT
Source organism: Allium fistulosum (assembly GCA_030737815.1). Lineage (NCBI taxonomy): Eukaryota > Viridiplantae > Streptophyta > Magnoliopsida > Asparagales > Amaryllidaceae > Allium > Allium fistulosum. Next base: position 337,488,302 of record CM060904.1, on the reverse strand, counting down.
GGAATTCGGATTAAGAGTTTGGAAAAGATCTAGAGCTTTGATTTAAAGCAATGGTGAAGCAATCTACAAGAAGACAGGCAGCGGATAAGAGCCATCATGAAGGGAGTCAGGAGGCTTCCTCGGGAGCTGGAGCTAACCAAACCTCTGCCTATTCACTAGGGAGGAGATGGAAACAATGGTGAATGTTATGCAAGAGCGGATGCTGAAAAGATAGGAGGAGATGACGCACAATCTACTCTAACAAATTGGATAGCCTGGAGCCATATGAGTTACTGGAATGCAAAACTAAGGAGTTGGAACGATAGGAACTATCAGAGCTTTGGATTAAGGAGTTGAGGCGGCAGGAATCACTGGAAACAAGAACCGGGAACATGGAAATGGAGCCAATGGACATAGGAGAGGAACAAAACAGCTGGGGGCAGTCCCCGACCGTCTTAGAGGGATCGGCACCAATCCCCATAGGCTAGGGGCATGCCCCTGGGTCTGGTTGGTCGTGATGCTGAAGGACTTCCGGTCAATCCTGTGGTGCTTGGTGCGAATCAGAATTTGGATGCTCGTCTGGAGGAATACGTTCCAGAATTCCCTCATGGACTTGGGGGTAGCTTGGACATGATGATAGGAGACGACCACTAGAAGACAACGATAGGTTTGTAGAGATGATTAGGAGAGCTATGTGTGGAGGATTAGTGAACAGGGATTTAGAGGATGCAAATAGAAGTCCATTCGCTCCTAATATCAGGAATGCTAGGAATCCACCAAAATTCAAACTACCAACATTGGAAGCTTATGATGGAAAGTCAGATCCAACTATGCATATGATAAGGTATATACAGCACGTGGAAGTACTGAGGGCTTTGGAAGAAGTCCTGGCATGATGCTTCCCCATGTACTTAATGGATGTGGTTGTGCTATGGTTCAAACAGTTAGAGAGCGGTTCTATAGCACATGGATGGAATTGGTTAAATGATTTATGAAGCAGTTTCGGGTTCACATTACGAGACCCAATAATGTGATGACATTGACATCAATAAAGCGGTAGGTAGGAGAATCACTCAAGAATTTCTTAACCAGGTTCAATACGGCAGTTGTATCGATGGATCGACCAGATCCATCGATGGTTTTGATGGCGGCAGTATTAGGAGTTGCAAATAATTCAGATTTTAAGATATCACTGATACGGGGTCCACCAATGGATCTCAGGGAATTCTACCATGAAGCAGAAATATTTCTACGATAAGAAGATGTGAAAGCTGATAAAGAGGCAACAGAAGTTAATACAATACGGGGTGGAGAACTGCCTGGTGAGAGCTCAGGAAAGGACAAGGATAAACATAACATAGACAATAGCTTCAATGGATCGAAGCGGCAGAGGGAAGTACCCAAATTCTCTTCTTACTTGGAATTGAAAGAAACCCAAGAACGGATGTATTTGGATACTTGAGGGCGCCTTCCTTATCGAAGGCTGGCAAGGAGGGAACCCTCCGAATGCGAACAGACATCAGGAAAGCGCTGCCTATTCCATGAACTGGATGGGGACAATACACATGAGTGTAGGCATTTAAAGGATATCATTGAGGAATAAGTGAGGAATGGTCAGTTACAACAATACGTAAGGACTCAGGCTACAGCGGTGGAACAGGAGCAGCCACCGTCCACCTCGAATGAAAATAGCACTGGATCAAGGCATCATCACCAACTTGTCATCAATTGATTGGGATGGCATGGAATAAGTTACAGTCTCCGCAGTAGGATGGCTAAGTCACTTACACATGTACGGGATCGAGGACGGTCCCTAGGCATGCTCTGAGATGATGACAAACCGTAGTGCTCGGGTTTGTAAAATAAGGTTTTTGTTTTCTTATTTTTTCTTCTTGTTTGCTTCAAACTCTGGTTTATTGGTTGTACGGATTCTTATTTTATATTTTGGCAAATGGACTTAGGAATGTTTAAATTTTGATCAATGTAATAGATAATACAGGTTGTCAGGTATGGACTATGCCTGGCAAGGGGTAGGTCGCTTCGCTCGAACGCGATGGATCGACCTACTCAGGTCATCGAGTATGGATTGTGCTCGGTAAGGATCCAAAAGGATCAAGGTCGTCAGGTATGGACTATGCCTGGCAAGGGGTAGGTCACTTCGCTCAAACGTGATGGATCGACCTACTTAAGTCGTTGAGTATGGATTGTGCTCGACAAGGATCCGGAGAAATTAAGGTCATCGGGTATGGACTATGCTTGGCAAGGGGTAGGTTGCTACGCTCAAGAGCGATGGATTGGTCTACTCAGGTCGTCGAATATGGATTGTGTTCGGCAAGGATCTAGTGAGATCGAGGCTTTAGATTTGGCAAACGATCTGGTAAGATCATAGATTAGACTATTAGCTTTGGATAGATATGGATTTGGCTAAGGATTTGGAATGTATTCGAAATTGGATATCGATCCCGAAAAGTCATGGATTTCACTAACGATCTGGAGAGATCATGTATTTGGATTGGCAACGGATTGGATTTTGGATTAGAAAATACGGCTATCGGCGGATTATGGATTTCAGATTTTAGATTTACGGCAATTCAAAACACACCTTCCTATCCCAAGGCATGTTTTGTGGGGCAAAGTGTTAACCCACCGTTTTCCAAGGCAGTATACAAGCGGATTTAACCCAATAGACTTTGTGATTATTAAGGCGATGAGTCCAGAGTAATGATTGTGGGACCCAGGAATCAAGTATAGACAATAAAATGAAGTCGATGATAGATATGCAAGGCAGAATGTTCGAAATATGGAATATGGTTCAACACATAGGAGCAAGTACATTTCGGTAGAAAACAATTAATAACTCAACAACCATAAGAGGGATTGAAGTGAAACTCTAAGAACAGGAAGATGTTAGAACCTCCATTCTATAGTTTCGATGACGACAACTATACAACCATACATATATTTCAAATATCTTTGTGCAGGGATAATTCACTACAAACAAGAAGACAATTCTAAAGACATAAGGCAAAGCACCAGTATTAAGTTATTAGTATGTATATATATGGTCATAGAATAGTTATGTAAAATCTCCTTAAGTATATACACACACATATGCACAAAACTTCAAAAACATAGAAAAATGCTTCAGTCGGACGTCTGGATACAGAACACCAGATGTCTGAGTTTTGTCTCTGGATTTTTTAAAATATACCAGGTCAGACGTCTGACCTTCCTTACCAGACGTCTGAAACTGGACTTGGGATTTTTTTTAAAAAGCCATAACTGTCAAAACTGAAAGGATGCTTCTATGTCTCTTCTCCAAAACTTTTCGTATCTGAACAGAAGCAACTCTAGAGCAGAAAAGAAATGGAAGCAATGATTTATCGCAACCTTTTACAACAATAAATATAGAACAAGATTGAGATTAAAAACTAACTTATCTTCTCTATCTCTAAATCTCAGTTCTTACTTTTTCCTTCTTGCTTTCAAAGTATACAATCAAAATTATATTCATTTTGATCTAAACCCTTTTATATTCTCAAGCACATACACGTTTACATTACTCAAGGAGATTATAGGAAGAAACTGTACTTGTAGTCAAAATCAGTGTTACCTAGAACACACACTTGTCAAAGAAGTACTCTTGTATAAAAGCCTATTCCTCTGGGCGAAGCGAGGGCAATTGGTTAGTGAATTTTCGAAGGGGAGCTTCGAGAATGGACGTAGGACGGGAGGTCCGAACAGTATAAAAATTCTGGTGTGATTACTATTTATTTTTACCTGCATTATTATTCTGTACTATCATACACGTACTTGTCATATACTATATATATATATACACACACGATCCACATAGACTTTCAATTGGTATCAGAGCCAAGTTAGTTCAAATCACAGTAACACGTATTTGAAACCTGTTAATATGGCAAGTATCTTTCAAGAAGGTCAGTCAACTGCACGTCCTCCTCTATTCACCGGATCTAATTATGCATATTGGTCAACACGTATGAGAATTTTTATGGAAGCAAATGGTTTAGAAATATGGTCAGCAACTCAAATTAAGTATGTAGCACCTGAAACAAATATTAGCACATGGACAGATCCACAAAAAACCGCTGCTTCTAATAATGCTAAAGCTATGAATGTACTTTTTTGCTCTCTTGATAAAAATGAATTTTCATGTGTTATGTTATGTACCACTGCTTATGATATATGGCGTACTTTACAAGTTACACACGAAGGTACAACTAAGGTCAAACAAACAAAAATATCAATTTTACAAAATCAATTCTCATCTTTCAAAATGAAACAAAATAAGTCAATTGTTGACATGTACTCCAGATTTCAAACTATACAACACGATCTTATGGCACTAGGAGTCAAATTTACTGATTTTGATTTAGTATCTCGAATTCTCTTTAAAAATTGAGTGGGAAAGAAAAGTATTAGCTATAGAAGAAGCTAATGATCTTTCTGAACTCAAAGTTGAAGAGTTGATTGGAAATTAAATGTCGTATGAAGCTAATTTGCAGGCCAGAAACGAACAAAACCATGAAAAGAAGAACATAGAATTTCAAGCAAGCAATGAAGATACTGAATTGGATGAAGATGAAATTGTATTCATTGCTAAGAAATACAACAAATTTAAGAAATTCAAGAAAATGACGAAATTCCAAAATGGCGGAAAATAAAACTCATCAAATCAAACTTCGATAAAGTGCTTTGAATGTGATCAGTTCGGACACATGAAGAAGGATTGCCCAAAACTCAACAATGTGAAAAAGAAAAATAAGTTTGAAAATTTTAAGAAAAAGAGAAAGGCATTCCAAGTCACATGGGATGACTCTAACTCTTCCTCTTCATCCGATAGTGACAATGAAAGTGATACGGAGCAAGCAAATGTATGTTTCATGGCACACACTAATGAGGTATGTCCCGATCTTACTTATGATGAATTTTAGAAGTAAGTATGGAACTTGATGTCAAATATAGAGAAACTAAGAAATTAAATAAGGAATATGTTGCTAAGATAAATCGATTGGAACTAGAAATAGGGTTACTAAAAGATGAAAAATCTATTTTAGAAAAAGAATTAGAAAATTCTCAAGAAAAGTGTAAGAATCTTTCTATTGAAAATGATGCTTTATCTTGTGAATTAGGAAAAGTTCAACAAGAAAATAATAAAATTAGTAATGAGCACATTATCTTAAAAGATAATCTAGAAACTTCAAAATCCAAAATTACTGATCATAAAAACAAGTTGGATAAAATTACTAATAATGTTACAAAATTTAACAAAGGAAAACAAGACTTGGAGAATTTAATTAAAATTTCCAAGCCATTCAAAAATCAAAATGGACAAGGGTTTGAGAATAAGACAAAAATTACAAAGTATAGTAAGATTTATACTAAGATAAAAAAACCTTCTTCCAAAAATAAGAAATTGATCTCAAATTCAAAAATGATTAAAATATGGGTTCCTAAAACAAATAACAACCTAATTAAACAGAAATATATAGGTAATTATATGAAAGAAGTGATTCACAATTTATATTTCAAAAGGAACCAGACCATCATGGGTATGGTTACCCTCGTCTACTAACACTTAGGACCTAAAAATAAAAAGGGTACCAATTTAAACTTTTTTTTTGCACGTATCCAAATACAAAAATAAAGAGAAATGGATATTAGATAGTGGATGCTCCAAGCACATGATCTTATTTCTAATGTTCTATTAGTAGAAAATTTCTATTAGTAGAAAATTTCTATTAGTAGAAAACCTAAAACATAATCTTCTTAGTATAAGTCAGTTGTGTGATAAAGGGTTTGAAATAAAATTTGAAAAGGATAAATGTAAAATTCTCGATCAAAGCAAAAATTTACTCTTTGAAGGATTTAGAAATCGTAATATATATATCCTAGATATGAAAATTAAAAATAATTCAGATTTATGTCTAGCCGCAAATCATGATGATCCTTGGATTTGGCACAAACGTTTTTGTCATATAAATTTTAAATATATTAACAAACTAGCAAAACATGATCTAGTTAGATGTCTTCCTAAAATTAACTATAAAATTAAAAATTTATGTGACGCTTGTCAAATGGGCAAGTTAAAGAAAAGTTTTTTCAAATCTAAAAATAATATATCTACTAAGCAACCATTAGAATTACTTTATTTAGATTTATTTGGACCAAGCCAAGTACGATCAATAAATCATAACAAATATGTGTTCGTAATTGTAGATGATTTTTCAAGATATAATTGGACATTATTTTTAAAACATAAAAGTGACACTTTTGGAATGTTTAAAATCTTTGCAAAACGGATTACTAACTTAATGGATTTAAAAATTATAATATACGCAGTGATCATGGAGGAGAATTTGAAAATGAACTTTTCACCGATTTTTGTAACAAAAAAGGAATTAGTCATAATTTTTTGGTTACACGAACACCACAAGAAAATAGTGTAGTTGAAAGAAAAAACAGAACTTTACAGGAATGTGCATGAACACTACTAAATAGTAGTAACCTTCCCAAACATTTTTGGGCTGAAGCTATTGCCACTGCCTGTTATGTATTAAATCGTGTCACACTTCGACCTATGACTAAAAATACATGTTATGAAATATTTTATGGAAAGAAACCAAAAGTTTCGTATTTCAGAACTTTTGGGTCAAAATGTTTTATTTTAAATACTAAAGATAACCTTGGAAAATTTGACCCTAAAGCCGACGAAGGAATTTTCATTGGTTATTCAGAATGTAGTAAAGCTTATAGAATTTATAATAAACGAACAAATATTATAGAAGAAAGCTTACATGTGTCTTTTGATGAAAATTTCCAACAAACTATTAAAGAAGATGAAGATGACATTTTAACAAACTGAAAATACGAATAATGTGAATAATTCATCCTCCGATAATAATGAAAATATTTTAAGATCACCCACACAAATATTAAAAAATCATCCTTTGGATAATATAATTGGAGACTTGAATTCTTGGGTCACTAGAAATAAATTAAATCAAATGAGTCACGTTGCTTTTATCTGAAATACATAACCTAAAAATTATAAAGAAGCGTCCAAAGATGATTCTTGGATCTTAGCAATGCAAGAAGAATTAAATCAATTTGAACGTAATAATGTATGGGAACTCGTTCCTAGACCATAAGATCAATCTGTAATAGGAACAAAATGGGTTTTCAAAAACAAAGCAGATGAAAATGGAAATATTATTCGTAACAAAGCAAGACTAGTGGCTTAAGGTTACAACCAAGAAGAATGAATTGATTATGAAGAGACATTTGATCCCGTAGCTCGTCTCGAAGCAATTCATACTCTACTTGCTTTTGCGTGTCATCACAACTTTAAATTATTTTAAATGGATGTTAAGGGTGCCTTCTTAAACGGTTTTATTAAATAAAAAGTTTTTGTAGAACAACCGCCATTATTTATTCATGAAAAATATCAAGATGATGTTTTTAAACTCAAAAAGGCTTTATACGGTTTAAAACAAGCACCACGTGCTTGGTACGATCTACTAAAAACTCATCTACAAAATTCTAGATTTGAAATAGGCAAAATAGACACTACACTATTTATAAAGCATAAAAATAATGATATATTAGTTGTACAAATATATGTTGACGACATCATATTTGGATCAACTAATGAAAGTTTATGTAAAGAATTTTCTAAAATAATGAAAAATGAGTTTGAAATGTCACACATGGGTGAATTAATTTTTTTCCTTGGATTACAAATAAAATAATTAGATAATGGCATTTTTATAAATCAAGAAAAATATCGTAAAGATTTACTTCAACGTTTCGGAATGGAAAACACTACTAGTAAACCAACTCCTATGAGCACAACTTTATATTTAGACAAAGATGAAAATGGAAAAGACTATGATCAAAAATCATATCATAGTATGATAGGCTCCTTATTATACTTAACAGCTAGTCGACCCGATATAATGATGAGTGTCTATTTGTGCGCTCGTTTTCAAGCTCAACCTAAGGTATCACATCTTCGAGCAGTCAAACGAATTTTGCGTTACTTAACCAACACCAAAGATTACGACTTATTATATCCTTTCGAACTTGTATCATATAGTGATGCAGACTTTGGAGGTTGTAAAACAGATAGAAAAAGCACAAGTGGTACCTGCCATTTTATCGTTCAATCTCTGGTTTCGTGGTTTAGCAAAAAGCAAAATTGTGTTTCACTCTCGACGTGTGAAACAGAATATATCTCTGCCACCTTAGCTTGTGCTCAAGTAATCTATATGCAACAAACACTTAGAGATTTTGGTAAAATAATTGAAAAATATCTGATATACTGCGACAATACTAGTGCTATCAATTTGTATAAAACTCCAGTTAACCATTCTCGAACTAAACATATAGACATACGACACCATTTTCTTAGAGATAATGTAGAAAAAGGAATTATTTCCCTTGAATTTGTAAACACCGACAATCAAATTGCCGATATATTCACCAAATCATTAAATGAACAATTATTTGTAAAACTTAGACGAAACTTAGGAATTTGTTCATATAATGAATTAATAAACTAAACTATATATTCTTTATTACCCTCCTAAATGGTCACTCAGAAAAGCTAACAAACAAAAATTTCTTCACCTTTCGTTTTTGACAACCTTCTGAACACCACAAATTGTTTTAATAAAAACAAAAGTTTTAACCATAAATTTAGTAAAACTAACAAACAACTTTTTTCCTTAATTAGAAATTGAAAAACATATATGTATATATATTTATTATATATTTCACAGATAAATATTTTTTAAGCATATAATCTTTCACTCTCTAAAAACATCTAATTATATATATATATATATATTTTGTCGTCTGACCATGATTCGACTTACTCAGCCATTGATTTCTCCTTACCTTCTTCTGGCAGTACGTATACATCTCCCACCAAAACAACACCAAAAATGTCTCCTTCCATAAACATTGTTCCTACTCCTACTCCTATGTACCATACCGGCTATTCTCCAAAAGGAAAAAAGGCCAAATATGGTATTAATCTTGAAAATGCTTCTCTTCACGACAAAATTGACGAAGTCCATCATTATCAAAAAGAAATGATGGACGTTCAAAAAGAAATGTATTATACACAACGAAATCAAGGAGCTCATCTAACTTTTTAGAAAAGTGCATCCTTGCGATATGTGGACACTCTCCTACAAAGGATTATGTTCATGTACGATCTCTTCGTATGATAGAAACTCCGCCACGTGCTCTTCGAATAACTCCACGGAAACTATGGGGAGAAGGAACATCTGAAGCCCAATTAAGTCTAGTACCTCCTTCTTGGTCTCCGCTACGACCATTAAAAGAAGATACAAAGGTGGAACCAAATTTGTGAAAGAAAAATTAATATTGTTTTTCTATCAATAACTATATTTCGTGTATATATATATTCTTGTTATAATAAGTTTAAAACTATTCAAGATTGTAATTTATATCTTGTTCTTAATAAAACTGAAAAACTATATAATGATAAAAATAACAATCAGAAGTCTCTAACTAAAATCAACAATTATCACTATTCTGTCAAATCCAGACGTCTGGTTAAAGACTCGGAATAAAGCTCTAAACGGAAACAAATTCCATTCTCCTCCTCTACAAACTAACCCTTCCATTCTTTTTTCTTTAAAACCCTAAAATTGCTTAAGCTCCCTCCCTCAATTAAAAAAAGGAGAAAAATGGCTCCCAAAGGAAAGAGAACCGTCTCCAAGCGTCGGAAGCAAGATCAACAATCTTCTTCACAGCCTCAACTAGTCACCGACAATCACATACAAGAATGGCTTTACAATAGCCAAAATTCTACGAAGAGATTTGACGATCTGAAGGTAAAAAAGTTCCATCTTGGTCCTTTCTACTCCTTAGTTCAGTATCCACTATATCAAATGCTTGATTTATGCGAACAAGCCGGATTGCAAGTCTAATTGCTTCTTCCGCAAATGACGTACCCATAGATCAACTTGCAATCTATCTATTTTTCTCAAATTTGTGTAACAGTAAAGTATGGAACCCGAAAAATGATGATGTTTGGCTTTGGTCTAGTGTATACGGTCATATCATTAAACTAACTCCGGGTATGATTGGACGAATCTTAAATTGTTCTTATTCCGGACGTACTCTTGATGAATTACTGCACAATAGATTCAAACCGCGGGAATGAAGTCACTCATCAACTCTAGGAAGATCAAATGCCACAATGGTCTTCCAAATATCTACGACCCCGGGCAAGACTTCTAAATAGAATGCTCATCAATACTATCATCCCAAGGCTTGGAAGTCATGAACAAATCTTTGAACCTGAGCATAAAGCCATGTACGCTATCTTTGGTGGTATACAAATAAATTGGGCTCAGTTCATTTTCGATGAAATCAAAAAGGTTTGGAATCGAAGTCGACTTACAATTTTATAGCCTGCATATATAATGCGTATTCTCAAAGCTCAAGGAGTGCCCACATATTTATCTAGCTTCGAAGAATTATTCATTAAGGATAGTGGAACAAAGTTCTTCAAACTTATGCATTTACCTGATGAGCCACCAAATTTCATCTCTTTTCAACAATGGAAATCATTGCAAGAAACCGAGCAACCGATGCCACCACCTCCACAACAACAATTGACTTCTCAACAACCACTAGAGTATCATTCTGATTCCGACATCTTGGAAGCGCGTACTGAACCTAATCCAAATGAGTCATTTCGAGATTTGTCTCTTCGGAATCAACATCTCCCATCTCGTAATCAACTGATTTTAAACAAGAAAGTAAGCCGCCTTGAACACTCTTGTTCTACCCGAATGACAAAAATAGAACAAACTCTCGAGAAGGTAGTATCAACTTTAGGAAAGATTATAAGGAAAGTTCGTGGGCGGTCTTCTTCTCGTTCATCCTCATCTCATTCTCCAACACCACCACCAGCTCAATCTTCACTTCAAACGCATGAAGCTGGAACTTCTATGCAGGATGAGCCACATCAAGGTGGAGATGCCCTTGGCGGTAACCTTTCTTAGTCTTATTTTCTACCTAATGTTTAAAACTTTTGTTGTGTAATTATTTTATGGGGTTTCCTATGTGGGCTACTTTTCCATGGACTACTATTATGTCATTGTTTTGTGGGTTACTGATCTGTGAACTATTGTTGTGTTTTTTGTTTTCTGGGCTATTCTTGGATTATTATTTTGTTGGTTCAGATATCTTGAATCATATATAATCTCTTATTCTTTTTGATAATGCCAAAGGGGGAGAAAAATTGTATATAAGCTTCATATACACAGGGGAGTTCATAAAAGCAGGGGGAGATCATTAATGCTTAAACACAAGGATTAAACTCATTTTTTATATATTGTATAGTTGTCGTCATCAAAAAAGGGAGAATGTTAGAACCTCCATTCTATAGTTTCGATGATGACAACTATATAATCGTATATATATTTCAAATATCTTTATGCAGGGATAATTCACTACAAACAAGAAGACAATTCTGAAGACATAAGGCAAAGCACCAGTATTAAGTTATTAGTATGAATATATATGGTCATAGAATAGTTATGTAAAATCTCCTTAAGTATATATACACACATATGCACAAAACTTCAAAAACATAGAAAAATGCTTCAGTCAGACGTTTGGATACAGAACACCAAATGTCTGAGTTTTGTCTCTGGATTTTTTAAAATATACCAGGTCAGACATCTGACCTTCCTTACCAGACGTCTGAAACTGGACTCGGGATTTTTTTAAAAGCTATAACTATCAAAATTGAAAGGGTGCTTTTATGTCTCTTCTCCAAAACTTTTCGTATCTGAACAGAAGCAACTCTAGAGCAGAAAAGAAATGGAAGCAATGATTTATCGCAACCTTTTACAACTATAAATATAAAACAAGATTGAGATTAAAAACTAACTTATCTTCTCTATCTCTAAATCTCAGTTCTTACTTTTGCCTTCTTGCTTTCAAAGTATACAATCAAAATTATATTCATTTTGATATAAACCCTTCTATATTCTCAAGCACACACGATTACATTACTCAAGGAGATTATAGGAAGAAACTGTACTTGTAGTCAAAATCAGTGTTACCTAGAACACGCACTTGTCAAAGAAATACTTTTGTATAAAATCCTATTGCTCCGGACGAAGCGAGGACAATTGGTTAGTGAATTTTCGAAGGGGAGCTTGGGACTGGACGTAGGACGGGAGGTCCAAACCAGTATAAAAATTATGGTGTGATTACTTTTTATTTTTACCTGCATTATTATTGTGTACTATCATACACGTACTTATCATATACTATATATATATATATATACACGATCCACATAGACTTTCAGAAGAGGGGACCCCAGGGAGTTTACCCTAGATGTCGCACCCAAAACATGCAACCTAAAGGGATCGGTATCGATCCCTCCATAGGGGTCAGCACTCATCCCTTGTAAGGGTCGGCTATATTCAAATTCTGCGGTGATTAGTCAATATCTCAATATCTACTGATCCAATTGACATGAAACTTGGAGTACAAGCTAATTACAACATATGGAACACCTCATAGGGATTGTATATTATTTGGAGCAAGCTAGAGGGATCAGTACCTATCCCTCCATAGGGATCGGGTATAATCAGCCTTCGCAACTTATTGCAGCAAAGATTGATCAATAACTCGAGTTTTACTAATCTAATTGGCGTGAAACTTGGAGGCTAAGCATAATACAACATGGAGAAGCTCCTTTAGGGATCGCATGGTATTTGGAGGAGATTGGAGGGATTGGTACCTATCCCTCTAGAGGGATTGGTAGAAATTAGAATTCAAGCAACACCACTTTACGAAAAACGTGATATCTCACAAACCGTAAGTCAAAATGGCACAAAATTTGGTAGGCAAGTAGCTAACATCATGGGGCACCCCTAATAAGGAACGCAGCCCATTTGGACACAATAATAGGGATCGTTACCGATCCCTATTGTGGGACCCAATAGGCCTGGAAATTTTTGGGTGGCCTCGTCTTAGTCTCCTGAATCTTTTGTCGAAATTTTAGCCCGATCCGTGGAAGTCTTCTCCTATAAATATAGCAGACAAGGCATTAGAAACGGGATCTTCTTTCTGCTTCTCTATATCTTCAACCTAGGCTACACTCTGCCGATTTTATTCTTGGATTTCGGATTGTAATTGTAAGAAAACTTCAGTATAATAAAGAGGATTATTTTGGAGTGGAGGTAGGCCGGATTAGTCGAACCACTATAAATCTTGTCTCTTTTTACTTGCTTTTTGATTGTTTTAATTTTGTTCTTCATTTATTTTTCTTAATATTTCTGTGATTGGATTGGATATTGGTACATATACATAATTTGGTGTTGGTTGCCAATTTTTACGCAAACATTATTAAGCACATATTGTTTCAAAAATATTGTTGAAATCCCTTTTTAATTCAAATCATATTTTTTATAGTTATTTAAAATACCAAAAATAAGGCCTAGTGCTACCAAAGCATTAAATAGGCAAAATCATATCCAGTCATCAAATATGGCATCCAACATATCATATTTCAAATTATATGAAAAATAAAATCAACAGTATGAGGAATCCTGTTGGATCCCTCCAACCTGTTCCCTTGCATCACATACAGTATATAATTATAAAATATAAATTAACCGCTTCGAGGCGAGACCGTATACATAGGGTCATCCACTCTTACACGGGAATGTAATAATATCTTATCCGCTTTGAAGGATTTGGGCCAGCCGCAGTGGAAGGAATGGATGAATTTCAAAAAATTTACCATTTTTGGATCACTAATGAGCCTATGAAGTCTAAATGTATTTAGATCTTATCTAAATTTCTTTTAAATAAAATCAGTATTTTATTTAATACCATATTTTGTTTTATTAATTTGATTCTAAAACAATAAATAATGGGATATAAAAATAAGGTTTGAATATATCAATTATATTAATATTCATTCCTTAATTGTGTGACAAAAAAGTTAAACATAAGGCAAGTATGATCAATTGATAACATGATGTATATGAATAAATAAGAATAATTTTAAAGGCAATCACATAAGGGACAAAAAGGAAAGAAATAAAAGAACAAAAAGGAAAGAAATAAAAGATAACAAAGATGAATCATCTTCTCCTTTTTGACAAAGTTGATTTATGCAGCATTCAATTGGCAATCAATGAATCATTATGACATAAGATTAGGAATAACCAATAATAATTCATATGCATAAACTACTGCCTCATTTAAAATTGTTTGATATTAGTAAAGCATTTAAACTATACAATTTGAAATATAAACATTAAGGCTTTTTTTAGCAAAGCTAGCCGGCTTTATAGTGGGCCGTGCCATTGAATATAATGGGAAAATAGGTGTCCTGCACATGCACAGAACAGCTAGATGGGTTTAGAGATACCAAACCACAAATAAAACAATAAAGCATAGGAGTAAGACAAAAGCACCCAAACTACTATAACAACATGACTAGACATCCTTAGAAGAAGAGGAACGGCCACGATCATCATCCGATGTTGGACCAATAACATGCGAATAACCGAAGAAGAGAGTAGCCAGATTTGGATCATAACCCTCGAAAGCAGGAGAGTAAATAAATTTCATGTCCCAACTGACATCAAAAAACTTACTTTTGTTCTCCTCACCAATCTCGCCAACTCTAGTAAGGGACAGACCCTCACCATCAATGTGATAGATAAGACAACGACTCTCACCCCCAATATCACTGATAAATGCATAAAAAGTGTCAATCGCAGATGAGTAACACATATCAGAAGGAACATGAACTCAGGCCCGTTCCTCAGAATTCCAAATAATAGAATCGGATAATGAAGTAGAAGCAACCACAACCTGGGCCGAAGGTGACATACTAGTAGAGGGAGGAACATCAAGAGCACCAATAGAGGGATCAGCATTACCGGGAGTAACAAATGAATCAGAAGAGGCAGGCGCAACCTTAGGAACCCATTTCTGGGTAAGAGGACGAGGTAGAGGAATCCGATCAGTAAGAGGAACAGGGCCATCGGAGGCCAGACTTGAACACACATCCGAAAGATGGCCAAAAGACTGACATGACGTACATATATCTGGTTTCCAATTGCAGTGAACTCTGACCTCAGCAAAAAAGCCCTCATCTAGTCTGACTTTTAACGCTAAAGGTAACAATTTGTTAGGTGTTATTTCAATCAGTGCTTTGGCATAAACTAGTCTCTTTCTGGCCACAGTGTTAGCGTCATAACATATCACATTACCAACAGGTCCCGCTAGCCAATCAATCCCGATAAGAGGCTGAAGAACAAATGGGATGTGAGAAAAGTGGGCCCAGATAGGAATAGATAAAACCTGATCTCTAGCCCTATCAACAGACAGACTCTATGTTGTAATAATGAATGGTTTCCCCCTATGGGAATAGGGTCGGCTTTTAGAATTCGCTGTCTTTCCTCTCTACGAAATAATTTAAAATAGAACATTGCATTATCGAAATTAACACTCAGTCCCCTTTCAGGCTTCCAAACCTGGTTGCATCGTGCCTTAACAAGATGATAGGAGGGATTGGAGTCAAGGAAGAAACCCACCAAATAATCTTTCCAATAATCAACACCGGCTGTAATCACTTCCATTGGAGGAATCGTAACAATCTCAACTTTGTCAAAATAACGAGGAGTATGCACACCCGCATTTTTTGGCAATTTGGAGAATAATGACGACCATTTTGGAGCTGCCCGAGACGGAGAAACCACAAGAATAGCAAGTGTTTCATTTGTTAAGGGGAAATTGAGCTCGGCATTTTCACAAGCACCTGGAGTGCAGCCACAAAGCAAACCAAAGCCTGAAGTATTGATCCCTACTACCTTAGCCACAGTTACACAATCATCTATACCTACCTCGGCATCATTCAAAATCTTACCATCCAAAACAGCAAGGGTACTTACTATTTTCTCATTTACAACATCATCAATTTTAGATTCAAGATTCAGTCCAACTAATGACTTCGACCAAGAGTTTATACTGGTAGATGCTAAGAGAGGAGAAAGCGGATTCTCACCTGAAACCAAGGGGCAGCATGGCAACTGTGGCTCAACCAGCAGGTCGAAAAGTGGATTACCGACAACTGGATTTACCAAGGAAGGGACATGCACGCTGTCGTGGGCATCGTTACAATCAGAGACCGTGACAGTCGAAGAAACCACAGGCAAAGCAGGAGATGCACTGAAAAGCACGCCAGAGCGCATGTTGGTAACATATAGATCTGGCAAGCGAGATATAGGCTTTTTCTTCTTCTTGAGAGGCATTTGAGAAAGACGAGGCGGATGCGAGGGAGAGAGGCGTGAAGACGAAGTAAGGATGGAGGAAACGAAACTGCTCAGACGAGGTGAGATCAGGAAAAGGAAAAAACACTGTTGCCATTATGAAAAAATCGTTGTCGCCATTATTATAAACATTAGGTTTTATAAGTACATATATATAATTATTTCTATTTAAAGATTAACCCAAAGCTTCTTAATTAATCAAAATAAATGATATAACATTTAAATTTTCTGATGTATTTATGAACTTATATAAACTTAAATTAGTTAAAAAAATATATATGTATATAATTAAATTAAGAGATTCAACCTATATATTTTTTTTTACAAAAGTGAAACATACTAAATTGAGCAATATATTGACAATCCTTTGAATACTTAAAGAGTATTAGTCATGTCAAATAGGGTAACAAATTTATAAGTTTATTGTAATCAATTTATTATTAAAACATCCTTTAATCATGTGTGGGTTTCAATTATAATAAAATGCAGATAATAAGAACAAATAAACTTTGAAATCTAAATAGATTCAACCTATCTGAATAAAAAAAATTCCAAACAAAAGTGAAACACACTAAACTGGGCAATATATTAACAATCCTTTAAATACTTAAAGAAAGATAATAGTCATGTCAAATAGGGTAACAAACTTATAAATTTATTATAATCAATTTATTATCCAAACGTCTTTTAATCATGTGTGGGTTTCAATTATAATAAGATGCAGATAATAAGAACAAACAAACTTTCAAATCTCAGGAGATTCAACCTATATGAATAAATAATTATAAAACAAAAGGTGATACATATTGAACTAAGCAATATGTTAAAATCCTTTGAATAGTTAAAGAAGGATAATTGTGATGTCGAATAGGGTAACAAATTTAGAAATTAATTGTAATCTATTTATTATCAAAACATCATTTAGTCATATGTAAGTTTCTATTATAGTAAAAATGCAAACAATAAGAACATGTAAACATTCAAATCAAAAAAATTACGTTTTGATTTGAATGTTTAAACATAGATCTAAAATTAAAATATTGTCTAATCATATACAAGTTTCAGTTTTGATTTATCTAAATAGAAAAAACCAATCAATTCATATAATAAATAATTTGAAATACATAAGCCATTTTCAAATCAAATGAGACAATATTATATACGTACAATTTTGTTCATTAAACATTATATCAAAATTATTTGAATAAAAAAATAATACTTTAATTCCAAAGCCTTGAAGTACACCTTAAAACATTGAATTTTTCCTCTTGATGTAGTCAATGAATTGTACCTTGAATGATGAATCAAATCTCCTAGATTCAGAAATCAACTTCCAGATGTTGCAAGGATCAAGAGGAATAAACCAATTTTCATAATTGATTTTATTTGTATTTGATTTTAGGAATAATTGAAGCCATGGAAGATCTCGTATTATCAGCCATTTAAAAAGGAGAGAACCAAAAAAGTTACAGAAAGAAGAATGAAAAATGAGAAACTCAATTGTACGTACAAAATGAATTAGAGAATATGTTTTATTTGAAAGAAGGAAACATTTCCCATTCTTTAATTAAAACTTCTCTAATTAATTCTCTTGATTAACTTTCTTTTTTCACTCCTATTTCTTTACATGGTATGGCAGAAAATTACATGCCATCAAATGACATAAGATTTCATAAAACACATGTAATCGTCTTTTATTTAATTACAATGATATCATATATCAATGCACGCAAATATATCTTTTATAAATGCATTCAAATAATTACAAATAACTCCCAAACATCAAATAAAATAAATAATAATTAATATTTCTCAAATACTAATTAATTTAATTAATTTACAACTTTTTATAAATTAATTATATCATGTGGTTTTTTAGAGAATTCATCATTACGGTTGTACGACTCAAAGGCGTAAATTCAGTCAGTGATTAATATTAAACAATTCAAATATTAACGTTCATACGTCACTTAGCAGGTGGTGTGACATTTTGGCTAAATTCATCGCTTACACATCTTTTGGTAAAATCCAATTTTACTTATTATAAGCGGTACCTCATAGTGACAATTATTTACACCAATTCTCTTCGTCAAAACTATATCACTTTAGATTTATGGAATTTGGTAATGGTCAAAATTCCAATATCATCCACATTCAACTTTATAGTCCAAACACATATTCCTCGATTCAATAATAACAACTATTATTAACCAAAATGCTCTAGCCCGAGACTTTGACTTTGATTTGATTTGAGTTGACCATGATACTAACCCCATATAACTGAGGAGACGAATCCTCTCTTGAATAGTGCTTCACTTCCAATACTTCCACTCGACCCAACTATAGTCACTCGATGGAACGCCATGCCCTGATTAGACTATAATCAAAGCGTAGCTTTCATATTGAAGATCCATAGTATTCTCAAGTCGAGAGAACTATGTAAATCGGTCACATCGATATTTTCTGTTTGACGTTAGTTATATTAACCAACAGAAAACTATCGAGTGAGTCGTTCCATAATTATCCAATAACTATCAGTACGTAACATCTTGGTGCCTCCAGTAGTAATGAGTAATACACTGCCCAACATTTGGAGAGCGTTGCATACTCTAGGCTCAACGGATGCACCGATATCCAGTCTCGATGCATCTTGACTAGGAACATTTAAAATGGTATATTTGTTTTTTGTCATAAATTACTCACAGTTACAACACTTTATAACTACTATCACAAAATGTACCATTTATGGATTTTCTATTAAATATACTTTTAATTAAACTAATTAATTAATATTACCACATTATATCAAGTATATAATAGAAAGAAACACTTTTATTGTGAACAAGATTATTCAACGAGTTAGATATATGTAACAAATTACATAATTGCCACTAGGGCATCCCCTAACTCTATCAATCTCCCACTTGCACTTGGGGTCAATTATGGAATCTTATTCCAACTTCTCCAATCGGTTTCTCAAAACCAATTGGGTCAGTCCCTGTGTGAATGGGTATGTTATTATGTTTCAATTATCTACTCTGTCAATCAACTCTCTCCAATGGTGATATACTACTTTATCACGTGGAACAATTTGGATTATGTCTCTCAACCTCTACTGAGCTCTAAGTTCTATTACGAACCATATCATGTCATTGTTATCATATAACAATGCCATGAGATTATCAACATCTGGAATCAACTCAGTTATAAATCTATGCACTTATTGTGACGCCCCACCCTAAGACCCACATTAACAAAGAGTATTACTGGGTAATACCATCTGCTAATGCGGAGAATATGGCTGTTTAGGAGCGACCATCTATAGCCTTGTCTTAAATATCTATTGAATACGTTGATAAATGCTTTATATATTTTTTTCTCTATCTCAAGTGGATCGACATATCCAATAAATACTTAATACAAAGTCGTAGGTGGCTATAGGATCTATCGGAACAGAATACAACAACTCAAATGCAAAACACATCACAGAACAGCAGATAATCTCATATATACACACATATACAGATACATCACAGAGTATACAAAATGATACATCACATATGTGGTATGACGACCACAATACGAACACAAGTCAAAAGAATATACATATCAGAGTAGCAACAAAAAGGACTACACAAAAGCTACAACAAAAAGAGCTAGCAGAAAAGTCCATGCGGAAGCAGAATAGGCTAAGTCCAAAGGGTACCTAATCTGAAACACCTCGGTCTCACCCGAGTATAAAATACACGGGTCAGTCTAGCTAAACAAATCAGTTTACAAGGATAAGTGATAATATGAGCATAAGGATAATGTGATAATACTCTCAAGTGAGAAGGTACAATTTAAAGTGTATGGCTACATCAAGTGATAATAGGTATCACTACACAAACATACAATCTCAAAAGAGATAAAACAATTCATAAAATGCTAAATGTAGCAAGCCTCATATCATCGGCATATCACAAATCATCAATAATGGTTTAGGGAAAATTATAGCTCCTAAAAAGGAGAAATCCCAAACCCGCCATAACGGCAATCTCAAAAGCAACTCAAAGAAATCACCATCTCCAAATACGACACAAGGCAAATATCTCTCCGAATAGGAAATTAAAATCTCAAATATACGCCATATCGGCAATCTCAATAAAACGCCAGTGTAGGCAACTCAAATCTTAAAGATAGAACTCACAAGAGTTCAAATTCCCATAAGGTCATCGCCGTATATATATAATATCCCAAATGGCTCGAATGGCCTACAATAAAAAGGTGATACACTTGGGAAATCACAAACATTAATGAAAACATCTTAAAAATTTGCACGTGCATATGGCCGAAGCCTGCCAAGTACTGCTCTCTCTCAAATATGGTAACACGCCCGAAGGCAAATACGTCTCAATGGGGAAATACGCCGCAATGGCAAACGTCTCGAAGACAAATACGTCGCAATGGAAAATACGCCGCAATGGCAAACGCCGCGAAGACAAATACGCCGTAATGGCAAACGTCTCTAGGATAATGACCCGAAGGTCCAGTACTGGCAATACGTCTCGAAGACAAATGTGTCACAAACTCTCAGATAGGAACCCGAATAGTGTTAACGTGTGTCCCATACCACACGCTCGCACTAAACGATTTACTAACCGCTAGTAAATTTCACACTCAAAGCAGTAAAAAGTTTACCTCATCTCATCGGTAAACTCGACCCGAAGGTCAAAACGATCAAATGGACAAGTCGGAAATTAGCCGATAAGGTAAACGCACGTGTCCCATACCACGTGTTTTACCAAACCATTTAATTCTCCTTCTCATTCGCTCGAATAGTGCAAAAACATGTAATTTATATTTAAAATAATTTACTTGAAAAACAAGCTTTTAAAATCAATTTTCGAAATCAATTTTGAAAACAGTATTCGAAAATTCCCTTATTATAGAGAATAAATAGATTTTATATTTGAAAATACTTTAAATATCATATAATAATTATTTGAAATGCCCATTTATTTTAAAAATTATTTCAAAGTAGTTTGGAAAAATCCGTGCTCGAAAACAAATAAAAACCCAAGAAATCACTCAAACCGATATTCGAATTCAATTCAAATTAAATTCAAATTTAAAATTCAAATTCCTCCAAATCTTGGCTAGTCCATTGGTGGACATCATAGCCCTTAATCACCCTAAAAAACATCTCAAAATTTGCATAATAATTGTGGCAAAAGCATAGCAAAAGGGTGGAAATAAGCTGCGGAAAGTATAGGAAATAAGGCCACAAACTTCATGTACATAGGTCAACAGGGGGGTCGACCCTTCACTTGGCCCTGTCGACCCCCTGGTCGACTGCCCAAAGGCCAGGTTGATCGGCCTGTCGACCTGGTTGGGTGCTGGGTCGACCTCCCTGTCGACCCAGGCTACGGACCTGCTTCAGCTTGCAAATTTTGGTTCGTACTGAATTCCCAAAGACAATTTGACATATCAAACGGTTGAATTTTGGGATGAAAATTAACATGCACATAGATTAAAAACTAAACTACACTCTGGAAAAGATCCTATATCAATTCAAGGTAAAATCAAGAAGTTACAACCACTCAAAGTGGCAACCAGAAACAAGAAACAGGCAAAACAAGAACAGAGAAATATATACGTATATAGAAGCCTTTTCTGAGCAGTTTTCTTTACAGCAGCACTAATTTAGTTAGAATTTGTGAGTATTGTACTCACCTCAGCAATTTGGTAGGATTTTGATAGCAAGCAGCGAACTTTAGAGAAGAAATGGAGCTCAAGCAACCTGTATTAGTTGAAAAATAAACATGCAGTAGCAAAAGAAATTGTTACAGACAAAACATACCTAAATTCTAAGATTTTGATGAAATTATTCTATAGTATTGGTGAAGATTACCTTCTATAATCTTATTTTGGTGATTTTATTCTTTTATTTTCAGCAATTTGAACGAAGTTTGGATTTTTAGTTGAAGGAAGCTAATTTTCTTTCTTTCTATCTATTGTATATTTTTAGTTTTTTGAGAAAGAAGAAGAAACAACGTGCTGTGTTTCTTTTCTCACCAGAAACCTCTAGGTAATAGGCTTTGGATCCCATTCCTAACCCTATTAAGCCCAAAATACTTAGAGAAAATATAAGTAATGTACATTTTTATCTTATATTATCAACATATACACACTTTTCTTCATTTTAAAAACCAAACAAAATGTATACATCTAATTGTTATGAAATAAAATTGTTATAGTGACAAATAAAATTTATTTTAATTATAAAAAGCTATTTTTAACAATAAAACCCTATTTTTAACAATATTACACAATTTACACTATTTATTGCAAAAACACCATTTCTTATGCA
Source organism: Allium fistulosum (assembly GCA_030737815.1). Classification (NCBI taxonomy): domain Eukaryota; kingdom Viridiplantae; phylum Streptophyta; class Magnoliopsida; order Asparagales; family Amaryllidaceae; genus Allium; species Allium fistulosum. Next base: position 337,465,589 of record CM060904.1, on the reverse strand, counting down.
ACAATTAATACAAAAATTATTTTCTTATCAAATAAATTACAATACATCATTCTAACTCTTTTTAATCATCAAAATATTATTTTCAATCAATATTTCTTCTTTTATTTTAATATAAAACATAATTACTTCAAATTTCTCATTTTAAATTCAATAAAAGATTAATATAAAGCAATAACTTAAAATATTATTGCTTTACCAAAATAAAGATTACAAAATGAACATTTTCTCTCCAAATTCTCAAAATAAAGTTTTTAAAGATTTATTTTCATCATATTATATTTATTTCAACAATTTAATGTTGAAATACATCTCTTGTTTAATTTATTAACTCAAATTAACAAAATTCCAATATTTTCATCTTATTTAACGAAATCTCCTAACAATCAAATTTCAAGCCCAATATTCAACTTCAAACACATTGTTTATTTGAAATAAACAATTTTTAACCAAATTTATTTTCTTCATTTTATTTTTAATTCTAATATTAAATTATAACTATCGTTATAATTTAATATCATAGGTAATCACCAATACCCAGGTTGTTACACTTATCATTTTGTATACTTTATTTTATTGCGGCAATATTCAAGGCGATGTACTCAGCCTTTTCATTGAATCATCCACGGTATTTCATTTGGAACATTTCCAACTTAAATATTCTTAACTTGAATTTATTATTGACATGCTATACTCAATATCACTTATGAATTTTGAGCCTGAACACTCCCTAATAAGGAGTTTTTGTTTATGTAAACAATTCTCTAGTATTCCATAAATACACGAGAACACTTCAAACAACCATTTAGTAATATAAATTTGGATTTGATATTTGCTTCATGTATCAAATACATAAGCAAATCATGATATCGTAGACAACAACATGTATGATTCCTTTTGCCAATGCAAAGGAATCAATCTTACATGTTCCGTATTAAACATTTTAATAAGGTGTCCTTGCATATCATTTGGGACATTCTCGACATCTTTTATACTTACTATAAAAGTCATCATTTATTAATCCAATGTTGAGTATTAAAACGACTAAGGCTAATTTTAACACAAGTACATCGTTAAAATCAGCAACGTGTTGTCACTACAACAAAAATACTCTATTACAACGTCCTTTTTACAACGGGCATATATTGCCCGTTGTAATAGACAGATATTACAACGGTCGTTTTAGAACCATTGTAATAGATGCTCTGTCCAACGCCTTTCTTACAACTTGCGTTATTTGCCCATTGTAATAGAGCGATATTACAACGGTCAGCTTCTGCCCGTTGTAATAGATGTATATTTTACAACACTCTCTATATGGCCATTGTAATAAACGTACTACGAATTCTCACGTGGTTTGTCACGTGTTTATCGACAACGTGATTAGGGCTGAAGCTAGCTAGCTCTCTCCCCAGACTCGAATTTTTATTGAGATAAAAACACCATTGTAACTAATTTTCGATTTGTATGCACTTTCGTTTGCCTGCGCGCTGAAGCTAGGGTTTTCGATTTGGTAATTCAAGTGATTCGCAACTGAGACCGGTCTACCACGCTCTGCGCACTAAAGCTAGGGTTTTCGATTTGGGAATTCAAGTGATTCGCAACTGAGACCGGTCTACCACGCAGGTTCAAATTCTTCTATTCGATTATGTTATTTCATCTATGAGATTGTTAAGTTGTGTTTTGTTTTTGTTCTGTCATTTTTGCATGAATTTTTTATGGCATTGATCCTCGTTCGTAAGCTAGATGATTTTTGCATGTTTTCTATTGCTTCAACTTCTAGAGTTGATTGCAATAGAGCTAGGCTATTTTCATAATCCTGAATTAATGTTTTTCTGGGATGAGGGAATGCGACAGTTTTGGACAATGAGTTCGAGGAGGAGATGACAATGATGATTGTCACAGGGAATGTATGGTGGTGTGTACTTGAATCAGTGTATTAGTGCTATAGGAAGGTGATGTTGAAGTTATGCTGTAAGTTTGAATGTTGAAGTGATGTATGTTGTATGAATATTATTGCGAGTGGTTTTGTTTGCTGCTAACAGTAAGGTAAGGGAGGAATGTGATGATGGGGGTTTGTAATGTGTTGGTTGAATGTTGTAAGTGGTGGATGGTTTTATAGACTATGATGGCTGAGAGCTATATGAAGTGATGTGAATATGGACTATAATGTGTTGGTTGAATGTTGTAAGTGGTGGATGGTATATTGACAGTGATGGTCTATATATTGACAATGTGTTTGGGACAGAAGTTGTTGACAGAGCAGAAATGCAGAAATGTGGTATAGGAAAATGGCAAATGGAGACAATTCAAGCAAATGGAGATGGCAAATGTATGCTTGGTGGAGTTTAATTTTTTGGATGTGCAGTTTCAGTGACTCGAGGCAGCAATAGTTATATTGAGAGGCAGATGGTGAAGTGATGTGTATGAAGGAGGTGCTGGTGGTCTGTTGACTACGGAGGTAGCTGGTTTGGTCAGGGAAGTATGGGTGTGTAGATGAAGTTGTGAGCTGTTGAACTGGTATGGGGTGGTGATCAGTGGTGGAAGAAGGCTATGGCAGTGATTAGAAGAGGATCCTCTTCTGTTGCTGTCACAGTCGACGTCATACCTGCATATTCACGATATAAACAAAAGTGAACAAATTGGCCAATATATTGCAGGAGAAATAAAGGGAGAAGAGGAGTAGAGATGGAGATACCAATCGCAGCAAGCAGTGTCGTTAGTCCAAGAAGCAAAGTGGTAAGGATAGCCGAAGTGAGCGTTAATGGCTTTGAGGGCTTTCTTATCGTCTTTATTGCATTTTCCGGAGAAGGTGGGAAGTGGGGAGCATGTTAGGAGCAGGACAAGGAGAACTGAGATTCGTTCGCGAAAACAAGACATCGTTTATTGTTTTTTGTTCTGTCTTCTGAAATGAACTGATGGTAATTGAAAAAGTGTAAGCAGGTGAGGTCTATTTATCGCGTGGATTGAGAAAGATTTGGTCAGCATTTACAGGTATAAGGAAGTAGCATGTAGAAGCAACCATTCTGTGAAGACTGTATATTGGCGCATATCGTGAAAGGAGATGAGATTATTATTATTGACTTTCTTTTCCAGCAAGCGTACGAACTAATTTTGATTAGCTCTAACAAATGCTTATCAGGAGAAGGCTTTACTTAACACATATAGTTAGCATAGCCGAGCCGACAATGTACCATTATGCCAACCATAAATCATCCATTCATTAACTGAGGTGAATTAACTAATCCACTTAATAAATCCATTTATATTTCCGGAAATGAGTTTGGTGTGTCACTGTGGTGGTAAAGTGATGAAATGCAGTGGGTAGATGGCTTTGTTTCAAGCAATGTTGTATTAGTCGCAGCTGTGAGTTGTAAGATGATAGCAAGCAAGTGAGTTGTAAGGTGGATGGGAGTAGTTTTGTTAGTGGTGGGATGGTTGAAGCAAAGACAGTGTTGAGGGATGTTTGTAGTTTGGTGGAAGTGTTGCTGCAGAGGTAAGAAGAGGGTGTTGTTGCAGGGGAGAAGGTAGGGGTGTGACGTAAGTTGTATTCTAGAGTTGTTTTCTATTGCCCACCCCACCCAGTAAAGAAATTCCCAAAATATTGAACCTCTTTGAGTCCGGTAGTAATTACACAAGACTAAAAATTTATAGGCTTTGTCCTCCATCATGGTTGTAGTAGCCTAAAATTTTAAATTGTTTATTATGAAGACGCAATTCACAAAACTTAAAGTGAAATCATACAGACCCTAAGTAATTCAAGTTTATCAGCCTAATTATTCAAATTATTTACAAAACAAATTACATGAACCAAACTCAATTCTGTGACCACCTGGTTAAAGCTTTGAATAACTCACATGAGGTTGGAACTTCTCTCTGCAATGAGTATAGTAGATATCCAACACCATTTCACTTACCAAATATATAACTGTTGGTTTGATCTAGGTTTTGCAGAGTTTAGTAATTCATGAGTTTGATTTTATTAGTTTTCTTTCTTTTTAGGCTTAGTTTGTAGGGTCACATTACTATATAGTTTTCATTGGGAGGTAATTGCGCAATTCCGTCAAGAGAAAAACTCATATTTTTGTTGGCATAACGTCTTTTCATTAGGTTCTAACATCAAAAGAATTATCAAGATGGACAAAGCATGGATCCACCTACCAAGGTTTTGTCAATTTTGATTATCAGTTTTATACTTGTAATTATTACGGTTGATTATTGATCTCTTTATGTGTTATAGAATGACTGAAGAATACAGGCAAGCTGTTCGGAATTTTGTATATGAGCATGTAGAAAGGAAGGGAAATTCAGAAAAAATCATTTGCCCTTGTTCAAAATGTAGGAATCTTATCCGCCATCCATCAAAGGAAGTTGTATCACACTTGGTTTGTTTTGGAATTGACCCAACGTATGATGTATGGATTTTTCATGGGGAAGCACGCCCTTCAGAAAATGAAGGCGATGAAGTGACAAATACCTATAGAATGTACTTAGACACACAAATTTGTAATGACGAGGTGGAAGATCATTCTAATGTAAGACATGAGGTACATGGGGTAGAGATTAAGGAGATGATAGAAAATTCTGAAATTCCTTTGTACCCTGGTTGTGCAAGCCATACAAAGTTGTCAGCTACAATACTTCTTTACAAGCACAAGGCTCGAAATGGTGTATCTGACACAGCATTTACGGAACTTCTTAAACTTCTCAAAGATATGTTGCCTATGGAAAACACACTTCCTGATTCGACGTATGCAACAAAGAAGCTGCTTAAATCATTTGGTTTAGGCTATAGATAAATACATGCATGTGTAAATGATTGTTGTCTTTTTAGGAAAGAGCTTGCACATAGTGATATTTGTCCAAAATGTGGAAATTCTCGTTGGAAAAATAACAAGACAAATGAAGATGGAAAGCAAACCAAAGTACCTGCAAAGGTTTTGAGATACTTTCCAATAATACTAAGACTGAAAAGAATGTTTATGTGCGCAGAAACATCAGAGCAATTAAGGTGGCATAACAATCATAAGAGTGAAGATGGTAAATTACGTCATCCAGTAGATTCTTTTCAGTGGGCTACAATTGATAGGATGTACCCTTCCTTTGCATCCGATCCACGAAATTTAAGGCTTGGTCTTGCAAGTGATGGCTTTAATCCCTTTGGGGACTGGAACTGTGCGTATAGTTGTTGGTCAGTATTTCTTGTTGCGTACAACTTCGCTCCGTGGCTTTGTATGCACAAAGATAATATGATGTTATCATTATTAATTCCTGGACCATGACAACCAGGGAATGATATTGATGTGTATCTACAACCACTTATTGAAGATTTGAAAAAATTATGGGATAAAGGGGTGAAGGCGTATGATGCATACACTCGCAACGAATTTAGATTAAATGCAATTTTAATGTGGACGATAAATGATTTTCCAGCTTATGGAAATTTAGCAGGTTGCACCGTAAAGGGTAAAAGGGCATGTCCTGTTTGTGGCGTTAATACATGCTCAATATGGTTACCATTTAGTAAGAAGTGTGCATATTTAGGCCATAGGCGATTCCTTGATCCTAATCATGAATATCGCCAACGAAAAAACTTGTTTGATGGAACTATAGAGACTAGGCAAAGACCTCCAATACAAACCGGTGCTCAAGTCTTTGATATTGTTAAAGATATTTGCAATGATTGGGGGAAAAAACCAAAGGAGGAAGAGAAAGAGAAAGAAAAAAGGAAAAGAAAAAGGGGAGATAAGAAGAAAAAAGGAAGTCAAATGTGGAAGAAGAAGAAGTCTATTTTCTTTGATTTGCCTTATTGGCAGGTAAAGTTTAATCAGAAACAAAATTGCTTCTTCTTTTCTATCTATGTAATCAATACTTTATTATTAATTAGTTATAGTCTATTTTTTGTTTTCTTAGGTACTTCCTTTGCGTCACAATCTAGATGTAATGCATGTTGAAAAAAATATTGGTGAAAGTATTCTAGGTACGTTACTTGATATTAAAGGAAAATCAAAAGATGGCATTAATTCACGTAAAGATCTAGAAGTACTTGGTATTAGGAAAAAGTTACATCCTATAGACATGGGAAGCAAAGCATTACTTCCAACCGCCCCATGCACCTTAACTGATTTAGAAAAAGAGATCTTTTACAATAGAATGAGGAATTTGAAAGTACCGGATGGCTATAGCTCAAATATTGGAAAATGTTTTGCAAAAGAAAACAAAATTTCAAGTCTAAAGTCCCATGATTATCATGTTTTGATGCAACAACTATTGTCTGTATCACTGAGAGGACTTCTACCTAAAGGGACAAGGAATGCATTACTACGACTATGTTCTTTTTACAACGACATTTGCCAAAGAGTGCTTGATAAAGATAAATTAGAATCCATCGAGAATCAGGTCGCATTAACACTATGCGACCTTGAGAGATTTTTTCCTCCTTCTTTTTTTGACATCATGATTCATTTGACAATACATTTAGCGAAGGAAGCAAGAATTTGCGGACCAGTACAATATCAGTGGATGTATTCATTTGAGAGGTAAAATTTGGCATTAGTACCTTTAGTAGTTAATAATATATGTGCTTATGAAAATATTTTACTTATGCATCTTGATTATAGATACATGAGAACACTGAAGGGGTATGTTAAAAATCAAGCACGGCCTGAAGGATGCATAGTTGAGCGCTATTCTGCTGATGAATGCATGAAGTATTGTGCTGGATATATTAATGGTGCATTAGAAATTGGACAAAGGAAAAATAGAAATGAAGTGGAACAAAGTGATTCCATGCTCGAGGGGCGTCCTATTTCCAAAGGAAAACCTATGGTAGTCACTAAGGAGGTGATTGATGCTGCTCATCGGTACGTGTTGTTTAATACCGAGGAAGTGGAGCCTTATATAAAGTAAGCATAAGTTCAATTCAATTAATGTGTGAAATAAATTAGATTTTGACATGAATGTTTACGTATATAGGATGCACAATGAGGAACTAAAAATTTTGCATCCCCGGCTTTCATGAGATGATTTGGAACTTTCAAAGCTGCATTCAGAGACTTTTAGTCATTGGTTTAAAAAAAAGGTTGACATTGTTATAGAAGTATATGTTATTGTGATTAGTCTTTATATATAACATTATTCATTTTCAGGTTCAAGATGATAGAAACACATCTGATGTTAGTGAACTAATAAATTGGCTTTCATATGGACCTCGCCATCAAGTAATTTCTTATACCGGCTATATAATTAATGGTCGCCATTTTCATACTAAAGACAATGATAAATCTACACAAAATAGTGGTGTTTCCATTGAGGCAAGTACTGTTCGTATGGATGGATCCATTGAGAAAGTAATATATTATTTTGTTTTGCGTGATATTTTGTTGCTTGACTACCGGCAGTTTCAAATTGCCTTGTTTAAGTGTGATTGGGCAAATATTGATCGTGGAGTTAAGGTCGAAGATGGATTTACGTTAGTCAATTTACATCAATTCCAAAATCAATTCGCAAGCGACCCTTTCATCTTGGCAACGCAAGCCGTACAAGTGTTACAAGCTATAACAGTTAATCTCCATCCTGGAATGAATGATACTGGATCATTTTTAAGCCACCGAGTCACATCAAAATTTAGCTAAAAAGTTTGTGTTACAAGCTATAATAGTTTAGCAGTTGCACCAATGTTGCTTTTTAGGCACATGTCAGATTTGTCACCATGCAACATATGGTTTATTGTGTTTTAGTCTCCCATCCAAAGGATTATAAAATGTGTGTTTTATTTAAATATAAAAAGACTCCTCTTCACATTGTTACTTTATTAGTTGGTTTGTAATGATAAATGGTCGCATAGCGAGCGTAAGTAAAATATCAATGTACAAAATTTATAGGTTTTGGGAAGAGCATGTATGATTGTGAATTTCAAGTAAATTTCAAGTAAATTTATATGGTCTGTTAGCTTGATGGTCCAGCTTGAAAGCATAGAGTGTGTCTGATTGTGTGGTTGGTTGGTTGTTCGCGATTGTGGGAAAATGATGCAGAGGTAGGATGCGGAGGGTGGTGGTTCAGGCTACAGTGAAGATGATTCTTTGATGAATGCAGTGAGGCTGTTGGAGGTATTTCAGAGGGTATTGCTGATGGCGATTGCATTTTGGGTCGCTGAGGGGATTTGCGGTGAATAATGGACCGTTGGCGATGGAAGTTTGTGAATGATGAAGCTGGTGGTGATGGACTTGTTGTGATTATAGGGTGCAGGAAGTGATGTAGTCGTGGTGTATTGCGGTTGTTGAAGGGGAGATGGTTGATGGTTTGTTGCTGTAGGAGATTGTGGTTAGGCCGTCGTGATGGGAGGTGGTTTAATTGGACTGATGATTGACGATTTGGATTTAAAGAGGTGTGACGCCCCACCTCTATACCCACGCTAACCAAGAACACTACGATGTAGTGTTGTCAATTAGCACGGAGAATAAGGCTGTGGAGGAGCGACCATCCATGTAACTTCTTTGTGCGAGCACCGATATGTCAGATAGAATAGAATGCATATCTTTTAAGGAGGAAATCCGACATACCGATACAAACACAAAGCTATCACACAGTGGCTATATATAATCTTCGGAAACAAACATAGAAATAATCATAACGTAAATCAGTCTCAGACATCCATATCACAAAGGCGGAAGAAGATATGAATAAATATATAACACATGAAAGTGTACATCAGAGTAGTGGTCAGAAAGATCCACGATAATACAAAAGAATAGCATCACGTGCTATACAAAAGAATAAGTACACAACATAGAGTCTATATCTCAAATGTGTAAATCCAAAAACTACTAATCTATGTAGTTAGCCAAAAGTCAGAATAATCCTGAAGAGAAGTCAAGCAGAAGCACCTGTAACATCTCGGTCTGACCCGAGTATTATTTATAAAAAAATAATAAACGGATTAGTCTAGCTATAAATATCAGATGATAAGGTGTAGGATAAATAATTATGGCATGAACATGTAACAACCATAACGACATACTACTATAAGTATGTAAATGGTAACCAACAAAAGATCAATCAATATCACAAGAATCTTCTCAAAGATAAAATAGGGTATCATACCCTAAACTTGTATTCATAACAAGTCAATAACACATAAATTCACCAATGCACAAAAACTGATATCATATCAATGAAAATCATGAAAATTGGTGAAGCACAAAATTCCAGAATTCATCACCAGAAATCCAGAAAACACATAAAAAGGGGGAGGCCTAACACATGAATGGGAGCATGAAAACTCACCTACGCGTAAACACATGAATGAGAAGCTATCTCATGGAAGCTATCCATTAAATTTCCACACAGAAATGGCCCGAAGACCATGGGGTGCTACCCCATATATGTGATGGCGAAACATCACAAAAGCGGGGTCTAGTCTCCCTCGCAGACAAAGAGACATCGCTCAATCGCTAGTCTAAATCACAAAAATGATCGTCATGATCATTAGGAAGTGTCAATCACACCAAGCTAGTAAATATATGAGTTTAGCTTCATGTCCCATAACCACTTGCTTAACTTAAATATTTACGAACAAGCTGTAAATCTTCACTAGAAAATTGTCACCAAAAAGGGTTCAATCGAACAAGTCCAAGAGCTAACCGACGAAGTGAACGCAAGTGTTTCATACCACTCGTTTTACTAAGTCGTTTAATTCGATTTCTCATCCGAGTGAAGTAAAGGCTTGTATATACTAGTAGATTAGAAAACGGTTTGAAAAGAAAAAGCTTTGTAATAAAATAGTGTTAAAATCGCTTTGATGAAAGAGTTTTGATATCTACTACTAGTATTGAAAACCTTCATATCTTTAGAGTGACAAGTCACAAAACGATTGTTGAAACAAATCGAATCACGTAAATTTCACATTCGAAGACGTGAGAAAAAGTCCAAGGAAATCAGCTCCAAAATGCATCAAAGTATAAGTTGAGGATGCGGCCAATCATGCAGAGTGACCTAACATGCATTCGGGTCGAACGACCTAGAGGAGGCAAGCGACTTAGCGAAGCCAGGCGACCTAAGGAGCCATGCGACCTAAGTATAAAAAGGTGGGCGACTTAACAAAGTGGCCGAGTTAAAAGTGAAAAGGAACGACCTAAAGTTAAATAGGTAAGCGACCTAAGGAGGACACGCGACCTAACATTTTAAGGCCGACCTAAAACTGGGGACCAAAAGACTCGCGACCAAGAGGCCAGCGACCTAACTTGGCAATAGGTCTAACGACCTAACAGGCAGGCCAAGCGACCTAAAGGGGTGAGCGACCTAACAGGTTTTGTGACCTAAAGGGGGTTCGCGACCTAACGAGATACGCGACCTAACTGGAACAACCAAGTGAAGTTCGCGAGTTAGCATGAGCGAGCGACCTAGGAGAGGCGAGCGACTTATGGAACTCGCGACCTAAAATGGCAAAGGGTCAAACGACCTAACGGAAGCAGGCCAAGCGACCTAAGATCAAACGACCTAGCCGAACGACCTACGACCTAAGTCCTGGCGACCTATGAATTTCATGCGACCTAACGAAGTCACGAAGCGAGTTGGCGACCTAAGTGTTCGCGACCTAACGACTTAACTAGGCATGCGACCTAGCGACGTAATGTTGAGCGACCTATCGTCTTATAGGCCAAGCGACCTACTACTTATGCCGGGACAAGCGACCTAACATTTGCCGAGTGATAATAGGTCGGAAACGACCTAAGTCCAGACGAGCTAACGCTCCAGAGCGACCTAGTGCCAGAAAATCACCAAAAACACTGAAAATTGGGGCTTTTCGCCCATTCAATCCAAATCCAATTCAAACAAACATGCTAAAGTGATGGGGAATCATTCCCAACAACCCAATGACAGTTATAGGTAAGATGTGAGATTAAAAATCTCACCTTTTCACTAGAATGGATGAAGATGGAGATTGAAAGCAAGGAGAAGCAATCCAAAGCTTGAATCCACTATCTTCTTCTTGAATTTGGAGTTGAATGTTGGCTTTGCAATAGAATTTGAGTTTGGAGTTTTAATTTCCCTTTCCCACTACCATTTTTGATGAAGCTTGAACTGTTTGATAAAGTGAGGAAGAGGAGGTAGGTTGGGGCTGAGTTAGAAGGTGCAGTCCAACTCAAGTCAAAGGCGGGAAAAAGTGACGAAAATTTCACTATCTCCAAACATATAGAAGTTTACACTCAAAAAGATCGCAAACGTCATTTTGAACTCAATGGAGGTGGTCTCGAGTCCTAATTTGACCGTATGCAAAAAGTAACTTTTCGGACTAACAGCCGACTAACGATAAAATATTTAAATATAAAATCAATAAATATGCGGGTTGTTACAGACTCCCCTCCTTAAAGAAATTGCGTCCTCACAATATATATATGGTGGAAATAAGAAGTAACAACCATAAAAGCATATTAACACAAAAGAAATTGGAATTAAGAAGTTTACCTCAAAGAGCATGAGAAAGTAATTCCGGATGTGTCCGCTCGATGAATTCTCTAGTTTCCCAAGAGCAGTCCTTAGGATTAGAGGACCATTGAACTTTAACAAGCGGAACCTCTTTATTTCGAAGTCGTTTGATCTCCGAAGCAATAATTCGAACAGGCTGCTGCTCATAAGTTAAATTAGGCGAAACTTCAATCTCTTCCACAACACCGGGCTCAAGAACAGAATCAGAGTCCCGAAGGCACTTCCGTAATTGAGAAACGTGAAACACGTCATGTATAGCAGAAAACTGAGCCGGTAATGAAAGGCGATAAGCCATGGATCCAATACGTTCAGTGATAGGAAATGGCCCAATGTATCGAGGTGCTAGCTTTCCCGATCGACTGAAACGTACAACACCCTTCATAGGTGAAACACGAATAAATACGAGATCTCCAACAGAAAATTCTAATTTCCTTCTTCGGTTATCGGCATAGGATTTTTGTCTACTTTGGGCTTCTTTCATCCTGTGTCGAATAAGTTCAATCTTTTCTGTGGAATCTCGAATAAAATCTGGTCCTAAAACCAGTTTCTCACCGGCCTCAAGCCAACAAGAAGGAGATCGGCATGGTCTTCCATAGAGTGCCTCGAAAGGTGCCATACCAATACTAGATTGGAAGCTGTTATTATAGGAAAATTCAACAAGTGAAATATGCTCTTCCCAACTTCCACTAAAGTCAAGCACACAAGCACGAAGAAGATCTTCAAGAGTTTGATTCACACGCTCAATTTGTCCATCGGACTGGGGGTGATAAGCGGTGCTAAAATTAAGCTTCGTTCCTAAAGCTTTTTGAAGACTCTTCCAAAATCCACTAGTAAACAATGGATCACGATCACTAACAATGGAAGAGGGAACTCCATGAAGTTTAACAATTTCTTTGATAAAAAGTTTGGCCAGAAGAGGAACGGTTTGGTTTGACCGAACGAGAATAAAATGGGCAGATTTAGTAAGTCTGTCAACGATCACCCATAAGCTGTTATGTCCCGAACGAGAACGGGGAAGGCCATCAATAAAATCCATGGAAATTTGATCCCACTTCCATACTGGAATTTCCAATGGTTGCAATAACCCACCAGGCCTTTGATGTTCAGCCTTAACAAGCTGGCAAGTCATGCAACACTTAGCAAAGCTAGCGATATCAGATTTCATTCCCTCCCAGTAATAAATTCGCTTCATATCTGCGTACATTTTACTGCTACCGGGATGAATGGAATATTTGGAACGATGTGAATCTTCAAGAATATCTTTACGAAGATCACTAATATTTGGTACGATAAGTCTACCAAATTTTCGAATGCATGAGAATCGATATCAAAGTCTTTCAAACCTTCAATATCAGTTTTATCCCTAATATTCTGGCTAAGAAGAGCCAATTCGAGATCTAGCTGTTGAGCTTCAAGAAGGCGGTCTAAAAGAGACGGACGAGTCTCAAGGCTACATAAAACCAGTGATGAACATAAATCGGAAACACTATCTCGAATTTCACAAGTGGAAGAGATCATTCCATTCAGATACCATCATGGAAACAACCGCTTGTTGCTTGTGACTAAGTGCATCGGCAACTCGATTTCCCTTTTCGGGAGTATAAAGGATATCAAGATCATAAGAGGCAAGGAATTCGAGCCATCGCTGTTGATGCAAATTAAGTTCCTTTTGAGAAAATAGATATTTCAAAGACTTATGATCAGTATTAAGTATAAACTTTTCTCCCAAAAGATAATGTCACCAAATACGAAGGGCGAAAACGATAGCCGCGAGTTCTAAATCATGTGTGGCATATCTAGTCTCAGCCGACTTCAATTGCCTAGAAGCATAAGCAATAACACGTTCTTTTTGCATAAGAACGGCTCCCAAACCAACGCGACTAGCATCGGTATAGACAACAAAATTTTGATTCCCTTCGGGAATCACAAGAACAGGAGCATCAGAAAGGAGTTCTTTTAATTTCTGAAAAGAAGTTTCACATTTGTCCGACCAAATGTATTTAACGCCTTTCTTTGTTAAGCCAGTAAGAGGCATGGCAATCTTAGAAAAGTCTTTTATAAAACGGCGGTAATAACCTGCCAATCCGAGAAAGCTACGGATTTCAGTCACGCTCTCCGGTCTCTTCCAATTTTGAATCGCTTCAATCTTTGAAGGATCCACGGATATTCCGGATTCGGAAATAATATGACCAAGAAACTTCACACTAGATTGCCAAAAATGGCATTTAGAAAATTTTGCTTTTAGTTGATTGCTCCTAAGAGTTTCCAATACAATTCGAAGATGCTTTTCGTGTTCCTCCTCGGTTTTAGAATACACAAGAATATCATCAATGAAGATGAGAACAAACCGATCGAGAAAATCTTTGAAAACTCTATTCATAAGGTCAACGAAATAAGCCAGAGCATTCGTTAAACCAAATGGCATAACTAGCCATTCATAAGATCCATAGCGTGTACGAAACGAAGTCAAAGGAATACTATCCTCTGCAATACGAAGCTGATGGAAACCGGTAGCCAAGTCCAATTGTGAAAAGACTCTAGCACCACTAAGTTGATCAAACAGATCATCAATCCGAGGCAATGGATATTTATTCTTAATAGTAAGATCATTAAGCTTGCAGTAGTCGATGCAAAGCCTAAGTGTACCATCGGACTTACTTACGAAAATAGCTGAAGCTCCCCAAGGCGAGGAACTAGAGCGAATAAGTTGCTTCGTCTCCAACTCGGATAGTTGTTTGCGCATCTCTTCATTCTCCTTATTGGACATGCGATAAGGAGGACGGGTAATAGGTTGAGCTCCAGGTATAAGATTAATTTTGAACTCAATTGCTCGTTTAGGTGGTCATCCTAAAACGGGCTCAAAGATGTCGGAAAATTCACGAACGACGCGAATAAGAGAAATGACGTCTTCCTCATCATCACTATCATTATCACGAGGATTTAAAGAATATAAAGATGCAACCAAAGCGGAATCCGAATCTTTAAGAATAATAGAAATATGGTTAACAGATTGCGGATGTCGGAGATAAATAGTCCGCTCAGGACATAGGATATGAGCTTCATAACGAGTAAGCCAATCCATACCCAAAATCATTCCAAATCCTAAGTAACGCATGACATGCAAATCGGCTAGGAAAGAAAAATCACACAAAATAATCTCGACGTCTTTACAAAGCAGACTAAGTGTTGCGGATCCACCAATTGGATTCGGAATTCTTAAAGAAGTCATTAAAGCAACAACACTTAAAGAAAAAGTATCGACAAGTTCCTTTGATATAAAAGAATGGGATGCACCCGTATCAAAGAGAACTCTAATAGGTTGATCATGAAATAATATAATGCCATCAAGGACAGAATGAGACATACCTTGACCGCGAGATGTGTTGCCAGGGGCTTGAGCAACGTTTAACTTTCCCTCCTTCTCTTGAAGCCTAGGGCATTGGTGCATAAAATGATCTGGACTTTTACAATAGCGGCAAGAGCGGGGCTTTGAACACTTGTTCGAAAAATGACCCTTAGCACCACAGTTGAAGCATTTCTTATCATCAGAGGAAAAAGTCTTTGCAGCAGGAGTTGCTTGCTTACCCTTTTTGTTGGGATAAGGACCTTTGAACTTGTTAGGCCTTTTCTTGTTGTTGAAGTTTGGTTTAGCAGCCACCACTTCATCATCACTGTCCTTATCTGCCTCTTCAAGACGAAGGGCGATATCAATGAGTTGATCGAAAGAAACTTCTAATTTTAGAAGTAATGGCTTCTTGAGATTTTTGTTTAAGCCATAGACGAACCTCTGGTTCTTCTTCAATGGGGTGTTGATGTATTCAACCCCGTATTTGGACAGTGACTCGAAGGATGTGACATAATCTGTCACAGAGGATGTACCTTGAACAAGGTCTATGAAACGACGAGCCAATGTCACTTTCTCTGCTTCTGGTACGAATTTTAATTCGAAGCGTTCCCGGAATTGCTCCCAGGTGAGATCGGCTTCATTAATTTCAGAAATAAGAAGTTCGTACCAATCCAATGCTCTCTCTTGGAGCATACTGGAGGCCACCTGAACACGGTGAAGATCGACAAGATTCATGCGAGAAAAGATTCTATCGCATGTTCTTAACCAAGCCTGGACCTCGATAATAGTTTCGGAACCTTTGAATGGTTTCCCACCTAAGTTGGTATAGTCGTTGCACAAACGTGCGAATCCAGACTTAGGATGAGTAGGTTCCTGATTAGGACCAGCTGCTTGAGCATTCTTTACTAAATCAAGAAGCTGTTGAGCGGTCATAAAAACTCCATCCTGGGGAGTGACAGTAGATGGTCCAGCTTTGGGACGGCCTGGTCTAGACATTCTCCTCTTTAA
Organism: Allium fistulosum; assembly: GCA_030737815.1. Taxonomy (NCBI): domain Eukaryota; kingdom Viridiplantae; phylum Streptophyta; class Magnoliopsida; order Asparagales; family Amaryllidaceae; genus Allium; species Allium fistulosum. The sequence goes on along the minus strand of CM060904.1, from coordinate 337,449,751 downwards.
GAAAGAGAGAAGAAGAAAAAGGTTATTCACCAAATGAATATCAAGCAATTCTTGATAGATGAAACAAGGAATCATAAAGAAAACATGATGAATTGGTTCGAAGCCTCGAACTAAATCCTGAAATACAACTCCTAAGGTGGACTTAGGACGATGATCCTTGTTAAGTTATTCTACATTGTTCCGAAGTTTGGCTCTGATACCAAGCTGTGACGCCCCACCTCTATACCCACGCTAACCAAGAATACTACGGTGTAGTGCTGTCAATTAGCACGGAGAATAAGGCTGTGGAGGAGCGACCATCCATGTAACTTCTTTGTGCGAGCACCGATATGTCAGATAGAATAGAATGCATATCTTTTAAGGAGGAAATCCGACATATCGATACAAACACAAAGCTATCACACGGTGGCTATATAATCTTCGGAAATAAACATAGAAATAATCATAACGTAAATCAGTCTCAGACATCCATATCACAAAGGCGGAAGAAGATATGAATAAATATATAACACATGAAAGTGTACATCAGAGTAGTGGTCAGAAAGATCCACGATAATACAAAAGAATAGCATCACGTGCTATACAAAAGAATAAGTACACAACATAGAGTCTATATCTCAAATGTGTAAATCCAAAAACTACTAATCTATGTAGTTAGCCAAAAGTCAGAATAATCCTGAAGAGAAGTCAAGCAGAAGCACCTGTAACATCTCGGTCTGACCCAAGTATTATTTATAAGAAAATAATAAACGGATCGGTCTAGCTATAAATATTAGATGATAAGGTGTAGGATAAATAATTATGGCATGAACATGTAACAACCATAACGGCATACTACTATAAGTATGTAAATGATAACCAACAAAAGATCAATCAATATCATAAGAATCTTCTCAAAGATAAAATAGGGTATCATACCCTAAACTTATATTCATAACAAGTCAATAACACATAAATTCACCAGTGCACAAAAACTGATATCATATCAATGAAAATCATGAAAATTGGTGAAGCACAAAATTCCAGAAATCATCACCAGAAATCCAGAAAACACATAAAAAGGGGGAGGCCTAACACATGAATGGGAGCATGAAACTCACCTACGCGTAAACACATGAATGAGAAGCTATCTCATGGAAGCTATCCATTAAATTTCCACACAGAAATGGCCCAAAGACCATGGGGTGCTACCCCATATATGTGATGGCGAAACATCACAAAAGCGGGGTCTAGTCTCCCTCGCAGACAAAGAGACATCGCTCAATCGCTAGTCTAAATCACAAAAATTATCGTCATGATCATTAGGAAGTGTCAATCACACCAAGCTAGTAAATATATGAGTTTAGCTTCATGTCCCATAACCACTTGCTTAACTTAAATATTTACGAACAAGCTGTAAATCTTCACTAGAAAATTGTCACCAAAAAGGGTTCAATCGAACAAGTCCAAGAGCTAACCGACGAAGTGAACGCAAGCGTTTCATACCACTCGTTTTACTAAGTCGTTTAATTCGATTTCTCATCCGAGTGAAGTAAAGGCTTGTATATACTAGTAGATTAGAAAACGGTTTGAAAAGAAAAAGCTTTGTAATAAAATAGTGTTAAAATCGCTTTGATGAAAGAGTTTTGATATCTACTACTAGTATTGAAAACCTTCATATCTTTAGAGTGACAAGTCACAAAACGATTGTTGAAACAAATCGAATCACGTAAATTTCACATTCGAAGACGTGAGAAAAAGTCCAAGGAAATCAGCTCCAAAATGCATCAAAGTATAAGTTGAGGATGCGGCCAATCATGTAGAGTGACCTAACATGCATTCGGGTCGAACGACCTAGAGGAGGCAAGCGACTTAGCGAAGCCAGGCGACCTAAGGAGCCATGCGACCTAAGTATAAAAAGGTGGGCGACTTAACAAAGTGGCCGAGTTAAAAGTGAAAAGGAACGACCTAAAGTTAAATAGGTAAGCGACCTAAGGAAGACACGCGACCTAACATTTTAAGGCCGACCTAAAACTGGGGACCAAAAGACTCGCGACCAAGAGGCCAGCGACCTAACTTGGCAATAGGTCTAACGACCTAACAGGCAGGCCAAGCGACCTAAAGGGGTGAGTGACCTAACAGGTTTCGCGACCTAAAGGGGGTTCGCGACCTAACGAGATACGCGATCTAACTGGAACAACCAAGTGAAGTTCGCGAGTTAGCATGAGCGAGCAACCTAGGAGAGGCGAGCGACTTATGGAACTCGCGACCTAAAATGGCAAAGGGTCAAACGACTTAACGAAAGCAGGCCAAGCGACCTAAGATCAAACGACCTAGCCGAATGACCTACGACCTAAGTCCTGGCGACCTAGGAATTTCATGCGACCTAACAAAGTCACGAAGCGAGTTAGCGACCTAAGTGTTCGCGACCTAACGACTTAACTAGGCATGCGACCTAGCGACGTAATGCTGAGCGACCTATCGTCTTATAGGCCAAGCGACCTACTACTTATGCCGGGACAAGCGACCTAACATTTGCCGAGTGATAATAGGTCGGAAACGACCTAAGTCCAGACGAGCTAACGCTCCAGAGCGACCTAGTGCCAGAAAATCACCAAAAACACTGAAAATTGGGGCTTTTCGCCCATTCAATCCAAATCCAATTCAAACAAACATGCTAAAGTGATGGGGAATCATTCCCAACAACCCAATGACAGTTATAGGCAAGATGTGAGATTAAAAATCTCACCTTTTCACTAGAATGGATGAAGATGGAGATTGAAAGCAAGGAGAAGCAATCCAAAGCTTGAATCCACTATCTTCTTCTTGAATTTGGAGTTGAATGTTGGCTTTGCAATAGAATTTGAGTTTGGAGTTTTAATTTCCCTTTCCCACTACCATTTTTGATGAAGCTTGAACTGTTTGATAAAGTGAGGAAGAGGAGGTGGGTTGGGGCTGAGCTAGAAGGTGCAGTCCAACTCAAGTCAAAGGCGGGAAAAAGTGACGAAAATTTCACTATCTCCAAACATATCGAAGTTTACACTCAAAAAGATCGCAAACGTCATTTTGAACTCAATGGAGGTGGTCTCGAGTCCTAATTTGACCGTATGCAAAAAGCAGCTTTTCAGACTAACAACCGACTAACGATAAAATATTTAAATAAAAATATTTAAATATAAAATCAATAAATATGCGGTTTGTTACAAGAGGAATGATGATTAATTGGTTGTAGGGTTGAATGTTGGAACTGGTAGGTTGGAAATTGTTGGAGTTTGAAGGTGTAGGCTTGGTGATTGAGGAGTAGTGGTTTGCGTATTGAGGTGTTGTGGGTTTGGATAGATTGATGGGTAGTAAGTGGGAGCTGGATGGTGGTGGAGGGGGAATTCAGCATGCAATGTGGCTGTTTGTTTGCTGGTCAAGGAAGCGGTGATGGGTGTTTTCAGATTTGAGGAAGTGGTTAGGCAGGATTGTTTGGGAAAGTGAAGTGATGTAGTGGGATGGTAATGGTAGAGCAATGACAGTTTTGTGATGTAGTTTGAGACCCTTGTTTTCTTCTTTGAATAGTTGGATACATTCTTCATTTAGTTTTTCAAATATTCCTTTTGTGTTCATTACTGCCTATTCTTGGTTCTCCTCCTGTGGGTCATGTTAACTTGATGAACTTGAACTCGATCTATGTTCTCCAGATGGACTTCCAGATAGAAACATTCTCTATATTTCGTTCCCATGCTGCTGGAGTAGCAGTTACCAAAGCAACCATCAGGTTGCTGCATATTAACTGAGCACACCATAGTTCTGAAATGTTTACTCTGCATCTTGATGTAGCATTGTTGCCAGAACTTTCTGTTTGCACTTCTGAATTGCTTCCTTTGTGGGCTGTGAAATCCTTACATTTGATGCTTCCAAATTCCACTTGCTCTGTAGCGTTTTCTTCCTTTGTTTAGGTAGCATAGCTAATAATATATATGTATTATTTGTGCCTACTGTAAACAAGGAGATCATGGAGACAACATGGATCCAGTTTCAATTCCATTTCCAAAATTACAAGGTAGAAAATTGGTTCAAGCCAGATGTTGTGTTAAACTTACAAGTAATATACTAATGCATAAATTATGTAAGCAGGATAGTGATAAAAAAGGGTGGCTACACTTTGAAATCTTGGACGTTTTATGGAAATTAACGAGATTACTATTGCAGTTTGATACTAAATTTATCTTTGGACTAACTTCATCGAATTAATATGCACTTAAAAAAAAATTCTTGCAGTCACACCGCGATAGCAACAATATGCAGCAGGTTCAAGATCAGCAAGAATGAGTTATTGTGGATGGTTTGATGAAAAAAAAGTGCAGGCTATTGAGTTGGGAGAAGAACGTAGTTGCAGAGGGGACAATAGCAAGCACTGATCCTGATGCGTCGGTACATTTTGTAAAGCTTGGAGCAGAAGCTTGGAAAGTATGGGTGGATGTAGCGGTGGAACCAGAAGCTTTTTTATATAGGCCAAATTCAAAGATGTCCACTATTAAAGAGGCCGTTGGATCAGCCGTCGCGTGGCACAAAGACTTTATATCCTTAGTCTAGTATGATTGTACTTAGAACTTGATATTTATAGCCGACTATTATGTATTAATGCTTTATGAATTTGGGAGGTAAACTTATCTGACTTTTTGGAGTGTTGGAATTTTATGACTATCTTTTAGTCTTTTCGCATGTGATTTTGGTTGTTTGTGCGTAATATTTATTACTGTTAAATTATTCATTATTTGTATGGATGTGCTACCTATACATTGTTGTAATTTTTTTTTAATTTGCATTTTTTCTGCAATGGTCAAAGCGCGTTGTATTATACTCTATTACAACAGTCAATAACCGTTGTAAAAATCATTTTCACAATGGTCATTTGCGCCTTGTATTAAAGTCTATAACAACGGTCGAAAACCGTTGTCAAAATGTTTTTTACAACGGTCAGGTAATGTTGTAAAACATGTTATCCATCTTGTATGATCGTATTTTGCAACGGGCAAAGAAGCTTGTATTACAGTCTATTACAACGGTCGGCGACCATTGTAAAAAAGTTTACTACAACGGTCTTTACAACATTAACTGCCCGTTGTAAAATATGGGTGACCTATTATAACATCGCCTATTACAACGGTCCGCTGCCCGTTGTGGAACACATATTACAACGGGCATTGCCCGTTGTAAAAAGCCTGTTTTGTTGTAGTGTGTTTACTTATAGTTTAGAAATATCAATGCACATTTTAATGTTCTTTCTTATGAACACACACTTACTCTGCATTTTGATTAAAAATCAAACTATTTGATATTTCTATCAAAATATTTATTTAATCTTGATGCTTATAAAATGATACTTTCGTATCATTCTTGGATCATATCCAACGACTCAAACTCAATCTCGTTCCCACTGACTTTGAGACATTTTTTGTTGATGTGTAAACAGCTTACTCTAAATCGTTATTTAGAATTTTATGTTTTAATACATATGTACCAAAACACTAGGACTTACCAAGCGATAATTTTGTGAGTAAATCCAAATAGACTTGAACATGTTGAATATCGAATCTATTACGTTAATTTCAACAATTGAAATTTGCAATATTATTCTTATCAACATTGCTCATTTAATTCCAACTGCATTAGTCTTACTCATAAAGACACAATCGAGGTCGATGGATCATATCCCTTCAGTTTCGACCACCAAAATCTATATTTGCGCATCATACCATATAGAGTCAAAACTCTCAATAGTTTAATTAAACAATCTAGGATTATATATTTTCGACATTAATAAGAAACTCATAGTTTCTCTTCGATGTGCGAGAATACTTATTAGACATTCTAATGCTATGTGTTCGTTTAGGTTAGTTAATTTCATTTCATCTCATATAATTAGTTCTATCCATGGATCATATCCAGTTCCATTTTACTACCAATAATTCCTCAAAGAAATTTCTTCAAAATGAAGTTGGTATACCTTGAAAAAACAATTATTTCTCAGTGCAATAGATTAGGTATTCATAAACGTTTTATGAATTTCTTTATTTATAAAACTGATTTGGTTTTAGTTTACAAAAGTTATGTTCGAAACATAAATATGTCATCCAATGACAGTCTTTTCAAAATCCTTTTGGGGAGTTTCTTATAAACCATTATCTTGTAAAAATTTATAAACTGTTTTTGAGATGAAATAATATTAACCTTGTATAATACCCTTAAGTACATTACCTTATGAAAGAAACTAACTCAACTTCACTCACAATTAATCGTACATTGTCCAACAAAATTCGACTACTCAATATTGATGCATCATTATGTATCACATGAAGGAGTAATTTTGAGATTGATTCTTTATTCATTTTAGGTACGTTTGGAACATTTTCCAATATACTCACTCATTCGATCTAATCAAATCATTTCTATCGCATGTTATTTTATTTACTTCTGTTTTATATTCTATAAGTTTACCATAGACATACTACATGTGTATCAAATACACATGTCCATGTCGATGATAATTCATCGGTGAATATGACGAAGTACATGGAACCGTCTCGGTGTTTATAGAATTACAATTGTATACATCTATATGTATCAATCCGAAGAGTTCATCAACTCTTATGATATTCCCATTGAACGGGTACATAGCCCTTTATTGTTTGAGATATAATTAACAAGTATCATATGATTCAAAATCATACAATAAAATTATTTCTCAAAACTACTTAATCTATAATTCCAAAACAACTGTAAATAATATTAGATACTTGTGTACTTTCCAATGCATCACTTTTGTTATAAAAAGAATTACCACATTACAGTTTTATTTAACAAAGAAAATTCATAATATTCATATTGAAATATAGTTATGTCTATATATATTTTTCTTCAGTCGATACCGAAAAATAATCATTATTTCATAAATAATGCATGGTAAGTTTCACGAAAACAATTTTCGTACTATGATGCAATTAATAAGTGTTATATAGCATGCTCCCACTATATCCACCATTACTATAATAGTGTAATAAATTCGAAGGTCCGCCATTCACTTAATACAATTTTTTTTTATTTCATACAATGCAACTATTTACAGTGGAGAGTTCGTTGGTCGAATATCTTGAGCTCAAAGAAATAAATCTCATAGAAAACAATTTTCTTTATGAAAATACATTTCAGAATAGAAATCACATTTCTTATTCCAATATTAAGTATCAATTATTATTACAATTCCCATTTCCAGTGTTTCTCTATGAAGCAGAAGTGATTATTCATTCTCTTCGTCCCAACTGTACCTTAAGTTACATCTATTCTTATACATTCGTTTTGTGACGACCCGAATTTTTTTTAACTATTGTTAATTGGTAATTAACTGGACTAGTCATTGAAATATAGTTTTGATTAGTCGGACAAATGAAATTCTGATAGTTAAAATGTCGGATTGTATATATAGATTGATTTAAAAACTATAACAAAATATTGAATTATAGAGTTTCAAAAAAATGATATGATGAATCTTTTGGAAAATAAATTATATGTCTATATACAAACCTCACCATTTAAGATAAAATACCCATATATATATATATATGATTACAAATACACATAAGCATAGAAAGAGTATGTATAAAATGTATAAAAATATATGTATAAATAAATATGTACAACCTTATGATGTTGAAATACATGTATATATGCAAAGTAATAAAACAAAAATATAAAGTGAATACATTATCTAAATTGAAACATCATAACTATAGAATTTCATTTGGATTTCAAGCAACAGGACAAAAGAAAAGAAAGAAATATATTCAAGTATGTACAAACAAATAAATAAAGATAAGTATGTAGACTTGAGAAAACAAACAATGGTAATTAATGATAGCCCAAAATGTATCATATCAGCCACCTAAAAGAGGAGAAGAAAATCAGCTTAGTCAAAAGAACAAAGAAAAATATCTCTGACTTATTGTACAAAACATAATCACCCTGTACAAAAATATAACACCCGGAAATCTTATTTCCTATATATCAATCTATTCATCTCCGTTCGTCCATCAAACTGGGTAACATCTGAAGTAAGCATCACTCAACCTTAAACAAAATTCAAACTTAAAACAACAATTCACTTTAAACAGCACTACAAATCAATTCAAAACAAGAGATCAAAATGAAGACTTCAGAACAGTTTCACAACCTGTTTCAACATAGCAAGCTCTGTTCATTTTTGGAATCAGGTGAGTAACTTCACCTTTTTAAAACTTAAGTATCAGGATTAGTTGCTTATGTATATCTGGAAAATGTGTATGTGTGAATATAGAACTAATTGCTTGTGTATATATTAATGTCTGAATGTATGCATGCCTGTATCACCTGATATCTCTATTCCTGTTTTCTTTTTTGGATCCAGATTTGCAAACCAAGTCTTTATCATTTGATCTAATAACTATTAGAACTTGGAATATAAATAAAGATTGTTTGTTTGATCATGAACTAAGTTTTAAAAAAAAAAGTTGAAACGGCTTATTAATGTCTCTGGAAATCAAGATAACTGAGCAAACTCTAAAATAGTTAAAATACAAATTTCTTAATTTACGAATTCAGGTATGTAAGTTGAATTCGTATACTTAAACATGATTTTTAAAGCTAAAATCACAATTTTTAGATCAAGGGTGGAAGAGCAGTTTGGGTTTGCCTGATTTTCTTTGATTTGGTGATCTCTGGTGATCCACTATGTTGTAGAGGTCGGGATTTTGTCTGATGATGGAGGGATGGACGGCGGTTCAAGGAAAAATAGTGTGATAGTGTGCAGATGATCGTGGTGTGGGCGGCGAGCGTTTAAAGTCGGTAACCCTAGTTTGGTCGAGGTTGAGTGTTTTGATTCGATTGTTTTCTGTAGACGATTGAGTGCGATGGGATTTTGGGAGATGGTCGAGGGAGTGTGGACGAGTGGTTGGCCGGAGTTTCGAATTTTTCTGGTGGTCGAGGTTGTGGAGGCGAGGCAGTTTCCCAGGTTTGATGGCGAAACCAGAAGATGTTTCCAGGTTTTAATTTTGAACTCGATTTCGATTTCGAGAGAACGGCGGAGTTCAGATGGTCGGGGAATGGTTTGGGGGTGATCGTCGTCTTGCTCGAGGATGGGATGTCGGCTGGAGATGATCGTCGGAGCCGTGCACGTGCACGAAGCACTTGTGTCTGATGATCTGGATTTTGTTTTGTATGCAGGAGTGTACTTGTGTTTGCCTCGAGTGACTCGAGTATCTACTCGAAGTTCTTAGGTGTTGGGCTCGAAGTATGATTTGTTGTGACTCGGGTAGAACTTGTTACAGGTTTTTAAAAAAAATATCATTAACTAACGATTATGTGGTGATTAATTAAGAGTAATTAATGGATAGATACTAAATATGTTTTATTCAATGAATTACTTAATTATAGGTAAATTAAGGATTAATCTGTTGAGGGTTAATAAATTTAATTGGCAATTAACGATCAAATTTTAATAAATGGTCAGGGGTTGATTAATTAAGGATAATTAACCAATGGATAATTACTTGATGGATGTAATTAATTAAAGGAAAATTACTTAAGAGAAGTAATTTAAGAATTAATTACTTAGTGTAATTAATTAAAGGATTCATTAATTAAGGATCTATGTGATTAATGTAAATGGATAAAGGTCTATTAATTTGTGAGACTAATTAAGGGTTAATTACTTATTGTAATTAAAGGATAATTAGTCAAGGGTGATTAATTTAGATGGAAAATTAAAAGATGATTAATTAATTGGTTTGTAATTAATTAATGCTAGGTAAAGGTAATTTAAGTGATTAAAGATTAGAAATTAATTTAATTAGAGATAAATTGAATTAATTTTGGAAGTGATCAATCTTGCTTATGAAATTGATTGGTGATTAAATGCCTTGAATTGATTGATATCCCTGATATGAAATGTTTGTGATATGATATGTTTGGGTGAATAATGATAATGTGGTTACCTATCGATGATGAATTGCTGTGTAAAAGTGAAATCTTGTATTTAAAGCTGAATTGTATTTCACTTGAATAACTTGGGTTAAAATGGTATTGAATTCGAAGAGACCGGGGTCGGGTATCAGTGAATACCCGAGCCCACTTCGATTTGTATCCTACAATGATACTTATTGGATTGGTATATCAATAGGCTGAAATGGAATAATTTAAATGACCGGACCGTTTAAAACTAAGTAAGAGTACTTAGAAATTGATTGTGAATATCAGTGTTGACTATAGCAAGTTGTGAACTTGTAGTGATGAACGAGTTACCCGGGTTTTAAGTATGTTTTATGCATTAGAATTTCTTGTTAGATGGGTTTACTCACGCTGTTTTCCAGCCTGACCTAGGTGTTACGTTGATGTAATGCTCGGGTCAGACCGAGTATTACAGATTTTCAGGTAAGGTCGTTCTGGAGCTCAGGAGGCGAGCTGGATGACAGGAACGTATGGAGTGTTTCCGCTATGATATAATTCTGTTTATCTGAGACATGTTGATTTGTATATGTTCAGTGTTTGAGTATGCGTGTAACTCTGGTGTATAAAATGTAAGCAACTGATACAGCTTCCTTTGTATAACTATTATTATTTGATATTATATTTTTCCGTTGCGAATGTGAGAGTTTGTGTTTTTGGTGCTTCTGATTCTTCTTCTTATTCTTCTACCTCTTTCTTCTTTTCCCTAACTATCTGGAATTTTCGGGATCGAAAATTCCGGGTCGTTACACGTTTTCCTTTCAAATGGTCAAACTATTCAAAAGAAAAACTTGCTACAATATCATAACAAACTCTTTACAAAAGCACATTTGATTATCCTTAATATTTAAGGACATCAAATATGTCGCACTTTACATAAACCGATCAAAATGACATTTCAACGATCGATTTCTTAGATCTATCTTGTAGTTTTGGTATTGTGTTAAATTAACACAATACCCTTTTGTAATCAATCAGATTGAATACTCGATCTCACACTAAGGTTTATTTGGTTTTTCAGATGAACTAATTTCATCGAAATATTGTACATTACAAACTTTGATCGTTCACCATATAACATTTATGTAAAATTGTATATGGATCAAATATCCATATTCTTATGTTGCTTTTAGAGTTTGAAACTCAGAATGCAATGCATGGTTTTGACCAAATGAATGCGTAGGTAACCAAACCACGAATGTATTCAGTAGTTGTAAAATCAGGCACTGGCATGGGTGTTGAAACGTTAACATGCAATAGGAATTTAATAGTGGGTATTATATTTCCATTTGTCAACTTTCAATCTATATGTTAATTGATAAGCATTATATCAATCATATTAAATGCACAAATTTATCATTGTGGATAATTACAACATTATTTAGCATATGTTCTTACAATATTAGAAAGGTTAAATGTTACCATTTCATTTTTATAATAAGGCTCTCACTAGTCATTTATGTTTCTCCAAACCCTAAGATGAAACATAGAAGTGTTTCGACTTCACTAGTGGGTGTTAGGACTCGTCTGTCTTGGTATCTGACCTTGAGTTTGCTCAACAAATCATAGCCCTATAAATGATGGATAACTCCTTATCGGTTGTATCATATGCAACTCCTGGCCCATTTTTTCTTGTCCTAATCGCATTTTGACCTCGAGTTTGCTCAATAAATCGAAAGATATTATTAACTCGTACCTACCATATCGTGTTGGCCTAGGTATAGTATATGTACCTTGAGTTTGCTCAACAAATACATATAGTTATCTTACCTTAACTGTTCAATATATTAATAATACTACACATAACATCCCTAACTTGAGTTTGCTCAACAACTAAGGAGTATGCAAGTGATTTATTAATATATATGGTGGAGGACAACATTATATTGAAGATTCATAATCTCCAATATATTGTATTGAGTGATATCGACTTATGGAGTAATGTATTTCTTATGAAATACCCTTGTGATTCAAGTGTCGGACACATCAGAAATCATAGTATACGTACATTTACATATGTATTTATTCCTTTAAGTCTATTTGGGTTTCTTTAATGATCCATCTTTAGTTTATACATTCATATCATATAAGTTTTATTGTTATATAACTTTATATTTCATATTACTTATATGATAGTCTTATGTATAATATTTTATTAATTAAATATTATTTAATTAATTTTAATTAATTAACTCTTTAATTAATTTTAAATTAGTATTTCAATACAACTTTTATATTGGACATATCTTTTATAACCTTTATAGTGTATAATACAACCTTTATAGTATAACACATATATCTTATATATGCGTATTTTTATTTAATTAATTAACCTTTAATTAATTTATTTAATTAAACAATTTTAATTAATTTATTTAATTAAACAATTTTAATTAATTTATATCAATTTCAAAATTTATCTTACATATATGTATACTTATGTTATCTTAACACTTTAAAATAACATAACATATATCAACATATATAATACATGCATATAAGTATTAATTAAACTCATTTAATTAATTTATTTTATTAACCTTATTAATAAATTATAAATTTTGAAATCAATAGTTTCAAACATTTTGAAATTTTCATTACATTTTCAAACATTTTGAAAATTTATGTTATAACCTATTATAATAAACATGTTTTAATTTTAAATTTAACTTTTAAATTTAAAATCATGTCTTAATTTTCAAAAATATTTTGAAAATTAGCTCAAGGCCCAATTCAAATTGGGCCTTTTCTATTAGAGTTGGGCTCACATCACCTTTCAGGCCAGGCAGGTAACTAGGTAGGACAGGGTACTTGATTACCCAATTCCAATCCTAGACATCACCTTTCTAGACACCTTGCAAAGTGCACAAGCTTAGTTAGTTAGCCCTAACATGAATAATTTAGATCGCATAGGCTATTCGGCTCTGATACCATTGAAGGAACTAGGCCAGCCCACAGTGGAAGAAATGAGTGAATTTCAAAAAAATTACCATTTTTGGATCATTAATGGGCCTATGTCTAAATGTATTTAGATCTTATCAAAATTTCTTTTAAATAAAATTAGTATTTTAGTTAATACCATATTTTGTTTTATTAATTTGATTCTAAAATAATAAAGAATGAGATATAAAAATAAGGTTTGAATATATCAAATATATTCATTCCTTAATTGTGTGACAGAATAGTTAAATATAAGGCAAGTATGATCAATTGATAATATGATGTATATGAATAAATAAGAATAAGTTTAAAGGCAATTACATAAGGGACAAAAAAGAAAAAAAATAAAAGATGACAAAGATGAATGATTCATCTTCCCCGTTTTGACAAACTTGATTTATGCAGCATTTAATTGGCAATCAATGAATCATTTTGACATAAGATTAGGAATAACCAACAATAATTCATATGCATAAACTACTGTCTCATTTAAAATTATTTGATATTAGTAAAGTATTTAAACTATACAATTTGAAATATAAATATTAAGTTCTATATGTACATATATATATAATTATTTTTATATAAAGATTAACCCAAAGCTTCTTAATTAATTCATAATAAACAATATAACATTTAAATTTTCTGATGTATTTATGAACTTATATAAACTTAAATTAGCTAACAAAAAATATATATGTATACAATTAAATCACTAGATTCAACCTGTATGAAATTCTTTTTTTTACAAAAGTGAAACATACTAAACTGAGAAATATATTAACAATCCTTTGAATACTTAAAAAGTATTAGTCATGTCAAATAGGGTAACAAATTTATAAGTTTATTGTAATCAATTTATTATTAAAACATCTTTTAATCATGTGTGGGTTTCAATTACAATAAAATGCATATAATAAGAACAAATAAACTTTGAAATCTAAATATATTCAACCTATCTGAATAAAAAAAATTCCAAACAAAGGTGAAACACACTAAACTGGGCAATATATTAACAATCCTTTAAATACTTAAAGAAAGATAATAGTCATGTCAAATAGGGTAACAAACTTATAAATTTATTATAATCAATTTATTATCCAAACGTCCTTTAATCATGTGTGGGTTTCAATTATAATAAGATGTAGATAACAAGAACAAACAAACTTTCAAATCTCAAGAGATTCAACCTATATGAATAAATAATTATAAAACAAAAGGTGATACATATTGAACTAAGAAATATGTTAAAATCCTTTTAATAATTAAAGAAGGATAATTGTGATGTCGAATAGGGTAACAAATTTAGAAATTAATTGTAATCTATTTATTATCAAAACATCATTTAGTCATATGTAAGTTTCTATTACAGTAAAAATGCAAACAATAAGAACATGTAAACATTTAAATCAAAAAAATTACGTTTTCATTTGAATGTTTAAACATAGATCTAAAATTAAAATATTGTCTAATCATATACAAGTTTCAGTTTTGATTTATCTAAATAAAAAAACTAATCAATTCATATAATAAACAATTTGAAATACATAAGCCATTTTCAAATCAAATGAGACAATATTACGCACATATAAATTAAGATATTCAATTTTGTTCATTAAAACATTATATCAAAATTATTAGAATAAAAAGATCATACCTTAATTCCAAAGCCTTGAAGTACACCTTGAAACATTGAATTTGTCTTCTTAGTGTAGCCAATGTAGTACCTTGAATGATGAATCAAATCTCCTAGATCCATAAATCAGCCTCCAGATGTTGCAAGGATCAAGAGGAATAAACCAATTTTCATAATTGATTTTATTTGTATTTGATTTTAGGAATAATATAAGCCATGGAAGATCTCATATTTTCTGCCATTAGAGAAGGAGAGAACCAAAAAAGTTATAGAAAGAAGAATGAAAAATGAGAAACTCGATTGTACATACAAAATGAATTAGAGAATATGTTTTATTTGAAAGATGGAAACCTTTCCCATTCTTTAATTAAAACTTCTCTGATTAATTCTTTTGAGTAACTTTCTCTTTTCACTCCTATTTCTTTACATGATATGGCTAAATATTATGTGCCATCAAATGACATAAGATTCCATAAAACACATGTAATTATCTTTTATTTAATTACAATGATATCATATATCAATGAGTGCAAATATATCTTTTATAAATGCATTCAAATAATTACAAATAACTCACAAACATCAAATAAAATAAATAATAATTAATATTTCTCAAATACTAACTAATTTACAGTTTTTTATAAATTAATTAAATCATGTGGTTTTTCGAAGAATTCATCATTACAGTTGTGCGACTCAAAGGTGTAATTTCAGTCAGCGATTATTATTGAACAATTCAAATATTAACGTTCACGCGTCACTTAGCAGGTGGTGTGACATTTTGGTTGAATTCATCGGTTACACATCTTTTGGTAAAATCCAATTTTACTTATTATAAGCGGTACCTAATAGTGACAATTATTTACACCAATTCTCTTCATCATATCACTTTGGATTTATGGAATTTGGTAATGGTCAAAATTTTAATACATCCACATTTAACTTTATAGTCCAAACACAAAGTCCTTGGTTCAGTAATCACAACTATTATTAACCAAAATGCTCTAGCCAAAGACCGATTTTGAGTTGACTTGAGTTGACCATGATATTAACCCCATATAACTGAGGAGACGAATCCTCTCTTCAATAGTGCTTCCCTTCCAATACTTCCACTCGACCCAACTATAGTCACTCAATGGAACGCCATGCCATGATTTGATTATAATCAAAGCAGAGCTTTCATATTGAAGATCCATAGTATTCTTAAGTCGATAGAACTGTGTAAGTCAGTCACATCGATATTTTCTATTTAACCTTAATTATATTAACCTACAATAAACTATCGAGTGAGTCGTTCCATAGTTATCCAATAACTATCGGTACGTAACTTCTAGGTGCCTCCAGCAGTCATGAGTAATACACTGCCCAACATTTGGAGAGCGTTGCATACTCTAGTCTCAAAGGATACACCGATATCCAGTCTCGATGCATCTTGACTAAGAACATTTAAAATGGTATATTTGTTTTATTGTCATAAATTACTTACGGTTACAACACTTTGTAACTACTATCACAAAATATACCATTTATGGATTTTCTATTAAATGCACTTTTAATTAAACTAATTAATTAATATAGCCACATTATATTAAGTATATAATAGAAAGAAACACCTTTATTGTGAACAAGATTGTTCAATGAGTTAGATATATGTAACAAATTACTTAATTGTCCCCAGGGCATCCCCTAACTCTATCATGCTTCAAGGGCGGAAATATATCCAAATCAAAAATATAAAATAGTAAACCATCCAAACAGTCAATAATAATCAACAACCAAATATCCACACATCCAATCAATAATTTTATTCGACAAAAATATATTTTTGGTTAACCAAATAGGTGAGTTTAACTCAAATTGATTTTAATTTCATCAAAATGTTCCGGTTTGAATTAAAATTGAACTAGCATTCAATTTTAATGCAAATTCCTATTAACTCCAATTCTATCCAATTCAACTCCATAAGGTAGCACTCATTGATACGATAGTGACTTATCGCATTCGATTTGGACCTCGTATGAAATAGTTATGAGTTTATAAACTTTTAAATTAATTAAATACTAATTAACTCCAAATTAATAAAAAGAATTAAACCTTAATTATCTCCCTCCCTCTCGTTTGTTCAGGAAAAACTAGAAACGCGATCGCGACTCCTTCAACAACGTCGTCGGGTCTCCGCTTGCACCCAAACTCTGCCTTGCCGCTGACCGCCGCCTGATCACGTACCCTCCCCCTCCTCCGACCTCGCCCACCGCCGCTGATGTCAGAATTTGCCCAATCCCGAAACAAAATCACCCACAAACATGGTTCAATTTTGGCCACCACAGCATGAATTTTGACGATCCCTCCGTTGAATCCCTTCGTCAAGTCGAGCTATACAATTCCCCAGTTGAAGTCGAGGGCTAAAAATGCCTCGAGTGGTTGTGATAATTAAGGGCCATTGGATAGAGAGGGTTTTAAATTTAAAAATGAAAATGGTGAACTTTTCTTTTCTTTTCTGATGCACACTAATATAAAGAAAGAAGGTATGGGTAGCACGCGTGAACATGGTTGGGGTGTTAGGGTATGGGATAAAGCATGGTGAATGTATATATATATATATATAATATTAAAAAATATATAGCTTTAGACATCCAAAAATCTCGAACTCTAAACGAGGCATGCTGTCTGGTGTTTTATATGTTATACCCCTATTTCAAATACAATGGAACTAATCTCAAGACCTAATCCGATCATATGCAAAAGATAGCTTTTCAAACCCAATTATTTATATAAATTTTTGAAATTAATTTCTACGCATTTCAATCTTGCACGCCCAAATGATACGTCCAATCGCCATGAAATTTGATGCCATATAATAGTATACTATTATGGATCCAATGGAACTGGTTTCGTCGAAATCTGAGACAGTGCTACAGAAGGCTATTGTCACACGTTAATTTAGAACAAATTATTATAAAACTAAATTAATCACCTTTAGTTCTTATCACCATCCTTAATCAACATAATTTAAATAAGCTTTGAAATCTTTTTTATTAAAATCAAATCCAAGATTCAATTACTTTAGATATTTCCAAATATTAAATTCAACAATTTTATTACCCAATAAATCGCTATATTTGAAATTCAAGTTATTTAACTTATAAAATTAACTTTCAGATATTTGAAATCAATTAAATATTTCAAATTCAAATGATTGAATTTCTGGGTCGTTGCATTCATTCCTACTTAGTAGAATTTCGTCTCTGAAATTGCCAAGGTAAGAAAAATGCCCCTAAACCCATTAACTTTCCAAAACCAATTAGTTGAAATAGATTATAAAGTTTCTAAGCCTTTAAAATTCATTCACATATTCCAACTAATACCATTCATTCATTTGTTCCAAATTATAACTCAAAAATCAAATTTTAGTTATCAAATTTGTTTTCCAAAATCCTCAAAAAAAATTCTAACGCCTTAAATTTATGGCAAATTTTGCCAGCGTCTTCTTTGCGCAGCTCAATCAATTTTTTTTATCATTTATATATAATCACAAATATATATCTCATCTTCAAGGATGAGGCATCCCGTAGGAAAAAATATAAAAATACGATATGTAATCTGAGATGTGTACTTATTTTAGTATTAGCAAAGTCTATATACAACGAATTTAATGCGAAAGTGAGCTCCAAATGCGAACATACGCCATCCACACCTACTAATCACTCAACAAACAATGAGAACAAGTATAGGGGAAGTAATTTCAATATATAATATAGAATATACAATAACTATATGCAAATGTAGCAAAGGGAACAAAAGAAATCATCAAACAAATAATATACATCCCATTTATTATTAACATTCTTATTTATATCTAATTTATTCATATCCAATTCATTCATTCATGCCCGGTTAATTTTCAATCCATTCACATTCAATTATTCCACATTATGTTTAACAACATTTCATTCCATCTTTAATTTATTTATGGATCATTTTATAAAATCATTTCATTTTAACTCTTCATAAGCTAAATTTTATTTTATTATCACTTAGTATATTTCTTCAATACTATCCGTCAAATTTTTACTTAAGTTCATTATAAAAATTTATACAACACTTTTTATGTTTATTTGCACTTCAAAACTTAAGTTCATATTCAATTTTATCAAACAACACTCCAAAAATATTCAATTCACTTTATAACTCAAATTCATATCCATCTCATTAATTCATTTCTTTAGTTCACTTAATATATTCCGTCACTCAATTTATTTAACTTTATTTACGTTAAATTTTTAATTTCATATCTCAATTCCAAACTTTATTTTCTTATCTATACCATTTTCAAAGTTCATAAACTTATTATCTTATTATTTCCTTAAAAATTTAGATAAAAAATTTCAGGATTTCTAAACACCCAGTTTTATTTCAAATCATTTTGAAATCATACATATACATAAATCCTTTATATATCAGATTACACTTCTAGAATCTAAAACAAATTTGTTTTACCAAAACAAAACCTCAATGGTAGCAATCCCTCACTTAGAAACTCGAAAATGAACGCCGATGATGCTGTAATCATCACCATAATTATTTTTCAGCGACTAAAGTGAGTTTAGTGCTTTCAATTCCCTTTAAATCCTCTTAAAATATTTCTAATCAAAATATTTTCAAAACAATGCTATTATTATTTTTCCGAAACCTTTGAAAAGTAATTTTTCCAGTCAATGGGTTTTAAATTCTCAAATTTCTTGTTTTAAATCCATTTCATTAACAAATCATATTTATAAATATGGCTAGGCAATTTCATTTCCTTTCCATTTATAAATCACATTTATAAATTATATTTATAAAATATCACCTTTATGTAATTCATTTCACAGTTGTTGATTATTTTAATCATAATCAATACTCTATAATTCATACTTATAATTTCACTTCCTTATATAACTTAATTTACAAATTTTTATCTTTGTTTATGTAACGAACCAAATTTTTGACTCTTGAAAATTGACACTAACACGTCCGCTGTATTACATGCCGAATAATCAAATGCCGGAAAACCTGATTGTTAGGGAAAAGAAAGAAGGAAGAAGAAGAAAAGAGTGGAAGAAGAGAAAGAGAAACCAAAACAATCATAGAATCTCACAATCGCAGCAGAATATCATATAATATAATATCAATGATCTTTACAAAACAGAAACTGTAATATACCTACATCCATCAAAGTACAATGATCAATAACTAATCATCGGCCTGGACAGTTATAATGACATGTCCTTGCAAATGTTGATAATATAAACGACAATGCAGTGGAAAAATAAACATATACGCGAATACGACTAGAAAGCCTCCAGCTCGTTTGTTAAAGCTCCAAAGCATCAAAACTAAACCTATAAATATACTTGGTCTGACCCAAGCATTGAAAGAGAAGAACGCCTGGATCAGTCTGGTAAACTAGTGTGAGAAAACACATCTCAACTGAATTTTAAAGTTATAAAAACTTTCCTTTATCAAAAAAATGCATCTCGTAAGGCCATGTCCACACATAAACACGGACTGGTTTTTCCCTTACAATAACTAAAACATTTCATATCAAATTCTGTTATATTATAATAGTGTCTATTATATAAATAATATCAATCATAGCCGAAATTGTTACATTATTAAATTCCAGCATACTAGGTTTACAACTAAAACCGTAAAGGCTCGTATTGGAGAATGGATTTCATACAATGACAAGGTAAGGGACTACCTTCCGACAGTACATCTCTAGAGGGATGCACCAGAGGCTCCAACCTCTACCAACACAGGACCGACCTACCTTTACCATAGATAGTACCGAATATCCCATCACCCCGGTCGTTCTCGACCTATCCGTGGCCACAAGCATACACAACATTAATTTAAAACCCGATGTCATGGCGGGAATAAATATATCTAGAAAGGTGATGACCATATCCTAATGGGAGCAACCCACTTAGCCCTGCCGCATCTACCCTATTTTCGTCATTACCGGTTGATGAGGCTTAAGGTAACGTTTACCTTTCACATAACACATTCCACTTTGAATGCCACATTGCAATTTCCAACAACGCACTAATTTATTTTCACAAAAGTATAACCTCTGAGCTCGTATGTCTCGGAGAGGGGTGTTAAGTGTAAGAGAGTTACTTCCTACACCACCAACAGATGCACGTTTGTAAAAACCAATGTAAGTGATTCTTAGAAATGCAATGTCAGACATTCGTCCATACAAGTTGTCCAGGAACAGGACAAATCAAAGGAACTCTCCTACCACATCCTGTCAGGCATTACCCCTAGAATTAGTAGCGAGCAATCCTTACATCAAAGATTTTCATGGCAGAGCACTACTACCACCATTTCTACTGTGAGCAATCCCAAACTCTCGCCGATAGCAGTGAAAATAAGATAGCCAAAATAAAGGGCACGAAACAAGCCTTGGAAATTCACTGCTGACGATCGGCACCCCCAAGCCGGCAATAATGAACCGATCATAAGCCACGAATTAGGCACAAATTATAGCCTAGGCAGTTCATCATTGGTGTTCGGCTTGCCGGCAATTGCAAACCGATTATAAACCCCACGATTAAGGCATAGCCGCAGCCAGGGGTAGTTCGCACTTGACGATCGGCATTACACACGCCGACAACGATAAATCGAATAATACTCACGGCACAGGCATTAGCCCGAGTAGTTATCGTTCGTGATCGGCCTTGAATATAACAACGCTTCTATGGTTCTCTGTATCTCTAAACACTAGCGATTAACTAAGTCGTAAACAGTTCACAAATAGACAGAGCAGACTATAAAAAGAACGCATCACAAAAGTCATCCCAGATAAACATATATAACAAAAAAAACAATAGAAGTTGAACGGTATAGTGTTAAACTTTTCTCGTACAAAGCTTATCGCTTATATTTATATACATAAGCAAAACGTCCATACATCCTCCAACAATGCATGCAGAAAAGGGAAAAAGAAATCTCCTTGACTAAGAAGGAGGGACGTCCTTGCCGCTTGGCCCGCTCCCTCCAGCCATGTCCTTCGAGAGCTCTGATTACCCGAGAGGCTCGCCTTCCTTTCGCGAAGGCCCAACTTGCCCCGAAGACATCCTTGCACGAGGCAAGTAAAAATAATTATAAGTTTTGCAATCCAGAATAGGTAATGGCAGAGCTAAAGTAAAAAGGCGAGATACCTGCGGCAACGTGACTTGGATCACCGAGCCCCTCAAGATTCGAACCGCCCTCATCATCCTCGTCCTCAGCCAGCAACTCATACCCCTTGGCAATAGCTTTGGTCTCCTCCACTGCGAACTGGCTGTTCGCTATCCCAACGTCGTACACAACCCCTTCTTCCTACGCGACTACAGCCTTAGTCTCCTTGATAAGCCGAGCATGGATCCTGGCCATCACTTGAGGGTAGTCATCCATCCACTGAAGGTTCCCGTGTTTCCAGAACATGAAATAAATATCCTTCAGCATCTGGTTGACCGTGTCATAGAAGTCGCTGGATTTATCGACTTCGGTATGGAGGGCCACCACCTTATTCATGTACTGCTCCTTATCCCCCCTCAACTGAGCATGCTCCACCTTCAACCTGTCGATCTCAGCTTGATATGAGTCCTTCTCCTTTTGCCACTTACCCCGAGACTCCTTTAGCTCGGCTAAGGCCTCTTCCAATTTCTTCACTTTGCCCTTGAGGGAGCGGATTCGCTCCAGATCCTTCTGCCGAGCCTCATCCACTGAACTGATAGCCATGTCAAGCTGCATCTTACATAGGTCGGCAGCCTCTTTCCTTGCCTCTTCCTTGGCCTTTGTTATCTCGGAGGCGCGGGATGCTTCGACTTCCTCTAACTTAGCCTCTTTCTCCCTGAGCACCTTGCGAAGGTCCTCCATCTCTAGATGTAACCGCACATTGGTACTTCGAACTTCTTCACTAGCTTTGGCCAAACGGGACTAATAATCAACTATGTTTCTGGTCTCATCTGTAATCTGGACCATCCTCGTTGTCAAGTTAGCAAAATCAAGAGTCTTCACCTCATCTAGGATCGGGACCAAGGGATTTCGAGGTAAAAGGAACTCGGTGTCAGGATCCGCCGCACGACGACCCGCATAGTCGGGATTTATATCAGGATGACTCTCAAAGGGATTCCACGTCGGCTGCTGATAATCCGAGAAAAAAGAATCAACATTGCCCTCTCCCAACTCATCCGGCACTTCGTGCACTTCAGAACCCATCGGATAGTGACAGCGATGGCAGGAGGAAGTTTAGGAGCCAAGGGAGGTGGCTTCCTTACCCAGGGACCTCGCATGTTTCTGGGACGACTCACGACACTCTCCCTTATTCGGGCCTGACGGGCTCTCCCTAATATTCTCTTGTACAGTTTTTTCCTCTTGAAAAGTCACCTTGGAAGAAACGGAAGTCATTTTCATCCGTTTGAATTGCTTAAGCCACCTGGAGACTTCATTCCTCTTTGGGTTTCTCCTTTTCCCTGGAATACGGGCAACAACGTTAGATCCAAGAAAGCAAGAAAGCATAAAAAATACGAAACGCTCAAGACACTAAGACACAACAAGCTACTACAAACCCTTAGGGTAGACTGGATCATATGGCCGGGGCGGGGTCTCACTCAAATAAGGAATACCCAAGGATGGTACTCCACTCGAAGGAAGGAGAACACACGGTGACCAGACTTCATTGGATTGAGGAGTAGGAGGAGGCTGGGACTCGTCGAAAAACAAAAAGTTTTCAAGAAGTATCTCAAAATCCGTACGGTAATCAAAAGTGCCTGGAAAAAGCCCAAACTCCTCGTCGATTCCCGCTCCACCTTGTACTGGAAGAGGCGGTATTCCACCCAGATCACCCGAAGCCACATTCTCCCGGGAAAGATCGGCAGTAGAAGGCGGCCTTGGGGCCGGCTCGGATTGTTCCAACTACTCGGGCCACTCTCGCACGGCCTCAGCATTCTTTAAAGGATCCACGCCCAATCCCTCGTTGCTCATAATATCCACGTCTGGAGATACATGAACATCCCCTTCCGTTGCTTCAGAATTGCTCTCCGATCCTTTCTCCTCTTCACTTTCTGCTCCTAAATGAGAACCTCCCTCGTCACCAGGGGAAGGAGCATCTCGAATACGCAGAGATTTCCCTGAGCGGGGAGGACGAACTGCACTCTTCTTATGTCTCGGTTTCTTTGGGGCTTCAGCCACACCACCTTCCTCATCTGGGCCCTTACCTTTGTCTCCGTCACCCCCGTCTCCTCAGGCTCCCACTGCTCTCTCAGCAGAACTTGGCCTATTCTTGTACACGGACTGTTTGGGGCTGATCAAGTTGTAGAATCGGAGGGCTACATCATGAAGTAGGAATGAGGCTTCCCTCTCCGGGATAGCCAATATTTCCTTGGCCATCTTTTTTAAGCCCTCATCCTCCGCCGCCTTCACACAACCTGAAAAATTATGGAGCAATAAGGGGCCAGGTCGACAGAAAGTTTAGAAAAAGATAATACAATAACTTATAGCCAGAAGTAAAAGCATGTTGGGCCACGGTATCATCACGTATAAAGAAATATCCCTTCTTGAACATACTAAACTTAGAGTATAAATCCAGGATGAGTTTGAATTTGTGGGCGAACTCTAAACTGATAAAAAGGACTCCCCTTCCAATAACTCCTCACGTTATACAGGTATCTGATCTCTCTATGGGTGGGGGGTCTCTGATACCGCATCATGAATATCAGGTATAAACATGTCAAGATAGCATAAGAGTTCGACTGAAGTTGCATGGGAGCGACCTTCAAATAGATCACGAAGCTAGCAATCCAGTTGGTAAGCGGAGAAATCACGCCACACATATAATGATACTTGCTATATGCCATATACCCGCCTGGAGGAAAACATGCTCTATCATCTGGACCAGGTAATATCATGTCTCGGCGATCTATCCTAGATGAAGTAGCTATAGAGTTCAGCTTCTCTATCGTCAGCACGCTGGGATAACACTCCGAAGGCAACCAGCGGTTGATTAGGAGCATAGCCTTTGACTAAAGAGTAAGCAGAACTGGGTTGCTTGGGAGGATTGACTGGAGCATCAAAAGAAGAGGGACCAACCTCGGTAGGCCATGAAGCCGCAAACTTGGAACGGAGCTCGCGACCAGAAGACATATTCATGTGCAAGAAAGTAAAAGTCAAGCGTAAGTCCAAAAGAGATACCATTATGAATGGAAACATAAGCATTCATAGCCTAGCCCAATTAAATCCATATTCCTAAACCTGACCATCTCAAATTACTTCCCCTTCTGGATTGGCATACCAATAGCCACCGTGCTCGGACCATTTGGTTCGACATTTTCAATACTCCCAACGCCGAACAAAACACACCGAGTCACATTACTTGCCAGTGATACAAATGCATCGAGACTAAGCTGTTTAACAGTGCATGTTGGTTGTCTTCTATTTTAGCTAGTAATAGCTTAATAGCTAGGGCACAGAACATTGAAACTACTGTGACTCCATAGTAACGACCGAATGCATAGGAGCAATCCATGCCATTTCTGCCCATTAAGCAGAAGGCGTGCTATTGGAGATGCCCAAGCATACATAAATCAAAATTACCCTCAGATTCCTATTTTCTCTTGCACCTCTCATACTTTAACAAAAACGCACGAGTAACTCCAATCCTAATTCTCCTTCACCAAATCCCCACCGCCTTTTTCCTTCCCCTCAATACGAGATCGAAGTCGCTCGTCCTCGCATTAAACTCTACTAAACATCGAAACCCTGGAACCATAAAGCCAGCGATCAAATTTAGGGAAGCTTACCTCAAGTTAGGAAGACACGAGAACACCAAATTTGAACAGAGAAGACAAGCCCAAATTAGTTTGCAGGCGCCCGAGATAGATTAGAAGGATTTGATTAAGGAAATAGAAAGAAGAATAGAAGGGGGGAAGGTGGTATTTAAAGAAGAAGGAAGAAGGAAGACGAATGGTCGTAAGTTGTCATTCGATGGTAGGAGCTCAGAACTGGACCAAAACAAAGCATGTCGTGTAGTTACAAGACATACTTTAGGGGGGCAAGTGTTGGCTCAGTTTTCTGGCAAGCAAAGGAAGAAGGAAGCAAAGGCAAGCAGGGGTATAGGAAACGAAATTACCGGACCAGATGCTTGGTTCGGCATTTGCAAAGATGCCGAACCAAACATATGGGCCGGCATGCCGGACTAGATATTTGGTCCGACATCCTATGGTATATCAGACCAAGTATCTGGTCCGGCATCCTCAGAGATACCATACCAAATATTTGGTCCGGTATCTTCTGATATGTCGGACCAAATATTTGGTCCAACATTCTCTGATATGTCCGACCAAGTATTTGGTCCGGCACGACACATCCATTACCGGACCAAACATTTGGTCCGGTATGACAAACATGCCGAATCAAATATTTGGTCCGGTAGGTAAGATACTCCAGGGCAGGATCACCGAACCAAAGCAAAGAAGGACCACTAGTCCAGGCAAACACCTAACCCAAATGCTGATCCAACTACTCCTGACTCAAATGCCGAACCAAACTCAGGAAGCTATAAATTCTCCTCCGCACTTCACAAATCCACTCTATAAATACCAGAGCTTCTCAACAACAATGGGGACAGATTTTTGGGAGAAAAAGAGAGAAAACTCTACTGAAAATCCATCACTTCGGCTACTTAAAGTTTTTACTCTTTTCGAATATATCTTGTACTTGTAATCAAATCAAAGAGAAAATAATAAGATGGAAAGTGGATGTAGGCACATTCGTGCTGAACCACTATAAAAACTCTGTGTTATTCACTTTCCTTATCCGCTTTCCAAACTTTGCACTTGTGAACTGTCTCTGCACTTGCTGAAATTCATTCCGTTACGTGCTGGAACATAAAAAACCCCAAGTCAATCAAATCAAACAAAACTTAACTAAAAAAGAAAATCAGATTTAGAGGTGTTTGTCCAACTTTTGAGCAAACACCCTCATTGTTTCACATAAAACGATTACACCCCATCATCTTCTCTTCCCACCCCTAATCAATTCCAACAATACCCTTCTATCCAATTCTCAAAGAACTAAATCCAGACTAATTCTTCTTCTTTCTTGCTTTTGAATTTCTTTAATAAAGGAATTTCAATTTTAAAAAAGAGATGAAATTTCCGAAACCATGAGCTTGTCTTTTTTGGTTGATGTGTCTCCCTAATCAATATAAGGTACTAATATCCTATACAATTTGGATTGAAGAATTTGATAGGTTAGGGTTTGCTGAGACAATTCTTCTCTTTAGCACGATTTACATATGAACCGCAATGCTATGGTATCATGTTAAAATTGTTAGCTCTTGTATACCTGCAAATAAATTATGTCCAGTCATCAACTGCTTCAAGAAAAGAATGAATAAATTGCATTTGGTTTTGATTTCAAATGCTGGGAGGAAGTTTGGATTATATTTAGAGCTATGGAAGGATATTTATGTCCAGAAAACAATACATTTTTGTGGGGGTGAGAAGATAAAACTAAGAGGCGAGAACAAACCTTAGCTTTTAACTATCAACAAATTTATCATCAAATACAATTCAATAACTTACATTTAGATTTTCCACTACAACATCGTCAAATTTTATGTCCTTCAAATTTATAATAAGCATGAGAATGTTAAACATATCCTAAAAACAAACAAAAAAGCTAAACAACACATGATTTGTAAAAAAAAAAATAGACTTAACACAAGATAGATCAACTAGCCACTTTGCGATCAGTAGGATTAGCTACTAAATCTTCACCTTCGACTAAATTTTCACATTCCACTGTTATAGCCAGGAAGTTTTTTATTTTTTTATTATTTTTTTGAATGGTTCCGTATTTGAGATTTGCTGAGAAAAATGATAGCTGTATTTGATAACCCTATTCCACACGTGCAAAGCACATGACATCCCTTCAACTACATCTCTATTCGTCCGCATTCCCCAAGCTCATCAACCGTCACAGAAATCTACCCGTGTAATGGGCGGCAGCGGGAATCGTCGATCAAGAAAAGGTACTACTGCTAAAAGTGCTCCGCAGTTTTCCAGCGGGGGATCTGGATCGATTGGGACTCGCTCTAGATCTATCGGTTACTCCTACAACTACCCTTCCGATCCAGTCCAGCAAGCCGTGTCACCCGAAGATGAAGATCGTACTTCCCCTGATATTTACATCCCGTCCTTCCTCAGCGGTGCAGGATTAGGATATCGGATCGGGGAGGAGGAGGAAGAGGAAATGGAAGAGGAGGGCGGGGCTGGATTAGGGTTCGAAAAAACCAACGACAACGAGGAAGTGGTAGATGATGAGGAAGAAGAAGAGGATAAATATAGGAACGAAGGGTATATAACGGTCGCAGGCGTTAGGGTATACACCGAAGACTGCTCTTCTCATGAATCTGTATCCCAAACTGAAAATTCTGGCGATGAGTCAGATGATTCAGACTCTTCGATTGATGAAGAAACGGCATGTGATTACTTAGAAGGAATCAGCGGAGGCAGCGAACTTCTGAAAGCTGAATGGTTAGCAGCAAAGAAGAGTCTGGGTGATGATTTTGGAATCTTGGAATCTGATTGTAGCAGTGACGATGAGAAGTTGAGTGGAGTTCAAATGATGAGAGTGTCAGAAGAATATGGAATGCCGAAAAAGAGTAAGAAGAAGATGCATTTCATAGAAGGGAGTTCCGAGATTATAGACATTGATCTGTGCAGTGCAATGGATGATTTGTCGATCGGAAAAGATTTAAGAATGATTTCGGGGAGGAGGAAGAAGAAAAATGTTAGGGAAAATGCTCAGCTTGCTAGGTCATGGCCTAAAGATGGTAAAAGTAAAAGATTTTCCCCAGGTATATACTGGGAATCTCCTGTGTCATGTTTTACATAAAACATTTAGATTGATGTTGTGTGTGGTTAGAAGATGATAGGGTCATATTGACATAGAGTTCATTATCTGAAGGTGTGAACCAAAGTTGTCAAGCTTTATGTTACCACAATTCACACTTTAACTATCGTATTCTGTTTTGGTACATGCGTTCCAAAATGCAATACATCAGCGTTCCGAAATACTGTGCGCACATGATTTGGTATACTATTTTTGACGTATCAAAACGTTGGATTTAGCGTTTCGAAAGGTTTAATTCAATGTTTCAAAATGTTGATTCTGATGTTTCGAAATTTTTATTTTGACGATTTTAAGTGTACTATATTAATATATGTATGAAGTAATAATGATTTCTATTTAAGATATAAAACGTCAAGTAACAATGATTTCCCATTGAAAATATAAACAAATAATGAAGAATGATTTCAAATCAGCCTTGAAAAGGCTTATTTTTAACCTTATTTTAACTCTCAATTACCATAATAATAATGCAATGTAAACTCTCTATTTACATCTTTTTTTCTTCACATAATTGTCTTTCAAACACGTTAATTTTTTACATGTTTTTTCAAAAATAATTAGTACATTAAAACATGGTATTTGAAAAAAAGAAAAGCATTGATGATAATGATACTATATTTGAAGAAGATAATGTATCAATGTATGGAAATTATTCCAATTTAAGGGTTCTTGCGTCAATGAGGGTCATCATTCAAAATCGACAAAGGAAAAAATGTAATGTAACTTTATTATAACTTTTAACTACTTAAACTATAAAAAAGAGTCTCTAGTAGGAAAAAATCAAACAAAACTAAGACATGATACATGATGTTAGCACTTATGCAACAATATTTGAATTTTTGCAATTTTGTTTAGCTTGACTGGACTAGTTGGAAATGAACGTTAATGGTAAGAATGATTTTACTTTGTATTTATCCATTTATAGTAGATAGCAATATGGGAAAATCCAGGGTTTTGTTGCTGGCACTCCAATTTTGATTAAGAGGATACAATTTTTTATTTGCACTTAACTAAATTTAAAATTGTTATGAGGGGTACTCATGCTTACAAATAATATATATCTATTCCTAGTTTACCCATCATTTATTTTTAACTAATCTTCTTTTTCTTCACTTACATTTTTCACTAAGTTCAATTTAGCTTTCAGTAATGGTGAGAACCAATCTTCTGCTTACAGACCAAAAACACCTATCTATTTTACCCATCATTTAATTCAATTTAGAATTGTCGACAACTAAATTAACTTGTAAAACAATAGGATTTAAAAAAAAAATTCTGTTTGTTTTGTTGAACAAAATCTACGTTGCGGATGCTTTCTTGGGTAACAATTAATCTTGTTGCTTTCTCTTTTGGAATTTCATCTGCATACAGGTTTAATTTCTCCATTGATTATTAATTTGGATTACATACTAAAGAAGAAGAATAGTAAAGATTAAAGGAAATTAGGGTAAAAAATAAATGGATAAATTGGTCTTCTACAATATAATTATATGAGTGAGCTATTTTTGTTGGTACCCCTTATAGTAATTTTTTTTGAATGGCCCCTTCTTAACCAAAAGTGGAGTCTCAATAACAATACATAAAATCTATTTGAACACACATAGATGACACGGATAGTGACGCAATAAATGTCAATCCTTAGATCTCCCTTTGAATTCAACCTCCAATGAGATGCAACGATCAGAATTTATTGAGTTATTTTGTGTCCAATAGCAGCAACAATATTATACAAATTTATATGTAAACATAGCGTTTTCAAAAATGATCCATGTTCCATAAGTGTATTCCATTCCAGCTAAACGTTTTGGTTAAGCTTACCCCCAACGTATTTCGTTATGTAACATTTTCCGTTTTTGTTTTCGTTCCGCGTACCGAATTGTATCGTACCAGGTAACATAGGTCAAGCTACGCACTTAGGCTCAAACGGCTCAAAGCTTGGCCTTTGTGTTTTTACTTTTTACCTCCAAATACTCGGTTAATAGAAATCCACAAAATAAGCGTGTTTCTTTTCAAATTGATGTAGGTTGGTTTTTTGTGCATCTTAAGAATAGTACGATAATGTTAACATTTTTCTAGTTTTCTTATATTCTTTTCCGTTCTCTTATATTTTGTTGCTGATTTCTTCTACAATTCCTTTTCTTTTGTCCAATAATATTACAATTAGAGCAAATACACTCCTTGTTATTGAATTGTTCAGACTTTGCTAAAAAAAGAAATCATGAAGCTGAAATTGATCAAAGAAGTGATTTACTTCATATTATTTTTGTTTTCATTTATTATTGAATTCTGTTTTTTAACATCTTTATGAAATTAGTTTTACATTTAGCGTGTTATTAATCTATTATAATAAATTCTAGATATTGCACTTGTTCAAAATATTATTAAGTACTGATTTTAAAATGTTATTAATTAATTATATTCTAATTCTAGATTTGAAATCTTGAATTGCTTGGAGAAATAATTACACTAAATCAGCACGAAAAAACATAGAACTTTGATTAGGCATAATAAAATTAATAAATAGGCACAACAAATAAACTTTTGTCTTATTGCACAAAAAGGTGCAAGCAAGGCGCAAAAAACTCAAGACATAAATCTTGCATGTTACCGCGCTTTTTTGAATCGATTACCCTGGTGTGAACAAGTCATCTTCCTTTGCTATGGTAAAACCAAAAAATAGTATCCAAAACCGCAATTGTTTGGTTTACTACCAATTGTTATAACTGTTATCCTCAGCACATCTTCAACAAGTAGCATATCTTAATCTTATGAATACACATTATTATGGTTCATGATAGAGAAATTCCACAATAATGGATCACATTTAATGGCTGTTTAATTGGCACCAACGTTGAGCTCTTGTTGAACAAACGCATGGTAAAGACGATTTTAGCAAGTACACATCATAGAGCACTATTCATTTTTATATGTAAAATATACATACATACATACATCTCTTTACGTGCTGAAGATGATATGTATAAATTATTAATATATAAAATAGTGGAATATTTTTTGCTCACATCCATGTAAAAAAAAAAAGTAGGCTCGCATTGCTCTCATTAAACTACATAAGCCACATACTTGTGATTTGCTATTAAAAATGCTACTAAAATTGATGTAGTAATTTTTTTCCAACCATTATCGCACCTAATATTCTGAACGTCGAATCTAAAATACTCAAATTTCTACAAAAAACGATGTTGGTGTAATTGCAGTTCCATATGTTACCATTGTATATATTCACTTGTTTATCATTTAGAATTCACAAATATCAGAACAAAAATATTTTAAAAAATAGTTTATAAAATATTGCTACGATAATGTTTTCAGTTTATTTATTTATTTAGTAGTGCTAATATTTGTAGTGCGAGTATATGCAAGTGTAAAAATTTACAGTATAAAAACATGGATTGAAAAATTGAAGCAGAATGACATGGGCAACCTGGGAAATGTTTTTTTAACAAGGATAAGGATGTGGATCAAATTTCAACCATTAAAATTTTCTATATATAATATAATACATTTGAATAACATATATAAATTTTTTATAAGTAAAAAAAAGGACATAAATTTAACACAAAAAAAGAAGATACAGGTGCTTGTTAGAAAAATGCTTGGGCATAGGCACTTGTGTAACAAGCATTAGAGCTCATGCGCTTGTTAAGTGCCCACAGTGGTTACAGTCTTGCAGATCAAATTCAGGATTTGTAATATCAATTGTAATTTCTGTTTAATATAGTTGTTCGTAACTTCCTATTAAGAGGATCGTGCCACAAGAAAAAACACGTAATTTTATGGCGTTTTTGGAGATGGCCTCACAGTCAGAATAAGAGGGTGAACAAAATCCTACTCATTATGCTAAGCCTCGCCTTTCCATGTTCATTTGACTACGAATTTATAAAAAAAAGTAAAGGCGCTGCTTTATTGTAGTGATTTACTGTTATCGTGAATTTGAATGGTGATGGAACATTTGAATAAAGTGTTGCTGGATTGTGTTTGTTTGTTTGAACTTGTGAATGATAAATCATAAACTTGATTTTCATAAACAAGCAATGATTTCTGCAAAAGCTTGAATGCTGCATTATATTGATCTGAAGATCATCTAAAAGGAAATACTACAAAACAGGAATGTATGATTGTTTTGTTACTCTGTCTTGTGATGGTTTTGCTTGTATGTAGATAAATGCTTTATTCATTTTAGGTGAGAAAAAGAAGCATCGCAAAGAGTTAATAGCTGCAAAGCGTCGGCAGCGCATGGTCAATCGAGGGGTTGACTTGGAGCAAATAAATCTGGTAAAGCTGTTCTTTATAATACTTCTCCAAAAGCGCATGTTTAAACTACATATAGATCAATCAATGCTGTGGTTGGCAGTTGTTTTGACGTATTATTGTTTTCAAAAATACAAATCCTCGATCTTCCATTGAGATAGTTCTTGGTTACAAAAAAAAAGTCTATAGGATTTTTCCAACAATTTACTCTATTTCTTAAGATCCATTTCTTTTAATAATATACGAAGTGCAATTTGATTACCAGGTATATATATATATATATATATAAATATTGTAATAGTTCATGCTTTATTGATAAGATATCATAATTGATATAGAATGTACATGTTTCTTTATAGTTTCGGTTGGTCTAATGAAACTATTAGTTTTTTAGTTCTCATTCCTTCAGTTAATCATATGCCATATGCATTCTGATGACCAGATATTTGTAAATACATTAAAATAATTTTTCTTTTTTCGAGAAGACACCATAACTGATGTAAATGTATATTGCACTTATTAAAACTAGTGTAAATCGCACGTACGTGCATCTAATAGCTAGAAATATTTACGTTTTATATATTTAATCAAAAAATTTATGGACGGATGTGTTATAAGTGCAACAACTTTAGTAGTCGCAATACTTTTATTTCAAGCAAACTGACAATGAAATTCCATTGATGAGTGGTTGATAAGGGAATGGTGATGGGAGGTTGCAAACCGATGATGAGATTTAGTTGATGGATATATGACATTTTTGAAATTTCAAAAGGACACCGTGGAAATCATATTCATTGAATTCTCTTTATTAATAGTAATGATAATGATTTAAAAATTTAGGGTAGTTTTATAAGACTCCACTTTTCTGTTTTTTTTCACAAACTGTTGTTTAGTAATGAACGTTATAATTTAATTTACTAATAAGTTGTTTATCTAGTTCTGTTATTATAATTTTATTTGCTACTCACCAAATTAATGTGTATCATTTGGCCTTTTTTCACTAGATCAAATTTTCTTATTTATTCACTCATTCAACGTCTAATTCTGGAATCTTATTAAAAAGGAAAATTTGACTATTCCATGTTATATGTTATTGGTGATTCCCAATAGCGATGGCAAATGGTAACAGAAGCTTAGCCATGTTTAATTTTTTTGCGATGGCTGGTAGAAATGTGGTGCTGTCAATATAACTTCTTTAAATCTATGTAATAAGTATGCTCAAAAAAGCTATTATTATCTATTATCTTATATAAATCTACGGAAAGTATAAATTATTTAGCTTGTTCAATATTATTGATAAAGTTTTTGTGTGTGTGTATTTATCAAGGTTTGAGATTTCAGTTTCGAACTCGGTTTCGGCCATTTCAGATTTTCGAAATTTCGACCAATTTTGGAAGTTTCGATTCCAGTTTCGGTTTCAGATTTGAATTTGGATATTATTTTGTTTAAAAAACATTAATAAATTATGTGTAAATAATATAAAAAAGAACTTTTCGCAAATTATATTCATTGAAATACAAAGGCAACCTATACATTCATGTTAGCCCAAAGATAAAAGTTACATACTATTTCCAGCCCAGATATAAACAGTATTTCTGAACCAATCGTATTTTCAGTCCAATTGTAGCCCATTAGTTGATTTTTCAGAGCAAATCGCTACTTTTCAACCTATCGATCTACACTTTAAGCAACCACTAAAAACGAAGAAACTAGGGTTGGCATCCAGATGCAAAATAATAATCGAACTACTGAATTGGCTAGAGAGGTGCTGTTTGTGACATAGGTTACCGTTATTGTATGATATTTTATTACTTTTCCTCTTTCTACTTCATCGATTTCAACTATTTGCTATCTGATTTCGAAAATTGTAGTATTTCTTTTTGATTTTCTGGTTTTCTACCTTAGTATAGTTGAATTCTATTTTTCTTCTATGTTACGACCGAGACCGAAATTATACCCAAGTTTCGTTTCGGTTCTAGCCGGAACCGAACCGAGCTGACCGGAATCTCGTGGTTCTGGCCGAGACCTTATACCATGATGTTTATGTATGTATGCAGGTATGTGTGTGTTATGTGTATGTTAAATTAAACAAGTATTATCAAAATATTGCTGGATGTATCTCTAGATTATATTATTCATGATGGAGCTATTTGTAGCATAAGCTTAATTTGACCGTAATTGTCAACTGACTTTAATACATCACTTTTGAGCAGTGTTTTAAAAAATGCACGCGAGGCATGCCTCAAGGCGAGATGCAAGCTAAAACGCATCAAGGCACGCTTCAATAGGCGTTATTCTCGTGAGGCTTACACCTCAGGCGTTTGAGGCGCAAAAAGCGCACGCCTTAGCCTTGATTTGATGAGGCTTAAGCCCTTTAGGTTAAAAAAAAGAAGCAAATAAATGATTGCTGTGTATTTCATCCTACCTGTTCCATCACATTGTCATTCTACTCATTCCATTATTCAAGAGCTAAACAACAATAGGTATTTCAATGTTTTTTCAAAAATGCAATCGATTTCAGGAATCAACTCGATTCCAGGATCAAGATCGAACTCGATTCCAGGATCGAGATCGATCTCAATTCCAGAATCGAGTTTGATTCCACTAACTGGAATCAAAGTTGATTCCAGTTCTGAAATCGAACTAAAAAGTTATTTTTTTCCTAATTTTTTTTAATAAAAAATATGTAAAGATGCATCAGTACAAAAAAATTATAGAGATGTAGTATGAAAGCTTATGGATGATTGTATTTTGTTTGAATTGCTTTGAGTGCTTTTTTAATGCTTTATGTTTCTTATTTAACATTTGATACGTTAAATTTCATTATATATTTTGCGTTTTTTTCTTTTACCTGAAAAGCTTATGCCTCGTCTCACGGACCCAAAAACCCTCGCATACACTTTCGCCTTTTAAAACAACGCTTTTGAGTATGTTTGTATTTTATCTCAACGGAAAAGAAATCTATGAATATGGATTAATTTAAGAAAGAGATTAAACAGAAAGAAATCCAAGAATGCGCGTAATTGCATCTTCAGGGAACTGTAGTACTGAGCATGGATTAAATTAAGAGAGATACGTAACATATACCCATGCACATAACTGTTGATATGTTAACATAAACAAACATTAACATGGATTGATTCAACAGAAAGAGATGAAACAGGCCCATAATGCTACTTCGATAGTAAAACTAAGCATGGATCAAGTTATGAGAGACACATAACATTGTACTCTTGCACATTACTGTTGGTATGTCACCATAAACAAACAGTAATATGGATTAACTTAACAGAAGAGATAAGACAGGCCCATATTGTTACTTTGGTGTCAACACATTGCTAGAATGTATGTACATAGGGGTGGTGGCATTTGGACCTGTGTGTACCAGATTCGGTCCTGTTGGCTCTAATATCTTGGGCGTTTTCCCAAACAACACCCTTATTTTCAAAGAACGCGTTATGACTGTAAAATTGATTTACCGTTTAGAAAATAAGTTAAATTTTGAAAAATATTCGTTCGACTTAATTTCGATAAATAAACCCATTGGATACTATTTTCTAACAACATCATAACCAAATATTATTATGTAATATTATTTCTCTTATTTTGAAATATACAACTAACATAATTAGTCGCTATTTTTCTTAGTCTAAATTTAAAATATGCAAATCATAGTTTGTATTGATATAAGAAAACTATGTTTTGTTTGAATAAAAATTTCCAATAAACAATTGTTAATTAGGGTTTCTTTGCTGGAAGATGGATGTTGAAAATCAAGAATTCGAGAAATCCAAACTTGGTTGGAAGTGTCGATCCTGCCATCAAAATCTTCATTATTTTTTAGCAGCACAACTTTAAAATTGTATATTCTTTTATTTGTAAATTATTTTTATTGCCATTTTTCATCGCAATATTTTGCTGGGATCATGTGCTATGTTTGATAACACATCTATTATCTTATATATACTGGTCGAATAAGGAAATAAATGGAAGGGTAAAAACTAAATGGTTTTGATATGTAATTACCAACAGGCAAAGCTAAGTTACTATTGAGTTACAGAAACTGTAACACCCTCTATAGTTTTATGCCCAATGTAGGCTCAAACACTGGGCTAGATCTGGGCCTGGTGAGTGCCGCTGCACTTGTTTTTTATGAGGTTACTAAATTCCAACTAATCTCTCTACAAAATTGACATATTGCCTTTCTGATCCTCTTTCATGCACATACTCCTTTCCATATGATTGTTTGCATTTTTTTTTGCTCATTCTCATTAATAACGAACCATTTGAAACAGAAAATCGGCAACTATCGTTGACGAAACTCATCAACTTTCACAGCCTTTAGTTGATCTTATTTCTCAAAGGATGCTTTTTAAGCGAATCAGCAAATGGGAATTGAGTATTAATTTTTCATCTGCAGATTTTTGAGTTGTTCAAATCGAGCGAACAACTACTTGTTTGTTGTATTTCCGTTTTGAAACTTGATATTTTGCTTTAGAATCCCAAATCACACACACAACTTGTTTGCAATCACATAGCATGATACATTTTTTCTTTCAGGTTCTATGATTTCCATCCCCTTTTTAATTAAATTCTTTTTATCCACCCAGTATTCGCTTGTATATAACTTTGTGTTCTAATATGTCAAATCCTGATCATATATTTGTTCTTGTTTTGCAGAGGCTCAAACAGATGGTCATTGATGACATTGACATGTTCTCATTCCATCCAATGCATTCTCGTGATTGCTCTCAGGTATTCTTCGTTGTGTATTACGAGACGGATAAACTTTTGCAGGTAGTTTAAGCTAATCACACCGAGTCACGTTACTTTTGCCAGTGATATAAATATATCAACACTAAGTTGTTTAATGGTGCCTGTCGGTTATCTTCTATTTATAGATGGTTGCAATATTTAGGCAAAGCTCACTTGTTTATTATACAAGAACTAGTAATAGAATAGCTAGTGCATAGAGCCCAATTATTGTAACATACAAATATATTTTCATTGTAACTGCTGTGGATTCCTAGGGACAACCAAATATATAGGAGCAACCTATGCCATTTCTGCCCGTTGAACAGAAAGCGTGCTATTGGAGATGCCCAAGCGTACATAGATCAAAATTACATTCACAACAATACCATTGGACTCCTATATTCCCTTGCGCTTCTTATACTTGAACATGAACATGACTCGCATTTACTATTTTAGTAATCTGCTAATGGAAAGTTCTGTATCTCAAACTGGAGTTCTACTTGTAAGAAGATATTTGCACTACTCGATTTGGATAAGGGGTGTGAAAAGTACATAATCTGTCTTATCAGCTTTATACAGGAAGAGATATGAAAAAAAAAACGATCACTTATCAATAACCAGTTATATGTTCCTTTTCCCCCCACTTTAATTCTTACATCCTTTCGGAAACAGCAAATCAAATAATCTATGAGAAACAATCAAAATTTTGAAGGGGGAAAAGACACATTTCCGACCCCTTTTTTGAAAAAATTTTAAATCAAAATACGTGGAATGATATTACATTACATGAAAACTCCAAATTTATAGAAACGTTAGCATGCCTTTGCTTTTTTTTTTCTAATTAAAGCCCTTTAATTTCTCAAATTATGCCAGCCGAAGTAAAAAAATTTATAGGTATTCTTTGTCAAAAAATTTCAGGTGTAGATGTAAAAACAATGCTACATCAGTAGCTACTTATATGTTTTTTTTCAGTCCTTGTAATTAAATATTAGTGTGCAATTTTTTTAATAACAATGAATATTTTTTTCATCAATAATTATTTGTAATCATCATTCTTTATTTATAACTTTTTGGTACATGCATTTGTATACATTTTAAACATGTTAAACTAAATATTATGAAAAATTCATTGGTTTTTGTGCTGTTGAGCGGTAGTATTAGTTATGGAGTAAATTAGGGAAAAACATATCTCATTTAGCCTTTGCATTCTTATTTTTCCTTCTATACCTTTATTTTGTTACATTGTTTTGGAAACCACGAAACCTTGATAAAACCCTTAATAAAACGTGTCAAAATATTTCACTGTTCTGTGTAAACATATTTTTTTTATATTATGCAGAAATATTTTATGTTTGTCAAAAATATTTATTTCTTTATTTGCATGAATTTTTGAACTAATATTTTGATTGCATCCTCACAGATATCAGCTATAATCTATTGTATATTTTGATTTTTTTATAGATGATTCTCTATAGTTAGGCATTCGGCCAAAATGGACTAAATTTGGACTCCGGAGTTGAGGTTATTGTTGTAGATATTGTGGAGGATGTTTTGGTCAGAAGATTACAGAGGATGATTTTCACCGAGTATTAGTTGATCGCTTGTTTACTTCTAAATTAGTGGTTCCTCCCTTTTAGATGTTGTCTCTCATATATATTAGTAGTGTAACAAGTAACATCCTTTATTTAGACACATGTTAATCTTATTAAATGCCCAAGTCGACTTTAAAGCTCGTATTGGAGCTGAATATTTACAGTTCTGACTAAAGCACGCTGGATGTGACAAAAAGTATGCAATAACTGTTAATTTATCAATGCGCTATTTTGGGAAAATGTAAATAACCTATACTTAGCTAATGTATATTTGAAAGGAACTCCCTTTCTTCCCCAACCCCAATAACTACACCCCCCCCCTCCTCCCCCCGGGCCGCACTCCTCCTTTTTTGGTTGAACAAGGCTGATAATGATATCATCTTACTGGGTAATATTTCAGTTTTCTTCTCTTTCATTTTATGCTACTCTACTCTTAGTTCTCTTCTATAGGTGCAACGTCTTGCATCAATTTATGGACTGCGGAGTGGCTGCCAAGGGTCAGGAAAAAAGAGGTGACATTGCAATATATAATCCTAAATAATTGATATGCTATTATATTTGTTTCATTATTATTACTTACTGATCCAATAAGTTGCATGGCAGCTGTTTATGGTAGAACCTGTCACTATTATTGAGCTTTGATTGTGAAAATTTCTTCTGGACGATCCAAGTTTGAAATGCTTTCTAGGAAATAATAATATCTGTTGGGAGTCAGGGATATTGCACCGGCATTTAGTGGGTGGTTGATTAATATTTTCGTATTAACGATAATATACTATTTGCCTTCGGTTTGCTCTGTTTGATTCTCGATCACTTTAGCTTTACTTGAAATTAAATTTTATTTTGAATCTCCCCTGAGAATGTAGCTTCAACCTTCAATTTACTGAAATCAGAGCTTTTTCTTGAATTTTGCTTCCAATGCTTCATCGAGACACATCAACTGTCCGCCATTCACATTTTATTGGTGTATATACGTGAAATTGTGCTGTCACTGTAGAAGTAGATGTTTCCATCGGTTTTATTTACATGATAAAGACATTGTTAGCATTGTTTACTTTATGATCACTGATCATTATTTTCCAAGTTTCATGTTTTTTCTTTTTCTTTTTTTCTTTGTTTATTTATTTAACGGTTGACTACAGATTTGTGACTGTAACACGAACTGCTCAAACATGCCTTCCGTCATCTCACGATAAACTTCGACTGGATAAGGTATGCAACATTTGCATATTATTGTATTTACGGCTGACATATACTATTTTAGTATAATTTTTAAATCTTTACGACGTTATTATTCATGAGAATAAAGATATTCTATGAATGGAACATTCTGTTATCAGCTTTTGGGAGAAGGCGTAGAGGAAGAAGATTTTACCATTCCTAACAAAATAAAAGGCACACCTTGTACACAACCAAGAGGTGGACCAAAGTCAAAGACTAAGCTCTTTTTACATGATTCAGCACCACCAAAGCTCACATATAAGAACAACTCGAGCGGGAAGAAAAAACCTATGTTTTCAGAAAGACCTGTATCATTCATCTCTTCTGGAATAATGGAAACTGACCCTCAAACCGAGACAAAAGTTTCAGACTCTACTGAAATCATAACGACTGAAGTTGGCTCCACTTCAAGTATGGGTGCTTTTGAGATGCATACCAAAGGTTTCGGTTCTAAAATGATGGCAAAAATGGGGTTTGTTGAAGGTAATGGGCTTGGCAAAGATGGGCAAGGAATAGTCCAGCCCGTTCAGGCAGTACAAAGACCTAAATCTCTAGGCCTTGGTGTTCAGTTCCACGAAGTTGGCATCGATGATAACAATATTGAATCTTCATCTGGATCAAAATCAAATTGCAAAAATAAAAAAAGTGAATCTTACGATAAGCAAGACAGGTATTTTGGAAAGAACAAGAATAAGAGCAAGGGTAAGAAGATTGAATGTGAAGATAGCATTGGAGCATTTGAAAAGCATACTAAAGGATTTGGGTCTAAAATGATGGCTAGAATGGGTTTTGTTGAAGGAAATGGATTAGGGAGGGATGGTCAAGGTATAGTTAGCCCCTTAACTGCTGTTAGGCGTCCTAAATGTAGGGGATTAGGGTCCAAATCTTAATTTTATTTTATTGTGAAATTTGTACTTGTTTTAATCATTCATATCTATAGACTGTAAAAGCATTGCCGTTTACTTAAACAATGGTGATTGCTTTTGTTGTAAAATGTTATGCTGCAGATTTGAATTTAGTTATGGATTTTTGGGGTTAACTTTTATTGCCTTATCGAAAATCCAGATTGGAGAATTTTCTTCTTTGTTATAACATTTTGATCACTGTTCTTTTCCTGTGTTCATTTACAGTTCCAGATGGGTAAGATGCTTATATTCTGAATGTGGGATGGTATATGAAGGTATATTTGGCATTTTAGAAGTAATTGCAATTGCAAGTAGGTATGTACGCTTTGGTTTACGCACGAGTTAATGCTGATTGCTATGTTAGGTGTGCGTTTGCGACGACAGGGAAGATTGATGAACATGGAATGCATTTGCGGCTCTAAACGGTGTATTTAAACAAGACATTTAAACTGTGATTTTTAATTTAATTGATTTATAGTTAATTAATTCTTTGTTCTGGAGTGTTATATGAGTTTAATTAAAATGAAATAACAGTACAGAAATTGAAATACATCTAAATTAATTAACATACGTTAAAAAATATACTGATATAATAAATAAATAATACAACAGAAATACGATTATAGTAAAAATCCTATTTGTTGTCACCACCTTCATTTATCAGATAAGATTTGTAGTTTGTAGAAATGCGTTCGACTGCAACCGCTGACGTCAACCACTTTTTTGTCATTTCGTCGTTAAGAGCATTGAATAATTGTCAGGCTGCATCCAATTATCTTCGTTTCACCAAAATTAAATTCTCCTCCCGCTCCAAGATGTTGAATGCGAGCAGCCATATCTGCGTGGTTTATAGAATTCTTGTTGAGTCTACGTTGTTTGTGTTCGGACTATTTGAAGTCGTACGAAATTTTTTCATCTGTTCCTTGTGTATTACGTCAATGATGTCGTACATCTTCTCATCAACTTCTCCACGACATCTTCTCGAACTCCTAAGTGCACCAGAAGATGAACCAATGTTCTGAGCTTGTTGCACTGGAGTTTGTTGTAATAGAGGATTGGTCCATGAATTCAAATTTAGAATTTGTTGCGGTTGTTCTTGTGTATCATCTAGTTGACTATAAAACCCCGAAAAGTCCATGTTCTATCAAAACTAGGTTGACACGAAGGAGGAGTAAATTGTTGCGGTTGTTCTTGTACAGAAGCAGGCGTATACGATTTTTTTCTAGTTGCATTCATCCATTGAAACAATTGTTGTATTAGCTCTACATTTTCAAGCGCCGCTTTTCTATATTTTTGAATAATCTTCCAAATTCCTACAAGTAAAAATAAAATTAATAAAAGATCACAAACAAAAAAATTGCATATATGAAAAATATTTTTACACGGTCACTCCACCACTCCTTGCTGTCTGTAATAGTTTGTTTACGAGTATCCTAACTAGCATCAGTTTTATTGCATAAGCTTTCCCATCTAAACCAATCTCTTCTTACTATCATATTTATGTTGGATTTTTACTTCGTCCATCGGTTCAATACTGTCAATGCTTCTACAGGTAGGTTGAACTTTTCCGCTGTAATTTTGTGTACTCTTTTTATTTTTATCGTAGGCAGAATACGCTTCTATAGCACATTTTAGTATAATCCAAGTATCGTCGGACATCAACTGATGAGGAGCTCTTCGGTCTGCTATTCTGTTTGAAAAAATTTATCAAAAAAACATATGTTGTACAGAAAAAAAAACAAAGACAGATGTGCTAAAATTTACTTGAATAGTCGAGCGGATTGACGAAAATAAATTGATATTTGTTGGTTTGAAGTATGAAAGATGGAGGTTGAGAAGGGATATTATATAAAAGGAAGATTGGTGAAGGAGGAGGAGGAGCCGTTGGAGGAAAAAGTGTTGTTGGTGTCGTCGGACGTCAACGACATTTTTTCCTCCAACGGGTAAAACGGACTTGGGGGAGGAAATAACGCTGGGGCATTCAAAACGCTAACGTGTAAAATTTGCACCTTAGTAATCTAGAATTGGTAACAAGTTGCTTTATGTTCAGTTAGGTATGATTTGTGATACAGAGCCCATTGCACTTTTATTCATTAATAATTTAGACAATTAGGAATCTGTGTAGCCTACATTTTGTTAAAATTAATTAAGGGTTTAACGACATACCAACTGGAAAACCACTCAGCGTTTGTTTGATTTGCCAATGAACTTACTATTCTGTGTTTTCAACCTGCACTTCAAAATGAATGAAAGCAGGGGTGAAAAACGGTCATTTTGGAAAATGATTTTAACATGCAAAATCAAAAATGATTTTTCCTGTTTTGGAAAATATAGAAAACAATCTTCCTCCATCTTCTTCTTCTATTTGTTGGGATAATGATGATTTTTCAACTCTTATTTTTTTTCCACGCAAAGTATTATTATTTTGCATAGACAAACCAAACTACAGTGCCTCCTGTATCATGTTATAAATTATTATAGATGCGAGGAAAAAAACCTTGAGCTATATCGATTTTTTAAGT
The DNA here is from genome assembly GCA_030737815.1 of Allium fistulosum. Classification (NCBI taxonomy): domain Eukaryota; kingdom Viridiplantae; phylum Streptophyta; class Magnoliopsida; order Asparagales; family Amaryllidaceae; genus Allium; species Allium fistulosum. Next base: position 337,405,959 of record CM060904.1, on the reverse strand, counting down.
GGTCCTCCCACTTACATGGCATGCTACGTTTACATGGACACATTCAGAAAAACATACACCTAAACAAAAGGAATAAACATCCCTAATTTCCATCAAAGATACTCTAGCAATAACATACATAAACATGCAGCTCAGAGATGCCATACGAAATGATTTCCAGGTAACAAAAATTCATCCCAAACTAGCAAACTGGACTGGACACAATCTTGCATAACAAGACGAACAGTATCACATTAAAAATATTCCAAATGAACACCAACTGCATTAGAACTAACGTATTCCATGAAGAGGATTGATGCCAACCATCAAATAATTACTCTGATCCAACACAAGCAAAGAGAAACTCCAAACCCATCACCATTTAAAACCAAATTCCATTAAAAATTGCTTCATACTGCTTCCCTACTGCCAACATTTCAACCATACCCCTCCAATTCACAAAACCGCGCAACATTTATCTCTGCAAACAAAAATGACCACCACCAGAAAGCAAGCTAAAGAACATGGGTCTATCAAATTGGTATCAGAGCAGGATCAAGACTCTGGTTCATCTGTAAACCCTGCAAATCATAATATTAGTAACCCAGATGGCAGCAATCTTTCAGTGCCCACCCGGGATGATGAAGCTGATCTATGGGCAAGACAAGAACATATAAATGAAAGGACAAGCCATGCTTTGGAACAGCTTCAAGAAGCCCAACAAGAACTGCATCAGACTTTTGAAGAAAGCTCCCATGATATGAACCATAAATTTGATCTCCTCTCAGCAACTCTTGAAACTTTATTGCAAGAATTAAAGAACTACAAAACCATCCCTTCCTCTACCCTTCAAGAACCTCAACAAACTTCTAAAAAAAACCCCTATGTTCCCTCAATCCAAAGAAATAACAACAGAATTACATCATCCTCACCCCCACTTTATTGAATCAAACCCAAATCCTCACCCAAGACAGCAACCAAGCATTTTACCTTTCCCCTCTTTGTTGCAACACACCACCATCAAATTAGAGTTTAATGTCTATAAGGGAGATGAGACTGTTATAGAGTGGATAGGTCAGGTTGAGCAGCTATTTAGGTACCATCACACACCAGAAATTGAATGGGTACCTACCTGCTCTTTCCACCTCAAAGATGATGCATAGAAATGGTTTAAGTGGTTGTCTAACAATGTCAAGAATTATGAAGTATGGAATTTTTTTAAAGAAGAGATCACAGTGATGTTTGCTCCACCTGAGTTAAGGAAGCCATTTGGGGCCTTTGCTAACTTAAAACAACTCTCTACAGTCCAATCTTATCTCACAAGATTCGAGCAGTTACAAGGTCTCCTTCCTTATCTTCATCCAGATTATGTTTTTGACAAATTTATGGATGACTTAAAGGAGGATATTAGGATAGATGTTGAGGTAGTTAGACCTAATAACTTCAAGGAAGCCATAACATTGGCTAAAATTTATGAAAGTAGATGGTCTAGGAAGCCCTTTAATCCATATGTTTCCTCACAACCTTCCGCATCAAGAAACCTACCTCCAAAAAGCATTAAGTCAGTAGGATATGGTCCTACCACCAACAAGACTAGTACATTGGTAGAATTTGCTAAGAGCAAAGGTACGGCATTAAAGGAGATTATTGAAACAAAGAAAAAGGGTCTTTGTTACATCTGCAATGAAAGGTGGTAGCCTGGTCACCAATGCAGGAACAAGCAGGTATATACATTAGAAGAAATCATAGACTCAAAAAATATACATAAGACAGAAGATCAAGAAGACCAAGAAGTTGAGGAGATTGCAGAACCTAATGAAGAAGATATTAGTCCAGCTATCACCTTTCATGCTATGTGTGGAATTCCAGCCCTTCACACTATCAAAGTATATGGGACAATCTATGGGAAGTCTGTACAAGTGTTTATAGATTCAGGCTCCACTCACAATTTTATAGACTGTGGCCTAGCTAGAGGAATCCAATTGGAAGTTGATGACACTAAAAGATTCGAGGTTCAGATGGAAAATGGTGAAAAACTTCAGGGCACTGGAATGTGCAATCAGGTATCCCTAAAATGTCAAAATTGTTGTATGCTTATTGACCTATTATTATTACCATTGGATGGCTGCCAAGCTGTGTTGGGTGCCCAATGGATGAAGACCTTAGGGAGGTAACACTAAATTTCTTAGAATTGCAAGTTAAGTTTAAATATAATGGTAAGACACATATTTGGCAAGGAGTACAACTAGAAGGATTAAAAGTAGTAGACAAGAAGGCAATTAAAAAAGAGTGTATACAAGGACAAATTTCCATGATACTTTGTTCTCAACTTGTCACTCCAAAAATTATTGAAGTACCTGAGCCTATTAAAGTAATACTTAATAAATTTCCTAAAGTATTAACTCCTCTGGATACCCTACCCCTTAGCATACCTCAAGATCATAAGATACCACTGTTGCATGGGTCCAAAACAGTTTGCTTAAAACCATACCAACACTCATATCATATTAAGAATGAATTAGAAAATATTATTCAAAAAATGTTGAAAATTGGCACCATAAGGCCTAGCCGCAGTGCCTTCTCCTTTCCAGTTGTCATGGTCAGGAAAAAAGATGGTTCTTGGAGGTTGTGCATTGACTATAGAAGCTTGAACAACATCACCATTAAAGATAAGTATCCTATCCCACTAGTAGATGATTTATTTGATGAGTTATATGGTACAAAATATTTTACCAAGCTAGACTTAAGGTCATGATATCACCAAATTAGATTGCATGAAGAGGATATTCATAAGACCACATTTAAAACACATGATGGACATTATGAATTTATGGTAATGCCTTTTGGTCTTGTGAATGCCCCCTCCACCTTTCAATCTTTGATGAATACTATTTTTAGGCCTTATTTAAGAAAATTTATTTTAGTATTTTTTGATGATATACTAATCCATAGCCAAGCTATGCTTGAGCATTTAGAACACATTAAGGTTGCATTACAGGTTTTACAGGACAACCACTTGGTGATAAAACTTACAAAGTGCTCATTTGCCAAGGAGACTATTGAATATTTAGGTCATATCATCACATCAGATGGTATTGCTGTAGACAGCAATAAGGTGCAAGCCATAAAGGAGTGGCCAATTCCTATTACACTAAAAGCTTTAAGAGGATTTTTAGGCCTAACTGGATACTATAGGAAATTTATTAGGCACTATGGTTTGATTGTTAAACCCCTAACAGATCTACTAAAGAAAGATGCTTTCCTATGGAATGAAAAAGCTACTTAAGCATTTGAAAAGTTGAAACATTGCCTCATGTCCCCACCTATTCTCACTATGCCAGATTTTAATAAACCATTCGTTGTTGAGTGTGATGCAAGTGGGATGGGTATAGGTGCTGTATTTTTACAAGAAAATAAGCTCATTGCTTTTTTGAGTAAGGCATTGCATGGAAGGAATTTAAATCTTTCCACCTACGAGAAGGAGCTGTTGGCTTTGATATTAGCAACAAAAAAGTGGTCTCAATATCTTTTAGGGAGACAGTTTATTATTAGAATAGATCATCAAAGCTTGAAGTACTTATTAACACAAAGACTGCACACTGGCATACAAGGAAAATGGTTTGCTAAATTACATGGCTATGATTATATAGTTGAATATAAGCATGGCATAGAAAATGGTCAATGCATGGCTCTTTCATAAGTGCAGGCCACATGGTTGCAAGAATTGAAAGATACTTTGGTTAGCTCACCTTTAGATGCAGAAATCAAAAAGAAAATAAACCAGGGAGATTCTTGTAAACACAAGTTAGTTAATGGGTTGCTTTTCTATAAAGGAAAGATACTGATTGATCATCACAATTCAGACTTACTTAAAACTCTCATCAATGAGTTGTTAGAAATTCTTTACTGTTCGATTTTTCATGATTAATGATGAACAATTCAAGTAATAGCCCAAGGATCACCAATACCGAATATTTCACAAACAAAACTTAATATGATTTATTGTTTAAGATGACGTACCTTGATTAACAGCGGAAGATGTAATTGTAGGATCTAGATTAACCCTAGAGGGGGGGGGGGTGAATAGGGTTATCACAAATTTTCTCAAATTAAACACGGAAGTAAACAACAGATAAATAAATATGCAGTAAAGTAAATCACACACAGAATTTACCCAGCTTCGGCAACCCCTGCCTACTGCTGCATTCCCAGATTTCTATTAGAGTTAAACAGTATCCCGCTTACAAACACTCTGACAGACTCGCAGACACTCGCTCCCGCTCACAAACACTCCTACAGACTCGCACACCCTGCTCCGCCTATAGAGTTTCGTTTACTCGCAAACTCTGCTCCCGCCTATAGAGCTTTGCGAACTCGCAGCCTCCCTGCTCACTGAACTAACCCTAACTAGACAATCTGACAACACCTAAACCCTAGGTGGTGATTAACTCTAACTGGACTTTGACAATACAAACTGAAATACAAAATACAGTTTGAACCCCAGGGCAAAATATAGATTGACAGTTTAAAACACCTTTGCCCTCAGAATAAATTTGGCCTAAAAACTAGATCAGTAAAACTTGGCCCAAATTTAAACTAAATTAAACCCTATTAAAAACTTAAACCCTAATTAATTTAACCCCTTGTTAAAAATAGGCCGGCCCCTTTATTTCATTATTCAACCCGATCCTCTTTCTTTGTTCTGGAAAAATAACTGGCGACCGCTTCTTCGATTTTGGCTTGTCAAATTTAGGGCTTGTGATAATTGGTGCTTTCGTTCGATTGCGCTCTTCGATCGATTGCTGGTTGTTCTTTGATTGTTACTTGCGGTTGCTTCCAGTTAGCCCGTTCCTCTGTGATTTGGACTTCGCCTTCGTCAATTGTTGTAGCTCTGGCTTGACGTCTTCGTTTAGTCTGGAATTGAAGCTTTGGCTTCTCGATGAATTTCTCTAAGCTAGGATTTCGGCTTGTCGTCTCTGGCGATTCTAGTTTGTAGCTATGGCTTCTTCAATCTGAAATTGGTATGTGATTCTCGCTCGATTCTTCTCTGAGTATAATTGATTGCTTGAGTCTTATGTTGGTGATGATTGGGTTTATTTTCTCTGCTCTTTACCACAACTTGTCAATGATGATTTGGGTCCTTTATATAGACGTCTGATTTGTATTACGTGATCACCACGTTGTTGAAACTTTCCTGTATCATTTCTTTGAATTTGTCAACTGATTATTACTTGGCCACTTGATTTTTCTTGAACGTTTGAGATGATTCTGACTTTTTCCAAAATACGTATATATGTAATTTTATTTCTTGATAGTCACGGCTTAGAGTTTGAAACGTTCGATCACACTTGATTCTCACGGCAACAAAACTTTCCTCTTTTGATTACTTTGACTATTTCGAAGAATACAGATACGCGCTTGATTTCTGACTTGGTCATCTCTGCACTGTTGAATTTCGTTCATCCCTGTAGCATTGACTTTCGTCTGCATTTTTATTCTTCGACTTCGAACTTGTTTATTTCTGGTTTGTTGACCATGGCCTTGACATTGATTTACTCTCTGACCTTCTGACTGTTTCTCTGTGATACTTGTTCTTGATCATATCTGAGTTCTTCCCTGTTAATCTGTTGTGATAACTGTTGAGTCTGTTGCCATTCTGTTTGATCTTTGGTCATATGAACATCACTGAGTTGCTTGTGTATTCTTGTATTGCATTGCTTCATATTGCTCTCTGCATACTTGAACTGTCATTGTAGTCTTTTGTTGCAGTGATCATTGAACTGCTTACAAACTGTCTTGCTTTGTTTTTCATCCATTTACTTCATATAAACTTGAGTCTGCATTTGAGTTCATCCTTATTTGTATTATTGTAGTATCATGTTGACAGACTTGATCACTTGAGTTTGCCTGCTTGGTGGCTTTTGTTGTTGTCCAGTTTGTACTTGTACATGCATTTGCCTTGTTGCAGTTACACTTTGAATTTTGATCGAGTCTATTGGCACTTTGTGTTGAATCTGATATAGATTTGACCTTGTGCACTCGAGTTGGCGAGGCAGTGCACACGTGCATACGTGTGTACTACAGCCACTCGTAAATACCTGTCCCTGATATGAATACTGATATGCACAGATATTACACAATCAAAGATGATGACGTTAACCCATATATCTGAGACAACGATAAAACAAATTTTATATTTTTGCAAATTTAAATTCGTTTCTGTTCAAATTACTGCTGTAGTTTGTCAATTATACAGGTACACAGGAGACAAGACAAACATTGGAGCTGGACAATGCAGATGAGTGATTGAGTGATGTAGTGAGGTTGTTACTGTAAAATCAAATTGTGATGTATTCAGAAATTGTACAGTTATAGTGAGAGTCAGAATTTGTACTATTCAAAATTTGTAATAAAAAGATTTTTTGAATAAAATTTCAGTTTGAATTCAAATTCTGTGTTGATAAAATTTCCGTTATTCCTGTATATGTATAATCTGTAAACACATCTAAAATACGATATATATAGTTTGTTATCGTCAAACATTAAAACACACATCAAACAATCTCCCCCTTTTGATGATGACAAACATATATATTAAAGATTTTGAAATCCAGTAGATGTGTTTAAACATGACTATATTTAGCTCCCCCTACATGTATACTCCCCCTATATGAATACTCCCCCTACAACTGAGACTATTCCATATTCAGTTGAATAGAAGAACTATAGAAAATAACTAACAGCATTTAACAAATTTGGTGTAGTATTCCAAAAATACTTATTTTCTTATCAAAATCTCTTCCTTCTCCCCCTTTTGTTATCATCAAAAGACTGACAAAAAATAATGAAACAGTAGGGGAAAACAAATGGAAAAAACAAGGAAAAAACCATAATATATCATAACAAGATAACAATTTCCACATTTTAAAGAATGGATCGTTGATTTGGTTTTTATAATGAGAAGAGAGATGATTTAATCTATTTATTATAATTTTAAAAAGATTTGACATTAAAGCACAAAAAAATAAGCACTTACTAATCACGCATAACCATAAGGACTTTTAAATGGGATTAGCTGTTACTCATTAGTTATCAAGCTCCATCCATGCATAACCATAAGGACTTTTAAATGAGAATGGAGTGATGATAACCTCTCATGATCCATCCATGCATAACCATAAGGACTTTTAAATGAGAATGGATGCATGAGGAATATTTTAAAATTTTCTTTGATTTTTCCTTTTTAATTTAAAAAGCAATTCACTCTTCTCATTTTTCAAAACCATTATGAATGATAGAAAGATGGTAGAAATAGAAATGGTCGTGGAATAAGTTACCAAATTAATCATATTATGAAATTTCATAAACCAAACGTATTTCCACTACTGAATACCATATTCGAATCAATCTTTGAATGATATCCAAAACAGGTTTGAATTCTAGAAATTGAAGTTGAAAATAAATATCCAAGAATATTTCAACCAAAAATTGAAAAATGATTAGTCAATTTCCATAATCCCCAAATCCAAACGTAATCTGGAAAATCTGTCTTCGAGGAGGGGTTTTGTGAAAATATCAGCAAGTTGATTCTCAGTTGAAATGAATTCAATGCAAATGTTTTTTTCTAGCAATGTGATAAAAAAAATGGTGTTTCACATCAATGTGTTTCGTGAGTGAATGGAGAGCAGGATTATTAGACAATGAAATTAGTGAGTGTCCTAACATGAAGCATGTCCTACTAGTACTTTTCCTGTCAACCAGTGAACCCGTATAATCAACATCAGAATAACCAACTAAATTAAAGTTTTCACACGAAAGATATCATAGTCCAAATTTGTGTGTGTGTGAAAAATATCTCAAAATTTCGTTTAGTGGTATTCAAATGTGATTCTTTAGAATTAGAGTGAAAACGTGTACACAAACACACAGAAAACATAATATGGAGTCTAGAAGCAGTTAAGAACCATTTCAACAGTATCAGATTCATCTTCAGAAATAAAACTACGGTGTTAACAAAACTCACACAAACTTTTATCAAATGAAGAGCGAGTGTGTATACCTTCCGTAGTATCACAGTTAAAATATCAAGATTATCCCAAAAACAATTTGAAGTTTTCATCAGTGAAGCAACAGTTTCAACAGTTTCTCAAAAACCTTTTATAGCATGAGCAATCATAGTTTGACCAAACATATTAAGTTTAAGAAGAAAATGGTTGATCAATTTTCAAGCACATATTAAAATCGAATCATATAAGATCATAAATCAAGCAAGTTAGATTCGGTCATCCATCACAATTACTTCGAGTAAGATGATTGGTTAAAACTCAGAATTAACATCATCAATCATAACTGGCTGATCTAATTCAGATGCAGATTCTTACCGGTTATCTATCGTTTGAAAGAAATGCAACTACCTATTTTACCTGTATGATAATCTTTCGTTGTTTGCCCATAGTGAATATGTCACCTTTATACTAGGCTAAGGAACGTTGATTTGACACCCGTTGTATATCTGGAACAGCCAGAATCCAGATAACACTAATGTTGTTCCTCAGCCTGCCACCATACCTACATGGTTAAAGATGTATGTGACCTATTTATAGGTCCATGGTTGTTAGTGGCAGAATAGTTATTAATAAACAATCCCTTTGGAACCCAAACTTGTTTTGTCCTTTCATTCTTGTTCCAATACACTTGAAATTTATTCGTAGAAGTTTTAGGAATCCAAACTTGTATACATTTCGTATTCTTGTTCCTATGACTACCATTTTCAACACGATGTCCAAATATTTCACGTTCAGTAAAGATGCCCTTTCCTTTTGCACTATCATCAACTTGTGATTTACCAAAACCTAGCCCTTTTCGGTTGTTAGCAAACAGTTGGTTTCCTAACAGCATATTGAATGATTTTTCTCCTCTAGAAAAGTTATTCAGTGATTTTCAAGATCTTGGACTTTGGTTTTCAGTGTTGAGTTTTCAGACACAAGTGAGGTGCATCTATTTATAAAATCCTTTTTCCTAGTCTCAATGGTCTCTTTTAGATTCAAACTTTCTTTTTCAAGATCCTCAAAGCTATTCTTCAGTTTTGATAATTCTGAATCTAAAATTTTACAGTTTTTACATTCTAGGTTTTGAATTTTTTCAAGTTCAGATTCTAATCTAAAATTTTCACAGGCAAGTTCTTTCCTATCAGATTTCAGTTTTTCATTTTTAGAATCAAGAGCTTCAACAGTTTTAGTAAGATCAAGGCACAAATAAACAAGATCTTTATAAGAATAATTTTTTACCTCATTATATTCCTTTGAGCTTGCTTCTGAATCTGATTTTGATTCCTCTGAGCTTGCTTCTGAATCTAATCTTACCGTAAGACACAGGTTAGCCTCCTCTGTGCTATCAGTCAAAACTTCCTCTCCTTCCTCATCATCCCAAGTTGCTGCGAAGGCCTTCTTCTTCTTTTTCTTTCCTTTGTTGATTTTGAGAAGTGGACAATTTTGTTTGAAGTGACCAGGCTTGTTGCAGTTATAACAGATTAGTTCGTTTTCAGAGTTGTCAGAATCTTTAGATCTATTACTACTGGTCTTCTTCTTTCGTGGCTTGTATTTCGACCACCTTCTGAAATTATTGACAGCCACTGCAAGTCCTTCAATTGGATCATCTTCCTCTTCATCACTCTCTTCTCTTCTCTTTAAGGCAATTGTCTTCTTCTTTGGTTCGGAATTGATGCGTTCCTCCTTTGCTTTTAACTCAAGCTCATACGTCATCAGATTTCCGATCAAATCCTCCATGCTCAGTTTGCTTAAATCTTTCGATTCTTGTATTGCAGTGACTTTTGCCTCAAAGTTCATCGGTAAGACTCGTAGAATCTTCCTTACTAGCTCTACCTCAGAGAATACCTTTCCAAGCGCTCTAGCATTGTACACCAAGGTTGAGAAGCGTCCAAACATATCCTTTATGCTCTCGCCTTTGTCCATCACAAAGTTCTCGTATTCATTGCTGAACAGGGCTAGACGAGACTCCTTGACTTGAGAAGTTCCTTCGTGTGTCACCTCCAAAGTATGCCAAATTTCCTATGCTGTTTTACAATGAGAAATTCTGTTAAATTCAGTTTTATCAAGAGCACAGATCAGAGCATTCATAGCTTTAGCATTTGTAGTTTTTAATTTCTTATCGTTAGCATCCCACCTATCCTTTGGTTTAGGAATCTCAGTATCACCTACAGTTATAGTGGGAGTTTTATAGCCAGATTCAATACTATCCCAAACATCGTAATCAACAGAACTAAGATAGATACTCATTCTAACTTTCCAGTAAGCATAATCATTACCATTAAACATCGGTGGCCTAGCAATAGATTGCCCCTCAGAAAAAGCATTACTTGACAGATTCATGACTCTAGAGTTAAAGAAAAATTTACCTCGCTCTGATACCACTTGTAGGATCTAGATTAACCCTAGAGGGGGGGGGGGGTGAATAGGGTTATCGCAAATTTTCTCAAATTAAACGCGGAAGTAAACAACAGATAAATAAATATGCAGTAAAGTAAATCACACACAGAATTTACCCAGCTTCGGCAACCCCTGCCTACTGCTGCATTCCCAGATTTCTATTAGAGTTAAACAGTATCCCGCTTACAAACACTCTGACAGACTCGCAGACACTCGCTCCCGCTCACAAACACTCCTACAGACTCGCACACCCTGCTCCGCCTATAGAGTTTCGTTTACTCGCAAACTCTGCCTTCGTGCTCTAGAGCTTTGCAAACTCGCAGCCTCCCTGCTCACTGAACTAACCCTAACTAGACAATCTGACAACACCTAAACCCTAGGTGGTGATTAACTCTAACTGGACTTTGACAATACAAACTGAAATACAAAATACAGTTTGAACCCCAGGGCAAAATATAGATTGACAGTTTAAAACACCTTTTCCCTCAGAATAAATTTGGCCTAAAAACTAGATCAGTAAAACCTGGCCCAAATTTAAACTAAATTAAACCCTATTAAAAACTTAAACCCTAATTAATTTAACCCCTTGTTAAAAATAGGCCGGCCCCTTTATTTCATTATTCAACCCGATCCTCTTTCTTTGTTCTGGAAAAATAACTGGCGACCGCTTCTTCGATTTTGGCTTGTCAAATTTAGGGCTTGTGATAATTGGTGCTTTCGTTCGATTGCACTCTTCGATCGATTGCTGGTTGTTCTTTGATTGTTACTTGCGGTTGCTTCCAGTTAGCCCGTTCCTCTGTGATTTGGACTTCGCCTTCGTCAATTGTTGTAGCTCTGGCTTGACGTCTTCGTTTAGTCTGGAATTGAAGCTTTGGCTTCTCGATGAATTTCTCTAAGCTAGGATTTCGGCTTGTCGTCTCTGGCGATTCTAGTTTGTAGCTATGGCTTCTTCAATCTGAAATTGGTATGTGATTCTCGCTCGATTCTTCTCTGATTATACTTGATTGCTTGAGTCTTATGTTGGTGATGATTGGGTTTATTTTCTCTGCTCTTCACCACAACTTGTCAATGATGATTTGGGTCCTTTATATAGACGTCTGATTTGTATTACGTGATCACCACGTTGTTGAAACTTTCCTGTATTATTTCTTTGAATTTGTCAACTGATTATTACTTGGCCACTTGATTTTTCTTGAACGTTTGAGATGATTCTGACTTTTTCCAAAATACGTATATATGTAATTATATTTCGTGATAGTCACGGCTTAGAGTTTGAAACGTTCGATCACACTTGATTCTCACGGCAACAAAACTTTCCTCTTTTGATTACTTTGACTATTTCGAAGAATACAGATACGCGCTTGATTTCTGACTTGGTCATCTCTGCACTGTTGAATTTTGTTCATCCCTGTAGCATTGACTTTCGTCTGCATTTTTATTCTTTGACTTCGAACTTGTTTATTTCTGGTTTGTTGACCATGGCCTTGACATTGATTTACTCTCTGACCTTCTGACTATTTCTCTGTGATACTTGTTCTTGATCATATCTGAGTTCTTCCCTGTTAATCTGTTGTGATAACTGTTGAGTCTGTTGCCATTCTGTTTGATCTTTGGTCATATGAACATCACTGAGTTGCTTGTGTATTCTTGTATTGCATTGCTTCATATTGCTCTCTGCATACTTGAACTGTCATTGTAGTCTTTTGTTGCAGTGATCATTGAACTGCTTGCAAACTGTCTTGCTTTGTTTTTCATCCATTTACTTCATATAAACTTGAGTCTGCATTTGAGTTCATCCTTATTTGTATTGTTGCAGTATCATGTTGACAGACTTGATCACTTGAGTTTGCCTGCTTGGTGGCTTTTGTTGTTGTCCAGTTTGTACTTGTACATGCATTTGCCTTGTTGCAGTTACACTTTGAATTTTGATCGAGTCTATTGGCACTTTGTGTTGAATCTGATATAGATTTGACCTTGTGCACTCGAGTTGGCGAGGCAGTGCACACGTGCATACGTGTGTACTACAGCCACTCGTAAATACCTGTCCCTGATATGAATACTGATATGCACAGATATTACACAATCAAAAACGATGACGTTAACCCATATATCTAAGACAACGATAAAACAAATTTTATATTTTTGCAAATTTAAATTCGTTTCTGTTCAAATTACTGCTGTAGTTTGTCAATTATACAGGTACACAGGAGACAAGACAAACACTGGAGCTGGACAATGCAGATGAGTGATTGAGTGATGTAGTGAGGTTGTTACTGTAAAATCAAATTGTGATGTATTCAGAAATTGTACAGTTATAGTGAGAGTCAGAATTTGTACTATTCAAAATTTGTAATAAAAAGATTGTTTGAATAAAATTTCAGTTTGAATTCAAATTCTGTGTTGATAAAATTTCCGTTATTCCTGTATATGTATAATCTGTAAACACATCTAAAATACGATATATATAGTTTGTTATCATCAAACATTAAAACACACATCAAACAGTAATGGCTGTCATCTTCTTCTTCTGACTTCTAATAATTACTCTTCTTCTCGGAATTCGGTTTCTCTCTCTAACCCTATTTCTTTATGTGTTTCTTGATGGAGAAGAATACATCTGTTCTTTGGGAGGGAGAGGACCCAATCCTTTATATAACATTTAACTCTAAATCTGGTACATCCATCATATACCAATTCAACGCTTAAGATTAATCACAGACCTAATGTTCTAATTATAGAACGGTCTATTTATGACTTAATTAATCGGATCACATTAAGATTAGAAACTGCATAACGTTAAAGGTAAATGAAACGTTCTATTTATGACCTAATTAATAGGGTCACATTAAGATTAGAAACTGCATAACGTTAAAAGTAAATGAAACGATTGCAGTTTCTAATAGCAGATTTCTAACATTCTCCCACTTGAACCGATTATTCATAATATCAAGTGTTGAACATCATACTATGATAAATTGCTGAGAGTTATGGCGGTTGTGCATTATTAATTCAATGCATTCCCTTCCATATACTACAATACCAGCAATCCATCATTTTATACTCATAATTTATATAAAACAGCATAATGGTCCACATAATGTCTTATATCATAATGATTAAACATAATATCTTTATAAGACTCTTTCTTGTTTAAAATTACATAAAGTACGTACTACCACATTAAAACAAGAGACACATAATTGTATATCAGAAACACACAAAGGAGCTCAGAATGTCATACATCAATTATTATTAATACAACCAAGACCCATTCTTTGAACATGTTCCTTAAATTGTCTTGGCTGTAACCCTTTCGTCAAAGGGTCTGCAATCATAAGTTCTGTCCTGATGTGCATGATTGACACTCTTTGTTTCTGAACCTCATCTTTCACAACAAGATACTTCAGTTCCATATGTTTGGCACCTTTAGAGTACTTGTCGTTTTTGAGAAAAACACTGCTGCAGAGTTATCACAATAAATTTTCATCGGCTTGCTAATGGTGTCGACAACCGCAAGTCCTGAAATAAAGTTCTGCAACCATAATGCATGAATTGTGGCTTCATAACATGCCACAAATTCTGCCTCCATAGTAGATGAAGCAACGATAGTTTGTTTCGCACTTTTCCATGATATGGCTCCTTGAGCAAACATAAACAGATAACCAAAAGTCGATTTTCTAGTATCGATGCATCCAGCAAAATCTGAATCGCTATATCCAATCACCTCCAATTCATTAGATCTACTATACATGAGCATGTAATCTTTTGTGCCTTGTAAGTACCTCAACACTTTCTTTGCAGCTTGCCAATGTTCCCTTCCTGGATTACTTTGATACCTCCCTAACATACCGACCGCAAAAATGATATCCAGTCTAGTACAGGTTTGAGCATACATTAGGCTACCAACTACAGATGCATACGGAATTGATTCCATTTCCTTTCGTTCAACATCATTCTTAGGACATTGCATGAGATTGAATTTATCACCTTTCTGTACAGGAACTTTCCCAGGTGAACACTTACTCATTCCAAATCTCTCTAGAATCCTTTCGATATATCCTTTCTGAGACAATCCCAATATTCCTTGTGATCGATCACGAAATATTTCTATTCAATCACATAGGATACCTCTCCCATATCTTTCATTTCAAAGTTCGTTGAGAGAAATTCCTTAGTCTCATGCAATATGCTTAAATTATTTGCAGCAAGTAAGATGTCATCAACATAAAAGACTAGATAAATAAACTTGCTCCCACTGATCTTTTGGTATAAACAGTGATCAACCGTATTTTCCTTAAAACCAAAAGATGTAATAATGGTATTGAACTTAATATACCATTGCCGGGATGCTTGTTTAAGCCCATATATTGACTTTTTAAGTTTACACACCAATTGTTCTTTACCTTTTACAGAAAAACCCTCAGGTTGATCCATATAAACATCCTCATCAAGATCTCCATTCAGAAAGGATGTTTTCACATCCATTTGATGCAATTCCAAATCATAATGTGCTACTAATGCCATTATTATTCTTAGTGGGTCCTTTTTCGAAATAGGAGAAAATGTCTCCTTGTAATCAACACCATCTTTCTGAGTGTAACCCTTAGCAACAAGTCTAGCTTTATACCGTTCGATATTACCACTAGAGTCGTGTTTGGTTTTAAAAACCCATTTGCATCCGACTCTTTTACAGCCATGTGGTAACTCAACGAGATCCCAAACTTCATTCTGTTGCATGGATTTTAGTTCTTCTTTCATGGCATTAATCCATTCCTTTGACTCTTTACTTTCTACAGCATGTGAAAACGAAACTGGGTCCTTATTGATTCCTATATCATAATCTGATTCTTGCATATAAACCATATAATCATTGGAAATAGCTGACCTACGATCTCTTTGAGATCTTCTTAATGCTACTTGTTGTGGTTCATGCATATCAGCATTATGTAAGTCATTTCCTTCAGGAAGTACTTCTTCATTTATATGTTGTTCTCTAACAGCTGGAACAACATTTGGAGTAATAGTAGATGGAGGAACTATTCTAGGCAATGTAACATTTACCCTTGTTTCCTTTATTTCCACTATTTCTCTTCTAGTACTCCCACTAACTTCACCAATCTCAATGAATATTGCATTACCAGTTTCTACAATTCTTGGACTATGATTAGGATAGTAAAACACATATCCTTTAGATTTTTCAGGGTAACCTAAAAAATACCCACTAATCGTTCGAGAATCTAATTTCTTTTCATGTGGATTATAAATTCTCGCTTCCGCTGGACAACCCCAAACATGCAGGTGTCTTAAGCTAGGTTTCATGTTAGTCCATAATTCAAAAGGAGTCTTTTGAATAGCTTTACTAGGAACCCCATTCAACAAATAATTAGCGGTTTTGAGAGCATACGACCACAAATTCTTAGGTAGTGTAGAATCTGACATCATACTCCTAATCATATCTATTAACGTCCTATTGCGCCTTTCTGCTACACCATTTTGCTGTGGTGTACCTGTCATTGTGTATTGCGCACATATGCCATGACTTTCGAGGAATTTTGCAAATGGACCTGGACACTGGCTTGACTCATTATATTTGCCATAATATTCACCACCTCTATCAGACCTTATGATTTTCACCTTTTTTATCTAATTGCCTCTCAACTTCCTTTACAAACGTCTCAAGGACATTCACAGATTGAGATTTTTCATGAAGCAAATAGACATAACCATAGCGGGAAAAATCATCAATAAAAGTGATGAAAAACTTTTCTCCATTAAAGGCTGGAGTGTCCATAGGTCCGCAAATATCAGTGTGTATTATTTCAAGAAGCTGGCTGCTTCTAGTGTCTCCTTTCTTATTATGTTTGGTTTGTTTACCTTTAATACAATCCACACATAATTCTAGATCACTAAAGTTCAAATTTGACAAAATTTCATTACTTACTAATCTCATCGTTCTTTCTTTGGATATAAGACCTAGTCTTTTATGCCATAAGAAAGCAGAATTTTCATTCAACATGCTACGTTTGCATCCAACATTATTTATTACATTCAGCAAGGAATTCGCATAAGTGTCATTCATTTTCAATTTATATAAACCATCAATTAGAATACCAGAACCAACATTATCAGTATTCTTATATAAATCAAAACAACCAGATCCAAACGTACATCTAAAACCAGAAATATCCAAATTACTTACGGAAATAAGGTTTCTAGATAATGAAGGTACATAAAGGGTACTATATAAGTCTAATACATATCCACTTTCTAGAATTAGACGATAAGTCCCAATGCCTTCTATTGTGGATTTCATTCTGTTTCCCATAAAGAAAAAACGATCTTCATTTGGATTTATGGTTCGGATCATAAGAAATCCCTTTCTTTTCGAACCAAGCTATCCTTTTCGGACAGTCATTTTGATAATGTCCTTTCCTTTTATAGAAATGACATCGAACATCCTTTAGTTCCTTCTTTTCCTTATCCTGCCCATTCTTAGCAGGTGCCTTTTTCTTCTTGAAATGACTTGATTTTCCATTCTTTTCTTTACCAGCTTTATTACTCACAAAACTTACCGAGTGATTCACTTGATTTTTCAAACGTCCTTCTTCCTGAACAAGTCTACTGGCCAATTCATTAACATTCCACTTATCCTTTATAGTGTTATAGTTAATTTGAAAAGGTCCATATTCAGAAGGTAGCGAGTTCAGGATAAACTGGACAAGAAAAGAATCCTCTACTGTAAGTCCAAGGGAGTTTAACCTTGCTGCAAGATTAGCCATCTCTATAATGTGCTCTTGCATAGTTCGCGACCCATCAAACTTCATGGTCGTGAGTTCTGCCATAAGAGTACCAACGAGTGACTTATCAACTGAACGAAAACGCTCTTCCACAAACTGCATATATTCCTTAGCACTTTCTGTTTGCAGAATTGTTGACTTGATGTTGTTAGCAACAGTCATCTTAATAAACAAAAGGCTCAATCTGTTACTGCGTTCCCATGCTTTATGGTGTGATTATTCTGTCTCAGCACTAGCTGTTGTAAGAGCAACAGGTTTATCCTCAATGAGTGCCAAGTCAAGATCCTGAACACCTAAATGGAAATTGACTTGTTCTCTCCATTCAGAAAAATTAACACCGGTGAACAATGTAACAGATGAAGCATGTGTATTCATGGGAACTACTGCAAATTAAATATAAAAAAATTGAAATAACTATAAGCTCATAGATAACGCGATTCAGATATGTACATAATAGTATAATATAGCACTCCTTTGGGTAGATACTATCTTATACTTAACATAATTAAATACCAAAACATAAGTAAGTATAAATATATTCAATTAAATAGAACTGACATCTTTGGATGATCAATATTTATTTAATCAAGATATCTATTAACCTCATCATGTCAACTAGTTATAGAACAAGACTTTCCTTTGGGTAAGTTCTCAGGTTCTATCATTAGTGATGCCAATTTTTAATTGGTATTATTATAACTGGCAATTTCTATCAATAATCATTATGTCACTTATGCACTAAATGATTATTTTGATTTTGACCACTTTGGTGATTAACAAAATCATAAATCTCATGTGCATAAATGACTTATAACACATACTTGATTAAACATCATGAGTAAAGCATAGAACAGATCAATTGCAATAATAGGAAATATTCAGTTATTGATTGGTGGCTCTAATACCAAATGTCAGAAATTCTTTACTGTTCGATCTTTCATGATTAATGATGAACAATTCAAGTAATAGCCCAAGGATCACCAATACCGAATATTTCACAAACAAAACTTAATATGATTTATTGTTTAAGATGACGTACCTTGATTAACAGCGGAAGATGTAATGGCTGTCATCTTCTTCTTCTGACTTCTAATAATTACTCTTCTTCTCGGAATTCGGTTTCTCTCTCTAACCCTATTTCTTTATGTGTTTCTTGATGGAGAAGAATACATCTGTTCTTTGGGAGAGAGAGAGGACCCAATCCTTTATATAACATTTAACTCTAAATCTGGTACGTCCATCATATACCAATTCAACGCTTAAGATTAATCATAGACCTAATGTTCTAATTATAGAACGGTCTATTTATGACTTAATTAATCGGGTCACATTAAGATTAGAAACTGCATAACGTTAAAGGTAAATGAAACGTTCTATTTATGACCTAATTAATAGGGTCACATTAAGATTAGAAACTGCATAACGTTAAAAGTAAATGAAACGATTGCAGTTTCTAATAGCAGATTTCTAACATTAGTTCCATTCCACTCCACTGGGGGGGGCATTCTCGCATCAAGGGAACTACAAAAAGAATTAAATATGTGTTCTACTGGAAGAAGATGAAAAGATATGTGGAGCAATATGTAAAGGAGTGTGATGTGTGCTAAAGAAATAAAAGGGAAAACATACACATACCAGAGTTGCTTCAGCCTCTACCAATCCCAGAGAGAATATGGACTGACATCACCATGGATTTCATAACTTGCTTGCCAAAAATTCAGAAATACACTATTGTATACGTAGTGGTTGACAGATTGTCAAAATATGTTCATTTCTTTCCTTTGTCACACCCTTACACTGCAAAGGGTGTAACACAAGTCTTTTTTGATGGAATATTTAAACTTCATGGTATGCCAACCTCCATCATCAGTGATAGGGATTCACTCTTCACCAACATCTTCTGGAGAGAACTTTTCAAATTGCAAGGAAGCACCCTAAAATTAAGCATGACTTACCATTCCCAAACTGATGGCCAATCAGAGGTTACAAATAGGATATTGGAGGGCTACTTGCGGTATTTTGTATGCCATAAACCTTCTGAGTGGTCTAAGTGGCTAACACTTGTAGAGTTTTGGTATAACACTACATGGAAAACTACCACAAAGATGACACCCTTCCAAGCAGTGTATGGAATTACCCCTCCTACCCTATTGACCTACATCCCAAACACCGCAAAGGTTCCTCAGGTAGAAGAAAAATTACTTCCTAGAGACATCATTTTGCAATTTCTGAAAGACAGCTTGATAATGGCCAGAGAACAAATGAAAAGGTATGCATATCATAAGAGGACAGAAAGGAGTTTTAAGGTTGGAGGTTGGGTTTTCTTAAGGTTGCATCCATACGGGCAATTAACTGCAAGAACTCTAAAGACACACAAGCTTTCCCCTAAGTTCTATGACCCTTATGAAATGGAGAAGAAGATTGGAAATGTAGCTTACCAATTGAAGCTACCACCTGGAGTTAGAATTCATCCAGTATTTCATGTGTCGCAGTTGAAAAAGAAACTGGGATCTGGACTGGAATCATAGTTCAAGAATATATGCCTAGTTATGTAAAAGAAATAGTCAAGGAGCCTGAAAGAATTTTAGATAGGAGAATTGTCCCCATTAATAATCAACCGGTGGTACAAATCTTAGTGAAATGGAAGGAATTACCCGATGAGGAAGCTACGTGGCAGGAGTATTGGGAGATGATAAAGAAATTTCACACTTTGGACCTTGGGACAAGGTCCATTTTTCATGGGGAGGAGAGTTGTTATGCTCAAAAGCCATTATCAGTTTTCATCAAAGCCAAAGGTTCTAAAGTACATGGTTTGGGTCAAAGTTCATCGGAGAAAGCTCCGGAGTTGCTCAGTGAAGAGGCCATGGCAGCTCATGTGGAAGGAAGTGGCAGCATTACAAAATCTGGCTTTGGGAAGGAAGGATGAGCTGTGCATGGGCTATGCATGTTGTGCAGGTGCACACATGAACAGATTAATTCAAATAAAATTTACAATGGTTTAGGGTTTGAGTTGATTAAGTCAAAAATAGACGTTGTATTTCTGTTATATATATAGTCCATATATCATTCAAAATGTATTGTGATTGAATTTATGAATAAAACTCCATTTCTATATTCTATGCATGTTCTTCTTTCTTCTGCTTGCATTTTTCTCTCTGTTTAAACCGCTTATCTTCTCATCTTAACCTATCTTCCTTTCAAACAAGTTGTTATTATTCACTCTGCATTCATTCTTGCTTTTCATACTGCTTCCCTACTACCAACATTTCAACCATACTCCTCCAATTCACAAAACTGCGCAACATTCATCTCTGCAAATAAAAATGACCACCACCAAAAAGCAAGCTAAAGAACATGTGTGACGATCCGCAAATCCGTACCCTTTGAATCGACAATAAACTACACATGTCCGACCCAAAAAGCACAGAATGATGGAAAGTCGAGAGAAAGAAAGAAGATAGAAGAAGAGAAGAGAAGAAAGAGAGAAGAGAAAACCAAACAGAACAATACAGAATCTCACATCGCAGCGGAAAACATATAAAATCATATCGATGATCTTTACAAAACAGAAACTATAATATCATATACATACATCTATCAGAGTTCAACAATCAATCACTAATCATCAGCCTGGATAGTTATAATAACCTGTCCTTACAATTGCTGATAATTATAAACAATAACAATGCAGCGGAAAATAAACATATATAGAAATACGATCTGAAAGCTTCCAGCTCTCCTGTAGAAGCTTCAAAGCACCAACTCTAAACCTGAAAATATACTCGGTCTGACCCGAGCATTGAAAGGGAAGAACGCCCGGATCAGTCTGGTAAACCAGCGTGAGAAAACACACTCAACTGAATTTGTTTCAAATTTACCAAAGCGTTCTTTTATCAAAAGAAAGGTATCTCGTAAGACGCGCCCACACATAAACACGAACGGATTTTTATCTTACGATAACCAAAACATTTCATATCAAATCCTATTATATTATAATAGTGTATATTATACAAATAATATTATAATATCCGAAATTGTTACATTGATTAAATTCCAGCATATAGCCCAAAATGAGTAATACAAACAAAATGGCAGGCACGTAGTGGAGTTTGGATTTCCATACAAATGACCAGGTGAAGGGACTGCCTTCCGATGGTATACCTCTAGATGGATGTCCCGAGGCACAGAACATCTGCCCTCTACCAACACAAAACCGAACCATCTCTATAACTAGATAGTACCGAATATGTCATCCCCCGATCGTTACCGACCTTTATCCGAGGGCCCTCATAGCATACATCCATAATAATTTACATCCCGAACATCATAGCGGGAAGAAATATATCTAGAAGGGGATGATCATATCCTAATTAGGAATGACCCACTTAGCCTTGCCGCATCTAACCCTATTTCTTTCATTTCCGGTTGATGAGGCCTGAGGTAACGATTACCTTTCACATATCACATATCACATCATCTTTGAATGCCACATTACCATTTCCGTTGACTGCTAATTGGCTTTCACAAAAATACAACCCTTGAGCTTGCATGTCTCAAGGAGGGTGTTAAGCTAAGAGAAGTTGCCTTCTCCGCCACCACTGATGTACGTTTGTAAAACCAATGTACATAATCTTAGAAATCCAATGTCAGACACTCGTCCATACAAGTTTCCCAGGAACATGACAAATCGAAGGTACTCTCCTACCACATCCTATCGGATTAGTAGCGACAACCCTTGCAATGGATATTTCATAACGAAGAGACTACTGCTACTAGATGTATATTGGGATTTTAACCCCAAACGATCAACAAGCAGTCCTTCACTATGAAAATCCTAAATATCAATATCATCGACCAACCTGCACAACCGTCGCATAAATGTTGGTCCGAAGTGGTTTCCAGATAAATCTGATCCCAGTCTCTTCGCACCAACAACGCAAAAGCGTTTCTCAACCTCATACAGAAACTAAGTCTCATAGACTTATCACATCTCCAACTTTCAACTAGCTATCCTTCGACCAAGAAGGAAGCTCAATAGATTGGAGTAATCACTCCGCACTACACGAATCAACATTCTCAACACAAATGATAATCAAGCCTACACAGTCAGTTACGTACTAAGTGTACGACTAATTAGTTTCTACACCAAGTCGAGAAACTAAAATGGCCAAATTTGATAGTCGATTATTTAACCATCAAAGCAACAAACAAAATCTAGCACATAAGTAGTCACTAGGCCTGATTTTATTAATCGTTTATAAATCAAACCACTTTCCAATTATTCACTTTAAAATATCTTTAAAAAGATAATATTCAAAACCCTTTCACGTATTGGATATTTGGAAAATATTTTTGTATACTTATTGTAATAATAAGTAACTTACAAATCATTTTATTGTCAAACCGTTTGAACTCCATTTTATAATATCACTTTCCAAAACATTCACTTTATTTAAAGGATTATATACTATCCAAAACCGTGAATATAATTCCTTTTATAAAAATCCATATTTAGCTTATCAAATTAAAATTGATTTCACATTTATAAAACAGTGTTTATAATTCACATTTCTACTTTATAAAAACTTCCACTTATAAAATCCATTTGTTAACCAATTTCATGTTTATCTCATTTATATGTCAAAATCCCATTATAAGTTTATTTACTTATAAATCTCTTTATTTACAAATTTATTCTTTTTATAACTTCATAAATTTATAAATCTTATTTACTTATAAGGTTCAATTATAACTACATTTTAAACACTTACAAAGTGTAACGACCCGGATTTCTAGCCACCAGATATCGGGAAGATTAATTGATTTCAATTATTGAAATATTGATTCTACAAGTCAAATAGATGAGTTTCTAATATTTAACATATCTGGGATATGTATATAAATTGATTAAAAACTATATTAAATATTGAATTATAAATATCTGGATGTGATAAATTTTATAGAAAAATATATATAAACCCCACCATTTAAATTCAAGATAAAATATCCATAAATGTATATACGTAAATATATACGAGCTTTATGATGTTTAAATATATATATATATATAATTCTAGATATACATGGTTATGAAAATATAATATATGAAAATAAACATATGTAAAAATATGTATAAATGCAAAGATGATAAAATAATATGTGAGTGTATATGTATGCAAATATAATTATGGGAAAAAATATAGTGTACATGAACTTACATTTAAATATATATAGGTAAGAGTTTTATGATGGTAAACATATGTAAATAAGTTTGTTTGTACTAATGCCACATAAAATGGTAAATATGAAGAGTAAAAATGTTCCCTTGCATATGTAAGCCTATTTACATAAAGATATATATAAGTGTTAGGGTGGAATAGTATATAGAAAATACATGTATATATATGCACATATGAAAGAATATTTAAACACCTTAGGGAACATAGCATTAAATACATATCCTCTCAAGCATACAAAACATTTTATCAATGTCAATACATTTAAACAAGTCATATGAAATCAAATCAGTTCTGCATATATTCAAAAAAAACAAAACAAAAAGGAGTTTCAGCCTTATCTAAACTGTCCCCTCCCTATATATATATATATATATTACCTGCATGCATACTATCTAACACTTAAAGAGATAAAAAAGAAAAGGGAGAGCTGCCATTAACTTAAGAAAAATCTAACACAATTCAAGTTCCGAGAGGATCAAACAGAAAGCAAGCAGCATATTTCTTTTTTAAAACCATGCTCTGTTCAAAGGAAAAACAGTGAGTAAAACTTTTAAAACCAAAATCTTTTTACTGGTCTATGAATATGCTTGAAAGAAATAACAATATTTGACAAGTTTGCTTGCATAGAAATGGATGTGTGTGTGTATATATATGTATATGGATGTATATATCAAGCCTGTACAACATCTTGTCTGCTCTGTTTAGTTTGATTTCTGTCATGCTTGGATTTTTAAAAATCCATATCTCTTCTTTAAAACTGTTATAGGATATGATGTTAACAAGTAAGCCGTTTATTTTTTATTCAACTTTGTATAAAAATTAGTTTTATTAAATATTATAAAGTGTAGAAAAATAAAAATGCATAGGACAGTAGGTAACCCAATATTTCAAGGAATTCGAACATCATAATTTGTGTTTTCACTTATATGAAGGGGATCGGCATTGGAAATAATGAATTTTAGTGGTATTTTCATGATTTTCAATTATGTATATAGTGGGATATAGGGTGATGAACGCAATCTGGACTTTGACCAAATTACGGCAAACCAGTCGTCATTGAAGGTCGGGGTTTTGGTCAGAGGAAGCTAGGTGGTAGGGGATCTCGGGAAAAATGGCGAAGGATTTTTCTGATCGGCGTGGTGTTTGGACGGAGGGGAAGTAGTGTTTACGGACGAATTTTGGTCGAGGTTGGTTTTCTAGCGACCGCGACGTCGTGGTGGGGACGTAAGGGGGCGATGTAGGGGGAAAAGTTAGAGAGGAGAGAGACGAAGCTTCTGGTGAAGCAACTTGGGTTCCGGTGGTCAGAGGCGTCGGTATGAGGTAAGGAAGTTGATCGGGTTGTTATCTGGGAAGGGATTTGCTGTCGAGATTTCGAAATAAAGGTTGCATGGGAAAACCGAGTAGCCGGAGAAGTCGAGGGGGTCGGGGTCGACTTGGGGGAGAAGTCGGAGATGGTCGGCGAAGCTTCATCGAGATGTGCACGTGCACGTCGGAGTTCGTGCAGGAGCAAAGAAGAAGGAAGGAAAAAGGAAGTAGCAGGAAATAAAAAGAGAAGGAAGGAGGGATAAAGAAAATGGGCCGGAGTTCGGGCCAGGAAAGTAAATAGGAAAATAAAAAAAAGTAAAAGTAAAAAGAAGCAGAAAGAGAAAAAAAAGGTAAAATAAAAAGAAAAAAAGAAAAAGAAAAAGAAAAAGGAAATGAAAATAAAAAGATAAGTAAAAAGAAAAGAAAGGAAAATAAAAAGTAAGAGGAAAGATAAGGAAAAGAAAAATAAAAGGGAAGAAAGAAAAGAAGGGATGGAATTTATACATATATATTTATAAGAAATTTATATTCTCTTTCTTTATCTAAAAATATATTTCCATTTAAAATCCGTAAATTAAAATGAAAGGATATTTTATAGTTAAATGGCAATTAATTATATTATTATTATTTGTCTTAAACTTATGGATAATTAATAGTATTTTATAATTTATTTATTAGTTAATAAATTGTTTAAATGTAATTAATTCGGATAAAAATATGAATAAGGTTGGCTAAGTAAAGTTAATAAAATCCAAATGTGTGATTTGTATGATATTTGTTATCAATCGTAAAATTGGTAACAATCTATATCTTGCCTTAACCCTATTGGAGGGTTAATTCAATTATTCCTGTCTGTACCATTAAGTGGTCAGACAAGTTAAATAGCAGATTAAAACGATGATACAGTTATTTGAATAAAGATCTGTAATAAATCCCCATATTTAAATAGTGTCACCCAAAATAATGAATTGCTTATTTTAAACAATTTACCCTTTTAAATTTATCACTTGGATTCGAAGAGGCCGGGGTCGGATATCAGTGATATCCGAAACCACTTCGATTTAGTAAGCACTACAAATCTTTACGGGCTTGATTGTAGAGTCTAATGGGCTGGAATTGAATAAATTGAGTAAATCTGACTATTTTAAATAAGTAACAGTACTTAGATATTATTATAATATCAATGGATTTCCATAACAGTGTTTTGGTTATAATCAGATAAAACTCGTCGTGTCGTACGAGTTACCTTGTTTTTTTGAAGAACTTTGTAACATAAGTATTTCAAAATAAAGTGTGTTTACTCATGCTGGTTTCCAGCCTGACTCGGGTGTTACTTTATTGTAATGCTCGGGTCAGACCGAATATTACAGATTTTCAAGTTAGGACGCTTTGGAGCTCCGGAGACGAGCCGGACGGCTAAAAGGTATTTCATATATTTAACCATATTCCGTTGTATATTGTAGGCTGTATAGACAGCAGTTGAGGACAAGTTATTATAGCTGTCCAGATTGTTTGTACTATGATATCTTATATGTATATTGACAGTTGCAGCTTTTCTTTGTATAAAATGTTGTTATTGTATATTATATTTTGTTCCGCTGCGATTGTGAGATTCTGTGCTGTTGTTTTCTATCTTATTCTATCTCTTTTTCTTAAAACCCTAACAGCCTGGTGTTTCCGGCACTCGATTGCTCGGCACTCTATACTGTGGACATATCAGTGTCGATTTTCGGGGGTCGAAAATCGACCGGTTGTTACACGTGGTATCAAAGCTGAAGGTTAAGCGAGAGCCTTGGCTCTGGTGGGGATTACTCGTTAGAGATAGGGTCAGTAGTACCCTAGAATGAGTTGAGTGTATTATATATGAGGGCGTACTTGTTATTTTCATATACAATGATTTTAAAATAATTTTGATATATAGAAGAAATATTTTTTGTGAATTATTATAGTATATCAAGGTGATTGGTTGTAATTGTTAAATAAGATTATAAGATTTAAGTGGTAAAACACATATAACCAAATAGAAATTTGGGTAAGGATTAACTATACAAATAAGTTAAGTTAAAAATGGATTCAAAACCTGAATTTAAATCCCGGAAAATTTTCAAAGTTTTTATAAGTTACCCTGATTATGTTTTTCTAGTAAATAGATGGAATATATGGTGTGTATGATTTCTAGATATGATAATTATCATAAATTGGGTATTGTGTCTTAATAAAGGATGTTTATTACCGAATAAACAATGATGAAATAGAGTGAAATGTTTTAAGGAAGTAAAATTTATATAAGTATGACCTATAAATTAAAATGGATTTAAATTGTGAAGTTTTAAATCTAAGCCCAGAAGAATTTTGGAATTGTTCAAAGTATTAAGGAAATAATAAATAATATTATTTAGAATATTTTTGAATATAGAAATCTTGTTCTAAAACAAGAGTTGTTTGAAGATGAACTTGTTTTGGAAAGAAACCCAGGATGGTTTAAAGTTAAAGTGGGATTTGGTATGTTAATGGGATAAATATGTATATATGGGATATATGTGTGTGTGGATATATATGGTTTCAAAGTTAATTTGAAATAGATATTGATGTTTGAATTCTGAAATCCCCCTTAGAATGAGATGTATAACCCAAAGGAAAATAAGTTTTTGAACTTATAAGTGGGAAGTGACATTAATAAGAATTGGATTTGGAATGTAAAATTTAAATTGAGAAGGGTTAGATGGATTGAATAAATTGGAATTTAACTTAAGGCAAGTTAAATAAGTTTTGAACTTATAGCCTGAAATGGGAGATTTCAGGGTGAAATTAAGATTTAACTTATGGAAGTTAAATGGATTAAATTGTGAAAGAAAAGGCATAGATTTGATGAGAGTTGCAAAGGGAGAACGTATAGGTGTAAATGATTTCAAAATAATTTTTGAAATAAAACGGGTTTCGAATTCTGGAAATTTGTGATGGATGCTATTGATTGGTGTTTTAGGTAATTTGGATGTTTATTTACCTTGATATATCCTGTTATCATCCTGTTTGTTATTTACAGTATGTAAAACCGTAGAATTGGATTATTTCGAATAAATTAAGAAGTGGATTGAAATGATATATATCCATTCCTGAAATTAAATGGAAATAAAACCCTGATTTGGAATTATTTTGATTTTAGGAAATAAAATCGAATTTATGAAAATGGAATTATTTTGAACTTAAGTTCGAAATGTTAAAACAAAACTTTTCAACCAGAATTGTTTAAGGAATCAGGTTTAAAATTTTGAAGCTATAAATGGGGAAATAAATTGAATTCTGAAAATTTGATTTTTTCTAAAAAGATTTGGACTCTCACTCGAACCTTGAAATAAGTTTAAGTAAAGGAAATTTAAATGGATATGTTAAATTTGGTCTCATGATTTAATTATAAGAGATTTAGATTGTTAAATTAAATATTAAGGGTTAATTTGATTTAAGTGATTTAATTAACATTTTGAAATCGAACTCGAATTGATATAAATCGAGATGGTTAAAGATTGAGAATGGGATTGAAATTAATTCAAATTGGAATTAAATTGAATTAATTGGGATTGTAATCGAAAGTTGAATAAGTTTAGTTTCAAAATGGGGATTGATTGAATTAAAATGGAAACTGAAGTTAATTTGGATTGGAATCTGGATTGAATCAATTGAAATGGAAAGGGAAATTGAAAACTGATTTGAATTGGAAATTGGGAATTGAATCAGTTTGACTCTAAAACTATTTCAAACAAACTATTTTAATATAAACTGTCTTAAATCTATTTTCTTAAATATTCAAATTATTTTGGATTTTCCAAGCTATTTACTATACAAACCATTCTTTTTAATACTCAAACTATCTTATATTAACTATTTTACAACTATTCAAGCTATTTTCTAAACTCAAACTGGTCAGAGTGAAAATTGGTTATATTTAAATCATGGATTTAAATACGAATATGGATAAATTGAAGTTATAACCCAAATGGAATTCGATGCAATTTTGAAATTGGAGCCGAAATTGGAAATTGAAGCAGAAATGATTTTGAAGTGAAATAATATATTTTGAGAAAAATGTGATGATAAAATAAAAGGTTGGATAGTATTATAACCGAAACTCACTTTATAAGAAGTAAGTAATGTTACAAATGGCTTTGAAAAAGGAAATCGAACTTGAAAATTTGATTTGGCATTAATGAGGTTATATTTATTGGTTATATATTAAAAACTTCCCTTATTGAAAGTATAACCAAAAGGAAATGATACTTAAAGGATATTTGAAATATAAAGTGGAATTTATATAAGTATGAAATGATCCGAAAAATTATTCAAGTTGGAAGAATAATCTTATATATATAAGAATGATTTTATATGTATATGAGAATGGAACTGAAAGGATTTTGGAACTCATTGGTTTTGAAAAGCTTTTGATTTTGCAAAAAGCAAATTTTGGAAATTTGGTAAACCAAATTTGAGAATCATCGATTTTGAAGGTATCGATTTTGTGTAAATGGGGTTTATATGTGATACATATAAAGAGTATGATTTGAAAGGTACTATATGTATATAGTATGAAATCTTTTGAGAATGGTATGGAGAAAAAGGCACTCCCATTGAGAGTTGAAACTTATAGTAGGAGATCCATTGGGTGGTTCTGCCTTGAGCCCTAAGGGGGGGTTCTAAATTTGGATCCCAGAGGACGTCCGGACAAAATTGTAGTTCTTGAGGATTGTGTTTGGGGTAGCGTAATTCAAGGGCGCTGATGCCTACAGATACATTGGGGTTATGCTGTGACGGCAACGTAACTCTGGTGTAACTGCGATCTATCGCCGTTCCATAGTGTAAGTCGAGTGGCAATGATTGCCTACAATATACGTTTGATTTCGCTGGGATAGCGACGTAACATCGGTAGATTGCAATCTATGTGGTTTGGTTCCATAGTGAAATTCGTGTGGCAGTGAGTGCCTACAGTCTACACTGGGTTCCACTGGAACAGTGACATAACTTTGTGTAGTCTGCGATCTATGTGGTAAAGTTTCGTTTGGCAGCGTAATTCGAGTGGCGCTGATGCCTGCAGTTACATGGGTTTTGCTGTGATGGCAACCCAACCCTGGGTGTAGCTGCGATCTGTACAGTTTCCATGGCGAAAGTCGAGAGGTGCGAATGCCTATAGTTTTCTTATGGATTTCACCGGGATGACGACGCAATCATCGTGCTAACTGCGACCCATGGAGAGGGTGATGATTTCCATAGCATTCTTGCAAAAAGTTTTCCAAGTATTTTCACTGGGTGTTAAAATGGGTCTACTAAGTACTTATAGATTTTCAGTCCCACGCCTGATCAACGTATGACTGAATTCCTTTCCTGTGAGAACAAGGATGGACTTATTTAAACATCGAGTTATAAAAAGTATTTTTATATAAAGCTAGTTTGGTAATATTATGTAGTTTTTGAAGTGTTTTAAAATTGTATAATAAAAGAGTAAGGAGTTAAAATGTTTAAAAGAATGGTTTAAATAATAATAATAATAAACATCAAAATTAAAATTTTCACTTCACTCCATTTCGAGGACGAAAAGTTCTAAAGGGGGGAGGAATGTAACGACCCAGATTTTTAGCCACCAGATATCGGGAAGATTAATTGATTTCAATTATTGAAATATTAATTCTACAAGTCAAATAGATGAGTTTTTGATATTTAAATATCTGGGATATATATATATATATTGATTAAAAACTATATTAAATATTGAATTATAAATATCTGGATGTGATAAGTTTTATAGAAAAATATATATAAACCCCACCATTTAAATTCAAGATAAAATATCCATAAATGTATATACGTAAATATATACGAGCTTTATGATGTTTAAATATATATATATATATAATTCTAGAAATACATGGTTATGAAAATATAAAATATGGAAATAAACATATGTAAATATGTATAAACGCAAAGATGATAAAATAAATATGATAGTGTATATGTATGCAAATATAATTATGGGAAAAAATATAGTGTACATGAACTTACATATAAATATATATAGGTTAGAGTTTTATGATGGTAAACATATGTAAATAAGTGTGTTTGTACTAATGCCACATAAAATGGTAAATAGGAAGAGTAAAAATGTATCCTTGCATATGTAAGCCTATTTACATAAAGATATATATAAGTGTTAGGGTGGAATAGTATATAGAAAATACATGCATATATATATGCACATATGAAAGAATATGTAAACACCTTAGGGAACATAACATTAAATACATATCCTCTCAAGCATACAAAACATTTTATCAATGTCAATACATTTAAACAAGTCATATGAAATCAAATCAGTTCTGCATATATTCAAAAAAAACAAAACAAAAAGGAGTTTCAGCCTTATCTAAACTGTCCCCTCCCTATATATATATATATAGATATATATATTACCTACACGCATACTATCTAACACTTAAAGAGATAAAAAAGAAATGGGAGAGCTGCCCATTAACTTAAGAAAAATCTAACACAATTCAAGTTTCGAGAGGATCAAACAGAAAGCAAGCAGCATATTTCTTTTTTAAAACCATGCTCTGTTCAAAGGAAAAACAGTGCGTAAAACTTTTAAAACCAAAATCTTTTTATTGGTCTATGAATATGCTTGAAAGAAATAATAGTATTTGACAAGTTTTCATGCATAGAAATGGATGTGTGTGTGTATATATGTATATGGATGTATATATCAAGCCTGTACAACATCTTGTCTGCTCTGTTTAGTTTGATTTCTGTCATGCTTGGCTTTTTAAAAATCCATATCTCTTCTTTAAAACTGTTATAGGATATGATGTTAACAAGTAAGCTGTTTATTTTTGATTCAACTTTGTATAAAAATTAGTTTTATTAAATATTATAAAGTGTAGAAAAATAAAAATGCATAGGACAGTAGGTAACCCAATATTTCAAGGAATTCGAACATATTAATTTTTGTTTTCACTTATATGAAGGGGATCGGCATTGGAAATAATGAATTTTAGTGGTATTTTCATGATTTTCAATTATGTATATAGTGGGATATAGGGTGATGAACGCAATCTGGACTTTGACCAAATTACGGCATACCAGTCGTCATTGAAGGTCGGGGTTTTGGTCAGAGGAAGCTAGGTGGTAGGGGATCTCGAGAAAAATGGCGAAGGATTTTTCTGATCGGCGTGGTGTTTGGACGGAGGGGAAGTAGGGTTTAGGGACGAAATTTGGTCAAGGTTGGTTTTCTAATGACCGCGGCGTTATGGTGGGGACGTAAGGGTGCGGTGAAGGGGGAAAAGTTAGAGAGGAGAGAAACGAAGCTTCTGGCGAAGCAGCTTGGGTTCCGGTGGTCAGAGGCGTTGGTACGAGGTAGGGAAGTTGATCGGGTTGTTATCTGGGAAGGGATTTGCTGTCGAGATTTCGAAATGAAGGTTGCGTGGGAAAACCGGGTAGCCGGAGAAGTCGAGGGAGTCGGGGTCGACTTGGGGGAGAAGTCGGAGATGGTCGGCGAAGCTTCATCGAGGTGTGCACGTGCACGTCAGAGTTCGTGCAGGAGCAAAGAAGAAGGAAGGAAAAGGGAAGTAGCAGGAAATAAAATGAGAAGGAAGGAGGGATAAAGAAGATGGGCCGGAGTTCGGGCCAGGAAAGTAAATAGGAAAATAAAAAATAGTAAAAGTAAAAAGAAGCAGAAAGAGAAAAAAAGGTAAACTAAAAAGAAAAAAAGAAAAAGAAAAAGGAAATGAAAATAAAAAGATAAGTAAAAAGAAAAGAAAGGAAAATAAAAAGTAAGAGGAAAGATAAGGAAAAGAAATATAAAAGGGAAGAAAGAAAAGAAGGGATGGAATTTATACATATATATTTATAAGAAATTTATATTCTCTTTCTTTAACTAAAAATCTATTTCCATTTAAAATCCGTAAATTAAAATGAAAGGATATTTTATAGTTAAATGGCAATTAATTATATTATTATTATTTGTCTTAAACTTATGGATAATTAATAGTATTTTATAATTTATTTATTAGTTAATAAATTGTTTAAATTGTAATTAATTCAGATAAAAATATGAATAAGGTTGGCTAAGTAAAGTTAATAAAATCCAAATGTGTGATTTGTATGATATTTGTTATCAATCGTAAAATTGGTAACAATCTATATCTTGCCTTAACCCTATTGGAGGGTTAATTCAATTATTCATGTCTGTACCATTAAGTGGTCAGACAAGTTAAATAGCAGATTAAAATGATGATACGGTTATTTGAATAAAGACCTGTAATAAATCCCCATATTTAAATAGTGTCACCCAAAATAATGAATTGTTTATTTTAAACAATTTACCCTTTTAAATTTATCACTTGGATTCGAAGAGGCCAGGGTCGGATATTAGTGATATCCGGAACCACTTCAATTTAGTAAGCACTACAAATCTTTACGGGCTTGATTGTAGAGTCTAATGGGTTGGAATTGAATTAATTGAGTAAATCTGACTATTTTAAATAAGTAACAGTACTTAGATATTATTATAATATCAATGGATTTCCACAACAGTGTTTTGGTTATAATCAGATAAAACTCATCGTGTTTTACGAGTTACCTTATTTTTTTGAAGAACTTTGTAACATAAGTATTTCAAAATAAAGTGTGTTTACTCATGTTGGTTTCCAGCCTGACTCGGGTGTTACTTTATTGTAATGCTCGGGTCAGACCGAGTATTACAGATTTTCAGGTTAGGACGCTTTGAAGCTCCAGAGACGAGCCGGACGGCTAAAAAGTATTTCATATATTTAACCATATTCCGCTGTATATTGTAGGCTGTATAGACAGCAGTTGAGGACAAGTTATTATAACTGTCCAGATTTGTTGTACTCTGATATCTTATATGTATATTGATAGTTACAGCTTTTCTTTGTATAAAATGATGTTATTGTATATTTTATTTTGTTACGCTACGATTGTGAGATTCTGTTCTATTGTCTTCTGTCTTATTCTATCTCTTTTTCTTAAAACCTTAACAGCCTGGTATTTCTGGCACTCGATTGCTCGGCACTCTATACTGTGGACGTACTAGTGTCGATTTTCGGGGGTCGAAAATCGCCCGGTTGTTACACAAAGCTCGTCTATAATTCCATTACTTTAATTTATAAAATATCAAATTTATAAATCTTATACATAAACCGTTTATAGTAAGTTCAAAATCTCAATTTAACTTGTTTTACTAAATAGTTAACTTCATATTTCAAAAATCATATTCTGATTCCATTTGAATAACTTCTTGTTTTAATAATTTACAAACCATTATTAGAACTTATATAACTTCAAAAATTATTTAAACATTCTTTTTGAATCGAAATCATTATTTTAGTATTTTAGAATTCCAAAAATAAGCCCAATGTCATTGTTGCACTAAATAAGGGGATTCACATCAATCATGGCATCCAAACATCATATATCACATGATGACAACATATATAACAACATCTGTAAATAAAAATCAACAGTGGTGAGAAATCCAAGTGGATCCCTCAAGCCTGTCACCTGCAACAAATATACATATAAGAAAATATGTACAATGTCTGCTTCGAGGTAGACGCGCGTACAAAGGGTCATCCGCTCATACACGAGAACGTATAGGGTCTCATCCGCTAAAATATGCAGAAATATATCCAAATACCAATATATATATATATATATATATATAATATACATCCAAACAACCATCACAACATATAATACAATTTATTCTCACTTATATAAAAATATAAACGATTCAGAAAGAGTGAGTTGTACTCACTTTGATTCCAATAGACGTTGCAGCGTTTTATTTCGAATAAAATTAAACGAGCATTTAATTTTACCCAAAATTCCTAGCAACTCCAAATCAATCCAATCCAGCTCTAAAATATAGTGCTCGTCAATACGAACCCAATGCCGCTTGTTTTGTCCAATTTCGACCTCGTATAAAGAAGATATACATTTTTAAAGATTCGAATACAATTTATATAGATAAATTTTCTTTATTTATTTATTTTAAACCTTAAAATAAAATCTGGCCGTTGATTTCGAAATAGAGAATCTAGTCGCTCCCTTTTTCTTTCCTTCTTTCTTCGTTCGTGCTCGTTTAGAAAACCCATCGCCACCCATTTAAATTTGATTGTCGCGCCTCCATACGACGACTAGGCAACGATCAAACGACGCCACTACGAAGCCCATAGCGCCTTGCACCATCGCCCAAGATCCGGTTAAGCTCGGCCCCACCTTTGCTTGGAAAAGCGTGCACGAACTCAAGACGTACGCGGCCATTTTCTGGCTTCCTCGGTGAACTAAAAACGATCACGACCACTGATATTATAGAGCTCGACGAGCTCTTTGATTTTGTAGTTGAGAGTTTTTCACGGAAGTTAATGGATTTGGAGAAATCGAGGGAGAAAGCTTGCGAAATTCTGGCCATGGAAATGTAAGTGGCGGCTAGGGTTAAAGAGAGAGGGTTTGCAAATAGAAAATCTTGTGGCATTATATAGAAAATTTTCGTGCACTATTCATCCGAAAATATTTCGAACTCCAAACGAAGCGTGCCGCCAGGCGTTTATAATGTTTTACCCCTATTCCGAACACAATGGAATATATATCGGGATCCAATTCCATCGTATTTGGAAGATAGGTTTTCAAATCAAATTATTTTAATTAAAAATTACTTAAATAAATTTCTACGCGTTTCAGCTTCGCACGACCAAACCGTAAATCTGATTGACATGAAATTTGAAATCCTATAATAACTCATTATTACGGATCTAATGAAACTAGTTTCGTCGAAATCTGAGACAGTGTCAAAATGACTATTTTTTACACGTTAATTAAAATATAAATTTTTTAATTTCTATAAATTAACTTTTAATTCAATTTCAAAACTTCCCTAACTCTATTCTAATTCAAATAGAATTTAATTCAACTCTATAAATCATTTTCATTCACATTAAATTCAAATTCCAATTATTTCTACAATTTCAAATATTAAATTAAACAATTTAATTATCCAAATAAATCATTATATTCGAGATATAAGTTATTCAGCTTATAAAATCAACTTGTGAATATTTAAAATCAATTAAATATCCCAATTTCGAATGACTGGAATTCTAGGTCGTTACAACATGGGCTTATCAGAAACACCAAAGGATTTCTGTAATACCGATTTAGATCGAAGGGCGAACACAGAAATCGACGGATTAGGTTTTGGTCGAAAGGGGGGTCACAGCGACAATCGATATGAGTATTTTGAATGAACACTATCTAAATTATCCAAAATACTGAAATATAAAGCTTTGAATACATATCAGCGAACAAGACATTCAACATCAGTATTTTGAACTGGATAGGAACGGAGAAAGTTTGGTGTCAAGTGAAGGTGTTTTTGTGCTACGAAAGGAATTATTATTTGTATGTAATGTATTTTTAATTCTTTTTAATTGTTTTAATTATATTTGAGTTAATTTTAATAATGATATTAGATTATAATTACGTATAAAATGCAAAGAAAAAATCGTGCATTGCAAAGAAAAATAACATTATATTTCATTAATAAAAGATACATATAAAAGTACACCGTCACATTTATTTCGATCTAAATTGCTGGACAAAATAATTTACCATTCTTCTAACTTCATTATCCTTGTGCGACATCGAACAAATCATATATTATTTTGGTTAGTCCACAAATAAAATTGCAAGCTCCCACTCATCATAACATTGAGCACATCAGAACTCAAATCGTCGTCTCTCATAGTAGATGGTCTCACTTTTCATGCTCGACATGATGCAGCGGCATCGAGTGTTTGATTGGGAGTGGTGGTGGGACTAGAAAGCAGCTCATTCGATATTCCATTAAGAATACTAGAGTAGCTTAATGACAAAGTGGGTTGGAGGTGATGGAGGAAAGTTATAAACGCACTTGTCTTTCTTTATTACACCATCTTACATCTAATCCAAATGTCCGAATTTTGGGGGAGAATGATTTTTGAATTGGCGAAATCATGAAGCAGTTATCCACCACCATTCATCATCTCCTTGAATGCAATCTTGCTCAACTGACCAAACATCCTCTGGTTTTTGTAGTAGATCGTTCCATAGCAACCAAGTACGTTTCATATTATCCCATGTGTTTTTCGTATGGTAGCCGATGAAAGTAGTTCTTAATCGCTAGTTGAACTCATTCACGACATCTTCGTACCAACTGCAAACTCGTCTAGCGCTAGTAACTGTTAATGATGAGCAGATATCCATGAGACCAAAGTTGATTAGCATTCTAATCAACAACAGCTCTAACAAAGGATTCAGTGGAGAAGGTCTATATT
Organism: Allium fistulosum; assembly: GCA_030737815.1. Taxonomy (NCBI): domain Eukaryota; kingdom Viridiplantae; phylum Streptophyta; class Magnoliopsida; order Asparagales; family Amaryllidaceae; genus Allium; species Allium fistulosum. Next base: position 337,368,820 of record CM060904.1, on the reverse strand, counting down.
ATAAAATAAAGAAATAAAGAAAAATCACTAAAAATTTACTTTGTATAGAAATGTAAAATAAGCATTGTTGTAAAAAAAATTACCTAGATTTGAGCTTGAAAAACTCTAAAAATGGCTTGAAAAGTTTGGTTTGGGACCGTTGGAGGAAGAAGAGAGTGTGGATTCATATAACTTGGAAAATTGCTCCTCATCTCCTAACCTACCAGATGCTTTGCTTCCTAGAAACTAAAAAAAAATGAAACCATAGAATGAACTTGATCGCTGAATGGGCATGTTTTCTTTTTTAAGTGTCTTTGGAGCAGTCAATCAGATCTAATCAGTATGGAGAGCTTATCCTAAAAACCATGAAACAGGTTAAGCTTTCAGCTTTTGCTCAGTCCTAGATTACATCATCACAGATAACAAGTTTTATGTTAGCATCTCATCCAACTTCATCCATATCCATCAACGATTGGAATTCTATGCACAGTTTAAGCTGGTTATCTTATTTGTATACCAAATTAGGTAAGAGTGGGTCTTATAAGAATCTGATAGACAAGTTATGTACCCGTTAATGAAATCTGTCTTATACCCACGCACCTTTATTAGTTGTAAAAGAAAGCAGAATTTTGACCAAGATTTCGACCAAATACCTCAAGGACGAGTTTAAGGTTCAAGCCCATTAACATGGAAATAAGCCAAGTTTTACAGTTTTAAATATTATAAATTCATGTCCTTTATTGCAATTAAGGGATTTCAATTTTCTCTAATCTAGCATGTATATACATTTTGAGCTTTAAAACATTTATAAGATAACAAATTATTTCTAAGAGAGAAAGCGAATTTTGAGAAAAGGACCCTTCTTATGTGTGGATAGATAGTGATTCGTAAATTATTGGATGCTCGATGTGTGTCTTGAATCTATGACTCTAATTTTCTATTCATTGGATCTTTGATAAGGGCAATGGAGCAGTTGAAATTTTCTACCTTAGTGATGACATGGAATGCTTTGATAGTGAAATGTGTCATCTAAAAATTATTTCTCTAAAAAGTTTTAAATTTTTTGAAGGCCCAACCGATATGACTGAGGGGACCAACAGGTTTGTGACATGTGAAAGAATGTACTATAGCTAAAGGCAACATTTCTAACAGCTGAAGTTTATATCTTTAATATCTCAAAGTTATATCTCTAATAGCTAATAATTATGTCTCCGATAGCCAAAAACTATATCTCCAATAGTTAAAAGTCAATCCTCGATATGATGACCTAGAATTTTATCATTTTAATTTGAGAATATTTAATTTAATTTAAATATTCAGTTAATGTTTTTTATTAATTTAATAATCCTCTTTGAATTTATAATTGACAATGGAAAATTTATTTTAAATTATGTTTACATAAATAGATAGTTTGACGGAAAAACTGAAAATGTGACCGAAACACACTTTTTGAATTTTCATTTTTTATCGAACAAGTTATTAGAAGTTGTAATATCTTTGATTTTTGTTTTAAACAACATTTAAATGTTAACACATTTTATTTTAGGAATAATATAATAATTGTAAAAATGAAAAATATATTTAAATTTGAAAACATGAAAAGATGTGAAATGGATTTGAAACCTTAAGTGTGAAAGTGAACAAAAGTACTTGAACCATGCTAATCCTCCATATTCTCATAAGAGTGACATTTTGGTGGCTTATGAAATGATGGCAAAGTTGAAAAGTGAATTAAGAGGGGTATTATAATAATTTGCTTTGCATTTTATAAAAATGAACATTTACCTTATTTTTCCATTCTTTCATTTCATATTTCTCCTCCTTAACTTCATCTTCTTTTTCTCTACTTTTATAAGTTTTTAAAATAAAAATTGTATCATTTAGTTCAAAATCCGTATTTCACGTAAGATCAAGACTTTGTAACTACTCAAAGGTTTAGAGCTAAAAGCATTTCAAAAGTATAGGAGAAGCGAGTTATTCAAAAACCCTTGTTTAATATTTCATGAAATAAATACTTGGTAAATCTAAGAGTTAGCTTGGTTGTAATTTGTATTTGATTTCCATGCTTCAGTAATCATCTTAAAATTCATGTTTTTATTTATATTCGGTTAGAATGGAGAAAAACATGCCTGTTGTTAACACAAACACCACATAATCAAGTTACTGCATACATCCTTACCTTCTCTGTTCTTTGAAAATCACGTAGTAACCCTTCCATTTTTGGATTTCGAAAATCAGTAGCACCCAAACCATTGAGAATTAGTTTGTACGACTAACTCAAAAGTTGTTCATCATTGAGTCTGGTTTTTTTAAAATAGTTTCAGGGCTTTTCGTCGAGTAGGTTGGGAGAAAACTGTAAATTACAGTAAGTGGTCTACTTTTATCGGTTTTTCGTCGATCACGAATCAACGAACGACCTTTGTAATCATGTTCGTATCCGAGAATCGTGATTTTTAGAGCAAGTCGCAGGATTTTAGGGCGTTGGATGGTTTTGTGGTCGAGAGATGATCAGATTTGGTTCAAAAATCAAATTCCGGCGACTAGGTGATTTGGGGCGGAGCGAGTGGAGCTGGAGCGACCTTAGGTGGTGGCGGAGCTTTGGTGTTGGTCGCAGGCGTTGCGGTGGCTGACGGCGGCGACAATAGCTCATTCTAGAGTTTTAGGCGCGGTTAGCACTACACCAAAAGTATTTTTGGTGGGGCATAAAAAACGCTACCATAACTTACGGTAGTGTTTTAGAGAACACCGCTAAAACTATGAAGTTGATACTATGTAGATGCGTAAAGTGATACAATGCATTGTTATTTTTATGTTAGTTTTCAACTGATACTATGTGTAATATTTTGTTATTATTGATTTTTTAATAGAATCAAAAATAATAACTATGAAGTTGATACTATGTAGATGCGTAAAGTGATACAATGCAGTGTTGAAAATGATACCAAGTATCATAGTGTACTATAATTGATACCATGCAGAGGGAAAGTAGATACTATACAGAGCCAAAACTAATACATTGTAAAGACTAGAATGATGCCAAGTATTGAAACTGACACCGTGTATAGACAAAAATGATACCAAGTATTAAAACTGATACTATATGTTGCTAGAAATTGATATCATGCAAAAGCAAAAAATGATAGTAAAATAAATAGAGTGCTAAAATAGATTCTAAGTAGAAAATAAATTTTTATTGATTAATATAGACAAGATAGAGTTTTAACATACCCGACCTTCTTTTACATCATCTAAAACTGCTTAACCACTATGGATTTTAGCTTGTGCAATTCTCATTTTACAAATCTAGGGAAAGTTTCATTATGTTGTTGTCTTAGTCTAATGAGCTGCATCTTTTCACAAATGCAATACTGCAAATATTAAAAAAAAAGGTTAGATATGATTATTAAAAATAATATTTATTTCATATATTAATATTTTGAATAATATATCTTACCAATGGAAGCATGGAGCATCCGGACATATTTCTTGGCTTGTGGATAATTTTTTTAACAAATTTACTGAAATTTTTCTCTATTATTTGTGGCCAAGAAATTGTGTGCAATGTTTCGAAATTGATTACGAAGGGTAGAATTCTTAATTTTTGTTGGTTATTGGAGAAGAAAAATGTTACTAGAATTTCCATTACTATCAACAGTGGCGAATCTTCATCATTTTGTTTTTTATTCTTTCCTATCTCATGTTTTATTTTTCTTTCAACCATATTTCTCGTAGAAAGCGCAATTTTCAAAATTTCTTCTGGCAAATTATTTGTACTCCGTTAGAATAGTTTTACTTGTCATTTTTGTCATTGGTTCTATGTTTCTTCCTTCCAATGGTAGAGCAAAACGCAAGCTTATATCAGCGGTAGTTACTTTCATTTTGTCTTGTCCAAATATGAAAGTATAATTTTCAGTCGAATAGCAGCTGTACAATGCACCCAAATCGTGTTAATGTTTTTTGCATACTTCATTGTCATTTTTTCTTCATAGAAGACATTGAATAAGTTATAAAACTGGGTCTTTTTCAGGATGTCTATTTGTTTTTTGGCCAGCCCATTCTTTTCTTTAACCAGTTTATGATCTTGAAAATTGCTTGCAACCCACATCTGTATGCAGTGTAAGGCTTTATATCTTCACTTTTTGCTATTTCCTCACATGTTTTTTGCTCTAATCCTTCAGGTATCATTTTCATACTTGTAGGACATGGGTTGACAAAATCATCGTAATCCTACTATATGAAAAAGTGGCATTAAGTCGACAGTGAAACATAACAATATAAGACATGCCAACTGCAATGAAACAACTTCATACAAACATATAAGGGTATCTATGACGACCCACGTTTCAGAAGGTTTAAATCGACAATAATCCACATATGTCTGACTTAAATAATTCGAAACGCAGATAATCAATGGGGTTAAATAAGAAAAATAAGAAGAGAAGAAGAAAACAACCACAGTATCTCACAGGAGAAATGATAAAATATAATAATCAAATAAACAATTCATGAAGCTATTTTTATACATTTGATTATAACCTTTACACATTTATCAGAGTTATATATATATCAGGGATAAATAATCAATACAGTAGAATAGCATGATGCAGGGGATAATAATAATAGCAATATACCAAAATCCTCGTCTTCGTCCTCTAAAGAATAATCTTCAATACGCTGAAAAACTCAGGACTGACCCGAGCGTAATGGAAAGGTAAAACACTCGAGTCAGGACTAAAATACTCTTATGTAAGTCAAATCAATATCACGAAATATGAGTGCAATAACTTTAGAGATGTTACGGGATTTTCCATCTCCTAAGGATCCGTCAAACTATCTATATATAATAGTATACGCTATAATAGATAATGTCTATCAGTAAAATAAATATCAAAATAGTGTGAAGGCTTTACATTGATCTACCTTAACACATTTGTACAGTTCTAAACCAAAGTCGTAATGGGCTCGTATAGGGATAAATATGACAAGGCACGTGAGGCAATGCCCAAGGTAGGATTCTACTAGTTTACCCTTTCTGGCTGGTCGTAACCCATCTGTGGCCGACCGCGACTATCAATCCAAACAAAAGGTGCACCCATCGAGTCAAAAATCACAATAGTAATACGAGTGATCAACGTCGCTAGAGGTAGCTAACCTCATTGGCCAGACATAGGCTCCCGTTTTAGTCATTTTAATTATGACACAAGTGTGAAGACTATCCATCATCATTCTCTTACTTCATTCCAGTAAACGTCGCCAATTCAATCACTACATTCTAGATATCATCCACCGCGTACACAATTGTCAAAGTAGTTCCAATATTGACAGAGAGTATGTCAATAAGAGGCCCCAGACTCTTTAACAACCAAACATCGTTTTACACACCAGTTGGCGCTTTTATATTTCGAAAACAATTCGAACTTTACATCAAAATATCATATTCGCTTCAAAATCAAATCCAATTCGAAATCATCATATTCGTTTCAAAAATCGTAATTTACTTCAAAAGTCAATTCAGTTCGATATATCGATTTCACTTCAAAAATTGATTCGAATTTCAATTTTGATTATAACTTCACTCTAACCCAATTCGCATTTAAATCTAAGATTTAAATATAAACATTCCACCCTTTCGACCAATTTGAATTTTTAGAAAATAATTTAAATAGTTTTAAAATATTTAATAGTTAATATAATATAATAGAAAATAATTTGAGTAATAAAAAAATGGTTTGTATAGTAACATAGTTTGGAAAATCAAAATAATTTGAATATTCAAAGAGTATAGATTTTAAACCGTTTATACTAAAAATATTCATTTAAAAATAGTTTCAAGGTCAAACTGGTACACTTTCCAAATTCTCCAATTCAAATCAGTTCCAATTTCCATTTCGATTTTAATCGATTCAATTCCAAATTCAAGTCAAATTTTACTTCGATTCCAAATTTATTCCAATTCTAATTCCAGATTAATTTCAATTCCAAATTAATTTAAATTCCAATTTCAAATTAATTTCAACTCAAATTCCAAATTTAAACCATTTCGATTTATCAATTCCGAGTTCGATTTCCAAAATATCGATTCAAAACACTTAAATCATATTTTCCTTCAATATCCAATATATAAAAAATCCAAACCTTCAAATATTATTAAATTCTGAGCTCAATTTCGAAATATCATTTTATATCACTTTTACTTAGCAATATCTAAAGTTCGAATAAAAGTTCAATATTTTAAAACAAACCAATTTCTGAAATTCACATCATATTCTGATTATAACTTAAAAATCTCAACTTCGATTAATTAAACAATTCCTGTTTCAAATTTAAATTTCAACATTCCGAGCTCATATTCGAAAATAATTCGATTTCCATTAATTCAATTTTTTATTTTTTTATTTAAATCAAATCATTTAAATAATTTCAAATCAAAATTTTAAAATCATTTAATTTAACCAACCCGGTGTCCGTATATAATTCTCTATCCTATGGCCAAGTGAATCAATTATTTCAATTTAATTCAGGGATGGATATATATCATTTCAATCTAAAATAAATGCCATAGGTATATATCATTTCAACCTATTTCTTAATTTATTCGAAATAATTCAATTTACAGTTCTATACACTATAAACAACATACAGGGTGATAACAGGATATACTAAACTTAAGTAAACATACAAACATCTAAAATATCAATCAAATTTCATCCATCACCATCCATCATTCAAACAGTCAATAATCACAAAAAAATCAACCAATTATCGATAAATTGGAGATTTTACTAGCAGTTAAATTCTAATTCAATTTTAACTATCAATTTAAATTCTATCAATAAATTCAGATGTCAGTTAAATTTATCCAACAACCATCAATAAATTTAACTTGCTTCACGATATAAATTTTACTAACATAAAAATATAATAGTCAAACGTGATCGTAAAAACACTCACCTTTTATTTGAAACTGAAAATTATTTCAGTTCCAAATAAAAGCCCACTTCCACTCCAAGTCGAAGACGACTTCGATGCGATCACAGTGCAATTTTTCCAGCCCGAATCAGACCTTGTACAAGCACAACATGAATTTATTAATACACAAATATAACTTCAACGTAATTAACAAGATAATTAAATCAATCCTTGGCTTAACCTTCTTCATCAGATGAGGTCCACAATCGAAATTGATGAAGCTCAACGTCTACAACCCTCATTGACCGCCACTACCAGGCTCAACCCATGACCACCCTTCAGATCGCGATTTCATCAATCCCTTTTTTTCTAAAGGAAACGATCGACGTCGCCAATTCCCCAACGCGCCGCCCAAGCCCACCACTCGCGCGCCGCTGCCTAGCATGCGGCCTAGATCCAACGTGAAACCCTAACCACTGCTTGCACTCGACCACGCTCCTCCGCGCCCCAGATCCTTCGCGACCACTGTTCGTTTGCCCCCGACTACGCGAGTGCCATTTGCTTCAATCGAGGTTCCTCGATTTGTTTTTTTTATCAAGCGGTTTTTTCCTTTTTCCTTTTTTGAAAACGATCTGTGGTTGATTCGAATAAAAGGGGAAAAGAAAGAGATAAGGTACGGTCGGCTATGAACACGTTGGAAATAAAAGTAATTATATCTTATTATTGAAATTAGAAAATATCTAGCTTAAGAGTCCGAATTTTTTCAAGCTCTAAACGAAGCGTGCCGTCTGGCATTTATAATGTTTTACCCCCATTTCGAACACAATGGAACTAGTTTCGGAAGCCAATTCGATTGTATGTGGAAGATAGCCTTTTAAAGTCAGTCTATTTTATCGAATTCCTTAAATTGATTTCTACGTGTTTCAAGCTCGCACGGTCAAACGACAAGTCCGATTGCTACAAAACTTGAAATTCGATAATAATTCACTATTATAAATCCGATGAAACTAGTTTTGTCGAAATCCGAGACAGTGGCCAAAATGACTATTTTTAACGTAAATTAAAATACGAAAATTTCAATTTCTAATTATTCACTTTTAGATTCAATTTTAAAAGTAAACAATCTTCATTCGTATTTAAATAAAATTTAAATCAATTTCCGATACCATTTTCATTCACAATAATTCAAGATTCCATTATTTAAATAATTTCTAATATTAAATTTAAACAATTTAATTATACAATAAATCAATATTGATAATCATTAACTTTTTATTTCTACCCATATTTATCCAATAATTACATTAAATTTAATAACTTACAATAGTCAAAAGTACGGCCGTTACAGTATCATTTTTGCACTATAGCGGTATTAGTTTTTATACAAAATACAGTGAAAACAATTTATAAAAGTATAAAGTACAAACTCCAAACAAACATATCAGTGCTATCATTTTTGTAGTATCATTTTTGCTACAAATTACAGGGAAAATCATTTATAAAATTAGAAAGGCGTCAACTCTAGTCAAAACAGCCATTGGGTATCATTTTTGTTAAATATAATTATCAGTGTTCATAAAAATGACATTGAAAATAATTTTAAAATTCCAAACTAATAACTTCAAGCATACAAACTGTAGGTATCTTTCTTGGTTTATAATGATATCACTTTTTAAATAATGTATAGTGAAAACAATTTATAAACGTAGAAAGTACAAGCTTCAAAATAAACATATTACTGCTAGCATCATTTTTGCAAGGTACTGGTATCATTTTTGTCACAAATTACATTTAAAATCATTTATAAAATTAGAAAAAAATCCGCTCTACTTAAAACAGCTAGTGGGTATCATTTTTATTGAATACTAATATTAGTTTTCATAAAACTGACAGTGGAAACAATTTTTAGGATTGCAAATCATTAACGTCAAACATACAGATTTTAGGTATCATATTTTATTTACAATGGTATTAGTTTTTAAATAAAATAAAGTGAAGACAATTTATAAAAGTACAAACTACAAGCTTCAAACAAAAACATCATTGGTATCATTTTAGCAAGGTATTGGTATCATTTTTTCTACAAATTACATGAAAAATCGTCTATAAAATTACAAAAAGACTCAAAATGGCTAGTGGGTATCATTTTTGTTCAATACTGGTATCAGTTTTCATAAAAAATGACAGTAGAGATAATTTTAAAACTTCTAATTATTAACCTCAAACATACAAAATTTAGGTATCATTTTTGATTTATAATTTTACCAGTTTTTAAACAAAATACATCGAAAACAATTTATAAAAGTATAAAGTATAAAATTCAAACAAACATATTACTGGTATCAATTTTGCAAGATACTAGTATCATTTTGCTACAAATTACATTTAAAATCATTATTAATTTTACAGAATTTATTTCTCTCTTCAGATGCTTCAACATTAACTTTTTTCCCTTTTGTTTTCTTACTTTTTCCTATTTAAAAAATGTGGTACTATAAGCATATATGTGTAATAATAGTATGATACTGTTAGTATCAGTTTATAAAGCTATCATTTACCCGTTGAACCGTCTCTTTAGTTTTAGCTTGATTTTCCTTTTTCATTTTTTTCTTTGTTTTTCTTTCTTTATTTTTTTAGTTATTCTTCGTTTTCTTTCTCAAAAGCTGTTTGTTATTGCATATTTTCTTCAATGTTCCGTCAAAAAACTTTAATGATATTACAATACGACTACATTAATATTGCTGTACTTTATAGTATCAGTTACCTTCTTCTATGTATTTTCTTATTTTGATTAAATTTCATCTTTTGTTTGTTTTTCATGACTTCTCTTTGTTCTTTTTTCTAGTCTCTGTTGTTCTTCTTGTTCAACTGGCCAATTTTGTAGTTTTAGCTTACTAGATTTTACCGTCGTTGCTTACGTTTTGGATCATTTTAGCTAGGGTTTGTGTTTCTCGAGTTGATTAATGTTGTTGAATTTCCACTTGAGCTAGGTTTTCATTTTCTATAGCTGCGCATTGCTGTTGAATTTTAGGCGGAGGTACATTTTCGATTTCGCGAATTTGCGATTATTGTTAAATTTCTTGTTGTTGTTTATCGTTCATTGATGTTTACAGTTGTGTTGGAGATGATTTGCTTTTGGTTTCAGGTGTCATGGCTAGGGTGATTTTAAGTTTTAAGATTAAATAGGAAGAAGAGTTTGAGAAGACGATCAAGTAGAATGAAACAGAAAGACAAGGCAGATGGAAGGTTTAAGTGACGAATGGGCTTCGGGTCTGTCCTAAACAGAAAAAAAATAAAGCGCATGTCCTTCTGCCTAATTCTTAAATGTAATTTGTCCTTAAAAAAATTTCCCCTAAAATTAATATCTACGCGGTTCATTCGACTCTTACAAAATCGGGTGTTGATTTAAGAATCTAAGAAGAGATTTCCAAATCAAAGTGTCATTGTTTGGCCAGATCTGTAAGGTATGGCTTAAAATTCATTTTTTTTCTTAGATGTAACATATTTATCACAATTTTATATGTACATATTATTACCTCATTTTGATTTAGAATTAGTAATGCAATTTAGAACAACATATTTAATGATATGATCTATTTTAACTTGGTAAATTAAAACCAAAAATTTATATATGCATAAAACCATGTTTTAATATTACTATAATAATATTTTAAGCATATCATGCAATTTAATGATTTAAATGTTTGTACTTGATTTCTAATCAATCATAAATATAGAGTTTGTTGATATTTTGTTCGATTGGATGTATGCAATTTTGGTTTTATAATAATTTTGATTGTTTAATTTATTTATATTTTCGGCGAAATTTTATTACATACATACATATGCAAATACATAAGAAAAGTTTAATGTAACATAGATGTATGTTTTGATTCAATTGTAAACTGTTTTGGCTTAATCATTATCTGTGTCTGTGCGCGCGCGCCTATGTATGTGTAATTATTTATATTTTATATCATTAAAGTACATGTGCATGTGTGTGTTTGTGTGTATACATACACACATACACAAAAAATAGACATAAATCTCAATATCTACATATGTATATATTAAACATGTTATTGTTGTTGCTCTTGTCATATAAATGTATGTATTACTATCACATATCATTCCGTAGGAAAGTTAAATGTAGTATCGGTTGAATATTTGCAAAAGAGGAAGGTGGAATCAATTAATGGATGCCATATTTATCTCTTTCCTTCTAGATCTTGATATAGTTACATCCAGATCTAATTTCATATTTGTTACCATCTTTAAACACTAAACAATTATATTCACTGTATGTTTCACATGTATGTCACACCATTTAATATATGAATACATTTGATATGTTCATACTTGTTCAAATACCATACTTAGTTAACACAGGTTTAATTATTTATGAATAAGACAATCTTAATAAAATATGATTTTATTAGAAACAACTAGATTGGATCTACTATTAAACATTAGATTTCATAGGTCCACTAAGATCCAATTAGGAACTTTTTTTAATCTACCAATTTTCCCTGCCGCGAAATAGACTGGGTTCCTTCAGTGCATGTTTTCTCTTCGTCATCACTATATCAATTGGATATCTAGAGATTGGTCAATGACCAAAATTCTAATAACATTTGCAGTTAATTTCGAAGTCCAACATTAAAGTCTATGTTTAATTTGATAACATTTATCGATTAACCAATTTGCTTTGACTTTGTGACTTCCAATCGACTAATAATTATGGTGATATTAACCTTATATTCAAAGAAAGCAAATCCTCTATTGAATAGCGTTTGACTTCAAATGGTTCATCTTATACCCAACTATGGTCTTAACACTATCATCGTTGTTGTATATGTGACCATAACCAAAGTATAGTTTAGATACTTAAGATTCATGATATTCTCAAGCCAAAATAGCACTGCACATCTCCATGTGATATCCTCTTTTAGACTTTTAGACTACAGAAGACTCTCTATGAGTCATTCTGTAATTGTTCGAAATAACTATATGTATGTAACTCTTTAGTGCCCCAATGGTCATGAGTAATTCATTGTCCATTATATTGCAAACATTATATATACCAGTCTCAACGGATATATCGATATCTCATTCTCGATATGTCTTGACTAGGAACATTTAAGGACAAGTATTTATTCACTCGATTCAACAATATTATTATGAATACATTCATAACTGCAATCGGTTAGATATTTTTCTTAAGAATTTTCTACTTTTATACATTTAACGCATTTAAAACATCACATATTGACAATATATACAATAAAAAATAAAATAAAAATCTTCCTTTATTTTGAAAGATTCATTATAAAAATTGAGTTATATAATCAATTTACATAATTACTCCTAATACATATTCTTAATTCTGTCAACTATTCCATGTGTTTGACACCTTTTTGCCTCGTACTTTCGATTGCCATAAATCCGTGTTTTTGGGTAGCTTTAGATTCATATTTTCGATAGCTATAAATCAGTGTCTTCGGTAGCTTTAAACTTAATCTTTCGATAGTTATAATTTCACATTTCAATAGCTTTAAACTCATTCTTTCCATAGCTACAAATTGATGCTGATAGCTTTAAACTCATTATTTAGTCAATTATACATCAATGCTTCCAATAATGCATTACCTCGTATTCTTGATACCACTTTACTTCATTTTCTGATAGTCAAAACCATGTTTTTGATAGCACATTATTGGGATTCTTTTGTGTAACAACAAACATGGATGAATCTACAAGTTTCAAGATCGATCTATTCATGGATTTGTTTTTGATTGGAGGAATTAGATGAAGAAGCCATTTGATTAATGTATGAAGTCAAAATTTTTGGATGTATTTAAATTGTGGCTCGATCAATATTGAATAGTGGAAAAATGTTATGTCTAGCGTATTGGATATGCGTCAAACCAAATGTTTACAACATATTCAATTGCTGGAATTTTAAGAGATGAAACACTCATGATAAATTGGTTGGTGTAAGTTTTAAATCCGGTGTATCTATTTAGAAAACGTCAACAGCTTTTTCCTTAATCGATTGTGCGTATTAGACTGCACCATGAGTTCCCACCCCCTTAACTAGTTCCAATTAAAAAGAAAGCTTCCTAAAAGGCAGTTAATATTTATCATGTATTAACATTCTGCTTGGCCCTATGCAGTTTGTCCAGCAGCCTGCAATTCACCTAAAAGGCATCTCGTTTTCTCAAGCAATGCTACAGTACCGTGACGTATATGTAGTTTGAAGAATCTTTATTTGCACGTCTATGCTTTTTATTTCTCTTTATCTACATCGACCTCATTATTCGTATCCAATGTGTAAGTTTATCAGCAATAAAATTGTAAGAATATAGTATCGATGGTTAAAATTAAATCTGTTTCTATAAAGTGAATTTTTTTAGCTAAAAATAAATGCAAGATTTCAAACTAATATGGCTGTAGAGGTAATTAACTTTTCACTCTATATTTCTACTTTTTAAGCAGTGTTAGCAAACTGTTTAACCACCACCACATGATCGTTTCTTCATTTAATATTCTCCCCTCTCATTTTCAATTTTTAAATTGTTTTCCTTTCATAAAATAGTCCTCTCATGTTCTTCTTCCTGTTGGTGTCCTTGTCTTGCTCCTTTATATTTGAACCGAATCATTAAATGCAATATTTTAAAACAAATTTAAGCAGAAAAGCCACTAGTAAAAACAAAGGCGAAAGTTCCCATTCAAATAACTATTGCTAGAATGAAGAATGGTTTGGATTTACATTTGATTTTCAAACTCTTGTTCTTTCTAGAATTCACAGCTCTCGCAAATGGAAGAGACATTGCATTGCCTTCCCCTTTCTCTCCTCCTGCTCCCTCTCCTCATTTCCACTCTATATCATCGCCGCCTCATGGTACTTTTTTTAGATTTTTAATTTAGAAATACATCGTCGATCTATTAATTAACTAGTTTTGCTTTCTGGGTTTCGTTCTTTTGCTTTTCTTGCATCATTGTAGCCAGTCAAAATCGAATCTTTGAAACATCTTTTTCTTCCACATTTTTTGCTGTGGTTTAAGTTTTTTTCTTTAAAAGTGTACAAAATTGAGCTTAGGATTTGATTTACTTTCTAAGTTATGCTCTTTTGAATATAAAGACAGTTCCGGTGCATTCGGATTTGTCTTAGTTTAATCAAATTGTTATTTCGATTTGCTACTTTTGCTTTTTTCAATCACTGTATTTGGTCAACAGTTTGATTCTTTATTGTTACTAATATGTTTACATTGTGTACCCAGAAAATCTATCTCCATTTATTCAATTGATTTCATTAGCTATACCTACAATTGCTACTTTCATCTGATCACCGTAATTTCACATTTGATATTTAATTCGATGTTTGCTTTTTCAGCAATGCAGATAGTTGTAATATACAATCACTCACATATTCAGAAAGAATTAGTGTTAGCCATTGTTCTATCTTCAGTAGCAATCACTCTAATCATGCTATCTGCTTCCTTCACTTGGATTTTTTGTCTAAGTAATCGAAGTCGAACCAACTCCAAACACAATCAAGGTTCAGGTAATCTCTTTTAACATAAATTATCACATACTATATAATGTATCTTTAATGCTTAATTGTATAGTATAATTTATGCAGATTCAAGTGGAGAAGTCATATTTGGTCCTAATTCAAGCAAATTCAATTCATTTAAACCAACCGGCAGAAAAAATGCTCTTGCGGTGATAGAGTACTCAGTGTTAGAGTCAGCAACAAATAACTTCAACGACAGTAACATTATAGGACAAGGAGGATTTGGGTTTGTGTATAAAGCTTGTTTCGGTGAAGGCGTTTTTGCTGCTGTGAAGAAACTAGATGGCAGTAGTCAATACTGTGAAAGTGAATTTGAGGTAATTTTTGAAAAACAAATTCAGTTGCAATCATGTTGCTTACATTGCAAAACATTACATTTTGTGAAACAGTTTTGCACTTGAGCTTATACTTAGAATCAATATGCAGAATGAGGTTGATTTGTTGGGAAAGATACACCATCCAAATATTATTACTTTGTTGGGATATTGCGTTCACGAAGATATAAGATTCCTTGTATATGAGTTAATGCATAATGGTTCTCTTGAAAGTCAATTGTATGGTATGTGCTTTTCTCTAATTTAAATTTTCCTAGAGTTTGAATCATCTGTTCTAACAAGGCAAATGTTCAACCATGGTCTGGATCTTCTGGAATTTTAGATGGAACATCTGATAGTCCATATCAAACCATGCAACTTACTTGGTTTTTAGCTACGGAGTGGGTGATCCAATTCCAATTTCCTGGAAAGGGAGATTCACTCTGTTATAATAAAGAAAAAGATAGAAGTTCTCATATCATAAGTAGGGTTAAGCTCATTTAACATCAATTTATTTTAATCGTATATTAGAAGGAGTTTTGAACAGTAACTATTAAGAGTTTTGAGTAAATAGTAACAGATAAAAGTATTTGTATAGAAAGTTGAAACCATAACAAAATTTAGTTGGAAATTTTGCAACAAGTCATAACCAAGTACTTTTTTTAATGACTTTTCGACTTATTTGTTAAGATAAAAAATTGAATTGTTGGCAGTTACATCAGATTATAAAAGTAACCTTAAGATACTTTTGATGTTTATAAGCTATTTACCAAACAGCCTCATAGATAGTTGAGGTTTGAGCTTCTCAACTTTGTGTTATAACATAAAAGATATGCATAGTAACAAATTCTTATTTTGCATATCCTAAACATTTTTTAAAAAAAATTAATTTTTTTTAACATTACTTCTGGTGTTTCTGTAGGGCCATCTAATGGGTCGGCCTTAACTTGGCATATGCGAATGAAAATAGCTCTGGATGTAGCAAGGTTATCACCTGATATAATTACCTATATATTAGCTGTTGTGAGACATGCTTCCTATGTATTGAATCAAAATTTCTCTGTTATATACTATGTAGAGGATTAGAACATCTTCATGAGAATTGTAGCCCAACTGTGATACATAGGGATCTAAAGTCATCTAATATCCTTCTGGATTCAGAATTCAAGTCCAAGGTTCGTTCACTTGGTAACATTACTACTTCAAAGTTTGAAATCCCTGGTATATTAACACTTCCTTTTTCATACAGATATCAGATTTTGGACTTGCAGTAAGTAAATGTAACCAAACAAAGGGCGAACTCAAACTCTCAGGCACTCTTGGTTATGTAGCGCCTGAGTACCTTCTTGACGGTTGGTAACCCTTTATATTTTGACATTATCTTGCAACACTTCTTCATTGACCATATGTACTTAAATGTTTATCAGGTAAATTAACCGAAAAAAGCGACGTGTATGCATTTGGTGTAGTTCTGCTAGAGCTTCTAACAGGAAGAAAACCAGTAGAAAAATTGTCACCAACTCAATGTCAAACTATAGTCTCCTGGGTATGCTGTAAAACTTGTTATAAACTATGCCTTTTACATTTGCACTTACCTGAAAAGTTCACAATTTTCATTGATACAGTTCAATAATAAGACTGTTTTGTATTCTTCAGGCTATTCCTCAGCTCACTGATAGAGCAAAATTGCCCACCTTAGTGGACCCAGCAATAAAAAATACTATGGACTTAAAACACTTGTACCAAGTAAGTTGCTATTTTAGTAAATCTGCATGTCATTTAATTGAATATTTTGCTATCCACCCATTAAGAAATTTCAGCATGTTTCATTGTACTAATACGAACTTGACATAATTTTGTGCCACCATCAATACAGCATTCTTCAGATTATCATGGACATGGAATAGCTCTATGTCATAACTAAGCAAAATGTAAAAATTTGAAAAATAATATTTTTGTAGTTTAGAAGAGTTGGATATCATTTTGGTCATATTTTGTAGTATAACATATATCAAAGGGTGGTATAAACAATAATAGGCTAACTTTGAATTTAGTTTAAGATATTTTTGGTTACGTCTAATACTTGGAAGTAAATGTGGGTACATATAGGTGGCTGCCGTGGCTGTTTTGTGCGTTCAACCAGAACCAAGTTATCGACCTCTTATAACCGATGTTCTTCATTCGTTAGTTCCATTAGTACCTTTAGAGCTTGGAGGAACTCTGAGAATTTCCGACTACGGAAAGCCAAACATCAACTTACAGCAAAAGCTTTGAACTGCTTAAACTTGAACTAGTTGTAGTGTTATTTTCTGTATTTCTTTAAAATTTTCCACGTATTGTACTTTTCTCCAAAGAAATCAGTTCATATTGTTTAAATTGTTGTTTAGTTGCACTGCACTTGTAGATTTTTATTTGCACCATGGTTTTTGTTTTGCTGAATACACACACAACAAAGTTGACCGTTACATTTCAGTTGGTAAATCATTAAATTCTAAAATCACTTAATAAATTTCTTTTACGATGCATCAACCACGGTGGAGTGCTGGCGACAGCGACGATATTGGCGTTCAGCAACTTCGATGACAGTTTTGACGGTGAAGTGCAGGTGAGAGGTGGCGGAATGAATGTGCATGTGAATTGCCGCATCTTTCATTCAAAAAAGACAGTTAATGTTTTTCCTCCTCCTTATTTTTGTCTCCTTTTACCTTTTTTTCCGAGTCCCTTTAACAACCTTTTTTTGTATTTTCATAAAGACTGCAATTTTATAGATAAAATCACTTGTATAATTGCAATTTGCAGCATTAATCACCATGGTCGACTTTGTTGTGTGGTACATTCAGCAAGAAAATTCGGTAGACATGTCCATCAAATTCATTATATGACTAATTAAACTGACCCTCTAGTCCTTTTCCATTTTCACGGAAAAGGTACATCTGGGTAAACATACAAATCATAATAGAGGAAATATCCGGCGTATCAGATATAATTCATTATCATTAGTTTTAACGTTTGTTTGTTAAGATATGAATTGAAGTTGTACTAAACTCACTGTGACCATCAACGAATAATAATATTGTAAGTTGAGAAATTAACATGTGACCTCTGGACTATTCATGTGTATTATTAGTTGAATCACGAAATAAAGTAATTGGTATCATTGCAACCAATTGTTTTACTTTTATAGAAATAAGAGTTTGGTGACTAGCTCTCCTACGGCTGCTAGTAAAGATTGAAACTGTAAAAGGTGAAAAATAAAATAATAAAAAGTATGGTGTCAAACATACGCGACTGAAATGAATTCTAGTGCAGTGCTTCAACTTCTGCATTGTGCAAATCAGGGAGTCATCGGAATCCTATTAAAAATTTAAAATCGCTGAATCAAGCTTTGCAATCAAAAATCCCTAACATCAGCTTGAACCTTAAGGTTTCAAACCCAGATATTTTTTTTTCCCAATTCAGATTTAACGTTGCTTTTATACAATTAGCTAAAGTAGTGTGAACTCGTGGGGGTTAACCACATAATTTGCATATTTAGATTTTTTTTTTCTTTCCCTTTTTCCTTTTTCTTTCTGTGTTGTGAAAGCGTTGATAGATTCGGAGGAGCGATTTCTATGGCCACCAAACATAGCTTACTTAGGAAGTATAGCTTTACTTGGTAAATGATTAATATTAATATATATGTGTGTACATTAATATTAATTATTAGTGAGTCTCACCGTAAATTAATATTTTAATACAATTTGACTATTAGATCGTAAATTAATATTTTAATATAAGTTGACTAGAGAAAATCAGTTTAAAGGAAAAACTTTATGCTAATTTTTAAATTTAGGATGGAACTTTTAAAATTTAGCCCCAAGGACAGTAGCGCGTTCTATTCAACCAACTTCAACCGTTTCCTCCATCGTCTGAAGCCATCGTCTGAAGCCTGCCGTAGCCGCCACCGCCCTAGCCCTAACCTACCGTAGTCGTCGCCACTCAAGCCGCCGCCATCGTCGAAGCTCCCGCCGTCCATTCCAAAATTGAAAAAAAAACTTAATTCAACACTCTAATCCAAACGTAAATTGAAAATTTCATGAAAATTGGAGTCGAGTGCTATTAAATCTAGAGGTAAGAAACAAATGGAGAAGCGGAACACAGAAGAAGAAGAAAGTCAAAAAGTTTTAATCACAAGTTGAATGATATTTAGATATAGCATTTCTCCATTTAAAACACAATAGACAGTGTTTAATATGCAGAATGATAGTTGAATGTATCATTTTATAGTTAGATTGATAATTACAGAATGATAGTTGAATGTATCATTTTATTCATTATATGCATTATGTTGGAATGATAGATGAAAATAGCATTTCAGTTTTTGAAAATGTTAGATGGTAGTTAGATCGATAATTGCAGAATGATAGTTGAACATATCATTTTATTTATTGCATGTGTTATGTTGGAATGATAGACGAAAATAACATTACAGTTTTTGATAAATGTTAGATGATAGTTAGATTGATAATTACAGAATGATAGTTGAATGTATCATTTTATTTGTTACATGCATTATATTGGAATGATGAATGAAAATAATATTTCAGTTTTTGATAAATGTTAGATGATAGTTAGATTGGTAATTGCAGAATGATAGTTGAATGTATCATTTTATTAATTGCATGTGTTATGTTGGAATGATAGACGAAAATAACATTCTAGTTTTTGATTGATACAGTATTTCAACCTTTAAACTGTTAAAGCATGGATTGAAAAGGAGTAATGATAGACAAATATAGCATTTTAAAAAAATGATAGATGAAAATAACATTATAGTTTGTTAAATATAAAATTATTCATTGCTAGTTCTTTGTACAGGAATCCAAAGCAAAAAAATCAAAGAAAGCAAAAACTACAGAAGGAGGAAAAAAAATCAAGGAATGAATCTCAAAACAAAATTCAGTACAAATATAGTTTGATTCCAATGATAAAAATTTAGTATAAAAACTAAAGTAGTCGCCACCACCTATAGACCATCACCTTGGTTTGACGAATGAGCTCCGCTTTCGCCTGAACGAGCTCCGCCTTCGCCTGCAGTTGCGCCGCCTTCGCCTGCAGTTGCGCCGCCTTCGCCTGCGGTTGCGCCGCCGTCGCCTGTTCTTGTGATGCAGCGCCGCCTATTAATTATTGTGATGCCGCCGTCCGTACTAGTGATTTGATAACGAGATTTGAGAACAGTTTAATTTTTTTGTGAAGAATTTCCTTCAGGCGAAAGAATAAAACTTGCGTCCTTTAAGCGTAAAAATAATTGCCGCGTCCTTCATTCCAAAAAGAATACTAAGTTTTTCCTTCAGCCGATTTTCTTGATTTGACTATTAGATGACAAGTGTGCTCCTCGCTTGCTTTTGGGTGAAGATAGAATACCTCATGATATTAAGCTATTTAACAACAGATTTTGTCTTTGAATCTTGCACAATGTCCCATATAACCATAGAAGATGCTTTGGAATGTGTTTGATACACCGGTCATTGGCTTTGTTTGTAAAGATTTGGAGTTGAATGTAAGAAAATTTGCTAACAGGAAGTGAGAGTTGAAGAGTAGAATGCTTCACCATCACCATATATAATATAGAGAAATAAGAAAAATTTATTTTATTAATAGTAAGGAGGGGAATAATACGTCAACGTTAAACATTGAAAGCATATGACTAAAACCTCATAATGGAAATTGCGAGGATACAATTTTTTTATCAAAAGGGGAGAATATGATGACCCTAATAGACTTGAGCATGTAATTTTAGTTATAGGATTGTACACTTAACTCTTATAAACGAGTCTCGTTCGAGATGAAAGTATGTTTTCTATCAAACGCACATAAATTATAGTTTAGTGTTAATGGTCATGTTAAATACATACAATATAAAATCATTAGGACTATGTACATACATTATATATATATATATATATATATATATATATATATAAGGCTCGCATTGTTCGTTGACTTTTTTTTCTTCAGTTTTAGCTGTTGACGTGGGCCGCTCAATTCGAACGTTCACAATCTTTGGATGAGCTGAGTTTCAATATAACAACCTAGAATTTTGATCATTTAATTTTAAATGTTTAATTGATTTTAAATATTTAAATTATAGGATTTTGAAATTTAATAATTTGAGTTCAAATATGATTAATCATTTAAATATTTGAATAATAAATTAAATATTAATTAAATGGATTTAATAATATTATTCAACCCCTTTTAATTAATAAATAATATCGATGAATTCAATATGTAAATGCATTTACAAATATAAATAGATTGGATAAATGTCGATAATTGGATCGAAAGTATAAAACGATATTTAAATTTGTGAAAATAACATCACGGGGCACTGTCTCGGATTTTGACAAAACCAATGCCATTAGAGCCGGAATAATAAATTATTGTACGCCATCAAGTTTCATAACGATTGGATATACCGTTTGGTTGTGCGAACTCGAAACACATTGCGATTAATTTTAAATATAATTTATTTAAAAAGCTACTTCCGTATACTTCGCATAGCATCCCTAATTTTTGATAACATTATTCAGAAGATTTAATTAGGTAAATTAAATAAAATAATATAAGAATTAGAATGATAAGGAGATTGAGATTTGAAAATATAAATTAAGGCCGTGCTTAATAATAAGATAAATGGGTTAAAATGGTTTTAAGCTCATTAATTTAGACATGGACATATTAGTAAATAGCCGTATTATACACGGCTATACATTTTCATTTGCCCATTCACGTTTCACTTTCTCATTTTTCACGTTCATTCTAGAAACCTAAAAACGCAAAATACTATATAGGAGCCGGCCATAATCAAAATAAAAGAGGAGAAATTCAATTTGAAGCTAAGGATTAAAGCTAGGAGGAATTAATCTTTAACAAATCTCAAAGTCCTTATCATATTTAAGGTGAATAATAATTTTATACCATCTCTATTTTATTCTATTATTGTATGATTCAGATTTAAGATTAAATTCGTTTTTATGATGTTTTGAATGATGATATGCTTGAACTATTATATGTTTGATTTAAATCAATTCATTTACATATGAATTTGCACGGTTTTAGGGCAAAACCGATTGTTATTGACTTTAGAATGCCATGGAAAAATTATACGTTAGGTAAAATAGGATTTAGAGAAGGGTTTCAATTTTCATAATTTTCCAAGCTATGGAAAATTTATTATGAATTTCTAAAGGAAAATATGATATAATTGGGTTTAAAATTTATTTCGATTATTTCATGAAGAAATTGGGTCTGAAATTTTAATATGTTTGATAACACGATGAAAGTGAATTTTTGTGATTTTTGGGGATTTTTCCTAATTGATTTGCTATGGAAAATAAATTATTTTAAAAGGACTTATTTGCAATATTGGTTTTGCTTAATGGAAGGGGTTAAACGTTACTTTATCCCTTGATTTAGATCTGATAAATGCAGTAGTTATTTTGTAAAGTATTTGAAAAGTTTTAAGGCAACCAATCAAAAGACTACAAATAGGTAGGTAGTTATAAAGCAATCACTAATAGTAGCATAATTTCAGCCTTTATTCAGAAAAGTTGGTTCCGCCTTTTATAGTAGTGCCTTTCGACTCCAATGCTTCCGCTCCAACTTAGTCGAAACCAACCCAGCCGAAACTCACCTAGTCGAAACCAATACACAAGGTATCACTTAGATGGTACGCAGTGGATTGAAGCCAAGGTTTTAAATCTCGGATTTCGGTCACGTCTCGTCTCGAAGAATTTAGAGAGCTTATCTCGTATCGGGTGAGATCTCGAACGAGATGAGTGCATCTCGGTCGTCCATCTCGGATTTACATCTCAGTTTCTAAAATTCATTTCAGAATTATCTCGGAGTATATGTCATGTCGAAAATTATTTTTCATACACCTAAATTTATAATACTAGTCACTACCTTAAGGAAAACATCATGCACTTACCTTGAATATATCACACGCTTATCATTAGTAATTTAGTATGGAAAAATATCACTTGTATCATGTAAAATAAACAAATAACTAGATTTCATGAATAATGTTCAATATAATATCATATGAGATAAAGTAGACAAGAAACAAACCATAACATATGCACCTTTACTTTGTTTGATCATTCACTTAACTTTCCAACACAATATAATGTCTCATTTCTACCTTTTATGATTTATAGTGCTGCAAGGGAAATCTTAAATTTATAACTTCAAATACAAAAGTCTATAAGTAGAATTAAGATATTCTATGTCTGATTATAGTATTTAATTATTAGCAAACAAAATCTCATTAAGAAACTAATAGCATAGATATTTCAAACAAACGTAGAAAATAACATACATAGTACAAACAATTTTCAAACATTTAGTAATATTATAAGAAAAGCAAAAAATGATGTACGAATGAACATGTAATCATCAAATGAAATTAATAGATGAAAGAGAATTCCTTTATTGCTTATAAATAAGCCTTGAGAAAAAAAATTATAGCAGCAAAGACTAAATGAAATCAAATTAGGAATCTATTTGGAACATAAAGTGAATAAGTGAAGCCCAAAATTTATAGCCGCAAAAAAATAGGGTTAGGAGAAAAACTCAAGAAAGTGTCAAAAAAAGAAAACTGAAATCGGATGTAAATTAATTTGGATCAGAAACCTAAATGAAAATCATAAAGTGAAATACTTACCATAATCAATGTAGGTTTTATCATCTTCTTACACTCGTCACTGCCATAAAATAAGAGACGAAGATTAAATGAGATTTATATAAGAAATAAGGGTTAAAAAGTACAATTAAGAAGGCTTAAATTAAGGTAAAGGATGAGCCAGTCCAATACGGAAAAAGAGTTGATTTTTTCCAAAATTCAATAATTCGGCCGATATCTCGCTGTTAAATCTCGTCCGAGATACCGGACGAGATACTGAAATATCGTTCGAGATTTGGGTCAGACGAGATTCAAACGAAATAGCCTGTTTCGAATCGCCCGGTCTTGAAAACGAGATCTCGACCGAGATCTCGGCTGAGATGAGCGAGATTTAAAACCTTGATTGAAGCAAAGGCGGAAGCCATGGTGTCGAAAGCAATGCTTCCAATGGGGTCGAAACCTTAGTTTTATTTTCAAATGTTAAGTGTCTGCTTTGTTTTTCATAAAGCTTTCGACGTAGTTGAAGCATATGTTTTCGAAAGGGGTCTTTCTAAATAGCTTTCAAAGGAGGTTTCCATTTTATGTTTTAAAGGTACAGGCTTTCTAAGGGGTTGCTTTATTTATAAAAGAATGCTTTCGAAAGTAGTGGTTCCAACCTAGTTGAAACCCAGCCACTTTTCTTTTACCTTTCGAGTATATTGAAGTCATCAATACTTTCGAAGGGTGCTTTTTTTATACTTATGTTAAGCCACTTCCTAAATGCTTTCGAAAGGGGTCATGGGTTTCGAAGGCAATGGTGTCGAAAGGGGGTTTTGATGCTATCCTTCTAAGTATTACTCAAAGCTTTTGAGCTTTCGAACAGATGGTTCCGACACCATCAAAATTTTCCCCAAAACAATTTTATCAATGGTTTCGAAGGAGATGCTTTCACCTATATTCACTTTGACCCAAAAGATGTTTCTAAAAGTAAAACCTAATACTTTCGAAAGGGGTACTTTCACTTGTTTTGAAGCTATGTTTCTAAAGATTTTGAGTAATGTTTTGATACCATCGAAAGGTATATTTGGTTTCGAAAGAGATTATTTAACAATGGCTTTGAAAGGTATATTCATAGTGTTTTGGAAAGGAGTTTTCTTTGCTTTCGAAGGAGGTTATCCAGGGGTTTCGAAAGAGATGTTTTAAGGTTTTCAAAACAAATAACCCAATCTTATTTTTAAGGAAAAACCATGGCATAAATAAAGAGCTTTGAAATGAAGTTTTTGAAGAAGTTTTCCTTCAATAACAGGTTGAAGGGATTAACCAAGTTTTATATAAAATGATTTCAAGGATATTAAACCACATGTGTTGGTATTATTTTGTTGTTATGATTGCTTCTTCACATATTTATTCACATTGTAATTAACCTATAACGGTGCTTTTGGGAAGGGCAGAATAACCAGGTAGGTTGACCCAATAGTGAATATAACTTAAGAAATGTAAAAATCTTAATTAAAGATATTGGCAGGGGCCAATAGGTTTACAGTAAGCCCATGAAAACTGTATAAAGGAAAAGATATTGGCAGGGGCCAATAGGTTCATAGTCAACCTATAAAACTATGATTTGATATTAACAGTTAGTCAATAGGTTCTTAGTCATCCAATAAAAACTAGGATAAGAGAAAAGATATTGGAGTTACCAATAGGTTCTTAGTGATCCTATGAAAACTATGAAATCAGACAGGGAGTCCATAAACATTTAACAAGTTATTAGCAAGCCCATGAAAACTAATAGGTTAATAGTAACCCTAGAAACTATAATTGAGATAGATAGTCAGGATGAATGAGAATGGGTAATCCAGATTTAATATACTTGTTTGTATGTCATTATATTGTTCTGAATTGTTTTAACCATTGTGGATGCAGGAGCATAGTATTTGGTTTTATACAGTTTTTAAGATACCAGTGAGGGGAAAACCCGTTCTGCTAAGCGGCATGGTCCTACTAGATATCAAAATGGTTTGAGATGGTAGATTATTATTCATACCAGGCTTTATGTCTGACTCGAATTTTTTGTTTTCCCCTTAAACTCTCGGGTACTCAATTGATTTTGAGTAGTTTGAGGTTTAGGGTTTTCAGGTGTTCTTTTAGACGAATAAAGCTTCTGGTGACGTGCAGGAGGCATGCTAGCTACTTAGAGTTCTTTTATTTCCACTGTGTTTGGTTGTAAAGGCAAACTTGTTTTATTGCCTTATTATATACTCTAATCATCCAAGGGGCATCTTCATATGTCGCACTTGGCGTATTCTGTAATAAGTATATTTTGTCTGAACGTGGTCTGCGCATTGGGATTATGTAATGAATTTAAAATGTTTTGAAATGGAATATGGAATTTGTTTTGATGTTTTAAATTTTTTCCATATTCATATGCTTCTGTGTATCAAAGTATCTAACATTGCCGTATTTGGTCGTCGAGAATTAATAACTATGGATGACTGCAACATCCGTAGCCGTTAGTTTTGGGACTCCAAGTAGGGGGATGTTACACTTTGAAATTAGGTCTCGAAACTAGTTCCATTGAGTTTGGAATAGGGGTATTTAGTATAGAACGTCAGTCGGCATGCTTCTATAGGAGTTCGAGATTTTTGGGTATTAATGTCGGATATTTTATAAAATAAAATAATATATGTCCTTTATCCAAGACCATACCCAATCAACCCAAAGCCGTACCTCCTTTACCCTGTCCATGCCTCCTTGTGTGCTTAGCTTACTCCCTTCCTTTTATAAATACTCACCTGGTTATGAGAATGCAAGTTTTAAAAACTTTAAAAATCAAAATCAAAGTGTATAATTAACTAAAAATCATGATTTTAGATTCATTAGCTTCGTGTGGTCGAGGGCTTCTCCCCTATGTGCAAGAAATTGGTTGCGTTGTCATTTGGGTGGTAGCTAATTTGGAGTAGTGGAGCTAGGGTTGGTGATTTTGGAGATTGTGGTTGACGATTCGACAAACGAAGCTTGGATTCAAACTCGTGGAGGAGTTTAGCACCTTAACTCAAAGTCTGGGGGTGTACGGTGGTTTGTGGTGATAGCGAAATCATGGGGCAGAGGAGGATGAGCAGCAGGTCGGTCTCAGCCTTGGTGGTGAGGAGGTGTGGAAATTGGGGTGGACGAGTCGAGTTCGTCGAGAGAAACACGTTGGCGAAGGATTTGGATTTCATCAAGCGGATCTTCGTATCATAGTAACATCATGCATGTTTTGATGGATTCTTGGTTCACCGTGTACATCTGATGAGAGGAAGGAAGATGGATTAGCGGGAAGTCATTAAGTTAATGATTTGTTAATTAAGTTGTTAATTAATTTAATTTAATTGATAACTTATTATTTGAATACCTTTTGCATACGAGGTCGGATTCGAACGCCGTCTTTTGCGTTGAGCTCGTAGCGACGAAAGCTATGCAATGGAGTCGGTTTGGTTGGATTTGGAGCTAGTGGAATTTTTGTTTAGAATCGAACGCCTATTCGATTTTAGTCCAAACCGGAACGCTTCGGCTAAAACTAGAATCCATGTGAGTTTAGCTCACATTCAATTTTACTATATCATATCTATGATGCTATAAACTATTATTGATTGCTTGGATATTAGTTAAATTGTTTGGTTGAATTTCCATTTGGAAAATGGATGACATATTAACTTGATTGTTATGAACCCATATGATTATATATAATGTCCTTAACCATTGTTTTACGGAAGAATTTGTAGAGAGACCCTGAAGAGTTTCTCATCAACAATTATTTATTTACATCCTTATGGTCTTATATTGATATTTAATTGAAATAAATCTTGATATTCCATTTAAATTGTTAAGTGTCATTATAGCGATTTTCGCTATACCGTCATTTATTGACTGTCATCCCAAAAATTCTGTCATGTGTGTTTTGAATTTGAGCTTGTGTTTTCACTAAATAGAATTTTAAAATTCATTAATCGTATAAATTAATGATATTTTAAATTGATTAATCATTTTAAATTAATCAATCATTTAACTAAAGATTTTGAAATTAATTAACCAATTCAAATAATGATGTTTAAAAGTAGTTAATCATTTTAAATAATGATATTTGAATTTAATTAATCATTTTTATTAATGGCGTTGAAATTTATTAATCTATTTGATTAATGAGATTTGAATTTAATTAAATCATTTTAATTAATGATTTTGAACTTTAATAAATCATTTTAATTAATGATTGTTTTCAATTTAATTAATTGTTTTAACTAATGATATTTGAAATTTATTTATTCATTTTAATTTATGATGTTTTATAGTTAATTAATCATTTTTAACAAATAGTGTTTTGTATTTAATTTACCGTTTTAACTAACGATGTTTGAATTTAATTAATCCAATTAATTTATGATTAATTGAACTTAATTAATTATTTTTAATTGATGTTATTTAAAATTTACTAATCATTTCAATTAATGATGTTTGAGATTAATTATTCATTTTAATCAATGATTATCTGAATTTAATAAATATTTTTAATTAGTGATATTTAAAGTAAATTAACTAATTTGATGAAAATGTTTTAAAGTTATTTAACTGATTTAGTGTTTTAAAGTTAATAAATCGATTTAATAAATATTTTAAAGTCAATTTACTGATGATATAAAAGTGTTTGAAATAATTAACTATTTTATTAAAGATAACGGATTTGTTTATTTTAAAGAGATTATAATTGTGATTAATTATCTTTCGGGATAATTAATATTGTTTTAAATTTATAAAGGTATTTAAATTGTTTTATTTTCTTTTGGGGTAATAAATATTGTTCTAAATTTACAAATGATGGTTTTAAATGGGAAAATGCTTTAAAAGGAATTATTTATATAAAATAAAGCTAAGTGTAAATTGTTTGGGTTAATAGTAAACAATGTTTTACTGACATTTGTTTTGACCCTTATTTTAATACACTTAGCATTATAAAATTTGTCTTTTAAAAGAAGATTTTAAAAGGTATTTCTAAAGGTGTTTTTACCAATATTGTAATATGGAAATCAAGCACAAGTTCAGTTTTAAAAAGTAAAGTTCGATTTGGTTATGGAAAAGTAATTCCGTAAACGATATGCTTATATGGAAAGGATCTAGTCATACTTTTGGCGCTAAACTTTCAGGCTTGGACTCGTTTCTATCTCGAAGGTTAAAAATGACGTCAAAGCGATGCCTAGAGGAAACACTACCTCAACTTGCCTGGCTTCATTTTCAACCGAGAGATAGCACTTATTTGAAATCGACGAGTAGTGTTAGATATGTGATATTTAATTTCCGTATATGATCATTTTAATTATCCCCGATAGTTGATTTATTAGTTATCGGATTCAACTTTCTTTATGGTGTATCGTCACCTTAAACATCATTTGCTGCTCTTTTGATCTTTGTTATCCTTTGTCGAATACGACTAAACCCAAAGCGCGAGAGGAAGCTAAGCTATGTGGGGTTGCTCCCATTAAAAGGGTATTTTCACATCTCATCTAGTTTGGATTCAGTTGTGCACTTAGATGTGGAAATATTCAGATTTTCGGTAAGGTTTGGTGGAGTCTGGCTTGGTATCGTTCGAGAAGTGTCACGGAGTATATGAGCTTCTTAGAAGTATATTACTAGAGGTATACTTCAAGGGGGTGCACCTTCCTAGTCATTTGTTGGAAAGTTTCCTTTCCTTATTTGATTCGAACCTTTGAATATGTTTTTCTTTAATTGCAACAGGAAGAGTCAACCACTCTTCGCAATGTTTAATTATTGCTTTTGTCCATTCTATCAAGTTTGGACTATTATCTTGTTTTATCCATTCTGTCTAATTTGGATTTTGCTTGGATTATTTTCATTCTTCCAAGTCTGGATTTTTAATACTATTTATGCCCATTCTTATTTGAATTTGTTTCCTGTTGTTTATCTCTACTCTTATGTGATTCCTACGAGGTAAAATCCCGTTCCGCGTTAGCGGCGTGGTCTCACAAAACTTTTATATGTTCCTCATTATTTGAGTTTTCTCACGCTGGTATTTCCACACTGATCCGGGTGTTATTATAATACTCGGGTCAGACCGAGTATTTTCCTAGGTTGGCTTTGGTGTTATGGAAATTTTGGAGAGGAGCTGGAGGTTCACCTATAGTAGTGTTTTTTTCCGCTGTAGTATATTGTATCCATATCAACAATTGCAAAGTCAAGATTTTATAACTGTCCAGCTGATAAGGTTTGTTTTTAACTCTAATGTACTCTGTATTTTTGGAGTTATAGTTTTTACTA
Organism: Allium fistulosum; assembly: GCA_030737815.1. Lineage (NCBI taxonomy): Eukaryota > Viridiplantae > Streptophyta > Magnoliopsida > Asparagales > Amaryllidaceae > Allium > Allium fistulosum. Next base: position 337,339,089 of record CM060904.1, on the reverse strand, counting down.
TCCTTACTATATTATATGTTGTCGATTCCGCTATGAGATTCTGATTTTATTTGTTCTTTGTTCTTTTCTTTTTATTTACCCTAACAATATGACCTTTTGCTGATTGGATGTTCGACATTTGTACACAGTGGTTGCATTCGGTGTCGACTTTCAATGGTCAAAAAAGCGGGTCACTATAGCTTGGTATCAGAGCTGAAGGTTAAGCGAGAACCTTGGCATTGGTAGGGTCTGGCTCATTAGTAATAGGGTAAGCCACACCCTAGAATGAGTTTGAGAGTGTGTGCGTATGTACACACACACACGAGAGCGTATTTGTTAATGTTATAAAAACATATTGTGTTAATTGGTCTATTGAGTTGTTTATGAATTCTGGTCGAGACGTGGGACGCCACTGTTCCGATGGGGATTTTGTAAACACTCGACCAAGGCCAACAGACATGATATCGATTTTTGAAAATTTGGAAAATTTAACATTTTGCATAGGATTATATTTTATATATATAAAGGAATAATTTTCACAACTTTAAATAGTTATAGAGTGTGTTTGTTTGAATGTGATACTATTTATTTATTATCACTATTGTTTGTTCAGCATCCTTAATTAAATTAGAAGCATTAATTGTTGTTTTGTTAGTTGTTAAATTGTGCTCGGATTATTTAGGAGCATTTATCGCTTTGATTTAAAATGAACCCCTTGTGAATTAAGTTTCATAATTTGATTACAAGGTGTTCGGAGAAAATGTTAAGTTAAATTTCTCCTTTTAATAATGGTGACTTAAGGATTCAACTTTAAAAGAAGTTGTTTAATATAATCTAAATGGTAGGATAAGACATTTAGAGAATAAATATTTGAGAAAATTATAATTATAATAAAGAAGAGTTATTATAATATGAGATGCTTTTTATATAAAGGAAATTTTATATAAATTTAGTTTATAAAATGTGTTTAAAAAGAACTTTTGAATCTAAATCCCGGAATTTTTGAAAATAATTTCAAAAGGATTTTGAGGAATGAAATAGTAGTACTTTTGAAAGTATTTAAAAGTAAAAATATGTTGGGAAGTTAAATTTAAAATGGAATGCATTTTCTTTGGGATAACTCGGAGGAAAAAAATCTCGATTAGTTTTGTGGTAATGTGAATAATCTTCTAAGTGACGATCAGATGTTTGCTTAGGCGAACGTTGTGGAGTACTTAGTAAATTATTCTTTACCACTATGCGACCTAAATGATTTCAAATCCGAACGAACCCAAAGTGAGTTTTAATTAATAAATCATTTGAAGTTATTTCATATATAAATATATGTAGTATGTTTTCAAAGATGAGTTTTTGAAAATTAAAAACCAGGTATTTAAATTTTTAAGTTCCCTAAAGGGAATTGGTTTGAAAAAGGTATTTCTGATAAGAGATTATTTTGATAAATGAGGTATTACTCTTAGATAAGATAGGGGATAATTTAACACAAGTTTAAAATGAGTTAAAATTGGATAAGAAAGTTTTGATAAACATTGTTTTATTAAAGCCTTAACGTTTGTTTAAACCATCTAAGTAGTGTAAACTATTTGCAGTTTTTGGGTCAACCCATAAAACATCATTAATTTTAACACTCTAAGTTAAAGAGGTTAATAGGTTGGCTCGGTTTTAAGGAGCCATAATTTGGTCTGATCTCCGTTTAGATCTTTGAAAAAGTAAAATTAAATTTGTGTTTCTATGTGTTCTTAGGATATAGAGGAGTATTATACAAATAAATAGAATAAAACAGGTTTTTATTTTGATGTTTTATAAAGAAATATCTTTATAAAATATTTTTAAATTTAGGTGAAATTTTATGAAATAATTCATAAATAATTTTAGTATTGAATAAAATACTAAGTGGAAATATAAGTGATTTAGAAAGAAAAAAATTGATGTAGTTAAGAAACCAATAAATTTAGAGTATAACTTTCCATTTTATCCGAGTGAGTTTGGATAATCTTCTAAGCAATAACCAAAGGCTAATGAGCAAAACAGTATGCTTAGATAATTATCTATATTTTGGACAATTAGGAAAGTTTTGAACCTAAGTTAAGATTTGTTTGTTAGTCATTTGACATTTTGATACACTGTTAAATGAGAGGTTTTCCCTTATGGAATTTAATTTGATTTCACTAAATTTGATTGATTGATTGTTTGATTTTATATGCCATTGTTTATAAAGTTTAAATTTATAGACAACAGATTTTGAATTGTTGTTATTTGGACCTAAGTCCTGGTGATTTTGAAAAGGAGATTTTGAAGATTTTGAGGAAAGAAATAATATTTATTCACTCTAGTTGATGTTTTTGGAGGAATAGAAATACCACCGGATGCTCCATGTTGTTTTGATTCTAGAGTTTCACCATATTTTATTATGAGGAATTCCCTCCTTATCATTTTGATTTTTGATCTTTGATTTAATTCCCGTCTGAGAAATTTGAAAATAAAATTTTGAATATAAAACCCGGGCATTTAGATATAAATTTATCATTTGAAATTATTTGATGTATACGATTTATTACAGAATATTCTCTGTATTTTGTCGTTTATGATTGCGATATTGTTGTTAGTTGCATGTAGCTTTATTTTATACTGGAGTTGTATGTAGATTTATATCATGCTAGTTTTTGCATGTAGAGTTACATCATATTAATTTTGTCAGCCCGATTCTCTTTGGGATTTCATAAGTATAGGTATGCAAGAGATTGCTATTTGATTCTTGTGCACCTGCATTTGCATAGAGATAATAAATTACTTGCCAAAAATATATAACAAATGCAAAAAGGTATGTAATAAATTTAGAAATTTAAATTGGTTGATGATTTCATGCCCCAACTATGGGAAGCCACTTGACTTTTGTTTTGTTTGGTTGGTTTAGAGCTCGTAGAGGCAATTTGTAGTTGTTCTGATCGAGCCGCGCAAAAGAGGCACCGACGAAATTTTTCGTAAAATTTTGAGATTTAGTTAATAAGTTTAGTAGCTTATTTTAATTAACTTTTTTAAACTTAAGGGTTTGGAAACATTTTCTTCCTAGGAAATTTCAGGGACAAAATTCATTTAAGTGGGAGGACGTAACAACCCAGAATTTTGATCATTTAATTTTAAATGTTTAATTGATTTTAATATTTAAATTATAGGATTTTTGAAATTTAATAATTTGAATGCAAATATGATTAATCATTGAAATATTTGAATTGTAAATTAAATATTAATTAAATGGATTTAATAATATTATTTAACCCCTTTAATCAATAAATAATATTAATGAATTTAATATGTAAATTTATTTACAAATATAAATAGATCGAATAAATATTGATAATTGGATTGAAAGTATAAAACGATATTTAAATCTGTGAAAATAGCATCCCGAGGCACCGTCTTGGATTTTGAAAAAACTAGTGCCATTAGATCTGAAATAATAAATTATTGTACGCCGTCAAGTTTGTTTCTCGAAGGTTAAAATGACGTCAAGACGATGCCTAGAGGTAACACTACCTCAACTTGCTCAACTTCATTTTCAACCGAGAGACAACACTTGTTTGGAATCGACGAGTAGTGTTAGATATATGATATTTAATTTCCATATACGATCATTTTAATTATCCCCAATAGTTGATTTATTAATTATCAGATTCAGCTTTCTTCATGGTGTATCGTCACCTTAAGAAAGATTTGATGTACTTTTGAGTTTTGTCATCCTTTATCAGAAATAACTAAACCCAATGCGCGGGAGGAAGCCAAGCTATGCGGAGTTGCTCCCATTAAAAGGGTATTTTCACATTTCATCTAGTTTGGATTCAGTTGTGCGCTTAGTGTGGAAATATTCAGATTCTCGATAAGGTTTGGCAGGGTCCGGCTTGGTATTGTCCGAGAAGTGTCACGGAGTATATGAGCTTCTCAGAAGTATATTACTAGAGGTATACTTCAAGGATGGTGCATCTTCATAGCCATTTGTTGGAAATTTTCCTTTCCTTATTTGATTCGAACCTTTGAATCTGTTTTTCTTTAATTGCAACGGGAACAGTCAACCACTCTTTGTGGTGTTTAATTATAGATTTTGTCCATTCTATCAAGTTTGGACTGTTATCTTGTTTTATCCATTCTATCCAGTTTGAATTTTGCTCGGATTATTTTCATTCTTCCAAGTCTGGATTTTTAATACTATTTATGCCTATTCTTATTTGAATTTTTTTCCTATTGTTTATCTCTACTCTTTCCTGTATGGATGTGATTCTTGTGAGCTAAAAACTCGTTCCACGTTAGCGGTGTGGTCTCACGGAACTTTTATATATTCCCCATTATTTGAGTTTTCTCATGGTGGTATTTCATAGACTGATCCGGGTGTGATTTTATTATAATGGTCGGGTCAGACCGAGTATTTTCCCAGGTTGGGTTTGGTGTTATGGAAATCTTGGAGAGGAGCTGGAGGTTCACCTATCATAGTGTTTATTTTCCACTGTATTATATAGTATCCATATCAACAATTGTAAGGTTATGGTCCAGTTGATAAGGTTTGTTTTTAACTCTGATATACTTTGTATTTTTGGAGTGACGGTATTTACTGTCTTTGCTATATTATATCTTGTCAATTCTGCTATGAGATTCTGATTTTCTCTATTCTTTGTTCTTTTCTTTTTATTTACCCTAACAATCTACCTTTTTTCGATTGGATGTTTGACATTTAGACACAGTGGTAGTACTCAGTGTCGACTTTTGATGGTTAAAAAGGTGGGTCGTTACGCACAAGGCCTTCTATAGCGTCTTTGGACATCATTGACTGTTATTCATACTTTTCACTTCCTTGTTTATACATACATACATACATATACATACATACATATACATATATATATACATATATATATACATATACATATATATACATACATACATACATATATATATATATATGCAAGAGAAGAAGCAACATGTTGGTGTAAGTCACACCAACTAACGAACTAATTTCTTCTTCTCATAACTAACGAACTAATTTCTATTTAACTTTATGGCGGCTCTCATAATTTACCCCAACTAACGCCTACATATCTTTACGTTGGCGGCTCTCATAATGCTTTATTCCCGCTATAACCTTTTGCATCTCCACCGCTATAGAACAGCTAAGCGCTTTAACTACATAGAGCCGCACAAGATCAATTTTAGGGCTAAAATATGACAAGGCAAATGCAAAGTAAAGAGCTTTGTGTTATCAATGTACTGGAGAACGGCGAGACCACAATTCGTAACCGCAGTTTCAACCCTATCTAAAATCCCATTATTAGTAGCATGCTTGATGATCCTAGCAAAAACGTTTGCTGCTAAGTTAAACAATAGAAGTGACAAAGGATCACTTAGCTAAGTCCATTTTTTGATTGTATTTTATTACTAAAATCACCATTCGCCATAATACTAGAACTGCCCATTTTAAGAAGAGCCATAATCCGACCTACCCATTCTTTGCTAAAACTTCTAGCTACTAATAAGTCTTTTAGGAAAATCCAATCGAACGAATCAAAAGATTTGACGAAATCTAGTTTTAAAAGTGCGCAAGTGACATTATTTTATGGCAAACTCTTGAACAATTGCAACCCCATCCGTATTATTTATACTCCTGATAAAAGCAATTGCATACTATCGATTAGATCATTCATTTCGGAGCTAAGCCTATTAGCTGAAACCTTTGAGATAATTTTAAAGTAGCAATTTAAAAGAAAATAGGTTTGAAATCTTTTAATTCATTCGCACTAACTTTCTTATGTAATAGAATTACATTAGCGAAATTAAACCTACCTAACTGCAACATACGATCCTAGAATTCATTAAAGAACTTGATTAGACCCGATTTTACAACAAACCAAAACATTTTGTAAACTAAAACTAGAAACCCATCGGGACCAGGTGCCTTGGTGCAAGGCATATCATCAATAACACTTAATATTTCATTTTTCCAAAAAGGGGAGTCCAAACCGTCTAAATCAATCCTAATATCCACGGGGTATGATTCTTCCAAATTAGCTTTAATCCTACAACATTTCCTAGTTCCAAAGATTTCTTTATACTTAGTAAATGCCTAAGTTAATTCATTTTGGTCAAAAATTTCTACATCATTAATAACAATAGAGTTAATGGTGTTACTATGCTTTCTATGGTTGGCTACTTTATGGAAAAATTTGATGTTCTTACCTTTCTTGTCCGTTCATTGTATTCTAGCCCTTTGTTTCCACATGACTTCTTCCTGAGTTAAATTTGTATTCAATTCCTCTTTTTAGTTTGAAAGAACATTCTTCTCCGATAAGTTAAAGGATCTAGATTCTTCAATTTTAATTTTAGAAAACCAGAAAGTAAATTCTCTTTTTTGAGTCTAATGTTCCCAAATGTATGTTCTCCATTTTTTAAGAAAAATTCTTAAAACTCTAAGTTTACTTCAAATATCTTAGCCATATTACCTAAAAATCTAGTATTCTAAAAACTCAAGAAGAGCCATTTATTTGTAAAGTTATTTTCCAGCAACCATATCCTTTCAGAAAATTTCTAAAAGCCATTATGGTTGTCAAGAGAAAGAATAATGGGACAATGGTCTGAGTAAATACATGATAGATCCACAACCTTACAGATGGGAACCTGTCCTCAATTTCATCATTAATGAAAAACTTATCTAAAACCTCCATCTAAGGAACTTCTTTAGAATTCGACCAGGTGAAGCGCCAATTGGTTAGTGGTAACTCGAGCAAGTTACCATCAATGATGAACCGGACAATCTCTTTCATGGTGGTAAAGTCCCCCTTTCCAGGAGACTGCTCTCCTAAAAACCTAGTAACGTTGAAGTCAACATCCAAAACCAAGGGGCTCGGGGCGAGTGCTTTAAAATCGAGACATTCAAAATCAAAGGACCCTACACTTGACCTTGGAATGGGGCCTATAAATGTTACAGACATTGAGGATCGAATTATCCAAAAGGTCTAAAAAGATAAGGCGCAAAGATTGAACATTAATAATATACTATAAAAGTTGAACGCAAAAATCACACCAACGCATTAATGATCCCCCCGAGCTGCCCCTAACCAGAAGACAAACCCAATGATTAAAGTGAAAACCTCATAGACTCCTGTAAAAATGATAATTTGTACTTTTCAATTTTAGTTTCTAGTAATAGCGCGACGTCAATTTTGTTATCTTTAAAAAAGCTTAATTTTGTTACATTTGTCTAATACGTGAAGACCCCTAACATTCCAACTGATGTTTCGAATCCCCTCAAGTTCCCTACTCCTAATGAATTCAGAGTATATCTAAATGTCATTAAAGGAAAAACCAGCACTAGAGGCTAAGTGACATAAAGCCTGAGCAGATAAGGTACTTTGGGCACATGGATTGTATATGCTATGGGAGAGAGGACCTATACTTAAGCCTGACCCAGTGGTGCTGCCTTCAGCACCCAAGCCAGGGGAAGCATCCATGAGAACAAGAATAGAAATATCTTTAGAGCTTCTCAACCTCGTGCTTCTCCTAATCGTGCCACTAGAAACCATCTTACTCTTGCCTCTACGGGTGCTCTTGAAGGAATTAGCGACTTTAGGAGCAGTGCTCCTACAAACCACATGGGAGTTGAATGAAGAAGGCATAGAGTCACATGCTCCTAAAGAAACCAATACTTTAACAAAACTATCCCCTATCTTGTAAACACCCCCTCCCCTAATCGAAAAACGACACCAACATCAAACAATTAGACACTCTTATGAAACCATCGTCCGTTGTCTACTGCATAGCCTCCACACTTCCAACAATGGGTACTACTTCACATACATGAACCTCACCGTCTCCCTTTCTTTCGATATCATTGACTACACCACACGACAACTTTTGACCATACCATCCTACTCTAAAATCTTCACTAACCGCAACATGAGACAATAACTCCATGTCATCACCCACGTTAACATCCCTTACTTTAGCACAACCAATTTTGAAATCAGCTGCTCTATCATGAACTCCTAGGTCATCTTAGAGTTCAACATCTTTACCACCAGCTACCCCATCATTGGTTACATGTGAATAATTTCCATGCATCAAAAAATTTATTTTACGTGAATAATTTCCAGCTACCCTATCGTTTGCTTCGCATTCCTCCATCACACTTTATGTTATTTTTTCAAAAGTAATATGTCCATTCACTTTACTTGAAGCATCTACCCCCACCACACCCGAAGCTTCACCTTGCCCCTTAACTTTCTTATTAACTTCCAGTTCCTCTATCTCATCACCTTTCTCATTAACCTTAGAAGTTACCTCCATCACACCCCCTCTATTAAGACACACTTCATCACCTGTTGCCATATGCCAAACATCAGACCTGATACTCATTACCACATTCGAATACTTACCACCATGCCCTGTATCATCTACACCACCAACATCATTCCTTGGTAGCACACCCTCCCCATCAACTACACCATCTACCTTAAAAGCTGCTGCATTCGCGACAACTTCATCACCTCCATCAACATTAAACGCTGGCAGATTCAACGTTTGAACAACTGATATGCCAGCAACCTTAGCAACATCGTCCTCTCGTTCTTCGCCATTAACTACCTTAACTCTATCATGTGAACAAAGCATTAACCATCCCACAGCCTCCAAACCCAACATCACCTTTGGTTGTACTATATAACCCATTACCACTAACTACTATCCAATCACATTATTTCTTATATTCAACCACTCCTATACCATCAAGCTTTGCTCCTTCACTATATGGCACCTTAAGATTCCCTTTATCTTTATCATAAAGTGGACTGAAACTATTATATAGGGTCAGTTGTGGACCACCATCCTTGGTAGACAATGCTTTCTTTAGTTCAAGAATTGAGATGAGGTTACAACTACTGGATCTAAAAGCATACAGTCGGAATCGATTGAGTTCTCTGACCATGCCTCTCGTCCCGCCTCAGCAAGGTAAACTTCCCCTTTAACAAGGTGTTCAAGTGCGAGTCCTTTATGCTTGGAATCTATCTGCATATAAGGAATATTAGATGAGAATGCCTTAGGCAAGAGATGACATAACAAACGATCATAGCAGATTAACATTTCATCCATGTTCACCAAGGTATCTGGTTCTTTTAGTGTAAATTTTAGCTTTTTAAATAACAATGCAAATTGGAATCCTATCTCCTTAACTCTCGACGATTTGTGTGAGAAATTATTAGATTTGAATCTGGAACAGGTGTATCTTTTGTTACTCAGTTTCCCACATTGAAAGAATTTCATTAGACCTCTACACTCACGAGCCTTGTACCCTTTGCTGCTACATCTAAAACATCTCTTATCGTTTCCAACTTTGGCAAAATGACCCTTGAGCTCAAGGTTAAGGTTATCGGTTGCTTCGATGCCACAAAATGATGTGGTGGAGATCAGAAAACTTTGGAGTATGAGTGATAGTGGAAGGCAGAGCTAGAGGAGTGGGAAAAGTGGGGTTAAATGGAAGAAGAAGGTGAAAGTGGAAAGGGAAGATGATAGGAACCAATGGTAATATTTGGGGAAAAAGATGTCACCATTTTTCACTGTAATGGTAAAAATAATTTTTTACCTTAAATGTTCATATTCAGGTGTTTTAAGAAAGAGATATTGATACACTTGTAAGATTAGTGTACATAATACTATCCAAATGTTGGACGATTATTGACTTATGACCATTGGGGACATATGAGGTTACATAGTTATAGTTATTCTCGATCAATAGACAACGACTCACTGTGAAGTCCTATGTGGGTTAACTATATCTAAGATAAACAAGTGTCGATGTGTAGTAGTCTCTTAACTTAAGGGTACATGAATGGATTTTTGGATCAGGTACATCAGAAGTGGAGCAAAATAGGGAAATTTTCAAAAAAATCCTTTTAACTCATTATACACTAGACTTTCATTTTTGTTTTCATTAATAATGTTACTAACATCAAATCATACTCAATATTTAATTTGATGAATTTGATTTGAATATTATATTATAGTAATATTACTTTGATTTATGCTTATATTATTTATACAAAATGACATATAAAAAATAATCATTATTAGGTTGAATAATAAATTTTTGAATAAGAATTTGATAATAAAATAATTTTCATGTCTTTCTTACTTAAGTGTTGTTACTTAGGTTTCGGTTTATTACCCTCCGTTCATCATTAGGAATCGCCTTTAACACATCTGACATTCACTTTACATGTGTCAACTTTTGATTCTTTGGAGTTGGTTTTTTCTAGCTATTATAGGGTACTTTGCTGACATGTTCAACACAATTTATTGATTTGGTCCATTGGCCAACTATTTAACACTTTATTTCATTAAATTACCTTCCGGCCTTAGTTAGTTACCTTCTGGCTCCCTTTTAAAATCCTTCGGCCGAGCTTAGTTTCTTTCAAAAATTACTTCATTTATTTACAAAAAATCATAGAATACATTAATTATATTTTTTTTTGTACAATTACTTAAACTCCTTATGTCTAACCATTTTACATGTTATATGTCACTCAAATAATCTATACCAATTTATTTACTTAAGGGAAGATTCTATAAACCAAAATCCTTCGTTAAAAACTTGTTCTCAACATCACATTTAATTTTAAATGCATTTATACCATTAAAAGAATAAGAAATATTAATTATAAACATAGCAATGGGAATTTATGAAAGCAAAAGGGATTAGAGAATATACTATTCACTTAGATTCCTTAGTTGATGAAGTCTCTTGTTCCCTTAGTTATAAATCTACTTTCGCTTCTTCTTTACTCCTAAGCCGCAATCATCATCATAAGCTCACGCTTTTATTTTAGTTTGAGTAAGTAATTATTTGTATATGACCAATGAAATGATTTGTACTATTCAACCTTATGGGCCGTTTGCCCACCATTCCTATCCTTATTTAATTCATTTAAATTAAGCTTTATTAAACTCTACTTTTGACAAGTAAGTGCACACCCAAGTTGTAATGATCCAGAATTTTATAACAATAAAATGGGATATTTAATTCAATTAAATATTCAATTAATAGATTTCAAACATTAATAATACTTGTTTTAAAGGTTTATAAAACAAAAGAAGGATATTTGGATTTTTCATCAAAAACGATGAGAAATCACTTTTCAGTAAATTAGAGATTTTCTCAATAATCATGCACGAATTTGGATAGATACACTTATTTATCTAAATAAGTGAGAATATAAAATAAAATAATTTATTTTACTTTTGGGAATAAAAAGTAATTATGACATCATCATATAATTAGTAATTAATTTATTGGATTAAATCGAGATTTAATAATTTAATAATTCGTCTTATATATTATAAAATGATTGGAAATAGTTTATAATGATTCATAAGAAGTTATGATCATGTTTAGAAAAGATAACGCTAGTCGTAACATTGTGTAGTTTTTAACAGCATAAAACCGCAGCACTTTTGAATGGGTAATATAAAGGACTTGATAATTAATCCAACGGATTTTGATTTATATAAGATAATCAAAATATGATCTAGAAACTTTATTTACATCATTATACAGATAAAAATATAATGGATATAGTGATCGGAAAACAGAATAAAAATACGTTGTAAAACGTTGCATAAAACGTTGCGTAGAAGTCGCCAAATATCACCAGAATGTCGTATAACCTGCATATGAGTTAATGAAACCTCAAATGGTTCCCACCCACAAAAAGTAACGTGTATAAGAGTGTGTGGAAGGGTGTGGGCCGTGTGTAGGGGTGTGTGGGTGTGTGTGATGTTATATAAAGGAGGGTATGGCCTTGATTTGACATAAAGTAGGAGAGTATGGCTTGGATGTGACTTGACGGGATGAGGTATGGCTGTGTATGCTTATGAAGTGATGGAGATATGGTTGTGTATGGATATGGTGGTGTAAGAGAGGGTATGGAAGGTATGGTGGATGTGACATTGATGTGATGTTTTGCATATATTAAATTCCTAAGCCTTTGCATATAAATAGAGGCTCTTCTTCTCCTTCTCATTCCTTTCTTCTTCTTCTTCTTCATTTCTTGTCTCTTCTCTCAATCTCTCTCTCAAGTCCATTAATGGCTTCTCAAATCAAAACCATGAGAAAATCAAAAGAAAACTAGTTCAAATCCACTTAAAACTTAGATCCGACCATGGATCTAAGCTTCTTGAAGCGTTTCAGAGCCAACTAGCTTGCTTTCGTCATCGTCGGAGTTCACCAACTTCTAGAACATGCCTTGGCCGTGAGTTATGAGAAAGGGGGGTGAGTTTGGAAGCTTCGGTGAAGGAAAAGCAAGGGTAGGTTATGCCGGAGTGAAGACGTGAAGCACCGGAGGAGTTCAGAGCAAAGTAATATGCAAAAGGTCGGAGTTTTTCTTTGTACATGGTGAGGCCAAACCATGTTGTGTTAAGGAGGAAGATGGAAGCTTGTCGAGGAGCGAAAGCGATAGCGAATTCATCCAGAGAAAGCTTGGGAAGGAGGGAGCTTGATTGTAAGACACACTTCGCCTCTTTAGCTTAGATTTATGATTAATAAGTCATAATGAGTATAATTTTTAAACATGAACATGTTTGGAAAGTTAATTAACAAGTTATAAAAAGTTAGTAAGCAAACTTGAAAAGTTAGTAAGAACACTTCGCCGCTTAATGTTTACCTCTACGTTAATAAACTGATATTAATGCTCAATTAATATGAATGCAAGTTAGTAAGTAAATCACTTAGAAAAGATTAGTAAATTTGGTTATGTTGGTTTGCTAATATTGGATGATAACATTGGGTGTTATATGGATGATTGGATGACTTGTTTGAATGTTATATTATATGGTAATTATAAACATTACTCTGTTATTGTGACTTGTTTATATGTTAATGCCATAACTTTAAAATGGAATACTAAGTCACGACACACATACATTAATATGTGTACAAACCGAAATAGTTAAACCTCTTTAAAATAAAAGAGAAAAAGGATTTAAAATGGGTTTTAAATCATAGAAAAGTTTGAATATAATATTATAATAATATAATATTATAAATGTTAAAATATTAGAAAATAATATTTTATAAGTGTTTTGGAAGTGTCCGGGGCAAGTTGCAGAACAATTCTCCAAACAGTCAAAATTGGGCACTTTCCGGAGTGACAGTTCGTGGTTATGCGACCTGTAATTTCGAACGGAAGTGTAAAATGCGTTTCAAGTCGGAATGACTTGAAATGAGAAACGTTTTGTCTGTAAAGTTAATAGCTTTCAGATGAGTCCGAAAATTAAGTTTTCGATTTGAAAATCTTAAGTTATGAGTAAAACAGTTTTTAAAAAGGTCGTTGTAAGGGTAGTTAAATCCAGAATTTTATAAGTGAAGTTTTATAATTCTGAAAATTATGAAATAAATTTCTAAATTCATTATTAATATAATAATGAGGGTTTGGAAGATAAAAACGAGTTTATATTTAATCAAAAGTATAATTATGGAAATGACTTAGTTATCACTATTCACTAGCGATTAAGGAATTGGATTTTGAAATTAAGGAACCAGAAGGAGTTTTTGACCCAAATCTTTTATGAATGATTTCATAATAATTAATTATGATTTTTAAGATTTATTTGGGATATTTCTAAAGACTTAGAAAAATGGTCAAATTCTATAGTCAAATGAATTGTTTAAATAATAAACAATATTTGGAAATAAGCTCGAAAGTGACATTAGACTTCGAGGTATGGAAGCGACTGTTATTTAAAGGATAAAGAATGTGATGGAACCAAGGTCTGAGAGGAAATAGTTCCCCAACTTGGAAGGCCTCATTGTTTGCTGATAAATAACTGAGTTTGAAATCGAAGACTTAAGTTATGAATGAGGTATTATCTCTGAATGAGAATTAAAGTAAATAATAGAAAGGGGTATGTGGTAATACCTAAGAGTACATCCCGTCGTGCCTGTGAGATCTGAGAAAGCAGATAAGGTAGTCAACAAGATGAGAAATTCATTTGACCTTGTTTATTTCTTGGACGAGGGGTGGAACGGATCGAAAGGTAGATTTAGATATCTTTCAAAGATCATATAAATGTTTTGACAAGAAAAGTTAAAGAGATTGAGTAAAAAGGAGTTGGAACTTAATTGTTGTGATGTTAAGTCGGATAATTTTTTGGGTGTCGATCTGATGTTGGTTTAGGCTTCGGTGTTTGCACTTGGGAAATTATTCTCTTAATGTTTTACAATTAGGAACTGATTCTAATTAAGAAAAAGGGGTTAAGCAATTAAATTAAATGAGGCTTAACGATTCTGTATACACATTTTATTTCGATAACTGATATCGAAGGAACCAGGGTCGGATTTAGGGTAAAGTCCCAATCCAAAGACCACTTCGAATCAATGAACGGCGTTCCAGAAATGGACAAATGATTAAAGAAATCGAGATGGAAAATCTCTATGACGTTGAAGACTGGAGATCTTTCATGAGAAACGTATTGCTTGTTGATAAGCTCTGGGTAGCTCCTGAACGAGGTAAATGAATAGCAGTGATTCCTTGTTGTGGGATCTGCGTTGATCCAAGGACTGTGGCTACTGCAATTATAGAAGCAGTAGGATAGTGCCTTCGGTTCATCCTTTACCTAGATGACTTGTATGGATGGTTGTCTGGCAATGTGGCATTCAGAGTGAAGGAGCTGGAGTGAAAAGGTAACGCGTTACCTCGAGCCTCATCAAATGGGGAGTGACTGAAAAAGGGCGTGCGGCAAGATGAGTCATGGTTTAGCACCCATGAGAATTCCTGCATTTTTCTTTCTAGATATAACTGATCTCCCGCTATATTTCGGGTCTGAAGGTTGTGATGAGAGCACTCTCGGAAGGTAGGAAACGACCAGGGGAAATGGTGTATTCTGTCTATCGGTTGGGTAGACAGTCTTGTTTAGGCATTGGGTGGGGAACTCACACCCAAGTGCATCCCTTTAGAGGTGTACTATATGGATGGTAATCCCTTACCTTGGTTGCTAGTATGGAATCCAATAATCCATTAAGAGCCTTGTACGAGTTTGATTGTAGACCAAGATGTTGGAATTTAATTAATGTAACAATTCCGGCTAAGATTCTTAAGTTTACTTGAAAAGCATTTTCAAAACAATGTCATTAAAAATAATATCCCTTATGTTTGGCGTAATATGTTTTTGGTTATCATAAGCAAAAAATACGTTTAGTGTTTTTATCCTGCGTGGTCTTATGAGATACCTTTTGTTTTCAAAATATGGATTTTTGGTTTGGCATTCAATTATGACACTGTCACATTTGGGATTGTGTTCTTATGCTGGTTTTTCCAAGCCTGATCCGGGTGTTTTTAACACTCGGGTCAGTACCGAGTGATTTTAGGATTAGCTATGCAAGCCGAGAAGGCTGGACTTGGGGAGTTTCTTGGATAGAGATCATATGGGATCGCATTTGTTTGTTGCATGATAGGAGGTTCGAGCTTTCCAAAGGAGTGCAGGAGATCTGCATCTACGTATGGGCGTAGTGTTATTACTTATGCATGCTAAGTTTGTTGTTGTTTATCTATTTCAGCAATTGTAAGGACAGAGTTTATAACTGTCCAGGCTGATAATAGGTTAGACTCTGATTGATATGTTTTAAATGTTTTCCGCTGCAAAGTTTATAATTAAATATTATAGATTCTCCATGCGTTGTGAGATTCTGTTCTATTCCACTGCATTATTCTGCATTGTTCTATGTTTGTTTAGTTCTATTCTTCTTTCTTTTATTTCACCAATGACATTCAGTCTTTCGTGTCTTGGGAATTCGTGGCTGAGAAGTATCAATGAGGCATTTCGGGGTACGGAAAATCAGGTCGTCACATAAGTACTTGTGCCATTATATTATTTAATTTTATAATTTAACTTAATTTAATTTTCACTCATGTAACTAATCCTTAAATTATTATTAATTAATTAATGGGATGTTACAGGCTTTCCCCTATAAGAATTTCATCCACGAAATTTAGATAATGCACGACTGTGACCCAATAAACCTTCCTATACCCATTCTAGCATAAATAAATAAGTTCCCCACCCATGTGTCCCAACATAATGACTAGTGCATTTTACCAATACATCACAAAATTAACCATAATATTACATATACACATGATCAAAACTAAACATGTCAAACATATGTGCTAACCAAAATAAACAAGTTGGGATTAGTCTTATTGACTTTATACTCCATCTCCCAAGTACAATCATCTTGGTCCTCATTCCATTGGACCCACATAGGACTCACTGTCTATTTCGAAGCTAATTCACATCTCAGTCAAGATTCCAAATAGGCCCTTATATAGGTCAGTTCGACAACCAAATCCTCTATAACTCTTGGAACTACAATATCCCTAGGGTCTTGGACACACTTTCGTAGATGTGATATATGAAACATATTTGGACCTTGGCAGAAGCACTCGGCAATTCAACTCTATAAGCTACTTTATTAATCTTCTTGAGTATCAGAAACGGGCCAACATATCTCAAAGCTAACTTTCCAGCCTTTCCAAATGTTATAGTTTCACTCACCGATGATGCTTTAATAAACATATGATCCTCTAGATCAAACTCCAAGTCTTTTCGCTTCCTATCGGTTTTTCCTGGATTAAGCATCTTTCACCTTTTGCGGAATAAATGTGACTTTCTCCGTAACAACTCGACCTTATATGCTTGTTTATTGAATTATTTTAATTAAAATAAGATGTTTAAATTCGATTGATGGATAATTTTAAATTTTAAAATATAATTTATTGATATTTAATGATAAACGGATTTGTAATTAAATAAATTATCATTCATTCTTTCAGATAATATATTGGATTTGAGTAAAGTATTTAAATGATATATAAAGTATTTTATTGTGTAAATGATTTTCATATGGTTTAAATAAATGAAAAGAGATTTTTTATGATATTGATAAAGTCGGTGAAGATAAAATATCTTGTGTAATCAATTGAAATACATGTTGTAGAAATATCAATTTAAACTAATTCCAAAATATATTCATAAATATTTGATAAAATAATTTATATATGAACAAAAATTTAATTTGCGATTAGTAGAGGTAAGTTGAAATTTATTTAATTTAAAGGACTTGATTGAAAAAATGAAGAGAGAAATTATAGAAATAATAATAGAAATGAAGAGAGAAACTATAGAAATAACAATAGCCCATTTTCTTCTCTTCTTAATTCTAGAAAGATCCCATTCATCTTATTGCTTTAACCAAGCCTAAACTATTCATCCCAAATCCCATTTTCTTCTTATGTAGACCTAATGCATAATAAAAATAGATTGAGAAAAAACAGCATAAGGAAAAGAACAATATTAGCATTTAAATAGGAGGTCACTTGGGGATGCGCGGGTGTAGAGGTTGGTGTCTTTTTACCTTCTTTTTGACTAAAACAACTAACTTAAAACAGACCTAGAGAACTCATACGAAGTCGGATTAACATGAAATTTTTCGAGAACACTTAGAAGACATAAGAAAAAGCACTCACCGAAAATGGGCTTGATTGAATAAGACCAGATGGATTCCTAGTGACCTAACTAGGTGGATCTCTAGCGATCCATCTAGAGTGGGCCCCACCATTTAAATTTTTTAGGGTAGGTCCCAAACACCCTCTAAAGTGTACCTGCAAAGTTTTTTTTATTTTGTTAAGTTTTGAGTGAGTTATGGATGATTCTTCTGGACCAGATGACACATGAAGACGGATGATCAAATAAAGTCCAAATGACTTGATATAAGGCATTCAAATAGATGAAAGGTAGCAACCCAATAGGGTAGACTTAAAAATAGTTTAAGAGCATGGATCGCTAGCGATCCATCATGTTAGCTCAGTTCACCTTGAGTTTTTTTGGACTTCCTCGTAGCACCAAGTAGAGCTTTTGACAAGTCGACCTTCGCCCAACCGCTCCCCTACCCCTATAAATAATCCTACCTGCAACACAAAGAGGATCTTCTGAACTGACTGCTGTAAATCTGCAGAGATTATTCTTCACTCTTCTTCTCCCACACAACATTCATCTAGGAGTTCACTGTGATTCTCCAGTTAACTCTTGCACTTGTAGCTTATTCTAATCTCATCAACTTGTAACCGAACTCAATAGTAGTCAGTCGATAATAAAGCTTATAAAGTGGATGTAGGCTTCGTTAACAGCCGAACCACTATAAAAATCTTCTTGTCTCTTTACTAGTTTTACTTTTTTTTTACATTTATTTTCTATATTATTGCTCTGTAAGAACAAAGCTGGTGCTTTCGCACGCGATCCAGGTTGTTGATCCATTTTTTGGATTGACATTTTGGTGCTTTCACTAAGAAGACTAAACTCAAGGCTAGATTTGAAGGCTTGAACTTTGAATCTAAGACTTGGAGAAGATGACATGCCTAATACCAGATCTGGAACCGGAGCAAATCAACCAGAGCCTGGGGCAGCCAAGATGTGTCCTCAAATTCTTATCAACCCAAATATGTGATTAGAGAGGAGATGGAAAGGATCATGAAAGAGATGCAGGATGGAATCTTAGCTAGATAATAGGAGATGTGGACGGCTTCTTCTAGAAGATGGAGCAGCAAGGGATGGCTTGATCTACAGGGAATAGGAATCAAACTCTAGGGAATAACGCAGGAGCTGCCGGGGTCGGATTAGAACAAGATGAAGTATTGTCCCTATGCTCAGAGCAACCGATACTTGGGGGCAATGGTGGAATCAACATGGGAATCAATCCCAATGCCGGAGCGACTGTTGAAACACCAGGAACTGGTGGTACAGGAGCTAATCCAAATATTAGGATGCAACCGACATAAGAATATGTACTGGAACTTCCTTGACGGAACGCATGTCTGAATGAAGCTAGAGTTATGAATCAGAACAAAGGCCTGCGGCCAAAAGAGTAGATTCTAGGATACCCCCACTGGAACAGGAGGCAAAATATTGCTTTGGGATGGAGACCTTCATTGGACAGTGAAAACCAAATTGCTGAATTGGTACGAAGGTTCATTAGAGGAGGACTTCCAGATCACGGTCTGGAAAACGTGAATAGGAATTCGTTTACTACTAATATCCAGAATGTGAAAAATCTCCAAATTTCAAGCTTCCGACACTGGAAATGTACAACGGGAAGACAAATTCGACGATTCATATGATGAGATATACCAACATATGGAGTTGTTGGGTGCTTCTGAGGAGGTAATGGGGAGGTGCTTCCCATTATACTTAACGGATTTGGCTGCAATGTGGTTTAGACAGTTGGAGA
The DNA here is from genome assembly GCA_030737815.1 of Allium fistulosum. Lineage (NCBI taxonomy): Eukaryota > Viridiplantae > Streptophyta > Magnoliopsida > Asparagales > Amaryllidaceae > Allium > Allium fistulosum. Next base: position 337,319,801 of record CM060904.1, on the reverse strand, counting down.
ATGGGTCTATAAGCACATGGACCGACTTGGTGAGCAAGTTCTTGAGACAGTTCAGAGTTCACGTCTCACAATCGAGGAATGTATTTATGCTCTCAAATGTAAAACAAAGGCTTGGAGAGTCCTTAAGAAATTATTTAACAAGGTTTAATGCGATGGCAGATGCGGTCGACAAGCCAGATCCATCGTTTATCCTAATGGTAGCAGTATTTGGAGTCACGAGTAAGACTGATTTCAAAGTTGCATTGAAAAGGGACCCATCAATGGATCTTGCGGAGTTCTACGAAGCTGAGAGATATTTGTGTCAAGAAGACACTATAGCCGAGGATTAAGAGGTGGATGCTACAATAAATACAGTGGAGGACAAGGGATCGTCCGGATCTGGAATCGGAAAAGAAAAGGGAAAAGGAAAACCGATGATGACTTCGGGGAGCCGAAACGACAAAGGAAGGAACCGAGATTCTCTTCATACACTGACCTGACTGAAACAAAAGAGAGGATATACTTGGATACTAGGGGGCAGAACCTCTACCGGAGGCCACCTAGGAGGGAGCCCAATGATCGAGAGAAAAGATATGGAAAGTTTTGCATCTTCCATAAGCTTAATGGTCATGAAATGAATGAGTATCGATACCTTCGTGATCTGATAGAAGAACTGGTTTGGAATAACCAGCTTCCATAGTATGTGAGGAACAGAACTGCCGTAGAATTGCAAGAATAGCCACCATCCACGACAAATGCATCAAGAAACGCCCAAGAATTTGAGCCAAGGCAAATTATCCCATGATCAAGGTAAATGGGAGTTGGATCCGACTCCTATGCTTTACTTTTTCGTTTCTTTTTCCGCACTTTTCTTTTGGTATTTAGATAATAATAACCTTAATCCGCTTACACGTGTACGAGATCACGAACGGTCCTTAGGCACGCTCTGAGTCGGATGACTGAGATGACTATTTAGGATAATAATAATCTTGGACCGCTTACACTTGTATGAGACCCAGATTGATCTCTAGGCATGCTCTGAGTCGGATCTCCGAGATGAATATTTAGGATTTTTGCTTGTTTTGATTCCTGCTTGTTTGATTTCTGCTTGTTTGTTTTGATTTGAATGTTTGAATTATTAAAAATCCACTTTGATTGTGATGACTAATATTGATCGCCTTAGAGTCCCGACACGGGACCAGAGTGCAAGGTGCAAGTCCCTTTGCCAGAAAAAGCGAGTGGATGGACTTATATGATATTTATCGCCTTAGAGTCCCGACATGGGACCGGAGTGCAAGGTGCAAGTCCCCTTGGATGGACTTGTATGATATTGATCGCCTTAGAGTCCTGACCAGAGAGACGGAACCGCAGTGCAAGAAGTAAGTCCCCTCGTCGGAGAGTGAGAAGATGGGCCTATTTAATCCCTTTTAATTTAACAAACGATCCGAAGAGATCGTCTCCCTTAACTTAAAGTTTAAACTAAGCATTAAACGATCCGGAGTGATTGAACCAATTTGAATTAACAAAAGGTTTTGAATGCCTTATAAATATAACACAACTGATAAATCCTGGATGAACATAGGATGCTTTCGATATTCGATGTGATTTTGATATATGATGTGATGTGATTTTGATATATAATATGATTTTGATGTATGATGTTATAACTCTGAATGAGAGTCAGAATGATAATAATGTAACTCTCGGATGGGCGTGGAGTAGTTAGAGATGTGTGATGTACTAACTCTGAATGAAATTGGAATGATTATAATGTATAGTTTACACTTAGTAGAGTCTAGAGTCTTAGGCTGTAACAGGTTTGGAACTACTTATGATTGGCAAGAGAATCCAAAGGAATTGGACGATTCACCAAGGATGAAGCAGTTGGAAAGCTAAACTATCGAAGACTAGAGATATGAACTTGTTCTTAAGCAAAGCACACCCTTCATTCAAAAGGCGTAATTTGGGAGGCAAATGTTTACTCGCTTTTTGACTAAAGCAACTAACTTAAAACAAACCTAGAGAACTCATACAGAGTCGGATTGACTTAAAATTTTGGGAGAACACTTAGAAGACATAAAATAAGCACCTCACCAAAAAGGGGCTTGAGTGGATAATGGTAGATGGATCGCTAGCGGCCTAATTAGATGGATCGCTAGCGATCCATGTAGAGTGGGCCCCACTACCTGAAATTTTTAGGGTAGGTCCAGACACCCTCTAGAGTGTACTTGCATAGTTTCGTCTTCTTTCGTTAAGTTTTGAGCGAGTTATGGATGATTCTTCTGGACCAAATGACCCATGAAGACAGATGATCAAACAAACTTCAAACAACTTGATATTTGGACAAGGCATTCAAATAGGTGAGGAAGGCAACCCAAATGGGTAGACTCAAAAATAGTTTGAGGGCATGGATCGCTAACGGTCCATCACCCATGGATTGGTTGTGATCCATCATTTAGCTCGAGTCGCCTTAAGTTTTTCTAGAGTTCTTCCTAGCACTGAGTAGAGGCTTCTAACAAGTCGGCCTTGGCCCAACTTCTCTCCTACCCCTATAAATACAATCCTAGCTGCAACACAAAGAGGAACTTTTGGATTGGCTGCTGGAACTCTACAGAGATTATTCTTCACTCTTTTTCTTCCACACAATAGTCATCTAGGAGTTCACTGTGATTCTCCAGTGAACTCTTGCACTTGTAACTTATTCTAATCTCATCAACTTGTAACCGAATTCCACTTGTAATAGTGTTCAGTGGACAATAAAGCTTATAAAGTGGACATAGGCTTTGTTAACAGCCGAACCACTATAAAAATCTTCTTACCACTTTACTATTTCTGCTCTTTTTACATTTATTTTCTATATTATTTCTTTGTAAGAACAGGGCTGGTGCTTTCACACTCAATCCATGGTGTTGATCCATTTTTTAGGTTAAAAGTGGCGCTAAGGCTACACATGCATGGGAGTTACGCTATGTGTAGTTATGCCCATGTCACGGTGATAAAAATAGCCAAGAATGGTGTTTGGCGAACTCGTGCGGCTTTGACATTGCTTGGAGTTCTGGCATGGAGGAGATGACTGCAAAGGGGTAAGGCAATTAGCTGAGGTAGCAAAGAATGGGTTTGACAGACATAATTTTTGGTGAATGTTGGTATAACAACCCCACTGCAATACCCATATTATTAAAGAACATTATAAATAACATCGTCTAATAATACAAAGATTGCGGCTTGATAAGGGCGATTGAATGTGAATATATCTTTAAACTAATACTGACACATCATACTTATGGTTTATTTAATCTCTGTAATAAATTTTGACGTGTACGATCTCAGTTCAAAGGTATAATCATACTAGTTTCTTAGATTTAGAACAGTATATCATATAAACAATAGTCACAGATCATAGGGGAATAATAAACATCATATACATATACAAAAGGGTGAGTCTATCAAATATAACACTAGACTCACATAATATACATCTGATACAAATATCTATCTCAAATATACATCTCATAAACGAACATGAGTCCTAAATGAGATAATTAAAAGTCAAAAATATTTATCTCCTTACTAGCATAACCATCCAAAGGTCAACCTGCCCTATAACCTGAAAAGTCTCGGCCTGACCCGAGCATTAAAATAACACCCGAGTCAAACTATCTATAAATATCCAAAAGAGTGAGAACAAGATATAACATAAAGATATATGACATATAAGTAAATCCAGATGTCCAAGATATAACAAGTCACAAAATTAATTTAACTCATAATTTATCTAAAGGCATATGGTGATATATTTAGGCCCCAAACACAGATTAGTCACTAAGCGTAGAATTATAGAATAAAGCACAATATTCCTAACAAAAAGAAACCAATTCCATACCGATCACTTGGATCGTCCATACCAATCTTAATGATTCTCCATACCATGGCAAACAAATTGGTATCACTTGTACCGATCTGATACCAAGGATCGTCCATACCATGATAGAATCACAACCGATCTCAAGGATCGTAGCAACCATCACTCGAAGATTCCAGATTACTCATTATTATTATATATTACGATTGTAAATAAATCCATGAGTATACCTCTTAAGGATATATCAAACACCAAAAGAAGATATACTCTAAAGTGCCAAATACTATCACTTTCAGTAATCACTAGAATTTAACCAAAATGTCCCATACTGCCTGGTGAAATTCAAGTATTTACCAGAAGCTAGTAAATCTACGGATACCATCGGAGAACCTGTACTGTATTCCCTTAAGGATTTATCAGTCCCACCGAACACCAAAAAAGAATACAAATCTAAAGTGTTAAATACTTCCTAATAGTAATCATAATAATTTTACTAAGGCATCTCACTGATGAAATTTGAGTATTTGCTAATGGGTTTGTATATACCACTCAAACATTCTATTCAATGAGTTGTACCATATTTGATGAAGTGCTACTCGAGAACATTTAAACCAATCGGTAAAACTAAATTGGTTATTAATATTCCCTATATTATAGAACTAAGGTTCTCAAAACATTTTTCTCTTTTAAATTTATAGTTTACAAAGAAATATTTTAATTTTCCAAAAATCCTTTATTATTTACTTAATATAAATATTCACTTTTGATAAAATCTTTCATGAATCCGAATTGTTCCAAAATTGTACTTATACATACGTAAATAGTTGTATCAAAATTCTATACAAGGTAAGTACACACCATGTTTTAGAAACCCATATATATAAGTCTATTTATCTTATAAAACCATATTTATTACCCTTCCAAATCCACTTTGATATAAATCCATTTTATTTAGAAATAAATTATGTTTACATTTCCAAAACCATGTTTCCCAAAATCCATGACCATTTATAATAATACTATATATATAACTATTTATAAAAAGAACTATATTAGTTTATAAAATACATTGGGTATTTCTAAACTTAAAATAAGCTTTCTATTATATAAAACAGATATATATAAGTTTATTATATTCCAAACCTCTATCAAAGTGATTCAAAGTCCATAGAGCATAAGAGAATTCACTATAACAAAATACTAAGTCATCACATGATTATAGCAACAAATTGGTCCCTGTATTTTCTACTCTAAATCATTTTCACTTCTGTTTTATAGCAAATCAAGGGAAATGGACATCAAAAGGGCCACAAACAACCATGCAAAACACAAATCGATAACATTAACAAAGCAAGCAAAATACGGGTTCAAGCGATGAGTCGTAGACCGATGCACCGGTCATACCCGGCCGGTCCAGCGGTTATGGACCTGGAATGTGAGTCCAGATGCCATTTCTCCCTTTCCAATGACGTATGTTTCACTATTTTTCTAGCATGACTCACCCACTTTCCGACAATGAAGTGCAGCGACTATATCAGTATCTATTGCATGTAATAGGTTACATAATAATCAAATGGATTCATTACATAGCTACCGGTCTTAGCAAACAGTGAATAGGGTAACAAAATATATGAATATCACAATCAATTTGAGAGAAATTCAATAGCAATTCATCCAAAAAAGCACATGCATATAATATAAATTTAGAGATAGATTGTGTGAGCGGTAACTCACCTATATAATCTTGAATTGATGATTAAAACCCAAATTCTCCTAGGCAAGCTTCTCTCATCAATTAAACCTAGGTTAAACTTAGAAATTTGCAAAAAAATTACTAACCAAGATGAAATCTAAAACTAAAACCCTAATAGATGTACTATAGGATGGAAGGGATTACCTTATTTTGATTTCTACAAGAATTAGCCAAAAGCCCTTTGATTTACCACCTGAATTTGGGGATTATTAGAACTAGGGTTTTTAGAATTAGAGAGAAAGGAGCTTTCAGATTTTTGGAGCTAAATGAATTGAGAAAGAAATATGTACTTTTCTTATTTCTCCTCTCTAAACCATCATAAATGGGCTGTGTGGGTAAGATAAGGATCTAATAAGCAAGGTGTTACAAATTTCTAAGAGAAGTGTTACTAATTTTTATTTTGTTTTATCACTTCTAAAACACCAATTTCCACTAAACAATCTTTTATATATCGTAGTTTGATTTTTCCCAAATTTCCCAAAACCAATGCAATAAGTTAAAAATTCTCATTTCTATTAATATTAAAATATCTTGTACCATTAAATATAACTTTTGAAAATAAAAGTTATTCTCATTATTTTTAATAAAATGAAATAAACTATTAATTGCAAAAACTGATTTTAAATAATAACTCTAAATATTGACATTTTATTAAATTTACAATTCTTATTGAAATAATTTGAGACGAAAATAACTTATCACAAATCTTCACTTATAATAAGAAGTGAATAAAATTTTATAATTCATATTTTAAATTGCAAATGATTTCCGTACATTTAATTATCACATTTTCCAAAATTATTATATTTTCAAATATAAGAATTAAGTTTCACAAAAGGATATTCGTTGAATTTCCAATTTATTTAACCCCAAATCCATTTTAAATTTGGAAATTACAACTAATAAAATTCCCAATTTTATCTGAATATTAATTAAAATTACCTAAATCATATTTTTAAGTTTAGTTCCAGGTTATCTCGACCAGGGTTGTTATAGACTTCCCCCGTTAAAGAAATTGCATCCTCACAATTTCGACTCAGAGAAAATTCTAAAATTAAAACATTTATATCCAAAAGTTTCTTCTTTAAATTTAACCAATACCACAAGAATAAAACATTTATATAATTTATATTTTAATTTTAAAAATTAATATATTCTCTTTCCTTATTTTCTAAATAAGTTCACACAAATTTTTTGCCTAAATATCAAAATTTTAATTATTACTCAAAGTAACTCTTTTCAAAATTTACATTTTCAATTATAAAACCTAAATCATCAAATTATAGAATTCTAGTTTCAATTAAATTACAAAACTTAACATCCATCTAAATCATTAAATGATATATACAATAAATCAAAAATTATCACATATTATTCTTCCCAGCGCATACTTAAAATATACCTTCACTATTTACACATATTAAGTAACTTAATGACGTTGCCTGGCCATCTATTTATAGCGAATCTTTATGTCGATGTTGACCATAAAGTTAACATGGCCTCGCCACTGCCCTCTGTTATTGGTGAGGTTCGGTGGCTGCACACAACATCCAAAAATAATGCATATATAATGCACTTTCATAATTTTCTAGATCACCAAATTATATATATATATATATATATATGAATAAATTTTATTCTTAATTTATTTTCTAAAATAATTTTCCTCGACTATTTTAATTTTACAAATAATAATATTCAATTTCAAATCATTTACTAAATATTATTATCAAAACTTCAATTAATATTTCCTTCCAAATAACCATATACTCAAAATAATTCTTTTCAAAATATTATTTATATCCAAAATGCATACTTTTAAAATTTATCCCATTTGTATACACAATATACGTACTTTTCCATAAATTATCCTTTCACTTCAAAAAAAATTATTTTCATAATTTCTTAATTTTTAACATCTTATTAATTAAGATTCATATATCTAACAATTTATTTTCATTCAAACCAAAGAACTTGAAAGTGAAATTCATAAATGAAAGTAGATTTCCACTTATTCTCTTTTCAAAAAAATTCCAACTAACTTCCATTTAATTTTAATATGAACCAATTCCAAAATTTAAAACATTTTCCTTAATCGAATCTCATTATATAAAGTAATATTAAGCCATAAAATTTTAGTGATTCATTTCATCGCTTGGCTGCAATGTTGATTACCTAGAATAGCAACCTTACCTCACCATGCTCTCCACTCCTCACAATTTATTTGATGACTAAAATACTATTTTAAATTATTTTAACTCATTTATTTTACAAATTTCCAAATTAATTATTTCTCATGTCAAAATGTCTCACTCGATGTTTAGGAACTCCCATCGATAACATGGCGTCCCACATATCGATCAAAATCCTTAAACATTTTTCGGACAAGTCTACACAACACATTATCACAAGTTTTCCTGAGTTATATTTAATTTATTATCACAAACATCCATGCATCCAATATAATTTAATACAATCAAGCAATCGGTTACTAACATCCCATCAACCAAAACTAATAGTCTCTTACAATGGAACAATTATATCCCTAAAATTGCACTGCGCAACTCTGATTATTCCTAGATTATTTAAATCTTAAACTTATTTAATCAAATTTCCCAAATTCTCTATAACAAGAAATTGATCACTAAAATCAATTTACTTTAATTTATCTCTTTTAACTTAATTTCCCAATAATTCAAAAGTAATTTCCAAACTCTAAAGCATTTTAACACCTTACCTTCCAAAAGCTCAATACCACAAATTTCAACTTAAATACGTAAAATTTTAAATCAAGTTATGCCCCAAATGATTATTCCAATAATCATTTTATATTTCTATCCCCATATAGATAATTATTATAACTATCTACCATATACCCCAGGGGATAAGACTTTAAGTTTCACCAGGTCTAGATCTGTGATATTATATGTTATAATGTTCTGACTCAGCTCTGATACCAAACTGTAACATACCCATCGCGATACCCATATTATTAAAGAACATAATAAATAATGTTGTCTAATAATACAGAGAACACGACTTAATAAGGGTGACGAAATGTGAATATATCTTTAAACTAACACTGACATGTCATAATTACGGTCTATTTAATCTCTAGAATGAAATTTGATGTGTACAGTCTCAGTTCAAAGTAATAATCACATTAGTTTCTCAGAATCAGAATAGTATATCATATAAACAATAGTCACAGATCATAGCGGAATAATAATCGTATACATATACAAAAGAGAGAGTCTATCATATATAACACTGGACTCGCATAATATACACTTGATACAAATCTCTACCTCAAATATACATCACATAAATAAACACGAATCCTAAATGAGATAAATTAAGAGTCAAAAATGTTTTATCTCCTTGCTAGCACAACCATCCAAAGGCCAACCTATCATGTAACCTTAAAAGTCTCGGCCAGACCCGACCATTAAAATAACACCCGGGTCGGATTATCTCTAAATATCCAAAGGGGTGAGAACAAGATATAATGTAAAGATATATGACATATAAGTAAATCTAGATGTCCAAGATATAACAAGTCATGGAATTAATTTAACTCAGAATTTATCTCAAGGAACATGGTGATATATTTAGGTCCCAAACACAGATTAGTCACTAAATGCATTATTACATAATAAAGCACAATATTCCTAACACAAAGAAACCAATTCCATACCGATCACCCGGATCATCCATACCGATCTTAATGATTGTCCATATCGTGGCAAACAAATCTGGTATCACTCGTACCGATCTGATATCAAGGTTCATCCATACCGTGAAACAGAATCACAACTATCTCAAGGATTGTAGCAACCTTGACTCGAATATTCTAGATTATTCATTATTATTATATATTAATGATCGTAAAGAAATCCATGAATATACCTCTCAAGGATCTATCAGTCCCACTGAACACCAAAAGAAGATATACTCTAATGTGTCAAATACTATCACTTTCAGTAATCACTAGAATTTATCCAAAACGTCCCATGCTGTCCAGTGAAATTCAATTATTTACTAGAAGCTAGTAAATCTCACTCGTTACGGATACCACCGAAGAACCTAAACTATATTCTCTTAAGGATCTATCAGTCCGACCGAACACCAAAAGATAATACAAATCTAAAGTGGTAAATACTTCCTAATAACAATCACAAGAATTTAACCAAGACATCCCATACTACCTGATGAAATTCGAGTATTCGCTAATGGGCTAGTAAATACCACTCAAACATTCTATTCAATGAGTTATACCATATTCGATGAAGCGTTACTCGAGAACATTTAACACAATAGGTAAAACTAAATCAATTATTAGTTTTCCCCATATTATAGAACTAAAGTTCTCAAAACATTTTTTTCTTTTAAATTTATAGTTTAGAAAGCAGCATTTTTATTTTCCAAATATCCTTCATTATTTACTTTATATAAATATTCACTATTTGATAAAATCTTCTATGAATCCGAATTGTTCCAAAATTGTACTTATATATTTGTACATAGTTGTCTCAAAATTCTATACAAGATACTTAGTTAACAAACCATGTTCTAAAAATCCATATATATATATGTGTGTGTGTGTGTGTGTGTTTGTGTGTGTGTCTACTTATCCTATAAAACCATATTTATCGCTCTTCCAAATCCACTTTGATATAAATCCATTTTATTCAGAAATAAATTGGGTTTATATTTCCAAAACCATGTTTCCCAAAATCCACGACCATTTATAATAATACTATATATATAACTATTTATAAAAATCATTTATAAAAAGAACTAGATTCGTTTAGAAAATAAGTTTGATATTTGTAAACTTAAATAAGTTTTCTATTACATAAAATAGATAGATATAAGTTTATTATATTCCAAACCTTTGAATTAAAGTGACTAAAAGTCCATAGAGCATAGGAGAATTCACTACAATAAAATACTATGTCATCACACGATTATAGCATTAAATTGGTCAACATATTTTATACTCTAAATCATTTTCAATTCTATTTTATAGATTAGCAAATCAAGGGAAATGGACATCAAAAGGGGCACGAACAACCATGCAAAACACAAAACAATAACATTAACAAAGCAAGCAAAATACGGGTTCAAGCGATGAGTCGTAGAGGGCCTACAGTCACTTGGATGTGACGCTCCAGGTGGCGATCGATGCACCGGTCATGCATGATAGGTCCACCGGTTACGGACCTGGAATGTGAGTTCTAGGCGCCGTTTCCCCCTTTTCGATGACATATGTTACACTATTTTTCTACCACGACTTCCCCACTTTCTGGTGATGAAGTGTAGCGACTAATATCGATATCTATTGCATGTAATAGGTGACACAATAATAAAATGGATTCACTACATAGTTACTGGTCTTGGAAAATAGTGAATAGGGTAAAAAAAAATATGAATATCATAATCAATTTGAGAGCAATTCAACAACAATTCATCCAAAATAAGCACATGTGTACAATATAAATTTAGAGATAGATCGTATGAGTGGTAAATCACCTATATAACCTTGAATTGATGATTAAAACCTGGATTCTCCTAGGCTAGCTTCTCTCATCAATTAGACCTAGGTTAAACTAAGAAATTTGCAAAACAAAATTACTAACCAAGATGAAATCTAAAACTAAAACCCTAATAGATGTACTATATGATTGAAGAGATTACCTTATTTTGATTTCCACAAGAATTATCTAAAAGCCCTTTGTTTTAGCACTTGAATTGGGGGATTATTGGAACTACGGTTTTCAAAACTAGAGAGGAAGGAGATTTCAGACTTTTGGGGCTGAATGAATTGAGAAAAAAAGTATACGTACTTTTCTTATTTCTCCTCTCTAAACCATCCTAAATGGGCCATGTAGGTGAGATAAGGATCCTATAAGCAAGGTGTTACAAATTTTTAAGAGAAGTGTTACTAATTTTTATTTTGTTTTATCACTTCTAAAACACCAATTTCCACTAAATAATGTTTTATTTATCATACTCTGATTTTTCACAAATTCCCCAAAACCATTGCAACAATTTAAACATTCTCATTTTTATTTATATTGAAATATCCTGTACCGTTAAATATAACTTTTGAAAATAAAAGTTATTCTCATTATTTATAATAAAATGAAATAAATTATTAATCATAAAATCTCAATTTAAATAATAGCTTTAAATATTGACATTTTATTAAATTTACAATACTTGTTGAAATAATTTGAGAGGAAAATAATTTATCACAAATCCTCACTTATAAATAAGTGAATAAAACTTTATAATTCATATTTTAAATGCAAATTATTCCCATATATTTCATTATCACATTTTCCAAAATTATTCTTATATTATCAAATATAAGAATTAAGTTTCACAAAAGGATATTCATTGAATTTCTAATTTATTTAATACCAAATCCATTTTAAATTTGGAAAGTACAACTAATAGAATTCCTAATTTTATCTCAAGATTATTTAAAATAACCCAAACCATATTTTTAAGTTTAATTCCATGTAATCTCGACTAGGGTTGATATAGTTGGCAGGAGGAAGGGTATTAATTTTGGTGAGTTTTCTCACTCATATCTATGTTTTAGAATACAATCTTTGATTTACATGCCTTAGTATAGTTGATGTTGGTTGAATCTAGTTAACACTGATGTTATTTTGATTGCAATGGTTGGTTGGTTTATTGGTAGACGACGTAATTGCTATGGATATTTTTATTGATCGATTATATGTAATGCATTATTTGACAGTCATATAGATATAACTAGATTTCTTGTTGGAATTGATTAATAAAGAGAAATTGGGTTAAATATATTTATAAAAATAGTTTGAAGTATACATAATACTTTAGAAAGAGAAGATTTTCAAATTTGACTATATAATCGACTTTTATAAAAAAGAAAAGTGCAAGGACCCGGATTTTTAGTCGTTTGATTTTGAACATTTAAATGATTTTAAATGTTAGATTTGGGATATAAATTGATTTTTGAATATAAAGATTTTGGTTGAAATTTTAAAATAAATTTAAATTCCAAATATAACGATTTATTGGATAAATTAAATTGTTTCATTAATAATTGAAAATCATTTAAATAATTGAATTGGAGTTGAAAATGAATCGAAATGATTTCTAATGTAGATATAAATTCCATTTGAATTAAGATTGAGTTAATAACTTTTTAAAACTAAAATTTCAAGTGATTTCGTAAATTTTTGAAATCGTCGATTTTATCGACGCGTTAGAATAGCGATCTGGGCATACTCTCGAAATTTGACGAAACCAGTTCCATTGGATCCGTATTAGTGTATCATTATAGGATTTCAATTTCGTAGCATTTGGATTACCGTTTGGTCATGCGATCTGAAAACGCCTAGAAATAATTTAATTGAATTTAATTTAAATAGTCGATTTAAAAACCTATCTTCCACATACGATCGAGTTAGGTCCCGAAACTGGTTCCATTGGGTTTAGAATAGCGGTATAACATTAGGAACGCCAGGTGGTACGCCTCGATAGGAGCTTGAGACTTTAAGTTATATTAAACGAGATATTTTATAATTAAATAATATTATAAATTGTCAAAGTCAAACCTTCTATAATACGCTGTTCTATCAGCCTTTAAAATCGCGTGTTACCCTTCTCTTCCTCTAGAAGCAAATCTCGACTTTCTCCTTATTTAATCCAGTTCGAAATCAGTTCATTAAAAAGGAAGAAAAAAAGAAATCGCACGTTGATAATATCGTGAGGGGTTTGAGCGCGCGAGGCGATGGCTGTAATCGCGTGCAACTACAAAGCACGAGTTTGAACTCAAGCCAAGCGATGTTGGGGAGTGGTGGTGGATGAAGCGGCAGAGGAGAGCGAGGTGGAGGTCGCGTACGCAGGCGAGCATGGGGTTTTCATCACGCCTAGGCACGTAGGTCGATGCCGCGTGGGAGGAGCAGCTAGTGTTTAGTCTCTGTCACGACTATCGTAGTCGCGCGCGTATGGGGGAATAGCGGTGACGACCTGCTGCTCGACTCAGAGTTTGAAGGGCAGCGTGGGTCGCGTTAGAGGCACGGGCTGCAGGCGATAATCGACATCGAAATCGCAAGTGCAGGCGAAGGGGAAGTCGAGGCTGAGCGTCGTTCGTGAGTCTCTGGCAAGGCGGAGCTAGGTTAGGGTTTTTGTCAGATATTGGATTGTAGATTTGGTGCAATCTGGATCTAATTGGAAGGTTCAAAATCATGAAACCGAGTCACGTTGGATTCGCAGCGTTAAATAGTCAATCAAATAAATTTGGAATTGGGACTATTAACAATTTCGGAAAATCAAGGTGAGTAAATCTCACTCATTAGGATGATCGGCTTTAATTTAAATAGTTAAAATCATTTATTGATCGATTGGATGAATTGATAATTATTATTATCAGTTGGATGTTATATTATATATATAGTAGTATATATATTAGTAGTTGGATATATTCCCGCCGATTGGAGCGGATGAGACACTATGCGTCCCGCATAATAGCGGATGACCCTATATTACCACAATATCCCACCTTGAAGCGCAATTGGTATTTTATGTTATCTAACATCTGTGGATGCAGGAAAATAGGTTGGAGGGATCCAACTGGATTCCTCAAAATGTTGAATTTTATTTCATATATAGTGATATATAATGTGTGTGAATAATATGATATAGATTATGTTATGTTTTGGATTTATTGGATGCTATAGTAGCACTGGCCTTAATTTTGGTATTTTAAATACCATATATGTTATTTGGAATTAAAAGGAGATTTTGGATACAAAAAATATTTATATCGAGATTTGGATTATTTTTAAGGAAATTGATTTGGAGTTGTACTTAACTATTCGAAAAATGTTTTACTTAGAGATTTAAAAATAATTTATATAAAGGATTTTTAACAATGGATTTTTAAGTAATATTCTGGATTTATGGAAAAGAAGTTGAAATCGATATTTAAAGTAGATTTGTAAAATAAATGGGATTTATAAAATGAGATTAGTTTTATAAACAAGTGAATACTCAAAGGAATTTATAAATTTATAAACGATGTTTATAAATAAGGGAAAATGATATCAATTGATAAATTGGGAATATAAATTTCATAGTGTGAATATATATCGAGATATGAAAATAGGTTTTTGGGAAATAATGGATTCTATTTTAAAAGTGAGAATGGTCAGGGAATCAGAATGAAATCGATGTGTTATGAATCGAGAGGGATTTATAAATTGAAATTGGTTATTGGGATTTTAAAAATATATTTTTATTAAGAAGTTAAAGTTTTGTTTTAAAAGGAAAATTTTATTTATTAAACTATGTAATTTTAAGCTAGTTAGTTTTGGAATACTTCGAAAGTGAATTTTTCAAATATCTAATATTAATTGGAAAAAAAATTCTAATTTCTATAATCAACTTTGTAAATCGATTAGTTTTATTTAAAAATGAGTTGGAAATTAGTTATTGATGTTTTATTTAAAGTGTTTTGATATTTTAAATAATTGCTAAAACATGTTATTGAAAATAAATTACTATTCTTTAAAAATATTTATTCTATATATATAGAAATTTAGGAAGTGATTGGAATTGATTTATAAACGCTCTCAAGATTTGTAAATGGGGTTTATTTAATGGATAAGATTTTTATAAGAGGAATCTTATAACGAAATTTTGGAAAAAACTTAAGGAATTTTCGAAATGGTTAGGTATGTGAACTTCGAAGAAATGAATTTGAATTCATAAAAGAAGGAATAAATTGGTGAATGAGGTTTTAAATAAGTGAAATCGATTTTGGAAATGGTAGAAGGGATTATTAAAAATTCCGGAGATTTATCAAATGAGTTTAATGAGTTGAGACTTTACAAAAGAGTTGTAAATGGTTTTATGAAGTTGAAATAGGGGAAGATTTTCTCGTTGTGAATATACCTATAAAATCGATAAGATATAATTATTTCCTAAGTGTTGGGACGTAAGTGGTTTTGGGAAATATATTTATGAATAATTTTCTAAGTATTGGAAAAATGATTTGGGAAATGTTTGACTATGGGAAGGTTATACAGAAATATTTCTAAGTGTTAATACGATTTGAAAATATTTCGTTAAGAATATAAGGATTTGAATTTATTTTCAAACGTTGGAATAGTGGAAGAGATTTGAATATATATCTATGTAAAGATATTTGAAATGAATGTTTTAAGAAAATTTATAATATGGGCCTAGTGACTGCTTATGTGTGAAAACTAGATAGTTAAATAACCAACTATCAAATCTGGTCAAATTCGTTGATCGTTTCGAAGAGACCGGGATCAGATTTAATTATCCGAAAACCACTTCGATCCGATTTGTGCGTTACGAATTGTGATATATAGAAGATAATGGAGATGGAGATCTGTAAAGAGATTGGTTTGTTCAGACCTAGAACAACTTGTATGGATGAATGCTCTCATTGCACTATTGCCTAGAAGGTAGTGTTAGCATTCCAAGTATGAATGCTATTCTTAAGGTAATATGTAGCCTCAAGCCTCATCAACTGGAATGACCAAAACAAGGGAGATGTAGCAGGGCTAAGTGGGTCGCACCCAAGTAGGGTATGTTATCACTTTTCTAGATACCCTCAGATATATTATATTATAATTATTGATATGGTTGTGCATGGAAAAGGGAGCGCTCGATTAGGGTGGGAACACCCGGGCTGATAACGTATTCGGTACTATCCAGCAAGGGGTAGGCCGGTCCTGTGTTGGCAGGGATCGTTAGGTACGATCCCGGTACATTTTTCTAGAGGTGTACTGTGATGGCTATACCCCAGTAGCCCAGTCATTGTGTGGAATTCATTCTCCAATACGTGCCTGTATGGTTTTGATTATGCCCAACTATGCTGAAACATGAGATGCAATCATTTCAGCTATTTTCTAATTTATTTTCTATAGACACTAATATAATATCACTGGATTTTCTATCAAAATGTTTTGGTTATCGTAAGGTAAAAACCCATCGTATTTATGTGTGGCGTAGTCTTACGAGGTACCTTTGTTTTTCAAAGGATTTTGAAATAGTAATAATTCAAATTGAGTGTGTTTTCTCACGTTGGTTCAGACTAACTCGGGTGTTATTTTATTATAATGCTCGGGTCAGACCGAGTATTACAGATTCATGTTAGGATGCTATGGAGCTAAGGAGACGAGCTGGGGGAGTCTCAGACGTAATACACATACTTGATTTATATTCCGCTGTGTGAGTAAAACTGAATGTTTAGTATTGTAAGGACTAGTTATTATAACTGTCCAGATTAATTGTTGATTTGTTGTACTCTGACGATGATATGTATACAAACAGTTATAGTTCTTTTTGTATAAAGATATGTTATTATCTATTATATATTGTTCCACAGCAATTGTGAGATTCTATGTTATTGCTTCTGTTTTCTTCTATCTTTCTTTCTTTTTCAACCCTAACAATTCGCTTTTTTGTTCAATTTGAGTTGACATGTGCGGTTTATTGTTAGCTCAGACTACACAGAAAAGTGGGTCATTACAAGTGGTATCAGAGCTGAAGTATAAGTGAGAACCTTGGCTTTGGTGGGGATTACTCATTAGAGATAAGGTCAGTAGTACCCTAGAATGAGTTTTTGTGTATTAATAGATATGAGCGCGTATTTGTTAGTGAATATAAAATGTTTTATATTGTGTTGATTTATCTGTTGAGTGGCTTATAAATTCTGGTCGAGTAGTGGGATGCCACTAAATCGATAGGAGTTTCTAAACACTTGAACACGGTAAACCGACATAGTATGGTTTTGAAGCGGGTAAATGAAATAATTTTACCCAACTATATTTTGATATAACAGAAATAATTTTCTGAAATTATTGGAGTATAATGGGTGTGTTTGGTTGTTATTATTATAATCGAAACAAGATTTGAAAATTTGGAATGGTTATATATAACCAAATGAAAATTGTATAAGTATTAATTATACAAATGAATTATAATCAAAATGGATTCAAACTCAAATTCAGAAATTTAAATCCCGGAAGGTTTGGAAAATATTTTCAAAAGTGTTATAGAAATGAAATTGGTGTTATTTTGGAAATTTTTGTTTTGAAATAAATAATGGTAATATTATTGTGAAATGTTTTTGAATAGAAAATGTTTTAAAAATGGATTTTTAAGGTGATAAAGCACTAAACTCACTTCAGTCGCTGGAAAACAATTCCGATGATGATCGTGACATCATCGGTGTTCATTTTTGAGATTCTAAGTGACAGATTGCTACTGTAGTAATTTGATATGGAAATTTTTGTTGAAAAACCAATGTTGTTTTAGATATTCCAAGAGAGTTTATTTGGATAAAACCAAGTTTGAGTTTGAAATTTCAAGGAAATGTTTTTTATTTGAAGAGATTGGTATGATCGCTATTTTTTTGGAAATAATGCACACAGTCTCACTTTATACATTTCTAAATCATCAAAATTATGATATGATCGCTATTTATTTGGTCTATATATGCATGAACTATGAAAAAATAATAGAAAACAAATAAAAGAACAATATGTAGAACAACTACCGTAATATGCTGCGGCAACATGTTTGGAAGAAAAAAATATATGCAAAGATGACTAGTAAATATAAATTGATATACCATAGTTAAACTTTGAAACTATATCATGCTAGAGTAGTAATACCTGTACCTCAAATGTAATGCTTTGATACTTAGTTAGTAAGTTGTAAATGTATACCTTGTAGATACATGTGAATCTGCATATGTACATATAGTAGGAAATTGTTTTTATACATTGTAAATTTATGTTTGGTTTATTTATCAATCCAAGATTTTAAATAACTTGGCTTTTACACTAATTGGACAAAATGATATAGTGATAATATATTTTTATTTATGCCTTAAACTGCAAATACAGTGAAGGAAATTTTTATTATTATTACTCATGAAGTAAGTACTGTTAGTATTTAATATAGAACATATATTTTAATAAGTATGGAACCATTTCCTGAATGATATGTTCGCATTGTTCTAGGCTATGTATGTTCTTAAAATATTTAAAATGTTTAGCAGGCATTGAATTGTAATTCGAAAAAAAAGGATAAGTACTATTTGATATTGACAATGAATATGCTATCTAAATTAGCATGAAGTCCATGAAAAATAATTGCAACCAGTCAAAGGCTATAGTACCGAAGCAACCTAGAAATCATTTAAAAAGAAAAAGAAAAAAAATTATAATTCAAATAAATGTTTAATCATTCATACATGTTTTGGAAAACACAACTTACAACAATGTATTTATTTTGCACATCCTATGCAGTTGATTTCTAACTCAAGAAATGTATAACATTACTTGTATTTAGAATAAAAGCGAATGGAAGGAATGAAAAACAAGTTGGATATGAAATCAATGAAAGTAGATGAAAATGAAATAAATTGATTGAGAATCAATTTGAAATGGATATGAATTTGTTGGGTATAATTATGAATTTAATGATAATAAATGGTATGTGAATCATTTGGAATTGAATGAAATGGCGTATAAATTGAATTTGAAGTGAATAATTAAATATTGGAACCCTATATTTGCATGTACCTTCTAAAATACATGATATACCATGTTGGCATTGTGAAATCATGTGTTTAAAATGGTTAAAGGGATGTAAAGTTATTAAATTTCATATATATGAAACCGATGGGATTTATTTAAGTAAGTATAGGGAAAAGGAGGCTATTGGGCTAGATTTGGGTTGCGAAATTTGCATATAAGTAAGCTCGCTCGCTTAAAAACGCTAAAAAAAGGTACGCTTTCGGATTAAATACAATAATGAAATAAATATTGATATATATTGTGTTTCCGACCGTGTGGGTCGATGTAGATATTTTTATCATTTTTTTCATATTGCAAAAGGCTCTCCGTACAAGAGAGACTCTGCCAAAATTTTCCAAAAATTTAGGGTGTTAGGAAATTTTTGAAAATTTTTGTTAACTAAAAAAATTGATTTTTTGAATTGAAATTGAAATAAAGGGTTTTGAATTAGAAATGGAAACTAATGGTTTTGGTAGAAACTAAAGGATTTAGAAAAGTGAAATATCGAATTTTCATTAAGTGGGTTTTTGAAAAGTAGTGGGTTTGGATCATTCGTCCTACCTTAGCAATTTCTGGGATGAAATTCCTTTAAGGGGAGAGGAATGTAACGACCCGGATTTTTAGTCGTTTGATTTTGAACATTTAATTGATTTTAAATGTTGGATTTGGGATATAAATTTATTTTTTGAGTATGAAGATTTTGGTTGAAATTTTAAAATGAATTTAGATTCCAAATATAGCGATTTATTGGATAAATTAAATTATTGAATTAATAATTAAAAATCATTTAAATAATTGAATTGGAGTTGAAAATGAATCGAAACGATTTCTAATGTTGATATAAATTCTATTTGAATTAAGATTGAGTTAATAAGTTTTTAAAACTGAAATTTCAAGTGATTTCGTAAATTTTTGAAATCGTCGATTTTATCGACGCGTTAGAATAGCGATCCGGGGCACAGTCTCGAAATTCAACGAAATTAGTTCCATTGGATCCATAATAGTGTATTATTATCGGATTTCAAATTTCGTAGTATTTGGATTTACCGTTTGGTCGTGCGATCTGAAAACGCCTAGAAATAATTGAATTTAATTTAATTTAAATAGTCGATTTAAAAAGCTATCTTCCACATACGATTGAGTTAGATCCTAAAACTTGTTCCATTGGGTTCAAAATAGCGGTATAACATTTGGAACGCTAGGCGGCACGCCTCGATAGGAGTTTGGGACTTTAAGTTATATTAAACGAAATATTTTATAATTAAATAATATTATAAATTGTCAAAGTCAAACCTTCTATAACACGCTGTTCTATCAGCCTTTAAAATCATGTGTTACCCTTCTCTTCCTCCAGAAGCAAATCACAACTTTCTCCTTATTCATCCCAGTTCAAAATCAGAGCATTAAAAAAGAAGAAAAAAAAGAAATCGCGTGTTGATAAAATCACGAGTGGTTTGAGCGCGCTAGGCGATGGCTGTAATCGCGTGCGACTGCAAAGCACGAATTCATACTCGATCTTGGTGACGCTGGGGAGTAGTGGTGGATGAAGCGGCAGAGGAGAGCGAGGTGGAGGTCGCGTACGCAGGCGAGAGTGGGGTTTTCATCATGCCTAGGCACGTAGGTCGCTGCTGCGTGGGAGGAGCAGATAGGGTTTGGCCGTTGTCACGACTATCGTAGTCGCACACATATGGGGGAATAGCAGTGACGAGCTGCTGCTCGACTCAGAGTTTGAAGGGCAGCGTGGGTTGCGTTAGAGGCACGGGCTGCAGGCGATAATCGACATCGAAATCGTGAGTGCAGGCGAAGGGGAAGTCGAGGCTGAGCGGCGTTCGTAAGTCTCTGGCAAGGCGGAGCTAGGTTAGGGTTTTGGTCAGATATTGGGTTATAGATTTGGTGTAAGCTGGAGCTAATTGGAAGGTTCAAAAATCACGAAATCGTATCACGTTGGATTCGCAACGGCAAATACTACACAATCGAATAAATTTGGAATTGGGACTGTTAACAATTTCTTAAAATGAAGGTGAGTAAATCTCACTCATTTGGATGATCGGCTTTAATTTAAATTGTTAAAATCATTTATTGATTGATTGGATGAATTGATAGTTATTATTATCAGTTGGATGTTATATTATATAAATAGTAGTATATATATTAGTAGTTGGATATATTCCCGCCGATTGGAGCGGATGGACACTATGCGTCCCACATAATAGTGGATGACCCCCTATATTACCGCGATATCCCGCCTTGAAGCGGGATTGGTATTTTATGTTATCTAACATCAGTGGATGCATGAAAACAGGTTGGAGAGATCTAACTGGATTCCTCAAAATGTCTAATTTAATTTCATATATAGTGATATATGATGTGTGTGAATAATCTGATATAGATTATGTTGTGGTTTGGATTTATTGGATGATATAGTAGCATTGGCCTTAATTTTGGTATTTTAAATACCATAAATGTTATTTGAAATTAAAAGGAGATTTTGGATATAAAAATAATGTTTATGTCGAGATTTGGATTATTTTTAAGGAAATTGATTTGGATAAAAAAATAAGTTGATTTGGAGTTGTACTTAACTATTCGAAAAATGTTTTAGTTAGAGATTTAAAAATAATTTATATAAATGATTTATAACAATGGATTTTTAAGTGATATTCCGGATTTATGGAAAAGAATTTGAAATCAATATTTAAAGTAGATTTGTAAAATAAATGGGATTTATAAGAAATGGATTTATAAAATGAGATTTTATAAATGAGATTAGTTTTATAAACAAGTGAAAACTCAAAGGAATTTATAAATTTATAAACGATGTTTATAAATAAGGGAAAATGATATCAATTGATAAATTGGGAATATAAATTCCAGAATGTGAATTTATATCGAGATATGAAAATAGGTTTTTGGGAAATAGTGGATTCTATTTTGAAAGTGAGAATGGTTAGCGAATCAGAATGAAATCGATGTGTTGTGAATTGAGAAGGATTTATAAATTGAATGTTATGCCCCACCCTGAGACCCATATTAACAAAGAGAATTACATAGTAATTCTGTCTGCTAATGCGGAGAATAGGGCTGGTTAAGGACGACCATCATAGTCTTGCGTTAGATAAGAGCTAAGTACGTCGATATTTATACTCCCTTTTTTTTCGTCTCGAGTATTCGACATACTTAATTCCTATCTGATACACTACCATGGTGGCTACAGGATGGATTCAGAAACAAAATATAATAACTATCAATTACAAGTCACAGAACAACAACACAGAAACGATACATATGAATACATACATCAAATGTAATACAACATGCCACTAGTGGTATACAACCACAATATATACATACATTCCCCATAAAAGAATATATACATCAATAGTTCCCAACAGAAAGACTAATACACAAAAACAATGCCATATCCCAAGTCGATGGTGAAGTCCATAAGGTAAGGCAAGCTAAGAATCCAACTACCTAACCTGCAACTCGGTCTGACCCGAGTAATAAATACACGGGTCAGGCTAGCTAGAACTTGATATTAGTATAAGATAAGAGGAATATAAGTGCATAAGGGGATTCATCCTTTAACTATAAAGGATGGGTACAAGTATAGTATAATCTCAATGCATGGTATATGTTTACCAAGGGTTGTCGCATGAATAGGTTTAATTCAACATAAGAGACTCATACTTAATGGCATTCAACGCTAATACAAGGAATCATATGAAAGTCATGAGAGAAACTCATTAAAATTCCAATATGAATCTCATGGAACTCAAGATAAAGTTCAAATATCATAAAAACGAAATCACTATATATAACATCTCATGTAGCTCTAGGCTATCGATGTAACAAAAATATCTCAAAATAGTGAAATCGTATAAAACTCAGAAAATTCAAAAAAACCGCGGATTGGCCAGATCCCTGATTGCAAAGCTGAAGCAATGTTGCACGTGCTAAACTCTTGTCCAGTGCTATTTATAATTTAGGTACATAACTCGTGGACCCGAAGGTCATACTCATGGTGACCGATGTCACATAAATCGTGGTGACCGAAGTCACATAACTCATGGTGACCGAAGTCACATAACTTGTGGTGACCGAAGTCACATAACTCAGATGACCCGAAGGTCTATAGCACTGGCATACTCGTGGATGTGTCACAAACTCTCGGAAAGGAACCCGAAAAGTGTTAGCGTGCGTCCCATACCACACGTTCGCACTAAACGGTTTACTAACCGTTAGTTAACTCCACATCATAAAAATAAAATCCCAAACCTCAAAAATCTCATAATACTCATATATCTTGCCTCGTATCATCGGCAAGTGAAAATAAATCTCATAGTAGTTTGTCATAAACCAAAATTCCCGCAAGGGAAAAATCTCATCTCAAGACTCGCCTCATCTCATCGGCGAGTAATACAACATTTATAAGTAGTTCTCATCGATTATTACTCCTATAATAGGAGATCTCGAACATCTCAACTAGTCAAATATTGGCTGAAACAAATTCTAAGATCAACAATCATTGTTGCTGTCATTTCGATCTCGGGACAACAACAATCAGACGCATTTTTAACCAATATACTTCAAAATTTCATAAAACCTCAAAACATGAAACTTTTAGAACAAATTCTAAGCTTTCTAGAACATCTAAGATTATTGAATTTGGATAAAAAATGAAAAAGTTATCCTTAAAACGATTCAGAGGTCTAAATTCAACACTGCTGTCATTTTGATCTCGGTATAGCAACAATCAAATGTAGTTTTGATCAATATAACTTCAAAATTTCAAAAACCTCAAAACATGAAACTTTAGAACAAATTCTTAGCTTTCCATAACATTAAAGATTATTGAATTTGGATAAAAATTGAAAAAGTTATGCTTAATTTAGTTTCAGATTCAACAACAGAGCAAATAATAGTTTTGCTCTCGGGATTGCAATAGAAACACTCAAATTTGAAATGGATAACTTCAAATTTCTGGAAAACACAAAACATGAAACTTGTAGTATATGATCTATGCTTTCCAAAACATCAAAAATTCTTAAATTTGGTTAAGAAACGTAAAAGTTATGCTTAATTTAGTTTCAGATTCAACAGCAGAGCAAATAATAGTTTTTCTCTTGGGATTGCAATAGAAACACTCTATTTTGAAATAGATAACTTCAAAATTATGAAAAACACAAAACATGAAACTTGTAGTATATGATCTAAGATTTCCAAAACATCTAAAATTCTTAAATTTTGTTAAGAAACGTAAAAGTTATGCTTAATTTAGTTTCAGATTCAACAGTAGAGCAAATAATAGTTTTGCTCTCGGGATTGCAATAGAAACACTCTAATTTGAAATAGATAACTTCAAAATTCTGTAAAACACAAAACATGAAATTTGTAGTATATGATCTAAGCTTTCCAAAACATCTAGAATTTTTAAATTTGGTTAAGAAACGTAAAAGTTATAGCAAAATTCGTTTCAGCCACAATCACAAAACAAATATTACAGCAGTCATCTTTTTTTTCCAGCAAATTCACCACTGTAAACCGTCCTTAACCGCATGAACCCAAAATAGAAAGCGTGAGGGAACCCTCACCTTAGATATGCAGCAAAGTTTGGGTTGAAAGCTTCTCCGGTTTGGATCAATTTGATGATTTTGAGGCTCCTTTGTTAGCTTCAGCAGCTGAAAAAGTTGAAACAAGAACATGCAAGAACAAAAGAGAAAGTTATACACAATTCATATCTAATTCTAGGATTTTGATGATATAATTTTGTAGTATTGGTGGAGATTACCTTCTATTCTCCTAATTTGGTGATTTCTTCTTGAATTGGCGGCAAATTGGGTGAAAATTTTGTTTTAGTTGAAGGTAGCCATTTTTTTTTCAGTTTACTATAAGTTTGTTCTTTTCTGTTTCTGAGGAAGAAGAACTAAACTACGTACAATAGTTTGTTTCTCACCAGAAACATCCAGATAATGGATTTTAGGTTTTAAAACCTAACCCAAAAAGCCTAAAGCAATATTATTTAGAGAAAGTGCAAGGCTATGTATATGTATTAGGCTATTTTACCTTAAATTCACATATTTCTCAATATAAACTCAAACAAAAATATATGCAACCAACTGTTATGAAACAAAAATTGTTATTTAAACAAAATAAAATTTATTTCAATAATAAAATATCATTTTCATAAATATAACCATATTTTTGACAATATTTTACAATTTTCAAAATTTTAGTGTAAAAACACTAATTTTAAAGCATAACTTGTTCAAAAATCATTTTCATTGTCAAATAAGTTATAAAAAAACATTATAACTCTTTTTAAAATAATTTTTTTTATTTTAAACAATATTCCATCTTTTAATTTTAATAAAATACATATTTTCTACATATTTCTTCTTTTAAATTCAATAACAGGTTAATATTGGCAATAATGCATTGATTCAACTAAAATCCAATAAATAATTATTTTCACTCCAAATTCTCAAAATAAAGTTTTTAAAACTCTATTTTCATCAATTTATATTTATTTCAACAATTATATGTTGAAACACATCAACTGATTAATTTATTAACTCTAATTTAATAAGATCACATTGTTTATTTGAAATAAAAAAAATTAAATCAAATTTATTTTCTCCATTTTATTTTCAATATTAAATTATAACTAACGTTATAATTTAATATCATAGGTAATCACCGATACCAGGGTTGTTACAAACTTCCCCTTTATAAAAATTGCGTCCTCGCAATTTCTAGAGGAAATCTGTATTGAACACAATTTATTTCATCAAACAAAGGAAATTTGACAACTAAAGTGGAATATTTTTACCTTCGGAGTGGGAAGATAAAAAAATCAGGATACGATCGCTCGATGAATTCTTTGGTTTCCCATTGGGATTATTGGACCATTGAATCTTCACGAGCGGAACACTCTTGTTTCGAAGATGTCTAGTCTCCGAAGCAAGAACTCGCAGAGGATGCTGCACATAAGATAGATTTGGAGAAACCTCCAACTTCTCTAAAGCACGAGAATCAAGCATAGAATCTGGATCTCGTAGACACTTTCTCAACTGAGAGACGTGAAATACGTCGTGAACTCCAGAAAACTGATCGGAAAGTGCTACACGATAAGCAACAGGACCGATACGCTCTATAATAGGAAATGGTCCAATATAGCGTGGCGCCAATTTCCCTGTCTGGCTAAAGCGTATCACTCCCTTCAGAGGAGAAGCTCGAATATAAACAAGATCGCCCACTGAGAACTCAAGAGGCCTCATACGGTTATCCGCGTAGGATTTCTGTCGACTCTCAGCCTCTTTCATTCTCTCTCGGATAAGATGGATTTTCTCAGATGATTCTCGAATAGATTCGGGGCCTAAAATAAGCTTTTCCCCCGACTCAAGCCAACAAGATGGAGAATGACACGGCCTTCCATATAAGGCTTCAAAAGGAGCCATGCCGATAGAAGATTGGTAGCTATTATTGTAAGCAAACTCAACTAGAGGAAGATGATCATCCCAACTACCACCAAAATCCAAGATACAAGCACGAAGCAGATCTTCCAAAATACGGTTCACCCGTTCAGTCTGTCCATCAGACTGTGGGTGATAAGCTGTGCTAAGATTAAGCTTTGTGCCTAAAGCTTGCTGGAGACTCTGCCAGAAGTGACTCGTGAAAAGAGGATCACGATCACACACAATAGATGAAGGAACACCGTGTAATCGCACGATCTCCTTAATATATAGCTTCGATAAAAAAGATGCCGTCCTTTTCAACTTAATAGGAATAAAATGTGCAGACTTGGTGAGACGGTCCACAACAACCCAAATACAGCTATGGTCTGACCTCGAACGAGGTAAGCCATCAATGAAATCCATAGAAACTTGGTCCTACTTCCACAATGGAACCTCTAAAGGTTGAAGAAGACCACTGGGTCGCTGATGCTCGGCCTTAATAAGCTGACAAGTCATGCAATTACTCACATAACTTGCTACATCACGCTTCATGCCTTCCCAGTAATACAAGCGACGCATATCAGCATACATCTTGCTGTTGCCTGGATGGATAGTATACTTAGAACAGTGACATTCAGCTAGAATGTCCCACCTAAGTTTTGGAATAGGAGGCACGACTAGACGATCCTTCTTTCGAAGACACTCATGAATATCGATGCTGAAATCTCTCATCTCAATATCATCATGGGATTCAGACTTACACTTCTGAATAAGAGAAAATATATTAGGGTCTTGTCGTTGAGCCTTGGCAATCCGATCTAGAAGAGTAGGGAGAGCTTCCATGCTATATAATAGAATAGGAGAGTTGGATGTGGAAGCACGATCATGAATATCACACATGGAAAGTATCTCAAGAACTTTCCATTCTACAATCATCATGGAAACAATAGTTGAATGCTTGCGACTCAAAGCATCAGCCACTCGATTCCCCTTGGCAGGGGTAATTGAATATCAAAATCATATGAAGCTAGAAACTCGAGCCAACGCTGTTGTGGCATGTTGAGCTCCTTCTGGGTGAACAAGTACTTAAGAGACTTGTGATCGGTGAAAAGAGTAAAGTGCTCTCCCAACAAATAATGACGCCACATCTTTAAAGCAAAGACAATGACGGCAAGTTCTAAATCATGGGTAGCGTATCGAACCTCGTTCGGACGTAATTGCCTTGAAGCATAGGCAACTACCCTATCCTTCTGCATAAGAACAACACCGAGACCACTATGACTGACATCGGTATAGACAATAAGATCCTTATTCCCTTCGGGGACCACAAGAACAGGAGCGTTAGTGAGAAGCTCCTTCAATCTTTGAAAGGAAGCTCACACTTATCGGACCAAGTATAGCGAACACCTTTCTTCGTAAGGCTAGTCAATGGGAGCACAATGCGAGAAAAATCTTTGATAAAGCGGCGGTAATAACCCGCCAAGCCTAGAAAGCTACGAATCTCATTAACATTCTCAGGCCTCTTCCAATTTTGGATGGCTTCGATCTTGGAAGGATCGACCGAAATGCCTTTGGAAGAAACAACGTGGCCTAAGAACTTAACTTGCTTTTCCCAGAAATGACACTTAGAATGTTTTGCTTTGAGTTGATGTTGTCGAAGAGTACTCAAAACAATTCTAAGATGTCGAGCATGGTCTGCTTCGGACTTAGAATATACAAGAATGTCGCCGATGAATACAAGAATGAACTTATCGAGGTATTCTCAGAATACTCAATTCATAAGGTCGACGAAATAAGCAGGGGCGTTCGTCAAACCGAATGGCATGACGAGCCACTCATATGAACCATAGCGAGTGCGGAAAGCTGTAAGTGGAATGCTATCTTCCGCAACTCGGAGTTGATGAAATCTCGTGGCAAGGTCAAGTTGTGAGAAGACCTTAGCGCCACTTAACTGATCGAACATATCATCGATCCTAGGTAATGGATAGCGGTTCTTGATGGTTAACTCATTAAGCTTGCGATAATCGACGCATAGCCTAAGAGTCCCATCAGACTTCCTCACAAATACCACCGCGACTCCCCACGGTGAGGAACTAGATCGAATGAAATGCTTGGCTTCAAGTTCTAGGAGTTGCTTCTTGAGTTCCTCATTCTCTTTGGTAGACATCCTCGTGGGAGGATGACTAACAGGCTGTGCGCCCGGAATAAGGTCGATGCGGAACTCGATAGCCCGCTTGGGTGGTAACCCAAAAACAGGCTCAAATAAGTCTGGAAAGTCATGAACAACAGGAATCCGAGGCACATCATCATCATCGTCTCGAGATTCAAGAGAGAATAGAGAAGCTTCAGAATCACCATCGACGTCCCGAAGTATAAGAGACAACCGAGCAGGAGAGTCGGGATGTCGAAGGTATAGGATTCCCTCTAAACAGAGAACCCTGGCATCGTATTGAACTAGCCGTCCATACCCAATATCATATCAAAACCAAGAGAAGGAACCACGTGCAGATTTGCATGAAAAGAAAAGCCACAAATAAGGATCTCAACATCTTCCCAAAGCATACTAAGGGTTACGGATCCCCCGATAGGATTCGCAATCCTCAACGAAGTAATCAAGTAAGAAACATCCAACTGTAAAGTATCAACGAGTTCCTTCGATACGAATGAATGCAACGCACCCGTATCGAAGAGCACTCTAATAGAATGATCATGGAACAATATAGAACCCTCCAAAATAGTGGGAGATATACCTTGAGACTGAGAAGCACTACCAGAAGCCTTTGCTACATTCAGATTACCAGAACGAGCATCCTTCTTCTTCTTAAAGCAAGTAGAAATCATGTGTCCCTCTTGCTTGCAATAGAGACACTTGCGAGGATGAGGACATTTGCGAGCTAGATGGTCTCGAGAATCACAATTGAAGCAGGATAAGACCTTTGCTGAATTAGGTGTGCCATGAGGATGAGAACTAGAATTGCCTTGCTTCTTCTTCTTCTTAGGAGGAAAGGACTTGGATCTCTGGAACGAGAATTTCTTCTTGTGTGGGTTCTTTCGAACCTCGGCCTCATCACTACTATTCTTTTCCTTTTCGACGGCTTCGAGGTGAAGCGCCGAATCCACAAGATCCTCGAATGAGAGCTTAAGTTGAAGCATGAGAGATTTCTTCAAATACTTCTTTAATACAGATACGAACTTAAGATTCTTCTTGTATGGGGTGCTGATGAACTCAAGCCCATACTTAGATAGAGACTCAAAGGATGAAACATAATCAGATATAGAGGATTTGCCCTGCTTCAAATCGAGGAAGCGATGGGAAAGAAAAGCCTTCTCGGATTCTGGCACGAACTTGAGCTCAAAACGGTCTCTAAAATGTTGCCAAGAGAGGGTGGACTCATCCATCTCTGCTATAAGGAGCTCGTACCAGTCTAAAGCCCGTTCTTGTAGCATACAAGATGCCATAAGAACTCGATGATGATCAGATATCTCCATGTGAGTGAAGATGCGCTCGCAAGTACAGAGCCAAGCCTAAACCTCAAGAACTATCTCGGAGCCTTTGAACGGCTTACCTCCAAGGTGGGTGAAGTCGCTGCCCATGCGTGCAAATGCGGATTTGCGCGGAGGAGAGGACTGAGCTGGGGCAGGAGGCTGAGTGCTCCTAATAAGCTCGAGAATCTGGTTGGTCGACATATAAACTTCTTCGGGACGAGAACCACTGGACGGTCCCGCCTTCGAAGTGCGACCTCTTCCTCTTCCAAACATATCTGAAAGTTAAGATAAGATATGATTATTCACAGGGGTAGAAATTAGCAATTCAAGTGCATTAAATAAGGAATACTACGGAATTTAAAATTAACATTCCTAGACATATTCCTTTCTATCTACCCCTAAAGGAACTAAAAGGTAAGGACAAAGTCGGGTTTGTTTACGATAAGGGATGATGTTTACACTTGTATTATACTTGATGTATGGTAATCATGTATACTATTCTGTGTTTATTACATTTTTGTTCTGAACCTAGCTCTGATACCAAGCTGTGACGCCCCACCATGAGACCCATATTAACAAAGAGAATTACATAGTAATTCTATCTGCTAATGCGGAGAATAGGGCTGGTTAAGGGCGACCATCATAGTCTTGCATTAGATAAGAGCTAAGTACGTCGATATTTATACTCCCTTTTTTTCGTCTCAAGTATTCGACATACTTAATTCCTATCTGATACACTACTATGGTGGCTACAGGATCGATTCAGAAACAAAATATATTAACTATCAATTACAAGTCACAGAAACGATACATATGAATACATACATCAAATGTAATACAACATGCCACTAGTGGTATACAACCACAATATATACATACATTCCCCACAAAAGAATATATACATCAAAAGTTCCCAACAGAAAGACTACTACACAAAAATAATGCCATATCCCAAGTCGATGGTGAAGTCCATAAGGTAAGGCAAGTTAAGAATCCAACTACCTAACCTGCAACTCGGTCTGACCCGAGTAATAAATACACGGGCCAGGCTAGCTAGAACTTGATATTAGTATAAGATAAGAGGAATATAAGTGCATAAGGGAATTCATCCTTTAACTATAAAGGATGGGTACAAGTATAGTATAATCTCAATGCATGGTATATGTTTACCAAGGGTTGTCGCATGAATAGGTTTAATTCAACATAAGAGACTCATACTTAATGGCATTCAACGCTAATACAAGGAATCATATGAAAGTCATGAGAGAAACTCATTAAAATTCCAATATGAATCTCATGGAACTCAAGATAAAGTTCAAATATCATAAAAACGAAATCACTATATATAACATCTCATGTAGCTCTAGGCTATCGATGTAACAAAAATATCTCAAAATAGTGAAATCGTATAAAACTCAGAAAATTCAAAAAAACCCCGGTGGGAACACCCGGGGTGATAGCATATTCGGTACTATCCAGCAAGGGATAGGTCGGTCCTATGTTGGTAGGGATCGTTAGGTACGATCTCGGTACACTAGAGGTGTACTGTGATGGGTGGTACCCTAGTAGCCCAGTCATTGTATGGAATCCATTCTCCAATACGTGCCTGTATCGTTTTGATTGTGCCCAACTATGCTGAAACGTGAGATACAAGCATTTTAGTTATTTTCTAATTTGTTTTCTATAGACACTATTATAATATCATTGGATTTTCTATAAAAATGTTTTGGTTATCGTAAGGTAAAAATCCATCGTATTTATGTGTGGCGTGGTCTTACGAGATACTTTTGTTTTTCAAAGGATTTTCCAGACTGACTCGGGTATTATTTTATTATAATGCTCATGTCAGACCGAGTATTACAGATTCATGTTAGGATGCTATGGAGCTCAGGAGACGAGCTGGAGGAGTCTAAGGCGTAATAGACGTACTTGATTTATATTCCGCTATGCGTGTAAAACTGAATGTTCAGTATTATAAGAACAAGTTATTATAACTGTCCAGATTGATTGTTGATTTGTTGTACTCTGATGATGATATTTATACAAACAGTTATAGTTCTTTTTGTATAAAGATATGTTATTATCTATTATATATTGTTACGCTGCGATTGTGAGATTCTGTGTTATTGCTTCTATTTTCTTCTATCTTTCTTTCTTCTTCAACCCTAACAATTCGCCTTTTGTTCAGTCTGAGTTGACATGCGCGGTTTTTTATCAGCTTAGACTGTACTGAAAAGTGGGTCGTTACAGAAAGAGTTAAAGGAATTTCTTAAAATTTAAATCGATTGATTTGAAAATAAAGAGGAAAGAATTTTTTTAAAGTAAACGTTTTAAATCTCTGAAATTTAAATTATCAATGGAAATTAGGATTTTAATATGAACTTATATATATATATATATCTTTTGTTCATAAAAGAAATTATTTAAAGGAATTTTCTTTTATAAAGTGGATTTAAAATTTATTTTCCAAATCGACTAAATTATTTTATGGCATTTGAAAATGTGAAGTCTATAAATATATATTTTTGGGAAAAAAAATGAATTTTGAACATGATATATTTATTCTATAGTTAATTTTATCAATGAAAATTATTTTAAAAGGAAATGAGAAGTTTAAATTTTATTATAATAAGGAATTTCTATTCGAAAAATCCTTTTTGGTATTATTTTAAAACAAGATAAAGAAGATATCAGTTTAATAGATTATTTTTTAAAAGTGACTCAAAATGTTTGGAAGTAAATGAAGATTTTTAATTATTGATTTTGAAAATTAAATATTAGAGTTTTGGAAACGTTTTTGGATTAATTTTTTTATGAAAAATAGTAATAATTTAATTTGAATTTGCGTTTTTAAAGAAAATTTTAGATTATAAACCTAATTTATAAATGTTTTAAAGCTTTAATGACTGGTTTCATACTATACGAATAGGTTTGAAAAGTACTTTGGCAATTTTGAATTAAATAAGAGTTTAAATGAAGATTTCATTTGTAGTTACATAAGTGGTTTGAAAATATTGAAGATTGGAATTACATAAATATACTTTTGGATATAATTTGAATTTTATAATTTAAAACCATTTGGAAATTTTATATTAATGTTTGAAATTTAATATGGGAAATTTTAGAAATGAGTATTTTTTTATAAATCCCCTTTTAATCAATAATTGGTTGAATGATGCATCGTTCTATATAACGAGAATTTCAAATAAAACAAATTATTAAAACCAAGCGGTATGGGACGTTTGGTATTATTTTTTTGGTTATTTCTTTGACTCATTGTATAGAATATTGTATATTGGTATTGGGTGTGCTTTACAAGCATTTAGTAAATGATCGGGTAATACTAAATGGTAAGGAACACTCAACTGATATTTGTTCGATTTCTTTTATAAGTAATTATTACTCTCATTTGTATTAGGGGGCTAGGAATTTATGACATCATCTAAAGGTGACTGTTTATAGAGATTAGTAGCCAATAGTCTACTACTCTCCAAGGACTACAAGAGGAGTTATGTTGGGAATTTATGGATTCAGCCTTTGAGAAATATTATTTACTCTTAGGGCTAGTAGTCGAGGATTTATTATATTGAGATATTCTCATTAGGACTATGGAGTCAAGAGTTCTTACTTTTACTCCCAAGGACTCATCTAGTGTAGAGTATTAATTAGGAATCTATGTCATATTGTTCACACCACTATGGAGGGAACGTTATTTAGACTTGCCAAATAAGCTGAATTCGTCCTAGCGGTCCAAATTGCGGGATCACACCTCAGATCTGTAGTGTTAATTTAATGAGTTGGTGAGTTTGAGGCTGAGAAATATTTCTCTTATTAAAGCCATTGCCCAGACGTCACATAAGTACCAATAGTCCATTACCAATGACAAGTAAGAGTCGTGACCAATGCACAGCGTAGTCTTGCAGCGTGTTTATGGCATGCAGATGGATATCAGTGTTATGGTTCTGGGAATAACTAATGGACTGTAGGAAATAGTTTGCAGTCATTAGCGTTTCCTGGAGCAGTGTTGCGGTACGTCAGTCTCCCATTTGGATGACTTTGGCAGTTCCATTTTTGATGGGATATTTGATGTTACCACCTCACTAGAGACGATGTTTTTTTAACATTAAGGACCAGCTGTATGCTCATCTATCATCTGAGATAACCTAACCCAAGACAGTATGTGTTCATCTTTCAATTGACTTATTGTATGCTAGTCTTTCTTTCTCTCTTAGAGCCTTTGGCCGAGAGATATTTGATTATAATTTATTATATTTCTCTTTGAAGGCCATCAATCGAGAGTTCTCATGTTGCATTAGGATTGTCAGTCGATATAGATTATTGTGTTCTGGTTGTGTGTATGTCATATTTGTGTACTGCATTATGAGTATGCATATCATATTGTTTACCTATCTCTTAGGACTATGCAGTCGAGAGCTCACTTCTCTTATTAGGGATGATGGTTGAGATATACATATTTAGATGTTGTATTTATATAGTAGTTTGATTATTTAGTTGATATTTCACCCTTATCACTCTTATCCATTTGATGTGATGACTGACTATTCTTCACTTTAGGTGATATTATATGTGTATGGTATTTGATGCCGTTGACACATTTGAGATACTTATATATTACCTTGAATTACCCTAGTTTATACCATGCTAGTTGTTATTACACATTGACATTTACACTTTAGACATAGTCTCACCCATGTGTTATTTATACGATACTTGGGTTAATCCAAGCAGTTTCAGGTTTAGGTATGAAATGACTTGCTTGTGTTTGTGAAGCATAGTTGAGGGCTAGTTTATTAGTTAACTAATGCATCATTATTTATTTATGTAACCTCATGTATGTTGATGATGTTGATATGTATGTATTGGACATATGCATTGCATTTATTTGTTAGATGGTGGGCATTTGATTCTTCTGTAAACCCATATAAACTTGTGTATATTCTCTATTATATGTTATCGCTCATTTGATAGCTCCATATTCTCTATGATTTATTTTATATTGTGTATTGTTCTATCCTGAAAACACATGTATTTGTTACTTTGGATTAATAGATGTAAGTCTTTGATATTTTTAAAAATGCACCAGCGTTAGTCTAAAGGAACATTCAGGCGTGATAGTCCAATATTGCATCATTCTCCATATTATTAGACAACATTATATAGTAATACTCTTTGGTAGTATGGGCATATAGGTGGGGTGTTATAGTTGGTAATAAAGCATGTTTAGAACAATACAGAGTATAAGAGACACATGTCTTGACCTTAGATGAGACTTAGATTCTTGTCCCCATGGGCATGTGGTAGATTATTGTATATATTTAAGTAATATTAGGAGAATATAATGATTACTAGGGTAATCATTTAGGGACATATTTGTTATTTTTCCTATTATATTTGATATCTTTACTTCTACCTCCTTTTGTGTGTTTGTCTCTTTGTGAAATAAGAAGTTTGTGTAATGGGGGCAGTAAGGATGGAAATTGTTCAATCGACTAGTAGTATCAACATTAACGAAGTAGATTGGACCTCTGTGTGGCTCTGAAGTAGGAACATAGTTGTTTGGTTAGGGAATTTTTAGAAAGCCCTAACCCGAGTCTCATCCTTTGGATATGTCAAATAAATAAGTTGTAATGATGTGAGCTTGAGTTGAAAAATCCAGTAGTGATTAGAGTCACACATCGGAAGGTTATTGATTGCTTTCCGCTGAGCGCATGTATTTGGTTTGGTTTGATGTGTTCTTTGTTGTAAGAATGTTTAGGGAATTTTAATTTTGGCTTAATCTAGATTGTTGGATGTAGTAGGAGTTATAGCTCAAAAGCCGTAAAGTGGAAAAAGTCTGGATGAAGCCACAAATTGCTAAAAGTCGGTGTTATCTCCAATAGTATAATGGATGGAAATTTGTTGGTTATATAAAAGCAAAAATATTTGTGTCAACAAGTAATTGAAATATAAAGAGATATAAATTAAAATGAATGCTTGCTTGTGGATCTTTATGGTTGGCTTCTGGATGTTTGGTTGCTTGATTGTTTGTTGCTAGATAGATTCCTTGGCTATCAATATAATCACCACTAGTATATAATTTACAAAAAGCAAACATATGACTTTGATAAAGTAAGAAAATTAATTATATGTCAGAATACTTGAAAACGTTTTAGCATTTAAAGTCATGTTAATTTGTCCATTAAGTATTTTTAGAATTCTAGCCGATGCGCTTGACCAACGTATTGATAGGGATTCCTAAACACTAGGATGGGGCATTTCGACACAATGTTTTAAAATAAATACCATGTTTTGGAAAATATATATACAATTTTTTGGAAAGAAACAATTTTATGAAAAACATTATAAACAATATTTTGAAAAGGAAAATATTTTGAAATGAGTCAAATAATATTTTTAAAAGAGTAATTATTTTTAAAAGTAAAAAAATGTGTAGTGATAGATATATAGAGATAAGAAAATTGTGATTCTTTTGATGTGATTTTAATTAATGGTATAAGTAAATTTATAAAGGAATACATACATACGTATGTATGTTTATCAAGGAATGAAATGCAGACTTATGGGTTCCCAAATTAAAAAATAAGTTTAAAGTAAATAATTTTTTGAATAAGGAATTGATTTTTAGGGAAAAATAGAATAAAATAAAATGTTTGAAAGTATGATTATATTTAAAATATAACGAGGAAAGAAAACATGTGTTTAGCGGATCTCGAATTAAAATAAACATATAACCAATGATTGTAAAGTATGGTTTAGAAAAAATTAATAATTTAAAATCAAATAATAATAATTGGGATATCATTTATAAGAAAATCTAGGATCATAAGTGTTTCGGGAAAAATATAAGAGAGTAAATAATTAAAATAATATATTAAGCAATAAAAGGAAATTTTGAATAAAAATAGTATGGTGTTGTTGTATTGAAAATTATTGTAAAAAACCTGGCCATGATTACCTAGAATCTAAAATTTAAAATATGGTTTAATTAATTTTAATTAATTGAATGAAATTGGGGAATTTGTAAATTAGTATTTCCAAATTAAATTGGATTTGGAGTTTAATAAATTGACAATCTAATGAATTTTCTTTTTATTTTATTTAATTCTTATATTTAATTATATAAGAATAATTTTGGAAAAAATGAATAAATAAATTGTATGAAAATAATTTCATTATTTGAAATATGATTTCTTAATGAATGGTTCATTTTATAAAAATATGAAGAATAACTTTTCATTTTAAAATTTGTAATTAATTTTGATAAAATATTGTAATATTGATAAAAGTGAGATTTTGACATGCTATTTATATTGTGGAAATTTTAGAAATAAATGTTATTTAAATAGAATATTGATTTAATTAAATTAGTATTTATAAAATGTTAAAATGAAACATAAAAAATTAGTAACACTTTGGTTTTTGAAAGAATTAGCAACACTTGGTTAATGGATCCACATTCCTTACCCAATCAGACCAAAACCAAAGGAAATAGAATGAGAAAAATGTACGTACAACGTTTCTCACTTCTCATTTTTATCTCAAACCAGAAATCAAAAAATTTCCTAAGTACAAAAACCCTAAATCCCCAAATTTGCAAATTTAAGAATGAAATCATAGGGTTTTCGATCTATTTTAGGGTGTTTTGATAAAAGGTAATCTCCTCTATCTATCTATGCATCATTTATTTCAGTTGTTGATTTCTGATTCCTATCCAATCTTCGTTCATAGCCTAGGTTTGAGGTTGAATTAGAATGGCATAGGAGATTCTAAGCTATAATATTCCATTACGGGTTTGTCTAGGCGGGTTTATCTCACTAATTCTAGCCTTAGATAAATGGTTGCTGTTGTTAGATGATTATGGTCGAATTCAAAGTGTATATGATCTCAAAATGTTGATCGATTCATTGTCTAATTGAATTGTATTTGCTATTTACTGAAACCCACCATATGAAATCATGAATTTCATCCAATTATACATGTTTATATGCATGCATGACTGCCTACCCAGTACCTTAAATCGTTAGAGAAGCATCACAGGAATAATGAGCGAAAACGGATCGATGGAAGGTTGCCGGAGTCGCCTAGACGGCAGCCCATGCGAACCAACCGGTGGACCGATTGGTCGAAACATGCATCAGTTGTAGCCTGAACCTGACATCCAGGCTATGTTTCGGTATTTCCCGATCAACCAATTTGTCACCTGTTTTCTCTGTGAATTCCAGAAGTTGATTGCTTAATTTAATACTGCATTTCATGTCAATTTTATTGGTATTTGCCAGATTCATGATTTGTGAATTTTTGAATTCGTTTCGATATTTTTATACCATAGAGTTTGTTTTATGGATCTTGGGAGAATTATACACTTTTGATGCATGTTTTCAACCCGGATTTACAAATGATTGTTTCTAAATCCAATCGCTTTATACAAAATTATTTATGTACCAATTTAATATATATATATATATATATATGTATGTATATATGTATGTATGTATTCGTACAAAGAATTTTATTAATATACACACACACACTTCATATGCAAATGCCTTAGAAATGTTTTAGAACGATGGTTTGAAAAGTTACTTAAATATATATATATATATACACATAGACACACACACATACATACATACATATATATATATTTCCATTATAAACAAATATTTTAAAAATGGTTTTAAAGGAGAAATATTTTCATAAAATTGCACATTATTGGTTGAATGAGAAATTATTTAAATGGTTAAATAAAATGAGTGATATGGAACGCTTGCGTTTGTTTTACCGATTAACTCCTGGACTTGTTCAATTGAACCATTGTAACACACGAGTGGAGTTTGCTATTGTATAGTAAACGTTTGGGTAAACCCGTGTGGTATGGGACAATTGGTCGTTCTCTATTCGATTACTATATAAAAGTATTTAACATTTTTTGATGAGTTTATGATTTTCCTTTGATGTTATAGGAATTGTACCTACTTGATGGTCATTGGTTTTATACCTATCTTTATGTTTATAGGACTTGTTCCTATTCAATGTTTATAGGTTTCGTATCTATCTTGGAGTACATAGGTTTTATACCTATTTTGATGTTTATAGGTCTCATAATTATTTTGATGTTTATAGACTTATACGTCTATCTTGGATTTACATGCATGTAGGTGAATTTATTTCACCAATCTTGGAGTTTTGCGGCTCCCCTTATTTATGAGATTTCTGGATTCTATTTGTGAGATTTCTAGATCTAACATTATTGTATTATCACTAACTCATTTCGACAGATTTTTCTTTTAAGAAGCTATTATGGGTTTTTTTCTTCTGTATTTGGTGAATTGAAGTTATCGATGCATGTTTAATATTTTTCGATATATGCTTATATTTGAGATCTAGATTACTTTATCTATCATTCAGTTTTGTTAACACATTTATCTTATTCTAGATTGACCTGTTTATTATTTTTATAATACTCGGGTTAGACCGAGATATTTCAGGTCCTTCCGCTTGAGGCTTTAGAATGGATATCTTACCTGTTAGCAAATAGTTCTCTTTTGTCATCCTATGTATATATTTGACATTATGTAGTATCTTGTGTTGAGATCGGACTCCTTTATCTATATATTCATTTTTAGATGTAGCACTTTGTATATGTATTGTCTAAATCATGTATCTATTATGTGTAAGTTCAAACTTGTATCTATTATATTTCGCTGGGACTAATATGATATTCTACGATCTGTATATTATTATATGTTGTTCTGAATTTTTATTTTAGCCACCGTAGTTTTGTTTTAAGCCTGAATCGTATACGTCGATTCTACCTGATTCAAGAAAAGCATAGTATATTAATTGATGTGTCAATGCTCGCTTAAGGTAAAATTCATGGATGGTCACTCCTAACTAGCCCTATTCTCTGAACTGACCGACAATATTACTTTATAATATTTTCTGTTAGTGTCGATCTCGAGATGGGGCGTCACAACTTCGTATCAGAGCTGATTTTAGAACAAAGTATGATATTACAGATACGAATCGTGGATTAGGCTAGTCTTAGGAATCATCCCTTAGGTTTTCATGAAGATTATTCCTTAGCGTCTATCTTTGAAATTCCTAATATCGAATCGTTTGTGTAACAACCCATACCTTAACCGGTCTAGATTTCGACAAAAATTGAAAAACAAGTCCATCAAAGCACAGATTATTGGATTTGCTACCAGCAAATAAACATGAGCATTATCAGAGATTGATAGAAATCTAAACTCATAGCAGAAACAATAATAGGATAAGAATATTGATTATGACTACTACCTTGGAATTAATGGTATTCCTTGGATAGCAAATTGTCACATCAGCATCGAGCATGAAAGAAAAGAAGACTTCTCCAACAAAGCACATCCAACTCCAATGACCTATTTCACTAAAATCTATCCTATGGGTTGCAATGAGGAGAGGATCAAAACAATGTTCTGGCGATTGGAAAATCTATAAAATGTCTATAATATAAATTTATACCGATTGGTTTCCATTTAATTGTTATGTCCATTAAGTTTAGCAATTCTAATCTAACCTTACATTGCACACACGATTACTTACTTACCCCTTCCCATGGTATAAAATACCGACGAAGCCTTATCAACCACCCAATACTTCCAAACCCATTTGCTACTTAATACTTCTAAATATGAAACGGGCTTCTATAATCATCACAAAATACTTTTAAAAGAGAAATAGGTAGACTCCACCATTTAAGACCTCAATAAAGGTAGACCCTGTCATTTAGACCTATTCTCAAGGTGGTTTTCTAACAATGTTGTCAATGGTCGATGTGTCCTAGCTATAAAGACCTTTAACCACAATTTAAGGCTTCCGACATTTAATGTCCAACTATTACCAAAGCTATTGCCAATAATATCGTAGCCATGTAAGAGATAGTAACCAAGCCACTTAATACATTAAAAAGGACTAGGCGGACTTTTAACCATTTAATACCTATATTTTAGGCATGTCCTACATCACTTAATACCTATCCTCGGGTGGACTCCTCAATGGTACTATCGTTTTATAGCCTTAGCAATGTGAGAGACTGTACCTAAGCCACTTAATACCTCATTAATAAGGACTAGGCAGACCGCTGACCATTTAACACCTATCTATAGGTAGGCCTTTGTCATTTAATACCTAACCCCAAGATGGACTTCTCATTGGTACTATCTAGCCGACATCACTTGGAATCTCACTAGGTAACTTAATAATTCTTTTTAGGAGAGAGGCGAACCCTTAGATCAGTCACTTAATACCTCAAACCCGAAGCGAACCCTTCCCGAGATATCCATTATCACTCTTAATTATAAATATGGAATCTCATTAGGTTATTTCCTTTGGTAGGGAGGCGGGCCCTTCAGCTACTTAACCTCAACACTAAAGTAAACTCTTTTTGAGACATCCTTATATATTTGGAATCACGTTAGGTTACTTAATATTTCCTTTTAGGAGAGAGGCGGACCCTACAGCCACTTAATACCTCAAACCAGAAGCGAACCCCTATGGAGATTCCCTCACCGCTCCTAATTCCAAATTCGGACCATTTAATACTTTTCAGTTAAGAAAGCAGGTTCAATCTCTCACATCGTCATGGGTCCTAGGATTAGTGATATTTCACATTAGTAATAAGTGCATCCAACTATTGGTAGCCTCAAGGTGAAGGGCAGTTTTCCGTCGAGTGACTCTACCAACCTCACATCACTACTTATATTATCTTAGATAGACATCAGACTTAGCTTACTAATTCCCTTTTTATTTAAGGCGATAAGATTTACCTTAAATACTTATCTACTTATAAATCCCCTTTTTATGCTCATAAATGTCAATTTTTCCATAAAAATCCTAACAGACATTTCCTAAGACATTTATGTATGACTACTAATTTCAAATTAGCAACCTTTCTAAATATTCCATAGTTATTAATTCAACTGCTTTAATTATCAGTCCCATTAATCCATATACCCTATAAAATTATTGCACCCATATTTATTACCATTTATTTTCCATTTATTGGAGTTACAACCCTTTTAAATTCCTTTCCCATTAATTAGTTATACTAAATGCGAATATTACGTGTAAGCGTTGTTATTAGCTTTTTATTTAATTACTATAATCTCGGTAAATTATGTACAGATATCTACCTTTATCAAATATATTCTAGTTATATATCTTCACTAGAATATTCCATTCCATGTTAATTTATTAGAATCATATCTAAAAAGATTATCCGCTATAAATTCTATTAATTAGTCCAAAACAAAAGATTTATCCTTAAAATATGAAGGATTTAATCGTTCGAAATTACAAGGAATAATCATTTCTTTTTATTACTGAAATAGATAGTGTAACTATAATGAATTCATACTTTACACATCTCTTTCACTTTTTATTTGCATCTATTCCTTGTTAGATCAAATGCGGTATTTTTCCGAAAAGAGAAAGAAATCAAACTAATTTACGAATATTAAATGGATCTAAATTCCAACAATTCCAAACATAGAAAAGTTTACATTCCAAAAATATTATGGTACTAAGCCAAATTCATAACATTATTATAAAACCTATTTTTAGATCTGGAATAAATTTCATTCGAATCAATATTCTAAATTCATACTTTATGGACTGATTTCTAGATTAGGTTGTAAACAATTCTAAATTAATTCATAAACAAGAATATGTAGGCAATATGTACTATATTCAGATTATATTCAATTTGTTCCCTACAACCCATATACAATTATCCAGTTAGGCATAAAAATCAAATAAACACCAATGGGATAATTTTCATATTATAACAATGAAACACCCCACACCCCTTAGTATACCCAAAAGGATACACTAAAAGATGTGGCGTGTTGTAGGTATAAATAAAGCTAGCAGAGACTAAGATTCACAAGACAAAATAGATAGATAATAACACAGCAGAAGTAATTATAAACAATAAGTGATTTTAAAAATTAATACTCCATGAATACTTCAAACAAACCACATATGTTCCAAATACAAAATACAATTGTCTTATGAAAATAAAATCTCAGTCTCATCAGAAAAACCAGATTACAAACACAAACTTTCCCTCAATACAATGCCAGTACAATAAAAGAACAAAAAGTTGGAAATAAAAGGAAGGAATACATGATAGGGTCTCCAAGTCTCTAAGAAGCTGCGGTCTATCTTCCTTGCCCCTAATTTCCTTTAGGGGAAGAAAAGGCGATAATAGAGGAGTTTGTCAGACTAAAAGTCTAGTGAATGATAGTAATTACTAGATTTAAGCAAAGTAAAAGTAATAGACCTTACAACAGTTCTAGTATATAAAAGGAAACAAAGGAAATAGAGAGAAGGAATACGAATTAACTTAATTGATATAATTGATTAACTTTGATTGTTTGCACTTGTCTTTATTAGCTGCTTTGATTAGGCTAAATTCCTAATTCTATAATTAGGCTGAAATCATAATTCTACCCTTTGATCGACCTGCTACTCCATAGACCTTACTACGGACTAGACGCTATATAGCTCCCTACATAGAAA
This sequence comes from Allium fistulosum, assembly GCA_030737815.1. Taxonomy (NCBI): domain Eukaryota; kingdom Viridiplantae; phylum Streptophyta; class Magnoliopsida; order Asparagales; family Amaryllidaceae; genus Allium; species Allium fistulosum. Next base: position 337,276,055 of record CM060904.1, on the reverse strand, counting down.
TAGTATCTACGAATGACACGCAAAGTATCTACTGTGGACTAGATGTTATATTGCTCCCTACACAGAAGGCAATGGTGCCTACGAAAGGCACACATACTAAGTGCTTGGAACTCATAACGATTACTGAGCACCCGAATGGAAGTCGCACGCGTAACCGCCACCATGCTCATGTTACCTATTGTTCCACCTATTGGGTCTTCTTATTACCTCAAGCTCCAGCATAAGCATGCCCCTCATCCCACTTCAGGCTAATGTGAGATCACCGTGTCCATAGAAAATAAGGGAAATGCTGTTGGTACTGGCCCGTCATCCAAACAATATCTAGTTGCGCCCCTTGCCCAAATCCCCATGATTTGGACTTCTACTTATTGACCAATTACAACCATTATTAGCATAAGTGTGCCCCTCGTCTCACTTCAGGATTATGTGAAACACTGTGTCCATAGAAATAATTGGGGAATGCTATTTGGTATAGGTCCTACTTTAATTCTTGCTTATTAACTTAGATAAATTGTTTAAATAAGCCTTTACAATTTATCTATACTATCTTTGTTTATTAATATATCCTAAGTCTTAAAATAAGCCTCATTCTGTTCCATTTCTTATTATAACCTACGTTATAATCATGCTTATTACTTAACCCTAGGCTAAGTGTAAAAATAAGCTTCTTTCATCTTATACTCTTTTTAGTTATAATTCTAAGTTACAACTAGGCCAATTATCTTTAATCAGTCAAATTCTAACATTAATATCATAATTAGGCTCAATTTCAGTCTTAATTCCATTTTTATTGTAGTCTTTACAATTTACATCTTATCTTCCGTTATTTTCAGTATTCTTAAAATTTTAATCCATATTCGCTTTTAATTTATTCTAATCCATACGCGAAGAAGAAGGAGAAATAAAAGAAAACTGAAAATAGAAGAAAATCCAAAACATAGGAAAATGATGTAAATAACGCATAAATAACAGTAAATAAATTAAAGGGGCATTTCACTAGAAGGACAAACTTTGCAGTCCAATTAGTTTCTAGGACACACATCTAAAGAAATTAATTTCAAGGCCAAAGTCAGCAGAATAATTACTTTTAAGGACAAAGTCAGCAGTCCAATTACTTTCAAGGACATAATTTCATAGGTTGTTAGGCCTTATAAACTAATTATCTTACATTTTGTCCTTAAAAGTAATTATTTCAGTTGTGTGTCCTAGGAACTAATTGCATTTGCTAAAGAGACCCTTGTGGCTAATTTCCACTAAATTAAAATACTATAAATAAACTGTAATTAAATGGAAAAGCTATAATTAATAGAAATAAACAAAAATTAACTGAAAAGAACAGCTAAAAGAAATATACTGAAAATAATTCTAAAAACTGTAAATAAACTACTACTAAGGTTATTCCAAAAATCGTAGTAAAACTACAACTGTTGGAAACCCTATTATTTTTAGTTACTTAAAAATCTAAATAATTACAATCACTCACCTGCGGTCCTAAGCTCCTCCCTTTTGGTCTTCCCGGATCCACTTGAGGGTATTAAAATATTTGTACTAAAAATATTCTCTCCTTGAAAAATTATTCCTTTTAGGGTCCTTCCTGAAAGGTGAACCCAAGCGGAGAAAATCTAGAATGAGAAAAAGTGTTAGGCCAAGGGTTCTATTTATAGGGGTAGAAGTGGATCTCAGACCGTTGGATTTGGAGATTGAATAAGATGTAACCACGTTATAGGCTGAATATGAGCCGTCGGATGGAAGCACGAAGGGACCAGATGGGGCTAAAGATGAAAAATACATGTTCGAAAACCTCTGGAACGAAGAAAATTTTCTTCGTTCCATAACCGTAGGCGGGTCGACCGCCCCTCCTCTTCGGTCAATCGGCCGGCCGACCCAGGGCATGGTTAGGTCGACCTCTTGGTCGACCTAGCCCAATATATATATATATATATTCTTTCTTTTCTTGTTTATTTTGTTTCTAGCTCATATTAGCTCGGATTCTGACGTTCTATATATGGAAATTGACCAGAAAATTACCATGGATACAACGGTGCAACTCCCGTGGCTCGATTCTGATAATTTCACAAATTTATTTTATTTTTTCATTAATTAATGAATTAATTATTATGAGTTAAATTTTGGGGTGTTACATTCTCCCCTCCTTAAAGGATTTCGTCCCCGAAATCTCTAAGGGTAAAAGAATGAACTAAATGTTTTCATCCAATATCTACACCGAACTACTCAATCGTCTAACATTCATCTAGTGTCCTTAAGTTTTCTAATGTGATTTATGTTACTTATGCAATTAGTGTAGTGTTAGTGTCCCTAACTAATGCAAAAGATTAGGCGGTCCACTGATTCAGTTGACCTCCTTTTATGCAATCATGCCCGTGCTATGTATCCTAATGAATGCAAAAATTCGTAATGATAACTGATAGTTCTATATGCGTGCTTCAAACATCATCCAAATGCAACAATCATGTGATAATCATCCATTTATATCTATCATGGAAAATAAAATAAAATGCGCATACATCCATATGCATATGCTCTATTGTCCTAGTTAGGTCAATCCCTAAGAGATAATAGTGCCTAGTGTAAGTATATGCGTCCATTAGCATCCTATAGCAAACACTTGCAACCACTGGCATAAATCCTTCATAACATGTTCTATTAACATGTTTACATTAAATCATATCATCCATAGGTTAAATCCTAAGTTCTACCCTCCCAAAGGATAATAAAGGAAAGAACCTATTCATAACTAAAGATGGAAAATAGGAAATTCAAAAACTAACTGTCGAAGAGATGAGGATAAGAAGTATGAATCTTCTCTTCAGTCTCCCATGAAGCGTCTGCAACATCGTCTCCCTATTGCACCTTCACTAACGGAACTTCTTTATTCCTAAGTCGCTTGGTGTCTCGTCCAATGATCTTCGTAGGAATACGCCGAACCGATGCTTCCCTTTCTACTTCCACCTCCTCTAACTGACTAGGATCTACAACCTCCGCTGAGTCATGTAAGCACTTTCGCAAGTGCGAAACATAGAAAACATCATGCACTCCTACGAGCCTCTCTGGTAGCTTCACTTGGTATGCCATCTTCCCAATTCTCTCTAAGATAGGAAATGGTCCTACAAATCTGGGGGCTAACTTTCCATTCGATCCAAACCATACCACCTTCCTAAGCGGGGATACTTTAATAAAAACTAAGTCTCCAACCTCAAACTCAATGTCTCTCCTCCACTTGTCCGCATGAGATTTCTACCTGTCTTGCGCTATCTTCATCCTTTGTCGAATAAAATCCACTTTCTCCGATGTCTCCCTCACCATGTCTGGCCCAAGTAGCAACTTCTCTGTAGACTCCACCCAACATGAAGGTGACTTACAAGGTCTCCCATATAAAGCCTCGAATGGTGTCATTCCTATGCTTGCTTGGTAACTGTTATTATATGCGAACTTCACCAACGGAAGATGATCCTCCCAAGCTCCTCCAAAATCCAAAATGCACATCCGCAACAAGTCCTCATGCACTCTATTAACTCTCTCCGTTTGGCCATCAGTCTGAGGGTGATAGGCCGTACTCAATCTAAGCTGCGTCCCTAAAGCCTCTTGCAAGCTTCTCCAAAACTCGCTAGTAAAAATAAGGTCTCTATTGCTCACTATGCTAGAGGGAATTCCATGAAGTCGGACTATTTCACGAACATATAGGGATGCTAAATAAGATGCTGTCCTTTTGCTCTTAATAGGAATGAAGTGGGCACTTTTGGTCAAACGATCTACGATTACCCAAATGCTAGTATTCCCCTTTCTAGAACGGGGTAAACCATCTATAAAATCCATCGAAATGCTGTCTCACTTCCGCTCTGGCACATCTAAGGGCTGAAGTAATCCACCGGGCTTTTGCTGCTCCGCCTTAACCCTTTGGAAAATAAGACACTTAGCTACAAACTACGCCACATCCTTCTTCATGCCATTCCAATAAAACATCCTCTTCATGTCCCTATACATCTTGTCACCACCTAGATGAATAGTCATACGGGAATGGTGTGCTTCGTCTAAAATCGCTTTTGACAAATCACTAGTGCGAGGAACACAAAGCCTCCCATCTCTCCTAATCCATCCTTTGCCATCCATGGAATAACGTTGGAGATGTCTAGAGACCTCTCCTCGTCTAATCCTATCCATAATGTCCATGAGCTATGAATCCTCTCGCTGCCTCGAGCCAATCTGACCCATAAGGGTAGGCTTCACATCAAGCGTAGCTAACAATCCTAGGGTAATGTCCGTGAAGGGCTTAAAATCAAAAGTAGAAATAAACTCCAAGCTCTTCCACTCTACGAATAAAGGACTAAGGGTTGCTTTCTTCCTACTCAATGCATCCGCAACCACATTACCCTTGCTAGGGGTATAGGCTATCTTAACATCATACAATGCCAAAACTCCATCCACCGCTGCTGCCTCAAGTTCAAATCCTTCTGCGAGAATAGGTACTTCAATGACTTGTGGTCGGTGAAAAGCTCAAACCTCTCCCCAAGCATATAGTGCCTCCAAGACTTGAGTGCAAAAACTATGGCAGCTAACTCCAAATCATGGGTAGGGTAGTTCTTCTCATGCGTCCGCAACTGCTTACTACCATAACATACCACCCTTCCTTCTTGCATCAACACCGCTACTAGACCTATCCCACATGCATCAGTGTACAAAGTAAAAGGCTTAGCTTCATCGGGTAGAACTAACACTGGTGCACTAGTAAGAGCTCTCTTAAGTCTCATGAAGGAATCCTCACAATCCATGTCCCACGTGAAAGTTTTATTCTTCTTAGTAAGGCGCATGAGTGGTGCCGAAATCTTGGCAAAGTCTCCAATGAACTTCATATAGTAGCCCGTCAATCCTAGGAAGCTCCTAACTTCGGTGATGTTCTTGGGGGCTTCAAATCTTGCACTACAATCACCTTAGCGGGGTCAACAACCAAACCTTCCTTTGAAACCACGTGCCCCAAGAAATGTACCTCTTCTCTCCAGAAGTGACACTTCGAAAACTTAGCTCTCAAATGATGACTACGAAGTGTGCAAAGAACCTCCTCTAAATGAACAACATGCTCCTCCATATTCTTGGAAAATACCAAGATGTCATCCACGAATACCACCACAAACTTATTTAGGACCTCTCTAAAGACGCGGCACATCAAGTCCACAAAGTAGGCTGGGGCATTGGTTAGCCCAAAAGGCATAACCAATCACTCATAAAATCCGTCTGGAATCCTAAACGCAGTCTTATCTATGCTGTCATTGGCGACCCTAAGCTGATGGAATCCTGTGGCTAAATCAAGCTGGGAGAATACCGAAGAGCCAACTAACTGGTCAAAAAGATCATCAATCCTAGGGAGTGGATATCGGTTTTTCTTTGTGAGCTTATTTAATTCTCTATAATCAACGCAAAGTCGAAGTGAACCATCCGCCTTAGTAGCGAAGATGACTGGTGCTCCCCACTCCGATATGTTCCTCCTTATGAAACCCTTCTCCAAAAGCTCACAGATCAGCTTGCTCAATTCCTTCCTCTCCCTAGGTGCCATGTGCCTCACAGGTAATGCTACTGGCTTAGCATTCTCAGTTAAATAAATCCTGAAGTCAATCTCTCTCTTAGGGGGTAGTCCCCTAACCTTCTCAAAGACGTCTGGAAAATCTCTGATGATAGGAACTGAATCTAACTTTGACGATGAAGAATCGAGGGAATGAAGGAAACTCAACATGACTGACCCTTGCGGGTCGCAAGAAACCTCGAGAGTCCTACCGCTACATGTCTCCATTCTAACGACTATCCTCTCGCAATCTAATATAGATCCATATGTGGATAGCCAATCCATCCCCAAGATTATCCCATACCCCAAAAATCCCAATACATAGGCATCACAGTCAAATTCTACGCCTAGGATATAAATTTTCAAACCCCTACAAACCATAGATAAGTGTGCCGATCCTCTTATGGGGTTTGAAACAACAATGGGGTCCACTACTAAAGAAATGTCTAAGTGCAAACAATCCACAAGAGAACTAGAGATAAAAGAGTGTGATGCTCCAAAATAAAATAAAGTTCGAATGGGAAAATTAGAAATGGAAATCAAACCTTCAGCTGTGACTTTCCTATCTCTATCCTGAATGCTGCCTGAAGGTACTACGTCTAATGCCTGAATCTGCGCAACTGGTGTACTAGCTCATTGTCCCATCGTATGGGGACAACTCCTACTCAAGTGACTGGGCTACCCGCAATTAAAGCACTTTCCCTTCATCTTCTCCCTTTTGTAATCCTTGGCGATATGTCCCATAATTCCACAGCTATTGCACCTCAATCCTTTCTTAATCTGCTTCTGAGGGCCATCGCCTTTCTTTTTCTCTTTGTTGTTCCTCCACCATTTCTTCTTTGGACCTTTCGACTTAACAACTTCCTTAGACTCTCCTTCCTTGACTGCATTAGACATAAGTGCCATCTCTACCAAAGACTCATAAGTAGCTCCTATCGGTACGTGAGTCAATAACAATCCCTGAAGGGGCTGATTCAATCCCTTTGCAAACTTCATAACTTTCTTGTGCAACGTATTCACCAACTCCATTCCAAACCGAGACAGTTCATTGATTGATGTACTCCTTCACCGATAGACTCCCTTGCTTCAAATTAATGAATCGCTCCAACTGAACACTCCCCTATGCTTGAGACAAAAACTTTCTATCAAATCGCTCTCGAAACCCATTCCAAGTCACCTCCCTTCCTTCTAACTCAATGACCTCCCACCAATACGAAGCCTCCTCTTTCAGCTGCCAAGATGCTAGCTGAACTTGCTGCTGATCATCCAATCCCAATAGTCTGAATATCCTCTCTGTGTCTCTAAGCCAAGCTCTTGCCTCCACAAAAGTCTCCTTACCAAAAAAAGTCTTTCCACCCAAACTCGCAAAATCCTTACAAAGCTTGGAGAAATTGACGGTGGCAGGTGGATTATTGGGATTCCCACCCGCTGGTGCTGGGTTGGGCGCTTGCCCGTGCCCCTTTGGAGTTGTGGCCTATAGATACCTACGGAACCAGGCTGGGACCGGAATGCCCTCGGGAAGGTTCGAGGCATCCGCCATTCTACGAAAAGAAAAGGATAGTTTAGGAAAGAGTCGAAGGGAGATGAACTGGACTTTTGAGGGGATTTTTATAAAAACTCTCTTATACTTAAAAACTACTTCTAAGAGTTCTTTTCTGAAAAATACTTTAAAGCAAGTTATTTTGAAAAATACTTTACTTTTAAAGTAAATTTTTAGGAATCCTGTAACCTTAGGCTCTGATACCAAGTGAAATACCCCCACACCCCTTAGTATACCCAAAAGTACACACTATAAGACGTGGTGCATTGTAGGTATAAATAATGCTAACAGAGACTAAGATTCACAAGACAAAATAGATAGATAATAACACAGCGGAAGTAATTAAAAACAATAAGTGATTTTCAAAATTAATACTCCATGAATACTTCAGACAAACCACATATGTACCAAATACAGAATACAATTGTCTTATGAAAATAAAATCTCAGTCTCATCAGAAAAACCAGGGTACAAACACAAACTTTCCCTCAATACAGTGCCAGTACAATAAAAAAACAAAAAGCTGGAAATAAAAAGAAGGAATACATGATAGGGTCTCCAAGTCTCCAAGAAGCTACTGTCTATCTTCCTTGCCCCTGATTGCCTATGGGGAAAGAAAAAGGGGGAAATAGAGGAGTGAGTCAGAATAAAAGTCTAGTGAATGATAGTAATTACTAGAATCTTTAAGCAAAGTAAAAGTAATAGACCTTACAATAGTTCTAGTATATAAAAGGAAACAAAGGAAATAGAGAGAAGGAATACAAATTAACTTAATTGATATAATTGATTAACTTTGATTGTTTGCACTTGTCTTTGTTAGCTGCTTTGATTAGGCTGAATTCCTAATCCTATAATTAGGTTGAAATCATAATTCTACTCTTTGATCGGCCTGCTACTCCATAGACCTTACTGCGGACTAGACGCTATATAACTCCCTACATAGAAATGGTGTCTACGAATGACATGCAAAGTATCTACTGTGGACTAGACGTTATATAGCTCCCGACAAGAAGGCAATGGTGCCTACGAAAGGCACACATACTAAGTGCTTGGAACTCATAACGATTACTGAGCACCCGAATGGAAGTCGCACACGTAACCGCCACTATGCTTATGTTACCTGTTGTTCCACCTATTGGGTCTTCTTATTACCTCAAGCTCTGGCATAAGCATGCCCCTCATCCCACTTCAGGCTAATGTGAGGTCACCGTGTCCATAGAAAATAGGAGAAATGCCGTTGGTACTGGCCCGTCATCCAAACAATATCTAGTTGCGTCCCTTGTCCAAATCCCCATGATTTGGACTTCTACTTATTGACCAATTACTACCATTATTAGCATAAGCATGCCCCTCGTCTCACTTTAGGATTATGTGAAACATCGTGTCCATAGAAATAATAGGGGAATGCTATTTGGTACATGTCCTACTTTAATTCTTGATTATTAACTTAGATAAATTATTTAAATAAGCCTTTATAATTTATCTCTACTATCTTTGCTTATTAATTTATCCTAAGTCTTAAAATAAGCCTCATTCTGTTCCATTTCTTATTATAACCTACATTATAATCATGCTTATTACTTAACCCTAGGTCTAAGTGTAAAAATAAGCTCCTTTCATCTTATACTCTTTTTAGTTATAATTCTAAGTGACAACTAGGCCAATTATCTTTAATTAGTCAAATTCTAACATTAATATCATAATTAGGATCAATTTCAGTCTTAATTCCATTTTTATTACAGTCTTTACAATTTACATCTTATCTTCCGTTATTCTTAAAATTTTAATCCATATTCGCATTTAATCAATTCTAATCCATACGCGAAGAAGAAGGAGAAATAAAAGAAAACTGAAAATAGAAGAAAATCCAAAACGTAGGAAAAGGATGTAAATAATGCATAAATAACGGTAAATAAATTAAAATACTGTAAATAAACTGTAATTAAATAGAAAAGCTATAATTAACAGAAATAAACTAAAATCAACTTAAAAGAACAACTAAAAGAAATATACTGAAAATAATTCTAAAAGCTGTAAATAAACTACTAATAAGGTTATTCCAAAAATCATAGTAAAACTACAACTGTTCGAAACCCTATTATTTTAAATTACTTAAAAATCTAAATAATTACATTCACCCACCTACGGTCCTAAGCTCCTCCCTTTTGGTCTTCCTGGATCCACTTGAGGGTATTAAAATATTTGTATTAAAAAGATTCTCTCCTTGAAAAATCATTCCTTTTAGGTTCCTTCCTGAAAGGTGAACCCAAGCGGAGAAAATCTAAAATGAAAAAAAGTGTTAGGCCTAGGGTTCTATTTATAGGGGTAGAAGTGGATCTCAGACCATTGGATTTGGAGATTGAATAAGATGCAACCACGTTATAGGCTGAATATGAGCCGTCGGATGGAAGCACGAAGGGACCAGATGGGGCTAAAGATGAAAAATACATGTTCGAAAACCTCTAGAACGAAGAAAATTTTCTTCGTTCCATAACCGTAGGCGGGTCGACCGCCCCTCCTCTTCGGTCGATCGGCCGATCGACCCAGGGCGTGGTTAGGTCGACCTCTTGGTCGACCTAGCCCAATGTGTGTGTGTGTGTGTGTGTGTATATATGTAACGACTTGTGTTTTTAGCTATTTTTAATTATTAAATTTAAGGTGATTATTGAATGAAAATGGTTATTAATGTAATTTGTTGAATAATTTAATTGTTTAAAATTAATATGGGAAATTATTTGAATAATTAAATTCTGAATTTAATACGATAGAAATGATGTCATAAGTTGATTTAAATTTTATATAAACAACAATTAAGATTGTTGATATTTAAAATTGGATTTAAATGTGAATAATTAAAATTGAAAATTTTATATTGTAATTAACGAGTAAAAATAGCCATTTTGGCAACTATCTCGGATTTTGACGAAACCAGTTTCATCGTATCCGTAATAGTGAATTATTGTAGGATTTCAAGTTTTGTAGCGATCGAACTTGTCGTTTGGCCGTGCGAGCTTAAAACGTGTAGAAATCAATTTAAGGAATTCGATAAAATAAATTGACTTTGAAAAGCTATCTTCCACATACGATCGAGTTAGGCCTTGAAACGAGTTCCATTGCGTTCGGAATGGGGGTAAAACATTATAAACGCCTGGCGGTAGGTCTCGATTGGAGTTCAGACGATTTTGGACCCAACTATATAAATACGCACGCAAATGGAGACAGTTTTATTATTATTTTAATTTCTCAAAACCCTAGCCGCCAGTATTTTAATGGCTGAAATTTCTCGAACTTCTTTCCTCTTTATCTCTTAATCCGTTCAACAAAATCAAAAAATTCCAAAAGAAAAGTTGTAGATCTCGGCGAGCTCTTCAAATCCATACAGTTGATCTATGCTACTATGTCATAGCTCTAATTCTACTGCCGTTTCAAAAGGGGAAGAAATTCCTAGAATTTCCAAATTCTAATCAAAGTTCATCGGAGTGGGTGCCAGAGATCATCATAGGCGAAGTTGGTGGTGACAAGGCTGTCATGGATTAGATGTTAAAGACTACAAGTAAAGGCAATGTGAGATAGAAATTGTGCACGTGAGCATGTGAACAGGCATGCACGAGCCCGTTAACATACATGGACTAATTTGTTAAGTTAATTATGTAATTAGGGTAAAATAGTTGAATTAGTCAAATTTCTAGCCGTTGTATTATCCCTATATATATGTACTGGATTAAGGGATTGGAATGTACAGGTTGGTTATGAAATAAAACTATTTCTTCTTCTCTTTTCTTTTACTGCATATATGTATGCATGCTTTTTCTTCTTTGTTTTAATCTATAACCTGAAACCTTCCTCTCTATAAACCATCTCTAATCCTTCCTCTACCTCAATTCTTGTCCTAAACTTCACAACTTCTTAAACAAGTCAATACCTTACTCCTTCATTCCTTTCTTCCCAGTTTCTCAGTTCTCTGTTGACATTATACAAGAAATACAACCAAAACCACCTCTATTTCTCATTCACCACATCATCCACTTCTTTTACAAACCATCATGACCATCACCAGAAACCAAGCCAAAGAACATGGGCCTATCAAATTGGTATCAGAGCAGGAATTAATTGCAGAATTTCTTGCAAATACAGATCCTGCACCACAATATATTACTCCTAAAGCCAGCAAACAACATCATGCTCCTGAAGCAAGCAATCAAGATGAGAGCAACCTATCGATGCCTGCTTTGGATGAAGAAGAAGAACTATGGGTTAGACAAGAGCATATTAATGAAAAAACTGACCATGCTTTGAATCAACATCAAGAAGCTCAGCAAGAACTTCGCCAAACACTCCAAGAAATTCCCAAAAATTGAATGGTAAGATGGATCTTCTTTCTGCAACTATAGATTCTTTCATGAAAGAAATGAAAAGTAATGAAAATTCTCCTACTGCTGCTCTTCAAGAACCACCTCACCCTTCAAGAAGTACCCCATATGTTCTTCTTTTCCAAAGAGCAACCAGTAGAAACTCCTCAGATCCATCCCATAAATCAAGAAACCAGCTTTATATTCCTCCTTTCCAGAGATACCCTATTAAAAATGATCAAAACCCTCCTGCAAATTCAAGAGCAGCTCCATACATACCACCATATCGGAGATCTCAAACTAAAAGTCTTCAAAAAGAAATATTTCAACAAGATGCAGCCTCTCCAACCAATGCAAGACCCCATCTTCGAAATTGCACCGCTTGCCCCATCAGGAAAGTACAAGAAACGATTCAGAAATTGACAACAGATATTCAAATGATGATCAAAAAGAAGAATTTATGTATTGTTTGCCGAAAATCAGGGTCAAAGATTTGTTCTGGATGTAAGGCTATCAGATATTTCTCTGAAGCATGCCAATTGGAACATTGGAATGCAAATCATAAATTGAAATGTAAAAGGAGGCGAACAAGAAAAGAGCATGTTGTAGAAGTAGAGAAAGATCATGTAGATCATGTTTTACAAAGGTCAGCAGATAAAATGATAAAAGGCACGACAAAGCTACAAGCAAGCATTAATTTAATATCAGAATCATGTCAAACTATGGACCTTAATCAAGACAAAAGCACCATGGCTTCAAGTTCTAAAGTTAAGAAAATAGTTTCATCTTCTACACCGGCTTCGTTCATTAAGGCTAGCCCAAAGAATTTTTTAAGTTTATGAAGAATGATCAGTTAATGGAAGCAGCGGATGATAATGAAATTCAAATTTTAAATCATCAAACTATTTATCTGAGAAAGCAATTTTCCGTGTGGGAGCTTCGTAGTTGAATGCATTACAAAGCAATTACTTTTAAATATTTAATATTTACAAAAAATAAGTAACATGGGTGTAATGTTGTTGAGATACTTGAAGGCCAACTAAAAGTGCTCCAACTTTGTGAGAGGTTGTTTGTTTTTGATCCGGGTGGCTCCAAAAAATCAATCCTAGTAGTTTGCTTAAATAGTAATGATGTTGAAAGCTACTGCCATGACGACATTGGAGCTTGCTTTAAAAGTAACCACATAGCATTTTTATGTTTGACCTTGAGGACAAGGTCAGATATGAAGGGAAAGGGAGTTGTCATGGCTCTAATTCTACTGCTGTTTCAAAAGGGGAAGAAATTCCCAGAATTTCCAAATTCCAATCAAAGTTCATCGGAGTGGGTGCCAAAGATCATCATAGGCGAAGTTGGTGGTGACAAGGCTGTCATGGATTAGACATTGAAGACTGCAAGTAAAGGCAATGTGAGATAGAAATTGTGCATGTGAGCATGTGAACAGGCATGCACGGGCCTGTTAACATACAGGGACTAATTTGTTAAGTTAATTATGTAATTAGGGTTAAATAGTTGAATTAGTCAAATTTCTAGCCGTTGTATTATCCCTATATATATGTACTGGATTAAGGGATTGGAATGTACAAGTTGGTTATGAAATAAAACTATTTCTTCTTCTCTTTTCTTTTACTGCATATATGTATGCATGCTTTTTCTTCTCTTTGTTTTAATCTATAACCTGAAACCTTCCTCTCTATAAACCATCTCTAATCCTTCCTCTACCTCAATTCTTGTCCTAAACTTCACAACTTCTTAAACAAGTCAATACCTTACTCATTCATTCCTTTCTTCCCAGTTTCTCAGTTCTCTATTGACATTATTCAAGAAATACAACCAAAACCACCTCTATTTCTCATCCACCACATCATCCACTTCTTTTACGAAACATCATGACCATCATCAGAAACCAAGCCAAAGAACATGGGCCTATCAAATTGGTATCGGAGCAGGAATTAATTACAGAATTTCTTGCAAATACAGATCCTGCACCACAACGTATTACTCCTAAAGCCAGCAAACAACATCATGCTCCTGAAGCAAGCAATCAAGATGAGAGCAACCTATCGATGCCTACTTTGGATGAAGAAGAAGACCTATGGGTTAGACAAGAGCATATTAATGAATAAACTGACCATTCTTTGAATAAACTTCAAGAAGCGCAGCAAGAACTTCGCCAAACACTCCAAGAAATTCCAAAAAATTGATTGGTAAGATGGATCTTCTTTCTGAAACTATAGATTCTTTCATGAAAGAAATGAAAAGTAATGAAAATTCTCCTACTGCTGCTCTTCAAGAACCACCTCACCCTTCAAGAAGTACCCCATATGTTCCTCTTTTCCAAAGAGCAATCAGTAGAAACTCCTCAGATCCATCCCATCAATCAAGAAACCAGCTTTATATTCCTTCTTTCTAGAGATACCCTATTAAAAATGATCAAAACCCTCCTGCAAATTCAAGAGCAGCTCCATACATACCACCACATCGGAGATCTCAAACTAAAAGTCTTCAAAAAGAAATAATTCAATAAGATGCAGCCTCTCCAACCAATGCAAGACCCCATCTTCGAAATTGCACCGCTTGCTCCATCAGGAAAGTACAAGAAACGATTCAGAAATTGACAACAGATATTCAAATGACGATCAAAAAGAAGAATTTATGTATTGTTTGCCGAAAATCAGGGTCAAAGATTTGTTCTGGATGTAAGGCTGTCAGATATTGCTCTGAAGCAGGCCAATTGGAACATTGGAATGCAAATCATAAATTGAAATGTAAAAGGAGGCGAACAAGAAAAGAGCATGTTGTAGAAGTAGAGAAAGATCATGTAGATCATGTTTTACAAAGGTCAGCAGATAAAATGATAAAAGGAACTACAAAGCTACAAGCAAGCATTAATTTAATATCAGAATCATGTCAAACTATGGACCTTAATCAAGACAAAAGCACCATAGCTTCAAGTTCTAAAGTTAAGAAAATAGTTTCATCTTCTACACCGGCTTCGTTCATTAAGGCTAGCCCAAAGAATTTTTTTAAGCTTATGAAGAATGATCAGTTAATGGAAGCAGCGGATGAGAATGAAATTCAAATTTTAAATCATCAAACTATTTATCTGAGAAAGCAATTTTCCATGTGGGAGCTTCGTAGTCGAATGCATTACAAAGCAACTACTTTCAAATATTTAATATTTGCAAAAAATAAGCAACATGGGTGTAATGTTGTTGAGATACTTGAAGGCCAACTAAAAGTGCTCCAACTTTGTGAGAGGTTGTTTGTTTTTGATCCGGGTGGCTCCAAAAAATCAATCCTAGTAGTTTGCTTAAATAGTAATGATGTTGAAAGCTACTGCCATGACGGCATTGGAGCTTGCTTTAAAAGTAACCACGTAGCATTTTTATGTTCGATCTTGAGGACAAGGTCAGTTTTGAAGGGAAAGGGAGTTGTCATGGCTCTAATTCTACTACTATTTCAAAAGGGGAAGGATTTCCCAGAATTTCCAAATTCCAATCAAAGTTCATCGGAGTGGGTGCCAGAGATCATCATAGGCGAAGTTGGTGGTGACAAGGCTGTCATGGATTAGATGTTGAAGACTGCAAGTGAAGGCAATGTGAGATAGAAATTGTGCATGTGAGCATGTGAACAGGCATGCACGGGCCTGTTAACATACAGGGACTAATTTGTTAAGTTAATTATGTAATTAGGGTTAAATAGTTGAATTAGTCAAATTTCTAGCCGTTGTATTATCCCTATATATATGTACTGGATTAAGGGATTGGAATGTACAAGTTGGTTATGAAATAAAACTATTTCTTCTTCTCTTTTCTTTTACTGCATACATGTATGCATGCTTTTTCTTCTCTTTGTTTTAATCTATAACCTGAAACCTTCCTCTCTATAAACCATCTCTAATCCTTCCTCTACCTCAATTCTCGTCCTAAACTTCACAACTTCTTAAACAAGTCAATACCTTACTCCTTCATTCCTTTCTTCACAGTTTCTCAGTTCTTTGTTGACATTATTCAAGAAATACAACCAAAACCACATCTATTTCTCATCCACTTCTTTTACAAAACATCATGACCATCATCAGAAACCAAGCCAAAGAACATGGGCCTATCAAATTGGTATCGGAGCAGGAATTAATTACAGAATTTCTTGCAAATACAGATCCTGCACCACAACGTATTACTCCTAAAGCCAGCAAACAACATCATGCTCCTGAAGCAAGCAATCAAGATGAGAGCAACCTATCGATGCCTGCTTTGGATGAAGAAGAAGACCTATGGGTTAGACAAGAGCATATTAATGAATAAACTGACCATTCTTTGAATAAACTTCAAGAAGCGCAGCAAGAACTTCGCCAAACACTCCAAGAAATTCCAAAAAATTGATTGGTAAGATGGATCTTCTTTCTGAAACTATAGATTCTTTCATGAAAGAAATGAAAAGTAATGAAAATTCTCCTACTGCTGCTCTTCAAGAACCACCTCACCCTTCAAGAAGTACCCCATATGTTCCTCTTTTCCAAAGAGCAATCAGTAGAAACTCCTCAGATCCATCCCATCAATCAAGAAACCAGCTTTATATTCCTTCTTTCTAGAGATACCCTATTAAAAATGATCAAAACCCTCCTGCAAATTCAAGAGCAGCTCCATACATACCACCACATCGGAGATCTCAAACTAAAAGTCTTCAAAAAGAAATAATTCAATAAGATGCAGCCTCTCCAACCAATGCAAGACCCCATCTTCGAAATTGCACCGCTTGCTCCATCAGGAAAGTACAAGAAACGATTCAGAAATTGACAACAGATATTCAAATGACGATCAAAAAGAAGAATTTATGTATTGTTTGCCGAAAATCAGGGTCAAAGATTTGTTCTGGATGTAAGGCTGTCAGATATTGCTCTGAAGCAGGCCAATTGGAACATTGGAATGCAAATCATAAATTGAAATGTAAAAGGAGGCGAACAAGAAAAGAGCATGTTGTAGAAGTAGAGAAAGATCATGTAGATCATGTTTTACAAAGGTCAGCAGATAAAATGATAAAAGGAACTACAAAGCTACAAGCAAGCATTAATTTAATATCAGAATCATGTCAAACTATGGACCTTAATCAAGACAAAAGCACCATAGCTTCAAGTTCTAAAGTTAAGAAAATAGTTTCATCTTCTACACCGGCTTCGTTCATTAAGGCTAGCCCAAAGAATTTTTTTAAGCTTATGAAGAATGATCAGTTAATGGAAGCAGTGGATGAGAATGAAATTCAAATTTTAAATCATCAAACTATTTATCTGAGAAAGCAATTTTCCATGTGGGAGCTTCGTAGTCGAATGCATTACAGAGCAATTACTTTCAAATATTTAATATTTGCAAAAAATAAGCAACATGGGTGTAATGTTGTTGAGATACTTGAAGGCCAACTAAAAGTGCTCCAACTTTGTGAGAGGTTGTTTGTTTTTTATCCGGGTGGCTCCAATAAATCAATCCTAGTAGTTTTCTTAAATAGTAATGATGTTGAAAGATACTTCCATGACGACATTGGAGCTTGCTTTAAAAGTAACCACGTAGCATTTTTATGTTCGACCTTGAGGACAAGGTCAGTTTTGAAGGGAAAGGGAGTTGTCATGGCTCTAATTCTACCGCTATTTTAAAAGGTGAAGAAATTCCCAGAATTTCCAAATTCCAATCAAAGTTCATCGGAGTGGGTTCCATAGATCATCATAGGCGAAGTTGGTGGTGACAAGGCTGTCATGGATTAGATGTTGAAGACTGCAAGTAAAGGCAATGTGAGATAGAAATTGTGCACGTAAGCATGTGAACAGGCATGCACGTGCCTGCTAACATACACGGACTAATTTGTTAAGTTAATTATGTAATTAGGGTTAAATAGTTGAATTAGTAAAATTTCTAGCCGTTGTATTATCCCTATATATATGTACTGGATTAAGGTATTGGAATGTACAAGTTGGTTATGAAATAAAACTATTTCTTCTTCTCTTTTCTTTTACTGCATATATGTATGCATGCTTTTTCTTCTCTTTGTTTTAATCTATAACCTGAAACCTTCCTCTCTATAAACCATCTCTAATCCTTCCTCTACCTCAATTCTTGTCCTAAACTTCACAACTTCTTAAACAAGTCAATACCTTACTCCTTCATTCCTTTCTTCACAGTTTCTCAGTTCTCTGTTGACATTATTCAAGAAATACAACCAAAACCACCTCTATTTCTCATCCACCACATCATGCACTTCTTTTACAAACCATCATGACCATCACCAGAAACCAAGCCAAAGAACATGGGCCTATCATACTACGCCATGGATTCGCCAGAATCTGGCTTGGAAGCATGGACGTGTTTTCTTGGATTTTGGCAAACGGCGGTGAATGACGCGATGAAACTTGGCGCGTAGGTGGCTCTCAAGGTGGCACACACACTGGTAGTCGCCGGTTGAACTCTGGATGTCTCGAGTTGCATGAGTTTGAAGGTGTTTGTTTGCGTGAGTGGGTTGTTTAAACGGTCGAGCTCTTGAACATAGGGGAAGAAATGGTACGTATTTTATTTTTATTAATTAATTATTTTTAATTTAATTATTCAATCATTCTAACTAGCATAACTTTTTCATACGAGCTCGGATTCACACGTGGTTTTCTCCGTTGTGATCGTATCGAAATTTCGGACGTTATGAAACTAGTTTGGTTGGATTCTGAGACAGTTCAAATTTGGGCCTTTATTTGGATTTTAAATCGTCGATAAATCAAAGGTGAGTGTTTATACGCTCACGATTGACTGAAATAATTTTTATGTTAGTTAAATCATGAAGTGATTTGAAATTTATTGGTTATTGTTTGATAAGTTTAATTGGCATTTAAATTGATATATGAATTAGGTGATAGAATTTGAATATTAAATTGAATTAGAATTTAATTGCTTGTAAAATGCCCGAAATTGATAATTATGAAATTGTTGAGAATTTTATTGACTGTTGGATGATTTGTTGTGATGGATGCTATTGGATGATATTTTGGATGTTTATTTATTTTGATATATCATGTTATCATCCCGTATGTTATTTACAGTATATAAAACTGTAAATTGAATTATTTTGAGTAAATTAAGAAATAGGTTGAAATGATATATATACCTATAGCATTTATTTTGGATTGAAATGATATATATCCATCCCTGGAATTAAATTGAAATGATTCATTCACTTGGCCATGGGATAAAGAATTATATACGGACACCGGATTGGTTAAATTAAATGATTTAATTTTTTTTTGATTTGAAACTATTTAAATGAATAGATTTTAAGAAATAAAAATCGAATTTACGAAAATCAAATTATTTTCGAACAGGAGCTTGGAATGTTGAAATTTAAATTTGGTAAACGAAATTGTTTAAATAATCGAATTTGGGTTTTTGAAGTTATAATCGTAATATGATTTGAATTTCAGAAATCGATTTGTTTTAAAGATTGGATTTTTTTTATTCGAACTTTGAATATTGCTAAGTAAAAGTGATATAAAAAGATATTTCGAAATTGAGCTCGGAATTTAATTATATTTGAAGACTTGGATTTTAAAGTGGATATTGAAGGAAAGTTTGATTTACGTGTTTTGGATCGATATTTTGGAAATCGAACTCGAAATGGATATAAATTGAAATGGTTTTAAATTGAAATTGAAATTAATTTGAAATTGGAATTGAAATTAATTTGGAATTGGAACTGAAATTAATTTGGAATTGGGATTGAAATCAATTTGGAATCGAAGTTAAATTTGACTTGAAATCGAAAATGAATCGATTGAATCGAAATGGAAATTGGAACTGGTTTGAATCGGAAAATTTAGGAAGTGAACCGGTTTGACTTAGAAACTATTCTCAAATGAATTATTAGAATAAACGGTTTAAAATCTATATTCTTTAAATATTCGAATTATTTTGATTTTCCAAACTATTTCACTATATAAACCATTTTTATTACTCAAATTATTTTCTATTAAACTATTTTAAAACTATCTAAACTATTTTCTAAAATTTCAAACTGGTTAAAGGGGTGGAAATGTTTACATTTAAATCTTGGATTTAAACACGAATTGGGTTAAAGTGTAGTATAAGCTAAATTGTAATTCAAATCAAAATTTCGAAGTGAAATCGATATATCGAACTGAATTGACATTTTAAAGTAAAATATGATTTTTGAAGCGAATATAGTAAATCTCGAAATGGATTTGATTTTGAAGTAAATATGATATTTGATATCAAGTATGAACTGTTTTCGAAATGTAAAAGAACCAACCGGTGTGTAAAACGACGTTTAGTTGTTAAAGAGACCGGGGCCTCTTATTGGATACTCTCTGCCAATATTGGAACCACTTTAACAACCGTGTACGCGGTGGATGATATGCAGAATGTAGTGGTTGAATTGGCGGTGTTTACTGGATTAAAGTAAGAGAACGATGATGGATAGCCTTGACACTTGTGTCATAAATTAAATGACTAAAACAGGAGCCTATGCCTGGCCAATGAGGTTAGCTACCTCTAGTGACGTTGATCACTCTTATTACTATTCTGATTTTTGACTCGATGGGTGCACCTTTTATTCAGATTGATTGTCGCGGTCGGCCACAGATGGGTTACGACCAGCCAGAAAGGGTAAACTGGTAGAATCTTACCTTCGGCATTGCCTCACGTGCCTTGTCATATTTATCCATATACGAGCCCATTACGACTTTGGTTTAGAACTGTAAAAAATGTGTTAAGGTGGATCAATGTAAAGCCTTATCGCTATTTTGATATTTATTTTACTGATAGACATTATCTATTATAGCGTACACTATTATTTATAAATAGTTTAACGGATCCTTAGGAGATGGAAAATCCCATAACATCTCTTAAGTTATTGCACTCATATTTGTGATATTGATTTGACTTACATAAGAGTATTTTAGTCCCGACTCGAGTGTTTTGTCTTTTCATTACGCTCGAGTCAGTCCTGAGTTTTTTCAGCATATTGAAGATTATTCTCTGGAGGATGAAGACGAGGATTTTGGTATATTACTATTATTATTATCCCCTGCATCATGCTATTCTGCTGTATTGATTATTTATCCCTGATGTATATATATAAATTAATAAATGTGTATAGATTATAATCAAATTTATAGTAAACAGCTTCATGAATTGTTTATTTGATTATTATATTTTATCGTTCCGCTGTGAGATTCTGTGTTTTGTTTTCTTCTTCTCTTCTTATTTTTCTTATTTAACCCCATTGATTATCTACGTTTTAGATTGTTTAAGTCGGATATGTGTGGATTATTGTCGATTTAAACCTTCCGAAATGTGGGTCATCACAATATATATATATATATTCTTTCTTTTCTTGTTTATTTTGTTTCTAGCTCATATTTGCTCGGATTCTGACGTTCTATATATGGAAATTGACCAAAAAATTACCACGGACACAACGGGGCAACTCCCGTGGCTCGACAAATTTATTTTATTATTTCATTATGTAACGAATTAATTAATATGGGTTAAATTTCGGGTTGTTGCAAACAATCAATAAAATTTCCCGCTCAGGTTCTGTAACAACCTGGTATTTCGATCCATTCGCATCCGCAAATGTCGGACTTGAATTGCTCAAAACCACATATTGTTAATTTATATTTTGGCAAAACTCAACATATATAGTAAATAAATCAATCATAGAATCACAGACACAGAGTAATATAACAATAAGCAGCGGAACAGATAAATAGTAGTTCATGAAGCTACTATAAAACAACAGAGTTTGACATAAAATACAACAGAATATCTTCAATACAATGTAATCTCGAATACAAACAGATGACAAGTCTGAACAAACCAATTGGATAGCTGAAAGCTGAATAGATATAGATGGATCCTCAAGGAAATCTCCAAAGCTCCAAAGGTGAGTCCCAAATGCTGTGACACTCAGTCTGACACGAGTATAAAGCAAAACACAAAACACTCGAGTCAGGGTTAACATTCTTATATGAATAAATTCAACTCAAGTGAAATGTCAACTGAAATACAAGTAACTTAAAGATGTTTGGGATACCCATCCTTAAGGATCCGTGGAACTATCTACTATGTAGTAATATACGCTATTATAATATGTTTATTAGTAAAGTAAAAGTATTAAAATAGCCTTAAAGCGTTACCCATATCCCTCTTAACACATTTTTATATATTCCCATAGTCTATATAGTACC
Organism: Allium fistulosum; assembly: GCA_030737815.1. NCBI lineage: Eukaryota > Viridiplantae > Streptophyta > Magnoliopsida > Asparagales > Amaryllidaceae > Allium > Allium fistulosum. The sequence continues at coordinate 337,254,357 of CM060904.1, read as the reverse complement.
GTAATTCCTCCATAAACTGGAGGGCTATCAGAGGGCACTCCATAGGTATGGTACAAACAAAACTCGTAGAAAGTGCGCTAGGGAATGTGACACAGCACTTGAGGCAATGCCAGGGTAGATATAACATTTGCACTCCCGGACTGGTGGTAACGCATAGTAGTTACTACCGCCCACCTCGTGACACACTCCCAAATCAAAGGTGCACCCAATCAAATCACAAAAGCAATAGAATGGTATCGATGAAATATGTCCGATAAATGACCCCACTTGGCCCGGTATAGCTCTTGTTTTAGCCACATCAAGCTGACTCACGGGAGTCAGGGCTACGTAAATACCATATAGAATCGTCACCTAACCATCCTACTTCATTCTGGAATCTCCACCACGTACACAGTTGTTAAAGTGGTTTTCGGTATTGGCAAAGAGTATGAAAATATCCGATCCCGGTCTCTTTAACAACCAAACGCTTATTTCACACCGTGGTCATTTCACTTCAAATAGTTTATACTTCATATCAAAATATCATATTCACTTCCAAAAAAACCATATCAATTCGATATCATATTCACTTTAAATAATATTCATTTCCAAAATCGTAACACTTTCAAAAATTATCACTTTCGAAATCATAACACTTTTGAAATCATAACACTTCCAACTTAAACAGTTTAGATATTGAAAGTATATATATTAAAATAATTATAATTTAAAATAGTTTATAAATTAAAATAGTTTATATATTAATAATACGTTATATGATAAAAATAGTTTCCTCCAATTTCACAAATCGATTCAAAAATCTTAAATTCCAAAATTCAATTTAAATCAATTCCAGTTTAACATCTCAATTTAAAGTTCAAAGATTCAAGTTTAAATATTCAACCTTTACAATATAAATTTATATTTCAATATTTAACTTGAATTTTATTCAAATTGGAAAGTATTCCTTTAACCATTTAAATAACAATTTATTTAAACGCCAATTTATAAATTTAAATCAATATTAAATATTCAATCTCAATTTTATTTAAAGCATTGGTTTATTCATTTTTCTCAAAAATATTCATTTAATCACTTTTTATCAAAAGCATTTTTCTCAAAAAATCACTTTTTATCAAATCAAGTTATAAATCATATTTTCAAAATCTCAAAATCAATAAGTTCAAATAAATTCTTATTTAAATTCAATTTATTAACCAATTTAAATTCCAAGTCAACATTGGTTTATCTTCCCAACCTTTATTATTAAAGTTGTAAAACTATTTAAAAATATTAATAAAAATTTAAATAAATACTTAAACATATTATAAACCAATTAAATTAAATTTATTAAGAAAATAAAATTATAATTTAAAAATCTAAAATTTATACATATTATATTTTAAAAGTCAATATTTAATAAAACCCATATATTTCCTTTCAAAACTTTGGAAATCATTTTCAAAATATAGACCAACGATGTCCATATAAATTTTCTATCCTATGGTCAAGTGACACGGATATTTATCATTTCAATCCGCAATTTAAATATCTACGGGTATATATCATTTCAACCCGCAATCCCAAAATTCAATTCAATGAAAATCGCTTGGGTTTATCCTTTCAACCCATAACGATTTTCTCCTATTCTACAAGGTCGTTCGGGTATGTATCATTTCAACCCATAGGGAATTCTATACTAACAGGGAACTTGCAGAGTGAGAACAAATATGATAAAATATAACATATCTATAACAGGCATATATCATCAGTGATAAATAAAATAAAATATATACAATCGGAAAAGGTGTCATATATCAGAGGTGAACAACTACATATAATAGCAGATCATATATAGCAAATATATGAATAACAGTTAAATCTAGCAACATATTTCAATTGTCATTTCAAGTGAAACCAAATTTAATAAATATAAGATTGTTAATCGTGAGTGATTGCTCACCTTTCGAGGCTAGAGAACGATGAGAATGGAAATAGTGACACGGACGCGAGCAAATCAAAAGATGCTACGACCAAATAGGACATCGGCCAGATAAGAGTAAGGCACGATGAACTGGATTTGATAAAGATCAATAGTATAAGTGAACTTATATATATATAACTATACATAACTATATATATATATAATCATATTCTAACTTCAAACACATATTAAATTAAATATATATGTATTTCAAAAAAAATCATTGTTTTAAATTAAAACACATATATAAAAATCAAACATATATACATAATATATTTTGAAATAAATACTTATATATATACACAAACATATCACATTCGAAAGTCAAAATCCATGTAATCTTATATAAATATCTTAATAAACTAATATATATAGTTAATATATAAACAAATATAGAAACTTACATATTATATATAACTTAATATATTACTAACATTAGATACAACAGACATAAATCATACTCATATATATACTTATACATTATATAACAAACACTGTCATACATACATAAAAACAACATATTATAACTTATAAAATTAACATATAATATGATTTGTATGAATTATATAGTGTCAGGTTACAACTTATATTTCAAATACTAACATATTTTAAAATTTATATAAACTAACATAAAATAAAACTATAACATATATATAATATACACCTTATACAAAAGATGCTGTCACAGGAAAAATTATGGAAACAAATACATTTTAAAATTTAGAATGAAACCCATATATTATAAAAGTATATATATAGACTAACACACACATAGCCTGCATACACATCTACATATATTACTTGCATTTTATACTAACAGCACAAACACTACTATATAAAATCAATATAACTAACATAAATATAATATACAAAATATCATGTATACTAACACACACACACACACACACATATATATATATATACTGTACCTCATAATATATATAACTAATATTTTACAAATTGCAAACTACTGAAAAGAAAACTATACATACATATTATACTTCAAAAACAATATATATCATAAAAGTCAATATTATGCAACCTGAAATATATTTGTACTACGCGCAAATCAATTTCTTAAACTAATATATATATATATTCTTTTATAGTATACATACTATAAACATTTATATATAAACAGCAAATGCTAGTATGCAAATAAACATATACTTATAAACGATTATATGTTTCAGGCTATGAAACATTATTTGCAAAACAAATATATATATATATACATACATCTTAAACATCAATATATCAACACTGTTATAAATATATATGATCAATTATAAGAGAACCAACTTTATACTATATATAATAATGTAACATATATATAGTAGAATTATGTACAGATCTTATAATCAACTAATATATAATCTACATACTTTTAAACATATTGAATAACAACACTTCAACATATATAAATTGACACATATTAAAATTTTAAAACAAAACCCATAATGCAAGCTATGCTTTAACATGAATACAAACAAACATATATATACTGACATATATTTAACAAATATATAGTATATACTCCTTTAATACTATAGCAGATACTGTTGACACTTAATATGTATAATATATGCCTATATACATCTAACTAATATGTATATACTGACCATGGTATTAAGAATATGAAGGGTCTTTCATGGATCAAGCTTCAAGAGATCGGTAGGACGGAAGATCAGGGATTCAAGGTGGGAAGAGGAGATCTGGAGGTACTGCTGTGGTGGAGGCCGAGCAGATGCAAGGTGGCGGGGTATTCGGGTTTGGGTGGATATTGGGCTTCTGCCATGCTAGGCTTAGGGTGGCGTGGAGAAGACGTGGCTCGCTGGGTGCGGCGCTGCTACCGAGGGCGGAGGACCGAAGGGAGGAGAAAGGTGGTTCTTGGTTGCTCTGGGTTGCATGAGAGGAAATCGTGAGGTAGAAGGCTTTGGGAAGGGAGAAGGTGGAGAGGCCGAGATGTGGAGCTCGGATGAATTGCAGGGGAGATGAACGAATGAAGAAAGCATGCTACAGGAAGAATAAAAAAAAATATGTTTTGCTTTGCTTTAAAATGAATATAAAAGGTTCGCTTTTTTTTTCTTCAAAAGCAAACCAACAGATTAAAATGAATAAACCAAAATAAAACAAAATATTAAGATAGCCAAACGTCAAAACTGATTACAGGGATATAAAAAGGCAATGGCTATTGGTATAACTCTAAGGATATATGAATGGTCAAAGAAACCAAAAGGCCGAATATGGAACCGACATAAAAACGTTGTACTGATTTCGCGGCGTACCAGACCCCGAAACATACAAATGAATATACTGCAGAGATCAGCACGACGAGACGATCAAAACGATATACATATATCAGCGATATGACCATCCTATCAAAGTCGATGTTCGGTACCGAAAATGCTGCTAAAACGCCGAAAATAAGATAAACGGAGCAATAGCAGTTCAAATTTGATGAAATGAAATATGACGTCACACTAAGAAGATGATTTACAATTTTATTATATAAAAATATTCAAGTTTCAAAAATATTTATTATCATCAAATATTAACTGATTTAAATTGAAATAAAATTACACAACAATACTAACTTCCATATTATCTGATGAAAATTTACCATTTGCTATGTTTAAATAGACGTATTCCAAATATCAAATTTTCATTTCTAAATTCAATTGTTTTATTTTCCATAAAAATTCAGTTAATTACGTTATTAAAACTGTTAAAAAATTTCGGGTCGTTACACTCTCCCCCACTCAAAACTTTTTGTCGCCGAAAAGGAACGAGATAGGAGAATAGAAACAACCAGAAGAGAAGATAGATTGAAATACAAAATACAACAATTAATTTAAAATCATATAAATTTCATAAGTTTTAAATTGATTAATATTCAACAAATTTGGGTTCAAATCATTTTATTCAATTAATAATATTCATTTATATTCATATTTTGTTGATTTCAATTCAAGCTATTTCCATTCAATTTGATTTGTTTCAATTTATTAATAATTGTTACAAAATTTCTTTCAAAACAAAATTTATTATATTTAACTTATTTATTTACTCCATTTACCTTCAGTTAAGTTGATTCCAATTAAATTCCAATTATAACTTTTCTTCAGTTCATATTTATTTGCTTAACTAGCCTTCTCCTTTATTTATTTAATTTTTTTTACTTAACACATATTTTGAAACATATGTTAGGTGTATAAACATTTATTAAAACCCTATATTATTCAACAAATTTATTCTCTTTTTATTATTCAATTTATTATTCAACTTATCAGTTATAAATTCCCTTAACAAGGTATCATTTTTGGACATATCTTTACTTACATCATATTGTATATTATTTAATTACCTATTCTCATTAACATTTAAACTTTTCTAGGTAAGTTATATTAATGTTTCTGAGTTATAATTAAACACTATACAGATTTACCTTTAATTTACAACACTTTTATTAAGCATAATTTTCACCTTGAACAATTTATTACTTTAAGTTTCCTCTTGGATAACCTTCAATTTATTATTCACCCTAAAATTTTAACTTTTTGAATATTTAGGTAAGTTATATATATTAGAATGAAACTGATTATTATACAAATGAATTTTATCCTAGTTCAACTATTTCCAGGTGTTTTAAATTCCAATTCTTACTTCATACACTTCAATTATTCAAAATTTTGCTTTATTTAAATAAATGAAAACCATTATTTAACATTGAATTTAAGAATTAATTTTCCGGTTTCACTTCAAATTATTTTGAAGTAAATATACATATATATTTTATAATTCAAATTATACACAAGAAATCTCAAATTATACACAAGAAATTCAAACAAAATTCATTGTCCAAAACAAAAGTGTAGCAAAGCTGCTACGTGGTCTCTCCACTTCGAGACTCGAAAATGAATGTCGATGATGCTGCAGTCATCACCGAAATTATTTTCCAGCGACAAACGGAGAGAGTACAGACTTAATTCCTTTAAAATTATTCTTTTGAAAACAATTTCCATTCGAAAATACTTTCAATATATATTTCTCAAAACTTTGAAACCCAAATTTGAAAAGCACAAGTAATTTAATTCTCAAATTTTTAATTCAAATCAAATTCATAACCCATGTTTATGAAAATTTATCTCCCTATAACATACAACAATAATTAATGGTTTTGTTTGTACCAAAAATGGGCACAACACTCTTCGGAAGTTTTTGAAGAGATAAAAGTGAAGAATGAAAATTAAAACTGTGGATTATCTAACAAAAATTCCAAATAACAGAAAGTAAATTGCAAAGACAAGCGATTTAGAGTGGTTCGGCGTTTTGCCTACGTCCACTATGAAGTTTGATGATTTTATTGCTCGATACTTGAAGGTTACAGTAGTTTATAATGTAATACAACTGAATTTAAATGCTAAGTGTCAATCTAAAGCAGCGGCGGTGTTCTGGAGTAGATCTGGCAGAATCTGGGCGCTCTTCAGTACTTAGAATTCTCCGACCCCTTTTCCGAATGACCAGGGGCTCTATTTATAGGTGTAGGAGGCTGATATTTCGCCTAAAATGAGGGGAGACCAGTTCTGGTACGTCAAGGGGCCCATATGGCCGAAATATGGAGATCCGGGCCCACTTTGGGATCGATTCGACCCTTGGTTCGAATCGATCAAGAAATCATCCAATCGAGCTGAAATTTGGCGTGGACATTCTTCATCATGTGCTTAAGCTTCTGTGAAAATTTCATGGCATTTGGACTTGTAGAACTCGAGATGTGATCGATTCAATGTTGCATTTCTGGAGAACATGGATACTTCGAATCGATCTTAGTTCGAATCGACTCGGTCGACTCGATGCTTGCTGCGACGTGGCGCGTGTCTCTCACCTCGATCCGTTTTGTACTCCGGTTTGACTGGGTTGAATCCATGGCTTGGATTCGAGGTGTTGGATTCGAAGGTTCTCTTCCTTCGAATCGATGAAAATGGTGCTCGTTCGAATCGATCTAGACTTGTAGCTATAGACCGATTCGAAGTTGTCTTGGCCTGGGGATTCGAATGCAATGGAGTCGGAGCTTCTCCACTTGCATGGATTCGAAGGATCCTTCCTTCGATGGATTCGAACTATGGTGCATGCGAGGATGGATTCGAACTTAAGGCATATGAGGACTTGCTTGATGGAGTCGAAGGCGGTGAATGCTCCAATGGATTCGAAGCTATCGGTTTCGCCTGATGGAGTCGAAGCAATTCTCCTTTGACCGATTCGAACCAGCCTCTTTCTCATGGATACGAGGCAATGCTTGTCTGGTGGATTCGAACATAGGCTCCGCCTATGGATTCGAACTAAGGGTGTTATTCTCCATCTTTTGTCGACAATATTTCGAGCATACAAACTCGAATTGACTTGAAACTTGGATCGTTGGTTCCCACGGCTTTTCTTGACGCGCCTTATCAATTGTAGCCCGATCCGGACTTGAACAAATTTCATCGATATCCATAGCGATCCTTGCGTGTAACCGATTTCCGAGACGATCTGTCACCAGTATCTAGTCAAGTCCTTGGTGTCACGGCCTTGCCAAAAGGCGGGATAACATTTTCCCCCCAAAGTACGTCTTGTGTGAACATGACGTTCTTTGATAAGTTGTAATCTCTCACTGGACGGTTATGACATGCTTTACCGAAATTTGCGTTCTGTATCGCAGTAATCGACCGTCGTATAATTGTGACTGGCTGCTAGGTCCTTTGAGTCATGACGAGATGAACATTTGATTCCTGTAAACGATAAAGACCAAACATTAGTCAGAAATACGTGCATACGTGTATTATCTTGACTTTGGTTAATGTTGCGTGATCGCAAGTCGTTGTCAGCTCGGTTTGCTATCAAAATCTGCATCGGTCCTCTCCTGAACCGGTTTGAGACTCGAGTTAAAACATCGCTTTTATGATTGCCTATGATCATCCTCTTGTATTGGTCCTCTCCTGAATCGGTACAAGAGTGGACAAGCAATTTTTCATATGGAAACGATTCGCCCATTTGACCGGTGGTATTTGATGGATTCGAAGCTATGTTTCTTGATCCGCTTCGAGTTGAGGGTTTCGAAGTGGGTACTTTGAATCGATGGTTCTCCGAATCAATACTGCGTGGATTCGAAGTTCTCTGAGTTGGTGGAGTCGAAGTCGCGAGTGCTCGAACCGGTTTCTTTTCGAAACGATGGTTCGTGGGGTTTGTGCTTCGAGTCGATGTTGCCTCGTATCGATGTTGCTGAAATGGATTCGATGTTGTAAAGGATTCGAAACCGGATGGATTCGAACTAAGGGATGGATTCGAACTGGTGGTCACAATGGATTCGAACATGCCGCAACGAATCGATTCGATTCGATTCTCTCACCTGTAGAAGCCGGTCAGGTATACCGGGAGGCGAATCGCCACATTTCCCCTATATATACCGGGGTCCTATTCACTTCTCACTTTTTACCTTTCCCCATTGTTTCAGCCGTTTCTTCGAATCAATCCTTCAGACTAGGAACTTCCATGCCTTCGTTCGAATCGACAACATCCTCCCAAGCTTTTGTTTATAATCGAATCCAATCAGGTAAATATGGAACCGATTCGAGTGTAGAACGTAAAAATTTGGAATTCTTGGCAGTGACCCCATCTTATTTTCTGAAAATTTTGAAGGATCGTCAAATCTGGAATGGGTCGAATCGATAGACTTGGGGAAAGAAACTTGTCATGGTGGACATCGTTTTTGTTCACAGCTTCGCATCGATCTGGGAGCAATTTGTTCGAATCGATTCTAAGTGTCAGATTTCGAATCGATGATCATGAAAGAAAATTGTATCGAAGCGATCGATTCGAAGCAATGCTGCTATAATTGAGTCGAAGACGTGATATTCCGATCGATTCGAATCTGCACTAAATTCATGGATTCGAAGTATCTGTCCTCCCTTAGGCTCTATCGATTCGAACCGCATGGATTCGAACATCTGGACCTTGTTTCCTTCGAATCGATTCGATCCAATGGATTCGAACTTTTGGGTTTGAACGTTCTGATTTTCGAAACCTACATCTTTCTGATTTGCTCCAACATCCGAACTACGACCAATCTCAAGTTGAAATTTGACAAATTTAACGAGCTTTAGCACATTTGACTCCGACGAGCTTCGGCCTTGCATAGTCGAACACGACTGTAAAACTTGAACTTGAATTTCCTTTGAAGCTCGTTGATGGAACTATGACTCAACCAATAATACAACTGATTTATACACGAAGTTGGTTCGTAGCGTTTGGATGTTGTGGAAGTGACGGTCAGCGATGACGGTCATTTTCATTCTCAAATTCCCAAGATATGTTGTACGAACATCTTGCTTTATTCTATAGAATCTGTTTAAGTAACGCACAACACTTGCACTACACGACACGTTCATACACTTCACACTGGGGAATGTACGGGCTGTTTATGAACTTAACGCTGCTTTCTGATGAGTTAGTTAATTATGGAATCTTCGAGCTCCCAACAACAAGAGGTACAGAGCTCGACTCCTCCGGTGCTTGAGATTCCTGACATCCCTGCCGATGTAATCGATCCGGCTCCAGATGAATTGCCAGAGGCTATATTTATTGAGGACCCTGTTGATTCGGTTCGGTCTAACATCTCTGAATCCTTATTGGGACGAATATGCTTAAAGCATAACATATCTTTAGGTGACGTATTATTGCCCAGTGCCACTGATAGACCGCACAATCCGCCTGAAGGATATACAGCATTCTACCGTCATGCTTGTGCGGCCGGAACTCTTCCTCCTTTCAATCAATATATCAGAGGGATGCTATCATATTTAGGAATCGCTCCTTCACAACTTCATCCCAACGGGCACGCGTTGCTGAACAGTGCCTTTGTCATATTTATGGACTGTCTCTTTCGCCCGCCGAGGCCCTCCGAGATCAGACACATATTTAACTTCAAGAGTAGGGGTGACATCCCGTCTTTTACATTTTTGGAGGCAGTTAGGAATTTCCAAGTTGTAGTTGGAGCTTGGACTCGACTGAGTTATTTCAAGAACGAGTGGTTCTACGTTCGGTGCCCTCCGGGTTTTGCTAGGCGATGGTTGTCTAGACGTAAGCGCCTTAACCTGTTTTATTGACCAATAGCTCTTTGGTGTTAAAATTGACATTTCATTCCCTTTACAGCCATTATCTCCAGACCCGACGGAGGGCGTTTCAAAGGTATCGTCCGAAGTCTTCAAGAAGTTCCAAGCGAGTTGAGACGTATTGACTCGGTGCTGAACGATTACAACTTAAGAGTTCTTGGTTTGATCGACATCAATCAAAGTATAGTCGTTGAGGGATTTGCAAAGCCCGCCTCCAGGAAGGAAGATAAGAAGAAAACCAAGAAGAGAAAGGTGAAGAAGTCACTCGGAATCAGATTAATCGAGGCGAGTGATGAAGAAAGAACCCATACAGATTCGGAGCCAATGGCTAACCATTCAGGAAACTTGGAGGAATCGGGAGAAAAGCGGAAAGGCAAGGCCGCTGTTTCCAAAAAACTTAAGTCCAAGGGAGGAAAATCTGTAGATGTGTTTCTTCCCGCTTCCGGAGTCATGATTTCTAAGGCCGCCCCTTCTCATTCGAGAGATTCTTTCAAAGGGCTTGACGATATTCCTATCCCAGATTATATATTGATTTCTCATAATCCTGGGTTGGAGGAATTTCAAGATGTCCTAAACATGAACGAGCCCTTTCCTTTAAGTGCGGTCAACACTTCCGGTCGGTTTGGGGGTTTACACATTTACACACACTTCCACAGCACTTCATGACTTTTGCATAGTAAACATTGCTTTACGTAATCTTAATCCGTAATTCTTTCTTATCGCGGGTGAGATGTCAGGACGTGGCTCCACTCTGGATAGGCTTCGGAATGTGCGCCAATCTTCCCCATTTTACGATTCCCGCAGGAGAGAAACATATAGGGATCATGGGCGTAGCTATTCAAGCCAAGAACGTTATGATAGAGACAGAGATTACTCGCGTGGCCGTTCTGGCTATGATTATTCTGACAGAGACCGGGGATACCAGTATCGACCCCGATCTCGCTCTCCTCCGCCTCCTAGGGCCCCAGTAGACCTCCCAGGGCCATCTCATCAACAGCAACTGCCTTCTCAATCTTCTCGGCCTGATGCTCAGCGGCCAAGAATGGAACCGACAGCAGCCGCTATAATTGAACAAGCTCCGGCTGAGTTGACGAGTGAAGGGGCTGCTAAACTCGCCCAAATGAAAAATGACTACCCTGAAATTTGCATGGATGGCTACATCTTCCCTCCTAACTTTAAAAGAATTTCTCCGGACGCTGAGACCACTGCTCATAGTTATATCCATGACTTCTACGCTCAGTATAAGGAGTGGTACAAGGCAGCCGTGAAGGCTTCTAGAGTAGCTTTTGACCGGGCGAAGATCATTGCTGAACGTGATGCTGACATTGTAAAACAGAAACGCATCATTCAGGTCCTTCAATCTGAAGTGGAGACGTCCCGGAAGTCAGAGCTTGAAACACTTCAGAAACATGAAGATGTCGTGGCCAAACTGGTGAGGATGTAGCAGGAACACTGCGCCACGGTGGAAGAGATGGGCCACCGCAACACCACCATTGCAGCTGAGCGAGACTTAGCCGTTAAAGAGCTGAATGAGCTCAAGGCCAAATTCACTGAAATGGTGAAGGAGAAAGATGATGCGAACGCCACTGCTCAAGAGGCTTGCGACCAAGCAGTATCTCTCAGGACCGAACTTGCTGTGGCGGCGGTCAAGGCTAAGTCTGCGGAAGCAGAAATTCAGGAAAAGATCTTGGAGGAGAGGTCTAGGCTAGATGCTGAGTTTGACGATCTCTTAGTCACGTATAACGCTAATGTGCTGGAACACAAAAATTTAGCGTGGCTGGGAGATGACTCCATGATCTTGTACAATGCCTGGACCCGGCTGGTGAATGAGAAAAGAGCAGCGCATCAAGATGGGACACTTGACGACTTTGAACTGGAGATGCGTTTGCTCACCGAGGATGAGAGGAAGATCCTTCATGAGGCGGTGATCTCTATGGCAAAAGAAAAGCTTGGCGTTCAATCTTTAGAGACAGGCGAAGGTTCGGGGATCGCGCATCACGGGACAAGTGTTGGAGCTGTAACTCCAACATTGCCCGAAACCACTGGTGCGGTAGATCCCCAGTCTGTTCCTGCCTATAATCCTGACCAACCATTATTATCTTCTGCCGAGGATTCTGCCCACGTTTCGGTCCAGACCAAGGAAGGTATTTGAACACTTCTCGTAGTTTAGTCGTGAAGAACCTTAAGCAACACACTTGGCTAACAATCTTCGTTTTGTCGCATTTCAGTGACTGAAGTTATTGTTTCTGTGCCCCTTGCTCTATCAGTTCCTCATCAAACACAAGGGGTTGTTTTTTCTGAAGCCGTCACGACTTCCACTTTGATTGGCGAGGAGGGAGATGCAAATATGTTTTCTTTCAGCGCTCAAATGATTGAGGAGCTTCTCAATGAACCCATCGATCCCTCTGCCAACCCGTCCGATGTTGTGAGTGGGGCTGCTCCGGCCGTTAGTTCATCTGTGCCAGCTATTGGCACATCCGATGCGGCCCGAGTATCTCGTGAGGACGACATTATTGCTGAGATTGATGCCGAGATGGCAGCAGGGAATGCTGGTATGGATCCGCCCGGGCCTGCCCCGTTAATGGTGATTTCACCGGGCGGTACTGTAGTGATTGAAACTGCTCCTGTCCCTCCTCCTACTACTACTCCTATGCCTCCAGCTCGACCTCCTAGAAGAATTTCCATCGCCTTCAGTTCTGAGGAAGATGTTGACATTATATCGCTGCCGGAGGGCAAGTCTGAAAAGAGTAAGCGGTCGAGGAGAAAGTCAGGCAGCGGCTCTGGTGGGGCTACCCCGAAGAAGAAGATAAGGAAGAAGAAAGATTGAACTCTTTCTTTAAATCTTTGTTGCGTAGGGTAGCATTTTGTTGATTTCTCTATAGCCGTGTATAGATGTGGATTCGGCTCCCACTAGCAGAATTTTCTTTAAACACTTTGTAATCAGATTCTTTTTGTTGATAGTGGAAATGAAAATTTATTTCCTTTTTGTCTTCAACTTGTTATGTGTTATGGTTCTGCCCCAGTATTGGGGATAAGTGTGGAGTTGACGTATGTTTATACCCCGTCTCGCGCTCTGGGAGTACGGAGTTGAATGAATGTTTATACTCCGCCTCGCACTCTGGGAGTATGGAGTTAAGTTAATGTTTATACTCCGCCTCGCACTCTGGGAGTACGGAGTTAGAAAAATGTTTGTACCCAGCTCGCGCTCTCGGAGTATTCTGGGGTTTTGTAAATGTTTATACTCCGCCTCGCACTCTGGGAGTACGGAGTTAGGTGAATGTTTATACTCCGCCTCGCGCTCTGGGAGCACGGAGTTTAGTAAAATGTTTATACTCCGCCTCGCACTCTGGGAGTACGGAGTTGAATGAAAGTTTATACTCCGCCTCGCGCTCTGGGAGCACGGAGTTTAGTAAAATGTTTATACTCCGCCTCGCGCTCTGGGAGCACTGAGTTTAGTAAAATGTTTATACTCCGCCTCGCGCTCTGGGAGTACGAAGTTAGGAAAATGTTTATACTCCGCCTCGCACTCTGGGAGTACGGAGTTAAGTGAAGGGTTGTTGTGTATCAACCCATTTCTTGGCCTGATGTGATGGCTTGCCCCCGAGCTCGGGTTTCATTTAGTGAGTGGTTGATTGCTTCACAGCCACTCCCTACTTGAATAAATTCCACTGTGTGATGGAACTTAGCTCTTCGTGCATCGTGATGTTGTACATTGTATTTAATGAATCACAGCTCTGGCTCGAAGAGATGACACTTTATTGCTGAAATAAGAAAATATGGCCAATCAGTTGCCTTATTACAAATTCTAATTTCGAAATGCAAAAGTAAATTGCTGAATAAGAAACATAATGAAATAAATAAAGCCTGTCATATGTAGTAGCGACGGAGACTCTCGCTGTTCCAGGCTCTTGGTAAAACTAGACCGTCCACGGTTGATAGTTTGAATGTGCCATCCCCAAGTCTTTGTGTAATCACGTACGGCCCTTCCCAATTTGGTTTCATGTGTGAAGGAACCGGGTAGATTCTCTTGAGGACAAGATCACCGAGTTCAAAGGTTCGGGGGCGAACTTTGGTGTTATATAACCGGGCGACCCGACTTCGGTATGCGGCCGCTCTCAAATCAGCTTCTTCTCGTTTCTCGTCCAACAGATCCAAAGATTCAGCGAGTAATATAGCATTTGTTTTTGGATCGTAATAAGTTACGCGGTGAGAAAATACTTCTGTCTCAACTGGAATAACGGCCTCCGAGCCATAGGATAAGGAAAATGGGGTGTGTCCAGTTGCGGTCTTGTGAGTTGTTCGATAAGCCCATAATGCCATAGGGAGTTCATCGACCCATTTGCCCCCAGCCTTTTCCAGTCGTTTCTTTAAGATGGATTTGATAACTTTGTTAACAGCTTCGACCTGACCGTTTGCTTGTGGATGTGCGACTGCAGAGAACTTTTTATGAATATGAAATCGTTGGCAGAAATTCTTGAACTCCGAACTTTCGAATTGGGTCCCATTATCGGTGATGATGGTATGCGAGAGCCCAAATCGACAAATGATATTGCGGACTACAAAGTTTATTACTTTCTTCGTCGTAATCGTTGCGAGAGCTTCGGCCTCGGCCCATTTCGTGAAGTAGTCAACTGCGACGATGGCATATTTCACACCACCTCTTGCCAGAGGTAAGGCGCCGATGATGTCGATACCCCACATAGCGAATGGCCAGGGACTGACCATTTGAGTTATCTCGGTAGGTGGGGCTCTTGGAATTCGAGCGTGTTTCTGGCACTTGTCGCACTTTCTGGCATAATTGGCTGCATCTCGGTTCACTGTCGGCCAGTAATATCCATATCGGAGTATTTTCTTAGCAAGCGCTTGCCCACCGGTGTGATCGCCACATTCTCCTTCGTGTACATCATGTAACACTCGTTTGACTTCGTCGTGAGCGATACACCGGAGGAGTGGAACAGAATAACCCTTCCTATACATGATCCCGTCCTGGATGATGAACCGCGAAGCCTTTCGTAGAACTTGCCTTTTCTCATTCCGGTGCTCAGGCAATATCCCATTCTCAATATAATTTCGATACGGAGTCATCCATGATTCTCTGCTGGGAGAGGTTCCAACACATCATTCGTTTTTATTTGATCGATGCTTGGGAAGGACAAAGTTTCGACCGGGACAAGTCCCATTTGCTGTGCTTCACCTGTGCTGGCCAACTTTGCCAATGAATCGGCCTTTTGATTGCGATCTCGTGGTATGTAGTAAATGGCATAATAATCAAACTGATCCAGTGCTTCCTGAACTCGGGCTAGATAAGCAGCTAACCTTCGATCTCTTGCTTGATATTCTCCCCGTACCTAGCACACAACCAACTGTGAATCACAATAAATTTCTATAGCGATAATTCTCAGATCTCTGGCAAGCTTTAACCCAGTCAACAGGGCTTCATATTCGGCTTCATTGTTGGTTGCGTGAAAATCAAACTTCAAAGCATAGCATATGGATCGACCTTCGGGGGTTTCTAGTACAACACCAGCGCCCGAACACCGATCGTTTGATGCACCGTCTGTATAAAGTTTCCAGACATATTCAGGGGACTCGCTGGCTTCGGGTAAGTCGTCTGGAACAGTAAATTCAGCGATGAAGTCAGCTAGGACTTGCCCTTGAATGGCTCTCCGCGGAGCATAAGTAATGTCAAATTGACTCAGCTCGATATTCCACTTGAGTAACCTTCCAGACGTCTCAGGCCGCATGAGGACCTGTTGTAACGGCTGATCGGTATACACAGTAAGCAGATGAGCTTGGAAATAAGGACGAAGCTTTCTTGAGGCAATGACCAAACAATAAGCCAGTTTCTCCAACCTGGGGTAATTTCTTTCAGCTCCGGTCAATCGTTTACTGACATAATAGACCGGTTTCTGCACTTGATCCTCTTCTCGGACCAGAGCAGCACTGATCGCATGCTCTGATACCGCCAGATAAAGGTATAATTGTTCGTGATCAACCGGTTTTGACAAGATCGGTGGTGTAGAGAGATGCTGAACCAGCGATCGGAATGCGCCTTCACATTCCATGGTCCATTCAAAGTTTCGTTTTCCTTTCCGGATTAGATCAAAGAAAGGAATGCATTTATCAGTGGATTTTGAAATGAACCTGCTTAGCGCTGCTACCTTCCCGTTGAGACTTTGGACTTGCTTTATGGTCCTTGGAGTTTGTAAATTCCTTATTGCCCAGATCTTTTCGGGGTTTGCCTCTATCCCACGAGAGTTGACGATGAAACCGAGAAATTTTCCGGATGCGACGCCAAAGTGGCACTTTAACGGGTTAAGCTTCATTCCATATTCACGTAGGATGCGGAACATTGAATCTAAATCCCTGACGTGATTTGTGGAAAATCGGGACTTAACTAACATGTCATCCACGTAAACTTCCATGGTCTTCCCGATCTGATCAGCGAACATTCGGTTAACCAGGCGTTGGTAAGTTGCTCCGGCATTCTTTAAACCAAAAGGCATGACTTTGTAACAGTAGAGTCCCAGATCGGTCACGAAACTAGTATGTTCTTGATCGGGTAGATTCATGGGTATCTGATTATAACCGGAATAAGCATCCATGAAGGATAACAACTCATGGCCTGTAGTTGAGTCTACGAGTTGGTCAATTCGAGGAAGTGGGAAACTATCTTTAGGGCAAGCTTTGTTTAAGTCGGAGTAGTCGACACAAGTTCTCCATTTCCCGTTCGGTTTTCGAACCATTACCGGATTTGACACCCACTCTGGGTATAGAGCATCTCGGATGAAACCATTTGATTGCAACTTGTCAATTTCTTCTTTAAGGGCGGCAGATCTCTCTGGATCCATACCACGCCTCTTTTGCTTGACCGGAACATGTCGTGGATCAATATTCAAAGAGTGACTCGCAATGTCCGGTGAGATTCCGCACATGTCAGAGTGCGTCCAGGCAAAGACATCGAGATTTGCTTGAAGAAATTCAACCAATTCCTGTTGTATCTGTTTTCCCAGTTGAGATCCAACTTTTAGTACTTTCGAGTCGTCATCCTCACTGACTGGGACGTCCACAGTCAGTTCGGCTGGAGACGCTTGACTCTCTTTGACTTCATCTTTATCTTCGTTATCTCTAGGGTCAAGATCTTTAAGGAATTGGTAGTGGTGCCCGGGCCGGGGCCCGAGCGCTAGTTGTCAATTATCAGTAAAACGGACGCAGAGAGATTCCTCTACGCCCTTTCCTTTCTCCTTCTTCTGTGCTTCACGCAACTCAGCAACATAACAGGCTCTCCCTGCTGCCTGATCTCCTTGAACGATTCCTATACCATGGTCGGTTGGGAATTTTAAAGTCAAACACCACGGGGCAATGGCTGCCCTGAATTCAGCAAGGGCTGGTCGACCCAGGAATGCATTGTACGGTGAAGCGTTGTCAAGAACAACGAATTGCAGTAGTCGGACTCTCCTGCGTTCTCCAATCCCCAGTTCCACTGGTAGTTCCACTATCCCAGTAGGTATTGTTGCACTCCCATTGAAGCCATGAACTCGAGATTGGCAGGGTTTCAAGTCTTTTGCTTCCATCTTCATTAAATCGTAAGCTCGTTTGAATAGAATGTTTACAGAACTCCCACTGTCAACCAGGATCCTCTTCATCCAAGCAGGACCAACTTGGGCAGATATGACCAGTGGGTCAATTGTTGGAGCTTCGATTTTATCAGCATCTCTGCTTCTAAATATGATATCGTCAGACATCGTCTTTTGTTGCTTAGCCGGGGTTCCATCCTCACAATTACTGCAGCATTCGAAGCTCGCATGCCTGATAGAGCTAGCATACGACTCCATTTCCCTCCAGCTCCTGTCCGCTGGATGAGGACCACCACTTATGGTATTGATAACTAGCCTCCCGCCTGTACGCGCGGGTTCCTCTTGTCTTTCTTGATCTTGCGCACGGTTTTGGTTCGATGGGCCCGCACCACCAGACTACGGCGCCCGCATGAATTGATCTAACTTCCTCTCCCTGATCAACTTTTCTATGAGATCTTGCAAATGGCGGCAGTCATTAGTATTGTGGCCATAACTCTCATGAAACCTACAAAACTTTCCTGTCTGAATCTGCCTTTCTGATGACCGCTTCGGAGCGGGTTTCTTATACTGTTCAGTGTTGCAAGTTTATAGGTACACATTTTCCAGCGATGTGTTTAACGGTGTATAACTTTCGAACATCGGAGCCCTACGCCGTGGGCCTGGATTCGGATCTCTCTTCTTATTTTGACCATTGCTACCTCTTGGCTGAGTTTGTTTGTTCTGTATGTTTAACTGAACTTTTCCGGAATTGTCACCGGACTATTTAACTGCTACATTGCTTTGTATCCCCTCATTTCCGGGCTTCGCATCGTCCTGCTTCCTAGACTGTTTCGCGTCCTCTTGCCGTAAGAATTGAGCGGCTTTGGAGTAGAAACGATCCAACGATGCGGGTGGTTTTCCGGCTAACCAGTTTCCAAATTCAAAATCGGGATCAATTCCCTTTGTCAATGCCATTAAAATTGAGTTGTCGTTGGGATTACTAATTTCCACACATGCCGCATGGAATCTCTCCAAGTAACGCCTTAATGTTTCCCCACGAGCTTGGGTAACATTGGACAGGGTGTTAACATCTTTGGGTCTAGCGACATGCATACGGAATTGTTCAACAAATTTCTTAGCCAATTGGTCAAATGAAGAGATAGATCTTGGAGGTAATCTTGTAAACCACATTGTTGCAATTCCTCCCAGTGAGATGGGGAAGCTTCGGCATTTTACTGCATCGTCGGCCCTTGCGGCGCTCATTGACCATTCGTATTTCAATATGTGCTGATTGGGATCAGAACTTCCTTCGTACATAGGGAGAGTTGGTATTCTGAATCGCCGAGGAGGTTCAGCGTATAGTATCTCGTCCGTGAAAGGAGTATGGCTTCGAGAAATCCCCCAATCGTCATTGGTAAGACCTTGGCTTTCGCGGATCATCTGACGTATCATAGTCGAGATGTCTGGCATTGCTACATTTTGAGCATGCTGAGCTAAGGTGTGGTCGGGTTCCACAGTGCGAGTTTGGACCGGGCGCTGTCGACGGTCCAAGTTTCGCCTCCTTGGCTCAGCATCTTCTGGGACGTATGGTTCAGAAGTACGCCCCTGTTGTTGATTGCTTGAATCTGGAAGATGTCGGGTATCAACCCTTGTTTCTACTGTGGTAGCTGTGACATGATTGTCCGTAGTATATTGTGGAGTACAGCCACCTCGTACTGATGGCCCAGCCTGGAAGCTGGTCGACGGTCCTACCCTTAATTGCCCGACAGTCAGGGCGGGTTGATATCCAGCAGCTTGAGCATGATCTCCGTCTAATCGGGGACGGGTAGATCTATGATGATAGTCGGATGAGGCAGAACTTTCAGTGGATGAGCGGGAAACATCGTCCCTTCTGGATCTCCTACAAACCCTGGCGGTTTAGTTGGTTTGTCAATTCAATATTGGCACGCAACTGTTCGGCTAATTGCTGCCGACTCTGAGTCAACTCTTGAAGCAACACCTGAAATTCTTGTCTAGTGACTGCACCAGATGGATCTGAGTGGGCAGTGTTGTCTTGGTTGGATGGCTGCTGTTGAGCAGGATTCTGTCCATCCCAACCTTCTTGTCCAGCAGCTGTAGAAGTGGTTCTCGTGCTAACCATTTCGAATGATGAATCCTTTTCCTAGATTTTATGCAAATCTGAATAGAATGGAAGGATGATGAATTTGAGATCTGGATCTTCCTCTTGGATTTGTGCAATCCGGTATCGATGGTAGATCCAAGGAGCAAAAGAAAAAAGCTGGTTTTTTTTCTCGGTGAAAGCACCAAAGTGTTTGTACCAAAAATGGGCACAACACTCTTCGGAAGTTTTTGAAGAGATAAAAGTGAAGAATGAAAATTAAAACTGTGGATTATCTAACAAAAACTCCAAATAACAGAAAGTAAATTGCAAAGACAAGCGATTTAGAGTGGTTCGGCGTTTTGCCTACATCCACTATGAAGTTTGATGATTTTATTGCTCGATACTTGAAGGTTACAGTAGTTTATAATGTAATACAACTGAATTTAAATGCTAAGTGTCAATCTAAAGCAGCGGCGGTGTTCTGGAGTAGATCTGGCAGAATCTGGGCGCTCTTCAGTACTTAGAATTCTCCGACCCCTTTTCCGAATGACCAGGGGCTCTATTTATAGGTGTAGGAGGCTGATATTTCGCCTAAAATGAGGGGAGACCAGTTCTGGTACGTCAAGGGGCCCACATGGCCGAAATCTGGAGATCCGGGCCCACTTTGGGATCGATTCGACCCTTGGTTCGAATCGATCAAGAAATCATCCAATCGAGCTGAAATTTGGCGTGGACATTCTTCATCATGTGCTTAAGCTTCTGTGAAAATTTCATGGCATTTGGACTTGTAGAACTCGAGATGTGATCGATTCAATGTTGCATTTCTGGAGAACATGGATACTTCGAATCGATCTTAGTTCGAATCGACTCGGTCGACTCGATGCTTGCTGCGACGTGGTGCGTGTCTCTCGCCTCGATCCGTTTTGTACTCCGGTTTGACTGGGTTGAATCCATGGCTTGGATTCGAGGTGTTGGATTCGAAGGTTCTCTTCCTTCGAATCGATGAAAATGGTGCTCGTTCGAATCGATCTAGACTTGTAGCTATAGACCGATTCGAAGTTGTCTTGGCCTGGGGATTCGAATGCAATGGAGTCGGAGCTTCTCCACTTGCATGGATTCGAAGGATCCTTCCTTCGATGGATTCGAACTATGGTGCATGCGAGGATGGATTCGAACTTAAGGCATATGAGGACTTGCTTGATGGAGTCGAAGGCGGTGAATGCTCCAATGGATTCGAAGCTATCGGTTTCGCCTGATGGAGTCGAAGCAATTCTCCTTTGACCGATTCGAACCAGCCTCTTTCTCATGGATACGAGGCAATGCTTGTCTGGTGGATTCGAACATAGGCTCCGCCTATGGATTCGAACTAAGGGTGTTCTTCTCCATCTTTTGTCGACAATATTTCGAGCATACGAACTCGAATTGACTTGAAACTTGGATCGTTGGTTCCCACGGCTTTGCTTGACACGCCTTATCAATTGTAGCCCGATCCGGACTTGAACAAATTTCATCGATATCCATAGCGATCCTTGCGTGTAACCGATTTCCGAGACGATCTGTCACCGGTATCTAGTCAAGTCCTTGGTGTCACGGCCTTGCCAAAAGGCGGGATAACAGGTTTAAGATTGCTAAAAAAATAATAAATGATAATCCAGTATTATCATTTCTAACAACCAATTCATTTTACTATCTAATTTCAGAAAATTATACTTTTATAGATAAAAGATAATCATACAAAATTTACAAGTTTTAGGAACAATATTGTGTCAATTTGCACTGTTCAAGTGTTTTGGAATTCCTATCGATAGCGTTAGCTAGACGAATCGATCGAAACCCAAAATTCAAGATTAACAGCTCAAACGACACAATGTAAAACATTTTTATTTTAAATACAAATACACTCCCTTACTCGATGATTCAAGAATGGATAGAGAACCACGATAGAGATTCAAATAAAGGGGGACCCTAATCAAAGAGAGTTCTAACCAAGATGATATGCTCGAAAGGATAATAATATAGTTAAATCACAAAAGAGGAAAGATGGATAAACAGATATAAATTGCCGGCGACCTTAACCGATCGACCGAGATTTCAGGAATAAAATCGATGCAGACATTCAATTTCCCGTTTGAAGGGAAGAAAATGACTTCACCCAATATCAGAATAATCTCTGATTATCGGAGTGGGGTCAAGATTACAAGGGAATTACCCTGATCGTCTACTAGATACAGTTTGGGCTTTGCAAGAAATAACAGCATCGAAACCGAGGATATAGAAGTCTCTGGTGAATCGACGTCTTTTGTAAAGGAGTTCACCCCCTTACAAATCATACAGGGGTTGGCGGGACCGCCGATGGGATGAGTCACCCAAAGGAATGAAGCTATGGGATGCTTCAGTATCAAATGAACATGAATACGTAATGACAAGTATGAATTTTAGAACAGAGGGGAAGCTCCAAAATTCAAAGGAAATTCGAATCAAAGAGGAAGAAATTAAGCTCGAACAAAATGTGATTCCGTAATTAAATTTACTCTATATGCTAAGTTTTTCCTAAACCAGAGCTCTGATACCACTTGTAATGACCTGGTATTTCGAAACATTCGCATCCGCACATGTCAGACTTGAATTGCTCAAAACCACAGATTGTTAATTTATATTTTGGCAAAACTCAACATATACAGTAAATAAATCAATCATAGAATCATAGACACAGGGTAATATAAACATAAGCAGCGGAATAGATAAATAGTAGTTCATGAAGCTACTATAAAACAACAGAGTTTGACATAAAATACAACAGAATATCTTCAATACAATGTAATCTCGAATACAAACAGATGACAAGTCTGAACAAACCAATTGGATAGCTGAAAGCTGAATAGATATAGATGGATCCTCAAGCAAATCTCCAAAGCTCCAAAGGTGAGTCCCAAATGCTGTGACACTCAGTCTGACACGAGTATAAAGCAAAACACAAAACACTCGAGTCAGGGTTAACATTCTTATATTAATAAATTCAACTCAAGTGAAATGTCAACTGAAATACAAGTAACTTAAAGGATGTTTGGGATACCCATCCTTAAGGATCCGTGGAACTATCTACTATGTAGTAATATACGCTATTATAATATGTTTATTAGTAAAGTAAAAGTATTAAAATAGCGTTAAAGCGTTACCCATATCCCTCTTAACACATTTTTATATATTCCCATAGTCTATATACAGTACCGTAATTCCTCCGTAAACTGGAGGGCTATCAAAGGGCACTCCATAGGTATGGTACAAACCAAACTCGTAGAAGGCGTGCTAGGGCATGTGACACGGCACTTGAGGAAATGCCAGGGTAGATATACCATTTGCACTCCTGAACTGGTGGTAATGCATAGCAGCTACTACCGCCCACCTCGTGACACACTCCCAAATCAAAGGTGCACCCAATCAAATCACAAAAGCAATAAAATGGTATCGATGAAATGTGTCCGATAGCGGGAATGACCCCACTTGGCCCAGTATAGCTCCTGTTTTAGCCATATCAAGCTGACCCACGGGAGTCGGGGCTACGTAAATACCATATAGAATCGTCACCAAACCATCATACTTCATTCTGGAATCTCCACCACGTACACAGTTGTTAAAGTGGTTTTCGGTATTGGCAGAGAGTATGACAATATCTGATCCCGGTCTCTTTAACAACCAAACGCTTATTTCACACCGTGGTCATTTCACTTCAAATAGTTTATACTTCATATCAAAATATCATATTCACTTCCAAAAAAAACCATATTAATTCGATATCATATTCACTTTAAATAATATTCATTTCCAGAATCGTAACACTTTCAAAAATTATCACTTTCAAAATCATAACACTTCCAACTTAAACAGTTTAGATATTGAAAATAGTATATATATATATATATTAAAATAGTTATAATTTAAAATAGTTAATAAATTAAAATAATTTATATATTAAAATAGTTTATATATTAAAAATACGTTATATGATAAAAATAGTTTCCTCCAATTTCACAAATCGATTCAAAAATCTTAAATTCCAAAATTCAATTTAAATCAATTCCAGTTTAACCATCTCAATTTAAAGTTCAAAGATTCAAGTTTAAATATTCAACCTTTATAATATAAATTTATGTTTCAATATTTTACTTGAATTTTATTCAAATTGGAAAGTATTCCTTTAACCATTTAAATAACAATTTATTTAAACGCCAATTTATAAATTTAAATCAATATTAAACATTCAATCTCAATTTTATTTAAAATTGAGAATATTCATTTAATCACTTTTTATCAAATCAGGTTATAAATCATATTTTCAAAATCTCAAAATCAATAAGTTCAAATAAATTGTTATTTAAATTCAATTTATTAACCAATTTAAATTCCAAGCCAACATTGGTTTATCTTCCCAACCTTTATTATTAAAGTTGTAAAACAATTTTAAAATATTAATAAAAATATAAATAAATATTTAAACATATTATAAACCAATTAAATTAAATTTATTAAGAAAATAAAATTATAATTTAAAAATCTAAAATTTATACATATTATATTTTAAAATTCAATATTTAATAAACCCATATATTTCCTTTCAAAACTTTGGAAATCATTTTCAAAATATAGACCAACGGTGTCCGTATAAAATTTTCTATCCTATGGTCAAGTGATACGGATATTTATCATTTCAATCCATAATTTAAATATCTACGGGTATATATCATTTCAACCCACAATCCCAAAATTCAATTCAATGAAAATCGCTTGGGTTTATCATTTCAACCCATAACGATTTTCTCCTATTCTACAAGATCATTCGGGTATGTATCATTTCAACCCATAGGGAATTCTATACTAACGGAACTTGCAGAGTGAGAGCAAATATGATAAAATATAACATATCAATAACATGCATATATCATCAGTGATAAATTAAATTAAATATATACAACATGATAAGGTGTCATATATCACTGGTGAACAATTACAGATAATAATATATCATATATAGCAAATATATGAATAACAGTTAAATCTAGCAGCATATTTCAATTGTCGTTTCAAGTGAAACCAAATTTAATAAATATAAGAATGTTAATCATGAGTGATTGCTCACCTTTCGAGGCTAGAGAACGATGAGAATAGGAACAGTGACACAGACGCGAGCAAATCAAAAGATGCTGCGACCAAATAGGACATCGGCGAGATAAGAGCAAGGCACGATGAACTGGATTTGATGAAGATCAATAGTATAAGTGAACTTATCTATAACTATACATAACTATATATATATATATAATCATATTCTAAATTCAAACACATATTAAATTATGTGGAAATTAGCCACAAGGGCCTCTTTAGCAAGTGAAATTAGTTTCTAGGACACACAACTGAAATAATTACTTTCAAGGACAAAACATAAAATAATTAGTTTCTAGGGCCTAAAATCGTATGAAATTATGTCCTTGAAAGTAATTGGACTGCTGACTTTGTCCTTGAAAGTAATTATTCTGCTGACTTATTCCTTGAAAGTAATTTCTTTGAATGAGTGTCCTAGAAACTAATTGGACTGCAAAGTTTGTCCTTCTAGTGAAATGCCCCTTAAATTAAATATATATGTATTTCAAAAAAAACATTGTTTTAAATTAAAACACACATATAAAAATCAAACATATATACATAATATATTTTGAAATAAATACTTATATATATACACAAACATATCACATTCGAAAGTCAAAATCCATGTAATCTTATATAAATATCTGTATAAACTAATATATATAGTTAATATATAAACAGATATATAAACTTACATATTATTTATAACTTAATATATTACTAACATTAGATACGACAGACATAAATCATACTCATATATATACTTATACATTATATAACAAACACTGTCATACATAAAACAACATATTATAAATTATAAAATTAACATATAATATGATTTGTATGAACTATATAGTGCCAGATTACAACTTATATTTCAAATACTAACATACTTTAAAATTTATATAAACTAACATAAAATAAAACTATAACATATATATAATATACACCTTATACAAATGATGTTGTCACAGGAAAAATTCTGGAAACAAATACATTTTAAAATTTAGAATGAAACCCATATATTATAAAAGTATATATAGACTAACACACACATAGCCTGCATACACATCTACATATATTACTTGCATTTTATACTAACTGCACAAACACTACTATATAAAATCAATATAACTAACATAAATATAATATACAAAATATCATGTATACTAACATATATATACTATACCTCATAATATGTAAAACTAATATTTTCCAAACTGCAAATTACTGAAAAGAAAACTATACATATATATTATACTTCAAAAACAATATATATCAAAAAAGTCAATATTATGCAACCTGAAATATATTTGTACTACGCGCAAATCAATTTCTTAAACTAATATATATATTCTTTTATAGTATACATACTATAAACATTTATATACAAACAGCAAATGCTAGTATGCAAATAAACATATAATTATAAACAATTATATGTTTCAGGCTATGAATCATTATTTGCAAAACAAATATATATATATATATATATATATATATACATACATCTTAAACATCAATATATCAACACTATTATAAATATATATGATCAAATATAAGAGAACCAACTTTATACTATATATAATAATGTAACATATATATAGTAGACTTTGTACAGATCTTATAATCAACTAATATATAATCTACATACTTTTAAACATATTGATTAACAATACTTCAACATATATAAACTGACACATATTAAAATTTTAAAACAAAACCCATAATGCAAGCTATGCTTTAACATGAATACAAACAAACATATATATACTGACATATATTTAACAAATATATAGTATATACTCCTTTAATACTATAACAGATACTGTTGACACTTAATATGTATAATATATGCCTATATACATCTAACTAATATATATATATACTGACCATGGTATTAAGAATATGAAGGGTCTTTCATGGATCAAGCTTCAAGAGATCGATAAGACGGAAGATCAGGGATTCAAGGTGGGAAGAGGAGATCCGGGGGTGCTGCTGTGGTGGAGGCCGAGCAGATGCAAGGTGGTGGGGTATTCGGGTTTGGGTGGATATTGGGCTTCAGCCATGCTGGGCTTGGGGTGGCGTGGAGGAGACGTGGCTCGTTGGGTGCGGCGCTGCTACCGAGGACGGAGGACCGGAGTGAGGAGAAAGGTGGTTCTCGGTTGCTCTGGGTTGCGTGAGAGGCAATGGTGAGGAAGAAGGCTTTGGGAAGGGAGAAGGTAGAGAGGCCGAGATGTGGAGCTCGGATGAATTACAGGGGAGATGAACGAATGAAGAAAGCATGCTACAGGAAGAATAAAAAAAATATGTTTTTCTTTTCTTTAAAATGAATATAAACCGTTCGCTTTCTTTTTTTTCTTCAAAAGCAAACCAACAGATTAAAATGAATAAAACAAAATAAAACGAAATATTAAGATAGCCAAACGTCAAAACTGATTACAGGGATATAAAAAGGCAATGGCTATTGGTATAACTCTAAGGATATATGAATGGTCAAAGAAACCAAAAGGCCAAATATGGAACCGACATAAAAACGTTGTACTGATTTTGCGGCGTAAACCCCGAAACATACAAATTAATATACTGCGGAGATCGACACGACAGGACGATCAAAACGATATACAGATATCAGCGATATGACCATCCTATCAAAGTCGATGTTCGGTATCGAAAATGCTGCTAAAACGCCGAAAATAAGATAAACGGAGCAATAGCAGTTCAAATTTGATGAAACGAAATATGATGTCACACTCAGAAGATGATTTACAATTTTATTATATAAAACTATTCAGGTTTCAAAAATATTTATTATCATCAAATATTAACTGATTTAAATTGAAATAAAATTACATAACAATACTAACTTCCATATTATCTGATGAAAATTTACCATTTGCTATGTTTAAATAGACGTATTCCAAATATCAAATTTTCATTTCTAAATTCAATTGTTTTATTTTCCATAAAAATTCAGTTAATTACGTTATTAAAACCGTTAAAATTTTTCGAGTTGTTACAACTTCTAAAAGCAGTCCAAATCTCCAGATCTTAAGTAGAACCTTTGATTCATCTCCAAATCCTTTTTAATCCAAGAAATATGTATAAAAGGATATATACATACATTTAAATTACGGATCTGAGAAGAGATTTGGGATTGGAAGAGAAAATAGATACAAATATATATAAATATATAAATTACCTCAAATACGCGTATAGTTGATTTTCTTCTCTTCTCCTTTTTATTAGATTTCTGTTCTCCTATAATTTGTATGTATATAGATACAAATATGTTAATTTTATAATTTAGAAAGAAAGTGGAGAAGAAGAAATAGCAGAGCTTCACTACAGCCTCCTAGAAAAATATGAGAAGAGAAGGGAGGGTTAGGCCTGAATTTATAGGCGCTAGAATCAACCAGAACCGTTATATCGAATTCGAAATATATTAAACCCGGGCCAATGGGCGTAGGCTAACCCTATCCGCCTGAAGGCAACTGATCGACCGCTCATGGAGCACCGGTCGAACGCTAGAGGTCGATCGGTCCTAATGACATGTCGGCCTATGGGCCCGAGCGATTAATTAATAAAATTAATTTTTCTTATCTATTTATTTTCGTTCCAAATTCGTTTTTCATCTGTAACTTCTTCGTTTGGATGCCAATCGCAAAGCTCCAAATATGAAAGTTGCTCAGAATTTCACTACAAACACATTGGTGTGAGTTTCATGGTCAAGCGGAACCACGTATGGCCTGTACTATATTGGTGGGGGTCCATGTATGGTCCTCGATACATTTTCTCTAAAGGTATACCTTGTCAAGCGGAACCCTAGTAACCTTGTTATTGATGGAATCCATTATCCAACACATGCCTTACGGACTTAGTTGTATACTAAATATGCTGTTGAATGTAATTAATGTAACCATTCTGGCCATGTTAAATATTTACTTTAAGCCAAAGATATTATTATAATATAACTGGATTTTCTAATAAAATGCTTTGGTTATTGTAATGTAAAAACCCTTCCACGTTTATGTGGGGAATGGTCTTACAAGATACCTTTATTTTTGAAAGGTTTTATATCATTAAAATTCCATATGATTTGAATTTCACATCTGGTTTACTCGATGGATCTGGGTGTTATTTTCTTATAATGCTCGGCTCAGACCCGAGTATATTTCCAAACTTAGCTTTGGATGCTTTGGAGCTTCAAGAGACAAGCTAGATGCCTCTAAGACATATTCTCGTATTTTATTTATGCTGCATCTCTTGTTTTATATTTATTTGTATTTGTGAGGATATACTGTTATAACTGTCCAAGCTATTGATAGGTTAGTTTACTCTGATTTTTGTGTATATTTAAGTTTTCTTTTGTAAAGATCATTTGAATATTATATATTACTCGTCACGATGTGAGATTCTGTTTTGTCTTTTATTTTCTTTCACCCCAACAATCTGTCTTTCCGACACTTGGATTCTTGGCACATGATGTAACGACCCGGGATTTTTATCGTCTTGAATATGAATATTTATTTTTAAATATTTGATAACAAGGTCTTTTAATAAAAATAAAAATCTCCGTTAAATAACAATTGGTAATAATGGATAGTCTTAAACCAAGATAATATTTTGAATTTTCTAAATTTTATTTATAAGATAGAAAATTGATTTAAAATGGAACTTCTTATATATATATATATATATATTATAAAAATAGAGTTCATACGTAAATTACAAACAAATTCAAATGCATAACAAATAAAAATGAAAAAAAGAAGAATACATGGAGAAATTAAATGAATATAGCTATTAAAAATGAATAAAGAATATATTATAAATAGAAATGAATATATCTTATGAAATATAATGTAGTATAAATAGAAAAGAGTTTTAAATTGGGATTTTCTTATATATGTGTGTGTATATATATATGAGTTCAAAAATAAATATGAAATACTTACAAACTAAATAAAAATAGTATGTTAAAAACATGTATAAACGGTAAGTGAAAAGAAGAAAATATATGAAAATATTATATGATGAATATGAGAAAATATATAAAATCATTTTAAACCAATTTAATAAGAAATCTTTTACAATAAGTGTTAAAAAATGTTATTTCCATATTTTTAAAGAGAATAGCAAAACTTCCATTTCTTTGAGTTATATATTTTTAAATTTAAAAATATATCAACAGGAAGACTTAAAATTGTTTTTATTCAATACCACTTTACATAACATTGTTCTCAAAATATAGCTAAGTAGAGATCATACCAACATGAATCAAATGGAATTAAGGAGGATAACAATTTATACCAAGTTAAAAAAAAAAAAAATTTACATCTGGTCAAAGAAATTTTCCAAGCAAAAGTAAAGAGTAAAACATAAAAATATACAACCAAAAATTTACAAGGGAAAATGGTCATTGCCTGGTTAAAGAATTAATGTAGGCTGAAAATTCATCTCATTTCAAACTTCATTTCAACTCAACCAAAGTTTTCACCTCAGCATCCACCAAATCCCATCAATCTATCAACAACCTTAAAAGAAAGATTTCAATTTTTCTTGAGCCCAAAACCCTGTACAAATGCACATTATTTCACGTGAAAACATGTGTATATATATATATGGGTGTGTGGGTGTGCTAGTTTAGATGTTTTAAAACCTGTAACAAACAATACTCTGTAAGCAAACAAAGGAAGAAAAAGAAAACAACCTGCCTGTTCAAAATCCAAAGCAAGGCAACATTTTCGAGATTTGCAGATCATAGACTTGGAGTCAACTGGAAGCTTTCAAAGGATCAAAACATGTTTAAGATGAGGGTTTAAATATGAGATCCCTGGAATGTTCAAATGTTACTCTATCAATGTTAACCGAGTTAAAAAAATCATTTATACCC
Source organism: Allium fistulosum (assembly GCA_030737815.1). NCBI lineage: Eukaryota > Viridiplantae > Streptophyta > Magnoliopsida > Asparagales > Amaryllidaceae > Allium > Allium fistulosum. The sequence continues at coordinate 337,223,555 of CM060904.1, read as the reverse complement.
TAGTTTTTGTAAAGATCAATATCTCTCTTTCCGATTCGAATTGGCTAATGATGTAAACCGATGAAGTGCTTGTTTTTGAGTCTAGATTCCACTAAAAATAGTTTGAAGTTTGTTTATTTTGCATATGGTGTGGATTTGCAAAAAAACAGTAAGTAACCCAAGTTTTTTCGAATTTCAACATACTCAATACTTTGAATCAAGTATGTAATCATGATTGTAGGTTGAAGATAAGAATTTTAGTGAAAAATTCATGATTTTTAATGGCCTAGACTGTGAGGAATCGAGAGATTATCAGAATTCGTTTAAAAATTAATTTCTGGCAAAGTCGTCGACGAGGGGAGGTGAGGCTTGATCGAGGAGGAGCACGGTGACGAGACCGAGGGGTTCACCGTGGCCAAATTTTGATTTTCGCTTTTTTTTGGTGTAGCGTGGGAATTTTAGGGTTTAGGGAGGTGGTTTGGAGAGGTTCAAATTTCGTCGAACTACGACGATGGGAGGCGATCTGACTTGGTTCGAGTTGCATTAGAAGTTGCGGCGGCGAGTGGTGGTTCTTGTAGTCGAGTGGCGCTTGCTCTAGTGGTGCGTGGTGGTCGTGGGGACTTTCGGTTGCTGTCATGTTTGGAGCTGCTAGTTCGGTTCGTAGGTAGAAATTAGGAAGGAGGAGGCCGTTAGTCCCAGCGGTGGTGCTATGCGATGGGGTGGAGTAGGGGAGTTTGTGGGTGGCTGTAGTTGGTCGATCGATGGAGTCGATTGGTCGTGCACGTGCACGTGCATGTGTACATGGACGTGGTTTGTGTTCGAACTGTAGGTGGGAAATGGGAAGGAGCTACCGTGTTGTAGCGTTTTGATGCTTGGTTTTGACTTGAGTACGAAGGGTCCAAGTCGCTGCAAATTGTTTCGGGTTCAGGCGTTGGAGATGGAAGGAAGAATTTGGGAGTGGGAGTTAGGTACAGGTAAGAGGAGATGGGAAAGGAAAACGGAAAAGAAGAAAGGGAAACGGGTTTGGTCATTCGGATGGGCTTCGGCCCGAAGAGATGGCAGGGGAATTTAAAATTTTTAAAAAGTTTTTATATTGATAAATGTTTAGAAAATTTTGAAACACTATAACTTCTTCGTATGAATTCCGATTTACGTGAAATTCATTGTGATGGGTTCGTATCGACGAATACTACGTTGTCGTACCACTTGGTGTAGAATTTGAACAAGTGAAAATTTACAGTATTTTAAAACGAACAGAAATTAAATTACCCGATTTAAACAAATGATCGCATTAAAATTTATATGACCCGTCTATTGAAGTTATTTTCCTAGAAATAGTGATGAGTTAATTCATGTTAATTACGTGTTTTGACATCAGTTTAGCGGAATAAAACACCATCCCGCTAATTGTATTTAATTGGACCCTTGTTGGCAGAATAAATCACTATTCTCCCTTTATTACCGAATATGTGTGTTTTTGGACATTGACTAGCAGAAATAAAACCCCGTTCTGCTATCATATTTGTATGGACATCTATTTATTATTCTGATAATTATATTGGGCAATGTGATGTTGAGTTGATTCTTAAAAATGGATTGATGTGAAGATCTGAATCTGCTATTCTGGATTGTTATGGAACTAATGGTAACTTAATTAAGTAGTACCATTAGAATTAATAAGCCTCTTTCCAAATTTGGAAGTTGATTTTTGAACCAAAGTTATTTTGAGAATAATTATTATTTATTAATGATATTTTAAAGATAATTAATAATTATTTGATAATGATTTAAAGTGAATTATTTTATGATTCTTAAAAGTTATTTAAAAATATTTAATTATAGTTTTCAAGATTTATTAATTATTTAAAATGTTTAAAAGTATATATTAATTATTTATTTATGGTTATTTTAAAATAATTGGATTTAAAAGTTAATTATTATTTAAGAATTAATCAGTATTAAAATATTATTATTTCAAGGATAATTTGTTCAAATATTAATATCGTTTTAAAAATAATATATTATATAGTAAACTTGTATAAAAGAGTATTTTCCTAAAATAAACTTGGAAATCATTATAGAAACTTTATAAGCATTATTTTGAGATAATTATTTCCTGAAGTAATGGTATAATTTTGGCAGAGATTGCCTACAGTTTGGGATGTTTTCGCTGGGAGAGCAATGTAACCATTGTGCAAACTGCGATCTATGATTGATTCATGGCAGAAATCGGGAGGCAGTGATTGCCTAAGTTAAGTTTGGATTTCTCTGGGATAGAGACGTAATCATCGAGCTACGATCCATGGTCGATACCGAATGGTACTTTCCATGTTTATTTTGAAAAAAGTTTTCAAATATTTTTGAAAGGAATGGTTTGTGAATATACTTACTTCAGTGAGATAAGTATATGACTGTTTTTGATAAAGAGATTTTATTTATTGGAATTAAATTAAATGAGGCTTAGTGATTTCAATGGAAAATGAAATCTTTGTTTGAATGTTTGTTTATTTGATAGTTAAATAACCGACTGTCAAATCTTGACCTAAATATGTAATCCTTAATTTTGGTGGTACGGAATTATTCCCTACTTAACACCAAAGGATTTTAACTCTGGAAATATCTAGGAGAAATGCGAGAATTATATGGTACGGTTACCATCGGGTTGCTATACTGTACGTATAAACTTGTGGATCTTCTAGGACAAATGATAAGGAGATCCGTCCACTTAAACGGTAAGGGGGTAATCCCCGATCTTATGTATTGTCTAATTATTTCCTAAAGAACCGGTCTTGGGCATTCCGAAAATCAACGAATGGTTTTTGGAGCACCCAGAAAATGAAGAGTGTACTCGTAAGAGATTACTCGGAACCCATGAACTACTCCGAAATCATATACGGTTAAATGGAGGAGATGCGTTATATTTTGGGAGGTTGAAATCCATGTGTGATTCCATGACTCGTTGGAGTGTGGGAATCCATGTGTGATTCCAAGATCTATTTGAGATGTGGGGGTCTGTATGTGATTCCGAGGCCATGGTGGTGTGGGAATCCATATGGGATTCTATGATCTATTTTTGGAGCGGTGCGTAAGCTGGAACGCTGGACGTAGCCTCATCAGCGGAAATGACTAAAACCAGAGATATGAGGCATGGCCAGTAGGGCTGGCAAACCCATAGGGTGTACTCGGCTCCTTTTCTAGCAATACGGATACCTACAGTTGTTTTGGCATGCCGGAGCGATGCACTCGGTCTTAGCGAGACCAGTTATGTTTTTCCTATGATACCTCGGCTAGACGGGTATGATGCTTTGGAAGGATAACTTTGATCCTTGTGCAGGAGGACCGTTCTCAAAGTACTCAGGGCACCTCCATGGAAATCCTACACAATTAGCGAACGAGCCTTATCATATTTTGATTTTATGACTAGTATCGTGTGATGTACACAACACATGCCTCACAGCTGCTTGTTATTATTACTTTGGCACCTAGACACTATTATAATATCAGATGATTTTCTGTAAAAGAGTTTTGGTTATCATAAGGTAAAAACCCGTCCGTGTTTATTTGTGGTAAGGTCTTACGAGATACCTTTGTTTTTAAAAGGTTACTAAACTTTAAGAATCAAGTGATTGTGATTTAAATTCTCACGCTGGTTTTACCAGACTGACCCGGGCGTGGATTTTCCTAAATGCTCGGGTCAGACCGAGCATATTTCCAGGTTTAGATGGATATTTTGGAGCTTCAGGAGAGGAGTTGGAGACCTAGAGATGTATTCACATAGATGATTATATTTCTGTTGCATTTTAGTTGTGTTTATCAGCAGTTGTAAGGGTAGGTTGTTATAACTATCCGTGCTGAATAGGTTAACATACTCTGATTGATGTCTATATATATATAAATTACAGTTTTGTCTTTTTTGTAAAGATTGCTATATATTATAGATTATTTGTTCCACTGTGAGATTCTGTGTTGTTTAGTTTTCTTACTATCCGCCTTTCCATTCAATTTGGACTGGACATGTGTAGTAAATTGTCAGTTGGAATTGTACGAAAAGTGGGCCGTGACACATGAATACTATGGATGCATTAGTTTAGAAATTTGAGGGTTGAAACAGTGGAATGTTACACATTGACATCTACACTTTAGACATAACCTGGTCCATTTGTAATTTATATAATACTCGGGTCGGTTTAAGACATTTTAGGTTCATGGATGAAGTGACCAGCTTGTGTTTGTGAGGCATAGTTGGAGGCTTGTTTATTAGTTGACTAATGTATCATTTATTTATGTAGCCTCGTGTATGCTGATGATGTTGATATGTATGTATTAAACATATACATTGTATTTATTTAATAGATAGATAATGGGCATTTGATTCTTTGGTAGACCCATATAGACTTGTGTATATTCTTTTTTATATGTTATCACTGCGTTGATAACACTGTGTTCTCTATGATTTATTTTATACTGTTTATTGTTCTATCATAGAAAGACATGTGTTTATTGCTTTGTACCAATATAGAATATGTAGATGTAAGTTATATGAGATTTTGAAAAACGTATTAGTGTTAGTCCAAAGGAATATTCATGCGTGATAGCTCAACATCTCCTCATTCTCCATATAATTAGATAGTATTACCTAGTAATACTTTTTGGCAGTATGGGAATAGAAATGTCGTGTTACATTCTCCAAAGCTCCCCTTACAAGATTCAGAATTAATAAGAGCTTTTCCCCAGTCTCACACCTACTTATTGGTGACTTACAATATAACAACCCGTACCTTAATGGGCCTAAATTTCGACAAAAATCAAAATTCAAGTCCATCAAAGCACAGATCATTAGATTTGGTACCTGCAAATAAGCATGAGCATTATCAGAGCTTGATAGAAATCTAAACTCACAGCGGAAACAATAATATGATAAGAATACTGACTACGACTACTACCTTGGAATTAGTGGTATTCCTCGGACAGCAGATTGTCACATCATCATCAAGCATGAGAGAAAAAGAAGACTTCTGCAACAACGAAGTACATCTAGCTTCAGTGACCCGTTCCTCTAAATTATCCTGTGGGTTTAATGAGGAGAGGGTCAGAACAACCTTCTGGTGACTGGAAAATCTATAAACTGATTTATACCGATTGGTTTTCATTTAATAGTTATGTCCATTAAGGTTAGCAATTCTAATCTAACCTTGTATTGCGCACACGATTACTTACTTACCCATTCCCAAGGTACAAAATACTAATGAAGCCTTATCAACCACCCAATACTTCCAAACCCATTTTTCACTTAATACTTCTAAATATGAAGTGTGATTATATAATCCTTTAAAAAGAGAGATAGGCAGACTTTTCCATTTAAGAACTTAATCAAGGTAGACCCTATCATTTAAGACCTATTTCCAGATAGTTACCTAACAACGTTGTCAATGGTCGGTGGGTCCTTGCTACAAAGTCCTCTAACTACTATTTAAAGCTTCCGATAATTAATGTCCAACTACTACCGCATCTATCACTAATGAAATCATAATCATGTTGTAACGACCCACATTTTTTTCAATAATTAAATTATTGAATTTAATAAGGTTTTAGAATATAATATTGTGAAAATTGAAATTTATGATTTGTTAATGAAAAAATAATAAGGATATGATCTTAATAATGTTGTTTGAAAGTAATTGATAACTATTTTAAAAGTAATTTCAATCAATTGTAAAGTTAAATTTGGTCATAAATTGTAAATAAGAAAATAAACCAAATGCTGTATTTAACGGTGAAATTGTACGTAATTAATTGAAATTGGTTAATATAGAATAATGAATCAATATGTGAATTTATTTGCTTGGTATGTAAATAATAAACTTGGAAATGTGTTTGAGTTATTAATGTATAATAATTGCTTTAGTTATCATTTCACTATTTAATCCGTTGAAATTTAATTGGAATCAATTGCAATTAATCTAATTAAATATTGCATTTAATATGAATTAAGATGAAAACTGAAGAATAATGAATGTAATAAAAGGGTAAACTAATGTTAAGTTTATTCATGAAGTGATGATTGATTGAATAATAAGATTGAAATCAAAATAAATTAATTTATTAGGATTTTAAATTACAATTTATGAATTTATTGCTATTGAAATTGAACATCGTAATTAGTGCAATATTTAACATTGGTTTTGACTTGGAAATTTACTTTAAAAGATTATAAATTAATAGGTAATCAAAAATGATAAAAGCTGTTAGTTATAAAAATTTGAATTTAAAAGTGATTTAATCAATTTAATAATAATTTATTTAATTAACGTGAAAATAGCCATTTTGGCCACTATCTCAGATTTCGACAAAACCAGTTTCATCGGATCTGTAACAGTGAATTATTGTAAGATTTCAAGTTTCGTAAAGATTGGACTTGTCGTTTGGTCGTGCGGGCGCGAAACACGTAGAAAACAATTTAATGAATTCAATTCAAAATAAGATGATTTTAAAAGCTAACTTCTGTATACAATGGAATTTGAGTTTGAAACTTGTTCCATTGAGTTTAAAAATATCGAAAACATCTATTTCGATATATTAGATGACCTACTTTCGTTTAGGAAACGGAACTGGTTTTCAGGGTCGTTATTGTCGTTCGAACCAATTCGATATGTTCATTCTTTCTTATCGGGCCTTGTCCATATAAATATATTTTGTTTCTAACCCTAGCAGCCTCTATTTTCTTATTTCTATACGTATATGTCTATTCAGTCTATCTGCTTCTTCGTCCTTCTCAATGGCTGCAAAATCCAAACCCTAAATTCAATTTTAAAATTCAAACTCTCTAAAGTATGTCAAATTTTATATCGTCGGAAAGCTCTCGACGAGCGTAATCCCGATCTGCTGTTCGTTTTCGCAATCGAGTTTTCATTTGTCCAGAAATGATCAAATCATCCTCGGCCATCGATTTGGTGGTTGATCAATGACGATGGATTATCGATTCAGGGGTATTATCGCGTGGAGATGGACAAGGGGAGTGCATCAGAGTGGTTCGTTGGGCGAGGTGATTGTTAGATCGTCTCAGAAAATTCGACTAGGGTTTTAAATCAACAAGCGGCGGCTGCTTTTTGGGGTCGATGGTGATCAGAAGGGGTTCAGCCGAGGTCAGCGTTCCATGTGGGGGGTGACGCGCGTGGCAGCGCTTGGCCGTAGGCAGTTGGAGTTGATCATAGTACTGGCGGTTGATGATCTTCACATGTGCGTTCGTGCCTAGGGTTTTGTTGAAGAGAGTAACGAAGGTCTGACGTGTTTATAGTTTATTATTTATTTATTTATTCTACAACATAAATCGTCTAACTTCCAATCTTAATATCTTTTGCGTACGAACTCGGATTCACACGGTGTTTTCTCCGCTACAATCGTATCGAAATTCCGGACATTATGAAACTGGTTTGGTCGAATTCTGAGACTGTTGAAATTTGAGCCTTTATTTGGATATCAAATCGATTTGAAATCAAAAGGTGAGTGTTTTAACCCACTCACAACTACTAAATTGTCTTATGTTAGTTAAATTGAATTTATGATGTGATTAGAAGTTGATTGATTGCTGTTTGATATATTTAAATAGTCATTCCGGGTAAATCTGACTTTTGTTGATTATAATCGCCATTTTATTTAATATGGAATTTTAAATTGCCCGTTTATACCCATTAATGATAACAAGTCAAATTGTTGTTATTTATTGGTTGATTTGAATGATGATTGTGATGGATGCTTAATTGTTGATATTGGATGACTTGATGTTATATTTATACATTGTTATCACACTGCAAGTTCCCTTAGTTTATTGTTAGGAAAAATCACTATGGGTTGAAATGATACACACCTGAACGATCTGATAGATTAGAAAAGAATTGTTATGGGTTGAAATGATAGACTCGAGTGATTTTATGGATTTTGAATTTTAATTCGGGATTGCGGGTTGAAATGATATATACCCGTAAATTTAAAATTATTGCGGGTTGAAATGATACATATCCGTATCACTTGACCATAGGGTAGAAAATTATATACGGACACCGGATTGGTTAAATTAAATGATTTTAAATCCTTAAATTTTGAATTCAGTTAAATGATATTTTGAAATAGAATTTGATTTATATAAACTGAATTATTTTCGAAAATCCAAGCTGTAAATGTTGAAATTTGAATTGGTTCAAATGAATTGTTTAAAAGAATTTAAATTGAAATTTCAGAGTTGAATCTTGAAAAGTAAATGAAATTTATCGAAATTGAGTTAATGAAAATATTTGAATATTTAAACTTTGAAATCTATTTAATTTGGAGTAGCTTAAATTAATAGTTCAAACATAGATTTGAAATCGATATAGATTTAAATGGTTTTACTGAGAATCTGAATTGGAAGATTAAAATTGAGTTTTGTTGATTTGAAAGCTGGATATGGTCCGGATTTGTTGTAATGGAAGAAATAGTTTAATTTGATATTACTTTCAAATTTATTATTTTAATATAAACCATTTAAAAATGTATTATTTAAATTCAGATTTATTTAGATTTTTAAACCATTTTATATTAAGCTATTAAGCTATATTAAACCTATTTTAATCTATTTAAACTATTTAAACCATTTAAACTATTTTAAAGTATTTTAATCTATTTAAACTATTTATGACTATCTAAACTATTTTCTAAATCTCAAACTGTGCAAGGCTGAATTGTTTATATTTAAATCCTAGATTTAAATGCGAATATGGTTAAAGGATGTTATAACCTAAGTTGGAATTTGAAATGATATTTTCTAGTGAAATGACATATTTTGTGTAAATATGATGATTTTGAAAATGAGGGTTTAGCCTAATTTGAAATATGATTTCGAAAGTGAATATGATTTCGAAAGTGATATGGTTTGAATTGAATATGATATTTTGATATCAGTATGAAATGGTTAAGGAAATGTAAAAGAACCATCCGGTGTGCAATAAGCGTTTGGTTGTTAAAGAGACCAGGATTAGATATTGTCATACTCTCTGCCAATACCGAAAACCACTTTAACAACCGTGTACGTGGTAGAGATTACAGAATGAAGTAGGATGGTTTGGCGAACCATTATGTATGTGGTATTATCGTATCCCTGACTCCCTCGAGTCAGCTTGATGTGGCTAAAACAGGAGCTATACTGGGTCAAGTGAGGTCGCTCCTTCTATCGGGCATATTTCTTTAATACCATATTGTTAATTTGTGATTGACTTGGTGGGCACCCCTCGATTTGATTATGGGAGTGTGTTCCAAGGTGGGCGGTTATAACATCCCACTATTTGGACCATTCAAATCGATAATAAATCCACACATGTCGGACTTGAATACTTCAAAATAGTGGATTGTCAAGAAAATTGGAGCAAATAAAATAAAATACAGAACTACAGACACATAATACCAGAATGACTCGCAGCGGAAATAAAATACCATAGTAGTTCATGAAGCTACTATATACATACTCTCAAAACATATACAAAATCTCATAGTCAAAATAGATACAATAGAAATCAGGATACATAAGTCAAAAATACAGAGACAAAACTGAATAGGAAATAACTGGAATAGAAGTCGATGAACCGATAGACAAATAAACTCCAACAAATCTCTAGCTCCAGAAGATGAAATCAAAAGCTGTGATTCTTAGGCTGACCCGAGCGTAAAGTAAAACACAAACACTCGAGTCAGGACATACATACTTAGACAATGTAAACCAACTCAAGTGAACTGTAATAGCAATGCACAATAACTTAAAGGATGCTTGGGATCGCCCATCCTTTAAGGATCCGTCAAACCATCAATTAAGCAGAAATAAATGTTATCATAGAAATATCCATATTAAAGTAAACAATGCAAATAACAGTGTAAATGTGACTAGGGTAGTGCAGAGCTGCAGTAATCGCTCACCTCTAGCCACACTCTCAAATTTAAGGTGTGCATTCAATTAAATCACAAGAAAACAAAATGGCATAAAAAGAAGTGTACCCGTGGTTCAAATTTCAAAATGGTTTATAATTTCGAATTAAAATCATTCATTTAAACCATTAAAAGATGAAGTCATTATATCTTCAAATCAAATATTAAATTCCCAAAATTTAACCTTTTCTGAGCTTATTTATTCACTTAAATACATTAAAACATTGATATTTCAGCTTTCGCAGCACTTAGAAAATGCTACGGTAAGTTATTTTTGAAAACAATTCAATTCAGTAAAGACAGCATTTATAAAACTGCTGTAATAGTTCAATTACATTCAAAATTATCATTTCAGCCAACTACAGCACTTAACAAGTGCTATTGTAGCTCTATTATTAGTTTCAGATTTTAATTTAGTTTCTGCATCAACAACACTTACCAAGTGCTGCAATAGCCCTTAGTTCATTTTAGCCTTTAGTTCACTTCTGCAACTACAGCACTTACAAAGTCCTGCAGATTCTTATTAGTTCAGATTTTAGTTAATTTTCAGAAACGATAGCATTTCTGAAGTGCTACTAAAGACATTTCCAGATTTACAATAGAATTTCAGCAACAAATAAACTTCAATTTAAACCATTTTAATTATATAAAAATCATATTTTTCCACTTCAAAAATGTACATTTACATACCCTTTAACTTTTGAAATTTTATAAAGGAAATTTTTAGAATAATTATCAAATTTTTCAATGATTCACTTATTAAATTCAAGTGTACAATTTTCCCATTCTTTGCATTTTTTAATAATTTACCTTAACACTTAAATTTAAATTTCCATTTCATAAATAAAACTTAATTTCCATTTTTCTAATTAACTTAAACTTCCATAAAAATAAAATCACAAATTTCCAAATTAAGTTATGTTTAAAAATCACAATTTTTCCATTCATTTATTTAACATTTTTAATACATAGAAAAATCATTATCACTTTATTAAATTATTTTAAAATCAATTTAAATCAGATTATCATATTTTTACATTTTAGAATACTTAAAATTTTTCCAGAAAGATATATAAAATAACCACAGGTCTGTATAATATTTTCTAGCTTAAGTCAAGTGATACGGATAATATATCATTTCAATCCATAATTTACAAAGAAAAATCCGGGTTCTATCATTCCAAACCCGTAATCCTAAGTAAATAAAAATAAATAAAATTCACTCGAGCCTATCATTTCAGCCCATAATGATTTTTCCCTATTCTAAAGTCCGTTTGGGTATGTATCATTTCAACCCATAGTGATTCTATTCTACAGGGAACTTGCAGTGTGATTAACAGAAATAAATAAACAGTATAACAGAATATAACAATATCAGATGATGTGATAGGTTTATAACAGGGTTTAACATCACATAAGACATATCACAGGCAGGTATAACATGTTATAACAATCTACACATTCACTTGTTATCAATTCACAATTCTATAAGTATGAATGTCAAGCGTGAATAACTCACCTTTTTAAGCTGGTGTAAATGATTCAAAACACACTAACAATTCCAGAAAGCACGATACAGCGCGACTATAGATTCAAGTGGAGAGAGAGCCAAGATATTAAATCTTGTATACAAAATAAACAAAGTAATATATAAATATATTCAATACAAAATATATATTGAAACAAATGGAAACAGTATTTAACAAAGACATCACCAAGCTTTGAAAACAAGATTGCTTGACCATGACAATATGTTTGCTTGGCCATAACATGTTTATAGGTGGAAATGGCTCGGGTTTGGCTCACTAACACATTACTAGGCTAGAGAAGATGAGGAGTTTGGAGTTGCCAAAACAAGGAATGCTAAAGGTCAAAGCAAGAATGGGTTTGGTTGCAACAAGGCTCGGCCTAGGGTCATGTTTGGCTCGGCCATGGTTCATTTTAGGTCAGGTCAGATGTGAAGTGATGGCTAGTGGTCATGGAATGTGCTGGTGGTGGAGCTAGAGGTGGTGGCCGAAGTGAAGTATGTGATGGTGATGGGAAATTATGGGCTCGGCTATGCATTGTTTGGGTTTAGGCAAAGTTTTGAGGTGATGGCTTCATATGGTGGTCACGGCCATGAATGGACAGAAGGGGTGGTGATGTTGCCGTGGATGATGTGGGGAAGGATGTGGTGGTGGTCGGTGGAGGAGATAGTAGGGTTTAGGCCGAGCAACATGTAGAGGAAATTAAGCAAAACAATGGAAAAAAGTCAATAGAAAATGAAGAGAAAAAGAAGAGAATGGAAGCAATTAACTTACTTGAATTTTTCAGAAATGAAATGGCCATGAGTTGTAAAGTTCTGAGAAGCTTTTCATGTGAAAAGCAAATGAAGTACACGGCTACAATAACGAAAAGAAACGGCCAAAGCAATGAAGAGACTTGGAAATGTAAAGTCACAAGTTTTAAAAGCCTTTGACTCTTTGAATTTCCAATTTCCTTTATTCAAACAAACAAATAGAAAAACAAGTAAATAAATAAAAGACAAACAAGATAAATTGGAAAAGAAAATAAATAATTAGTCTTAGGAAAAATAGGAAAATAAATAAAGAAAATTGTATATTTTATTGAAACTAGAATTAAAAATTGTAAATAAACATACAACTAGTAAAGGGAATTCCAACTCAACAAAATTCACATAATTTAATTCAAAACCCAAAATAAAAGATGGAAAATAATATAGAAAATGAATATAAGATACAGATAAAATTTTGCGTGTAAAACGCTGAATTTATCAAATTCTAAAAAGTTTAAAACGGAATTCAACGAAACGAAAAACATAGCGGATATCAGAACCAATTACTATTTCAAAGAAAAGATTAAAATTTAAAAATTTAACTTTCAAAATTTTCAATAAACAATAAAGGTGTGACAAAATATAATATTTCCAAAAAATCAATATTTAATTGTATTTGGAAAAATAAGAATAAAAAAAATGAATCAAAAATCCAAATACATAAGAAAAATTCCAAACTTCAATTTAAAAATTTTGTAAAGGTCAAAGTTCCAAAATAAAAATTTATTTAAAATATTTTTTAAAATTATGGGTTGTTACACTCTCCCCCACTCAAATCTTTTCGTCCTCGAAAAGGAAGAAGACTGGAGAATAGGAATAGCCAGCAGGAAAATAAGAGAAATAGGAATAGCAAGTAGGAAAAATGGTGAATCGGGATAGCTAGGAGGGAAAATGGGTTGAAAGACAAGGATGAACCATTAATTTAAAACTATATAAATTTCAACTAGAATTCTTTAATATTTAATAATTTGGTTAAATCCATTCTATTATATCCCTAAAAGTCATTTAATTCAAATTGTCAGTAAAAAGGTAAACAATATTTAAAACACTTTAAAATCTTTCAGAAAGGAAAAATAACTGATCAAAATATCCTTTATATAACACTTTATCAAAATACTTTTATAACTCGATGTCTTAACAAGTTTATCCTCCTTCCTATAGACTCTGGCAGTGCGTTGATCAGGCACAAAGCTAGAATTCTCTAGGTACTTAGTAGACTTGTTTCAACACCCAGTTAAAATACTGGAAAACTTTTGAAAAACAGATATGGAAAGTACAATCCAAACAAAACAACCAAAACCTTATCTAACCATGGATCGCAGATACACAATGGTTATGCCTGGATCCCCCAGGAAACAATCCATATCTGTAAGCTTTCTCAGCCCTGCGAATTACGCCATGATGACTAGTAGACCACAGATACACAATGGTTACGCCTGGATCCCCCAGGAAACAATCCATATCCGTAATCTATCTCATCCCTGCGGATTTCTCTACTAAATACGACCTACATAGATCGTAGGATACACAATGATTACGCCTGGATCGCCCAGGAAACAATCCGTACCCCTAGGCCATCTCAGCCAGACGATTACGCTATGCAGTCGCGCTCTTAAGACCATGGAGATCGCCATGGAATTCAATGGGCACTCGAGTATTATATTCGGAAAACCCAAATCAGAGAATAATATCGATAGAATGAATCCACAATGTGGCCCCAAAGCGGATATCAAGCAGAAGGCACTTTCCATATCTTTACTTTGAAAATATGTATCATACAGTACCTTTTCAAATCACTTTCAAATATCATACTTATATAAAGTCAATTATATATAATATTTTATTTTCAAATCAAATACCTTTCCAAAATCAAAAGTATATCAAATCACACTTATATAGACTTCAATTATATAAGATTTCACTTTTCAAATTAAGTACCTTTCAAATCCATAGTTTTCGAATCAACATCATACTTATACAAACCAATTTTATATATATTCGGTAACTCCCAAATCAAGTATTTAGTAACATAAGGTTCTCAAATTTCAATTTTTTTCAATATCAATACAATTTTCAAAATCATATACGCTTTCACCAAATTATTCTTCCAAATCAAATATCTTCAGTTTCAAAGTTTCCAAAATAATAGGTTTGGAGAATAATCCAAGTTTCTAAATCAATATAATTTAAGTCAACCAATTAATTTCCAAAATCAATGGTTTTCAAATCATCTTAAACTTACATAAGGTCCATCTTATATCAAAATCAAAATTTTCCAAAATCAATTACGCAGTATGAAGAGCCATATGAAATTGAACATCTTTTCTTTAAAAAAGGTTTTTGAATTTAGAATAGTTTTGTATACAAAATAGTTCGAAAAATAGTTTTGTAAATAAAATAGTTTGTAAAATAGTTTTGTAAATAAAATAGTTTGTAAAATAATTCTGTATATAAAATAGTTTTGTTATATAGTTTTGTATGTAAAATAGAATAAAATAGTTTGTTTAAGAAAAATAAAAGAAAAATAAAAAAATGGTTTTAAATTAATAGTAGTTTTGCATAAAAGAAAAATTAGAATTTAAATTACAAAGATATCCAATCCGACAACTTTCAATTTCAGCGTCAAATATATCAATGATATTAGAACATAAGATGTACATATGTCACCATTTCGCAACATCACATTCGATCGCTCGCTCGACCACACAAGTTCGCTTTCGAACTAGTATTGTCCATTCGACTTTCCCTAATGCGGACTTCGATATGGTTTCTCGACTAGAAGCCATCAGTCTCCTTGCATAGCCATATACTATGATAGAGAATTCTAGAATTAAGCCCAAAACCCATATCATATATCCGCCATCAAGAATCAAATGAAAAATCCTAACATGAAATGTTGTAATTCACCTCGAACTTGTGTACTAAACCTGGATCAAATTAATTATGCGAATAAAACAGCATACGTACAACTTATGTATCTATTCCAACTTGTTAAATATATAATTTCATAAAGATATTACTAAGTTAAAACATTTAAACTAAATTTTATTCAAAATATTTTTAAAAACTAAATTTCATATTAGTATAATTCAAAATAGTCTTATTCATTTACTTAACAAAACAGTTTCAAACTTATTTAAATCATATTACTACATACTTTAAACACACATACCAAACTTATATACTTTATACCTATCAAAATTACTTAGCTTTGAAAAGTTAACCTTGATTTGGAAGTGCTCGAACCTTCAAAATAGTCAAAGAAATCATATTTCAATCCAAGAGTTGGAAATCACCAACAAATCAGTAAATCAATTCCAAAAGATAGGGTTATATCAATCAAATTCGAAACTCAAGGACTATACACCGGCTCATTTCAAATTGTTCAATTATATATACATATATCTTTCGAATATCACATCACACTTTGGAATTTGAAATCAAAATTAGTTTCGCAAGTCACTCGCATAACAAAACTACCAAAGTGGCCTCTCCCCCACTCTGAAACTCGAAAATCAATGTCGATGATGCATGCATTCATCACCGAAATTATTTTCCAGCGACATAAGTAGGTTCTGGACTTCTATTTTTTTCAAACTTCTTTTGAAATTTCTTCGAAATCATTTGAAACTCATTAAAATCATTTGAAACATTTCATATTCGAAATATAATTTCAAATCATATTATTTATTATTCAAAATCTTAAAACCAGTTCCAAAATGCCGGAGTTCGATCACTCAAATTCAGATTCAAAACCTTCAGTTATAAATTATTCTATATGAAACCATTTCTTATATAATTTTCAAAATTTCAAATCCTTTTGAAACTTCAAATTCTCATTTTAAAATAGTATACAATCCATATTGAAAACATTTCACCTTTATATAAAAATATGGCCATCCTTATCAAAATAACGATTTCGATGTATACACAATTTCAAATTACAATCAACCACAAATTTTTCACGGGATGATTCAAGGATGGATTTCAGAACAAACAGAGATTCAAATTTAGAGGGACTCTAATCAAATAGAATTCTAATTCGAAGATAAGCTCGAACGAAGATGGGATAATTAAATTACCAAATAGAAGATGGATAAGCTCATATAAATCACGGGCGACCTTAACAGGGTCAACCGTGACTTCAAGAATATAATTGATGCGAAAATCTAAGGCAAATCGATATTCGATCGCCAGAGATAGAATCCAGGTATAGAGGAAGATAGATAGCATCGTAAACCGATGATACAGAAATCTCCGGTGAATCAATGCCAATTATAAGGCAGTTTCACCCCTTTACAAATCATTCAAAAATTGGCGGAATCGCCGATTTTTCTAGAGGTCATTCAAAATGGAGTTATGGAATGCTCCAAAATCAAAGGAATACAAATAGGGGAAACATGAATGGATTTCAAAACAAGTGGGAGCATTCCACAGTTCAAATGAATCCTAATCGATAAAAATCCAAGCCAAGATTAGAGATATATTGTAACGACCCGTATTTTTACGGATCGAAACATCGTAAAACAGTTGACATTTGGTCGCATTATTGATAAGTTGTCCAGAGTCTAAGTCCTAGGTCGTACGAGGGGTTGGAGCGACCTAAGGAAGATGGCGAGTTAGGGAGTAGACGACCTAGTGGAGTAGAGCGACCTAAGGATGGGAACGACCTAAGAAGTTAGGTCGTATGATAGTTAGGTCGTATAGAAGATAGGTTGTGTGGTGGCTTAGGTTGTGGGATAGGTTAGGTCGGTTGGAGCGACCTAAGAGAGTTAGCGACCTAAGGTAGTTGCCGACCTAAGAGAGTTAGCGACCTAAGGTAGTTGCCGACCTAAGAGAGTTAGCGACCTAAGGTAGTTGCCGACCTAAGAGAGTTAGCAACCTAAGGAAGTTGCCGACCTATAGGAGTTAGCGACCTATAAGAGTTAGCGAGTTAGCGACTTAGTAGTTAGGTCGTAGACGACCTAAGGAGCTGTGTTGAGTTAGGTCGTAGACGACCTAAGTTAGTTAGGTCGTGGGTTTCTATGTGTGTTAGGTCGCGTATGAGTTAGGTCGTAGGTTGCGAGGAAGCGTGTGTGTGTTAGGTCGCAGGTTTGTTAGGTCGTAGGTCGCGGATGCGCGTAGGTCGTTGGATTTGTTAGGTCGCGGATGCGCGTAGGTCGTGGGATCTGTTAGATCGTATGGATGCGCATTCGTTAGGTTGCGAGGAAGCGCATCTGGGTTAGGTCGTAGGTCGGAGGAACTGTTAAGTCATAAGTCGGAGGGTTTGTTAGGTCGGGGGTTTTAGGTCGTAGGGTTTTTAGGTCGTGGATGACCTAACTCCGAGTGAACGACCTAAGGGGAAAATCAGCCTATTAATAGGAGGGTTTTTCTTCATTTTTGGGATCCGGATTTCGAAGCGACGAAGTGCTGCCATTTTGAGAGCTCGACTTCTACACTTCTTCACTTCTTTTCTCCACTTTAATCTTGTGCTTCCTTCCATCCAAATCGAAGATCCAAGAGCTTAGATTGAAGATCTTCATCCATCGAAGAGAGATTTCATCGTTTGAAGCGGATTTGTGATAGATCGAGTTAGATCCTTCGCTCTCCAGATCTGAAGTGTGTTGCTTTTGGGTTGTTTAGGTGATTTGGTGAGTGGTGATTATCTCTCACACGGATCCAAAGGAGTATATCGGATCGTTGGCTTGATTTTGTGTTAAAGTAGTGATTTCCATGCATTTTCCTAATCCTAAGTATAGATCCATATAGATCCATTGTTCATAATGATTTGGCATCCATTTTACTACATGTTAACCTATGCAAGTTCATTCATCAAGATTATAGAGACATTGCTCATGTTTTCATGCTTGTTTACGAAATTGCCATTAGTGTTATAATTGTCTATGTAGATCATATTTGAATGCTTGTTTACTTGGATTAATGTTTGACTTGATTGATTGCTATGAATTAGATGATTGATGATTTGATTTAGACAAGATGGTCAAAGATGATTCAAAAGCTAAGGGAAAAGCTCTTGAATTGGAAAAGCTGCTTATGGCATATGTAGCGGATGGTGAAGCTCATATGGATAGATTGGATGATGACGTTGAGATGAAGCTTTGCTATGATGATGAGGCGAAGTATGATATGAGATAGCCTTGGTCTAATCCAGATGGGATCATTCCAAGCATGTTGATAACTCGGTGATATGGTTCGAGTTTGAGGATAATGGTTTGCTCGAGAGGCGCTTGAGCTAGTATGGAAATAGTCGTCAAGGAGGATGACTAGAAGGCTGAGATATCATCGTTGTTGAAGGTTCTAGCATGCTCAAAGCAAGAGTACGTTGGGCAGATTCGATAGTCCCTGAAGGCTACTGATTGGTAGTCAAGTACTCTGGGCAGATTCGATAGTCCTAGGCACGGGTCACGATGACGTGCAGAGTTATGTCTAGAACCGGGGTTTCCATTAGCCCTTGATGGACGGATGAAATAAAGAGCCGTTCATTCAATTAACGGTGATATCGAAGCAATGATAACAGTGATAGCTAGAGTCATGGATGTTTGGTTGTATCATCATTCGGTCTCAAGAGCGGTATTTTCTGGGTGCTTATCTGATCTTGGTTTAGGCCTTGGGGGTTTGTACTTGGAAAACATCGCCCTTGACTCGAGTGATAATTGCTTTACTTTAAATTGTATGCTTTGCTATGTTTGCTTCTGCTTAGTGTGTGTCTGGGGGCTATCACTGTAGAAAGAGGTGGAGTGGGAGGGTTGTATTCCTATTCCTTTTCCTTTATGCTCTTTTGGTATGTTGTTAGTTAATTTACCGCTCACTAAGACTGTTGTCTGACTCAAGGCTTTATGTTTTAACTCTTATTGCCTTGGGCTGTTCGTCCATTTTGGGACGGGCAGACTAGGTAGCAGGTGACAGGTGCTGTTCTTGCTTTCCACGTTGCTGATGTCGAAGACGAGCTGGAGGCTTGCATATATTTTCCTTATCATATGTACTGGATGTTCCGCTGCTTTGTATAATACTTTGAGTGATATGTAGTGAGGCTTGATGTATTGACTATTCAGATGTTTGTATTCAACTATTATGAAGTTTTATATGATGATCTTCTATTCTGTGAAGCTTCACTATATATATGTTCTATTGTATTTTATCCATGTTGTGAGTTTTACGATAGATACTGTTGTTTTAATTTACCCTGACAATCGTCCATGGTTGCCTGGCACGCTTTACAGCGCACTATGTCTAGGTTCTGTGCGGGGGTCATGGGCGATCGTCACATTTGGTATCAGAGCATTGGTTAATCAATTTTACCCAACGCTCGCTGACGTAACTACGTATGAGAGACGTAATTGTATTTTGATGGATGATTACTATATATAATATAGTAGTTTAGAATGATTTAGATTCCTTATGCAGTTGTTTCTCGAGATGTATTAATCATTCCTTTTTGTAGATATTAAGGATGAGTCGAAGAGGGAGACCAGCTGCTAGGGAAGGCCGTGCTACTGAGGGGGCTGTTGATTATGCTGCTATGTTCGAAGCTATGATGACTTCGATCATGAGAAGGATGCCAGCTCCGGGGCCATCGGTAGATGTTGGAGCTCAAGTTCAAACTCCAAGACCGGTGGATTTTGCTAAGCTGTGTAAGGACTACACTACTCTTGGAGGAAAGGTTTTCTTGGGAACAGAATCAACCATTGAAGTCCAGACATGGATAGATGCTTGTAGAAGGATCTTTGGTGATTTGGGAATTGAGGATGCAACTAAGATGAAGTTAGCATCAAGACAGCTTCAAGGGAGAGCTTCTGATTGGTGGAATTCTATCACCATTGATACTCCGGAGGAAGAAATCACTTGGGAGCAATTCCAAGTCAGATTTGAAGCTAAGTTCATTTCTACAGCTCAGAAGTCTGTTCTGTTCAAGAAGTTTGTGGAGCTCAAGCAAGGTGGAAGACCAGTTCTTGAGTATGTTTCTGAGTTTGAAGCTTTGTCCAAGTATGCCCGGTCGTATATAGAATCTTCATACCAGAAGAATGAGAAGTTTGTGACAGGCTTGGACAGTTATCTTGGGAGGCAGTTGGTGGATCATTTGGACGATCCATTTGAGAAGCTTGTGGAGAAGGCTCTCAGGCATGAGAATCTGTTTCCTAAGGAGGGATCTGTTGTTGCTGTGACCAAGGAGGAGTCCAGACCACAGCAGGGTGGAAACAAGAAGAGGAAGCAGCAGCAGTAGAAGGGTAAGGATGGCCAGAAGAAGCCGAAAGGCGAAGTGACTTGCTTCAATTGTCAGCAGAAGGGCCATTTCTCCAGGGATTGCAAGAATCCGAAGGTGCCGGTGAAGTGCCACAACTGTGACAAGCTGGGACATGTTAAGAGGAATTGTCCAGAACCGAGGAGGGACAAGCAGATTATGCAAGCTTATGCTTTGGGAGCTGTTCCGTCATCTTCGAAAGCTCCTACCGCTGAAGAGAAAGGAAAGAGTGTGGTGGTTCAGGGTACTCTCTCCATTTGTGGTGTTCCAGTTAGAGTGTTGTTTGATACTGGGGCGTCGCATTCTTTTGTTTGTAGTGAACTTGTAGGTCGGTTAGGTTTGGAACCAGATATTGTTGATAGGCCATTGTTTGTGACTAATCCAGTTGGGGGTTCGTCTTGTTTGTGTATGTTATGTCGTGGTCTGATTGTATCGAGTCATGATTGCTCTTTTGTTTGTGATTATTTTGTTCTGAACTTTGCGGGGTTCGGAATTATTTTGGGTATGGACTGGCTTAGGAAGTATGCGGCAAAGGTTGATTGTGAGAGGTTGGAGGTGACAGTCGAGAATGTGGAGGGGCGAAAGATTGTGATATGATGTAAGCATGAAGAAGGCGTCTTCATGAGCTTCATGTATTCGTTGGTTGTTCCACGGGATGGACTGTCATCGTTGCCAATCGCTAATGGATTTGAGGATGTCTTTGACGAGGTCAAAGGGTTACCGCCGCATAGAGAGATCGAGTTTCGTATAGATCTAGTTGAAGGAGCCAGACCTGTTGTGATGCCTCTTAGGCGGATGGCGCCTAGGGAGCAGCAAGAGTTGAGGGTGCAGGTTGATGATCTTTTGCAGAAAGGATTCATTCGGCGTAGTGTGTCCGAATGGGGTGCACCAGTTGTGTTTGTAACCAAAGCGGATGGATCGTTGAGGTTGTGTGTGGATTATCGTGAGCTGAATAAGGTGACTAAGAAGAACAAGTATCCATTGCCGAGAATAGATGACTTGTTTGATCAGCTTCACGAAGCTAAGGTGTTTTCTCAGATAGATTTGGCTACGGGATTTCACCAGTTGAGAGTGGCTAAGGATAGTGTGCCGAAGACTGCTTTTAGGACACCATCTGGTTTCTTTGAGTGGCTGGTAATGCCGTTTGGATTGACTAATGCACCAACATATTTTATGGATCTTATGAATAGAGTGTTCAGAGATCAGTTGAGCAAGTTCGTGCTAGTGTTCGTGGATGATATTCTGATTTATTCCAGAACTGAAGAAGAGCACAAGACGCACTTGCGTATTGTTTTGGAAATCTTACGGAAACATCAGCTGAAGGCTAAGTTTTCGAAGTGTCACTTCTGGAAGAGCGAAGTGAGGTTCTTAGGCCATATTATTTCTGGAAATGGAATAGCGGTCGATCCCGCTAAGGTGGCAGCAATCCAGGATTGGGTTAGACCTAAGAATGCATCTGATGTGAGAAGTTTTCTTGGATTATCAGGATATTATCGACGGTTTATCAAAGACTTCTCCAAGGTAGCTGCACCGTTGATAGGATTGACGAAAAAGAACCAAGTGTTCAGATGGGATGATAAGTGTGAGCAAGCTTTCAGAATCCTGAAAGAGCGACGGACAAGTGCTCCTGTTTTGACTATTCCAAGTGGGAATGATGAGATGGTGGTTTACACCGACGCATGTGGTACTGGACTTGGAGCAGTGCTGATGCAGAAGGATAAAGTTGTTGCGTATGCAAGTCGACAACTGAAGCCGCATGAAAGGAATTACCCGACTCATGATTTAGAGTTAGCGGCGATTGTATTTGCTCTGAAGATGTGGAGACATTATCTATTGGGAGTTCGATTCGAGTTGTTTACGGATCATAAGTCGTTGAAGTATCTTTTCTCCCAAAAGGATTTGAATCTTCGGCAGCAACGGTGGCTAGAGTTTTTAGCATCATATGATTTTGGTATAGCTTATACTCCGGGAAAGGGTAACTGAGTGGCAGACGCGTTAAGTCGAAGACATGCAGGATTGGGAGCCATGTTTTCAGAATGGAAGAGTCTCGAGTATTTAGCTGGATTTGACTTCAGGCCTAGATGTGAATTGGAACCTGAGATGTTGGCAAACTTATCAATAAGACCTACTCTTGTGGAAAGGATTGGCGAGAGCCAAAAGCGAGACGATAAGCTTGTTAAGATTATCCGTGATTTGGAATCTGGATTGGAACCAGAAAAGGATAAAGGATTCAAGGTCGATCGAGAGGGTTGGCTTCGGAAGCAAGGACGACTAGTTGTTCCCGATATAGATGAATTGAGAAGTGAAGTTCTGAAGGAAAGTCATCACTCGAAGTTGACAATTCATCCAAGTGGAAACAAGATGTATCGGGATATGAAGAGAACCTATTACTGGGAAGGTATGAAGAAGGATGTTGGAAATTTTATTTCCAGGTGCATGAACTGCCAGTTGGTAAAAGCTGAACAGAAGAAGCCAAGTGGATTGCTTCAGCCATTAGAAGTTCCTACATGGAAGTGGGAGCAAGTATCGATGGATTTTATTGATGGGTTACCTAGAACAAGAACGGGAAATGAAGGGATTTGGGTCATTGTAGATCGTCTGACTAAGAGTGCAAGATTCATTCCTGTTCGATCGACTAGGACTGCATCAAAGTTGGCAGAGTTGTATGTTAAGTGGATAGTTCTATTCCATGGTATTCCGAAGAGTATAGTGAGCGATCGAGACCCATTGTTCACTAGTGGATTTTGGAAGAGCTTCCAGGAAGTTTTAGGAACCGAGTTGTGTTTGAGTACAGCCTATCACCCTCAAACAGATGGTCAGACCGAGAGAGTCAACCGAGTTTTGGAAGATCTCCTCAGAGCTTGTGTTTTGGATTTCGTAGGATCATGGGAAGATCACCTTCATTTGGTGGAATTTTCGTATAATAACAGTTACCAGTCAAGCATTGGTACGGCACCGTATAAGGCATTGTATGGAAGACCGTGTAACTCTCCGACATGTTGGTTAGAGACAGGAGAAGAGTCGATGCTTGGGCCAGAGATGATTCGTCAGACTTCAGATTGTATAGAGATCATTCGGCAACGAATGAAGGCAGCCCAAGACCGACAGAAGAGTTATGCCAATAAGCGTCGTAAGGATTTGGAATTCGACGTAGGTGATATGGTTTTTGTGAAGATTTCTCCTTTGAAGAATGTTATTCGATTCGGGAAGAAAGGAAAATTGACTCCGAGATTTGTTGGACCATTCCCGATCATCGAGCGAATTGGAAAGCTCGCCTACAGATTGGAGTTACCAGAGAAGATGTCGGGTGTGCACAATGTTTTTCATGTATCATATCTACGGAAGTATGTGCACGACTCGAATACAGTGATTTCTGCTGATAGCTGTGAAGATTTCGAAGTTGACCCAGTCGATAAGAGACCTCATAAGCCGCTTCGTGTTGTGGAAACCGACACGAAACAGCTTAGGAGGAAGGTAGTTAAGTTGCTCAAGATACAATGGAGTGATGATGATAACGACTGTACATAGGAGGTGGAAGAGAGGATGAAAGCAGCCCATCCTGAACTCTTCAAGGTATGGCCCTAAGGTGTCGTGTCATCTAACGACATTGTAACTTGTTCTAAGTTTTAGAATTCTGCATGCTAAGCTAGAATTGGATGCATGGTTTGTTGATTGCTATGGATGGTAGGCATGCAGAATAGTCTTTGATTGCTCTGTTTGTTTGGAATTTCGGGGGCGAAATTCCTAAGGGGGATAGAATGTAACGACCCGTATTTTTACGGATCGAAACATCGTAAAACAGTTGACATTTGGTCGCATTATTGATAAGTCGTCCAGAGTCTAAGTCCTAGGTCGTACGAGGGGTTGGAGCGACCTTAGGAAGATGGGGAGTTAGAGAGTAGACGACCTAGTGGAGTAGAGCGACCTAAGGATGGGAATGACCTAAGAAGTTAGGTCGTATGATAGTTAGGTCGTATAGAAGATAGGTCGTGTGGTGGCTTAGGTCGTGGGATAGGTTAGGTCGGTTGGAGTGACCTAAGAGAGTTAGCGACCTAAGGTAGTTGCCGACCTAAGAGAGTTAGCGACCTAAGGTAGTTGCCGACCTAAGAGAGTTAGCGACCTAAGGTAGTTGCCGACCTAAGAGAGTTAGCGACCTAAGGTAGTTGCCGACCTAAGAGAGTTAGCGACCTAAGGAAGTTGCCGACCTATAGGAGTTAGCGACCTATAGGAGTTAGCAACCTAGTAGTTAGGTCGTAGACGACCTAAGGAGCTGTGTTGAGTTAGGTCGTAGACGACCTAAGTTAGTTAGGTCGTGGGTTTCTATGTGTGTTAGGCCGCGTATGAGTTAGGTCGTAGGTCGCGAGGAAGCGTGTGTGTGTTAGGTCGCAGGTTTGTTAGGTCGTAGGTCGCGGATGCGCGTAGGTCGTTGGATTTGTTAGGTCGCGGATGCGCGTAGGTCGTTGGATCTGTTAGATCGTATGGATGCGCATTCATTAGGTCACGAGGAAGCGAATCTGGGTTAGGTCGTAGGTCGGAGGAACTGTTAAGTCGTAAGTCGGAGGGTTTGTTAGGTTGGGGGTTTTAGGTCGTAGGGTTTTCAGGTCGTGGACGACCTAACTTCGAGTGAACGACCTAAGGGGGAAATCAGCCTATAAATAGGAGGGTTTTTCTTCATTTTTGGGATCCGGATTTCGAAGCGACGAAGTGCTGCCATTTTGAGAGCTCGACTTCTACACTTCTTCACTTCTTTTCTCCACTTTAATCTTGTGCTTCCTTCCATCCAAATCGAAGATCCAAGAGCTTAGATTGAAGATCTTCATCCATCGAAGAGAGATTTCATCGTTTGAAGCGGATTTATGATAGATCGAGTTAGATCCTTCGCTGTCCAGATCTGAAGTGTGTTGCTTTTGGGTTGTTTAGGTGATTTGGTGAGTGGTGATTATCTCTCACACGGATCCAAAGGAGTATATCGGATCGTTGGCTTGATTTTGTGTTAAAGTAGTGATTTCCATGCATTTTCCTAATCCTAAGTATAGATCCATATAGATCCATTGTTCATAATGATTTGGCATCCATTTTACTACATGTTAACCTATGCAAGTTCATTCATCAAGATTATAGAGACATTGCTCATGTTTTCATGCTTGTTTACGAAATTGCCATTAGTGTTATAATTGTCTATGTAGATCATATTTGAATGCTTTTTTACTTGGATTAATGTTTGACTTGATTGATTGCTATGAATTAGATGATTGATGATTTGATTTAGACAAGATGGTCAAAGATGATTCAAAAGCTAAGGGAAATACTCTTGAATTGGAAAAGCTGCTTATGGCATATGTAGCGGATGGTGAAGCTCATATGGATAGATTGGATGATGACGTTGAGATGAAGCTTTGCTATGATGATGAGGCAAAGTATGATATGAGATAGCCTTGGTCTAATCCAGACGGGATCATTCCAAGCATGTTGATAACTCGATGATATGGTTCGAGTTTGAGGATAATGGTTTGCTCGAGAGGCGCTTGAGCTAGTATGGAAATAGTCGTCAAGGAGGATGACTAGAAGGCTGAGATATCATCGTTGTTGAAGGTTCTAGCATGCTCAAAGCAAGAGTACATTGGGCAGATTCGATAGTCCCTGAAGGCTACTGATTGGTAGTCAAGTACTCTGGGCAGATTCGATAGTCCTAGTCATGGGTCACGATGACGTGCAGAGTTATGTCTAGAACCGGGGTTTCCATTAGCCCTTGATGGACGGATGAAATAAAGAGCCGGTCATTCAATTAACGGTGATATCGAAGCAATGATAACAGTGATAGCCAGAGTCATGGATGTTTGGTTGTATCATCATTCGGTCTCAAGAGCGGTATTTTCTAGGTGCTTATCTGATCTTGGTTTAGGCCTTGGGGGTTTGTACTTGGAAAACATCGCCCTTGACTCAAGTGATAATTGCTTTACTTTAAATTGTATGCTTTGCTATGTTTGCTTCTGCTTAGTGTGTGTATGGGGGCTATCACTGT
Organism: Allium fistulosum; assembly: GCA_030737815.1. Lineage (NCBI taxonomy): Eukaryota > Viridiplantae > Streptophyta > Magnoliopsida > Asparagales > Amaryllidaceae > Allium > Allium fistulosum. The sequence continues at coordinate 337,197,032 of CM060904.1, read as the reverse complement.
AGAAAGAGGTGGAGTGGGAGGGTTGTATTCCTATTCCTTTTCCTTTATGCTCTTTTGGTATGTTGTTAGTTAATTTACCGCTCACTAAGACTGTTGTCTGACTCAAGGCTTTATGTTTTAACTCTTATTGCCTTGGGCTGTTCGTCCATTTTGGGACGGGCTGACTAGGTAGCAGGTGACAGGTGCTGTTCTTGCTTTCCACGTTGCTGATGTCGAAGACGAGCTGGAGGCTTGCATATTATTTCCTTATCATATGTACTGGATGTTCCGCTGCTTTGTATAATACTTTGAGTGATATGTAGTGAGGCTTGATGTATTGACTATTCAGATGTTTGTATTCAACTATTATGAAGTTTTATATGATGATCTTCTATTCTGTGAAGCTTCACTATATATATGTTCTATTGTATTTTATCCATGCGCTATGAGTTTTACGATAGATTCTGTTGTTTTAATTTACCCTGACAATCGTCCATGGTTGCCTGGCACGCTTTACAGCGCACTATGTCTAGGTTCGCCGATCTTTCTAGAGGTCATTCATAATGGAGTTACGGAATGCTCCAAAATCAAAGGAATACAAATAGGGGAAACATGAATGGATTTCAGAACAAGTGGGAGCATTCCACAGTTCAAATGAATCCTAATCGATAAAAATCCAAGCCAAGATTAGAGATATATAACCTATATCAATACGAAAGAATTCCCATTCATAATTTGGAAAAACTCAAATTCATATCATACGAAGACAAAATCATAAATATTTTTAGTTGGACAACTTCAGCTAAGCAAAAGATACAATAGAGTTCACCTAATGCAACCTAACAAACTATTGATAACAAACAGATCCCCAGATTACCACTCCTATATAAACAAAGCATCAGTATTAATCCTTTTGGGTGGTACATCAACGGGTTCAGAACACTCCCCCTCAATGTGCCCCCAACTTCTGCATTTCTAGCACAAGTGCACTACACTCCCATCTTCCTTAACGAACTACGGGTACGCAGCCTTCTTTCCGTACTTCCTTTCAGAACAATTCCTGGCTATATGCCCAGGCCTCCTACAGTGATAGCAAATGGTTGATTGGTCGACTGATGTAGTGAGTGTAGATTTCACTTTCTTCACCTTCTGGTAGCGATTGGGAAAGTGCCCCTCACTACGGCATCTAAACAGAAGATCTTGGACCGAAAACGCTTGCCCTCCTTCTTCTTTCCTTTATTTCTATTCCCGCACATGACTTCATAGTGTCCCTTTTCCTGACATCGATAACAAATGACATGGTCATAAGGACCAGGTCCTTCTCTTTCCCTCCACAGCCTTTCCCAGTTCTCGATTTCTTCCTCCCGTTCCTTACGGGCCAGGGCTCTTCGTGCTCTACGGGCTGCTTTCTGCGCTTCCGATTTTTCCATACTCAAAAAGCTTCCTATCAACAAAGAATCCGGATCAAGCAAGATATAAGTTCAAAATTTAAGAGGATCCTAATCAAAGAAATTACTAACAAGGTGGATACGAAAGGAATGAAGTTTAGAAATTTTTTTACTTTCAAGGCAAGGAAATTTATACCAAATAATCTTTGAAATTCTTTAAAATCATTCGAAAATCATTTTATACTTCGAAAATACGTTCTCTCACAAGGAAATAATTCTGAGATTGATTTCACTTATTCTGGGGTATTTCTACCCTATCTCTAATGAGTTTTTGCTCCATAGGCTAAGGTTTGCCTAAAACCTCGCTTTGATACCAAATGTAACATCCCACTATTTTGGACCATTCAAATCGACAATAAATCCACACATGTCGGACTTGAATACTTCAAAAATAGTGGATTGTCAAGAAAATTGGAGCAAATAAAATCAAATACAGAATCACAGACACAAAATATCAGAATAACTCGCAGTAGAAATAAAATACCATAGTAGTTCATGAAGCTACTATATACATAATCTCAAAACATATACAAAATCTCATAGTCAAAATAGATACAATAGAAATCAGGATACATAAGTAAAAAATACAGAGACAAAACCGAATAGGAAATAACTGGAATAGAAGTCAATGAACCGATAGACAAATAAACTCCAACAAATCTCTAGCTCCCGAAGATGAAATCCAAAGCTGTGATTCTCAGGCTGACCCGAGCGTAAAGTAAAACACAACCACTCGAGTCAGGACATACATACTTATACAATGTAAACCAACTCAAGTGAACTGTAATAGCAATGCACAATAACTTAAAGGATGCTTGGGATCGCCCATCCTTTAAGGACCCGTCAAACCATCAATTAAGCAGAAATAAACGTTATCATAGAAATATCCATATTAAAGTAAACAATGCAAATAACAGTGTAAATGTGACTAGGGTAGCGTAGAGCTACAGTAATCACTCACCTCTAGCCATACTCTCAAATTTAAGGTGTGCATTCAATTAAATCACAAGAAAACAAAATGGCATACAAAGAAGTGTACCCGTGGTTCAAATTTCAAAATGGTTTATAATTTCGAATTAAAATCATTCATTTAAACCATTAAAAGATGAAGTCATTATATCTTCAAATCAAATATTAAATTCCCAAAATTTAACCTTTTCTGAGCTCATTTATTCACTTAAATACTTTAAAACATTGAAATTTCAGCTTCCGCATCACTTAGAAAATGCTACGGTAAGTTATTTTTGAAAACAATTCAATTCAGTAAAGACAGCATTTATAAAGCTGCTGTAATAGTTCAATTACATTCAAAATTCTCGTTTCAACCAACTACAGCACTTAACAAATGCTATTGTAGCTCTGTTGTTAGTTTCAGATTTTAATTTAGTTTCTGCAACTACAGCACTTACCAAGTGCTGCAATAGCCCTTAGTTAAATTTAGCCCTTAGTTCACTTCTGCAATTACAACACTTACAAAGTGTTGTAGATTCTTATTAGTTCAGATTTTAGTTAATTTTCAGAAACAATAGCATTTCTGAAGTGCTACTAAAGACATTTCCAGATTTACAATAGAATTTCAGCAACAAATAAACTTCAATTTAAACCATTTTAATTATATAAAAAACATTTTTTTCCACTTCAAAAATGTACATTTAAATACCCTTTAACTTAAAATTTTATAAAGGAAATTTTTACAATAATTATCAAATTTTTCAATGATTCACTTATTAAATTCTAGTGTACAATTTTCTCATTCTTTGCATTTTTTAACAATTTACCTTAACACTTAAATTTCAATTTCCATTTCATAAATAAAACTTAATTTCCATTTTGCTAATTAACTTAAACTTCCATAAAAATAAAATCACAAATTTCCAAATTAAGTTATGTTTAAAAATCACAAATTTTCCATTCATCTATTTAACATTTTTAATACATAGAAAAATCATTATCACTTTATTAAATTATTTTAAATTCAATTTAAATCAGATTATCATATTTTTATATTTTAAAATACTTAAATTTTTTCTAGAAAGATATATAAAATAACCACGGGTCTGTATAATATTTTCTAGCCTAAGTCAAGTGATATAGATAATATATCATTTCAATCCGTAATTTACAAAGAAAAATCCGGGTTCTATCATTCCAAACCCGTAATCCCAAGTAAATAAAAATAAATAAAAAAAGCACTCGAGCCTATCATTTCAACCCATAATAATTTGCCTATTCTAAAGTCCGTTCGGTTATGTATCATTTCAACCCATAGTGATTCTATTCTACAGGGAACTTGAAGTGTGATTAACAGAAATAAATAAACAGTATAACAGAATATAACAATATCAGATGATGTGACAGGTTTATAACATGGTTTAACATCACATAAGACATATCACAGGCATGTATAACATGATATAACAATCTACACATTCACTTGTTATCAATTCACAATTCTATAAGTATGAATGTCAAGCGTGAATAACTCACCTTTTTAAGCTGGAGTAAATGATTCAAAACACACTAACAATTCCAGAAAGCACAATACAGCGCGACTATAGATTCCAGTGGAGAAAGAGCCAAGATATTAAATCTTGTATACAAAATAAACAAAGTAATATATAAATATATTTCAATACAAAATATATATTGAAACAAATGGCTCGGCCATAACATGTTTGCTCGGCCATAACATGTTTATAGGTGGAAATGGCTCGGGTTTGGCTCACTAACACATGACTAGGCTAGAGAAGGTGAGGAGTTTGGAGTTTCCAAAACAAGGAATGCTAAAGGTCAAAGCAAGAAGGGGTTTGGTTGCAACAAGTCTCGGCCTAGGGTCATGTTTGGCTCGGCCATGGTTCATTTCAGGTCAGGTCAGATGTGAAATGATGGCTAGTGGTCACGGCATGTGCTGGTGGTGGAGCTAGAGGTGGTTGCCGAAGTGAAGTATGAGATGGTGATGGGAAATTATGGGCTCGGCTATGCATAGTTTGGGTTTAGGCAAAGTTTTGAGGTGATGGCTTCATAGGGTGGTCACGGCCATGACTGGACAGAAGGGATGGTGATGTTGCCGTGGATGATGTGGGGAAGGAAGTGGTGGTGGTCTGTGGAGGAGATGGTGGGGTTTAGGCCGAGCAACATGTAGAGGAAATCAAGCAAAACAAAGGAAAAAAGTAAATAGAAAATGAAGAGAAAAAGAAGAGAATGGAAGCCATTAACTTACTTGAATTTTTCAGAAGTGAAATTGGTGTGAGTTGTAAAGTTTTGAGAAGCTTTTCACGTGAAAAGCAAATGAAGTACACAGATACAATAAAGAAAAGAAACGGCCAAAGCAATGAAGAGACTTGGAAATGTAAAGTCATAAGTTTTAAAAGCCTTTGACTCTTTGAATTTCCAATTTCCTTTATTCAAACAAACAAATAAAGAAACAAGTAAATAAATAAAATACAAACAAAATAGAGTGGAACAGAAAATAAATAATTAGTCTTAGGCAAAATAGGAAAATAAATAAAGAAAATTGTATATTTTATTGAAACTAGAATTAAAAATTGTAAATAAACATACAACTAGTAAAGGGAATTCCAACTCAACAAAATTCACATAATTTAATTCAAAACCCAAAAATAAATAAAAGATAGCAAATAATATAGAAAATGAATAATAAGATACAGATAAATTTTTGCGTGTAAAACGCTGAATTTATCAAATTCTAAAAAGTTTAAAATGGAATTCGACGAAACGAAAAACAGAGCGGATATCAGAACCAATTACTGTTTCAAAGAAAAGATTAAAATTTAAAAATTTAACTTTCAAAATTTTCAATAAACAATAAAGGTGTGACAAAATATAATATTTCCAGAAAATCAATATTTAATTGTATTTGGAAAAATAAGAATAAAAAATATGAAACAAAAATCCAAATACATAGGAAAAATTTCAAACTTCAATTTAAAATTTTTGTAAAGTCAAAGTTCCAAAATAAAAATTTATTTAAAATATTTATTAAAATTATGGGTTGTTACAGCGGTAGTAGCTGCTATGCGTTACCACTGGTCCAGGAGTGCAAACGGTAGAATCCTACCCTGGCATTGCCTCGCGTGGCTTGTCACATGCCTTATCGCGCTCATTACAAGTTTGGTTTGTGTCGTACCTATGAAGTTCTCTCTGATAGACCATCGGTTTACGGTGGAGTTTACAGTACTGTATAGAATACGACATTTATATAAAATGTGTTAAGGGGGATATGGGTAATGCCTTAATGCTATTTTAATACTTTACTTTATTGTAGACATATTATAATAGCGTATTGTACTATGTATGTAGATAGTTTAACGGATCCTTAGGAGATGGAAATCCTGAACATCTCTTAAGTTATTGCATGCACGTTAGACACTGGATAAGAGATGTCAAACCCCGTAAATATCTCTAATGCCGTCACACTCATATTTATTTACTATTGATTTAACTTACATAAAATATTTTAGTTCTGACTCGAATGTTTTGTCTTTTCATTATGCTCGGGTCAGTCTAAGCTTTTCAGTGTATTGAAGACCTTATTTCTGGAGGATGAAGAAGAAGAATTAGTACAATTATTATTTATTATATTTATCCCGCTACATCATGTTGTTCTGCTGCATTATTTATTTATTCCTATTGTATTTACTCTGATTTGTATTGTAAAGGTGTAATCAAATGTTATTTGTAAAACAGCTTCATGAACTGTTATTTGATTATTATATTTTGTCATTCCGCTGTGAGATTCTGTGTTTGTTTTATTTCTTTCTCTTATTTTTTTTTCTTATTTACCCCATAACAATCCTCCCTTTTGAATGTTTTGAGTTTGACATGTGTGGTTTATTGTCAATTTAAATCGTCCAAAAAGTTTGGTCGACCCATTTGGTATCAGAGCTTTGGTTTAGTGATAACCTTAGCTTTGTGGGGTCTGACTCATTGGAGATGGGGTAGTAATACCCTAGAATGAGTTTGTCTGAGTGTATATATGAGAGAGCGTACTTGTTACTGTTATAAAAATGTTTTATATTGTGTTAATTTGTACTGTTGAGTATTTATAAATTCTGGTCGGTACATAGGACGCTATGACATCGATAGGGATTTATAAGCACTTAATAGGGCAGATCGACACAATATTGTTTTCGAAATATAGGTACATGAAATAATTTTGCCTAGTGTATATTTTGTATATAAAAGAATAATATTTATAAATGGATATAGTTGTATGTGATATGTTGTTCGTTAGGAAGTGAAATTTTATAAATATTGGTTGCATAATAGAGTTTACAATAAAGTAAATATGAATTGGAAATTCGAGAACTAAAGTTCTGGGGCTTTGAAATTTGTTTTCAAAGGATTTTGGAATATAATATTAGTATTATTTGGAAGTAATATTAGTATTATTTGGAAGTATTTTCAGATATAAATATTTTCACTGTGATTTGAAAGAAAGTTTTAAAAAGAATTTTAAAGGAAATAATTTATGTACTCCCTTCATTTGTCGTTGGAAAATAATTTCGGTGATGAGTGCACGCATCATAGACGTTCATTTTCGAGTTTCATAGTGGGAAGGCCACTGTAGTAGTTTTAATACATATTTGTTTTGACAAACAAATCTTAATTTTAAATTTCTAAATATGATTTGATATATATAAAAGATATGAGTATATATATTATTTTTAAACGATTTGAAGGTGGATCCCGGTATTTAGTTCTTAAGTTTATAAAAATAAGGGATTTTAATCATTATGAAATGAAATATTGACTATATTAATAATTGGAAACTACTAAAATGAGAAAAATAAGAAATTAGAAGCTAACTAATTAATGAAATATATAAGAAATGGAAATTTGTAACTTGTAAATCAAAAGATATGAAAAATAAGAAAATGTAATTATTGAGCATTTGTTAACTAAATGAATAAGATAAACTTGTGTAACATTCAATTACATTCTTAAAACACACACATATAACTTACCAGAAATGTTTAAAAAGTTGTAATGTTAAATAGAAATATGTGATAGAATATTATACAAGTAAAACAAAAATAATGAAAGTGTTCAATAGAATTATTTTTATAAATAAGAATTCTGATGATATAAAAATGTTATGAACTTAAGTTAATAATTTGAAATGATAGTAATTAAATTTAATAGAAAAGTGATATTGTAAGTAAATGATTATGAACTTAAGTTAACATTTGAAGCTATTTATAATCAGATTGGATAGTAAAGGTGAATCCTATATTAAGTAAATGATTATAACTTCAGAAAATGTTGAAATGATTCAGGAATAGATTTAATGTTCAATAATATTATATATGAAAGAAATAAATGTGAAAATGAAATAATCTATTAATGATGAATTAAATTTGTAAAGTGGCTTACATAATATTTTAAGAATTAATTATGGATGACCTAAATAATTGAATGGAAATAACTTATGTAAGTAAACGAATGTAAATTAATGAAAAAATTGCATTGTATGAATGAATGTGTAACAACCCTAGATTTTTGCATATATTTTAATTTTGAATTTATTTTTATTTTAAATTATTTTAAACTTATTTTATTTCAAACATTTCATTTTTATATATAAATGATGATTAGTAAGTGAATTATAGTTTCAAACTAGTATAAATTAGATATTTCAGTGAAAAGTGAAATTCTGGTCAAACTGTTCAATCTTTGACTTTTACACTTCAAATATAAATTATATAAAATCTTAAATTTTATCTTTTATTATGAAAATAGATGTAATAACTTGAACATTGCTTTTTGTTTCATTGAAAACGGAGTTAAATTGTGAAAGTTATGTATATTTCAATATTGAGTGCAATTTGTTTTATTCTGCAATTTTGTTATTTTAAATTGTATAAATTATATTTTCTTTTTCATATTTTATTTTAATATGTGTTAATATGTTATTTTATGTATATTTTTATCTTTTAATAATTTTAAAGTGATAGTATAATTTTTCTAAAGTCTACTTGAATTTATTTCAATTTTTGAAACCTAGTTTCCATTTTCTTTGCTATTTTCTTAATTTAATTATATATAATTAAAATTTATTTATTTATTTTATTCATTCACTTTTATTTGCTGTTTTTACTTTATTTATATTCATTCTACATGTATTTAAATTAAAATAGATTTTTCCAAAGTGTACTGAAGTTATTTCTAATTTTTAAAGCCTAGTTTGCATTTTTAAGCCATTTTCTTAATTTAAATTCTATTTATTCAAAATTTAATTATTTATTTTATATATTTATTTTATTTCTGAGTTGTTATATTTATTTCTCAGTTTTTATATGTATTTATAAATTACAAATATATATAAAAGAAATTTGAAAAGGTTTGTGTCTCTTTAGTTGCTTTTGTCCTTTTGTTTTCCCGTCTCTTCATTTTCTTAACTCTTGCATTCATTTCTTTTGACCGACCTCTTTCTTTCTTTTAGCTGATCATTTTTCACTTCATTTTCGTAAATAAAACATCACATTCACCAAAATAGCCGAACTCCATTGCTTGAGAAAAATTTGGTAAAATCTTCTACTCTTCTCTTGTTTTCTAGTTTTTCTATGTGATTTTGCAACTTGTTCTCTACTTCATGGCTCCACTCCTCCTCAACCAGATCTAGGCTGACCTCCACCTCCTCCTTCTCTGATCAACCACCCCTCTAGTCCATCACCATGACCAGGCCGAACCCACCTTAGCAAGAGACAACACCAAAAATGCACAAAACCATCACCTATTTACATAAACCGAGCCTAGTTTGCTAGCACCACCTTCTACAACCATTAGCCGCCACTTCCACCACCACCACCACCTCTGACCTGACCTCCACCCTCAGACACATCACCCACCACCACCTGGACCCACTGGCCATGCCCCTAGAGCCTATGGCCGAACCGATTTATAGCATAGAAGTGATGAATTTGCCTTGTAGTTGTTGTTTTGTTGCACCTATGTCCATTCACCTTTGAACCAACCTAGGCCAACCCTATTTGGACCCAAACTAGACCTTAGTGCATGCCTTGGCTGAACCAATCCCATCCATAACTGATCCATGTGAAGTTGAGAACAAGTGCAAGTCAATCGTTGTTGATTTGGGCATTGAATTCTTATGTTGTTTGATGTTATTTTCGTGTTGAAACTTATGTATTATATATATTGTTTCTGTATATGTTATCAAGTCAAATTGCTTTGGCTCTCCACTCTCAAGTCATATCCATGTCATCGTGCCTTCATTGTGTTTGTGTTGTGTGCTTTGATAGCGATCTCCAGCTTTAAACAGGTGAGTAATTCTCACCAGACGATGTGTACTTATATAACTAGTAAACTGACACCTTTTGAATCTGTAAAATTATATCATCCTGTTATAACTGTTATATTATGATCATATAATGTTTACCCCTGTTATTACATATGTTATATCATCTATTACTGTTATATGATGTTATTTTTTTTCATTTTATCAGTTTGTCACACTGCAAGTTCCCTGTAGATTAGGTTCACTATGGGTTGAAATGATACATACCCAAACGGACTTTAGAATAGGGAAAAATCGTTATGGGCTGAAATGATAAGCCTGAATGGTTTTTATTTATTTATTATATTACTTGGGATTGCGGGTTTGAAATGATAAAACCCGGTTTTTCTTTGTAAACTGCGGATTGAAATGATACATATCTGTATCACTTGACCTAGGCTAGAAAATTATATACAGACCCGTGGTTTATATATTTTTCTAAAATTTTTAAAATATTTTAAAAATGTAAATATTATGATATTTTGATTTAAACTTTATTAAAATGATTTCTATAAAATATTTGTGATTTTCTACAAACTAAATAAGTGAATTAAGTAAAGGGTGAAGTAGAATTTGAAATATAAGTTAATTTTGGAATTTATGATTTTGTTTATAAATGGAATTTATGCAAAGTAAGAATATATGACAAATTTGATTTAAAAATGAATTTAATGATTTTATTAAGAAATAATGATTTTATAAAGTGTTAATGATTTTGTATAACTTAAAATATGAAATAAATGAATATTTAAGATGAATTTGGAAATATAACTTAAATTGAATTTTTGTGAAATTTGTTTAAAAGTGAAATATTAATTAAGTAAAATAAATGGAAATAAGTTATATTTTGGAAATTTAAACTTAGTTGTTAAGTTAAGAATTTAATTAAAGAAATGAAAATTTAATTGTTATTTAATTTGATTTTTGTATGGAAATTTGACTTTATAAAATCATAGAAATAAAGGTATTTAAATGATTGTTTTTAAATTGTGAAAATATATTATTTTTATAAGTTAAAATGATTTATATTAAAAGTTAATTATGTGTGAAATTGTAAATAAAACTCTGAATTTGATTTGACGGCATTATTGAAATGTAATGTAAAGATATTACAGCATTGGAAAATGCTGTAGTTGTTTTAAATGAACCAAATAGCAAATTTGAACTAAGGATTATTATAGCACTTTGTTAGTGCTATAGTGGTTAAATTTAACTAAGATTTTAATAGAAACTAAGTTAAGATATTACAGCATTTTAAATGATGTCTTTTGTTAATGAATTATTTTAAAACATAACATTTCGTAGCATTTTCTAAGTGCTGCGAAAGTTGAATTTTCTTTGTTTAATAAATTCAGATGAATAAATGATCTTTTAAAAAGATTAAATTTTGGAAATTAAATATTTAATTATTAAATATAATAAATTGACTTTAAATGATTTAAATGGAATAGTTGATTTGGGAAATACAACTATTTTGAAATGTGACTAAATGGTATTTAAATTTAAATTAAATAAATGATATTTTGATATTTTGATATTTTGAAATGAATTTGAAATGATATTAAATCTTGGAATAAATAATTGAAGTTTATATTAGTATGAAAAATATTTGGTTTACTTGTAATTTGAATCTATTTAAAAGATATTGGACTTATGAAATATAGGATAATAAAGCTTTGGAATTTATTTTATAATTTGAATAGTTATTTTGTGGATTAAATCTATATTTGAAATTTATAAGATTTGAAATGGTCTATGGAAATTTAATTGAAATAAATGATTGACTTGAATTGAAACTTTGGAAATTTTAATACTTGATTTGAAAGTACAATAATTACACTTTTAAATGGTTTAAATGAATTATTTTGATTGAAATATAAACTATTTAAAAGGTGACTTGAAATGATAATAAATGAATGATATCTTTAAATTTAAAAAGGTATTTAAAGTTGAATATTTGGATTTGAACTAAAATGATGATTTGAAATGAAGTTTTGGAAAGATAGGATATTTGATATATTGAAATGATTTGAAATGAAGTTTGGAAAGATATGATATTTCAAATATATTGAAATGGTTTGGAATTGACTTAATCTTTATTTTGATAAAGATTTGGATTTGAAATGATATTCTATTTTGAAGTATAAACTGTTTTTAAATTATAACCACTGGTTATAATAACGATTGGTTGTTAAAGAGACCGGGATCGGATATGGACATACTCTCTGTCGATACCGAAAACCACTTTGACAACTGTGTACGCGGTGGAGTTTCCAGAATGAAGTAGGATGGTGGTGACGATCCTAAGGTATATACGTGGACCCAACTCCCGTGAGTTGGCATAAGGTGGCTAAAACAGGAGCGATCTCGGACCAGTGAGGTAGCACCTCTTATCGGACACACTTCTTCGATACCATTCTATTACTTGTGATTGATTTGGTGCGCACCCTTGATTTGGGAGTGTTGTTCGAGGTGGAGCGGTAGTGGCTGCTATGCGTTTCCATCAGTCCGTGTGCGTAATTGGTATATCTACCCTGGCATTGCCTTGTGTGTCGTGTCACCTACCATATCGAGCCCACTACGATTTTGGTTTAAAGATCCGACCGCGTTAAGGTTCACCATCCCCTTAACGCTATTTTCTATATGATTATACTTTACTAATTAGACACTACTGTATATAGCGTATATTACTACATAGTAAATAGTTTAATAGATCCTTAAAGAATGGGCGATCCCAAGCATTCTTTAAGTTACTTGTACCTTATTACAGTTCACTTGAGTTGGTTTACATTATATAAGTATATATTGTCCTGACTCGAGTGTTTGTATTTTTATTTACACTCGGGTCAGCCTGAGTTATTCACAGATTTGGATTTCTGCTCTCTTGGAAATTTGAATCGCTGGAGATTATCTGCTTGTCTTGTCCTATCTATTTCAGTTATGTTGTTCTGTTCAGCTTGTACTTGGTTATCATATTGAGACTTCTGTTGTATTTTATTTCTTCTGTTGTATCTTATTTAACTCTGATATATTTACATAGTAGCTTCATGAAATACTATTTCTTTTACTTCCGCTGCATTATTTTACTCTGTGTCTGTGATCTGTGATTTTATTTATTTACTGTATATTCTGAGATTTGCCAAATTTTTATTTACAACGCGGTATTTTGAGCAATTCAATTCTGACATGTGTGTCTGTCTATGCACTTGGAGGGTGCAGCATGATAGGGGGTTCTCGCATTTGGTTTGGTAGCAAGCGGATGACTCTTACTCCTACATGTCCCTGCGGGGTTGGTGCAGTCGAGAGGCTGGCTGTAAAGGCAGAACACAGGTACTGCTATATGCTACGGTGGGCGTTACCCCACTGACGCGGTCCGTTACAGTTGGTATCAGAGCTTTGGCTTTGAGGCAAAACTTAGCATATGGAGTAGATTTATTTACAGAATCACTTTCATTCGAGTTTGAATCTTTTCCTCTTGATTCGAATTTCCTTTGAATTTTCGGAACGTTCCCTGTGGTTCCAAAATTCATTCTTGTCCCTCACTATTCATCTTCTTTTGATTTTGGAGTATCACATAACTCCACTTCGAATGATTTTTATAGTGAAATTGGCGGTCTCCCCAATATTCTAATTTTCTTGTAAAGGGGAAAACTCCTTTACAATGGCATCGATTCACCGGAGATTTATATATATCCTCGGTTTAGATGCTAATATCTTTTATTACTCCAAACTCTATCTCCTGAGATCGAATGTAGATTTATCCTAGAAAAATATACACATTTGATCTTATTCATTAAGTCACGGTGAACCGGTTAAGGTTGTCCGCGATTTATCTAAGCTTACCCATCTTCATATTTTGTTAATTAATCATCTTGTTTTTGTTTCCAAAATATCTCCAAACATTTTGAATTGTACTTGTAAATCTATGTTAGTTTTATATATTGTGTTGTTTGAGTTGTTGATGTTGATTTGGGCTTCCGATCGATTCGTCTGATCAACGCTATCGATAGGATTTCTAAAACACTTTGACAGAACAAACTGACACAATATTATTTTAAAAAAATTTGGTTAATGAAATAAATTTTTAAATAAGTAAATATTATGGAACTTAATAAATTGATTTAAATTGATTATTTGAAATGATAATACTTGATTTATCATTCTATAAATGAATTTATAAATAGTTGTTTATAAATTTGATTTGGGAACCGAAATGAATTTAAATCAAGAATTTGAGAATTTAATTTCTGATGGTTTCAGACCTTGTTTTTAAAGTTTTAAAAGGATATATTATTTAAAGTATTTTCGAATAGAAATTTGTTTCCAAAGAATTTTAAAGTTTAAAATTTTGTGCTCTTCTCTTTGTCGCTGGAAAATAATTTCGGTGATGACTGCAGCATCATCGACATTCATTTTCGAGTTTTGAAGTGAAGATACCATTCTATAGTCCTGCTACAGCTTTGTTTTGGAAAAATTTAATTGAATTGAATTTCTAAAATATGATTTGGTTTATAATATCAAGGTATATGATTTAAATTTGATTTGACATAATATGTACATATATTTATTTACCTCTAAATGGTTTGAAGGGAATCAGAAATTTAATTCTTACATTTTATCTTAAAGAATAATTAAAATGATTGAATTTGAAAGTTTTATTTGTATAATACAATTGCATTCAATATAACTTACCTTAATTTTTAGAAGTTAACAATGTAATTGGATAATATACAATATAAAAAGTTTTATAAATAAAATTTGAGTGGTTATAATAAATGTTATACACTTAAATTTTAGTTATAAAAGATTAACAGAGGTAAATAGACTAAAAGGTTAATTGAATAACTTACAATACAAAATGATGTTAAAGGAACTAAAAATAAATTAAAACAGTTATAATAAGTGTAAGTATATTTAACATAGATGATAAAAAGATATTGAGAGGGATAAATTTAATTTTAATTAGGAATAAAGAGGAATTAAATTTATTAAGTACATTTTGAGTATAATAATGATTTTTTTTTCAAATTCATGATTTTTGAAATTTGTTAGTTTAAGAAAATTGGATGATAAGATAATGAAATTAGAAATAGTAAGATTTATTTAACTTATGTAATTAATTATCAATTCAAGCTGAAACCATGGAAATTTCAAACCTATTATCTTATTTTGTTTTTCAAACTTATTATCTTATTTTGTTTCAAACTGTCTTTTGGTTGTTCTTATTTTCCTCATCTTGCTACAGACTGGTATAGGCATCTTTTTATAATCTTTCTGTTTAGAAATCTTTCTATAATCTTTAATAATCTTTGCTACTCATTGTGAATCTGAGCACAGCTTTCATCCACAGACCGTCGGTCAAGCGGAAAGAGTGAATCAGATTTTAGAGGATCTTTTCGTGCTTGTGTTCCTGATTCTGGAGGATCTTGGGAAGATCATCTCCACCTTATTAAACTTACTTATAACAATAGTTATCAGGTATAATTTCAATTTTCTTATCATCTTGTCTTAATCTCATTTCAATTTTTCTTTTCTGCGTTTTCCCGTATCTCATCCTTTTCGGGGACGAAAAGTTTTGAGTGGGGGAGAGTGTAACAACCCTATTTTTTTGCATATATTTTAATTTTGACTTTATTTTTATTTTAAATTATTTTAAACTTATTTTATTTCAAACATTTCATTTTTATATATAAATGATGATTAGTAAGTGAATTATAGTTTCAAACTAGTATAAATTAGATATTTCAGTGAAAAGTGAAATTCTGGTCAAACTGTTCAATCTTTGACTTTTAAACTTCAAATATAAATTATATAAAATCTTAAATTTTATCTTTTATTATGAAAATAGATGTAATAACTTGAACACTACTTTTTGTTTCGTTGAAAACGAAGTTAAATTGTGAAAGTTATGTATATTTCAATATTGAGTGCAATTTGTTTTATTCTGCAATTTTGTTATTTTAAATTGTATAAATTATATTTTCTTTTTCATATTTTATTTTAATATGTGTTAATATGTTATTTTATGTATATTTTTATCTTTTAATAATTTTAAAGTGATAGTATAATTTTTCTAAAGTCTACTTGAATTTATTTAAATTTTTGAAACCTAGTTTCCATTTTCTTTGCTATTTTCTTAATTTAATTATATATAATTAAAATTTATTTATTTATTTTATGCATTCACTTTTATTTGCTGTTTTTACTTTATTTATATTCATTCTACATGTATTTAAATTAAAATAGATTTTTCCAAAGTGTACTGAAGTTATTTCTAATTTTTAAAGCCTAGTTTGCATTTTTAAGCCATTTTCTTAATTTAAATTCTATTTATTCAAAATTTAATTATTTATTTTATATATTCATTTTATTTCTGAGTTGTTATATTTATTTCTCAGTTTTTATATGTATTTATAAATTACAAATATATATAAAAGAAATTTGAAAAGGTTTGTGTCTCTTTAGTTGCTTTTGTCCTTTTGTTTTCCCGTCTCTTCATTTTCTTAACTCTTGCATTCATTTCTTTTGGCCGACCTCTTTCTTTCTTTCAGCTGATCATTTTTCACTTCATTTTCGTAAATAAAACATCACATTCACCAAAATAGCCGACCTCCATTGCTTGAGAAAAATTTGGTAAAATCTTCTACTCTTCTCTTGTTTTCTAGTTTTTCTATGTGATTTTGCAACTTGTTCTCTACTTTATGGCTCCACTCCTCCTCAACCAGATCTAGGCTGACCTCCACCTCCTCCTTCTCTGATCAACCACCCCTCTAGTCCATCACCATGACCAGGCCGAACCCACCTTAGCAAGAGACAACACCAAAAATGCACAAAACCATCACCTATTTACATAAACCGAGCCTAGTTTGCTAGCACCACCTTCTACAACCATTAGCCGCCACTTCCACCACCACCACCACCTCTGACCTGACCTCCACCCTCTGCCACATCACCCACCACCACTTGGACCCACTGGCCATGCCCCTAAAGCCTATGGCCGAACCCATTTATAGCATAGAAGTGATGAATTTGCCTTGTAGTTGTTGTTTTGTTGCACCTATGTCCATTCACCTTTGAACCAACCTAAGCCGACCCTATTTGGACCCAAACTAGACCTTAATGCATGTCTTGGCTGAACCAATCCCATCCATAACTGATCCATGTGAAGTTGAGAACAAGTGCAAGTCAATCGTTGTTGATTTGGGCATTGAATTCTTATGCTGTTTGATGTTATTTTCGTGTTGAAACTTATGTATTATATATATTGTTTGTGTATATGTTATCAAGTCAAATTGCTTTGGCTCTCCACTCTCAAGTCATATCCATGTCATCGTGCCTTCATTGTGTTTGTGTTTTGTGCTTTGGTAGCGATCTCCAGCTTTAAACAGGTGAGTAATTCTCACCAGACGATGTGTACTTATATAACTAGTAAACTAACACCTTTTGAATCTGTAAAATTATATCATCCTGTTATAACTGTTATATTATGATCATATAATGTTTACTCCTGTTATTACATATGTTATATCATCTATTACTGTTATATGATGTTATTTTTTTTTCATTTTATCAGTTTGTCACACTGCAAGTTCCCTGTAGATTAGGTTCACTATGGGTTGAAATGATACATACCCGAACGGACTTTAGAATAGGGAAAAATCGTTATGGGCTGAAATGATAAGCCTGAATGGTTTTTATTTATTTATTATATTACTTGAATTGCGGGTTTGAAATGATAAAACCCGGTTTTTCTTTGTAAACTGCGGATTGAAATGATACATATCCGTATCACTTGACCTAGGCTAGAAAATTATATACAGACCCGTGGTTTATATATTTTTCTAAAATTTTAAAAATATTTTAAAAATGTAAATATTATGATATTTTGATTTAAACTTTATTAAAATGATTTCTATAAAATATTTGTCATTTTCTACAAATTAAATAAGTGAATTAAGTAAAGGGTGAAGTAGAATTTGAAATATAAGTTAATTTTGGAATTTATGATTTTGTTTATAAATGGAATTTATGCAAAGTAAGAATATATGAAAATTTTGATTTAAAAATGAATTTAATGATTTTATTAAGAAATAATGATTTTATAAAGTGTTAATGATTTTGTATAACTTAAAATATGAAATAAATGAATATTTAAGCTGAATTTGGAAATATAACTTAAATTGAATTTTTGTGAAATTTGTTTAAAAGTGAAATATTAATTAAGTAAAATAAATGGAAATAAGTTATATTTTGGAAATTTAAACTTAGTTGTTAAGTTAAGAATTTAATTAAAGAAATGAAAATTTAATTGTTATTTAATTTGATTTTTGTATGGAAATTTGACTTTATAAAATCATAGAAATAAAGGAATTTAAATGATTGTTTTTAAATTGTGAAAATATATGATTTTTATAAGTTAAAATGATTTATATTAAAAGTTAATTATGTGTGAAATTGTAAATAAAACTCTGAATTTGATTTGACGACATTTTTGAAATGTAATG
This sequence comes from Allium fistulosum, assembly GCA_030737815.1. Taxonomy (NCBI): domain Eukaryota; kingdom Viridiplantae; phylum Streptophyta; class Magnoliopsida; order Asparagales; family Amaryllidaceae; genus Allium; species Allium fistulosum. The sequence continues at coordinate 337,178,784 of CM060904.1, read as the reverse complement.
TAAAGATATTACAGCATTGGAAAATGCTGTAGTTGTTTTAAATGAACCAAATAGCAAATTTGAACTAAGGATTATTATAGCACTTTGTTAGTGCTATAGTGGTTAAATTTAACTAAGATTTTAATAGAAACTAAGTTAAGATATTACAGCATTTTAAATGCTGTCTTTTGTTAATGAATTATTTTAAAACATAACATTTCGTAGCATTTTCTAAGTGTTGCGAAAGTTGAATTTTCTTTGTTTAATAAATTTAGATGAATAAATGATCTTTTAAAAAGATTAAATTTTGGAAATTAAATATTTAATTATTAAATATAATAAATTGACTTTAAATGATTTAAATGGAATAGTTGATTTGGGAAATACAACTATTTTGAAATGTGACTAAATGGTATTTAAATTTAAATTAAATAAATGATATTTTGATATTTTGAAATGAATTTGAAATGATATTAAATCTTGGAATAAATAATTGAAGTTTATATTAGTATGAAAAATATTTGGTTTACTGGTAATTTGAATCTATTTAAAAGATATTGGACTTATGAAATATAGGATAATAAAGCTTTGGAATTTATTTTATAATTTAAATAGTTATTTTGTGGATTAAATCTATATTTGAAATTTATAAGATTTGAAATGGTCTATGGAAATTTAATTGAAATAAATGATTGACTTGAATTGAAACTTTGGAAATTTTAATACTTGACTTGAAAGTACAATAATTACACTTTTAAATGGTTTAAATGAATTATTTTGATTGAAATATAAAATATTTAAAAGGTGACTTGAAATGATAATAAATGAATGATATCTTTAAATTTAAAAAGGTATTTAAAGTTGAATATTTGGATTTGAACTAAAATGATGATTTGAAATGAAGTTTTGGAAAGATAGGATATTTGATATATTGAAATGATTTGAAATGAAGTTTGGAAAGATATGATATTTTAAATATATTGAAATGGTTTGGAATTGATTTAATCTTTATTTTGATAAAGATTTGGATTTGAAATGATATTCTATTTTGAAGTATAAACTGTTTTCAAATTATAACCACTGGTTATAATAACGATTGGTTGTTAAAGAGACCGGGATCGGATATGGACATACTCTCTGTCGATACCGAAAACCACTTTGACAACTGTGTACACGGTGGAGTTTCCAGAATGAAGTAGGATGGTGGCGACGATCCTAAGGTATATACGTGGACCCAACTCCCGTGAGTTGGCATAAGGTGGCTAAAATAGGAGCGATCTCGGACCAGTGAGGTAGCACCTCTTATCGGACACACTTCTTCGATACCATTCTATTACTTGTGATTGATTTGGTGCGCACCCTTGATTTGGGAGTGTTGTTCGAGGTGGAGCGGTAGTGGCTGCTATGCATTTCCATCAGTCCGTGTGCGTAATTGGTATATCTACCCTGGCATTGCCTTGTGTGCCGTGTCACCTACCATATCGAGCCCACTACGATTTTGGTTTAAAGATCCGACCGCGTTAAGGTTCACCATCCCCTTAACGCTATTTTCTATATGATTATACTTTACTAATTAGACACTACTGTATATAGCGTATATTACTACCTAGTAAATAGTTTAACGGATCCTTAAAGAATGGGCGATCCCAAGCATTCTTTAAGTTACTTGTACCTTATTACAGTTCACTTGAGTTGGTTTACATTATATAAGTATATATTGTCCTTACTCGAGTGTTTGTATTTTTATTTACGCTCGGATCAGCCTGAGTTATTCACAGATTTGGATTTCTGCTCTCTTGGAAATTTGAATCGCTGGAGATTATCTGCTTGTCTTGTCCTATCTATTTCAGTTCTGTTGTTCTGTTCAGCTTGTACTTGGTTATCATATTGAGACTTCTGTTGTATTTTATTTCTTCTATTGTATCTTATTTAACTATGATATATTTACATAGTAGCTTCATGAACTACTATTTCTTTTACTTCCGCTGCATTATTTTACTCTGTGTCTGTGATCTGTGATTTTATTTATTTACTGTATATTCTGAGATTTGCCAAATTTTTATTTACAACGCGGTATTTTGAGCAATTCAATTCCGGCATGAGTGTCTACTTATACACTTATAATGGATGCGAATGGTTGAAAATATTGGGTCGTTACAGAATGGGAAATGAATTTTGTAAGTAATAACGTTAAATTAATAAGATAATCATTGTATGAATGAAGAAGAAAAAATGAACAGTAAATGATATGAAAGGAAATTAATAAGAATGAACTTAAATAATACTTGAAATTCTTAGTTGTTTTGGCTTACGGGATGTTTCTGAAAGGATATTCTAACTATAGAAGGATTAACAAATAGTCTATTAAGTCATTATCTAAGGCTGTTGAGTGCAGAGTACACTTGATAGTTTGTTTGTCACCCTTGTATAATTAAAAGTTTCTAAACCTGAACAAACCATTAGTATTGGTTGCTATGGATGTATAATTGATTCTTTTGTTACATGTAATGGTTGTACTATTTGTTTGCCTATGTTTGTGTGATTTGCAATTGTTATTAATTTGAAACAACCAAATATTTCTCTTGTACATAATTCTCACTATTTTGGATTGTATAAGTAAATACAGGTTTATGGAAGCAATAACTACTGCTTTTGGTTTCATAAATTAAGCGATGTTTGCCCGACAAATAGGTATGTTTTCGGATTACAGTTTTATAGCGATATAATATTCTTTTCCCATTGGTTGGGTTATTTTCGTAATGTGATATATATATATTGTTATTATCGATATTTTTATTTCCCCCGGACCTCTCCGTACAAAGGAGACTCTACCAAAATTTTCCGTGAATTTTAGACTTAGAATTTTTTTGTAAAAGTGAAATATTTTCAAACTTGTATTAAACTTGGATACGAAGATTTAATTTTATAAATTAATATATTTTATTTAAATACTTAATTATGTAAGTTAAAGTGCTTATGAATTTATTATTTGAATACAATATATTAGTTTCTTAATTCCTTCTCATTCCTTTTCGAGGATGAAAAGTTTTGAGTGGAGGAGAGTCTAACGACCCGCATTTTTTTCGATAATTAAATTATTAAATTTAATAAGATTTTAGAATATAATATTATGAAAATTGAAATTTATGATTTGTTAATGAGAAAATAATAAGAATATGATCTTAATAATGTTGTTTGAAAGTAACTGATAACTATTTTAAAAGTAATTTCAATCAATTATAAAGTTAAATTTGGTTATAAATTGTAAATAAGAAAATAAACCAAATGTTGTATTTAACTGTGAAATTGTATGTAATTAATTGAAATTAGTTAATATAGAATAATTAATCAGTATGTGAATTATTTGCTTGGTTTTTAAACAATAAACTTGAAAATGTGTTTGAATTATTAATGTATAATAATTGCTTCAATTATCATTTCACTATTTAATCCATTGAAATTTAATTGGAAATCAAGTGCAATTAATCTAATTAAATATTGTAGTTAATATGAATTAAGATGAAGACTGAAGAATAATGAATGTAATAAAAGGGTAAACTAATATTAAGTTTATCCATGAAGTGATGATTGATTGAATAATAAGATTGAAATCAAAATAAATTAATTTATAGGATTTTAAATTATAATTTATGAATTTATTGCTATTGAAATTGGACACCATAATTAGTGCAATATTTAACATTGGTTTTGACTTGGAAAATTACTTTAAAAGATTATAAATTAATAGGTAATCAAAAATGATAAAAGTCGTTAGTTATAAAAATTTGAATTTAAAAGTGATTTAATCAATTTAATAATAATTTATTTAATTAACATGAAAATAGCCATTTTGGCCACTATCTCGGATTTCGACAAAACAAGTTTCATCGGATCTGTAACAGTGAATTATTGTAAGATTTCGAGTTTCGTAACGATCGGACTTGTCATTTGGTTGTGCGGGCGCGAAACACGTAGAAAACAATTTAATGAATTTAATTTAAAATAAGCTGATTTTAAAAGCTAACTTCTGTATACAATGGAATTTGGGTTTGAAACTTGTTCCATTGAGTTTAAAAATATTGAAAACATCTATTTCGATATATTGGATGACCTACTTTCGTTTAGGAAACGGAACAGGTTTTTCGGGTCGTTATTGTCGTTTCGAACCAATTCGATATGTTCATTCTTTCTTATTGGGCCTTGTCTATATAAATAGATTTTGTTTCTAACCCTAGCAGCCTCTATTTTCTTATTTCTATATGTATATGTCTATTTAGTCTATCTGCTTCTTCCTCCTTCTCAATGGCTGCAAAATCCAAACCCTAAATTCAATTTAAAATTCAAACTCTCTAAACTATGTCAAATTTTATATCGTCGGAAAGCTCTCGACGAGCGTAATCCCGATCTGCTATTCGTTTTCGCAATCGAGTTTTCATTTGTCCAGAAATGATCAAATCATCCTCGGCCATCGATTTGGTGGTTGATCAATGACGATGGATTATCGATTCAGGGGTATTATCGCGTGGAGATGGACAAGGGGAGTGCATCAGAGTGGTTCATTGGGCGAGGTGATGGTTAGATCGTCTCAGAAAATTCGATTAGGGTTTTAAATCAACAAGCGGCGGCTGCTTTTTGGGGTCGATGGTGATCGGAAGGGGTTCAGCCGAGGTCAGCGTTCCATGTGGGGGGTGACGCGCGTGGCAGCGCTTGGCCGTAGGCGGTTGGAGTTGATCATAGTACTGGCGGTTGATGATCTTCACATGTGCGTTCGTGCCTAGGGTTTTGTTGAAGAGAGTAACGAAGGTCTGATGTGTTTATTATTTATTTATTTATTCTACAACATAAATCGTCTAACTTCCAATCTTAATATCTTTTGCGTACGAACTCGGATTCACACGGTGTTTTCTCCGCTGCGATCGTATCGAAATTCCGGACATTATGAAACTGTTTTGGTCGAATTCTGAGACTGTTGAAATTTGAGCCTTTATTTGGATATCAAATCGATTTGAAATCAAAAGGTGAGTGTTTTAACCCACTCACAACTACTAAATTGTCTTATGTTAGTTAAATTGAATTTATAATGTGATTAGAAGTTGATTGATTGCTGTTTGATATATTTAAATGGTCATTTCGGTTAAATCTGACTTTTGTTGAATATAATCGCCATTTAATTTAATATGGAATTTTAAATTGCCCGTTTATACCCGTTAATGATAACAAGTCAAATTGTTGTTATTTATTGGTTGGTTTGAATGATGATTGTGATGGATGCTTAATTGTTGATATTGGATGACTTGATGTTATATTTATACATTGTTATCACACTGCAAGTTCCCTCAGTTTATTGTTAGGAAAAATCACTATGGGTTGAAATGATACACACCCGAACGATGTGATAGATTAGAAAAAAATTGTTATGGGTTGAAATGATAGACTCGAGTGATTTTATGGATTTTGAATTTTAATTCGGGATTGCGGGTTGAAATGATATATACCCGTAAATTTAAAATTATTGCGGGTTGAAATGAATTGTTTAAAAGAATTTAAATTGAAATTTCAGAGTTGAATCTTGAAAAGTAAATGAAATTTATCGAAATTGAGTTAATGAAAATATTTGAATATTTAAACTTTGAAATCTATTTAATTTGGAGTAGCTTAAATTAATAGTTCAAACATAGATTTGAAATCGATATAGATTTAAATGGTTTTACTGAGAATCTGAATTGGAAGATTAAAATTGAGTTTTGTTGATTTGAAAGCTGGATATGGTTCGGATCTGTTGAAATGGAAGAAATAGTTTAATTTGATATTAATTTCAATTTATTATTTTAATATAAACCATTTAAAAATATATTATTTAAATTCAGATTTATTTAGATTTTCAAACAATTTTATATTAAGCTATTAAGCTATATTAAACCTATTTTAATCTATTTAAACTATTTTAAACCTATTTTAATCTATTTAAACTATTTTAAACCTATTTTAATCTAATTTAAGCTATTTAACTATTTTAATCAATTTTAATCTATTTAAACTATTCTAATCTATTTTAATCTATTTTAAACTATTTAATCTATTTTAATCTATTTTAAAACTATTTTAATCTATTTTAAACTATTTAAACCATTTAAACTATTTTAAAGTATTTTAAACTAGTTAAAACTATTTTAAATCTATTTAAACTATTTACGACTATCTAAACTATTTTCTAAATCTCAAACTGTGCAAGGCTGAATTGTTTATATTTAAATCCTGGATTTAAAAGCAAATATGGTTAAAGGATGTTATAACCTAGGTTGGAATTTGAAATGGTATTTTATAGTGAAATGACATATTTTGAGTAAATATGATGACTTTGAAAATGAGCGTTTAACCTAATTTGAAATATGATTTCGAAAGTTAATATGATTTCGAAAGTGATATGGTTTGAATTGAATATGATATTTTGATATCAATATGAAATGGTTTTGGAAATGTAAAAGAACCATCCGGTGTGCAATAAGCATTTGGTTGTTAAAGAGACCGGGATCGGATATTGTCATACTCTCTACGAATACCGAAAACCACTTTAACAACCGTGTACGTGGTGGAGACTCCAGAATGAAGTAGGATGGTTTGGCGAACGATTCCGTATGAGGTATTATCGTATCCCTGACCCTCTCGAGTTCGCTTGATTTGGCTAAAATAGGAGCTATACCGGGCCAAGTGAGGTCGCTCCTTCTATCGGACACATTTCTTCGATACCATATTTTGAATTTGTGATTGATTTGGTGGCCACCCCTTGATTTGATTATGGGAGTGTGTTCCAAGGTAGGCGGTAGTAGCTGTTGTGTGTTACCACCAGTCCGGGAGTGCAAACGGTAGAATCCTACCCTGGCATTGCCTCGCGTTCCTTGTCACATGCCTTATCGCATTAATTACGAGTTTGGTTTGTTTCGTACCTATGGAGTGCTCCTTGATAGCCCACCAGTTTACGGTGGAGTTTACAGTACTATATAGACTACGACATTTATATAAAATGTGTTAAGGGGGATATGGGTAATGCCTTAACGCTATTTTAATACTTTACTTTACTGTAGACATATTATAATATCGTATTGTACTATGTATGTAGATAGTTTTACGGATCTTTAGGAGATGGAAATCCCGATCATCTCTTAAGTTATTGCATGCACGTTAGACACTGGATAAGAGATGTCAAACCCCATAAACATCTCTGAAGCCGTCACACTCATATTTATTTACTGTTGATTTAACTTACATAAGATCTTTTAGTTCCGACTCGAATGTTTTGTCTTTTCATTACGCTCGGGTCAGTTTGAGCTTTTCAGTATATTGAAGACCTTATTTCTGGAGGATGGAGACGAAGATTTAGTACTACTATTATTTATTATATTTATCCCACTGCATCATGTTGTTCCGCTGCATTATTTATTTATTCCTGTTGTATGTACTCTGATTTGTATTGTAAAGGTGAAATCAAATGTTATTTGTAAAACGGCTACATGAACTATTATTTCATTATTATATTTTGTCATTCCGCTGTGAGATTCTGTGTTTGTTTTATTTCTTTCTCTTTTTTTTTTCTTATTTACCCTATAACAATCCTCCATTTTGAATGGTTTGAGTTTGACGTGTTTGGTTTATTGTCAATTTAAACCATCCAAAAAGGTGGGTCGTTACATTAATACCTAGTCCTTATTAATGACGTATTAAGTGGCATGGGTACAGTTTCTCACATTGCTAAGATAGTAATAACGATAGTACCATTGAGCAACATGCCTTGGAAAATAGGTAGACTCTAGTCATTTAATACCTTAATAAAGGCAGACCCCATCATTTAATACCTATTTCCAAGGCATGTTGCTCAATGGTACTATCGTTATTACTATCTTAGCAATGTGAGAAACTGTACCCATGCCACTTAATACGTCATTAATAAGGAATAGGTAGACCCCTGACCATATAACACCTATTTATATAATAGGTCTTTGTCATTTAATACCTAACCCTAAGGCGGACTCGTCATTAGTACTGTCAAGCTGACATTGCTTGGAAATCTCATTAGGCTACTTTATACTTCTTTTATAGGAAAGAGGTGAACCCTTCAGTCGCTTAGTACCCCAAACCTGAAGTGAACCCTTCCCTAGATATCCACCATCACTCTTAATTATAAATATGGAATCTCATTAGGTTACTTCATTTGGTAGGGAGGCGGGCCCTACAGCCACTTAATACCTCAACATTGAAGTAAACCCTTTTAGAGACATCCTTATTTATTTGGAATCTCACTAGGTTACTTAATACTTCCATTTAGGAGAGAGGCGGACACTACAGCTACTTAATACCTCAAACCAGAAGCAAATCCCTATAAAGATATCCCTCACCGCTACCAGTTCCAAATTTGGACCATTTAATACTTTCTAATTAAGAAAGCAGGCCCAATCTCTCACGTCATCATGGGTCCAAGGATTAGTGATATCTCACATCAGTAATAAGTGCACCCGATTGCTCTAGCCTAAAACTGAATGGTAGCCTTCCATCGAGTGACTCTACCGATCTTGCATCACTAACCTACTAAGTTCAGTTAACAATCCTAGGTCTTTATTTATATTATCTTAGGTAGACATTGAACTTACCTTACTAATCCCCTTTTTATTTAAGGCAATAAGATTTACCTTAAATACTTATTTACCAATAAATCCCCGTTTAATGCTCATAAATGTCAATTTTCCGTAAAATCTTAATGGAAATTTCTAAAGAAATTTATGTATGATTACTAAATTTCAAATTAGTAACCTTTTTAACTATTCCATATTTATTAGTTCAACTTCTTTATTTATCAATCCCATTAATCCACTTACCATATCAAATTATTGCAACTCCTATATTTATTACCATTTATTTCCCATTTATTGGAGTTACAACCCTTTTTAAATTCTTTTCCAATTAATTAGTTATCCTAACGTGAATATTACATGTAAGCGTCGTTATTAGCTTTTTATTTAATTATTCTAGGCGCAGTAAATTACTTACAAATATGTACCTTTATCGAATATTCAATTTTTGGAATCATATCTAAAAGGTTATCCGCTATAATTTCCATAAATTAGTCCAAAAAAAGATTTAACTTTAAAATATAAAGGATTAAATCGTTTGAAATTACAAGGAATAATCATTTCTTTTTCTACTGAAATAGACAATGTAAACTACAATAAATTCATACTTTACACGTCTCTTTCTCTTTTTATTTGCATCTATCCCTTGCTAGATGACACGTTGTGTTTTTCCAAAAAGGAAAAGAAATAAACTAGTTTATAAATATTAAATGAATCTAAATTCTAACAGTTCCAAACATATAGATGTTTACACTCCAACAAGATTACAGTAATAATCCAAATTCATAACATTATTATACAACCTATTTCAGATTTGGAATAAATTTCATTCAATTAAATATTCTAAATTCATACTTTTGGGACTGATTTCCAGATCAGGTTGTAAACAATTTTAAATCAGTTCATTAACAAGAATATGTAGGCGATATTTATTATATTCAGACTATATCAGACTATACTCAGTTTATTGCCTACAACTCATATACAATTATCTAGTTAGGCATAATAATCAAATTAATAACAATTGGATAAGTTTCATATTATAGCAATCTATAAAATCTCACATTCACCATTTAAAAGCGATCCAAATCTCTAGATCTGGAATAGAACCTTTGATTCATCTCCAAATTCGTTTTAATCTAAGATATATGTATAAAATGGTACATACATACATTAGAATTGCAGATCTGAGAAGCGATTTGGGATAGGGAGAGAATATATATATATATATATATATAAATTACCTCAAATACGTGTATGGTTGATTCTCTTCTCTTCTCCTTTTTATTAGATGAGAAGGGAGGGCTGGACCTGAATTTATAGGCACTAGAATCAACCAGAACCGTTAGATCGAAATATATTAAATCTAGGCCGTACATGGCCTAGGTTTATTAGAGCCGCCACACATGAAGCAGTCGACCGCCCCATTCCTAGGGGTTGACCATCCCTGGTCGACCACTCCAATATGCAAGTTTGAACTGTAGGCCCCAGCTAATAAATCTAAAATGTTAATTTTTTATTTATCTGTTTTCGTTCCGAATTCATTTTTCGTTCGTAACTTCTTCGTTTGGGCTCCGATCGCAAAACTTCAAATATGAAAGCTGCTTAAAATTTCGCCACAAACGCAGTGGTGCAAGTTCTGTAGTCAAATTCCATCACTTGTATGAATTCCATTTTCAGAGCCTAATTAACTAACTAACTAATTAAATAACTAATGCCAAATTACGGGGTGTTACATTCTTCCCTCTTAAAAAGAATTTCATCCCTGAAAGTTCACCAATGACCAAGTCATGGTTTTGGCTCCTAATTATCCTAAACAACACAACCAATGAGTGTACAACAAATTTTGCAATTAACGTGCACAAGGCATAGTATATTACTCTATTACCTCACAGAAAATAGGTATGTAGAATAATTCTAAATTAGATCCTCCTATATGAATGCATTTCTTTTGAAAACACTTTCGGAAACATGATGCAAACAACCTACATATATACTGGCAGTTCTATATGTATGTAGCTATTTAAGAAGTCTTTTCAACCGAAACCCCATACTCCTATGAATAAACGTATGAAGCAACAATTTTTCATCCACTTCCTACCATCCAATAATCTAACGCATCAAAAAATCGCTTCCTAAATTTTACTCCTATGCCGAAAAAAGGAATTTACGCGGAAAATTTAACATTCTTCCACTCTATAATCTTCCTATTTATGTAGTAAAGTGGAAATTTCCTCGTTGACCCGGATTTACTCCAAATTTTCCACATAGAAAATGTATAAGAAGGCTTATTTTCAAGCTCTAAAACAGAATTAAGTCTAAAAGTAGACTCACGCGCGTCGTCAGCAAGGTATGGAAATAGAAATTCCAAGGCTAAAATGGCTTTTCCCTTGTTATCGCTTGCATTTATCGCATTGTCAATCCTAATGCAACGTTACATTCGCAAATTCTAACCCTATTTGCCTCCCCTACGTCTAACATGTGGCCTTCAAAATCTAGGATTTCACAAAAAATCTTTATCACTTTTCAAATTCGTACGTCATTTTAAAAATTAAATCCTAAAATATTTAGATGCACATTTTCCCTTGAGATCAAATTTTTGGACAAAAACTCTAAAAGTAATTTAAGAGCCAAAAAAATAAAACACAAACCATTTTTTTTTCAAAAGTGAAGTTTTCAAATTATGGAAATTTTTCAAAATATTTTTCTTCTCAAAAATTTTGATAAATCAAGTCACACTTTAGCATAGTCGGAAGTTGGTTATGCGCTAAATGCATAAACCAAATTCCAAAATTGTACAATTAACCTTTACCCAAAAACTTGACATTTTATTTAAAAATGCCATCACATCTATTATTCAAAAAAAATTAGCTTTTAAGGAACATAAACAATGACCTGTGATATCAAAACAACTTTATCATATCCTTTGCTAAAATTTCCAACTATTCTAAACTTCCAGTCTTATATTGCATTTACAATTAGTCAAGTGTCTTTATGAGATTCTTATATTTATACTACTTCTCTATTATGCATATATAGGAGCGATTTGCATGTTTAGAAACAATAACACAGTAAATAAATAGAAATTCATAATATCCTATGTGCCTTTACAAGAGACAACTAACAATTTTACAACCCAAACAAACCTAAAAGAAAAGAACAAATTCTAGAAGGGAAAAGATAATAATAGCACGAATCCTACTAATTCCTATAGACTACGAGATGCCTTGCTCCACGGTTGAAGCTTGATTCATTACTGTGATCTTTGAATGGTCGTAGCACGGTGGCTATATACCCAATCTCGTGCCGTTGGCGCTGCCGGTGTTGCTGACGGCTTCAGAATTTCCATCTTCCTAAGGAAGGATCTAATGATGACAAAAGGAATGTTCTACTAAACTCCCTCTCCTTAGAGGTTCGCCCGTATTATCTAAACACGATAGTGGATAGGTGAAAATATGGAAAGTGAATATGTGGAATGCTAATAATAAATCGAATCAAAAGGGTGAAGGTCCAATTGACAGCGATGCAACAATAAAAGCATATGTGGTTTTCCGCACCATGAGATAAATCTAGTAACTTCCTATCTTAGGTATGACATTGCGCCGAAGGATGCATGTAATCAGATGGGCAGTCGGACATAGATTATCCATCTTCCAAATACTGACATCTTGGGAAAAGATCTGCTGCAAAATCTTTGAGTCGATCACTTCAAAATCATCCAAGTCCGCGTCTTTCGCGGAGGCCTCCAATATCTCTGCGAGATCATCATTAATCAGCATAATCAAGACCCATTCACCTCCGCACGAATTAAACTATTGCTTCAATCGAAAAGGCGAATGTAGCACATATAACATTCCCGCTGAAAGTCTCGAAACAGAGGATCGGTGCAAATCCTACCGCGATGACCTCTTGAGGTTTGAGACCATAATGGTATTAAGAAAAACTAGCAGTGTGGAAATGTGTCTTGGGCTAAGAAGTGGTCGGAGGAAGGAAATAGGGTTTAGGTTTGGAGTGATGGTAGGGTGAGATCAATGAGCAAAACTAGCACAAGGAGGAAATGAGGCTGCTACTCCTAGGAGAGGGAGAAAACGACATTGCCTAAAAGAGGATGGAAGAGAGAGGCTGATACTTGGATGAAGAGGAGGATGAAGATTGGGTTCGGCTTATTAAGGAAGGAGGAATGAAAGAAGGAAACTAGGGAAATTCGAACGTGACTTTTATAGTCCCGTTGCAGGTTTAAGATGTGCCAAAACTCATTAATTGGCAGACCATTCTAGGTTTATCGTTAGGTGGTCAACCGCTGGGCAGACTTTGGGCATTAATTGAACCTAGACCCATTTTGGGTCGGATTAAATAATAATAATCACACCGTCTCCATCGATTCGACATGATCCGAAAAATTCCTGTCCTCATCACAGCAGTGTCAAAGCCCACTGCCTAGTCCTGAACCATGCTTCAGTAACTCACAGTAGTCCCAACAAAACTGCTGTGACTAATAACAATACCAAAAATCCAAAAATATTCCAGCTGCTATTTCCTACCTACTTCGCACAAAAATATTTCTTCAAATAGCTGGTGGGTACAACAACACTTCAAACTACATACCCCAATAAAATTGAATGTCGTTCCTATTTTGTTTGTACTTTAAAGAGAGAAGATTTAAAAACCTCGATTTTGTAAACTAAAAAATCACTAAGCTAACTATATGCTCCATTATACTTGTTTCCAAATAATAGAAACTATTTTTTACCAAAACTTCCCTTAAAAATCAAACTTATATATGAAAATATTTCAGGGTTTCCAAAAACCTTTTTAAAACACAAATTTCCCAAATTGGAAAACTATTTCCTTGCCAAAATCAAAATTAAGGCCTTACTAATATATACATACACACCCACACACCCACACCCACACCCACACACACACACACACACACATATATGTTTAAGGGTTTTAAATATTAATCTCTTATAAACTAAAATTCTTTTAACACGACCTACTTAGAGGTATACTTGTTTCTTTGAGAATTAAAATTTCAAAACTTTCCCAAAACAAAATTTCTAAAATAAATCCTTGGAAAAAGAAATCCTTTGAAAACCCTTTTTCTTAAATTTAAGGCATTTCCAAAATATACTTTCTAAAATTCTCTCACAGGTTTTTGACTAAGGAATTGACATTAATTATTCATATAAAAATCCAGTTTGCCATCAAAGAGGTGATCAATGAATGCACCCTAGCAAAAACTTGCTTTTGGACAATGACGACATACAGACTCTAATTTTCTACCCATCTAGAATTAATATGTGTCTCCGACTAGAGCTCAAAATCCAAATTCGTAAGGTAGCTAGAATCTCAACCATCAAGTTGAACACTTCCAGTCTTTGGGATTTTGCAATATGTCGTACTCATGCTCTTCATCAAAAGCGCTTTACGCATCGCCAGCACTCTATGGGGTACTTCGGAGTCGAGCTAAAAATCTTAACTCTAAGATATTTCCAACCCTTAGTTGCTTTGCCCATTCCCTCGGTATGGAACTGCAACTACTTCTATAATTGGATCTCTTAGAATCTAGCGTAGAAATATAATATTACTAGACAGAAAGTATGAATATGTTCTCTCAATTTATCCTAACTCCTCTGATCTACTAACCTAGGCTCTGATACCAAATGTAACAACCCCTACCTTAATGGGCCTAAATTTTGACGGAAATTGAAATTCAAGTCCATCAAAGCACGGATCACTGGATTTGGTGCCTACAAATAAGTATAAGCATTATCCGAGATTGATAGAAATTTAAACTCATAGCAGAAACAATAATAGGATAAGAATACTAACTATGATTATTACCTTGGAATTAGTGGTATTCCTTAGATAATAGATTGTCACATCAGCATGGAGCATGAGAGAAAAAGAAGACTTCTCCAACAAAAAAGCATATCTTGCTCCAGTGACATGTTCCTCTAAATCTATCTTGTAGGTTGTAATGAAGAGGGGATCAGAATAATGTTCTGGTGACTGGAACCTATAAACTGTCCATAACATAAATTTATACCGATTGGTTTCCATTTAATAGTTATGTCCATTAAGGTTAGAAATTCTAATCTAACCTTGTATTGCACACATGATTACTTACTTACCCCTTCCCAAGGTACAAAATACTAATGAAGCCTTATCAACCACCCAATACATACAAACCAATTTGTCACTTTATACTATAATACTTTCTAAATATGAAGCGAGCTTTTATAATACTTTTAAAAAGAGAAATAGGCAGACTCTGCCATTTAAGACCTTAATCAAGGTATACCTTATCATTTAAGGCCTATTCCCGAGATGGTTTCCTAACAATGTTGTCAACGGTCAGTGGGTCCTAACCACAAAGACTTCTAACCACTATTTAAGGCTTTCGACATTTAATGTCCAACCATTACCACATCTATCGTCGATAAAATCGTAGCCATGTAATAAACAATACCCAAGCCACTTAATACCTTTTATTGGAAAATAGACAGACTTTGGTCATTTAATACCTTAACTAAGGCATACCCCATCATTTAATACATATTTCCAAGGCGTGCTCCTCAATGGTACTATCGTTATTACGGCCTTAGCAATATGAGAGACTGTACCCAAGCCACTTAATACCTCATTAATAAGGACTAGGCAGACCCCTGACCATTTAACACCTATTTATAGGTAGGCCTTTGTCATTTAATAAGTAACCCCAAGGCAATTCCGAAGCCGTCAGCAACACCAGCAGCGCCTCTTAGATGGCAATTTCTAATATGGATACCATATAATACAGCGGAAAATAAAACACTATGATAGGTGAACCTCCAACTCCTCTTCAAGGTCTCCATAACACCAAAGACAACCTTGGAAAATACTCGGTCTGACCTGAGCATTATAGTAAAATAACACCAAGATCAGTCTGGAAATACCAGCATGAGATAACTCAAATAATAGGGAACGTATAAAAGTTATGTGAGACCACACCGCTAATGTGGAATGGGTTTTTACCTCACATGAATAACATCCATATAGGCAAGAGTAGAGATAAACATCAGGAAACAAATTGTAACGTCTCGCTATTTTGGACCATTCAAATCGACAATAAAACCACACATGTCTGACTTGAATAACTCAAAATACCGCGTTGTAAATAAAATTTTGGCAAACTCATAATATACAGTAAATAAATAATCACAAATCATAGATCACAGACATAGAGTAATATAATGCAGCGGAAACAAATAAATAGTAGTTCATGAAGCTACTATATAAATACATCAGAGGTAAGTGAGATACAATAGGAATACCAAGATACAACAGGAGTAACAGTATGAAATCAGGTACAACTCAGAATACAACTGGAATCAACTGGATAACAAAATGAATAGATATCTGGTTCTTCAAAGCGAAACTCCAACTCCAAAGGTGAGTCTCTAATGCTGTATCACTCAGTCTGACCCGAGCATAAAGCAAAACACAAAACACTCGAGTCAGGACATACATACTTATACAATGTAAACCAACTCAAGTGAACTGTAATAAAGGTACAAGTAACTCAAAGAATGCTTGGGATCGCCCATTCTATAAGGATCCGTTAAACTATCTACTATGTAGTAATATTCGCTATTATAATAATGTCTAATATAAAATAAACATACTTTTTAATAACGTCAATGGGTTACCCATATAGCCCTTAACACGTAATAGTCCCAGTAGTCTATCTAGTATTAGCATACTCCCAAAAATGGGGGCTACCCTCGATACTCCACAGGCTACGGGAGAAATCACAACTCGTAGTAAAGCTCGATATGGTAGGTGACACGGCACACAAGGCAATGCCAGGGTAGATATACCAATTATGCATCCGGACTAGTGGTGATGCATAGCAGCCACTACCGCCCACCTCGAACGTCACTCCCAAATCAAGTGGTGCACCCAATCAATCACAAAGTAATAGAATGGTATCGAAGAAGTGTGTCCGATCAGAGGTGCTACCTCATTGGCCCATCGATCGCTCATGTTTTAGCCACCTTATGCCAACTCACGGGAGTTGGGTCCACGCATATACCTTTAGGATCGTCGCCACCATCCTACTTCATTCTGGAAACTCCACCGCGTACACAGTTGTTAAAGTGGTTTTCGGTATCGACAGAGAGTATGTCCATATCCGATCCCGGTCTCTTTAACAACCAATCGTTATTATTACCCATGGATATTTATTTTCAAAACAGTATATACTTTCAAAACCAAAATATCATATCTATTTCAAACCATATCATTTATTTTAAAATAGTATATACTTTCAAAACCAAATTATCATATCCACTTCCAAAATTAAACAATTTAATTATAACACTATGAAACCATAATAATTTAAAACCCATAGCACTCTAAAATGTAACTTTTATAACCATAACAATTTCAAACATTACATTTTAGAAATAATGACATTTCGAAAACATAATCTTAGGTCATCATAGGATTTTGGAAAAGCGATACTTAAGAAATCATAGCAAGTTGGAAATGTAACCTTAAGGGATCGTAGCTTTTTTGAAATGTAATATTTAAGAAATCATAGCATTCTGGAATGTAATAGTTTCCACTTTACCATTTTATATAATCCAAATTTTTATATACTTACAATTTTTACCATAGTTGTTTTATCACTTCTATTTTATTAAACTAATTAATTTATTTGGATATTAAATAAACCATGCTTTTAAGTTAAATAAACTTAATTACTGTAATTTCCCATTTAAAGTTGAAATTCCTTATGTTAAGTTAAAGTATATTATTAACTTGCATTTCATTATTACAGTAAGGAACATTTATTGTTTTAATCAATATTACATTAACTAAAATTACATGTCAAATGTTCATTTTTAACTTACATTTTATTTTCACAATAAAGAGCATTTATTGTCTTAATCAATATCACATTAATTAAAATTACATGTCAAATGTTCATTTTTAACATACATTTTATTTCACAATAAAGAGCATTTATTGTCTTAATCAATATCACATTAATTAAAATTACATGTCAAATGTTCATTTTTAACATACATTTTATTTTCACAATAAAGAGCATTTATTGTCTTAATCAATATCCCATTAATTAAAATTTCATGTCAAATGTTCATTTTTAACATACATTTTATTTTCACAATAAAGAGCATTTATTGTCTTAATCAATATCCCATTAATTAAAATTTCATGTCAAATGTTCATTTTTAACTTACATTTTATTTTCACAATAAAGAGCATTTATTGTCTTAATCAATATCACATTAATTAAAATTACATGTCAAATGTTCATTTTTAACATACATTTTATTTTCACAATAAAGAGCATTTATTGTCTTAATCAATATCACATTAATTAAAATTACATGTCAAATGTTCATTTTTAACATAAATTTTATTTTCACAATAAAGAGCATTTATTTTCTTATTCAATCTCCCATTAATTAAAATTACATGTCAAATGTATATTTTTAACTTACATTTTATTTTCACGATAAAGAGCATTTATTGCCTTATTCAATCTCCTATTAATTAAAATTACATATCAAATGGACATTTTTAACTTACATTTTCTTTTCACAATAAAGAGCATTTATTGTCTTAATCAATATCACATTAATTAAAATTACATGTCAAATGTTCATTTTTAACATACATTTTATTTTCACAATAAAGAGCATTTATTTAAACCAAATCACAAATTTCCAAATTAAGTTATATTTCAAATCACAAATTTTTCCATTCATTTATTTAACATTTTTCATACATAGAAAAATCATTAACACTTTATTAAATCATTTTAAATTCAATTTAAAATCAAAATATCATATTTCTCATTTAAAAAAAAATACTTAAAAACTTCAAATATATATATATATATATATATAATAACCACGGGTCTGTATAATATTTTCTAACCTAGGTCAAGTGATGCGGATAATATATCATTTCAATCCGTAATTTACAAAGAAAATCCGGGTTCTATCATTTCAAACCTGCAATCCTAAGTAATTAAAATAAATAAAAATCGCTCAGGCTTATCATTTCAGCCCATAACGATCTTTCCCTATTCTAAAGTCTGTTCGGGTATGTATCATTGGAACCCATAGTGATTCTATTCTACAGGGAACTTGCAATGTGAGAATAGAATATAAAATAAACAATAAAATAAGATAAAATATAACGGATGATGTGACAAGTTAATAACAGGGTTTAACATAATATAATTTACATCACAGGCAAGTATAACATGATATAACAGTCTCTACACATTCACTTGTTGTCACTTCACAAATTATATAAGTATAAATGTCATGAGTGAATACTCACCTTTTTACGCTGAAGTTTGCAAAACAAACACACAAACAAAAATCCGGAAAGCATGACTAGATTTGGATGGAGAGAGAGCCAAGATGTTAATCTTGTATTCACAAAATAAACAAAGGCAAATATAAATATAAATACAATACAAAAGGATATATTGAAACAAATTAAAATAGAAATAGACAATTGACTCCACAAAGCTTTTAAACCATTTTTGCTTGATCTTCACTCAACTTTGCTCGACCACACATGTTGTTTGGCTCAGCCACAACATGATTTCAGGTGGTAAAGGTCTGGTTTGGGTTCACAAAGGCATGGTTAAGCAAGAATGTGAAGGGGTAGGAGTTACAAATGGAAGAATACAAAGGGACAAGGCTAACAAATGGGTTTGGATGCATCCAGGCTCGACCAAAGGGGTCTATGGACTAGGTCAAAGGCTGCTACATATCTGGACAGAGGGGAAAGTGATGTCTAAAGGTGGAGCACTTGCTGGTGGTGGTGGCTATGGTGGTGGCCGAAGTCACAAATGAAGGTGGAAGTTGAACTAGGCTTGGCTATGACATAGTTTTGGTGTTTATGCATTGTTTTTGTGGAGTTTTGGGTCAAGGGGAGGTTATGGCCTGAATTGGACAGAGGTGATGGAGGGTTAGGTCGTGGATGATGTGGGAAAGAGGTGGTGTGGTGGTCGGAGGTGATGGTGGAGCCTAAGGCCGAGCAAAGCTTAGAGGAAATCAAGGCAAAAACATGGAAAAACAATAGGAAAAAGAAGAAGAAAAGTGAAGGAGAAGAGGCCATTACCTATCTTTTTTTCAGATCTGAAGTGCCTTGCAAAAATGAAGATGGGAAGATATTTTTCACATGATATAGGAGGCTAGGAATCAAGGAAATAAACGGCAGCAAATATTGAGGAGTTATGGTATGAAATCAATGGATGGAAAGCTAAAGGGGTAATAAATCAAAACGTAACATATGCCTCCACTTAAAAATAGATAACGTATCCTAATTGATGTGTTACCTATATATTAAAGAAAGGTGTATACAAAAAGCTTTCACAAACCAATAAATACAATAATGTTAAATAAATACCTTTTAAAGATATGCCTTTAAAATCAAAAACGTATATATACATTTGAAACTTAGACTTAAAATTTTAAACAAAATGCAATTAACTTTGGAAAATTATAACAGCCCTTCTAAACAAAGTAAATAAAATAAATGCTGAACAAAATAAAGTGGAAATAAAAATAAAATAAGGTTTTAAGAAAATAGAAAAATAAATAAAGAATTACTTTAATTAATTGAAACTAGAAATTAAAAATTGTAAACAAAATACAGCTGACGTTAGAAAATTTCAATTACACTTTTTAAAATGTTTTAAAACTAAAATATATATACATAACATCATGATACACATGTAAACATAAATTAGAACATGACATGACAACAAAAAATTATTTATATAAAATTAAAATAACAATTATGTTAAATACAACAAATTACATCCAATAGTGTAAAAGGCATAAGTTTCACAATATTAATCAGCTTTCAACGAAACGAAAAGCAGTGTAGTTGAAATTTTATTTACTTTCATAGTAAAAGATAAAATTCAAAAATTCAAACTTTTAAAATTTTAAATTAAAAGTCAAAGTTTGAACATATTGAACAAAATTCACAGTTCTGGAAAATACTCTATTTATTCATGTTTGGGATTATAATTCACATACAAATCATAATTAATATTTAAAATAACAAAATTTTCCATTTAATAAATAAAATAAAGTTTTTAAATCAGGAAATTCAATTTAAAATAATTACAAAATACAGGGTTGTTACACTAATCTAAATAAGAATGGGCATAATTAGCATTAAAAACCAAACTTGAAAGGATGAAAATAATCCAAGCAAAATCCAATTCGGATAGAATGGATAAAACAAGATAATAGTCTAAACTTGAGAGAACGAAAAAATAGGGTAACAGTTCAAACTTGATAGAATGGACAAAACCAATGCTTAAATACCGTGAAGAGTGGTTGACTCGACCCATTGCAATTTGAAATTAAAACAGATTCAAAGGTTCGAATTATATAAGGAAGAGAAAATTTTCAACAAATGACTAGGAAGGTGCACCCGCCTTGAAGTATACCTCTAGTAATATACTTCTGAGAAGCTCATACACTCCGCGACACTTCTCGAGACCCTCCAAACCAGACCCCACCAAACCTTACCGAGAATCCAAATATTTTCACATATAGTGCATAATCGAATCCAATCTAGATGAGATGTGAAAATACCCTAATGGGAGCAACACCACATATCCTGGCCCTCTTTCCCGCTTTGGATTTAGTCATTTCCGGCAAAGGATAACAAAGCTCAAAGAGCGGCAAATTGTTTTTAAGGTGACGATACACCATGAAGAAAGCTGGATCCGATAATTAATAAATCAACTATCGGGATAACTAAAATGATCATATATGTAAATTAAATATCATATATTTACCACTACTCGTTGATTCCAAACAAATGCTATCTCTCGGTTAAAGATAAAGCCATAAAGTTGAGATAGGGTTACCTCTAGGCATCGCCTTGACGACATTTTTAACCTTTTAGATGAAAACGAGTCCAATCCTCAACATTTGGCGTTAAAGTATGACTAGTTCCTTTCCATATAAGCGATATCATTTATGGAATTATTTTTCCATACCCGAACCGAACTTTCACTTTTTAAACTGAATTTGTTCTTGATTTTCATATTATAATATTGGTAATACATTTTTAGAAATACTCTTTTTAAATGTTCTTTTGTAAGACAAAATTTATAATACTGGATGTATTAAAACAAAGGTCAAAAATAAATATCGTTAAAACATTGTTTACTATAAACCCAACCAATTTACACTTAGCTTTATTTATAAATAATTCCTTTTAAAGGATTTTCTCATTCAAAACAATCATTCATAAATTTAAAACAATATTTATTATCTCAAAAGAAAATAAAAAAATTTAAATACCTTTATAAATTTTAAAACAATATTAGTTATCCCGAAAGATAGTAATCACATTTATAATCTCTTTCGAATAACAAATCCGTAATTTTTAATAAAATAGTTAATTGTTTCCGAACACTTTTATATCATCGGCAAATTAACTTTAAAATCTTTATTAAATCAGTTTGTTAACCACTTTCATTATATTAGTCAATTTACGTTAATCACTTTTACTAAATCAATTAATTAACTTTAAATTTCATTAATTAAAAAGATTGATTATATTCAAATAATCATTAATTAGAGTGAACGTAAATCTCAAACATCATTAATTAAAATGATTAAATAAATTTTAAATGCCGTTAATTAAAACAATTAATTAAGTTCAAATGATCATAAATTAATTGGATTAATTAAATTCAAGCCTCACTAGTTAAAATGATAAATTAAAACATCATTTGTTAAAATGATTAACTAACTACAAACCATCATCAACTAAAATGATTAACTAAGTTTCAAAAGTCATTAGTTAAAACAGTTAATTAAATTTAAAACAATTATTAAATAAAATGATTAGTTGAAGTTTAAAATGATTAATTAAAATGAATTAATTAAATTCAAATCTCATTAATCAAATAGATTAATAAATTTCAAACATCATTAATTAAAATGACTAATTACATTCAAATATCAGAAATTAGGATGATTAATTGAAATCAAATATCATTAATTGAAATGATTAATTACTCTTAACTATCATCAATTAATGATATTTGATTTCAAATATCATTAATTAAAATGATTAATTAGACTCCATTATCAATAATTAAAATAATTGATTAAACTCAAATAATCATTAGTTAAAATGATTAATTAAATTTAATCTCATTTAAATCAAAGATAAACCAATTTTAAACATCATTAATTAAATTGGTTAATTAATTTCAAAATCATTAGTTAAAATGATTAATTACTTTAAATTATCATTAATCAAAATGATTAATGAATTTTAAAATTCTGTTTAGTGAAAGCACAAGCTCAAGTGCAAAGAAACATACGACGAGGTTTTGGGGATGAATGTCAATAAACGGCGGTATAGCGAAAATTGCTATACGACGTTTAAACAATTTGAATGGAATATCAAGATTTATTTCAATTAAACATCAATATAACAACATAAGGATGTAAATAAATAATTATTGGCGAGAAATCCCTCTGGATCTCTCTCTAAATTTTCCCTACAAGACAATGGTTAAGGACATTATATATAATCGTATGGGTTAATAACAATCAAGTTAATATGTCATCCATTTTCCAAATGGAAATTCAACCAAACAATGAATCAAATAATTTAACTAACTTCCAAGAAATCAATAATAGCTTATAGCATCATATATATGATATAGTAAAACTGAGTGTAAGTTAAACTCACATTAATTCCAATTTTCGTCGAAGCGTTCTGATTTGGACTAAAACTGAACGGCCGTTCGATTTTAGCATAAATTCCAACAAGCTCCAAATCCAACCAATCCAATTCCATTGCGTAGCCATCATCGCTACGAGTCCAGCGCAAAAAACGACATTCGAATCCGACCTCGTACGTAAAAGTTATTCGATTTATAAATTTTCGGATTTAGATAATATAAATAAACTCTAATTACATAATCAAACTTAATTACCCCCAAATCAAATGCTAATTCATCTTCTTCACTTCCTTACATCAAACGTGCATAGCGAACCCATACAATCGTGCATGAATATCTAATGACACAGAGAAATACATGATGAAATTCAAATCCATCTTTGCCAACGAACTGCTCACTACGAACTCGACTCGCCCATACTCAAAAACCCAAGCCTGTCGTCCCCAATCAAAGCACGAACGAGCCTCTCCCTTTCGACCTCCATCAGGTTGCAATCCCCCATAAGCCACCGTACAACCCTAAACTTCGACCGTGGCATCCTCTTCCATCGACAAACCCAAATACACTCTCTGATTCAACAACCGTCAGCCAAAACTATAGGAATCCCAAACCCTAGTTCGACTGAATCTAAAACAACGTCGGCCAGTGGTGAACGCACGCAAAATGAAGGGTATAGAGTTGAAGACAATCATCGTACGAGCTCAACGAGTCAAATATCACAATTTTTAGTTGCCTTATTTTATTTGATTAGGATTTTTAAAGATTGATTCAAAGGGAGAAGATTTTATTTTTGGTTTACAGGCCACATTGTATAAAGAGAAGGGGTATGGTTGGGTACGTGGGGGGTATGGGCAAAGTAGCTGTGGGTATGGCCTAAATTATTGTGAATATATATATATATATATGTATATATATATTCAAATATATCCAGCTCGACGCACTCAAAAATATCAAATCCCAAACGAGGCGTGCCACCTAGTGTGCTATATGTTATACCCCTATTCCGAACACAATGGAACTAGTCTTGGGACATATTAATTAAATCACAAAATTTTATGTAAAATTTCGATAGCGTCTCCTTTGCGCGGCTCGATCGGAACAACTAGAAATATCCTCTACTGCCCTAAACCAACCAAAGAAAACAAAAGCCAAGTGACTTCCCATAATTGGGACATAAAGTCATCAACCAATTGAAATTTCTAGATTTATTACGTACCTTTTTGCGTTTGATTTATATTTTGGAAAGTATAATATCTCTATGCAAATGCAGGTGTGCAAGAAGTCTAGTGGAAATCTCTTACTTCCCTGCACTTATATAATCTAAAAGAGAATCAGGTTGACAAAAGCAATGTGATGTACCTTTACATGCAAAAATTAGCATGGTATAAATCTACATGCAACTCTAATATAAAATAAAGCTACATGCAACCAACATACATATCACAATCATAGGTAATAAAACACAGAGAATATTTTGTAACAAATGCTTGTGCATCCAATATTTCCAAAATATAAATTTTGAACCAAATGCCCAGGTTTTTAAATTCAAATATTTATTTTCAAATTTCTCAGACGGGAATTGAATTAGAGATCAAAAATCAAAATTACAAGGAGGGGATTCCTCCTAATAAAGTATGGTGAAACTCTAGAATCAAAATAACATGGAGCATTTAGTGGTGTTCCGGTTCCTTCAAAAACATGAACTAGAGTGAATAAATATTATTTCTTTCCCAAAATCTTCAAAATCTCTTTCTCTCTTTTTCTAAA
Source organism: Allium fistulosum (assembly GCA_030737815.1). Taxonomy (NCBI): domain Eukaryota; kingdom Viridiplantae; phylum Streptophyta; class Magnoliopsida; order Asparagales; family Amaryllidaceae; genus Allium; species Allium fistulosum. The sequence continues at coordinate 337,153,647 of CM060904.1, read as the reverse complement.
TTACCGGGATTTAGGTTCTAATAACAACAATTCAAAAACCTTGGTTTATAATTTTAACTTTATAAACTATGGTATATAAGATCACACAGTTAGTTAATCAAATTCAATTAAATCAAATCAAATTCTACATAGGAATAAACCAACACTATTAGTCAATCAATCAAATTCCATAAGGGAAAACTTATCACTTAACATTGTTCAAAATGTCAAATGTTAACAAAAAAATCTTAAATATTTATTTATTTATTTTTATTTTTATTTTTGATTTAAAACTTTCTCTATTGTCCAAAAATATAAATAATTCACTAAACATACCATTATGCTCAACAACTTTTGGTTATTGCTTAGAAGATTATCCAAATTCATTCAGACAAAATTGAAAGTTATACTCTAAAATTATTGGTTTCTTAACTATACGAATTTTTTTGAATCACTTAAATTTGCATTTAGTATTTTATTAAATACTAAAATTATTTATGAATTACTTCATAAATTTTCACCAAAGTTTATAAATATTTTATAAAATCGTTTCTTTACATAATTTCAAATAATAACTTATTCCACTTTATTTACTTGTATAATACTCTTCTATATCCTCAGAGTACATACAAATTTTATTTTACTTTTCACAATTTAGGTGATCTAATAAAAAATTTGGGTCTTTTATAACTGAGCCAACTTCTTTAATTTAGAGAGTTAAATGAATGATATTTATGAGTTGACCAAATCAACAAATAGTTTACACTACTTAGATGTTTTAAACAATTATATGGTTTTAATAAAACAATGTTTATCAAAATATTCTTATTCAATTTAACCCAATTTACCCGTTTCTAATTTATCCCTTTTTACCTAAGGGTAAAATCTCACCAAAACAATCTCTTATCAAAAATACTTTTTATTTTAAAACCAATTCCCTTTAAGGAAACTTAAAAATTAAATACTCGATTTCTTCATTTCAAAAACTCATCATTGAAATCGTACTACATATATTTCATATATATAATAACTTCAAACGACTTATTTATTAAAACTTACTTTGGGTTCATTCAGATTCGAACTCATTTCGATCGCCCAATGATAAAGAGAATAATCTACTAAGTACTCCACAACGTTCACCTAAGCGAACATCTGATCGTCACTCAGAAGATTATTCAGATTACCACAAACAAATTGAGACGATTTCCTACGAACTATCCCAAAGAAATTGCATTCTATTTAAAATTGTACTTCCCAAAATATTTTTACTTTCAATTACCTCTCAAAATACTACTATTTCATTTCTCGAAATTCCTTTGAAATTATTTCCAAAAATAAAGGGATTTAAATTCAAAAATTCTTTTTAAAAAACATTTTATAAACTAAATTTATATAAAGTTTCTTTTATATAAAATCATCTTATATTATAATACCTCTTCTTTATTATAATAGAATTTTCTCAGATAAATTCTAAATGTTTTATCCTACCATTTAGATTATATTAAACAACTTTTTATTAAAGTTTAATCCTTAACTCACCATTATTAAAAGGTGAATTTTTTAACTTAACAAATTCTCCGAATACCTTATAATTAAATTGTGAAAATTAATTCACTAAGGGTTCGTTTATAAATTCAAACAACAAATGCTTATCAATAAGCTAAACACAATTAATCCATAATCAAAAATCAACAAATGGCAATCAGTGCTCCTAATTTAATCGAGCATGACTGATCAAACAGCAGTGATAATAAATAAATATTATCACATTTCAACAAACACACTCCATAACTATATAAATTTTAGAAAATTATTCCTTTTCATGTATAAAATATAATCCTAGGCAATATATTTAATTTTCCAAATTTTCAAAAATTCAATATCATGTCTATTAGCCTTGTTCAAGTGTTTAGAAATCTTTATCGATATCGTGGCATCCCAAGTCTCGACCAGAATTCAAAAAAACTCAATATATCGATTAACATAATACATTTTTATAACATAACAAATACGCTCTCGTATAAGTATAATACTCTCAAACTCATTCTAGGGTGTCGCTTACCCTATCTCTAATGAGCCAGACTCTACCAAAGCCAAGGTTCTCGCTTAACCTTGCGATCGATACCAGATTGTAATAACCCGCCTTTTCGACCATCAAAAGTCGACACGAATACTACCACTATGTTGAAATATCGAGCATCTAATCAACAAAAAAGCATATTTTTAGGGTAAATAAAAAGAAAAGAACAGAGAATAGAGAAAATCAAAATTTCATAGAGTAATCGACAACATATAATATAACAAGGACTGTAAAAAACTATCACTCCAAAAATACAGAGTATATTAGAGTTAAAAAAAACCTTATCAGTTGGACAGTTATAAAATTCTGCCCTTATAATTACTGATGTGGATACTATATAATACAGTGGAAAATAAAACACTACGATAGGTGAACCTCCAGCTCCTCTTCAAGATCTCCATAACATCAAATATAACCTAGGAAAATACTCGGTCTGACCCGAGCATTACAATAAAATAACACCCGGATCAGTCTAGAAATATCAGCATGAGATAACTCAAATAATGAGGAACATATAAAAGTTCTGTGAGACCACACCGCTAACGCAGAATGAGATTTTACCTCACAAGAATAACATCTATACAGGCAAGAGTAAAGATAAACATCAGGAAACAAATACAAATAAGAATGGGCATGAATAGTGTTAAAAACCAAAAATGAAAGAATGAAAATAATCCGAGCAAAATCCAATTTGGAAAGAATGGATAAAACAAGATAACAGTCCAAACTTGATAGAATAGACAAAATAGGGTAATAGTCCAAACTTGATCGAATGGACAAAACCAATGCTTAAACACCGTAAAGAGGGGTTGACTCTTCCCGTTGCAATTTGAAAGAAAAACAGATTCAAAGGTTTGAATCAAATAAGGAAAATAAAATTTCCAACAAATGACTAGGAAGGTGCACCTTCCTTGAAGTATACCTCTAGTAATATACTTCTGAGAAGCTCATATACTTCCTGACACTTCTCGAGACCCGCCAAGCCGGATCTCGCCAAACCTTACCGAGAATCCAAATTTTTTCACATCTAAGTGCACAACCGAATCAATCTATATGAAATGTGAAAATACCCTAATGGGAGCAACCCCACATAGCTTGGCCCCATTTTCGCTTTGGATTTAGTCATTTCCGGCAAAGGATAACAAAGCTCAAAGAGTAGCAAATCATTTTTAAGGTGATCATACACCATGAAGAAAGCTAGATCCGATAATTAATAAATCAACTATCAGGGATAATTAAAATGATCGTATATGGAAATTAAATATCGTATATTTACCACTACTCATTGATTTGAAACCAGTGTTATCTCTCGGTTGAAGATGAAGCCAGGCAAGTTGAGTTAGAGTTGCCCCTAGGCATTTCCTTGATTACATTTTTAACCTTCGCGATAAAAATGAGTCCAAGCCTCAACATTTAACGTTAAAAGTATGAATAGATCGTTTCCATATAAGCGATATTGTTTACGGAATTATTTTTCCATACCCGAACCGAACTTTCACTTTTAAAATGAACTTGTGCTTGATTTCCATATTATAGTATTAGTAAAACACTTTTAAAAATACTCTTTTAAAATTTTCTTTTATAAGACAATATTTATAATACTAAGTGTATTAAAACATAGGTCAAAAAATGTCGTTAAAACATTGTTTACTACAAATCCAAACAATTTACACTTAGCTTTATTTATAAATAATTCCTTTTAAAGAATTTTCTCATTTATAACCATCATTTGTAAGTTTAAAACAATATTTATTACATCAAAATAAAATAAAACAATTTAAATACCTTTATAAATTTTAAAACAATATTAATTATCCTGAAAGATAATTAATCACATTTATAATCTCTTTCAAATAAACAAACACGTTATTTTTAATAAAATAGTTAATTGTTTCCAAACACTTATATATCATCAATAAATTAACTTTAAAATCTTTATTAATCAGGTTATTAACTACTTTTATTATATTAGATAATTTATGTTAATCACTTTAATTAAATCAATTAATTAACTTTAAATATAATTAATTAAAAAGATTTATTAAATTCAAAGAATCGTTAATTAGAGTAAATGATAAATCTCAAACATTATTAATTAAAACGATTAAATAAATTTTAAATGCCATTAATTAAAACAATTAATTAAGTTCAAATAATCAAAAATTAATTGGATTAATTAAATTCAAGCCTCACTAGTTAAAATGATAAATTAAAACATCATTTGTTAAAATGATTATTAACTACAAACTATCATCAATTAAAACGATTAACTAAATTTCAAAAGTCATTAGTTAAAATAATTAAATAAATTTAGAACAATCATTAATCAAAATGATTAATTGAAGTTTACAATCATTAATTAAAATGATTTAATTAAATTCAAATCTCATTAATCAAATAAATTAATGAATTTCAAACATCATTAATTAAAATGATTGATTACATTCAAATATCAGAAAGTAGGATGATTAATTAAAATCAAATATCATTGATTAAAATGATTAATTACTTTTAACTATCATTTATTAAAATGATTATTAATTTCAAATATCATACTTAAAATGATTAATTAGACTCCATTATAAATAATTAAAATAATTGATTAAACTCAAATAATCATTAGTTAAAATGATTAATTAAATCCAATCTCATTTAAATCAAAGATACCCCAATTTTAAACATCATTAATTAAATTGGTTAATTAATTTCAAAATCATTAGTTAAAATTATTAATTGCTTTAAGTTACCATTAATAAAATGATTAATGAAAATTCTGTTTAGTGAAAATAAAAGCTCAAGTTCAATAAAAAAAATACGGCGAGGTTTTTGGGATGAAAGTCAATAAACGACGGTATATCAAAAATCGCTATAACGACATTTAAACAATTTAAATGGAATATCGAGATTTATTTCAATTAAACATCAATATAATAGCATAAGGATGTAAATAAATAATTGTTGAAGAGAAACCCCTCAGGGTCTCTCTCCAAATTTTTCCTATTAAATAATGGTTAAGGATATTATATATAAACATATGGGTTCGTAGCAATCAAGTTAATATGTAATCCATTTTTCAAATGAAAATTCAACCAAATAATCAATCGAACAGTTTACCTAACATTCAAGCAATCACTAATAGTTTATAGCATCATAGATATGATATAGTAAAATTGAATGTGAGTTAAACTCGCATTAATTCCAATTTCCGCCGAAGCATTCCAATTTGGACTAAAACCAAACGGTCGTTCGATTTTAGCATAAATTCGAACAAGCTCTAAATCTAACTAAACTAATTCCATTACATAGCCATCGTCTCTACGAGTCCAACGCAAAAAACAGCGTTCAAATCCGACCTCGTACACAAAAGTTATTCGATTTATAAGTTTTCGGATTTAAATAATATAATTAAACTCTAATTACATAATCAAGCTTAATTACCCCCAAATTAAATGCCAATCCATCTTTTTCCCTTCCTCACATCAAACGTGCACAACGAAGCCATAAAAGTGTGCACAAATATCCAATGATAAGAAAAATACTCGATGAAATTCAAATCCGTCTTCGCCAACTCGCTGCTCTCGACGAACTCAACTCGCGTGTACTCAAAAATCCAAGCTTGTCATCCTCAATCAAAACGCGATCGAGCCTCTTCCACTCGACCTCCATCAGGTCGCGATCCCCCATAGGCCACCGTAAAATCCTAAACTTCAACCGTAGCATCCTCTTCAATCGACAAACCTAAATACACACTCTGATTCAACAATAGTCGACCAAAACTCTAGGAATCCCCAACCCTAGTTCGACTGCCTCAAAAATAACTTCGGCCAGTGGTGAACGCATGAAAAAAGAAGGGTATAAAGTTAATGACAATCATCGTACGAGTTCAATGAATCAAAGATCGCAATTTTTAGTTGCCAATTTTATTTGATTATTGTTTTTAAAGATTGATTCAATGGTCGAAGCTTTTGTTTTTGGTTTACAGGCCACATTATATAAAGAGAAGGGGTATGGTTTTGAGTACGTGGGGGGTATGTGCAAAGTAGTTGTGGGCATGGCCAAAATTATGGTGAATATATATAGACACACACACGCGCGCGCGCACACACAGATATATATATATTCAAATATATCCAGCTCGACGCACTCAAAAATCTCGAATCCCAAACGAGGCGTACCGCCTGGCGTTCTATATGTTATACCCCTATTCCAAATACAATGGAACTAGTCTTAAGACTTAATTCGATCATGTACAAAATTGTGCAGTTAATGCCTCGCTATTACCCCGCTATAAACCTGCTATATCTCATAGCGGATTCTACTGCTATGATTTTTCCATATAGCCCCAAATATAGCCTTTCCGCTTTAAGCCCCGCTATTTCCACTATATCTCGTTATTCCCGCTATATTCCGCTATTTCCGCTATATCTTATTTAAAAGAAATGAATTGAAAAATGACATTTATACATTATAAAATTTATGAAATTAATTTATTTACTTGAATTTTTAATATATTTTCAAAAATGAAAATACTCTAATATTCTATTAAATTCAATTATGTTATATAACAGTTTTACGTTTATTTACAGTATATTCCCACATGTTTTTATTTAAAATTATTTATGTATTAATTATAATTCAATTTAATGTTAATTTTTCATTTAATTACCATTTATATACTTGTAAAAACATTAAGTATGATTTTTATATGTTATTTTAGAGTCATCTACTATATCCCGCTATATCCTCGCTGTATCCCCGCTATGTCTTTTTGCACCTTCGCCGCATTGAATCTACCGAGCGCTTTAACTGCACATGTACAAAAGATAGCTTTTTAAATAAAATTACTTTATAAATTAATCGCTATGAGTTTCGAGTTTGCACGACTAAATGGTATGTCTGAGCATTACAAAACTTGATGGCATACAATAATTTATTTTTACGGACCCAATGAAACTGGTTTCGTCGAAATCCGAGAAAGTGCCCCGGAATGATATTTTCACAAATTTGAATATCATTTTATATTTTTGATTCAATTATCGATATTTATCCGATCTATTTATATTTGTAAATAAATTTACAAATTGGATTCATCAATATTTATTAATTAAAAGGAGTTAAATAAAATAATTATATCCATTTAATTGACATTCAATTCACAATCCAAATATTTAAACATTCCTTATATTTGAATTATAAGTTATTAAATTCAAAACTCCAATTATTTAAATATTTAAAATTAACTAAACATTAAAATTAAATGAACAAAATTCTGGGATGTTACAAGCGAACCCTACAGCCACTTAATACCTCAAACCAGAAGCGAACCCTTATGGAGATATCCCTCATCGCTCCGAATTCCAAATTTGAACCACTTAGTACTTTCCAATTAAGAAAGCATGCCCAATCTTTCACGTTGTCATGGGTCCATGGATAAGTGATATCTCACATCAGTAATAAGTGCACCCGATTGTTAGTAGCCTCAAAGTGAAGGGCAGTCTTCCGTCGAGTGGCTCTACTGACCTCGCATCACTAACCTGCTAAGTCCAATTAACAATCCTAAGTCTTTACTTATATTATCTTAGGTAAAAATTGGACTTAGCTTACGAATCTCCTTTTTATTTAAGGCAATAAGATTTACCTCAAATACCTATTTACCCATAAATACCCATTTAATGCTCATAAATGTCAATTTTCCATAAAATCCTAACAGACATTTCCTAAGACATTTATGTATGATTACTAATTTCAAATTAGTAACCTTTTTAACTATTCCATAGTTATTAATGCAACTTCTTTATTCATCTGTCCCATTAATCCACTTACCCTATCAAATTATTGCAACTTCAATATTTATTACCGTTTATTTCCCGTTTATTGGAGTTACAACCTTTTTTAAATTCCTTCCCAGTTAATTAATTATCCTATGCGAATATTATGTGTAAGTGTCGTTATTATCTTTTTATTTAATTATTACAAATGTAGCAAATTGTGTACAATTATATACTTTTATCAAATATATTCTAGTTACATACCTTCACTAGAATATTCTTTTCCATGTTCAATTGTTGGAATCATACCTAAAAGATTATCCACTATAATTTCCATAAATTAGTCCAAAACAAAAGATTTAACTTAAAATATAAAGGATTACATCGTTTGAAATTACAAGGAATAATCATTTCTTTTTATTATTGAAATAGACAGTGTAAACTACGAGTTCATACTTTACACGTCTCTTTCTCTTTTTATTTGCATCTATCCCCTCCTAGATCAAATACTGTATTTTTCCAAAAAGTGAAAGAAATCAACTAATTTGAAAATATTAAACAGATCTAAATTCCAACAATTCCAAATATAGAAAAGTTTACATTGTAACGAAATTAGGGTAATAATCCAAATTCATAACATTATTATACAACCTATTTCAGATCTGGAATAAATTTCATTCAAATCAGTATTCTATTCGGGACTGATTTCTAGATCAGGTTGTAAACAATTCTAAATCAATTCATAAACAAGTATATGTAGGCGATATTTATTATATTCAGACTATATTCATTTTATTGCTTACAACTCATATATAATTATCTAATTAGGCATAATAATCAAATAAACACCAATAGGATAATTTTCATATCAGAACAATCTATAAAATTTCCCACTTACCTTTTAAAATCGATACAAATCTCCAAATCTAAAGTAGAACTTTTGATTCATCTCCACGTCCGTTTTAATCCAAGAGATATGTATAAAAGGGTATCTACATACATTAGAATTACAAATTTGAGAAGCGATTTGGGATAGGGAGAAAAATAGTTACACTTATATATTTACCTAAAATATGCGTATGATTGATTTTCTTCTCCTTTTTATTAGATTTCTATTCTTCTCCAATTCTTATGAATATAGATACAAATATCTTATTTTTATAATTTAGAAAGACAGTGGAGAATAAGAAATGGTAGTGCTTCGTTACTGCTTCCAAAAAAATATGAGAAGAGAATGGAGGGCTAAGCCTAAATTTGTAGGCGCTAAACTCAAGCAGAGCCGTTAGCTCGAAATATATTAAACCCGGGCCGTACATGACTTAGGTTTACTAGAGCCACCGCACATGAAGCGGTCGACCGCCCTCTTCCTAGGGGTCGATCGCCTCTGGTCGACTGCTCTAATATGCGGGTCAACCTATGGGCCCCAGCTAATAAATTTAAAATGTTAATTCTCCTTATTTATTTATTTTCGTTCCGAATTCATTTTCCATCCGTAACTTCTTCGTTTGGACTTCGATCGCAAAACTCCAAATATGAAAGTTGCTTAGAATTTTGCCACAAACACAATGGTTCAAGTTTTCTGGTCAAATTTCATCATTTGCACGAATTCCATTTTGGAGTCTAATTAACTAACTAATTAAATAAATAATGCCAAATTACGGGGTGTTACATACAAGGTCTTTAGTAAACGCCTCAAAAGGTGTCATCCTAATACTAGATTTGTAACAATTGTTGTACAAAATTTTTACTAAGTGCAAATGATCTTCCTAAGATCCACCAAAATCTAATACACAAGCTCTAAGACAATCTTCAAGCACTTGGTTGACTGTTTTGGTGTGGCCACTTGTCTGTGGATGGTAAGAAATATTCATGCATAATTCCAAACCAAAATCACTTTATATGCTTTGCCAAAACTCACGACAAACAATGGGTCTTAACCACTAACTATAATTCTTGCAAAACCGTGAAGTCTCACTATATTCTTCAAGTATATCTTGGCTAACCTTGCTGCCGTCCTTATGGATTTTACAGGAATGAAGTGGGCATGCTTAGTCAACCTATTAACTATGACCCATATACTCTCATTCCCTTCTCTTATTCTCAGTAAGCCATCCGCAAAGTCCAATGAAATAAAATCCCACTAACATACCGTAAGCTCTAAAGGCTGTAAAAGTCCACGTTGCTTCTGATATTCTATCTTAACCTGTTAGCACGTGAAACACCTCTTCATACATTATTTAACATCTCTTTTAGTTCCTTTCTAGTAAAAGCTTTTCTTTATATCCTGTTACATCTTTGTACCACCTAAATGAATAGAAAATTGTGAATGATGGCATTTGTCTAAAACCAACTTCCAAAGGACTTCCCAACGCAAAACATACAACCTTTTCTTCTTTCGTGACCGACATTTCTCATCAATACTAAATCCTTTCACCCCTTCTGTCTCGACACTACTCTTTGAGCCTTAGATCCTCTCGGCACATAGCAAATCTTCCGTCTGCCTTTCGTCAATCTTCTCGGTAAGAACCGGATGAACTTTCGTTCATGAAAAATTCCCAAAAGTTTGAATCGGATCAGCACTCAATCGAAAGTGCACATTTAAAGTAGACAAAGTCTTTAAAAAATTCCCATCTTCAATCATAGCCAAAACACAACTCTACTACTTCCAGCTCAAGGCATCAACAATCTTATTTCCTTTCCCAAGGGTATACTCTATCTCGAAATCATATGATGCCAAGAATTCTAATCATCTTTGTTTCCTCGTGTTCAAATTCTTCTGAGAGAACAAGTATCTTAAGGACTTATAGTTAGTGAACAGCTTAAAATTTTCCCTTAAAATGTAATGCCTTCGGATCTTTAGCATAAAAATAACTATCTCTAACTTTAAATCATGTGTGGGATACCGAACCTCATGAGGTCTCAACTTCCTAGATGCATAGGCTATTACTTTCCTTGTTGCATCAACACGGCTCCTAATCCCGACCTTGAAGCATCATCGTATACCACCATATCTCATTTCCCTTTCGGCATTACTAAGACCGAAGCTTCCTTCAACCAAAACTTTCTTCAACTGAAGCTTTAACTCTCGTAATGCTATCTCATACTCCCCATCCAAACATACCTTTCATTCCTTCGAGCAAGTTTGGTTAATGACACTACTATTCTAGAGAAGTCCTCAACGAATATCCAGTAGTATCCAGCCAATACAAAGAGTCTCCTTATCTCGGTAACAGTCTTAGGCCTCTTTCGATCATTCATCGCTTTAACCTTCAAAGGATCTATAGCCAATCCCTCCTTCGAAACCACATGGCCTAGGAATTTAACTTTTTGGCTTCCTAAATTGACCCTTGGAAAAGTTTGCCTTCAACTTGAGTTATCTCAAGGTGTCTAATATCAATGTAGGATGAACTTCGTGATCTTGCTCATCCTTAAAATACACTAAGACATCATCTACAAAGACCAACATAAATCTATCTACACTAATTATGAAACATTTGGTTCATAAATTCTACAAAGAAAGCTATAGTAATGGTTAGCCCAAAGGGCATGGCCAACCACTTATACGAACCATACCTTGTCCTAAATGCGGTCAAGGGAATACTCTCTTCAGCAACTCTTAACCGATGGAATCCCGTATCTAAATCTAATCATGAGAATAATTTAGCTACTTAGCCGATCAAATATCATCTATCCTAGGCAATGGATAATGATTCTTCACTATCACTCATTCAACTTCCTATAGTCAATGCACATCTGAAGAGATCCATAGGAGTTCCTCCCAAACTTCCCAAAAGTTCCCCATAGTGAACTACTCGGTCTAATGAAACATCAATGCTCAAGTTCCACCAGTTGCTTCTTCAACTCTTCCATCTCTTTAGGCGACATTCTACTAGGTGGTCTATTGACACGTTGTGCCCCTGTTACCAAATCAATGCAAGAATAGATCGCTCTTTTTGAATGTAAACCCATTATTGGTTCAGAGACATTAGCAAATTCCCAAACCACAAAAACTCTATCAATCTCCTCTTTTAGACTTTCCATCACACATAATGTAACCCAGCACCTTCTCTTTATTTCATCCAAAGAAACTAAAAGCCTGTATCCTCCTTTCGGATTCCATAGAGTAATGACTCATTCGACATAATAAATTATGAAATCATTTTGCACTAACCATTCCATTCTCAAAATCACTCTGAACCCCTCGACGTAAAAAACAAATGGGTTATATGAGGACAAATGGTTGCACAGAACAAATTCTAGATCGATGCGCCTCAATCGGAGAATGGCATGCCCACCAATCAGATAAACACATGCAAAGAATTGATTAGATAGGTAACTCTCAACACCAGTCTATCAACCAAATATTTTGAAATGAAAAATGTGTAACCAGACTCTATCCAAAAAACTGGAAATAGAAATCGAACCTTTTAACATAATATTCTTGTCTTTCTCCTTGCCAGAAGTATCAAACAACCATGTGTGCTTTAGCTCCGGACAATTCTTCTTCTTATGGCCCAGCTTGTCGTTATATAGCACTTGACATTGACCACTCCTTCTGGTTGCAAGCACCTCGACATACAATACCTCTTTTTCCCCTAGTTGCAGCAAATAACTTTCGAAATATATTTTGGTCACCACTCTCTTGGGTCTTACCTTTGGCCACTGCCCCTTCTCCCCCTTCCGGTAAGGAGAAAATATCTTCTTTGGCTCTATCTTAGGCTTCCCATCTGTCCTTCTCTGTGCGTAGTATAAACAATCATACTTCCTCTCCATGTCCACTATGAATACAAAAGGAGATAGTAGATGCGCCATCACCTTATGGAACCCTGATAAACTCCTTTCTTCTTCAGTGGGGTGTTTATCAACTCTCAACCACACTTTGCTAAGGCATTGATTTTGGGTGTATTCTTTCATAGAAAATATTCTTGCTTGGGATCAATAAACTCCCTCATCAAAACCATTTTATGGGACTTAGAACTAAATTGAGCTTCAAACCTCTCCTTGAACTACTCCTAAGTAATCTATTCTTTAGGAGTTTCAACTGTCATTTTCTCCCTCCAGTCTAAGGTGTCTTCATGAAACTACCTAGAAATCAGCATTCTCTTCCACGCATCATTTAACCCTAAATTCCTAAAAATACACTCACTCGCCTTCAACCAATTTAACACTTCCACCGCCGACTCTCTCCTATAAACATCTTGTCTTTGAGATTTCTATAGCCTTGGTTCAATTTTGAAAAGTCCTTCCTTACAACTGGCCTCGACTAGACTACTTCTGGCATAGCCTCTCTCATCATTTGTGCCATAAACCGCCAGAACAAAACATTTATACCCACGCCTGGGATAATAGGAATGGCCTCATTCACGACTACCAAAGGCACTTCCCTACCATTTCCTTCAACATTTTATATGTTATCATTATCCCTCCTAGCGTTAGCTCCCTCTACCATGACTCTTCCACTTCTGAAATCCATTTCTACTAAGAAAGCCACCATTAGAAATGGAAAGGAAGAGAGAAAAACAACAGTAGAGGAATATACATACATACTTACATATATATATATACATCCATAGGGCAAATACAAGTATGTTATGTAACAGCGTACACCCTCCCCAAGGTGTTCATTTTCTATAAAGTACTTAACCTTTATAACTATGTTATGCTTAAGTGCCCTCTAACCTAAGCTCTAATCCCAACTGTAATCCAATCACTCCAAAACCCAAAGATGGAACTCCAATATGCTATAGTCACCTTGGAATTACCTTTTAATGAAATAGATGAGATTGGGTATATCAAATAGTCTTAAGTAAACAAAGCAAGTATAAACTAAAAATGAAAAATATATTACTGCAGATTAACTTTAACAATAGTGTCATGCCAATGTATGAAAATGCCTACACAAACATTTAATACAACGAAATAAAGACATTAATATAACACCCAAGCCTCTTGCTTCGACTTTGGATTGCATTATCCGTCCATCCGAAAGCAACCTGCTTAAGCCCATAAAAGCAGCCTACTCAAATGGGTTCCCATGAATTTATAGGAAGTATAAGAATGAAAACATGGGTCAGACATAAAGTGTGATACGAGTAACATATTTCCATAAACATAAGACATAGTGAGATCACACTGCTAAAGTATGGAATGGGTTTTCCCCTCATTATAACATAAAATACATTTAATTTACTTTATGTTTAAGCATACACCACACATACCATACGGCCATATACGAAATTAAACTATTCAGAATACTAAACCATATTCATTCTTTTAACTTTCTAACTCGAAATACATCAGCCTTGGCTACCTCCAAGGCCCTACACCCTCTACTAAGATATATCGTCAAAGCCCTATCTTCGACTGCCATATAGGCTGGTTTACAAAATTGCAACAATTACACCTACGGTCTCAGTTGCCATCTAGTCCTTCTACCTTCCCTAATATACCTCGGCCACCACTCCTAGCCTTACACCTATTTCATTCTTTGTTGCGACATAGGCCTTACATCCTTGCTTTCATATTTAAACTGTCACGTTAGGCCTTATACCTACTTTGCTCTCGGTTTCTTGACTGCCACTCTTAGCCTTATGTCTTCCACCGTTTTCATGGTTTCCACTCTAGGCCTTACACCAAATTTCATAGTTTGGACAGTTGCCAATTTGGGCCTTACACCAACGCATTCGTCTTCTAGTTGCCATACTATACCTTACACCTACGCTTTTGAGTTTCACCTGCCATTCTCGGTCTCATGCCTACTTTGTTCTAGGATTGCCACCTCAAACCATACACCAACATTTCGGCCCCTTGACTACCACCTCAGGCCTTATGTCATCTACTAAACCTCATACCTAACCATTTATCTATTAGGCCTTCTACATAGCTATTCATTAAGCTAACACAAATCTGATTATTGTTCGACTACCCATTGCTACTTACTCATCATCGTAAATTTTTAAGTAATAGTTTCAGTTGTCTTAAGCCTTTGTATATAATTCAACCTTCAGGAGTTACCGTTCTCGCTTTTCACTCTTTTCTGAGAACTACACTACTCTTGGTAATCACTACCCTTAGTCTTATCTGCGAAAGTTTGCCTTAGCTTAACTTTGGTGACTTGTAAATTTTAATGTTTAAAATTTTGAAATCCCTTCCTTTTCCCATGGTTCCTCTTATAACCACTCGCATACCCTTGGTCCACCTTCGGCCTTCGAGTACCCCTCCAATTAATGGACTAAAGCGAATGCCTCATCGTATTCTTACTTAAGTCTTGTTACTTAGGTTTTGGTTTATTACCCTCGGTTCAACACACGTTTGGAACCGCCTTCTACATATCTGACACTCACGTTAAATATGCCGATTTCTAATTCATTTGCCTTAGTCTTCTCTAATCGTTATAGAGTACTTTGCCGACACATTTAGCACAATTGTTGATATTGTCTGTTGGTCAATTATTTAACATTTTATCTAATTAAGTCATCTTCCGACCTCAATTGATTGCCTTTCAACTCCTTATTGTAACCCTTCAATCAAGATTAGTTTCTTTTAGAAAATTACTTAATTTATTTCCCAAAAGTCATAGAAAATATTATTAATGTATTATTTATATACAATTACTCAAACTCCTTATTTCTAACCATTTTCCATGTTATAGGACACTCAAATAATTCATACTAATTTATTAACTTAAGGAAAACTCCATAAATCAAAACCCTTCTTTAAAAACATGTTCTCCAGTTTATATTAAAATTTTGGAGCATTTGGATTATGAGAAGCATAAGAAATATTCATCATAAACATAGCCATTGGGGATTTATGAAAGAAAAAAGAATTAGGGTATACATTACTCACCTAGATTCTTTAGTTAATGAAGTCTCTGGTTCCCTTAGCTTTAAATCTTATTTTTCTTCTTTTCCCTTAGGTCGTAGTCACCATTAAAGAGCTTAAGCTTTTATTTTTATTTTAAATGAGTAATGAGTTCTATAAGACTGATGAAATGACTTGTATTTTTCACCTCTATGGGCCATCAACGCACCATTCCCATCCTTATTTCATTCATTCAAATTAAGCTTTATTAAATCTACCTTTGATAAGTTAGTGTACACCGAAGTACTTATCCTATCATATATTTCATAAATAAAATAATTTTAAACTCAATTCATGTAACTAATCCTTAAATTAGTTATTAATTTATGGGGTGTTACACGTCTGAGTCCAATGATAGCCCATATAGATTTCTACTAGGTCTATGTTTAATCTGGCTTGGTATTGATTTCTAGTCGACTGGAATCTGTTACCAGTTGACATACGCCAACCGACTGGAACTATTTCCAGTCGATTGGATGTTCATGATAGGCACCGCCTGCTTTTTCAACAATCGACGAGAATGTTGTTTCTAGTCGATTGGAACTCCATCCCTTTTCTCTGCTTCTTTTTGACTTTTTTACTAGTCAAATGGAATTTTTCCCAATCAACTATTGACGTGTAACGTGCATTCTAGCACTGCAATCCCTATTGTTTTGGACACTTTTGTACAGTTCTATCCTATTTTATTTCTGGACTTTGAGTATGATGTAGAGTTCATTTTAAATTAATTCTCTTTTCTTATTCATGCTTATTAACATTATATAGTGTATTCCAAAGATTATCAATTTATCGAATTTGATTATAACCCGTTTCTAATGTAAATATTACAATTCAGTCATATAAATACACTATGCTTTATATATTCATAAAGTTAAACTGTATTCATCTCTAATGGTTATATGATTACTTTATCTATCATTTCTAAAAAATCTATGATAAACTATTCATATGTCAAATTAATCCAAAATTAAGCCTACCCCAATCTATATCAATTTCACTATTAAATCAGTTTATCCAATTCATACGAATTATCAATTAAAAACACCAATTCAATTCTTAATCATATTTAAACATAAATAGCTATGTAAGTAAAATTTAAATGCTTATCTAACAATCATATTCATTTCGTAGATAAATCCACTCAACTTTATACGATGTTTTGGTAAACTTCCAATAAAAATACTCAAGCGTTTTGCCTTTGATTTGATTTGTATATAGGCCGCCTTCTTCAATATTCCTTGCTAAGTTTCTTTATGGAATAGATTTTTTCTTTCTTTCTTTTATTTGTAGTTTATACAACGAATCGTGATTATGAGTTGAGGAATAAATGGAAAAGAGAATAGAATTTTAAATTTAGGTTTAGCGATAGCTACATATGAAGTTAAAAGATGATATGATGAGCTAGGTTTGCATATCATAACCTTTTATAGCCAAAACCCCAAAATTCCCTCAACGTTTACTTAGGCCTTAACCCGTTTCGCCTCATAAAGTGTGTTATGGTAAACAATCTATATCTCCTTCATTCGATGTTGTTTTTGGCATTTACATATGAATTTGGACGAGAAAAATCTATTTGAGGCAATGGAAATGTTAGATTCCCAAACCGCTTCTTGTAAAAATTCATTTTTTCAACTCCAGGTAAAATTACCAGAATGTAATTTTTATTAATTATTTATTTTATTAAAATTCTTGCTTGAAATTCCAAGAGACGGAAAAATGTAACTCGTAAACTCAACTATACTTGAGTAACCATGGGGTTATGCAATACATACACTAAAACCACACCAACACGAAACAATCCTAACAATCCAGATCAAACATATTCAATTCCTATCATTCCTAGCAAGATAAAATATGCTGCTATTTAGATACCAATGGTAACATAGATATAGATTGCAATAATTAGCAATGGCCAAATAAGTCGAAAGAGATGACATTCATCCATCAAACCAACATATGTTATGTGTATGGCAGGTGATAAATGCATAATACTAACGCAACACCTAAATGAATGGAAGATCATGACATAGCATGGGTGTAAAACATCTTAAAATATACTAATAAATTATACATGTTCGCAACATGATATTTAGTAAGTTAAGTCATATCAAAAAACATTAGTTGCATAATAAGGCATACCACACCATCTAATTTTTTTATTTAACTAAGCAAACAAAATAGGGAAAATGTATCGAAAAGAATGAGGGATGAGAAGCTCTAATCTTCTCCTTTTGCTCCAAAGTTTTCTGTAACGACCCTAGATTTTAATTAAATTTAAATTGATAATTAAATTTAATTTTTGAATAAAAATTGGAAACAATTGATAACTAATATAACATATTAGTTGAATTAGGAATTGCTTTTAACTAATGTATTTGAATTCAATCGAATTGGGATTTATAAATAATGTGAAGTTCAAAATATACTTACAAAATAATAAAAATAAATATACAAATGTTTATGTACAAAGCAATTAATACTAGCACTATCATCAGCCACCAAAGTAACATATAGTCAAAACTAAGCAAAGGAAATAATTATACTCAAGTATATAAATAAACAAAGGCAAGTAAAATATGTAGCTATGAAGTAGTATGCAGGCAAGTAAAAGAATAAACAAAGTATAGGTAATAACTTGCAAATGAAAACCTAAAGTACTAAGTCATTAATGCAACATACCAAGGCAATTAATGCTAGATCATCTAAGCCCATAACTTTAGTACAAACAACCTTCTAGCTCCCTGTACAACTCTTCCTCTATATCAACTTCTCCCCCTCAGTTCGTTTATTTTAGGCCGAGAAAAATGTGAGTAAAACATCATCTTTTAACTTAAACAAAACTTCAATTTAAAATAGCAACTTCAACTTGATCAGAGATTAAAGGCTTCAGCAAGCAAATTCAAAGCCTATTCAAAATAAAGTAAAGGCTCTGTTCTCATTTGTTTCAAGTGAGTAACTTCATTTTTATGCTTAAGTGTATTTCTATATGGTTGCCTGATTGATTCTAGTGAGTAAACATTCCTTTTGAGATTTAAATCTAAATGGTTTGTTCATGAAATATTTTGTTTGTTACATATTGTTTGTGATGTTGTTGCTGCTTTACTGTAAATTCTGCTAAGTATCATTCTTCAATATTATCAAGTTTCTAAGCAAAGAATTGTTAAGAAAATTAATACTTATTCATATAAAACAATTTAAAACTTAGAAATTTAACTGATTGAGTTTGTATAAACAAAAGTTAGGACCTGGAAAATTGTTTTGAAGTTGACAGAACAACATAGTTACTGTGTGATCAATATGACAGCAAGAAGGGAATAATTTTTAAATTCGAATACTCTAAATTGTGAGTTTGATTTTATATTTGGAATATACACTCAAAGATAAGATTTTTAAAACAAGAATAATAATTTTTAATTTAGAAATGTAAAAGCAATTTACTGATGAACAAAAATCATATTTTTACAAATTTCTATGGTTTTAATGAATTTTAGATGTTGAGACTTATGGTGAAGCTATCTTAATGATCCACGAGCACGGGAAAAATAATAGAAATTTTTTCAAATGAATGAATTTTTGGGTTGAATCGAAAATAGGGTTTAGCATAGGGTTTTGAGTCGCGTTCGAAATCGCATGACTGGAAATTCTGTAGTGGATCGAGTGCTACCGAATGTTGGGGGATAGTAGCGGGGTGGTAGACGAGGTGGTGGCCGGAGTTGCACGAACTCCGGTGGTCGAGACGGCAAGTTCGAGGTCGTTTCCAGGTTTGGGTTGTAGTGGTCTTGCTCGTTTCCAGGTTTTGTTTCCTGGTACTTGTATTGAGTTTGAATGCTCGATTTTGTTTAGATGATTTGATAATCGATCTGATGATCGGAATGGGTCTGAGGGAAGATCGCCGATGCGGGAGGGTGGTCAACGTTGGCCGGAGTTGGCTCTGGTGGAGGTGCACATGCACGGTGCACTTTTATGTCATGGTGATTTCGTTGTTTGGGAAGAAAAGTAAACTGGGTATTTTGTGAAACTGGGTGGAACGGGGTTGAACGCGAGTTTATCTCGAGTGTTCACTCGAAGTATTGTAGCGTTGGACTCGAAGAAAGCATAGTAATGGCTCGAGTAGATGTTTTCCAGATTTTTAAAAACAGAAACCTGTTCTAATTTCTAAAATTTAAATCTGAGTTTAAGAATGTAGAGTTAAGGTTTAAATAAGTTTTAAAACCTAGTTTTAAAATAGATTCAAGTTAAATTTGAATCTTAGCTGGAAATAAATAATGATTTCAAATTTAAATTTTTTAAATAACCTTAAAATGCTTAGTTGTTTAAAAGTTGTTTTTTAGAAATTTGAATTTAAATTGGAGTTTGAAATGTAAATAAATGATTTAAAAAAAGTTTAAATCAAGAGATTAAATTGGATTCAATTTGAATTATAGTTTTGAAATAAATGTTTTCAAACATATTGAAAGTGAAAATTTAATCAATAATAAAAATGAGTTACTTTAAGTAATGAAGATTAAGGATTTATATTCATTAACCATTAAGATAAATAGGATGGATAATTGATGATTTATATTAATTAAATTAGTAATTATAAGTTTAAATGTATTAATTAAAGTTTAAATAATGAATTAAGTAATTAATATGTAATTAAGAACCATAGATTAGATTTTTATTTAATTAATGGATTATTAATGGTTAATCAATTTTTATAAATAACAATTAAAGTTAATTAATCAAGTGATTAAGATATAATTACATTTAATGTAATTAAATGTTGATTTATTAATTAAAGGTAATTAATTAATGTGACAAATGAATTAAGGAAATTAATTTGAGAATAATTAGATTAATTAAAAGTTAATTAATAACTAAAAGTGATTAAGGGATGATTATCAATTAAGGATTAATAAATTAATTATTGTAATTAAGGATAATTAATTAAATGATAATTAATTAATTTATTAATTGAGGCAAATCAATTTATTATTAAAGGTTAATTAATTAAAATAAAATTGTAATTAGTTAATGTTGATTAACCAGGATTAGTGACTAATCTGATTTAATTTAATCAGATAAATAAATTTACCATACTTATGAATGATTGCACTTGATGGTTGAATTGTTTGATATTCCCCGATCTGTGATGCTTTGTGGTATATTCTGATTTGTGTGTGACCTGTACTGTAGTTTATTTATCTGGGATGAATGTAATATATTATCTGTGATCTGTGATCGGTGAATGAAAAGATAAGCGTTATCATTATACCGCTTATCAACTATATTTCTGTATTCTGATATGTGATGATTGAATGATGTTGCACTATTGTGTAAAACCCCTGGACCACACTTTTACACACACAAATATGGATTTCACGAGAAAATCAGTTAGATGAATTAAATTTAATGTTGTTTTGAAATTGAAATTTTAATTTCAATTAATTTTGGAAATGGATTTGGGTTAAATGTTAAAGCTTTTAAAAAGGAGTTTTTAAGGGAAAAGTTATTTTGAATAACTTGGTAAAATTTCCAATTTAAATAATTTAATTTGAATTTGAATTCAAAAATAAGGAATTGAATTCCATGTTGAGATTTATGATTGGAAATTATGGCTAAAAATGTTATAAATGTGTTTATATGAAATTAAACCATTTTAAAAGTATAATTTTGAGAATTTGGATTTAACCCAAGAACCTTAACTCGTATAAATGAATCAGATTTCCAAAATGAAAACTGTTTGTTTTAAAAGAATAAAAGCTTTCAGATAAAAAATGAAATTCCAGTTTAATTAAAGGAATTTCAAGATTGAATTTAAAAATGGTTTTCCAAGTTATGAATGAATTCTTTTTGAAAGCTATGAATTAAATCTATTTATTTTTAACAAATTTAAAATGATGTTTTGTTTAAACCATTCGAAATGGAAATTGTTTTGAAATCTATGAATGAATTTTTGTGAAATTGGGTGAAATCTGTGAAATGAATCTTTTTGTTTAAAAAGATTTAAAATGGTAATTTGTTTAAACCATTTGAAAGAAAGTTTTGAAGTATTAAGTTGTGACATAATTGAAAATCCCAATATCCATATGTTTCTTGTAAATATTGCGCTCACTATTCGGTTTAGCCTGGAGAGGACCTTTGTGTCACATAACCCATTCCGAATAAATGATACGTGGTATATGGATGGCATTTGAAGACCGGGTGTTTGCGAAAACGATAGGATAACCTATTGGTTTTCTCTACACTGGGTAGCTCCTGGTATAGAGATTCCCTAAGTGATGGGAAATCCGATCGGGATTGTGAATACCCGGAATTGCAAGGGCTTCTTCGGAAGTGCCTTCGGTTCTGTTCGAACCCGGAACAGACTTATATGGTTACATGTCTGACATTACATTTTGAGATATAAAGCTGATTTCTTTCAAATACATTTCTGTTTGGTGGCGGAGAATTTATTCTCTTAGCTTAACACCCTTCTCTGAGACGTACGAGCTCAGAGGTTATGTAGTTGAAATTTATCAGCAATATATTCCCAATTTGGTAATGTGGCATGCTGAGTGTTGCTGTGTGATGATCATTTATTTGATCATTTGTGATCAAAGCATGGCTTTGTGAAAAAGCGTAGCTTTGTGGACGAGACTTCGTTAGAGCCTCACAACCCGGAAATGGTTGAAACAGGAAAGATGCAGCAAGGTTTTAGGGGTAGCTTCCCTAGGGTATGACCATCCCTTCTACAAAAGGGTAGTATCATGGTATGGAGCCCAGATACTTACTCATGTGGACACACTTTATTTATTATGAGTGATGTTGATTACCGAGCGCTCGGATAAAGGTCCCAAAGGACCGGGGGTGGCATATATGAGGTTTTACTTCCCGGGAAGGGGGTAACCGGCCTTGTGTTGGCAGAGAGCAGGTTGTCTCTCGGAGCCTCTAGCCAGAGGCGTTCTTTCGTGGCATAGGAAGTTCCTTAGCCTGACCATTTGTTGGAAAAATCCAAAGAAACAATACGAGCCTTGTACGGTTTTAGTTGTATTACCTGCTATGGAATATGGCGGTAACCTGCTATTGAACATAGTAGCTATAGTAGGCATAACGTGAAATGCCTATGCTGGCTAAGATTAATATTATACTTTCGAAATGTTTCTGCACTATGCACTAATAATAATATCCAATGATTTTATTTTTGCGTAGTAAGCATCTTTGACTATCATAAGGAGAAATCTTCTTCGATTCTGCGTTTGCATTGTGTGTGTGTGCGGGAGGCCTTATGGTAGTTTCATTTTTCAAAAGCATTGTGAATTGACTTTAAAAATTCTCTTGTTGTTCGTTTTTAAAGATAAACTATTTTTGTTGCTCACACCAGTCCCATGACTGATATGGAGTTTATTGTTTCTTTCCTAAACTCTGGGTGCTCAAAAATTTTCTACACGGGCAGTCTAGAGTTGGGTTTTTCAGATAGTCAGAATTAGTAGATTTTCTGGAGCTAGTTCAGTCCTTGGATATAGACTGCACTTGCTTATCTTGGTGCATCGTTATTGGGAGTTCAAGCTATTTCTGGATTGGCGCTTTAGAGATGGAGATTATCCGCTGCTGGTGTTATCTATTTTCTTTTCCGCTACTATTTCTTGTATCATATCTCTGATGTATATTGATATTCATTGTATCACTCTGTTGTATCAGATATTATATCAGATATTGTATATCAATGTATTATTCTTTTTCTTCCGTTGTGTTATTTACTTAACTGTGTTATAAGCTCCGGCGACTCGGATTTGAACGGTCGAATCTATGGCATTCGAGTACGATGTAAAGTATGGATGTCGATTTTCGAACGTGAAAAATTCGTAGACGTTACATTTGGTATCAGAGCTAAGGTAAAACTTTAGCTCAGGAGTATAACACGTTAAGTAGCTCATTAGAGATAGGGTGAAGTATCCCTAGAATGAGTGTATCCCTAAGATATCCGCTTGAACGCCTTAGTAAATTCTCTTACTATCCACTGATAGTGAGCATGAGTGCGAGAAGAGGACGAGATAGGGGACAGGGAAGTACCACTATAAATGGTCAATACTCTGCAATAGTGGAAATAGTTTTCTCTATCAATCTTCTTTGACTCGTTTCCAAATTCTTTTGATTGCTTCGTGACAGCTCTAGAAAGAAGTTTCGGTGCGGTGATGCTCTAACGAATCGTTGTAGAAAATCCTTACTTCGTATCTTCATTGGTTTCTTATCAGTTTTTGATTTAAATCTTAATGAATATGAATTGGAAATTTGAGATTAAAATTTGAAATAAATTGGAAATTTTAATTTGAGTTAAATTGATTAATAGAATATGAAGGATAAATTGAATTGTATCGATAAAACGATTTCGTTTAAAACCAAATTTGAAATTTTATTGTAATTTCTTAGGTAGATCAAAGTCCAAAGAGGGACAAGTATATATACTTTGGGTATTCCGATTTGAGTTTAGAATTCATAACTAATGTTCAAGGAATTATAGGAGATCGAATCTATCTATCTCTGTGTTATTTTTCGTGCCTGTAAATTTCGAGGACGAAATTCTTTTATGGGGGGAAGTCTGTAACGACCCTAGATTTTAATTAAATTTAAATTGATAATTAAATTTAATTTTTGAATAAAAATTGGAAATAATTGATAACTGATATAACATATTAGTTGAATTAGGAATTGCTTTTAAATAATGTATTTGAATTCAATCGAATTGGGATTTATAAATAATGTGAAGTTCAAAATATACTTACAAAATAATAAAAATAAATATACAAATGTTTATGTACAAAGCAATTAATACTAGCACTACCATCATCCACCAAAGTAACATATAGTCAAAACTAAGCAAAGGAAATAAATATACTCAAGTATATAAATAAACAAAGGCAAGTAAAATATGTAGCTGTGAAGTAGTATGCAGGCAAGTAAAAGAATAAACAAAGTATAGGTAATAACTTGCAAATGAAAACCTAAAGTACTAAGTCATTAATGCAACATACCAAGGCAATTAATGCAAGATCATCTCAGCCCATAACTTTAGTACAAACAACCTTCTAGCTCCCTGTACAACTCTTCCTCTATATCAACTTCTCCCCCTCAGTTCGTTTATTTTAGGCTGAGAAAAATGTGAGTAAAACATCATCTTTTAACTTAAACAAAAGTTCAATTTAAAATAGCAACTTCAACTTGATCAGAGATTAAAGGCTTCAGCAAGCAAATTCAAAGCCTATTCAAAATAAAGTAAAGGCTCCGTTCTCATTTGTTTCAAGTGAGTTACTTCATTTTTAAAATGCTTAAGTGTATTTCTATATGGTTGCCTGATTGATTCTAGTGAGTAAACATTCCTTTTGAGATTTAAATCTAAATGGTTTGTTCATGAAATATTTTGTTTGTTACATATTATTTGTGATGTTGTTGCTGCTTTACTGTAAATTCTGCTAAGTATCATTCTTCAATATTATCAAGTTTCTGAGCAAAGAATTGTTAAGAAAATTAATACTTATTCATATAAAACAATTTAAAACTTAGAAATTTAACTGATTAAGTTTGTATAAACAAAAGTTAGGACCTGGAAAATTGTTTTGAAGTTGATAGAACAACATAGTTATTGTGTGATCAATATGACAGCAAGAAGGGAATAATTTGTTAAATTCGAATACTCTAAATTATGAGTCAATTCAAACAGGCACCCGACCAGTATATTAATTTTGCCTCTGCTCGGTAGTTCCGTAGCCGGTTTTTTCGGATGATTTTATATTTGGAATATATACTCAAAGATAAGATTTTTAAAACAAGAATAATAATTTTAATTTAGAAATGTAAAAGCAATTTACTGATGAACAAAAATCATATTTTTACAAATTTCTATGGTTTTAATGAATTTTAGATGTTGAGACTTATGGTGAAGCTAGCTTAATGATCCACAAGCATGGGAAAAATAATAGAAATTTTTTCAAATGAATGAATTTTTGGGTTGAATCAAAAATAGGGTTTAGCATAGGGTTTTGAGTCGCGTTCGAAATCGCGTGACTGGAAATTCTGTAGTGGATCGAGTGCTACCGGATGTTGGGGGATGGTAGCGGGGTGGTAGACGAGGTGGTGGCCGAAGTTGCACGAACTCCGGTGGTCGAGACGGCGAGTTCGAGGTCGTTTCCAGGTTTGGGTTGTAGTGGTCTTGCTCATTTCCAGGTTTTGTTTCCTGGTACTTGTATCGAGTTTGAATGCTCGATTTTGTTTAGATAATTTGATCATCGATCTGATGATCGGAATGGGTCTAAGGGAAGATCGCCGATGTGGGAGGGTGGTCAACGTTGGCCGGAGGTGGCTCTGGTGGAGGTGCACGTGCATGGTGCACTTGTATGTCAGGGTGATTTCGTTGTTTGGGAAGAAGAAGTAAACTGGGTATTTTTGAAACTGGGTGGAATGGGGTTGAATGCGAGTTTATCTCAAGTGTTTACTCGAAGTATTGTAGCGTTGGACTCGAAGAAAGCATAGTAGTGGCTCGAGTAGATGATTTTCCAGATTTTTAAAAACAGAAACCTGTTCTGATTTCTAAAATTTAAATCTGAGTTTAAGAATGTAGAGTTAAGGTTTAAACAAGTTTTAAAACCTAGTTTTAAAATAGATTAAAGTTAAATTTGAATCTTAGCTGGAAATAAATAATGATTTCAAATTTAATTTTTTTAAATAACCTTAAAATGCTTAGTTGTTTAAAAGTTGTTTTTTAGAAATTTGAATTTAAATTGGAGTTTGAAATGTAAATAAATGATTTAAACAAAGTTTAAATCAAGGGTTTAAATTTTTTTTTGGCAAAGCCGACGGGGTTAAATAGGCCCCTACCATTTTATTGCTACACTAAGAAGACGAAGAAGAACAAGTCAAAGACTTGCAAGAAATACAAGGAAAACAAAGTGCAACAAACACTGGGAAAACAAAGAAGACACAACATAAAACCGAGCAAAATAGAAAGGGAGACTAACAGAAGATGCCAGGGTCGAACGCAAAAGAAACATGGCAAAAATCACGCCTAATTTCTCGCATCAAATGCTTCTTGAACTGTTCAGGCGCGAAGCCTTTATCCGGCTGGAAAATACGTCGATTTCTTTCATCCCAGACCACTTTCATGAATCTTTTGACAACGTACAAGAAAAGTCTATTCGAATCAGCCTTACCACCAGTATTGTCATAGATGTACTTCCACTGAACGACATTATTAGCTCCTTTCCAATTTCTTCCAATTATCCTAATCCAAGTCTTCCAAAGCGCATTGAGATAATTGCATTCAAAAAACAAATGCTCGATCATCTCAGGAGATTAATGGCAGAAAACACAGAAGGCAGTAACATGAAACCCTTTGGTTATCAGCTTAACTTTAGTATTAAGAGCCCTATTCATCACTTTCCAGTGGAAAAGATTATCCATCTGAACATTATCAGTGCACCATATTCTTCGCCTCCACTTGCATTTCTCTCCTACTGCCCCAGACAGGAAGGAGTATGTTTCTTTTATACTGAAATTACCAACTTTACTTCCCCACTGAACACAGCAGCCACCATCATTTTTAATTTCACAATCAGCCGCCATATTCCAGAGCTGTTGAATTCTATAGTTGGAAGTCCTAGGAAGACGTAAGGAATTACCGAGGATAAAGTTCTGAATAGTAGCTTCCTATCTCACTCCAGTTTGCACTATCTCAGCATATGAAAGAACACGCCTCAAGATAACTCCTCTATCTATCCATGGATCGTCCCAAAAACTAATGACATTGGTATGATCAATCGGGTATCGGACAAGGGGAAGTATAGCTTCCTTAAGCTTGAAAATAGATCTCCACGTCCAGCTGATCTTGGTTGGAGCTGCCATTTTCCAAAAATTGCAACCACGTAGCACATGAATGTTGGACCATTTAACCCACATATTACTTTTGGCAGTAATGCAGTCGTAGATAAGACGAGCCATTGCAGACCGATTCCAGTGGAACATGTTAATGATTCTAAGGCCTCCGATAGCAATAGGCTTTTCTAATTTCTTGAAACCGACAGGGGCTAGATATCGACCCACTGTTTTCCAAGTCCAAATAAATCTCATGAAAGATGAACGAATCATGTTGATGAGTTTCTGAGGTAATATGAAAGTTCTAGCCCAATAGACTTGAATGGAGAAGATCACAGACTTAGTTATTGAAACTCTACCAGCTTGGCTCAACAAATTGCTCAACCAGGACTCAAGTCTAGAAGTGATCTTTTCATACAGGGGTAAACATTGGTTAACTGTTATTTTGGCGAAAGTGAGTAGGAGACCAAGATAAGAAATAGTGTTATTACTGATCACTAAACCTGTGATAATCCGAATGGCATTGTTTTGGGAAGCTGTGAGGCCAGAAGTTATCATTTCCGATTTGGGGAGATTGACTGATAAACCAGTTATAGCATGAAATACATGAAGAGTATCCATAATGGCGTGCATTGTAGAGTTATCCGGAGAGCAGAAAATAACTAGATCGTCAGTGAACATTAAAGATAGAATCTCCGGGTTATAGAATCTCGGATGGAGTTTGATTTGCCCAGAAGCCAATTTTTTTTAAACAGTTGCGTGAGAAGTTCCATGATAAGAATGAATATATATGGTGATATTGGGTCCCCCTGACGAATGCCTTGCCTACTTCCAAAAAATCCCACATTAGAACCATTAACGTTGACCGAGAAACGAGCGGTGGAGATACACTCAACAATCCAAGCAATGAAGGTAACAGGAAAGTTCATACACTGCATAACTTTAACAATAGCTTCCCACCGAAGCATGTCGAAAGCCTTCATGATGTCCAATTTCAGCATTGCTTTAGGAGAAGAGTTCTTGTTATTGTAACCATACAGAAGTTCATGAGCCAGTAAGACATTATCTAAGATGTTTCTTCCTGGCAAAAAGGCAGCTTGGTTTGATGATATAATGTTATGCATGATAGATTTCATCCTGGTTGTAATTATTTTAGAGATACATTTATAGATAGTATTACAGCATGAGATAGGCCTAAAAGAAGACACCGTGCTAGGATTGTTGACCTTAGGAATCAAAGCAATGTTAGTGTTGTTGAAAGAAGGAATCAGTTTGGTATTAGTGAAAAAATTCTTCACAACACGTAGCACTTCCAATTTGACAATGTCCCAACAAACGAAATAGAAATAAGCGTTAAAACCATCCGGACCTCCCGCCGATTTCCTATTAAGAGATAACATAGCAGACTAGACCTCTTCATCAGAAACAACAAGTTTCAAGGAAGCATGTTCGTCGGCAGAAAGTCTGGGAAGAAGTAAGGGATCGATGAGATTAATATCAGGTTCAAAGTTGTCGGAGTTGTTGAAAAGTTTGGTGAAGTGATTTATGAAAGCCTCGTCCACACCCTGTTTAGAATTCTGAACATTTCCTTCATCATCGAGAATGGTAACTATATTTTCTCTGGAATGTTTAGCCTTTAAGTTAGCATGAAAGAAAGCACTATTCCTATCACCATCAGTTCTCCATTTAAGTCTCGCTTTTTGATTCATCATAGAAATCTCACTCGATAAAGCATCGTAGTACTGAGATGATATGTACGTCTCCATTGCGCTAATTGTAGTATTGTGGGGATCATCCAGCAAGTTTATTTGAATCTCTTCCAGTTTATTCTTCCAGTACGTACTTTGTTTACTACCTTCTCCAAATCTGTTTTTGACCATTGCTTGAGAGCCAGCTTGGTACTTTTCAACTTGACCTGCAAAATAGACATAGGATTACCAAATATAGGTTTCGCCCAAACTTCTTTAACAATGTCAAAAAAATCAGGTTCATTAACCCAAATGTTAAAAAATTTGAAACTTGAAAAGCTTTTGATGCCATCTTCCCGGAGGTGAATAAGTTGGGGAGAGTGGTCGGAAAGGAGCGGAGGAGGAAGGTGGTTATAAATGGTAGGCCATTTGGAGAGGGCCAGGTGGTTACCAAAAGTATGATCTATCTTAGTGTAAGTCCTTCTCCCTTGTCTACTTTTGTTGTTCCATGAGAATCTCATACCAGTAGTCTTAATTTCCACTAAGTTAGAATCAATAACTGCAGAACGCAGCGGTTCTATTTCATTAAGAGAGAGCGGATTGCCACCAAGTCTATCAGCAATCTTGTTACAGCAATTGAAATCAGCAAAAATGATCCATGGATGAGAATCTTGACGTAGCATGGGCAGGTCGTGGAGAAAAGAAGTTCTAGCTGCTTTATTATTAGTAGCGTAGACAACAGATATGTAAAATGTGCTAGAGGAGATGATGTTTTTTGCATGGCAGTGAATGATTTGAGAAGTAGCGTAAACTTTGGAAAGGAGGATCAATTTAGGGTCGTAAACAATAAGGATTCTACCATAAGGCGCCTCGACAAGATTGTGAATGACATCCCAACCTGGGTTAATATATTTAGCGGCTTTGATCGAGTGGACTAGATTTAACTTTGTTTCAAGAATGGCTAACATACATAGGTTATGCTGAGATATCATATTTTTGCATTGGGATAATTTAGTTTCATGGTGTGCCCCTCTAACATTCCATGCTCCGATGGTTTGCATCATTGAGCAGACAAATTTTCATACGGGGTGATTGATTTCTTGCTTCGAAGAACCATGTTCGAGGCACTGGTGTTGTGAGGTGAGAGAGCTAGATTCTTGGATAGTCTTTATTTTTGTAACTGAGGGAAAGAATTTGCTAACTGTGGGATACCATTCAACGAAGGCAAGATTTTTTTGGGGGGAGTGTTTAGATTTGAAGAATCTTCAGCGGAATTGTTCAGGATACAAAAATTAGGTACTGAAGAGAAGGATGGAGGAGGGTTGTCAATGTTTGAGGATACAAGAGTTGGAACGTGGTTGAGACTTTCGTGCACATGCACACTGTGCACATAGGCATCTTTACAAGGTGATGGTTGTTGAGAAGAAATAGAGTTTTGCTGGAGAATAATTGTTTGGAATTACAGTGTCAAGAGAGTTGGATGATTTGGAATTCAAAGATTGAATTCCCGAATTTAAAAAAACTGGCTTTGAAGAATTTAAATCGTTTTTGAAATATTCACTGCTTTGTCTTCTTCCCATTGTTAATTTGAAAGGATCTGATGGTGCTTCAAAAAAAGTAGCATCATTAGCATTGCTTTGAATATGTGTTGAAACAGTTCCAATTGTCCCTGTTGTAGCACTATCAGGTGAAGCAAGCAAGTTTTCAACAAATGAAATATTAGCCTCTTGAGGATGTTCCATTACTAATTTAACATTTTCATGCACTTCTGCATTATCAGTATCATTTTTTTCTTCCATGATTTGAAGAATGTCAAAACTGTTGCCCACCGGCAACTTGAAATCAGTTGCTGCCGCAGAAAAGACCTTAGTAGCAACCACTGGATTGTCAATATCCAAATCATAAACATCATTATGTTTTTGAGTTCCTTCCTTATCAGATCTCACTTCATTCTCTTTATTCATCTCGATATTTTCTTTTAGCACTTCTTCCTCTTTTCCATTAGATCTCTCACTTTCTTTTACCCTATCCTGAATACTTTCCTTATTAATCACCCTTCTGAAACTCCTATTCGATCCCATCTTTTTTCTGTTATACCCCACTTTTTGCCATGTTTAAACTTGCTTATTAGTCTTTTCTTTGTTTTTTGAAAGCTTTTCCTTATGCTTATTTCCTATGTCCTTGCCATTCGCAGAAGTAACAGATTCAACCTTCTTGTCACACGATTCCATAACATGTCCAAAGGAGTTACACATAACACAAATGTGTGGCTGCCATAAATACTCTACAAAAATACGCAGAACACCACCATCAGCCAGGCTAATTAGGAAATCATTAGGTAACTCCCTATTCGGCTTGATTTCAATCATGCATTTCGCGAATTCCAATCTCTCAAGCCTCTTAGTCCTTTCATCCATACAAAGCAGTTTACCTATACGACTGCTTATCCAGTTAATACCAAGGTGAGACCAGGCAAAGAGAGGAATATTGCGAAGATGAACCCACACAGGCACTGTAGGAACAGATCCACAAACATTGCTAACAGCAGCGTCATATGGCCTAATGATAAACACTTTGTTGTTCATTATGATTGGGTCGCCATGTAAAATTCTGCTTTTATCTTCGTCTGACGAAAGTAGGAATAGAAAAATCACTCCATCTGATTTAACTTGCACTGATCCTTTCAGTTTCCAAATAATTTTCAGTTTAGCAACAACAGAAGAATAAGAAAAAGGTATGTCAAGGAAAAAACCCACTAAGTAATCTTGCCAGACAGTGGAGCCAGCCTTAACAACGTCGTCCACCAAGTCGAGCACATCGTCATAGAAGGAAGGAACAAAGTCAACAGGCTTGTACTTCCCCGCATTGAGAGGTTTGCGTTTGAATAAGGAAGTCCAAGCTTGTTGACTGCAACCAGGTAGGGAAGGAGACGGATCAGCTAGAAGGGGAGAGAGAGGTATGGCAGTGGGTGATGGTAGTGAAGGTCTACCTAACAGAGAAGAGTGAGAGGAAATGCTCAAGGGAGGAGGGTCAGGTGGGTATGGAGGTGGTTTATGCTTGGTAGAAGGAAGGGTGTTAGTTTGGTTAGGAGAACTAACGTCGATGGGATGGTAGTTTGACAAGGTGATGGGAGAAGGTACGGTAAAAGGTGGTTCAGGAGAGGGAAGTACGGGAGATGGTGGAACAGGAGAGGGAGGTACGGGAAAGGATGGAACAGGAGAGGATGGTACATGAGAAGATGGCACCATTGAGAAGATGGAACAGGAGAGGATATTTTGTTCTTCGAAAAACTAATTAAATAAATAAGGTGATTCAATTTGAATTATAATTTTGAAATAAATGTTTTCAAACATATTGAAAGTGAAAATTTAATCAATAATAAAAATGAGTTTACTTTAAGTAATGAAGATTAAGGATTTATATTCATTAACCATTAAGATAAATAGGATGGATAATTGATGATTTATATTAATTAAATTAGTAATTATAAGTTTAAATGTATTAATTAAAGTTTAAATAATGAATTAAGTAATTAATATGTAATTAAGAACCATAGATCAGATTTTTATTTAATTAATGGATTATTAATGGTTAATCAATTTTTATAAATAATAATTAAAGTTAATTAATCAAGTGATTAAGATATAATTACATTTAATGTAATTAAATGTTGATTTATTAATTAAAGGTAATTAATTAATGTGACAAATGAATTAAGGAAATTAATTTGAGAATAATTAGATTAATTAAAAGTTAATTAATAACTGAAAGTGATTAAGGGATGATTATCAATTAAGGATTAATAAATTAATTATTGTAATTAAGGATAATTAATTAAATTATAATTAATTAATTTATTAATTGAGGCAAATCAATTTATTATTAAAGGTTAATTAATTAAAATAAAATTGCAATTAGTTAATGTTAATTAACCGAGATTAGTGACTAATCTGATTTAATTTAATCAGATAAATAAATTTACCTTACTTATGAATGATTGGACTTGATGGTTGAATTGTTTGATATTCCCTGATCTGTGATGCTTTGTGATATATTCTGATTTGTGTGTGACATGTACTGTAGTTTATTTATCTGGGATGAATGTCAAGTTCTAGTGGTCCAGTGGTTAAGACATAGTGGAGTTGCTACATTGTGTTGTAGTGGCACCGGTTCGATACCCAGCGGCTACAATAATGAGACATAGTGCACGGCCACTTATAAAACCGGCTAACCGAAGGCAATGGAATACAAAGTATCCATGGCCCCAAAGTTTTCAAAGTTTTAGCCCCAAAGTTTTCAAAAAGTCATGGCTGCACCTCCCATCCCTCCCATCCCTCCCGTACCTCCTCTGTCCTCTCCCAGTTTTCGTGCTTCCACCCTATCTCCCCTCACGTCTCCTACATCTTGTCAACATCGTCCTGCCCCTGACCCCCCTCCTCCGCCTTTGCCTTTGGTGCATACCCCCACCATCCCATCCTCTTCGTCCTTACCATTGCCTGGCTCCTCCTCTTCTCAAGCTCCTCTTCTTCCCCTTCCATCTCAACTTGTATGGACTTCCCTATTCAAGCGAAAACCTAGCAATGCTGGGAAGTACATACCAGTTGATATGTCCCCTGTTATCCAGAATGAGATTTTGATTCCCCCCTCCTCAGTTATTGAGGCTGGAGCTCATGAATGGAGCAATTATCTCGTCGGTTTCTTCCTCGGTTTCCGTTGTCCTACCTGACTGTCATTAACTTCCTGAAAAACTTCTGGAAGCTTAAGGGTTCTATTAAAGTTAGATCTAATGGGTTCCTTTTTTTATTTCTCTTGTCCTGTGATGAAGATAGAAATCGAATTTTGCAAGGTGATCCCATCATTATGCATAACAAGCTCTTCATAGTCAAACAATGGGATCCTTATGTGGGTAATGCTTGTGGGAGTATCACCTCAGTTCCAGTTTGGGTAAAATTCTCCAACATTCCTATGTTCTCGTGGTCTCACACTGGTATTAACTGGCTGGCAAGTAGGTTGGGCAAGCTTGTTTGTTTAGATGAATCAACGGAGAGGTTGGAGCGACTTTCTTATGCTAAATGTATGGTGGAAATTAAACCTGACCGTGAAATTATTGAATCATTTCCAGTTCAGCTTCTGGATGGAGGAACTCAAACTATTCACATTGAATATCAATGGAAGCCTGACATCTGCCCTGATTGTTGTGTATTTGGTCATTCTGTTGCTAACTGCGAGAAGGCTGCTGTTAAATCTAGTACGGAAATTAATAAGAATGTTAAGGTTGTTCCCAAAGCTGATGCCAGTGTCGTAGTTAACTCGAAAGATAAGGGTAAATTATTTAGTCATAGAAAACAAAAATGGAAAGTTGTTAATAAAGATAGAAGACAGAGGTTTATATCAACTGTTAAGAGGAACAATTTGGTGATTTCTTCTGATATCCCCAATTCTGCTAAGGAAAAAAATATTCGAAGTGAGGAAATTGAGGAAGGGGAGATTGTCTTGCCTGGTAATACTGTTGATGATGTTGTTATGAATGGTTTAAGTCAAAACTCGAATATTTTGAAAGATAATGGCTTTCATGTCCTTGCTAATTTTGGTGAGATGGAGAATATCAACCTTCTTAATTCTGTTGAAAATGTTGTAGCTACTGCTCAAATTCTTGATACTGAACCTATTTCCATTTCGAGTTCTGAAGCGTGTTGCATCAGTGGAAAAATGAGTGGTTCTGCCCTTCCCACTGATATAGTTGATCCTTCCTCCGGTAATCCACCACCCTCCCACAACCTTCCTGTTTCTTGTGATCAGCCTAGCACTTCAACCCATTCTCTCCATAACCATGAAACGCAGTTTCCTACTGATGCGAGCCGAAAGAAAAATCAACAGGTTCCTGTGCACGTATCTGACGTGCACGTGCACACCACAAACTGTATCCATCCCAACTCTGAATCTCAACACATTAAAATCTCTTCTGTAACTCATTCTTCCCCCCGAACTGATCCATCTACCATTGACATTCAGTCTGACCATCCTTATGACCACATTAATGCTCCCATTGCTTGGAAGCCCCCTCCACCTCCTTTAACTGCCCCTGGTGATTATTGTTCTCCTGAACCTGCTGTTAGTCTAGTGATTCAAAACCCAAATGGACATTCTCCAGTTTGCAAATTCAAGTCTTCCAAAAAAACTAAACTTCATCCTGATATGGATCTCAACCCTTCTGAAGGTTCCAAATCCTCGTCCACTGTTCCAGGCATGAATGCTCTAACCACTCCTCTAACAAGGAGTAACAAAAAGAAACTCAATATTAACCAAATTGTTGATCAATGTTGAACAACATTGGTGCTTGGAACATTCGAGGTGCCCACTCTGATATAAAACTGAACCAATGTAAAAACATCATCCAATTTCACTCTCTCAGTCTTCTTGCCATCTTCGAAACTAAATTAAATGCTACTCTTTCCTCTAGAGCTGCTAAATTCATTAACCCATCTTGGTTGATGCTTAATAATCTTTCTGATGCTCCCTATGGCAGAATTTTAATCTTATATAACCCATCCATATTTTCCCTATCCCCTATCATTTCTAATTCTCAGCTTATTCATTTGCACTGTTTACATTCTCCATCTACCACCTCCTTATACTTAACTGTTATTTACGGACATAATGTTGCGAATGCAAGACAATCTTTCCTTGATCTCCTTCCTTCCTTTAGGCAAGAAACTCATCCCTGGATTGTTATGGGTGACTTCAATTGTTCATATCTCCTATCTCAAAGGCTTGGTGGTAACCCCTTGTCTCTTCGCGAAATTAAACCTCTCAACTTATCCATCACTCTATCTAATCTTATTGAAATTCCCTCTGTGGGTGCTTCTTACTCGTGGAACAACTCAAGACGATCAACGTCTCATACTTTCTCTAAAATTGACCATTCCTTCTCTAATCTTTGTGCTCTAAACAAATGGCCGAACATGTGTAATCTTCTTCCTATGCCTGGCCTTTCTGACCATTCTCCCCAAATTTTATCCTTTGGTGCTGACATGACTTTAAGAAAATCTCCTTTTAAATTTTTTAATGCCTGGGTGCTTCAACCTGATTTTCTTTCTATTGTTAACAAGGCTTGGTCTAATCAATTTTTTGGTAATCCTATGTTTGTCTTACAGTGTAAGCTCCGTGCTGTCAAGTCTGATCTCAAATTGTGGTCTTTAAGTAAATTTGGCAAAGGCAACTTGGCTTCTTCCAGCCTCTCTAAGAAACTTCATCAAATTCAAGAATCCATGCTTTCTGATCCTTCTAACTGTGAGTGGGCTGCGCTTGAAGCTTCTATTTCTTCGCAACTTATTGAAGCTCTATATCATGAGAACCTGATGGTCAAGCAGAAAACCAGGCTTGAGTGGTTTAAGGATGGTGATAGAAACTCTTCCTTCTACCATTCCACTCTTAAAGCTAATCAATCTAGGGATTCTATTAGTGTTCTTAAGGATGACAATGGTGAGTTTATCACTGACCCCCCTCTTATTGCTAATAAATTTCTGGACTACTTTAGTAAGCTGCTTGGAAATAGTTCTGATTTCTCTCCTTCGCTTGAGCTCCTCGACTCTATTAACATTCCCAGAATTTCTAAGGAAAATAATGCTTTCCTCTGCACTGCTATAACTGATGCTGAGATTAAAACTGCCCTCTTCTCCCTTAATGCTAACTCTACAGGAGGGCCTGATGGCTTTAACGCTAGTTTTTTCACGGCTTGCTGGGGAATAGTTGGCTCTACCTTTCTCAAGGCCATCCATAACTTTTTCAACAAATGCAAAATGATAGGATCTATCAATGCCACCAATATTGCCCTTATTCCTAAAGTCAAGAATGCTTGTCACGTCGCTGAGTTCAGACCTATTTCTTGTTGTAACACCATATACAAATGCATTTCTAAGATAATTGCTAATAGATTAAAGCTGGTTCTGCCTAACATCATTTCATCTAATCAAGCTGCCTTTCTAAGTGGGCGTTGTATTCTTGATAATGTTTTAATGTCTCATGAATTATTAAAGGGGTACAACTCTTCCCAGGTTTCCCCCAGAGCTATGTTCAAACTTGATATCTCTAAATCTTTCGACTCATTACACTGGGACTCTGTGGTTAGAATTATGGGGCTGATGAATTTTCCCAAGCACTTTGTGGCATGGATTGAAGAGTGTATCTCGACTGCTAGATTTTCCATTATGGTAAATAGCAATATTGTTGGTTACTTCCAAAGTAAACAGGGAATCAGGCAGGGTGACCCGATGTCTGCTTATTTATTCATAATTGTGATGGAAATTTTAACCCAAATAATAAATCAGCTTGTCATTAATGGTAGCTTCTCTGTCCATCCTAAATGCAGAAATCCTCTCATTACCTCTCTTATGTTTGCGGATGATCTGGTGGTCTTCTTCAAGCCAAATTTGCCCACTGTCAATTCTATTATGGATGGCCTTGGCATATTCTTTAGAATCACTGGCCTTTCCATCAATTTAGCCAAGTCTGAGATGATGATTGCAGGTGTTGCCAATGAAATTATCATTCAAATATCAAATATTACCTCTATTACTCGAAGAGCTAACACTTCCAAGTACCTAGGAACCCCCCTAGCTACTTCTAGAATATCTTATGCCCAATGCATCCCTCTATTTGAGAAGATCACTGCTAGACTTGCTGTGTGGACTAATAGAATGCTTAGTCAAGCTGGTAGGTTGACTCTCATTAACTCTGTTATTTTCTCCATGACTGTGTATTGGTCTAGAGCTTTTATCCTGCCTATCAGGCTGATCAAAATGATTAGGGGTGCAATGTCTAACTTTTTCTGGCATGGTTCTATTATCTCTAATAAACTTACCCCTTGTGCTTTCTCCAAACTTGAACTTCCTAAATCCAGAGGAGGCCTTGGTATTAAAAATATGCTTCTGTGGAATCATGCTGCCATAGTTCATCATATTGACAACCTGCTGAATAACAAAGACAATATTTGGGTGAGGTGGTCTTACAAGTTTATTATTGGCAACAAGAACTTCTGGACTATGAACATTCCTCATTCTTGCAGTTGGACGTGGAGAAGTATTCTGAATCTTAGGAAAGATATTCTTCCATGTGCTAGGAGCTTGATTGGAGTTAATAGTCGTATTTCCTTCTGGTCTGACCCGTGGGCTAAGGAGGGTATTATTCTCCAAAATTTACTTAGCTTCAGTCAGCAAATGCAGTCCGGAATAAGCAAAAATGCCTTGGCAAACAACTTTATTCATCATGGTCGTGCTGCTCTCCCCTTCAATAGTAATTAGATTGTCAGACTTCTATGGAATCATCTTGGTAGTTATAAGATTAACCTAACACAGCATGATGGCATTTCTTGGTCCTTCTGTCAGAACAATTACAAGATTAGTGGCATGTACAATTTTCTTATTAATCGTAGTAGCTGTGTGATTTTTAGTTGGTATAAACGTATTTGGTTAAACCATAACTCTGAGAGACAAAACCTTATGCTATGGAAGATCTTCAGCAATGCATTGAAAACTAAAGCTATGTTGAACCAGAGAGGTGTTACTATTGATACTATGTGTATTTTCTGCAATACTGCTGAGGAGAATACTTCTCATTTATTCTTCAGCTGTCCATACGTTTTCTCATTATGGTGTTTTACGAACAACCTCATCTCTAACAGAAGAGTTGATTTGGTTAGTAACGTTGAATGGGACTTAATTTACAAGGCCACGAGATGGAAGGGTGAGGAAACATATATCCTTCTTTTCTCTCTCAAAGTTTTTGT
Source organism: Allium fistulosum (assembly GCA_030737815.1). Taxonomy (NCBI): domain Eukaryota; kingdom Viridiplantae; phylum Streptophyta; class Magnoliopsida; order Asparagales; family Amaryllidaceae; genus Allium; species Allium fistulosum. Next base: position 337,114,659 of record CM060904.1, on the reverse strand, counting down.
TACTATTATATGGGATGAAAGAAATGCTATCATCTTCAATGCTAAAAGGAAATCCGCCATGCAAATGAAGCATTCCATTGTTGAGGGTCTGCGGGTTGGCTTTGTTGCTTCTAGTCATGCTTTTGACCCAAGTCTCCTATCTGCTCTTACCTGAGTGTGTGTCCTCCTCCTTTGTTTCCACTGATTGTTGTGTGTTTTTCCCTTTTCTTTTTTTGGTATGCCTTGTTTTCCTTTGTTTGTTCTATTTCTTTGTTTTTCTGCTTGCCTATCATGTTAGGTGGCTTGTTCTACTGTCTTTGTTCTTCATTCCCGGTATATCAATAAATGGTAGGGGTCCATTTTTAACCCCGCTGGCCTTGCCAAAAAAATATATATTATCTGTGATCTTTGATCGATGAATGAAAAGATAAGCGTTATCATTATACCGCTTATCAACTATATTTCTGTATTCTGATATGTGATGATTGAATGATGTTGCACTATTGTGTAAAACCCCTGGACCACACTTTTACACACACAAATATGGATTTCACGAGGAAATCAGTTAAGTCACAAATGAATTAAATTTAATGTTGTTTTGAAATTGAAATTTTAATTTCAATTGATTTTGGAAATGGATTTGGGTTAAATGTTAAAGCTTTTAAAAAGGAGTTTTTAAGGGAAAAGTTATTTTGAATAACTTGGTAAAATTTCCAATTTAAATAATTTAATTTGAATTTGAATTCAAAATAAGGAATTGAATTCCATGTTGACATTTATGATTGGAAATTACGGCTAAAAATGTTATAAATGTGTTTATATGAAATTAAACCATTTTAAAAGTATAATTTTGAGAATTTGGATTTAACCCAAGAACCTTAACTCGTATAAATGAATCAGATTTCCAAAATGAAATCTGTTTGTTTTAAAAGAATAAAAGCTTTCAGATAAGAAATGAAATTCCAGTTTAATTAAAGAATTTCAAGATTGAATTGAAAAATGGTTTTCCAAGTTATGAATGAATTCTTTTTGAAAGCTATGAATTAAATCTATTTATTTTTAACAGATTTAAAATGATGTTTTGTTTAAACCATTCAAAATGGAAATTGTTTTGAAATCTATGAATGAATTTTTGTGAAATTAGGTGAAATCTGTGAAATGAGTCTTTTTGTTTAAAAAGATTTAAAATGGTAATTTGTTTAAACCATTTGAAAGAAAGTTTTGAAGTATTAAGTTGTGACTTAATTGAAAATCCCAATATCCATATGTTTCTTGTAAATATTGCGCTCACTATTCGGTTTAGCCGGGAGAGGACCTTTGTGTCACATAACCCATTCCGAATAAATGATACGTGGTATATGAATGGAATTTGAAGACCGGTGTTGAAGACCAGGTGTTTGCGAAAACGATAGGATAACCTATCGATTGTCTCTGCACTGGGTAGCTCCTGGTATAGAGATTCCCTAAGTGATGGGAAATCCGATCGGGATTGTGAATACCCGGAATTGCAAGGGCTTCTTCGGAAGTGCCTTCGGTTCTGTTCGAACCCGGAACAGACTTGTATGGTTACGTGTCTGACATTACATTTTGAGATATAAAGCTGATTTCTTTCAAATACATTTCTGTTTGGTGGCGGCGAATTTATTCTCTTAGCTTAACACCCTTCTCTGAGACGTACGAGCTCAGAGGTTATGTAGTTGAAATTTATCAGCAATATATTCCCAATTTGGTAATGTGGCATGCTGAGTGTTGCTGTGTGATGATCATTTATTTGATCATTTGTGATCAAAGCATGGCTTTGTGAAAAAGTGTAGCTTTGTGGACGAGACTTCGTTAGAGCCTCACAACCCGGAAATGGTCGAAACAGGAAAGATGCAGCAAGGTTTCAGGGGTAGCTTCCCTAGGGTATGGCCATTCCTTCTGGAAAAGGGTAGTATCATGGTATGGAGCCCATATACTTACTCATGTGGACACACTTTATTTATTATGTGTGATGTTGATTACCGAGCGCTCGGATAAAGGTCCCAAAGGACCAGGGGTGGCATATCTGAGGTTTTACTTCCCGGGAAGGGAGTAATCGGCCTTGTGTTGGCAGAGAGCAGGTTGTCTCTCGGAGCGTCCAGCCAGAGGCATTCTTTCGTGGCATAGGAAGTTCCTTAGCCTGACCATTTGTTGGAAAAATCCAAAGAAACAATACGAGCCTTGTACGGTTTTAGTTGTATTACCTGCTATAGAATGTGGCGGCAACCTGCTATTGAACATAGTAGCTATAGTAGGCATAACGTGAAATGCCTATGCTGGCTAAGATTAATATTATACTTTCGAAATGTTTCTGCACTATGCACTAATAATAATATCCAATGATTTGATATTTTCATAGTAAGCATCTTTGACTATCATAAGGAGAAATCTCCTCCGATTCTGCGTTTGCATTGTGTGTGTGTGCGGGAGGCCTTATGGTAGTTTCATTTTCCAAAAGCATTGCAAATTGACTTTAAAAATTCTCTTGTTGTTCGTTTTTAAAGATAAATTGTTTTTGTTGCTCACACCAGTCCCATGACTGATCCGGAGTTTATTGTTTCTTTCCTAAACTCTGGGTGCTCAAAAATTTTCTACACGGGCAGTCTAGAGTTGGGTTTTTCAGATAGTCAGAATTAGTAGATTTTTTGGAGCTAGTTCAGTCCTTGGATATAGACTGCACTTGCTTATCTTGGTGCATCGTTATTGGGAGTTCAAGCTATTTCTGGATTGGCGCTTTGGAGATGGAGATTATCCGCTGCTGGTGTTATCTATTTTCTTTTCCGTTGCTATTTCTTGTATCATATCTCTGATGTATATTGATATTCATTGTATCACTCTGTTGTATCAGATATTGTATCAGATATTGTATATCAATGTATTATTCTTTTTCTTCCGCTGTGTTATTTACTTAACTGTGTTATAAGCTCCGGCGACTCGGATTTGAATGGTCGAATCTATGGCATTCGAGTACGATGTAAAGTATGGATGTCGATTTTCAAATGCAAAAAATTCGTAGACGTTACATTTTCTCAACTGAACCATTTCCCCATTGGACTCTAACCAGTTTGACCACTTTATTTTAGAGTTTCTCTTTCCCATGCTCAGTAATGCATGTATGTGACGACGGACAAGTGACTCTCTCTAGCTCAACATTTTATAACTAACTCGGCTCAACCACAGTAGCCAAATCATGTATATACTTTTGCAAGTGTGACACGTGAAAATATTATAAACTCCTACCAACTTTCCACAAAGCTGCAACTTATAAGCTAACTTCCTTACTCCTTCCAAAATTGAAAAAGGCCCTACAAATCTCATCATCAGCTTTACCAAACTACAAACCTCATAACATGTTTTAGGCAAGACCTTCACAAAAACCATGTCGCCTATTGCGAACTTCAACTTCGTGCATCTCTTGTCAGCATATGATTTCTTCCTATCTTGCATAGTCTTCAGCCTCCTACGAATCAAATCTACTTTATCAAAAATCTCGCTAATCATGTTTTGCCAAAGAAGAATCCTACATGTAGTGGCCCACCAACAAGATGGAAATCTACATTGCCTCCTATACGATGCCTCAAATATTGTCATTTCAATAATCATCTGACTGTTGCTATTATATGCAAACTCTACGAATGGCAAGTGATCTTCCCAAGAACAACCAAAGTCAAAAATACACATCCATAAAAATCCTCCAACATCTGATTCATCCAAGGTGATAAGTTATACTCAATTCAGTTCAGTGCCTAAGGCCTCCAAAAGACTCCTCTAAAACTGACTAGTGAAAAGTGGATCTCGGTCACCGACAATATTAAAAGAAACTCCATGAAGTCGAACTAACTTCTTCACATATATCGAAATAAAATGGGCATATTTTGTTAGTTGATCAACAATGAACCAAAACACTCTCATTTCCCCTTCTACTCCTAGGTAGTCCATCAACAAAGTCCATAGTGATGCTCTCTCCAAAGGATGTAATAATCCACTATGTTTTTTCTACTCTACCTTTACACTGAATTGTTATACACTTCAAAACAAACTTCACTATGTATCGCTTCATACTTGGCTAGTAAAATATTCTCTTCATATCTAAATACATTTTGTCACCAAAGAAATTAATGATCATCCTTGAACAGTGGGACTCATCTATTACCAAGTCAATTAATTCCTTAATAAAAGAAACACACAACCCACCATCCCTAAGCATCCATCCTCTAGAGTCAATGGAATATCGATCCAAATGACTCAATTCCTCAACTCTATTCAGCTTCTCAAAAATACTCGAAAACTCCATATATTGCCTCTTACTTGAACCGATATGGTTCATAAGTGAACGTCGAACATCTAAAGCTGCCAATAACCGGGTGCAAGGTATGATGAAGGATGGAAATTAAATGCAAAAACAAACTCCAAGTGTTTCCACTCTAAAAACGTAGAGTCTAACATCGCATGGCTCCTACTTAAGACATCGGCTACAACATTGCCTTTGCATGGAGTATAAGAAATATTGAAATAATATGATGCTAAGAACTCCATCCTTCTCTGTTGACTCAAATTTAAATATTTTTGAAAGAATAAACACCTTAGGTACTTATAATCTGTGAAAAACTCAAATTGTTCCTCAAAAAGATAATGCCTCCAAAATTTGAGAGCATAAGGTCATGGGATGGATAATTTTTCTCTTGTACTTTCAACTATCGACCGGCATAACAAACAACTCTACTCTTTTGCATCAAACAAGATCAAGTCCTATCCTAAGCATTGGTATACATAGTAAAAGGCTTTGAACCATCATGAAGTACTAAAACAGGTGCAATAGTCAACAACTCCTTTAGCTTAATAAAAGCATGCTCACACTTCGAGTTCCATGAAAAAACTAAATTCTTCTTAGTAAGGCATGTCAATGACATAGAAATTTTTGTGAAGTCTTCAATAAAATTCCTGTTTTAGCCAGCCAAACCTAAAAAACTTGTTACCTCTATAGCATTTTTGGGTACATGCTACTCTTACACTACACCAACTTTACTAGGATCACCAACAATCCATGCTAAAAAATATCATGATCGAGAAAGCAAACCTCCTTGTGCCAAAAGTAACAGTTGGAAAATTTCACTTTCATTCTATGTCTACACAGAGTATATAGCACTTATCTCAAATGCAACTTGTGCTCCTCCTTTCTTTTTTGAATAAACAAATACATCATCTACAACTACCATCATAAACTTATTCAATAACTCTCTGAAGACTCGACTCATGAGGCTGATGAAATATGCTAGTGCGTTGGTCAGCTCAAACAGCATGATTAACCACTCATAAAGTCCATTAGGTGTACGAAAAGTGGTTTACCAAATACTTGTCTTTGACCACATGCAATCGATGGAATTTGGTAGCTAGGTAAAAATGAGAAAATATCCTTGCTCCAATTGTAACAACTTACCCTTTGTCATACCCTGAATCAATGTTGAATGACAATGTCTGAATCCCAAATACCACAAAAGACAGTCTATTGGGGCAAAATTAATACAAAATACTAGACCAAGACATATTGATAGAATCTAATGGCGGAATGATAACACATAATATACTGAATATACATTAAAAGAACAGGATCACAATATATAAGAAACTGCACAAGCGGAAGCTACTAATAAATAAATGTCAATATAGAAAGTCAGGATACATCAGCCCCATATAGATGGAGCCCTAAATTAATATATGATACAACATGTCTCATATATAAATAACATATTTTTCATGTACTAATACAATCTCAAGTACACATATCAAAAATATTGATTTTTCCCTTAAAGTACTCCAGTTGTCCTAAAAGCGTATTCCTAGAAGCACCTAGCTCCCAGACTACTCAATCTTTTACCTGTGAGTTGTCATGACGTAAACAAAAAAAGACAAAATGCGGGTCAGACATAAAGCCTGGTGTAAGGGAAGCTCTCAAAACTATATACAAATAAATAGGAAACTAATAAAGCACAACCAGTCCTCTCCACAAACTTGGCCCAAGGATAATCCAGACCGCCTATAAGTAAGTAAAGTAAACCCATCCTAAAGATAGGGAATCATACCATAACCTGTACTTCTTCTATAATCAATGAGTCAACAAAACTAATATGATGTGACTGATGCGTAATAGTATACTGTGATATAAGAACACAATATACAAATGTAGGGGTAATATAAATATCACAACATAAGCCTACCCTATAAAACACAATAACACTGTCTACTAATTAATATACTACACACCACATAATGAATATGCCAACTAGTGTATAAATTACTATCCATCATTGTTGGTGAGTGGAATCCACCATAGAAGCCAATCTTGGTCCAAATGATTTTCGCCGAGGGTCCAAAATAAAAGAGTTGGTACTTATTGTACCACATACCCATAGCCACATCCCCTGTGATGAAACTCTTGTAGATCTCACCATACCCCATATTGAGCTTAAATGATAAATAACCAACTCTAGATATGAAACTTAAGTGGATCGCATCATACCCCATATTGAGCATAAGTGATGAAGGACCCAGTCGTAGATGGTCGTCATCATCTCCCCTTAGTCATCATGGATTTTTTAACAAATTCACACGCCTCTAAAAAGAAAATAATGGGCGTGTCCTATATACTACACTATCTAGGACACAAAATGGCACCAATGCCATATATATAATATATATATATATACATATCTAATACAACATCACATAATCACATACACATATCACGAGCGAAGACTGGTATCTTATCATCGTCTACATACACGGATGGCTACTACTACAAGAACAATAATACGTATGACCACTAATATAAGTCCAATACGATGTACTGTCACTAATATAAGACCAGTACAATGTATGACCACTATTATAAGAATAATATTGATGTACGAATACCAATATAAGACCAATACCAATTACGGCCATTAATATAAGGCAATTTCATTCATCAAAACATATCCACCTCAAGGTCAAAACCAAGAGGGGTACAGACGCACTCCTATCAAATTATACACTCCTAATAGACGTGACCATGCAACCAATCACTTTACATTGCATCTGAATCTCAAGTAGCCTAGAGTCTCTCCGAAGTCGTGCCAAAGCCTCACACTAAATGGCGTTCGGAATGGAGAAAAAAATTCCTTAATATAGCTCCCCTGCCCAGGCCAACATTTCCTGGAACAAGTCCTACCTTTGGACTAATTGGGCTCCATCAGTGGACTGTTGGTAGCCTGCTCCTACTCTATGGCCTAGGCAGCGTGTATTCATGCTCCATCTAATCACCATTTCATGCCCTCATTTCCTCTGTTGCTTTGCCCGATGAGTCGCCTGGCTTCTCTACCTTTCCTTCACCACATCGATCCTTTTTCGGAGTTCATTGGTTGATATTTTGGAAGTGGTTTCTTATGTATTCAAAAATTAATTTTGATACGAAATCCACTTTTTATGCATAGAGTTTCGTAGGATGGTTCTTTTGACCCGGCTTCCTCTAACATGCCAAGTAAACTAAACCAGGATTCATACCTCATGCGATGCCTACACATGTGTCAATACACCCATTTGTGCAATTTGTACACATACGTGGAGAAAAACACACTTGCACTATATATATATATATCACATTTTGGGCTTCATCGGAGTGATTACTTGGCCGGGTACTTTCTCATGGAACTTAGCACACAAGATAGTTGCTATGCCTACATGAGATGCTCACAACGGGCTTATATACAAATATAGATATTCATATAAACATACATATATAATATTTATAGAAATACACTATACACACACAACTACATATAACAAAATTCTAATTACAATACAGGAATTGTCTTGACTATTATATAATTTCAAATACATGTATATGTTATACCTCTCTATATACATACATGTATATTTAAATAAGTACTTTGATTATTACTTAATCAAATCTTACTTTTATTTACTAAATATTTCCAATAAAATTTTAATATCTCTTTGAACTATTTTATAAAATATATCTTTTACAAAATATCTCTTTCTCTTATAAAATTTCTTTACTTAAATAATATTTATAAGCACTTATTAAGCTTCATTAAACCTCTAGTCACTTTAATAATAAGTGTAAATTTCAAAACTCACTTAATTAGTTTACTAACTCCATTTTATAAACTATTCCATTTACTTATAAAATCATTTCTTCTCTTAAATAATTTTTATAAGTACTAATTAAGCTTCATTAAGCCTCCAATCACTTTAATAAGTGTAGAGTCGAAAACTCACTTAATTAGCTTACTAATTTTCTCAAAACTAATTCAATTGTCTTAATTTATACTAACCAACGATATGCACATAACCATATCACTAAATTAGCCTCTAATCCATCTTAACATCACACACAATTATTCAATTAACCCAAAATCCATTTCATAGCTTACTAACTTTTCTAAAACGGTAGTTAAGGTCTATAATAATTAATGTTATAATATAATCATGTTTATAACATGAATATAAACCTAAATCATCATCAAACATTCTCTAAATCACTTCATATTACTCCATAATCATTAATAAACAAATTAATGAAGTATAACAAGTAAATTTAGAGAACCATTCCACTACTCTAAAAAGTCCTGACAAATGATGATTGAGACGAGATTCGTCCACCTCTTCTTCTCTAAACTAAGCTCCTAATCAGCAAAACCCATTTCATGCTCTCTTAAAATTTAAGATGACGCTCCAAAGATAGCTTCAAGCTAATCCAAATTTGGGTTTTTAGAGGAATGAGTATGGAGGAGTTATGGTGATTTTTTTAGGATTTATAGGAATTTATTTAAGCACGAATGAGTGGATCTAGGGTTAGACTTAAGAGAGTGATTATGAAGTAATTAGGAGATAAAGAAGGAAAGTAACATGGAATGAAAAGTGAAGTAAAAATAATGAAGGGGTTAGCCAACTTGTAGACAAGCTAATGGACCTTAACCCAAATTCATTTCATTCCTAAGAAATCACTATTCACTCCAAAAGCTCATCGACTCCCAACATAGCCAAGTTTATAATTATTCTTTTTGCGATGGAATTGGATCTCAATAATTGTGCCTCGAGCCCCAATTCATCCATATTCAAAAATCGAGTATAATGGATGTTCCATTAATTAATGAATAAATATTTAAATTAATAATTTAAATATCTAATCGTTAAAATTATGGGTGGTTACACCAACTAAATGATCGAAATAAATCATCTATATATGGTAATGGATGAAGATTCTTTTTTGTTGGCTTGTTCAGTTCATGATTGTCAGCTAAATCCTTAATGAGCCAGTTACTTTAGTAGCAAAGACAATAAGTGCTCCTCATTCCGAAACATTGCTCCAAATAAAACCATTCTCTAATAATTCATTTACTTGTTTACTAAGCTCGCGTCTTTGTCTAGGAGCCATATGGCTAAGTGGTAAGGCAATAGGTTTGGCATCCATTTCTTAATAATTCAAATTTTGCTCTCCCGATGAGGAGGTAGACCCAAAATTGGTTAAGACATATAGAAGTTACAAACTATAGGAATAGAGGCTACCTCATCTTGTGATAGGTCTAGGGAATACATGTAACTCAACAGAACTGAACTTGGAATCATAGTAGACCTCAAGTTTGCACGCACTACAAATATCTAAGCGAACCACCTTCCTATTGACATACAACACTGCTCCATACATAGCAATCTAGTCCATAACTAGAATAAAAACCAAACTCTATAAGCCCAACACAAAAGCATCGGAATCAAATTTGAAACCCAAAATATACAACTTCAAACCCTTAAAAATCATGGATAAATGGATTGACCCTCCAATAGGATTCCATACTATAATAGGGTATGTAAATATAATAGTCCCTTGGTGTAATTCATCTATTAGCTTACTCGAAATAAATAAGTAAGATGCTCTACTGTCAAATAAAGTATGAATAGATAAATTAGAAAGAGTTAACACATCTTTCATGATGACTTTCTTCCCTTTATTCACAGTTAGGGCTTGCCTTGAACTAGAGAAAGAACCAAGTTGATAAGCTAAAACAACTTGAGTAAAAGTCTTAGGCAAGGTTGGACACTCCCTCTTTATATGCCAAACTGGTTACAGTTTAGTAATTGGTCTCCGCAATGTTCACTTTAAAATCCATTTACATATGTCCTATGATATTACACTTCTTACACTTAAATCTTGGATTCATTATCCTGCCTTGAGCTCCTACTTCACCCTTTCATTTATTCTAGTAAACTGGCTCCTCTTCTACCTTCTTAGATTCTTCCTTAGCTTTTGAATTTAGCAGCACTATCTTAACAAAGCTCTCAAAAGTAACTCTTATGGGTACATGGCTAAACGTAATATCTCTCGAAGATGGGATCAACTCCGTAGCAAATTTTGTTACCTTCTTAACTGGTGTATTAATTAGTTCATGGAAATATTTTGCTAGTTGGTTATAGTAATGGACATACTTCTTGACACTGTGGTTTCCTTGCACCAAATGAACAAACTTCTCTAGCTCCACTCTCCATTCGGCCTCTGATACAAACTTAACTTCAAAGAGCCATTTAAAGTTAGTCCAAGTAATGTCAATCTCTTCCTTCTTTGCAATGACATTAGCCCACCAGTTTAAAGCCTCCCCTTGCAAATGCCATGAAGCCTGCTGCTTATTCATCGCATCCTCCACATTCATTATAGTAGATAGTCGATAACAATTCCTTAGCCATGCCCAGGTCTTAACAACGGATTCAATCCCTATGTAATTCATACCATCAAAACTTTAAAAATCCCTACACAATTTGGGAAAATCCAAAGAAAGTGGAGGAGCAGGAACTACCTTAAATGCCTAAGAGAAAGGTCATCCATTGGGTTAATTTCAATTCGGCCTCTTACCTGTAGATACTAAAGGAACTACATTGGAATGTTCATGCCCAAAACCTCAGCTATTGCCTCACCAGATCTAGTTCTAGTTTGATTTCTCATTTTTACTTATATGTAAGCATGAATTATTAGCAACTCCCTTAGATAGTAGTAAGTATTAATGGAATTTTATGGGTGTATCCATGTTATACTTATATATACATTCATAATAACTTTTAAAATATACAAGTACACTCCCGTAATTATTGTCTATCTCATAAAGGATATTAAACTAAAGCTTTGATATTAAATGTAATAAATCGCACATCCATACACACTGATTCAATGCCCAAAAGCGGCATTTAAACCTGTATCATGCTCAGAAATACAGATCATTAGGTTTTTGATGGTTTATATGGTATAAAGATAAATATAACTTTAAACTTTCTACACTTTTAGATATCATTGTGGAAGGAATAAAATATTAATACCAAAGTAAACTAAATCATCTCTGTTTTAAAATAATAATGGTCCATATAAGAAACATCTAAATAAAGTTTCCAATAATATCTAAACGGAAATATGATATATGGCTATTTGACAACTACGATAAAATACATACATAATGACAATAAATAAGTGTAACGCTCATGCAAATGGTCACCACCACCATGTAGCTTATCTTCACCATACCACCACTATTCTATCATCCTACAATAGGCATAAAGAGGAAAAACAGAGCGGATTGGACAAAGTTTGGTGACTAAGAAATATCACTAGTAGTATAGTGTTTATAGGCGATTAAATTATCATTTATAGTGTACATAACCTAAGGGTTTATTTATATGTGTCCATGTAACGACCCAATATTTTCAACCATTCGCATCCATTATAAGTGTATAGGTAGACACTCATGCCGGAGTTGAATTGCTCAAAATACCACGTTGTAATTAAAATTTGGCAAATCTCAGAATATACAGTAAATAAATATAATCACAGATCACAGACACAGAGTAAAATAATGCAGCGGAAGTAAAAGAAATAGTAGTTCATGAAGCTACTATGTAAATATATCAGAGTTACATAAGATACAACAGAAGAAATAGAGTACAACAGAAGTATCAATAAGATAACCAAGTACAAGCTGAACAGAGCAACATAACTGAAGTAGATAGAAGAAGACTAGCAGATAATCTCCAGCGATTCAAATCTCCAGAAGGTGGAAATCCAAATCTGTGAATAACTCAGGCTGACCCGAGCGTAAAGCAAAACACAAAACACTCGAGTCAGGACAATATATACTTATATAATGTAAACCAACTCAAGTGAACTGTAATAAAGGTACAAGTAACTTAGAAGATGCTTGGGACCGCCCATCCTCTAAGGATCCGTTAAAATATCTACTATGTAGTAATATTCGCTATTATAATAGTGTCTAAATAAGTAAAGTATAATCATATCGGAAAATAGCGTTAAGGGGATGGAGAACCTTAACGCGGTCGGATCTTAAAATCATAATCGTAGTAAAGCTCGATATGGTAGGTGACACGGCACAACTAGGCAATGCCAGGGTAGATATACCAATTACGCACACGGACTGATGGATACGCATAGCAGCCACTACCGTTCCACCTCGAACAACATTCCCAAATCGGAGGATGGCCATCTAGTCAATCACAAGTAAGAGTATAATATCGAAGAAATGTGTCCGAGAAGAGGTGCTACCTCACTGGTCCGAGATCGCTCCTGTTTTAGCCACCTTATGCCAACTCACGGGAGTTGAGTCCACGTAACATACCTTAAGAACGTCGCCACCATCCTACTTCATTCTGGAATCTCCACCGCGTACACGGTTGTCAAAGTGGTTTTCGGTATCGACAGAGAGTATGTCCATATCGAATCCCGGTCTCTTTGCCAACCAATCGTTATTATAACCCATGGTTATAACTTTTAAAAATAGTTTATGTTTCAAATCAAAATACATCCTTTAAACCATTTCAAAATCATATCATTTATTTCAAACTAATACATACTTTCAAACCTAAAACATATCTATTCAAAACCAATTCAAAAATATATCATTTCCATTTCAAAACCAATTCAATAATATATCATTTCAATAAAACCCAAATTTCAAAATCACTGAATATTTCCTTTAATTTATTAAACTTGAAGTCTTCCTTTAAATTATCATAGCATTTTGGTGATGTAACCTTAAGGAATCATAGCATTTTTGGAATGTAATACTTCCCAATTTAACATTTTATATAATCAAAGTATTTATATACTTACAAATTTTTAACATGGTCATTTTATCATAGCCTTATAGTTAAATAAACTTTGTTACTGTAATATCCAATTTAATGCTGAAATTCTTATGTTAAGTTAAGAGTACCTTATTAACTTACATTATCATTACAATAAAGAAACTTTATTATTTTAGTCATTAAAATATGTCATTTACATTAATTAAAACTTACATATTAAATGTACTTTTTAACTTACATTCCTATTACAGTAAAGAGCATTTATCATTTAATCAATATTACACTAATTAAACTTACATTATCGAATGTACATTTTAATTTACGTTTTATTACAAAAGGGGCATTTATTATTTTAAATCAATATTACACAAATTAAGACTTACATGTTTCTTTCATTAATTAAGACTTTACATGTTTCTTTCAGTAGGTAAAACTTTACATATTTCTTTCATTAATTAGAACTTTACACGTTTCTTTCATAAATTAAACTTTACCTGTTTCTTTCATTAATTAGAACTTTACACGTTTCTTTCACAATAAATTTCTTATAATTAAATCCAATTTTCAACAATTTACTTAATAAGTTTAAGTGTAAAAGTTCCAATTCTTCACATTTCAACAAATAGACTTAACACTTCAAATTTAAATTACCATTTCACAATTTAACAAAATTTCCAATTTTATTTAATTAACTTAAACCTTTAATTAAAACCAAATTTCACATTTCCTAGTCAAGTTATATTTTAAAAGATCACTTTTAAACATTCATTTATTTAACCACTTAAATTCATAGAAAAATCAATAATACTTAATAATCACTTAAATTCAAATTTAATGAAATTATCATATTTACCATTTCCAAATAAAATTTAATATCCATTTTATTTATATAACTTAAATATCATTTTTAACCAAAATTCCAAATTTCCAACTTAAGTTATATTTCAAAAATCCAGTTAAACCATTCATTAATTACATTTTTAACACATAGAAAAATCATAATTTCTTTAATTCAAAATATTTCAAAACCTGTTTAAATCAAATTTCATAAATTTATATTTTTAAAATACTTAAAAATATTCAAAACACTTTATAAAATAACCACGGGCCTGTATATAATTTTCTAACCTAGGTCAAGTGATACGGATATGTATCATTTCAATCCGCAGTTAAAAAAGAAAAATCCGGGTTCTATCATTTCAAACCCGCAATCCCAAGTTAAAATAATTTAAATAAAAATCATTCAGGCCTATCATTTCAGCCCATAACGATTTTTCCCTATTCTAAAGTCCGTTCGGGTATGTATCATTTCAACCCATAGTGATTCTAATCTACAGGGAACTTGCAATGGTGATAACAGATATAAATAACAGAATAACATTAAATAATAGTAACATATGATATAATAAGTGTAATAACAGGTGTGAACATCATATGATAATAATATAAACATATATAACATGATGATATACATTACAGATTCAAATGGTGTCGGTTTATCAGTTATATAGGTACATATTGTCTGGTGAGAATAACTCACCTTTTTATGCTGGAGATATCAATTAGAATGACACAACGGATCCAGAAGGCACGACCTTTGATTTGAGTGGAGAAAATAGGCAAGATATCATCTTGTAAACAATACCCAAACAAGACAAAACAATATAGCACATGAATATACTTAACATAAAACAATGTTGAACAAATTGAAATACAAAGCAATAAAGACAAGACTTTGCCTTTACCATTCAAATGCTTGACCATAGGGGATCAAGTGCTCAGCCATGATGTGTTTGGGCTCAGGTTAGCATCATATAGGTCAGGTTTAGCACACCTAAGCATGGCAACATGAAGTGATGTGAAGGGTAGGAGATGCAACATGAAGAATATCAATGGACAAGGCAAATAGGTGAAGTTTTGGTCACAACAAGGCTCGACTTGGTCATTGCTTGGCTCAGCCATGCATGGTACAGGTCTGGACAGTGGAGGGTGATGGTGCAGCAGCAGCCAAAGGTCATGTAGTTGCTGGTGGTGGTGGTTTTAGGGGTGGCCAAGGTGATAGATGAAGGTGGTGGTGAAGCATATGTGGTTTAGGCATTGTTTGGAAGGGTTTTTGTGCAATTTTGTGGTGCTAACTTAAATGGATGGGCATGGCTTGTCATGGTCAGTGGAGGAGGAGGAGGTGCTGCTGTAGATGGTGGTGGGGCTGAAGGTGGAGAGGATGGTGGAGATGAAGGTGGTAGAGGCCAAGCAAAGCTAGAAGAGGAGGAAGGCAAAATCAATGGAAATTGTGAAGTAAAGAAGAGATAAAGGAAGAAGATAAGAGGAGAATGGAAGCCATATTTTTTTTAGGGTTTAGGAGCTATGGAATTTCATGAATGAGAGAAAAAAAAAGTGGCGGCTGAAGAAATGAGGAGATGTTGCCAATTGAATGAAAAGTTAGGTTAAAAAGTAGAAGGGTTAGAAAATAAAAGGGCCTTAGGAAGATAGAAAGTTTAAGGCCTTTCAAATTTCTTTAATTCCTTTTTATAAGTTTATATTTCTGATAATAACAGAAATTCCAGTTAAAAATTCGAAAATTTGATAAAATATAAAAATATATATAATATTTATTGATTATATAAAGTAGAATTAAGGAAAATAGTTAAAACAGTGAACTAGACTAGAAAATTTTGAAATTGAATAGAAAAATTTTAGAAAATTCATATGAGCTTGCAATATATTTTTAAACATAAATAATATATAAAATAAAAATATATTCACAAAATAAATATTTAAAATTTAATTTACATATAATTTTTAATGAAGAAAATAGCAGAAAATAGGAAAACAGCCTTTAAAAATGAAAAATAATTACAGTAAATTTTGGAAAAATACCATTATCAATTTAAAAACATAAAAAGACAAAATATACATAAAAAAACATATTAACACATATTAAAACAAAATATAAGAAAGAAAATATGATTTAAAAAAATTTAAAATAGGCAAAATTGCACAAATAAACAAATTATACTAAAAATTGAAATGTACATAACTTTTACATTTTAACTCCGTTTTCAACGAAACGAAAAGTAGTGTTCAAGTTATTAAATCTATTTTCATAATAAAAGATAAAATTTATAATTTCAAACTATTAAAAATTTAAACTTAAAAGTCAAAGTTTGACTATTGACCAAAATTCACATTTTCAGGAAATATTAAATTTAGTCATATTTGGAATTCTAATCCACATCAAAGTCAAAGTTTATATTTAAAATAACAAAATTTATTCTTTTCATAAATAAAGCTTTTGAATCTGGAAAAATCAATTTAAAAAAAAATATTTGAAAAATACAGGGTTGTTACACTCTCCCCCACTCAAAACTTTTCGTCCCCGAAAAGGAACGAGGTACGGGAAAGCATAGAAAAAAATAGAATGAAATAGAATTAAGACAAGATGTTAAGAAGATTGGAATTACATCTGATAACTATTGTTATAGGTAAGTTTAACAAGATGGAGGTGATCAAATCAAGAATATAAGCACGAAAAAGATCCTCTAGAGTCTGAATCTCCCTTTTCACTTGACCGACGGTCTATGAATGGAAAAACAGTGTTCAGATCCAGATGAGTAACAAAGATTATCAAAGATTACAGAAAGATTTCTAAATAAAAAGATTATCAAAGATTACAGAAAGATTTCTAAACAAAAAGATTATAGAAAGATGCTTATACCAGTCTGTAGCAAGATGAGGGAAAATAAGGACAACCAAAAGATGGTTTGAAAAACAAAATAAGATAATAATTTGAAACCATAATGCTTTGAAATCATAATACTTTGAAATCATAAAAATTTAGAGGTGTTTATCATTTGGAAATCATACTACTAAAATCATAACACATTGGAAATGTTATTCTAAAAAAACATAATACTTAGAAAATCATAACACCTTTTAAAATAATCTTCATTTAAAATATTTTAATTCAAGGTCAAATAATATTCATTTTAAAGTTGTAACATTTCTAAGTTCATTCAATTATAAAAATTTCCAAAACATTGTATTTTCAAAACAGCAGCACTTATAAAATGCTACAGTAGATATATTAGTCTTTCAAATCAGTTTAATTTCAGAAATATTCATTTGGATATCATTTAACTTATGATTTATTAAAAACAAACTTTTATGAATAGAATGTCCAAATTAAACTATACTTCATTTATTAAGTCAAAAGCTCACTATTTTAGTTAGCTCTTAATTTAACACATAACCTAACACTTTATTTAAAATGCCCATTTCATAAATAGATATTCCTTTAATAAGTTACACTTAAAATTCCATTTGAAAACCAAATTCTCAATTATCAATTTTTAGTGATGTTAAAATACATTTTAACTATTTAAATTATAATCATTCATTTTTCAAGACATATCTATTTCATAAATAAAATATTTATATAGCAAATATAACAATCAAATTTCTTTACACATTTATTCATTTAGACATCAATTAAACTATGAATTCAAGTTAAATAAACTTTATTACAAAATGTCTAATTCAAATGTATTTTATTTTTTCTATTCAAAGATCATTATTTATTATACAACATATTCATTTCAGGAAATAACCATTATTAAAATTCCTAGGTTAGACTTAAGGTTCCATATTAAATCAAATTTGATTATTAAGTTATTTAAATAAAATCTCTTTAAATTCCTTTTTCACTATTTACCTCTGTTAATCTTTTATAACTAAAATTTAAGTGTATAAAATTTATTATAACCACTCAAATTTTATTTATAAAATCCTTTTTATATTGTATATTATCCAATTATATTGTTAACTTCTAAAAAAATTTAAGGTAAGTTATATTTGAATGCAATTGTATTATACAAATAAAACTTTCCAATTCAATTATCTCAAGTTTGAATCATTTACTCAAAAATTTTAATTTTCTTCTTATAACTGAAATCATTCTTAAAATTAAAATTTAAGAATTAAACTTTCGATTCTTTTCAAACCATTTGGAGATAAGTAATTATATATACATAATATGTCAAATCAATTTAAATCATTTATCTATATATATTATAAATCAAATCATATTTAGAAATTCAAATAAATTAAATCTTTCAAAACAAAGCTGTAGTAAGACTACAGAACGGTCTCTTCAGTTCAAAACTCGAAAATGAATGTCGATGATGCTGCAGTCATCACCGAAATTATTTTCCAGCGACAAAGAGAAGAGCACTAAATTTTTAAACTTTAAAATCCTTTAGAGACAAATTTTTATTCAAAAATACTTTAAATAATATCCTTTTAAAAATTTTAAACACAAAGTTTGAAATCCATCGGAAATTAAATTCTTTAAATTTCTTATTTTAAATTCATTTCAGTTCCCAAATAAATTTATAAACAACTATTTATAAATTCATTTGTAGAACAATAAATGATAAATCAAGTATTATCATTTCAAATAATCAATTTAAATCAATTTATTAAGTTCCATAAAATTATATATCCAAATTTATTTCATTAACCAAATTTTAAAATAATATTGTGTCAATTTGTTCTGTCAAAGTGTTTTAGAAATCCTATCGATAGCGTTGATCAGACGAATCGATCGGAAACCCAAATCAACATCAACAACTCAAACAACACAATATAAAACAAAACATTAATTTACAAGTACAGTTCAAAATGTTTGGAAGATAGATTGGAACAAAAGACAAGATGATTAAACAGAGTAGAGAGATGGGTAAGCTTAGATAAATCGCGGACAACCTTAACCGGGTCAACCGTGACTTAATGGATAAGATCAAATGTGGATTTTCTGGGGTAAATCTACCTTCGATCTCAAGAGATAGAGTTTGGAATAACAAAAGATATTAGCATCTAAACCAAGGATAAATATAAATCTCTGGTTAATCGATGCTGATTGTAAAGGATTTTCACCCCTTTACAAGAAAATTAGAATATTGGCGAGACCGCCAATTTACTATAAAGATCATTCGAAGTGGAGTTATGTGATACTCCAAAATCAAAAGAAGATGAATAGTGAGGGACAAGAATGAATTTTGGAACCGTAGGGAACGTTCCAAAAATTCAAAGGAAATTCGAATCAAGAGGAAAAGATTCAAACTCGAACGAAAGTGATTCTGTAAATAAATCTACTCCATATGCTGAGTTTTGCCTCAAAGCCAAAGCTCTGATACCAACTGTAACGACCCAATATTTTCAACCATTCGCATCCATTATAAGTGTATAGGTAGACACTCATGCCGGAGTTGAATTGCTCAAAATACCGCGTTGTAATTAAAATTTGGCAAATCTCAGAATATACAGTAAATAAATATAATCACAGATCACAGACACAGAGTAAAATAATGCAGCGGAAGTAAAAGAAATAGTAGTTCATGAAGCTACTATGTAAATATATCAGAGTTACATAAGATACAACAGAAGAAATAGAGTACAACAGAAGTATCAATAAGATAACCAAGTACAAGCTGAACAGAGCAACATAACTGAAGTAGATAGAAGAAGACTAGCAGATAATCTCCAGCGATTCAAATCTCCAGAAGGTGGAAATCCAAATCTGTGAATAACTCAGGCTGACCCGAGCGTAAAGCAAAACACAAAACACTCGAGTCAGGACAATATATACTTATATAATGTAAACCAACTCAAGTGAACTGTAATAAAGGTACAAGTAACTTAGAAGATGCTTGGGACCGCCCATCCTCTAAGGATCCGTTAAAATATCTACTATGTAGTAATATTCGCTATTATAATAGTGTCTAAATAAGTAAAGTATAATCATATCGGAAAATAGCGTTAAGGGGATGGAGAACCTTAACGCGGTCGGATCTTAAAATCATAATCGTAGTAAAGCTCGATATGGTAGGTGACACGGCACAACTAGGCAATGCCAGGGTAGATATACCAATTACGCACACGGACTGATGGATACGCATAGCAGCCACTACCGTTCCACCTCGAACAACATTCCCAAATCGGAGGATGGCCATCTAGTCAATCACAAGTAAGAGTATAATATCGAAGAAATGTGTCCGAGAAGAGGTGCTACCTCACTGGTCCGAGATCGCTCCTGTTTTAGCCACCTTATGCCAACTCACGGGAGTTGAGTCCACGTAACATACCTTAAGAACGTCGCCACCATCCTACTTCATTCTGGAATCTCCACCGCGTACACGGTTGTCAAAGTGGTTTTCGGTATCGACAGAGAGTATGTCCATATCCGATCCCGGTCTCTTTGCCAACCAATCGTTATTATAACCCATGGTTATAACTTTTAAAAATAGTTTATGTTTCAAATCAAAATACATCCTTTAAACCATTTCAAAATCATATCATTTATTTCAAACTAATACATACTTTCAAACCTAAAACATATCTATTCAAAACCGATTCAAAAATATATCATTTCCATTTCAAAACCAATTCAATAATATATCATTTCAATAAAACCCAAATTTCAAAATCACTGAATATTTCCTTTAATTTATTAAACTTGAAGTCTTCCTTTAAATTATCATAGCATTTTGGTGATGTAACCTTAAGGAATCATAGCATTTTTGGAATGTAATACTTCCCAATTTAACATTTTATATAATCAAAGTATTTATATACTTACAAATTTTTAACATGGTCATTTTATCATAGCCTTATAGTTAAATAAACTTTGTTACTGTAATATCCAATTTAATGCTGAAATTCTTATGTTAAGTTAAGAGTACCTTATTAACTTACATTATCATTACAATAAAGAAACTTTATTATTTTAGTCATTAAAATATGTCATTTACATTAATTAAAACTTACATATTAAATGTACTTTTTAACTTACATTCCTATTACAGTAAAGAGCATTTATCATTTAATCAATATTACACTAATTAAACTTACATTATCGAATGTACATTTTAATTTATGTTTTATTACAAAAGGGGCATTTATTATTTTAAATCAATATTACACAAATTAAGACTTACATGTTTCTTTCATTAATTAAGACTTTACATGTTTCTTTCAGTAGGTAAAACTTTACATATTTCTTTCATTAATTAGAACTTTACACGTTTCTTTCATAAATTAAACTTTACCTGTTTCTTTCATTAATTAGAACTTTACACGTTTCTTTCACAATAAATTTCTTATAATTAAATCCAATTTTCAACAATTTACTTAATAAGTTTAAGTGTAAAAGTTCCAATTCTTCACATTTCAACAAATAGACTTAACACTTCAAATTTAAATTACCTTTTCACAATTTAACAAAATTTCCAATTTTATTTAATTAACTTAAACCTTTAATTAAAACCAAATTTCACATTTCCTAGTCAAGTTATATTTTAAAAGATCACTTTTAAACATTCATTTATTTAACCACTTAAATTCATAGAAAAATCAATAATACTTAATAATCACTTAAATTCAAATTTAATGAAATTATCATATTTACCATTTCCAAATAAAATTTAATATCCATTTTATTTATATAACTTAAATATCATTTTTAACCAAAATTCCAAATTTCCAACTTAAGTTATATTTCAAAAATCCAGTTAAACCATTCATTAATTACATTTTTAACACATAGAAAAATCATAATTTCTTTAATTCAAAATATTTCAAAACCTGTTTAAATCAAATTCCATAAATTTATATTTTTAAAATACTTAAAAATATTCAAAACACTTTATAAAATAACCACGGGCCTGTATATAATTTTCTAACCTAGGTCAAGTGATACGGATATGTATCATTTCAATCCGCAATTAAAAAAGAAAAATCCGGGTTCTATCATTTCAAACCCGCAATCCCAAGTTAAAATAATTTAAATAAAAATCATTCAGGCCTATCATTTCAGCCCATAACGATTTTTCCCTATTCTAAAGTCCGTTCGGGTATGTATCATTTCAACCCATAGTGATTCTAATCTACAGGGAACTTGCAATGGTGATAACAGATATAAATAACAGAATAACATTAAATAATAGTAACATATGATATAATAAGTGTAATAACAGGTGTGAACATCATATGATAATAATATAAACATATATAACATGATGATATACATTACAGATTCAAATGGTGTCGGTTTATCAGTTATATAGGTACATATTGTCTGGTGAGAATAACTCACCTTTTTATGCTGGAGATATCAATTAGAATGACACAACGGATCCAGAAGGCACGACCTTTGATTTGAGTGGAGAAAATAGGCAAGATATCATCTTGTAAACAATACCCAAACAAGACAAAACAATATAGCACATGAATATACTTAACATAAAACAATGTTGAACAAATTGAAATACAAAGCAATAAAGACAAGACTTTGCCTTTACCATTCAAATGCTTGACCATAGGGGATCAAGTGCTCAGCCATGATGTGTTTGGGCTCAGGTTAGCATCATATAGGTCAGGTTTAGCACACCTAAGCATGGCAACATGAAGTGATGTGAAGGGTAGGAGATGCAACATGAAGAATATCAATGGACAAGGCAAATAGGTGAAGTTTTGGTCACAACAAGGCTCGACTTGGTCATTGCATGGCTCAGCCATGCATGGTACAGGTCTGGACAGTGGAGGGTGATGGTGCAGCAGCAGCCAAAGGTCATGTAGTTGCTGGTGGTGGTGGTTTTAGGGGTGGCCAAGGTGATAGATGAAGGTGGTGGTGAAGCATATGTGGTTTAGGCATTGTTTGGAAGGGTTTTTGTGCAATTTTGTGGTGCTAACTTAAATGGATGGGCATGGCTTGTCATGGTTAGTGGAGGAGGAGGAGGTGCTGCTGTAGATGGTGGTGGGGCTGAAGGTGGAGAGGATGGTGGAGATGAAGGTGGTAGAGGCCAAGCAAAGCTAGAAGAGGAGGAAGGCAAAATCAATGGAAATTGTGAAGTAAAGAAGAGATAAAGGAAGAAGATAAGAGGAGAATGGAAGCCATATTTTTTTTTAGGGTTTAGGAGCTATGGAATTTCGTGAATGAGAGAAAAAAAAAAGTGGCGGCTGAAGAAATGAGGAGATGTTGCCAATTGAATGAAAAGTTAGGTTAAAAAGTAGAAGGGTTAGAAAATAAAAGGGCCTTAGGAAGATAGAAAGTTTAAGGCCTTTCAAATTTCTTTAATTCCTTTTTATAAGTTTATATTTCTGATAATAACAGAAATTCCAGTTAAAAATTCGAAAATTTGATAAAATATAAAAATATATATAATATTTATTGATTATATAAAGTAGAATTAAGGAAAATAGTTAAAACAGTGAACTAGACTAGAAAATTTTGAAATTGAATAGAAAAATTTTAGAAAATTCATATGAGCTTGCAATATATTTTTAAACATAAATAATATATAAAATAAAAATATATTCACAAAATAAATATTTAAAATTTAATTTACATATAATTTTTAATGAAGAAAATAGCAGAAAATAGGAAAACAACCTTTAAAAATGAAAAATAATTACAGTAAATTTTGGAAAAATACCATTATCAATTTAAAAACATAAAAAGACAAAATATACATAAAAAACATATTAACACATATTAAAACAAAATATAAGAAAGAAAATATGATTTAAAAAAATTTAAAATAGGCAAAATTGCACAAATAAACAAATTATACTAAAAATTGAAATGTACATAACTTTTACATTTTAACTCCGTTTTCAACGAAACGAAAAGTAGTGTTCAAGTTATTAAATCTATTTTCATAATAAAAGATAAAATTTATAATTTCAAACTATTAAAAATTTAAACTTAAAAGTCAAAGTTTGACTATTGACCAAAATTCACATTTTCAGGAAATATTAAATTTAGTCATATTTGGAATTCTAATCCACATCAAAGTCAAAGTTTATATTTAAAATAACAAAATTTATTCTTTTCATAAATAAAGCTTTTGAATCTGGAAAAATCAATTTAAAAAAAAAAATATTTGAAAAATACAGGGTTGTTACAGTCCATATCTAACAAGTTAGCTGCATTTAAGAAGTTAGTCGATTGGTACAATATAGGATAACAACCTATATTGTGCCTAAGTCCAATAATATTGTACATAGATTTCAACCTAAATGTAGGAAATTCCAAACCGCTTAACTATGCATTGAGTAAACAATCTCAATGATAAATGCTTAAGTCGCACACACTAAGTATAAGATCACAATGCCAAGGCTCATATTAAGTATACAATCCCGATGGTACACTACCCACTAGTGCACTGAGTATACAATCTTAGTGGTAAATGTGTCATACGCTCCACATCATTCAACTAATAGCATAAAAGGGTCAATAATGAAATTGAGTTCTATAGATGCAAGTTCCTAAACGATACCAACCCAACTAACACAAATTTCTCAATTCCCCTCACGTAGTTCGTAAGCAAAAATATGCTACTATGACCACAATAGCAACAATTTGACGAAATGTTTGCTATACAATCACACACCATGTTGAGTATTAATTATAGTGCATCATGAAGCAACGCGAAATACAGAACATTAGATAAGTGGGAATCAAGTTCCAAAACATCCCTATTTGGCCTGCACCAGGTCTAGGTTCAACCTGGCTTGGAATAGGTTTCAGTCGATTGGAAACTATTACTAGTCAACTACAACCATTTCCAATCAACAAGATGCTTGTAATAGGTACCGGCCAGCTTTTCAGTCAACTAGAACATTATTTCTAGTCAACTTGAACTACATCCTCTTTCTCTTCCTCGATCTTTTTATCGGTCGAATGTAATTTTCCTATTCAACTCCTAGCCTGTAGCTTGCATTCCAGCACTCTAATCCCATAATTTCAAACGTTTTTTGTTTACTATTCTATCCTATTTTATTTCTGGACATTGAGTATGATGTAGGGTTCATTTTAGATTCATTCTCGTATTTTTTCATGCTTACTAGCATTATATATTATATCCAAAGATTATAAATTTATCGAATTTGATTATAATCCATTTCCAATGTAGATATTACAATTCAATAATATAAACTATGCTATGATTGATATATTCATAAACTTAAATCGTATTCATCTCTAATGGTTGTAAAATTACTCTATCTATCATTTCTACAAGAACTAGGATAACTTATTCATATGTTAAATTAGTCCAAAATTATCCTTCCTCCAATATATATTAATTTCACTATTAAATTAGTGATACATGCTTTTCCAATTTATCTAACTCATATGAACTACTAGTTAAAAACATCAATTCAATTCTTAAATCATATTAGACCTAAATAGGTATATAAGCGAAATTTAAATGCTTACATAATAACAAATTCATTTCATAGATAAATGCACTCACCATTATATGATGTTTTGGTAAAATTCCAATGGAAATCCTCAAGCTTTCCTATTTGATTTGTCTATATCCTTTTTCTTTTATTTGCCTTGCTATGTTTTTTAGGATTAGATCTAATTTCCTTTAATTTGATTTGGAGTTTAATGAAGAATTTTGATTATGAATGAGGAAGAAGAAGGAAAAGAGAGTAGAGTTTTAGATTTAGGTTTAGCAACAGTCGCAGATGAAGAGAAATGATGATAAGATGAGCTATCGTTATATATCCTTCCCTTTATTTCCAAACACCCAAAATCCCCTCAACCCTACCTTGGATTTGACCTGTTTCGCTAGCACCCTACGGTAGACAATTCGTATCTCCTTCATTCGATGTCCATTCCTGACGTTTTATATGTGAATTTAAGCTAGAAAAATATGCTTGGTGCAATGTCAAAGTTAGATTTTTCAAATTTATTCATTTGTAAAAATTCCATTTTTCAGCTGTATGCAAAATTATCAAAATGTCCTTTTGATTAATTTTTAGTTAAATTCCATGGTGTTACAATTTGAGGAGAAGATTTATTTTATATAATTCAGTACTCATGGTTATGACCATTTATTATTGAAATCGATTAAAGACATTTCAAAGGATTTTCTACCTCTATATATTTAACATATTTAAAACATTAATTATATAACAAATATACGATAGAAAATAAAATTAAAAACATACTATATTCTAAACAAGATTCACTATAAGAATTAACATATAATATCAATTAAACAGTTGCCACTAGGGTAAATCCTTAACTTTATTATGCCTTACTTTGGTGATGGAAGTTTTGCTCATTATTTACTCGAGTTACGACCAATTTTGGGTATGTGTTGAAGTGTACGAATTGAAATACTACTCAAGAGAGAATACATATCCTTTAATATAGAAGGATAGTTCCACCGTAATTGAATTTGACTTGATTCATAAATCTCTAGTTAGAGTAAATTCGGTTGATCGATAATTGTTATCGATTAAACTAAGTACCTTTGAAGTTCAAATTCGCGAATAAGTATGGACATTATTGGAGTTTTAAACAAAGACCTAATTGTAAATGTCTAAGTGACATAGTGTTGACTAAGACATAAAACAAGCACGACATATCATTGCATAAGGGTGCTACTTTAAGCCATTAGGAAGTAGGACTATACCTAGACGATCAGTAAGCGGCGACTTTGACCGAATACCATGCTTTATCAAAGTGCCCATAGACTTTGATATTTGAATAGCTTAAATACTAATTATGGACTAAGTCATTCCTATGAGTCACATAATAAAGAAATGTTGAGTTAGACCGAAATTATTCAATGATAATTTATAAATATTATAAATTAAATAGAGATGAATTTATACTAGTGTTAGATAAATTTTATTACAATAAATTTTTGTATGTGATATAAAAATTTATTTAAAAAAATTAATTGCAAAAATAATTCAGATATATATCAGTGTTATATGTAACTATCTAATTTATAATTAATAATTAACAAAAGGGTTCATATATATCCACATATTACATAATAGGGTCGAATATTTTTATTATATATATTTCCTATATAAAAATATGTATCCCTTTTATTGATAAAATGGACAAATGTTTTTTTGGCTTGATTGAGACATATTAGGAAATATGAAATATTTCCTACGTGATGTCACTACCGGAAATAAGACCTAGGGGTCTCAGATATTCATTCAATTTAAAAAGGAAAGCTATTATTATCTTCTCAATTGAAGTTCCTTGAACTCTACAGTTGCAGACTAATGTTCAAGTTGAGAGGACAAACTCAAAGGTCGAACTGCATTTCTGACATGTACGAAGTTGGCGGCATCATCAAGTTAATCTTAATGTTGTTTGTAATTGTACCAGCTTCCTTAAATAATGTGTACAAACTAATTTTTTGTAGAAAAAATTGGATTAAAATGATTTTAAGACATTTAAATTAGTTTAATATTTATAATTTTATATATACGTATATTATATCATTTGAAAAAAGATATATAACTATGAAATTTTGTATGTTCGCATATATAAAATAAACTAAAATCCAAAACTTATTTATTAAATATATCTATATACACACAGATATATATATATATTTTCAGATTAACCAATAATAACAATTATGAAATTTTATAGCCGCATATAATATAAGTATATATATGTTAATATATTAACATTATCCTAAATATTATTAGTTCCTTAATTTATAGAATCTACATTATATGTTAGCTTAAAGTTATTAAATTTCGTAGTAGCATGTAATGTATGTGTATGTGTATACACACACACATTAATATATAAATATTAATCGAAATGTTATTATTCCCTTAATTTATAAAACCTACTTTATTTGTTAACTTAAAATCATCAAGTTTTTAGTCGCATAATATACATACATACATACATGTATAAACCTTAACCAAAATATTATTATTTCCTTAATTTGTAAAACTTACTTTGTACACTAAATTATAATTAATCGGATTCATTTTAAGTATAAATAAAATATATAAACCAAATTATTTATAAATTTATTTTTGAATTTAAATAAATACTCATTAATATCATGCGCATATTATTATTCTTAATTATATATATAATAATAGGTCAAAAAGAATTATATAATATGCATGTATGTGTGTATTACCTTATAATACACATTTATATTAGATACTAAATATAAATGCATATAGTGCCAGTTATTAACATATATATATATATATATAGTTATTAATGCAAATAACTATGTATATATGTGTCTGTGTATTATCATCTATACTATATATGCAGATGATGTCATTTATTACTATGTATCTCATACGCATCATACATTATAATTGTTGAGTATATTGACACTCACATTTGAATCAATAAATTATTATAGAATTTTTTTAGAATAAAAGAATTTGAAAATTATATTGTGATTTAATAGAATGTTATGTTTGCTTATATTAACATAAAAGATCCTTTTGTACAATTAATAAAGGGAATTTTTTCAAAGTTGCTTGTTTAACTCCTTTGCATGATTCTATTGATCCAACAACGGTATTAGAGCTTTCATATGTTATTATAAATAATCGAACAATGCATGCGGTAGTGCTTAAAAGAATTCTATTAGGGTGTGTTTAGGAAAAGGTGTTTAACTAAGGAGAAGGTTACTCTAATTTCGGAATATTCTTACTAATAAAAAATCTCCCTACTTTTGGCCCTTACCTGGCTCATTAAGGTGGTCAATCTCTAGGGTATGCCCTAAGTATAAGGCCCGGAAAATGTCTTACGACTTATATTGATTAAAATTCTTATTTAAATTGTATAAATAAATTGAAAATTACCCGCCATTCGTAGCTCGGTTGGTTTGGGAGCTGGGAGATGGGAACCAAAGGACTGTGTCCGGGCAGGTTCGAATCCCAGCGCCAAACCATCAGTGGGAGTTTCAACGTTAAGCATCCGTGTGCGACGACTAAATAAAAGCGGGGTAGACACACGGCGTGGGGTTTACTTAAAGTGAGTATCAATGAATACCATGATCTTAAGGTTTCCCATGATATCAAAAAAAAATTGAAAATTGTTTTTAAATTTAAAGTAAAATTTATAGATGTTATAAGTAGAATCTAAAATTGTTTTAAGTTTGTAACTGCAAGAAATTTATAAATGTTAAAAATATAAATTTAAATTGTTTTAAGTTTAAAATTAAATTATAAATGTAATAATTGTAAATTTAAAATTATTGAATTTAAATAAAAATTTAGAAGTGTTTAAATTACAATATTAATAAATTCAAACATATTTGCAATTTATATGAAATGTAACTATAAATGTTATATAAATAATTTTAAAATTGTTTGATTGAAAATAATATTAGTAAATGTTATAACTTCAAATTATAAATAAATAGTTTTAATAATTATTATTAAAAAAATTTACAAAATAATAAACCCAATAAGATTTAAAGGATGTATGTTATATTTTAGAATGGCATGTCATTGAATTCTACGTACATATCATCCCTTGTCATCTTTAACATTCAATTTATTTTTATAAATTATGAATTTATCAATAAAGATTGCTCTCTATCATTGACGTGTAAAGTCATGACCTAGGACATATGGATGGTTGTTGAGCATACACAGTTATCTATATGTGTTGGAGAAGCTTTGTGTATCGTTTAAATAGGTAAGACATAATATATGGCTTTGGTGAGCACACTCATGGGCCATATACTTGTACTTATGTATAGCAAAATGGTAGGTCAAGACCGTCTATTATACTCTATGATTTATTGAGCACACCCAAGGTCACAAAAATTTTAGGAGCAATAACTATGTGTTAGGTGTTATATATTATATAGTCAATAAAGCATTATTCACCAGTAAAACATCATGGTTTGTTCAGAACACTCAAGGTCAGGGAAAACATGATAAGTAGATCCTAACACCACTAAGGGAATTAAAAGTATTCTCACATCATACTTAGGATCTAGGAATATGTCGAAAATATAGTGGAAAACATAGTAGATAAACACGTCAAACCATTCTAATAAGTATAGGTACATATACACTTATTACCAAAATTTCTAAATAAATTTGTGAGAAATAGATCATATACTAAATGAAAAGAAACAAAAAACAATGATAAAGAAATGTAAGATAACACTCACCAATTAATATTTTGCATGTTGTTATTTCAATGCCCATGAAAGAGCCGAATAGTATAATCACAACAAATAAAATTAAAACTTTCAAATTTTCACCACTTGACTAGATACTTGCCCAATGATACATGTTGACTGTTATGAGATGACATGAGAATATGGAAATACATTCTATATTCTATCATCTTACAATAATAGTATGGTAAAATACCATGTTCTGTATTGAACGAGAGTTCGAATAAATTATTTCATTCGAAAATGAGTAAGAAATCATATTGTAGGATCAAATGCTTAATACAATTGACTACACTGTGAAACTTGCTAAGTTGAGCACGATTCCAGTAGAAGAGCTATAGATAGAAATTGTTCATATATCATTAATGGTTTTGTTCGATCCTTTCATATTGATTAAATCATTAAAGTGCAATTTAGTCATACCCTTAGATTGTTAAGGACGTACAAAGTCACTTTTGTGAAATAAATCCAGTATAGTGGTTATCTTCTTCAAAAGGTTAACCTCTAAGAAGCGGAAGCGAATGTTCAAGGGTGATAGTAATAAAGACACAATGGGAAAGGAAAAGAATGAGGATTGCCGCCATTGCTTAAAAAAGAGACAGATGAAACATAATTATCTAAAATATTTAAAGTCACTTCAGAAGAAGGAATTTTATTCCCCTTCTAAAAGTATTTTCTTATAATATATTTTCTTTCTATGAGTTCTACTCATTGAGTTTTAGATACAAGATCTATAACTCACTTTCGTAATTGTTATAAAAATGTAAAAGTAAAAGATTCTGAGGCAAGAGGTTTATTGGAACATCACATTGCAAGCAGCGGTACTATTGCAATCAGAGTAGTGGAGAGTAACATGTACCGCTTGCTAATGAACACATCTAAATTTAATAATTATCTATTTGGAAATATAATATGAGAAATAATATCCTTTTTGTGTTTGGTAAAATACAGATATAGATTTATTTTAATAAGAATATTATGAATATTCATTTTGGAATAAAACTATTTTGGTACCCTCAAATAATGATGTTTTTATTCGAAATAATGCTGATGAGTTAGCCATTGAAAATAAAAAAGCATCTAAATAAACTATAATGACTTTTGATACTATAGACTAGATCGTATCATTGGCAAATGATTGTACAGTTAGAGAAATAAAAGTAATCTCCATTCATTTGATTATGTTTTATATGATACTTGTAAACTATGTCCCAAAGGAATGTGGATAAGCACTCATTCAGTTTGAGCGATGAAATAGTTATTAACCTCTCAGGACTAATGCATATAGATGTGTTGTTTGAAGTTTACGAGTGCTAAAAGAGGATCCAATTATTTTATCACATTTACTAACATTTCTCTAAGATATAAATATTTGTACCTTACGAAACACAAATTAATGGTCTGTGAGAAATTCGAGAATATTAGACGGAAGTAGAAAATTTAAACATGCAAAAAAATGCTTCGATCGGATCGAAGAGGTAATTATCTTGGATGACACCAAGAGTATCTAAAAGAGACTAAAATTCTCTTAAGCCACTCGTCCCAATGCTTCATAACACAACCGTGTTTTGGAAGAGCGAAATTGAACTTTGTTGGACATGATTCAATATACAATGACTGAAGTTTAGTTACCTCTTTCTATAGGATATGTGTCAACTATTATAGCAAATAAGTAAAATATTGTAATAACCCACCTTTTTAAACAATTCAAGTCAACAATAAAACACACATGTATAACTCAAACCATTCAAAATGGAGGACTGTCAATGGGGTTTAATAAGAAAATATCAGAAAAGAAGGAAAGCAAAACACATAATCTCGCAGCGGAATGACAAAATATAATAATCAAATAAACAGTTCATGAAGCTGCTTTATATACATTTGATTTCAATTTTTACAACATAATCATAGTACAATCAACAAACATACCAAAATAATATAGTGGAATAATAATAGTAAATACGGTCTAGCAAACTCCATCTTCATCTTCAAGAAATATTGTCTTCAAACACTGAAATACTCAGGCTGACCCGAACGTAATGAAAAGACAAAACACTCAAGTCGAAACTAAAATTTCTTATGTAAGTTAAATCAATAACAGATAAATATGAGTGTAATAGCTTCAGATATATTTATGGGATTTTCCATCTCCTATCAAGTGTACAACGTGAGTGCAATAACTTAAGAGATGTTATGGAATTTTCCATCTCTTAAGGATCCGTTAAACTATCTATATGTAGTAAGATATGTTGAATATGCAAGTATATGATTTTTGTTTGATGATAATAAACTTATATATATTCATTTAAATGTATTTGTTAATGTACTATTTTATTTTCATAGAATTAAATAAATATTTGCTGAATAAAATAAATAACACAGAATTTAAATTCAAACAGATATTTTATTCAAAAAAATATTTTATTATAATTTTGAATAGTACAAATTTGAGCTCTCGCTATATATATACAATTTTCAATTACAATACAAATTCAATTACATCTCAAATCTCACTTTACATTGTTCACCTCGCTACATATCACTCATTCACTCATATTTAATCTTCAACTCTATTCCAGATTGAATCCAGCATCTGAGTTATCTGCAAAATAAACACTGACGCAGTAAAATTGAAAAAAAAATATTTTTTGCAGTGTAAAATAAAATGTGATTTTTGAAAATATTATTTGCCTCAGTTATTTGGGTTGTTCATCTTCATTTAAATTTGAATTCATCATACACGAATAACTTGTGACATGCACAGTGTATCACTGTACATGCCACAAGGCCGCACACACCAATATACACGTGATAAATCTGCAGGGACAGGTGAGCACAAGGTCAAACCTAGTCAAAAGCCGGGTTCAACTAAAGGGAAATACAAATAGAGTCACGATACGAGCACAAGGTCAAACCCGAGCTATAAGCTGGATTCAACTCAGGTGCACTACAAAACATCAAAAATTGTCGAGTACAAGATACAAATGCAACATGAAGAATGCGACATATAACATGAATATGTACAAAGGGTAATGCACAGTGAAGACTAATGAACATGCTACAATCGAAGACACAATGCTACAGAGACCAGACCCAAATGTACATGAACACAATGCAACAGTCAATGGTGAAGCCTCAGCAGTCAACGGCGAAGCCTCAACAGTCAAAGGTTGAAATGTCACACAACAAGTAACATATATACAACCAGATCAGTCGCATGAAAACAGTGCACCTGATCAGTCTAATAATGAATGCAACCATGAAGTACACAAGTAAACCCAGTCATCAAGTATACATGATAAACAACAATATGCATATGGTCAAGCACAAGACTCGATAGTGGAGTTGAAACAATGTCAACCAGAATAATGAACCAACAGACCCACATCATAACACACATATACACACATACATATGTATGTACATATATGGTAATGAACAAGTTTAATACACTGGACATGAAGAACCATGAATGCATATGCGCATATGGACCGAGCAACTAGCACATGTATATACACAGTGCAGACTCAAGGAAATATAAAGTGCAACAAAGCAACATAATCAACTGGATGCAATGACCAGCTGCCTCAACAGTAATTGATTCACATAACAATATAGATCAAATCAAGTGCAACATACAACACAGCAGTATGCAAGTGAGGCTACAAATCAGATTCAAGTGAAACCAAAAATGTAATTTGACATGCTCAGTTCACATCAAGTGTAAAGCTACAACCAATCCATGCCAACATGCAATATCAAAATTGCATCAGAATCAAGCAACTCACCACACTATGCAACCAGACCAGAAACAAGAGCATGACATGAACCAAGTCTAAAACATGATATCATATGCAACTCAGACTACATAATGAACACACTTATATATAAGCTATGCACATGAATCAAATGGTCAATACCAGGTTCAAGTATATATGAAGCTTCAAACATGAATGCAGACTTCAAATCTAATAGGAAGTGGCAATAACAACCATGAAATACACAAGTGCACCATGTATATACATAAACAGCTCAATACAGTGAACAATGCAGATTGAAGCATACAATAGTTCAAATATCACAGAGAAATTTCCAAATGACCGAAGTCAGGTGATATCAAAAATCAAGTCGAAGCCGTGAGTCAATCAATTTCAAAAAGAGGTATATACAGTAAATCGAACAAAGTCTAGAAATCATTTCAAATGGCCGAAGTCAACCACGACCAATGTCAAGTTTAAATGCCAGAGATTTCAAAGGCATGGTAATCAAGGAATCGAGGAAGTTCAAAATGAAAGCCGTAATAATCAAGTAATCACAAAATATACGAATTTAAACAAGTCAGTACAAAACTTAGGGCTTCAAGCAAAATCAAATGGCCGAGCTAAATTAACTGACAAATTCAAATGAATTTATACGAACGATAATTAGGCGAATCGAACCCTATAAAACCCCAAAGTCATCATTGGAAAAAAAGCATTCGAGTTCAAGCAATATCACAGAGCATAGCATCAATTAGGAACTCGAATCAAGTCGAGTATAATATAAATCGAAAAGGGGACAAACGTACCAAGTTAATTCAAAGCATCATTAGATCTCGACTTTGTAGCCATGAACGAATTAATTTATCGAAGTAATCATTCGAAGCATCAGCTATAAATCCAAGCGGCAGTCTCATTAGCAAAGCCCTATTTTCAGAACGAAGAAGAGACAACGACCATTATCACAAACGAAAGAAGGAACCGTGCCGAATAATAGAAAAGAAACAGGGGATTTACTTTTATTTTTAATTTGGGCCGGTTATTATAAATAGTTGTTGGGCTTTATTTTATATATTAAGGTTTTTCGTTTTTAAAATTGTTTTTACTTTGTATTTTTATTTTTAAACTTTTGTAATTTACAAGTCGTGTGACTAGGGGACGAACTACGGTGGTGTAGTTCGAGAATTCGCAACTCAGTGGTTGAGTTGTGGTAGGGTTTTGAGCGTAGAGTTAGGTTAGTTGATAGCAGGTGTCGCGAGTTTATGTGTGTAAGCGTTTGACTACTTAATTTCTAGTAGAAACCTTGGGGGCAGCACGTAGGCAGGGTTTTGCCGAAGCTGGGTAAATCTATGTGTTTTATTTTCTGCTTTTATCTGTGCTGCTATTATTTTATATACTTCCGTAATAAATTTTTATAATTAATAGTATCACCCTATTTACCCCCCCTCTAGGGTGAAATCGATCCTACAAGATACGCTTTATAGATAATGTCTATTAATAAAATAAATATTATGACGCCCCACCTCTATACCCACGCTAGTTGTTTCCTGGGGATTTGACCAGGCAACTAGTACTCGGCAATAAGTGCTCGGCATCAGAGAGTGTCCGGCATCTAGGAGTGTTCGGCGAAGCACTTGCCATCCAGGAGTGTTCGGCGAAGCAACTGTCATCCATGAGTACTCGGCGTAGTACTCGGCATCCATAGTGTTCGGCGTCCAGGAGTGTTCGGCGTAGTACTCAGCAGTGTTCGGCGTCAACTGGCACTCAACGTCAACCAACGCTCGGCACCAAGACTGCTCGGCATACGAGACTGCTCGGCATACGAAAGCACTCGACATCAAGAGCACTCGGCATCGAGACTACTCGGCGTAGTACTCGGCAACAAGGGTACTCGGCGTCAAGTAGTGTTCGGCATCAACTGGCACTCGGCAACAACCTATGCTCAGCGTCAACTAGTGTTCGGCATCCCATGGTACTCGGCATCCAGAGTACTCGGCATCCAGAGGCACTCGGCGTCAGTAGAACTCGGCGATAGGATAACTCGGCAACGAGAGCGTTCGGCATTAAGAAGGCATTCAGTATGCACAACTACGCAAGGTAGCGATATCATTCGACCTACATACATTGATCGGTCAAGAGCTTCGAACAGAGATACGCTCGGCTTCACTGCAACCATCCTACACTTCCCATACATCAGAAGCACCGTTCGGCATGGGAAGGACCGTTCGGCATGGAAGCGTTCGGCGCACCTGGTTCGGCATGCAGCGCCTGGGCTAGAGCGTTCGGCTGTCAAGCCCACTTGGGTAGTCCAGCCCACTTTTGCCTATAAATAGAGGGGCAGGGTCACAGTGAAATGGATCCTTTTTTTGGGAGAGAAAACACCGGGGAGACTCTGCCATTTTCAAGACTCATCTTCTCTACTTAACAACTTCATTCAAACATTTGATTCACGAATTGTATTTGTAATCAACTATAAAGAAGATCAATAAAGTTTAACCTCAAAGTGGACGTAGGCAATTACGCTGAACCACTATAAATTTGGTGTTCTTACTTTCTGTATTTAGATTAGCACTGTCTTCTCTGTTTAATTTGATTTCATCACTTATATCTCTTCACAATCTTCTTCTACGAGGTTAGTGACCAATTTTGGTGCTAACACTTTGGTGCTTTCACTGAGAATCGACTTCTCAGACCTCAAGGATCTGCTTTGAAGCTACTGGATTGAACAAATCCCCCAAAGAAGATCCGACTTACTGATAGGACATCCGTTGATTCTACTCAGAGTTCATACCAATAACTCTACAATGGCAAGACCACGTACCAGGTCAGCTTCTCTTAATGCGGATGCCCGAGAGACTGCTAGCGTGCAACATGCAGGACCTAGCAATCAACCAGCGATCCCGAGTGCAGGGATTGCCGCTCAAGAACAGACTCCAGTTGTCACCAGAGTAGAGTTCAATGACTTGATGAGAGAACTTAGGGAAAGCAGGAGACAACTGGGAGAACAGATGCAAGCTAATGCCAACCTGATGACACAACTCACTCAACAGCAGCAACAGAATGCTGGGGGCAATCCAGCTGCTTATTCCTCATCTGACAGCTCTACTTCTTCTGATGAACCACCCAGGCGTAGACGCCGTAAGACTGAAGCTGCAAGGGCGGATGCTGCTGTTCGAACAGCTGGAGACCGCGACCAAGCCAGAACTGGAAACTTCAGAACCGGAGTACAGATGGAGGATGGAGCTCCAGATCATCAAAATGCTAACAATGTTGAACCTCAAGAAGCACGATTGGCAGATCGCCAGGAAAGGAGGCATCAGCATGGACAGGCGCGTAGAACTGACTCCAACCTCCCAGCTTCCATACAGACACCCGATCTGACAGCCATGATCAGGCAACTGATGAAAGAAAATCAGGGCTTATCAAATGACGACTGGGGAGTGTCAAGAAGTCATACTCCGTTCACGGACGTTGTGCTGCAAGCGGCGTACCCCAAGAAGTTTAGCATGCCAACCATTCCTGCATACGAAGGAAAGACTGACCCCAGACAACATGTAATGAGGTATGAATGGATGATGGATTCAGCCAGAGCAAATGATGCCACCAAGTGTAAGTGCTTTCCGATTACTCTATCTGGGATCGCTACTATGTGGTTCACCCGACTTCCTCCGCGATCCGTATCAAATTTCGAGGAGTTGGCAAAGAAGTTTATTGAGCAGTTCAGGATACACACTACACGCCCGAAGGACGTGATGTCTCTGTCAAGTGTAATCCAAAATCCCGGAGAGTCGCTGAAGGAGTACTTACAAAGATTCCACGTTGCGGCAACTGAAGTCAGTAATCCCAATGACCATGCAATTCTAATGGCTGTAATGAGAGGTGTAGATCCGGATTCTGAGTTTGGAGACTGGCTGGCAGGAAAACCTCCGGCTACGCTAGAGCGTTTCTACTCCAAGGCACACCAGTTCATAAGAAGAGAGGAAGCTAGGTGGGTACGACGAGATAAGGCACCGGGACCTGCCCAAGAGTCAATCAAGAGCAACATTGCTGTGAAGCAATCTGGAGACAATTCGGGAAAGGTCCAAGTCAATGTCCAGAGTAAGCCTGTGCAGCCCAAAGAGTCCGGAGGAAGAAGTCAAGGAAAGAGGAAAGAAGCGGGAAAGTGGAAGTCGAGAATTCCCAGCTACAGCGAGTACACTCCGCTAAACGCCCCACTTGAGAACATCTACCTATCCACCTGCAATACTTTTCAATACCGAAAGCCGCGCCCGAAAGAATCAACCGAGGAACAGAAGCGGACTGGGAAATATTGCCGCTTCCATGAAACTTATGGACACAACACGGAAAAGTGCAGACACCTGCATGACGCTATCGAGAAATTGATCAGACAGAAGAAGTTGCAAGAATTTGTAAAGGATCCACAGGAAGGAGGACAGGGGATGTCCAACCCAGGTCGTGCACCAGCTCCACGTCATCCTGAGGAGCCTGCCCGGACTGTTGGAAGACTGGTCATAAATACAATTATCGGCGGACCTCATCCCGCAGATAAGAACTGGCAAGAGATGGAACGATATGCAAGCTCCTTGAAGCATGCAGATTTTGAGTGCTGTTCGAACGTAGAGGACGGGGCCCCTGCTAAGCAGCAGCGCGTGATGACAGACGATATTGTGTTCAGGAACAGAGACGCTGATCAGGTAGAGGCTCCGACCATCGATCCCATGGTCATATCTGCAACGATCGGACCAGCATATGTAAAAAGAATTTTGTTTGATTGTGGAAGTTCAGTCAACATCATCTTCAAGAAGGCCTACGATCAGATGAAGCTAGAGACAAAAGACTTGAAACCATCCAAAGCTCGTATCCACGGCTTTAACGGCGCTGCGACTGATGCAGTAGGATATGTCGAGTTACCAGTTGAACTGGGACAAGGCGAGCGTCGGAGGGTACGAATTCTACCCTTTGTAGTTTTGGATGTGGACTCTCCGTATAATGTTTTCTTGGGTCGGCCGGCCCTGGCTGAATTTAGGGCGGCATTAGCCCCGTGGTGCTTAACTTTGAAGTTTCCGACTGACAAAGGAGTAGGCATTGTTCACGGTGACCAAGCAGCTGGTCGTTCCTGTTATGTGGCCGAGCTCCGAGGGGCCCACCGGAGGGAGAAGGGAAAGGTTGCGGACAACCCCGTCCGCATCCTCAATGCGGATAATTGACAAGTAGCTCCCGAGCCCTGGCTCGGGCATAGTTCTCGGATCTACGGAGATATAGATCCGAGAGACGACGATGAGAAACCCAGGGAAGAGAAGGCGGCACCGGCTGAATTAACAATTGACATTTCAGTTAGCCGTGACGACCCCTCACGAATACTGAAGATCGGATCACAGCTTGGCCCCGCAATGACTGAAGACCTTGGCGACTTCCTCTGGGCGAATCTTGATGTTTTCGCCTGGACGCATTCTGATATGTGTGGGATTTCTCCCGCCATCACGAGTCATATGTTGAACATAGACCCGAAATACGTCCCAGTCAAGCAAAAAAGGAGAGGAATGGATCCGGAGAGATCCGCCGCTCTTGGAGAGGAGGTGGACAAACTCAAGGCGAATGGGTTCATCCGCGACGCCCTCTACCCTGAATGGGTATCCAACCCCGTGCTAGTAAAGAAGGCGAATGGCAAATGGAGGACTTGCGTAGATTATTCCGACTTGAACAAAGCATGCCCAAAGGACAGTTTCCCGTTGCCTAGGATCGATCAGTTAGTCGACTGCACCGCAGGACACGAGCTGTTGTCATTCATGGACGCGTACTCAGGATACAACCAAATCCCAATGCATATTCCAGATCAAGAACACACCAGCTTCGTTACAAATGTCAGACTGTATTGCTATGTAGTGATGCCCTTTGGATTGAAGAATGCTGGAGCGACTTATCAACGTTTGGTGAATCAAATGTTTAAGGACCAGCTGGGTAAAACCATGGAAGTCTATGTGGACGACATGCTCGTGAAGTCACGACGGTCAAACGACCACATTCAAGACTTAGCTGAAATGTTTAACATACTCAGGTTTTATGGAATGAAGATCAACCCGTTGAAGTGTTCTTTTGGCGTTGCATCAGGGAAGTTTTTGGGATTCATCGTCAACGCTAGGGGAATCGAAGCCAACCCAGAAAAGATCCAAGCTATTCGAGATGTACAAGCGCCCAGGACTATAAAGCAGGTACAGAGCTTGAACGGAAAAGTAGCTGCGCTGAGTCGATTTATATCCAAGGCAACTGACAAGTGCATCCCGTTCTTTGACATAATAAAGAAAGGAAAGTGAAATTTTGAATGGACGTCTAGCTGTGAGGAAGCGTTCCGGAATCTGGTAAGGCATTTGGAAAGCCCACCAATGCTATCAAAACCAGTTGACCATGAGATGTTGTACGTTTACTTGGCTATATCCCCTCATGCGATAAGCGCAGCTTTGGTTCGTGAGGAGGATCGAGTCCAGAAGCCGGTGTATTATGTTAGCAAGCGTTTAACGGGGGCAGAGAAGAATTACCCTAAAATCGAGAAATTGGCTTACTGCTTGGTGATTGCATCACGCAAGCTGCGCCCATACTTTCAAGCGCATTCAATCGGTGTTTATACCGATCAACCCCTGAGGCAGGTACTCCAACGACCGGAAACTTCTGGAAGATTGCTAAAATGGAACATCGAGTTGAGCCAGTTCGATATCGCGTACTTACCACGGAGAGCCATCCGAGGGCAAGCGTTAGCAGACTTCATCGCTGAATTTACCATACCCATCAAACCGGACGATCACGACATCATTCCCCCCGTTCAATGGAAATTATACACTGACGGTGCATCAAACGACCGTTGTTCCGGCGCAGGCGTGGTTCTTATAACTCCGGAAAACCGATCAATCTGTTATGCCCTGAAGCTTGATTTCCCGGCTACGAACAACGAAGCTGAATATGAAGCACTGATCGTTGGCTTGAAGCTCATCAAAGAACTCTGGATCGAATCAGTCGAAATCTTTTGTGACTCGCAGTTGGTGGTTTACCAAGTACGAGGAGACTACCAAGCAAAGGGACGAAAGCTTGCTCCGTACCTCGTTCAGGTCCAAGAACTACTATCAAATCTTGAGCGTTATGACATTTCACATATCCCGCGAGAACATAACAAAGAAGCCGACTTGTTGGCTAAGTTCGCAAGTACCGACGATGCTCAACAAATGGGATTGTATCCTGTTGAAGTCTTGCATGCCCCGAGCATAGACGAGATGAAAGTCGATCGCGTGTTGGGAACAGAAATCGAGAAGGAGTCATGGATAACCCCATTCAAACTGTACCTGACAACCGGGGCTTTACCAGAAAAAAGAAGCGAAAGACGACAGGTCCTTCGAAAGGCTGCGCAGTACGTAATGCAGGGTGGATCCATGTATCGAAAAGGATTCTCAGTCCCATTATTACGGTGCATCGCTCATGATGAAACAAAGCGAGTCTTGAGGGAAGTTCACGAAGGGGAATGCGGCGACCATACTGGGGGGCAAACGCTAGCAAAGAAGATCCTCCGCTATGGATATTACTGGCCCACCGTAAACCGGGATGCCGCGGACTACGCAAGAAAATGCGACAAATGTCAAAGATATGCAAAAATCCCGAGGGCTCCATCAACGGAACTCACACAAATGATCAGTCCATGGCCATTTGCGATCTGGGGAATCGACATAATCGGCTCTTTGCCTTTATCCAAAGGTGGTGCGAAATATGCAATAGTTGCAGTCGTCTATTTCACGAAATGGGCTGAGGCAGAACCTTTGGCCACTATCACCTCTAAGAAGGTCATTAACTTCGTTGTACGAAACATTATATGCCGCTTTGGCCTTCCACGCACCATCGTTACGGACAACGGAACGCAATTTGAAAGTAGAGAGTTCAAAGAGTTCTGTTTGAAGTACGTCATCGAGAAAAAGTTCGCCGCCGTTGCGCACCCAAAAGCTAACGGACAAGTCGAGGCTGTTAACAAAATAATCAAGTCCATATTGAAGAAGCGTCTGGAGAAGGTTGGAGGCAAGTGGGTAGATGAGCTCCAGACAACATTATGGGCGTATAGAACTACCCACAAGTCCGCAACCGGCCACACTCCGTTCGCCTTGGCATACGGCTCTGAAGCCGTTATACCCGTGGAGCTTGAAGTTCCATCGCACTGAGTGACATACTATGATCCCAAGACGAACCAAAACCTCTTGCTGGAATCACTGGACTACATCGACGAAAAGCGGGAAGAAGCTGAATTAAGGGCGGCGGCGCACAGACATTGAGTCAAGCGTTACTACGACGACAGAGTCCGCCCAAGAATCTTTGATGTGGGAGATCTCGTTCTGAAACGAGTCTTCCCGGTACCATCACGCATGAATCCCAGCTGGGAAGGTCCGTACGCCATTGAACGGAAGCTTGGAGAAGGGACATTCAAGCTAGCGACCGTTGATGGCGCGACACTCCCCCGAGCATGGAACAGTGAACATTTGCGGCACTATTACATTTAGCATGTTTTCCTTTCTTGTTGTAGGCACTGTTGTTTCCTGCATGTTTCCATTCAATAATGACTTAGTTTCCTTTTAAAGTTGTAATCAAGCAATTTAGTTGATTTTCATTAATAAAGGCTTGAAGCCACATTTTCTATGAAGTTTCTATATCTCTTAATTGGATGATAAATTACATTATCCTGCACGACATACAGACTCGTACGAACGATTCCGAATCTCCGAATCCCCAGAGCGCGGATCGGAGTACTCTAAGTCCCCAAAGCGCGGACTAGAGTATAAACGATTCCGAATCTCCGAATCCCTAGAGTGCGGAGCGGAGTACTCTAAGTCCCCAGAGCACGGACTAGAGTATAAACGACTTCCAATCTCCGAATCCCCAGAGTGCGGAGCGGAGTACTCTAAGTCCCCAGAGCGTGGACTAGAGTATAAACGACTTCCAATCTCTGAATCCCCAGAGTGCGGAGCGGAGTACTCTAAGTCCCCAGAGCGCGGACTAGAGTATAAACGACTTCCAATCTCCGAATCCCCAGAGTGCGGAGCAGAGTACTCTAAGTCCCCAGAGCGCGGACCAGAGTATAAACGACTTCCAATCTCCGAATCCCCAGAGTGCGGAGCGGAGTACTCTAAGTCCCCAGAGCGGGGACTAGAGTATAAACGACTTCCAATCTCCGAATCCCCAGAGTGCGGAGCGGAGTACTCTAAGTCCCCAGAGCGCGGACTAGAGTATAAACGACTTCCAATCTCCGAATCCCCAGAGTGCGGAGCGGAGTACTCTAAGTCCCCAGAGCGCGGACTAGAGTATAAACGACTTCCGATC
Source organism: Allium fistulosum (assembly GCA_030737815.1). Lineage (NCBI taxonomy): Eukaryota > Viridiplantae > Streptophyta > Magnoliopsida > Asparagales > Amaryllidaceae > Allium > Allium fistulosum. The sequence goes on along the minus strand of CM060904.1, from coordinate 337,071,416 downwards.
TCCGAATCCCCAGAGTGCGGAGCGGAGTACTCTAAGTCTCCAGAGCGCGGACTAGAGTATAAACGACTTCCAATCTCCGAATCCCCAGAGTGCGGAGCGGAGTACTCTAAGTCCCCAGAGCGCGGACTAGATTATAAACGACTTCAAATCTCCGAATCCCCAAAGTGCGGAGCGGAGTACTCTGAGTCCCCAGAGTGCGGGCTAGAGTATAAACGATTTCAAATCTCCGGATCCCCAGAGTGCAGAGCGGAGCACTCTAAGTCCCCAGAGCGTGGACTAGAGTATAATCGATCTCAAATCTCCGAGTTCCCGGAGCGCAGAATCGGAGAGAGTCCAAGTACTCAAGAACGGACCAAGAGATAATGCAACTCATGAGAACTTGAGTTATGGCTACAGTTAGTCAACAAACCAAAGAAAGACAAGAGAATCATTCAAGCAATAAAGAAACTAAAATTTTATTCGATAAGTCCAAAACGGGGATACATGATCACTCCTACAAAATTCAGACCTCTCTATACAAACTGCAAGTTGTGAAAGATAAAAGCAACTACAAGACTTAAGCAAAAAACTCGTTGAACGAGTGTATCGATTATTTCTTCGACTTCTTCTTTTTGTCTTCCTTTGATGTTCCCGACGACTCCTCTCCCTCACGTTTTTTCTTGGACTTTTTGCTTGCTAGAGAAACGGAGTCAGGAGTAGGAGACGGAACATCTAGTGGTTTGGACCTGCCCGGGAGAATGATTTTCAAAGGTCTGTTCCGCGGGTCAGTGAGTTCCAGTATTTCAGACTCGACTTTGACTTTGACTTTTCTCTTCTCCTCGTCGGCAAGACGGTCCTTCATGCTCATCTCCGAAGTATGCTCAGAGGTGCCAGTGATTTTAATTTCATCGCTTCCTTCGACAGGAGACGAAGTATCAAGTTTGTCATCATCAAGCGCCCCGATCACTTGGGCGTCGGGACCGGGAGTTACCCCTGCGTGAGCAACGTCGCTTGTTTTCCCCGCTTCCTCCTTGGCGTCATCGCTCCTCGGAGTTGGCTCGGCGTCAGAACAACCTGCACGAAAATATAAGAAATGGGCATTAGAACGAATAACCGTTGCTGAAAAATGATGGGATCTCTTCGACTTCTAGAGAAAGAAGAATTTTCTACCAGGATCTGGTTGGCTATCGGTGGCGCGCGGGGTTTCACCCTCCAGGATAGGTGACAGCACATGAACGCCGAGCCCGGGATCTTCGGGATCATAACTGGCATGCTGCTCGAATGGATCAAGCGTCGACCGACCGGCCGATTGAGCAGCATAAGGAGCGGCGATGTGAGGAGTAGTAGCGTCGGCCTCTGACGGGCCGGCCTCGTCGTTCTTCTCTTTCGAAGGGGAAGAGCCTTTGCCATAAAGAGCCAATGCTGCAGATAAGTCCGATGGCTCATTCCCCCTCAAGAACTCCTTCACCAATGCATCCTCGTCGACCTCTTCGGGGCCCGACTCGACTTTCCTGATCTTTATCAGAGTTTCCCATGCCTCAGCCAGGGATTCGAGGTAGCCATCGCCCAAGAATGTTAAGTCACGGTGCATAAGGACGCGGGCTCCGTACTCGGCGATCAACGGGTCAAACATACTTTTGACCTCTTCCCTGCTGGCCTCTGCGGCCGCCTCAAGGTGAGAATCAAGCTCCTCCACAGCCATTCTTTTGCCCTCCTCACGGGCCTCATCCTTCATTTTCTCGACCCCGGCAAGTTCGTTGTCGAGCTTTGTCTTCAGGAGTCGGGTAGCAACAATCTCATCACAATATCGCTGTGATTCTTCCAGAGCAGCTATTTTGTCTTCTTTCTCCTTGGAGAGTTGTTCTTTCAGCTCTTTGACTTGAGTAGCGAGTGCGTCCCTTTCTTTTTGGACAGAGTCTTTTTCTAGGGCAAGGGTGCCGCTGCGCTGAACTGCTTCGTCAAGCTCCTTTTTGTGAGCTACCTCTAAGCGAGTAACTGCCTCAGCAGTATCTTTCGCACCTTGTTCAACGGCTTCTAGCTTTGACTTATACGAAGCGAGCTCTTCGTCTTGGAGTTTGATGATTTTCTTATCGCTGTCAGCCTCCAGATTCAGACGGTCAATCTCGTGTTGACGCTCGACAGATACTTCCGAGATCTTCTCCACCAAGTGCACGAATGCGTCATGTTGAACATAGACGTCATTGTTGTAGGCAATGGCACTTTGCTTCACGTGCCCAAGAATGTGATGGATAGCTGGGAGGAATTTCAAGCCGTCAAAACAGATTTTCGGAAACTTAGCCTTAAGGTCGACCATCTTTTCCGCAACAGTTGGGTCCACGGCAGGAATAGGAGGAGGAGGCTTAGAGAATTCCGTTCTTTTACGTTGCTCTCGAACTTTCCTCGTACTCGATGAACTGGAATGTTGTTCTCGAGCAGCATCAGACTGATAACCCTTCTGCAAAGACTTCTCTTTATCCGGCTCAGTTGGAGGAGGAAGATCGCGGGACTGGGAAGATTGAGAGTGTGCTTTCTTGCGGTGAGACGACTCGCGAGGATGATTGTCCCTATCTTCATAATCACCTCGGTCCCTGCGTCTGCCTGAACCGGAATCCCGTCCGGAGTGATGGAATATAGAAGACCCCTGAAGGCGATCAAGTCCGTGTGAGCGGCCCATATCACCTGCAAAGAATGGAGATAACAACGAGTTAAGGAGAATTCATGAATTAAAAAGACTTGAAGTATATTATGGAATGCGCATGTGCGTGTGTGTCCTAGTGTTCCCCCCGACGGACCCGTTCGTTTATCTTTGCTAATCGGAGTATTGTCTCCTTGAGCCGGGAGTTGAACTCCTACATTGCCTCTAGCGGGCGAAGAGAATTTGAGAGCTTCAGGATCATCGAATCCGTAATTAAGTAAATCATCGGGAATGGACAAGTTGGACAGACCCCTCAGAGAACTTTCCAGGTGCAGCGAAGAAGCCTCTTTCTCAGGAAGGATAGGCGTAACTTTTGAGGTGCCACCAACTTTCTCCTTTCGAACCGTATATTTCAACTTCTTCTTTCCCTTCGAAGGGGAGGATGATGTCTCAATATCCTGAACTTCGATTGCCGGATTCTAAGCGGGACCCACGTTCTCGCCCTGAGTTTCGGGGGCATCATCCTCTTTATGCTCGCCTTCTTCGTGCATGTCGGGAGCGCGACGCGACGACGGTCCGGCAAGTTTTTTCCCTTTACAAGATGGAGGTTTGGGAATTGTAACACCTTCTGGAAGGCTGATCCGACGACCAGGGGCTAGCAAGCCGAACCCCAACAGCGATTCATTTGAAATGATAGTCCGGATGTCTCGATCCTCAGCAGGAAGAGCTCTAATGGCTTCAACAGCCTCAGAATATCCTCGGCCTTCCGGACGCGGGTTGATACCTGAAAAGATGAAATGAAGAGTTAGGAAAAGCATGACTCCAATTAAATACGAATAACGATTCGGCAGAGAGACTTACTGCCTTCAACCCATCTCCTAGCGAAACCAGAAGGGCAGCGCACATAGAACCATTCCTGTTTGTACAGGGCAAATTTGCTACAGGCCCCTGTCAAGATCTGGCACTTGTGGTATGGCTCGAGGAACATAAAAGAAGGGCCATCTTTCCGTCTCTTGAACATATAAATGTATCGGATATCACCGGGGGTCGGAGGTCTGGAAAAGATGGCCATGAAAAGTAAATAAGTCCCATATAGAAATGCATGGCCATTCGGGTGCAGCTGCGACGGAGCTATGTCTATATACTACAGCACATCCCGGAGAAATAAATTGAATGGAGGCACGCTGCCCATCCAACACATGAACTTGTTGTAGGCAGTGTACCCGACTGGGGGCAGATGAGGGCGGTCGTGTCTCGAAGGAACTAACACGTCAGCAAAGGGAATCCCGTGAATGGAGCATATCCGTCGCAGAGCAGCCTCGTTGATCTTCGAGGCTTGAGAATCGATCGGATTGTCTAGTAAGATGGTTGACTCCAGAGCATCAGGCGCCAAGTTATGTGCGGGAGAGGTTGACGGGTTAGAAGTATCTGCGGCACCTTGCCTCGATGACGGCCCAGGCCTATCGGATATGGTGGCGGAGCTAGATTTTCTCGACATCCCAAATAAATAACTAAGTGCTTGAGAGAGCTATACTCAAAAAACGTTGAACGTTAGAATTAGCAACACGAGTTTCCCCCCCCCCCACGTGGTGTGTGAACTAGTGAAAACAATTGTGTACAAGCAGTGAGATTTTAAAGATATAATGATTAGCTTCGAATCGCCGCCTTCGAAGACCGTCATTGCTGACCGTCCCAAAAAGCTTGCCTTGAGGCGATTACAGTTCCAGATTCAGAAAACATGTGATTTATGAAGTGTCCGGCGTAAGTCTAATTTGACATTTATATCGTTCGGCATTTAAATGTTGTTCGGCATGCATCTTGGTTCGGTCAAGTCATAGTCAAGTGTTCGGCTAAAGTCCTGGCCCGGCTAAAAGCCTCGTTCGATTAAAGACATTGTCCAGTCAAAGGTTCTGTTCGGCATTAAAATTGTTCGGCATGTATATGTTTGTTCGGCATATAACTACTGTTCGACATGTCTAAGTCCTGTTCGGTGTATATGTGCGTTCGGCGTGACTAAGTCCTGTTCGGTGTATATGTGCGTTCGGCGTGACTAAGTCCTGTTCGGTGTATACGTTCGTTCGGCAAGTCTAAGTACTGATCGGCACGATAGTTGTTCGGCGATTATGTCGTTCGGCTAAAGGTTATTCAGCGAATGCGTCTATTCGGCATTAGGGTAGTGTTCGGCTTAAGTTCGTTCGGCTAGAGTAGAGCTCCGCCTTAGATCATAACTCCACCCTGCTCCCACTCCATTTACGCCGAACGACAGAGACAGATCGCCCGACGCAGGTTACGCCGTTCGACTCCCCATCTACCTTTTTCTTCTTCCAATCTTGATTAGCGCAAAGGAGCTAGGCTCAACTCCCGTGCACCGTTCGGCGATTCCAAACGAGCGAACCACTCCCACTAGCCACGCGTTTACTACTAAAGGAAATACTCTGTTTCCATAAGATGAACCTAAAATGGAAGTAGTGCAATTGTTAGAGGAAGGATACCTAATTCGACGATCGAAGTTGAGAATGGATTATATAGGCTTTATATCTGATAGGATTGCAAATCTCTAAGAGTGATAATAAAGAAGACGTAAAAGAAAATGGTGGAAGGGCGCCTGGTTATATAGAGGGAGGTAGAAGACGAAGAGGCTATACCCGGTAGAACCGGTCAATACCAGAGCGTTCGGCACACGAGGTACGCTCGGCTTCGAACGTATCGTTCGGCATCCCAACCTTGTTCGTCTCACACCTCCTTCGCTAACATTCTTGAAGAGGTACCTCCGAGGTAGATTGTACCAGATTCAAAGCGCATCACGTTCGGCCACGCAATACACTTTGGGGGGCAAGTGTTTCCTGGTGATTTGACCAGGCAACTAGTACTCGGCAATAAGTGCTCGGCATCAGAGAGTGTCCGACATCTAGGAGTGTTCGGTGAAGCACTTGCCATCCAGGAGTGTTCGGCGAAGCAACTGTCATCCATGAGTACTCGGCGTAGTACTCGGCATCCATAGTGTTCGGCGTCCAGGAGTGTTCGGCGTAGTACTCAGCAGTGTTCGGCGTCAACTGGCACTCAACGTCAACCAACGCTCGGCACCAAGACTGCTCGGCATACGAGACTGCTCGGCATACGAAAGCACTCGACATCAAGAGCACTCGGCATCGAGACTACTCGGCGTAGTACTCGGCAACAAGGGTACTCGGCGTCAAGTAGTGTTCGGCATCAACTGGCACTCGGCAACAACCTATGCTCAGCGTCAACTAGTGTTCGGCATCCCATGGTACTCGGCATCCAGAGGCACTCGGCGTCAGTAGAACTCGGCGATAGGATAACTCGGCAACGAGAGCGTTCGGCATTCAGAAGGCATTCAGTATGCACAACTACGCAAGGTAGCGATATCATTCGACCTACATACATTGATCGGTCAAGAGCTTCGAACAGAGATACGCTCGGCTTCACTGCAACCATCCTACACTTCCCATACATCAGAAGCACCGTTCGGCATGGGAAGGACCGTTCGGCATGGAAGCGTTCGGCGCACCTGGTTCGGCATGCAGCGCCTGGGCTAGAGCGTTCGGCTGTCAAGCCCACTTGGGTAGTCCAGCCCACTTTTGCCTATAAATAGAGGGGCAGGGTCACAGTGAAATGGATCCTTTTTTTGGGAGAGAAAACACCGGGGAGACTCTGCCATTTTCAAGACTCATCTTCTCTACTTAACAACTTCATTCAAACATTTGATTCACGAATTGTATTTGTAATCAACTATAAAGAAGATCAATAAAGTTTAACCTCAAAGTGGACGTAGGCAATTACGCTGAACCACTATAAATTTGGTGTTCTTACTTTCTGTATTTAGATTAGCACTGTCTTCTCTGTTTAATTTGATTTCATCACTTATATCTCTTCACAATCTTCTTCTACGAGGTTAGTGACCAATTTTGGTGCTAACACTAGTCAAGGACACTACGGAGAAATGCCGTCAACTAGCATGGAGAATAAGGCTGTTGAGGAGCGACCATCCGTGTAATTGCTTTGTGCAAGCATCGATATGTCAGATAGTATAGCATGCATTTCGTTTCAAGAGGAAATCCGACATACCGATACAAACTCAAAGCTACCACACAGTGGTTATAATATCTTCGGAAACAATTATAGAAATACATATAACACAAATCAATTACAGACATCCATATCACAAAGGCGGAAATAGATATGAATATATAACACTTAAAAGTGTTTATCAGAGTAGTGGTCAAATAAGATCCACAATATCACAAAAGAAATAGTTACAAGTGCTACACAAAAGAATAAGTATACATCAAGGAGTCTAATCTCAAATGTATACAACAAAAACTACTAAACTAGAGTAGTTAGCCAAAAGTCAGATGATGGTTCAAGATAGGAAGTCATGAGGAAGCACCTGTAAAATCTCAGTCTGACCCGAGTATTATTTAAGAAGAAAATAATAAACAGATCAGTCTAGCTATAAATATCAGATAAAGTGATATAGAATAAGAGATATGACAAAAACGTATGATAACCATAAAGTCGTACTGTGATAAGTATCTAATCGAAAATCAATCCAGAGATTAATCAATATCACAAGAATCTTCTCAAAGATTAAAAAGAATGTCATATTCTTAATTTAATTCACCAAGCCACAATAAATGACATACATATCAATGCCAACTGAAAAAGGTGGTGAAACATAAATTCCAGAAATCGATATCCAGAAATCACAAAAGTTAACGACACACAAATTCTAGAAATCATCAACAAGAAATCCAGAAAACACAAGAAAGAGGATGGCCAATCCCAAGCGAGAGCATGAAAACTCACCAACACGTGTATCACAAACAATTCGGAACACTGACGCAGTGCAAACGGTACGTCCAATGAACTGGAAAGCCGAGACATCGATGTAGTACAAACGGTACATCAGATGAATCGAAACACAAAACAATTCGGAACATTGACGCAGTGCAAACGGTACGTCCAATGAACCGGAAAGTAGAGACATCGATGTAGTACAAACGGTACATCAGATGAATCGAAACACAAAACAATTCGGTACATTGACGCAATGCAAACGGTACGTCCAATGAACCGGAAAGCCGAGACATCGATGTAGTACAAATGGTACATCAGATGAATCGAAACACAATACAATTCAGAACATTGACGTAGTGAAAACGGTACGTCTAATGAACCGGAAAGCCGAGACATCGATGTAGTACAAACGGTACATCAGATGAATCGAAACACAAAACAATTCGGAACATTGACGTAGTGCAAACGGTACGTCCAATGAACCGGAAAGCCGAGACATCGATGTAGTACAAACGGTACATGAGATGAATCGAAACACATTAAAAGTACATGGGTCGCTAGCCCACAAAGAAATGAGACGAAGCTCAATAAAATGAAGTACAGTCCTTCACATAGACAAAGAGACATCGCACATTGCCAGTCTAAACCATAAAATGATCATCATCGATCATCAAGAAGTGTCAATTACACTAAGCTAGTAAATATAAGAATTTAGCTTCATGTCCCATAACCACTTGCTTAACTAAAATATTTACGAACAAACTGTAGATCTCCACTAGAAAATTGTCACAAGAGTTTCAATCGAACAAGTCCATAAATTAACCGACGAAGTAAACGCAAGCGTTTCATACCACTTGTTTTGCTAAGCCGTTAAATTAGATTTTCTCATACGAATGAGGTAAAGGTTTGTATATACTAATAGATTAGAAAACGGTTTTATAAACGAGCTTTGTATTAAAAATAGAGTTGAAATCATCTTTGTTAAGAGTTTGAATATTTACTATTAGTATAGAAAACCTTTATATTTTTAAAGTGACAAATCACAAAAACGATTGTAGAAACAATCAATCATCAAAATTCACATTCGAAGACGTGAATAAAATCCAAAGAAATCGATACCGAATCCATCAAAATGGATATTCCAAAAATCCCAAAGAAAAGGTCATCAAAGTCGATAAATATGATAACAACAAATGGGAAACAACACTAATCGATTAAATTTGGATAATCGAGCAAAATAGGCAAACTGTCAAAAGACAACAGATTCAGACGTCTGAAAGAAGTGGTTCAGTCGTCTAAATCTGGAAAATTAAAAGTTTTCCAGAACATAATTCAGACGTCTGAACCATAATTTCAGACGTCGGAAAATAGCTGAAATATGCCTATTTCCTTTCTGGTTGCTCACGAGCCAATTCAGAAGTCTGAACCATAATTTCAGACGTCTGAATCTGGAAGTAGAAATTTTCCAGAATAATATTCAGACGTCTGAAATATCAATTCAGACGTCTGAAACTGGAATTTCCGACATTTCCTGAACCTAGACCAATGATGGTCATACGATATCGATAACGATCGGGCGAGCAACAACGACTAAGGAATTATGCCAAGCGACAACCCAGTCTTAAGGGCTCTTCGATACGCCTCGAATATCAATGTCCAAATATCCATAATAGGATTTTCACAAAAATTAAACCAAAACACCAAAAATTGGAATATACACAAAATCAATCCAAACCAAAATCAAATGCACATGAATAAGTGTTAGGAATTCATACCTAACAACAAAGATAGATATAGACATAGATGTGAGATAAAAATCTCGCCTTTAAACCCAAAAACGATAAAGAAGAAGCTTGAAAGCAAAGGAGGATCAACCACTCTTCAATCCTAACTCAAGAAGCTTGAATCTAAGCTTTAAAAGAAGAACATTCCCAAAGTTAGGTTTAGGAATTTCTGAAATTGAAGAAGGAAAGAGTTGGAGAAGATGAAGAGAAGGCTTACCAATAGCTTCTTCTTGAATTTGGAGATAGAACTTGGATTTGCAAAGATGATTAGGGCTTTGAATTTCCTAATTCTTTCTCTCTTCCCCCATTTTTGATAAAGCTTGAGTTGTATTAGGAAATGGAAGTGAATGAAGGGAAGTGGGGGTGGAGCTAGGGGCTTGTGTTAGGATATAGGGCTGAAACCCAAACTAAAGCCCTAAGTGAAAAAGTAGCAAAATTCTACTATCTCCAAACATATCGAAGTTTATACTCAAAAAGGTCGCAAATGGCATTTTGAACTCAATGGAGGTGGTCTCGAGTCCAAATTCGATTGTTTGCAAAAAGTATCTTTTCGGACTAAAATCCGACGAACGATGTTATATTTAAATATGCAATCGATAAATATGCGGGTTGTTACAGACTCCCCTCCTTAAAGAAATTGCATCCTCGCAATACTTAAGAAGAAGATAAATAGTAACAACCATAAAAGCATATCAACCCAAAAGAAAGTTTGAAATAAGAAGTTCACCAAAAAGAGCACGAAAGAGTAAACCCGGACGAGTTCGCTCGATGAATTCTCTAGATTTTCCCAAGAGCAATTCTTGGGATTAGAGAACCATTAAACTTTCACAAGAAGAACATCTTTATTTCGAAGGCGCTCAACCCCCGAAGAAATGATGCGAATAGAATGTTGCTCAAAAAGTCAAATCTGGTAAAACTTCAATTTCCACAATAATACCGGGCTCAAGAATAAAAATCGGAATCCCCAAGGTATTTCCGTAGTAGAGAGACGTTGAGAACATCAAGAATAACAAAAGATTGAGTAGGTAATAAAAAGGCGATAAGCCACGGAACAAATACGTTCGGTGACGGGAAAGGGACCAACATATAGAGGTGCTAATCTTCCCGATCGATTGAAACGCACAACACCCATCATAGATGAAACATGAATGAACTCCAATAAGATCTGGATCTAAAACCAGCTTCTCACCGGCTTCAAGCCAACACAAAGAGAATCGACATGGCCTTCCGTAGAGTGGCTCGAAAGGTACCATACCAACTTCCACAAGATTGGAAGCTATTATAGGAAGAAAACTCAACAAGAGGAATATGATCTTCCCAACTTCCACAAAAATCGAGAACACATGAACGAAAGAGATCTTCAAGAGTTGATTCACACACTCGGTTTGTCCATCGTACAAAGATGATAAGCGATGCTAAAATTTTAAGCTTTGTTCCTAAAGCTTTTGAAGACCTTACCAAAATCCACTAGTAAAATAATGGATCACGATTGCTAACAATAAAAGTAAGAACTCCATGAAATTTACCTTGACATAGAGTTTAGCTAAAAAAGTATATTCCCAAAAGAAGGATGAGCCTCCAGGCTACACAAAACAAGAGACGAACATAAATTGGATTCACGATCTCGAATCTCACAAGTGGATAAAGTCTCGAGATTATTCCATCCGGATATCATCAAAGAAACAACTACTTGTTGCTTTCGGCTAAGGGCATCGGCAACACGATTACCCTTTCCCGGAGTATAAAGAATATCAAGATCACAAGATGCAAGGAACTCGAGCCAACACTGTTGACGCAAATTATGTTCCTTTTGAGAAAATAAACATTTCAAAGATTTATGATAAGAGTGGAGAACAAATTTCTTCCCTAAAATAATGATGCCAAACTCTAAAAGTGAAAACAATAGCCACGAGCGCTAGATCATGAGTGACATATCTATTCTCGATCGGCTTTAATGATTTAGAAACATAAATGATAGCACGTTCTCTTTTGCAAGGGAACGGCATCCAAACCAATACGATTAGCATTGGTACAAAAGAGAGAATCTTAGTTCCCCTCGGGAATCACAAGGATAAGAGTATCGGAAAGAAAGAAATTCTTTTAAATAATCTTCTTTCCCGAAAAGCTAAAACTTTCAAAATTACATTTATCTTTATGTAATAATCTTTCTAGAAAAATTTACATTTTTACAAGTCAATATATATATCGTGCCTGACTGTCTCATCAAAGCGTTTAGGAGATTCTTATCGATAACGTTGATCAGGCGCATCGACCAGAATTCTTAAAGCACTCAATGGGCAATACAATCACAAAATCATCTTCTATATGATAAACATGTTTCTTAAAAAACTTTAAGAATATTCTTTGCTCGCTTAAGAGAAAAATCAAATTGTACTTATAAATAAATCTTATGAAAAAGATTTGCAAAATTTTAAATTGCTGTTTTCATCCAAAATCAATATATACAAGAATGGAGTCATCGAGATCGTAGAATACTCGATTCATAAAATGGATGAAATAAGCTGGACAAACTGAATGACATAATAAGTCATTCATAAGAACCATAACGAGTACGGAATTCGGTAAGTTGAAGGCTAACTTCCGCAACTCGTAGCAAATGAAAACCGGTGGCAAGGTCGAGCTGAAAAGACCTTAACACCACTCAAAAGATTTCTTAGGCGATAATCCTAAGACAAGCTCAAAAAATACCAGAAATTCTCAAACTACATGAATGAGAGAAATAATACTTTCCTCATCATGAGGGCTTAAAGAATAAAATGATGCCATCCTTTCACAAAAAAAATCAATTCCGAGGCCTAAGTAAAAATCGGCTCGGAAAGAAAAATCACATAAAATAATTTCGACATCAATAAAAGCAAATTGAGTGTTGCGGATCCACCAACCGGATTCGCAATCCTCAAAGAAGTCAACAAGCCCAAAAATGTCTAAAGAAAAGGAATCAACAAGTTCTTTTGTTATAAAATAATGGGACGAAACCTATATCAAAAAGAACTCGAATAAAATGATCACAAAATAAATGTCATCAAGGATAGAATGGATACCTTGACCAAGAGAAGTGTCATTAGGGGCTTGAACAACATTTAGCTTTCCCTCTCTCTTGTTTGGAAGTTTGGGGCATGAAGATAAAAGATGTCCTGAACCTTTGCAATAACGACAAAAAAATGGTTTCGGGCACTCATTTGCATAGTGGTCCGTAAGACCACAATTGTAGCATCGTCCACGACTAGAGGTTGGAGACTTTACTACCGAAGTTTCTTGCTTCCCTTTCTTGTTGGGAGTGGGATTGGGGCCTTTAAATTTGATAGGCCTTTTCATGTTGTTGTTGAAGTTTTGTTTAGCACCCACAACTTCAACATCACACTCTTTATCGGCCTCTTTAAGACGAAGAGCGATATCAATAAGCTGATCGAAAGAAACTTCCAATTTTAGAAGTAATGGCTTCTTGAGATTCTTGTTCAAACCATAAACAAATCTCTGATTTTTCTTCAATGGGGTATTAATGTATTCAACCCCGTATTTAGAAAGAGATTCGAAAGATGCGACGTAGTCCGTCACAGAAGATTCACCTTGAACAAGGTCGATAAAACGCCGGGCCAAAGTTACTTTTTCAGCCTCCGGCACAAATTTCAATTCGAATCTTTCCCGGAATTGCTCCCAAGTGAGATCCGCTTTAGTGATTTCAGAAGTAAGAAGCTCATACCAATCCAATGCTCTTTCTTGGAGCATGCTAGAAGCCACTTGGACTCGGTGGAGATCAACAAGATTCATGTGAGAAATGATGTGGTCGCACGATCTAAGCCAAGCTTGAATTTCAATGACACTCTCGGATCCCCGGAACGGCCTTCCACCCAAATCGGTATAATCTCTACACAAGCGTGCAAAACCGGATCGAGGATGAGTAGGCTCTGGAATGGGTCCGATAGCTTGAGCATTCTTAACAAGATCTAGAAGCTGCTGGGCAGACATAAATACTCCCTCCTGAGGAGTAGCACTAGATTGACTGGCGCTGGGACGGCCAGGTCTAACCATTTCTCTTCTATAAGAAAGAAAGAAAGAAGAGGAAAAAGGTTATTCTTAAAATGAATATCAAACAACCTTGATTGATAAAACAAGGCATCACAAAAGAAAATAGGATAGAATGGTACGAAGACTCGAACCAAATCCTATGGCACGGTTCCTAAGAAAGACTTAGGACAATGATCCGAAGTTTGGTTCGAAGTTTGGCCCTGATACCAAGCTGTGACGCCCCACCTCTATACCCACGCTAGTCAAGGACACTATGGAGAAATGCCGTCAACTAGCATGGAGAATAAGGCTGTTGAGGAGCGACCATCCGTGTAATTGCTTTGTGCGAGCACCGATATGTCAAATAGTATAGCATGCATTTCGTTTCAAGAGGAAATCCGACATACCGATACAAACTCAAAGCTACCACACAGTGGCTATAATATCTTCGGAAACAATTATAGAAATAAACATAACACAAATCAGTTACAAACATCCATATCACAAAGGCGGAAATAGATATGAATATATAACACATAAAAGTGTTTATCAGAGTAGTGGTCAAATAAGATCCATAATATCACAAAAGAAATAGTTACAAGTGCTACACAAAAGAATAAGTATACATCAAGGAGTCTAATCTCAAATGTATACAACAAAAACTACTAAACTAGAGTAGTTAGCCAAAAGTCAGATGATGGTTCCAGATAGGAAGTCATGAGGAAGCACCTGTAAAATCTCAGTTTGACCCGAGTATTATTTAAGAAGAAAATAATAAACGGATCAGTCTAGCTATAAATATCAGATAAAGTGATATAGAATAAGAGATATGACAAAAACGTATGATAACCATAACGTCATACTGTGATAAGTATCTAATCGAAAATCAATCCAGAGATTAATCAATATCACAAGAATCTTCTCAAAGATTAAAAAGAATGTCATATTCTTAATTTAATTCACCAAGCCACAATAAATGACATATATATCAATGCCAACTGAAAAAGGTGGTGAAACATAAATTCCAGAAATCGATATCCAGAAATCACAAAAGTTAACAACACACAAATTCTAGAAATCATCAACAAAAAATCCAGAAAACACAAGAAAGAGGATGGCCAATCCCAAGCGGGAGCATGAAAACTCACCAACACGTGTATCACAAACAATTCGGAACATTGACGCAGTGCAAACGGTACGTCCAATGAACCGGAAAGCCGAGACATCGATGTAGTACAAACGGTACATCAGATGAATCGAAACACAAAACAATTCGGAACATTGACGCAGTGCAAACGGTACGTCCAATGAACCGGAAAGCCGAGACATCGATGTAGTACAAACGGTACATCAGATGAATCGAAACAAAAAACAATTCGGTACATTGACGCAGTGCAAACGGTACGTCCAATGAACCGGAAAGCCGAGACATCGATGTAGTACAAACGGTACATCAGATGAATCGAAAAACAATAAAATTCAGAACATTGACGCAGTGCAAACGGTACGTCCAATGAACCGGAAAGCCGAGACATCGATGTAGTACAAACGGTACATCAGATGAATCGAAACACAAAACAATTCGGAACATTGACGCAGTGCAAACGGTACGTCCAATGAACCGAAAAGCCGAGACATCGATGTAGTACAAACGGTACATCAGATGAATCGAAACACATTAAAAGTACATGGGTCGCTAGCCCATAAAGAAATGAGACGAAGCTCAATAAAATGAAGTACAGTCCTTCACATAGACAAAGAGACATCGCACATTGCTAGTCTAAACCATAAAATGATCATCATCGATCATCAAGAAGTGTCAATTACACTAAGCTAGTAAATATAAGAGTTTAGCTTCATGTCCCATAACCACTTGCTTAACTCAAATATTAACGAACAAACTGTAGATCTCCACTAGAAAATTGTCACAGGAGTTTCAATCGAACAAGTCCATAAATTAACCGACGAAGTAAACGCAAGCGTTTCATACCACTTGTTTTGCTAAGCTGTTTAATTAGATTTTCTCATACGAATGAGGTAAAGGTTTGTATATACTAATAGATTAGAAAACGGTTTTATAAACGAGCTTTGTATTAAAAATAGAGTTGAAATCATCTTTGTAAAGAGTTTGAATATTTACTATTAGTATAGAAAACCTTTATATTTTTAAAGTGACAAATCACAAAAACGATTGTAGAAACAATCAATCATCAAAATTCACATTCGAAGACGTGAATAAAATCCAAAGAAATCGATACCGAATCCATCAAAATGGATATTCGAAAAATCCCAAAGAAAAGGCCATCAAATTCGATAAATATGATAACAACAAATGGGAAACAACAGTAATCGATTAAATTTGGATAATCGAGCAAAACAGGCAAACTGTCAAAAGACAGCAGATTCAGACGTCTGAAAGAAGTGGTTCAGACGTCTAAATCTGGAAAATTAAAAGTTTTCCAGAACATAATTCAGACGTCTGAACCATAATTTCAGACATCTGAAAATAACTGAAATTTGCCTATTTCCTTTCTTGTTGCTCACGAGCCAATTCAGACGTTTGAACCATAATTTCAGACGTCTGAATCTGGAAGTAGAAATTTTCCAGAATAATATTCAAACGTCTGAAATATCAATTCAGACGTCTGAAACTGGAATTTCAGACATTTCCTTAACCTAGACCAATGATGGTCATACGATATCGATAACGATCGGGCGAGCAACAACGACTAAGGAATTATGCCAAGCGACAACCCAGTCTTAAGGGCTCTTCGATACGCCTCGAATATCAATGTCCAAATATCCATAATAGGATTTTCACAAAAATTAAACCAAAACACCAAAAATTGGAATATACACAAAATCAATCCAAACCAAAATCAAATGCACATGAATAAGTGTTAGGAATTCATACCTAACAACAAAGATGGATATAGACATAAATGTGAGATAAAAATCTCACCTTTAAACCCAAAAACGATAAAGAAGAAGCTTGAAAGCAAATGAGGATCAACCACTCTTCAATCCCAACTCAAGAAGCTTGAATCTAAGCTTTAAAAGAAGAACATCCCCAAAGTTAGGTTTAGGAATTTCTGAAATTGAAGAAGGAAAGAGTTGGAGAAGATGAAGAGAAGGCTTACCAATAGCTTCTTCTTGAATTTGGAGATAGAACTTGGATTTGCAAAGATGATTAGGGCTCTGAATTTCCTAATTCTTTCTCTCTTCCCCCATTTTTGATAAAGCTTGAGTTGTATTAGGAAATGGAAGTGAATGAAGAGAAGTGGGGGTGGAGCTAGGGGCTTGTGTTAGGATATAGGGCTGAAACCCAAACTAAAGCCCTAAGTGAAAAAGTAGCAAAATTCTATTATCTCCAAACATATCGAAGTTTATACTCAAAAAGGTCGCAAACAGCATTTTGAACTCAATGGAGGTGGTCTCGAGTCCAAATTCGATTATTTGCAAAAAGTAGCTTTTCGGACTAAAATCCGACGAACGATGTTATATTTAAATAAAATATTTAAATATGCAATCGATAAATATGCGGGTTGTTACAAATATTTTTCCTAGCGTTAAGGCTTTACATTAATCCCCCTTAAAACATTTTAAGCAGGTAGTCTATGCATGTCCTATAACACAACCTGTAACGACCCGGATTTTCCGACGATTAATTTTGAATATTTAAATGGTTATAATTATTGAATTTGGAATATAAGTTGACTTTGAATATGAAGATTTTTGGTTGAAATTATAGAATGGAATTAAAATTCAAATAAATGATTTAATCGACGCGTTAAAATAGCAATCTGGGGGCAGTCTCGGAATTCGACGAAACCAGTTCCATTGGATCCGTAATAGTGTATTATTATCGGATTTCAAATTTTGTAGCGTTTGGATTTACCATTTGGTCGTACGAGATAGAAACGCGTTGAAATTAATATTGAAATTTTAGTATAATAATTGGATTCAAAAAGCTATCTTCCGCATACGATCGAGTTAGGTCTCGGAACTTGTTCCATTGCGTTTGGAATAGTGGTATAACGTAAGGAACGCCAGGTGGCACGCCTTAATAAGGTTTCAGAATTTCAAGATATGCTAAGCGGGATATTTTGAAAATAAAATTTATAAACTTCAAATTATAGCCGATCCTATACCATCTGTCACGCCACCCTACTTAGCCAACCTATACTCGTACTCGAGCTACCTTGCTCCAGTTTATATCATGTACGTTCTTCCTTCTTCTCATTTTTTCAAATCAATCTAAAGAAAGAAAGAACACATAGCGAAATAAAATTCGTTTGCAAATAAAAAGAAAAAAAATCCAAGGATAGAAAATAATTCGCGACGAGTCGCGATGCTCGACCGTACTCAGGTGTGACAAAGAGTGGTTGAGCGGCGACTGAAATGATTCGTTCTCGAGCTAGGGTTCACGATGGGTTCGATTGAGGGCAGAGCGCAAGTCTCTGATTAGTGGAAATAGGTGATGGCGCGTTCGAAGATTAGGGTTTTGGTCGCGACTGCAAAAGGAGGCTTCACGCGGTGGCAGATCGAGTTGGGTGAAGGCGCGTACGAGCACGCGTAGGCTAGGGCGTGGTCGCAGGTTTTGATGGGGGTCGCGACTTGCTCTAGGAAGAGGCACGACAGCCATGTCGTGGTTTCAAACGAACGGCAATGGAGGCTGGTGGGGTTTCTTGAGGGGCGACATGGGATGGGTGAGGTAGTCGGCATCGAAGTCGATAGTGAAGGTCGCGATTTTCCAGTAGGCTTGCATGCATGCCTGTAGCATGAAATAGGAAGAAGGGTAAATTTTTTTAAAAAACAAAAATTTAGTTCAAATTAATTATCAATTTATTTCTTTCGAAGTTCATTAATCTATATTAAATTCATTAGAGGTCCAAATCAGAAAATCGATCACTTTGGATTCGCGACGACAAATTAGCTACACAATGGATTTAATTTGAAGTTGGAAAGATAAACAGATTCGAAAAATCAAGGTGAGTAAATCTCACTCATTTGGATTACTAGTTTTTAATTTGTAATATTAAAAATTATTTATTGATTTATTGGACGAGTTGATAATTTTTATTATCAGTTGAATGCCATAATATATATATATAGTAGTATATATATTAGTAGTTGGATATATTTCCCGCCATTTGAGTGGATGAGACCATATGCTCCCCGCATAACAGCGGATGACCCTATATACTGCGATATCCCCCTGGAAGTAGGATTGGTATTTTATGTTATCTAACATCTATGGATGTAGGGAAATAGGTTGGAGGGATCCAACTGGATTCCTCAAATATATTTACTGTTTTTCACATATAGTGATATATGCTAGAATTGAATAATCTGTTATAGATTGTTATGTAATTTGAATATTGGATGTTATAGTAGCACTGGCCTTAATTTTGGTATTTTAAATAACATAAATATTATTTTTAATTTGAAAGAATTTAAAAGGGAGATTTTGGATATAAAAATATTTATATCGAAATTTAGATTATTTTAAAAGAAATTGATTTGGATAAAATAATAATTTGATTTGGAATTGTACTTAACCATTCGTAAAATATTTTAATTAGAGATTTTTATATAAAGGATTTTTAAAAGTGGAATTTTTAAGGGATATTCTGAATTTATTGGAAAGAAGTTGAAATCGATATTAAAAATAGATTTGTAAAATAAATGGAATTTATAAAGAAATATATTTATAAAATGGAATTTTATAAATGAGATTATATTTGAAGACTAGTAAAACCCAAAGGAGTTTATAAATTTATAAACGATGTTTATAAATAAGGGAAATGATATCAGGGGATAAATTGGGAATAAAATTCCATAGTGTGAATTAATATCGAAATATGGAATTCGGTTTGAGAAAAAAATAGTGGATCCTATTTTGAAAGGTGGAAATTGTTAGGGAATCAGAATGAAATCTATGTGTTGGTGAATTAAGAGGAATTTATAAATTGAATTGGTTGTTGGAATTTTAAAATATATTTTTATTAAGAAGCAAGTTTGTTTTAAAAGGAAAATTTTATTTATTAAACTATGTAATTTAAACCTAGTTAGTATTGAAATACTTCGAAAGTGGATTTTTCAAATATTTAATATTAATTGAAATAAATTCTAATTTTTATAATCAGCTTTGTAAATCAATTAGCTTATTTAAAATGATTTGGAAATGAATTGTTGATGTATATTTAAAGTGTTTTCATATTTTAAATAATTACTTAAATATGTTTTAAAATGAATTATTATTTAAAAATACTTATTATATATATATATAGTTTTGAAATGATTGAAATTTATTTATAAATCCTCTCGAGATTTGTAAACGGAGTTTATTTAATGGAGATGATTTTTATAAGAGAAATCTTATAGTGAAATTCTAGGGACTTAAGGAAATTTCCAAAGTGTTTTAATATAGAAATTTCGGTAATGAATTAAAATTCACAAAAAGGAATTTGGAAATGGGTAGTTGAGATTATTCACGAGTAAAATCGACTTTGGAAATTTTAAAGGGGATTAATTAATGAATTTTGAAAACTTATCGAATCCGTTATGAATGGGTTAAGGAAATTTCAAGTAGATTATAAGGATTTTGAGAAGTATGAAATAAAAGGGAATATTTCCTAAGTATTGGAAATAAAGTGATTTTAGGAAAATATATTATAAATATTTTCTAAGTATTAAACTATGAGGATTTGAAATATTTAACTACGAGATTGTTATTTTAGAAATATTTCTCAAAAGGTTGAATTATAAATGGGATTGGAAGAAATATTCTAAGTGTTGATATGGATTTAAATATCCTGTTATGGATATAGTAATTTGAATTATTTTCAATTATTGAATATACTTGAAGAGATTTAAATATGTATCTTTGTAAAGATATTTTGAAATGAATGTTTGAAAATTTTATAAAATGGGGTCTAGTGATTGCTTATGGATGTTATTTAATAGGTAAATAACCGACTATCAAATTTGGCTAAATTCATTGATCGTTTCGAAGAGACCGGGATCAGATTTAATTATCCAAAAACCACTTCGACCTGGTTTGTGCGTTACGAATGGTGATATCTGGAAGATAATGAAGATGGTGATCTTGAAGGAGATTCAGTTTGTTCAGACCCAGAACAACTTGTATGGATGAATGCTATCATTGCACTGCTTGCTTGGAATGCAGTGTTAGCATTCCAAGTATGAATGCTATTTTAAAGGTAAACCGTAGCCTCAAGCCTCATCAACCAGGAATGACTAAAATATGGGAGATGCAGCAGGTCTAAGTGGGTCGCACCCAATTAGAGTATGTTATCACTTTTCTAGATACCCTCGGATATATTATAAAATTATGGATATGGTTGTGCATGAAAAAAGAGCACTCAATAAGGGTGGGAATACCCGGGGTGATAACATATTCGGTATTATCCAGTAAGGGGATAGGTCGGTTCTGTGTTGGCAGAGATTGTTAGGTACGATCTCGGTACATTTTTCTAGAGGTGTACTATGGCGGGCGGTGCCCCAGTAGCCCAGTCATTGTATGGAATCCAATATCCACTATGAGCCCGTACTGTTTTGTTTGTGCCCAACTATGTTGAAACGTGAGATGGAAGCATTTCAGCTATTTTCTAATTTACTTTCTATAGACACTATTATAATATTAGATGATTTTGATATAAAATGTTTTGGTTATCGTAAGGTAAAAACCCGTCGTGTTTATGTGTAACGTGGTCTTATGGGATACCTTTGTTTTCAAAAGGATTTTTAAAATAGTAATAATTCAAATTGATTGTGTTTTCTCACGCTGGTTTTCCAGACTGACTCGGGTGTTATTTTATTATAATGCTCGGGTCAGACCGAGTATTACAGATTCAGGTTAGGATGCTATGGAGCTCAGGAGACGAGCTAGAGGATTTCAGATGTATACCACGTATTTGAATATATTCCACTGTGTGTAGACTGTATAGTCAGCACTGGTGAGGAAAAGTTATTATAACTGTCCAGTTTGATTGTTGATTGATGTACACTGATAATTGTATGTATATCAACAGTTACAGTTTCTTTTTTTATATAAATCTGTTATTATATATTATATTCTGTTCCGCTGCGATTGTGAGATTCTGTGTTGTTGTTTCGGTTTCTTCTATCTCTTTCTTCTTCACCCCTAATGATTCATATTTCCATTCAATTTGAGTTGGACACGTGTGATTTATTGTCGACTCAAAGGGTACAGAGATACGTGCCATTACACAACCAATAACGTCGGTAGCAAGTGAGTCCCCTATAGGTACCATACTCAAACAAAATTGTAGTGGGCACGTATAAGGATAAAAGTATGACAGGGCACGTGAGGCAATGCCCAATGTAGGATTCTACCAGTTTACCCTTTCTGGCTGGTCGTAACACATCGCAGCCACGACTACCGACCGAGTCCACCACCCCAAAATCAAATCAAGGTGCATCGATCGAGTCAAAATCAATATAATAATACGAAGGGGTGGTGACCCCTAAAGGTAGCTAACCCCTAGGCCAGACATAGGCTCTTGTTTTAGTCATTTCAAACTTACACAAGTGTCGGGGTCATCCATCATTGTTATCTTTCTTCATTCCAGTAAACGCCGCCAATTCATCCTCTACATTAAGGATAGCATCCCCCACGTACACGGTTATTAAAGTAGTTCCGGTAGAATAACAGAGAGTACGCCATTCATCCGGCCCCATTCCTTTCTTTCACAACAAGGTTCAAATTCCAAACATAACGAATTCAATTTTTCGACTTCCAATTCAAGTAAACTTCATATTCAAAATTCAATTTAGATCAACCTCAATTCAAACGATTTCCAACTTTACTTCAAATTCAATTTAAATTATTTATTCAAAGGCGGAAGTTTCAATTCAAATTCTCATTTTTAAACAATTTAGTTTAAATCCATCTTACATCCAAAACATTGAAATACCAATTTAAAACCACTTTAATTAAAATAAATTCAAAGTTTTAATTAAATTTTAAACCTTTAAAATAATTCACTTTCAATAAATTTAAATCATATCTCATTCTCAACTTTAAGATTTCAAATTTAATCTTTAAACAATTTCATTTAACAGTTTAAGTTTCAACATTTCAAAGCTAAAAATAATTTAATTCATATAAATCAAATTTTTATTTTCTTTAAAACAATATCATTTAAACCAATTTAAATACAAGATTTTGAAACCAATTTATTTAACCAATCTGGTGTCCGTATATAATTTTCTACCCTATGCCAAGTGATCAGTTAGTTCACTTTTAATTACATGGATGGATATATACCATTTCAACCCAACATTAAATGATATAGGTATATATCATTTCAACCTATTTCTTAGTTTATTTGAAATAATTCAAATGACAATTTATAGGATGTAAAATAATAAATAGGGCAATAACAGGGATATATCAAAATAAATAACAACCATACATACAACATATCAATTAATAGGCATCCAATTACAATCAACGTCCAAATCAATCAATATATTACAACAGTTACTAATTACCAATTGTCGGTGTTTAACTAGCAATTAAATTCAAAATTAATTTAAATGTCATTTTAATTCAATATAAAATTCAAATTAATTTAAATATCAATTTAAACTACCAAACAACAACCAATAAAATTTTATCACTTCATGATTATAATTTGACTAACATCTAAAAATTTAGTATTGCATGAGTGGGTTACACTCACTTTTTATTTATAGCCCATTAAAAATCCAATAAAAGCCCAAAATTTTAACAGTCTCCAAATTCAACCAAACCAGTTTCATATTATCCGTAATTTTGATATGAGTTCAACGAAAGAAACCTGGTGCGAATCCGAGTTTGTATGTAAAAGTTATTCATGTTAGAACTTTGAAATTTAAATTAAAAATAAAGCTAGGGCAAAATGGTAAATATCCTTACCATCCAAACCCTACCGATCTACACGAACCCAAAACCATGCTACAACCGTCGATTGCTGTCGCCACCAACCATGATACTCAGATTATACCCCACCATCGAACTCCCCTCAACCTTCCGCACCTCCCCATGCCCACGCCATCACCTTAGCCGCCACCAGGAGCTCCGCCGCCGCTGCTACATTCACCAATCTGGCAAACTCCGGCCAATCCATGATGATTGGCCACCATATATCAACTCGATTCGCTAAGCTCTATGCCGTGGTACCCTCTGATTGTTATATGGTCAACGATCCACCGTTAAACCAAAACCCTAGAATGGACGCCCGAGACTTCTTCGCCAATTTTTTATCAAACCAAGACTCGATTGCAAAAAAAGAATTACAGATGTTGATTCCATTTATCGAGAGCTTTGCAATGGTATATAATTTGATAAGGTTTGAGCAGTTTGAATTTTTTTGATTTGATTTGAGGTTGGAATTTAGGGTCTGGGATATTCACCAATGAGAAAGAGCAGATTAGAAATGAAATGTACGTACAGAAAATACAGAAGGCTGCTAAGGTTTCATAACAGCATATATATAGACAAAGATGGACATGAACAGTTGGAATAAATCAATTGGGCCAAAGCGATAACAAAGTCCCGAAAAGTTCGTTTCATTTCCGAAACGAAAATAGGCCATCCTATATATCGAAATATAGGTTTTCAATATTTTTAAACTCAATGAAACTAATTTCAAACCCTAATTCTATTGTATATAGAAGTTAGCTTTAAAATAAAATTATATTTATTTTTGCACGTTAATTAAACGAATTGTTATTAAACTTATTTAATCACTTTTAAATTCTAAATTAAAAGTTTCCTATCATCATCCTTGATTAAACGGGAATTAATAATCTTTTAAAATTAATTTTTCCATGTTAAATCCAAGATTTAAATATTAAGTTAATTTCAACATTCAATTACAACTGTAATAAAATCCATTCATTATTTTTTAAAGTTCTAACAAATTCTTTTACTTTGATTTACATACTTATTATTAAATCAACAAATACCTTGTGAATTTATTAAACATAAGTTTCCATTTTATTATACTCATAGTCTATAGTTAACGTCTTCTCTCATATTAATTGAAATATTTAATTACACTAACCAATTGATTACCAAATTAATTTCAAAATGGATTAAATATATGAAAAATAAAGAAATTGTTACAACTTAGTAATTTAAACACATTTATAAATTTATTGCTTACAACGAGGATTATAAGTTACTTACCAAATAATTGATTTCTTATCCTATGCTAAAACCAATTTCAACTAAATAACATTTAATTTCACCATTTGATACATCATTTATTTTATTCCTTATTAACCTTTATTATTACAATTGATTGAAATTATATTAAAATAGTTGTCAATTACATTCAATCAATACTATCAAATTATATTATAATACGCGTTACCGCCTTCCATTTCATTAAAATTAGTTGTTTTAAGATTTTACCTTAAGGTCAAAATTTATAAGCTAATGAAATTCATGTTAATAAATCATAAATTTTAATTTCTGACAATATTAAATTCCAAAGTCTTATTTAACTCAATATTTTTTAATTGTCAAAAATACGAGTCATTACAATCTCACCCACTCAAAACTTTTCGTCCCCGAAAATGAACAAGAAAGAATTAAGGAATTTGACATATTTTATTCAAAATAGTCAACTTATAACAATTTAACTTACAAGTTTAAGTTTAATACAAATTTGAAAAATAACTCAATTTCTATGGAAAATTTTCTAAGTCCT
Organism: Allium fistulosum; assembly: GCA_030737815.1. Lineage (NCBI taxonomy): Eukaryota > Viridiplantae > Streptophyta > Magnoliopsida > Asparagales > Amaryllidaceae > Allium > Allium fistulosum. Next base: position 337,046,424 of record CM060904.1, on the reverse strand, counting down.
GAAAATTTCGACGTCATCTCCTTTGTGCGGATAGGTCCGGAAAATAACAATATCAATAATTACATTGTATGTATCATATTTCAATAATAAAGCATCCCAAACCATGGGAAACAATAAAATACCACTATAAAAAACCGTAATCCAAAAATGTACCTATCTATCGGGCAAACAAAACTCTTTTTATGAAACCAAAAGAAACAACTATTACTTCCATAAACCTTTATTTTTACTTACATGATCCAAAAGAGAGTTAAAATTATGTAAAAAAAACAATATATTAGTTGTTCCCATCAAGAACACAAGCAACAGAACATAAATAATAATCATATGCAAACAAAAGTAGTACGACCATAACATGGAAACAAAGAATCCATCACACACCCATGGCAACCAAAAACTAATGGTTTGTCCAGGTTAAAAAACTTTTCATCGTACAAGGGTGATAAATAAACTACCAAGTGTACCTTACGCTCAACAGCCTTAGGTAATTACTCAACAGATTATACATACAACTCGAAAGACATAGAATTTAAACATTATTTAAGTTTGTATGATGTATATATATCATTTATACACAATATCAGTTCCGATAGCTTGCTTGAATACATAAATTTCACTTTCGAACTAGTATTGTTAACTCAACTACTCTAGTGCGAACTCTGATTCAAATTCTTCACTAGAAATCTCCATTCTCCTTACATAGCCCTAAACTATGATAGAAAACTTCAAAATCATATCAAAAATTCATATCAAATGTTCGTCGTCAAGAATCGAGCGAAAAATCCTAATTCAGACTGGTGTGAATTATTACAAATCATGTATTTGAACTTGGATCAGAACCGTTTGGCAAATAAAATGATCTACGCACAACTTATATATTTTATTCTATTGGTTTCTTTTGTACACATTATTTACCTTTCATTTATTTCTAATTCTCATTCATTCATACAAGATCATCTTTAATTAATTTATATTCATTTACTTACATAAATTTTTCATTCAATATTTAGAAACATCAATGAATCAATTCTTGAAGTATTACATTTGTTTCTTTGTAGTTTAATTCACATTTATTTACTTATATAACTTGACTTCCATTAAATATTAATAATCATTAATGAATCATTTTGTACTTAAGTTTCTCTACTTTTTAATTCACTTTTATTCCTTCATATATGGTATCATTTAATATTAAATATATTTATGAATCATTTCAGCATTTTCTTAAGTTTATAATCATTTACTTAAATAGTATTCTCTTTTTACTATTCAATTTAATTATTAAGCATTTCAAAACATTAACTTAAGTTTATAAGGTTTCTTGTAACATCTTAATTCTTTATTTGTAGACGTGATTTCATTTTGAAACATTTTAATTACTTAAGTTTTTACTTGTATAACATTCCATTAAATCCTAGAAGTGTATACAAAAGTCTTACTTAACAAAAATGTTCAATAGTTTAAATCTTCTTAATTTTCATTGTCTTTTAACTTAAGAGTTACAAAGCTTCCTCTTTTATATTTTCATTAAACACCAAGCTTTTAGCTTTAGATTTCAATTTGGAAGTTTCCGATCATTTAAAATCGTCGAAAATTCCATTTCATTTCAATAGTTGAAAATCACTAATTTACAGAAAACTTAAGAACTAAATACCGGGTTTCATTTCAAACCATCTTGAAATAATATATACTTATATCTTTTTATATATCAACCCATACTTAGGAAATTAAAATCAAAATTTGTTTCACCAAAATAGCGGTGCGGCAAAGCTACTATGGTAGTCTTTCCACTTTGAAACTCGAAAATAAACGTCGATGATGCTGCGGTCATCACTGAAATTATTTTCCAGTGATAGAAGAGGGGAGTACGAAACTTATTTCCATTCAAAAATTCTTTTGAAAACACTTCTTTCAAGTACCTTTGAAAATATTTCTATTTAATACTTCCAAATAATACTAATATTATTTTCCAAAAATCTTTGAAAACCAATTTCAAACACCAGAATTTAAGTTCTCAAATTTCCAATTTAAATTCATTTTATTTGTAAATCCTATTTTACAAACCATATTTATAAAGTTACATTTTCATATAACATACAATAGTTAATAGTTTTAAGAACCTTAACTAACCAACCAATAAATGACCATAATCAAATATTATCATTTCCTAACAATCAACACATCAAAAATAATTATATCAACTTATGAAAAATTTCTTTTAAATACAAATATAATACTAGGTAAAACTATTTTATTTACTAATTTCAAAAACAATATTGTGTCGATCTACCCTGTCCTAGTGTTTAGGATCCCTATCGATGCCATATCGTCCTATGTACCGATTGGAAATCATAAATACTAAACAGAACAAATTAACACAATACAAAAACATTTTTATGGCACTAACAAATATGCTCTCTCGTATATATACACACTCAAACTCATTCTTGGGTACTACTAACCCTATCTCTAATGAGTCAATCCCCAACAAGCTAAGGTATCTCTAAACCAAAGCTCTGATACCAACTGTGACGAACCACCCTTTTAAACGATTCAAGTCAACAATAAACCACACATGTCTAACTCGAACCATTCAAAAGGGAGGATTGTCAATGGGGTTTAATAGGAAAAGAAAAGAAAAGAAAAGAAAAGAAGGAAAGCAAAACACAGAATCTCGCAGCGGAATGACAAAATATAATAATCAAATAAACAGTTCATGAAGCTGTTTTACAATATACATTTAATTTCAATTTTTACAACATAATCAGAGGACAATCAACAAATATACCAAAATAATGCAGCGGAATAATAATAGTAAATTTGGTCTAGCAAACCCCATCTTCATCTTCAAGTAATATTGCCTTCAAATACCGAAATACTCAAGCTGACTCGAGCGAAATGAAAAGACAAAACACTCGAGTCAGAACTAAAAGTTCTTATGTAAGTTAAATCAATAACATATAAATATGAGTGTAATAGCTTCGAAGATATTTACGGGATTTTCAAACTCCTATCAAGTGTACAGCGTGAGTGCAATAACTTAAGAGATGTTACAGGATTTTTCATCTCCTAAGGATCCGTTAAACTATCTATATATAATAAGATACACTATATATGTAATGTCTATTAATAAAATAAATATTTTTCTAGCTTTAAGGCTTTACATTAATCCCCCTTAACACATTTTTAAGCAGGTAGTCTATGCAGGTCCTATAACACAACCAGTGACGTCGGTAGCAAGTGAGTCCCCTATATGTACCATACTAAAACAAAATCGTCGTGGGAGTGTATAAGGATAAAAGTATGAAAAGGCACTTGAGGCAATGCCCAAGGTAGGATTCTATCATTTTAACCTTTCTGGCCGGTCGTAACACATCATAGCCACGACTGTCGAGCGAGTCCACCACCCCCAAATCAAATCAAGGTGCACCGATCGAGTCAAAATCAATATAATAATATGAAGGGGTGATGGCCCCTAAATGTAGCTAACCCTTCGACTAGACATAAGCTCCTGTTTTAGTCATTTCAAACTGACACAAGTGTCGGGGTCATCCATCGTCGTTCACTTTCTTCATTCCACTAAACGCCGCCAATTCAACCTCTACATTCTGGATAACATCCACCGTGTACACGGTTATTAAAGTGGTTCGGTAGAATAACAGAAGTATGCCATTCATTTGACCTCGGTCTCTTTAACAACCAAACGTCATTTTACACACCGCTTGGTTCTTTTAAATTTCAAGAACAAGTCATATTTCATATCAAAATACCAGATTCACTTCAAAATCATTTCATGTTCAAAATAGGTCATACCTTCAAAACATTCGTATTTAAATCAATGATTTAAATCTAAATAATTCTCACTCTTAAACGGTTTGAATATTAAATATAGTTTTGGATAATTGAAATGGTTTGAATAATGAAATTAGTTAGGATAATTTAAATAGTTTTAATATTGAAAAATTGTTTGGAATAATTAAAATAGTGTAAAGATTGGGAATAGTTTTGAATATAAAATAGTTTTAATATTGAAAATAGTTTGAACAATTAAAATAGTTTAATATTGAAAAATAGTTTATACATTAAAATAATTTATATTAAAACCATTCCTTTCTTTCACAACAAGGTTCAAATTCCAAACATAACAAATTCAATTTTTCGACCTCCAATTCAAGTAAACATCATATTCAAAATTCAATTTAAATCAACCACAATTCAGATGATATCCAAATTTACTTCAAATTCAATTTAAACAATTTATTCAAAGGCTGAAAGTTTCAATTAAAATTCTCATTTTTAAACAATTTAGTTTAAATCCATTTCACATCCAAAACTTTGAAATACCAATTTAAAACCACTTTAATTAAAATAAATTCAAAGTTTAAACCTTTAAAAATTCACTTTCGATCAATTTTAAATCATATCTCAATCTCAACTTTTAGATTTCAAATTTAATCTTTAAACAATTTCATTTAACAGTTTCAAATTCAACATTTCAAAGCTCGAATTTAGAAAATAATTTAATTCATAAAAATCTAATTTTTATTTCCTTTAAAACAATGTCATTTAAACCAATTTAAATTCAAGATTTTGAAACCATTTAATCTAAACAAACCAGTGTCCGTATTTAATTTTCTACCCTATAACCAAGTGATTAGTTAATTCATTTTTAATTACATGGATAGATATATACCATTTCAACCCAACATTAAATGATATAGGTATATATATCATTTCAACCTATTTCTTAGTATATTTGAAATAATTTAAATGACAATTTATAAGATGTTAAATAATAAATGGGGTAATAACTGGGATATATTAAAATAAATAACAACCATACATACAACATATCAACCAATATGCATCCAATTACAATCGACATCCAAATCAACCAATATAGTACAACAGTTACTAATTGTCAATTGTTGGTGTTTAACTAGAAATTAAATTCAATATTAATTTAAATGTCGTTTTAATTCAATATAAAATTCAAATTAATTTAAATGTCATTTTTAAATACCAAACGACAACCAATAAATTTTTATCACATCATGATTTCAATTTGACTAACATTAGAAAATTTTGTATTGCGTGAGTGAGTTAAATCGCTCATGTTTGATTTATAGCCCATTAAAAGTCCAATAAAAGCGTAAAATTTCAACAGTCTTCAAATTCAACCAAACAAATTTCACATTGTCTGGAATTTCGATACGAGTTCAACTAAAGAAACCTCGCGTGAATCCGAGTTCGTATGTAAAAATTATTCATGTTAAAACTTCGAAATTTAAATTAAAAATAAAGCAAGGGAAAAATGTTAAATATCCTTACCATCCAAACCCTACCAATCTACACGAACCAAAAACCATGCTACAACCGCTGCCTTTTGACCACGAATTATCATCGACACCAGCCACGATACCCAGGTCAGACCTCACCATTGAACTCCCCTCAACATGCCGCACCTCCCCATGCCCACGCGATCACCTTCGCCGCCACCAGGAGCTCCACTACCGCCGCTGCTACATGCGCCAATTCTGACGAACTTCAGCCAATCCATAATGATCGGCCACCATAGATCGACTCCATTTTCCAACCTCTACGCCGTAGTAATCTCCGATCGTCGTATGGTCGACGATCCACTATTAACCCAAAACCCTAGAATGGATGGCCGAGACTTCTTCGCCAATTTCTAATCGAACCGAGACTCGATTGCAAAAATGAATTGCAGAAGCTGATTCCATTCGTCGAGAGCTTCACAATGATATATAATTTGATAGGGTTTGAGCAGTTTGAATTTTTTGATTTGATTTGAAGTTGGAATCTAGGGTTTGGGATATTCACCATTGAGAAGGATCAGATTAGAACTGAAATGTACATATAGAAAATAGAACAGAAGGCTACTAGGGTTTCATAACAGTATATATATAGACAAAGATGGACAGGAATAGATGGAATAGATCGATTGGGCCAAAGAGATAACAATGTCCCGTAAAGCCCGTTTCATTTCCGAAACGAAAATAGGTCAATATATATATATATATATATATATATATATATATCAAAATATAGGTTTTCAATATTTTTAAACTTAATGAAATTAATTTCAAACCCTAATTCTATTGTATATAGAAGTTAGCTTTAAAATCAAATTATATTTATTTTTGCACGTTATGTAAATGAATTATGATTAAACTGATTTAATCACTTTTAAATTCTAAATTAAAAGTTTCATATCATCATCCTTGATTAAACAAGAATTAATAATCTTTTAACATTAAATTTTCCATGTTAAATCCAAGATTTAAATATTAAATTAATTACAGTATTTAATTACAACTGTAATAAAATCCATTCATTATATTTTAAATTTCAAAAAAAATCTTTTATTTTGATTTACATTCTTATTATTAAATCAACAAATACCTTATGAATTTATTTAACATAAGTTTCCATTTTATTATACTCATAGTCTATAGTTAACGTCTTCTCTCATATTAATTGAAATATTTAATTACACTAATTCCAATTGATTACCCAATTAATTTCAAAATGGATTAAATAATGAGATGAAAAATAAAGCAATTGTTACAACTTAGTAATTTAAATACATTTATAAATTTATTGCTTATAACAAGGATTATAAATTACTTACCAAATAACTGATTTCTTATCCTATGCTAAAACCAATTTCCACTAAATAACATATAATTTCACCATTTGATACATCATTTATTTTATTCCTTATTAACCTTTATTGTTAAAATTGGTTGAAATTACATTAAAATAGTTGTCAATTACATTCAATCGATATTATTAAATTATACTATAATACGCGTTACTGCCTTCCATTTCATTAAAATTAGTTGTTTTAAGATTTTATCTTAAGGTCAAAATTTATAATCTAATAAAATTCACTTTAATAAATCATGATTTTATTTTTTGACAATATTAAATTCCAAATTCTTATTTAACTCAATATTTTTAATTGTAAAAAATATGGGTCGTTACAAATATAATATTATCTAATATACGCTTGTGACTCCATATTAAAAATGGACTTGGAAGAAACCATATCTTAAACTATTAAGATATAAGGTTGTCAACTATACATTGAGACCGTAAACCTGCTCAAAGCTAAATTAGTTTTGCATAAGATTTGAGGTTACACTCAGATACCTATCTTGCTCGTCGACTAAGGTAAGTGGCCTGTCTTAAAGAAGAAGATTGCTAGGGTGAATAATGATTGATTCTACTAGCCCTGGTATATTTATAGGAGGAAATATGATAAACTTGGATATGATTCATGAATAAAACATGATAGCTAATCATGGGGATGATACCAATTCAACTATACCCTAAAATACACATCACAATAGAAGGTATAATATATATCTTGTACATAAAAAAATACGATTTTCTCATTAATAGGGAGAAAGTGAATTGTATTATTTATGATGGCAATCCCCTTGGTTATCGACAAGCCATATAGAGTATAAAATCTTCCTTCTGGATTGATGTTGTGTAATCCGAAATAGATCCATGTACATTAAAAAAATCTATAACGACCCGTATTTTTACGGATCGAAACATCGTAAAACTATTGTCATTAGGTCGTAATGTTGTTAAGTCGTCCAAGGTTTAAGTCGTTCGAAGCTTAAGTCGAGTGGAAATTAGATCGTGAGTGACTTAAGAGAATTGACCGACTTAAGAAGGATAGGCGACTTAAGGAAGTTGAGGTTGGCGACCTAAGGATTTGGAGTTAGGTCGTATGATAGCTTAGGTCGTGAAGGAAGTTATGTCGTAGGCGACCTAAGGATTTAGATAGGTCGTATGATAGATAAGTCGTATGTTGAGGCTTAGGTCGTAGACGACTTAAGGAAATAGGTGACTTATAAAAACTGGTGACCTAAGGAGTTTGGAATAGGTCGTATAGGAGATAGGTCGTGTGATAAGCTTAGGTCGTGGGGATGGATAGGTCGAGTGAACGACCTAAGTATTGGAGCCACCTATAGGAAAGACAGCGACCTAAGAAGGTTAGCGAGTTAACGACTTAGGAGCGTGTCAGGGTTAGGTCGTAAAATCTATTAAGCCTTAAGTCGGAGACAGTTGAGTCGTTGAGTCGTGTAGCTTGAGTAGTAGGTCGTAGACGACCTAAGATTAGTCAGGTCGCGTCTCAGTTAAGTCGTAGGTCGTAACTCTGTTGAGTTGTTAGGTCGCGAGGAAGTGTGTCTGCGTTAGGTCGCTGGGTTTTTGCTGAGTGTTAGTTCGTGAGCGACCTAGGAGTTGTTAAGTAACGAGCGACTTAGGAGTTAAGCTGCTAAGTCGTAAGTCGTAGACAGGTGGGTCGGGTAGGTCGCGTATGGATGCGCTTATGTGTTAGGTCGTAAGTCGCGCATAGTTAAGTCGCGCATTGTGTTAGGTCGGAAGGTTGGCTAAGTCGTAGGTCATGATGTTGTTAAGTCGGAGGTTGTTAGGTCGTGGCATTTTTAAGTCGTGGGCGACCTAAGAGCGGACGACTTAAGGAAATCAGCTATAAATAGGAGGGTTTCTCTTCATTTTTGGGATCCGGATTTCGAAGTGACGAAGTGCTGCCATTTTGAGAGCTCGACTTCTACACTTCTTCACTTCTTTTCTCCACTCTAATCTAGTGATTCCTTCCATCCATATTGAAGATCAAATCGAAGATTCAAGAGCTTAGATTGAAGATCTTCATCCTTCGAAGAGAGATTTCATCGTTTGAAGCGGATTTGTGATAGATCGAGTTAGATCCTTTGCTGTCCAGATCTGAAGTGTGTTGCTTTTGGGTTGTTTAGGTGATTTGGTGAGTGGTGATTATCTCTCACACGGATCCAAAGGAGTATATCGGATCGTTGGCTTGATTTTGTGTTAAAGTAGTGATTTCATGCATTTTTCCTAATCCTAAGTATAGATCCATATAGATTCGTTGTTCATAATGATTTGGCATCCATTTTACTACATGTTAACCTATGCAAGTTCATTCATCAAGATTATAGAGATACTGCTCATGTTTTCATGCTTGTTAGACTTTTGACCCTTTAATTACGAAATTGCCATTATTGTTATAATTGTCTATTTAGATCATATTTGAATGCTTGTTTACTTGGATTAATGTTTGACTTGATTGATTGCTATGAATTAGATGATTGATGATTTGATTTAGACAAGTTGGTCGAAGATGATTCAAAAGCTAAGGGAAAGGCTCTTGAATTGGAAAAGCTGCTCGTGGCATATGTAGCGGATGATGAAGCTCATATGGATAGATTTGATGATGATGTTGAGATGAAGCTTTGCTATGATGATGATGAGGCGAAGCATGATATGAGATAGCCTTGGTCTAATCCAGACGGGATCATTCCAAGCATGTTGATAACTCGGTGAAATGTTCGAGTTTGAGGATAATGGTTTGCTCGAGAGGCGCTTGAGCTAGTATGGAAATAGTCGTCGAGGAGGATGACTAGAAGGCTGAGATCTCATCGTTGTTGAAGGTTCTAGCATGCTCAAAGCAAGAGTACGTTGGGCAGATTCGATAGTCCCTGAAGGCTACTGATTGATAGTCAAGTACTCTGGGCAGATTCGATAGTCCTAGGCACGGGTCACGACGACGTGCGGGAGTAATGTCTAGAACCGGGGTTTCCATTAGCCCTTGACGGATGGCTGAAAGAATGTGCCGGTCATTCAATTAACGATGATATCGAAGCAATGATAACAGTGATAGCCAGAGTCATGGATGTTTGGTTGTATCGTCATTCGGTCTCAAGAGCAGTGTTTTCTGGGTGCTTATCTGATCTTGGTTTAGGCCTTGGGAGTTTGTGCTTGGAAAACATCGCCCTTGACTCGATTGGTAATTGCTTTACTTTAAATTGTATGCTCTGCTATGTTGCTTCTGCTTAGTGTGTGTCTGGGGGCTATCACTGTAGAAAGAGGTGGAGTGGGAGGGTTGTATTCCTATTCCTTTTCCTTTATGCTCTTTTGGTATGTTGTTAGTTAATTTACCGCTCACTAAGACTGTTGTCTGACTCAAGGCTTTATGTTTTTAACTCTTATTGCCTTGGGTTGTTCGTCCATTTTGGGACGGGCAGACTAGGTAGCAGGTGACAGGTGTTGTTCTTGCTTTCTACGAATGCTGATGTCGAAGGCGAGCTGGAGGCTTGCATATTATCTTCTTACTATATGTACTGGATGTTCCGCTGCTTTGTATATTCTCTGAGTGTTATGTAGTGAGGCTTGATGTATTGACTATTCAGATGTTTGTATTCAACTATTATGAAGTTTTATTGATGAGATCCTATTCTGTAAAGCTTCACTATATCTATATTCTATTGTATTTTGTCCATGCGCTATGAGTAATACGATAGATTCTGTTGTTTAAATTTACCCTTACAATCGTCCATGGTCGCCTGGCACGCTTTACAGCGCACTTTGTCTAGGTTCAGTGCGGGGGTCATGGGCGGTCGTCACATTTGGTATCAGAGCTTTGGTTAATCGATTTTACCCAACGCTCGCTGATGTAACTACGTATAAGAGACGTAATTGTATTTTGATGGATGATTGCTATATATAATATAGTAGCTTAGTAGAGTTTGAATTCCTTATGCAGTTGTTTCTCAAGGTGTATTAACCATTCCTTTTTATAGATATTAAGGATGAGTCGAAGAGGGAGACCAGCTGCTAGGGAAGGCCGTGCTACTGAAGGGGCTGCCGATTATGCTGCTATGTTCGAAGCTATAATGACTTCGATCATGAGAAGGATGCCAGCTCCAGGGCCATCGGTGTATGTTGGAGTTCAAGTTCAAACTCCAAGACCGGTGGATTTTGCTAAGCTGTGCAAGGACTATACTGCTCTTGGAGGGAAGGTTTTCTTGGGAACAGAATCAACCATTGAAGTCAGAGGTGGATAGATGCTTGTAGAAGGATTTTTGGTGATTTGGGAATTGAGTATGCAACTAAGAGGAAGTTAGCATCAAGACAGCTTCAAGGGAGAGCTTCTGATTGGTGGAACTCTATTACCATCAATACTCCGGAGGAAGAGATTACTTGGGAGCAATTCCAAGTCAGATTTGAAGCTAAGTTCATTTCTACAGCTCAGAAGTCTGTTCTGTTCAAGAAGTTTGTGGAGCTCAAGCAGGGAGGAAGACCAGTTCTTGAGTATGTTTCTGAGTTTGAAGCTTTGTCCAAGTATGCCCAGTCGTATATCGAATCTTCGTATCAGAAGAATGAGAAGTTTGTGACAGGCATGGACAGTTATCTTGGGAGGCAGTTAGTGGATCATTTGGACGATTCATTTGAGAAGCTTGTGGAGAAAGCTCTCAGGCATGAGAGTCTGTTTCCTAAGGAAGGATCTGTTGTTGCTGTGACCAGGGAGAGTCTAAACCACAGCAGGGTGGAAACAAGAAGAGGAAGCAGCAGCTGCAGAAGGGTAAGGATGGCTAGAAGAAGCCGAAGGGCGAAGTGACCTGCTACAGTTGTCAGCAGAAGGGCCATTTTTCTAGGGATTGTAAGAATCCGAAGGTACCGATGAAGTGTCACAACTGTGACAAGCCGGGGCATGTTAGGAAGAATTGTCCAGAACCGAGGAGGGACAAACAGATTGTGCAAGCTTATGCTTTGGGAGCTGTTCCGTCGTCTTCGAAAGCTCCTACTGTTGAAGAGAAAGGAAAGAGTGTAGTGGTTCAAGGTACTCTTTCCATATGTGGTGTTCCAGTTAGAGTGTTGTTTGATACTGGGGCGTCGCATTCGTTTGTTTGTAGTGAACTTGTAGGCCGGTTGGGTTTAGAACCGAATATTGTTGATAGGCCATTGGTTGTGACTAATCCAGTTGGGGGTTCGTCTTGTTTGTGTATGATATGCCGTGGTCTTATTGTATCGAGTCATGGTTGCTCTTTTGTTTGTGATTGTTTTGTTCTGAACTTTGCGGGGTCCAGAATTATTTTGGGTATGGACTGGCTTAGGAAATATGCGGCAAAGGTTGATTGTGAAAGGTTGGAGGTGACAGTCGAGAATGTGGAGGGGCGAAAGATTGTGATACGATGTAAGCATGAAGAAGGCGTCTTCATGAGCTTCATGTATTCGCTGGTTGTTCCACGGGATGGACTGTCATCTGTGCCAATCGCTAATGGATTTGAGGATGTCTTTGACGAGGTCAAAGGGTTACCGCCGCATAGAGAGATCGAGTTTCGTATAGATCTAGTTGAAGGAGCCAGACCTGTTGTGATGCCTCATAGGCGGATGGTGCCTAGGGAACAGCAGGAGTTGAGGGTGCAGGTTGATGACCTTTTACAGAAAGGATTCATTCGGCGTAGTGTGTCCGAGTGGGGTGCACCAGTTGTGTTTGCAACCAAGGCAGATGGGTCGTTGAGATTGTGTGTGGATTATCGTGAGCTGAATAAAGTGACTAAGAAGAACAAGTATCCATTGCCGAGAATAGATGACTTGTTTGATCGGCTTCACGAAGCTAAGGTGTTTTCTCAGATGGATTTGGCAACGGGATTTCACCAGTTGAGAGTGGCTAAGGATAGTGTGCCGAAGACTGCTTTTCGAACACCATCCGGTTTCTTTGAGTGGCTGGTAATGCCATTTGGGTTGACTAACACGCCAGCATATTTTGTGGATCTTATGAATAGAGTGTTCAGAGATCAGTTGAACAAGTTTGTACTTGTGTTCGTGGATGATATTCTGATTTATTCCAAAACTGAAGGAGAGCACAAGACACACTTGCGAATTTTTTGGAAATCTTACGGAAACATCAGCTGAAGGCTAAGTTTTCGAAGTGTCACTTCTGGAAGAGTGAAGTGAGGTTCTTAGGCCATGTTATCTCTGGAAATGGAATAGCGGTTGATCCCGCTAAGGTGGCAGCAATCCAGGATTGGGTTAGACCTAAGAATGCATCCGATGTGAGAAGTTTTCTTGAATTGGCAGGATATTATCGACGGTTTATCAAAGACTTCTCCAAGGTGGCTGCACCGTTAACAGGATTAACGAAGAAGAACCAAGTGTTCAGTTGGGATGCTAAGTGTGAGCAAGCTTTCGGAATCCTGAAATAGCAATTGACGAGTGCTCCTGTTTTGACTATTCCAAGTGGGAATGATGAGATGGTGGTTTACACCGACGCATGTGGTACTGGACTTGGAGCTGTGCTAATGCAGAAGGATAAAGTTGTTGCGTATGCAAGTCGACAACTGAAGCCGCATGAAAGGAATTACCCGACTCATGATTTGGAGTTAGCGGCGATTGTATTTGCTCTGAAGATGTGGAGACATTATCTATTAGGAGTTCGATTCGAGTTGTTTATAGATCATAAGTCGTTGAAGTATCTTTTCTCCCAAAAGGATTTGAATCTTCGGCAGCAACGTTGGCTAGAGTTTTTGGCATCATATGATTTTGGTATAGCTTATACTCCGGGAAAAGGTAACGCGGTGGCAGATGCATTAAGTCGAAGACATGCAGGATTGGGAGCCATGTTTTCAGAATGGAAGAATCTCGTGTATTTAGCTGGTTTTGACTTCAGGCCCAGATGCGAATTGGAACTTGAGATGTTGGCAAACTTATCGATAAGACCGACTCTTGTGGAAAGGATTGGCGAGAGCCAAAAGTGAGACGATAAGCTTGTCAAGATTATCCATGATTTGGAATCTGGATTGGACCCAGAAAAGGATAAAGGATTCGAGGTCGATCGAGAGGGTTGGCTTCGGAAGCAAGGACGACTAGTTGTTCCCGATATAGATGAATTGAGAAGTGAAGTTCTGAAGGAAAGTCATCACTCGAAGTTGACAATTCATCCAGGTGGAAATAAGATGTATCGGGATATGAAGAGAACCTATTACTGAGAAGGTATGAAGAAGGATGTTGGAAATTTTATTTCCAAGTGTATGAACTGCCAGTTGGTAAAAGCCGAACAGAAGAAGCCAAGTGGATTGCTTCAGCCGTTAGAAGTTCCTACATGGAAGTGGGAGCAAGTATCCATGGATTTTATTGATGGACTACCTAGAACAAGAACGGGAAATGAAGGGATTTGGGTCATCGTAGATCGTCTGACTAAGAGTGCAAGATTCATTCCTGTTCGATCGACTAGGACTGCATCAAAGTTGGCTGAGTTGTATGTTAAGTGGATTGTTCGATTCCATGGTATTCCGAAGAGTATAGTGAGCGATCAAGATCCATTGTTCACTAGTGGATTTTGGAAGAGCTTCCAGGAAGTTTTAGGAACCGAGTTGTGTTTAAGTACAGCTTATCACCCTCAAACAGATGGACAGACCGAGAGAGTCGATCGAGTTTTGGAAGATCTTCTTAGAGCTTGTGTTTTAGATTTCGGAGGATCGTGGGAAGATCACCTTCATTTGGTGGAATTTTCGTAAAACAACAGTTACCAGTCAAGCATTGGTATGGCACCGTATGAGGCATTGTATAGAAGACCGTGTAACTCTCCGACATGTTGGTTAGAGGCTGGAGAAAAGCTGATACTTGGGCCAGAGATGATTCGACAGACTTCGGATTGCATAGAGATCATTTGGCAATGAATGAAGGCAGCCCAAGACCGACAGAAGAGTTATGCCGATAAGCGTCGTAAGGATTTGGAATTCGACGTAGGTGATATGGTTTTTGTGAAGGTTTCTCCATTGAAGAATGTTATTCGATTCGGGAAGAAAGGAAAGTTGACTCCGAGATTTGTTGGACCATTCCCGATCATCGAGCGAATTGGAAAGCTTGCCTATAGATTGGAGTTACCAGAGAAGATGGTGTGCACAATGTTTTTCATGTATCGTATCTACGGAAGTATGTGCACGACTCGAATACAGTGGTTTCTGCTGATAGCTGTGAAGATTTCGAAGTTGATCCAGTCGATAAGAGACCTCGTAAGCCGCTTCGTGTTGTGGAAACCGACACGAAACAGCTTAGGAGGAAGGTAGTTAAGTTGCTCAAGATACAATGGAGTGATGATGATAACGACTGTACGTGGGAGGTGGAAGAGAGGATGATGGCAGCTCATCCTGAACTCTTCAAGGTATGGCCCTAAGGTGTCGTGTCATCTCACGATATTGTAACTTGTTCTAAGTTTTAGAATTCTACATGCTAAGCTAGAATTGGATGCATGGTTTGTTGATTGCTATGGATGGTAGGCATGCAGGATAGTCTTTGATTGCTCTTGTTTGTTTGGAATTTCGAGGACGAAATTCCTAAGGGGGAGAGAATGTAACGACCCGTATTTTTACGGATCGAAACATCGTAAAACTATTGTAATTAGGTCGTAATGTTGTTAAGTCATCTAGGGTTTAAGTCGTTCGAAGCTTAAGTCGAGTGGAAATTAGATCGTGAGCGACTTAAGAGAATTGACCGACTTAAGAAGGATAGGCGACCTAAGGAAGTTGAGGTTGGCGACCTAAGGATTTGGAGTTAGGTCGTATGATAGCTTAGGTCGTGAAGGAATTTATGTCGTAGGCGACCTAAGGATTTAGATAGGTCGTATGATAGATAAGTCGTATGTTGAGGCTTAGGTCGTAGACGACTTATGGAAATAGGCGACTTATAAAAACTGGCGACCTAAGGAGTTTGGAATAGGTCGTATAGGAGATAGGTCGTGTGATAAGCTTAGGTCGTGGGGAAGGATAGGTCGAGTGAACGACCTAAGTATTGGAGCCACCTATAGGAAAGACAACGACCTAAGAAGGTTAGCGAGTTAACGACTTAGGAGTGTGTCAGGGTTAGGTCGTAAGATCTATTAAGCCTTAAGTCGGAGACAGTTGAGTCGTTGAGTCGCTGTAGCTTGAGTAGTAGGTCGTAGACGACCTAAGATTAGTTAGGTCGCATCTCAGTTAAGTCGTAGGTCGTAACTCTGTTGAGTTGTTAGGTCGCGAGGAAGTGTGTCTGCGTTAGGTTGCTGGGTTTTGGCTGAGTGTTAGGTCGTGAGTGACCTAGGAGTTGTTAAGTCGCGAGCGACTTAGGAGTTAAGCTGCTAAGTCGTAAGTTGTAGACAGGTGGGTCTGGTAGGTTGCGTATGGATGCGCTTATGTGTTAGGTCGTAAGTCGCGCATAGTTAAGTCGTGCATTGTGTTAGGTCGGAAGGTTGGCTAAGTCGTAGGTCGTGATGTTGTTAAGTCGGAGGTTGTTAGGTCGTGGCATTTTTAAGTCGTGGGCGACCTAAGAGCAGACGACTTAAGGAAATCAGCTATAAATAGGAGGGTTTCTCTTCATTTTTGGGATCCGGATTTCGAAGCGACGAAGTGCTGCCATTTTGAGAGCTCGACTTCTACACTTCTTCACTTCTTTTCTCCACTCTAATCTAGTGATTCCTTCCATCCATATTGAAGATCAAATCGAAGATTCAAGAGCTTAGATTGAAGATCTTCATCCTTCGAAGAGAGATTTCATCGTTTGAAGCGGATTTGTGATAGATCGAGTTAGATCCTTCGCTGTCCAGATCTGAAGTGTGTTGCTTTTGGGTTGTTTAGGTGATTTGGTGAGTGGTGATTATCTCTCACACGGATCCAAAGGAGTATATCGGATCGTTGGCTTGATTTTGTGTTAAAGTAGTGATTTCATGCATTTTTCCTAATCCTAAGTATAGATCCATATAGATTCGTTGTTCATGATGATTTGGCATCCATTTTACTACATGTTAACCTATGCAAGTTCATTCATCAAGATTATAGAGATACTGCTCATGTTTTCATGCTTGTTAGACTTTTGACCCTTTAATTACGAAATTGCCATTATTGTTATAATTGTCTATTTAGATCATATTTGAATGCTTGTTTACTTGGATTAATGTTTGACTTGATTGATTGCTATGAATTAGATGATTGATGATTTGATTTAGACAAGTTGGTCGACGATGATTCAAAAGCTAAGGGAAAGGCTCTTGAATTGGAAAAGCTGCTCGTGGCATATGTAGCGGATGATGAAGCTCATATGGATAGATTTGATGATGATGTTGAGATGAAGCTTTGCTATGATGATGATGAGGCGAAGCATGATATGAGATAGCCTTGGTCTAATCCAGACGGGATCATTCCAAGCATGTTGATAACTCGGTGAAATGTTCGAGTTTGAGGATAATGGTTTGCTCGAGAGGCGCTTGAGCTAGTATGGAAATAGTCGTCGAGGAGGATGACTAGAAGGCTGAGATCTCATCATTGTTGAAGGTTCTAGCATGCTCAAAGCAAGAGTACGTTGGGCAGATTCGATAGTCCCTGAAGGCTACTGATTGATAGTCAAGTACTCTGGGAAGATTCGATAGTCCTAGGCACGGGTCACGACGACGTGCGGGAGTAATGTCTAGAACCGGGGTTTCCATTAGCCCTTGACGGACGGCTGAAAGAATGTGCCGGTCATTCAATTAACGATGATATCGAAGCAATGATAACAGTGATAGCCAGAGTCATGGATGTTTGGTTGTATCGTCATTCGGTCTCAAGAGCAGTGTTTTCTGGGTGCTTATCTGATCTTGGTTTAGGCCTTGGGGGTTTGTGCTTGGAAAACATCGCCCTTGACTCGATTGGTAATTGCTTTACTTTAAATTGTATGCTCTGCTATGTTGCTTCTGCTTAGTGTGTGTCTGGGGGCTATCACTGTAGAAAGAGGTTGAGTGGGAGGGTTGTATTCCTATTCCTTTTCCTTTATGCTCTTTTGGTATGTTGTTAGTTAATTTACCGCTCACTAAGACTGTTGTCTGACTCAAGGCTTTATGTTTTTAACTCTTATTGCCTTGGGTTGTTCGTCCATTTTGGGACGGGCAGACTAGGTAGCAGGTGACAGGTGTTGTTCTTGCTTTCTACGAATGCTGATGTCGAAGGCGAGCTGGAGGCTTGCATATTATCTTCTTACTATATGTACTGGATGTTCCGCTGCTTTGTATATTCTCTGAGTGTTATGTAGTGAGGCTTGATGTATTGACTATTCAGATGTTTATATTCAACTATTATGAAGTTTTATTGATGAGATCCTATTATGTGAAGCTTCACTATATCTATATTCTATTGTATTTTGTCCATGCGCTGTGAGTAATACGATAGATTCTGTTGTTTAAATTTACCCTGACAATCGTCCATGGTCGCCTGGCACGCTTTACAGCGCACTTTGTCTAGGTTCAGTGCGAGGTCATGGGCGGTCGTCACAAAATCAGTCTTTGGAAATGTACTCGAAGGGATGATACCCATCAATTCCAAGTGAATCTTCATTTAGAAAATTGGTGCCGATGAAAATGTATAAACTTGCATAAGAAGGGTGATCAGAAAAAGAATTTAGTCAATTCAAAATATTGATTCTAACAAAAAATTTACAGCGATCATTGTTTGTACCAAAATTGGGCACAACACTCTTCAGGCGTGTTTGAAGAGATTAAAGTGAAGAATATAAATGGAAAATGAGGTAGATCTAACAAACACACCAAAAACAGACAAACAGAAGTATGAAAACACAGAGATTTAGAGTGGTTCGGCCGTTGTAGCCTACGTCCACTATAGAAAGTTTGATGTATATTGATATTACTCGCTGGTTACAGATGTTTACAACAGTACAATCGAGGTACAACAATGATTTCGATAGAGTATTAGCATTCCAGTGTCCAAACGTCCATTTTCTGAAGGCCTTGGACTGCTATTTATAGGTGTAGGCTACAAATATCTCGCTCAAATCTCAGAAGACTCCTTCTCATGTTGTTGGGCTGTAACGACCCAGAATTTCTGTCATTTGAAATTCAGATATTTAAATTAATTTTAAATATTAACAAGTGAGATTTGTAAGTCGAATAAATTAAAATTCGGATATAGTGATTTAATTGGATAATTAAATCGACAATTAAATATTTGAAATTCCAGAAATAATTGAAATCTGAATTTAATGTGTATAAAAATGATTTATAAATTTATATTAAATCATATTGGAGTTAGAATGATGTTTGTAAACTTTTAAATTCGAATTAAAAGTTAATTTGTAGAAATTGAATATTTTAATATTTAATTGACGGCTAAAAATAGTCATTTTTCAAACAGTCTCGGATTTCGACGAAACCAGTTTCATCGGATCCGTAATGTTAAATTATTGTAAGATTTCAATTTTCGTAGAAATCGGAATTGTCGTTTGTCCGGGGCAAGCCAAAACGCATAGAAATCGGTTTAAATCGATTTGATTTAAATTTGATCGTTTATTTCCGTAACTCTCACATACGACCGAATTAGCTCCCAAAACACATTCCATTGTGTTCGGAACGTGGGTAAACCTTAGAAACACTAGCCGGCACGCTCGATTTGGAGTTCGGAAAATTTACGATGAATAGTGTTTTCGTCAATTTTATATAAAAGGCCTCAGAATTTCTGTTTTGCAAACAAACCCTCGTTCTTCTTCAGACGGCACTAATTGTTTTTAATGGCCGAGAATACTCGATTCTTTCTTCCTCAATCTCTTCAAATCCACGCGTTATTACGAGAAAGCTTCGACTACAAAAATGTAGAGGACATCAAGATCTTTGAAACCAATGGTTATGATCATAAACTACGAAGCGGATCGATGGGAAAATGGGTTTGAATGGCCGATGTTCACACGTGATTTTTGAGTCCAATGCACGACCGAGCTCGACCGGAGTTGAGGTGTGGATGGAGGTCGGCAGGGGCTTTGAAATGGTGGCAGGTGATCGTCGTTGAAGTGGCCGTGGTGGTTGAGTAAATTGATCAAAGAGGAGCGGCAATGGGTTATCTTCACGTGTGCGTGCATTTGTTTGCCTGGGGAAAGAATAACACGCATGTGGCCTAGATCTGAAGTCTCCAATCGAACGGTGTGATTTGTTTTAGGGTAAGAATTAAAATGATATTGTATATTAATTTATATTTGAAATTGTATAAAGTTTAAAATACCATAACTTCGTCATACATTGTCGAAATTCGACGAATCAGGAAGCGTTGGAATCGCAGCAATGGGATTTACGCTGCAGCGTAGATCTGGGCGCGTTTGGGGCAGGCAAGAATTTTTGATTAAATCGAACAGTTCGATTTAATTTAAAATTTAATCACTCGACATTTTAAAAAGCAAAGGTGAGAACTCCTCACTCAATCGAATAATTGTTTCGATTTAAATTTTAAATAGATAGATTTAAAATTGTTGATAGTGTTGATTGTGATGATTGGATGATAAACTGTTATCTGTTGTGTTGAATAGACCCTATACGCCGTATATTAAGCGGAGGTTATTTATTAAAAACATATACCACGATAATTCCACCGTGAAGTGGAATTGGTATTATATATGTATTTGGAGTTGATTTCCCGCATTATATAGCGGATGAGACCCTATTGCGCCGCATAATAGCGGATAGTATTTTATAAATCCCATATACCGCGATATTCCACTTCGAAGTGGAATTGTTATTGTGCTAACATCTGTGGATGCAGGGAAACAGGTTGGAGGGATCCAACAGGATTCCTCAAAACATTTGAATTTGTTTCATATGTTGTGTGTTGATTATTTAAAATCTGTGTATGATTATATCTGTGATTGAATTGGTTGAAGGCTATAATTTAGCCGAATGTATTTTTGGTATCGTTGGATACTAGAAATAAATAAATTTGGATTTTTGAAATTTAAAGCAGGAAATTTTAAGTAAATTTCTTTTAAAAGAATTGGGTGAATTTAAAAGAAGGAATCTAAAAGTATAAAGTTGATTTTTGTAATCTTATCGAATTATTTGCAAAATATGGGAAAAGATTTTTTTTAAATGGATTTTGAATAGTATTATTCGAAAGTTGGGAAATTTATTTAAAATGGAATTTTAAATGGTTTGGAAGAGATAAAGGAATTTATTTTAAAAAGAGATAAATTTGTTTGAAATCCAATTGATAATTGATTTCGTATTTGAAGATAAATCTTTAGGAAATCGATATGGAAATTTATTTGATGTTGAATGAAAAATTGATTTGTGTTGAAATAAATTGGAAATCGATTTGTAAAATGATTTGGGATGTGAAATAAATTGGAAAGCAATTTGTAATTGATTTGGGATTAAAATAAATTTGAAATCAATTTGTAATTGATTTGGTGTTTGAAAGAGAATGTTTGGGAATTTAGATTCAAAATGGAATTTATAAAGGAAAGGGAAATTTGTTTTAAAAATAAACACTAATTTATTTTTAAAGTGTGGAAATAAATTTACAGATTTGGGATGTAAATTTGAAATAAATCGATATGGATTTATTTAATTGGTTTAAATGGACCATTTTGTGATGAAGTGTGAAAATGTGATTTGAAATTTGTTTTCAAAGTGATGAAGTGTGAAAATGTGATTTGAAATTGGTTTTCAAATGTGAAAGTGTGGAAATTATATATCTTGCGAAGATATTTTGAAAATAAATAATTTGGGAAAATTTATTTAAATTTGATGATTGTTGTGATATGTTGTTGATAGTTAAATAACCGACTATCAATATTTGCCTTTGAAATGGCACTTGATTTGTTTTTAAAACAAACGCTCATTATTCAGTTAAGCCGGGAGAGGACTTTGTGTCATATAACCCATTCCAAATAGTGATACGTCGTGAATGGACATTATTTGAAGACCGGTGTGAAGACCGGGTATTTGCGAAAATGAAAGGACAACCTGTCGAATGTCTCTGCACCGAGTTGCTCCGGTATAGAGATTTATATCACTCTTCTTGTAATGGGAAGTCCGGACGTGATTAGTGAATACCCGGATTGCAAGGGCTTCTTTGGAAGTGCCTTCGGTTCCGTTCGATCCTGGAACGGACTTGTATGGATGTGTGTCTGACGTTACACTTTGAGATGTAAAGCTGATTTCTATCAAATACATTTCTGTTGGTGGCGGAGAATTTATTCTCTTAGCTTAACACCCTTCTCTGAGATGTACGAGCTCAGAGGTTATGTAGTTGATGGTTACTAGTGATACATTCCCAATTTGGTAATGTGGCATACGAAGTGCTGTTGATCATTTGTTGATCAAAGCGTGGCTTTGTGAAAAAAGCGTAGCTTTGTAAATGAGACTTCGTCGAGCCTCACAACTCGGTAATGGTCGAAACTGGAATGTTGCGGCAAGGTTTTTAGGGGTCGCGCCCCTAGTGTATGTCATTTCCTTCTAGATAAGAAGTGATATCATGGTATAGAGCCCAGATATTTTACCTATGTTGATGTTGCACATTTATTATACCTTGTGGTTGTTGCTTTGTGGTTAAGGATCCTCGGATTAAGGTCGGTAACGACTGGGGGATGGCATACTTGTGTGTTAGTTACCTAGTTACAGCTGTACAACGTGAGGTAGTGTCAGTGTGTTGGTTACCTAGTTACAGCTATACAGCGTGAGGTAGCATCGGCCTTGTGTTTGCAGAGAGCAGGTTGATTCTCGAGGCGTCTTTCCAGAGGCGTTTCCATTTCGATGTAAGGAAGTTCCTTTGCCTGACCATTTATTGGAAATCCAAGAAACAATACGAACCCTATACGGTTTTAGTTGTATTACCTGCTATGGAATGTGGCGGTAACCTGCTATTGAACATAGTAGCTATAGTAGGCATACAATAATGGTTGTATGTTGGCTAAGATTGATATTATACTTTCGAAATGTTTTCTGCACTATGCACTAATAATAATATCAAATCAATTGATTTTGCATAGTAAGCATGTTTGACTATCATAAGAAGAAATCTCCTCCAATTCTGCATTTGCATTATGTGTGTGGTGGGAGGTCTTATGGTAGTTTCATTTTCCAAAAGCATTGCGAATGTCTTTTACTTCCTTTGTTGTTGTTGTTGTTTAAAGAGAATAACTGTTTTAGTTCTCACACCAGTCACCATGACTGACCTGGAGTTTATTGTTCCTTTCCTAAACTCTGGGTGCCCATAATTTTCCACACGGGCAGCCTAGAGTCAGGTTATCGGGTCATTTTGGATTCAGGAGATGCTGTGGAGCTCAGTGGCGAGCTGGATGACGAGACATATCACTTGTATATGATATTATTATTTCGCTGTGTATTCTGTATGAGGACAAGTTTATATAACTGTCCATTGATGTAATGTGTTGTATATTGTTGTTGTACACTCTGATGATGTAATGTATAAAATGTATAGTTCTTTGATTTAAAGATTATTCATTTATATATTATATGTTGTTCCGTTGCGAATGTGAGATTCTGATATTGTTTTTGTTTCTATTTTCTGTTCTCTTTTTCTTCTGTCTTCTTCTACCTCTTCTTTTTAACCCTAATGGTTCGGTTTTCCGGCATTCGATTGCACGGAATTTGATACAGTGGATGTATTAATGTCGACTTTCGAGCACCGAAAAGTCGAATCGTTACATTTGGTATCAGAGCATATGGTTAAGCGATTAACTTGACTCTGTTGGGAATTACTCATTAGAGATAGAGTCAGTAGTACTCTAGAATGAGTATGAGTGTAATAATAGATACGAGTGCGTATTTGTTAGTGAATATGAAATTGTTTTATATTGTGTTTGCGTATCCGTTGAGCTGTTTATGAATTCTGGTCGGTATGTGGGACGCCGTATTATCGATAGGGGTTTCTAAACACTTAAAAGAGGCAAGTCGACATAGTATCATTTTAAATTGGGTAAATGAAATAATTTTACCTTGATTACATTTTGTATATAAAGGAAATAATTTTTTCAGAAATTATTAAAGTGTATATAAATTGAATTGTTGGTTGTTGAAAATGTAAGAAAATATATAAGCAAAGGAATTATAAGTGTGGAATTATAATTAAGATGATTTACAATTGTGAAATAATCTTGCATAAGTAAAGTTAAATAGTGAAATTATATGAGAAAAGGATTTATAAATGAGATTTATAAATAAAAAGGGAAATTTGAAAAGAATTTAAGCACTGAATTCACTATTGTTGCTGGGATATAATAAGGGTGATGACTGCAGCATCATCAGTATCATTTTCGAGTTTCTATGTGATCGATTTGCTACCAAAATAAATTGAAATTTTAAGTTTTGTTGTGATAAACAAATTTGAATTAAAATCCAAGTTGTAATTGATAAATATAAGTGAAATGAGTTTTGCACTTATAATATGAGATAATAAATTTAGCTTTGGTAAAGGTTAAATAGAATTTTGTTAAGAAAAACAAAATCTGGATTGGATTTATAAGTGGAAAATTAAGTGAAATGATGTTGAAATGGAATATAACTTAAGTAATGTTGAATGAAATTGATTTTTGATATCGAAGTAAATTAATAAGTGAATTAATGAAATGAAGTCATTAAGAATGTGAACTTGAGTTATAAAATGAAATTCAACCTTATTTGTAAAATGAATTAGCAATTGAATTAATAAATGGATTGAATGTTAATCAATCGAATGTAAATAAATTGATATGGAATAATGGATGTAAGTGTTAATTCATTAAAGCTAATTAAAAAGAGTTAAACCAAATTGAAAGTAAATTTAATAATTTGGTTATGTTGATTATGATTTGGTTGTTAGATGATTGTTAGTTGATTGTATAGAAATTCATATGTAATTGAATTAATCAAATGGAAAGCTAACGTATGAAAGCTATGAAATTGAATCCAAATTGAAAGCGAATCAACTTGAATTTAAATTAGTGAATGTAAACTAATTGACAATGAATAAATGAATGTCATTGTATATAAATTAGTTGTAAATAATTACAAGTGATGTCGAAATTATATAAGTTGCTTATAAACCTTGTTTAGTATGCATTTCTTTTAATATGCATGTGTTGTAGTTGTTTAAAAGAGTAAAATGTTAATAACTTTATATATATGTCACTTACGTGTTTAAATTGAGTAAGTACAGGTGTCGTGGCTGCCGATCGGCTGGTTGGGTTGCGCTAAAATGCTTAATAAATAACTGCTTTGCTTAAAGATGCTAAAAGGTACGCCTACGCAATAAAAATAGGAAAAATGAACTGTTTTTCTACTTTTCCGACCGTGTGGGTCGATGTATATATATTTATGTCTATTGCGATCCTACTACGATTGAACCGCGCAAAGGAGACTATGGCGAATTTTTCTGAAAATTTAAGGCGTTAGAAAATTTTCGGAAAATTTTGGAAAATTTGTGAAAACTAAATTTTGGATTTGGAATGAAAAGTTAAACGATATAGTTTGTTTTGAAATGTATAACTAAGTATAGATTTGAAAAACTTAGTAAAGTTTTTGGAAGAGTTTAACTATTGGATTTTGGGGAAGTTGTAAACTTAAGTTATTTTGGAATCTAATTTGAATGAATTGTTTGAAAAGTTAATGGATTCTGTAACTTTTTCTTACTTTGCAATTTCGAGGACGAAATTCTTTTAAGGGGGGAAGTTTGTAAAGACCTAGAATTTCTGTCATTTGAAATTCATATATTTAAATTAATTTTAAATATTAACAAGTGAGATTTGTAAGTCGAATAAATTAAAATTCGGATATAGTGATTTAATTGGATAATTAAATCGACAATTAAATATTTGAAATTCCAAAAATAATTGAAATCTGAATTTAATGTGTATAAAAATGATTTATAAAGTTATATTAAATCATATTGGAGTTAGAATGATGTTTGTAAACTTTTAAATTCGAATTAAAAGTTAATTTGTAGAAATTGAATATTTTAATATTTAATTGACGACTAAAAATAGTCATTTTTCAAACAGTCTTGGATTTCGATGAAACTAGTTTCATCGGATCCGTAATGTTAAATTATTGTAAGATTTCAATTTTCGTAGAAATCGGAGTTGTCGTTTGTCCGGGGCAAGCCAAAATGCATAGAAATCGGTTTAAATCGATTTGATTTAAATTTGATCGTTTATTTCCGTAACTCTCACATACGACCGAATTAGCTCCCGAAAAACATTCCATTGTATTCGGAACGCAGGTAAAACCTTAGAAACACCAGCCGGCACGCTCGATTTGGAGTTTGGAAAATTTTCGATGAATAGTGTTTTCGTCAATTTTCTATAAAAGGCCTCAGAATTTTTGTTTTGCAAACAAACCCTCGTTCTTCTTCAGCCGGCCCTAATTGTTTTTAATGGCCGAGAATACTTGATTCTTTCTTCCTCAATCTCTTCAAATCCATGCGTTATTACGAGAAAGCTTCAACTACAAAAATGTAGAGGACATCAAGATCTTTGAAACCAACGGTTATGATCATAAACGAAGCAGATCGATGGGAAAATGGGTTTGAATGGCCGATGTTCACACGTGATTTTTGAGTCCAATGCACAACCGAGCTCGACCGGAGTTGAGGTGTGGATGGAGGTCGGTAGGGACTTTGAAATGGTTGCAGCTGATCGTCGTTGAAGTGGCCGTGGTGGTTGAGTAAATTGATCAAAGAGGAGCGGCAATGGGTTATCTTCATGTGTGCGTGCGTTCGTTTGCCTGGGGGAAAGAAGAACACATGCGTGGCCTGCATCTGAAGTCTCCAATCGAACGATGTGATTTGTTTTAGGGTAAGAATTAAAATGAAATTGTATATTAATTTATATTTGAAATTGTATAAAGTTTAAAATACCATAACTTCATCATACGTGGTCGAAATTCGACGAAACATGAAGCATTGGAATCGAAGCGACGGGATATACGCTGCAGCGAAGATCTGGGCGCGTTTGGGGCAGGTGAGAATTTTTGATTAAATTGAACGGTTCGATTTAATTTAAAATTTAATCGCTCGACATTATAAAAAGCAAAGGTGAGAACTCCTCACTCAATCGAATAATTGTTTCGATTTAAATTTTAAATAGATAGATTTAAAATTGTTGATAGTGTTGATTGTGATGATTGGATGATAAACTGTTATATGTTGTGTTGAATAGACCCTATACGCCGTATATTAAGCGGAGGTTATTTATTAAAAACATATACCGCGATAATTCCACCGTGAAGTGGAATTGGTATTATATATGTATTTGGAGTTGATTTCCCGCATTATATAGCGGATGAGACCCTATTGCGTCGCATAATAGC
This sequence comes from Allium fistulosum, assembly GCA_030737815.1. Taxonomy (NCBI): domain Eukaryota; kingdom Viridiplantae; phylum Streptophyta; class Magnoliopsida; order Asparagales; family Amaryllidaceae; genus Allium; species Allium fistulosum. Next base: position 337,019,480 of record CM060904.1, on the reverse strand, counting down.
GGATAGTATTTTATAAATCCCATATACCGCGATATTCCACTTCGAAGTGGAATTGGTATTGTGCTAACATTTGTGGATGCAGGAAACAGGTTGGAGGGATCCAACAGGATTCCTAAAAACATTTGAATTGGTTTCATATGTTGTGTGTTGATTATTTATAATCTGTGTATGATTATATCCATGATTGAATTGCTTGAAGGCTATAATTTAGCCGAATGTATTTTTGGTATCGTTTTATATCAGAAATAAATAAATTTGGATTTTTGAAATTTAAAGCAGGAAATTTTAAGTAAATTTCTTTTGAAAGAATTGGGTGAATTTAAAAGAAGGAATCTAAAAGTATAAAGTTGATTTTTGTAATCTTATCGAATTATTTCCAAAATATGGGAAAAGATTTTTTTTAAATGGATTTTGAATAGTATTATTCGAAAGTTGGGAAATTTATTTAAAATGGAATTTTAAATGGTTTGGAAGAGATAAAGGAATTTATTTTAAAAAAAGATAAATTTGTTTGAAATCCAATTGATAATTGATTTCGTATTTGAAGATAAATCTTTGGGAAATCGATATGGAAATTTATTTGATGTTGAATGAAAAATTGATTTTTGTTGAAATAAATTGGAAATCGATTTGTAAAATTATTTGGGATTTGAAATTAATTGGAAAGCAATTTGTAATTGATTTGGGATTGAAATAAATTTGAAATCAATTTGTAATTGATTTGGTGTTTGAAAGAGAATATTTGGGAATTTAGATTCAAAATGGAATTTATAAAGGAAAGAGAAATTTGTTTTAAAAATAAACACTGATTTATTTTTAAAGTGTGGAAATAAATTTACCGATTTGGGATGTAAATTTGAAATAAATCGATAAGGATTTATTTAATTGGTTTAAATGGACCATTTTGTGATGAAGTGTGAAAATGTGATTTGAAATTTGTTTTCAAAGTGATGAAGTGTGAAAATGTGATTTGAAATTGGTTTGCAAATGTGAAAGTGTGGAAATTATATATCTTGCGAAGATATTTTGAAAATAAATAATTTGGGAAAAATTATTTAAATCTGATGATTGTTGTGATATGTTGTTGATAGTTAAATAACCGACTATCAATATTTTCCTTTGAAATGGCACTTGATTTGTTTTTAAAACAAACGCTCATTATTCGGTTAAGCTGGGAGAGGACTTTGTGTCATATAACCCATTCTGAATACTGATATGTCGTGAATGGACATTATTTGAAGACCGGTGTGAAGACCGGTTATTTGCAAAAATGAAAGGACAACCTGTCAAATGTCTCTGCACCGAGTTGCTCCGGTATAGAGATTTATATCACTCTTATTGTGATGGGAAGTCCGGATGTGATTAGTGAATACCCGGATTGCAAGGCTTCTTTGGAAGTGCCTTCGGTTTCGTTCGATCCCAGAACGGACTTGTATGGATGTGTGTCTGACGTTACACTTTGAGATGTAAAGCTGGTTTCTATCAAATACATTTCTGTTGGTGGCGGAGAATTTATTCTCTTAGCTTAACACCCTTCTCTAAGATGTACGCGCTCAGAGGTTATGTAGTTGATGGTTACTAGTGATACATTCCCAATTTGGTAATGTGGCATACGAAGTGCTGTTGATCATTTGTTGATCAAAGCATGGCTTTGTGAAAAAAGCGTGGCTTTGTGAAAAAAGCGTAGCTTTGTGGACGAGACTTCGTCGAGCCTCACAACCCGGTAATGGTCAAAACAGGAATGTTGCGGCAAGGTTTTTAGGGGTCGCGCCCCTAGGGTATGTCATTTCCTTCTGGATAAGAGGTGATATCATGGTATGGAGCCCAGATATTTTACCTATGTTGATGTTGCACATTTATTATACCTTGTGGTTGTTGCTTTGTTGTTGAGGATCCTCGGATTAAGGTCGGTAACGACCGGGGGATGGCATACTTGTGTGTTAGTTACCTAGTTACAACTGTACAGCGTGAGGTAGTGTCAGTGTGTTGGTTACCTAGTTACAGCTGTACAGCGTAAGGTAGCGTCGGCCTTGTGTTTGCAGAGAGCAGGTTGATTCTCGGGGCGTCTTTCCAGAGGCGTTTCCATTTCGGTGTAAGGAAGTTCCTTTGCCTAACCATTTGTTGGAAATCCAAAGAAACAACACGAACCCTGTACGGTTTTAGTTGTATTACCTGCTATGGAATGTGGCGGTAACCTGCTATTGAACATAGTAGCTATAGTAGGCATACAATAATGGTTGTATGTTGGCTAAGATTGATATTATACTTTCGAAATGTTTTCTGCACTATGCACTAATAATAATATCAAATCAAATGATTTTGTGTAGTAAGCATGTTTGACTATCATAAGAAGAAATCTCCTCCAATTCTGCGTTTGCATTGTGTGTGTGGCGGGAGGTCTTATGGTAGTTTCATTTTCCAAAACCATTGCGAATGACTTTTACTTCCTTTGTTGTTGTTGTTGTTTAAAGAGAATAACTGTTTTAGTTCTCACACCAGTCACCATGACTGACCTGGAGTTTATTGTTCCTTTCCTAAACTCTGGGTGCCCATAATTTTCCACACGGGCAGCCTAGAGTCAGGTTATCAGGTCATTCTGGATTCAGGAGATGCTGTGGAGCTCAGTGGCGAGCTGGATGACGAGATGTATCACTTGTATATGATATTATTATTCCACTGTGTATTCTGTATGAGGACAAGTTTATATAACTGTCCATTGATGTAATGTGTTGTATATTGTTGTTGTACACTCTGATGATGTAATGTATAAAATGTATAGTTCTTTGATTTAAAGATTATTCATTTATCTATTATATGTTGTTTCCCTGCGAATGTGAAATTCTGATTTTGTTTCTATTTCTGTTTTCTGTTCTCTTTTTCTTCTGTCTTCTTCTACCTCTTCTTTTTAACCCTAATGGTTCGATTTTCCGGCATTCGATTGCGCGGCATTTGATACAGTGGACGTATTAATGTCGACTTTCGAGCGTCGAAAAGTCGAATCGTTACATTGGCCCACATGATCGATCTCTGGACACTTCGACTCGATCCATGATCGATACGTACCAAATTCATATCGATCCAAAATTGTAGAATGTGATTGTATGCAAGCTCCTGTGAAAATTTGGTAGCATTTGGACTTGTAGATTTTGAGTTATGGTCGATGCAAGTTTGGATTTGTGGTATGCTGTCGAGCTCGTATTGATACATTCGTATCGTTCTCGTTCATATCCATAATTTTGCACGTGTTTGCTAGATGACGTGGTGCTATCTTCTAGGATCGATCCACTTTTCATGCCGAGTGACCGAGTCTTCCTCTTGATCGTGCCTTCTTCGTATCCATTGATATGGCTTCGTTCGTATCCATCGATCACACTCCACCTTGTATTGGTAGTTTCATATCGTTTATTTTAGATCACTTTGTATCGATATGTAATTGATCACTTCGTAACGATGGGAGAGGGCCGCTTCATATCACTCGAGGGTTGTATAGATCATATCGATTCTTTGGCCGATCGATACGAATTTTGGAGGAAATGAGCGATACGAATCGTGTATTGGGGGAAACGATACGAAGCACCTCTAGGTGATGGATACGAGTTGGAGCATGCGTAATGGATTCGAACTGATGGACGTTTGGTGGATACGAATGTGGCTTTTTGATGGGATGGATACGAGCTTAGATGGATATGAATGGTGTTGATTTTTCAACTTTGACCGATCAATATATTGAGCATACGAACTTCTATTGACTTGAAATTTGGGATGTTGGTTTTCATAGCTTTTCTTGTTATGTCATATCGATTGTAGCTTGATCCGGACTTAGGCAAAATTTGTCAGTATCCATAGTGAACTTGTTTGTGACCGATCTTCGGGACAGACTATCCTTGGTTTCTAGTCAAGTTCTTAGTGTCACGGCCTTGCCAAAAGGCAGGATCACATTTGCCCCCCAAAGTACATCTTGTGTGAACATGACGTGCTTTGAAAAGCTGCAACCTTCTGTCTGAAAAGTTCTATCTGATTTGTAGTGTAGTCGTTGTCTTATCGCCAAAAGATGTAACTTTTGATTGTTTCTTGGTAATATAAAGACTGAATTGTTGACTACCAATGATTGTACTGTGCATTGTTGTAACGAGTGTTGAGTGCTAGAAATCTGTTGTTCATCGTTGCAATTGTCACTAGGTGAGCATTAAATTCCTGTGGATTTTGAAAATTGAAATTTAATTCGTTGCACATAAGATGTATGTTAACCTGACTCTCGTTAACGTTTGTACGTTCACGAGTCGTTGCTAGTATTTTTTGTATCGAATTCCGTATCGATCCTCTCCTGAATCGATGTGAAATTCGAGTTATAACAGTGCTTGATGGTTGTTTCAGAGTATCTCTTCGTATCGATCCTCTTCTGGATTGATGTGAAAAGTTGAAAAACCATTTTCATATCGACGGATACGAGCCTTTGTGGGTTTTATGTCGATGGATACGAACTAGAATATTCATATCGATGCATTATTATTGGATTCGAATAGCTCAGATAAGCCTTGGTCTTGCATTTCATATCGATAAACCAATGGATACGAAGAGTTTCATTTTACATGGGTCATGGATGGATACGAAACTGGCTTTGTAGCCGTGGTGTTCGATGGGTACGAACACGGCAATGGGCATTTGCTTCGTGCTTCATCACGGTGTAGGATGGATACTAAAAAAACCGCCTTCATATCGATCAGATGAGGAACTGTTTCAACCGGTCATAGTGACTGGAAGACGAACAGACACCTTCCTAGGTATAAACGGCTTTCGTACTTAGATAATTTTCACTTTCTTGCTTTTCATTCTTTCTACCTTGCTTCACATCGATTAAAAGATTGAGAAATAGAACTTTCTTTCGTCCCTAAATTAACACAACTCCTTAATCCCTTGAATCTGCACTTTGATTTAGGTAATTAGTTAGTGAACTTATGTCAAGAACGATGAGACTCGAATTCGATTGCTAATTCATCTACATTCATGGCAGATTCTGGTGATGTGGAGGCTGGAATGAAGTCGAGGACGATGGAGGCGATGCCTGAGTGGATTTTGAGAAGAAGAAGCGTGGAGATACGAAGTGTTGATGGAAGAATGGCTCGGCCTTGAATTTGTATCGATGGGAGAAGGGGGGAAGTAGCACATTCGTGTCGATCTGGGAAGAGGGGTTCGTATCGATCGACAACCAAGGGTTATGAGGAGGGAATTCGTATTACTTCTGGAGTTAATGAGTTTCGTATCGACCCATTGCTGTCGTTATAAAGCGATGTAAAAATGATCGATACGAAAATGACTTAGATGATCGATACGAACTTTGATCTTCTGATCGATACGAAGTAATGCATAGGTGGTCGATACGAACTGCTTCCTCTTCTCATCGATGCAAATTGTCCATGTGGAGATCGATCTATGTTTGAACTCGATGGAGATGAAATCCTTTGCACACTCGAACATTTGACTCCGACGGGCTTCTGCCTTGCATAATTGAACTTAACCATTTCACTGTGTATCTGACTGCCTCCCGAAGCTCGTCAATGGAACTGTAACTTGACAAAATTTAACGCACTTTAACTTGGATCGGCCTCCAAAGTCTGGATGGCACGGTTGTGACGGTCAACGATGACGGTCACTCCAGTTGAATTCTGAAGTCTCGTTGTTCAAACACTCTTTATATCTCGTAGCATTTCATAGATAATATATAGCACCGCACTGCACAACACATTCATGCACTTTACACTGGGGAAACACAAGTTTATTGTCATCTAATGATGATTTTTGCTGAGTTGATTAGCTATGGAAACTGGAAGTTCGCAATCACAGGAAGCTCAGAGTCTGCCTCTTTCTATAATCAAGATGCCGGCTATTGCAGTTGAAGTTATTAGCCCTGCTACTGATGAGCTACTAGGGGCAGTCTTTATCGGGCATCCACAAGACTCGGTTCCATCTAATATCTCTGAGGAAATGCTAGGCAGAATTTGTACAAGGCATGGATTGTCGAGGGATGACGTCCTACTACCAAGGGCAGAAGACAGACCCCACTCGCCCTTGGAAGGGTATACCGCTTTTAATAGATTCTCATGCATAACTGGGACACTCCCTCTATTCAATTAATACATCCGGGAAGTGTTATCCTACTTAAGGATTGCTCCATCACAGATGCACCCGAACGGGTATGCTTCGCTGAACAGCTTATTTATCATCTTCATGGAGCATCTTTTTCAACCCCCAACTTCAGAGGAAGTCCGAGACCTGTTCAATAAAAAGAGCCGAGGGGATAATCCATCTTTCACCTTCTTAGAGGCAGTTAGGAACTGTCAGGTCGTGATCAGAGCATGGACCAAGCTAACTTATTTCAAGACTGAATAGTTCTACGTCCGATGCCCACCGGGTATCGCCAGACGGTGGCTAGTCAGGTAAGTACCTCAACTTTTTTTCCGATTGACTGGATAATCTTATTTGATGTCAAATATAATACTTTCTTTCACAGCTTCGATTCCGCGACCCAAAGGCGACCAATTTAAAGAGTCGTAAGGGTTCTTCAAAGAGTGCCCGTCGTGGATAGAGAAATTGACGAAGTTCTAACGGATGAGAATTTGAGGGCCTTAGGTTGATTGATGGAAATCAAAGTATCGGGCTTGAAGGCTCTCTTAGGGCGGTTTCGACGATAAAAATTAGGATGAGAGTTCCTGGAATCATGATCGTCGAGCGAGGTGATGATGAAAATATGCTTGTTGGAGATGAGCCCGCACCCGGGCCTTCAAAAAGCCATCGAAAATCTGAGAGAATAAGGAAGGGCAAAGCCACTGCCCAAGGTCCCAAGACTCAAGTCCATTATCATGTCTTTACTGGCAGCGGGTGTGGTAATTTAAGAGGCTCCTCCTCGCAAATGGAGAGCCCTTTCGAAGGACTTGCAGATCTCTCAATTCCGGACGATGTATCTCTTCAACAAGACATAGGGTTGGAAGGGCTTCAAAGTGCCTTAGATTTAGGAGAGCCAACTCCTCTGAGCATGGCTACAATAACCGGTTGGTTAGGGGGTTAACACATGCATGCATACACTTCACGGCATCACACAACTGAAATCTATGAGCTGTTCAATTTCCGGAAATAACTAATGTTGTTTCTCTTTTCACTCTACAGATTCAATGTCAAAGCAACCATCTATGCTTGGTAGCCTATGTGCCGCACGTCAATCTTCTAGTTCATACAGGGAGTCCCGCAGGCATGATTCTGATCATGATCGTCGTCATTCCACCCAGGACAGGGATTACTATGATAGAGAAAGAGCTAGGGAAAGAGAGAGAAAGAGAAAGAGAGAGGGAAAGAGAGAGACGAGATAGGCGCCGCTCCCGATCATGCTCTCCTCCACCCCGGGTTTCATTGCCACCCTCCAGTTCTGGAACACAAACTGTTGGATCTTCGCACCAGCCAGTGCCTCTACAAGTTCCAAGGTCTGGCGAACATCGCCGCACAACTGGGGCGGACACTTCTATCGCTACCACTTCAACGGCTGTAGAGATCACAGGGGAGGGAGCCGCTCGAATTTCCCAATTGAAAAGAGAGTTTCCTAACATCTGTTTTGATGGCTTCCACTTCCCTCCAAATTTGATGGTGCTTCCAGATACGCTAGAGAAAATTGTGCATGACCATGTTTATCATGCCTTTGGCCAATATCGCGAGTGGAAGAAAACCGCAGAGAAGGCCTCGGTTGTGGTATTTGAACGGGCAAAGACAATTGAAGAGCTACAATGAACTATCGCCAAGAAAGATCGAATAGTCACAGTGTTCACTAGTGAAAATGACACTTTGAGGAATTTTGAAACAGAGGCTCTGAAGAAAGTTGACGAGGCCAACAAGGAAATGGAGCAGATGAGGCAGGAGCTTCTAAAGCTGGTCGGTGATATGGGCCACAGGAACGCCACCGTTATGGCCAAGAGGGATTGGGTGCTCAAGGAGCTTACAGAGCTTAAAGAAAAATACGACGAATTCATTCAAGAAAAGGACGAAGCTAACAGAATTGCTCAGGATGCATGTGATCGAATAGTGGAGCTCAGGGGTGAGCGAGATGAGGCAGTGCTAAAGGTTCAAGAGGCCAAGGCTAGGATTGAAGCCGAAGTCGGGGCAGCCGAAGCCAGATTAGAAGGCGATATGGAAGACCCTTTAATTACTTATAATGCTAATGTTTTGAAATATTGCGGTTTGAGCTAGCTCGACGATTACTCGACTCATTTACAAAATGCCTAACATTGCTTGGTGGTAGATGAGAAGGCGGGACTCCAAGCAGAATCTATCGATGAGTTTGAGCTTGAGAACTGTGTGTTGACGGAGGATGTGAGGAGAGCCCTCCATGATGCCATTGTTACATTCGAGAGAGAGAAACTCACCACTTAGCATTCGGAGGTCGGAGAGGGTTATGATGTTGAGCACCATGTCACAAGTTCCAAAACTCCTATGCCAACCCAGCCCGAGCCTACCCCTGTAGTCGATCCTCCACCTGTGCCTGCTTACAATCCCGATCAACTGCAACTGTCTCTGGCTCACGAGCACATCTCCAAAATAGTCCCGGCTCCAGCCGCGAGTGAACCTGAGGAAGGTATTCTGAACACTTCTCGAATTCATTCAAAGTTTGGAGTATTATAAGAAGAAGTCACTAATATTTTCTCTTATCTTCATTCAGTGATAGGAGCTGCATCGGCCGTGCCACCTACAACCCAAGTGCGGCATCAAGAGCAGGGGGCTATCGTGACAGAGGCGACGACTACTATAGCTACCGCATTGCCCAGGGAAGTTCATGAAAGTGCCTTTATCTTCAACGAACAAATAGTGGAAGAACTCCTCGGCCCTCAAAGCGATCCACTTTATGACTTTCCTTTTTTCATGGGCGGAAGTGTGTTCACAGCCAGCTCTTCGGCTCCTACTGCCAGTATCCCGTCAGACACTCAAGCTGCTCATGATGAGGCGATAATGGCGGAGATCAATGCTGAGATGGAAGTGCCGCACTGGGCAGCGATATTGGAGGTGGAATGGCAGGTTCTGACCCGACCCCTTTAAGTATGGTCTTACCGGGTGGCACAATCATCGTCACAGGTGTACCCCCTATGTCTTCTCATATAGAAAGTGCCCCCACTCCTTCGGCTACACATTCTGGGAGCATCCCAATTTACTTAAGCTCGAAGGAGGAGATTACTATACTTACCCTGGCTGGTGATCAACCGGGTAGAGGCAAAGGCTCGAAAAGACACCAAAGCGATAGTTCGAGCGGATCGACTCCAAAGAAGAAGAAGAAGAATTCGAAGTAGTAGGCGTGTCCTTTTGTCCCTTCTTTTGGTAGATAGGTAGAATAGGACTTTATTTTGCTTTCTGCAGGCCGTGTACTTCTTTTTTGTACTTACTTTTGCTCCCAGAGAATAGATGAAATAAAATCTCCTTTCACTTTTTGGCACAATTCTGAGTTTATTTGCCTAAGTGTTTTAGTACTTGAATTTTTATTCAATACACTTGTGAAGCTTTAATCTTTGGATAGGACTCGTGTTCGACCGTTAAGTATCGGGTCATGGTTTCGAGCCATAATCAAACGTTAAGTCGAGTCCTAATGTTGTACTTTCTCAATCGGCAGTTGGTGCTCGAGTCATGCCCCAGTCCTGGGGATAAGTTGAAGTTGTCGCACGATGCTTACTTTTCACCTTCGACACTTTTTTTTAATTTCACTTAGTCGGAACTAAGTTGTTGTGAGATGAGTTCGAGTGGTCGGATCACACTCATTCATGTATTGATAATCGCCTCCACACTCTAGGGATTGAACTCGCATGCGGGCGGTCGATCATGCCTACTTAATGTTTAAAGTTACATCCACGCTTCGGGGACTTAAGTTGTTTTTCAGGCAGTCAGTCACACCTGTTTTAATAATTAGAATTGCGTCCACACTCTAGGGACTTAGGTTGATTTGTGGATGGTCAATCACACCCAACTTTTTGTTTATCCTCCAGTCCGTGCTCTGGGGACTTAGAGTTAGTTGTGGGTGGTTAGTCACATCCAATTTTTTTGTTTATACTCCAGTCCACGCTTTGGGAACTTAGAGTTAGTTAACAGATGGTCGATCATGTCTGTTTTAAGTTTTGAGATTTCGTTCGCACTTCGGGAATGATACATAGACCAGGATCGTGGATGGTCGGATCACATCCACCCTGAGTAAACAAGCGAAGTCATAGATGGATGGATTCATCCCCCTCGAGTTTAGATTGTACATGGGCGAAGTCGTGGGTGGACGGATCCACCCTCCTCGAGCCCATGTTTTTGGATTTTAAGTTTATACTCCAGCTCGCGCTCTGGGAGCCGGAGTTAGTTAGAGGATTGTCATGTATCAATCCTTTTTAGCTTCAGTGTGACAACTTGCCCCCGAGCTCGGGTTTCACTTAGCGAGTGACCGGTCATATCACAGTAACTCCTTACTTAAATAAGTCCCACAATGGGGTGGTACTTAGCTCTCCGTGCATTGTGATGGTCGCATGACTCATTTCAAAAAATCACTACTCTGGATCGAAGAGACTGCAATTTATTGTTGAAATAAGAAAGTATGGCAAAGTCGGTTGCCTTATTACAAGTTCAAATTTCGAAATGCATAAACAAGTTGCAAATGGAAAGCAGACTAAATGAATAAACAAAGCCTATTATGTGTAGTAGCGATGGAGACTCTCGTTATTCCAAGCTCTCGGCAAAGTGAGACCATCAACAGTTGATAATTTAAATGTGCCATCACCAAACCTCCGTTCGATAACATACGGTCCTTCATATGTTGGCTTCATATGTGAAGGGACTGGATAAATTCTCTTGAGCACGAGATCGCAAAGTTTAAAGAGAATCGTCCTTCTAGTTATGATCTCGGGGTATGCAATAGATGGCATAATAATTGAACTGATTCAATACTTCCTGGAACCAGCAAGATAAGCAACCAACTTCTGGTCTCTAGCTTAGTATTTTCCCCGAACTTGACATACGACCAATTGCGAATCACAGTAGATCTCCATAACAATAATTCCCAAGTCTCTGGCGAGTCTGAGTCCGACAAGTAAAGCTTCATATTCGGCCTCGTTATTGGTTGCATGGAAATCAAACCTCAAAGCATAACATATAGACCGACCTTCTGGGGTTTCAAGCACAACTCCAGCGCCTAAGCAGCGGTTGTTCGATGCACCATCGGTATAGAGTTTCCATATATATCTAGGAGATTCACTGGTCTCGGGCAAGTCCTCTGGGATAGTGAATTCAGCAATGAAATCCGCCAGAACTTGTCCTTGAATAGCCCGCCTTGGTGTATAAGCAATATCAAACTGACTCAACTCGATGTTCCACTTCAGCAACCTACCAGACGTCTCAGGCCACGTAAGGACCTGTCGTAACGGCTGGTTGGTGTAGACTGTGATAGGATGAGTCTAAAAGTAGGGACAGAGCTTTCTCGAGGTAATTACGAGACAGTAGGCCGACTTTTATAACTTTGGATAGTTTCTCTCTGCTCCGGTTAATCATTTGCTAATGTAATAGACCAGTCGTTGTATCCGATCCTCCTCTCGAATTAATGCAGCACTGATTGCATTTTCTGACACTACCAGATAGATGTATAGTCTCTCATGTCAATCGGCTTTGACAGAATAAGGAGGGTAGCTAGGTGCTTAACCAGTGCTCGGAATGCGCCTTCACACTCCTTGGTCTATTCAAAGTTCCGCTTTCCTTTCCTGATCAGATCGAAGAAGGGAATGCACTTGTCGGTGGATTTGGAGATGAATCTTCTCAATGCTGCTACCTTCCCATTGAGGGTCTGTACTTGCTTTATTGTTCTTAGAGTCTCGAGATTTCGAATCGCCCAGATCTTCTTGGGATTGGCCTCAATTCCTCGAGCGTTGACAACGAATCCAAGGAATTTTCCGAATGCGACTCCAAAGTGACACTTCAACGGGTTGAGCTTCATTCGGTATTCTCTAAGGATGTTGAACACTATTTCCAGGTCTTTGACCTAATCGATGGAGAGTCGCGACTTTACAAGCATATCGTCCACATACACCTCCATAGTTTTCTCGATCTGGCTAGCAAACATTCGATTGATAAGTCTTTGATAAGTCGCCCCAGCTTTCTTAAGTCCAAACGGCATCACTTTGTAATAATAGAGTCCAAGATCGATGACAAAGCTGGTATGCTCCTGATCGGGTAGGTGTATTGGTATCTAATTGTCGCCGGAATACGCATCCATAAAAGACAAGAGCTTGTGTCTAGCCGTTGAATCTACAAGCTGATCAATTTTGGGAAGCGGAAATCTATCTTTAGGGCAGGCTTTATTTAGGTCTGAGTAGTCCACAGAAGTTCTCCATTTCCCATTTGGTTTCCTAACAAGCACTAGGTTGGATACCCATTCTGGATATAATGCATCTCGGATAAACCCGTTCGTCTTGAGTTTATCCACATCTTCCTTCAGGGTAGCAGATATCTCGGGATCCATACCACGTCTTTTCTGCTAGACCAGCACATGCCGCGGATCAATATTCAATGTATGGCTCGCGATGTCAGGCGAGATCCCACACATGTCAGAGTGCGTCCAGGCAAACACGTCGAGGTTTGCCCAGAGAAATTCAACCAATTCCTCCTTCATCTGTTGGCTTAGTTGAGACCCGATCTTTATCATTTTGGAGTCGTCGTTATCATCGATCGTCAGCTCTATCGGGGAAGCCTGACTGTCTTTTACTTCCTCCTCACTATCATCAGCTCGTGGATCAAGATCTCACAGGAATTGGTTGTGGCGCCTAGGCCTAGGCCTAGGCCCAGGCATTAGCTGTCAATTATCTGTAAAACGGACGCTGAGAGATTCCTCTACGTCCTTGCCCTTCTCCTTCCACAGCTCAGCAACATAACAGGCTCGTCCAGCAGTCTGGTCTTCCTGAACAAATCCGACCTCGTTGTCAGTGGGGAATTTCAAATTTAAACACCAAGGGGAAATAGCTTCCCTGAATTCAGCCAGGGTCGGTCGACCCAAGAAAGCATTATACGGCGAATTGATATCCAACACAATAAACTGTAACATCTGGACTCTCCGACGATATCAAATTCCCAACTCCACTGGTAATTCCACTATCCCAGTGGGTATAGTTTCACTTCCATTGAAATCATGTATACGGGATTGACACGGCTTCAGGTCCTTTGCTTACATCTTCATTTGATCATACGCTTGCTTGAAATGAATATTCACGGAGCTTCCACTGTCCACTAAGATTCTCTTCATCCAAGCAGGACCTATCTAAGCTGATATGACTAGTGGATCAATGGTGGGGGCTTCGACTCTATCGACATCTCTGTCTCAGAAAACGATGTCGTCTGTCATCGTTTTTTGTTGTTTAGCCAGAGCCCCATTATCAAGATTATTGCAACACTCGAAGTCCACATGCCTAATCGAACTGGCAAACGACTCCATTTCCCATCAGCCCTGATCCACTGGGTGAGGACCACCACTTACTGTGTTAATAACCAACCTCCCGCCAGTATGCGCGGGTTTGTCCGGTCTAACCTGATTCGGTACTTGATTCTGGTTTGATGGGCCCGCACCTCCAGCCTGCGGCGCCTGAACAAATTGTTCCAACTTTCTTTCTCGGATTAAGTTCTCAATGATATCCTGTAAATGTCGACATTCATTGGTATTGTGACCATAGCAATCATGGAATCTACAAAACTTTCAAGATTGAATCTGCTTTTTGGACGACGGCTTCGGAGCAGGCATCTTATATTTGTATTATAGGTTTGCAAGTACACATTCTCCAGGGATGTATTTAAAAGAGTATAGGTGACAAACATGGGAGCTCTACGTCACGGTCCGCGATTCTGATCTCGCTTCTTACCCTGATTTCCATCGCCTTTCTGCTGATTCTGCTTATTCGGTATATTTAACTGCACTTTACCGGACTCTCACCGGTTTGCTTCATAGCAATGTTACTTTGAACGCCTTCTACACTAGGCCCCGCACCATCCTTCTTCCTGGATTGTTTAGCATCTTCCCTTCTAAAGAACTGGGCCGCTTTAGAGTAGAAACGGTCCAGCGACGCGGGGGTATTCCAGCCAACCAGTTGCCAAATTCGGAATCAGGATCGATTCCTTTAGTCGGTGCCATCAATATGGAATTATCATTAGGGTTACTAATCTCCACGCAAGCGGCATGGAACCTTTCCAGATAACGTCTGAGCGTCTCTCCAGGACCCTGAGTGACGCTAGATAAGGTGCTAGCATCCTTAGGTCTTATAACGTGCATGCGAAGCTGTTCGACGAATTTCATAGCTAACTAATCAAAGCATGAAATGGATCGGGGCGGTAGGCGAGTAAACCACATGGTTGCGATACCCCTAAGAGAGATAGGAAAACTTCTGCATTTGACCGCATCGTCAGCTCGTGCAACATTCATCAGCCATTCATACTTTAAAATGTGCTGGTTAGGGTCCGAACTCCTTCGTAAAAAGGTAAAGTTGGCATTCTCAATCAGCGAGGCAGTTCAGCATAAAGGATGTCATTAGTGAAGGGTGTATGACTCCGGGAGATTCCCCAGTCATCATTGGAGAGGCCCTGACTTTCACGAATCATTTGACGAATCATAGTCGGGATGTCAGGCATATGGACATTCCAGGCACGGTCGATGGTCCATACCTTGCCTCCTTGGCTCCAGGTCTTCAGGCACATAGGTGAAATGACCCACTTAAATTTTTTTTTATATTCAGTGGTCATTTAATCAAGAAAATGTTTAATTCCAATTTTCTTCTATCCAGGACCTTTCTGTCAATATAAAAATATTGGTTTACTCATTTTATCTTGAACTTATATATGTGAAGATATATAAGTCATTTTCTACTTAAATCAGAGTACAGAAATTTGAAAGTAGAAATCTGTTTGAGTATTACTTAAAGGAAATACTCTCTACATAGCAACTGTATTTCTCAAAAGTAGATTTTTCCAAATAACTTGGGTTAATGCTTGACTATTGGTCTTATGTCTCAAGACTTATCATTTTACATAAATTCCACTAATTTTATTACTGGATAAACTGTGCTTTTACTTGTGCATGTGTGTGTGCATGTTTTTGTGCATGTGTGTGTCAGTGGGCAATTCAGGTGCCTTATCTTTCTTGTTAACATAATTGTCTGAGTTTGTCCTATACTTTGGGTTATGAAACAGATCTGAAAATTTAATTTAAAACCCCTTGGTTGCTGGCTTAACCCAGGCTCAAGAAAAATGGCTATGTTAGCCCAATTCAAGTTTTCACTATTTTGTAACAAAATACATGCTATTTTGTTTTCTATTCAAGGTAACTCAAACCCTTTCTATCAGATTTTATTTTTGACTTAAACATGGGTTTTCTTATGTCAGTTCTTTAGATATACATACAAACCACAAATTCTTTCAATCTCAGGTTTTCAACCATTTAAACTAACTGTTATTGAGATTTAGGAATGCTACTTCTTTAGCAAAACACTTTTGCAAAATAAAAACATATAAGCTTCAGCTGGTACATATATGGATTCAAGACTTGCAGAACACTAGTTTCAACAACACAATAGTTTTCTAAGTAAATTTAAACAAAGTATCTTAACATAATTCAGCCCAAACATCTAATTTAACTTCAACAAATCTTTAAATATAGCATCCAATTCCTTAAGCAGTTAAACATCCAAAGCCTGATCAAAGCAATTCCTACTTTCCTGCAAAATCACCATGAGCTGCCCCATAAGAATATGAGACACCCAATGGTGCATAAACACAAAAGGGTCAGACTATTTGTCTGGTGTGAATAATCTAACTGAAAACATGATCTTATTCAATTCTATTTGTATTCCAGTACTTTGCATGAATAAGAAGCTCAGTATCTTCTGTGTGCATGTTTTTGTGAGGCATGTGCATTCATATCAGTGTTAAACAGATTATATATATCAAAGTGATTTAGTTCATAGAAAACAATCATAAGATTCATCAATAAGACATCTTAAAACAACCAATGCAATCATCAATTCAGTCATCATGCCCCTTTTATAATTTACTGGCCATCAGGGATTTTACCCAAGCCTCTCCTGAACCTATTTCTAAAGTTCACTATCAAATGTAATAGGGTCTTTAGCTACTCCCTTTTTTTTAAAAAACACACACTGCCTGGGACATCTCTCTGTTAACCCAGCACACTCAGGCCCCTGGGTATAAACATACCATGTGTGAGCTTGCAATGTTCCCCTTGCCAAGCTATATTTTGGTAGCCCTAAGATCCCAAGTCCTTAGTTAAATTACTAAGTGTCATCTCCTTTTCATAATTGTGCTAATCCCTTCTGCATCTCACTTTTTTTTTTAATCAGAGAAATATAAACAATGCAACCAACATGTATTCATCCAGAGTTTGGTAAGTTATATTTTCAGAAACAACATTTAATCATGAAAAATGGATGTGACTTCTTAGCACATTATTTTGCCTATGGGTTTCACTGGATCCAGATGTAAGCATATGGTCCTGAGTAATTTACTAGATTTTTTTTTTCTTACCTCTGGTTCAATCAGGTTCATGATCTGGCTAAACCACAAGTATAATTTGATTTTGGTAGTTCATAAAACATAGAAGCTCAGCACATGTACAACATTGCACTTCTACATTCTCTTTTGTTTTAATTAATATGAGACATAAGCAACAACACAATGTTACAGCCCCATATTTCTTTCTATCTTCAGACCATATATCTACCACATGAATCCGGGGATTTTTATAAACAACTATATAAAGAAAACTTATAAAAGAAATCACTCCATCTCAAAGTTAACCCATATCACAGACAAACATTTTAAACCATGAATCCATGACTCTTATTTTTCTGGGTAAATTAGAGAGAGGTTTTACACTTAAACAAATCATTAACAAACCAAAGTCATCCAATCATAAAACATAACTTGTAAAAGAAAGTGAATGATTAGTTCAAATAGGCTGCCTCAATACTCAGGACTTAATGCCAAAGTTTTCAGTGAGGTTACTCACCTTAATCCTTCTTCTTCCTATGCCTTATGAACCCCGTTTTAGTCTTCTGCCTTCTCCTATTTTTTCTCTGGTTTATGTCTTGTATATTTTTTTTTTCTAGGTTAATGAAGAACAAAATGTGTATGGTCTCATTATACTAGGCCTTTTATATAAATCTTGGCTGTTACTAGGGTTTATGGAATTACCCAATGTTAGTTCTACCCCATACAAAACATAGCCTGCCTCTGGTTTGATTCAAGAAAATAAAAGGGTATGTGGTCCTTGTCTTCCTTTTCAGAAATCAGCTTCTCCCTTTTAATTTTCCCCGGTCATGTCATATGCATGACTTCTTATTTTTCTTAATTAAACAAAATTACTGGAAATAGATAAAGTGCTTGTTTAGGGACTCATGCCACTTCCATGCAACTTCTGTTTTCTTCCAGAAATTGGTTGACTGTATACATGTATAACCTATGTATACCTAAGTCTTTTATTTTTCTTTCTTTCTTTAAATAATTTTAAGTTTATTTCAGCCTAGCTCATATTTTCTTTGTACTATATTTTATTTAAAGACAAAATTCTATCTTTATGCATATGTATTTCTAAATCAGTTATTTTAATTTATTTATTGATTTCTGCTAAATTTTATTACACAGAAATTCGTGTACATGTGTACACTGTCTTGTGCACATGTACATGTTTTAAACCATGTATCTGCAATTCAATTTCCCATTCCTATCTTTTCAATGTGATTTTTAAACAATTATAAACTAAATTAACTTATGAAATTATTCACAAAAATCAGAGTTATCACATATACCCCTCCTTTTAGGAATTGTGTCCCACAATTCTTGCATACTTAACTTAAGTAACATTACTTCAGAAAAATAAATTTTCTGATTTCAAAACCGTTCTCAATCCAACCACTTATTTAAACACTATGCATATCAATACAAGATAAAAAAATCACAATGCATATCCAATCAACACATCCATTAGTATATATATAAATTTACCTTTTCTTCAATCAAACAGTTGTGGATAATCATTTCTGATTTTATCCTCCACTTCCCACGTGCAATCATTTGGGTCTAGACTCCATTGTACTTTTACTAATTTAATTTCTTTGTTTCTCAATTTCTTGGTTTCTCTAGAAACTATGCCCACTGGTTCCTTTTCATAGATCATTCTAGGATCAATCTGCACATCCTTAGTGGATTCTAGGATTGCCTCCTTATCATGAACCCATCTTCTAAGTTGAGACACATGAAAAACATCATGCATTGCTCTCATTTCTTCTGGCAATTCTAATTTATAGGCTACTGTTCCTATTCTTTCTAGGATTTTATATGGTCCTATATATCTAGGAATCAACTTCCCTTGTTTCCCAAACCTTAGAACCTTTTTCATGGGTGATATCTTGATGAATACATAATCCCCAACATCATATTGTACTGCCTTCCTTCTTTGATCTGCATATTTCTTTTGCCTATCTTGGGCAGAAGCAATTCTTCTTCTGATCAAAGCTATCTTTTCAGAAGTCTCCTTCACATTTTCTAGTCCTAAGACCACTTTTTCTCCAGATTCAAGCCAACTTGAGGGTGATAAACATGGTCTCCCATAAAGGGCTTCAAAGGGGGCCATGCCTATGCTACTATGATGGCCATTGTTGTATGCAAATTCAGCTAAAAAGATATGATCCTCCTAACTTCCTCCCCAATCCAATACACAAGCTCTTAACATGTCTTCAAGCAATTTGTTCACAATTTCTGTCTGGCCATCAGTTTGAGGATGGTATGCTGTGCTTAAGCATAAATCAGTCCCCATTGCCTTGTGAAAACTCTGCCAAAACTTTGAAGTGAAGATGGTATCTCTATCACTTACTATAGTCTTTGGTATACCATGCAGCCTGACTACTTCTTTAATAAACAACTGGGCTAGTGTATTTGCATTTCTTTCTGATTTCACTGGTATAAAGTGGGCTGACTTGGTTAACCTATCAACCACTACCCAAATACTATCATTTCCCCTCCTAGTTCTAGGCAAACCATCAATAAAATCCATTGATATGTCTTCCCATTTCCACTGTGGTATTTGTAAAGGTTGAAGCATCCCTGAGGGTTTTTGATACTCAGCCTTCACCTGTTGGCAAATCATACATTTAGATACATAGGTTGCCACTGCACTCTTCATTCCACTCCACCAATAATTTCTCTTGAGGTTGTGATACATTCTTGTGCTTCCTGGGTGTATAGTATATTTGCTTTTGTGGTAAGCATCCAAAATTTCTTGCTTCAACTCATCAACTGCTGGAACACATATTCTTTCTCCTTTCTTCAGATGGCCTTGATCATTCAACTGAAAACCTTCCACTGTCTCACCATTTAATATTTGAGTCTTCTTTCCAAATAAAAATGGATCTTGGTTTTGTAGCATTACAACTTTATTCTTCAATTCTGATCCCAGAGTAATAAAACTTAATTTTCCCATTTCTACATTCCTACTGCATAAGCTCATATTTTCTATGTTATTACTTCCTATCTCTGAATCAATTAATAATGATAAAGTGTTAAACTCTTCTATCATTAATCTAGCCACTTTAGCATGTTGTCTACTTAAGGCATCTGCTACTTTATTAGCCTTACCAGGTGTGTACAATATTTTAAAATCATATGAGGCTAAGAGTTCAATCCATCTTTGCTGCCTCATATTTAATTCTTTTTGTGAAAACAAATATTTAAGTGATTTATGGTCTGTATACACTTCAAATTTTGCTCCTAACAAGTAGTGTCTCCATAATTTAAGAGCATACACTATGGCAGTCAATTCAAGGTCATGAGTAGCATACCTTACCTCACTTGGTTTCAACTGCCTAGAAGCATAAGCTATTACTTGATGTTGTTGCATCAACACTGCCCCAAGCCCTTGTCCACTTGCATCAGTATACACCACCAAGTTTTCATTTCCCTCAGGTACTTTAAGAATTGGAGCTTGTGCCAGTGCTTCCTTTAATTTCCCAAAGGCTTTTTCACAATCCTCAGTCCAAGTGAACACTTGATTTTTCCTAGTCAATCTGGTTAATGGAATTGAGATTTTTGCAAAATCTTTTATAAATCTTCTATAGTAACCAGCCATTCCCATGAATGATCTGACTTCAGTGACATTAGTAGGCCTTTTCCAAGCTTGCACTGCAATGACTTTATTGGAATCCATAGCTATTCCTTTTTCTGATATAATATGGCCTAGAAAATTCACTTCATTTTGCCAAAAAGTGCATTTTGAAAACTTTGCTTTCAAGTCTTCCTGTCTCAATTTCTCAAATACCATATGCAAATGGTTTTCATGCTCTCTAACTGACTTAGAATAAATTAGTATATCATCAATAAATATTAATACAAACTTATCCAAGTATTCTCTAAAAATCCTATTCATCAAATCAACAAAATAGGAAGGAGCATTTGTTAAACCAAATGGCATTACTAAAAATTCATAAAGTCCATATCTAGTGTTAAAGGCTGTATACTTTATACTTTCCTCTTCTACTTTCATCTGATGAAAGCCTGAAGCTAAATCAAGTCTAGAAAATATTTTTGCACCACTCAATTGATCAAAGAGATCATCAATTCTTGGTAAGGGATATTTATTTTTAACTGTGACTTTGTTTAATTCCCTATAGTCAATACATAACCTAAGGGATCCATCTTGTTTCTTAACAAAGACTACTGGTGCTCCCCATGATGAGCTACTGGGTCTAATAAAACCTTTTTCTTCTAGTTCAACTAATTGCTTTTTCAGCTCCATCAACTCCTTAGGCCCCATTCTAGTTGGTCTTTTAACCACTGGGTTAGCTCCTGGAATTATCTTGATTGAAAACTCAACTGGTCTGTGGTTTGGAACTCCTCTCACTTCACCAAACACATCAACATATTGATTAACTATGGGGATCTCTTCTAATGCAGGCATGGGTTTTTCATTTGACAATGTAGAAAGGTTGGCTATACTTCTATTTTTGTTTGCCTCACAGAGAACAACTATTCTTTGTCCATCAGAAACTTTCAATGATATGGTGGATGCCTCCATATTAATGATAGCATTATATCTACTCAACCAATCAACCCCTAAAATAATCCCTATGCCCGGATATTACAACACATATAGGTCTGACTCAAACACATGTCCCCCTATGTTCAATCCCAGTTGCTTACATATCACACCCAGAACACATGAACTACCTATAGGGCTTCTAATAAGCAATGGCTTATCAACAATCATACAATTTAATTTTAGTTGTTGTACAATATCATGGGAAATCAAGGAGTGTGTAGCCCCAGTATCATACATTACTACAAAAGGTATTGAGTGTATGAGCAAAGTACCTTCAACTTGGCCATGGTTCTCAACATTTGGTCCCTCAGTTGCTTTACCTTTCCCTTCCAAGGTTCCTACTTTTCCTTGCTTAAACTCTGGACAGTTCCTCCTTATGTGACCCTCCTTTCCACACTGGTGACACTTGAAGGATGCTGGTCTAGGATTGGTGCACCTATTTTTTCATGTGCCCCTCTTGACCACAGTTGTAACAAGTGATCCTCTTCTTAACTTCAGCAGTTCTGGCTTCTTCTGGTTTCTTGGTGGAAGCTATGTATGTTTTCTTCTTATCATAAGGGTGAAATTTACCCTTTCCCTTCTTGTTTTGATTATTTTTGAATGTCCTGAAATTCTCTCTAGCTTTATCATGTTGTTCAATGCTCAGAGACAAATCCAAAACTTGATCAAAAGTTTTATCCTTGTATGGTAGCATGGCTCTACTAAGGCTAGGGTTCAACCCTTGAATATATCTGCCATTTTTAGCTTCCTCGGTAGTGATGAGCACTGCACCATACTTTGCCAATGATTCAAACTTCTGAGTGTACTCAGTGACACTCATAGTCCCTTGCCTCAATTTGATGAATTCCTTCAGTAAAGACTCCTTAGCTGATGCAGGGATAAATCTGCCTTCCAACATTGCTTTAAATTGATCCCATGTTACTTCTCCTTCAGGTCTTCCAGCTATGATAACCTCCCACCAATCCAAAGCTGCTCCTCTCAATTGCCTGGATGAAATTTGCCTCTTCCTTTGGTCTTCAACTTGCATGTCTGCAAAGATTCTTTCCAAAATTCTAAGCCAATTTTGAACCCCCATAACTCCTTCTGTGCCATCAAATGTTTTGCCTCCAAGATTGGTAAAAGTCTTGAGTAGTTTGGAAAGTTCCTCATGTGGATTTTCCTGCCTATTGCCTACTCCATCTCTTATGGCCCTCTTGAATTCTTGCACATTCACCATGGGTGGTTCACTTGTTCCTACATTTTGATGTCTGGGTCCTACCATAGCTCTATGGATATAACACTTAGGTTAGTCTGTTTTGCCTAATGCTCTATAGATTAATTCATTTTAATTTATCGCTAATTCTGTCATAATAGATATCAATAGTGTAAACATTAAAAAAACAAAACATCCAAAGCAGTAAACACTTCTATACATCTAATGCAAACAAATTCATACAAAATTTTTGCTATGTTATTTAACAACATAGCTCTGATACCAAATGAAATGACCCACTTAAATTTTTTTTTTTATATTCAGTCATTTAATCAAGAAAATGTTTAATTCCAATTTTCTTCTATCCAGGACCTTTCTGTCAATATAAAAATATTGGTTTACTCATTTTATCTAGAACTTATATATGTGAAGATATATAAGTCATTTTCTACTTAAATCAGAGTACAGAAATTTGAAAGTAGAAATCTGTTTGAGTATTACTTAAAGGAAATACTCTCTACATAGCAACTGTATTTCTCAAAAGTAGATTTTTCCAAATAACTTGGGTTAATGCTTGACTATTGGTCTTATGTCTCAAGGCTTATCATTTTACATAAATTCCCCTAATTTTATTACTGGATAAACTGTGCTTTTACTTGTGCATGTGTGTGTGCATGTTTCTGTGCATGTGTGTGTCAGTGGGCAATTCAGGTGCCTTATCTTTCTTGTTAACATAATTGTCTGAGTTTGTCCTATACTTTGGGTTATGAAACAGATCTGAAAATTTAATTTAAAACCCCTTGGTTGCTGGCTTAACCCAGGCTCAAGAAAAATGGCTATGTTAGCCCAATTCAGGTTTTCACTATTTTGTAACAAAATACATGCTATTTTGTTTTCTTTTCAAGGCAACTCAAACCCTTTCTATCAGATTTTATTTTTGACTTAAACATGGGTTTTCTTATGTCAGTTCTTTAGATATACATACAAACCACAAATTCTTTCAATCTCAGGTTTTCAACCATTTAAACTAACTGTTATTGAGATTTAGGAATGCTACTTCTTTAGCAAAACACTTTTGCAAAATAAAAACATATAAGCTTCAGTATCTTCTGTGTGCATGTTTTTGTGAGGCATGTGCATTCATATCAGTGTTAAACAGATTATATATATCAAAGTGATTTAGTTCATAGAAAACAATCATAAGATTCATCAATAAGACATCTTAAAACAACCAATGCAATCATCAATTCAGTCATCATGCCCCTTTTATAATTTTACTGGCCATCATGGATTTTACCCAAGCCTCTCCTGAACCTATTTCTAAAGTTCACTATCAAATGTAATAGGGTCTTTAGCTACTTCCTTTTTTTTTAAACACACACTGACTGGGACATCTCTCTATTAACCCAGCACACTCAGGCCCCTGGGTATAAACATACCATGTGTGAGCTTGGAATGTTCCCCTTGCCAAGCTATATTTTGGTAGCCCTAAGATCCCAAGTCCTTAGTTAAATTACTAAGTGTCGTCTCCTTTTCATAACTGTGCTAATCCCTTCTGCATCTCACTTTATTTTTAATCAAAGAAATATAAACAATGCAACCAACATGTATTCATCCAGAGTTTGGTAAGTTATATTTTCAGAAACAACATTTAATCATGAAAAATGGATGTGACTTCTTAGCACATTATTTTGCCTATGGGTTTCACTGGATCCAGATGTAAGCATATGGTCCTGAGTAATTTACTAGATATGTTTTTTTTTCTTACCTCTGGTTCAATCAGATTCATGATCTGGCTAAACCACAAGTATAATTTGATTTGGGTAGTTCATAAAACATAGAAGCTCAGCACATGTACAACATTGCACTTCTACATTCTCTTTTGTTTTAATTAATATGAGACATAAGCAACAACACAATGTTACAGCCCCATATTTCTTTCTATCTTCAGACCATATATCTACCACATGAATCCGGGGATTTTTATAAACAACTATATAAAGAAAACTTATAAAAGAAATCACTCCATCTCAAAGTTAACCCATATCACAGACAAACATTTTAAACCATGAATCCATGACTCTTATTTTTCTGGGTAAATCAGAGAGAGGTTTTACACTTAAACAAATCATTAACAAACCAAAGTCATCCAATCATAAAACATAACTTGTAAAAGAAAGTGAATGATTAGTTCAAATAGGCTGCCTCAATACTCAGGACTTAATGCCAAAGTTTTCAGTGAGGTTACTCACCTTAATCCTTCTTCTTCCTATGCCTTATGAACCCCTTTTTAGTCTTCTGCCTTCTCCTATTTTTTCTCTGGTTTATGTCTTGTATATTTTTTTTCTAGGTTAATGAAGAACAAAATGTGTATGGTCTCACTATACTAGGCCTTTTATATAAATCTTGGCTGTTACTAGGGTTTATGGAATTACCCAATGTCAGTTCTACCCCATACAAAACATAGCCTGCCTCTGGTTTGATTCAAGAAAATAAAAGGGTATGTGGTCCTTGTCTTCCTTTTTAGAAATCAGCTTCTCCCTTTTAATTTTCCCCGGTCATGTCATATGCATGACTTCTTATTTTTCTTAATTAAACAAAATTACTGGAAATAGATAAAGTGCTTGTTTAGGGACTCATGCTACTTCCATGCAACTTCTGTTTTCTTCCAGAAATTGGTTGACTGTATACATGTATAACCTATGTATACCTAAGTCTTTTATTTTTCTTTCTTTAAATAATTTTAAGTTTATTTCAGCCTAGCTCTTATTTTCTTTGTACTATATTTTATTTAAAGACAAAATTCTATCTTTATGCATATGTATTTCTAAATCAGTTATTTTAATTTATTTATTGATTTCTGCTAAATTTTATTACACAGAAATTCGTGTACATGTGTACACTATCTTGTGCACATGTACATGTTTTAACCCATGTATCTGCAATTCAATTTCCCATTCCTATCTTTTCAATGTGATTTTTAAACAATTATAAACTAAATTAACTTATGAAATTATTCACAAAAATCAGGGTTATCACAATAGGGTTCAGGAGTACAATTCCATGGACGGAGGTTCGAATCTGTTTGGTCTCGAATGTCAGCTTCCAAGTCGATAGCGATGGCAACATCACGGTTATCAGTGATGTGATAAGGACTTGTCCCTCCTCGGGAGGAAGGTCCTTCCTGGTGACTAGCAGATGGACCAAGTCCTGCTTGTCCAAGATTCAAAGTGTGCTGATGCCCGGGAGCTTGCACGTAGCTTCCATCCAGTCGTGGACATGTGGATCTGTGATGGTAACCAGAGGAAGCTGAGGTCTCAGTGGATGAGTAGGAAGCTTGATCCCTTCGGGATCTCCTTCATCTTTCCTGATTCAATCGGTTGGTTGACTCCGTGTTGGTACGGATCTGCTGGGTAAGCTACTGGCGACTTTGGGTCAGTTCTTGCATCAACATCTGGAACTCCTCCCTGGTGACAGGGCCTTGTGGATTTGAAGGTCCAACTGAGTTCCGGCCTGTGGCGGGTAGCTTCATAGGGTTCTGTCTATCTCTTCCTTCCTGATCTGCAGCGGTCGAGGTAGTCCTTGTAGTAACCATGGTGAATGATGTATCTCTCTCCTATGTTTGATGCAATCTGAATAGGATGGAAGAACTACCGAATGTGAGATTCGGAACTTCTCCTTAGATTCTTGCAATCCAACGGTGGTAGCAGATCCAAAGAGCAGAAGAAAAGCTGGGTTTTCCCAGTGAAAGCACCAAAGTGTTTGTATCAAAATTGGGCACAACACTCTTCGGGCGTGTTTGAAGAGATTAAAGTGAAGAATATAAATGGAAAATGAGGTAGATCTAACAAACACACCAAAAACAGACAAAAATAAGTATGAAAACTTAGAGATTTAGAGTGGTTCGGTGTTGTAGCCTACGTCCACCATAGAAAGTTTGTTGTTTATTGATATTACTCGCTGGTTATAGATGTGTACAACAGTACAATCGAGGTACAACAATGATTTCGGTAGAGTATCGGTGTTCCAGCATCCAAAAGTCCATTTTCTAAAGGAGTTGGACTACTATTTATAGGTGTAGGCTACAAATATCTCGCTTAGACCTCGGAAGACTCCTTCTCTCACGTGGGTGGACCCACGTGATCGATCCCTAGACACTTTGACTCGATCCATGATCGATACGTACCAAATTCGTATCAATCCAAAATTGCTCATTTTGGGTTGAGATCGATCATGGACATTCTAGTGGGTGTACGCACACTCCTGTGAAAATTTGGTAGCATTTGGACTTGTAGATTTTAAGTTATGATCGATGCAAGTTTGTGGTATGCTACCGAGCTCGTATCGATCTTGTTCGTATCCATAAATTTGCATGTATTTGCTAGATGACATGGCGCTATCTTCTAGGATCGATCCACTTTTCATGCCGAGTGTTCGAGTCTTCCTCTTGATCATGCCTTGTTCGTTTCCATTGATATGGCTTCGTTCGTATCCATCGATCACACTCCACCTCATATTGATAGTTTCGTATCGTTCATTTTAGATCACTTTGTATCGATATGTACTTGATCACTTCGTAACGATGGGAGAGGGCCGCTTCGTATCGCTCGAGGGTTGTATAGATCGTATCGATTCTTTGGCCGATCGATACGAATTTTGGAGGAACCGAGCGATACGAATCGTGTATTGAGGGGAACGATACAAAGCGCCTCTAGGTGATGGATACGAGTTGGAGCATGCGTGATGGATTCAAACTGATGGACGTTTGCTGGATACGAATGAGGCTTTTTTGATGGGATGGATAAGAGCTTAAATGGATACGAATGATGTTGATTTTCAACTTTGACCGATCAGTATCTTGAGCATACGAACTTCGATTGACTTGAAATCTGGGATGTTGGTTTTCATAACTTTTCTTGTCATGTCATATCGATTGTAGCTTGATCCGGACTTGGGGAAATTTTCCAGTATCCATAGTGAACCTGTGTGTGACCGATCTTCAGGACAAACCGTCCTTGGTTTCTAGTCAAGTTCTTGGAGTCACGGTCTTGCCAAAAGGCGGGATAACAATCATTATGCTTAGGCACAGTCAAGTTCTATTAGATTAAAAATTAGGCCATGTATATGTTTAAATGCTCAACCCTAGGAGGAGAGTGATTTAGGGAGTTCCACTATTCAACTATCCACTTGTAAAGATAAACAGGATTGTCGACATGCAAGTCCTCTTTGTTCAATAATCAAGTCACACACTAATATACAAGGCAAAGTTCCAAAGTAAGGTAATTATGCAACTTGTCATCGATCCAAGTACTTAGTTACAAAGCTTGATTTCATTTTGACCTAATGACCATGAAAATCCTAATTACAACTATTTCTCCGCCCACCCAAATGAAAAATAATGGATAAGGATTATTCAGAATTCGGCCGTTTTCTAGTAAGGATACATGCCTATTTATTGAAGGTTTAGGCCATTAGATTTAAGACATGTGTCATTAGTTAGGAATGGACGATGATGATTTGTTGACATGGCACATGTTCAAAGTGACATATGGCATAGCTTCCCCATTGGGACATTGAAACACCCTACCTCTATACCTATATTATCTAAGAGTATTACTAGGTGATACTATCAGATAATATGGAGAATGAGGCTATGTGGGGGTACACATATGAATATTCCCTTGGACTAACACTGGTAGGTATTTAAACATCGAATAAATAACTCATATATACATACACAATATCAGTACAAAGCAATAAATACGTGTCCCTCTAGGTTAGAACAATACAAAATATAAAGTATATAAATAGAGAACACAGAGTCAGAATCATAGCGATAATATATATTACTTAACTATACATGGTATGTCCAATATACAACACCAGAGTATAGATACATGAAATATATAATGCTCGACCGATATACAATACTACTACATCTTAGTGTCCTCTATGCCTAAAACACAAGCTGATCTCACCGTCCATATACCTGAAATGTCTTAGACTGACCTGTGCATTATATAAATAGTAAACAGGTCAGACTATATTTAAATCCAAGGTCAAAAAACATATGGAACTCTATATATACTGGTATAAATATAATAATGTCATCTCAAACAGTCCCAATACCATATAATGTAGAATACCACAGAACCCAATATAAAAATATCATCACCCATATAAAAACTCATCAAATTAGAAATCATGAAACAACATCAAATTGGTGAATCATCCATATCAAGGAATGATCATGGAAATCCAGTAAAAATTTATAAAGAGATATCACCATGTGTAATTAGGCTAACCCGTAGCTTAGGCCGAATAATCACTCAATCTCAATAAATGAAATATCCTTAATATCAATACAAACAATCATCCGTAAACAAAATCATAGAAATAGTGACACACGCCATTGAAGGATATAATTGGCAACACACACCTAGAAGCAAAAATTGATGACACACGCTCGAGAAAGATAAATATGCAACACAAAAGATAATTACATATGTCAATAAATAGTAGTTGGCGACACACCCCAATGAGAAAGATATTCGACGACACATGCCTGACAAGGGTACAAGGATTGATCATACTCTGGACATAGTCACAGGTATAATCGTAGCTCATTATCTCAATTATATATAAGTATATGTCTATATCATACACAGCGGAACCATATGGGAGACTGACGCGCTTGCTCTAGGAGACTACACACGTAATTGATGAACAAAACACATGTATTCCACTAACATGGCTCCTACAGTCTTGGTTACCTTGACGGAAATTATGACTCATATCCATCGCATGTGATAAACGCGTTGCATGATTACACCTTGCATTGGTCACGACCTTACATACGCACCCAAATGGTAACATACTATTGCCGTAACACACACGGGGCTTACATTACCGACACATGGCTATATATATTTTTTTTAGCAAAGCTAGCCGCTTCATAGTGGGCGGTGCCACTATATAGATAATGGAAAATAGGTGTTCTTCACATGCACAAAACAGCTAAATGGTTTTATAGTGGCCCTACCACTGGAAAAATAAAGCATATGAGACAGACAAAAAGGCCTAATCTACTAACCATCCCGAACTATCCCCCATGAGAAGAGGAGGAATATCAACTACCATCGTCTGACTCAGGACCAATAACATGAACAAACCCCGAGAAAAGAAAAGAAAGATCGGGGACAAAATCAATAAATGCAGGAGTATAAATAAATTTCCTATCCTAAGCGATGTCGTAAAACTTACTCTTGTTCACCTCACCAATCTCTCCCTCGCTAGTAAAAGGACAAAACCTCACCCTCAGTGTGATAGACAAGACATTTACTCTCACCAACAGCATCAGTGTCATAAGCATAATAAGTATCACGGCTATATATGTTGCTGACACATGGCTATATAGATTGCCAACATACGACTATGGTGTCACAGATACATGGCGTGACCACTGCGATCAGGCTGCTAGGAGGGATACTACCCAATTTGATTCAACTTCTGCAATATAAGGGAGTCGGACCGTGTACAGTCAAATACAAAATATATATAATAGCCTATACATATCTATATATGCATGCCGGCACACAACACAATACATATGCCAACACACGACTATATATGTGCTCACAAAGCGAGCCACATCATATATAATAAATCCCTGTATGAATGTCAACCGAATAAATAACACAATGGCATCCCATACCACTGCGTGTTACTAGTCCATTTATTCAGAGCTCATGTATCACACTCGCTCCTTCAATTTTTTGGATAATGAGTCCAAAGAATAACAAACAAATATTACTGAATGCCTTATCCCAACAGCGAGCTAGACCATATATAATGAATCCCTGTATGAATGTCAACCGAATAAATAATACAATGTCATCCCATACCATTGCGTGTTACTAGTCCATTTATTCAAAGCTCATGTATCACACTCGCTCCTTTAATTTTTTGTATAATGAGTCCACAGAATAACAAACAAATATTACCTAATGCCCCATCCCAAACGGTATTATAACTACATTTAGTCAGATTCCTCGTTAGACAGAATGAGAACAATCAAAACATTCAAATATAAATTTAGAAACGAGATTATATTCATAAAAATGTAATAAAACTTCTTAAATAAATTTTTATATTCAGAAAACAATAAAATCCTTTAAAACACTTGTATATATTGAATAATATATTCACCTTGTTTATTTAGTCTCAATATAAGATTCAATTACTATAATTCATTTACAAATCCTTTATACATATTTTCAAAAACTTCCAAAATAACTTTACAAATAAAAAATAATTATAAAATTATTTCATAACTTCCTATAACTAAATAATATTTCAAAATAAATTTATAAACCACGAAAATAATTCTTTTCATTTCAAACTATAATTGTAACTCAAAACCTTCACTATATAATCAAAATCTCAAATTTTCTTAAAATTCATATTAAAAATCACTCAATACTACTTTAAATTCATTTCATTATTTTCCATAGTAAAATACTATTTCAAAATAAATTTGTACACTATAAAATAAAGTATATTTATTTCAAACCAAAGAATATAATTCAAAACTTTCACTATATATTCGAAACCTTCAAAATCACTTTAAAAATCAAATATAATTTATAAAGATCGTTTCACCATTTTCTATAATTAAATAATATTTTAGAATAAATTTATATATCACTTTATACTCAAAATCATCGATATTAATATTAAAAATTAGTTAATAGTGTCTATAAATCATTTTACTAAAATCATTCAAGTCCTCTAACATATTTTAAAGGAGATAGATATTTCTTTTCCAAAGGCATAAACTAATGAACCATCATTTTAAACACTTTCAAAAGAATTTAAATAATCTTTGTAATTAAAATCACTTAAAATAATATTATCTTTTACATAATATATTTTATCAAATAACAATATATTATAATTTGTCTTTAAAACAATTCCTAACTTATAATGTATTATAATATTGATTATAAAAATATTTTACACCAAAAGAAAACTATATTTATATTTATGATTCAAATTATATTTTTAAGTTAAAAAATAGCCAATTGAATAAAATTTAGTAATATAAAACACTTTTAATAAAGTTTCAAAACACTTAAATAATTATTTTTCAAAGCTTTTTTAAACACGAAAATAAATACTTATTTTAATTTAAAATTCATGGAATAAATTAGTTCACAAACATATCAACCAAACATCACTATATAATATATTGTCTGACCCGAGTCGAGTTCCATCGAGCTCCGGTCTTCTATAAAATACACACATGTTGACATACAAATATCATACATATATTATATAGTTCAATTCAAAATCGAATAGAGTTCTGTTTGCGAATTAACACTTCTAAGCAACACAATCAACCATCGTCCAAACAACAATCAATACTAAACAAACAATCAAACTAATCGATTCAACCAAATAACTCAGATATTAAAAGTATATATTCATAATTTGCATAGATATTAGAATATAGTTGTGAGTGTAAACTTACTGAAATCCAAGCGATGACATTTACTGTCTTCGCGATCACTAATCCATCATCTTCGTTTCGCTGCACAATCTTCAATTAGTCATTGCCAATCGTTGCCCAAATCCACTTCGTCCACTATCTGAACGCCAACTACGACTCCTTTTTGTCAACGCATATCGCCCAAATCGTCTGTGAATAAGGAGCCACCATCGCAACTTGACACGTATGCTGTAACGACCTTGAATTTCACTGCATTGATTTGCGAACATTTAATTTTCAAATTTAATTTACAAAAATATTCAATTTGATGAAAAATTAGAAAATGTGACCGGAATTCGTTTTCTGAATTTTTGACTTTTCGTCGGCTAAAAGTTATCAAAAATGTTGTGAGCCCTTTAGTATAAATATACGCATTCAATTTGAAAATAAGTTAGGATATGCATGTGTATTCATGTATGTATGCATTAGATAAGTATATGTATGTATATATATACTTAATATAATATAATATAAAAATTTAGTAAAAGTAAGCATCACATCAATGAAACATGTTTAAATATTAAGTACTGGAGGTTTAAATGCATGTTTGCTTTGACATGATGGGAAGGAAGGCTATGGGTGCTGAGATGGCATGTGTGGTGGAGGGTGTTGAGGTGGAAAAACAATGTGGAGGGTAGAAGTACAAGGGTAGATAGGTAATTCTCTTTTTTCTCTTGTTTATAAATAGCCTTCCATTCCATCATTTTTCCTCCTCTTTCTTCTATCATATCTTCCTCGTCTATTAACCAAATTAAGTTTTTCTTTACTTCAAGCCATATAGAATTCTGGTGGCTACAACTTTTCTTCTGACCACTTTTCAAAATTTTGGGAGAAACATGGCCAAAAATCAAGGAGAAGATGACACATTTTCGAGTTGATTTTTGTGGTTTTCCCAGCTTTGCAAGTTCTAAAATATTACAAGTTTCAAAAGGGTTTTGAAAAATTTTGGTGAGTAAAATTCTTAATTTTGGGAAAGTTTTTACCTTTTAATTTATTGACTATTTGGTGATAAAATAATTTGATTGTTTGGTTGGATTATTGTATGGTTTAGATGCATATATATGTTGTTTATATATGTGAATGCTGGTTAAGTTAGATGTGCTTGAATGTGAAGTCTAGATTTTTATGAATGATGTAAAAGTGTGTTCTTGTTTATTTGGATTTGTAGTATGAACTTGTTGTTATGGATATAATTATGTGGTTGTTGTGCTAAAAAAGGTTAACAAAGTTAACAATTAGATTTTGTTATCGATGAAGAATCCTTTATGAAGAGTAAAAGTTTTGGTTTGTAATCAAAATTGATTTTAAAGTTAGAAACTTGGTTTCAAATTATTTATTTTGTATTTTGAAAAGTTAGCAAGCTTTGTAGTATTAAGTTTCCAAAGAGAAAAACTGAAAGTATGACATCCATAGTGATAATGGATGCAGTTTCGATAAAGGTCTGTTTTTTTTGGAAATTCAGTTTCATACTTTAAAATTATTTTAGAAAGGTTTTATAAACTTAATAAAAATGTTTTAAAAAGTTAATTAAGTTTAAATAATTAATTAATTAAGCTTGGTAATTAATAATTAATTAAGTATTAAACAAGGTTCGTCAATCTTAATTGAATAAAGATTAGTACTAGTTAATAATCCTTTGAAAGTAAGATTAATTTTTAATTAATTATTAGTTAAGTATATGATTTATTTTTAATAAAATTATTAATCAAATGTAAGGTCAATTATTTATTTATTTAATTAATCAAGTGTTAATTTATTTTTAATTATAAATAAATTAAGGTTTTTATTTATAAATAATTATTTATTAAAGGTTTAATTTCTTATTTAAGTTTTAATTAAAAGATTATTTAATTAATTAATTGAGATTATTTAATAGTTAATTATTAATAAAGGTTTTAAATTATTATTTAATAATTAAATAAGGATTACTTAAGGGTTTAATTTATAAATAATATATTTAGTAAAGGTTTAATTATTTATTAATTTATAATTAAATTAAGTTCAAATTTAATAAAGATTAATTATGATTTAATAAAGAGTTTAACTTGTAATTAATCATTTTAAAGGGTGTTTTAAGTTTTAAATCCTTTATTTCGAGAATCAAATTGTTTTAAAGGTACTTCATTTTCAAAGATGGTTTTGAACACAAGGGATGCAAATGCCGATACCATTAAGTAAACAAACAATTATAAATGAGTTATGTAAATGATTTGATTATGTGGACATGTGTTAGCAGAATAAATCCTCATTCTCCTATAAGTTGATTGTTTTATTATTTGGACATCTGATAGCAGAATAAGTCCACGTACTGCTATAATGTAATTATTTATTGTATGGACATATGTTTAGTAGAATAGATTCCCATTTTTCTCTTAGTAGTGAATTGTTTGGACATCTATTTAGTAGGACAAATCACCATCCTGTTATTATGTTATTTGAACATTATATGCTAGTTGTGTTGCATTGACATGTTATTCCCTGATTTGGATATGAATTGCATTTACATATATGTTGACTTATGTCAATAATTGGTTAAGTGACTTGAAAGTGAAATTGATGTTAAATAGTAACTTAAATTACTACCATTGGGATAGCTAAGCCTCTTTTTGGAAATCATAAAGTACGGTTTGGAAATTATAAAGTATGTTGTTGAATTAACTTCAATTCTTTAATCAATTTGGGTTTAAAGTTTATATTTGATTTTTCAAGTTATATTATTATTTTATAAAGGTATTTATAAATAATAACTTGTTTATGAAAATGGGTTTTACTAAGTAAAAAGGTTTATTTAAAGTGATTTAAAAGGATGAGTTGCAAAAGATATTTTGTAAAGGATTTTTCTTAAAGAAGTTTTATCAAAGGAGTTTTAAATAGGGAAATGTTTTATAAATGATTTTAGAGGTTTGTAAAGTGGTTTTGTAAATTGTCTTGTAGATTTATAAAAGTGGAAAATAGGCATAAGGACAAACTTTGAAAAAAAAAAATAGGCTGAAGGACAACAAGTTTCGTTTTTAGGCTGAAGGACAAACTTTGAAAAAAATTAGGTTGAAGGACAATGCTAAATATAGTTAGCATTTTGTACAGTGTAAAACTGGATATAATGCTAGTTATAATAGCATTTTCTATACTGTAAAAACTGAATATAATGCTAGTTATAACTAGCATTGTCCTTCAGACTAATTTTCTTTCAAATTTTGTCCTTCAGCCCAAAATAGAAATTTGGTGTCCTTCAACCTAAATTTTTTCCAAAGTTTGTCCTTGTGCCTAATTCCATCTTTATAAAAAGTGGTTTATAAATTGATTTTGAAAATTTGTAAAGATATTTAAATGTGAAGTAAGCTTTTAAAAGGGAATTTTTATAAGAATAAGTGGATTGGTTTATAGTAAATAATGTTTTCAAAAATAAATTTGAAAGGAGGAGTTTTCCAAATGTTTTGATAATATACTTATACCCCTAAGATAAGTATAAATATTTTCCAAGTAAAAAAGGGGAAGTAAGAGTTTTGGAAATAGTTTTGTGTAAAGATCTTTTGATAAAGTTTTACAAAGTGATTTTATGAATTAAAGATTAATTAAATAACGCTTAGAGGATCCTATATGGAATTAAATCAATGTTTGAATGATTGTTTATTTCATAGTTAAATAACCGACTATCAAACTTGGACCAAAACGTAACTTTGGAAATATCTAGGAGAAACATGTAAGTTAAATGGCACAGTAATCCCCAATGATGCTATATTGTACATATAAATTCTTTTCGTTCTTCTAGGATAAATGATAAGAAAATACGTCCACTAATGGTTAGGAGGTGATTTCCACTCCTATCTTTTGTCTACTTATTTCCTAGAGAACCAGGGTTGAGTTTACCAGAAACTATCGAAGTTGTTACGAAGAGACCAAGATCGGGTATGTTATCCGAAAACCACTTCGATCCAACTCAAGTGTTTCGACTTGAAGACATCTTAAAGAATATGGAATCGAGGATAGAGCTTTAAAGTGCAAGGGCTATTTGCAATTAATCCTAGAAGGTATTCCCCGAAAAGGATGTAATAGAAGTAGTTCCTTCGGTTTCGTTCAGTCCTAGAATGAACTTGTAAGGATGAATGCTAGCATTGATGCCTAGAAGGTAGTGTAGCATTCCAGGTAGGAAGTGCTATATAAAGATAAAACGTAGCCTCAAGCCTCATCAATCGGAAAATAACAAAAATCGGGCACGCAGCAGGGCCATGTGCGTCGCTCCCATCTGAGTATGGTCAACCCAAATCTAGATCGTTTTTTATCTACTTATGTATGCTTCAGGGCCCAAAGTGGGGTGATCATATTTGGTACTACTAGTCAAGTGATAGGCTGGTCCTGTATGGCAGGGGTACAAGATATTCTTGTCAAACCCTGGTGCATTTTACCTAGAGATGTACCATTGGAAGGTTGTTCCTTACCTTGCCATAGTATGGAATCCATTCTCCAATACATTCCTTTACGGTTTTAAATGTACCCAACTACGTTGAAATGTGAGATGCAAGCATTTCAGCTATATTCATATTTTACTTGAACCGTTATATATTATCATAATATCACTTAGATTTCTATAAAAAGTGTTTTGGTTATCATAACGTAAAAACCCCATTTGTGTTTATGTACGACGTGGTCTTATGAGATAACTTTGATTTTAAAAGGGTTTTAAACATAATAATTTAGCTGTTTGAATTTACTCACACCCGACACATGTCTGACCTAGAGTTTTCTTTTCTTTTCCTAAAACTCTTGGGTGCTCAAATTCTTCTGGGCAGCCAAAGTTTAGGTTTTCCCCAGATGCATCATGGAAGAGCTTGGAGCAGGTGGCTTCATCAATAGCTAGGTATTATCTTGTTTCCGCTGTTTATATGTATACTGTATAAGTTAGGTAGGGACAGGCTGTTTATATGTATATGTTATTCCATTGCATTGTGAGATTCTATGATTGTTTAGTTTCTTCTTATCTTCTATCTTCTTTCTTTCCCTTACCATTCGATATTTTCGGCACTTGAATGCTCAACACGCAATATAGTGGACGTAATAGTGTCAATTTTCGAGGGTTGAAAAACCCAGTTCATTACGTTTGGTATGAAAGCGCAAGGTTAAGTGAGAACCTTGGCCCTGGCAGGGTAAACTCATTTGAGATCGGGTAAGTGAGACCCTAGAATGAGTATGAGAGTATTGTATATAAGAGCATGCATTTGTTAGCGAATCAAATTTTTTTATGTAGTGTTGATTTATCTATTGAGTGGCTTAAGAACTCCAGTCAAGATGTGAGATGCCATAGTGTCGATAAGGGTTCCTAAACACTTGAACATGGCAAATTGACATAGTATTATTTTGAAATTAGGTAAATGAAATAATTTTACCTAGAAATATATTTTGTATATAAAAGAATGATTTTCAAAATAGTATAGTGTAGTATGGTATAGTTATTTGACGTTTTGTTTGTTAAGAGATAATAATATTCTATTGTTATCAATTAGGATTTTGTTTAGTCATGCTCGTCTAGTTTGAGTATTGAAGATGGTTAGTGTGTATAGGTAGCTTCCCTTTTTAGGATTTAGGGTGGATAAATAGAAATAGGGAAAACATTAAAATTAAAACCTTGTGAATTAAGTTTCACAATTTAACTATAAGGCATTCGATTGATAATGTGGGGTTAAATTTAATAAAAGATGTATATTAAAAGCTAGAATATTTGACATAAATATTTGGAAAATGTTTTATAAAAGTTGATTTATAAAATGGATTTATAGGAATGTGTCTTTTAATTAAAATAATAATAATATAAGTTGAAAACTTGAGAACATAAATCCCGGAGCTTTTGGAAAATGTTTCAAGGTTTTGAAAGATAATAATAGTATTATTTGAAAGTAATTTTGGTTCAAGAATAAAAATTTAGGGATGAAAATGTTAAGTAAGAAGATTTTCTTTAGATTGATTATGGGGAAGGATTCTCGGCTTGTTTTGTGATGATCTAAATAATCTTCTAAGTGACGATCAGATGTTTGCCTAGGCGAACGTTGTGGTGCACTTAGTAAATTATTCTCTTTATCATTATACAATCACAACAAGTTTAACCCAAACGAACCCAAAATAAGTTGGTGATAAATGTTTTGTTGGAAATATGAGAAGTATTGTTTCGAAAATGAGGTTTTGAAATAAAAGTAATATTTTTAAGTTAACTAGTTCTAGTGGCTTGAAAATAATTTAAAATTGGGGAAGCGATGTGTTCGGATGGTAAACACCTCTCTTCAGTAGTACCCTTCTTAGGAAGGGAGTGTATGATACTGTTTGGTAGTACCTAATTCCTTGGTATCATTATGGAGTTACTCATGCTATATGTAAATTTTCTAAGAATTAAAATTATGGTACCATTTCAAAAAGTTTTCGATATAAGACCAGGTATTTGGATCTTGAGTTTTCTTAGGGAAATAAATGCAAAATGGAATAGTTGAATCAAATAGTGGTATATACTCTTAGGATGTAGTGGAGTAGTATCCAAGTGAACCTAAGTTTAGTTTTATGAAATGTTTTCATAAATAATTTAGTGGAAATAGAATTGGTATTAGGAGGAACCAATTGAAGAAGTGCGTAAGTTGGATGTAGACCATTTCTCATTTCCATATAGTTTGATCTAAGATTCGAGTACATGGCTTTGAGGTATTTCACGCCATTCCAGATAGGAACTATTACTTGAGTTTTGATGGTGAGCACTTGTTGAGGATTTTTGGTATGGGACCGGTGTTTTCTATCTTAATTACAGCTATGTAAGGAGAACATAGGTTTGAAATCAAGGAGCCCGATTGGAGTTCGCACTAGAAAATTGGGTGAGCGATACTAGTTCGGAGGAAAATTATGTATTCGAATAGAGAACGAATCAAACTTTGTATATGAATGATCTGTGTACATCATAGGAACCAATGTATAGTGTTAAGTGTTTCCAAGGTTAGGTTGAGGTGTAATTTCGGAGATGAAATTCTTTTAAGGGGGAATAATGTAACGACCCTGAATTTCACTGCTTTTATTTGCGAATATTTAATTAATTTTAAATATTCGAATAATGGCTTTTATAATTAAAATAAAACTCTTTTAAATAATAAACAACGTTGGTGAATTAGTTTTCAAATTTAGTTTACAAAAATATTTAGTTCGATGAAATAACAGAAAATGTGATGGAATTCGTTTTTTGAATTTTCGACTTTTTGTCGGCTAAAATTTATCGAAAATATTGTGAACCCTTCAGTATAAATATTTAAATTCAATTTGAAAATATGTTAGGATATGTATTTATTCATGTATGTATGCATTAGATAAGTATATGTATGTATATATACTTAAGAATATAATATAAAAGTTTAGTATAAGTAAACATTACATCGATGAACATGTTTAAACATTAAGTACAAGAGGTTTAAATGCATGTTTGCTTTAACATAATTGGAAGGAAGGCTATGGGGCTGAAATGGCATGTGCGCTGGAGGGTGTTGAGATGGGAAAACAATGTGGAGGGTAGAAGTGCAATGGTAGATAGCTAATTCTCTTTTTTCTCTTGTTTATAAATAGCCTTCCATTCCATCATTTTTCCTCCTCTTCCTACTATCATATCTTCCTCATCTATTAACCAAATGTAACAACTCGGAAATTTTAACGGTTTTTATTAACGTAATTAACTGAAGTTTGGTGAAATTTTAAATAATTGAATTTGAAAATAAAAATTTGATATTTGATATGCGTCTATTTAAAAGTGTAAATATCATATTTTCATCATAAATTATGAAAGTTTATTTTGTTGTGTAATTTTATTTAAATTTTAATCAGTTAATTATTTGATGAAAATAAAATATTTTCCGAATCTGAATATTTTTATATAAGAAAAATGTTTAATATTTTCTGAGTGAGACGTCATCTTTCGTTTCATCAAATTTGGACTTCTCTAGCCTCCGTTTATCTTATTTTCGGCGTTTTAGCAGCATTTTCGGTACCGATTCTCGACTATTGATAGGATGGTCATATCATTGATATCTGTGTACCGTTCTGTTCGTCTTGTCACGCTGACCTCTGCAGTATATTCATTTGTGTATTTCGGAGTCCGGTACGTGGTGGAATCTGCAAAAAAGGTAACTGTATCGGTACTCGTTTCGTGCCTTTTGGGTTCTTGTGTCTATTCAAATTTCCACAGTATTAATCCAATAGTCTCTAGCTTTTATTTTTCCTGAAATTTTGGTCCAGTCATTTGATTTTCCACCTTTACAATTATATTCCTATTTCATTCATTTTTTTCGATTGATTTCGTTCATTTGTCTAACTTTTTTTTTCTACACCTTTCATTTTGCTCTATTCGAAATTTTATAAATATTAAAGTCGTTTGTCTACACGTCTTCTTGGACCGTTTGGAAGTTTTATATATTATAAAAGCATTTGACTGTTCATTTATATAGAAAATATAATAAAAGTAATGTACATATGAAAGTTTTATATAGTCGAAAGCTGCTCATCTTCTTCCTTTATCCCACCTTTTCATTTTGTTTTCCTTCCCACTCTCTCAGCCGAACGCATCTCACCATTCACCATCAAATATTCCTCCGACCAACCTCGCCATCAACAACCAAGCATCGGCCCCTCCCTTGCCGCAGCAGCCGCCCTCTCTCCAACGTACGAAGCCCGACACCCACCACCACTTGAAAACCACCACCATTTCTTTTCCCTTCCGCCTTGTCCCTTGACCGAACCGCGCCGCCTGACCACCCGAGCCGTACCCTCTGACCTTCCATCTTCTCTTCCCGTTCCATTCTCCAAGTTGCCCCTCACCAGCTAGCACGTGCACGACCATCCAAGCGACGAACATGACCAAACAGCCCATGCCTACTCTTGTTATATATATATATATATATATTATGTTAATGTTAATGTTAACGTTAAATTTTTTTTTACTATTCATACATATATATGGTTTGTGAAGCCTACCTTTTTCTTTCACCTTTGCTACCCTTGCGTGAGGCATGCACTTGACTTGCGTGCACATGGGTACGTATCTGCCTCATCACCTTTTGTTTGCCTTTTTTTTATATAGCTTATATATATTTTCTTTTTCATAACCTTCTTATCAAATTTGTTTTTGCTTACATATATATTTACTTTTTATATGTCTGTTAGTCAATTTGCCTTTATATATATTTACCCTTTTATGACCTGTTTTACCAATTTATTATTATTATTATTATTTTACATTTGAATATATATACTTTGCTTTATGAAAACCCAAGCAGCCTCTATTCTCCTCCTTGTTAATATAAGGAATTTTGAAAAGAAATATATGTTTTGAATTAAATATTGATTGTAAATATATGTGTACTTATATAGCTGGATAACTAGTGTAGCATAGATAGTTTTGTTTGTGAGTTGTCCTTTCCTTCTCCTATTTGAAAAATATATATAAGTGTTGTACCGTGGCTTCAAGGCTTTTTCAGATACGTGGAAGTTTATATATGTTGCGTCTCTGTTATATATATTTTGCTCTTTTTTTATATATTTTTTTAATTAAGTAATGATTTGTAATATAATTTATATAGATTTTAATTGTACATATGTGGTTTAATAAACATTGATGTTTTTTTATTGATTTTTTTTGTAATATATAGATATATAGATGTTTTATTTCGATTTTATATAAAATTATATATTTTTTGTTTTCATTGATTCAAAGCTATCAATTCTACTTTGTTTGTCGAATTCGTGTTCATCGTGCCTGCTTTGGAATTTATGCTTGGATTCGT
Organism: Allium fistulosum; assembly: GCA_030737815.1. Classification (NCBI taxonomy): domain Eukaryota; kingdom Viridiplantae; phylum Streptophyta; class Magnoliopsida; order Asparagales; family Amaryllidaceae; genus Allium; species Allium fistulosum. The sequence continues at coordinate 336,977,814 of CM060904.1, read as the reverse complement.
AGCTTGTTGTGTTATCTATCTTTTCTAGCCTCGAAAGGTGAGCAATCATTCACAATTAACATTCTTATATTTAGTAAATTTGATTTCACTTGAAATGACAATTGAAATATGCTGTTAAATTTGAATTGCTAGTTATTTAATTGTTAAATATGATATGTTAATCTGCAAATTGTTTATCTGTGATATATGACACCATATCCTATTGTGTATATTTTATTTAATTTGTTACCGATGATATATGCCCATTGTTGATATGTTATATTATTATTATATTTGTTCTCACTCTGCAAGTTTCCTGTTAATTTAGAATTCCCTATGGGTTGAAATGATACATACCCGAACGATCTTGTAGAATAAGGGAAAATCGTTATGGGTTGGAATGATAAACCTAAGCGATTTTCATTGATTTTGAAATTTTGGGATTGTGGGTTGAAATGATATATACCCGTAAAATATTAAATTGTGGATTGAAATGATAAATATCTGTATCACTTGACCATAGGATAGAAAATTATATACGGACACCATTGGTCTATTTTGAAAAATGATTTTTTATAGTTTTGGAATTAAATATATGGATTTTATTAAATATTGATTTTACATATAATAAAAGGTATTTTTTTTGTAAAATTAGATTTTTAAATTATATGTTTGGAAATTCTAAATTTACAAGTTAGTTTTGAAATTTTTAAAGTTTTTACTTAAAATTTTATTATTTTTAAAATATATAAAATAAGATTTAAAATAGATTTATTAATAAGATTTAATTTAATATAAATTATTTAAATAATATTTAATTTAATTAGTATATATACATATATAATATGTTTAATTATTTATTTAAAATTTTACATTAATATTTTAAATAGATTTTTGGTAATTACTTTGAATAAATAGAGGTTGGAAAATAAAGTAAATTTGACTTGAATTTAATGGGTTAATGTAATGACCCGTAAATTTTAATGGTTTTAATAACGTAATTAACTAAATTTTGTGAAATTTTAAATAATTTAATTTTGAAATAAAGATCTGATATTTGAAATACGTCTATATGAACATAGCAAATGGTAAATTTTAATCAGATGATATGGAAGTTTATTTCCTTGTGTAATTTTATTTAAATTTAAATCAATTAATATTTGATGATAATAAAATATTTCTCAAACCTAAATATTTTTATATAATAAATTTGTAAATCATCTTCTGGGTGAGACGTCATCTTCCGTTTCATCAAATTTGGACTGATATTGCACCGTTTATCTTAATTCCGGCGTTTTAGCAGCATTTTGGTAACGATTATCGACTTTTGATAGGATGGTCGTACCACTGATATCTGTGTGCCGTTTTGATCGTCTTGTCGTGCTAATCTCTGCAGTATATTCGTTTGTGTGTTTTGGAGTTCGGGAAACAACGAAATCTACAGAACGATTTCCGTATCGGTTCCGCAATTTGGCTTTTGGATTTCCCGTGACCATTCATTTTTCACCTGGTGAATTCAAACAGCCATTTTATTTATTATTCACTGAATTCAACACTGACTTTCTACATTCTCCGAGTTTCAAAAATATATTATTTCATTTCGTTCATTACTATTTTGCTTTTGAATAAATAAATAAATAATATACTTATAAAATCAATGGCTGCTAGCTTACTTCCTTTTACAATTTCACCATCAACCTGTAGCGCGTGTTCCCTTCCTCTCCTCTAGAACCGCCCTCCACAGCAAACATCAACGCCGACCGGCTGAACCTAGGCCGAAACTCCGAGCCATACCCCTTCCTCGGCCAGCAAACGACAACCCAAACCCGTCGGCTTTCCCTCTCTTCCCTGCCTTTTCCTTCATTCGCCAAGCATGCTCCACCCGACAGCTAGCACCACCCAGCTCCCGACCCTCACCCCAACACCGTACGGCCTGGCCGACCTTCACACACACAACATCCCGAACCCAGCTCGCTCATCCTTCGTCCACACCCCAGCCTAGGCCGAAGCCACCTTTGCCTCGACGAGATCCACCACCGGTCCTCACCCAGTCAGCCTCTTAGCCAATACCTTCCACTCTCCAGTCGAGTCTCCTTCTTCTTCTTCTTCTATATATAGGTTAGTTTGTTTATATTGTAAGTTTATGTAACAGTTTGTTATAGTTTAAGTATATATATTTATATAACAGTTTCGTTTTATATTTTAGTATATTTAGTTATAATATATAAATGTTTACATTTCATTTTTATATACATTATATCATATGGTAATGTAACATATGTATTTGTTTATTTAAATATTGTTTTTAAATCGTTATATATATTCATGAGATATATATATTTTCATATTGGGTTATAGTTGAAAGGTACACAGATGCAAAGACTTTGTATTAGTATATATTGGGTTGTATATATATATTGGTTGATGTGTAAAGTTCCTGTATGGTTAGTACTTATAACAGTAGTACATATAATAGTATACTTATAATATAATAGTTTTAAGAGGTGGTTTCATGTACTATAATTATAATATAATAAATATGTTTTAAATATATGTGTTAAATCAGTAATGATCTTGAAATATATAGGGAAGTTGATTTTAATATATGTATATATGTTATAGTACAGTATTGTGCCAAAGAAGTATTATATATATATTGTTTTTAAAATGTAACGTGTATGTAAGTTGTATATATGTTTATATACATTAATTTATATGTAAGTATATGTGGACTTAGTTTTTCAAGTATATACATAGATTTTATTTTATAGGTGTTAGAGTCAAATATTGATTTGAAAATATATATATGTATATATATCTTATTTTAAATGTGTGTTTTAAAAATTAGTTTTAGAGGAAAATTATAACGTATATCTGTTTCGGTTATATCAAGATGGTTCTGATTCATTTTATTGATTCCTATTTATCAACTTTGTTCGTCAAATTCGTACCAATCTTACTTTGCTTTGGAATTCGTGCTTGGATTCGTAACTCATTTCATTGTCGAATCTCTCTAGCCTTGAAAGGTGAGCAATCACTCACGATTAACATTCTTATATTTATTAAATTTGATTTCAATTGAAACAACGATTGAAATATGATGCTAAATTTAATTATTAATTTTATAATTGCTTTATATGATATGCCATTATCTGTATCTATTCACCTATGACATATGGCATCATATCCTGTTGTATATATTTTATTTTATTTATTACCGATGATATATGTCTGTTATTGATATGTTATATTTTATTATAATTGTTCTCACTCTGCAAGTTCCCTGTTATTTTAGAATTCCCTATGGGTTGAAATGATACATACCCGAACGATTTTGTAGAATAGGAGAAAATCGTTATGGGTTGAAATGATAAACCCAAGCGATTTTTCATTTAATCTAATTTTTGGGATTGCAGGTTGGAATTATATATACCCGTAAATGTTTAAATTGCGGATTAAAATGATAAATATCTGTATCACATTGAAATGGTTAAACTGGAATTGATTTAATTTGAATTTTTGAATATAAGTTGATTTGAATCAATTTGCGAATTGGAGGAAACTATTTTAATATATAAATTATTTTAATATATAAACTATTTTAATTATAACTATTTTAAAATATATACTATTTTCAATATCTAAACTGGCTAAGTCAAAAGTATTATGATTTCCAAAGTGTTATGATTTCAAAAGTGCTATAATTTCCAAAGTGTTATGATTTAAAAAGGGTATAATTTTGAAAGTGTTACGATTCTGAAAATGAATATTTTTAAAGTTAGCAATGATATCAAATTGGTATGATTTTGAAATGAATATGATATTTTGATATGATGTATGAACTATTTGAATTGCAATGACCATGGTGTGAAATAAGCGTTTGGTTGTTAAAGAGACCGGGATCGGATATTGTCATACTCTCTGCCAATACTGAAAACCACTTTAACAACTTTGTATGTGGTGGAGATTCCAAAATGAAGTAGGATGGTTTGGTGACGATTCTATATGGTATTTATGTAGCCTTGACTCCCGTGAGTAAGCTTGATGCGGCTAAAACAGGAGCTATACCAGGCCAAGTGAGGTCATTCCTCCGATCGGGCACATTTCTTCGATACCATTCTATTGCTTTTGTGATTTGATTGGGTGCACCCTTTGATTTGGGAGTGTGTCATGAGGTGGGCGGTAGTAGCTGCTATACGTTACCACCAGCCCGGGAGTGCAAATGGTATATCTACCCATGCATTGCCTCGAGTGCCGTGTCGCTTGCCCTATCGCGCCTTTTATGAGTTTGGTTGTACCATACCTATGGAGTGCCCTCTGATAGCCCTCCAGTTTATGGAGGAATTACGGTACTATATGAACTATGGTAATATATAAAAATGTGTTAAGGGGGATATGGGTAACGCCTTAACGCTATTTTAATACTTTTACTTTATTGATAGACATATTATAATAGCGTATATTACTACATAGTAGATAGTTCCACGGATCCTTAGAGGATGGAAATCCCAACTATCCTTTAAGTTACTTGTATTTCAGTTGACATTTCACTTGAGTTAAATTTATTAATATATATAAGAATGTTAATCATGACTCGAGTGTTTCGTGTTTTGCTTTATGCTCGAGTCAGACTGAGTGTCACAACATTTGAGACTCACCTTTGGAGTTGGAGCTTCACTTGGAGATCCATTTGTGTCTATTCAGCTTTCAACTATCCAGTGGTTTTGTTCAGACTTGTCATCTCTTTGTATTCGAGACTACATTGTATTTGAGATATTTTGTTGTATTTTGTTTCAAACTCTGTTGTTCATATAGTAGCTTCATGAACTACTATTTATCCATTCCGCTGCTTAGTGTTATATTACTTTGTGTCTGTGATTCTGTGATTTATTTATTTACTGTACATGCTGAGTTTTTCCAAATATATTTAACAATCTAATATTTTGAGCAATTCAAGTCTGACATGTGTGGATGCGAATGACATGAAATACCGGGACGTTATAGTTGGTATTAGAGCTCTAGTTTTAGGCAAAACTTAGCATATAGAGTAAATTTAATTGCAGAATCACTTTCGTGCAAGTTTAAATTTCTCCTCTTCGATTAGGACTTCTTTGAATTTTTGAATTTTTCCTTTCATTCTGAAATCCATTCTTGTCACTTCCAATTCGTGTGCTTCTTGATTCTTGAGCATCCCATAACTCCACTGTATGATTGTAAAGGGGCGAAACTCCTCTACAACAGGCATTGATTTACCGAAGATTTCTGTATCCTTGGTTTAGATGCTGCTATCTCTTGCTATGCCCGAATGTTTCTCTAGTAGACGACCAGGGTAATTCTCTTGTGATCAATCTTATGCTGCATTGATCTTATTCTTGAAGTCACGGTTGACCCGGTTAAAGTCGCCCGTGATTTATATAAGTCTATCCATCTTCCTATTTTGTTATTTAATTATCTTATCTGTTTCGAGCTTATCTTCTAGTTAGAAATTCTCTTTGGTTAGGGTCCCCTAGTACTTGACTCTCTATCCTTGTTTCTGAATCCATTCTTGAATATCGTGTGAGGGAGTATATTTGTAATTCATATAAAAATGTTTTATATTGTGTTGTTTGAGTTGTTAAGTTTAAATTTTGGGTTTCGATCGATTCGTCTAGCTAACGCTATCGATAGGAATTCCAAAACACTTGAACAGAGAAAACTGACACAATATTGTTTTCGAAATTGGTAAATGAAATAATTTTGTGTATGATTATATTTTATATATATATAAATAAAATTTTCTGAAATTGGATTGTTAATAAAATTGATTGTTAGGAATGATAATACTAGATTATCATTTATTATTTTGTCAACACTACTAAATCATTTTCTATTGTTATAAGTTATAAGGTGTTGAAATTTTATAAACAGGGTTTATTTGATTTGAAAATGAAATAAATTTAAATTAAGAATTTGAGAATTCAATTTTTGGTATTTTCAAATTTGGTTTTAAGGTTTTGGAATATATTATTTGAAAGTATTTTTGAATAGAAATTGTTTTCAAAGAAATTTTAAAAAGAATTAAATCAGTACTCTCCTCTTTTGTCGCTGGAAAATAATTTCGGTGATGACTACAGCATCATCGACATTCATTTTCGAGTCTCGAAGTGGAGAGGCCACTTAGTAGCTTTGCTACACTTTTGTTTGGAAAAATGGATTTGATTTAAATTCCTTGTGCATAATTTGATTTATAAAATATATATGTATATAATTATTTCAAATAGTTTGAAGTGAAATCGGAAATTTGAATCTTAAGTTTTATATTAAGTGATGGTTTCAATTATTGAAATAAAGTGCAATTTTGGAATAAGTGGAATATCTAAAATGATAAATGAAATTTAACCAAATTGAAATAGTTGAATTTGAATAAAAACTTATTTGTATAATACTAAATTGCATTCTAATATATATAACTTGCCTAAAATAATCAAAAAGTCAAAATGTTAGGGTATAATAAAGGGTTGTACAAGAAGAAAACTTAAGTATAAATTGTCAAACCAAAATCTGGCTTAATATAAATGTTGTAAATAAAAGAAAATTTGTATAGTGTTTAATTACACTCAGAAACATTAATATAACTTACCTAGAAAGTTTAAATGTAATTAGAATGTAATTGGATAATATACACTATGATATAAGTAATAGGATATCAAAAATGATATTTTGTTAAGGGAATTTACTGATAATAAATTGGATAATAAAAAGAAAAATTTATTTGTTGAAAAATATATGGTTATAGTAACAGTTTATACACCTAATATATGTTGCAAAATATGTTAAGTGAAATAAATTAAATAAATAAAAGAGAAGACTATTTAAGCAAATAAATATGAACTTAAGAATAGTGAACTTGAATTTTAGTGGAATCAACTTAGCTGAAGATAAATGGATAAAATAAATGGGTTAATTTAAAAATGAATTTGTTTGAAAGAAATGTTGATAAAATAAAAGAAAATCAATTTTAAATTGAATGACTATTTATTAGTTGAATAAAATGGATTAAACCAAAATGTTAAATATTAATTTATTTAAAATTAAAATCTATATGGTTTGGAATAGTTGAAGTTGAAAGTTGAGGTGGAATTAACTATGGTTGATCAAATAGATTTAATAGATGAGTAAAATAAAACAAATTTTGTTGTGAAATTTTTTGTAATAAATGTTAATAAATGGGAAACAAATCAATTGAATAAATGTGATGACCGCCCATGACCCCTGCACCGAATTTAAAGATAGAGCGTTGTAAAGTGTGCCAGACGACCATGGACGATTGTCAAGGTAAGATTAAAACAACAGAATCTATCGTATTACTCACAGCGCATGGACAAAATACAATAGAACATATGTATAGTGAAGCTTTACAGAACAAAATGACATCATATAAAACTCCATAATAGTTGAATACAAGCATCCACATAGTCAATACATCAAGCCTCACTACATATCTCTCAGAGAATACAAAACAGCGGAATATCCAGTACATATAATAAGAAGATAATATGCAACCCTCCAGCTCGTCTTCGATATCAGCATCTATGAGAAGAGAACAGCACCTGTCACCTGCTACCTAGTCTGCCCGTCCCAAAATGGACGAACAGCCCAAGGCAATGAGAATTAAAACATAAAGCCTTGAGTCAGACAACAGTCTTAGTGAGCAGTAAATTAACTAACAACATACCAAAAGAGCATAAAGGAAAAGGAATAGGAATACAACCCTCCCACTCCAACCTCATTCTACAGTGATAGCCCCCAGACACACACTAAGCAGAAGCAAACATAGCAGAGCATACAATTTAAAGTAAAGCTACTATCACTCGAGTCAAGGGCGATGTTTTCCAAGTACCAAGGCCTAAATCAGATAAGCACCCAGAAAATACCGCTCTTGAGTCCGAATGACGATACAACCAAACATCCATGACTCTGGCTATCACTGTTATCATTGCTTCGATATCACCGTTAATTGAATGACCGGCACATTCTTTCAGCCGTCCGTCAAGGGCTAATGGAAACCCCAGTTCTAGACATAACTCCCGCACGTCGTCGCAACCCGTGCCTAGGACTATCGAATCTGCCCAGAGTACTCGACCATCAACAGTTAGTCGTTGGGACTATCGAATCTGCCCAAACGTACTCTTGCTTAGAGCATGCTAGAACCTTCAACAACGATGCTATCCAAACCTCCTAGTCATCCTCCTCGACGACTATTCTCATATCCATTCATTATCCTCAACTCGAATCATATCACCGAGTTATCAACATGCTTGGAATGATCCCGTCCGGATTAGACCAAGTCTTCATCACATGATTGCTTCGCTTCATCACATCCTCACAAAGCCTCATCTTACATCACATCATCAAATCTATGCATAAGAGCTTCATCATCCCGCTACATATGCCACGAGCAGCTTTCCCCAATTCAAGAGCCTTTCCCTTAGCTTTTGAATCACCTTTGGTCTAAATCAAACCATCAATCATCTAATTCATAGCAATCAATCAAATCAAACATTAATCCAAAAAATCAAGCATTCAAATATGATCTAAGTAGACAATTATAACAATAATGGCATTTTCGTAATTAAAGAGTTGAAAGTCCAATAAGCATGAAAACATGAACAATATCTCTACAAACTTGATGAATGAACTTGCATAGGTTAACATGTGATAAAATGGATGTAACATCATCATGAACAATGGATCTACATGGATCTACACTTAGGATGAAGAAAATGCATGGAAATCACTATTTCAACACCAAATCGAGCCAACAATCCGATATACTCTTTTGGATCCGTGTGAGAGATAATCACCACTCACCAAAACACCAAAACAAACCCAACTCAATACGCTCCAGATCTGGACAGCGAAGGATCAAGCTTGATCTATCACGAATCCGCTTCAAACGAAGAAATCTCTCTTGAAAAGATGAAGATCTTCAACTTTAGCTCTTGAATCTTCAATCTTGATCTTCGATTTGGATGGATGGAAGCACTAGATTAGAGTGGAGAAAAGAAGTGAAGAAGTGTAGAAGTCGACTCTCAAAATGGCAGCACTTCGTCACTTCAAAATCCGGATCCCAAAAATGAAGAGAAGCTCTCCTATTTATAGCAGAAAATACCCTAAGTCGTAACTCGTCCGCCTCTATAAGTCGTTCACGACTTACGACTTATCACCCCTACGACTTAACTTCTGGCTTCAACGACTTAACATACTTCTGCCTATGACTCACGACAAAACAGCTATCTCCTAAGTCGCCTCCGACTTATAGCCTCTTCCGACTCAACACACGCACCTACGACTTAATGCGCACGCGCCTTAACTGGTTAGATGACTCAACTACTAAGTCGTCTACGACTTAACACAAAGGCTACGAATCATCCACTTGCACGAGTTAACACCTACGCGTGACTTAACCAGGCTACGAGTTAACAGTTAACTGGGCTACGACTTATGACCGCTAACTCTTAAGTCGCTCACGACTCAACAGAAGATACGAATTAACAAAGGGCTCATCCTACGACTTATCAAATAACCGGGTTAAACTCTTAAGTCGTCTACGACTTAACTGGGTATACGACTCAACCACAAACACTTTAGTCATCTACGACTTAACACTCATAAGTCGTTCACAAGTTACGACTTATCAAAACCCCTATTTTACGGCTCATAACTAAACAGGGACTTCGACTTATCTAGGCAATGACTTAACTGCTAGACTTAGGTCGCTCACATCCTAACCCCAACACTCCTTAAGTCGGTCAGTCAATTTAAGCCATCCCACGACTTACTTCCTACACGACCTAGGCTCCAAACATTCCAACTCTTAAGTCGTTCAAACGACTTAACTCCAAGTCCTGGGTCACTCCTATCTCCTAAGTCGTATACGACTTACGACTTATGCTAAGTCGTGAACGACTTAGGACTTAGCCAAATATTGCCTAAAATCTGAAATGGCTCAAAAATGCTAAAATTCCAGATTCTGTCGAACTTGTCGATCCGTAAAAATACGGGTCGTTACATTCTCTCCCCCTTAGGAATTTCGCCCCCGAAATTCCAAACAATCAAAAACTATTCTGTACGCCTACCATCCATAGCAATCAACAACCCATGCATCCAATTCTAACTTAGCGTATAGAATTCTAGAACTAGAACAAGTTACAATATCGCGAGATGACACGACACCTTAGGGCCATACCTTGAAGAGTTCAGGATGAGCTGCCTTCATCCTCTCTTCCATCTCCCACGTACAGTCGTTATCATCATCACTCCATTGTATCTTGAGCAACTTAACTACCTTTCTCCTAAGCTGTTTCGTGTCGGTTTCAACAACACGAAGCGGCTTACGAGGTCTTCTACCAACAGGATCAACTTCGAAATCTTCACAGCTATCAGCAGAAACCACTGTATTCGAGTCGTGCACATACTTCCGTAGATATGATACATGAAAAACATTGTGCACACCCGACATCTTCTCAGGTAACTCCAACCTATAGGCGAGCTTTCCAATTCGCTCGATGATCGGGAATGGTCCAACAAATCTCGGAGTCAACTTTCCTTTCTTCCCGAACCGAATAACATTCTTCAGTGGAGAAATCTTCACAAAAACCATTTCACCTACGTCGAACTCCAAATCCTTACGACGCTTATCAGCATAACTCTTCTGACGGTCTTGGGCTGCCTTCATTCGTTGCCGAATGATCTCTATACAATCTGAAGTCTGCCGAATCATCTCTGGCCCAAGTATCAGCTTTTCTCCAGTTTCCAACCAACATGTCGGAGAGTTACACGGTCTTCCATACAATGCCTCATACGGTGCCATACCAATGCTTGATTGGTAACTGTTGTTGTATGAAAACTCTACCAAATGAAGGTGATCTTCCCATGATCCTCCGAAATCCAAAACACAAGCTCTAAGAAGATCTTCCAAAACTCGGTTGACTCTCTCGGTCTGACCATCTGTTTGAGGGTGATAGGCTGTACTCAAACACAACTTGGTTCCCAAAACTTCCTGGAAGCTCTTCCAAAATCCACTAGTGAACAATGGGTCTCGATCGCTCACTATACTCTTCGGAATACGATGGAATCGAACTATCCACTTAACATACAACTCAGCCAACTTTGATGCAGTCCTAGTCGATCGAACAGGAATGAACCTCGCACTCTTAGTCAAACAATCAACGATAACCCAAATCCCTTCATTTCCCGTTCTGGTTCTAGGCAATCCATCAATAAAATCCATCGACACTTGCTCCCACTTCCATGTAGGAACTTCTAATGGCTGAAGCAATCCACTTGGCTTCTTTTGTTCGGCCTTTACCAATTGGCAGTTCATACATTTGGAAATAAAATTTCCAACATCCTTCTTCATACCTTCCCAGTAGTAGGTTCTCTTCATATCCCGATACATCTTATTTCCACCTGGATGAATTGTCAACTTCGAGTGATGACTTTCCTTCAGAACTTCACTCCTCAATTCATCTATATCGGGAACAACTAGTCGTCCTTGCTTCCGAAGCCAACCCTCTCGATCGACCTCGAATCCTTTATCCTTTTCTGGATCCAATCCAGATTCCAAATCACGGATAATCCTGGCAAGCTTATCGTCTCGCTTTTGGCTCTCGCCAATCCTTTCCACAAGAGAAGGTCTTATCGATAAGTTTGCCAACATCTCAGGTTCCAATTCACATCTAGGCCTGAAGTCAAATCCAGCTAAATACTCGAGATTCTTCCATTCAGAAAACATGGCTCCCAATCCTGCATGTCTTCGACTTAACGCATCTGCCACCGCGTTACCTTTTCCCGGAGTATAAGCTATACCAAAATCATATGATGCTAAAAACTCTAGCCAACGTTGCTGCCGAAGATTCAAATCCTTTTGGGAGAAAAGATACTTCAACGACTTGTGATCCGTAAACAACTCGAATCGAACTCCCAACAGATAATGTCTCCACATCTTCAGAGCAAATACAATCGTCGCTAATTCCAAATCATGAGTTGGGTATTTCCTTTCATGCGGCTTCAGTTGTCGACTAGCATACGCAACAACTTTATCCTTCTGCATCAGCACTGCTCCAAGTCCAGTACCACATGCGTCGGTGTAAACCACCATCTCATCATTCCCACTAGGAATAGTCAAACAGGAGCACTCGTCAATCTCTCTTTCAGGATTCCGAAAGCTTGCTCACACTTAGCATCCCAACTGAACACTTGGTTCTTCTTCGTCAATCCTGTTAATGGTGCAGCTATCTTGGAGAAGTCTTTGATAAACCGTCGATAATATCCTGCTAATCCAAGAAAACTTCTCACATCAGATGCATTCTTAGGTCTAACCCAATCCTGGATTGCTGCCACCTTAGCGGGATCAACCGCTATTCCATTTCCAGAAATCACATGGCCTAAGAATCTCACTTCACTCTTCCAGAAGTGACACTTCGAAAACTTAGCCTTCAGCTGATGTTTCCGCAAGATTTCCAAAATAATACGCAAGTGCGTCTTGTGCTCCTCTTCCGTTCTGGAATAAATCAGAATATCATCCACGAACACAAGTACGAACTTGTTCAACTGATCTCTGAACACTCTATTCATAAGATCCACAAAATATGCTGGCGCGTTAGTCAATCCAAACGGCATTACCAGCCACTCAAAGAAACCAGATGGTGTCCGAAAAGCAGTCTTCGGCACACTATCCTTAGCCACTCTCAACTGGTGAAATCCCGTTGCCAAATCCATCTGAGAAAACACCTTGGCTTCGTGAAGCTGATCAAACAAGTCATATATTCTCAGCAATGGATACTTGTTCTTCTTAGTCACCTTATTCAGCTCACGATAATCAACACACAATCTCAACGACCCATCTGCCTTGGTTGCGAACACAACTGGTGCACCCCACTCGGACACACTACGCCGAATGAATCCCTTCTGTAAAAGGTCATCAACTTGCACCCTCAACTCCTGCTGTTCCCTAGGCGCCATCCGCCTAAGAGGCATCACAACAGGTCTAGCTCCTTCAACTAGATCTATACGAAACTCGATCTCTCTATGCGGCGGCAACCCTTTGACTTCGTCAAAGACATCCTCGAATCCATTTGCGATTGGCACTAAAGACAGTCCATCCCGTGGAACAACTAGCGAATACATGAAGCTCATGAAGACGCCTTCCTCATGCTTACATCGTATCACAATCTTTCGCCCCTCCACATTCTCGACTGTCACCTCCAGCCTCTCACAATCAACCTTAGCCGCATACTTCCTAAGCCAGTCCATACCCAAAATAATTCCGAACCCCACAAAGTTCAGAACAAAACAATCACAAACAAAAGAGCAACCATGACTCGACACAATCAGACCACGGCATAACATACACAACAAGACGAACCCCCAACTGGATTAGTCACAACCAATGGCCTATTAACAATATCCGGTTCCAAACCTAACCGGCCTACGAGATCATTACAAACAAACGAATGCGACGCTCCAGTATCAAACAGAACTCTAACCGGAACACCACATAGGAAAAGAGTACCTTGAACAACCACACTCTTTCCCTTCTCTTCAGCAGTAGGAGCTTTTGAAGACGACGGAACAGCTCCCAAAGCATAAGCTTGCACAATCTGCTTGTCCTTCCTCGGTTCTGGACAATTGTTCCTGATGTGCCCTAGCTTGTCACAGTTGTGACACTTCATTGGCACCTTCGGATTCTTACAATCCTTAGAGAAATGGCCCTTCTGCTGACAATTGTAGCAAGTCACCTCGCCTTTCGGCTTCTTCTGGCCATCCTTACCCTTCTGCTGCTGCTGCTTTCTCTTCTGGTTTCCACCCTGCTGTGGTTTAGACTCTCCCCTGGTAACAGCAACAACAGGTCCTTCCTTAGGAAACAGACTCTCATGCCTAAGAGCTTTCTCCACAAGCTTCTCAAATGAATCGTCCAAATGATCCACCAACTGTCTCCCAAGATAACCATCTAAGCCGGTCACAAACTTCTCATTCTTCTGATAAGCAGATTCAATATATGACCGAGCATACTTGGACAAAGCTTCAAACTCAGAAACATACTCAAGAACAGATCTTCCGCCTTGCTTGAGCTCCACAAACTTCTTGAACAGAACAGACTTCTGAGCTGTAGAAATGAACTTAGCTTCAAATCTGACTTGGAATTGCTCCCAAGTAATCTCTTCCTCCGTAGTATTGATGGTAATAGAGTTCCACCAATCAGAGGCTCTCCCTTGAAGCTGCCTCAATGCCAACTTCCTCTTAGTTGCATCATCAATTCCCAAATCACCAAAGATCCTTCTACAAGCATCGATCCATCTCTGGACTTCAATAGTTGATTCTGTTCCCAAGAAAACCTTCCCTCCAAGAGCAGTATAATCCTTGCACAACTTAGCAAAATCCACTGGTTTCGGAGTTTGGACTTGAACTCCAACATCAACTGCTGCCCCCGGAACTGGTATCCTTCTCATGATCGAAGTCATCATAGCTTCGAACATGGCTGCATAATCAGCAGTCTCTTCAGTAGCACGGCCTTCCCTAGCAGCTGGTCTCCCTCTTCGACTCATTCTCAATATCTATAAAAAGGAATGATCAGAACATCTAGAGAAACAACTGCATAAAGGACTCAAACTCAACTAAACTACTATATTATATATAGTATTCATCCATCAAAATACAATTACGTCTCTCATACGTAGTTACGACAGCAGCGTTAGGTAAAATCGATTAACCTCGCTCTGATACCAAATGTGACGACCGCCCATGACCCCTGCACCAAATCTAAAGATAGAGCGCTGTAAAGTGTGCCAGGCGACCATGGACGATTGTCAAGGTAAGATTAAAACAACAGAATCTATCGTATTACTCACAGCGCATGGAAAAAATACAATAGAACATATGTATAGTGAAGCTTTACAGAACAAAATGACATCATATAAAACTCCATAATAGTTGAATACAAGCATCCACATAGTCAATACATCAAGCCTCACTACATATCTCTCAGAGAATACAAAACAGCGGAATATCCAGTACATATAATAAGAAGATAATATGCAACCCTCCAGCTCCTCTTCGATATCAGCATCGTGAGAAGAGAACAGCACCTGTCACCTGCTACCTAGTCTGCCCGTCCCAAAATGGACGAACAGCCCAAGGCAATAAGAATTAAAACATAAAGCCTTGAGTCAGACAACAGTCTTAGTGAGCAGTAAATTAACTAACAACATACCAAAAGAGCATAAAGGAAAAGGAATAGGAATACAACCCTCCCACTCCAACCTCATTCTACAGTGATAGCCCCCAGACACACACTAAGCAGAAGCAAACATAGCAGAGCATACAATTAAAGTAAAGCTACTATCACTCGAGTCAAGGGCGATGTTTTCCAAGTACCAAGGCCTAAATCAGATAAGCACCCAGAAAATACCGCTCTTGAGTCCGAATGACGATACAACCAAACATCCATGACTCTGGCTATCACTGTTATCATTGCTTCGATATCACCGTTAATTGAATGACCGGCACATTCTTTCAGCCGTCCGTCAAGGGCTAATGGAAACCCCGGTTCTAGACATAACTCCCGCACGTCGTCGCAACCCGTGCCTAGGACTATCGAATCTGCCCAGAGTACTCGACCATCAACAGTTAGTCGTTGGGACTATCGAATCTGCCCAAACGTACTCTTGCTTAGAGCATGCTAGAACCTTCAACAACGATGCTATCCAAACCTCCTAGTCATCCTCCTCGACGACTATTCTCATATCCATTCATTATCCTCAACTCGAATCATATCACCGAGTTATCAACATGCTTGGAATGATCCCGTCCGGATTAGACCAAGTCTTCATCACATGATTGCTTCGCTTCATCACATCCTCACAAAGCCTCATCTCACATCACATCATCAAATCTATGCATAAGAGCTTCATCATCCCGCTACATATGCCACGAGCAGCTTTCCCCAATTCAAGAGCCTTTCCCTTAGCTTTTGAATCACCTTTGGTCTAAATCAAACCATCAATCATCTAATTCATAGCAATCAATCAAATCAAACATTAATCCAAACAATCAAGCATTCAAATATGATCTAAGTAGACAATTATAACAATAATGGCATTTTCGTAATTAAAGAGTTGAAAGTCCAATAAGCATGAAAACATGAACAATATCTCTACAAACTTGATGAATGAACTTGCATAGGTTAACATGTGATAAAATGGATGTAACATCATCATGAACAATGGATCTACATGGATCTACACTTAGGATGAAGAAAATGCATGGAAATCACTATTTTAACACCAAATCGAGCCAACAAGCTGATATACTCCTTTGGATCCGTGTGAGAGATAATCACCACTCACCAAATCACCAAAACAAACCCAAATCAATACGCTTCAGATCTGGACAGCGAAGGATCAAGCTTGATCTATCACGAATCTGCTTCAAACGAAGAAATCTCTCTTGAAAAGATGAAGATCTTCAACTTTAGCTCTTGAATCTTCAATCTTGATCTTCGATTTGGATGGATGGAAGCACTAGATTAGAGTGGAGAAAAGAAGTGAAGAAGTGTAGAAGTCGAGCTCTCAAAATGGTAGCACTTCGTCGCTTCAAAATCCGGATCCCATAAATGAAGAGAAGCTCTCCTATTTATAGCAGAAAATACCCTAAGTCGTAACTCGTCCGCCTCTATAAGTCGTTCACGACTTACGACTTATCACCCCTACGACTTAACTTCTGGCTTCAACGACTTAACATACTTCTGCCTATGACTCACGACAAAACAGCTATCTCCTAAGTCGTCTCCGACTTATAGCCTCTTCCGACTCAACACACGCACCTACGACTTAATGCGCACGCGCCTTAACTGGTTAGACGACTCACCTACTAAGTCGTCTACGACTTAACACAAAGGCTACGACTCATCCACTTGCACGAGTTAACACCTACGCGCGACTTAACCAGGCTACGAGTTAACAGTTAACTGGGCTACGACTTATGACCGCTAACTCTTAAGTCGCTCACGACTCAACAGAAGATACGACTTAACAAAGGGCTCATCCTACGACTTATCAAATAACCGGGTTAAACTCTTAAGTCGTCTACGACTTAACTGGGTATACGACTCAACCACAAACACTTAAGTCATCTACGACTTAACACTCATAAGTCGTTCACAAGTTACGACTTATCAAAACCCCCAGTTTACGGCTCATAACTAAACAGGGACTTCGACTTATCTAGGCAACGACTTAACTGCTAGACTTAGGTCGCTCACATCCTAACCCCAACACTCCTTAAGTCGGTCAGTCAATTTAAGCCATCCCACGACTTACTTCCTACACGACCTAGGCTCCAAACATTCCAACTCTTAAGTCGTTCAAACGACTTAACTCCAAGTCCTGGGTCACTCCTATCTCCTAAGTCGTATACGACTTACGACTTATGCTAAGTCGTGAACGACTTAGGACTTAGCCAAATATTGCCTAAAATCTGAAATGGCTCAAAAATGCTAAAATTCCAGATTTTGTCGAACTTGTCGATCCGTAAAAATATGGGTCATTACAATAAAAATATATGGAAATGAAACCAATCAAATTGGAACACAATAAATTTGATTGATTAAATAAAATGAATTGGAATCAACTAATTGAATATAAACCAATCTTAAAATAAATGTAGTTTATATGGTTTAAATTAATTGTTTTATTTTATATTTCAAATCTATTTTTCTTTCTAGTTGTTTCTATTCTCCTACCTAGTTCCTTTTCGGGGACGAAAACTTTTGAGTGGGGGAGAGTGTAATGACCCGTAAATTTTAATGGTTTTAATAATGTAATTAACTGGATTTTTGTGAAATTTTAAATAATTTAATTTTGAAATAAAGATCTGATATTTGAAATACGTCTATATAAACATAGCAAATGTTAAAATTTTCATCAGATGATATGGAAGTTTATTTTCTTATGTAATTTTATTTAAATTTAAATCAGTTAATATTTGATGATAATAAAATATTTCTCAAACCTAAATATTTTTATATAATAAATTTGTAAATAATCTTCTGAGTGAGACGTCATCTTCCGTTTCATCAAATTTGGACTGTTATTGCCCGTTTATCTTAATTCCGACGTTTAAGCAGCATTTTGGTACCGGTTATCGACTTTTGATAGGATGGTCGTACCACTGATATCTATGTGCCGTTTTGATCGTCTCGTCGTGCTGATCTCCGCAGTATATTCGTTTGTGTGTTTTGGAGTCCAAAAAACAGCGAAATCTACGGAACGATTTCCGTATCGGTTCCACAATTTGGCTTTTAGATTTCCCATGACCATTCATTTTTCACCTTGTGAATTCAAACAGCCATTTGATTTATTATTCACTGAATTCAACACTGACTTTCTACATTGTTCGGGTTTCAAAAATATATTATTTCATTTCGTTCATTGCTATTTTGCTTTTGAAAAAATAAATAAATAATATACTTATAAAATCAATGGTTGCTTGCTTGCTTGCTTCCTTTTACAATTTCTCCATCAACCTGTAGCATGTGTTCCCTTCCTCTCCTCTAGAACCGCCCTCCACAGCAAACAACAACGCCGGCCAGCCGAACCCCGGCCGAAACTCCGAACCATACCCTTCCTCGGCCAGCAAATGGCAGCCCAAACCGCCGGCTTCCCCTCTCTTCCCTGCCTCTTCCTTCATTCGCCAAGCGTGCTCCACCCGACAGCTAGCACCACCCAGCTCCCGACCCTCACCCTAACACTGTACGGCCTGGCCGACCTTCACACACGCAACACCCCAAACCCAGCTCGCTCATCCTTCGTCCACACCCCAGCCTAGGCCGAAGCCACCTTTGCCTCGCCGAGATCCGCCACTGGTCCTCACCCAATCAGCCTCTTAGCCAATACCTTCCACTCTCTAGTCGAGTGTCCTTCTTCTTCTTCTTCTTCTTTATATAGGTTAGTTTGTTTATATTGTAAGTTTATGTAACAGTTTGTTATAGTTTAAGTATATATATATAATAGTTTCGTTTTATATTTTAGTATATTTAGTTATAATATATAAATGTTTACATTTCATTTTTATATACATTATATCATATGGTAATGTAACATATGTATTTGTTTATTTAAATATTGTTTTTAAATTGTTATATATATGCGTGAGATATATATTTTTTCATATTGGGTTATAGTTGAAAGATACATGGATGCAAAGACTTTGTATTAGTATATATTGGGTTGTATATATGTATTGGTTGATGTGTAAAGTTCCTGTATGGTTAGTACTTATAACAGTAGTACATATAATAGTATACTTATAATATAATAGTTTTAAGAGGTGGTTTCATGTACTGTATTTATAATACAATAAATATGTTTTAAATATATGTGTTAAATTCAGTAATTATCTTGAAATATATAGGGAAGTTGATTTTAATATATGTATATATGTTACAGTACAGTATTGTGTCAAAGAAGTATTATATATATTGTTTTTAAAATGTAACGTGTATGTATGTTGTATATATGTTTATATACATTAATTTATATGTAAGTATTTGTGGACTTAGTTTTTCAAGTATATACATAGATTTTATTTTATAGGTATTAGAGTCAAATATTGATTTGAAAATATATATGTATATATATCTTATTTTAAATGTGTGATTTAAAAGTTGGTTTTAGAGGAAAATTATAATGTATATCTGTTTCAGTTATATCAAGATGGTTCTGATTCGTTTTATCGATTCCTATTTATCAGCTTTGTTCGTCAAATTCGTGCCAATCTTGCTTTGCTTTGGAATTCGTGCTTGGATTCGTAACACATTTCATTATTGAATCTCTCTAGCCTTAAAAGGTGAGCAATCACTCACGATTAACATTCTTATATTTATTAAATTTGATTTCAATTGAAACGACGATTGAAATATGCTACTAAATTTAATTGTTAATTTTATAATTGCTGTATATGATATGCCATTATCTGTATCTGTTCACCTATGATAATGACATCATATCCTGTTGTATATATTTTATTTAATTTATCACCGATGATATATGTCTGTTATTGATATGTTATATTTTATTATAATTGTTCTTACTCTGCAAGTTCCCTGTTATTTTAGAATTCCCTATGGGTTGAAATGATACATACCCGAACGATTTTGTAGAATAAGAGAAAATCGTTATGGGTTAAAATGATAAACCCAAGCGATTTTTCATTTAATCTAATTTTTGGGATTGTGGGTTGAAATTATATATACCCGTAAATGTTTAAATTGCGGATTGAAATGATAAATATCCGTATCACATGACCATAGGATAGAAAATTATATACTGACACCGTTGGTCTATTTTGAAAAATGATTTTTTAATTTTGAAAGAATATATATGGATTTCAATAATGTAAAGATATTTTATTTTGAAAATTTAGATTTGTAAATTTATATGTTTTGGAAATTTTAATTTATAAGTTAGTTTTGAAAAATATAAATTTTAAGATTTTATTATAGTTTATTATTTTAAAAATATATAAAATAAGATTTAATACAAAATACAATTATTAATAAAATTTAATTTAATTATTATATAATATGTTTTAAATTATTTATTTGAAAATGTATATTAATATTTTAAAATAGATTTATAACTTTAATAATAAAGGTTGGAAAGATAAATTAATGTTGACTTTGAATTTAAATTGGTTAATAATTGAATTTAAATAAGAATTTATTTGAACTTATTGATTTTGAGATTTTGAAAAATATGATTTATAACTTGATTTGATAAAAAGGTGATTTAATGAATATTCTCAACTTTAAATAAAAATTGAGACTTAATATTTAATATTGATTTAAAATTATAAATTGAGATTTTTTAATGGTTATTAAATGATTAAGTTAATATTTTCCCATTCGAACAAATTTTAAAGTTAAATGTTGAAATATAAATGGAATTTATATTGTAGATGTTTAAATATTTAACACTTGAAACTTTGACCTTTAAATTGAAATGGTTAAACTGGAATTGATTTATTTTGAATTTAAGTTAATTTGAATCGATTTGCAAATTGGAGGAAACTATTTTAATATATAATTATTTTAATATATAAATTATTTTAATATATAAACTATTTTAATTATAACTATTTTAAAATATATACTATTTTCAATATCTAAACTGGTTAAGTCAAAAGTGTTATGATTTCCAAAGTGTTATGATTTCAAAAGTGCTATAATTTCCAAAGCGTTATGATTTCGAAAGGGTATAATTTTGAAAGTGTTACGATTCTGAAAATGAATATTTTTAAAGTGAGCAATGATATCGAATTGATATGGTTTTGAAATGAATATGATATTTTTATATGACGTAGGAACTATTTGAATTGCAATGACCACGGTGTGAAATAAGCGTTTGGTTGTTAAAGAGACCGGGATCGGATATTGTCATACTCTCTGCCAATACCGAAAACCACTTTAACAACTGTGTATGTGGTGGAGATTCCAGAATGAAGTAGGATGGTTTGGTGATGATTCTATATGTGTAACGACCCGATATTTTCAACCATTCGCATCCATTATAAGTGTATAGTTAGACACTCATGCCGGAGTTGAATTGCTCAAAATACCGCGTTGTAAATAAAATTTGGCAAATCTCAGAGTATACAGTAAATAAATATAATCACAGATCACAGACACAGAGTAAAATAATGCAGCGGAAGTAAAAGAGATAGTAGTTCATGAAGCTACTATGAAAATATATCAGAGTTACATAAGATACAACATAAGAAATAAAGTACAGCAGAAGTCTCAATACAATAACCAAGTACAGGCTGAATAGAACAACGGAACCGAAGTTGATAGAACAAGACTAGCAAATAATCTCCAGCGATTCATATCTCCAGAAGGTGGAAATCCAAATCTGTGAATACTCAGGCTGACCCGAGCGTAAAGCAAAACACAAAACACTCGAGTCAGGACAATATATACTTATATAATGTAAACCAACTCAAGTGAACTGTAATAAAGGTACAAGTAACTTAGAAGATGCTTGGGACCGCCCATCCTCTAAGGATCCGTTAAAATATCTACTATGTAGTAATATTCGCTATTATAATAATGTCTAATAAGTAAAGTATAATCATATAGAAAATAGCGTTAAGGGGATGGAGAACCTTAACGCGGTCGGATCTTAAAATCATAATCGTAGTAAAGCTCGATATGGTAGGTGACACGGCACAACTAGGCAATGCCAGGGTAGATATACCAATTACGCACACGGACTGATGGATACGCATAGCAGCCACTACCGTTCCACCTCGAACAACACTCCAAATCGGAGGATGGCCATCTAATCAATCACAAGTAAGAGTATAATATCGAAGAAATGTGTCCGAGAAGAGGTGCTACCTCACTGGTCCGAGATCGCTCCTGTTTTAGCCACCTTATGCCAACTCACGGGAGTTGGGTCCACGTAACATACCTTAAGAACGTCGCCACCATCCTACTTCATTCTGGAATCTCCACCGCGTACACGGTTGCCAAAGTGGTTTTCGGTAAGACAGAGAGTATGTCCATATCCGATCCCGGTCTCTTTAACAACCCAACGTTATTATAACCCGTGGTTATAACTTTTAAAAACAATACTTTACTTCAAAATAAAATATCATTTCAAACCATATCTTTATCAAAATAAAGATTAAATCAATTCCAAACCATTTCCATATATTTAAATTTTCATATCATTTCAAAACTTCATTTCAAATCATTTTAATATAATAAAATATCATATCCTTACAAAACATCATTTCAAATCATTTTAATAAAATAAAATATCCTATCAGTTCAAATCCAAATATTCAACTTTAAATACCTTTTAAATTCAAAGATATCGTTCATTTACTATCATTTCAAATCACCTTTAAATAGTTTATATTCCAATCAAAATAATTCATTTAAACCTTTTAAAAGTGTAATTATTATATTTTCAAATCAAGTATTCAATTTCCAAAGTTTCAAACCATTCTGAGTTCGTTTACTAAGTCAAAAACCTAATTATTAAAATTTCAGCATTTCACAGCATTTAAAAACAACTGCTATAAGTTATATTTGAAAACATTTTTAATTCAGCAAAGACAGCACTTAAAACTGCTGTTAAAACTCAGTTTTTGTTGAATTATAGTTAAAAACAGAAAAGACAGCATTTCAGAAGTGCTGCGGTAGTTCAGATTTCAAAACAAGGGTTAAATTTGGTTTCAGCAAAGACTGCAGACCATTATAGCATTTCCAGAGAATGCTATAATAGGCCTGAGTTCAATATTAGCCTATAAGTTCAACTACAGCAACTACAGCATTCCAGAAATGCTGTAATAGCTCCTTTTTACACAATTTTAGTTCAAAACAGAATCTATAGCATTTTTGAATGCTATTAAAGTTAATTTCAGGTGTTAGTGTATTTCCAGAAAATAAATAACTTCAATTTAAAACACATAAACATTTTAAAAATCATATTTTAACGTTTAAAATGTTCATTTACATATCATTTAACATATATCTTTTTCACAATAAATTTCTTATAATTAAATCCAATTTTCAACAATTTACTTAATAAGTTTAAGTGTAAAAGTTCCAATTCTTCACATTTCAACAAATAGACTTAACACTTCAAATTTAAATTACCATTTCACAATTTAACAAAATTTCCAATTTTATTTAATTAACTTAAACCTTTAATTAAAACGAAATTTCACATTTCCTAGTCAAGTTATATTTTAAAAGATCACTTTTAAACATTCATTTATTTAACCACTTAAATTCATAGAAAATTCAATAATACTTTAATAAATCACTTAAATTCAAATTTAATCAAATTATCATATTTACCATTTCCAAATAAAATTTAATATCCATTTTATTTATATAACTTAAATATCATTTTTAACCAAAATTCCAAATTTCCAACTTAAGTTATATTTCAAAAATCCAGTTAAACCATTCATTAATTACATTTTTAACACATAGAAAAAAAATCATAATTTCTTTATTTTAAAACATTTCAAAATCTATTTAAATCAACTTTCATAAATTTATAATTTTTAAAATACTTAAAAATATCCAAAACACTTTATAAAATAACCACGGGCCTGTATATAATTTTCTAACCTAGGTCAAGTGATACAGATATGTATCATTTCAATCCGCAGTTAAAAAAGAAAAATCCGGGTTCTATCATTTCAAACCCGCAATCCCAAGTTAAATGAATGAATTTGAAAACCGCTCAGGCCTATCATTTCAGCCCATAACGATATTCCCTTATTCTAAAGTCCGTTCGGGTATGTATCATTTCAACCCATAGTGATTCTAGTCTACAGGGAACTTGCAGTGTGATAAACAGATATAAATAAACAGAATAACATTAAATAACAGTAACATATGATATAACAGGTGTATAAACATCATATGATCATAACACAGTCAAGTATAACATGATAATATATTTCTACAGATTCACAGGGTGTCAATTTACTAGTTATATAGGTACATATTGTCTGGTGAGAATAACTCACTTGTTTAAGCTGGAGATGACAACCAAACACACAACACGGAATCTTTGAAGGCATGACAACATGAATATGATTTGAGAGTGGAGAGCCAAATATAATTGCCTTGTATACATATAAACAAAACAAGACAATGTATACATAAATATGTAACACAAAACAATATCGAAATGACTTGAAATAAAAAGCAACAAAGGGCAAAGTGATTCGACCTTTCTTTAACCATTCAAGAGCTTGACCAAGGGGATCTTTTGCTCAGCCATAGCTGGACATAATCTCAGTTTATGGCATCAAAATAGCATGGCAATAAGGAGATGATGATGGTAGGAGTTACAATGAATAAGACAAAGGGTCAAGGCAAAATAAGTGGAGTTTTGGTGCATTTTTGGCTCATCCAAAGGCAAGTGGGGCTCGGCCCTTGCATGGTACAGGTCTGGACAGTGGAGGGTGATGGTGCAGCAGCAACCAAAGGTCATGTAGCAAGTGGTGGTGGTGGCTAAGGGGGTGGCCAAAGCAAGATATGGAGGGTAGGTGATGATATGTGTGGTCTAGGCAATGTTTTGTGGAGTTTTGACATTGTTTTGTGGTGCTAGCTTCAAGGGGAGGTCATGGCCATGGATGGATCTGAAATGATGGCTGGAGATGATGCCAAGGAAGAGTGGTAGGGGATGGTGGTCGAGGCTATGGTGAGAAGGCCGTGCAAATAGAAGAGGAAACAAGGCAAAAAAAGTATGAAAAATTGAAGAAAAGTGAAAAGAGAGGAGGCCATTACCGAGGAACTTTGTAAGGCCGTGAAAAATGAATTGAGAAACAAAAATATTCGTGAAAAGTGAGTGATAACTCATGGCCAAAACTGAAGGAGTGGGCAGCAAAAATTAATTAAAGTGAAGGTTATGGAAATGAAGAGTTTCGGAGATGAAAAGGCTTCGGTTTCAAAAGCAGTTTCAAACTCTTCATATATTCACTATTTCTTTTTAAATTTTATATAACTCAAAAACATATATAAATTCAGTTAAAATACGAAAATATAACAAATAAAAAAAAAATATTAATTATAAATAATTAAATCAAGAAAATAGCAAAAATGGTCAACTAAGCTAGAAAATTTGAAAATAAATGGTATAAACTTTAGAAAATTCATATGAGCTTGTAATATATTTTTAAACATAAATAATAACATAAAATAAAAATACATTCACAAAATAAATATATAAAATTTAATTTAAATATAATTTTAATGAAGAAAATAGTAGAAAATAAGAAAACAGCCTTTAAAAATGAAAAATAAATACAGTAAATTTTGGAAAAATTCTATTATCATTTTAAAATATAAAAAGACAAAAATATACATAAAAAACATATTGACACATAATAAAATAAAATATAAGAAAGAAAATATGATTTATAAAATTTAAACTAGGCAAAATTGCACAATAAAACAAATTATACTAAAATTTGAAATGTACATAACTTTTACATTTTAACTCCGTTTTCAACGAAACGAAAAGTAGTGTTCAAGTTATTACATCTATTTTTATAATAAAAGATAAAATTTATAATTTCAAACTTTTAAATTTTTAAGTTTAAAAGTCAAAGTTTGACTATTTTAACCAAAATTCACATTTTCTGGAAATATTAAATTTAGTCATATTTGGAATTCTAATCCACATCAAAATCAAAGTTTATACTTAAAATAACAAAATTTATTATTTTTTCATTAATAAAGCTTTTAAATCTGGAAATATCAATTTAAAAATATTTGAAAAATACAGGGTTGTTACACTCTCCCCCACTCAAAGCTTTTCGTCCTCGAAAAGGAATGAGGTACGGGAAAGCATAGAAAAGATAGAGTGAAATAAGATTAAAATAAGATGATAAGAAGATTGAAATTACACCTGATAACTATTGTTAAATGTAAGTTTAACAAGATGGAGGTGATCAAATCAAGAATATAAGCACGAAAAAGATCCTCTAGAGTCTGAATCTCCCTTTTCACTTGACCGACGATCTATGAATGGAAAAACAGTGTTCAGATCCAGATGAGTAACAAAGATTATCAAAGATTACAGAAAGATTTCTAAATAGACTGGTATAAGCAATAGCCTTCCCATTCTGTAACAAGATAAGGGAAATAAGGACAACCAAAAGATAGTTTGGAAAAAAAATAAGATAATAAACTTGAAACCATAATGCTTTGAAATCATAACAATTTTAGGGATGTTTATCATTTGGAAATCATACTACTAAAATCATAACGCATTGGAAATGTTATAAAAAAAACATAATACTTAGAAAATCATAACACCTTTTAAAATAATCTTCATTTAAAATATTTTAATTCAAGGTCAAATAATATTCATTTTAAAGTTGTAACGTTTCTAAGTTCATTCAATTATAAAAATTCCCAAAATATTGTCTTTTCAAAATAGCAGCACTTATAAAATGCTACAGTAGATATATTAGTATTTCAAATCAGTTCAATATTAGAAATATTCATTTGGATATCATTTAACTTATGACTTATTTAAAACAAACTTTTATGAATGGAATATCCAAATTAAACTATACTTCGTTTATTAAGTCAAAAGCTCACTATTTTACTTAGCTCTTCATTTAACAAATAACCTAACACTTTATTTAAAATGCCCATTTCATAAATAGATATTCCTTCAATAAGTTACACTTAAAATTTCCATTTGAAAACCAAATTCTCAATTATCAAATTTAGTGATGTTAAAATACATTTTAACTATCATAATTATTCATTTTTCAAGACATATCAATTTCATAAATAAAATATTTATCATAGAAAATATAACAATCAAATTTCTTTACACATTTATTCATTTAGACATCAATTAAACTATGAATTCAAGTTAAATAAACTTTATTACAAAATGTCCAATTCCAATGTATTTTATTTTATCTATTCAAAGATACATTATTTATTATACAACATATTCATTTCAGGAAATAACCATTATTAAAATTCCTAGGTTAGACTTAAGGTTCCATATTAAATCAAATTTGATTATTAAGTTATTTAAATAAAATCTCTTTAAATTCCTTTTTCACTATTTGCCTCTGTTAATCTTTTATAACTAAAATTTAAGTGTATAACTCAAATTTTATTTATAAAAATCCCTTTTATATTGTATATTATCCAATTCCATATTCAACTTCTGTGTAATTTAGGTAGGTTATATTGGAATTCAATTGTGTGTTATACAAATAAAACTTTCCGATTCAATTATCTCAAGTTTGAATCATTTATCCAAATTTTTTGATTTTTTTTTTCTTTTTATAATTGAAATTATTCTTCAAGATAAAATTTAAGAATTTGAATCTTCGAACATCTTCAAACCATTTGGAGATAAGTAATTATATATACATAATATGTCAAATCAAATTTAAATCATATATCTCTATATATTATAAATCAAGTCATATTTTAGAAATTCAAATCAATTAGATTTTCCAAAACAAAGCTGTAGTAAGACTACAGAACGGTCTCTTCACTTCGAAACTCGAAAATGAACGTCGATGATGCTGCAGTCATCACCGAAATTATTTTCCAGCAACAAAGAGAAGAGCACTAAATTTTTAAACTTAAAAATCCTTTAGAAACAAATTTCTACTTGGAAATACTTTAAATAATATATCCTTTTAAAACTTTAAACACAAGGTTTGAAATCCATCAGAAATTAAATTCTTAAATTTCTTGTTTTAAATTCATTTCAGTTCCCAAATAAATTATAAACAACTATTTATAAATTCATTTGTAGAACAATAAATGATAAATCAAGTATCATCACTTCAAATTATCAATTTAAATCAATTTATTAAGTTCCATAAAATTTACTTATATATCAGTATTTATTTCATTAACAGTTTTAAAATAATATTGTGTCAGTTTGTTCTACCAAAGTGTTTTAGAAATCCTATCGATAGTGTTGATCAGACGAATCGATCGGAAACCCAAATCAACATCAACAACCCAAACAACACAATATATAAAACAAAATTTTAATTACAAATTTACAAATACAATTCAAAATGTTTTGAAGATAGGTTGGAAACAAAAGACAAGATGATTAAATAACAAAATAGGGAGATGGGTAAGCTTAGATAACCGCTGACAACCTTAACCGGGTTAACCGTGAGTTAAAGAATAAGATCAAATGTGTATTTTTTTTCTGGGGTAAATCTACATCTGATCTCAAAAGATAGAGTTTGGAGTAATAAAAGATATTAGCATCTAAACCAAGGATAGATATAAATCTCTAGTGAATCGATGCTAATTTGTAAAGGAGTTTCACCCTTTTACAAGGAAATTAGAATATTGGCGAGACCGCCAATTCACTATAAAGATCATTCAAAGTGGAGTTATGTGATACTCCAAAATCAAAAGAAGATGAATAGTGAGGGACAAGAATGAATTTTGGAACCGCAGGGAACGTTCCAAAAATTCAAAGGAAATTCGAATCAAGAGGAAAAGATTCAAAATCGAACGAAAGTGATTCTGTAAATAAATCTACTCCATATGCTGAGTTTTGCCCAATAGCCAAGGCTCTGATACCAACTGTAACAGACCGCGTCAGTGGGGTAACGCCCACCGTAGCATACAGCAGTACCTGTGTTCTGCCTTTACAGCCAGCCTCTCGACTGCACCAACCCCGCAGGGACATGTAGGAGTAAGAGTCATCCGCTCGCTACCAAACCAAATGCGAGAACCGCCTATCATGCTGCACCCTCTAAGTGCATAGGCAGACACACATGCCGGAGTTGAATTGCTCAAAATACCGCGTTGTAAATAAAATTTGGCAAATCTCAGAGTATACAGTAAATAAATATAATCATAGATCACAGACACAGAGTAAAATAATGCAGCGGAAGTAAAAGAAATAGTAGTTCATGAAGCTACTATGAAAATATATCAGAGTTACATAAGATACAACATAAGAAATAAAGTACAGCAGAAGTCTCAATACAATAACCAAGTACAGGCTGAATAGAACAACGAAACCGAAGTTGATAGAACAAGACTAGCAAATAATCTCCAGCGATTCAAATCTCCCGAAGGTGGAAATCCAAATCTGTGAATACTCAGGCTGACCCGAGCGTAAAGCAAAACACAAAACACTCGAGTCAGGACAATATATACTTATATAATGTAAACCAACTCAAGTGAACTGTAATAAAGGTACAAGTAACTTAGAAGATGCTTGGGACCGCCCATCCTCTAAGGATCCGTTAAAATATCTACTATGTAGTAATATTCGCTATTATAATAATGTCTAATAAGTAAAGTATAATCATATAGAAAATAGCGTTAAGGGGATGGAGAACCTTAACGCGGTCGGATCTTAAAATCATAATCGTAGTAAAGCTCGATATGGTAGGTGACACAACACAACTAGGCAATGCCAGGGTAGATATACCAATTACGCACACGGACTGATGGATACGCATAGCAGCCACTACCGTTCCACCTCGAACAACACTCCAAATCAGAGGATGGCCATCTAATCAATCACAAGTAAGAGTATAATATCGAAGAAATGTGTCCGAGAAGAGGTGCTACCTCACTGGTCCGAGATCGCTCCTGTTTTAGCCACCTTATGCCAACTCACGGGAGTTGGGTCCACGTAACATACCTTAAGAACGTCGCCACCATCCTACTTCATTCTGGAATCTCCACCGCGTACATGGTTGCCAAAGTGGTTTTCGGTAAGACAGAGAGTATGTCCATATCCGATCCCGGTCTCTTTAACAACCCAACGTTATTATAACCCGTGGTTATAACTTTTAAAAACAATACTTTACTTCAAAATAAAATATCATTTCAAACCATATCTTTATCAAAATAAAGATTAAATCAATTCCAAACCATTTCCATATATTTAAATTTTCATATCATTTCAAAACTTCATTTCAAATCATTTTAATATAATAAAATATCATATTCTTACAAAACATCATTTCAAATCATTTTAATAAAATAAAATATCCTATCAGTTCAAATCCAAATATTCAACTTTAAATACCTTTTAAATTCAAAGATATCGTTCATTTACTATCATTTCAAATCACCTTTAAATAGTTTATATTTCAATCAAAATAATTCATTTAAACCTTTTAAAAGTGTAATTATTATATTTTCAAATCAAGTATTCAATTTCCAAAGTTTCAAACCATTCTGAGTTCGTTTACTAAGTCAAAAACCCTAATTATTAAAATTTCAGCATTTCACAGCATTTAAAAACAACTGCTATAAGTTATATTTGAAAACATTTTTAATTCAGCAAAGACAGCACTTAAAACTGCTGTTAAAACTCAGTTTTTGTTGAATTATAGTTAAAAACAGAAAAGACAGCATTTCAGAAGTGCTGCGGTAGTTCAGATTTCAAAACAAGGGTTAAATTTGGTTTTAGAAAAGACTACAGACCATTATAGCATTTCCAGAGAATGCTATAATAGGCCTGAGTTCAATATTATCCTATAAGTTCAACTACAGCAACTACAGCATTCCAGAAATGCTGTAATAGCTCCTTTTTACACAATTTTAGTTCAAAACAGAATCTATAGCATTTCTGAATGCTATTAAAAGTTAATTTCAGATGTTAGTGTATTTCCAGAAATTAAATAACTTCAATTTAAAACACATAAACATTTTAAAAATCATATTTTAACGTTTAAAATGTTCATTTACATATCATTTAACATATATCTTTTTCACAATAAATTTCTTATAATTAAATCCAATTTTCAACAATTTACTTAATAAGTTTAAGTGTAAAAGTTCCAATTCTTCACATTTCAACAAATAGACTTAACACTTCAAATTTAAATTACCATTTCACAATTTAACAAAATTTCCAATTTTATTTAATTAACTTAAACCTTTAATTAAAACGAAATTTCACATTTCCTAGTCAAGTTATATTTTAAAAGATCACTTTTAAACATTCATTTATTTAACCACTTAAATTCATAGAAAATTCAATAATACTTTAATAAATCACTTAAATTCAAATTTAATCAAATTATCATATTTACCATTTCCAAATAAAATTTAATATCCATTTTATTTATATAACTTAAATATCATTTTTAACCAAAATTCCAAATTTCCAACTTAAGTTATATTTCAAAAATCCAGTTAAACCATTCATTAATTACATTTTTAACACATAGAAAAAAAATCATAATTTCTTTATTTTAAAACATTTCAAAATCTATTTAAATCAACTTTCATAAATTTATAATTTTTAAAATACTTAAAAATATCCAAAACACTTTATAAAATAACCACGGGCCTGTATATAATTTTCTAACCTAGGTCAAGTGATACGGATATGTATCATTTCAATCCGCAGTTAAAAAAGAAAAATCCGGGTTCTATCATTTCAAACCCGCAATCCCAAGTTAAATGAATGAATTTGAAAACCGCTCAGGCCTATCATTTCAGCCCATAACGATATTCCCTTATTCTAAAGTCCGTTCGGGTATGTATCATTTCAACCCATAGTGATTCTAGTCTACAGGGAACTTGCAGTGTGATAAACAGATATAAATAAACAGAATAACATTAAATAACAGTAACATATGATATAACAGGTGTATAAACATCATATGATCATAACACAGTCAAGTATAACATGATAATATATTTCTACAGATTCACAGGGTGTCAATTTACTAGTTATATAGGTACATATTGTCTGGTGAGAATAACTCACTTGTTTAAGCTGGAGATGACAACCAAACACACAACACGGAATCTTTGAAGGCATGACAACATGAATATGATTTGAGAGTGGAGAGCCAAATATAATTGCCTTGTATACATATAAACAAAACAAGACAATGTATACATAAATATGTAACACAAAACAATATCTAAATGACTTGAAATAAAAAGCAACAAAGGGCAAAGTGATTCGACCTTTCTTTAACCATTCAAGAGCTTGACCAAGGGGATCTTTTGCTCAGCCATAGCTGGACATAATCTCAGTTTATGGCATCAAAATAGCATGGCAACAAGGAGATGATGATGGTAGGAGTTACAATGAATAAGACAAAGGGTCAAGGCAAAATAAGTGGAGTTTTGGTGCATTTTTGGCTCATCCAAAGGCAAGTGGGGCTCGGCCCTTGCATGGTACAGGTCTGGACAGTGGAGGGTGATGGTGCAGCAGCAGCCAAAGGTCATGTAGCAAGTGGTGGTGGTGGCTAAGGGGGTGGCCAAAGCAAGATATGGAGGGTAGGTGATGATATGTGTGGTCTAGGCAATGTTTTGTGGAGTTTTGACATTGTTTTATGGTGCTAGCTTCAAGGGGAGGTCATGGCCATGGATGGATCTGAAATGATGGCTGGAGATGATGCCAAGGAAGAGTGGTAGGGGATGGTGGTCGAGGCTATGGTGAGAAGGCCGTGCAAATAGAAGAGGAAACAAGGCAAAAAAAGTATGAAAAATTGAAGAAAAGTGAAAAGAGAGGAGGCCATTACCGAGGAACTTTGTAAGGCCGTGAAAAATGAATTGAGAAACAAAAAAATTCGTGAAAAGTGAGTGATAACTCATGGCCAAAACTGAAGGAGTGGGCAGCAAAAATTAATTAAAGTGAAGGTTATGGAAATGAAGAGTTTCGGAGATGAAAAGGCTTCGGTTTCAAAAGCAGTTTCAAACTCTTCATATATTCACTATTTCTTTTTAAATTTTATATAACTCAAAAACATATATAAATTCAGTTAAAATACGAAAATATAACAAATAAAAAAAAATATTAATTATAAATAATTAAATCAAGAAAATAGCAAAAATGGTCAACTAAGCTAGAAAATTTGAAAATAAATGGTATAAACTTTAGAAAATTCATATGAGCTTGTAATATATTTTTAAACATAAATAATAACATAAAATAAAAATACATTCACAAAATAAATATATAAAATTTAATTTAAATATAATTTTAATGAAGAAAATAGTAGAAAATAAGAAAACAGCCTTTAAAAATGAAAAATAAATACAGTAAATTTTGGAAAAATTCTATTATCATTTTAAAATATAAAAAGACAAAAATATACATAAAAAACATATTGACACATAATAAAATAAAATATAAGAAAGAAAATATGATTTATAAAATTTAAACTAGGCAAAATTGCACAATAAAACAAATTATACTAAAATTTGAAATGTACATAACTTTTACATTTTAACTCTGTTTTCAACGAAACGAAAAGTAGTGTTCAAGTTATTACATCTATTTTTATAATAAAAGATAAAATTTATAATTTCAAACTTTTAAATTTTTAAGTTTAAAAGTCAAAGTTTGACTATTTTAACCAAAATTCACATTTTTTGGAAATATTAAATTTAGTCATATTTGGAATTCTAATCCACATCAAAATCAAAGTTTATACTTAAAATAACAAAATTTATTCTTTTTTCATTAATAAAGTTTTTAAATCTGGAAATATCAATTTAAAAATATTTGAAAAATACAGGGTTGTTACACTCTCCCCCACTCAAAGCTTTTCGTCCTCGAAAAGGAATGAGGTACGGGATAGCATAGAAAAGATAGAGTGAAATAAGATTAAAATAAGATGATAAGAAGATTGAAATTACACCTGATAACTATTGTTAAATGTAAGTTTAACAAGATGGAGGTGATCAAATCAAGAATATAAGCACGAAAAAGATCCTCTAGAGTCTGAATCTCCCTTTTCACTTGACCGACGGTCTATGAATGGAAAAACAGTGTTCAGATCCAGATGAGTAACAAAGATTATCAAAGATTACATAAAGATTTCTAAATAGACTGGTATAAGCAATAGCCTTCCCATTCTGTAACAAGATAAGGGAAATAAGGACAACCAAAAGATAGTTTGGAAAAAAAATAAGATAATAAACTTGAAACCATAATGCTTTGAAATCATAACAATTTTAGGGATGTTTATCATTTGGAAATCATACTACTAAAATCATAACACATTGGAAATGTTATAAAAAAAACATAATACTTAGAAAATCATAACACCTTTTAAAATAATCTTCATTTAAAATATTTTAATTCAAGGTCAAATAATATTCATTTTAAAGTTGTAACGTTTCTAAGTTCATTCAATTATAAAAATTCCCAAAATATTGTCTTTTCAAAATAGCAGCACTTATAAAATGCTACAGTAGATATATTAGTATTTCAAATCAGTTCAATATTAGAAATATTCATTTGGATATCATTTAACTTATGACTTATTTAAAACAAACTTTTATGAATGGAATATCCAAATTAAACTATACTTCGTTTATTAAGTCAAAAGCTCACTATTTTACTTAGCTCTTCATTTAACAAATAACCTAACACTTTATTTAAAATGCCCATTTCATAAATAGATATTCCTTCAATAAGTTACACTTAAAATTTCCATTTGAAAACCAAATTCTCAATTATCAAATTTAGTGATGTTAAAATACATTTTAACTATCATAATTATTCATTTTTCAAGACATATCAATTTCATAAATAAAATATTTATCATAGAAAATATAACAATCAAATTTCTTTACACATTTATTCATTTAGACATCAATTAAACTATGAATTCAAGTTAAATAAACTTTATTACAAAATGTCCAATTCCAATGTATTTTATTTTATCTATTCAAAGATACATTATTTATTATACAACATATTCATTTCAGGAAATAACCATTATTAAAATTCCTAGGTTAGACTTAAGGTTCCATATTAAATCAAATTTGATTATTAAGTTATTTAAATAAAATCTCTTTAAATTCCTTTTTCACTATTTGCCTCTGTTAATCTTTTATAACTAAAATTTAAGTGTATAACTCAAATTTTATTTATAAAAATCCCTTTTATATTGTATATTATCCAATTCCATATTCAACTTCTGTGTAATTTAGGTAGGTTATATTGGAATTCAATTGTGTGTTATACAAATAAAACTTTCCGATTCAATTATCTCAAGTTTGAATCATTT
Organism: Allium fistulosum; assembly: GCA_030737815.1. Taxonomy (NCBI): domain Eukaryota; kingdom Viridiplantae; phylum Streptophyta; class Magnoliopsida; order Asparagales; family Amaryllidaceae; genus Allium; species Allium fistulosum. The sequence continues at coordinate 336,942,240 of CM060904.1, read as the reverse complement.
ATCCAAATTTTTTGATTTTTTTTTCTTTTTATAATTGAAATTATTCTTCAAGATAAAATTTAAGAATTTGAATCTTCGAACATCTTCAAACCATTTGGAGATAAGTAATTATATATACATAATATGTCAAATCAAATTTAAATCATATATCTCTATATATTATAAATCAAGTCATATTTTAGAAATTCAAATCAATTAGATTTTCCAAAACAAAGCTGTAGTAAGACTACAGAACGGTCTCTTCACTTCGAAACTCGAAAATGAACGTCGATGATGCTGCAGTCATCACCGAAATTATTTTCCAGCAACAAAGAGAAGAGCACTAAATTTTTAAACTTAAAAATCCTTTAGAAACAAATTTCTACTTGGAAATACTTTAAATAATATATCCTTTTAAAACTTTAAACACAAGGTTTGAAATCCATCAGAAATTAAATTCTTAAATTTCTTGTTTTAAATTCATTTCAGTTCCCAAATAAATTATAAACAACTATTTATAAATTCATTTGTAGAACAATAAATGATAAATCAAGTATCATCACTTCAAATTATCAATTTAAATCAATTTATTAAGTTCCATAAAATTTACTTATATATCAGTATTTATTTCATTAACAGTTTTAAAATAATATTGTGTCAGTTTGTTCTACCAAAGTGTTTTAGAAATCCTATCGATAGTGTTGATCAGACGAATCGATCGGAAACCCAAATCAACATCAACAACCCAAACAACACAATATATAAAACAAAATTTTAATTACAAATTTACAAATACAATTCAAAATGTTTTGAAGATAGGTTGGAAACAAAAGACAAGATGATTAAATAACAAAATAGGGAGATGGGTAAGCTTAGATAACCGCTGACAACCTTAACCGGGTTAACCGTGAGTTAAAGAATAAGATCAAATATGTATTTTTTTTCTGGGGTAAATCTACATCTGATCTCAAAAGATAGAGTTTGGAGTAATAAAAGATATTAGCATCTAAACCAAGGATAGATATAAATCTCTAGTGAATCGATGCTAATTTGTAAAGGAGTTTCACCCTTTTACAAGGATATTAGAATATTGGCGAGACCGCCAATTCACTATAAAGATCATTCAAAGTGGAGTTATGTGATACTCCAAAATCAAAAGAAGATGAATAGTGAGGGACAAGAATGAATTTTGGAACCGCAGGGAACGTTCCAAAAATTCAAAGGAAATTCGAATCAAGAGGAAAAGATTCAAAATCGAACGAAAGTGATTCTGTAAATAAATCTACTCCATATGCTGAGTTTTGCCCAATAGCCAAGGCTCTGATACCAACTGTAACAGACCGCGTCAGTGGGGTAACGCCCACCGTAGCATACAGCAGTACCTGTGTTCTGCCTTTACAGCCAGCCTCTCGACTGCACCAACCCCGCAGGGACATGTAGGAGTAAGAGTCATCCGCTCGCTACCAAACCAAATGCGAGAACCCCCTATCATGCTGCACCCTCTAAGTGCATAGGCAGACACACATGCCGGAGTTGAATTGCTCAAAATACCGCGTTGTAAATAAAATTTGGCAAATCTCAGAGTATACAGTAAATAAATATAATCACAGATCACAGACACAGAGTAAAATAATGCAGCGGAAGTAAAAGAAATAGTAGTTCATGAAGCTACTATGAAAATATATCAGAGTTACATAAGATACAACATAAGAAATAAAGTACAGCAGAAGTCTCAATACAATAACCAAGTACAGGCTGAATAGAACAACGGAACCGAAGTTGATAGAACAAGACTAGCAAATAATCTCCAGCGATTCAAATCTCCCGAAGGTGGAAATCCAAATCTAAGAATACTCAGGCTGACCCGAGCGTAAAGCAAAACACAAAACACTCGAGTCAGGACAATATATACTTATATAATGTAAACCAACTCAAGTGAACTGTAATAAAGGTACAAGTAACTTAGAAGATGCTTGGGACCGCCCATCCTCTAAGGATCCGTTAAAATATCTACTATGTAGTAATATTCGCTATTATAATAATGTCTAATAAGTAAAGTATAATCATATAGAAAATAGCGTTAAGGGGATGGAGAACCTTAACGCGGTCGGATCTTAAAATCATAATCGTAGTAAAGCTCGATATGGTAGGTGACACAGCACAACTAGGCAATGCCAGGGTAGATATACCAATTACGCACACGGACTGATGGATACGCATAGCAGCCACTACCGTTCCACCTCGAACAACACTCCAAATCGGAGGATGGCCATCTAATCAATCACAAGTAAGAGTATAATATCGAAGAAATGTGTCCGAGAAGAGGTGCTACCTCACTGGTCCGAGATCGCTCCTGTTTTAGCCACCTTATGCCAACTCACGGGAGTTGGGTCCACGTAACATACCTTAAGAACGTCGCCACCATCCTACTTCATTCTGGAATCTCCACCGCGTACATGGTTGCCAAAGTGGTTTTCGGTAAGACAGAGAGTATGTCCATATCTGATCCCGGTCTCTTTAACAACCCAACGTTATTATAACCCGTGGTTATAACTTTTAAAAACAATACTTTACTTCAAAATAAAATATCATTTCAAACCATATCTTTATCAAAATAAAGATTAAATCAATTCCAAACCATTTCCATATATTTAAATTTTCATATCATTTCAAAACTTCATTTCAAATCATTTTAATATAATAAAATATCATATTCTTACAAAACATCATTTCAAATCATTTTAATAAAATAAAATATCCTATCAGTTCAAATCCAAATATTCAACTTTAAATACCTTTTAAATTCAAAGATATCGTTCATTTACTATCATTTCAAATCACCTTTAAATAGTTTATATTCCAATCAAAATAATTCATTTAAACCTTTTAAAAGTGTAATTATTATATTTTCAAATCAAGTATTCAATTTCCAAAGTTTCAAACCATTCTGAGTTCGTTTACTAAGTCAAAAACCCTAATTATTAAAATTTCAGCATTTCACAGCATTTAAAAACAACTGCTATAAGTTATATTTGAAAACATTTTTAATTCAGCAAAGACAGCACTTAAAACTGCTGTTAAAACTCAGTTTTTGTTGAATTATAGTTAAAAACAGAAAAGACAGCATTTCAGAAGTGCTGCGGTAGTTCAGATTTCAAAACAATGGTTAAATTTGATTTTAGAAAAGACTGCAGACCATTATAGCATTTCCAGAGAATGCTATAATAGGCCTGAGTTCAATATTATCCTATAAGTTCAACTACAGCAACTACAGCATTCCAGAAATGCTGTAATAGCTCCTTTTTACACAATTTTAGTTCAAAACAGAATCTATAGCATTTCTGAATGCTATTAAAAGTTAATTTCAGATGTTAGTGTATTTCCAGAAATTAAATAACTTCAATTTAAAACACATAAACATTTTAAAAATCATATTTTAACGTTTAAAATGTTCATTTACATATCATTTAACATATATCTTTTTCACAATAAATTTCTTATAATTAAATCCAATTTTCAACAATTTACTTAATAAGTTTAAGTGTAAAAGTTCCAATTCTTCACATTTCAACAAATAGACTTAACACTTCAAATTTAAATTACCATTTCACAATTTAACAAAATTTCCAATTTTATTTAATTAACTTAAACCTTTAATTAAAACGAAATTTCACATTTCCTAGTCAAGTTATATTTTAAAAGATCACTTTTAAACATTCATTTATTTAACCACTTAAATTCATAGAAAATTCAATAATACTTTAATAAATCACTTAAATTCAAATTTAATCAAATTATCATATTTACCATTTCCAAATAAAATTTAATATCCATTTTATTTATATAACTTAAATATCATTTTTAACCAAAATTCCAAATTTCCAACTTAAGTTATATTTCAAAAATCCAGTTAAACCATTCATTAATTACATTTTTAACACATAGAAAAAAAAATCATAATTTCTTTATTTTAAAACATTTCAAAATCTATTTAAATCAACTTTCATAAATTTATAATTTTTAAAATACTTAAAAATATCCAAAACACTTTATAAAATAACCACGGGCCTGTATATAATTTTCTAACCTAGGTCAAGTGATACGGATATGTATCATTTCAATCCGCAGTTAAAAAAGAAAAATCCGGGTTCTATCATTTCAAACCCGCAATCCCAAGTTAAATGAATGAATTTGAAAACCGCTCAGGCCTATCATTTCAGCCCATAACGATATTCCCTTATTCTAAAGTCCGTTCGGGTATGTATCATTTCAACCCATAGTGATTCTAGTCTACAGGGAACTTGCAGTGTGATAAATAGATATAAATAAACAGAATAACATTAAATAACAGTAACATATGATATAACAGGTGTATAAACATCATATGATCATAACACAGTCAAGTATAACATGATAATATATTTCTACAGATTCACAGGGTGTCAATTTACTAGTTATATAGGTACATATTGTTTGGTGAGAATAACTGAAATGACCCTCCTATTTCTACTCTAATTCCATAAGGAATTTTTTTTTTGGTAAAGAGGATATATAAATATATAGATATAACATCCATTGCAATTATAATTCTCAGGGTCAATATCTTTCTCCAATAAACCAAAATATATCCAGGATCACAATAATCAACCAATATAAATATATCAGTACATTCACAAAGATAAGCACATACATGTGAGGATGTATATGCCTCTCTTGTTTGAATCAGAGTTCTGGAAAACAAGAGGATATTGGATTGCTGATTTTTTTTTTTGACCAAACAATCCACTGGAAACATATACATTAGTCTGTTTATCCTAACTAAGAAGTGATCAAGTAATAATCAGTAGAAAGCAAGCTTTTAATATAGATGTTTGTGTTAAGTTCTGAATAGTGACAAAATCAAGCTAAAAAGAAGTGGATCCCTAGTGAACACAAGCAACATCTAGGCGTAATGGAAACGCGCCTAACTTATACACGAGAGGTCACGAGTTCAAGTACTATGCTGGTTGGTTCAAACACAATTTTTGTTTTTTTTTCCTTTTACATTTTTCTCCTGTACAGTTTGGAACCTGTTATCTACCTATATCAGCACATATATACTTTATTTTTGCCTATATTCTATCATACAAAACAATAATTCTTGCTTAATTATTTTTGAAACCCATTTCTACAACTTGGAAGGCTTCATGATTGTTGTAAATTAAGGGTCTGTTGCTTGGGTTTTGTAAATGATAAGAGTGTTTATCATTATCCAGGTTTTGAATTTCTTCTCACAAAATCTGTCTGGAACTAAGAATGCATTTGGTTAGAATCTGAGTGAAATTCAGATTCTTATCACAAATACAAAGGAAAAGGTGTAGTAAAATTTGCACTTAAACATGTTTATGTGCATGTATATCTGCAACTATTTGGATCTGGCTTACAATTCCCTTATTACAAATCCTTTCTTTAAAAATATAGGACATGAGACATTTGTATGAAACAAGTTTAATTATGGGAACCTTGCAGCCATATAAAACATTCAACCTATGCCTATTTCTTTTGTATACATATGTCATAGTAGAAAATAAAACCATTTAATTTTCTGAGAATCAACTATCCAGATTTTTCCAAAACTTAAATCCTTTCCAAAGACTCAAGATTGACTAATACATTTATAAAATGTAATCATTCAATTTTAACATGGTGTTCTTGCTAAATCCACTTACAATATTTAATTGAAATTCTTTTTAAACATAACAGATATTTAACTTGGTTCATAGATTCCAGATACAAGTCAGTCTCTTAACAAAATACCTAACAAAATATCCATCCAATATTCAACACTTAATACAAGTAGCAATTTAAATTGTCAATACATGCAGATTTCAACATTTAGGCTCTTATCTAACTAAGTTTAGCATGCTATATCTTCTTCTCAAAGCTTTGCTCCTACCCTTACTTAGTTGCTGCAATCCCTGAAAAAGCATTTGAAACTGCCTCATTTTAAATGAGACACCCCAGATGCCATTAGCACACTAGGGTCAGACACATGTCTGGTATGAGAAAGCTCACAAAAATAATTAGTTAATCAGGTTAAAGTTAAGTTAAGTACATATACAGAAAGTTCAGCCCTTTGGAATCAGGCAAATACTTGTGTGCATGCTCTGTGTCATTGTGCATGTGCACACTTTAATTTTCTTTCCAGAGACTACACATATGAATATGGCACATACATTCAAGCATACAATTCAATCATAGTCAAACAATCATTCATACCAAACAGGAAAATAACCAATATGAGTTAAATCATTTATTCAATTCTCATATTTCAAATCTGGGAAAAACTCTAGTTTTCTCATCTTCTCAAGTATTATTCCCTTGGTAAATTTATCTATCCTTGGTCTCATCTGCAATATTTATGAATCAATGGACACACTGTAATGAATTAATTCACTCCATTACACAAAGATCTCAGGACTTAAACAAGCCATGTGTCAACCTGTGTTTCTCAAGCACACAAGTCATTCCTGCAGTGTTCTTGACCCCAATTTCCTAATCAGGTTTAAGTCAATAATAACTCTTTTGATTTTTCATGACAAAACCATTCAGTGATTTATTTCATTAGCTAAAAACATCCATAACATGGCATCTCATATTATTCATGGCCATACAGAGGCAAACAAGCAAACAACCATTGGTGATTATGAATAAGATTCTGTATATATATATATATATTCATCCTGGTATTTAAAAGGAGTTTAGGCAACTAACATTGGCTTATGGTTTCTGGGAGAGTTTTTCTTTTGCAAACATTTGTGCTTGAGTTAAACTCAGGATGACCTGGTTTCACTGAATCACAAAATTTTGTTTGCTATGCATTTTATTGAATCAGGAGCATCAGCACATAGGTAACCCTATTGCACCCCTAATTCCTTTCTATTTCAAGCCTCAGCACTTATACATGAGTATATTACAGCTCAACATTATTTGCATTTTTCTGGGTTGAGCCAAAACCAATACTACTTGCCTATTCTCAACATTTATTTTCTGGGTATTTGTTTATATCCCTAAATATTAACATATCAGAGATCTGAGTGTATAAAACAGATATGTATACTAACAACACATAAAACTTTGTTATAGTAAAACAAGTGATCAACCAAAGAGAGTCAAAACATTTTCAGATTTTAAATTCACAGATAAGCATTCATATATGAAAATACTCTTTTAAGAAAAATACTTTTATCTGGCTGCCTACATTAGGACTTATTGCCTTAGATTTTTGAGTGAGTTTTCTCACCTAGCTCTCTCTCTGTTTCCTTAATTAATTGATGAGCTTCTGCCCTTAGCCTCAATCTCTCTTCCTTCCCTTGTCTTATGATTTCTATGGTGTTGTTTTTCTTTTTTTTTTTCAATTCTTTTCTGAGAAGAAGAGGAGGCTGCTGCATATACATGTATATATACAGGGTCTTTCTTAGGGTTTTGGGTATTGGCTAAAGCCATTTTTGCCCACCAGAAAAATCATGTTATCTGCATTTTAAACCCAAAGTTTTACCCCTTCCCGGCTTAATTTGGGTGAAGAGAAAAGTGGTTACATTTTTCTTTCAGAAATTTTGCTTTTCAGAAAAATACTTTTTCCTTTGTCTACAATCATGCTAAAAATGTGACTTGATTTTGTTATTTATTAAATACTCTTTTCTAATTCTGCCTATACCAAGCACTTCCCTGTTTTATCTTATTTTTTTTTCTATTTTTAGCTTTCATGCAAATGGTATGTACTTCCTTCATTTATTTATAAGAGGATTATTCCTTTTTATATCTTCCTTCTTTTTATTTCTGCTTATAATAAAATATGTCTGTATATTTTTATTTCACTAGTTTAAACTTTAGTATTTTATTAACACATATATATTTATATAAGTCTTACTGAAATAATTAGTACACCCTCCTATATATTCATACATCATTCTATACTGACACACACACATATGCACATGTACACTCAAAAATATTCAGTAGCATTCATATATACATTTACTCATGCATACTACTTTTAAGAATTTAATCTACATATATATATATATATATATATATTTCCATACACATCAATATGTATGTATTCTTGGAGTTCAGGGTTTTAGCTTATATTCATGTGCATTTCCTGTGCACACATGTACACACACTGATACACTATCAAGCTATATCAATTCCTCCTCCAAAATTAATTTAAAAATTATTTTAAATTCATTTATATTTTCCAGAATAAGTTCCTAAAATCTTGGGTCATTACATACACCCCTCCTTTTAGAAATTGTGTCCCACAATTTTCCTAAGCTTAAAATAAATTTTAAACTTAATTCAGAGAACAAGTATATTCTTTACCAAATAGATTCTTAGTTCTATACTAACTAAAAATATATTCATCCAAAATAGAGAAAACAATCAAAAATCAGAATTACCTTAATCTGAAAATAGCTTAGGATAATTCATCCTATCTTTGTCTTCTAATTCCCATGTGCAATCACTAGGATCAAGACTCCACTGTACCTTCACAAGTTTCAGAGATTTATTCCTCAACTTCTTCACATCTTTTGCCAAAATTCCCACTGGATCCTTTTCATAAATCAAATTAGGATTTATCTGCACTTGGGTTGGGGTTTCAAGAATTTCTGCCTTGTCATGGACCCATCTTCTCAATTGTGATACATGAAAAACATCATGTATACCTTGCATGTTTTCTGGTAATTCCAACTTATATGCCAAGGGACCAATTCTCTCCAGAATTTTGTATGGTCCAATATATCTTGGGGTTAATTTGCCTTGTTTTCCAAACCTCAGCACATTTTTCATGGGTGAGATTTTGATGAAAACAAAATTTCCCACCTCATATTCCACCTGCCTCCTTCTCATGTCTGCAAATTTCTTTTGCCTATCTTGAGCTGCTGTCATTCTTCTTCTTACCAACTCAATTTTCTCCTTGGTTTCTTGTATGTACTCAGGTCCTAAAATAGACCTTTCTCCTGCTTCTACCCAGCAAACAGGTGACAAACAGGGTTTACCATATAAGGCTTCAAATGGAGCCATTCCTATGGTGCTTTGGTAGCTGTTGTTGTATGTAAATTCAACTAGATGAAGATAATCTTCCCAGTTGCCCCCAAAATCCAGTATACATGCCCTTAACATGTCCTCCAAAACTTTGTTTACCACCTCAGTCTGCCCATCTGATTGAGGATGGTAGGCAGTACTTAAACATAGTTCACTTCCCATTGCTTCTTGAAAGCTTCTCCAGAATTTTGAAGTGAAGATGGTATCCCTATCACTCACAATGGTTTTGGGAATGCCATGTAACCTTACCACTTCTTTTATAAAAATTTGAGCTAGTTTTGGTGCTGTTCTTTCTGACTTGACTGGGATGAAGTGTGCTACCTTGGTTAGCCTGTCAACTATCACCCATATGCTTGTATTACCTCTCTTAGATCTAGGCAGTCCATCTATGAAGTCCATAGATATGTCTTCCCACTTCCACTGTGGTACACTAAGAGGTTGCATCAACCCTGATGGTCTTTGAGTTTCAGCCTTGACTTGTTTGCAAGTCATACATTTGGCAATGTACTTAGCTATATCAGATTTCATCCCCTTCCACCAGAAGTCTCTTTTCAAATTTTGATACATTTTTGTGTTACCTGGGTGTATGGAGTATTTACTTCTGTGATATTCATTCAATATCTCCTTCTTCAATTCTATGTCCTTTGGTACACACATCCTATTCTGGTATCTTACATAACCATCTTTATCAATGTGGTGATTCATTACTTCCTCCCCTCTTGAGAGGAGCATTCTCTTCTCTAATAAGTGAGCATCTTGTTCTTGCATTTTTCCTACCTTCAGAATTAAATCTGGTTGAAGTGTCATTAAGCTTAACTTCCCTTTATCTTCTTGTGCACCATGCATCTGCTCATTAATGTGCACACAACCATTCTCCCCAATCTCTAACTCAGTTAGCAAAAATAAGTTTTTAAATTCTTCTATCATCATCATAGCCAATTTAGCATGCTGTCTACTTAGAGCATCTGCAACTTTGTTTGCTTTTCCTGGTGTATAAAGTATGTCAAAGTCATAGGCAGCTAAGAACTCCACCCATCTATGTTGCCTCATGTTCAAATCTTTTTGTGAAAACAAATATTTTAGAGACTTGTGGTCAGTATAAAGTTCAAACTTAGTGCCCAACAGATAATGTCTCCAAAGTTTTAAAGCATATATCACAGCTGCTAATTCGAGATCATATGTGGCATACCTTACTTCATGGGGTTTAAGTAGTCTGGATGCATATGCAATGACTTGGCCTTGTTGCATCAACACTGCACCCAAGCCAAATCCACTAGCATCAGTGTATACCACTAATTCTTCATTTCCATGTGGTACCTTTAGAATTGGAGCATTCACCAATGCCTCCTTCAACTGTTCAAAAGACTTTTCACATTTTTCTGACCAAACAAAAGCTTGGTTCTTCCTGGTTAGGTTAGTGAGTGGTGTAGAAATTTTTGAGAAATCTTTTATAAACCTTCTATAATACCCTGCCATCCCCATAAATGACCTCACTTCACTCACAGTGCTTGGCCTCTTCCATGCTTGAATAGCCACTACTTTGTTGGGGTTCACAGAAATTCCCTTGGCAGATATAACATGGCCAAGAAAATGTACTTCCTCTTTCCAAAACACACATTTTGAAAATTTTGCCTTTAAATCTTTTTCCCTTAATCTAGACAAAACCAGGTGCAAATGATGCTTATGTTCTTCCACTGTCTTGGAATAAATCAAAATGTCATCTATAAAAATAAGCACAAACTTGTCTAAACAATCTCTAAAGGTTCTGTTCATTAAATCTACAAAGTAAGATGGTGCATTGGTCAAGCCAAATGGCATAACCAAAAATTCATACAACCCATACCTAGTGTTAAAGGCAGTGTACTTGATGCTTGATTCTTCCACCTTCATTTGATGAAAACCAGATGCTAAGTCTAGTCTAGAAAATACTTTTGCCCCTGCTAATTGATCAAAAAGATCATCTATTCTTGGCAATGGGTATTTATTTTTAATAGTTACTTTGTTTAATTCTCTATAATCTATGCAGAGTCTTAAGGAGCCATCTTGCTTCTTAACAAACACCACTGGTGCTCCCCAGCAAGAATTACTTGATCTTATAAAACCCTTTTCTTCCAATTCTTCTAACTGTTTCTTTAATTCTTTTAGTTCATTTGGCCCCATTCTAGTTGGCTTTTTAATCACTGGGCTTGCTCCTGGAACTAGATTGATCTGGAATTCTACTGGTCTATGGTGTGGAATACCCTTGACCTCACCAAACACATCCAAATATTCATTGACTATGGGAATTTCTTCAATGGTTAGTTCACTGAAATCTTTTTCTGAGTCAACTAATTGATATAGTTTTCCTTCCTTAGCTACCTCACATAAAACTGTGATTCTCTGGCCTCTAGAATTTTGCAATGATATGGTAGATGAGTCTAAATTAATTATGGCTTTAAATTGCCTTAACCAGTCTACCCCCAATATAACACCAATATTTGGGTAATTCAAAACATATAAATTGGAAATAAAAATATTTCCTCCTATGTTTAATTCCACATCCACACAAATCATATTTAAAACACTAGAACTCCCCAATGGACTTTGTATATGCAATGGGGTTTCAACCAATATGCAATTCAGTTTTAGCATTTTAACCAATTCATAAGAAATTAAAGAGTGAGTTGCCCCAGTATCATATACTACTGCTATGGGTATGGTACAAATAAGTAATGTACCTTCCACTTGGCTATGGTTTTCAGTGTTACTCTCCACTGTGGCTTTGCCTTTTCCTTCCAAATTTGCCAATTTGCCTTGCTGTTTGTACTCAGGACAATTCCTCTTCATATGCCCCTCTTTCCCACATAGATAGCATTTGAAAGCTCCTCCTTTCAATTCTAGACATCTTGGTTTGATGTGTCCTTCTTTTCCACACTGATGGCACACAATTTTCTTCTTGTTTTCCTTAGCTTTGTCATCTCCAGTGCTTTTGTTACTAGCCTCTTTCTTTGATCATCAAGTTGCATGTCATTGAAAATTCTTTCCAATGTTCTCAACCATGTTTGAATTTCAATGACACTCTCTGTCCCTTCAAAGCTTTTGCCTCCTAAATGAGTATATGTCTTAAGTAATTTTGAGAGTTCTTCATAGGGATTTTCTTGCCTTTGTCCTGCCCCATCCCTAAATGCTCTCACCAAGTCTTGCAGATTGACCACTGGTGGTACATGGGAAGATCCTGCTCCCTGATTGGGTGGTCTCCCTACCATAGTTTGCTAATAATAATTTACATAGCTGGTTAGTTTGATTGGTAATTTGGTTGTTTCAGTGGGTTTTTTTTTTCACACTGAGCACATTGATATATATATATTTAGTTCCTTTTAATTTTATTTCTATCTAAGAACTTGATCCTTACTTCTACTATGTTAAATAACATAGCTCTGATACCAACTGAAATGACCCTCCTATTTCTACTCTAATTCCATAAGGAATTTTTTTTTTTGGTAAAGAGGATATATAAATATATAGATATAACATCCATTGCAATTATAATTCTCAGGGTCAATATCTTTCTCCAATAAACCAAAATATATCCAGGATCACAATAATCAACCAATATAAATATATCAGTACATTCACAAAGATAAGCACATACATGTGAGGATGTATATGCCTCTCTTGTTTGAATCAGAGTTCTGGAAAACAAGAGGATATTGGATTGCTGATTTTTTTTTTTGACCAAACAATCCACTGGAAACATATACATTAGTCTGTTTATCCTAACTAAGAAGTGATCAAGTAATAATCAGTAGAAAGCAAGCTTTTAATATAGATGTTTGTGTTAAGTTCTGAATAGTGACAAAATCAAGCTAAAAAGAAGTGGATCCCTAGTGAACACAAGCAACATCTAGGCGTAATGGAAACGCGCCTAACTTATACACGAGAGATCACGAGTTCAAGTACTATGCTGGTTGGTTCAAACACAATTTTTGTTTTTTTTTTCCTTTTACATTTTTCTCCTGTACAGTTTGGAACCTGTTATCTACCTATATCAGCACATATATACTTTATTTTTGCCTATATTCTATCATACAAAACAATAATTCTTGCTTAATTATTTTTGAAACCCATTTCTACAACCTGGAAGGCTTCATGATTGTTGTAAATTAAGGGTCTGTTGCTTGGGTTTTGTAAATGATAAGAGTGTTTATCATTATCCAGGTTTTGAATTTCTTCTCACAAAATCTGTCTGGAACTAAGAATGCATTTGGTTAGAATCTGAGTGAAATTCAGATTCTTATCACAAATACAAGGGAAAAGGTGTATTAAAATTTGCACTTAAACATGTTTATGTGCATGTATATCTGCAACTATTTGGATCTGGCTTACAATTCCCTTATTACAAATCCTTTCTTTAAAAATATAGGACATGAGACATTTGTATGAAACAAGTTTAATTATGGGAACCTTGCAGCCATATAAAACATTCAACCTATGCCTATTTCTTTTGTATACATATGTCATGGTAGAAAATAAAACCATTTAATTTTCTGAGAATCAACTATCCAGATTTTTCCAAAACTTAAATCCTTTCCAAAGACTCAAGATTGACTAATACATTTATAAAATGTAATCATTCAATTTTAACATGGTGTTCTTGCTAAATCCACTTACAAGATTTAATTGAAATTCTTTTTAAACATAACAGATATTTAACTTGGTTCATAGATTCCAGATACAAGTCAGTCTCTTAACAAAATACCTAACAAAATATCCATCCAATATTCAACACTTAATACAAGTAGCAATTTAAATTGTCAATACATGCAGATTTCAACATTTAGGCTCTTATCTAACTAAGTTTAGCATGCTATATCTTCTTCTCAAAGCTTTGCTCCTACCCTTACTTAGTTGCTGCAATCCCTGAAAAAGCATTTGAAACTGCCTCATTTTAAATGAGACACCCCAGATGCCATTAGCACACTAGGGTCAGACACATGTCTGGTATGAGAAAGCTCACAAAAATAATTAGTTAATCAGGTTAAAGTTAAGTTAAGTACATATACAGAAAGTTCAGCCCTTTGGAATCAGGCAAATACTTGTGTGCATGCTCTGTGTCATTGTGCATGTGCACACTTTAATTTTCTTTCCAGAGACTACACATATGAATATGGCACATACATTCAAGCATACAATTCAATCATAGTCAAACAATCATTCATACCAAACAGGAAAATAACCAATATGAGTTAAATCATTTATTCAATTCTCATATTTCAAATCTGGGAAAAACTCTAGTTTTCTCATCTTCTCAAGTATTATTCCCTTGGTAAATTTATCTATCCTTGGTCTCATCTGCAATATTTATGAATCAATGGACACACTGTAATGAATTAATTCACTCCATTACACAAAGATCTCAGGACTTAAACAAGCCATGTGTCAACCTGTGTTTCTCAAGCACACAAGTCATTCCTGCAGTGTTCTTGACCCCAATTTCCTAATCAGGTTTAAGTCAATAATAACTCTTTTGATTTTTCATGACAAAACCATTCAGTGATTTATTTCATTAGCTAAAAACATCCATAACATGGCATCTCATATTATTCATGGCCATACAGAGGCAAACAAGCAAACAACCATTGGTGATTATAAATAAGATTCTGTATATATATATATATATTCATCCTGGTATTTAAAAGGAGTTTAGGCAACTAACATTGGCTTATGGTTTCTGGGAGAGTTTTTCTTTTGCAAACATTTGTGCTTGAGTTAAACTCAGGATGACCTGGTTTCACTGAATCACAAAATTTTGTTTGCTATGCATTTTATTGAATCAGGAGCATCAGCACATAGGTAACCCTATTGCACCCCTAATTCCTTTCTATTTCAAGCCTCAGCACTTATACATGAGTATATTGCAGCTCAACATTATTTGCATTTTTCTGGGTTGAGCCAAAACCAATACTACTTGCCTATTCTCAACATTTATTTTCTGGGTATTTGTTTATATCCCTAAATATTAACATATCAGAGATCTGAGTGTATAAAACAGATATGTATACTAACAACACATAAAACTTTGTTATAGTAAAACAAGTGATCAACCAAAGAGAGTCAAAACATTTTCAGATTTTAAATTCACAGATAAGCATTCATATATGAAAATACTCTTTTAAGAAAAATACTTTTATCTGGCTGCCTACATTAGGACTTATTGCCTTAGATTTTTGAGTGAGTTTTCTCACCTAGCTCTCTCTCTGTTTCCTTAATTAATTGATGAGCTTCTGCCCTTAGCCTCAAGCTCTCTTCCTTCCCTTGTCTTATGATTTCTATGGTGTTGTTTTTCTTTTTTTTTTTCAATTCTTTTCTGAGAAGAAGAGGAGGCTGCTGCATATACATGTATATATACAGGGTCTTTCTTAGGGTTTTGGGTATTGGCTAAAGCCATTTTTGCCCACCAGAAAAATCATGTTATCTGCATTTTAAACCCAAAGTTTTACCCCTTCCCGGCTTAATTTGGGTGAAGAGAAAAGTGGTTACATTTTTCTTTCAGAAATTTTGCTTTTCAGAAAAATACTTTTTCCTTTGTCTACAATCATGCTAAAAATGTGACTTGATTTTGTTATTTATTAAATACTCTTTTCTAATTCTGCCTATACCAAGCACTTCCCTGTTTTATCTTATTTTTTTTTTTTCTATTTTTAGCTTTCATGCAAATGGTATGTACTTCCTTCATTTATTTATAAGAGGATTATTCCTTTTTATATCTTCCTTCTTTTTATTTCTGGTTATAATAAAATATGTCTGTATATTTTTATTTCACTAGTTTAAACTTTATCATTTTATTAACACATATATATTTATATAAGTCTTACTGAAATAATTAGTACACCCTCCTATATATTCATACATCATTCTATACTGACACACACACATATGCACATGTACACTCAAAAATATTCAGTAGCATTCATATATACATTTACCCATGCATACTACTTTTAAGAATTTAATCTACATATATATATATATATATATATATTTCCATACACATCAATATGTATGTATTCTTGGAGTTCAGGGTTTTAGCTTATATTCATGTGCATTTCCTGTGCACACATGTACACACACTGATACACTATCAAGCTATATCAATTCCTACTCCAAAATTAATTTAAAAATTATTTTAAATTCATTTATATTTTCCAGAATAAGTTCCTAAAATCTTGGGTCATTACAATAACTCACTTGTTTAAGCTGGAGATGACAACCAAACACACAACACGGAATCTTTGAAGGCATGACAACATGAATATGATTTGAGAGTGGAGAGCCAAATATAATTGCCTTGTATACATATAAACAAAACAAGACAATGTATACATAAATATGTAACACAAAACAATATCGAAATGACTTGAAATAAAAAGCAACAAAGGGCAAAGTGATTCGACCTTTCTTTAACCATTCAAGAGCTTGACCAAGGGGATCTTTTGCTCAGCCATAGCTGGACATAATCTCAGTTATGGCATCAAAATAGCATGGCAACAAGGAGATGATGATGGTAGGAGTTACAATGAATAAGACAAAGGGTCAAGGCAAAATAAGTGGAGTTTTGGTGCATTTTTGGCTCATCCAAAGGCAAGTGGGGCTCGGCCCTTGCATGGTACAGGTCTGGACAGTGGAGGGTGATGGTGCAGCAGCAGCCAAAGGTCATGTAGCAAGTGGTGGTGGTGGCTAAGGGGGTGGCCAAAGCAAGATATGGAGGGTAGGTGATGATATGTGTGGTCTAGGCAATGTTTTGTGGAGTTTTGACATTGTTTTGTGGTGCTAGCTTCAAGGGGAGGTCATGGCCATGGATGGATCTGAAATGATGGCTGGAGATGATGCCAAGGAAGAGTGGTAGGGGATGGTGGTCGAGGCTATGGTGAGAAGGCCGTGCAAATAGAAGAGGAAACAAGGCAAAAAAAGTATGAAAAATTGAAGAAAAGTGAAAAGAGAGGAGGCCATTACCGAGGAACTTTGTAAGGCCGTGAAAAATGAATTGAGAAACAAAAAAATTCGTGAAAAGTGAGTGATAACTCATGGCCAAAACTGAAGGAGTGGGCAGCAAAAATTAATTAAAGTGAAGGTTATGGAAATGAAGAGTTTCGGAGATGAAAAGGCTTCGGTTTCAAAAGCAGTTTCAAACTCTTCATATATTCACTATTTCTTTTTAAATTTTATATAACTCAAAAACATATATAAATTCAGTTAAAATACGAAAATATAACAAATAAAAAAAAATATTAATTATAAATAATTAAATCAAGAAAATAGCAAAAATGGTCAACTAAGCTAGAAAATTTGAAAATAAATGGTATAAACTTTAGAAAATTCATATGAGCTTGTAATATATTTTTAAACATAAATAATAACATAAAATAAAAATACATTCACAAAATAAATATATAAAATTTAATTTAAATTTAATTTTAATGAAGAAAATAGCAGAAAATAAGAAAAACAGCCTTTAAAAATGAAAAATAAATACAGTAAATTTTGGAAAAATTCTATTATCATTTTAAAATATAAAAAGACAAAAATATACATAAAAAACATATTGACACATAATAAAATAAAATATAAGAAAGAAAATATGATTTATAAAATTTAAACTAGGCAAAATTGCACAATAAAACAAATTATACTAAAATTTGAAATGTACATAACTTTTACATTTTAACTCTGTTTTCAACGAAACGAAAAGTAGTGTTCAAGTTATTACATCTATTTTTATAATAAAAGATAAAATTTATAATTTCAAACTTTTAAATTTTTAAGTTTAAAAGTCAAAGTTTGACTATTTTAACCAAAATTCACATTTTCTGGAAATATTAAATTTAGTCATATTTGGAATTCTAATCCACATCAAAATCAAAGTTTATACTTAAAATAACAAAATTTATTCTTTTTTCATTAATAAAGCTTTTAAATTTGGAAATATCAATTTAAAAATATTTGAAAAATACAGGGTTGTTACAATATGGTATTTACGTAGCCCCGACTCCCATGAGTCAGCTCGATTCGGCTAAAACAGGAGCTATACCAGGCTAAGTAAGGTCATTCCTCTGATCGGGCACATTTCTTCGATACCATTCTATTGCTTTTGTGATTTGATTGGGTGCACCCTTTGATTTGGGAGTGTGTCACGAGGTGGGTGGTAGTAGTTGCTATGCGTTACCACCAGCCCAGGAGTGCAAATGGTATATCTACCCATGCATTGCCTCGAGTGCCGTGTCGCATGCCCGATCGCGCCTTCTACGAGTTTGGTTTGTACCATACCTATGGAGTGCCCTTTGATAGCCCTCCAGTTTACGGAGGAATTACGGTACTGTATAGACTATGGGAATATATAAAAATGTGTTAAGGGGGATATGGGTAACGCCTTAACGCTATTTTAATACTTCTACTTTACTGATAGACATAATAAAATAGCATATATTACTACATAGTAGATAGTTCCACGGATCCTTAGAGGATGGAAATCCCAACTATCCTTTAAGTTACTTGTATTTCAGTTGGCATTTCACTTGAGTTAAATTTATTAATATATATAAGAATGTTAATCCTGACTCGAGTGTTTCGTGTTTTGCTTTATGCTCGGGTCAGATTGAGTGTCACAGCATTTGAGACTCACCTTTGGAGTTGGAGCTTCACTTGGAGATCCATCTGTATCTATTCAGCTTTCATCTATCCAGTTTTTTTGTTCAGACTTGTCATCTGTTTGTATTCGAGACTACATTGTATTTGAGATATTTTGTTGTATTTTGTTTCAAACTCTGTTGTTTATATAGTAGCTTCATGAACTACTATTTATCTATTCCGCTGCTTAGTGTTATATTACTCTGTGTCTGTGATTCTGTGATTTATTTATTTACTATACATGCTGAGTTTTGTCAAATATATATTAACAATCTGATATTTTGAGCAATTCAAGTCCGACATGTGTGGATGCGAATGGCATGAAATACCGAGTCGTTACAGTTAATAATTGAATTTAAATAAGAATTTGTTTAAACTTATTGATTTTTGAGGTTTTGAAAGATATGATTTAAAACTTGATTTGATAAAAAGTGATTAAATGAATATTCTCGACTTTAATTAAAAATGGAGACTGAATATTTAATATTGATCTAAATTTATAAATTGAGATTTTATTTAATTGTTATTAAAATGATTAAGTGAATATTTTCCAGTTTGAAAAAAATTAAATTAAATGTTGAAATATAAATGAAATTTTTATTGTAAATGTTTGAATATTTAAACTTGAATCTTTGAACTTTAAATTGAAATGGTTAAACTGGAATTGATTTAAGTTGAATTTTGGAATTTAAGATGATTTGAATCGATTGCAAAATTGGAGGAAACTATTTTTCTTATATAAAGTATTTTTAATATATATAAATTATTTTAATATATATAAACTATTTTAATTTATAACTATTTAAATATATATACTATTTTCAATATCTAAACTGTTTAAGTTGGAACTGTTACAATTTCAAAAGTGTTATGATTTCAAAAGTGTTCTGATTTCAAAAGTGTTATGGTTTCGAAAGTGTTATAATTTTGAAAGTGTTACGATTTTGGAAATGAATATTTTTTAAAGTGAATAATAATATCTAATTGATATGGTTTTGAAATGAATATGATATTTTGATATGAAGTATGAACTATTTGAAATGAAATGACCACGGTGTGAAATAAGTGTTTGGTTGTTAAAGAGACCAGGATCAGGTATTGTCATACTCTCTGCCAACACCCAAAACCACTTTAACAACTGTGTACGTGGTGGAGATTCCAGAATGAAGTAGGATGGTTTGGTGACGATTCTGTATGAGGTATTAGCGTAGCCCTGACTCTCGTGAGTCAGCTTGATGTGGCTAAAACAGGAGCCATGCTGGGCCAAGTGAGGTTATTCCTCCTATTGGACACATTTCTTCGATACCATTCTATTACTTTGTGATTTTATTGGGTGCACCTTTGATTTGGGAGTGTGTCACGAGGTGGGTGGTACTAGCTGATATGCGTTACCACCAGTCCAGATCCGCAAATGGTATATCTACCCTGGCATTGCCTCGAGTGCCTTGTCGCATGCCCTATCATGCCTTTTACGAGTTTGTTTTGTACCGTACCTATGTGGTGTCCTCTGGGTAAACCGCCGGTTTGGTGGAGCGTACGACATTGTACAGACTACCGGAATACATAAAATGTGTTAAGGGGAATATGGGTAACGCCTTGACGCTATTTTAATAGTTTTACTTTACTATAGACATATTATAATAGCGTATATTACTACATAGTAGATAGTTCCACGGATCCTTAGAGGATGGAAATCCCAACTGTCCTTTAAGTTACTTGTATTTCAGTTGACATTTCAATTGAGTCGAATTTATTAATATAAGAATGTTAATCCTGACTCGAGCGTTTTGTGTTTTGCTTTATGCTTAGGTCAGACTGAGTGTCACAGCATTTGAGACTCACCTTTGGAGATTGGAGCTTTGTTTGGAGATATATCTATCCAGCTTTCAGTTATTTCAGTTTATTCCAGTCATTTATGCTCTGACTCGTCAGTTGCTTATGTATTAGAGATTCATTTGTATTTGAGATTCTATTGTATTTCGTTTCAGACTCTGATGTTTTAAAGTAGCTACATGAACTACTATTTATCTATTCTGCTGCTTATTGTTGTATTACTCTGTGTCTGTGATTCTGTGATTGATTTATTTACTTTATATGATAAGTTTTGCCAAATATAAATTTACAATCTGTTGTTTTGAGCAATTCAAGCCCAACATGTGCGGATGCAAATGGTTCAAAATACCGGGTCGTTACAGTTGGTATCAGAGCTCTGGTTTAGGCAAAACTTATCATATAGAGTAAATTTAATTGCAAAATCACCTTCGTTCGAGCTTGAATTTCTCCCTCTTTGTTTTGGATTTCCTTTGAATTTTGGAACTCTCCCCTTCGTTCTGAAAATCCATTCTTGTCTTTTCCTGTTCGTGGTTTTTTATACTGGAGCATCCCATAGCTCCAACCTCAACTGTCAACTTCATCCTTTGTGTAACAAATCCCATCGGCGGTCCCGCCAACCTTTGTATGATTTGAAAAGGGGTGAAACTCCTTTATAACAAGCGTCGATTCTTCGGAGATTTCTATGTCCTCGGTTTAGATGCTGTTATTCCTTGCAAAGCCCGAACCGTCTCTAGTAGACGATCAAGGTAATTCCCTAGTAATCTTGAATCCACTTCGATAATCAGAGATTATCCTGATTGGGTGAAGTCACTTCTCTTCCCTTCAAGAGGGAAATTGAATTTCCGCATCGATCTTACTCCTGGAATCTCGTCTTACCCGGTTAAGGTCGCCCGCGATTAATTAAGTCTATCCACCTTTCCACTTTCATAATTTAACTAAATTATCATCCTTTCGAGCCTATCTTTTTGGTTAGACACCTCTTTGATTAGGATTCCTCTAGATTTGAATCTCTATCCTTGTATTAGAGTACATTCTTGAATCATCGTGTGAGGGAGTGAAATTGTAATTAATATAAAAAGTTTTATGTTGTGTTGTTTGAGTTGTTAAGTTTGAATTTTGGATTTCGATCGATTCGTTTGGCTAACGCTATCGATAGGAATTCCAAAACACTTGAACAGAGAAAACTGACACCATATTGTTTTCAAAATTGGTAAATGAAATAATTTTATGTATGGTTATATTTTAGATATATAAAGGTATAATTTTCTGAATTTGGATAGTTAAATGTATTGGTTGTTAGAAATGATAATACTAGATTATCATTCATTGTTTTGTCAACATTCTTTAACCGTTAACTATTGTTGTATGCTATAAAGAGTTGAAAATTTTATAAGTATGATTTATAAATCTAATTTGAAAATGAAATAAATTTAAATTAAGGATTTAAGAATTTAATTTCCGGTGCTTAACAAATTTGGTTTTCATAGTTTGAAAGAGTATATTATTTGTAAGTATTTTCGAATGGAAATTGTTTTTCCAAAAATTTTGAATGAAGTAAATCAGTACTCTCCTCTTTTGTCGCTGGGAAATAATTTCGGTGATGACTGCATCATCATTGACATTCATTTTCGAGTCTCAAAGTAGAGAGACCTCGTAGCAGCTTTGCTACACCTTTGTTTTGGAAAATGGATTTGATTTGAATTTCTTGAGTATGATTTGATGTACAAAATATATTTGTATGTATATAATTATTTCAAAAATGATTCGAAGTGAAACCGGAAATTTAATTCTTAAATTCAGTGTTAAGTTAGGGTTTTCAATTATTTAAATAAATCAAAAATTGTGAAATATTTGAAGTGTTTAAAATTTACATTTAAATTTAAATAACTTGAAATAGTTGAACTAGGATAAAATTTATTTGAATAATATTCAGTTGCATTCTAATAAACATATATAACTTACCTGAATTATTTAAAAGGTTAAAATGTTAATGAACTTTGTAATTGAAGGTTATACAAGAGGAAATTTAAGTAGTAAAATGTCTAACTGAAATTTTCCTAAGAGAAATGTTGTAAATAAATGGGTAAATTTGTATAGTACTCAATTACATATGGAAATATCAATAAAATTTACCTGAAAAGGGTTTGAATGTAATTGAATAATATACAATATAAATGTAAGAAATTGGATGTCAAAAAATGAATTTTTATAATGGAATTTATAAATAAAAATAAAATGGTTATAATATATGTTAATACACTAAATTTATGTTATGGGAAATGTTAAGTGAAATAAATTTGAATAATAAAGGAGAAATGCTATTTAGGTAAATAAATATGAACTTAAGAATAGTAAGGTTGAAATTTTAAGTGGAGCCAACTTAAATGAAGATAAATGGATAGGATAAATAAGTGAAATAAAAAAATAAATTGTTTTGAATTAAAATTTTGTAACAAAGGTTAATAGATTAAAAACAAATCAATTGAATGAAAATATACATTGAACTGGAATCAACCAAATGTGAATACAATGAATATTTATTGATTTAATAAAATGGATTGAAACCAATTAGTTGGATTTAAAACCAATTAGTTGGATTTAAATCAATTTAAAAGGTTTTAAATTAATTGTTGTATTTTTTATTTCAACCTATCTTTTCTTTCTGGTTGTTTCTATTCCCCTATCCCGTTCCTTTTCGGAGACGAAAAGTTTTGAGTGGGGGAGAGAGTAACAACCCGGAAATTTTAACGGTTTTTATTAATGTAATTAACTGAAATTTGGTGAAATTTTAAATAATTGAATTTGGAAATAAAAATTTAATATTTGATATGCATCTATTTAAACGTAGCAAATCAGATTTTCATCAGAAATTATGAAAGTTTATTTATTGTGTAATTTTATTAAAATTTTAATCAGTTAATAATTTGATGAAAATTAAATATTTTCCAAATCTAAATACTTTTATATAAGAAAATTGTTTAATATTTTCTAAGTGAGACGTCATCTTTCGTTTCATCAAATTTGGACTTCTCTAGCCTCCGTTTATCTTACTTTCGGCATTTTAGCAGCTTTTTCGGTACCGAATATCGACTGTTGATAGGATGGTCATATCATTGATATCTGTGTACCATTCTGTTCGTCTTATCGTGCTGATCTCTGCAATATATTCATTTGTGTATTTCGGAGTCCGGTACATGGTGGAATTCACGAAAACGGTAATCGTATCGGTACCCGTTTCGTGCCATTTGGGTTCTTGTGTCTATTCAAATTTCCACAGTATTAACCCTACAGTCTCTAGCTTTTATTTTTCCTAAAATTTTGGTCCGGTCGTTTGATTTTCCAATTTTACAATTATATTCCTATTTCATTCTTTTTTTTTCATTGATTTCGTTCATTTGTCTAACTTTTTTTTCTACACCTTTCATTTTGCTCTATTCGAAATTTTATAAATATTAAAGTCATTTGTCTACACGTCTTCTTGGACCGTTTGGGAGTTTTATATATTATAAAAGCATTTGCCTGTTCATTTCTAAAGAAAATATATTAAAAGTAATGTACATATGAAAGTTTTATATAGCCGAAAGCTGCTCGTCTTCTTCCTTTATCCCACCTTTTCATTTTGTTTTCCTTCCCACTCTCTCAGCCGAACGCATCTCACCATTCACCATCAAATGTTCCACCAACCAACCTCCGCCATCAATAACCAAGCATCAGCCCCACCCTTGCTGCGACAGCCTCCCTCTCTCCAACGCACGAAGCCCGACACCCACCACCGCCTGAACACCACCACCACATCTTTTCCCTTCCGCCTTGTCCCCTGACTGAACCGCACCGCCTGACTACCCGAGCCATACCCTCTGACCTTCTGTAACGACCCGTAAATTTTTGAAATTTTTGTTTTGTTTTATTTATATATTTAATTGAAATTTTAAATAATAAAATTTTGAAATAAAAATTCAATATTTAAAATGCGTCTAGTAAAACATAGAAACTAGTAAATTTTCATCAGATAATCTGGAAGTTTATTTTCTGGTGAAAATTTTATTTCAATTCAAATCAGATAAAAATTTATCCTAATATTTTCACTGTTTTTTTGTTCTGTTAAAATTTGATTTATACTTTTCAAAACTGTAACTTCTCAGCGTATCACACGCAGTTATTTTCGTATTTTATTTTCATATTTTATTTGGGTTTTAGGCTTAAATTTGATATGATTTTGCTTGTCATTTAAATGGGCTAGAATGGTAAGTGTCGCACGAAATTTATGTTAAGAGAAATGAGAAGCCACGTCTTCTATTAAAGCTATTCACGTTCACGTTCAAAACTGTTGGTCTACTCATCCACGTTTTTATACGTTAATTCTTTTATTTTGCCTGACACCTCTTTCCTCATTTCTCATTTCTTCTCTTCTCCTCTTCTCGTTCTCACTTCTCTCTTCTGTAAATAAGATTTTACATTAAGTTTTAAAAACCTTTTCTTCTCCCTTTTTCTTTTTTTTTCTTTTCTGCTTTCTTCCTTGAGTTCGGTTGCTCCTCCTCATAACCAGGCCGATCACAATCCCCTATCTTCCCTCTGGCCCACTTGCCCTCCGCCGAGCAACCCACATTCGGCATCCCAGATCCTCCACGGCCGAGGCCCCAGCAGCTCCTATACCCAATCACCATCTCCACCTATAACCGAGCATCCATCCTCCACAGTCCAGACCCGTGACGCGCGGCCAAGCCTCCAACATCCCTGTTTCCCCACGTTCCATGATCAGCCACAACATCTCGCTGTTCCACCTCACGCCAACCACGGCCTGACACACAACCCAAACTCCCCGCCCATGCCTCGCCACCTCTGCAAACCCGACCCTGCCTTGACATCACCTCCGCATCCACTACCGTCTTCGACAGCACCCCTCCTCCTTAGCCGAGACTCCAACCCATCCGAGCTTTTCTCAATCACTTTGGTAAGGTTATATAGGGTTTTGTGAACTTGTATATCTAGCTTTCCTATCTTCGTATTATATATACATAATAATATAATATTAATACATATATATGTGTTTCTAGTTATATATAATATTTGGTTATGCAGGTCTGTAAATCAGCCGTATTCAATATATATTTGTAAGTCCATAAATACTTAGAGAAGTTTATAACATATATTAGTAAAATGTATATATATATATATATCTTATGTTCTATAGCTTATATATCTGTTAAGAATTATATAGGTAATAGGATATGTTGTTGTATAACAAAAGTTTATATCTGTCTTGTTTATATATGATATTCGTAAAAGCTTTATATATGTAGGTAGCTTGCTATTATATATTGATATTTAAGGTTTGACTTTAAATAAAAGATATATTAAAATTATGATTTTTGTGTAATGTGTTTTAAAGCATCTATATCAACAGCCATACGAAGTGATATTTCAGATCTGCATATAAGTTATATGCATATGCTTCCATAGTATTTATATATATTTTAAATTTGCAATTACTGTTTTAAGCATTACATTATGAATTGAAAGGGTATATCTATATATAAAGATTTTTTATTTTACATGTGTTAATTTATTTATGTTAAATTTGTGTAAGTGATTTGGCTGTCGTCTTATAATTATATGTATATTTGATTCTTTTGGTTGTTGTACCAAGCTAGACATGTTTCGTATATATTATGTGAGTGTACTATATATATTTTTTTTTGTCTGCACGAGTTGTTTCCATACGAAAATTTTTAAGTTTATAAAGCCTATTAAGTTATGAAAGTTACTTAAGTTATATAAACTATGTTAGTAGTATACAGGTATACTTACTTGTTTGGATATTAAAGGATATACATATATAGTTTATATAGACTTGGATATGAAAAGTTATATAGTTTTAAAACAATTGTTGTGGTTGTATAGATGTTAGCTATATATATATGTTAGTCTATACTGATCCTAACATATTTTAGTAGAAGTTAAGCTATATTTTGAAACAGTTATAATATATAATATGATGTTGTATATATGTATATTTTAATCATAAGTATATATATAAGTAAAATTTGTCTCAAGATTTTTACAGTATATATATTTATATTTATAAAATAGAGCAGGCCTATTTTTGTACTATATATAGTTTGGTTATATAAGTTGTATAACTCTTGTGCGTGTGCAGTATATGTATTCACCATATATTAGTATTATATTTGGGTTTTATAAAGTGATAAATACAACTGTCTGTTTGCATGTCTGTTTATATAAGTATATTAGTCTTATTTGTATTATTTTATCAATATAAATTTGTAAACAGTAATATAGTTGTATGTGTTGTGTTTTATAAGAGTTTGGTAGATATGAGAATCTGACTATTTATAGTATATATATTTATATATATATCTAATTATCGGTTTTATAATAAACATGGATCTTAAAGTATAATGTGTTAGTTTATATAAGTTTAAAATGTTGATTACGGGAATGATAATAATAACAGCTTATATATATTTTCCACTTTATATTAAAACTGATTCTGATTAGTCTCCTCGTTTTCCAAATTGTCAGCTTTGTCCGTCGTGCCTGTTTGCTTCATTCAAATCGTATCCAACTAGCGTTGCTTTGGAATTCGTAGCTTATTTCCTTGTCAAATCTCTCAAGCCTCGAAAGGTGAGCAATCACTCACGATTAATGTTCTTATATTTATTAAATTTGATGTCAATTGAAATGTCAATTGAAATATGCTGGTGTTAGTTATTTACATTGTTATATATATATGCCATTATCTGTATCTGTTCACCTGTGACATCTGACACCATTATCTGTTATTTATATTGATGATATATGCCTGTTACTATTGTTATTTTATTGTCATATCTGTTATCACTCTGCAAGTTCCCTGTTAGTATAGAATCACTATGGGTTGAAATGATACATACCCGAACGATCTTGTAGAATAGGGAAAAATCGTTATGGGTTGAAATGATAAACCCAAGTGATTTTCAATTAATTGAATTTGGGATTGCGGGTTGAAAAGATATATACCCATATATAATTAAGATTGCGGATTGAAATGATAAATATCCGTACCACTTGACCATAGGATAGAAGATTATATACAGACACCGTTGGTCTATATATAAATATTTTGGAAATGATTTCTATAGTTTTGAAAAGAAATATATGGTTTCAATCAATACTAATTTTAAAGATTTATTAAAGTTGATTTAATAAAGTTGATAAATAATATGTTAAGTATTTATTTAATATCTATATAGAGTTTTTAACGATTTGAAATTGGTTTGAAATTATATTTATTTAACAATTTTTCTTAAATAAGTTTGATTGAAATTTATAAAATTTGAAATTTTGAAGCTATGATTTTATAACTTGTTTTTGATTGAAAGTGATTTAAATGAATATTTCAAGTTTAAATAAGTTGAAGGAAATATTTAGTTTATTGTAATTTGGGGTTTGTTTTAAATGATATTGGATTTATGGAGTAAAAATTTCAAAACTAAATAATAATAAAGTGAATTTGATATATATATATATATGAAATGATCGACTTTAGTTTGAATGTTGAATATTTGAAGCTTTGTAAAAAATATTGAAATTGAAATGGTTTATTTTGTGGTTCAAATCTGTATTTGAAATCTATATAATTTGAAATGATTTATTGAGAAATTGAATTGAGTTGAAATTTGCAAATTGAGATTGAATTAAATGTGAATTTTGGGATTTGAGTTGATTTGAATTGATTTATGAATTTGTGGAAACTATTTTAATTTATAAAGTAATTTTAAATTATATTTAGACTATTGATATTTTATTTTATAAATTATTTTAATATAAACTATTTTAATATAAATCATTGTTAATATAAATTATTTTATTATAAACTATTTTAACTTATAACTGTTTATATAAACTATTTTATCATATATACTAATTTTAATATCTAAACTGTTTAAGAGGAAAGTGTTATGATTTCCAAAATGCTATAATTTCAAAGGGTTATGATTTCCAAAATGCTATGATTTCAAAGCTGTGATTTCCAAAGTGTTTTGATTTTTAAAGGACTATGATTTCGAAAGCATTATAACTATGGAAAAGTACTATGATTTTGGAGGTGAATATTTTTGAAATAAAAATGATATCGTATTGATTTGGTTTTGAAATGATAATGATAGTTTGGTTTTGAAGTATAAACTATTTTGAAATGACCACGGTGTTATAATAACGATTGGTTGTTAAAGAGACCGGGATCGGATATGGACATACTCTCTATCGATACCGAAAACCACTTTGACAACTGTGTACGCGGTGGAGTTTCCAGAATGAAGTAGGATGGTGGCGACGATCCTAAGGTATATACGTGGACCCAACTCCCGTGAGTTGGCATAAGGTGGCTAAAACAGGAGCGATCTCGGACCAGTGAGGTAGCACCTCTTCTCGGACACATTTCTTCGATTCTATTATATTACTTTTGATTTTTGGTGGCCACCCTTCGATTTGGGAGTGTTGTTCGAGGTGGACGGTAGAGGCTGCTATCCGCTCCATCAGTCCGTGTGCGTAATTGGTATATCTACCCTGGCATTGCCTTGTGTGCCGTGTCACCTACCATATCGAGCTTTACTACGATTATGATTTTAAGATCCGACCGCGTTAAGGTTCTCCATCCCCTTAACGCTATTTTCTATATGATTATACTTTACTGATTAGACACTACTGTATATAGCGTATATTACTATATAGTAGATAGTTTAACGGATCCTTAGGGGATGGTTATCCCAAACATCCTTTAAGTTACTTGTATTTCAGTTGATATTTCACTTGATATTTCACTTGAGTTGGATTTATTGATATAAGAATGTTAATCCTGACTCGAGTGTTTTGTGTTTTGCTTTACGCTCGGGTCAGACTGAGTAATATAGCATTTGAGACTCACCTTTGGAGTTGGAGCTTCGCCTGGAGATCCAGCAATCTATCGATCCTGCTTTCAGTTATTCAGTTGATTCCAGTGATGTATTCAGATCTTGTATTTGATTATTGTATTGAGACATCTATTGTATTCGAGACTTCTGTTGTATCTTGTTTAACTCTGTTATATTTATATAGTAGCTTCATGAACTACTATCCTTTTGTTTCCGCTGCATTGTTGTTATATTACTCTGTGTCTTTGATCTGTAATTATTTTATTTACTGTATATGCTGAGTTTTGCCAAATTTTATTTACAATCCATTGTTTTGAATTATTCAAGTCCGACATGTGTGGATTTATTGTCGATTTTAATGGTCCAAAATACTGGGTCGTTACACCTTCCGCCTTCTATTCCCTTTCCATTCTCCAAGTCGTCCCCCACCAGCTAGCACGTGCACGGCCATCCAAGCGACGAACCCGACCAAACAGCCCATGCCTCCTCTTGTTATATATATATATATATTATATTTATGTTTATGTTAATGTTAAAATTTTTTTTACTGTTCATACATATACATAGTTCGCATATATATGGTTTGTGAAGCCTACCTTTTTCTTTCACCTTTGCTAGCCTTGCGTGAGGCATGCATCTGACTTGCGTGCACATGGGTACGTATCTTCCTCGTCACCTTTTATTTGCCTTTTTTTATATAGATTATTTATATTTTCTTTTTCATGACCTTCTTATCAAATTTGTTTTTGCTTACATATATATTTACTTTTTATATGCTTGTTAGTCAATTTGCCTTTATATATACAGTTTATATATATTTACTCTTATATGACCCGTTTTATCAATTTATTATCATTATCATTATTATTTACGTTTGAATATACATACTTTGCTTTATGAAAACCCAAGCAACTGCTATTCTCCTCCTTGTTAATATAAGGAATATTGAAAAGAAATATATGTTTTGAATTAAATATTAATTTTAAATATATGTGTACTTATATAGCTGGATAACCAGTGTAGCATAGATAGTTTTGTTTGTGAGTTGTCCTTTCCTTCTCCTATTTGAAAAATATATATAAGTGTTGTACTGTGGCTTCAAGGCTTTTTCAGATACGTGGAAGTTTGTATATGTTGCGTCTCTGTTATATATATTTTGCTCTTTTTTTATATATGTTTTTAATTAAGTAATGATTTTTAATATAATTTATATATATTTTAATTGTATATATGAGGTTTAATAAACATTGATGTTTTTTTATTGATTTTTTTTTGTAATATATAGATATATAGATGTTTTATTATATTTTTTGTTTTCATTAATTCAAAGCTATCAATTCTACTTTGTTCGTAGAATTCGTGTTCATCGTGTCGTGCTTTGGAAATTGTGCTTGGATCCGTAGCTTGTTATGTTATCAATCTTTTCTAGCCTCGAAAGGTGAGCAACCACCCACGATTAACATTCTTATATTTAGTAAATTTGATTTCACTTGAAACAACAATTGTAACGACCCGTAAATTTTAACTGTTTTAATAACGTAATTAGTTGAAATTTTGTGAAATTTTAAACGATAAAATTTTGAAATAAAAATTTGATATTTGGAATGCGTCTAATTAATCATAGCAACTGGTAAATTTCATCAGATAATTTGGAAGTTTATTTTCTAGTGTAATTTTATTCCAATTTATATCAGTTAAAATTGATGATAATAAAATGTTTTTCAAACCTGAATATTTTTACATAGAAAATTTTAATTCATCCTCTAACTAAGACGTCATTTTTCATTTTTCCAAATTCAGACTTCTTTAGCTCCGTCGATCTTATTTTTCTGCGTTTTTGCTGCATTTTCCGCTAGTAGAAAATTCGAATTTTTATAATTCAATCATACCACTGATATTTGTATACCGTTTTGATCGTCTCATCGTGCTGATCTCCACAGTATATTCGTTTGTGTGTTTCGAAGTCCGGTACTCGACGAAATCGAAATAACGATTTATCGTACCGATATCCAATTCTAACTTTTTGGTTTCTTTGTGCTTTTTAATTTCAACCGTGCAAAGCCAACAGCCATCTGTTTCGTATTCCCAGAAATTTATTGCTAATTTTATTTTCCCTAGTTTCAATCTATAATCCCTTAGGTCTTTCAATACCTTCATACTTTTTCGTTCTCTCTGCCTTTCGTTTGTATGCATTCTTTTGAAAAGAAAAAGTAAGTGACAACTCATTTTTCCCATACTTGAGCTTGAATTTATACATTGTCCAAATGGTAATCATTCAACCAACATCAACCGACCGAACTCACCATCTCCGCCTAGATCTACACAACAGCAAATCACCGAAGCCCAGTTCCGCCATAACTCGAATAGCCTGCTCCGCATCTACCCCGTGAGCACACCAATCTCCGACCATCCCTTTCGTCCACCACCCAACACGGAAACCCACGCTTCCTCCATGCTTTCCGGCCCGCTTAGCCTCATGCCAATCATCACCTCCAGCCCTGCCACTCCTTCCTCTCGCCACGTGGATGTATTCTCCTAGCCGAGCACGCGACAACACACTCAAATCCTCCCCTTTGCCCAAGACCTTGACTACCTCCTTCATCTCACCTCGCCTAATTAGCCACCCCGCGTTCCGCCACTCTTTTCCCCACGGCCTCACGCCCATCGACCAGCACAGCCTTCTTCTCCGCCAGGCATCTCTTGTGCCGTGTCCCAAATCGCCACACTTTGGCCGAAGCACTCCTGAACCTCCTCTGGCCGAAAGTATTCCATAATATGTATATATATATAAATACTTTTATTTATTTGTTTGTTATAATATATGCTGCAGCCTCTTTATATATATAGATAATAAGTTTAAATATATAAAAAAATCTGTTTATTATATAGATTGTATAAGTGTTGCCTGGGAAGCCTTTTATGCGTCCAATATACAGTATGTACGTATATATATGATCTATTGCTACAAAAAAATATAAGGGTGTTATAAGTTACCTGTTTTATAATATGTAAATTATAAAAGTTATGCTATCTATTATGTTAGTATGCTTACATTATATAGGTTGTGTGAAATGGTTTTTTTTTTACATCCTGTTGTCTCATGAGTTATGAATATATTGATAAGTTTTATTGTATATAATATATATATTATATATTATATTAGATAGTGTATATATAGTATGTATTGTCTATATTAGTGATATACGAATATATGAAAAAATATGTATAGTCTGTATAGCTTATATAGTATAATATAGATGTTTATGTATATATTAATTTACATGAACAGTTATATAGCTTGCATGGACTTTCGAATATGATATTCATCTTGGAATATATAAGTTCATACAGTTTATATGTTTTATATTAACAGTTGTTACAGTAGTGTACCTTATTTGAAGCAGTTTTTATATATATTAGTATACAATGTTTTGAATACAATGTTTTGTATATATTCTTAAACTATATATTACAGTGATATAGGAAGTTATGTAAGTTATATGTTCAATATATAGATGGTACGACACGTTTTACAGTGCACATAGGTTCTGTTTATATAAAGTATTTAAGTTATAAGATCTACATATATTATATGAAAGTTGCAAGATAATATACTGTTTAAAATGTATATACATATTTGTGTTGCGAATAATGG
This sequence comes from Allium fistulosum, assembly GCA_030737815.1. Taxonomy (NCBI): domain Eukaryota; kingdom Viridiplantae; phylum Streptophyta; class Magnoliopsida; order Asparagales; family Amaryllidaceae; genus Allium; species Allium fistulosum. The sequence continues at coordinate 336,909,111 of CM060904.1, read as the reverse complement.
TTCATAGCCTGATATAGTTCATATATTATGAAAGAAATAGGTGTCTTATTATATAATTTTATATGGGTGCTTTGATTTTAAAATGCCTACAGATTTTACATTATATTATATATATGTATTTTGGTATTAAGAGATATTGATTTTGATTTTTTCTTCCATATGTATACGTTTAAAAAAAACATATATTGATTTTTCAAGCATATGTAGATTTGTTTAAATACGTGCCTTAATTAAAACATTTGTTTTGAAAGAAAGTAATAAAATAATAATATAATATACTCTTCGTTCCTATTATATCAGGATGGTTCTGATACGTTTTATCAAATTCTTGTTCATCAGCTCTGTTCATCATATTCGAGATCAATCTTGCCTTACTTTGAGATTCGTGCCTGGATTTCGTAACTCAACTTTGTTGTCTATATCTCTAGCCTCGAAAGGTGAGCAATCACTCACGATTAATGTTCTTATATTTATTAAATTTGATTTCAATTGGTACGACAATTGAAATATGCTGTTGCTAGTTATTTACATTGATATATATATATATATGCCATTATCTGTATCTGTTCACCTGTGACATCTGACACCATTATCTGTTATTATCACTGATGATATATGCCTGTTACTGTTGTTATATTATTATCATATCTGTTATCACTCTGCAAGTTCCCTGTTAATATAGAATTCACTATGGGTTGAAATGATACATACCCGAACGATCTGTAGAATAGGAGAAAATCATTATGGGTTGAAATGATAAACCCAAGCGATTTTTATTGAATTAAATTTGGGATTACGGGTTGAAAAGATATATACCCGTATATAATTTAAATTACGGATTGAAATGATAAATATCCGTATCACTTGACCAGAGGGTAGAAAATTTTATACAGACACCGTTGGTCTATATATATAAATATTTTGAAATTGATTTCTGTGGTTTTGAAAAGAAATATATGGTTTTAATAAATATTGATTTTAAAGATTTATTAAAGTTGATTTATAAGTTGATTTGAATCAATATAAAATATGTTTAAGTATTTATGTAAAATTTATATTTTTAAATATAGAGTTTATAAGGTTTCAAGTTGAAAGATAAAATTTGAATTTGATTTGGAATTTTTAATTATTTAAGAATTATACTTAAATAAGTTTGATTTGAAATCTATTAAATTTGTAATTTTAAAATATGTTTTATAACTTGAATTTGATTAAAAAGTGGCTTAAATGAATATTTCAAACTTACATAAATTTAAATGGGATATTTTGTTTATATAAATTTGTAAATTGAAGTCGTATTTAGATGTATTGAAATGATTAAAGAAATATCTCAGAAACTAAATGTAATGAAATTAAATTGAGATATGAATGGAATTATCAAATTTAGTTTTTGAAATGTGGAATATTTAAAGCTTTGAAATATATTGAAATTTAATGGTTTATTTTGTGTTTCAAATCTGTATTTGAAATCGTTATAATTCGAAATGATTTATTGAGAAATTGAATTGAGTTGAAATTTATGAATTAGGATTGAATTAAGTTGAATTTGGAAGTCGAGTTAATTTGAATCGATTTGTGAATTTGTGGAAGCTGTTTTATTTTATAAAGTATTTTTAAACTATATCTACAACTATTTATATTTTACTTTATAAATTATTTTAATATAAACTATTTTATATAAATCATTTTCAATATATATTATTTTATTATAAACTATTTTAACTTATAACTATTTTATATAAACTATTTTTATTTTATAAACTATTTTATTATATACACTAATTTTAATATCTAAACTGTTTAAGAGGGAAGTGTTATGAATTCCAAAATGTTATGATTTCAAACTATAGTTTCAAAGTGTTATGAATTTCAAGGTTTTGATTTCCAAAGTGTTCTGATTTAAAAGACTTACGATTTCGAAAGCGATATAACTTTGGAAAGTGATATGATTTTGGAAATGGATTTATTTGAAATGGAAGTGATATCATATGGATATGGTTTTGAAATGGCAACGATATTTCGGTTTTGAAATATAAACTATTTTGAAAGTTTATTAAATGACCAATCGGTGTAATAATTACGTAGTTATTAAAGAGTCCGGGATCGGTTAGGGACATACTCTCTGTCCAAACCGAAAACCAATTTAATAACTATTATACGCGGAGTGTGATCCAGAATGAAGTGGTTAGAATGATGACGTTGCTGGATTTGAAGAAAGAGAACGATAATGGATAGCCTTGACACTTGTGTCAAATTGGAAATGACTTAAACAAGAGCCGTGCTGGGCCAGTGAGGTTAGCTACCTCTAGCGGACACACTTCTTCGTAAACTACTCATTACTTGTTTTTGATTGGTGCGCACCCTTGATTTAGGAGTGTTGTTTCGCGGTGTTGCGATCGTTGCGGTGATGCGTTCTCACTAGTCCGGATCAGGCAAACGGTAGTTTCACTACCTTGGGTATTGCCTCATGTGCCTTGTCATACTCGTATCCCTATGCGCGACCACTACGATTTGTTTCGTGTTATACCTATGGAGTACTCCCTGATAGCCCACTAGTTTACGTTGGAGTTTACAGTGCTGTATAGACTATGACGCTTATATAAAATGTGTTAAGTGGGATAATGGTAACGCCTTAACGCTATTTTGATACTTTATATTACTGATAGGCATTATCTACTTAGCGTACACTACTATATATAAATAGTTTAACGGATCCTTAGAGGATGGTTATCCCAAACATCCTTTGAGTTACTTGTACTTTCAGTTGTTATTTCACTTGAGTTGGATTTATTGATATAAGAATGTTAATCCTGACTCGAGTGTTTTGTGTTTTGCTTTACGCTCGGGTCAAACTGAGTGTACCAGTATTCGAGACTCACCTTTAGAGTTGGAGCTTCGCTTGGAGATCCAGCTATCTATCCAGCTTTCAGATATTCAGTTGATTCCAGTGATGTATTCTGATCTTGTATTTGACTATTGTATTCGAGACTTCTGTTGTATCTTGTTTAACTCTGTTATATATATAGTTGCTTCATAAACTACTATTCTTTTGTTTCCGCTACATTATTGTTATGTTACTCTGTGTCTGTGATCTGTGATTATTTTATTTACTGTATATGCTGAGTTTTGCCAAATTTTATTTACAATCCATTGTTTTGAATTGTTCAAGTCCGGCATCTGTGGATTTATTGTCGACTTGAATGGTCCAAAATACTGGGTCGTTACAGTTGGTATCAGAGCTCTAGTTTTAGGCAAAACTCAGCATATGGAGTAGATTTAATTACAGAATCACTTTCGTTCAAGCTTGAATTCCTTCTTCGATTCGGTTTCCTTTGAATTTTTGGAACGTTCCCCTCGGTTCCAAAATTCATCCTTGTCTCCCTCTATTTGTGTTTCTGATTTCGGAGTATCCCATGACTCCACTTCGAATGATTTCTATAATAAATCGACGGTCTCGCTAATCTTTGAATGATTTATAAAGGAGTGAAACTCCTTTACAATAGGCATTGATTTACCGAAGATTTCTGTATCCTCAGTTTACGATGCTATCTATCTCCTAATATGCCTGAATTCTATCTCTTGCGATCGAATGTCGATTTGCCTCGGAATTCTACATCGATCTTATTCTTTAAGTCATGGTCAACATGGTTGAGGTTGCCTGCGATTTATATAAACTTATCCATCTTCCTCTTTTGTTATTTAATCATCTCATCTTTGTTCTGAACCTATCTTCGAATCAAAATTCTCTTTGATTTGAGTCCATCAAATTTGAATCTCTATCCTTGCTTTGAAATCCATTCTTGTATCGTCGAGGGAGGAAATGTATTTGTAATTAATATAAAATGTTTTATAGTGTTGTTTGAGTTGTTGATGTTGATTTGGATTTTCGATCGATTCGTCTGATCAACGCTATCGATAGGATTTCCAAAACACTTGAATAGAGCAAACTGACACAATATTATTTTCAAATTTGGTAAATTGAATAGATTCGTATGATTATATTATATATATGTATAAGTATAGGATTTTCTGGAATTAAATAGTTAATTAAATTGGTTGTTTGAAATGATAATATTTGATTATCATTTATTGTTCTAAATGAATTTATAAACATGGTTTATAAATTGATTTGGAATTGAAATGAATTTAAATCAGAAATTTGAGAATTTAATTTCCGATGATTTCAAACTTTAGTTTTAAAGTTTTAAATGTGTATAGTTTAAAGTATTTTCGAATATAAATGATTTTCAAAGAATTTTAAAATGTTTAAATCAGTACTCTTCTCTTTTGTCGCTGGAAAATAATTTCGGTGATGACGGCCGCATCATCGACATTCATTTTCGATTTTCGAAGTGAAGAGACCATTCAGTAGCTTTGCTACACTTTTGTTTTGGAAATTGAATTTGATTTGAATTTCTGTGGTATGACCTGATTTATTATATATATATATATATAAATTTATTTTGATCTGATATATACTATATATATTTATCTCAAAATTGTTTGAAGTAAATCGGAGATTTAAATTCTTAAGTTTATGATTTAAAGATGATTTCAATTATAAACTGAAGTCAAAAATTTTGGATAAATATTTATATTTGAAATAATTGAATTTGAAAATTTTATTTGTATAGTACTAAATTGCATTTCAATATAACTTACCTAAATTATTCAGAAGTTAAAATGTAATTGGATAATATACAATATAAAATGATTTTATAAATAAAATTGGAGTGTTTATAATAAATGTTATACACTTAGATTTTAATTATAAAAAAAATGCTAATAAAGATGATAGAATAATAAGTTAATTGAATGAGATGAATATGATAAATTTTGTTCTGAAAGAATTAACAAATTGAAATTAGATCAACTTATGGAAATACCTTAAATTTAAACCAATTATTGAATATAAATTAATTTAAATTGAAATTTATATGGTTTAAATTAATTTATATGGTTTAAATATATGTAATAAGATATATTAAGTGGAATAAACTTAATAATAATTTGGAATAAAAGAATTAAATTTGTTGAATAAAATATGAGTACAATAAATGATTATACAAATTGATGATTTAGAAATTGTTAATTGAGGATGACTAGATAATAAGATAATGAATTTAGAAATAGATAGATTGATTTAACTTAAGTGAAATCAAAGGGATTTAACCAAATTGTTAAATATTAATTAATTTAAATTGAAATTTATATGGTTTAAATTAATTGTTTTACTTGTATTCCAAACTATTTTCTTTCTGGTCGTTTCTATTCTCCTACCTCCTTCCTTTTCGGGGACGAAAAGTTTTGAGTGGGGGAGAGTGTAATGACCCGTAAATTTTAACTGTTTTAATAACGTAATTAGTTGAAATTTTGTGAAATTTTAAACAATAAAATTTTGAAATAAAAATTTGATATTTGGAATGCGTCTAATTAATCATAGCAACTGGTAAATTTTCATCAGATGATTTGGAAGTTTATTTTCTAGTGTAATTTTATTCCAATTTATATCAGTTAAAATTGATGACAATAAAATGTTTTCCAAACCTGAATATTTTTACATAGAAAAATTCGAATTCATCTTCTGACTAAGACGTCATTTTTCGTTTTTCCAAATTCGGACTTCTTTAGCTCCGTCGATCTTATTTTTCTGCGTTTTTGCTGCATTTTCCGCTAGTAGAAAATTCGAATTTTTATAATTCAATCATACCACTGATATTTGTATACCGTTTTGATCGTCTCATCGTGCTGGTCTCCACAATATATTCGTTTGTGTGTTTTGAAGTCCGGTACTCGACGAAATCGAAATAACGATTTATCGTACCGATACCCAATTCTAACTTTTTGGTATCTTTGTGCTTTTTAATTTCAACCGTGCAAAGCCAACAACCATCTGTTTCGTATTCCCAGAAATTTATTGCTAATTTTATTTTCCCTAGTTTCAATCTATAATCCCTTGGGTCTTTCAATACCTTCATACTTTTTCGTTCTCTTTGCCTTTCGTTTGTATGCATTCTTTTGAAAAGAAAAAGTAAGTGACAGCTCATTTTCCCCATACTTGAGCTTGAATTTATACATTGTCCAAATGCTCATCATTCAACCAACATCAACCGGCCGAACTCACCATTTCCGCCTAGATCTACACAACAGCAAATCACCGAAGCCCAGTTCCGCCATAACTCGAACAGCCTGCTCTACATCTACCCCGTGAGCACACCAATCTCCGACCATCCCTTTCGTCCACCACCCAACATGGAAACCCACACTTCCTCCATGCTTTCCGGCCCGCTTAGCCTCATGCCAATCATCACCTCCAGCCGTGCCACTCCTTCCTCTCGCCATGTAGATGTATTCTCCCAGCCGAGCACTGCGACCACCCACTCAAATCCTCCCCTTCGCCCAAGACCTTGACCGCCTCCTTCATCTTGCCTCGCCTAATCAGCTTCCCTGCGTTCCGCCACTCTTTTCCCCACGGCCTCACGCCCATTGACCAGCACAGCCTTCTTCTCCGCCAGGCATCTCTTGTTCCGCGTCCCAAATCGCCACACTTTGGCCGAAGCACTCCTGAACCTCCTCTGGCCGAAAGTATTCCATAATAGGTATATATATATATATAAATACTTTTATTTATTTGTTTGTTATAATATATGTTGTAGCCTCTTTATATATATAGATAATAAGTTTAAATATAAAAAAAATATGTTTATTATATAAATTGTATAAGTGTTGCTTGGGAAGCCTTTTATGCGTCCAATATATAGTATGTACGTATATATATGATCTATTGCTACAAAAAAATATAAGGGTGTTATAAGTTACCTGTTTTATAATATGTAAATTTTAAAAGTTATGTTATCTGTTGTGTTAGTATACTTACATTATATAGGCTGTGTGAAATGATTTTTTTTACATCCTGTTGTCTCGTGAGTTATGAATATATTGATAAGTTTTATTGTATATAATATATATATTATATATTATATTAGATAGTGTATATATATAGTATGTATTGTCTATATTAGTGATATACGAATATATGAAAAAATATGTATAGCCTGTATAGCTTATATAGTATAATATAGATGTTTATGTATGTATTAATTTACATGAACAGTTATATAGGTTGCATGGACTTTCGAATATGATATTCATCTTGGAATATATAAGTTCATACAGTTTATATGTTTTATATTAACAGTTGTTACAGTAGTGTACCTTGTTTGAAGTAGTTTATATATATATATATTAGTATACAATGTTTTGAATACAATGTTTTGTATATATTCTTAAACTATATATTACAGTGATATAGGAAGTTATGTAAGTTATATGTTCAATATATAGATGGTACGACACGTTTTACAGTGCACATAGGTTCTGTTTATATAAAGTATTTAAGTTATAAGATCTACATATATTATATGAAAGTTGCAAGATAATATACTGTTTAAAATGTATATATATATATATATATTTGTGTTGCGAATAATGGTTCATAGCCTAATATAGTTCATATATTATAAAAGAAATAGGTGTCTTATTATATAATTTTATATGGGTGCTTTGATTTTAAAATGCCTACAGATTTTACATTATATTATATATATGTATTTTGATATTAAGAGATATTGATTTTGATTTTTTCTTCCATATGTATACGTTTAAAAAAAACTTATATTGATTTTTCAAGCATATGTAGATTTGTTTAAATACGTGCCTTAATTTAAACATTTGTTTTGAAAAATAGTAATAAAATAATAATATAATATACTCTTCGTTCCTATTATATCAGGATGTTTCTGATACGTTATATCAAATTCCTGTTCATCGGCTTTGTTCATCATATTCGAGATCAATCTTGCCTTACTTTGAGATTCGTGCCTGGATTTCGTAACTCAACTTCGTTATCTATATCTCTAGCCTTGAAAGGTGAGCAATCACTCACGATTAATGTTCTTATATTTATTATATTTGATTTCAATTGGTACGACAATTGAAATACGCTGTTTCCAGTTATTTACATTGATATATATATATATATATATGTCATTATCTGTATCTATTCACCTGTGACTTCTGACACCATTATCTGTTATTATCACTGATGATATATGCATGTTACTGTTGTTATATTATTATCATATCTATTATGTAACGATCCCAGATTTTATATAAGTTTAAATTGATAATTAATTGAATTTTTGAATAAAATCTGTAAAATTAATTGATAAATTGATGCGAGTTTCCCCGAATTTAAATAAATTATGTATAAATCATTTAAATTTAATATATTGTATATATATATATGTGAATGTGTATATATATATATGTATATGGGCATATATGAGTAAATTTAAATTTATATATATATATATACATTGAATTTGAATTTTAAACCTTAAATAAATGGGTTAGAAATAAATATAGAAAATATATATAGTAAACAAATTAGTTAAATTAAATAATATATTAAATATTGAAATTCATTTATATTACAAAATTTTAAATTATAAAACAATAAAATAACAACATTTAATAAATTATAATAACATATTAAATATGGAAATACATTCAAAAATAATAAAAGAAAATTAAAATAAAATAGAATCTCACTTATATTACAAATTGATAAAACAAGCAAATAAAAAGAAAAGAAACAAAACAAATACATATTCATGAACCACTTGCCAAATGAAGAAAACAAACATATACATTCAAAAAGAAATACAAATATATATAGTGTGAAGCTTGCAAAGGAAACCACAACAACTATCTTCATTTTTGTACAACCGAAATGCAAGAAGGAAAATTTATAAATAAAAATATGGTACAACATAATAAATGCAGCCTCCGATTGAAGAAAATATTCCTGATTTTGCTTTGTACAACAAATTATATCACCTGTACAACATAATATATCACCCTGTACACTTCATTTCAGCTGAGAAAATAATACTTATCATTCTCAACAACATCACTTATCATCCCAGTCTTCGTTCACCATTATAAACTGAAGTAAAAATCATTTTTAAACTTAAACAATCATTCAACATAAACATCAAAACAAATTATACCAACCTGAGATCAAGAAGAAGAAGTTCCAGTAGCAAATTCAACCCAGTTTTCAACTTTACAAATTCAAAAAGGTTTCAACTTTCAACTGGAAAACTTCTGGAATCAAGATGTGGAAGGTGAGTAACAGTTAGTTATTTAAGCTTGAGTATATGTTGCCATTGCTCTGTGTATATATGCTTGTATCAGTGATTCTCTTCCTCTCTGTTATTTCACAAAGTACAAAACAAACAAGAAAATCCATTTCTTGTTTTCCAATCCATATCAGACTTTGGATCCTAAACAAAATAGGTGTGTTTAGGCATAGATGACAATCTAAAAATAGTTTCATGAAATCAAAATGCATATATGATGAAAAATCAAGTTTTTACAGTGAGACCTTTAAAGTTTGGAAATTTCAAACCTCACGAAATATTGATTCAGTTATATAACTCGAATCCTCATTAAAAGATAGGATTTTTAAGCTTTGTTTGATGATTTTTAATTGAGTGGTTTGAGAGCAGTTCCTTTTTGTTTGAAAATTGGATTTTGACCAATTTCTGGTGATCGACCGATTCGTGATGGTCGGGGTTGTGCGTGGAGGTGGACGAGCCTACGGTGGTGGTAGGAAAAATGGTCGGAGGTGCCAACGATGGCGGTGGCGACAGCGGTGTGGGATTTTTGTTTCTAAACCTATTTTTGCGAGGTCGAGAATTTCGTCTCGTTCGACGTCAGTAAGCAATCGAGTTTGACGTGATTCAAGGGAAAGGTAGAGGGGGCATTGACGAGTCGATGACCGGAGTTGCGTGAATTCTGGTGGTCGGTGTGTGACGAATGAAGCGTTGACAGGTTTTGAGGTGGTGTTTGCGCGCGTGTTCCAGGTTTTGAGTTTGAACTCAAATTCGAATTTTGAAGTGATGGGGTGGTTCGAACGACTGGAGTTCATTGTCGATGAATTCGTCGTCAGGTCGAGATCGTCGAAGTTGGTCGTAGTTCGCCAGAGGGGATGTGCACGTGCACGAGTACTTTGTGCCTGGTGTTTGTTTGCCTGGGAAGAACTATTGTTTTCCTCGTGTCGTACTCGAGTGATTCGAGTGTTTACTCGAAGCAAGAAAGTGGAGTCTCGGGTCGAAAATGTGTTACAAGCTTTTCAAACCTGAACCTGTTTTCTGTTTTTTTTTTAAAATTAAATCTAAATTTAAATTTTTAATCAAGTTTTTAAAAACTGAGATTAAATCTAAAATGCAAATAAAGATTCTAGTTTGAATTAAAATTTAGTTTGTAAATAAATAAAGTTTAAAATTCAAATTGTTTAAATAACTTAAAAGCAATTAAATGTTTGAAGAAATTGAAATTTAAAAAGGAAATTTGAAACAATGTTTTCAATATATTGTGAATAATCATTAAATCATAAATATGAATGTGTTACTTTAAAAAAATGAAGATTTATGATTTAAAATTCATTAACGAATGAGTTTTTAATGGTTAATTAATTTATAATAAAAAATGATTAATATAAGAAATTTTCTTTAAAAAGGTGATTAAAGAAATTTAATAGTTAATGAAATCATTAACTAAGATTATTTGAACAATTAATTAATTAATGTGACTAATTTTAACAATGAATTTAGATAAATTGATTTAATAATGATCATGTGTGGAATCATTAAACATCATTACTGAATATAAGTAATCAAGGAATTAATTTATTTAGTGTAATCAATTGAGTTAACTTGATTAGTTCAAGTTAAATTACTTAAGTATAATTTAGAATAATCACTTGGTAATTTGGAAGAATATAATTACTTAAAGAAGTAATTAATAAATAATTACTGAATGTAATTAATTGAATGATGATTTGAAATTTGAGTAAATTATTGTTAATAAATTAAAGGATTAATTAATAATGGTGATTAATTAAGATTAATTTAATAATTAAAGATCAATTGATTCATTAATTAAGAATTGATTAGTTAATAATAAGGGTTAATTAATAAATTTGAAAGGAGGATTATTTCAATAATGTGTAATTAACTTATGATAATTAACCCGAATTAATAATTGATACATCTGATTTAAATTAATCAGTTGATAAATAAATTTACTTGTAAATGTTTGGACTTGACTAAATGATTGAATTGTTTGATATTCTGATCTGTGATGCTTTGTGATATATTCTGATTTGTGTGTAATCTGTACTGTAGTTCATTTATCTGGGATGAATGTAAATTATTATCTGTAACTTATATATCTGTGATCTGTAAATGAACGATAAGCGTTATAGTTTATACCGCTTATCAACTATATTTCTGTATTCTGATCTGTGATGATTGGATGATGTTGCACTACTATGTGAAACCCCTGGACTACACCATACACACACAAATATGGATTTCACGTGGAAATCAGTTAAGTCGTAGATTTTTGACAATTTTAAAGATTGAATTCTTGAATCCAAATAGTTTTGGAAATTGGAATTGAGAACTTTGCAAATGAGTTTCAAATGTAAAAGTTATTTTAAATAACTTAATAAAACTTGATATTTTAATAATTTGATTTAAAAAATTGAATTCGATATTTGAAATTGAATTCAATGATTTGGGAAACTAATTGTTTTCAATTGATAAAAGCTGTCATATAAGAAATGAATTTCCAATTTGAATTAAAGGAATTTCAAATTTAAATTGAAAATGGTTTTCCAAGTTACGAATAAATCTTTGGAGACGTGTTTTGAAAGCTATGAATTGAATCTTTGATTTAAAAGATTAAATGAGTTAATCCACGTGAAATGGAAATTGATTTGGAAAATCTGTGAATGGATCTTTGTGAAACTGGGTGAACTTTATGAATTGAATCATTTTGTTTAAAAAAAAGATTAAAATGGTAATGTGTTTAAACCATTTAAAGAGGAAATTTGGATAATAAGTTGTGACTTAACTGAAATTCCAATATCCATATGTTTTAAAATATTGCGCTCACTATTCGGTTCAGCCGGGAGAGGACCTTTGTGTCATATAACCCATTCCGAATAATGATACATCATATATGGATAGCAATTGAAGACCGGTGGTGAAGACCGGGTATTTGTGAGAACGATAGGATGACCTATCGATTGTCTCTGCACTGAGTCGCGCCGGTATAAAGATTTCCTAAGCGATGAAAAATCCGATCGGGATTGTTAATACCCGGATTGCAAGGGCTTCATTGGAAGTGCCTTCGGTTCTGTTCGAACCCGAAACAGACTTGTATGGTTGTATGTATGACATTACACTTTGAGATATAAAGCTGATTTCTTTCAAATACATTTTTGTTTGGTGGCGGAGATTTATTCTCTTAGCTTAACACCCTTCTCTGAGACGTACAAGCTCAGAGGTTATGAAGTTGAAGGTTATCAGTGATATACTCCCAATTTGGTAGTGTGGCATGCTGAGTGTTGCTGTGTGTTGATGGTCATTTGCTGATCATTTGTTGATCAAAGCATGGCTTTGTGAAAAAGCGTAGCTTTGTGGACGAGACCTCATCGAACCTCACAACCCGGAAATGGTCGAAACAGGAAAGATGCGGCAAGGTTATGAGGGTCGCTCCCTTTAGGGTATGTCATTTCCTTCTGGAAAAAGGTGATATCATGGTATGGAGCCCAGATATTTACCTATGTGGTTGCTCCAATCTCATTTACTTTGTGATTGTTGCTGTGTGATCGAGGCCTCGGATAAAGGTCCCAAAGGACCGGGGGGGGTAGCATATTCGTGTAGTAGTTACCTAGTGTAAGAGGTAACCCGGCCTTGTGTTGGCAGAGAGCCAGGTTGGTTCTCGGGATGTCCCGCCAGAGGCGTACCCATGTGGCAGTAGGAAGTTCCTTAGCCTGACCATTTGTTGGAAATCCAAAGAAACAATACGAACCTTGTACGGTTTTAGTTGTATAACCTGCTATGGAATGTGGCGGTAACCTGCTATTGAACATAATAGCTATAGTAGGCATAAGTGCGGAATGCCTATGCTGGCTAAGATTAATATTATACTTTTGAAATGTTTCCTACACTATGCACTAGTAATAATATCAAAAGAGTTTTTCTTGCGTAGTAAGCATGTTTGACTATCATAAGAAGAAATCTCCTACAATTCTGCGTTTGCATTGTGTGTGTGGCGGGAGGTCTTATGGTGGTTTCATTTTCCAAAAAGCATTGCGGATTTCAATGTTTAAAATTCTTTTGTTGTTTGTTTTAAAGATAAACTGTTTTTGTTACTCACACCAGTCCCATGACTGACTCGGAGTTTATTGTTCCTTTCCTAAACTCTGGGTGCCTATAATTTTCCACATGGGCAGTCTAGAGTTGGGTTTTTCAGATAATCGGGTTGGTAGATTATTGGGAGCTAGTTCAGTGTTTGGAGTTCGCGACTGACCGCCCTTGGTTACCTAAGTGAGATGTGATGTTGGTTCGAGCTTGATGTTGGAGTTGTTGGACTCATTCTCTTCGTCGGATCATTTGGAGTATCACTTCTGTTTTCCGCTGTATCATTATTTGTCTCTGATATTCTTGTATCATATTGATATCATTGTTGTATATCATTCTGGATATTGTATTCATTGGAGTTGTATATGATATCATTGTTTTTTTTCTTCCGCTGTGTTGTTATACTTAATGGTGTTATAAGTCCGGTGAACCAGATTCGGCGTTTGAATCTACGGCATTTTGAGTACAAGTGAAGTACGAGTGCCGATTTTCGAAGGCCGAGTTCAGGATCATTACATGTTATCACTCTACAAGTTCCCTGTTAATATAGAATTCACTATGGCTTGAAATGATACATACCCGAACGATCTGTAGAATAGAAGAAAATCGTTATGGGTTGAAATGATAAACCCAAGCGATTTTCATTGAATTAAATTTGGGATTACGGGTTGAAAAGATATATACCCGTATATAATTTAAATTACGGATTGAAATGATAAATGTCCGTATCACTTGACCATAGGGTAGAAAATTTTATACACACACCGTTGGTCTATATATATAAATATTTTGAAATTGATTTCTATGGTTTTTAAAAGAAATATATGGTTTTAATAAATATTGATTTTAAAGATTTATTAAAGTTGATTTATAAAGTTGATTTGAATCAATACAAAATATGTTTAAGTATTTATGTAAAATTTATATTTTCAAATATAGAGTTTATAAGGTTTCAGGTTGAAAGATAAAATTTGAATTTGATTTGGAATTTTTAATTATTTAAGAATTATACTTAAATAAGTTTGATTTGAAATCTATTAAATTTGAAATTTTAAGATATGTTTTATGACTTGAATTTGATTAAAAAGTGGCTTAAATGAATATTTCAAACTTAAATAAATTTAAATGGGATATTTTGTTTATATAAATTTGTAAATTGAAGTCGTATTTAGATGTATTGAAATGATTAAAGAAATATCTCAGAAACTAAATGTAATGAAATTAAATTGAGATATGAATGGAATTATCAAATTTAGTTTTTGAAATGTGGAATATTTAAAGCTTTGGAATATATTGAAATTTAATGGTTTATTTTGTGTTTCAAATCTGTATTTGAAATCGTTATAATTCGAAATGATTTATTGGGAAATTGAATTGAGTTGAAATTTATGAATTGGGATTGAATTAAGTTGAATTTGGAAGTCGAGTTAATTTGAATCGATTTGTGAATTTGTGGAAGTTGTTTTATTTTATAAAGTATTTTTAAACTATATCTACAACTATTTATATTTTACTTTATAAATTATTTTAAAATAAACTATTTTATATAAATCATTTTCAATATATATTATTTTATTATAAACTATTTTAACTTATAAATATTTTATATAAACTATTTTTATTTTATAAACTATTTTATTATATACACTAATTTTAATATCTAAACTGTTTAAGAGGGAAGTGTTATGAATTCCAAAATGTTATGATTTCAAACTATAGTTTCAAAGTGTTATGAATTTCAAGGTTTTGATTTCCAAAGTGTTTTGATTTAAAAGACTTACGATTTCGAAAGCGATATAACTTTGGAAAGTGATATGATTTTGGAAATGGATTTATTTGAAATGGAAGTGATATCGTATGGATATGGTTTTGAAATGGCAATGATATTTCGGTTTTGAAATATAAACTATTTTGAAAGTTTATTAAATGACCAATCGGTGTAATAATTACATAGTTATTAAAGAGTCCGGGATCGGTTAGGGACATACTCTCTGTCCAAACTGAAAACCACTTTAATAACTATTATACGCGGAGTGTGATCTAGAATGAAGTGGTTGGAATGATGACGTTGCTGGATTTGAAGAAAGAGAACGATAATGGATAGCCTTGACACTTATGTCAAATTGGAAATGACTTAAACAGGAGCAATGCCGGGCCAGTGAGGTTAGCTACCTCTAGCGGACACACTTCTTTGTAAACTACTCATTACTTGTTTTTGATTGGTGCGCACCCTTGATTTGGGAGTGTTGTTTCGTGGTGTTGCGATCGTTGCGGCGATGCGTTCTCACCAGTCCGAATCAGGCAAACGGTAGTTTCACTACCTTGGTGTAACACCCCACTCTGAGACCCACTGTAACAAAGAGTATTACGGGAGTAATACTGTCTGTTAAAGCGGAGAATAGAGTATAGTGGAAGCGACCATTTGTAATCAAGCTATAACTATCTATCGAATACGTCGAAAAGTGGAATCTATTTAAAATTTTCAAGTGGTTCGACATATCCAATAAATATTTATAACGAAATTACAATGGCTAAAGACCTATCAGAAACAAGCATAGTAATAAATGATAAAAACATCACAGAACAAAATCACATAACAGATATAAAATCCTAGAACAATACATCATCAATACAGATCCAAATATCATAAGTGGGTACAAAGCCACTGCTCACACATGTGAGTCAAAAATATGTACATATCAGAGTCTGAATAATAACATAAGCGGACACTAAGATAAGCTATCTCAAAAGCATAGCAGATAAGTCCAAAGCGGAAGCACATAGCAGCTAAGTCCAGAGACCTAACCTGAAACAACTCGGTCTGACCCGAGCGAAAACACTCGGGTCAGACTAGCTAAACAATCAGTAATAACTGAGATATATAATAATGCGGTACATAAATAAAACAGTACTTATCCATAGAGAAGTATATTATGAACCACATGAATATAATGACGATCCCTAATCATAAATACACAATGAAAATCTCCAAAGAGAAATCAACACCAAAGTGTAGAATAAATAAAATCGCCTCATATCATCGGCGTAGCCAAAGCTATAAAAAGATGCCCATAGGCAATAACCCCAAGAGTGACCAGAGTCTGTAATCAATGCCCAAGCAAAGATCGATGCTCCAAAGAGCAATGGGGATATACTGAAAATTCAATGAAATCCAACACTGAAAAGTAGTGTCTAGAGACACTGTGAATCCACAAGGTAATCGCACTTACATCGTATGGTTCCATAGAACCAACACCGAATGGCGGTACTCGAGTGGATATAAAAATCATCAGATAATACAAATGTTGCACGTGCACCGACCAGAGTCGTTGTTGCCAAGTACTGTAAAGTTGTGATCGATCACTCGCACAGATGCGGAACGCGCGAAACGGCGAAATCCTTCCAAGAAGGATAAAGGCCCAGAGGCACACGCCAAAAAATAAACTGCTCCATAGAGCAGGTGTCCAGAGACAGTTGCCCAGAGGCATGGTGACCCAGAGGTCCAGTACTGGCCGCCCAGAGGCAAATGTGTCACTAACTTCTTGGAGAGGAACCTGTAAAGTGTTAACAATGAGTCCCATACCCCACGTTCGCACTAAACGGTTTCCTAACCAATAGCAAGCTCACACTCCAAACAATAAAAAGTCCACCTCGTATCATCGGTAAACTAGACCCAAAGGTCAAAACGATCAATCGAATAGGTCGGGGATTAACCGGAAAGAAAATACACACGGTTCCATAAGACGGAGATTTCCTAACCGTTTAAGCACCTTTCCACTTCGCTCGACGTGCTAAAAAGTGAGTGTGAGATTTTTTTATTATAGAAAATAATGGTGCGAAACGGATTTATAATTGATTTTGAAATCACTTTAAAACGGCTTTTGAAAACTCTCCTATTATGGAGTAATTAATTTAATAATTAAAAATAATATTATATAATAATTTCAAAAGTCATTTAGGAGTGAAAAATCTTTTGAAAATGATTCATAAAACCCGTGTATGAAATCTAGAGACAAATCTCAAAGAAATCCACAAAACCAGAAAATCACTGAAAATATTCTAAGTGTTTGTAACCATTCAAAAACAGCTGTGAACCCAAGTTCGACAATTTATTTGGACCAGCAAACTGTGTCCAAATGTCATGAAAATTTGCAGGCATGTAGTCCAACATCCCTACTTTAAGATGCAAAATGAATTTATGGATTCCGAGTTGAGACGAAGTAGCAGCGACGTCTCAAAGTTGGACCCAGAACAAGATTTACACTGTTTACAAACAGCGACCAGAGTTCAACTTCGATACGAAATTCGAAGAACCAAACGAACACCGATGATGCCCAAATTTTACAGAGATGAAGTTAGAAACTACATTTTTCCAACGAGACCAAAAACGTCAAATTCCGACTTCGGATGCGATCGTGGTGGCATCCCGAAGTGGAGCTCAAAAGCTGGAAAAAATACAGAGGTGTTTTTTTTTTTACTTACGCGGGCCCGGCCCGCGTCAGCCTGCCCCAGCCCAGGCGGGCTGGGTGCAGTAATGCCCCAGCCCGCCTGGGCTGGGGAGCACCCAGCCCACGCGGGCTGGGTGTTTTCTACCCAGCCCACGCGGGCTGGGAGGCACCCAGCCCACGCGAGCTGGGTGTTACACCACCCAGCCCACGCGGGCTGGGTGTTACACCACCCAGCCCACGCGGGCTGGGTGCTGATCTGCCCCAGCCCACGCGGGCTGGGTGCAGTAATGCCCCAGCCCGCCTGGGCTGGGGTTCAATGCATGTGGCCAGCCCCTTAGGGGGCTGGCCTGCTCTGGGCTAGCCCAGCTGGGCTAGCCTCATCTGGGCAGAACCTGGGTGCAACCAGGGTCTGTTTTGGCTCTGTTTTTCAGCCTGCACATATCAGCCAACATTTTTTTTGTGTTTTTTGGCATTTAGGTGTGTTTTTTTCAATTTTGGGCATCAAAATTATCACCAAAATTAACTAGCAATAATCATTAATAATTAGTAATTACCAAAATTACAACTAGCATTAATTACTAATCAATAGTAATTACCTTAATGAGGCAAAAGAACAAATAGTATTTATGCACAATCAAGCAAGCCAAAAGCCTTAACCTCCAAGCAAAGATCAAGAGACTTCAAGGACCCAAAATCAACAAAAAAATAAAACAATAATTACAACATGAAGGTTGAGATAAATATGGGTTAAGAAGGAGGATTAGATAATAGGAGAGATTGCCTTACCTTTCTTTTTTTTCTAGGATTAAA
The DNA here is from genome assembly GCA_030737815.1 of Allium fistulosum. NCBI lineage: Eukaryota > Viridiplantae > Streptophyta > Magnoliopsida > Asparagales > Amaryllidaceae > Allium > Allium fistulosum. The sequence goes on along the minus strand of CM060904.1, from coordinate 336,890,570 downwards.
CTAATTTATGAAGAGAAGGAGATGGAGCTTCTAAATGGAGGCCATTAATTTTGTTTAGATCTAGGTTTTGAAGTTATGAAGAGGAGGGTTAGGGTTTGGATGGGTTTGAGATATTATAAAGGAGTGGGTTAGGCTAATGGGTAATGGTAAGGGGTTTTAGAAACCCATTAGGACTTAGTTTTATTTTCTAATGTTATCATGTGAACCAAAATCCTAAGAAGCATTCTATTTTTAATTAAAACCTTATAATTGTCTTATTTAGCCCATTAGCCTATAATCACTTTTTATTTAAAAATTCCTCATTTCAACCCAAAATATTTTAATTTGCAAACAATTGTAAATTTAACTTCTCCAAAAATTTGTTTAGCCCCTTTTTAACTTAAAATCATAATTTTACTCCATCATTCGGTAATTGCAATCTTAGGGTTGTTACAGACTCCCCCCCTTAAGGAAATTGCGTCCTCGCAATTCCTTAAATATAGGAGTCGTCTATAAAATCTAATCCACAAAAGGAATTCAGAAGATAAAATATAGATGCTCACCCGTGCCGGAAGATGAAAGAAAACCAGGATAAGTACGCTCGATAAATTCTCTGGTCTCCCAAGTGCAGTCCTTAGGATTAGACGACCATTGAATCTTCACAAGCGGAACCTCTTTGTTTCGAAGACGTCTGATCTCCGAATCAAGCACACGAAGAGGTTGTTGCTCTATAGATAGATTGGGTGAGATCTCCAAATCAGGCACAATATGAGGCTCGATAATAGAATCAGGATCGCGCACACACTTGCAAAGCTGAGAGACATGGAACACATCATGTATTCCAGAGAAATGAGCAGGTAGAGCCACACGATAAGCAACGGGGCTGATGCGTTCCGTAATAGGAAATGGTCCGACATAACAAGGAGCCAACTTCCCTGTAGAGCTGAAACGCACAACCCCATTCATGGGAGATATCCGAATAAAGACATGATCACCAATGGAGAACTCAAGAGGCTTCCTACGGCTGTCCACGTAGGATTTCTGACGGTTCTGCGCCTCTTTCATTCTCTGACGAATAAGAATAATCTTCTCAGAAGATTCCCGAACTGAATCTGGACCAAGAAGGTGCTTCTCACCAGATTCTAACCAACAAGCAGGAGAGCGACATGGCCTTCCATAAAGAGCCTCGAAAGGTGCCATGTCGATACTAGACTGAAAGCTGTTGTTGTAGGAGAACTCTACAAGCGGTAAGTGATCCTCCCAACTACCACCGAAATCCAGAATACAACAACGCAAAAGATCCTCTAAAACACGATTCACCCTCTCTGTCTGACCGTCAGTCTGAGGATGATAAGCAGTCGAGAAATTCAGCTTTGAGCCCAAAGCTGACTGTAGGCACTTCCAGAAGTGACTAGTAAAGATAGTGTCTCGATCACAGACGATAGAGCTAGGAATGCCATGAAGACGAACGACTTCCTTCACATATAACTTGGCAAGCTGAGGAGCAGTCCGAGTGGACTTAATAGGAATGAAATGAGCTGATTTGGTCAAGCGATCAACGATGACCCAAATAGAAGTATGGCCTGACCTCGATCGAGGCAGACCGTCAATGAAATCCATGGATATCTGATCCCATTTCCATAATGGAATCTCTAGCGGCTGTAGAAGACCAGATGGACGTTGATGCTCAGCTTTGATCTGTTGACAAGTCATGCAACGGCTTACATAACTTGCAACATCGCTCTTCATGCCCTCCCAATAAAATAGACGACACATGTCGGCATACATCTTACTCGACCCGGGATGAATAGTGTACTTAGTGCGATGACACTCGTCTAGAATGTCATGCCTAAGTGATGAATCAAATGGTACCAAAATACGGTTCTTCCTGCGAAGACACCGATGAGAATCAATAGAATAATCCAACAATGTCTCATCACTGGATCCCGACTCAAGGAGATGAATATATCGCAACAGGTCTGGATCCTGCCGCTGAGCATGGGCAATGCGATCCAATAGAATAGGTCGAGCTTCCAAGCTGAATAGCAAGATCTGAGGATCAGAAGACGGAGCTCGATTTCGAATATCACACATAGAAAGAGTCTCAAGAATATCCCACTCAGCTATCATCATAGAAACTACTGCCGAGTGTTTGCGACTGAGTGCATCAGCCACACGATTACCCTTGCCAGGGGTATACTGAATATCTAAGTCATATGAGGCGAGAAACTCAAGCCATCGCTGCTGCCTCATATTGAGATCTCTCTGGCTGAAAAGATACTTCAGCGACTTGTGATCGGTGTAGAGAATGAAACGTTCGCCCAATAGATAATGACGCCACGTCTTCAAGGCAAAGACGATAGCAGCTAACTCAAGATCATGAGTAGGATAGCGAACCTCATTCGGACGTAGTTGCTTGGAAGCATAAGCAACTACCCGATCCTTCTGCATAAGCACAGCACCGAGGCCGCTACCACAAGCGTCGGTGTAAACAACAAGATCCTGGTTACTCTCAGGAACCACTAGAATAGGAGCAAGAGTGAGAAGTTCCTTCAGTCACTAAAAGAAAGCTTCACACTTATCAGACCAAATAAAGCGAACACCCTTACGAGTCAGCGTCGTAAGGGGAAGTGCAACTCGAGAGAAATTCTTGATAAACCGACGGTAATAACCCACCAGACCAAGGAAACTGCGAATATCATGAACGTTCTCGGGCTGCTTCCAATTCTGAATAGCTTCCATCTTGGAAGGATCGACAGAAATACCCTCAGATGATACAATATGGCCCAAGAACTTGACCTTGCTCTCCCAAAAATGGCACTTGGAGAGCTTGGCCTTAAACTGATGCTGATGAAGAGTATCCAAGACGATCCGCAAATGATGAGCATGTTCTGCCTCGGATCTAGAATAAATAAGAATATCGTCGATGAAAACCAGAACGAATCTATCGATGTATTCCCGGAATACTCGATTCATAAGATCGACGAAGAAAGCCGAAGCGTTCGTCAAGCCGAACGGCATGACTAACCACTCAAAAGAACCATAACGAGTGCGAAATGCTGTAAGAGGAATGCTGTCTTCTGCGACTCGTAGCTGATGGAATCCGGTGGCAAGGTCGAGCTGAGAGAAGACCTTCGCACCGCTCAATTGGTCAAACATGTCGTCTATCCGTGGCAATGGATAACGATTTCTGATGGTCAACTCATTAAGCTTGCGATAGTCAATGCAAAGCCTAAGAGAGCCATCGGCCTTCTTAACGAAGACCACAGCAGCACCCCATGGCGAAGAACTGGATCGGATGAACTGCTTCGCTTCAAGCTCAACTAACTACTTCCTGAGTTCCTCATTCTCCTTAGTAGACATTCTCGTAGGAGGATGCCCAACTAGATGAGAGCCTGGAATGAGATCGATGCGGAACTCAATAGCTCGCTTTGGCGGCAGTCTGGATACTGGCTCGAAGATATCGAGGAAATCCCGAACAACTGGAATACGAGATATGTCTACCTCATCATCTCGTGAATCAAGAGAAAATAAAGTAACATCAGAAATTCCAACATCCTGAAGAGCAATAGCTAACGGAGCGGACGAGTCAGGATGACGAAGAAATAATATCCGCTCCGAACAAATGATTTTGGCGTCGTACTGAGCGAGCCAATCCATGCCAAGAATCATATCAAAGCCCAAATACTCCATAACGTGGAGATTTGCACGGAAAGAAAAGCCACAAAGATCAATATCTATATTCTCACAGAGCAAGCTAAGGGTCGTGGATCCACCAATGGGATTCACTATCCTTAGAGAAGAAACCATACAAGTAACATCCAAGGATAAAGCATCTACTAGCTCCTTTGATACGAATGAGTGAGAGGCACCCGTATCAAAAAGAACTCTAACAGATCTACCATGAAATAAAATAGAGCCTTCAAGAACGGAAGGATGTGTACCTTTAGGCTGAGCAGAAGTGGTAGGAGCCTTGGCAGCATTAAGCCTGCCAGGCTTGGCACACTCTTTAAACATATGATCGGTAGATTTAGTTAAGCACGATTCAAAGATAGATAATTCATTAAGGAATATTACGGAATATAATAGATTCTTACACATATTCCTAACTTATTTATCTAAAGGTGGATATGTTCAATTTGGATCGTATTATAACGTATTGTACTACGTGTCTGTTCTGTGTTTGTTACGCTTAATTCTCAACCTTGGCTCTGATACCAAGCTGTAACGCCCCACTCTGAGACCCACTGTAACAAAGAGTATTACGGGAGTAATACTGTTTGTTAAAGCGGAGAATAGAGTATAGTGGAAGCGACCATTTGTAATCAAGCTATAACTATCTATCGAATACGTCGAAAAGTGGAATCTATTTAAAATTTTCAAGTGGTTCGACATATCCAATAAATATTTATAAAGAAATTACAATGGCTAAAGACCTATCAGAAACAAGCATAGTAATAAATGATAAAAACATCACAGAACAAAATCACATAACAGATATAAAATCCCAGAACAATACATCATCAATACAGATCCAAATATCATAAGTGGGTACAAAGCCACTGCTCACACATGTGAGTCAAAAATATGTACATATCAGAGTCTGAATAATAACATAAGCGGACACTAAGATAAGCTATCTCAAAAGCATAGCAGATAAGTCCAAAGCGGAAGCACAGAGCAGCTAAGTCCAGAGACCTAACCTGAAACAACTCGGTCTGACCCGAGCAAAAACACTCGGGTCAGGCTAGCTAAACAATCAGTAATAACTGAGATATATAATAATGCGTTACATAAATAAAACAGTACTTATCCATAGAGAAGTATATTATGAACCACATGAATATAATGACGATCCCTAATCATAAATAAACAATGAAAATCTCCAAAGAGAAATCAACACCAAAGTGTAGAATAAATAAAATCGCCTCATATCATCGGCGTAGCCAAAGCTATAAAAAGATGCCCATAGGCAATAACCCCAAGAGTGACCAGAGTCTGTAATCAATGCCCAAGCAAAGATCGATGCTCCAAAGAGCAATGGGGATATACTGAAAATTCAATGAAATCCAACACTGAAAAGTAGTGTCCAGAGACACTGTGAATCCACAAGGTAATCGCACTTACATCGTATGGTTCCATAGAACCAACACCGAATGGCGGTACTCGAGTGGATATAAAAATCATCAGATAATACAAATGTTGCACGTGCACCGACCAGAGTCGTTGTTGCCAAGTACTGTAAAGTTGTGATCGATCACTCGCACAGATGCGGAACGCGCGAAACGGCGAAATCCTTCCCAGAAGGATAAAGGCCCAGAGGCACACGCCGAAAAGTAAACTGCTCCATAGAGCAGGTGTCCAGAGACAGTTGCCCAGAGGCATGGTGACCCAGAGGTCCAGTACTGGCCGCCTAGAGGCAAATGTGTCACTAACTTCTTGGAGAGGAACCCGTAAAGTGTTAACAATGAGTCCCATACCCCACGTTCGCACTAAACGGTTTCCTAACCAATAGCAAGCTCACACTCCAAACAATAAAAAGTCCACCTCGTATCATCGGTAAACTAGACCCAAAGGTCAAAACGATCAATCGAATAGGTCAGGGATTAACCGGAAAGAAAATACACACGGTTCCATAAGCCGGAGATTTCCTAACCGTTTAAGCACCTTTCCACTTCGCTCGACGTGCTAAAAAGTGAGTGTGAGATTTTTTTTATTATAGAAAATAATGGTGCGAAACGGATTTATAATTGATTTTGAAATCACTTTAAAACGGCTTTTGAAAACTCTCCTATTATGGAGTAATTAATTTAATAATTAAAAATAATATTATATAATAATTTCAAAAGTCATTTAGGAGTGAAAAATCTTTTGAAAATGATTCATAAAACCCGTGTATGAAATCTAGAGACAAATCTCAAAGAAATCCACAAAACCAGAAAATCACTGAAAATATTCTAAGTGTTTGTAACCATTCAAAAACAGCTGTGAACCCAAGTTCGACAATTATTTGGACCAGCAAACTGTGTCAAAATGTCATGAAAATTTGCAAGCATGTAGTCCAACATCCCTACTTTAAGATGCAAAAAGAATTTCTGGATTCTGAGTTGAGACGAAGTAGCAGCGACGTCTCAAAGTTGGACCCAGAACAAGATTTACACTGTTTACAAACAGCGACCAGAGTTCAACTTCGACACGAAATTCGAAGTACCAAACGAACACCGATGATGCCCAAATTTTACAGAGATGAAGTTCGAAACTCCACCTTTCCAACAAGACCAAAAACGTCAAATTCTGACTTCGGATGCGATCGTGGTGGCATCCCGAAGTGGAGCTCAAAAGCTGGAAAAAATACAGGTTTTTTTTTACTTACGCGGGCCCGGCCAGCGTCAGCCTGCCCCAGCCCAGGCGGGCTGGGTGCAGTAATGCCCCAGCCCGCCTAGGCTGGGGAGCACCCAGCCCACGCGGGCTGGGTGTTTTCTACCCAGCCTACGCGGGCTGGGAGGCACCCAGCCCACGCGGGCTGGGTGTTTTCTACCCAGCCCACGCGGGCTGGGAGGCACCCAGCCCACGCGGGCTGGGTGTTACACCACCCAGCCCACGCGGGCTGGGTGCTGATCTGCCCCAGCCCACGTGGGCTGGGTGCAGTAATGCCCCAGCCCGCCTGGGCTGGGGTTCAATGCATATGGCCAGCCCCTTAGGGGCTGGCCTGCTCTGGGCTAGCCCAGTTGGGCTAGCCTCATCTGGGCAGAACCTGGGTGCAACCAGGGTCTGTTTTGGCTCTGTTTTTCAGCCTGCACATATCAGCCAACATTTTTTTTGTGTTTTTTGGCATTTAGGTGTGTTTTTTTCAATTTTGGGCATCAAAATTATCACCAAAATTAACTAGCAATAATCATTAATAATTAGTAATTACCAAAATTACAACTAGCATTAATTACTAATCAATAGTAATTACCTTAATGAGGCAAAAGAACAAATAGTATTTGTGCACAATCAAGCAAGCCAAAAGCCTTAACCTCCAAGCAAAGATCAAGAGACTTCAAGGACCCAAAATCAACAAAAAAATAAAACAATAATTACAACATGAAGGTTGAGATAAATATGGGTTAAGAAGGAGGATTAGATAATAGGAGAGATTGCCTTACCTTTCTTTTTTTTCTAGGATTAAACTAATTTATGAAGAGAAGGAGATGGAGCTTCTAAATGGAGGCCATTAATTTTGTTTAGATCTAGATTTTGAAGTTATGAAGAGGAGGGTTAGGGTTTGGATGGGTTTGAGATATTATAAAGGAGTGGGTTAGGCTAATGGGTAATGGTAAGGGGTTTTAGAAACCCATTAGGACTTAGTTTTATTTTCTAATGTTATCATGTGAACCAAAATCCTAAGAAGCATTCTATTTTTAATTAAAACCTTATAATTGTCTTATTTAGCCCATTAGCCTATAATCACTTTTTATTTAAAAATTCCTCATTTCAACCCAAAATATTTTAATTTGCAAACAATTGTAAATTTAACTTCTCCAAAAATTTGTTTAGCCCCTTTTTAACTTAAAATCATAATTTTACTCCATCATTCGGTAATTGCAATCTCAGGGTTGTTACACTTGGGTATTGCCTCATGTGCCTTGTCATACTCGTATCCCTATGCGCGACCACTACGATTTGTTTCATGTTATACCTATGGAGTACTCCCTGATAGCCCACTAGTTTACGGTGGAGTTTACAGTGCTGTATAGACTATGACGTTTATATAAAATGTGTTAAGGGGGATAATGGTAACGCCTTAACGCTATTTTGATACTTTATATTACTGATAGGCATTATCTACTTAGCGTACACTACTGTATATAAATAGTTTAACGGATACTTAGAGGATGGTTATCCTAAACATCCTTTGAGTTACTTGTACTTTCAGTTGTTATTTCACTTGAGTTGGATTTATTGATATAAGAATGTTAATCCTGACTCGAGTGTTTTGTGTTTTGCTTTACGCTCGGATCAGACTGAGTGTACCAGTATTCGAGACTCACCTTTGGAGTGGGAGCTTCGCTTAGAGATCCAGCTATCTATCTAGCTTTCTGTAACAGCCCGATATTTTAAAGCGAAATTTTAATTTAAAAACAAAACATTTTGAAATATTAATTTAAATATAAATTGTAGAAATTCGTATAAAACGAAAATTTAAAACGTTACATTTCGTCACGTTTTGTCCGTTCTTAACTTTACATTAGAATCAAATTTTATTAACGATGATAATAGCTATTTTTAAATTTTGATTTATAAAGATACGTTATATTTTAAGAAACCGTTAACAGTTTTAAAAAAAAAAAATTTATAAAAGGAACAAGTAACGGTTGTACGTTACTTTGGGCGTTACACTGTACGTGCACTGTTCCATGGTCCATTTATTTCAGATGTATATATTATTTTGAAAATGTCAAATCTTGCATTGGATTGCACGTGAGAAATGGTCCACTTACCCCTTTATCTCCCTTACGTTTCGTTCAGCAATTATTTTGCCTAAATTCCTCTAACCGATCAAAAGCCTGCTTTTGCCTCCTCTCTACAAAATTTTAGACAGCTGTTTCATTCTTTCGTTCACAACTATTTCAGACTGCAATTTCCTTCAGCTTTCCTTGTAATTTGCGTGTCCATCTTCCAAGGTATGGCCACATAATTTATCATTTATTTATTTTACTTTTGTTGTTCTTGTACGTGCCTGGGTTGCTCACTCTTTTGCCACTTCATGCTCATCCCATTCACCTTAATATTTTGCCTGCCTCCATGCTAAGCCTACCACCACCAAACCCATACGAGACCGAGCCTACTCCGGTCCACCGAACTCCTACCCAAGCCTGGCCACGCCTACCCATTCGCCACCAGTCATACTCGACCAGTCACCAGCCGAACCCCGTCCAACCCATGCCTACACGGACCCAAAACTGCCTCCGCGCCTTACCTCATTCGCCACCAAGGTGCTAGCCACGAAAATCATGAGACCAGCCCACTCCACCAAACCGTGACACCACCGACCCTTCGCCAGATCTACCTCCTCCACAAACCGTGACCAGCCCCTTTCGCCATCAGGTACCACCACAACCCCATGCCAAGGCGGAGACCACCCCATCCCGTACCTCCACCACGTCATTGCCACGTTATATACAGTCGTCACCTTCGCCTGAATCCAAACCGAACCCCGACCGCCACGCGTTCAACCACGAGACCGATCGAACCCAGCCTGCCTCCTCCACCGCCTCCGTGCGAGATCACCCCAGACCGTGTTCATTGACCTCCATGCCGAGAATTGATAAGATATTGCTTTGTTCCTTTGTCTTTGGTAGCCGAGCCTATTTTTACTAACTTTTGTTCATTCGTACCTCTGGCTTTGGAAAAGAGAAATGAGAAAAATTGTTTTGCACTTCAAAAGCTGTTTGTCATTTTTTGTTTGGTTTGAAATTGTTGGTCACGTGTTGTTTCCTCTACCTATTTTTGTATTTGGTTTCCAGAGCCTTTATTTCGAAGTTTTAAATATACTGAACTTGTTTTGAAAAAAAAAGTTGTTTTGTCACTTTGGAAATTTAAAGTTATAATCGATTTTCAAAAGTAGGCGTGCTAATTGTTTTGATTTTTCAACTTGTTTGTTTTCGTTGTTCGCTTCATTGAGAATTCGTTATTCGTGCAATCTTAGATTTGATTATTTATTGTGCCTTTGGTTTGAATATAGTTGGCGCATCCGCTAACGACTGATCGTGTTATCCGCGTGCTTTCGATTGACATCGTACTTCTTTCTTTCCGAATCTCCAGCTCCGTAGAGGTGAGTAAATCTCACACGAATATTCATACTTATATAATTGTGAAACGACCGCAACTGAATGTGTAGAAATAAATAAATAAATAAATGATGTTATAATTACCTGTGACTTATTCATAGTTGATTTTAATTGTTGAAACTGCATATCGTATCATCTGTTATGTTCTGTTCTTATTTTACTGTTATTCTATTTTCTGTTAAATCACACTACAAGTTCCCTGTAGAATAGAATCACTATGGGTTGAAATGATACATACCCGAACGGACTTTAGAATAAGGGAAGGTCGTTATGGGCTGAAATGATAGGCCTGAGCGATTTTCAATTAAATTTTATTTACTTGGGATTGCGGGTTTGAAATGATAAAACCCGGATTTTTCTTTGTAAATTACGGGTTTAAATGATATAGTATCCGTATCACTTGAATTAGGCTAGAAAATATTATACAGACCCGTGGTTATTTTTTCTGTATTTTCTGAATATTTTTAAATAATTTAAAAATTGTAATAATATTAAATTGATTTAAACCGAATTTTTAAGTGATTTATTTAAAAATAGAAATGATTTTTCTATGTGATAAATATAAATAAATGGAGGAATATTGATTTTTAAACGAAACTTAAATTTGAAATTTTGATAAAAAGAAAGATGGAAACTTAAGTTAATTTAATTAAAATGAAATTTAGTTTTAAATTGGTGAAAAAATGGAGTTTAAGTTTAAATGTTGAAAATGAATGTAATAAGCAAATTTGTAAGTTTCGGTTTTACTTGTAAAATTTCTCTTTAATTAAATTAGTTAAAGGATTGAAAATGAACATTTTAATATATGATTTTATAAGTTTTTAACTAGGTAGAATCTGTAGCACTTGTTAAGTGTTGTGGATTGTATAAATGAACCAAAAGACTAAAATGAACTAAGGCTATGATAGTACTTGGTAAGTGCTGTTGTAGCAGAAACTAAAAATTGAACCTGAACTAATAAAAGGGTTACTGTAGCACTTGTTAAGGACTGCAGTAAGCTGAAATATGATTTTGTTTAAACTGAACTGTTATAACAGTTATAAATATTGTTTTGTTGAGAAAAAAAATTATTTTCAAATATAACTTACCGCCACACCTTTAAATGCCGTGAAAGCTGAAAATTTTAATGCTATTGTTTTAAGTGAATAAGTGAACTTCGAAAGGGTTAGATTTTTGGAAACTTAATATTTGTTTTAAGGAATAATGTCTTTGTTTTAAAATGGTTTAATTCGAAGTATATTTGATAAATTGTTTTAAATCTATAACCACGGGTTATAATAACGATTGGTTGGCAAAGAGACCGGGATCGGATATGGACATACTCTCTGTCGATACCGAAAACCACTTTGACAACCGTGTACGCGGTGGAGATTCCAGAATGAAGTAGGATGGTGGCGACGTCCTTAAGGTATTACGTGGACCCAACTCCCGTGAGTTGGCATAAGGTGGCTAAAACAGGAGCGATCTCGGACCAGTGAGGTAGCACCTCTTCTCGGACACATTCCTTCGACATTATACTCTTACTGATTTGACTAGATGGCCATCCTCCGATTTGGGAATGTTGTTCGAGGTGGAACGGTAGTGGCTGCTATGCGTATCCATCAGTCCGTGTGCGTAATTGGTATATCTACCCTGGCATTGCCTAGTTGTGCCGTGTCACCTACCATACCGAGCTTTACTACGATTATGATTTTAAGATCCGACCGCGTTAAGGTTCTCCATCCCCTTAACGCTATTTTCCGATATGATTATACTTTACTTATGTAGACACTATTATAATAGCGAATATTACTACATAGTAGATAGTTTAACGGATCCTTAGAGGATGGGCGGTCCCAAGCATCTTCTAAGTTACTTGTACCTTTACTACAGTTCATTTGAGTTGGTTTACATTGTATAAGTATGTATATCCTGACTCGAGTGTTATGTTTTATTTTACGCTCGGGTCAGCCTGAGTATTCACAGCTTTGGATTCACCTTTTTGGAGCTCAGAATCACTGGAGATTCTGCCTATCTAGTTATCTTCCTATTTCAGTTTCAGTCGTCTTATTTCAGCTTTTGTTTTAGAGACTTGTGTATTTGGGATTTCTATTGTACTTGTTTCAGCACTGTATTGGGTTTCAGACCACGTATTTTGTATTTTATTTTAGACTATGTATTTTAGTGGCTTCATGAACCACTATGGTTATTTTAAATTCCGCTGCGAGTTATTCTGATATTTTTGTGTCTGTGATTCTGTGAATGATTTTATTTGCTCCAAATTTTATTACAATCTGTTATTTTGCATTATTCAAGTCTGACATGTGTGGATTATTGTCGATTTGAATGGTCCAAAATAGTGGGTCGTTACATTTGGTATCAGAGCCAGGTTTAGGCAAACCCTAGCCTATGGAGCAAAACTCATTAGAGATAGGGTAGAAATACCCTAGAATGAGTGAAATCAAACTCAGAATCATTTCCTTGTGAGTGAACGTATTTTTCAAAGTATAAAATGATTTTAAAATGATTTTTCAAATGATTTTTCAAAGATTATTTTGATATAAAGTTTTCTTGTTTTAAGAAGAAATTTTCTAAACTTCCTTCTTCCGTATCTACCTTGTTAGGAATTTTGTTATTAGGATATTCACCCAAGTGACCTTATCGTGTTTTATCTTAACTTATCTTAGTCTTCTTTGTACCTTGTCCTAAATTAATTCTTGATATTTCCAGGATGAATCGTGGAAATGCTAGAGGTAGGGGTCGTGGTATTGCCCCAGTTCCTCCACCTGTTGCACCCGTTAAGTTTACAGTTCTCTGCAAAGAATTCTCTCAGCTCGGTGGCACTAAGTTCACCGGTTCAGAAAGTATCATCGAAGCCCAGCAATGGCTAAGAAGTTTGGAAAGAATCTTTACTGGTTTGGAGATCACTGATGCCCAGAAGCGTCAGTTAGCAGCATGGCAGCTGCAAGAGTCAGCCCTAGATTGGTGGGAGTCTGTTACGACTCACACTAACGAAGGTGATCTTTCGTGGGAGCAGTTCAGGTATCCTTTGAGTTAACTTGAATTTTTCCCCATTTCCTTTCTTTTCGAATTCATCTTAAGTTCTGTTTTTGTATCTTCTTTCCAGGGAGGCTTTTGTGGCAAAATGGATGCCCGAAGCCGGAAAATCTCAGCTTTACCGTGAATTCATGGACCTCAAGCAGGGTACCATGTCCTTCTCAGAGTATGAACGGAAGTTCAATGAACTCTCAAAATTCGGTCCTGGTCTTATCGATACTCAGCTAAAGAAGAATGAGAAGTTCATTTCTGGAGCTCGCCCAGAGTTCTACGATCGCCTAATTTCACATGTTCATGGCACATTTACTGAGCTCATGGATATGGCTATCCGCTATGAGAACCCTACTTCCAAGGGTCCTGCTACTTCTGGTACTCATGTCTCACAATCTTCCTCTGCAAATTCCAAGAAGAGAAAGCCCAACTTCCACCAGCAGAAGAAGAATTGGATCAAACATGCGGGCTTGGGATCTTCAGCATCTGCTCCTTCTCAGAGTCACCCTATTGATCTTTCCTCCATTACTTGCTTCAAATGTGACCAAAAGGGACACTATGCCAATAGTTGTCCTAATCCGTCCAGTACTGCTGTTCCTCCACCCCAGGTTACCAGGAACGATCTTTGTCATGTCTGTCTTCAGCCGGGTCATTTTAGGAAGGACTGTCCTTTATATCAGAAGGGAAAGCCATTTGGCGTATTTGCTGTCACATCTGCTTCATCACCTGCTCCCGCACCTACTCCTGCTCCTAGCGATAGTCAAGGTACTCTTCAAGGCACCTTTACTTTATTTCATCATCCAGTTCGTGTTTTATTTGATACTGGGGCTTCACATAGTTTTATTTCTGATGACCTGTGTAATAAGTTTGAACATCTCCTTTCACCTGAGTATGCTTCTGTTCCCCTATGTGTTTCTAATCCTATTGGTGGTCCTGAAAATCTTAATAAGATTTGTAAACATGTGAAACTCCTCCATTCCGATCATAGTTTTAGTGGCGATTTCTATATCCTTGGTTTCGATGCTTTTGATTTGTTGCTTGGAAGTGATTGGCTTGATAGACACGATGCCCGTATCTCGTGTAAATCCCGAATTGTTTCTCTTAAGGATGATCGAGGAAATTCTTTACTTATTCAGGGCAGTATGCCTCATGATTATGCTGGTAGCTTTATCTTTTCTCTAGATGCTTCTATTGATGAGCTTCAGTCGACCCGTGTAGTTAATCACTACCCGGATGTATTCGGTGAAGTTACTGCTTTACCTCCCAAGCGGGAAATTGATTTCCGCATTGATCTCATTCCTGGAGCTCGACCTATAGTTCTTCCTCCTAGAAGAATGGCACCCCGCGAGAAGGCTGAGTTAAGGAAACAAATTGAAGACCTATCTTCCAAGGGTCTGATCAGACCTAGTTTTTCTGAATGGGGAGCTGCAGTGGTTTTCGTCACCAAGTCCGATGGTTCTCTTCGGATGTGTGTTGATTATAGGGAGTTGAACAAACTCACTATGAAAAATAGATATCCAATGCCTCGCATCAATGACATGTTTGATCAGCTTTATGGTGCTACTGTTTTCTCTCAGCTTGATCTAGCCATAGGTTTTCACCAACTCAGAGTTGCCGAGGAAAGTATTCCTAAGACTGCTTTCCGTACTGAGAATGGATTCTTCGAATGGTTAGTCATGCCTTTTGGTTTGACTAATGCTCCCGCTTTCTTTGTTGACTTGATGAATCGTGTATTCCGTGATGTGCTAAATAAATTTGTTCTAGTCTTTGTGGATGATATCCTCATATTCTCTAAGTCTGAAGAAGAACATGAGTCACATTTGAAATCTGTTCTGGAGACTCTTCGAAAGCATCAGTTAAAAGCTAAATTTTCCAAATGCCATTTCTGGAAGGATGAAGTCCGATTTCTCGGGCATATTGTTTCTAGTAATGGAGTTTCAGTTGATCCAGTCAAGATCGCTGCGATCAATGTAAGTCTTTCTTTCCTTCTCTTTCATTTCAATTTACTCTATCTTTCTATTATCTTTCTTTTTCCCGATTCTGTGCAGGATTGGGAAACTCCTAAGACTCCTACTGATATCCGTAGTTTTCTGGGCCTCGCCGGTTATTACCGGAGATTCATTGAGAATTTCGCTCGGATTGCTGCACCTCTCACTGCTTTAACTCGGAAGAATACTAAGTTTATTTGGAGTAGTAAGTGTGAAGCCGCATTCAATGAGTTAAAAGACAAGCTTACTTCCGCACCTGTTCTTACCGTTCCAAATGGAGATGAGGGATTAACGGTATACACTGATGCTTGTCGAGAAGGTTTGGGAGCTGTTCTGATGCAGGATGGTAGAGTGATTGCTTATGCTAGTAGACAGTTGAAGACTCATGAAGTAAATTATGCTGCCCATGATCTAGAGTTGCTTGCAGTTGTTTTCGCTTTGAAGCTTTGGAGACATCATCTGTTGGGTACCAAATTCGAGCTTTTCACAGATCATCAGTCTTTGAGGTATATTTTCTCTCAGAAGGATTTGAATCAGAGACAAGTTAGGTGGTTAGAGTTCCTTGCTTCTTATGACCTCGACATCAACTATACACCGGGAAAGGCAAATGTAGTGGCAGATGCTTTGAGTAGGAAGAAAGCTTTGTTGTGTCAGATTGTTGTTTCTTCGCCTCTTGTGGATCGTATTATGGCTAGACAGGATGAGGATCAGATGCTTAGGTTGATTAAGGAGAATGTTCGAAGTAGAGTTGGAGGTAGTAGTCTTGAGGGTAATGGAGCTCAGATTGACGATAAGGGTGTATTGAGGATTAATAATAGGATTTGTGTCCCGAATGTTGATGGATTGAGACAGGAGTTACTTCGGGAGAATCATCAGTCCAGACTTTCTATTCATCCAGGCGTAACCAAGATGTATCAGGATATGAAGAAGTTATATTGGTGGAAGGGTATGAAGCGAGATATTTCCATTTTCGTCAATAGGTGTGCGACTTGTCAGCAAGTCAAGGCAGATCATCAGAAGACCCCTGGTTTATTGCAGCCTCTTGAGATTCCCAATTGGAAGTGGGAACAAGTTTCTATGGATTTCATTGATGGTTTACCGAGGAGTAGGAAGGGTAACGAGAGTATCTGGGTTATTGTGGATAGATTGACCAAATCAGCTCATTTCATTCCGGTCAAGTCTACCCGTTCAGCTTCTGGTTTATCTGAGATTTACATGAGGGAGATTGTTCGTCTCCATGGTGTTCCTCTCAGTATCGTTTGTGATCGTGATCCTATCTTTACTAGTAGATTTTGGAAAGCCTTTCAGGATTCTTTAGGTACTCATCTAAATCTGAGCACTGCTTACCATCCACAGACCGACGGTCAAACGGAAAGGGTGAATCAGATTTTAGAAGATCTTCTTCGTGCTTGTGTGCTTGATTATGGAGGATCTTGGGAAGATCATCTCCATCTTGTCGAATTCACTTATAACAATAGTTATCAGGCCAGTATTGAGACATCTCCATTTTCTGCTCTTTACGGACGACCTTGTAGATCTCCTTCTTGTTGGATTGAATCTGGTAATCGATTGGTTCTTGGTCCTGAGATGGTTTTGGAAGCTTCAGAGAGAGTTGAAGAGATTAAGAGAAAAATGAGGATTGCTCAGGATAGACAGAAGAAGTACGCCGATCGTCGAAGATGGAGTTTAGAGTTTGCAGTTGGTGATTTGGTTTTCCTTAAGGTCTCTCCCTTAAGGAATGTTATTCGTTTTGGTCGTAGAGGAAAGCTATCTCCTAGATTCGTTGGTCCTTTCCGCATTTTGGGAAGAATTGGTTCTCTTGCTTATCGTCTGGATTTACCCGAGAAATTTTCTGGAATTCACAACGTCTTTCATGTATCTCATCTTCGTCGCTATCTGCATGATCCATCTCTTATTATTCAGCCTTCTGCCCTTGATAGTTTGGATATTGAGCCAAATCTGACTGTTGAGAGGAAGCCACTTCGTATCATCGATCGAGGTACGAAGCAGCTAAGAAGAAAATCTGTCAATCTGGTCAAAGTGCAGTGGAGCACTGATGAACGGGATTGCACTTGGGAGACGGAGGAGAGCATTCGTGCTTCGAATCCGGAATTGTTTATTTCAGGTACTTTTGCTATTCTGTCTTATCTTCTTTGTTTTCCTTCTTCGTTCCTTTTCGAGGACGAAAAGCTTTGAGTGGGGGAGAGTGTAACAGCCCGATATTTTAAAGCGAAATTTTAATTTAAAAACAAAACATTTTGAAATATTAATTTAAATATAAATTGTAGAAATTCGTATAAAACGAAAATTTAAAACGTTACATTTCGTCACGTTTTGTCCGTTCTTAACTTTACATTAGAATCAAATTTTATTAACGATGATAATAGCTATTTTTAAATTTTGATTTATAAAGATACGTTATATTTTAAGAAACCGTTAACAGTTTTAAAAAAAAAATTTATAAAAGGAACAAGTAACGGTTGTACGTTACTTTGGGCGTTACACTGTACGTGCACTGTTCCATGGTCCATTTATTTCAGATGTATATATTATTTTGAAAATGTCAAATCTTGCATTGGATTGCACGTGAGAAATGGTCCACTTACCCCTTTATCTCCCTTACGTTTCGTTCAGCAATTATTTTGCCTAAATTCCTCTAACCGATCAAAAGCCTGCTTTTGCCTCCTCTCTACAAAATTTTAGACAGCTGTTTCATTCTTTCGTTCACAACTATTTCAGACTGCAATTTCCTTCATCTTTCCTTGTAATTTGCGTGTCCATCTTCCAAGGTATGGCCACATAATTTATCATTTATTTATTTTACTTTTGTTGTTCTTGTACGTGCCTGGGTTGCTCACTCTTTTGCCACTTCATGCTCATCCCATTCACCTTAATATTTTGCCTGCCTCCATGCTAAGCCTACCACCACCAAACCCATACGAGACCGAGCCTACTCCGGTCCACCGAACTCCTACCCAAGCCTGGCCACGCCTACCCATTCGCCACCAGTCATACTCGACCAGTCACCAGCCGAACCCCGTCCAACCCATGCCTACACGGACCCAAAACTGCCTCCGCGCCTTACCTCATTCGCCACCAAGGTGCTAGCCACGAAAATCATGAGACCAGCCCACTCCACCAAACCGTGACACCACCGACCCTTCGCCAGATCTACCTCCTCCACAAACCGTGACCAGCCCCTTTCGCCATCAGGTACCACCACAACCCCATGCCAAGGCGGAGACCACCCCATCCCGTACCTCCACCACGTCATTGCCACGTTATATACAGTCGTCACCTTCGCCTGAATCCAAACCGAACCCCGACCACCACGCGTTCAACCACGAGACCGATCGAACCCAGCCTGCCTCCTCCACCGCCTCCGTGCGAGATCACCCCAGACCGTGTTCATTGACCTCCATGCCGAGAATTGATAAGATATTGCTTTGTTCCTTTGTCTTTGGTAGCCGAGCCTATTTTTACTAACTTTTGTTTATTCGTACCTCTGGCTTTGGAAAAGAGAAATGAGAAAAATTGTTTTGCACTTCAAAAGCTGTTTGTCATTTTTTGTTTGGTTTGAAATTGTTGGTCACGTGTTGTTTCCTCTACCTATTTTTGTATTTGGTTTCCAGAGCCTTTATTTCGAAGTTTTAAATATACTGAACTTGTTTTGAAAAAAAAGTTGTTTTGTCACTTTGGAAATTTAAAGTTATAATCGATTTTCAAAAGTAGGCGTGCTAATTGTTTTGATTTTTCAACTTGTTTGTTTTCGTTGTTCGCTTCATTGAGAATTCGTTATTCGTGCAATCTTAGATTTGATTATTTATTGTGCCTTTGGTTTGAATATAGTTGGCGCATCCGCTAACGACTGATCGTGTTATCCTTATGCTTTCGATTGACATCGTACTTCTTTCTTTCCGAATCTCCAGCTCCGTAGAGGTGAGTAAATCTCACACGAATATTCATACTTATATAATTGTGAAACGACCGCAACTGAATGTGTAGAAATAAATAAATAAATAAATGATGTTATAATTACCTGTGACTTATTCATAGTTGATTTTAATTGTTGAAACTGCATATCGTATCATCTGTTATGTTCTGTTCTTATTTTACTGTTATTCTATTTTCTGTTAAATCACACTACAAGTTCCCTGTAGAATAGAATCACTATGGGTTGAAATGATACATTCCCGAACGGACTTTAGAATAAGGGAAGGTCGTTATGGGCTGAAATGATAGGCCTGAGCGATTTTCAATTAAATTTTATTTACTTGGGATTGCGGGTTTGAAATGATAAAACCCGGATTTTTCTTTGTAAATTACGGGTTGAAATGATATAGTATCCGTATCACTTGAATTAGGCTAGAAAATATTATACAGACCCGTGGTTATTTTTTCTGTATTTTCTGAATAATTTTAAATAATTTAAAAATTGTAATAATATTAAATTGATTTAAACCGAATTTTTAAGTGATTTATTTAAAAATAGAAATGATTTTTCTATGTGATAAATATAAATAAATGGAGGAATATTGATTTTTAAACGAAACTTAAATTTGAAATTTTGATAAAAAGAAAGATGGAAACTTAAGTTAATTTAATTAAAATGAAATTTAGTTTTAAATTGGTGAAAAAATGGAGTTTAAGTTTAAATGTTGAAAATGAATGTAATAAGCAAATTTGTAAGTTTCGGTTTTACTTGTAAAATTTCTCTTTAATTAAATTAGTTAAAGGATTGAAAATGAACATTTTAATATATGATTTTATAAGTTTTTAACTAGGTAGAATCTGTAGCACTTGTTAAGTGTTGTGGATTGTATAAATGAACCAAAAGACTAAAATGAACTAAGGCTATGATAGTACTTGGTAAGTGCTGTTGTAGCAGAAACTAAAAATTGAACCTGAACTAATAAAAGGGTTACTGTAGCACTTGTTAAGGACTGCAGTAAGCTGAAATATGATTTTGTTTAAACTGAACTGTTATAACAGTTATAAATATTGTTTTGTTGAGAAAAAAAATTATTTTCAAATATAACTTACCGCCACACCTTTAAATGCCGTGAAAGCTGAAAATTTTAATGCTATTGTTTTAAGTGAATAAGTGAACTTCGAAAGGGTTAGATTTTTGGAAACTTAATATTTGTTTTAAGGAATAATGTCTTTGTTTTAAAATGGTTTAATTCGAAGTATATTTGATAAATTGTTTTAAATCTATAACCACGGGTTATAATAACGATTGGTTGGCAAAGAGACCGGGATCGGATATGGACATACTCTCTGTCGATACCGAAAACCACTTTGACAACCGTGTACGCGGTGGAGATTCCAGAATGAAGTAGGATGGTGGCGACGTCCTTAAGGTATTACGTGGACCCAACTCCCGTGAGTTGGCATAAGGTGGCTAAAACAGGAGCGATCTCGGACCAGTGAGGTAGCACCTCTTCTCGGACACATTCCTTCGACATTATACTCTTACTGATTTGACTAGATGGCCATCCTCCGATTTGGGAATGTTGTTCGAGGTGGAACGGTAGTGGCTGCTATGCGTATCCATCAGTCCGTGTGCGTAATTGGTATATCTACCCTGGCATTGCCTAGTTGTGCCGTGTCACCTACCATACCGAGCTTTACTACGATTATGATTTTAAGATCCGACCGCGTTAAGGTTCTCCATCCCCTTAACGCTATTTTCCGATATGATTATACTTTACTTATGTAGACACTATTATAATAGCGAATATTACTACATAGTAGATAGTTTAACGGATCCTTAGAGGATGGGCGGTCCCAAGCATCTTCTAAGTTACTTGTACCTTTACTACAGTTCATTTGAGTTGGTTTACATTGTATAAGTATGTATATCCTGACTCGAGTGTTATGTTTTATTTTACGCTCGGGTCAGCCTGAGTATTCACAGCTTTAGATTCACCTTTCTGGAGCTTAGAATCACTGGAGATTCTGCCTATCTAGTTATCTTCCTATTTCAGTTTCAGTCGTCTTATTTCAGCTTTTGTTTTAGAGACTTGTGTATTTGGGATTTCTATTGTACTTGTTTCAGCATTGTATTGGGTTTCAGACCACGTATTTTGTATTTTATTTTAGACTATGTATTTTAGTGGCTTCATGAACCACTATGGTTATTTTAAATTCCGCTGCGAGTTATTCTGATATTTTTGTGTCTGTGATTCTGTGAATGATTTTATTTGCTCCAAATTTTATTACAATCTGTTATTTTGCATTATTCAAGTCTGACATGTGTGGATTATTGTCGATTTGAATGGTCCAAAATAGTGGGTCGTTACACTTTCAGATATTCAGTTGATTCCAGTAATGTATTCTGATCTTGTATTTGACTATTGTATTCGAGACTTCTGTTGTATCTTGTTTAACTCTATAATATATATATAGTAGCTTCATGAACTATTATTCTTTTGTTTCCGCTGCATTATTGTTATATTACTCTGTGTCTATGATCTGTGATTATTTTATTTACTGTATATGTTGAGTTTTGCCAAATTTTATTTACAATCCATTGGTTTGAATTATTCAAGTCCGGCATGTGTGGATTTATTGTCGACTTGAATGGTCCAAAATACTGGGTCGTTACAACAATTGAAATATGCTGTTAAATTTGAATTGCTAGTTATTTAATTGTTAAATATGATATGCTATTATTTGCAAATTGTTCACCTGTGATATATGACACTATATCATGTTGTGTATATTTTATTTTATTTGTTACTAATGATATATGCCTATTGTAGATATGTTATATTATTATTATATTTGTTCACTCTGTAAGTTCCCTAGTAATTTAGATTTCCCTATGGGTTGAAATGAAGCATACCCGAACGATCTTGTAGAATAAAGGAAAATCGTTATGGGTTGAAATGATAAACCCAAGCGATTTTTATTGATTTTGAAATTTTGGGATTGCGGGTGTAAATGATACATACCCGTAAAATATTAAATTGCGGATTGAAATGATAAATATCCGTATCACTTGACCGTAGGATAGAAAATTATATACGGACACCGTTGGTCTATTTTGAAAAATGATTTTTTTATAGTTTTGGAAGGAAATATATGGATTTGATTAAATATTGATTTTACATATAATAAAAAGGATTTTATTTTGTAAAATTAGATTTCTAAATATATGTTTGGAAATTCTAAATTTACAAGTTAGTTTGGAAAATTTTAAAGTTTTTACTTAAAATTTTATTATTTTTAAAATATATAAACTAAGATTTAAAATAGATTTATTAATAAAGTTTAATTTAATATAAATTATTTAAATAAAATTTAATTTAATTAGTATATATATAATATGTTTAAATATTTATTTAAAATTTTACCTTACTTTTTTAAATAGATTTTTGGTAATAACTTTAAATAAATAGAGGTTGGAAAATAAAGTAAAATTGACTAGAATTTTAATGGGTTAATAATTGAATTTAAATAAGAATTTGTTTATACTTATTGATTTTTGAGGTTTTGAAAGATATGATTTATAACTTGATTTGATAAAAAAGTGATTAAATGAATATTCTCAACTTTAATTAAAAATGGAGACTAAATATTTAATATTGACCTAAATTTATAAATTGAGATTTTATTTAATTGTTATTAAAATGATTAAGTGAATATTTTCCAATTTGAAAAAAATTAAAATTAAATGTTGAAATATAAATTAAATTTTTATTGTAAATGTTTGAATATTTAAACTTGAATCTTTGAACTTTAAATTGAAATGGTTAAACTGGAATTGATTTAAGTTGAATTTTGGAATTTAAGATGATTTGAATCGATTGCGAAATTGGAGGAAACTTTTTTTCTTATATAAAGTATTTTTAATATATATAAATTATTTTAATATATATAAACTATTTTAATTTATAACTATTTTAATATATATATATATACTATTTTCAATATCTAAACTGTTTAAGTTGGAACTGTTATGATTTCAAAAGTGTTATGATTTCAAAAGTGTTATAGTTTCGAAAGTGTTATAATTTTAAAAGTGTTATGATTCTAGAAATTAATATTTTTTAAAGTGAATAATGATATCGAATTGATATGGTTTTGAAATGAATATGATATTTTGATATGAAGTATGAACTATTTGAAATGAAATGACCGCGGTGTGAAATAAGCATTTGGTTGTTAAAGATAACGGGATTGGATATTTTCATACTCTCTGCCAATACTGAAAACCACTTTAACAACTGTGTACGTGGTGGAGATTCCAGAACGAAGTAGGATGGTTTGGTGACGATTCTGTATGAGGTATTAGTGCAACCCTAACTCCCGTAAGTCAGCTTGATTTGGCTAAAACAGGAGCCATGCCGGGCCAAGTGAGGTCATTCCTCCTATCGGACACATTTCTTCGATACCATTCTATTACTTTGTGATTTGATTGGGTGCACCTTTGATTTGGGAGTGTGTCGCGAGGTGGGCGGTAGTAGCCGCTATGCGTTACCACCAGTCCGGATCTGCAAATGGTATATCTACCCAGGCATTGCCTCGAGTACCTTGTCGTATGCCCTATCGTGCCTCTAGGAGTTTGTTTTGTACCGTACCTATGTGGTGTCCTCTGGGTAAACCACCGGTTTGGTGGAGTGTACGACATTGTATAGACTACGGGAATATATAAAATGTGTTAAGGGGGATATGGGTAACTCCTTAACGCTATTTTAATAGTTTTACTTTTCTATAGACATATTATAATAGCGTATATTACTACATAGTAGATAGTTCCACAGATCCTTAGAGGATGGAAATCCCAACTATCCTTTAAGTTACTTGTATTTCGGTTGACATTTCGCTTGAGTTGAATTTATTAATATAAGAATGTTAATCCTGACTCGAGTGTTTTGTGTTTTGCTTTATGCTCGGGTCAGACTGAGTGTTACAGCATTTGAGACTCACCTTTGGAGATTGGAGCTTTGTTTGGAGATCTATCTATCCAGCTTTTAGTTATTTCAGTTTATTCCAGTTATTTATGCTCTGACTCGTAATTTGCTTATGTATTAGAGATTCATTTGTATTTGAGATTCTGTTGTATTTCGTTTCAGACTCTGATGTTTTATAGTAGCTTTATGAACTACTATTTATCTATTCCGCTACTTATTGTTGTATTACTGCGTCTGTGATTAATTTATTTACTGTATATGATAAGTTTTGCCAAATATAAATTAACAATATGTTGTTTTGAGCAATTCAAGTCCGACATGTGCGAATACGAATGGTTCGAAATACCGGGTCGTTACACCAAATTAAGGTTTTATTTTTTTTAAACTACGTAGAATTCTAGTGGCTACAACTTTCATTTGAACCACTTTTCAAATTTCGAATATTTTTGGGTCAAAAATATATTTCTTTCTGACTCATTCTCGGACCCATATTTTCAAGCCCGAAAATAGCACTCATTCTTTTGACCATGTCTCCCTTAAAAAAACCAAATTGAGTGATAAATTTTATTGAAATGATAGAGAAAAGAATTTCCAACAACTTTTCTTCTGACCACTTTTCAAAATTTCAAGAGTAACATGGCTAAAAATCAAGGAGAAGATGACCCATTTTCGAGTTTATTTTTGTGGTTTTCCAAGCTTTGCAAGTTCTAAAGTATTTCAAGCTTTCAAAGAGTTTTGCAAAATATTGGTGAGTAAACCTCTTAATTTTTAGAAAAGTATTTACCTTTACATTTATTGACTATTTGGTGATGAAATAATTTGATTGTTCGGTCGGATTATTGTATGGTTTGGATGCATATATATGCTACTTATATATGTAAATGCATGCAGTTAAGTTAGTGTGTGCTTGAATGTGAAGTCTAGATTTTTGTGAATGATGTAAAAGTGTGATCTTGTTTGTTTGGGTTTGTGTAATGAATAAGTTTTTATGGGCATAATTATGCGGTTGTTGTGCTAAAGAAAAGTTAACAATTAGATTTGGTTATCAATACAGAATCCTTTGTGAAGAGTACGAGTTTTGGTTTGTAATCAAAATCAATTTTAAAGTTAGAAACATGGTTTCAAATTATTTATTTTGTGTTTTGAAAAGTTAATAAGCTTTCTAGTATTAAGTTTCCAAAGAGAAAAACTGAAATATTTGCAAGTATGACATCCATATCGATAATCACCATGGATGCAGTTTCGATAATGGTCCGTTTTTTTTTGAAAATTCAGTTTCATACTTTAAAATTATTTTGGAAAGCTTTTATAAACTTAATAAAAATGTTTTAGAAATTTAATTAAGTTTTAATTATTAATTATTAATTAATTAAGCTTGGTAATTAATAATTAATTAAGTATTAAACAAGGTACATTTATTTAATTAAATAAAGATTAGTACTAGTTAATTGTAAATATGGGTTAAGTATATAATTTATTTTTAATTAATTATTACTCTAAATGTAAGGTCAGTTTTTTATTTATTTAATTAATCAAGTGTTAATTTATTTTTAATTATAAATTAATTAAGGTTTTAATTTATAAAAAAATATTTATTAAAGGTTTAATTTATTATTTAAGTTTTAATTAAAAGTTTATTTAATTAATTAATTGAGATTAATTAATAGTTAATTATGAATAAAGGTTTTAAATTATTATTTATTTATTAAATAAGGATTAATTAGGAGTTATAAATAAATTATTATTATTTTTTTTGAAAGGCAAGCGGGGTTGACTGGTCCCCTACCAGATTATTATTAAAAAAGAGAAAGAAAGGCGATAATGAACAAGCTCACTATCGCAAAAGGAAAAACAGACACACAAAAATATAACACCGATGAAAAAAGAAAAGCAAGACAAACAAAGAGAAAAATAAATACATAAAGGGGAGAACAGCACTATAACCAAACAGACGAAACGAGGGATGTGAAATCAAATTCACAGTCCTTAATTCCCATCTTAATGTTGGCTAGTAGGGCATTCAAAAGTTGGTCATTGTTCCTTATCTTGTTTTCAAAGCTCCTCAAATTTCTTTCTTCCCAGACGAAGTTGAGATATCTCTTGATCAGAAAAAAGTACACAAAGCTTTCATTTTTCTTCCACTTAGTAGCCTTTCCTATGAGAGCCCACTCAACACCGGATATGCCATGGATATGATTAACATTCATCGCAGTCATGAGCTTACTCCACAAACCCAGAAGGTTGCTGCATTCAAAGAAAAGGTGGCTGACAGTCTCAGGATGGATCTTGCAGAAGAAGCAAAGTAGGTCAACGGGCATCCTATAGTTAAACAGTCGGTCTTTGGTTAGCAGAGCACTGTTAATGACCTTCCATAGCATTAGGTTATCTCTGTGAGTTGATTTTCTGGTCCATAGAACTTTGTGCCATTTAATGTCAGTAGAAGCAGGATGGACCACGAGCATTTTATAAACAGAAGAGATAGAGTGGGATTTTCCTTTCCAAAGTATCACATCAGTATTAGTGGGATCGAAGGTTATAGATTGATACTTATTCCAAACAGCTCTAATGTCCTGGTTACTGGTGTATGGTAGAGATATCTTGCCATCAATAATGAAATCAGTTGCTTTAGCTACACTATTGATACCAAATTGCATGATCTGCTGTGGAGTGAAGATTTTGCATAAGATCAGACCATCATCCATCCAGGGAGTATTCCAGAAGTTAGCAGCACTGGAAGTGGAAAGGTTGACTTTGATAAATGGTAGAAAAGTAGTTCTTGACTTCAGGAGGCTTCTCCAAGTCCAACTAGAATTTTGTGGCACTGTCATTGTCCAAAAAAAATTTCTACCCAAGTTATGTGTTATAGTCCGTTGAACCCACAAGTTGTCCGCATTGCTTAGCAAGGCATTCAAGAGAGTACTGATGGCAGCTCTATTCCAAGCTTGTAAGTTAAGAATGCCAAGACCACCTTTATTCTTAGGTAGCTCCATAATGCCAAAAGAGCAGGGAATTAATTTTCTAGAGTGGATGGATCCAGTCCAGAAGAACCTCAACATTGCTTTTCGTACCATTTTAATGAGTTTGATGGGGAGAATGAAAGCCCTAGACCAGTACACTATCATAGAGGAAATGACAGATCTGATAAGCACAAGCCTGCCAGCTTGAGAAAGAAATCTGTTGGCCCAACAATTCATGGTGCTGCATATTCTGTCATATAACGGCAAGCAGTTCGCAGTGGTTATTCTGGAAGAGCAAAGTGGAAGACCCAAAATAGCACATGCTGTTATTCATAGCTTGGAGGCCAGAAGTTGACAGTAATTGGGTTTCATGTTCAGAAGAGATTCCAGAGGTGATCATGTGAGATTTGCTTAAGTTGAGTTCTAGACCAGTCATAAGGTTGAAGTTGTGTAATATAATTTTAATGTTTTCCAGGGAAGTCTGATCAGGTTTAGTGAATAATAGTATGTCATCAGCAAAGAATAAAGAGGTAACTTGTGGGGATCTGCATTTAGAGTGAAACAGAATGTTCTTCTGTTCATAGCTATTAATCAGCAGAACGTTTAAGACTTCCATCACAAGAATGAAAATGTATGATGATATGGGGTCTCCTTGCCTGATCCCTTGCTTGCTGTTGAAGAATCCAGTATTGCAACCATTATGAGAGATGGAGAAAGAAGGAGTTGATAGGCAATTGTATATCCAAGCTACATAGACTTTAGGAAATCTCATGAGAGCCATGATTCTCACAATTGAACTCCAGTGAATGCTATCGAAGGCCTTCTTTAAGTCCAGTTTCAGCATTGCATTCTTTGATGCTTGGGCATGACCATATCCTTTAATCAACTCATGAGTTAGAAGAATATTATCAATTATATTTCTCTTAGGCAGGAAGGCAGATTGATTCCTGGAGATAAGCCTATTGAGAACAACAACAAGTCTAGATGCTAAGATTTTTGAGATGCATTTGTATATGACGTTGCAACAGGAGATAGATCTGAAGGATTCAACAGAAGAAGGATGGTGAGACTTAGGGATTAGAACCAGATTGGTGGCATTAACTTCCATTAACAGTTTGGACTTGTTGAAAAAATTATGAATTGCCTTTAGGAAGTCCTCCTTGATAGTATCCCAACTGTGAGTGAAGAAAACAAGATTGAAACCATCAGGACCACCACTGGAATTTTTGTTCATCGAGAACAGAGTGTCTTTTATCTCTTTGTCAGTAACTTTGGCAACAAGATTGAATGCTTCCTCCGTTAGGACTAGAGGAACCTGCACATTGTCAAGTTTATCAAGATCAGGTTTGAAATTGTCTTTGTTACCAAGCAGAGATTTGAAGTAGTTTAGCAAGGCTTGGTCAACACCAGTAGGGTTAGAATGAAGCACTCCATGTTCATCATATATGTGGGTGATATTTTCCTTTGCTTGTTTGATTTTGATGGCGGCATGGAAGTATGCAGTATTGTTGTCTCCATCTTGAACCCACTTATGTCTCAGTTGCTTTCTCTTCATCTTTCCTTCAGTGCTTCATGGAGCTGGCCATGAATGCTTCTCTCATCTGTAGCAGCATCAGCATTATCTGGATTGCTCACCATATATTTTTGAGCTTCAATGAGCTTCTGCCTCAACAAAGTAGACTTTAGGGTTCCATTTCCAAAGTTTTTCCTTGCCCATACCCTCAGCGCTCCCTTAGTAGCTTTTAATTTCCTGCAAAGAATATACATGGGATTGCCATAATAATTTTCAGACCATACTTTATTAATTGTACTAGTGTACCCAGGTTCATGGACCCAGGTACTATAGAATTTGAAGCCTTTTTGTTTTTTTGATGACATCTGTCCCGTAGAGAAAATGATAGGGGAGTGATCAGACAACACTGGGTGAGGAATAAAGGAGGACATGGTTGGCCAGGAGGATAAGGCACAAAGATTGGCAAAAGAGTGGTCGATGTTTGTGAAAGTCCTGGTGACAGACCGACTACAATTGTTCCATGAATATTCTGCTCCAAAGGTCGGAATTGGGAGGAGACAAGCATCATCAATTGCTTTATTGAGAGGGAAGATGTCCTTTTGCAACAGAGGTGAACCACCAAGCTTATCATGCAAATTGAAACAACAGTTGAAGTCCCCGAGAACAATCCAGGGGTGGGAGTTTTGTCTAAAGGCTGGCAGAAGGTTGAGGAGGGTTTGTCGAGAGTTGACTGAGTTGTGAGCATAAACTATGGAAATGAAGAAAGTAGATGAAGAGATAATTAGTTTGGCTTGAAGGTGCATGACTTGGTCAGTGCAGAGGATAGGGGAGAGAGAGATGACTAGAGGGTTATGAATGATCATGATGCGACCGTAAGAAGCATGTTCCAGATTATGGTGCAGGCTCCAAGATGGATTGATATATCTAGCGGCTTTAACAGTTAGAGTCTCATTAAGTTTGGTTTCTAGAATGGCGACAAGGGAGAGATCATGATGTTTAATTAGATATTTGACTTGATCAAGTTTGTTGGAGGAGTGGGCTCCCCTAATATTCCAACTAGCAAGGTTGTGCATCATTAAGTATACTACAGAGATTGGTGAGTGACATTTTTCATGCTCATGGTTGCAGGAGATCGGCTGAGTTTTGATGATTTATCAATCATATGATGTTTGTTTTGTTTCAGTCTTGTATCACTGAGTTTCCCTGTTCCTTTATTTGATTGTGATTTTGGAGAGGTGGGTAGAGATTTCCACCCAGGTAGATCACCAGAGAAAGAGTAGGCATTTTCTGGTGGCAGTGGCATCAACAATGCAATGATTTCTTTTTGTAGAGAGTTCCTGAATTCAGATTCAACATTGTTGGAGATGGGGGTAAAACTGCTGTTTAAAGTATTTAGAGTGAGAGAATTTGTGCATTTTAGGGTTTGGCTTGGTGAAGAGATGGCAATGTCTGATAAACTGTTATCCTTTTGCAATGTTTCGTGTTTATTCATGTAATCTGCAGAGGTCATATTTCTATCAAGAAAATGTGATTCTGGTTGCATAGTAATATCTACTTGCACAAGGTCAGTTTCAGCTAGCACTTCAACAATGCTGTTTTGCACTATTTCTCCTTCTTCAAAATGTGTAGTCATGACACATTACTCTTTCCCTGTTCCATTGTCCCCATTTCGATTGCTTGCATCAGACAACTTATCTTCCATTAAAACTTTGAATCTATTGTTATTTCTTTTATCTTCCTCATTATTTCTTTTTGTCATGTTCTTCAAGTTATTGTTATTCAGGATGGTAGCATTCTCACCTCCACATTCATTTGCAGCGTAGAGTTCTATGCCATCAGATTCATTTCTTTTTTCATTTTCTCTATTTGAGTTAGTTCCCTTCTTTTCAACTCTTCTCCAAACTTGTTTTTGTTTGATGACTTTTGAAACCAATTCTTTTTCATGTTCACATCCCTCCCTTTTATTTTTATTATCATCACCTTTAGCTACTGCCTCCCCTATATTTTCATTTGTCATTATTAAGCACTGCTGCGTTCCATGGCCAAATACTTTGCAATTGGTGCAAATTTCCGTTCTCCATAAGTAATTAACTTTGACGAATTGATCTGAACCATCCATGAGTCGCACAGGAAACTCATCAATCAAATCCTCGTCCGGTGTAACTTCCACCATACATTTTGCATATCCTATTCTCTCCAGCTTTTCAGTTTGCGCATCCATGCACATGAATTTACCAATTCGAGAAGCAAGCCAATTAATTCCCATATGAGACCAAGCGTAAAGGGGGATATTGGATAATCTGATCCAAACTGGAACAGAACGTATCGTGCTACAACTATTTCCTACAGTGGAATCCCATTGCTTAACAATGAAAATTTTGTTCCTCATAATTATCGGGTCTGAAGCAATAATATTCCTTCTATCTTCATCACAAGACAGATTGAATAGGAATAAATATCCATCGGATTTAACTTTGATTGAGCCTTTTAGTTTCCAAGCTCTTTTGAGATGAGAAATGACAGTAAGGTAAGAAAGAGGCTTATCCAGAAAAAATATAACCAGATAATCACCCCATACTTCATTACCTGCAGCTATCACATTTTCTGGTGGGACCAGAACCTTGCCGTCAAATGTCAGAGGAACAGGAACAGGAGAGTGCAGACCCGCATTGCGTGGTTTGGTTTTGAACAGGGAGTTCCAACGCACAGGGATGACAGGAGTGGGAGAACTAGGCAGTTGAGGAGGGTCAGGAATGGGATGGGGAGCAGGTACAAGGTGAGGAAGATGGTGGAAAACCGATGAGGTTGGAGATGGAAGCGGGGGTAGAAACAGTGGGTCCGGCGGGAGGGGGACGGGAGGGACGAGAAGTGACTGGTTGCAAACAGTGGGAGGTAAGGAGGGAAGGACGATGGGTACGATTGATTGTAAGGGAAGAGAGGGCGGGACAGACGTTGGGACAGACGCCATGCAAAAAAGTGCTTGTGACCTTGAATGCTCTTCTATTAATCTCAAAACAGGTGGTTGTGTTATAAATAAATTATTCATTAAAGGTTTAATTATTTATTAATTTATAATTAAATTAAGTTCAAATTTAATAAAAATTAATTACGATTTAATAAAGAGTTGAACTTGTAATTAATCATTTTAAAGGGAGTTTTAAGTTTTAAATCCTTTGTTTCGAGAATCAAATTGTTTTAAAAGTACTTCTTTTCCAAAGATGGTTTTGAACACAAGGGATGCAAATGTCGATACCATTAAGTAGACAAACAATTGTGAATGAGTTATGTAAATGGTTTGATTGTATGGACATGTTAGCAGAATAAATCCCTATTCTCCTATAAGTTGATTGTTTGATTATTTGAACTTCTGATAGCAGAATTAATCCCCTTTCTGCTATAATATAATTGTTTATTGTATGGACATATGTTCAGTAGAATAAATTCCCATTTCGCTCTAAGTACTGAATTGTTTGGGCATCTATTTAGCTGGACAAATCACCATCCTTTTATTATGTTATTTGGACATGCATATGCTAGTTGAGTTGCATTGACATGTTATTCCCTGATTTGGATATGAGTTGCATTTACATATATGTTGACTTATGTAAATAATGGTTAAGTGACTTGAAAGTGAAATTAATGTTAAATGGTAACTTAAATTACTAGCATTAGGATTGCTAAGCATCTTCTTGGAAATTATAAAGTATGGTTTGGGAATGATAAAATATGGTATTGAATTAACTTCAATTCTTTAATCAATTTGGGTTTAAAGTTTATAAATGATTTTTCAAGTCATATTGTTATTTTATAAAGGCATTTATAAATAATAACTTGTTTATAAAAATGGGTTTTACTAAGTAAAATGGGTTATTTAAAGTGATTCAAAAGGATGAGTTGCAAAAGATATTTTGTAAAGGATTTTTCTTAAAGAAGTTTTATCAAAGGAGTTTTAAATAAGGAAATGTTTTATAAATGATTTTAGAGATTTGTAAAGAGGTTTTGTAAATTGACTTATAGACTTATAATAAGTGGCTTATAAATTTATTTTGGAAATTTATAAAGGTATTTAAATGTAAAGTGAGCTTTTAAAAGGGAACTTTTATAAAGGATAAGTGGATTGGTTTATAGTAAGTAATGTTTTCAAAAAGAAATTTGAAAGGAGGAATTTTACAAATGTTTTGATAATATACTTATACGCTTAAGATCAGTACAAATATTTTCCAAGAAAAAATGGGAAGTAAGGGTTCTAGAAATAGTGTTGTGTAAGGATCTTTTGATTAAGTTTTGTAAAGTAATTTTATTAATTAAAGGTTAACTAAAAAAGGCTTAGAGGATCCCAGATGGAATTATATCAATGTTTGAATGATTTCTTATTTGATGATTAAATAACCGATAATCAAACCTGGACCAAAACGTAACTTTGGAAATATCTAGAAGAAACATGTGAGTTATATGGCACAGTCATTCCCAATGATGTAGTACTGTACGTATAAATTTGTTTTGTTCTTCTAGGATAAATGATAAGGAAATTCATCCACTAATGGTTAGGAGGTGATCTCCGCTCTTATCTTTTGTCTACTTATTTCCTAAAGAATTGGGGTTGAGCTTACCGAAAACTATCGGAAGTTATTTCAAAGAGACTTGGATCAGATATGTTATTCGAAAACCAGTTCGATCCAGCTCAAGCATTTTGACTTGAAGACATCTTGAAGAATACGGAATCGAGGATAGAGCTTTGAAGTGCAAGGGTTATTTGCTATTAATCCTAAGGGGGGATTCCTCGAAAAGGATTTAATAAAAGTAGTGCCTTGGTTTCGTTCAGTCCCAGAATGAACTTGTATGGATGAATATTAGCATTGCATTGATGCTTAGTGGGCAGTGTAGCATTCCGAGTAGGAAGCGCTATATAGGTAAAACATAGCCTCAAGCTTCATCAACTGGGAAATGAAAAAAATTGGGCATGCAACATGGTCATGTAGGTCACTCCCATCAAGTGATCATCCCAAATCTTGATCGAGTACTATCTACTCATGTATGCTTTTGGGCCTAAAATGGGGTGATCATATTCGGTACTACTAGTCAAGTGGTAGGCCAGTCCTGTGTGGCAGGGGTACAAGATGTTCTTGTCAGACCCCGATGCATTTTATCTAGAGATGTACCATCGGAAGGTAGTTCCTTACCTTGTCATATTATGGAATCCATTCTCCAATATGTACCTTTACGGTTTTAGATGTACCCAACTATGTTGAAATGTGAGATGCAAGCATTTCAGTTATATTCATATTTTACTTGAACCATTAGACATTATTATAATATCATTAGGTTTTCTATAAACAGTGTTTTGATTATCGTAAGGTAAAAATCCATCTGTGCTTATGTGTGGCGTGGTCTTACGAGATACCTTTGATTTTAAAAGGGTTTTAAACATAATTCAGTCATTTGAGTTTACTAACACTAGACCCATGTCTGACCGGGAGTTTTATTTTCTTTACCTAAAACTCTTGGGTGCTCAAATTTTTATGGGCAACCAAGTAGTCCAGGTTTTCGCCGGATGCATCTTGGGAGAGCTTAGAGCAGGAGGCTTCATCGGTAGCAAGTTATTATTTTGTTTCCACTGTTTATATGTATATTGTATCAGTTAGGTAGGGACAGACTATTATAACTGTCTTAGGGTAAAATTTGTATTAGTTTGATTCTGATGTCTCATTTTAGAAATGACTTTGTAAAGAATTATGTTGATTAATATATGTTATTCCATTGCATTGTGAGATTCTGTGATTGTTTAGTTTCTTCTTATCTTCTTTCTTTCCTATACCGATCGGTCTTTCTAACGTTTGAATGCTCGACACGCAATACAGTGGATGTATTAGTGTGATTTTCGAGGGTCTGAAAACTTAATTCGTTACACATGCACCTTCTCTTTCCCGTCATGTCAACTTCTCTTTCCATCACATTAACTCCTCTTCTATGTGCACGAACCTAGCTCCTATCGACCAAGTCACAGCCACGGTGAGGCGTCGTGCTTCCAAGGTTAGTCGCCTTCCTAGTGGAGTGCGACAATAGAATTTATTTATATGAATTGATTTAGCGTTGGTGTTGGGAATTCAGATGCATGATTTTTGTGAGTGAAGCGGAGTGAAATCTAGAAAAGGAGAGAAGAGATGTGGGTTTTCTGGGTTGTGAAATTATGGATCTTAAGGCTAATTTAACACTAGAGGGAGGGTGAATAGTAATTTTTTAACTTATGTAAATCTTTTTACCTTTCTTTCAAGATTAATATTAAATCAGAGGTTAACAACATAGAATTACACTAACAATCAGTCACAAATGCAATCATAGGTAAAATCAAAGCAATAAAGTAAAGTAGGAGTTAGAAAGATGACACTAGAGATTTTATACTAGATCGGATTTCTCCTACATCTAGTCTCATATAATTTCTTATACGGAGTTCTTTTCAAATGCTCACTTTAAACAGGTAGAAAGCTAACTCATTACAGTCTTGATTTCATGGCTACGAGATACACCCTCCTGATTTTGGAGCTCAGGGTAGAATCAATTGATTTGAAAGGGTTATAAGCGCACCCACTTAATCTGAATGGGCTACAAGCTTACACATTTTATTTGAATGGGAACCAAGCACACCCACTTGATTTGAATGGGCTATAAACACACCCAAACAAATAAGAGTAGAGTTTGTTGGTTTCCAAATACAAACAGTTGCACTTGGGATATAAGATATCATATAGCCTTTTGGATAACACTTTGATCTTTGAATTGAAAGAGAGAGATGTTTCCATGAGAAAGTAGTATTGATCAATACAATGAAGTATGAATTGATTCTTTATAATTTTGAAGAGAATGGAGTAATTTTTTAAGAGAATTTCCAAGAGAGTGAGGAGCGAGAAGAAAGTAAGTAATTAGTTATTAAAAATTCGTTTGCACTCCCCTTTATATAGTAAATTAACAGATATGTCCATTCGTGAAGGGTTGTGTCGAATAGAAACTTCCATTCAAAATTTGAAAAACCATTTGGCGGCATGTTTGACAACATATCCCATATATGTATGTCGACATATGCTAGTTAAAAATGAAAATTATTTTCTTTTAAAATGTTTTGAAAACTTAATACTTAAAAATATTTCGAATATAGGTTTTATAAATTTTTGAACTTAAAAAACTTTCATAAATTATTTTAAATTAAAATAATTTAAAAAAATATATAAGATCAGAAATTGCTATCAAGGACTTTAACAATATTTACTAATTAC
This sequence comes from Allium fistulosum, assembly GCA_030737815.1. Classification (NCBI taxonomy): domain Eukaryota; kingdom Viridiplantae; phylum Streptophyta; class Magnoliopsida; order Asparagales; family Amaryllidaceae; genus Allium; species Allium fistulosum. Next base: position 336,855,084 of record CM060904.1, on the reverse strand, counting down.
TCTATACACTAAATTATAATCTTGAGATATTCATTTCTTTGTCTTTGAACTCATGAGTCTTCATATCTTTATCTTGAGTCTTTATACTGTATAGTCTTCGATTCGGCACCTGCGTAATATTTTGCATTATTACTATATAACTTTGTAAAACATTAATATCCATATTTTATATGGTTGTACATGGTTGTCATCATCAAAATCAATAACTGAGGTATTGATAATCTCCCTCTTTTTTATGATGACAACCATTAAATATTCCCATATATAAAATATAATATAACTCTCCCCGAGTTAAATAACTTCCAAAAAATATATGCATATACATATTTTATATTTTTCTCCCTCTTTATCATCGACAAAAATAGATGATAAAAATAAAACTCCTCCTAAATGATACACCTATAAACTATATTAGAATGCTAAGTAATATGTATAACTATATGGCATATATGAATGATGATAGATATTAAAGACATTAAATAAGAGAAAACAAATTTTATTAAATAAATATAACTTAAACTATTTATTTAATTAATATCAAATATGAATGCGGGATACTATAATCATTACCAATAATAATGGAATAAAGTCCTTAGTAAGATGATATATACATCAAAATCAATACCTAATGTATTAAAAACTAGAATATATATATATAAAATCAAAATTCAATGATGAGAATATGGAAAACAATTCAATATGACATAAATGATATTTATATAATACTAAGCATCCAAATTTGACAAAGAAATTTATATATTAGATTTATTACATAAATTAATATATTTACATAACAAACCATATTAATTACGGAATTTAATCATAGCCTAATCACAATATTTGATAAGCGTAACTATGTTTATGATCAAATTTATGTTTAATAAGTTTTTGAAGTAAATATTATTTTATTCTTATACATTATTTATTTTTAGAAAGACATGATAATTTATAATAATTTTTTTAGCCTAATATGCAAAGTATAAGTGAGATATGTAGAGTTAAAAAATATCACTAAAAAGGCATCATATAAAGTTAATAATAAAAAGAATCTGGGAATGGTAGTAAGATGGTTGATCATTTGTTTCAGTAGCATTGCCATCTTGAAAATTTTCTTTTTCGAAGAATATCATGATATGATTGATCATGTAAATGATCTCCATAGTTATTTTTTCATCATTATCATCTTATTGTACGTAGTGCTTAAAGGAACAGAACATATTTGTATTGGTATTCATTCTATGTTGGATTTGTATGGTTAGACTTTAAGAAATCAAACCCAATATATTTTTAGGAGTTTACGTTCATGAATGTTTAAATCATGAGAAATCATAAATGATTACATACAATGAAAAACATACCAAAAAATGAGATATTCTACTAAACTTTTTATTTTCAAATTTTGATTCAACACAAGTAGAGTTCTAAAATTCGTTCATAACACTATTATGTATGAGATAATTTGACTCTAACATATAACATAGTGTATTTTATATCTCATTCACTGTTTAAATTACAAGTGTATTAATGAATTACATATGTAAAGACACTTGGCATCATCCATGTATACAATGATCTTCCTAAAGGACAAGTGTAACGACACATGTCATTTTGCATATTGTGACGACCGCCCGACACCTCCATTACCTAGTATACCTATGTGATGCACTATGGAGGTACCCAGCTGATGCAGGACGGTAGCTAAAAATATAAAGTAGAGAAAAGTCCAAACACAAAACCTGTAGAACATCTCACAACGCATAGGTAAAATATAGTATAATAACATAGATGTAAAATAGGCGAGATAATGATATAATCAAATGAACCATATATAAGAACACCAGAGTGCATCAAGTTCACACACTATACAAAAATCGAAATAAGCAGTTTCTACATCCCAAATATCTTTAATAAACCCTATAACTATGTCTAATAATACAAGTACTGACATAGCTCCACAATACTGCATAGCGTAATATAAGCGATAATAAGCTCTAAGTATAGCTATATGAAAGCCTAGCCTCCTTCTCGTACTATATGTAGCTCCATGCGCTATCCAGACCTATCATCCCTAATTTACCCATTTAAGACTATCCAAGGTAATAAGAAGCAAAGCATAAAACCTCGAGTCAGACAACAGTCTAGTATGAGCGATACATCATCTCAAAAATACTAAAGAATCGTACATAGTAAATATAGACATAGGGTATGTAGAACCATACCTTACTTGTCCCTACATCCAAAGATTTAGCACATAACAGTCGATATATGCTAATATACTACCATAACCATATAAGTGTACTACAATCGAAGTACAATGTCCAATGTCTAGGTATACGATCGAAAATACTTACATCATGCAACACCCTAGAGTGATAACAACCACGGAAAACATAGCACCCATCAAACAATCCTCCCCATCACTCGTGTGCGTTGGATATATGATAACTCGTATGGCACAGTCGCAAACCAAGGACCTAATCGTAATCCTGACTCCATTAGTGCTCGAATCCATGCCACTCCGAAGGGCTAGGAACCAAGCCCACAATTGCAAATCCTAGAGTAATCTACTATTGCAAGATCCGGACACAACTGCAAATCCAAGTGGGCGTCCCCACATTCCCCTTCTTTATGAGCACACTAGAAGCTTTCAATTTATCAATGACTTCTTTGCACGCGTCTCCATAATGAAACTCAGTCGTTATCTCATCACGGCTATTCCTACGATAGGACACAGTCTCAAATCCTACTCGCAAGACTCCATCTTTAAACATACTCTTGTGGATCACCGTCACGACTCCAATCGTTAGTTCATCATCTTCAGAGCGCCTATAGACCCGCATCGTAAGTCGTAGAGCCATTGTACCAAGGTTTCAGAGTCACCGTCGACGTCATCAACGTCATCATGTCGAAGCACCAAACCATCGCCTCGCTAATTGCCACATAAGATCCAAGGTCATCCAGAGTCATTCGGAGTTGCTTACTCGACTCCACATCACCCCCAAGAACCCCGGAACATGTCACGAAGAAATTCCCAAAGTATCGCTACACCACTAAAAAAATATCCAACTTTCATTTTGGGTTCGATTATACCCGAGCCAAGCCCCAAGCCAACTCTCCCATGTCTCCAAGCAGCATATCCCCATCGGACACCAAGCTGACTCACAAAATCTCCAGGCATGACTCCAAGCAACCACTAAATGGAAAAACTCATTTGACCACCGAACCGACCCCAAGCAGACCCACAAAAACTGTAGGTCTGTCTCCAAGAGAACACTAAACAACAAAACTTATTCGGCTAACGAACCGACTCCCAACATACCCATAAAAAATCCAAGTCTTTCTTCAAGCAACCACCAAAGGGCAAAAGCTATTTGATCACCGAACTAACTCCAAGAAGATTCCATAAAAACTCCAAGTCTGACTCCAAACAACCACCGAACAGTAAAACTTGTCCGGTCACCGGACCGACTCCAAGAAGACTCACAAAAACTCTAGGTCTGACTCCAAGCACCAAACAGAAACGCTGTGATTTCTCCAAACTCCAATTTTTCTCCCATTTAGTTGTTCGCTCCATTCTTTGACCTGTGTGCCTTCCATGTGCATCAATACTATTCCAAACATCCTTGAGCCTATCCGTCCAAGTCCGATTTCATAATTGCTAACTTTGAGTCGCTCCGATGAGCGTTTCAACCATATAAGCATTTACACAAACACCATACATGCACCGAACAACATTCAACCATACAAGCATTTACACAAACACCATACATGCACCGAACAACATTCAACCATACAAGCATGCAAACATACAACAATTCATTGCAAATTATCCTATAACGGGTATCTATATACTCTAACACGTATCAATGCAACCATACACTAAACCAATATGATTAAAACACTCAGAAACATTTTAAAAATGTTTTACTTTAGGTTTGACTTAGAAAATAGCCCCAAATAAAATTTTGACTTTAAAAATTTGTTCAAAACATGCCAAAACCTATAGGCACATATATAATTAGGTGAGAGGTAATAAATCACTCACCAAAACCATGAAAATTGGAAATTTGCATGCATATCGAGGCAAATCCGAAAATGACCAGCAAATGTGAAATTTTTCTTCCATAAAAATGTAGATTTGAAGATCTCTAATGAATGCGCTTGTTAATCTAAACCTAATATATGATTTAGACTTGATTTGGAGAAGAAAAGAGAAGGTTTTGGGTAGAGGAAGGATTATTGGAGGTTTAGATCTAAGAGAGGTGTAAAAGTGATTTGGGAATGATGGTTCAGACCTATATACTCTTTAGAACCATAATGGGTTAGTGGGTTTGCCCACAATCTCAATAATTACGCACTAAGCTGCTCCAAAAACTGTCATTATTTAAATAGTCATATCTCCTAGCCACGAAGTCCAAATTGCTATTATGACCACTCTATCGAAAGGAAATCATCATATCTTTCCAATAGAAGTGGTCTCAAGTGCTAATTCGGCTTTTACAAAAGTTATGGACAATACAAATTTTCAAACATAAAATCGTCCGGAAAAATTCTAAATATAAGAAATGTTTCTGCTAGGCATTTCCTAAAGTTATAGAGTCATATGACCTCATATGAATTTAAAAATAATATTTTATGATCCTCTAATACGAAAAATACGGGTAGTTACACTCTTCCGCCTTAAGGAATTTCGCCCCTGAAATCCCCAATACAACCAACGTAAATCAAACATAGCTACCTAGCATTCCTATCCTCCATGAGTAAACATGCCAAACATCAAACATGCCTACGGAAGCAATAAATGATATCTACGCCTACCCTAGCATGCAGGATACTAAACTATCCTATATGGCATCGAAAGTGATAGTAAATGCGATAAACAGACGTCTTACCAAGTAAAGAGCTCTGGATAAGCGATCCTTATGCTCTCATCGGTCTCCTAAGTACAATCACCTTCGCTCTCACTCCATTGAACCTTCACTAGCTCTACCATCTTCCTCCTAAGTTGCTTCGTATCGCGTCTGATGAAATGAATCGGCCTACAATGTCTCGATGTTTCTAGTTCGATATCGATATCATCATGCTGATTCGGTTCGACTATCACGCCTAAGTTGTGCACAAACTTCCGCAAATGAGATATGTGAGGCACATTGTGCACACCCGCCATCTTCTAAGGCAAGTCGACTCTATATGTTATATTCCTGATCCTCTCAAGTATCAATAAAGGACCAACGAATCTCGGTGTCAACTTCTCCTTAGTACCGAACTGAACAACATTTTTCAACGGAGAGAACTTGACAAACACCATGTCGCCGACATAGAACTCAAAATCACTTCTCCTATCAGTGTAACTCTTTTTTCTGTCTGGGGTAGCTTCATTCATTGCCGAATAATCTCGATCTTCTCTGAAGTCTATCTAATCATCTGTGGTCCAAGTATCAGTTTCTCACCCGTTTCTGACCAACATGAAGGAGTGTTGCACGGTCAGCCATATAATGCCTCTAATGATGTCATACCGATGTTGGACTGATAACTGTTGTTGTATGCGAACTCTACTAAATTGTAACATCCCCTATCTTGAGGCCCGAAACTAAGCGCTACAGATGTTGCAGTCATCTATAGTATTAACTTCGGATGACAAAATACAGTAATGTTAATGGTATCCATAATATCAGAAGCACTTGAATATTAATAAAATCAACACAGATTTAAAACAAACTTTTTTGATTTCATTTAAAATCAATATTTCATATTCAAATACATAATCCCAAACAATTCCCATGTTTTGATCAAATATAATTATTACAAATTACGCCAAGAGCGACATATAAAGATGCCTCCTTAGATGTTCAGAGTACTGAATAAACATATCAGTCTTAATACATCACAGCGGAAATAAAACTAAATAGCTCCTATATAGCTAGCTTTGCCTCCTGCACGTCTTCAGAAGCTTATTAGTCCAAACCACTGAACCTGAAAAACCTTAAGTCTCAATCTACTCAAATTAAATTTTGAGCACCCAAAAGTTTAAGGGGAAAACATAAACTTCGAGTTAGACATAAAGCTTAGTATGAATAATACTATTACATCTCGGTTTTCTGATATTAAGTGAGACCGTGTCGCTTAGCGGAACGATTTTCCCCTTACTAATATCTCTTTTAAAACATATCTTTTGCAAATAAGAATCCTGCAATCAAACTAATTAAAGAAATAATAGCAATATCGTATATGCACATAAATCAGGTAATCAATGGAATATCTGCTCGAACAACATAGTTTTGTTTGGCTAACTACTAACCATTGGCTGAATCGGGCCTACTAGACATACTCAATTATCTAACATCTGTTAGACATACTACTGGGCTATCTGCCCTTAGCTATCTTCTTCTATGGTCAACTGAACCTAATGGATTCGCAGGTTCACCAATAACCTATCTTTTCTATGTGTATTCATTTCTGTGTGTAACATCATTTTAGTCTTACCTGTTATAAAGCCTTACACATTGGAATTTTGGACTTATATTAGCTAGGGACTTATTAGCTAAAGTATAAGGCATGGCCATATACCAGTCCCATCTGGTTTTCTAATATCTGGGTCATTCACTTAGGGTTAACTAACCCATCAAATTTTCCTTGAAAACATTTCTTTCAGATTGATTTAACCCTTTAAATCATACTTAAACAAGGAAAATATACTTTTTTCTTTACTCAAATATCTTTGCCACGATATATATACTTCACCTAAAACCATGTTGATGAGATATCATGGGATTATCTATCCCTCCAAAGTAAGCTAAAAATCATTTTTAACTTAAAAGATCTTAGGCCATGAAGCCAAGGTAAACCATTTGAAACCTTTGCTTAAAAACTTTAAACAATACCTTTTGAATCCATTGAAAGTATACCTTTTAAAATAAGTTAACTATTATACCTTGAAACACTAGGTCGAAAGGCTAAAACATACCTTTCGAAACCTTTCAAAATAGACCTTTCAAAATCATTGAAAGTATCCCATCGAAAGCTTTATAAAACCTTTGACATCCTCTTTTCAAAACATCTTACTTGCCTTTCGGAAGCATTAGAAACCTTTCATTTAAAGACTCAAGTAAACCTTTCGAAAACATTAGGGTACCTCCCCTTCGAAACCTACATTATATACCTTTAGAAAATATTAAAATTCCTTGCTTAAAAAAACCTTTCAAAAGCATTGGGTCCAAGTAAAAGTTTGTGGAACATAGCTTCAAAACCTTTTAAAGCCATTCCCTTTGAAACCTTTGGATTTAACTTTCAATATATCTAAGGGTCTTAAAAGAACTGAGGCGAAAGCAACTCTTTCGAAAGCATTATGCTTAAGGAAAAGAAAGTGGGTGGTTTCAAAACCAACCCTTTCGAAAGCATGGAGAAGTAGCTTCATAGTAAAAGCGAAAGCACCCTTTCGAAACCATTGTTTAAAGGCAATAAGAAGCGGCCTTAACTAGGTCAAAAGGTAGAATACGACAGCTAGGTTTCGAATCCATTCGGAAGATCATTGTAAAGCAAAAAGGCGGCAACCCATTCGAAAGCCTTTTTGTATAAACAAAAGCAATTGGACTAAGTCGAAAGCTAATATAACCCCTTCGAAAGCATCCTTTATAAATAGAAAATAGTTCAAAGTTTACAAGCGCAACTTCTATCCCTTCGAAAGCTTGGTTTCGACAGTATACCTTCCACCTTTCTCCAATCCACAACGTATCAACAAGTTGATACCATGTGTATTGGTTTCGACATGGTCAGGGGTAGAAGTATGGAGTCAAAAGCTTGCAAGGAAGTGGCAAAGTAGTAAATATTATCAAAACTGTTTTATAGCTATCTAAAGTAATTGCTTTTCAACTAGCTTCCCATATTTGTCAAAATACTATTAGTTGCCAATTCTTATTAAAAAATATTTTCTATAGTCCTGGCGAATTCAGTAATTAACAACTTTAAAACATTTAACAAATTACCCTTTCTCATTTTATAAATATATAAAACATTTAAGTCTCATACCTTAAATAATTTTATGTCTTTAATAAAATAATTAGGAAAATTCTCCAAAAATTCCCATAAATCACTTTTAATATGTTTTCTAACATATTTTTGACCCAAAGCTAACATATAATAGCCGAAAATAATTTAAACCCAATTTAATCCTTTTCTTCACTAGAAAATTCGTAATAAATCCACAACAACTTAGAAAATTATAAAACTTGAAACCCACCTCTAAAATAATGTTTCTGACCTCACAACTATACGAACTGGTTTTCTAATTTAACACCCTTAATTTTAAATAATATTATTCAGGAGATTTAATTAGATAAATTAAATAGAATAATGTAAATATTAAGTGATAAGGGGATTGAGATTGAATAAATACTTAGAGGTCGTGCTTAATCAATAAATTAATTAAATGGGCTTCATATGTTAATCAGTCAACGCAAGGGTATTAGGGTAATTGCCGCCTACATATCTATTACCCTTATATAATCACGTTTCATTTCCCAGTCATGTCATTTTTCAAAACCAAAATACAAATGTAAATCAAAGAGAAGTTGGCCATTGTGAGAGAAAGAAATGAGGAGAAATTAAATCTAAAGCTAAGGAATCAAGCTAGGGGAAATTAATCTCAATCAAATCTCAAATTCCTTATCCAAATCAAGGTGAATAATAATCTATATCATCTCTATTTTGTTTTACGATCATTGGTTTTCGGGTTTAAGATTAAATCCATTTTTATGATGATTTGGATGATGGTATGCTTGGATCATAACATGTTTGAATTAAAAAAGATTGTTTAAATATGATTTTATACGGTTTTAAGGGTGAAACTTTTCCACAGGTAGCTTTGTTTTTACGAGTGTATTGTTTAAATATGACTAAGTCGAAACCCTTCTGTCATTCTTTTGGCCTTATGAGTGTATTGAAGTCATCAAAGCTTTCGAAAGGTAGCTTTGTTTTAAACCTATACTAAGCCACTTCCAAAAGCTTTCAAAAGGGGTTAATGGTTTCAATGGCAATGGTTTCGAAAGGGGTCTCGAAGCTAACCTTCAAACGTTTTACTTATATGGTTTAAGCTTTTGAAAGGATGGTTCTAACGCCATCAAGTTTTCCCCCAAACACTTTTATATGATAAAAATGGTTTCGAAAGAGATACTTTCGTTAATATTCACTTTGACCCAAAATGTAACACCCCAGATTTTTGATAACATTATTTAGGATATTTAATTTGTTGAATTAAATAAAATAATGTGTTGATTAGAAGATTGAGATTTGATTTTTAATTAAGGTGTAACCGTGTCATTTAACCATGAATTAAAATAAGAGTTAACTTGAAATAGAAGAGGGGTAAAATTGGAAAGAGGCCATTCTAATATCTATTACCCATAGCCATGTAAAATCTACACATTCATTTCATTACAAAATTTTATAAAACAAAGTCGGCCACCATTAACAAAGAAGAGAAGAAGAAAAGCTAGAAAGAAGCTAATTCAAATCAAATCTATTGACATCTCAATCTCAATAATCTCTAAAGCTAAGGTGAATAATGTTTACATCTCATTTTGATTGTGTTTTTGGTTTTAATATGAATTCTGAATATTTTGCAATGATTTGCCATGTTTTTGAATGATGGAATGAATATATATACTTGTTGATGAATTATAGTTATTCATATTGAAATTATGAATGTTTTATGGTGAAAACCCTATAAAATGACATCCACATGCCTTGAAAATTTTATGAAGATCATCAATATTATTTTGGAGATGGGTTTCAATTTTCAGATTTTTCTGAATTTTCGTGGAATTAATATGAATTTTCTAGTAAAGAAAATGGTATTTTGGGTTATAAATTAATTACGGGTAAATAATTAATTATTTGGGTGTGAAATTTTTATATGTTGGAAAAAATATATAAATTGATTTCCTGGAATTTTTCTAGATTTTTCCTGAGTGTTTTAATGGTTATATAAAACTATTTAAGGTATGGGACTTAAATGTTTTATATAATTAAGAGAGGAGAAGGGGCTTTTTGTAAAAAGATTTAAATCATAAAATCCAGAAAAGTCGGCAGCCCTTTTAACAAAGTGCAGTACTTTTTATTAGTAAAGGAAGAGGCAACCAATCACAATTAGTCACGTGAAGCAAGTTAGGTGAAAAGAACTATTTGCTATAAATTTTTCACTGTTTCGTCTCTTTCGACACCAGGTTCCGCCTCCATACTATCACCTCCGACACAGTCGAAACCAATGCATATGGTATTAGGCAACTAGTACATAATGAATTGGACGATGGTGGAAGGTAGGGAGTCGAAACCATGAGTCTCAAAGGGGTTGAGCCAGTCCTTTGTTTTAAAATAAAAGAAATACACATGCTTGCTTTCGACTAAAAAGCTTTCGACTAAGTAGCTTTCGACCAAGTCAAATGACTTAAAGGAAATGGTTTCGATTGGTTGCGCCTCTGTTTTAAATAATTGCTTTCGACTAAGTCAAGACCTTTTTGCTGCCGCCTTTCTACCTTTCGACCCAGATGGTTTCGAAAGGGTTGTTTTGTTTTCTAAAACCTGGCCACCTCTACAATGCTTTCGAAGGGATGGTTTCGACACCATCACTTTATTACTTAGGAAATGGTTTTGAAGCAGTTGCTTTTGACTTAAACGTTTTTAAGACCATTTTTCTACAAGTAAAGAAAAACCCAAATGGTTTCGAAAGAGATTGTTTTAAAATGTTTCGAAATTGATGCTTTCGACTTTAATGAGTTTTTGATCCTTTTGCTCTACTTGAAGGCAGAATCCAAATGGTTTCGACCGAGACATTTTTGAATGGTTTCGAAAGGTTTCCACATGTTTTAAATTGAACCCAAAGAGCTTTTGAAAGGATTGAGCTTGACGGTTTCGAAAGGTTTAATGAATGGTTTCGAAAGGGGTGGTTCCTCAGGGTTTTGAAAGGGTGTAGGAAAAGGTTTTTCCCTAGGTTTTCGAAGGCAATATTTGAAAGGTTTTAAAAGAGGATGTCTAATTTTTGAAGCTTTCAGAGAAAAGAAAGGAAAGGTTTTCCAATGTTTTCGAAAGGCTATATTTAATGGTTTCGAAAGGTAAGATTTGGCCTTTCGGCCTAGATTAAGTAAAAGGTTTTACTTGGTTTGGAAGGGGTAACCTACATAGGATTCGAATGGGTTGTTTAAGATTTAAACAAAGGTTTCGAATATATTAAATAGGCTGATTAGCCTAAGTTTCTTCAAGTTAAAAAGGACTTTAACATATTTGAAAGGATAGTTAATCCTTATAAAGACTCATCAACATTATTTTGAGTAAAGTATATATAACATGGCAAAATGGCTTTGAGTAAAGCTAAAGATATATTTTCCTTGCATATGTATATGATTTGAAGGACTAAATCATTTTGAAAAGGTTTTTAAGGAAAATTTAAAAGGTAGTTAACCCTAAGAAAATAATTCGGATAGTTAGTCCATTTTGCAGGTAGTCAGCCTAGATTTCGGACAGTTGGTCCAGTTTGCGGGCAGTCAGCCCAATTGTTTGGACAGTTAGTCCATTTGTAGCATAACGGACCTTGCTATTATATATGGGCTGATAGTTCACATATTACTTATTTTATGGACAAATAGTCCATTTATTAGCATAAATGATAATGCTATTTTGATATAATCCGTTTGATTAACCAGTTTGGTTGCAGGAAAGGATTGCAAAGTATATATGTTTCGAAAAGGATATAGATGAGGGGAAATCTGTTCCGCTAAGTGGCATGGTCTCACATTATATCAGTAAACCAAGATGTAATAGAATTATTCACACCAGGCTTTATGTCTGACTCGAAGTTTTTATTTCCCCTTAGACTCTCAGGTACTCAAAATTGATTTGAGTAGGCTGAAGGTTGAGGTCTTCAGATTTTTGTCTTTTGGCGAATAAAGCATCCGAAGAGGAGCAAGTGGCTGACAGATAGCTAATTAGGATTTTCCGTTTCATTTTTGTTTTGATTCTGCTGTGTATATAAGTCTGATATGACAATATTGCTTTGATCAACCAAGGCGGCATCGTCATATGTCGCTCTTGGCGTATTTTTGTAATGATATATTTTATCGTTGCCTGGGAAACGTTAAGGGATTATGTAACATGGATATGAATTATTGTTTTGAAATGTAATCAGCAAAATGTTGTATTTGAAAACTGTGATTTTGTTCATATTCATGTGCTTATGATATTATGAATACCATTATCATTACCGTATTTCGTCCCCAGAAGTTAATACTATGAATGACTGTAGCATCTGTAGCGCTTGGCTTTTGACCTCCAGATATGGGATGTTACAACAAAAGATATTTTAAGGATAAACCCAATGGTATCGAAAGGGATACTTTCATATGGTTTCGAAGCTATGCTTCTATGATTGAATGGTTTCACTTTAATACATTCGAAAGGTTTCGAAAGAAAGATTTTAAAGTGTTTCGAAAGGCAGGTGCCTAGTGTTTTGAAAAGATGATTTGAATGCTTTCGAAGGGAAGTTTTCCAATGGTTTCGAAAGTAAAGTCTTAAAGGTTTCGAATGCCTTAATTTTCAAAAAAAGAACCCATTCTCATTTTAAAGGAATACCATGACATAATAAAAGAGTTTTGAAATGATTTTAAGTATGGAGTTTTTGAAGAAGTAGGTTAAAGGGATTAACCAAGTTTTATATGAAATGATTTCAAGGATATTAAACCACAGGTGATGGTATTATTACGTTATTATGTTTACTTCTTCACATATATTCTCATTATAATGGACCCATAACTGCATTTTGGGGAGAAAAGGGCAGAATAACCGGCTAGGTTGACCCAGTAGTGAATATAAATTGAATTAACTCCTGAATGAGTAGAATTGAATCCATGAGGTTAGATAGAACAGAATGTAGGATGCCTAAATAGTGAAGTTGTCAGTTAGACAGGTTAATAGTAAACCCATGAAAAATATGTTTATGAAGTTATTGGAGTTACCAATAGATTCATAGTGATCCCATGAAAACTACGATTAGATTAAGTTATTGGCAGGGGCCAATATGTTTGTGGTGAAGCCATGAAAACTATACCCGGATTAAGTTATTGACAGATGTTAATAGGTTCCTACTCAGCCCATGAAAACTAGGATAAGAGGGACGTTATTGGAGTTACCGATAGGTTCAGGGAGAACCCAGGAAACAAATAAGTTATTGGCAGGGGCCAATAAGTTCTTAGTGATCCCGTGAAAACTATTGAACTGCGCAGGGAGTCCATAAACATTAAACATGTTATTAGTCAGCCCATGAAAACTAATAGGTTAATAGTGACCCTAGAAACTATAACTGAGACATATATTCAAAAAATGAATGGGGATGGGTAATCCAGAATTGATTTACTTGTTTACATATCATCATATTATTTTGAAATGATATTTTAACCATTGTGGATGCAGGAGCACGGTATTTGGTTTTATAAAGTTTTAGGATACTAATGAGGGGAAAACTCATTCCGCTAAGCGGCATGGTCTCACTATATATCTAAATGGTTTGAGATGGTAGATTATTATTCATACCAGGCTTTATGTCTTACTCAAAGTTTATATTTACCCCTTAAACTCTCAGGTGCTCAATTGATTTTGAGTAGTTTGAGAGTTGAGGTTTTTAGGTATCTCTTTAGACAAATAAGCTTCCGGAGACGTGTAGGAGGCATGATAGCTAGTTAGAGTTCTTTTCAATTTTGATTCCGTTATGTTTTGTTGTAAAGGCAAAGATGTTTAATTGCCTAATTAAATATATTCTAATCATCCAATGGGGCATCTTCATATGTCGCTCTTGGTGTATGTTGTAATAATTATATTTTCTCTGAACATGGTTCTCGTATTGGGATTATGTAATGAATTTTAAATGCTTTGAAATAGGACGAAAAAGTTGTTTGTTGATTTTAAATTTTTTCCATATCCATGTGTTTCTGTTATATCAATGTATCTAACATTGTCGTATTTGATCGCCGATGATTAATAACTATGGATGACTGCAACATCCATAGCCATTAGTTTTGGACCTCCAAATAGGGGATGTTACATCTAACTATAGTCAAATTCGGTTCCACTACTAAGTCATCTAACACAGTCGGTGCTATAGTAGTGTCTAGATCTCGAATACACTTCCTTAGATGAGAAATATGGAAAACATTGTAGATCCTGCCAAACTAGTTGGTAAATCCACTCTCTATAGGTGAGTTTCTCAATCCTTTCTATAATAGGAAATGGTCCAACGAATCTCGGTGCCAATTTTCTCGATTTTTCGAATCTGATTACACCTTTCATCAGTGATACCTTGACGAAAACATGACCTCCAATCGAGAACTCTAAGTCTTTCCGTCTTCTATCAATATAGCTCTTCTCCCTAGATTGAGCTTCCTTCATTCTGGCTTAAATGAACTCAATCTTTTCTGCAGCTTCTCTAACTAATTCTGGACCAAGAACTAACCTATCCCCGGTCTCTAACCAACAAACGGGAGATTTGAATGGCCTTCCTTACAAAGCTTCAAATGGTGCCATTCCTAAACTAGTCTGATAACTATTGTTATACGAAAACTTGGCTAAGTGTAGGTGGTCTTCCCATGATCTCCTAAAATCTAACACACAAGCTCATAACAATTCTTCGAAGACTTTGTTAACTCTTTCCATTTGCCAATCTGTCTGCGGATGGTAAGCGGTACTCATCTTAAGCTTGGTACCTAAAGTCTCTTATAGACCCTTTCAGAACTCACTAGTGAATAAGGAATCTCTATCACTTACTATACTACTTGGAATTCCATGCAGTCTAACTATATTCTTCATAAACAACTTAGTTAAAATAGGTGTCATCCTGGTTGACTTAACTGGGATGAAATGGGCACTCTTGGTTAATCTGTCCACTATAACCCATATGCTTTCATTTCCCTATTTGACATTGTCAACCCATCTATAAAGTCCATTGAGATAGAATCCCATTTTAAAATTGGAACCTCTAAAGGATGAAGTAACCCACTTGGTTTCTAATGCTCGGCTTTTACCTGTTGACAGTTCAAACACTGCTTCACCCATAAGCCTACATCCCTCTTCATGCCTTCCCAGAAGAAACTTCTTTTCGTATCCTGATACATCTTAGTACCTCCCGGATGAATAGTGAACTTCGAACGATGGCGTTCTCCAAGAACTTCCTGCCTAATGTTTCCTACATTTGGAACACATAGTCTTCCTTTCTTCCTCAACCACCCATTCCGGTCAAGACAGAAATCTTTCAGGTCATCGCTCTTTGTTCCATCCCTTAACTTTTTGATCTGTTCAGCTAATATTGGATCCTCCCCTTGCTTAGAAGTGATATTTTCGATCATTACCGGTCGAACTTCTAAACATGACAACATAGTGGTTCCCTTACTAGATCTAACCTCAGATCTCCATTGTACTCCGCATATAGTCAATGCTTCTAGATCTCTCCACTTAGCTATCATTGCAAATACTGCATTCTGATGTTTTCTACTAAGTGCATCTGCTACCATATTTCCTTTTCTTGCTGTGTACTCAATACCAAAGTCATAAGCGACTAAAAACTCTAACCACCTCTGTTGTCTCATATTCAACTCCTTCTAAGAGAATAAATATCTCAATGACTTATGATCCGTATACAACTCGAATCTCTCTCCTAAATGGTAATGTCTCCACGCCTTTAGTGCAAAAATTACCGTAGCTAATTCCAAATTTTGAGTTGGATATCTAACCTCATGCGGTCTGAGCTATTGAGAGGCATAGGCAATCACTTTACCCCTCTGCATTAACACAGCTCCTAATCCTATTCCACATGCATCCGTGTACACCACTAAGTCCTGATTCCCCTCTGGAACAACTAGCACAGGTGCATTTATCAATAAGTATTTCAGCTTCTGGAATGATTCCTCACACTTACCAGTCCAGGCAAACTCCATATCTTTCCGAGTTAGTTTGGTCATCGGTGCCGCTATCCATGAAAAATCTTTAATGAATCTCCGATACTAACCAGCTATTACTAGAAAACTCTTTTTCTCAGTCACTGTCTCAGGTCTCTTCTGACTATTCACTACCTTGATCTTAGCTGGATCTACAGACAACCCTTTCTCTGAGACTACATAACCAAGGAACTTCACTTCCTTCTTCCAGAATGACACTTTGAAAATTTCGCCTTCAGTTGATGCTGCCTCAATGTCTCAAGCACCACTCTAAGATGAACTTCATGCCTTCTTTCATCTTTAGATTATACCAAAATATCATCTATGAATACCAATAAGAACCTATCCAAGTGCTCTAGGAAAACCTGGTTCATCAAATCTACAAAGAATGCTGGCGCATTAGTTAGTCCGAACGGCATTACTAACCATTCGTATGTCCATATCTGGTTTTAAATGGCGTCAAAGGAATACAATCCTCAGCCACTCTAAGCTGATGGAACCATGTTGCCAAATCTAACTGGGAAATTTCTTTGGCTCCACTCAACCGGTCGAAGAAATCATCAATTCTAGGTAACATATATTGATTATTTATCGTCTTCTCATTCAACTTACGATAATCGATACACAATCTTAACGATCCGTCCGGTTTCCTTGCAAACACTATGACTGCTCCCCAGGGTGAACTGCTCGGTTTAATAAAGTTCTTATTTTCCAAATCCACCAACTGCACCTTCAGCTCCCTCATCTCGGTAGGTCTCATTCTACTTGGTGGTCCACTCATTGGTTCTGTTCCTGGTACTAAATCTTTCTGAAACTCAATTGCTCGTTTGGAAGTCCTTCTACGGGCTCGAAGACATCTATGAATTCTCTAACAATGAAAACTCAATTTGACCCGTCTCCTACCTCCACAACACCCAATAAAGCATTATCCTTAAAGATAGGATTTGCTACGGAGTATATTATCCGATCACTACAATTGGGATGTCTAAGTGATATTTTCCTATCATGGCAGAATATCCTAGCATCGTATTTACTTAACCAATCCATACCCAAAATAATTTTGAACCCTACGAAATCAAACATATGCAAATTCCAAACAAATGTATGACCTAACAATTCAAACTCTAACCAGTCTCACTTCATCCCATGTATCGCATATCCTCCTATCGGATTCCCAATCCTTAAGGAAGTAACTAGGTATGAGGGTTCTAGGTTAAGCTTATCTACC
The DNA here is from genome assembly GCA_030737815.1 of Allium fistulosum. Classification (NCBI taxonomy): domain Eukaryota; kingdom Viridiplantae; phylum Streptophyta; class Magnoliopsida; order Asparagales; family Amaryllidaceae; genus Allium; species Allium fistulosum. The sequence goes on along the minus strand of CM060904.1, from coordinate 336,837,888 downwards.
AAACAATGAGATATAAAAAATGTGATGCACCAGTATCAAATAGAATTCTAACTGATACATCATGAATGAAAAGTGTACCTCCCAACACATCTTTTCCCTTCTCCTATACTGTTGGTCTTGTGGTAGCTGGCTCCAATGCAAACATCTTGCATATTCCATCCTTGGCTAGCTCCTTACACTAGTTCTTATAATGTCCAATAAGATCACAGTTGAAACATCTCACTCCTTTCTTGTCAGCAACTTTCTTTCCTTTGCCTTTCCGGCATTCATGAGCATAGTGTCCCTCTTTATCACACTTATAGCAGATAACTTCCGAGTTTCCCTTCTTGGCATATCCACTCTTCTGAGCTCTCGTCTTATGGAAAAACTTCCTCTTCTGGTGTTTCCCTCCTTGAGCTACTCCTACCCTGTTACCACAAGATAAGCAAGCATCTCTTCTTTCCTTAGAGCCATCTCAACAACTACATTGCACGGATCTCTAATATGCGATAATGTGGCCTTAGCAAGCTCAGGCTTCAACCCATGGATAAACTTCTCATTACTTTTGATAACAATATCAACCGTAGCATATATGTATCTCGATAGCTCCTCAAATCCGGTTGCATACTCAAGCACTGTCATATCTCCCTGCTCCAACTCAACAAAATTCCTGAGCAGAGATGACTTCGCAATTTTCGACATAAACCTCTCTTCAAACCTTCTCCTGAACTCAGCCCAAGTCATAGTCTCCTCATTGACTCCGACCATAACACTGTTCCACCAGTACAGTGCTGCTCCCTGTAATTACCTAGAAGCAAGGCTCCTTTTCTGCCCATCGTTGAGCCTCAAATCAGCGAATCCTCTCGCGATGAAGTAACCAATTCTCTACTTCAATTGCATCCTCAGTCCCGATAAACGGTTTTCCTTACAGCATGGTATAATCTCTACTCAATACAGCATAGTTATTAACCACTGGAGCTCCCTAATTTCCTCCTTCGACTTTTCCTCCAACTAATCTAGTAGTAGCTCCAGCTTGCATTAGGTTGACAAAGAACTGGTACATAGCTCCCATATAAACTTGCGTGTTCCAGCACCTACATTGGCAGCTTGTGCATGACCTGGATTCCTTCTGATGTTTGGTCTGGAATTTTCATTGGTTGTGGTGCTTCCTCCACCAATGTTAACACTTCCACTTCTAGCATCCATATATTACGTCCGAAAAATTTATATTCTAGTCTTTGTAAGATGTAGAAGGATAGCCTAAGAGAGATGAGAGAATAGAGATAAAGCGTATACATATATATAGCAAATACAAGTACGTTACTATAGCATTATCCCATACCCCAATCTTTTCTCTAGTTCCATAGGATTATGTTTTCAAAATCATTTAAAGTTTTGAATTTTCTTTTAAATTTTTCATAAACCTATTCTATGATACCAAGTTGTGACATCCCATATCTTGAGGCCCGAAGCTAAGCGCTACAAATGTTGCAGTCATCTATAGTATTAACTTCCGGTGATAATAAATGATAATGTTAATTGTATCCATAATATCAAAAGCACTTGAATATGAAATAAAATCAACACAGATTTAAAAAAACTTTTCTAATTACATTTCAAATCAATATTTCATATTCAGATACATATTACCAAAAGATTCCCAGGTTTTGATCAATACACCAAAAGCGACATATGAAGATGCCTCCTTGGATGATCAGAGTACTGAATAGACATATCGGTCCTATTACATCATGGCGGAAATAAAACTAAATAGCTCCTATATAGCTAGTGTAATGACCTTGAATTTTAATTAACATTATTTGGGATATTTAATTGGATAAATTAAATAGAATAATGTGAATAATTAGGGAGACGAGATTAATAAATCCAATGGCCGTGTCTTAATGAATGAACTAAAATAAGACTTAACTAAAATTTAGAAGGAGGAATTTCCTAAGGGGTGAACTTGGAAATGGGGCTACATTTCTTCGTTTATATCTCTTCCTCCACCTTAATAAACTTCCACTTTTTCATTCTTAACTCCCATATATTTCGGTCGGCCATTAAAAAGCTCCAGGAAGAGTTTAAATTGAAGAATAAGCTAAGGAATTAAAGCTAGGAAATTATCTATTCTCCAATCAACTAATCAAGGGGAATAATCATGTTTATCATCTCGTTTTTCTGTGTTTGGATCGGTTATGGGTTATACCCGATTCATATTGGTGATTTTGGTTAGGATATAACCATTTAAACCTTTGTTTGGATAAGACACAGGTGTTTTAAAATGTTAATGGGCTAATTAACACGTTTTATTCGGTTTTGGTTAAATTTCGAGTTGTTTTGATCTTCATATACTTTGAAATTTTAATATGTTGAAGTATATGATTTATAAGATTTTTGGTGATTTTTGGAGATTTTTCCTTAGTGGTTAACTAAGATAATTAAATTATTTAAGCCCAAGGGCTAAATTAAAAATTTGCTTCTGAAATTATTTAAATTTGAAAGGAAATTACTTTTGGAAATATTTGAGGAAGAAGTACAGTTTTTTGAGAAAAAGGCTGACTTTTGTATACTTTTTACTATTTGGAAGTACAAGAGAAGGTTCCTCGGCTAATAAAAATTAGACAAACAAGATAAAAACATCACTTCGGTGGGCCCAGTTCTGCCTTCGACTCCAACAAGCCCACTTTTACCCTTTCAATGAAGTCGAAAGGTACCTTTCGCCTAAGACGGAAGGTAAACAGTTACCCTCCGTCAAAGTCGAAAGGTAGGCACGGGGCCGAAGGGAAGAAAAGGGCGAAGGGATGGGGAGGCTACTTCTTTTGCTTTCGGATAGAAATAAAAAATTTCTTTTGAATAAGTTGAAGGGGGATCCTTTGACTCTATCATTTTATAAATGACTAATTTTTTTTATATATATTCAAGAAGGGGTTTCGTAGGGGATCTTCGAAAGCTTAAATCTTCAAGAGTGTTGTTTTAAAATGTTTTTTGAAAAGGTGTTTTAATGCCTTTCGGCAAGCCGAAGGGTTAACCTTCCGACATGGTCGGAAGTATACTTTTGAAGGGTTGATTCCAACACCAATGCTTCATTGTTTTTGAATGGCTGCGTAAGTTTTGAATCGAAAGGTTTGATTTTGAAAGGTTTTATTTCAAAAGGTTTGATTTCGAAAGGTTTTGAAGGGGTCATCTTCAATGATTGCGAAAGGTTTTGATTTCGAAAGGTTTTGAAGGGGTTATTCAATCATTGCGAATGATTTTGATTTCGAAAGGTTTGATTTCGAAAGGTTTTGAAGGGGTTATCTTCAATGATGCTTTCAAAAGGAAGGTTTTCGAAGGGGCTAACTTCGAAGGGTTATTTGCTTTCGAATGGGACTTCATTCGAAGGGTTTTAAAGGGCTGTTTTTAGTTATTTTCCTTAAGTAAAATTTTGCTAATTTGAAGGGGTTACTTCGAAGGGTTATAGCATAAAATGCTTATTTTGTTTGAACATGTAAGGGGAGCCTTATATAAATTTGATGTTATTAAACCTTGGGGACACCAGTGTGGGATTACTGATTTCGATACATAGTTTGGGGTTACAAACAAAAATATACTTTCGAAATTATACGTTGGGGCTATCAATGTGTTTTTATTTAATTTAACCTAATTGGGGCTACCAATGGGAATAAGTTAAACAGGTGGAATACCTGGGGAAAATATATATTAATGGGGATCATGAGTTTTTATAAATAATCATAGGGATCATGATATTTTTATTGGCCAAGTGATGGGTACTTGGTTAACCTAGGAACCATGGAATGTGCGGTGGATTGCCCACATCAAATTTCTAAAGTAAATAATGTTTTTCCAGAGGTGGTTAGCCTCGAGATTTGGCACCCAAGGTTTCATAGTCATCCTAGGAAAACTATTGAGTGTGCGGTGGATAGTCCACACCAACTTTTATAAAACAATATACGATGGATAATCTGCATTTATTTTGAATGGATTTGGGATTGATAGTCCTATTAAACTATGACAGATAGTCATTTTAAAGATTTTAGAGGGGAACTCTAATAAATTGATTTTAGATGGGATATCTAATAAATGGGTGGATGGGATATCCAATACATATGATTTATGGCTTTATTTCATATTATGTTAAGACTATACATTTTGGGTGTAGGAGCATAGTAAATGATTTGCATGTTTTATTTTGGATACTAGTGAGAGGAAAAACCGTCCCGCTAAGCGGCGTGGTCTGACTAGATATCTATTTATGATAAGAGATGATATGAGATTATTCATACCAGACTTATAGTCTGACTCGGAGTTTGTGTTTCTCCACAAACTCTCGGGTACTCAAAATTAATTCGAGTAGTCTGAGAGTAGGAGACTTTCAGGTTTTTGGACGAATAAGCTTCCGGAGATGTGCAGGAGGCAGTGTTTGCTATATAGGAGCTATTTTTTGTTTTCCGCTGTGATGTACTAAGAACTGTAAAGTTCATATTTATTAGTTCTCTGATCATCATAAGAGGACATCTTCATATGTTGTTTTTATCGTATTTTGTACATGTATATTGATATGAACGTGATTAACGTCTGGGATTATGTAATTAAATCTTAAATCGAAATTCATAAGAAATGAGAAATTCTGTTTTATTGAAGTTTAAATTTTTTTCATATTCTTGTGTTTCTGTGTTGCCAATAGTTTCAAGATTCCGATTTTGGTCACTCAGAAATAACACCTATGGATGTGTGCAACATCCGTAGCAGTTAGTTTTGAGCCTCTGGAAGTGGGATGTTACAAGTTGGTATCAGAGCATGGTTTATGTACTTAAAAGGAATTTAAACCTTAAAAGATTTTTAAAGCATAATCTAATGAATCTATAATATAATTGGGCTTGGGTAAGCATTATAGTAACGTATGTGTACTTTTCTATAAATACCTAAGTATGTATTCCCCACTCTCTTAGACCATTCTTCTGTATCTTACCAAGATTGGATTTCAGGTAGGAGGGAAGTAAGATATGGAGGCAGGAAACGGAAGAGTGAATCATGGTGGGAGATGCATCGCAACACGTGGTAATGTTCGACCCAATACTAGGAGCAACCAGGGTGGACAAGCAAATGCAAACCCAGATGCAAATGCTAATGTTGGTGCTGAGATCCCGTAGGTTGATATGGGGATAATGTATTAGTTCTTCATGATTATGATGCAAGCAGGAGCAGCTGTGGGAGTGGCTGTAGGGAATGATGGAAGAGTTAATTCGGTGGCCCCAATTGGCAATAATTATGCCAAGCTGAGCAGGTATTATGCTAGTCTTGGAGGAAAGCCTTTTTTGGGAACCGAGAATGCGGTAGGAGTGAAGAACATGCTATTGCATTGTGAGAGGATATTTGCAGATCTCAGCTTAACGGATATGCAGAAGAGGAGACTTGCTTCAAGGCAATTGCAGGGAGCAACATTGTTTTGGTGGAACAGAGTTACCATAGGAGAGCCAAAGGAAGACCTGACTTGGGTAGAATTTCAAAGGAGGTTCGAAGAAAGATTTCTATCAGAGGTTGTCGAGTCAGAATTGCTCAGTAAATTTGAAAATTTAGTCTAGGGGGATAGATCGGTGATTGAGTATGCTATAGAGTTTGATGAGTTGTACCGTTATGGATATGCTACTGTGGATACTGTCATTTGGAGGAATGATAAGTTTATCAGGGGGTTGAATCCTGAGATCGCCAGAGCAACCATGCCAAACCTTCGGGATCCGTGTCATATTGTTGTTGAGATGGCTATTCGGAATGAAGAGATGCTTTCTACTTTTGGGAAAGGGAAACCAGTCGAGGTTCATAATTTTCAAGGTAAGAAGCGAAAGTTCTTAAAGAAGAAAGGTGCCCAGTTGGGGGTAGCAGCTAAGAAGAGGAAGCATGATATTGTTTGTTACAAGTGTGACAAGAAGGGGCACTATGCTAATGAGTGTCGCTCGGGTGGTGGAAGAGCAGTTGCAGTGAGATCGAATGTGAAGTGCTACAACTGTGGCCAGATGGGGCATTACAAGGACAAGTGTCCCGAGGCTGCTAAGGCTGGAAAGGGAAAGGTCTTTGCGTTGGAACCATCATCCTCTAGACCAACGGCTGCTGAGAAAGGAAAAGCTGTGATGGAAGGTATGCTTATGATTCATAGTACTCTGGTTAGGATACTATTTGATACCGGTGCATCGCACTCATTTATATCTCAGTATTTGGTAGATTTCTTATGTCTGGAACCTTTTTACCTTATTACTCCTTTATGGGTTGTGAATCCTATAGGAGAGTATGCAACTTTGGGAATGAGGTATGACCAGTTAGAACTTGATTTGTTAGGTCATATGTTTGCATGCAGTTTATATGTTTTTGATTTCATGGGTTTTGGGATCATATTGGGTATGGATTGGTTAGATAGATATGAGGCTAGGATATTTTGCCAAGAGAGGAAATATCATTGAAACACCCTAATAGCCATAACCGAGTTAACTCGGTAAGGAGTTCAAATGGAAATGCTTATGCGTTATTGGGTGCTATGGGAATGGAAGTAGAGTTGAAGCATGTTTATATAGCAAGAGAGTTTGCGGATGTGTTTGAACCAGTTTCGAGCTTGCCACCGAAAAGAGATATCGAGTATTGGATAGATCTCGTACCGGGAGCTGAACCCGTAGGTAGACCACCTAGCAGGATGTCACCAACTAAGACAAAGGAATTGAAGGTGCAGCTAGTGGAATTGGAAGGAAAGGATTTCATCCGGCCAAGCAGTTCGCCTTGGGGAACAGCTGCGGTATTCGTGAAGAAGCCAGATGGGTCGTTAAGGATGTGTATCGACTATCGTATGCTGAACGAGAGGACGATCAAGAATAGGTATCCTTTGCCAAGGATCGATGATTTATTCGATCAGTTGAGTGGAGCCAGAGTGTTTTCCCAGTTGGATTTGGCGATAGGTTTCCATCAGCTAAGAGTGGCAGAGGACAGTGTTCCTTTGACGACGTTTAGGACCAGATATGGGTCTTACGAATGGTTGGTTATGCCATTCGGGTTTACTAATGCGCTAGCTTTCTTTATGGATTTGATGAACCGAGTTTTCCGAGAGCACTTGGATAGGTTCATGTTGGTTTTAATTGATGACATTTTGGTATATTCTAAGAATGAGAAGGATCATGCGGATCATCTTAGAATAGTATTGGAGACGCTAAGGCAACATCAGCTGAAAGCGAAGTTCTCAAAATGTCATTTCTGAAAGAAGGAAGTGAAGTTCCTTAGTCATGTAGTTTCCGAGGAAGGTTTAGCAGTTGATCCGGATAAGATCGAAGCTATTAACAATTGAAAAGGACCAGAGATGGTAAGTGAGATTAGAAGCTTTCTTAATCTTGCAGGTTACTACCGAAGGTTCGTTAAGTATTTCTTGCCGATGGCGGCATCCTTGACTATGCTAACTAGGAAGGACGTGAAGTTTGTTTGGTCTGACAAATGTGAGGAGGCATTCCTTAAGTTGAAATATTTGTTAACCAATGTGCTCGTGTTAGTAGTTCCTGATGGTAAAAAGGGTTGGTAGTTTACACCGATGCATGTGGTACTGGGTTAGGTGATGTGCTAATGCAGAATGGAAAGGTTATTGCCTATGCTTCTAGACACTTAGACCGCATGAAGTGAGATACCCTACTCATGATTTAGAGTTGGCAGCGGTAATCTTCGCGTTGAAGGTATGGAGGCATTATCTTTTGAGAGAAAGGTTTGAGCTTTTTACGGATCATAAGTCTCTACGGTATTTATTCTCTCAAAAGGGGCTGAACATGAGACAGTAAAGATGGCTTGAGTTTGTTGTAGCTTATAATTTTAGCATCGAGTATACACCGGGAAAGGAAATAAGATGGCAGATGCGCTTAGCAGGAAACATCGGAATGTGGTGTTAGCTATGTTGGCAGAATGGGAAGACTTTGAAGCACTGGCCGCTTGTAGTGTGTAGTTGAGGTCGACTGATGGATCTAGTCGAAATATTGCCATGATGTCTTGTTTGGAAGTTCGACCAGTTCTGATCAAACGGATTGCTTCTAGGCAGAAAGAGGATCCAGTGTTAGCCGAGAGGATTAAAAGGTTAGAAGCTGGAACCGAGATTGATGATTTGAAGGATTTTATTCTTGACCGCAGGGGTTTGTTGAGAAAGAAGGAACAGTTATGTGTTCCGGATGTTGGAGACCTTAAGAAGAAGTTCTTATGGAATGTCATCGATCGAAGTTTACGATTCATCCTGGGGGAACCAAGATGTATCAGGATATGAAGAGAAGTTTCTTCTGGGAAGGAATGAAGAGGGATGTTGGCTTATGGGTAAAACAGTGTTTGAACCGTCAGCAAGTAAAAGCCGAACATTAGAAGCTAAGCGGGTTGCTTCAGCCTTTGGATATTCCAGTTTGGAAGTGGGACTCGACATCCATGGATTTTATTGACGGGCTGCCTAGGTCAAACCGGGGTAATGAAAGTATATGGGTCATAGTGGACAGATTAACCAAAAGTGCCAATTTCATTCCAGTAAGGTCAACCAGGACGGCACATGTTTTGGCTAAGTTGTTCATGAAGAACATCGTTAGACTGCATGGAATTCCTAGTAGTATCGTCAGGGATAGAGATGCTTTGTTCACTAGAGAGTTCTGGAAGAGCCTGCAGAGTGTGTTAGGCACTAAGCTCAAGATGAGTACCGCATATCATCCTCAGACGGATAGGCAGACAGAGAGAGTCAACAAGGTATTGGAAGATCTGTTGAGGGCTTGTGTGATGGATTTTAGCGGTTCTTGGGAAGATCACATGCACTTAATAGATTTTTCCTATAATAATAGTTATCAAACTACTATAGGAATGGCATCTTTTGAAGCTTTGTATGGAAAGCCATGCAAATCACCAGCATGTTGGTTAGAGACCGGAGACAGGTTGGTCCTTGGTCCAGATTTGGTGAGAGAGACGACGAAAAAAATCCAGTTGATACGGGAAAGAATGAAGGAAGCTCAATCTAGGCAGAAAAGTTGGGCAGACAAAAGGCGTAAGGACCTAGAGTTCTCAGTTGGAAGTAGAGTTTTCATCAAGGTATCGCCCATGAAAGGTGTGGTTCAGTTTGGGAAGACCGGGAAGCTAGCACCGAGAAATGTTAGACCATTTTCTATATCAGAGAGGATTAGGAGACTCGCATACCGAGTAGATTTACCGAGCAGTTTAGCCAGGGTCCACGATGTGTTTCATGTTTCTCATCTTAAGAAGTACGTTCATAATCTAGAAAATACCATCGTTCTTACGAGACTGGAGGATTAGTGGTGGAACCAGATATGACTTTTGTGAGGCAACCAGTTCGTGTTGTGGCAAAAGATGAGAACAGGCTAAGGAACAAGATAGTCAGGTTGGTGAAAGTTCAATGGAGCGACAACGTAAAGGACTGTACTTGGGAGACAAAAGACAGGATTAGGGCTACTTTTCCTGAGCTGTTTTAGATGGTATGTTCTATAAAGGGTTTATATAAAATTTGGCTGGTAGGTTATACTAGCATTTCTTGCATGGGCTATATACTTGTAGTTGTGTCCTTACTGAAATTTCGAGGACGAAATTCTTTAAGGGGTGAGTTTGTAATGCCCCTGAATTTTAATTAATAATATTCGGGATATTTGATTGGTTAAATTAAATAGAATGATGTGAATAATTAGGGAGATAAGATTAATAAATCCAATGGCCGTGTCTTAATGAATGAACTAAAATAAGACTTAACTAAAATTTAGAAGGAGGAATTTCCTAAGGGGTACACTTGGATATAGGGCTACATTTCTTTGTATATATCTCTTCCTCCACCTTAATAACCTTCCACTTTTTCATTCTTACCTCCCATATATTTCGGCCGGCCATTAAAAAGCTCTAGGAAGAGTTTAAATTGAAGAATAAGCTAAGGAATTAAAGCTAGAAAATTATCTCATTCTCCAATCAACTAATCGAGGTGAATAATCATGTTTATCAACTCGTTTTTCTATGTTTGGATCGGTTATGGGTTATACCCGATTCATCTTTGTGATTTTGGTTAGGATATAACCATTTAAACCTTTGTTTGGATAATACATAGGTGTATTAAAATGTTAATGGGCTAATTAACACGGTTTATTTGGTTTTGGTTAAATTTTGAGTTGTTTTGATCTTTATATGCTTTGAAATTTTAATATGTTGAAGTATATGATTTATAAGATTTTTGGTGATTTTTGGGGACTTTTCCTTAGTGGATAACTAAGGTAATTAAATTATTTAAGCCCAAGGACTAAACTAAAAATTTGCTTCCGAAATTATTTAAACTCAGAAGGAAATTGCTTATGGAAATATTTGAGGAAGAATTACAGTGTTTTGAGAAAAAGGTTGATTTTTGTATACTTTTTACTATTTGTAAGTACATGAGAAGGTTCCTCAGCCAATCAAAATTAGACAAGATAAAAACATCACTTCAGTGGGCCCAGTTCTGCCTTCGACTCCAACAAGCCCTCTTTTACCCTTTCGATGAAGTCGAAAGGTACCTTTCACCTATGACGGAAGGTAAACAGTTACCCTCTGTCAAAGTCAAAAGGTAGGCACGGGGCCGAAGGGAAGAAAATGGCGAAGGGATGGGAAGGCTGCTTCTTTTGCTTTCGGATAGAAATAAAAAATTGCTTTCAAATAAGTTGAAGGGGGATCCTTCGACTCTATCATTTTATAAAAGACTAATTTTATATATATATATATTCAAGAAGGGGTTTCAAAAGGGATCCTTGAAAGCTTAAGCCTTCAAGAGTGTTGTTTTAAAATGTTTTCTGAAAAGGTGTTTTAATGCCTTTCGGCAAGCCGAAGGGTTAACCTTCCGACAAGGACGGAAGTATACTTTCGAAGGGTTGGTTCCAACACCAACACTTCATTGTTTTTTAATGGTTGCAAAAGGTTTTGATTCGAAAGGTTTGATTTCGAAAGGTTTTGAAGGGGTTATCTTCAATGATTGCGAAAGGTTTTGATTCGAAAAGTTTGATTTCAAAAGGTTTTGATTTTGAAAGGTTTTGAAGGGGTTATCTTCAATGATTGCAGAAGGTTTTGATTTTGAAAGGTTTTGATTATGAAAGGTATGATTTTGAAAGGTTTTGAAGGGGTTATCTTCAATGATGCTTTCAAAAGGAAGGTTTTCAAAGGGGCTAACTTTGAAGGATTATTTTCTTTCAAATGGGACTTCATTCGAATGGTTTTAAAGGGCTGTTTTTAGTCATTTTCCTTAAGTAAAATTTTGCTAATTTGAAGGGGTTACTTCGAAGGGTTATAGCATAAAGTACTTATTTTGTTTGAACATGTAAGGGGGAGCCTTATATAAATTTGATGTTATTAAACCTTGGGGACAACGGGGTGGGATTACTGATTTCAATACATAGTTTCGGGTTACAAACAGAAATATTCTTTTGAAATTATACATTGGGGCTATTAATGTGTTTTTATTTAATTTAACCTAATTGGGGCTACCAATGGGAATAGATTAAACAGGTGGAATACCTAGGGAAAAATATATATTCATGGGGATCATGAGTTTTTATAAATAATCATGGGGATCATGATATTTTTATTGGTCAAGTAATGGGTTCTTGGTTAACCTAGGAAAACCATGGAATGTGCGGTGGATAGCCCACATCAAATTTCTAAAGTAAAGAATGTTTTGCTAGAGGTGGTTAGCCTCGGGATTTAGCACCCAAGGGTTCATATTCATCCTAGGAAAAATATGGAGTGTGCGGTGGATAGCCTACACCAACTGTTATAAAACAATGTACGATGGATAATCTGCATTTATTTTGAATGGATTTGGGATGGATAGTCCTATTAAACTATGATGGATAGTCATTTTAAAGATTTTAAAGGGGAACTCTAATAAACTGATTTTAGATGGGATATCTAATAAATGGGTGGATGAGATATCCAATACATATGATTTATGACTTTATTTCATATTATGTTAAGACTAATCATTTTGGGTGCAGGGGCATAGTAAATGATTTGCATGTTTTATTTTGGATACTAGTGAGGGGAAAACCCATTCCGCTAAGCAGCGTGGTCTCACTAGATATCTATTTATGATAAGAGATGATAGGGGATTATTCATACCAGACTTATAATCTGACTCGAAGTTTGTGTTCCTCCACAAACTCTCGGGTACTCAAAATTAATTTGAGTAGTCTGAGAGTGGGAGACTTTCATGTTTTTGGACGAATAAGCTTCCGGAGACATGCAGGAGGCAGTGTTAGCTATATAGGAGCTATTTTGTGTTTTCCGCTGTGATGTACTAAGAACTGTAAAGTTCATATTTATTAGTTCTCTGATCATCATAAGGGGACATCTTCATATGTCGCTCTTATCGTATTTTGTACATGTATATGTGATCTGAATGTGGTTAACGTCTAGGATTATGTAATTAAATATTAAATTAAAATTCATAAGAAATGAGAAATTCTATTATGTTGAAGTTTAAAATTTTTCATATTCTTGTATTTCTGTGTTGCCAATAGTTTCAAGATTCCAATTTCGGTCACTCAGAAATAACACCTATGGATGACTGCAGTATCCGTAGCAGTTAGTTTTGAGCCTCCAGAAGCGGGATGTTACAGCTAGCTTTGCCTCCTGCACGTCTTCGAAAGCTTATTCGTCTAATCTACTAAACCTGAAAAAACTTAACTCTCAATCTTCTCAAATTAAATTTTGATCACCCGAGAGTTTAAGGGTAAACATAAACTTCGAGTCAGACATAAAGCCTAGGTTGAATAATACTTTTACATCTCAGTTTTCTGATATTAAGTGAGACCACATCGCTTAGCGGAATGGGTTTCCCCTCTCTAATATCTCTTTCTTTTGCAAATCAGAATCCTGTAATCAAATTGATTAAAGCAATAATAGCAACATCGTAAATGCATATAAATTAGGTAATTAATGGACTATTTGCCCAAACAATATAGTTTTGTTTGGCTAACTACTAACCAGTAGCTGAGTCGGGCATACCAGACATACTCAATTATCTAACATCTATTAGACACACTACTGGGCTATCTGCCCTTAAATATCTTCTTCTAGGGTCAACTGAACCTAATGGTTTTATAGGCTCACCAATAACCTATCTTTTATCTGTGTATTCCTATCTGTGTGTAACATCATTTTAGTCTTACCTATGACAAAGCCCTACACATTGGAATTTTGGACTTATATTTGCTAGGGGCTTATTAGCTAAAGTATAGGGTACGACCCTATACTAGTCTCATTTGGTATTCTAATATCTGAGTCATTCGCTTAGGGTTAACTACCCCATCATATTTTCCCTGAAAACATTTCTTTCAAATTGGTTTAACCCTTTAAATCATACTTAAACAAGGAAAATATACTTTTTGGTTTACTCAAATGTCTTTGCCATGATATATATACTTTACACAAGACCATGTTGATGAGATATAATGGGATTATCTATCCCTCCAAAGTAAGTTAAAAACCCATTTTAACTTAAAAGATCTTAGCTCATGAAGCCAAGGTAAACCATTTGAAACATTTTCTTAAAAACTTTAAACAATACCATTTGAATCCATTGAAAGTACCCCTTTCAAAATAAGTTAACTACTATACCTTGAAACACTAGGCCGAAAGACCAAAACATATTTTCGAAACCTTTAAAAATAGACCTTTCGTAATCATTGAAAGTATCCCTTCGAAAGCTTTATAAAACCTTAGACATCCTTTTTTCAAAACACTTTACTTGCCTTTCAAAAGCATTGAAAACCTTCCATTTAAAAACTCAAGTAAACCTTTCGAAAACATTGAGGTACCTTCCCTTCAAAACAACATTATATACCTTTCGAAAGTATTGAAATTCCATGCTTAAAACAAACCTTTCGAAAGCATGGGTCCAAGTAAAAGTTTGTGGAACATAGCATCAAAACCTTTTAAAACCATTCCTTTCGAAACCTTCGGGTTTAACTTTCAATATATCTATGGGTCTTAAAAGAACTGGGGCGAAAACAACTCTTTCGAAATTAATATTCCTAAGTAAAAGAAAGTGGGAGGTTTCGAAACCAACCCTTTCTAAAGCATGGAGAAGAGGCTTCATAGTAAAAGCGAAAGCACCCTTTCAAAACCATTATTTAAAGGCAATAAGAAGTAACTAGGTCAAAAGGTAGAATGCGGCAGCTAGGTTTCGAATCCATTCGAAAGCTTGTTTTAAAGCAAAAGGGCGGTAACCCATTCAAAACCCTCTTTGTATAAACAAAAGCAATTGGACTAAATCGAAAGCTTATATAATCCCTTCAAAAACATCCTTTGTAAACTAGAAAATAGTTCAAAGTTTACAAGCGCAACTTCTACCCGTTCGAAAGCTTGATTTCAACAGTATACCTTCCACCTTTCTCCAATCCACTACGTACCAATGAGTTTATACCAAGTGTATTGGTTTCGACATGGTCAGGGGTGGAAGTATGGAGTCGAAAGCTTGCAAGGGAGTGGCGAAGTAGTAAATATTATCAAAACTGTTTTTTAGCTATCAAAAGTAATTGCTTTTCAACTAACTTCCCATATTTGTCAAAATACTATTGGTTGCCAATACTTTTTCAAAAATCTTTTCTAAAAGTGCTTCCGAATTCAGTAATTAACAACTTTAAAACATTTAAAAAATTGCCCATTCTCCTTATATAAAAATATAAAACATTTAAGTCTCATACCTTAAATAATTTTATACCTTTAATAAAATACTTAGGAAAATTCTTAAAAAAAATCCCATAAACCACTTTTAATATGTTTTCTAACATATTTAAATTTTTGACCCAAAGCTAATATATAATACCGAAAATAATTTAAACCCAATTTAACCCTTTTCTTTATTGGTAAATTTATAATAAATCAACAACAATATAGAAAATTATGAAACTTGAAACCCACCTCTAAAATAATGTTTCTGACCTTATACAAAAAACGCAAGCCATTTGGATGTCATTTAATAGGTTTTCCAAATTAAATCTTATAATAAAATCTATATAAAATAACATAAATCATCAACAAGCATATATATCCATTTAAATAATCAAAACATGGAATTTTCTTGCAAAATAAATTCGGATCTTATCTAGAAACCGAAAGCATTAAAAATGAGATGTAATCTATTATTCACCTTAGCTTGATTGTTAAGAAGTTTAAGATATGCCCTTGAATTGATTTGATTAAGCTTCCTTCTTAAATTCTTGCTTATCTTCCTCTTGTTTTCTTCTAACGGTGGCCGGCCAAACTTTATGCTTAGTTTTGTTTATGAATGTTGGAAATGAGAATGGATAAGGGTTTAGGGTATAAGAATATAACTTATTCCTATTTTGTCCTTATCTTATTTCCTCTTACTTACTTCATTTTAATTCTCTTTGACTTTAGATTATTTAGGCACGACAACCCTATGATCATACAAATCTCAATCCCTTAATCATTTACATTATTTCATTTAATTTATCTAATTAAATGTCCTAAATAATGTTAGTCAAAATTAGGGACATTACATAAATCCAAATGATTGTCCTACGCGCCACCAAAATCAAGAATGCAAGCCCGCAAGAGATCCTCCAAGATACGATTTATCCTCTCGGTCTGCCCATTAGTTTGAAGGTGTTAAGCTGTATTGAGATGCAGCTCTGTCTTCAATGCCTCCTGTAAGCTCTTCCAAAACCCGCTAGTGAACAAAGGGCCTTGGTCGCCCACAATGCTCTTCGGCACACCATGGATTCTCACAACTCGGCTAGTTTTGATGCCACTCTACTAGACTTAACAGGTATGAATTGGGCACTCTTCATTAATATATCAACTATGACCTAGATGCTATCATACCATCCTTTAGTCCTCGACGATCCATCGATGAAGTCCATGGAAACTTGTTCCAATTTCCACTCAGGAATCTCGAACGGTTATAGTAAGCCACTCGACTTCTTTTGCTCTAACATTACAAGTTGACAGTTCATGCACTTCGAGATGAATGTCCCAACATCCTTCTTCATCCCTTCCTAATAAAATGCCTACCTCATATCATGGTACATTTTATTTCCATGGGATTTATAGTCAATCTCGAATGATGGCACTCGCGTAGCACCTCATCCCTCAACCCATCAACATCAAGAACAAACAATATCCCATCCTTATAGAGCCAACCATCATGGTCGAGCCTATATTGCTTCATCTCCTTAGACTCTATCCCTCCCTCTATCTTCACCATAATCTCCGTTAGTTTAGTGTCTCACCTCTCACTAGTATCTATAAGCTTGATCAAGGTAGGTCTGATTGTCAGGCTAGCCAGCACTTACGTCTCTAGCTTACATCAAGGCCTAAAATCACAGCCAGTGGTAAAGTCCAACTGCTTCCACTCTAGGAACATCACTCCCAATCTAGCATGTCTTCTACTCAATACATCAATGATTGCCCCTTACCAGGAGTATAGAAAATTTTGAAGTCATAGGAGGCCAGGAACTCCGACCATCGCTGTTGGCGAAGGTTAAGAGATCCTTTTGGGAGAATGGATACTTCAACGAATTGTGGTCCATATACAACCCGAACATCTCTCCAAGAAAATAATGCCTCCATTCTTTAAAGCAAATACTATCACAGCCAACTCCAAATCGTGAGTTGGATACTTCCTTTCGTGCAATTTCAGCTATCAACTAGCGTAGGCGACAACCTTTCCCCTCGGCATCAACACCGCACATAGTCAAGTACCACAGGCATCTCTGTATATACTGTCAGCCCTTCATTTCCACTTGGAATGACTAACACCGGTGTACTCGTCAGCCTCTCCTTTAAACTTACAAACACGTGCTCACACCTTGCATCCCAAATAAAAGTCCGATTCTTCTTTGTCAAGTTGGTTAACGGCGATGCTAGCTTAGAGAAGTCCTAGATAAAACGTCTATATTATCCCACCTAACCAAGGAAACTTCTCACGTCTGTAGCGGTCTTGGATCAATCACAGTCCTGCAGTGCTGCCACCTTCGCGAATCTACAGCAATGCCCTGCTAAGAGACAACGTGACCTAGAAATCGCACTTCCCTCCTCCAGAAGTGACACTTGGAAAATTCCACCTTCAATTAATGCTTCCTCAGCACCTCAAGCACAATCCTCAAATGATCCTTGTGTTCTTCCTCTATTCTCAAATAAACGAGGATATCGTCCATGAACACAAGTAAAAACTTATTTAGCTGATCCCTAAAAATACGGTTCATAAGATCAACAAAGTATGCCAGTGCGTTGGTTAGCCTAAACAGCATGACCAACCACTCATAGAATCCAGATGGCGTACAAAACGCCATAATCGGCACACCCTCCTTCGTAACTCTCAATTGATGAAACCTTGTCGCAAGGACCAACTAAGAAAACACTCTAGCACCATGAAGCTGATCGAACAAGTCATCAATATGTGGGAGTGGGTACTTGTTCTTCTTCGTCACCTTATTCAGCTTACGGTAATTTACACAACCTCAGAGAGCCATCCGCCTTAGTAGTGAATACCACAGGTGCGCCCCACTCATATATGCTCCTACAGATGAACCATCGCATCAATACGTCATTCACTTGCACCTCCAACTCCTTCTGCTCTTTTGGTGTCATACGCCTTAAAGGCATAACTACTAGTCTGGCGTCCTTCACCAAATATATACGAAACTCTATCTTCCTGTGTGGTGGTAATCTGGTTACCTCCTCAAATATGTTTGGATACTCTCTCCCTATAGGCACGGATGACACTCATCATGCAGGATATTGAGAGAATATAGGAAGCTTACAATCTTTTCATCGTTAGGCAGGCAACCTATCTCCAACCTACACCTATCATCCATCCCTATTGTCACCAACGACCTCTCATAATCCACCACTACTCCATACCTTTTCAGCCAGTCCATCCCTAGTATAATACCGAACCCCACAAACCCCAAAAAAAGCAATAACAAGCAAATAAACATCTGTTGGGCGTGTTCTCACCCAGAAGACCTCGAGACCAAGAAGCTTGATTCATCCATCCAGACTCGCCTAAACTCATCCGGCATTCTCGTTCTCCAGAGCCCATTCGACAGTCACTCATCCGGCATTCTCGTCCTCCAGAGCCCATTCGGCATTCTCGTTCTCCAGAACCCATTCGGCGGTCTCATGCAACTACCGAACCAGCTCTTCCCACCATCTACCGGACCAAGCTCTTCCCACCATCTACCGGACCAAGCTCTTCCAACCATCTACCGGACCAAGCTCTTCCCACCATCTACCGGACCAAGCTCTTCCCACCATTTACCGGACCAAGCTCCTCCCAGCATCTACCGGACCATACTCCTTTCGGGCCAACA
This sequence comes from Allium fistulosum, assembly GCA_030737815.1. Lineage (NCBI taxonomy): Eukaryota > Viridiplantae > Streptophyta > Magnoliopsida > Asparagales > Amaryllidaceae > Allium > Allium fistulosum. The sequence goes on along the minus strand of CM060904.1, from coordinate 336,819,565 downwards.
ATACCAGGCCAGGTCGCGTCAGCCCAGGCCCACCAGCTGTTATATACATCCATGACCCCTACCCCTAGCCTCACTCTATAAATAGAGGGGCAGGGGTACAATAATGGGGACAAGTTTGAGAGCTCAAGCACGGAAGGAACTTTCAAACAACTTTCTTTTACTTGTATCAAAGCTTTGTACTTGTAATCAGAATAAGAGAAGAGAAATAACATATAAAGTGGACGTAGGCACATTCTGACTGAACCACTATAAATCTGCGTGTCTTTTTACAGTTTATCCCCTGTTTTTCATATATTTGCATAAATCGCTCAAATCACTAAGAATAACATAAGATCTACTAAATCATACAACTTCGAGGTGTTTGTCCATTTTTTGTACAAACATTTTTGGTGCTTTCACTGAGAACTAGAAGCTCGAAGCATCAGCTTCATCCGCTTAACAAGTTTTCCTAACAGCATCGTCCGCCACTTGGAAAACATGCCTCCCAAACAGGGAAAAGATGTTAACAAAGGAAAAAACATCGCATCCAGCAGTCTTCTAGATCCAGCTGTCACGAATCAAGTAAATCGTCCTCCTCCAGCAACAATAACAAATGAAGAACAGGATAACCCAACTACTCCTGCCACAGAACAGCCTGCAGCAATTACTAGAGCAGATCTGGACAGAGTTGTGGTTGAAGTAACTAACCGCTTCACGTCCCAGCAGGAAGCCTTGGTGGACCATCTCATGTCAGGCTTAAGGGACGCTGAAGAATCCAACCGCAACACTGAATCATGGGGCGAGTCCCAGTCTGGAGGATCTCAGAGACAACAAAGATCTTCCTTCTTCGAAGGAGCTAACAGCAGGAGTAGCCGTGGTAGGAGCCGAGACCGAGCACAGCCCGAAGTTAGGCCTGAGGAAACGTTTGGTACCGAACCCAACGGGGAAGGTACCGGGCGAAGGTCAACTGTAGCTGAGCCTGTCATGCTGCCTAACCACAGAAACGCCAGTGAACGGGGCCGAGCTAGAGTCCAGCCCAAAGTTGGACCCGAGGAAGTGCTTAGATCAGAACCCAACAGGGGGAGATCAAGGCAAGGGCCAACTGTAGCTGACCCAAGCATGCTCCCAGAAGATCAAAGGCAGCCACTGGAAAATATGAGGAATGATAGACGATACCATCCCTACAGGTCATCTGGACGGAATCAATCCCACAGAACAGAACCAAACTCATTTCTATCTGCTCCAAGTTCTGATGAAAGGATGGCATGCTTATTCAGAGAGTGTGTCCAACGGGAGCAAAGAGATCGAGGGATAGGCGCTAGGGTAACCAGCCCTTTCGCCCGCAATATCGAAATTGCTATCACCCCCCAAGAATGGAAGATGCCAACAATGGAACCCTACAAAGGAACCTCTGATCCCGTTGTACACTTACAGAGGTACACGCAGCATATACTCATGAGTGGAGCGACAGAGGGAGTACTGTGCAAATGCTTTCCGCTCTTCTTAGCAGATCTTGCTACCTCCTGGTTCTGTCATCTACCCCAAGGATCCATCAGCTCGTGGGAAATGTTGAAAGAAAAATTTATCAGTCAGTTCCGCATTCATGTGGAGCAACCTAAGGACGCTTATTCCTTATCCAGCGTCAAACAGAAACCTGGAGAAAAGCTGCAGCAATACCTAACCAGATTCAACGCCGCAGCAGCCGCAGTCCAAGATGCCGATGAGAAGCTTATCTTAATGGCCCTCTGCAGTGGTGTGCATCCGGACACTAAATTTGCTAGAAGGTTGACAAAAGAAAAACCAGCTACTTTACCCGATTTCTTCCATGAAGCCGGGAAATACATGAGGCTTGAGGATGCTGCCGTTGAGGGGCAGTTAGGACAGCAAAATAAGACAACCCATGGCAACGCCCCTGCTGTGGCAAGGGACGTTCGAAGAAATGATTCCAGAGACAATGCTGGGGGCAAGAAAGGAGAAAAGCGCCTATATCGGCCAGGACCAAGATTCGACACTTACACCCCTTTGAACGAGACCGTCGAAAATATCTTCCTTGCCACCCAAGGCGAAGTTAGATACAAACGCCCACCATACAAGAAAGAATCAGATAACGCACAAAAGTCTGGAAAATTCTGCCGCTTCCACGAATCTCACGGGCATGATACCAACGAATGCCATCATCTCCGAGATCTGATTGAGGAACACATCAGAAGAAAGAAACTGGAACGTTATGTAAAAGGTCAGGACAGGACCCCAGCTCCTGCCAATGAAAACCCAAGGCTACCCTCACCGGGGGCCGACAGAGGAAACCGCAACGCTAGCAGCTCTAGCCAAGAAAAGATAGTGGTCCATACCATCTCAGAAGGGCCACACATCGCAGACAGAAGCTGGAAAGAGATGGAAAGATACGGAAAGTCGCTTAGAGACAATAAAGACTATGTCAATTCGGTTATAGAAGAGCGCCACCCGAAGAGAAAGAAAATAATGACATCACGTTCGGTAAGCGTGACCTAGAAGGAAGGCAGTACCCTCACATGGATCCCATGGTCATCTCTGCCCGACTTGGTCCCGCCGAAGTATACCGAATCCTGGTAGACACTGGAAGCTCGGTAAACATCCTGTTCAAACACGCATTCGACAAAATGAAGCTATCAATGAAGGATGTATCCCCCTGCGATAAACCACTACACGGCTTCACTGGAGATGCGAAGATGCCCCTCGGGCAACTGGACCTTTTTGTTGAAATTGGAAGCCATCCCCGCTCCGCTGTACGGAAACAAACGTTTGTGCTAATAGAAAACCAGTCGGCCTACAACGCCTTCTTAGGAAGGCCATCCTTGTCTGACTTCCAAATTGTCTTAGCCCCATGGTGCCTAAAGATGAAATTCCCAACAGACAATGGAGTAGGGGAAGTGGAAGGAGACCAGGACGTTGCTCGAGACTGCTATATAACTGAACTTCGCAACAACCACAGGAAGGATAAAGGGAAGGGTGTAGAGATTGCCCTCTACACAAAAAGCCTAGAAGCATAGCAACTAAAGAAAGCCCCTCCTCTTCGATATACCAGCGACTCTTTCAATGAATTAGACCCTAGGGACAAAGAGAAGGAGGCCACCGCCGAGCCTGCAGAGGCTATGGAGTTTATATCTGTAGACAAGCACGACTCAAGTAGACTATTGAAAATTGGGTCCCAACTAAAAGCCGAATTAAAGGAACAACTCATCGATTTTCTCCGCCACAACTTGGATGTATTTGCTTGGTCACACGCTGACATGACCGGAATCTCCCCCGACATAGCATGCCACGTATTAAACATTGATCCTACCAAGGCGCCTGTAAAACAAAAAAAGAGAAGTATGGGGGTAGAGCGATCAGCAGCCCTCGATGAAGAAGTAAAGAATCTACTCGCCAATGACTTCATACGAGAAGCTGTTTACCCGGAATGGATCGCCAACCCGGTACTGGTAAAGAAGGCTAATGGGAAGTGGCGGACCTGCATCGACTTCTCCAACCTAAACGACGCCTGCCCAAAGGATTGCTTCCCACTTCCCAGAATCGACCAACTTGTAGACAGCACAGCCGGGCACGAGCTCCTATCTTTTATGGACGCGTACTCAGGATATAACCAAATTCCTATGCATGCTCCTGACCAAGACCACACTAGTTTCATCACCGACCGGGGTTTGTATTGCTATAAGGTAATGCCTTTCGGACTTAAAAATGCAGGAGCCACCTACCAGCGCCTCGTCAACAAGATGTTTGCAGGGCTAGTAGGACAAACTATGGAAGTATATGTGGACGACATGCTGGTGAAATCACGGAAAGCCAAAGATCACGTAAGCCACCTAGGCGAAATGTTCCAGGTACTTCAACAGTATGGAATGAAGTTGAATCCACTAAAGTGCTCCTTCGGAGTGTCATCGGGAAAATTCTTAGGGTTCATCGTCCACGCCCGAGGGATTGAAGCAAACCCTGAACAAGTCCGAGCGCTAAGGGATATCAAGATACCTTCCACCCGAAAGGAAATGCAAAGCCTAAATGGAAAAGTTGCCGCCCTAAGCCGATTCATCTCCAAGGCAACGGACAAGTGCGTCCCCTTTTTCGAAGCTCTAAAGAAAGATAAAGGAAAGTTCGAATGGACGGACGAATGCTTAACCGCTTTCCTTAACCTAATCGAACACCTCCAGAAACCACCGGTACTCTCGACCCCAAGCGAAGGCGAAGAATTATATCTATACCTTGCTGTGTCATCTCACGCTCTAAGTGCTGCCTTGGTAAGGGAAGACGACCGCACGCAACGACCAGTTTACTTCGTCAGCAAAAGGTTTACTGGGGCAGAAGTTAGATATCCTAAACTTGAGAAGTTAGCATATTGTTTACTAATCACTTCACGAAAACTACGTCACTACTTCCAATCCCATTCCATCAAAGTTCTGACCGATCAACCACTGAGGCAGATACTCCATCGTCCCGACACTTCCGGGCGACTACTTAAATGGTGCATTGAGCTGAGTCAATATGATATCACCTATCACCCTCGCACCGCCATCAAGGGACAAGCCATGGCTGATTTCATTGCAGAATTCACTACCAACGAGGATAAGGAGCAATTGGAAATAACAGAAGATATCAAGTGGAATCTCTTTGTGGACGGTGCATCTAACGAACAAGGCTCGGGGGCAGGTGTGGTAATAATCACTCCCAGGGGAAAAAAACTGCACTATGCTATAAGGTTGGAGTTCGCTGCCACCAACAACGATGCAGAATATGAAGCAGTGATAGCTGGACTAGAAATTGCCATAGAAATCGGGGCCAATTCTTTGTGTCTTCACAGCGATTCTCAACTTATTGTTAATCAAATCCTAGGAGAATTCCAAGCTCGAGAAGAATGACTCATAGCATATCTAAAGAAGACCAAGTTACTTCTCAGCCGATTGGACCACTACTTAGTCAAACATATCCCTCGGGAGGAGAACCGAGAGGCCGACGAATTAGCAAAGCAAGCAAGTGTGAGAGACATCACCATCTTCGGGGCAGTAACCATCTCAAAGCAACTGGCCCCAAGTTTTGAGCAAGTAAATCTGATAGCTGCAACCGAAGAAGCAACTTGGATGACTCCCATCCGAGATTACCTACAAAGTGGCACTCTACCCAACGGGCGTAACGAAGTCAAGAAAATCTTGAGGAAAGCATCCCGCTACACAATACAAGAAGACATCCTTTATCGGCGCGGATTCTCTAACCCGTTATTAAGGTGTGTCGCCGGGAGAGAAGCCAAGGAAATCTTATCCAACATCCATCAGGGGAGCTGCGGAGATCACACCGGAGGGCAAACATTAGCAAAAAAGATACTCCGATACGGATATTTCTGGCCCACCTTAAGCAAGGACGCCTTAGATTTCGTCAAGAAGTGTGACAGATGCCAGAAATTTGCTAAGATTCCACGGCTACCAACAACTGAGATTACTCAAATGACCAGCCCTTGGCCCTTCGCAATATGGGGAATTGACTTAATCGGCGAGCTACCGATGGGCCGAGGCGGGGCCAAATATGCTATAGCGGCAGTTGATTATTTCACCAAATGGGTGGAAGCGGAACCTCTGAATAAAGTATCTTCAGCAAAAGTTATTAACTTCTTAATCAAAAATGTTCTATGCAGGTACGGAGTCCCGCTCAAAATCATATCAGACAATGGACTTCAGTATGACAGCGAGGAATTCGCCAATTGGTGCCAAGAACACGGAATTCATAAAAGCTTCTCATCCGTAGCATATCCCCAGGCAAACGGACAAGTCGAAGCAGTCAACAAAATTCTGAAAACTCTAATAAAAAAGAAGCTCGAAAAGTCAAAGGGCGCTTGGGTGGATTAACTCCCTACGGCACTGTGGGCCTACCGCACATCTTTCAGAACATCAATGGGGCACACTCCTTTCTCTTTGGCATACGGATCGGAGGCTATGCTCCCAGTTGAAACCATTGTGCCTTCCCACCGTAGGATCCACTATAACCCGGAAGAGAACGAAGAGCTCCTCCACATGTCTTTGGATCTAGTTGAGGAGAGAAGAAATGATGCAGTCCTTAAAGCAGCAGCCCACAAACAAAAAGTGGCGGCACACTACAACTCCAAAGTCAAGCATCGTACCTTACAAGAAGGGGATCTTGTCCTCAAGCGTATCTTCCCTCGTCCCGGAGCACTAGACCCAATCTGGGATGGACCATATGTAATTCATAAAGATCTCCACAACGGAGCCTATATTTTGTCAACAGTGGACGGAGAGGTGTTCCAGAGGGCTTGGAACATCCAACACCTCCGTCGATACTTTTCTTAACTTGTATTGCCCATATGAAGTGAATTAACAAAGAGAATCAGTGGACGTAGGCATTTTCGTGCCGAACCACTTTAAAAAACCTTGTCTCTTTTTTAACTTGTTCCTTTGTATCTTGGCTTCTTGTTAACTTTATCCTTTTCTGTTGAACAAAATCCTGAGCATATAGCATTTCTATTCAAAGCACTCCACAACGCAACTTCACCTGGACAAGACCTAGCAGGTACTATGCGAATCTATGCCCTCGCCAATGAGACACTTTTGCTCCGGCATCCCTCTACTGCGGGTTAACTCATTGCTCGCGACGGCCCTCAAAGCCAACTGTAATGAGCCGATTATAAGCCACCGAGAAGGCCGACTATAGCCGAGGCAGCTCATTACGGCGTTAGGCTCGCCGGCAACTGTGAACCGACTATAAGCCCCAACATAAGGTGTGGCCAGCCAGGGGCAGTTCACAGTTGACGATCGGCACCCACGCTAGCCGGCCACGGTAAATCGAATAATACCCACGATTACGGGCCATAATGGCCCGGGTAGTTACTGTGCGCGATCTCGGCTCCGATGTGTCTTAAGTGCGGCTGTGGTAAAAAAGAATTAACTCCCCGCGGAGGCGTAAGATGGGTGACAAATGTCTCCAAGACCCACAGCTAGGGAAAGTGACTACAAAACCTGTTTGCCACGAACTTAAGCACATCGAAGGCCTTCCGTGATTGGAAGTTTTACTTTTTCACATATTTCAATTTTACTTAAAAAGCTTTTTCCCTATCCTCTATAACAATCCCTAAAGTACAGGATATAGAGTAGGAGATACTCGCCAATGGGTGTAGGGACTCACAATTGGATGGCAGGGCATTCGACTGCATTCCATGCTCGGTCATACAAGATATTCAAAACTTCCATCTACGATTAAAACATGAAAGGCGGTATTTTCTTCTTTTTGTGCAGATACGTGACTATGATTCGTTCACACCACACGCTAATATTGCAAGTCATGAAATTATGTTTTAGAACCAGAACCTGACATCAAACACAATTCAATTACAAGAATATACATAGCTATATTTCTCATACGACATGTCAAAATAGCAACAAACATTCAGAAAACGACAAAATCAGCTTAAGTTAAAGAATTACACATCAAGAATGGAGCTATTTATTACAAGTAGCAAAATAATACAACCTAAAAGCTACTTTACTGTTTTAAGACTAACATATACAACCCTGTCAAGTCCACAAAAAGAGTTTTTTCCAGGTCTAATCAAGGGGCCGGCTGCATTGGAGTTTTATCCTTGCCCTGTTGACCACCTGTCCAGTCAAAGAAAGGATTCATTAGTGATAAGCGACCAAGTTAATGGGGAAACTAAAAAGGAAGACTTACCAACGTATGCTTATTAGCCATCCTGGTCGTCATCATCTACTTGCACCCCTGCCTCCTCAGCAGCAAGCAACCGCATACCCTCCTTCACCGCCACCTTCTCCCCCTTGGCAAACTGGGCAGTGACCACATCCATGCTGAAGGCCACGCCACCATCTTTATCCGCATCAGCCTTGGCCTCCTCCAGAGCCCGAAGATAGATCTTAGCCATGACCCTAGGATAATCATCCATCCAGGATAGGTTGCCCTGCTTCCACGTTCGGAAGTACATGTCCTGAAGCATTTCGTCCATCATCCCCTCATTCTCCTCAAACTCCCTCATCCGGGCCTCGGAAGCCGACAACCTTTCAACGGCAGCATCTCTCTCCGATCGGTATCTCGAGCAGTCAACCAGAAGGGATCCCCGCATTGCCTCCATCTCCTCCCTCAACTTGGCTTGAGCAAGCTCTGCAGCCTCAAGTTTCCCGGACAACTCCTCCACCTGCTCAAGATCCGCTTTCCGAACCTCGTCCACCGTGGCAATAGCCATGTCAATCCGTTCTTTGCAAGTAGCTTCCATTTTCCGCAGTTCGGCCCGGCTAGCCTCTTCCATGGTTTTCTTTAGTCGTCCAGAAGCAGCCTCATGCTGAGAAATCTGAATGGCCTGATCCGCAAGCTGTTTGGCCTGATCCGAAACCACCAATCGTAGTCGGATGTTGGCACTCCCAATCTCCTCTCCGGCCTTAACCAGCCGGGCATGATGCCCCATCAGCTTCTTAGTCTCCTCCGCCACCCGATCAATATTAGCCTTGGCCTCGTCTCCCATAGTAATTATACGAGTAGTGAGTAAATCGAGATCTAAGGACTTAGCCTCATCAAGTACCCGTACCATGGGGTTGCGGGGAAGAAGGTGCTCACCGGTAACCTCGTCAAAGGTAATATCATGGGAACTTGGATCCAGATCAGGATGACCCGCAAATGGATTACGAGCCAAGTCAGGACGATCAATCTGAATAACCGTAGGGTTTTCGGACGGGTGCGGAGAGAGTGCAAACTCGCTATCCTCCTCCGTGATATCATGAAGAGGCTGAACTGGGGGCTGAGGACCAAGTGAAGGTTCGGATGAGGGATGACTCCTCTTTCTCTTTTGGATACCCTCTTCAATAACCCCGAGAAGGGGACGGTAGCCGACTACATCCCCGGAGCGGTGGGTCGAAGACTTTGGCTTGGCGGAAGCTTTGGAAAGCTTGTACTGTTCAAGCCTGTGCCGAAGATCTGAGGCCTTAGCCGTTTTACCTGCTCCTGATATGAAGAACAAGTGTCACAAGCTTACATTGATCCATAATTCAAGAAAACACGGCAAATTAAAAGGTAATAAGAAAGGAAACACATCTGTGGTTGTACAAACCCTGGGGAGGAGTAGGATACTGCAATAAGTCCTGGATTTCATTCCAGGACGGGAGCGGGTCATAAAATATTCCTAAGTCCCTATCATAAATGGAGCCCGCAGGAATCAAAAGTTCACCTTGAGTCGTCGGAGTCACCTTGGCTGGAATAGTCTGAGGAGGCTCGCTTGCACCAGTTCCAGCCTTGTCAGTTTTCCCAGTTTTCTCTACCAAAGCCGGATCTTCGTCCAGCCCCTCGAAGGCCTGGTGGAACGCATCATCCGTCCACTCCTGAATCTCACCCGCTTGCCCAGGAAGCAAGGCCCCGACGCCATCGCCACCTTTATCACCTTCCCGACCGTCTCCACCCTCACCTCTTTCCTCCTCTATGTCTTCCTCCTCCTGGGTAAGTGGGCAATTGCTGGGGGAGGGACCGTCCGACTTCTTGAGTTTCTTACCTCCGACGGCTGGAGGTTTTGTAAAAGGCTTCCTCTTGCTACTCTCTACCGTAACACCTCCCTTAGTCTGGACAGCCACCCTCTCCTCCGCCGTTTCCCTCAGCTTGACTACTGACTGCTGTGGAAGGATTAAGTTATACTCCAGAAGGGTTGCATTTCTGATCAGGAAGGCAGATGATCTATATTTCCCGAGAATAGCTTCTATCTCAGCCGCCGTCTGAACCAGGCGGTCAGTCTCCACAATCGCAAAGCCACCTGTCGCTAGCAAAAATGAGAAAGTATGAGAAGAAGCATCGCAATCGGAATGGAAATTAGAAGTAAAAGCATCAACTTACATCCAGAAGTAAAGCGCCGAATTGAGACGGAGTCGTCCCTGACAAAGAACCATTCCTTCTTGAACATGCTGAATTTGGAATACAGATCCAAGACCGGCTTGAAGGTCACAGCTGACTCCAAGCTAATGTATGGGGACCCCTTCTTATAGCCCCTCAGATTATATAGATACCGGATCTCTCGGTTGGAAGGAGCACGACCATACTTCCTCTGAAAAATGACGAAGAGGCTCACCAATATAGCATAGGAGTTGGGTTGAAGCTGGAATGGGGCCACCTTTAGATATGTGAGGAAGCTGGCTATCCAAGCGTTAAGAGGAGGAATGGCACCACACATGCAGTGGTATCGGCTGTAGGCGAAGTACCCTTCAGGAGGGTCATACGGCATAACATCTCTCCCAGGCAATAGCAAGTGCGCCCTATCGATTCCAAAGGATCGGGAAATGACATCAAGCTGCTCCTCCTTGAGGGAGCTAGGAAAGCAGTCGGGCGGGGAGTTCAGAAGTTCCTGAGGGCCGTACCCGTCCACTAGCGATCTCGGGGTTGGTCCGTGACGTTCTTGATTCGGCTGAGCTGGGGGCACGGCAGAGGAACCTCCTTCGCCCCCGGATTTCTTCTTGTTTGATCGAGTTTCCGCTTTACGAGACATTATCTGCAAACACAAAGAAGAATGTCGTTAGGCTAAAGGAAGAAAAGAAGCGAGTGTGTGCAGTCTAGAGTTTCACTCATAAAATCGAAATGCTCAAACTCCCGTTATCATTCGGTAAACTGAATATAAAATTTCATTCGACATTCTCATCTGGAAATTTCATTCGGCATTCTCATCTGGGAATTTCATTCGGCATTCTCATCTGGAAAATTCATTCGGCATTCTCTTCGGGAAAGCCCATTCGGCAGTCTCATCTCGAGGGACTCGTTCGGCACTCTTAACTAATATTCATTCGGTACGTATGACACGCGCACTTCATTCGGTGGACACAGACGAAAAACCATTCGGCTAAGGGAAAATGAGTACCTGGTTCGGCAAGCTGAAATGGTTCGGCAGAGGATTAGAATTTGATTCGGCTAGGTGACTAACTTGGCTTGGCTGTTTCGTTCGGTAGAAGGTAATAGAGGCCCTAGGCCCTTACTTATAGACAACTATAGACGACCGGACCAGCTGATTCGGCGAAAGCATCCAAGCTGACGTCATTAGTTTTAAAAAACAAAGCGCGGCACATTCCGGCATATGCTCCACTTTGGGGGGCAAATGTTGGGCGTGTTCTCACCCAGAAGACCTCGAGACCAAGAAGCTTGATTCATCCATCCAGGCTCGCCTAAACTCAGCCGGCATTCTCGTTCTCCAGAGCCCATTCGGCAGTCACTCATCCGGCATTCTCGTCCTCCAGAGCCCATTCGGCATTCTCGTTCTCCAGAACCCATTCAGCGGTCTCATGCAACTGCCGAACCAGCTCTTCCCACCATCTACCGGACCAAGCTCCTCCCAGCATCTACCGGACCAAGCTCTTCCCACCATCTACCGGACCAAGCTCTTCCCACCATCTACCGGACCAAGCTCTTCCCACCATTTACCGGACCAAGCTCCTCCCAGCATCTACCGGACCATACTCCTTTCGGGCCAACAATACCAGGCCAGGTCGCGTCAGCCCAGGCCCACCAGCTGTTATATACATCCATGACCCCTACCCCTAGCCTCACTCTATAAATAGAGGGGCAGGGGTACAACAATGGGGACAAGTTTGAGAGCTCAAGCACGGAAGGAACTTTCAAACAACTTTCTTTTACTTGTATCAAAGCTTTGTACTTGTAATCAGAATAAGAGAAGAGAAATAACATATAAAGTGGACGTAGGCACATTCTGGCTGAACCACTATAAATCTGCGTGTCTTTTTACAGTTTAGCCCCTGTTTTTCATATATTTGCATAAATCGCTCAAATCACTAAGAATAACATAAGATCTACTAAATCATACAACTTCGAGGTGTTTTTCTATTTTTTGTGCAAACAACATCCATGACTCGATGAGACTAAGTCTCGTCAAATCATGCAAAGGCTAGTAGAGCCTCCAACTGGGTTCGTTTCAATCAAGGGTTGGTCAACAATTTCAGGTTTCAAACCCAATCTATCTACCAAATCAGTAGATATGAAGGAATGTGAGGCCCCGTTATCGAATAAAACACATACAAGTATTGAAAATTGAAAACATACCCTGTATAATGATGTTCTTCTCCTTTCTCCTTCGCCGATGGAGCACTTGACGAAGCTGGAACAACATTTAAAGCGTAAGCAGACACAACTTAATTATTTCTCAGTAGTTCTGGACAATCATTCTTGATATGCCTCGGCTTGTTGCATTTGTAGCACTTCTTGCCCTCCACCTTATAGTCTCTGATAAGATGGCCCTTGTCCTTGCAATTATTGCAATTTGGCTCCCACTTGCCTTTTTTCTAACCACCCTTCTAGAACTGCTTCTTCTTCTCATCACACTTCCTCTTGCCTCCCCCGCTAACATGCGGCTTCGCTGTATCCCTGGGAGCAACAATTGACTTAGGTTTAGGATGCAGAATCTTATGTCGAAGAGCTTTGTCCACTAGCCTCTCAAACGGCTCATCAATATGCCCAACAACCTTCTCTCAATGATTATCATCCAAGCTCATGATAAACTTCTTATTCTTCTTGAGCGAAGTGTCGATAAAAGATAGAGCGTACTTCGATAGTGTGTCAAACTCAACAACTCACTCCGACACAGGATATCCTCTTGTCTCAAGTTAGAAAACATTCGGAAGAGCACCGACTTCTGAGTGTTCGATACATAATTCTCTTCAAATCTTGTCTTGAACTGCTCCCAAGTAATCTGATCCTCGGGAGTAGTATTTTTGATAGCATTCCACCACTTCATAGCTTTCCCTAAAGCCGTCTAGAGCCTCCAACTCCATATCCTCAAAGATGCATTTGTAGGTGTTCAACCAATCCTACACTTCGATAGCTGATTCCATTCTAAGAAATGGCTTTCCACCCAGAGTAGAGAAATCCTTGCTCAATTTGGCCAAGTCAGCCCTCGACGCTTGCACTAGAGCACCACCACCAACATTCGTAGCAGGAGCGACCGGGGCATTCTGAACCATGTTTCGCACCATCTCGGTGAACATGTTCTACAAGTCAGGGTTAGCAAGCCCCGATCCCGCCCCCTCCTCAACTCCTGATATGAAGTTCCTGGCAGTGTTCCTTGTTAGTCGGCTCATTCTTACAAGCTGTAATAAGAATGACCAGTCTCTCTAAAAGGAATAAGTGGTGTTCATGAATGCAATGCGACTTATACACTATATATACTACTACTACATAGTATTGAAAACAAAAGTATAACAAGTACACTCTCTCATATCGCTAGATCCATTCTAAGGCGATGGCTCCTTCCTTTCTTTAATGGATCCAAAATCTACTTAGGCCCTACACCTCCGGTACCTAGTACTCTTATGTGATGCATTATGGATGTACCCGTCCAACGCAGGATGGTAGCCAAGAATATAAAGTAGTGAAAAGTCCAAACACAGAACCTGTAGAACATATCACAGCATATAGATAAAATATAATATAACAACATAGATGTAAAACAGGTGAGACAGTGATATAATCAAATGAACCGTAAATAAGAACATCAGAATGCATCAGGTTCACGGACTATACAAAAACCAAAATAAAGAGTTTATACAATCCAAATCTTCATAATAAACTTTATAACTGTCTCTAATAATAAAAGTACTGACATAGCTCTATAGTACTGTACAACATAATATAAGCGATAGTAAGATCCAAATATAGATATATGAAAGCGTAGCCTCCTGCTCGTACTCCGTATAGCTCCATGCGCTATCCAGACCTGTTATCCATAATCTACTCATTTAATAGTACACAAGATAATAAGAAGCAAAACATAAAACCTCTAATCAGACAACAGTTTGATGTGAGCGATACATCATCTCAAAAATACTATAAGAATCGTACATAGTAAATATGGACATACGGTATATTGAACCATACCTGACATGTCCTTGCATCCAAAGAGTTAGCATATAATAATCAATATATGCTAATCTACTACCATAACCATATAAGTGTACTACAGTCGAAGTACAATGTCCAGTGTCTTGGCATACGGTCGAAAATACCTACATCATGTGACACCCTAGAGTGATAACAACCATGGAAAACATAATATCCATCAAATGATCCTCATCGTCACTCGTGTGCATTGGATATACGATAACTCGTGTGGCACAATCGAAAACCAAGGACCCAATCATAATCTAGACTCCATTGGTCCTCAAATCCATGTCACTTCAAAAGGCTAGGAACTAGGCCCACTATCGCAAAGCCCAGGGTAATCTACTATCGCAAGATCCAGACACAATCGTAAATCCAGGTGGGCGTCCGCACATACCCCTTCTTTACGAGCACACTAGAACACTCCGAGTTATCAATGATCCCCTTGCATGCTTCTCCACAATGCGACTCGGTCATTATAATATCCTATCACGGTTGTTCCCACAGTAGAACATAGTTGCAGATCCCACTCGCATGCCTCCATCGTTAAACTTGCCCTTATTGATTACCATCACGATTCCCATCGTTAAGTCGCCATCTTCGAAATGCCTTTAGACACCCATCGTAAAGCCATCGTACTAAGGTTTCGAAGTCGTCGTCGTCGACGTCATCCTTTCGAAGCGTCATACCATCGCCTTGCTCATCGCCACACAAGATCCAAGGTCATCTTGAGTCGTTTAGAGTTGCTTACTCCACTCCATATCACCTCTCAGAACCCCGGAACGTGTCGTGAAGAAATTCTCGAAGTATCGCTACGCCACGATGAAAATCTCCAACTTTTGTTTTCAGTTCAGTTATACCCGAGCCAAGCCCCAAGCCAACCCTCCTATGACTCCAAGCAGCACTATCCCAGCCGGACGCTTATTCACAAAATCTCTAAGCGTGACTCCAAGCAACCACTGAATGACAAAACTCATTCAGCCACTGAATCAAACCCTAGCAGACCCACAAAAACTCCAGATCTGACTCCAAGCAAACACTAAATGGAAAAACTTGTTCGATCACCAAATCGACTCCAAGCACACCCATAAAAACTCCAACTCTGACTCCAAGCATCCACCAAACAACAAAACTTGTTCAGTCACTGAACTAACTCCAAACAGACCCATAAAACTCCAAATCTGACACCAAGCAACCACCAACGACAAAACTTGTTCGGTCGCCGAACCGACTCCAAGCACACCCACCATAACTCCAAGTCCGACTCCAAGCACCAGACATAAGCGTTATAACTTCTCCAACCTCCAATTTTTTTTTATTTCATCGCTACGCTTCGTTCTGCAATTTGTGAGCCTTTCGTGCGCATCAATACAATTCCAAACATCCTCGATCCTATCTGTCAAAGTCTGGTTTCATGATTCCTAACTCAAAGATGCTCCGATTAGCATTTCAACCATACAAGCATTTACACAAAAACCATACATGCACCAAACAACATTCAACCATATAAGTATTTATACAAACACCATACATGCACCAAACAACATACAATTATGCAAACATACAACAATTCATTGCAAATCACCCTATAATGTATATCTAATATGATCTAACACATATGAATGTAAACATACATCAAACAACATGATTAAAGCACTTAGAAACATTTTAAAAACATTTTACTTTAGGTTTGACTTAGAAAACATCCCCAAAATGAAATTTTCACTTTAAAAATGAGTTTAAAACATCCCAAAACCTATACATACATATATAATAAGGTGAGAAATGATAAATCACCAACCAAAACCCCAAAAAGTGAAGTTTGCTCGTAAATCCGAAAATGAATAGCAAATGTGACCTAAAAATGTAGATTTGAAGATCTATAACGAATCACCTTGTTAACCTAACCAAAATCTACGATTTAGACTTGATTTGGAGGAGAAAAGTGAAGGTTTTGGGTAGAGAAAGTGTTAATGGAGGCTTAGATTTAAGAGAAATGGAGTAAAAGCGATTTGGGGATGATGGTTCAGGCATATATACTCTCTAAACCTAAATTGGGTTAGTGGGCTTGCTTATAAACTCACCAATTACCCTCTAAGCTGCTCCAAAAACCGACAATGTTCAAATAGCCATATCTCTTAGCCACGAAGTCCAAATCGTTATTGTGACAAATCTATAGAAAGGGAAACCATCATATCTTTTCAATGGAAGTGGTCTTAAGTGCTAATTAGGCTCCTATCAAAAGTTATGGTGGTACAAGTTTTCAGGGGTAAAATCATCCAGAAAAATTCTAAATATAGAAAATGTCTCTACTAGCCATTTCCCTAAGTTATAGAGTCATACGACCTTATGTGAATTTAAAAATAATATTTTATGATCCTCCGATACGTAAAATACGGGTCATTGCACATATGTGCTACTATTTGTTTATATGACAAGTGTCGTATAGTGTGGCATGTTCTTATTGATAGAAGGAATTATATAAATATAGCCTTATTCATATACTCTAAGTAAATTCAATTAATTTCATGAAGCCGTAAAGTTAATATCTCATCATAAATTTAGGAAGAAAGAAGTAAAATCATCATTAGAAAAGTTGAAATCATGGAAAAATGTATGCTATTCTATTTAGTATAGTCCAGATAAATGATTAGTGCAACGCCATTAGAAAGTAAAAAAATATAAAAGTCATTAGAGAAGAAGTATGACTAATCACGAAGATTTACTCACTCAATTGTTGTCAATTCACATTTGCGTAAGTATAAATGTCAAGTGAGATTTACTCACTTTTTTACGCTGGAGTTAGCGATCAAAACACACAGAATAGATTCCAGAAAGCACGACAAGCATGATACAGCACGACTTGATTTGAGTGGAGAGATAGCCAAGATGTTAATCTTGTATTCAACAACAAAATAAAACAAAATATAAATATAAATACAATACAAAAGATTAAATTGGAATAAATGGAAACTAGGCTAGACAAATAACATCACCTAGCTTTAAATCAATGTTTGCTTGATCTTGCCTCAACTTGTGCTCAACCATACATGCTTATAGTTTGACCATGATGTTTACAAGTGGAAATAGATCAGGTTTGGAACTGAAAATACATGGCTAGCAAAGGCATGGGAAGAGGTAGAGGTTACATAACATGAATACAAGGAGTTAAGGCACTACGGTGGAGTTTTGGTGAACTTTTTGGACTTGGCTACATGGGTCTATGGCTCGGCCATGGCTTGTACAGGTCAGGTCAGATCTGGATAGAGGCTAAAGTGATGGGCAGTGGTGGTATTTAGGTGGTGGTGGAGCAATAGGGAGTGGCCAAGGTGATGTATGTTGGTGGTGAAGAAGCTAGGCTAGGCTACATGCATAGTTTAAGGAAATTTGACATTGTTTTGTGGATTCTGCAACATGAGATGGTCAAGGCAACTTCAGGTCAGAGGAGGGGGATGATTTGGCCGTGGATGAAGTGGGAAAGAAGAGGAAGGTGAAGGTGTTGAGGCTATGGCCGAGCAACAAGGAGAAGAAGCCAAGGCAAAACATTGAAAATCAAAAGGAAAAATAAAGAGAAAAAGTGAGAAGAGGCCATTACCAATCTTTGTAGTCGTGAATGAAATTAGGAATGATACTTTTCTCACGTGAAAATGAGTTAAAACTCACAGTTATCAAATGAAAATGCACGGCCAACTCAAGGCAAATGAAAAGTCTTAGGAAATTTGAAGAGGTTTTTGGCTAATGAAAAGTCATAAGTTTGTAAAAGTTGTCTCTTCAAATTTCTGTTTCTTTAAATCAAATAAAACAAATAAAAATAAGTAAATGAATTTCAGAACTGAAAACAAAATAAAATATAAATAAAATAAATAAATAAATTTAGGAAAATAGGAAAATAATTAAAGAAATTGCTTAAATATTGAAAACAGGGTTCAAAAATTACAAATAGAATATCACTAGTTTTAGAAAATTTCTATTTCACTTTAAAACAAATAAAAGGTAAAATAAATAAAATAAATGAGGAACAAAATAAAGTGGGAATGAGAATAAAATAAGATCTAAAGGAAAAAGATAAATAAATAAAGAATTCCTTTAATTAATTGAAACTAGAGATTAAAAATTATCAACATAATACAACTGACATTGGAAAATGTCAATTACACTTTGAAAAATGTTTTAAAACCAAAATATATACATAACAAGTTATTTTACCCATATAAACATAAATTATAATATTACATGACCAAATAAAATATTATTTATATAATTTAAAATAAACAATTTTGTTAAATACAGCAAATTACACACAATATTTAAAAGGTCATAACTTTCACATTATAAATCAGATTTCAATGAAACAAAAAGCAGTATTCTTGAAATTTTATTTACTTTCATAATAAAAGATAAAATTCAAAAATTTAAACTTTTAAAAATTTTAAATTAAAAATCAAAGTTGACCAAGTTGACCAAATTTCACATTTCTGGAAAATATCTTATTTATTCATGTTTGAAATTATAATTCACATTCAAGACACAATTTATATTTAAAATAACAAAATTATCTAATTTAAATAAGATAAAGTTTTTAAATTAGGAAATTCAATTTAAAATAATTACAAAATACAGAAGAAGAACTAAAATGTCTTTCTACTTAAAAAACTCATTAAAAAGTAATATATAAAAATTAAACAAAGTTTCAAAATTATCGACATTGCCGACGTCCTCTAATACAATATTATTTTTTCTCTATCCAAAAGTTTGTCTTTACGCATATGTATCTGCATTGTTGCTATTCCTTTCTCTTGGCCTTCCATCATGTCTTTCGAACATCCGCCGTCTAAAATCCATTTGTCCTTCTTGATTTGTAATGTATGACTATCAATTGTCTGTTTGTGAGAAATGCTGATTACGGATCTTAAGGCTAGAATTAACACTAGAGGGGGGTGAATAGTGTTTTAAGGAATTACTAATTCTTTTTGAGTTTATATTAATTTGAACACAAATGTATGCAATATTCAGACACGGATATGATCACAGAATCAAACACAGATGCAGATATAAAGTAAAAGCAATAAAGGAAAGAACACACCGGATTTTATACTGGTTCAGAGTTACCCTACATCCAGTCCCGCAACACAAGTACGGATTTCCTTTCAAAATCAATTCTTACAATTACACCCTCGATTTCAAGGCCACGAGGTACACCGCTCCAGATTCAGAATCCTCTTGGTAGAGATACTTGATTTTACGGGCAACAAGTTCACCCGATTGATTTTCCAGGCTACAATCACACCTTTTCTCGCTCGATTGAATACAAAGAAGTCTATAACTCTGAATAGCACTGGGATCTTGTTGAGATAATCATAGAGAATCAAACCAGAGATGATCTAGATAGATTCAATGTTGATTTCGGCAGAGTAATGGTAAAAATGTATATAAAGAAATGTGGAAGAAGAAGAGGAGTGAAATTAGAGAAAAGATGATGGTAAATTCGTTTAAAATAGCCCCTATTCATAGTAGAACAATAGCCATGTCCATTCGTGAAAGGATATGACGAATAGACACTTCCTTTGAAATTCAAACTTTTGAAATAAATTGTCACCTTGTCGACAAGGGGTCCTTGGGGTTGTCGACAAGCCTAAGTTATTTTTGGTAATTTGTTTTTCTTTGAAAATAACTTCTATCTTGTATTAAAACTATTTTAAACTTTAGAAATATACTTAACTATAGTTAAAATACATAAATAAGTATAGAGAATAATATTTTGGTATATATAAAATTTTACTATAATTTTATAGTTAAATCTAAGTATAAATATTAAAAGTTAAATATATTATAATTAAAAGATAGTTTAAAACCAAGGATAATTTGATATTGAAAATAAAGATTATTTTGAGGCTAAAAGTATTTTAAAACTAGGATAGATGTTTTTGATTTAAAAAGGAAGATTTTGAAATCATTTTGAAAACAAGATATAATTTTGTAAAACATTTGAATAAAAGTTAATGGATACAAAACAATGTTCCACTAGATTTTTCGTAGGTTCCATCCTACTTAGGGTTCCATCCTTTTAACGGGCTCGAAGTGGATTCCATTCCACGAATAAAATGGATTTTAAGATGTCAGTGCTTTTCTAGGAGTTTTAACAAAATTCCTAACAAAATTACTTATCTTGAAATCTTGAACTCTTGATAATCTTGATACTCATGAGTCTTGCATCTTGATATCTTCGATCTTGAGTTCATCAGTTCTTAAATCTCTATACTGTATAGTATTCATTCTTTGGTACCTGTATATATATCCTGCATATACATATATATCTAAACAATAATGTTAGTATTTATATTTTATAATCTTATTCTAAGGTTGTTGTCATCAAAACCAACTTCTCAGGGACTAACAATCTCCCCTTTTTTGATGATGACAACCTTTGTTCATAAAATATTACTTCTATCCTAATAACTCCCCCTAAAACTAATAACTCCCCCTTAATCTATGCCTAACTATCCTATTTTATACTTCTCCCCCTTTGTCATCAACAAAAACTAACTCCAAACCATATAACTCCCCCTTATTCTTGTACTAAAGTACCTGCATTAATAAAATATATATTGGAGTATATAATAGATAGATTAAGCGATTATTATACTGATAGACATGATAACTAATCAAAGATCATATAAATATCTATGTGCATTTATACATATTATGTTTTGCACACCAATTATCAATCCACACCAAACCAAATCAAATCAAATCAATCCAAGCAATCAATTCAAATCAAACAAAGCAATCAAATAAAATCAAACATTACGAGAAACTTCCACCCATCCTTCTTCTCCAAATATAGGGTCTGCTTTAATGGCATCCCAATTTTCATTTTCATTAGTGAGAGAGACTGGAGGATGTGCTTCATTATCATCTTTGTGCAGGGAGGAAATCATCCATCGAATCACATCGAAATGTTTTTCTTGCTCCTTGATCATCTGCATTTGACTCAACTCTAAGTGTAGCTGATTACGGAGAATGAAAGAAAGAATATTCTTGAAAGAATTAAGGGTTTCTTCAAGATTCTCGGTCAAACTATGAATTGGATCGGCCATATTTGAGTTTGTGAGAAGAAATACAGATAGAGTAGATAAGAAATGATTTTGAGTGATGAATTCTGGAAGAAATATGTATTTATAGGTGTAGAAATTCATTTGAAATGAATAGACACAAGGTAGTTATTCAAATTTCAAATTTAAAATGAAAAGTCATTTCTGGCCAGTACTTGTCGACAGGGTGTCTAGGGGGTTGTCGACAGATGTCAGTTAATTTTGATGACTCATTTTGATTTTGTGAATAATTGTATATATATATATATTTATATAATATACTAACATTTATTCTGGAGATAAGATAAGCTAGATAATAGAAAAGTAATTCAATTTCATTTCATAATAGAATGATACAATGATTAAACATTAAGAACTATACGAACATTCAAATCAAAACAAACTAAAACCAATACAACATGGCATGAAAAGGTAGAACTAGTTAGAGGATGACGAAGATGAAGATAATCCAAGCTTCTTGCTGACTTTGGAGAAAAACTTGTTCATCTTGGATGACATTTTATCCAATTTCTTACTAATGGACCGTTTAAGAGTCCGTTGATTCTCAACAATGGTCTTTTGATTTTTGAGTAAGGTTTTGTTGGTTGGATTAGAGGGATAGTCAATACTTTCCAAGGATGTTTCACTTTCTTCTTCTTCTTCCTACTCTTCCATCTCCTTATGAGCTAAACGCTCTTCCTTTTTGGCAAGAGTCTTATATGATTGAAAAACATATGGAATTTTTATAAGAGAAATGTTTGAGTGATTAAAAACTTTTCTTCAAACAAATTCTTCTCCTTTGAAATCCACTTCAAAATAATTAAAAATCCAAGTGAGATAGATTTCATGATACAAAGTGTTTTCACCCACTTCAAATATTTTGGGACGAAGTTCGTCCAAAATAACTTGCACCCAATTAATATTATAATTTCCAAAAATAGCAAAAAGTGCTTTGCAAACTTTTGAAGTTAGATTGTTAAAACTCCCCGATCTTGGGGTCAAAGAATGTTGTAAAAGAAGATTAACAATTCTTGCTTTTGGTCGAAGTTTCGATTTATGAATTCAAAGTTATCATCTCCTTCGAAAATGTGATGAAATGTCTCATGATCATTTTCATCGATATTAAAACTAGAAAGATCCATTCCCGTGCTCTTGAAATTGAGAATGGTACCCAATTTAAAATGATTCTAGTGCCTTTGACACTACTCCAAATTTCATCATCATTTCCATTATAAAATCCACGGTTGAGATTTGCATAGAAAATTTTAACAAGATTTGGATAACAAACAAAGTCATTTTGTGAAGCATTAACAAGACTAAGAACTTGGTTGTTTGCAAAAAGAGAATCGATTTCATAAGTAGAGAAATCTTGAAATAAAGGAAACTTTCCGGGATGGACTTTTCCATAGTTAGCATAGTTGATATATGCTTTTATAGCCTCCGAATTATTGAAAAGTTGCTCTTTTATATTTCTGGAAAGTCTCATTGTGGAAGGGTTGCTTGAAGAAGCCATTAGGGTAGAGAGTAAAGAGTTTGATATTTTGAAATAAGAGTTTGAATTTGAAAATGAAAGTGAAAAGTTGTGATAAGAGATAGTAAATAAATAGATTCTCAAGGGACAAGTTCTCTAGTCAAAAGGTGACTTTTCAGAGACTTGAATGAAGTGAAAAGATGGAGGGAAATTCAAACATTTGAATTCAAATTTGAATTTCAATTTTCTGTACCCTTATCGACAACGTGGGAGGGCCCTTGTCGACAGGTTTCTCTAAATTTTCATGATTTATTTCTCTTAAGTATTCTAATATATATATATATATATATATATTATTTTTAATGTCTATATAATATCTGGAATATTACTAGAAATATAGTATATTCCATAAAATATAATGATACTATTTAAAAATAAAAATAATAATAATAGTAAAAATATAATAAAATAGTAATAAAAAATTTAAAATTCAAACGACACACCAATTCAAAATCAACCAATCAAACATCCAATCCTAAGCATGCAATTACAACCAATGTACAGTAAACGTGTACCTTTTTCTGGGTCCGTTTCTCTGAATTCGTCGGAGTCGTGAATTGCCATGAAACACATATTTGAATTATCTGTCTTCTGATCATCATCGCTTGAGGACGAGTCTAAGTCATCTAGAGTAGCGGTAAATGCACGTTTTCATTTCTTTGCGGAATCATTGTTTATAGGAAGATTTTGCTTATCTGGATGCGGACAGTCTCTTTTGATATGGCCTGGTTCGTCACAGTTGAAACATTTGATATAGTTTGGCACTACATTCTGATTACCAGAATTCTTATAGTTGTTTCTCTTGAGATTATTCATCTTTCTGTATTTCAGGAATTTCAGAAAGTTCTTGGTCATAAAGGCTATCTCTTCATCATTATCGCTGTTTGAGTCTGATCCATTGGTCAATGCATTGAATGCAATTGATTTCTTTTCAGATGCTTTGCTTTCTCTTCTCCCAAGCATTTGGACTTCAAACGACACTAGATTTCCAATTAAATCTTCTATCTTTAAGGTACTGATGTCATTTGCCTCTTCGATCGCAAGTGTCTTTTGATCCCATTTTGGAGTAAGAGAATTTAAGATTTTTCTGACTTGATCTTCTTCCGAAAATACCTTTCTCAAGGATATTAGAGAATGCACAATATCCCGAAATCTACTATACATATCTGGAATAGACTCGTTAGGATTCATTTTAAATAATTGAAACTGATTTGTGAGCATGGAAATTTTGGTTTGTTTAACTTTGCTTGTTCCTTCGTGAGTAACTTGCAAAGATTTCCAGATTTCATATGCAGACTTACAAATTGACACTCTATTTAATTCATTCCTATCAAGTTAACAAAATAGAATATTCATAGCTTTAGAGTTATTTTGTGCGACGGTCTTTTGCTCAGCAGTCCACTGTGCAAAACCAGTTGTGAGTTCAAAATATTCAGTCTGTGTGATATTCCAAGTGTCTAGTCCTTTGAAATTATATCTGAGAATTAAAACATACTAATTCTCAGATATGACGAATAGACACTTCCTTTGAAATTCAAACTTTTGAAATAAACTGTCACCTTGTCGACAAGGGGTCCTTGGGGTTGTCGACAAGCCTAAGTTATTTTTGGTAATTTGTTTTTCTTTGAAAATAACTTCTATCTTGTATTAAAACTATTTTAAACTTTATAAATATACTTAACTATAGTTAAAATACATAAATAAGTATAGAGAATAATATTTTGGTATATATAAAATTTTACTATAATTTTATATTTAAATCTAAGTATAAATATTAAAAGTTAAATATATTATAATTAAAAGATAGTTTAAAACTAAGGATAATTTGATATTGAAAATAAAGATTATTTTGAGGCTAAAAGTATTTTAAAACTAGGATAGATGTTTTTGATTTAAAAAGGAAGATTTTGAAATCATTTTGGAAACAAGATATAATTTTGTAAAACATTTGAATAAAATTTAGTGGATACAAAACAATGTTCCACTAGATTTTTCGTAGGTTCCATCCTACTTAGGGTTCCATCCGTTTAACGGGCTTGAAGTGGATTCCATTCCACGAATAAAATGGATTTTAAGATGTCAGTGCTTTTCTAAGAGTTTTAAAAAAATTCCTAACTAAATTACTTATCTTGAAATCTTCAACTCTTGATAATCTTGATACTCATGAGTCTTGAATCTTGATATCTTCGATCTTGAGTTCATCAGTTCTTGAATCTCTATACTGTACAGTCTTCATTCTTTGGTACCTATATATATCATGCATATACATATATATCTAAACAATAATGTTAGTATTTATATTTTATAATCTTATTCTAAGGTTGTTGTCATCAAAACCAACTTCTCAAGGACTAACACTGTTCACCATCAACCATATAACATACTTATTCCTTCAATTCAACATTATACCTTTCCAAAATATCAAGTGACTTTTCAAAATAATTAGTTTATAATCTAATTGAAAATAACATATTGGTTTCACAAATTGTTTTTCATAAAAGTGTTAAAAAGAGTACTATCAGTATTACTTGTTGTTTATACTTTTCAACAATCAATTTACGAGTTTTTGAAAACCTTGCTTTGATACCAAATGTGGGTTGCAGAATTATGGATCTGAAGGCTAATTTATCATTAGAGGGGGTTGAATAGTGTTTTCTAACTTATGAAAATCTTTTTAGTTTCTTTCAATATTAGTATTAAATCATAGATTAACAATACAAAACTATACTAACAATCAGCTGCAGATGTAATCACAAATAAAAATAAAAGCAATAAAGTAAAGTAAGATTTAGAGAGATGACACCAGTGATTTTACACTAATTCGGATTTTTCCTACATCCAGCACCATATAATTTCTTATATAGGGTTTTTTTCAAATGCCTACTTTAAACATGTAGCAAGAAAACCTATTACAGTCTCAATTTCAATGCTACGAGATACACCCTCTTGATTCCGGAGTTTAGGGTAGACTCGCTTGATTTGAACGGGATACAAGTGCATCCACTTAATTTGAATAGGTTACAAGCACACCCACTTGATTTGAATGGGCAACAAGCACACCTACTTAATTTGAATGAGCTACAAGCACACCCAAACAAATAAGAGTAGAATTTGTTGATTACTAAATAGAAATAATTGTACTTGGGATACAAGATATCCTATAGCCACTTGGATAGTACTTTGTTCTTTGAATTGAGAGGAGGTGTTTCCAAAATAGTGAGAAAGTAGTATTGAATCAATACAATGAATTATGAATTGATTCTATATTATTTTAAAGAGAATAGTGTATATCTTTCAAGAGAATTTTCAAGAGATTGAGGAGTGGGAAGAAAGTACGTAATTAATTACCAAAAAATTTGTTTGTGCTCCCCTTTATATAGTAAATTAACAAATGTGTCAATTCGTCAATGGTTGTGTCAAAAATATATTTTTATTCAAAATTTGAAAAACCAATTTGTGACATGTATGTCGATATGCATGTTGACATATCCCATATAAGTATGTCGACATATGCTAGTTAAAAATGAAAATTATTTTCTTTTAAAATATTTTGAAAACTCTATATTTTAAAATATTTTGAACATAGATTTTAAATAATATTTGAACTTAAAAAACTTTTATAAAGTATTTAGAACATATTTTTAAATGAAAATAATTTAGGAAAAATATCTAAGATCAAATATTGGAGATAGATACCAGAAATTTCTATGAAGAACTTTAATAATATTTACTAATGACTCTATACAATAAATTATAACTTTGAGAACTTCATTTCTTTTTCTTTAAACTCATAAGTCTTCATATCTTTATCTCGAGCCTTTATACTATACAGTCTTTGATTCAGCACATGTGTAATATTCTGCACTATGTACTACATAACTTGGAAAAACCTTAGTATCTATATTTTATATGGTTGTTGTCATCAAAATCAACAACAGAGATATTAACAGGTTTGAAAGTGCTTGGACCTTAATTTCGATTCAAGTTTAAGTCAATTCCTTTCAATTCTTTTTCTTTTAAAACACTTTTCCGATTTATTTGCAATTTTTTTCAATTAAAATTTTATATTGTTTTTACACTTCATTGTATATAATATATTTTGATAATTTGACAAGTTTATTCAATTCAATACCCATTTAATTTTCAACATTTTAATCACCTAAAATTTATTTGCACTATAATAAAATAATATTCAATTAAATCATTATATTCAATTTAAATAAATTATCTAAAAAGAATTCATTAATTTATTTCAATTGATTAAATCAAATCATAAATTAAATAGAATTTAATTAAGTAAAGATTTAGTTTCATAAATAAAAATTACTAATAGTCAAATTCAAATATTTTATTCTAGTTAAATTTATTTATTATTATGGCGTAGAAAGCATAGGTCTTACAGATTCCCCCTTATAAAATTGCGTCCTTGTAATTTCTTATAGGGCGACATCAAACACAACTCATACATTAACTTTATTTGTATTCTACAATCTTCTAAGTACTTGCACAATCCTTTGCGTGACCTTTTCTCAGACTTCTCTTATCATATGTTATAATTTAAATAGATTCAATCCAATGACTTTTTATTTTCGCATACGATAAAACTTTTGTGGAATTTTTTTGTGTTGGATATTTCAAAAAATTTCGACAGAGTCTCCTTTATACGGAGAGTGTTTCGAAAAATCAAAACACAATAATATCACAATAGACACACACATCCCAACACAGGGCATCCAAATACACATGGAAACAATATAACATTACATCATACATCAATATATCATAAAAACGTACGTTTTTAGTAGCGTTTAAGCATGTTTTCCTTGTTATTAAGCAAGAAAAAGTGAGCTAAAGCCACAACTAAGTCCTATGAAGCCGTTTGAGGCACCTATACTTAATTCCAAACGTTAGTCGCATATT
The DNA here is from genome assembly GCA_030737815.1 of Allium fistulosum. Taxonomy (NCBI): domain Eukaryota; kingdom Viridiplantae; phylum Streptophyta; class Magnoliopsida; order Asparagales; family Amaryllidaceae; genus Allium; species Allium fistulosum. The sequence continues at coordinate 336,792,151 of CM060904.1, read as the reverse complement.
GTAAAATATGATGAGCATGCATAAGTCCAGTACAAATATATTCCACATGCATTTATTTAATATAAAACATCACTTTCTCATTTAAACCACTTTCCGATGAACCTTCAAAGGTCAAAACACAAAATCAGGTTGTGGCTTCAAAGAATCAATTGTTAAATAGTGTATTAAATTTCAAAAACAATTTTCAGAATGCAAAAATATAGACTATATCTCAAATCACGGAAGATTTTCCAAAAATATGCATAATAGATTTCCAATGTATATAAGCAGGTCCATCTATATAATTTGCATTTTTAGCCAATTAAATGACAAAATTTTGTAAAATGCTTATAAAAAAAGTTGTTGCTCGTGTTCTTAGCTTTCAGAAATGGGCAAAATCATCGAAATTGGACAGATCGTTTGAAAGTTACGATTAAATGAATTATGCGCTTTTATGTGGGTTCACATCTTTCGAACAGCTACAACCATCGTTTTAATTCTAGTTTTAATCATGGTTAAGCTCAAAATTTTGCATTGCATTTCAATAGAAATTTCTCTCTAATAACATAGCTTTCTAAAAAAAATCATTGAAAATTCATGGATGGTTGGAGATTTATGGTTAAAACAACTTATACATTGTCAACACTCTTCATTACTTTAACTTGAAATTATTTTTCTATATATTTTCTAAAAGCTTTTATCTATTCAAAGTGCATTTCACAATAACAAATTTCAAGTTTAAGTTCTGAAACTTCAAAAGAAAAATTCCATTCAACCTTAATTACAAAACAATTCTTGCTAATCTTCCCCCATAATTTTTTCAAATATGATTTCAATTTCAAACCATTTCCAATTGCCAAATATAAAGTTCAAAAATCAATATCTATAATCTCTTATTCACCTCAAAATTGGTAAAACCCCATTAATAATGATTTAACAATTTTTAAATCCTGTTTTCCTAATTACCAAAAATAGCAATTAGATTTATCAAATCGGGAACTCATCATGTTATTATACTAGAAATTTTATTTCTTTTTTTACATTGAATTTCATTTATTTTGAAATGATTTCAAAACATCTTTTCATAATTATTAAAAAAAATTCGAGACATGTTTTACCTTGCCAAATAATAATATACATTTTTCCAACTATTTTATTATTCTTTATCAAAATACTATAAGATATTTCCTTTTCAAAAGTATTTTTGTTTCAAATATTCCAAAAATTCATTCTCCTTTCCAAAATCTCGACGGTACTAAAAGTATAACTTTTTAAAGCATTAGTTTTCATTTTCAAACCATTTTATTCCTTTCAAACCATTATGTCAAAATGTCTTGTCCTAGTGTTTAAGAAATTCGGTCGATAATGTTGGCCAGACGCATCAACCAAAATTCTTAAAGCATTCAACGGACAAATTAACACAAATTTAATTGTAAAAGTTTTTTTTTTCAATTATATTTAATATGCAATTGATTTTCTTACCTTTTCAAAATCATATGTTTACTTTCAATAGATCCACATATTAGTAGCAATTTCATTAATACCCAATAATCTATCACTATCAACACCTAATCAAACAACAAGCATCCAGAAACCAACAATATGCATTCGCAAGCAAGCATTCAATTTAATTTATTTATTTCATTACATCTTTTAGTTATATATATTATAATTATTAATTTCTCAAATAATTTTATCATCCCATAGCATTTCAAATTTGAATAAACTGCTGGCTTCTATTAATATTTGGTTCCATCTAGATTTAAGTGGGTTTATAAATTTCTAAGTGATAACTCCTAGTCACTTCCCACATTCCAGACCAAACTCAAATAAATATCTATTTATACAATAACAAACACACCAATCAAACAAATAAACGAACGCCTTCAGCGGAAAGCTATTTATTAGCATCCGCTACACACTCTGATCTCTGCTTGATCAGACTACTTATATTCACCTCATCATAATTTAGCGACATAGAGTATTCTTAATCGAAATCTCAGATTGGGGTCTTTTATAGCTTCCCTAACCAAACTGTTTCATTCTTGATCATGCCACACAGAGATTTATTCAACATCACCAAAGCTGATAATACTAGTCGGCCAACAACTCTTTCCTTCACTACCTCCTTTAATAATTTCCATTTTACATGAAGACAAATAAATCAAAGAAATAGATATAAGGATAATATTTAATAGAAAAATAACAAGTATATCCCTAGATGATTATGCCAGCAATCATCATATAATCCTATTATTCCTTTCATATAGGGTAACTAGCCAATATACCCAAAGGGTCGGGGACTCTAATTCTTATCTAGGATCTTGACTCGTGTCTCTTATATATGATGTATTATTTTGAACCTCGCTCAAATACCAAATGAAACACCCCACCTCTATACCCATACTATCCAAGACTATTACCAATAATATCGTCAGATAATACAGAGAATGAGGTTATATGTGGTACATACGTAAATATTCCCTTGGATTAACACTTGTACATATTTAAACATCGAATAATTAACTCACACATACACAGTATCAATACAAAGCAATAAGCACGTGTTCCTTTAGGGTAGAACAATACCAATTATAGATTATATAAATAGAGAAAACAATGTCAGAATCGCAACGATAATATATAATACATAAATATACATGGTTTGTTAAACATACAACACCAGAGTATACATACATGAAATTATATAATACTCAGCTGATATACAATAATCAACATCCTAGTATACTCTATCCTGAAACCACAAGCCAATCTCACTATCCCTAAACCTGAAATGTCTCAGACTGACTCAGGTATTATATAAATAATAAACAGGTCAGACTATATCTAAATCCAAGGTCTATAAACATGTGGAACTCTGTATATAATGGGTATAATTATAATAACTTCATCTCAAACAGTCCCAATATCATATAATGTAGAACATTACAAAAGCAATCATAAAAGAGTCATCACTCGTATGAAAACTCATCAAATCACAAATCATGAAACAACATCAAATAGGTGAATCATCCATATCCAGGAATGATCATCGAAATCTAGTAATCGTCTATAAAGTGATATCACCATGTATAATCAGGCTAACCGTAGCTTAGCCCGAATATATTACTTTATCTCAACGAATGAAATATCCTTAATATTAATATAAACAATCATCCATAAACAAATCATAGAAATAGCGACATATGCCAGTAAAGGATATAGTTCCTATAAGGAATAATCGGCGACACACGCTTGAGAAAGATAAATAGGCAACACATGACACTAAATTGTAGTTGGTGACAAATGCCAATGAGAAAGAAATTCGATGACACACGCCTAAGAAGGTTTGGGATTGATCATACTCTGGACACAGTCACAGGTATAATCATAGCTCATCGTCTCAAATTTTTATAAGTATATGTCTATATCATACACACTAGAACCAGATGTGAGACAGACAGACAGACTTGCTCTAGGAGACTACATACGTAATTGGCAACACAACACACGTATTCCATCAACACGACTCCTACAGTCTTGGTTAGCTCGACGGCCATAGTGACTCATATCCGTCGCATGTCGTAAACATGCTACAAGACTATGTTATGCATCGATCATGACCCAACACATGCTCCCAAATGGTAACAGACTACTGGTTTAAGTGACACGCAGAGGCTTTACATTGCTGACACATAGCTATATATGTTGTCGACACATAACTATATAGATTGTCAACACAAGGCTATAGTGTCACAAATCTTGGGCACAAACACCGTGATCAGGCCGCAAGGATGGATACTAGTCAATCTGGTTCAACTTCTGCAATATAAAGGGATTCAGACAGTGAATGGACAAATACCAAATATATAACAGCCGCACACAACTATATACTCATGCCGACACACAACATGATACATATGCTGACACACGGCTATATACATGGCTCACTGTAGCGAGCCATATCATACATAATAAAGACCCATATGAGTGACATTAACAGACAAAGGAAAACCAAACATATAACACAACGGCGGCCCATACCACTGCGTGTTACTAGTCCGTTTATTCAGAGCTCATGTATAATACTCGCTCTTTCAATATTCTACACAAAGGTCCAAAGAATAACCAAAGAAATATTACTAAATGCTATATCCCAAATGGTATTATAACTCCGTTTATTCGGATTTCTCGTTAGACAAAATTGAAAACAATCAAAACATTCAAATATAAATTTAGAAACGAGATTATATTTATACAGTGTAATAAAACTTCTTGATATATTTAGAAAATAATACAAACCATTAAAACACTTATATATTGAATAATATATTCACCTAATTTATTTAATCTCAATATAAGATTCAGTTATTATTATTCATTTGCAAATCCTTTTATACATATTTTCCAAAACTTCCAAAATAACTTTACAAATCAAAAATAATTATAGAAATTATTTCATAATTTCCTATAACTAAGTAATACTTCAAAATAAATTTACAAACTGCCAAAATAATTATTTTCATTTCAAATTATTATTTGTAATTCAAAATGTTCATTGGTATTCAAAGTCTCAAATTCTCCTAAAATTCATATTGAAAATCACTCAATACTGCTTAAATTCATTTCTTAGTTTTCTATAATAAATTCCTATTCCAAAATAAATTTGTAAATTACAAAATAAATTATATTTATTTCAAACCATAGAATATAATTCTAAAATTTTATTATATATTCAAAACCATCAAAATCACTTTAAAATCGAATGTAATTTGTAAAGACCGTTTCATAATTTCTTATAATTAAATAACATGTTAATAGAAATCACTTTATACTCAAAATCATCGATATTTAATATTGAAAATCACTTAATAGTATTTAGAAATCATTTTACTGGAATCATTCAAATCCTCTAACTCATTTTAGAGGAGATAAATATTAATTTTCTAAAGGCATAAACCAATAAACCACCTTTTAGACCTCTTTCAAAAGAATTTAAATAACTTTTATAACAAAAATCGCTTAAAGTAATATTATCATTTTCATAATATATTTAAAAAAATAGCAATATGTTATGATTTGCCTTTAAAATAATTCCAAACTTATAATATATTATAATATTGATTTTAAAAATAATTTTATACCAAAATAAAACTATATTTATATTTATAATTCAACTTATATTTTTAAGTTTAAAAATAGCTAATTGAATAAAATTTAGTAAATTATTTAAAAAATAATTTTAATAAATTTTCAAAACCCTTAGATAAATTTTTCAAAGCTTTTCAAACATCTTTTTAAACAAGAAAATAAATACTTATCTTAATTTAAAATTTATGGAATAAATTACTTTACAAACATATCTACCAAACATCACTATAAATATATATATTGTTTGGCTTGAGTCAAGTTCCATCGAGCATAGGTCTTCCATAAATACACACATATCGACATACAAATATTATATATATTATATAGTTCAATTCGTAATGAGACAGAGTTCTGTTTGCAAATTGGCACTTCCAACCAATACAATCAACCAACATCCAAGCAACAATCAATACCAAACAAACAATCAAACCAATCGATTCAACCAAATAACTCAGTTAATAAATGGGTATATTCGTAATTCGCTTAGATATTAGAATATAGTTGTGACTGTAAACATACTAAAGTCCAAGCAATGAATTTTACTATCTTCACGATTGCTAATCCATCATCTCCACTTCGCCACACAATCTCCAATCAGTCGTTGTCAATCGTTGCCTAAATCCACTTCGTCCACTGTTTGAATGCCAATAGTTACTCCTCTTCGTCAACATACATTGTCTAAATCGTCTACAACCCAAGTGCCTCCATGAAACCTGACACGCATGCACCTTTTGTTCATTGTCACGTCGCCTTCTCCTACCATCGCATGCAACTCCTCATTGTGTGTGCACGAACCGAGCTCCCATCGACCAAGTCACGACCACGGTCAGGCATCATGCTTCCAAGGGTAGCCACCTTCCTAGTCGAGGGCGACGTTCAAATTTTTTTTCCATGAATTGATTTGGGGTTAGAGTTGGGAATTCGAATGTAGGCTTTTTGTGAGTGAAGTGGAGAGGAATCTAGAAATGGAGAGAACAGGTGTGGGTTTTAACGGGCTTGGTTCTTAATTTAGGCTTAAGTTTAAATCAATTCCATTCTCTCTTTTTATTTTTAAATACTCTTCCAATTTATTTGAAAATTTATTCAAGTTAAATTTTTATATTTGCTTACACTTCATTGTATATAATATATTTTGATAATTGGACAATTTTATTCAATTTATTACCCGTTTATTTTTCACTGTTTTAACTATATAAAAATTATTTACACTACAATGAAATTATATTCAGTTAAAATATTTTATTAATTTTAAATAAATTATCCAAGAAGAATTCATTAATTTAATTCAACTTATCAAGTCAAAATCTTACATTAAAAAGACATTAATGAAGTAAAAATTTATTTTCAAAAATAATAATTTCCAACAATCGAATTCGACCATTTAATTTTAATTAAACTTATTTGTTATTAAGGTATAGAAAGCAAGGTTGTTGCAGCCATGATGACCTATCACTACTGATCCAATCAAACTACTCCACATGGCTAGTTGGATGATAATTCCATATAAATTTGTCAACATGCGATAACATAAAAGCATTAACACTCGACAACTTGCTTTACCTACACATGATAGCTTAGTGAAGTCAAATTTCGATAACTCATCAAATCAACATATGATAGCTCAGGAACATCAACCTTTGATGGCTTAATTGATCACCATACGATAATCATGGAATATCACCCCTCGGTAGCTCAATTGACCACCATGCGATAGCTTTGTAATCAGCAACCTTCGATAGCTTTAAGATCACCAACCTTCGATGGCCTATTTTTTCACCATGCAATGACATGGAATCACCAACCTTCAGTAGCTTGTTTTATTACCTTGTGATGGCTAGGAATCATCAACCTTTGATGGCTTACCTAGTCAACATGCGATAGCTCCAACATCTCAACCTTCGATGGCTCAAACATCTCAACCCTTCAATGATTCCTGGATTCAACATGCTATCGCTCAAATATTTCACCCTTTGATAGTTCCTTCAATTACTTTTTGGATTAGCACTCAATATCCTTGAAATACCATCATTAACTAGCTTGGTTAGCTAATTTACGATGGCCTGGAGACCATCAAACTTTGATGGTTTATTTTGTGCTTTCATCCTTGATAGCTTCTCTTCTGCTTCAACCTGCAATGGCTCATCTTCAACCTGCGATAGCTAGGTACAACATTTGCCCCCCTTTTATAATAACCTTTTTTACTTTATTATAACCTTTTCATATCCTTAAGACCTTCCATATGGACCATCTATTTTTCCTCCTTATAATCCTATGGCTAATTCAATTTCCCTCCTGCCTTATAAATAGTCTCCTCCTTCTTCTTCCTTTTCTTCTTCTTCTTCTCCTCTTTTACTGATTACTAAAAGAAGTTCCAATTTTCAAATCATCCATAATTTTTGAATAATTCCAATTTCTTGAATATTCTCCTTTAGTAATGATTTTTATATGATTGTACCAAAAGTAGGTTGATTATGTTATACATTTCACTATAGTTATTTGGTTTAAGTTACTCTCCATTAGTTTTAGGTTTTAGTTGGTTAGTTAATTTCGTGGTTTCTATAGTTTTCTTTTAGCTTCCCCATTAAATTCGTTTTAATACATTATTAATTGGTTTAAGCCCCTAATTCTATAAGTGGGTCTAAGATTTTTCTAACCTGATACTAATCCAACATATTTACTGTTTCAATGTGCGATAGCTCACCATGTGACAGCCTTTTTTTATGACTAGCATGTGATAACTCAACAGTCGATAGCTCTCTTTTTTTGTTTCATTATCGACTAGCGATACTCAACACACGACGGTATATTTTCCTTATTTTATCCAACTTACAATAAGTCAACATGTGATAGCTCATCCCATTTATTTTATTATCAACATGCGATAAATCAACATACGATGACTCTTTTATTTAGTTTATTGTCAACCTTCGATAGTTTATTGTCAACCTTTGAGCGCTCATTTATTTATTTCATGGTAGATCAGTATGCGAAAAACTACTGTATTTGCCTTTTACTTAATTTATAGTGGATCAATATATAATAATTTACACTACCACCATGAGACAACTTGAATTATCAATACTTAATTTAGGGTAATTAAGACTTATTCATATTGGCATATTATTTCATATACAGTCATTTACCTTCATCCATCAATTCTATAAAATAATTCATAGTTCTTTATATTTTCATGTTGGTCTATTAAAATTACATTAGTTAACAGAAAAATGATTTATCATTAAAATTTCATACTCTTTGTTTGAATTAAATGATTAGGTTTTTTACATTATATCTATATGTATGCATATATACACGTTTATATATGTCTACTCAAATGATGTAGGCATCATGGCTGGGAACAAAAATGGGAACCTCCAAAGGATCGCCTAATTCTTCCAAGTCCAAGGAACCATTCAAACAAAAGCTTTACACTAACTACCATTCATACTTTTCAGAGTAAGAGGACATCAATTCTTTGCTAAGACAATTTGGAACCTCCGAAAACGAGACTAGGGTACGTGGGCCATCTGATTGGATTAGTACTCATCCTTAAGGATTCTTCACTTTTACTCCAATACATATTTGGCACTCTTGCAACCCACCCTTTAGTGACTTTATCATTAGTCTAACTTCTCTCGTGATCGCTCCAATTCAACTTACGCTAAACTCCAATAGTTATATTCATTCTCTTTTTTTTAAGGAGCTCAAGATAGAAGACCGACCCCTGCTATCATGTGCTTGCTTGCAACCGTCCATAAAGCCAAATATCAACCTAAGGGCTTGGAATTTTATCTTTTCCCTAATGATCGATGGCTGCTTTTCGGTTCAATTAATAAGACAAGAGATTAGAGTTATCAATTCTTCTTCATAAGATGCTTTTCTCCAGATATTTCGAGGAAATTTTCTGTTCCTAGTATGTTTACAAATATTCTACTTTCTTACTATTTTTATCCTGCCCTTGCACTAAACTTTCTTGTTTTATTTTCATTACACTTGGCCTTAGAAAACATTAATCCCAAGGTTGTGGCCAAAATTGATTTGCTTGGTGATGCCACCAAATATACAAGAATTTGATTAAGGCTATATACCAAAGAAAAGTTGAGAAGATACTCTTGAATCTAGCCACCTCACTGGATGTTGGGTGAACTACCTCACATAAAGAGGATAAATACGGCTCCCTAACTCTTGTAGCTGTTAAGTTGGAGGTTTTTTCTACAAATTTATCGGTTCAACGCATAATATCTGATAATATTGGATACTCCCTAGGTATCATTCTTTTTTCTCTTATATGTGTGTGTATTAAATAACTAACAACTTTTCTTTTAACATTACATATATCTTCCCATGTTTCAAATGTGTGCTTGGTCGACTTAGCTTCTGTGTCTTAGAATAAGGACCTATCAAACTTGCTCATTCTTCCAAAATCTATTGGGATGCCTCCTTTTCCTCCTGCTTCCAAAGTTATCTCATCATCCTTAACTTTTGTAGCATGTAACATCTTTTCATTCACGACAAGCACAAAATTAAATGGATCTGATGATGTGCTTGCTTCTTCTGAGCCCCTTCTTAGGAAATCAAGAAAAGGTGATTTTATTTCTACACTGCCCTTGGTTTATACTCTAATGTAGCCACCAACTCTTCTCCACTTCCTACTCAAAGCTCGACCGTCAATGTCACAGGTTCTCTATTAAAATATTCCCTAGTTTTTCTTCATCGTGTTTCAGGAGTTGATTTTCCCTTGACACAGAATGCTCCTTCTCTTAATTCCAGCTCAAAAACTCTTTTCCCTTCAACTTATGAGGAGTTACTGATGCTTATTTTCTAATCTCCTATCGTTGCTTCCTTGGACTCGACTGAATTCTCCCATCCACTTTTAAAAGAAGCTTTTGTCTCTCTCATTCAGCAATTCATTTCGATGTATCATTTTACCGTGTCATATTGCTTAACTAATTTAATTCTAATCATTTAAAATTATCTTTAGATTGGAAAATGTATGTTCCTACTCTACCAATCATTTTCATCTTCTTCTCGAGACATGTTATCATTGCAAGAAGCGATTTCTCTTTTATCTTAGAAGGTAGTGGCTCTCAAGATTGATGTTTAGGACCTTAAAAATACTAACAACTTGTTGTCCATTGGAAATACTCAAACTTCGATGTTATTTGACATAGAGAAGAATAAAACTCATGATTTGGAAGAAACAAAAAGCTGACATAACATCGCCTTCTTTCGACTCAAGGCATCGGCTACTACATTAGCTTTCTCGGAAGTATAGTTGATGTCGAGGATATAAGAAGCTAGAAACTCGAGTCATCTAACTTGCCTCTGGTTCAAATCCTTCTGGATGAAAATATACTTCAACGACTGGTGATCCGTAAAGAGCTCAAACTTAGTTCCTAAAAGATGGTGCCTCCATAACTTCAAAACAAATACTACGACAAGCAATTCCAAATCATGAGCCGCATAATTGGCTTCATGGGTCTTCAACTGACGACTGACATAAGCAATAACCTTCCCATTCTACATCAAAACAGCTCCCAAACCTTCTCGACCAGCATTAGTGTAAACCGTTAATCCCTCACTTCCATTTGGAACGGTAAGAACAGGAGCAGAAGTTAGCTTGCGCTTTAATTCATTGAAGGCAGCTTCACACTTATCATTCCAAACAAACTTAGCATTCTTACGAGTCAAAGTAGTAAGAGGTGCAGCAATCCGAGCAAAATTCTTCATAAATCTCTGCTAATAACCAGCAAGGCCTAAGAAGCTATGAATATCCGAAGGAGTCTTAGGTTTTTCCCAATCCTGAAATAGAATAGGGAATTTGAATTACAAAGAAAGATAAGATAATTAAGTTACAAAAGAAGAAAGAGGATAGACTTACATTGATCGCAGCGATCTTAACTGGATCAACCGAAACTCCATTTTCAGAAACAATATGTCCAAGAAATTAGACTTCATCTTTCCAGAAATGGTATTTTGAGAATTTAGCTTTCAATTGATGACTCCTTAGGGTTTCAAGAACAAAACCCAAATCCGATTCATGCTCCTTCTCTGACTTATAAAAGACAAGAATATCATCAACGAAAATTAGAACAAACTTGTTGAGAACATCACGGAAAACACGATTCATAAGGTCGACGAAGAAAGCTAGGGCATTAGTTAAGCCAAAGGGCATAACTAACCATTTATAGAAACCATTCTCAGTTCGGAAAGCGATTTTTGGAATGCTTTCCTCAGCCACTCTAAGCTGGTGGAAACCGGTGGCAAGCTCAAGCTGGGAGAACACTTTAGCTCCATGGAGCTGATCGAACATATCATTGATACGAGGCATATGATATCTATTCTTCAAAGTGAGCTTATTCAGCTCCTTATAATCCACACACATTCTCAAAGAACCATCTGACTTAGCGACAAACACCACTGCTACTCCCCATTCCGAGTGACTACGCCTAATCAAACCCTTAGAAAAAAATCTTCAATCTGCTTCTTCAACTCGGCTTTCTCCTTAGGTGCCATCCTATGAGGAGGAAGAACTACAGGCCAGGCTCCAGGAATAAGATCAATGCGGAATTCGATTTCCCGCTGAGGAGGTAAAGAAGTGACTTCACCAAATACATCGGGAAAGAGTTGGACAACTGGAGTAGAATCAAAATCACTAGGATGAGAGTCAAGAGAAAAGATAAAACTGCCAGCATAATCCTGAGGCATATGACATCCAATCACCAAAGGCTTGCCCTTATCATTAACTAAAGAAACAGTTTGGGCTTTGCAAGAGATAACAGCTTCAAATTTCTTCAACCAATCACCTCCAAGAAAAATGTTGAAATCATCAAAACCAAGAACATAGAAATCGCCAGAAAAACGATGGTTATTGTAAAAGAGTTTCACCCTTTTACAAATCCTACCAAGGTTCGCTGGACTGCCAATAGGATTAGACACCCATAAGGATTCAATTGCATATTCGGGTGAAAGAATATGCTCAAACTTATTACAGAGGTCAATAGAGATGAAACTATGAGATGCACAGGTGTCAAATAAAACACGAATAAGATGAAAATGCAAAGTAAAGGTACTCTGAAGCGTACCCTTAGTATCATCATCGGTAGGAGTGGAAGAGGTAACTGCGAAGATTCCAGATGCCTTGCCCTTCTGTTGTGTGGGACAGTCCTTCTTGAAGTGGCCAGGTTGCAAAAAAATATGACATAGATCACGCCTAGTCATCTGAACTAGTGGGACAGAAGCTCCGACTGAACTGGGACAGTTGTTGGCATAGTGTCGCTTCTGATCACACTTGAAGCAAGTAATAGAAGATAGATCAATAGGCTGCCTCTGAGAAGAAGATCCTAAACCTTGAGTCCTCTGCCAATCCTTCTTCTGCTGTTGGAAGTTGAACTTCCTCTTCTTGGAGCTGCTGGAAGAAGGATGAGATGGAGGTGTACGAACAATAGATGCTTCTCTAGAAGTTGGGTTCTCATACCTAATAGCCATATCCATCAATCCAGTAAAATGGTTGTGCACATGAGTAATCAAACGATCATAATACTCTGGGAGAGCTCTAGCTATAAACTTCTCATTCTTCTTAAGCGAGGTATCAATCAAGCTAGGATCAAACTTGGAGAGCTCGTTGAACTTCCTCTCATACTCGGAAAATGTCATACTCCCCTGCTTAAAATCCATAAATTCCCTGTATAACTGAGACTTCCCGGCTTCGGGCATCCACTTAGCTACAAAAGCATCCCTGAAATATGGTATTCAAGACTTAAGGTAGATTCCAAAGAGATAACTTAACCAAACTTGAATTTAGCTCAAGATTTATACCTAAACTGCTCCCAAGTGATATTTTCTTTAATAGTGTGGGTTGTACCAGACTCCCACCAATCCTGGGCTGCCTCCTACAACTGCCAAGCGGCTAACTGACGCTTCTGAGTGTTGGTAATCTCAAGACCTGTGAAAATCCTCTTTAAACTCCTAATCCACTGCTGAGCCTCAATGACACTCTCTACTCCAGTAAACTTGGTACCACCAAGCTTAGTGAACTCCTTATAGAGAGTGGTGAATCTGACTGGTGTAACGAGTTCTGGTGCTGGGGTAATTCCTCGAACCCTACCTCTGGCATTCCTACGATTCATCCAGGAAATTCAAGAATGAATTTTTAGGACAAGGGTAAAGATTTAGACTTAAAGAAAATCCTAATCAAAGAATTCTAACTAACAAGATGGATTCGAAGGAAGGAATTCTAGGAAAAGGATTAAATTTTCAAAACAAATTTTGATAGCCAATTTTTTTTAAAACCATTTTATACTTTTCAAATACGCTCTCTCTCTCAAGAATGATTTTACTCATTCTAGGGTATTGCTACCCTATCTCTAATAAGTTTCTACCCTATAAGCTAAGGTTTGCCTAAAACCAAAGCTCTGATACTAATTGTAACGACCCGTTATTTCGAACCATTCAAATCGATAATAAAACCACACATGTCAGACTTGAATTGTTCAAAACAATAGATTGTTAATTAATTTGGGGTATATAAAAATCAATCACAGAATCACAAATACAGAATATCAAAATATCTTGCAGCAGAATAAATAAAACATAATAGTTCATGAAGCTACTAATTACATAGTCTCAAAGCAAATACATAATATCAGAGTCTGAAAGCAAATACAATTGGAAATCAAAATACATAAGTCCACTAATACATAAGCAAATGACTGAAAGTGAAATGACTGAAATTGGAAATAATAGATAGATAGCTAAATCTCCAGCAGATCTCTAGCTCCAAAAGGTCGATAGGAACCGTCAGATGGACGCATGGATGCACGAGATGGAGTTAAATTTTCAAAATGACGTGTTCGAATCGTTCTGGGCAAAAGAATGCATTTTCACGTAGGCGGGTCGACCTTGGTGTCGACCCATCACTTGCTAGGGTTGACCTTAGGGTCGACCTAGCTATGGTGAGGGTCGACCTTCCATATATATATATATATATATATATATATATATTTCTTTCTTTTCTCGTTTCTTGTTTATTCCGTGACTTCTTCGTCTTAGCTTGGATTTTGGCGTTCTATATATGGAAATTAACCAGAACAATACCACGGACACAATGGTGCAACTCCCATGGCTCAATTCTAATAATTTAACAAAGTTATTTTATCATTTAACTAATTCGTTAATTAATTACTATAGCTTAGATTTTGGGTTGTTACATTCTCCCCTCCTTAAGGGATTTCGTCCTCGAAATCTCTAAGGATAGAAGAATGAAATAAATGTTTTCATCCAAGTTCAACAACCAACTACTCAACCATCATCCATTACATCCATTGTCCTTATGGTTTTTTTTAATGTGATTCATGATACATATGCAATCAGTGTAGTGCAATGTCCCGAACTAATGTAAAAGATTAGGTGGTCTACTGATTCAGTCGACCTCCGTTTATGCAATCATGTCTGTGCCATGTATCCAAATGAATGCAAATTCCCTAATGATAACTGATAGTTCTATATGCGTGCTACAATCATCATCCAAGTGAAACAATCATGCGATAATCATCCATTTATAGCAACTATGGAAAATAAAATAAAAATGCAAATGCACACACATCCATATGCATATGCTTTAGTGTCCTAGTTAGGCTGATCCCTAAGAGACAATAGTGCCTAGTGTAAGTATATGCGTCCATTAGCATTCACTAGCAACCACTTGCAACCACTAGTATTCATCATACATAACATGTTCTAATAACATGTTTACATCAAATCCTACCATTCATAGGTTAAATCCTAAAATCTACCCTCTCCAATGGATAATAAAGGAAGAACCTATTCAAAACTAAAGATGGAATAGGAAATTCAAAATTGATTATCAAAGAGATGTGGATAAGAGGTATGTATTCTCCCCTAATCAAATCAATCTTCTCTGAAGCCTCTTTAACCATGTCGGGACCAATTAGAAATCTCTCTATAGACTCTAGCCAACACGAAAGCGACTTGCACGGTCTTTCATAAAGAGCTTCGAAAGGTGCCATTCCAATACTAGCTTGAAACTATTATTATATGTGAATTCTACTAAAGGAAGATGCTCCTTCCAAGTTCCTCCAAAATCAAGAATACACATCCTCAACCGTGTGTGTCTTACCAACTTACTAATATCACCATACTATTCTCCTATAGTCTTCACACATGAAGCAACAATCCTAGGTTCTCACTAGTGTCTTATACAGTTTACGGAAAATTCTATTATTACTTCTAAAAGTAATCACTGCTATCTCCTATATAGCTTTACACTTTTTCCATCACACCTAAGAAATGATTCCTATCTACTCCACATTTAAAAGTTTGGTTTGGTATTTATTATTTCAAAAACTAAAGCTTTTAAATTTTTAAAACATTAAATCCCAAAAAAAATTCTTTTAAAAGTGTTATTTTCAAATTTCTATTAAATTCAAAGGTGCTTGGTTACCTAACATTTTATCTTTCTAGATTGCATTCTTACAGCTTCCTATAAAAATTGGGATTTTAATTTAACTGTTACTAAGTTTTTCGCTTCCAAAAACTTATTTACTTTTTCACCAAACCATTTTTCTTTCAAAATATCTTTAAAATGTCCTTACGTGTTTTCAAATCTTCTTATTAGACCTAATGGTTTTATACCTTAATGTAGTGGAACTACTTTCTCTTATGAGAAATTAAATGCTAAAACCTTCTATGAATCCTTTAAAATAAGAATTCATGTTTGTGTAAAATTACAAGGAACTTATTTTATGTTATTTTTTTTCAAAATAGGCTATACAAAATATGGTGCTTTCCATACCTTATATATCTCATTCACGTATTCCTTATAACTTGCACACAACATCTTTATTTATAATTTGGTTTCATAGAAAATTTTATCATTATTCATTTCTTTCCAATAGATTAAAGTATTTTTAATCTATATTCTCAATGGACAATTTCCATGAAATCTATTAATTTCCTAATATTAAACTTACACTTTTCTTTTCAGAAAAACTCATTTTCAAAACTGTTTTAATATATCCATAACTAGAAAGCTTTTCCTCATACTTATTTAAATATAAGTGTACTCACAAACCATATTGTTTCTATACTTAGAAATTATCTTTAAAATACACTTTTATTTGGGTCAAAACAGATGTTGCGTAAAACACTGTTACTACAACCCAAAAATAATAGTGTATGGATTTAATACTAATAACTCTCACATACTGTGTAAAAACATTTCATTTGGGATTCACCTGCTATAACAATAGTGTTATAGTCTATGCCCCCTTTATTTTTCACGAAAACATCTATTACAACAATAAATGTTGTAACATATGCTTCCAATACTTAATACACTCTAGGTTTTATATTTAAAATCTTCATTTACCTACAAAGAAACTAGCGAGCTATATATGCTCTATAATTATTCAAAATGAATTTCACTTTTAACAAAATTTACATATATAAAGAAAAAAATTAAAATTTCATACCCAATATTTTCTTTCTCTAAAATGTAAACAATGAAAATTTTCAATTCTAACATTTTCATTTTATTGGGCTAAACATAAGGTGGATTTTCTTCTTACTACCCTAGGAGTACCCTTCCTAAACTTTGGTATCTCATTACTAAAGTGTTTTATTCATATTCCTCTCTTATACTTCTATTTATTTCAAGGTACTACCGTTAAATCCACTTATCTAAAACAATTAAATTTTTTCAATTATCTACACATGGGCTTTCTTCTTTTCAACTAAATCTATTGTACATCTCCAATCTTTGCCTACAACTTTTTGGATTTCTACAATCCAAACCTAAGCATAAAAAATTGTTTATTAAACTCTTTCCATGTGTTAACCTTCTCTATGCCCCAAGAAACACACTTCCTTAAGCCAAAAGTGACACTTCAAGAATTCTGTCTTCAACTGATGAACGCGAAGTGTACGAAGAACCTCCTCTAAATGAATAACATGCTCTTCCACACTCTTGGAAAAAATTCCTCCATGAATACTACTACGAACTTATTTAGCACATTTCTAAAAAAACACGGCTCATCAAATCCACAAAATAGGCTGGGGCATTGGTTAGCCCAAAAGGCATAACCAACCACTCAAAGAATCCATCGGGTGTTCTATATGTCGTCTTATTAATGCTATCGTCAGCGAATCTAAGCTGATGTAATCCAGTAGCTAAACCAAGCTGAGAAAATACTGAAGAGCCAACTAATTGATCGAAAAGATCATCTATCCTAGGAAGTGGTTAACGGTACTTTTTAGTGAGCTTATTCAACTCTCTATAGTCTATGCAAAGTCGAAGGAAACCATCCGCCTTTGTAGCAAAGACGACTGGCACTCCCCACTCAGATATGCTCCATCTGATGAAGCCTTTCTTCAATATCTCACCAATCTGCTTACTTAACTCCTTCCTCTACCTAGGTGACATATGTCTCACGGGCAATGCCGCTGGTTTAGCATTGTCATTAAGATAGATCCTAAAGTCGATCTCTCACTTAGGGGGTAGTCCCCTAACCTCCTCAAAGACGTCCGAGAAATCTCTGATAACCAGAACTGAATCTAACTCTGTGATGATGAACCGAGGGAATAAAGGAAGCTCAACATGACTGACCCCCACAGGTCGCAAGAAACCTCGAGAGTCCTACCACTGCATGTCTCTAGTCTAACGACTCTCCTCTAACAGTCTAATATAGCTCCATATGTGGATAGCCAATCCATCCCCAAAATTATCCCATACCCCGAGAATCCAAATACATAGGCATCACAATCAAACTCTACGGCTATGATAAAAAATTTCAAACCCTACAAATCATAGACAAGTGTGTCGATCCTCATATGCGGTTTGAAACAACAATGGGGTCTACTACTAAAGAGATGTCTAAGTGCAAACTATCCACCAAAGAACTAGAAATGAAAGAGTCCGAATAGGAAAAACCCAAAATAGAGATCAAATCTTCTACAGAGACTTTCCTACCTCGATTCGATCCACTACTAGAAGGTGCTGTATCCAAAGCCTGTAATTGCACTGTAGGTGCGCCAGCTGTCTGCCCCATCCTATGTGTACAAGCTCTACTAAGGTGACCCAGCTGTCCACAACTATAACACCTTCCCTTCATCAACTTATTCTTATAGTCCCTTGCGTAATGACCAACCAGTCCACAATTATTATATTTCCCGCTTTTCTTAATCTGCTTCTGAGGTCCTCCTTCTTTCCTCTTGTCCTTATCCTTCTTGTTCTTCCACCATGGCTTCTTAGTGCTTTCCAATCTATGAACCTCTTTAAGCTCTCCCTTTAGCTACCTATCTCATGTCTCCTCGAAATCCTCTGTGCCAGAAAACATTATGCCTCCTATACTAGCGAAGTCCTTGCATAGTTTAGAAAAATCGACTGTTGTAGGTGGATTGAAGGGATTTCCACCTACCGATGTTGTATTGGGCGCTCGCCCTTGCACCTCTGGGACCGTAGCTCTACAGAACCAGTCAGCCATACTATGCAAAGAAAAGGAAACTTAGGCTCAGAAGAATTGAAAGATGGTTGATATGGACTTTGAGGGGATTTTTATAAAAACTCTCTTTTATACTTGAAAAACTATTTCTATAATAAGAGTTTCTTTCTGAAAAATACTTCTAGTTTGAAGATATGCTACTTTTAAAAATAGGTTACTTTTTGGAAAAATACTTTATTTTTAAAACAAGTTTTAGGAATCTTGTAACCTTAGGCTCTGATACCAAATGTAACACCTCACGCCCCTTAGTATACTCAAAAAGGCACACTAAAAGATGTGGTGCGTTGTAGGTATAGCTAAAAACTTACATAGGCTAAGATTCAAAAGACAAAATAAATAAAACAGCGAAAACATTTAAATAGAAATCTTATTATTCAAAATCAAACTTCATAAAGTAGAGTCATAAAACCAAATATACAAGGTGTCTCAAAATACCCAATGCATGTCTTATGAAAAGAAAATACCATCTTAGTCATATCAGAGTACATAAACAAAACCAACCCTCTCAACAGTACCAGTACATCCAAACTCCAAAAAAAGAAAACTGGAAAATAAGAAGAATACATGAAGATAAATCTCCGCAGCTGAACCTCCAAAGGAATCCGAAATCTACTATCCCTGCCTCTGCTGGCCTATGGGGGGCAAAAAGGGAAACAGAGGAGTGGGTCAGACTAAAAGTCTGGTGAATGAAAGTAATTACTAGTATTCTTAAGCAAGGTAAAGATAATAGACTTGGCAACAGTTCTAGTATAGAAGGAAATAAAAGAAAAGATAAAGCTGGAATAAAATACAGTTTAACTTGCTTGCTTTGCTTAGATAGTTCAATAGATTGTTTGCACTTTTCTTAGATAACAGCTTTGATTAGGTTAAAACCCTAATCCGACTTTAATTAGGCTGAAGTCCTAATTCTACCCTTTGATTGGCCTTCTATCTCTACTGTGCCTACTGCGGACTAGACCCATTGGCCCCTACGTAAAAGATGCGGACTAGACCCTATTGGTCCCTACGAAAAAGATGCGGACTAGACCCGGTTGGTCCCTACGCAAAAGATACGGACTAGACCCTGTTGGTCCCTACGCAATAGACACCTACTACTGCGGACTAGACCCTGTTGGTCCCTACGCAATAGATACCTACTTAGCGCTTTGAACTCAATAACGACTTATCAGCCAACATTGAGGCCGCACGCTCGACCACCATTAGGCTCGTGCTATCTGTTGCTCCCTCCTGTTGACCTCTTATTTACCACTGCTCCAGCATAAAGCATGCCCTTGCCTCACCTGTGCTATTGTGAAGCCACATGTGTCTGACTAAAAAGGGAATGCTGTTGGTATGGGTCTTATCGAACAAACTAAATCTAGTTGTGCCCCTTGTCCAAATCCCCATGATTTGAACTTCTATTTGTTGACCTCTTATTAACTTAATTTAAGTTTTTAAAATAAGCCTCTATATCTGTAAAGGACTACCCCATTGGGCCTACAATATAGATCTTCTATTTCAGTAAATGACTACCCTATTGGGCCATCAATACAGATCTTCTATATCAGTAAACGACTACCCCGTTGGGCCAATAATACCGATCTTCTATATCTTCCTTATTAACTTAATCCAAGATCTAAGTTTATTAGAATAAGCCTCTTTTGTTATTCTGCTTTATTTCCTTATTAACTTAATTTAAGTCTTAAAATATGTATTTCCTGTTCTTTCTACTTGATTATTGTCTCTAATTATAATTTTTGTGTTATAATTTTGCTTATTAACTTAACCCAAGGTCTAAGTATAAAGATAAGCTACTTTTTCCATTTCTTTTATTCTCTTTTTAGTTATAATTACATGTTATAACTATGCTTGCAAATATCTTAGATTTGATTATTTCAGTCTAAGTCCAATTTGTTACAATTCTTCTTATTTTACATCCCATTTTCTGTAAATTCAGTGTTCTTATATTTTAGTCCGTATTAACAAATTATTCTTCTATTTATTCCATTCGCGTAAAAAGGAAATTAAAAACAACAACATTTACAGAAGAAATTCCAATCATAGAATAGATGTAAAGAAAACGTAAATAACAGTAAATAACTGTAAATAACGTAAATAACTATAAATAATTGGAAAAACTATAATTAACAGTAAATCATTGCAAATAACTAAAATAGAATAGCTAAAAGAAAAAAGACTGAAAAACAAGTCTAAAACTGTAAATAAACTTGCATAAAGTTTACCCAAAAATTGTAGAAAAACTACAACTATTGGAAACCCTATTATTTTAAATTACTTAAAAATCTAAAATAATTACTAAACACTCACATGTGGTCCTTAGCTCTTTCCTTTGGCCTTCTGGATCCACTTGAAGGGTATAAAATATTTTAATTAAAAAGATCTTCTCCTGGGAAAAATATTCCTTTTAGGGTCCAGCCTTAGGCAATGAACCCAGATGGAGAAAATCTGAATGAGAAAAATAGATTAGCCTAGGGTCTTATTTATAGTGGCACTTGTGGATCAGACCGTTGGATTTGGAGATTAAATCTGGTGCAACCACGTAATAGGCTCGATAGGAACCATCGGATGGAAGCATGTACGCACGAGATGGAGTTAAATTTGCAAAATGACGTGTTCGAATCGTTCTGGGCAAAAGAATGCATTTTCACATAGGCGGGTCGACCTTGGTGTCGACCCATCACTTGCTAAGGTCAACCTTAGGGTCGACCTAGCTATGGTGAGGGTCGACCTCCCCTATATATATTTTTTCTTTCTTTTCTCGTTTCTTGTTTATTTCGTAACTTCTTCGTCTTAGCTCGGATTTTGACATTCTATATATGGAAATTAACCAGAAAATTACCACGGACACAATGGTGCAACTCCTATGGCTCATTTTTGATAATTTCACAAAGTTATTTTATCATTTAATTAATTCTTTAATTAATTACTACATCTTAAATTTTGGGTTGTTACAACACTCCCATAATCAAGGGTGCACACCAATCAATCATAAAGCAAAAGATATGGTTTCGAAGAAGCGTGTCCGATAGGGGGAGCGACCTCAATTGGCCCGGTATAGCTCCTGTTTTAGTCATTTTAATTATGACCCGAAGGTAAAGGCTGTGTTTCTTACCTCATTTCGGTTGCATTTGCCAAAGCATCCTACTTCATTCTGGATTCTCCACCACGTATATGGTTGTTAAAGTAGTTTCGGTATCAACAAAGAGTATACCAATATTCGGCCCCGGTCTCTTTAACAACCAATCGTTATATTTTTCACACCGTGGTCATTTTTTTTAAAACATACTTAAATAATTTGAGTTACGTCAAATTCTAAATATTAACTTCAAATATATTTATCATTTGAGATCACTTAGCTTAAACAATTAAATTCATTGATATTAACAAAAGTCAAGTTGTTAAGTTTTATTCCTCAATCAATCTATCAAATGACATAATTATATCTTTGAATTTACATAAAAATAAAACTTAATAAAATCTTAAACTCAAACTTATTTTTCTTAATAATATTTATTAAAGTTATAAAATAAATCTTTATATGATTAAATTTAAATTTTAAAAAAAATTCTAAATAAATTTTAGAACTTATATCAAAAATTAAATTTCTAAAGTTAAATTATTTATTAAATTAAGTATTTATGTTATATTAAATAAAAATATTTTAAATTAAACTTTTATATTATATTAAGTTAAATTTTAAATAAATCTCTTAAAACTATTTAAATAATATTTTTAAAACTAAATAAAATTATAAGTTAAATCTTAAATTTACATTCAAAACCATATATTAACTTATAATTTGAAGCTTTAAAACATATAAAATAAATTATTTTCCAAATATAATTTTTTAAAGAAAAAATCAAATTAAAAATCAAATTTATAGATCAAACATGCGTTAAAATTTAAAAAATAATTTAAAAAATAATTTAAAACCGACCAACGATGTCCGTATATAATTTTCTACCATATGGTCAAGTGATACGGATATATATCATTTCAACCCACAATAATTTAAATTTTCGGGTATATATCATTTCAGCCCGTAATCCCAAGTAAAATTCAAAATCAAAAAAATCGCTCGCGTATGTATCATTTTAACCCACATCGATTATCCATAATCTATAAGATCATTCGGTTATGTATTATTTCAACCCATAGTGATTTCATACCAACAAACTAAGGGAACTTGTAGTGTGATAACAACATATATAATAAACATAACATCTGTCACATATCTAATCACATAGCATAACAAAATCCAATTTTTTATGTTAATACATAACATATCGAATGATCACTTTAACTTAACAAATATATAGTATCAACTAACACATCTTAACATTCTAATGACAATTCAAGTGATATTAATTCACTTAATAATAAGTATGTAAGTCGTGAGAGATTTCTCGCCTTTCGTGGCTAATGAAAGTGACAAGTACGACTAGGAAACAAAGCACGAATAGAATTGAATCTTAACTAGCAAATCCACAAGCACGAAACGAAACAAGCTTCGAAATTTTGAAACAAAATTCTTTTTTTTCCTTCTTTTTTTTATAAAAAGAGGAGAGGAAGAGCAATAGGGTTCGACCAAGGGTGATTTTGGCTCGGCCTAGCTAGGGTGGCGCACGGCTATGGTGGAGGGGGTGCGGCCTTGGTGCGTGGGTAGGCGGCTTTAGTGTGTGTGTGGGTGCAGTGGCCGAGGCAAGGAGTGTGAGTGGTGGTTTGGGTATGTGTGTGGTGGGGTGGAGGAGGGTATGGGTGTGGTTCGGCTAGAGGGTGGGTGTGTGGGCTAGGAGGAGGAGGCGCACAACCTTGGGTGGAGGGTGGCCATAGGTGAGAAGGTATGGCGGCGACAAGGGGAAGGAAGGAGAGGAGAGAGGAGAGAGAAGAAAGGAGGAAGAGAGGCTAGGCTTTGGCTTAGGGATGGGAGGGGGAAGGAGGAGCAGGTTATTGTAAATTTTCTGAAGCGAATGAGAAGAGGAGAGGAGCTAGAAAGAGGAAAAAGTACGTACTCTTTCCCAATAGATGTTTCCATTGGTGAAAGGGGACATAGCCTTTTAGGTGACCCTTAAGATTCAAGCCCAATAAACATAAGTCCAACAAACACAACCCAAAACCCAATATAAAAAAATACAGGTAGAAATATACACAAATACAACATCCGTATTCGTGCATTTTTACACTGTAAATTGCAGATTAAAAGCTACAAAAGTCGTATTTTAACGAAACGAAAAGTTGAGTGGAGATTAGAATTCAATCGAGTATCATAAAAAAATTTAAATTTTAAATTTTCAATCCAAATTCAAATTTTGACTAAATTTGACCAAAAATTTAGGTCCCGTTTGGTTTCGTTTTGAGTTTTGAGTTTTGTGTTTTCAACATACACTACAAAATACAAACAAATGTGGGAAACCTTTTACAATTCTTAGCCATCGTGACGATGGACGGGAAATGGAGGAGATGAATTGTTTTTCATCCTTTTGTTATGTCTCAAAACACGAAAAATCAATTAAACTTGTTTTTTGTTTTCTACGTTAGTTTCATTTTTCAAAATTGTGTGTTTTTCTACAATCCATAATAAATGCGCATTTTTGTTTAGACGAAAACACAAAACTAAAAATAGCAAACCAAACGGGCCCTTAAATTTTCAGAAATTTTCCTTTTTGATAAATATGGAAAAGTATATTACTTAACATTTCAAATTCGTTATTTAAATTATAATTTAAATTTTTTAACTAAAATTCAAATAATAACTTAATCTTAGAATAGTTCAAATTTGGAGTCATTACATTCCGATTTATCATTTTCCCATGTCATATTGCTTGACTAATTTAATTCTAATCATTTAAAATTATCTTTAGATTGGAAAATGTTTGTTCCTACTCTAGCAATCATTTTCATCTTCTTCTCAAGACATGTTATCATTGCGATAAGCGATTTCTCTTTTATCTGAGAAGGTAGCGACTCTCAAGATTGATGATTAGGACCTTAAAAATACCAACAACTTGTTGTCCATTGGAAATACTCAAACTTCGATGTTATTTGACATAGAGAAGAATAAAACTCATGATTTGGAAGAGAAGTTGAAGACCTAAGAAAAAGAGCTTTGTTCTAGTCGAGAAGAAACAAAGCACGCTAAGCTTGAAGCTTCAGCTAAACTTTAGCCTTAGAGAAGGACTTCGTGAAGAAGAAGCTCTCTCTTAGGAAATCTAGTTCAGCTTTACACATTGCTAAATCCAAGGTGTCGTTA
The DNA here is from genome assembly GCA_030737815.1 of Allium fistulosum. NCBI lineage: Eukaryota > Viridiplantae > Streptophyta > Magnoliopsida > Asparagales > Amaryllidaceae > Allium > Allium fistulosum. Next base: position 336,767,251 of record CM060904.1, on the reverse strand, counting down.
TTTTAAACGAAGCTATCCCCCACTGAAAGGATCAGAGTTCTGAAAATTCTCTTTATTGTTTATAAAGATAATGTCGAATGATGTATATATATATAGATTTTCCTTCCTTTTTTTACTGAGATAAACTACAAAAGGAAATTTGACATTCTTCTTGATCGAATTCCCAATGATCTTTTTGGGATTGGTAATGACAAGCCCATTGACCTAACTAAGTTTCTGGCTTTTGATAACCCTGCTTTAGATGACGATGAACAAGAAAGTAACGAAGAAGACAAGTCAGAAGATGATGATGATAGGTATGATAATGCTAGGAGTCATGATCGTGATGGTTCTCCGAGGAAGGTGGAGATGATGATGTTGCAGGTTACGGTTGGACCACAAAAGCTCACCAAGATTCAAGTCATGCAACTGACTTTTCTTTTCCTCACACCCATAAGGGTACATCTCCTTCAGTAAATCCTTAACTTGTCACGGCTTCAATAAACATGACCAAACCTCTTCTGGAATCCAAAAAACTCGACCCTACAAACCGAGCGATACAAAGACTCCTCCACTAGTAATTCATTTATTTTTATTTCTTTAAAAGCCTCTATTCCCTAGTTTATTTGATTTCATAGTTGATAATTCCTAATATTACTTAATTATCAGCATATAAGGAGAAATAGAAATTATGTAGAGATTTTACTAGATAAAAAGAATGATGAAATTTTGAGGCTTAAAAGAGAAGGATAACAGTTATGAAAATATTTAAATGAATCAAATGAGAAGTACATGAGGCTCTTAAAATGCCTCAAATACCTTAAGGTTTTAAGAATAAACGATTCACACCTTTCCTTCAAAAATCTCGCTTCCATAAATCCAATTTTTGAAAAGAGAATGAAGAGTTGACTACACTTTTTTGGATGCTGATTGGAGATAGGGCTACGTTGATGGAATGTCTTTACCCGGTATTACTCAATTTTCCATAACTAATTTATCCTTTTAAGGTGATAATTATGGAGGTCTAAACATGCATCTTCATAAGAGATTCTTGGACGAACTTGGTTCCGACCCTCATCCATGGGAGTGTTGGAACTTACATAGAGTTCCTACCACTCCTTTAACTATTGATTCTCTTTCTACTGATAAAATTTAGTCTAATAGAGACAGATTTGCTACTGAGTACTATAATAAGTCTTTTCTTTATGAACCTCAATGGTATAATTATATAATTTTTATTTTGTGTTTTAAGTTGATGTTGTAATAGTATACCCACATCGAATTTATACTTCAATTTTTGCATCACTGATGCGCAGGCCTATGAATTAGCCTCTATTTCTTCTCTATTCCATTTTTCAAGGATACTTTAAGCAAATTGGTTAGACTAAAAGGTGTTTCAAATAAAATTCTTCCTTGATTAGCATGTCTCATTTATCAAAATACTACTTCCTTTGCGATCTTCACCAGATATGCACTCAATTCCCAAGCTTGCACTTTAATTTCTTGCGAAACCAAAGAGATCGGTTTATCCATGAAATTTGGACCAATTACGCAATGTTATTGTGCGGTGAACTCAACCTTCCTTCCAAAGAATGCGACTATCGAGGGTTTCCCCAGTCAACACTCCTCCCTACATTGAAGCTCCTTTGTGTACTATAATTTCCATTTCACATTCCTTGTTTCATAGAATCTAAGATGTCCTTTCTCATTCTAAGGATTAGTAGCATTATAACATGCATGTAATTCTTATGACTATTATTTCTATATGAACGTAATGGTCCTGTTGTCTCCTAATTATTAATAATTTTTTTACTATTGCTTCTCTTTCTCTCACCAAAGACTACTTGTTATTCATTTTCCTATTTAGGATGAAAACTACCGGTATCTCTTAACGGTCCCAACCTTAGCTAATGTCATGGAAGGATTCAATTATATATGGCGACTCTCCTTGAGCATAGTTGAACTGATTTTATTTTTAGTTCATCAAGCATAGATAACACCGAAGCCAATAAACGGTATGAGAAATGCATTCAAGTGAAATATATTTTAAAAGCATCCCATGAGATGGTTAAGTACCATGAAAGGAATTTTTTTCGAAGGATAAGCAAATTTCATACTTAACTGAGAAGGTTAATTCGCATTTTGACACTCAACAACTAGAACATGACATGAAAATTGCTTAACCTAATCAGCGTATTCTTGATTTAGTGGTAGACCTTATGAAATCTAAGAAAGAGTGTCAACCTTATGAGCTTATATTAACTGAAGGTGAAAAAGGGTTGCCTACTCCTACTCCAGTCAAATCTTCCAAGGTACCTTGGCGGATTTGCTTTCCCTTTTAGGTTCGCTTGACGCGTAGTAGCAGTGTGACTGATCTAGCTCTTTTATTGTCAGAGAACAAATCTAGCGACCTTCAGCAAATATTTCATGTTTGAGTGTAACCATAAAATAAAGGAATATTGGAACAAAAAGTTTACCAAGAGGCTTTTGGATCTTAGACTCGAGGTTGAGATTTTATAGAGTAAAAAGGATGAACTATCATCAAGAATTCAAACATTTGAGAATGGAGAACGTGCTTTATCTCACCAAATCCCTCGACTACGAGGTGCTAACAAGACTTACGAGAAGGCGTTGAAAGCTCAGACTGATTCTATCAACTCACTCAAAGTTATTTGTCATAAGGAAAAGAAGTTGAAGAAATACCTTCTTGTAGCAATTCAGCACATTATCGAACCTCCTATTGCGTTAGAAACGTTAATGAATGAGGTAAAGGAGCTTAAAGATCAATTAAGGTTAATGTAATTTTATTCTGCTAGAGCCTCCCAACTTGATTCACTAGTAGAATATTTAATTGAAGTCAAAGTTGCTTTTGACCAAAAAATTGACTTCTCCTTTTTAGCCTCAAAAAGAGATTGTTGGTTGACGAGGGGCCGTTACTTCTAGTTATCAAAGATATTAACATTTTTTCAGTACAGATGCTCTGATGCTTTTAAGGAAAATAGAGGCCCTCCAATTTTGTACAAGGAAGCCATTTCAACAAGTGAACTGCACCTTTGCACTTTAGAAGTTGAGGGAAAAGAAAAGGAGCTTGTCTACCAGCATCACCCTCATCCTCATCCTCCAAAGCCATGAATATTAGGAATCTCTTATTGAAAATGCTAATATTATTCTAAAGAAAAATCATTATGTTGTATGAATTTTGTATAAAGATTTTGTGTGCTGTTCTGCAATGCCTCTTGATGAGTTATCTTTTTTGCATCATATAATATAACCCTTATGCTCTTTCACTAATGCTTTGTATGTATTAAATGATGAAGCTAGAAAGCTTTATCGTTTGTTTCTTTTGCACATACATCTTTGATAAGGCTTTGAACCAAGGCTTACCTCTTTGCAGTCATTCTCCATTGGATGGGTGCTTTGGCCAATCCCAATGGTGGGACCAAAGGCATAATTGACCACCACTCTTTGGATGGTTGCTTGGGCTAGGAATTGTGGCGAGACCAATGGGTTCTCGTATATATCCCTTGGATGGGTGCTTTGACTAGACCAGAGATGGGATCAAAAGCTTGATTAACCACCACTCTTTGGATGGTTTTTTGACCAAGCCACGTGGTGGGACCATAGGCTTCTCGTCCATCTCACATGGATGTGTGCTTTGACTAAACTTGGTGGTGGTATCAAAGGCTTAATTGACCACCACTCTTTGGATGGTTTCTTTGGCTACGCCTTACAGCGGGAATAAAGGATTCTTGTCCATCTCCCTTGGTTGGATGCTTTAACCAAGCCTGACGACGCATTATGGTAGGACCAAAGGCTTCTCATCCATCTCCCTTAGATGGGTGCTTTAACCAGGCTTGATGGTGGAATTAAAGGCTTAATTTACCATCACTTTTTAGATGGGTGCTTCGGCCAAACCTTGCAGCGAGATCGAAGGGTTTGACTTGGTTTTGTTCCATTTCATTCATAGTCCTCTTTACTTGAAAGTAGGGCCTTTATTACCAATTTCATCCTTTACTATTTGAGATCTCATTCGATCTTTCTTTCTAATTCTTTGAAAGCTCATATTTGACGAATTCCTTTAACTTCCCTTTCTTACATATTATTCAGTAACTCCCGATAAAGGTCTACAATCATTTATATGGTGCCCATTTGTTTTATGGCAGTGGCAATATTCCCATCCACTATGTTTTCTTCCCTTCTTTGGGTTTTCTTTGAAACCCAATAACCTAGTCTTTCCTTTGTGAGAAAATACACTTTTTCTTGAGAAATACTAAGGGGAGTAACAATTTTGCACTTTGGACATCTAGTTTTATGGTTTCTTTGTTCGCCTTACTGTTTTTTTCATGGATTCACAACTTCTTCCTAGTTCTCATCCAATCTCTTTATCTTTTTTTAGGAATTTCTTCCTATTTCGATAAGAGTTGAATTGATAAGCTGTAATAACTCGGGATTTTCGACCCTTGGAAATCAACATTAATTCGTCCACTATATTGCATGTCGAGCAATCGAATGTAGAAAAACCCAATTTATGGGAAAGAAAGAAGGAAGAATTAAGAACAGAGAGAAGATAAGAAGAAAAATAAACCACATAGAATCTCACAGCGGAACGAAAAATCTATAATATACAACAAATCTTTACACAAAAGCAAAACTATAATATATATATATACATCAATCAGAGTATACTAACCTATTTCAGCCCGGATAATTATAACAAACTTTCCTCACAATTGCTGATAAATACAAAAATGAATGCAGCGGAAAAATAACCATATACGTGGATACGTCTATGGCCTCCATGTGACTCCCCACCTCTATACTCACACTAACCAAGGACACTACTGGGTAATGCCGTCAATTAGTACGAAGAATAAGGCTGTTGAGGATCGACCAACTGTATAATTGATTGGAGCGAGAACTGATATGTCAGATAGTATGTCATGCATTTCATTTCAAGAGGAAATCCAACATATCCAATCCAAACTCAAATCTACTACACAGTGGATAAGTGGCCTTCAGAATCAATATAAAATAAGCACAACACCAAAACAGTCACAGATATTCATATCACTAAGGCAGAAACATATATGAATATAGCATATAGAAATGAACATCATAGTAGTGGTCATACAAGATCCATTACAAGCCAAAAGAATAGGTACATGTACTAAACAAAAGAATAAGTATACATCAAAGAGTCTCTATCTCATATATGTGAAAGACAAAAACTACTAAGCTAAACTAGTTAGCCAAAAGTCAGAAGCTAGTCCCTGCTAAGCAATCAATTGGAAGAACCTGAACACCTCGGTTTGACCCGAGTATTATTTAAGAAGGAAATTAATAAACGGATAAGTCTAGCCATAAATATCATATAAGATGAGATAGGATAAGAGATATGACAAAAATATATGATAACAATAATGTCATACTATGACAAGTATATATTTGATAACAATGAAAATCATACAATATCTCAAGTCTCCTCAAATACCCAAAAAGAATATCATATTCTTTAGCTTATTCACCAAACCTCGTATATTGACAAAACATATCAATGAAAATCGCAAACATTGGTGAAACATAAATTCCAGAAATCCATAACTAAAAATCCAGAAAACATAAAAGGGGGAGGCCTATCATAAACGGGAGCATGAAAACTCACCAACACGTGTATCGTAAACGGAACGCTATCCCATGGGTCGCTAACCTATAGAGTCAGTGCAACGACGTAGTACAAAGGTACGCCCGAGGAACCTGAAACTCAAATAAGCCAAAACAACAACGTAGTACAAAGGTACGCCCGATGAACCGAACTCAAATAAGCTGGAACAACGACGTAGTACAACGGTACGACCGATAAACCAAACTCCATAAAACGGTTAAAAGACCATGGGTCGCTAGCCCATAAAAATAAGACGAAGCTCTATAGAACGGGGTATAGTCCCCCACACGGACAAAGAGACATCGCATATCGCTAGTCTAAACCACAAAATGATCATCATTGATCAATAAGTGTAAATTACACTAAGCTAGTAAATAAATGAGTTAGGCTTCATGTCCCATAGCCACTGGCTTAACTTAAATATTTACGAACAAACAATAGATTTCCACTCGAAAATTGTCACGAGATTTCAATCGAACAAGTCCAAGAATTAACCAACGAAGTAAATGCAAGCGTTTCATACCACTTGTTTTACTAAGTCGTTTAATTGGATTTCTCATACGAATGAGGTAAAGGTTTATATATACTAATAGATTGGAAAACGGTTTTAAAAAGAGTTTTGTATTAAAAGTATTGTTGAAATCATTTCTATGAAAGAGTTTTAGTATTTACTACTAGTATAGAAACTTTTGTATTTTAAAGTGACAAATCATAGAAATGATTGTAAAAACAATCTATCACCAAAAATCCACATTTTAATAACGTGAATCAAAACCATGGAAATCAATATCAAATGGAAACACCAAAAATCAGAAAAGAAGTCATCAAAGTCGGTATTGATTGACAATAGCTATTCGGATCGTCAAAGATCGATAAAAATTGGAAATCCAGGCAAAAATAGGCAAAAACTAATAGAACCAGACGTCTGGTAGGTTTAACCAGACGTCTGACCCACGGTTCTGGAAATTTATAACTTTTTTCTCTTTTTTCTTTTTATTTCCTGAAGCCTCCTAGACATTTGGTCGGGTTTAACCAGACGTCTGGTCCTGGGCTCTAGAAATTTATTTTCATTTTTATTATTTATTTTTTTCTCAGAAGACCCTACCAGACATCTGGAAATTTCAACCAAACGTCTGGTTGCTTGAGCTGGGCAGAAATTGCCTAGGCCAATGATGGCCAAATCAATTCAGAGGCGATCGGATGAGCGATGGAGGCTAGATATTTATGCCAAATGACAACCCAGCCCTATAGGCTATTCGATACACTCCAAATATCATGTCCAAACATTCAAGTTAAGATCTTTAAAGATTTTGACTTCAAAATACCAAAATTGGGAAATTCGCCAAATCAATTCAAATCATAAGCATTTGAACATGAAATAGATGTTAGGAATTCATACCTAACAACAATGAAAGCTATAGACATAGATGTGGGTTCAAGAAATCACCTTTAAATTCCAAAACAAGAGATGAGAAGCTCTAAATCAAGCTTAGACCAATTCCTCTTCACTACACCTCTAGAATCTTCAATCTATTATCAAATGAAAAGTTTTTCCTAAGTTCGGTAATTAGAAATTATGAAAATTGAAGAGGGATTGAGATGGAGAAGATGAAGAGGTTGCTTACCTAAGCTTCTCTTTGATTTTAGAACTAGATGAATTCCTAAGAGAAACTAGAGCTTAGGAATTTTAGTTTCCTCTTCCCACCATTATTCCTAGGGCTTGAGTGTTAGGAATTTAGAAAATGGAATGAATGAATGAATGAAGAGGAGTGGAGTGGGAACTATTAGGTAGAAGAGTTTGGGTCTCTTATTTGGTTAATGGGCTAGAACCCAACCCAAAGCCAAATTGAAAATACCAAAATCCTAATCAACTCCAAACATATCGGTGTTTATACTTAAACAAGGTGTAAATGTCGTTTTAAACTCAATGGAAGCGGTCTAGAGTCCTATTTCGACTGTTTACAAAAAGTAATATTTCGGACTTTAATTCAACTAACGATGCTATATTTAAATAAAACATTTAAATATATAATCATAAAATATGCAGGTTGTTGTAGACTCTCCTCCTTAAATAAATTACGTCCTCGCAATACTTAAGAAGAAAATAAAGAGTAACAACCATTCTAAGGCATAACAACACAAAAGAAAATTTTGGAGTGAGAAGTTCACTTTAAGGAGCACGAGAGAGTAAATCCAGACATGTTCGCTCAATGAATTCTTCGGATTCCCTAGAACAATCCTTAGGATTTGAGGACAACTTAACTTTCACAAGCGGAACATCTTTATTACGAAGGCGTTTAACCTCCGTAGCAATGATACGAATAGGATGTTGCTCATAAGTCAAATTAGGTGAAACTTCAATTTCTTCAATAACACCGGGCTCAAAAATAGAATCAGAATCTCTAAGGTATTTCCATAGTTGAGAAACGTGAAATACGTCATGAATAGCAGAAAATTGAGCCAGTAATAAAAGGCGATAAGCCACGGAACCAATGCGTTCGGTGAAGGGAAATGGGCCAATATATCGAGGTGTTAATTTTCCCGAACGACTGAAATGCACAACACCCTTCATAGGTGAAACATGAATAAATAGCAAATCTCCCATCGAAAATTCTAATTTTCTTCTTCGGTTATCGTCATAGGATTTTTGTCTACTTTGAGCTTCTTTCATTCTATGACGAATAAGTTCAATCTTTTCTATGGAATCACGAATAAAATCTAGACCTAAAACCGACTTCTCACCGTCTTCAAGCCAACACGAAGGAGATCAGCATGGCCTTCCGTAGAGTGCCTCAAAAGGTGCCATACCAATACTAGATTAGAAGATATTATTATAAGAAAACTCGACAAGGGAAATATGATCTTCCCAACTTCCACCAAAATCAAGAACACATGCACGAAGAAGATCTTCAAGAGTTTCATTCACACGCTCTGTTTGTCCATCGGACCGAGGAAGATAAGTGGTACTAAAATTAAGCTTTGTTCCCAAAGCTTTTCGAAGACATTTCCAAAATCCACTAGTAAATAATGGATCATGATCGCTAACAATAGAAGTAGGAACCCCATGCAATTTAACAATTTCTTTGACATAGAGTTTGGCCAAAAGAGGTACGGTCCGGTTGGACCGAACGGGATGAAAATAGGTGGATTTTGTAAGTCTATCTACTATCACCCATAGACTATCATGACCTGAACGAGAACGGGAAAGACCGTTAATAAAATCCATGGAAACTTGATCCCATTTCCAAATGGGAGTGTCCAAAGGTTGCAATAACCCACCGGGCCTCTAATACTCGGCCTTTACGAGTTGGCAAGTCATGCAACGCTTAATAAAGTTAGCAATATCATATTTCATTCCATCCCAATAATAAATTCACTTCATGTCCGCATACATTTTACTACTACCAGGATGAATGGTAAATTTAGAACGATGAGAATCGTCTAAAATGTCTTTACGAAGATCGCTAATATTTGGCACAATAAGTTCACCAAATTTTCGAACGCCTCCACGAGCATCAATTTCAAAGTCTTTCAGACCATCAACCTTATTTTTATCCCTACAACTTTGGCTAAGAAGAGCCAATTCGGGATCTTGCTTTTGAGCTTCAAGGATGTGGTCTAAAAGAGAAGGATGAGCCTCAAGGCTACAGAAAATAAGAGATGAACATGAATTGGGGTCATGATCTCGAATCTCACAAGTAGACAAAGTCTCGAGATCATTCCATTCAGATATCATCATGGAAATAACCGCTTGTTGCTTACGACTATGGGCATCGGCAACACGTTTTCCCTTTTCGAGAGTATAGAGAATATCGAGATCATAAGATGCAAGGAATTCGAGCCAACGTTGTTGACGCAAATTAAGTTCCTTTTGAGAAAATAAATACTTCAAAGATTTAAGATCGGTGTAGAGAACAAATTTCTTTCCCAAAAGATAATGACGCCAAATTCTAAGAGCAAAAACAATGGCCGCGAGCTCTAGATCATGAGTGGCATATCAAGTTTCGGCAAGCTTTAATTGTCTAGAAGCATAAGCAATAACACGTTCCGTTTTGCATGAGAACGGCACCCAAACCAATACGACTAGCGTCGGTACAAACAGTGAAGTCTTGGCTCCCTTCGGGAATCACAAGAATAGGAGCATCGTAAAGGAGTTCTTTTAATTTTTGAAAAGTAGCTTCTATGCTAAATCATTTATTTCATGGTCCTCTTTCCCGAAAAGCTAAGACATTCAAAATTATAATTAACTTTATGTAATCATCTTTTTAGAAAAATTTACTTATTACAAGTCAATTTATTGTGTCTGACTGTCTCATCATAGCGTTTAGGAGACTCCTATCGATAACGTTGATCAGGCGCATCGACCAGAATTCTTAAAGCACGCAATGGGTAATAAAACACAAAATCATCTTCTATATGATAAACATGTTTCTTAAAACTTTTACGAATATTCTTTGCTCGTTTTAAGAACAAAATCCAATTATACTTATAAATATATCTTGTTAGAAAGATTTGAAATTTGAAATTGTTGTTTTCACCCATAATCAATGAATACAAGGACGGACTCATCGAGATATTCGTAGAATACTCGATTCATAAGATGGATGAAATAAGCTGAAGGGTTCATTAAACCGAATGACATAACGAACCACTCATAAGAATCATAACGAGTGCGCAATGCGGTAAGTGGAATGTTATCCTCCGTAACTCAAAGATAATGAAAACTGGTGGCAATGTCGAGCTGAAAAGACCTTAGCACAACTCAATTGATCGCTTAGGTGGTAATCCTAAGACATGCTCAAAGATATTGGGAAACTCACAAACTACTTGAATGAGGGAAATAATATCTTCCTCATCATGCGGGTTTAAAGAATAAAATGAGGCCACCGAATTGGAATTGAAATCATTAAGAACAATAGAAATCTGCTTAACAGATTGAGGATGTCGAAGATGGATAGTCCTCTCGGGATATAGGATATGGGCTTCATAACGATTAAGCCAATCCTTTCCCAAAATCAATTATGAAACCTAAGTAGCGCATAACATGCAAATCAGATCAGAAAGCATAATCATATAAAATAATCTCGACATTTTTACAAAGTAAACTGAGTGTTACAGAACCACCAACCGGATTCGCAGTTCTCAATGAAGTCATCAAGCCCATAATATTTAAAGAAAAAGTATCAACAAGTTCTTTTGATATAAAAGAATGAGACGCACCCGTATCAAAAAGAATTCGAATAGGATGATCACGAAACAAAACAATGCCATCAAAGGCAGAATGAGAAATACCTTGACCAAGAGAAGGGTTACTAGAAGCTTGCGCAACATTCAGCTTTCCCTCTTTCTTGTTTTGAAGTCTGAGACATGAATATATAAGATGACCCGAACTTTTGCAATAGCGACAAGTAAGGGACCTTGGACATCAATTTGCATAGTGGTCCTTAGAACTACAATCGTAGCATACTCCATGATTAAGGGTAGGAGTCTTTGCTACCGAAGTTGCTTTCTTCCCTTTCTCGTTGGGATTAGGGCTTTTGAACTTAATATGCCTCTTCTTGTTGTTATTGAGGCTCTTCTTGGCACCTCCAGCATCACTATCACTTCCTTTAATGGCCTCTTCAAGTCGAAGAGTGATAACTACAAGCTGGTTGAAAGACACTTCTAATTTCAGAGGTAAAACCTTTTTGGGGTTCTTATTCAAAGCACAGATAAACCTTTGATTCTTTATAAGATCCAAAAGTTGTTGGCTAGACATGAATACGCCATCCATAGAAGGACCACTGGATTGACCAGCGCTAGGACTGCCAGGTCTAAGCATCTCTTCTTCTTGAAGAAAGAACGAAGAGAAAAAAGGTTATTCTCAGAATGAATTCAAATAAGCTTGATTGGTAAAAAAGAATCATAAAAGAAAATAGGATAGAGCGGGTCCTAAGACTCGGATTAAATCCTAAGGCACGATTCCTAAGAGAGACTTAGGACAATGATTCTTGTCATAATATTCTATATTGTTCCGAAGTTTGGCTCTGATACTAAGCTGTGATGCTCCACCTCTATATTCACACTAACCAAGGACACTACTGGGTAATGTCGTCAATTAGTACGAAGAATAAGGCTGTTGAGGAGCGACCAACAGTGTAATTTATTGAGCGAGAACAGATATGTCAGATAGTATGTCATGCATTTCATTTCAAGAGGAAATCCGACATATCCAATCCAAACTCAAATCTACTACACAGTGGCTAAGTGGCCTTCAGAATTAATATAAAATAAGCACAACACCAAAACAATCACAGATGTTCATATCACTAAGGCGGAAACATATATGAATATAGCACATAGAAATGAACATCATAGTAGTGGTCATACAAGATCCACTACAAGCCAAAAGAATAGGTACATGTACTACATAAAAGAATAAGTATACATCAAAGAGTCTCTACCTCATATACATGAAAGGCAAAAACTACTAAGCTAAAGCAGTGAGCCAAAAGTCAGAAGCTAGTCCCTGCTAAGCAATCAAGTGGAAGCACATGAAACACCTCGGTCTGACCCGAGTATTATTTAAGAAGGAAAATAATAAACGGATTAGTCTAGCCATAAATATCATATAAGATGAGATAGGATAAGAGATATGACAAAAATATATGATAACAATAATGCCATACTTTGACAAGTATATATTTGATAACAATGAAAATCATACAATATCTCAAGTCTCCTCAAATACCCAAAAAGAACATCATATTCTTTAGCTTATTCACCAAACCTCAAATATTGACAGAACATATAAATGCAAATCGCAAAAATTGGTGAAACATAAATTCCAAAAATCCATAATTAAAAACCCAAAAAACATAAAAGGGGGAGGCATATCATAAACGAAAGTATGAAAACTCAACAATACGTGTATCGTAAACGGAACGCTATCCCATGGGTCGCTAACCCATAGAGCCGGTGCAACGACATAGTACAAAGGTACGCCCGAGGAACCTAAAACTCAAATAAACCGGAACAATGACGTAGTACAAAGGTACGCCTGATGAACCAAACTCAAATAAGCTGGAACAACGACGTAGTACAACGGTACGCTCGATAAACCAAACTCCATAAAACGGTTAAAAGACCATGGGTCGCTAGCCCAGAAAAATGAGACGAAGCTCTACAGAACGGGGTATAGTCCCCCACGTGGACAAAGAGACATCGCATATCGCTAGTCTAAACCACAAAATGATCATCATTGATCAATAAGTGTAAATTACACTAAGCTAGTAAATAAATGAGTTAGGCTTCATGTCCCATAACCACTGGCTTAACTTAAATATTTACGAACAAATTGTAGATTTCCACTCGAAAATTATCATGAGATTTCAATCGAACAAGTCCAAGAATTAACCGACGAAGTAAATGCAAGCGTCTCATACCACTTGTTTTGCTAAGTCGTTTAATTGGATTTCTCATACGAATGAGGTAAAGGTTTGTATATACTAATAGATTGGAAAACCATTTTAAAAAGAGTTTTGTATTAAAATTAGTGTTGAAATCATTTCTATGAAAGATTTTTAGTATTTACTACTAGTATAGAAACTTTTGTATTTTAAAGTGAGAAATCATAGAAACGATTGTAAAAACAATCTATCACCAAAAATCCACATTTTAATAACGTGAATCAAAACCATGGAAATCGATATCAAATGGAAACACCAAAAAACAGAAAAGAAGTCATCAAAGTCGGTATTGATTGATAATAGCTATTCGGATCGTCAAAGATCGATAAAAATTGGAAATCCAGGCAAAAATAGGAAAATAGGCAAAAACTAACAGAACCAGACGCCTGGTAGGTTTAACCAGACGTCTGATCCAGGGTTCTGGAAATTTATAACTTTTTTTCTCTATTTTCTTTTTATTTCCTGAAGCCTCCCAAACATTTGGTCGGGTTTAACCAAACGTCTGGTCCTGGGCTCTAGAAATTTATTTTCATTTTTATTATTTATTTTTTTTCTCAAAAGACCCTACCAAACATTTGGAAATTTCAACCAGACGTCTGGTTGCTTGAGCTGGGCAGAAATTGCCTAGGCCAATAATGGCCAAATCAATTCGAAGCTGATCAGATGAGCGATGGAGGCTAGGGATTTATGCCAAACGACAGCCCAGCCCTATAGGCTCTTCGACACGCTCCAAATATCATGTCCAAACATTCAAGATAGGATCTTTAAAGCTTTTGACTTCAAAATACCAAAATTGGGAAATTCGCCAAACCAATTCAAATCATAAGCAATTGAACATGAAATAAATGTTAGGAATTCATACCTAACAACAATGAAAGCTATAAACATAGATGTGGGTTCAAGAACTCACCTTTAAATTCCAAAACAAGAGATGAGAAGCTCTAAAACAAGCTTAGACCAATTCCTCTTCACTACACCTCTAGAATCTTCAATCTATTATCAAATGCAAAGTTTTTCCTAAGTTAGGTAATTAGAAATTATGAAAATTGAAGAGGGATTTATATGGAGAAGATGAATAGGTTGCTTACCTAAGCTTCTCTTTGATTTTAGAACTAGAACTTGAATTCCTAAGAGAAACTAGAGCTTAGGAATTTTAGTTTCCTCTTCCCACCATTATTCCTAGGGCTTGAGTGTTAGGAATTTAGAAAATGGAATGAATGAATGAAGAGGAGTGGAGTGGGAGCTATTAGGTAGAAGAGTTTGAGTCTCTTATTTGGTTAATGGGCTAGAACCCAACCCAAAGCCAAATTGAAAATACCAAAATCCTAATCAACTCCAAACATATCGGTGTTTATACTTAAACAAGGTGTAAATGTCGTTTTAAACTCAATGGAAGTGGTCTCGAGTCTGATTTCGACTGTTTACAAAAAGTCACATTTCGGACTTTAATTCAACTGACGAGCTATATTTAAATAAAACATTTAAATATATAACCATAAAATATGCGGGTTGTTATAGACTCGCCTTCTTAAAGAAATTGCATCCTCGTAATACTTAAGAAGAAAATAAAGTGTAACAACCATTCTAAGGCATAACAACACAAAAGAAAAATTTGGAGTGAGAAGATCACCTTAAGGAGCACGAGAGAGTAAATCTGGATGTGTTCGCTCAATGAATTCTCTAGATTCCCAAGAACAATCCTTAGGATTTGAGGACCATTTAACTTTCACAAGCGGAACATCTTTATTACGAAGGTGTTTAACCTCCGTAGCAATGATACGAATAGGATGTTGCACCTAAGTCAAATTAGGTGAAACTTCAATTTCTTCAATAACACTGGGCTCAAGAATAGAATCAGAATCTCTAAGGCATTTCCATAGTTGAGAAACGTGAAATACGTCATGAATAGCAGAAAATTGAGCTAGTAATAAAAGGCGATAAGCCATGGAACCAATGTGTTCGGTGATGGGAAATGGGCCAATATATTGAGGTGTTAATTTTCCCGAACGACTGAAATGCACAACACCCTTCATAGGTGAAACATGAACAAATACCAAATCTCCCATAGAAAATTCTAATTTCCTTCTTCGGTTATCATCATAGGATTTTTGTCTACTTTGAGCTTCTTTCATCCTATGATGAATAAGGTCAATCTTTTCTGTGCAATCACTAATAAAATCTGGACCTAAAACCGGCTTCTCACCGGCTTCAAGCCAACACGAAGGAGATCAGCATGGCTTTCCGTAGAGTGCCTCAAAAGGTGCCATACCAATACTAGATTAGAAGATATTATTATAAGAAAACTCGACAAGGGAAATATGATCTTCCCAACTTCCACCAAAATCAAGAACACATGCACGAAGAAGATCTTCAAGAGTTTCATTCACACGCTCTGCTTGTCCATCGGACCGAGGAAGATAAGTGGTACTAAAATTAATCTTCGTTCCCAAAGTTTTCGAAGACCTTTCCAAAATCCACTAGTAAATAATGGATCATGATCGCTAACAATAGAAGTAGGAACCCCATGCAATTTAACAATTTCTTTGACATAGAGTTTGGCCAAAAGAGGTACGGTCCGGTTGGACCAAAACGGGATGAAAATAGGTGGATTTTGTAAGTCTATCTACTATCACCCATAGACTGTCATGACCTGAACGAGAACAGGAAAGACCGTCAATAAAGTCCTTGGAAACTTGATCCCATTTCCAAATGGGAATGTCTAAAGGTTGCAATAACCCACCAGGCCTCTGATGCTCGGCCTTTACGAGTTGGCAAGTCATGCAACACTTAATAAAGTTAGCAATATCAGATTTCATTTTATCCCAATAATAAAGTTGTTTCATGTCCGCATACAGTTTACTACTACATGGATTAATGGTAAATTTAGAATGATGAGAATCTTCTAAAATGTCTTTACGAAGATCACTAATATTTGGCACAATAAGTCTACCAAATTTTCGAAAGCCTCCACGAGCATCGATTTCAAAGTCTTTCAGACCATCAACCTTATTTTTATCCCTACAACTTTGGCTAAGAAGAGCCAATTCGGGATCTTGCTTTTGAGCTTCAAGGATGCGGTGTGAAAGAGAAGGATGAGCCTCAAGGCTACATAAAACAAGAGATGAACATGAATTGGGGTCATGATCTCGAATATCATGTCCAAACATTCAAGATAGGATCTTTAAAGATTTTGACTTCAAAATACCAAAAATTGGGAAATTCGCCAAACTAATTCAAGTCAGAAGCAATTGAACATGAAATAGATGTTAGTAATTCATACCTAACAACAATGAAAGCTATAGACATAGATGTGGGTTCAAGAACTCACCTTTAAATTCAAAAACAAGAAATGAGAAGCTCTAAAACAAGCTTAGACCAATTCCTCCTCACTACACCTCTAGAATCTTCAATCTATTATCAAATGCACAGTTTTTCCTAAGTTAGGTTATAGGAAATTATGAAAATTGGAGAGGATTGAGATGGAGAAGATGAAGAGGATGCTTACCTAAGCTTCTCTTTAATTTTAGAACTAGAACTTGAATTCCTAAGAGAAACTAGGGCTTAGGAATTATAGTTTCCTCTTCCCACCATTCTTCCTAGGGCTTGAGTGTTAGGAATTTAGAAAATGGAATGAATGATTGAAGAGGAGTGGAGTGGGAGCTATTAGGTAGAAGAGTTTGGGTCTCTTATTGGGTTAATGGGCTAGAACCCAACCCAAAGCCCAATTGAAAATACCAAAATCCTAATCAACTCCAAACATATCGATATTTATACTTAAACAAGTTGTAAACGTCGTTTTAAACTCAATGGAAGTGGTCTCGAGTCTGAATTCGACTGTTTACAAAAAGTAACATTTCAGACTTTAATTTAACTAACGATGCTATATTTAAATAAAACATTTAAATATATAATCGTAAAATATGCAGGTTGTTACACTCCAGCTTGTATCCTGAAGCCCCAAGCATCTAACCTAAAACTGTAATATGATCGATCTGACCCAGGCATTATAATAAAATAACACCCAAGTCAGTTTGGAAAACCAGCATGAGAAAACACACCCAACTGGATTTTTAAGTTATAAAAAAACCTTTAAAATCAAAAGTATCTCGTAAAACCATGCCGCACATAAACATGGACGGTTTTTTACCTTACGATTACCAAAACAGTTCCTATTGAAAATCCATTTGTATTATAATAATGTCCAAGGTGAAAATAATAATAATCAAGTAGCTGTGATGCTTGTGAGTGTATATCAAAATAATACTAGGTATACAATCAAAACCGATAAAGCACGTTCACTAATTATGTAGGATTCCATGGAGGTGCCCTCAGTACTTCGAGAAACGGTCCTCCTGCATAAGGATCACATATATCCTTCCGAAGTAGCATACGTCCCTAGTGATGTACCATAGGAAAAACATAGCTGGCCTCACTAAGACTGAGTGCATTGGCCCATGCATGCATAACAATTGTAAGTAATGTCTAGGTGGAGCCGACTGCACCCTATGTGTTTGCCAACCCTACTGGACATGCCTCCTATCTCTGGTTTTAGTCGTTACCGTTGATGAGGCTATGTCCGGCGTTCCAGCTCATGCGCCGCCACCAAAATAGATACGGAGCCCCACATGGATTCACATACCCAGCGGGTCTTAAAACAACACATGAATTCCAACATCTCAATATATCACAAAACTCCTCCATAGAACCGTATATGGTTTCGGAGTGGTTACGGTTTTTTGAGTCATTACTTATGAGTACACTCTTCGGCTTCTCTGGCGCTCCAAAAACCAATCGTTGATTTTTTGGAATGCTCAATATCGGTTCTTTAGGAAATAATCAGACAATACATAAGAGCGGGTATCATCCCCTATCCGTTTAAGGGGACGGATCTCCTCATATTCTGTCCTAGAAGAACAACGAGTTTATACGTACAGTATAGCACTACTGACGGTAGTAGTACCATATAATTCCCGTGTTTCTCATAGATATTTCCAGATTTAAAATCCTTCGATGTTAAGTGTTTGCACCAGAATTGGTCACTAACCCCCTAGAGTAGATTTGTGTAGAGAGATAAATGAAGACAATAAATGAAAACAGAGGAATAACACAAAGTAATGCAAAAAATAACAGTAAAAACAAGAACATTAGAATTATAGTAGTTCAGCGTAACTGCCTACGTCCACTTTGAATGTGATCTTTATTGCTCTTTCAACTGTTTGATTATATATACAATCCACAAAGAACAGCTTGAATTCAATTTAGAATGAAAAGGAAATGAGTACAAAAAATGGTAGAGTCTCTCCTTAATTTTCGAAAAAGATCCCCTAAACTGGAACCCCACCCCTCTATTTATAGACGGGGATGGCCTAGCTTCTCTGAGCTTGCATCTCTTTTCAGTCCTCCAGGCCTACAACCAAGAGAGTTCACCCCATAATTGACCAGTCAGGAAGGCCGATTTGAATTTGTCGAACCCTCTTAGCCGACCCGGGGTCCTCTAGATGTCGACTCGAAGCAACCTTCACTATGGCTCGAAGTAAGCTAGACTGCGACTCGAAGCAACTCATGCTTCATCCACTGCCGACCTGAGGGAGATGTAACGACCCGATATTATGGACCATTCGCATCCATTATAAGTGTATAGGTAGACACTCATGCCGGAGTTGAATTGCTCAAAATACCACGTTGTTAATTTAAATTTGGCAAAACTGAACATATACAGTAAATAAATAATCATAGAACACAGACACAGAGTAATAAATGCAGCGGAAATAAAAGAGATAGTAGTTCATGAAGCTACTATATGAATATATAAAATACATCAGAGTTTACAACAGAAGAGTAATACGATACATCAGAGTTAAACCAGATACAATGGAAGAGTAACACGATACATCAGATACAAATCAGAATGCATCACTGGAATCATCGAATACTGAAAGCAGAATAGATGTCTGGATCTTCAAGCAAAGCTCCAACTTCAAAGGTGAGTCTCGAATACTGGTACACTCAGTCTGACCCGAGCGTAAAGCAAAACACAAGACACTCGAGTCAGGATTAACATTCTTATATTAATAAATCCAACTCAAGTGAAATAGCAATTGAAATACAAGTAACTCAAAGGATGTTTGGAATAACCATCCTTTAAGGATCCGTTAAACTATCTACTATGTAGTAGTGTACGATAAGTAGATAATGTCTATCAGTAATATAAAGATATCAAAATAGTGTTAAGTCATGGCCCATTCCACCCTTAACACATTTTTATTCCCAAAAGCATATACAAGACCGTAGTTTCCCCAAAACCGGAAGTCACCAGAGGGCAATCCATATACTAAAGGTACAAAACAAATTCGTAGTGGTCGCGAATAGGGAATACAAGTATGACAAGGCACATGAGGCAATACCCAAGGTAGTGACACTACCGTTCGCCTGATCCGGACTGGTGAGAACGCAACGCCGCAGCGGCCGCAACACCGTGAAACAACACTCCCAAAATCAAGGGTGCACCAATCGACAACATATAATGAGTAGTTCGAAGAAGTGTGTCCACTTGAGGTAGCTAATCCTCCATTGGCCCGGCACAGCTCCTGTTTTAGTCATTTCCAATTTGACACAAGTGTCAAGGCTATCCATCATCGTTCACTTTCTTCAGTCAACACGTACATCATTCCACCCACTTCATTCTGGATCAACACTCCGCGAATGTTAGTTATTAAAGTGGTTTTCGGTTTAGATAGAGAGTATATCCATAACCGAATTCCGGTCTCTTTAATAACTTCCGTAATTATTACACCGATTGGTCGTTTATTAAATTTCAGAACCAAATCAATTTCAATTTAATTAGAATTCGTAAATCAACATTTCATTTGTCTTTCTAAACCAATTTCCAATATTTACGTTTCAAAACTTCCAAATTCACAATTTCAAAATCTTATAATTCAATTTCAATCTTTATTTAAAACAATTCAAATTGATTCAAGTTCGCAAATAAGTTTCCTTCCAAATCATTTGAATTAATATACTTCAACATTCAAATCAATTTCAAATTCATTTATCGGTTTCATTCACTATTCATTAAGTAAATTTTCCATTCAAAACAATTTCTATTAAATTTCCAATTCATTAAATCTATTATTTAAATTCAACTTCCTTATTTCAAAACTTAAAATTTGAATTAAATTAAATTCATCAAATCAAATCCTTTAATTTTCAAGTCTTACATTAATTTCAATAAATCACATTTTTATTTATTGTTAAAGAAATTCAATTTCACTTATTTACTTACTTAAATAATTTCCAAAACTTAATTAATAAAGAAACTCAATTTCATTTATTTACGAAGTAAAATTCACTTATTCAAAAGTCAATTAAATTTGATCATTAAATAATTCAATCTTATTTAATTATTAAATAATTCAAAACTTAATTATTAAATAATTTCAAAGTTTAATAATTTCAAACTTAATTATAATTTCAAACTTAATTCAATCATTTCTCAAATTAAACAACATTCTTTCATCAATTACATTGTAAATATTTTGTTTCAGATTATTAAATATTGACATTTCCTTTCATTAAAAATTCAAATTTCAACTTCATTTCAAAACCATATTATTTATTCAAATAAAAATCTTCATTTTATTTTTAAATCAAATTATTGACCAATCGGGTTTTATATAATTCTCTATCCTAGATCAAAGTTTAATTTGGGTATTTATCATTTCAACCTGATTCCAATTCAATTCAAAATCAAGACATAGCAAAGGGAACTTGCAGTGTGATAACAGGGATGGTGTCAAAGTAAATAAACAAGCAATAACAATAATCAATATCAATCCAATAATCAATTTAGATAATCCCGAAATAACCGTATTAATTCGCATTGTCATTTGTACGAATTAATATAATTATTTCTAGAATCTACACTATCATTTAATGTAGATTAAAGAGTATCACATCACGGTTCTTCACTTGTCAACTATTTACAATTTCATACATCATCAATTTAACAACATACATTCAGTGGTTCAAAATGTAATTAAACAAATCCTACGTGTCAATAAATTCAACAGTTAAGGGGTCATATTATACAAATGTCAGTTAATCCAATTTAACAATTAATTATCCTATATCAAGTTCAATTTCATACTATTTATCATTTTCACATTAACAATTTAACGTCCAATATAAACATTAACAATAAATCAATTATCAGCCAAACTGTATTATCATCGCATAAATAATTAACAGATAATGGTGTTAGATGTCACAGGTGAACTGATACAGGCAATAGCATATATAACAGTGTAATTAACTAACAGCAGCATATTACAATTGTCGTTTCAATTGAAATCAAATTTAATAAATAAAAGAACGTTAATCGTGAGTGAGTGCTCACCTTTCGAGGCTAGAGAATACAGAAGGCGACACTGATACGTGCACTGATACGGATACTGAAATTGAGCTACGAATCCAAACACGAATTTCAAATCAAAGCAAGACTGGCACGACGGACAAAGCTGATAAATAAGGAGTTGACGAAATCAATCAGAACTATATTGATGATGCTAGATAGTAAGCGAACTTATATGTATATATATAACTATGTATATCCTTTATTCAAGCACCTATTTAAATTTAAATATATATACATTTTTTCAAAATACATTGTTTCAAATTATACTAATATAAACTTATCACTAATATAACAAAATACATAATACTGACTTCCTTTATAAAACAACAGCTATAACATATGTAAACAATATACTTCATGATAAACTAGTAAATCCATGCTACATTCAAGTGTACGTACATACCACCATATATATAAACAACGTTTATAAACTTTCACAACCCACATTTGCTTTCAAAAACAACTTTCAAACAAATATTTGCAGCCTCAGTAAGCTTATTTTACAAGCTACATATATATTTCATATATTTTCAAAACTCATATGTATTGAACTTATAAAATAAAATATAACATATGTAAGCACCATATATGGGCTACAGACCACATTGTATACGAAACAATCACCAAAACAGCTCCTATACAACTTATATATAAGACAAGCGTGCATATATATAAACTTAGTTATATAAGATTTACATATAGCCAATATATTATACTATTATAAAACTTTACACGAACAAATAATTTCATAGAATACTGATATAAACTTCTTTACTCAAATCAGATTTAGAAACTTTTTATATATATACAGAAAACAATATTCTAATATAACTTATATACCCAGTAGCTTTTATAGCTCATATAGGAATACTGACACCTATTAGAACTTAAAACAAAATCCAAAAAACAGCTATATGTACAAACAATAACTTAACTCAAAATGCAGCTATACATGTTAATATATATATAGATACCTATATATAGATGAGAAGAGCATCATTCGACCCCAAGGAAAAGGATGCAGGCTTTAACTCTGCATGAGCTCGGATGATGACTAGCGAGGCAAGGATGAGATGGTGGAAGGCAGCCGAGTGGAAGGTGGAGATAGCGGAGGGTGAGGAGAGACGAGGCTGCGGGGTTGGTCAGACTTTGGTGAGGAGGTGGTGAAGCATCTGGTGCTTCGGGCGGATCTGGAAAAGTGTATGGGAGAGAGTTTGTACACGAAGAAAGATAGGGAGGGATGGTTGCGAGGTTGGCTGTGCTTGGAGACAAAACGGCGGAGGGTGTTGGACCGGTTGATGGAGGGATGGTGCTGCCCGGATCTAGTGCAAGGTTGTTGCGGTGAGGTTGTCATGTCGGAGGGCAGTGGGGCGTATTTGTGGCGGAGCTATGGACTGCGGCCGCGAAGATAAGGCGGAAGTTGGCGGCAGTGTGAGGCGAGGTCGGCATCGTGGTATTGCGGACATGAGGACAAGGTTGGGTCTCGGAAACATATACATAGCTTTCACTTTTTTTTATGAAGGAGGAGGTTGCAGTAAAGCTCGGCGATGGGAAGAATGGTGGAGAGATGGGTGTCAGGTGAAGCACTACTGCTTGCGAGGGGAAGTGAAGAATGCACGGGAACGAACAGGTAGGAGATAATCAAGTTCTCAGGCCAAATATATATGTTTTGATATTTTATTTTATATTTTTTTTCTCTCAATTGAAAGGTCAGAACAAAAGAAAGGAAAGAGAATATGAGACGGAGAAGTCTGTTGGAACTAGCAATTATAAATTGAACGATTGGGAATGTTAAGAGGTAGAAGTAAATCTTGGGAAAGACAAAAGTCAAACTGAAATTAAATAAATGTTTGTGACTGTTTGTTTAAGCAGTTCGAAAATTTGAGTAGGACACCGAATATCAAAAGTTCAAAAGAATGAGTACCGATATGATGAACCGTTTTACCTATTTCACCGCGTACCGTACTTCAAAATACAGAATTGAATATACCGTGAAGATCAGCACGACGAGACGATCAAAACAGTATACAGATATCAGTGGTGCGGTTGAATTAAAAAAATTCGAATTTTTCTACGTAAAAATATTTAGGTTCCGAAAACATTTTATTTTCATCGCTTTTTAACTGATTGAATTGAAGTGAATTTACACGCGAAATAAACTTCCATATTTTCGGACGAAAATTTACCAGTTGTTATGTTTAATTAGACGTATTCCAAATATCAAATTTATATTTCAAAATTTTATCGTTTAAAATTTCACAAAATTACAACTAATTACGTTATTAAAACAGTTGAAATTTACGGGTCGTTACACTCTCCCCCACTCAAAACTTTTCGTCCCCGAAAAGGAACGAGGTAGGAGAATAGAAACAAGCAGAAGGAAAAACAGATTTGAAATACAAAATAACAATTAATTTAAACCATATAAATTCAAATTTAAATTAATTGATATTCAATAATTGATTTAATCCATTTAATTTCACTAAAGTCAATCTCAACTATTTCTAAATTCATTATCTTATTATCCAATTATCCTCAATTTACAATTTCTAAAACCATAAATTTGAATAATCTTTTATTATAATCATATTTTATTCAACAATTTTAAATTCTTCTTTATTCCAAATTATTGTTAAATTTATTTCGTTAAATATATCTTATTACATATATTTAACCCATATAAATTAATTTAAACATAAAAGTTTCGATTTAAATAAATTTATATTCACTAATTGCCTTTAAATTCAAAGTATTTTCATAAGTTGATCTAATTTCAATTTATTAATTAACCTTAAAATTTATTTTTCAATTATCTTATTATTCTATTTATCTCTATTAACATTTTATAATTAAAATTTAAGTGTATAACATTTGTTATAACCGCTCAAATTTTATTTATAAATTCAGTTTATTCAATTACATATTCAACTTCTGAATGATTTAGATAAGTTGTATTAGAATGCAGTTGAACAATATACAAATAAAATTTTCCCAATTCAATTATTCAAGTTTAAATATTTATCCAAAATTTAGCTTTATTTGTAATTGAAACATCTTTAACATGATTTTAAGAATTTAATTTTCGTTTAATTTCAAACTCTTTAGAAATAATTATGTATATATTATATATATTAAATCAAATTAAATTTAAAATAATATACCCATATATATAATCAAGTCATACTTAAGAAATTCAAATCAAAATATTTTTCCAAAACAAACCGTAGCAAAGCTACAGCATGGTTTCTCCACTTCGAAACTCGAAAATGAATGTCGATGATGCGGCCGCCATCACCGAAATTATTTTCCAGCGACAAAGAGAAGAGCACTGATTTCAACATCTAAAATTTCTTTGAAAACGATTTCTATTCGAAAATACTTTCAATAATATATACTTTAAAATTTTAAAACCCAAAGTTCGAAATCATCGGAAACTAATAAATTCTCAAATTTCTGAATTAAATTCATTTCAAATTCCAAATCAATTTATAAACCGTATTTATAAATTTATTTAGAAGAATAAATGATAATCAAATATTATCATTACAAATAAACAATTTAATTAACCTATTAAATTCCAGAAAATTTTACTTATATTTTCACAATATAATCAAACAAATTTATTTCATTTTCCAAATTTGAAACAATATTGTGTCAGTTTGCTCTGCTCAAGTGTTTTGGAAATCCTATCGATAGCGTTGATCAGACGAATCGATCGAAAACCCAAATCAACATCAACAACTCAAACAACACAATATATTTTAAATATTTTAAATATTAATTTACAAATACACTTCCTCGCTCGACTATATAAGAATAGATTTCAAAGCAAAGATAGAGATTCAAATTTGATGGACTCAAATCAAAGAGAATTTTGATTCGAAAAATAAGTTTGAAACAGAAGAGAAGATAATTCAATTTCCACAATCGGGAGATGGAGGAGTTTATTTAATTCACGGGCAACCTTAACCGGGTCGTCCGTAACTTCAAGAATAAGATCGATGCTGAATTCGGAGGTAAATCAACACTCGATATCAAGAGATGGAATTCGGGTATAGCAGGTAATAGATAGCATCGTAAACCGAGGATACAGGAATCTCCGGTAAATCAATGCCTATTATAAAGGAGTTTTGCTCCTTTACGAATCATTCAAAGATTGGCGAGACTGCCGATCTATTATAGATATCATTCAAAATGGAGTTATGGGGTGCTCCAGAATTGAAAGAAGACGAATAGTGAATGACACGAATGAATTTCGGAACCGAGGGAAACGTTTCCAAAAATTCAAAGAAATTGAGTCAAAGGAAGAGATTGAAACTCGAATGAGAGTGATTCTGTAAATACATTTACCCTATATGTTAAGTTTTGCCTAGAGCTACCAAAGCTCTGATACCAACTGTAACGACCCGATATTTTGGACCATTCGCATCCATTATAAGTGTATAGGTAGACACTCATGCCGGAGTTGAATTGCTCAAAATACCACGTTGTTAATTTAAATTTGGCAAAACTGAACATATACAGTAAATAAATAATCACAGAACACAGACACAGAGTAATAAGTGCAGCGGAAATAAAAGAGATAGTAGTTCATGAAGCTACTATATGAATATATAAAATACATCAGAGTTTACAACAGAAGAGTAATACGATACATCAGAGTTAAACCAGATACAATGGAAGAGTAGCACGATACATCAGATACAAATCAGAATGCATCACTGGAATCATCGAATACTGAAAGCAGAATAGATGTCTGGATCTTCAAGCAAAGCTCCAACTTCAAAGGTGAGTCTCGAATACTGGTACACTCAGTCTGACCCGAGCGTAAAGCAAAACACAAGACACTCGAGTCAGGATTAACATTCTTATATTAATAAATCCAACTCAAGTGAAATAGCAATTGAAATACAAGTAACTCAAAGGATGTTTGGAATAACCATCCTTTAAGGATCCGTTAAACTATCTACTATGTAGTAGTGTATGATAAGTAGATAATGTCTATCAGTAATATAAAGATATCAAAATAGTGTTAAGTCATGGCCCATTCCACCGTTAACACATTTTTATTCCCAAAAGCATATACAAGACCGTAGTTTCCCCAAAATCGGAAGTCACTAGAGGGCAATCCATATACTAAAGGTACAAAACAAATTCGTAGTGGTCGCGAATAGGGAATACAAGTATGACAAGGCACATGAGGCAATACCCAAGGTAGTGACACTACCGTTCGCCTGATCCGGACTAGTGAGAACGCAACGCCGCAACGCCCGCAACACCGTGAAAAAAAACTCCCAAAATCAAGGGTGCACCAATCGACAACATATAATGAGTAGTTCGAAGAAGTGTGTCCACTTGAGGTAGCTAATCCTCCATTGGCCCGGCATAGCTCCTGTTTTAGTCATTTCCAATTTGACACAAGTGTCAAGGCTATCCATCATCGTTCACTTTCTTCAGTCAACACGTACATCATTCCACCCACTTCATTCTGGATCAACACTCCGCGAATGTTAGTTATTAAAGTGGTTTTCGGTTTAGATAGAGAGTATATCCATAACCGAATTTCGGTCTCTTTAATAACTTCCGTAATTATTACACCGATTGGTCGTTTATTAAATTTCAGAACCAAATCAATTTCAATTTAATTAGAATTCGTAAATCAACATTTCATTTGTCTTTCTAAACCAATTTCCAATATTTACGTTTCAAAACTTCCAAATTCACAATTTCAAAATCTTATAATTCAATTTCAATCTTTATTTAAAACAATTCAAATTGATTCAAGTTCGCAAATAAGTTTCCTTCCAAATCATTTGAATTAATATACTTCAACATTCAAATCAATTTCAAATTCATTTATCGGTTTCATTCACTATTCATTAAGTAAAATTTCCATTCAAAACAATTTCTATTAAATTTCCAATTCATTAAATCTATTATTTAAATTCAGCTTCCTTATTTCAAAACTTAAAATTTGAATTAAATTAAATTCATCAAATCAAATCCTTTAATTTTCAAGTCTTACATTAATTTCAATAAATCAAATTTTTATTTATTGTTAAAGAAATTCAATTTCACTTATTTACTTACTTAAATAATTTCCAAAACTTAATTAATAAAGAAACCCAATTTCATTTATTTACGAAGTAAAATTCACTTATTCAAAAGTCAATTAAATTTGATCATTAAATAATTCAATCTTATTTAATTATTAAATAATTCAAAACTTAATTATTAAATAATTTCAAAGTTTAATAATTTCAAACTTAATTATAATTTCAAACTTAATTCAATCATTTCTCAAATTAAACAACATTCTTTCATCAATTACATTGTAAATATTTTGTTTCAGATTATTAAATATTGACATTTCCTTTCATTAAAAATTCAAATTTCAACTTCATTTAAAAACCATATTATTTATTCAAATAAAAATCTTCGTTTTATTTTTAAATCAAATTATTGACCAATCGGGTTTTATTTAATTCTCTATCCTAGGTCAAAGTTTAATTTGGGTATTTATCATTTCAACCCGATTCCAATTCAATTCAAAATCAAGACATAGCAAAGGGAACTTGCAGTGTGATAACAGGGATGGTGTCAAAGTAAATAAACAAGCAATAACAATAATCAATATCAATCCAATAATCAATTTAGATAATCCCGAAATAACCGTATTAATTCGCATTGTCATTTGTACGAATTAATATAATTATTTCTAGAATCTACACTATCATTTCAGGTAGATTAAAGATTATCACATCACGGTTCTTCACTTGTCAACTATTTACAATTTCATACATCATCAATTTAACAACATACATTCAGTGGTTCAAAATGTAATTAAACAAATCCTACGTGTCAATAAATTCAATAGTTAAGGGGTCATATTATACAAATGTCAGTTAATCCAATTTAACAATTAATAATCCTATATCAAGTTCAATTTCATACTATTTATCATTTTCACATTAACAATTTAACGTACAATATAAACATTAACAATAAATCAATTATCAGCCAAACTGTATTATCATCGCATAAATAATTAACAGATAATGGTGTCAGATGTCATAGGTGAACTGATACATGCAATAGCATATATAACAGTGTAATTAACTAACAGCAGCATATTTCAATTGTCGTTTCAATTGAAATCAAATTTAATAAATAAAAGAACGTTAATCGTGAGTGAGTGCTCACCTTTCGAGGCTAGAGAATACAGAAGGCGACACTGATACGTGCACTGATACGGATACTGAAATTGAGCTACGAATCCAAACACGAATTTCAAATCAAAGCAAGACTGGCACGACGGACAAAGCTGATAAATAAGGAGTTGATGAAATCAATCAGAACTATATTGATGATGCTAGATAGTAAGCGAACTTATATTTATATATGTAACTATGTATATCCTTTATTCAAGCACCTATTTAAATTTAAATATATATACATTTTTTCAAAATACATTGTTTCAAATTATACTAATATAAACTTATCACTAATATAACAAAATACATAATACTGACTTCCTTTATAAAACAACAGCTATAACATATGTAAACAATATACTTCATGATAAACTAGTAAATCCATGCTACGTTCAAGTGTACGTACATACCACCATATATATAAACAACGTTTATAAACTTTCACAACCCACATTTGCTTTCAAAAACAACTTTCAAACAAATATTTGCAGCCTCAGTAAGCTTATTTTACAAGCTACATATATATTTCATATATTTTCAAAACTCATAAGTATTGAACTTATAAAATAAAATATAACATATGTAAGCACCATATATGGGCTACAGACCACATTGTATACGAAACAATCACAAAAACAGCTCCTATACAACTTATATATAAGACAAGCGTGCATATATATATAAACTTAGTTATATAAGATTTACATATAGTCAATATATTATACTATTATAAAATTTTACACGAACAAATAATTTCATAGAATACTGATATAAACTTCTTTACTCAAATCAGATTTAGAAACTTTTTATATATATATAGAAAACAATATTCTAATATAACTTATATACCCAGTAGCTTTTGTAGCTCATATAGGAATACTGACACCTATTAGAACTTAAAACAAAATCCAAAAAACAGCTATATGTACAAACAATAACTTAACTCAAAATGCAGCTATACATGTTAATATATATATAGATACCTATATATAGATGAGAAGAGCATCATTCGACCCCAAGGAAAAGGATGCAGGCTTTAACTCTGCATGAGCTCGGATGATGACTAGCGAGGAAAGGATGAGATGGTGGAAGGCAGCCGAGTGGAAGGTGGAGATAGCGGAGGGTGAGGAGAGACGAGGCTGCGGGGTTGGTCAGACTTTGGTGAGGAGGTGGTGAAGCATCTGGTGCTTCGGGCGGGTCTGGAAAAGTGGATGGGAGTGAGTTTGTACACGAAGAAAGATAGGGAGGGATGGTTGCGAGGTTGGCTGTGCTTGGAGACAAAACGGCGGAGGGTGTTGGACCGGTTGATGGAGGGATGGTGCTGCCCGGATCTAGTGCAAGGTTGTTGCGGTGAGGTTGTCATGTCGGAGGGCAGTGGGGCGTATTTGTGGCGGAGCTATGGACTGCGGCCGCGAAGATAAGGCGGAAGTTGGCGGCAGTGTGAGGCGAGGTCGGCATCGTGGTATTGCGGACATGAGGACAAGGTTGGGTCTCGGAAACATATACATAGCTTTCACTTTTTTTTATGAAGGAGGAGGTTGCAGTAAAGCTCGGCGATGGGAAGAATGGTGGAGAGATGGGTGTCAGGTGAAGCACTACTGCTTGCGAGGGGAAGTGAAGAATGCACGGGAACGAACAGGTAGGAGATAATCAAGTTCTCAGGCCAAATATATATGTTTTGATATTTTATTTTATATTTTTTTTCTCTCAATTGAATGGTCAGAACAAAAGAAAGGAAAGAGAATATGAGATAGAGAAGTCTGTTGGAACCAGCAATTACAAATTGAACGTGTGGGAATGTTAAGAGGTAGAAGTAAATCTTGGGAAAGACAAAAGTCAAACTGAAATTAAATAAATGTTTGTGACTGTTTGTTTAAGCAGTTCGAAAATTTGAGTAGGACACCGAATATCAAAAGTTCAAAAGAATGAGTACCGATATGATGAACCGTTTTACCTATTTCACCGCGTACCGTACTTCAAAATACAGAATTGAATATACCGTGGAGATCAGCACGACGTGACGATCAAAACAGTATACAGATATCAGTGGTGCGGTTGAACTAAAAAAATTCGAATTTTTCTACGTAAAAATATTTAGGTTCCGAAAACATTTTATTTTCATCGCTTTTTAACTGATTGAATTGAAGTGAATTTACGCGCGAAATAAACTTCCATATTTTCGGACGAAAATTTACCAGTTGTTATGTTTAATTAGACGTATTCCAAATATCAAATTTATATTTCAAAATTTTATCGTTTAAAATTTCACAAAATAACAACTAATTACGTTATTAAAACAGTTGAAATTTACGGGTCGTTACAGGAGATATACTACCGACCTGGTAAGCTACCAAGCCCTTTGGAATGCACCGACCCCAAACGACCGACCCCATATGGCCGTACGCACATGACTGACCCATGCCTTGCTGATCTAGAGTGGAAAAAGCAACTACCCAGAGCATGCCGACCCGAGGTGTATCGATCACCTAAAGACTTGCCGAGCTCAAGTTACCGATCCCAAGCTCTCATGACTGAACGCAAATAACCAATCCCAATACTCTATACCGACCTAGGATAGCCGATCCCAAGATAGTCTTCCACTACCGACCCCTTTTTCACACCGACCTCTTATAAACATGTCGACCCACAGCATGACGATCCCTAGGCATTGAGCAACGGCGACCCATACATTTGCCGACCCACCATTAGGTGATCTACACTGACCCAAAGTTGATAATGAGACGACCCAGAGTACATGCCCTTGTGTCTCGAAGTAAACTCCTCCATGACCCAATGTGGACTAATTCTTGACTTGTGCCCCATCAACGTTCAACCATAGCCTCTACAACTATCGTCTTGTAGCCAGGCCAAGGTGCCAGGTAACATTTGCCCCCCAAAGCATGTCTTGTGAACAACATGACGCGCTTTGAATCAGCGAGTAATCCATGTTTCTAGAGGTTATCTCATTCAGACTGATAATTGATTGTCACTTTTTCCTTAGCCTTCGATGAAGCTTTGCGTCGTCTGAACGCATTAGTTTTGTCTCAAAGAAATTCCTAGAATCCTGTTGTAACTTTTCAAAAGTTGACTGTATACAACGTTTCGAAGGCTGAATAACAGTGGATTTTCCAAACTCATGTCTCTCCACCTATCAAGCAAAATCCATCTTTTTCATTGCACTATCACCTTCATTTATCATTATATATTATTATTATTATTATTTATTTATTTATTTCTATATATTATATTATTTTATTATTATTTTATTTTAAAAAAAGGAGGGGATCGACACATAAATGCCGATCCCTGAATTTTCGTACGTGGGTTGGGGTCGGTATGTTGATATGCCGACCCTTTGGGATACGACCGGTTCTCCAGGAGGAGACCGGTTCATATTCCACACCACATATATATAATCGGCTCCACATTCTCTCCCCTTCACTTCTATCTTCTCAAGTTTGCCTCACTACCGAACTCCCTTATATAACCTCCTCAATACCTCAAACACTCCAACCTTCCTTGAATCCAACTTGCTTCGAACTCGAATTTTATTGCCATCTCCAACCCTAGATTAACAACATAGGTATGAATTCGCATCCCTTTGCAACTGCCAAACCATGCCTTGACTTGATTTTGTGCAAGTGTTTGCAAATTCCACATCGTTAGGAAGAAGCGCGAACAAGGGAAAGAGAGGATAAGGCAGGGATGGAAGGAGGGGTGATGGCGTGGGTTAGAGTTCTCGCGAGTGTGTTCAACATAGGAGTACTAGAAGTGGGCTCGGTATAAGGTTGAGGAGAGAGATAGGTATGTAGGATCCAGGGAAGCGTTCGGCAAATCAAACTAAGGAAGAAGAAACATCTGTGTTTGGGTTTTCAAGTAGGGGTCGGTAGTTCACAAGAGAGCGATTGGTATATTGGTTTTTTAGGGTAAACAGGTCGGTGATTTTTTCGAACAAAAGCCTAGGTCGGTGTATTATGAGGAGTCAAGGGATCATTATTCTTACGAGGGAAAGTCTGGTCAGCATGTTTCATCAGTGGGCGTTTGGGTCGATGAGGTTTTGAGAGGTCGGGCCGGTGTGCTTAGTATAGTGGAGCATTCGGTAATCTGGCCAAGGCATAGGGGATCGGTGTTGAGAGTCTGGGTCGGCATTGGCAACTAAAACACTCCAATTTGATTTATAAGAATACGATGACTACACATCTCTACGCCCAAGCATAAACTGATGAACAATGACATGGACTATAATGTATAAGCCTATGGACTTAACTCGGACTAACGAATCCATAGCCTAAGCAACTCTAAATGTGAATCTAGCCTAACAAATGCAAGTAACAGCCTTCATAATCTACAATGCCAATGCTCGATTACAAGACTTCCGTTACCGACCATCTGCTACGCTGCCGGAGACGGTCAGCGATGACGGTCTCCAGAACGACAACTCAAAACTTCATTGTGTTATACTCATCTTTTAAATCTTAAGCTCTTTGCACTTATGTTAGAATCGCCACACTAGTTCACGTACAGCACAGGGGAATATATTATTATTACTTCTAATATCGATTATCTTTCGAGTATAGCTTAAACAGGTATTTACCCGCGTCAAGTGTGTTCCCACAATGTCTTCCAAATCAAACAATAAATCATGTTCCACCACTTGATCCGACAATCTTGGGCCAAATCAACAGCAGGAGGTCGTAGAAACATCGAGAAAGCGATTAGATCACTTTTCTGACATCCTAACCCTTCCTGCCGAGGTTATAGATCCGGCTCCAGATGCCGTAGACGACGCCACAATTTTGGATAACCCGATCGACTCACAAGCCTCAAAGATCGGTGAAACGGCCCTTCGTCAATTGTGCTCTATTTATGGAATTCCCTTCGAGGATGTGCTAGTCCCGTCGTGGCAAGATCGGCCCCACCTGCCCCCATCCAGGTACACCGCATGTAACAAATTCATGCGTTGGGCCAGATGCATGCCACCCTTCAACTCTTTCATACGTGAGGTGCTAAAGTACATGGGGATCGCCCTTACACAGCTGCATCCTAACAGCTACGCGTTCATTCATGGCACCTTCCTACTCTTAATGAGCATCATGTTTAGACCTCCAACTCCCGAGGACATTTGTTACATTTACCACTTCAAGAAACGTGCGGATAGCTCTTCTTACGTATTCGTTGAGCCGTTTCCTAAATGCCAAGTTCTGATGGGTGCATGGAACAAGCTCTCTCAATTCAAGCAAGAGTGGTTCTACGTGCGACGTCCTCCTAGCTTCGCGAGAAGATGGTTGGAAGGACGTAAGTTTCATTCCCACTTTGTCCCTCATACCAGGACTTAAATTGCCTTTTTCTGAAAGTTCGAACTTTTTAAACCCTTCCAGGTTTTCGCCCGTAGCCCGAAGGTACTAGGTACTCCAGAGCAGTCGAGGATATTCACGTTACTCTAGTGGAAGGTCGGGATATCAAACTGTTAGTTTCCGACGAACAGCTGTCGTTATTCGGATTACTAGCGGATGGTCGCAGGATTGGCCTTCCAAGAAGCACAATGACTTCAAGGGCAACTGCTGAGAGGAGGAGAGAACAAGTTGGTCCCTCTGTGCCCCCTGTTGAAGGAGCTCATGATACCAACGAGGAAGGAGAGATTAAGGAAATAGAGATCCCAGCGCCAATGAATGAGAACATAAGTTCTAGATAGGCGCCAGCAGTCGACGCTCCCTGCACTAACAAGCCTCAGCCTTCCCCAAAAAAGAAAAAGAGTTTGGCGTACATAATTAAAAAGAAAGAAGCTGGGCCGACTTCGAAATACGTGATAACTCCCATTGAGAAGGGATCATCTTCCCAGAAAATCAAAAGTTCCCTAAAGGGGCTCTCTGACTTGTCCATTCCTAATGACTTGTTGAATTACGACTTCGCAAATCTTGGTGCCGAGGGGCTCAACTCGCCCGTGAGAAGCGATGAAGGCATACAATTCCATAGTCAGGGAAAAGAAACTCCAATGAGTAAAGCGAAAACTACTGGTTTATTGGGGGGATGCACTAGGACACACATAAGCACTTACACTTCATCACCAACCTGCGTTCAATTTTCCATGTGGCGTCCACTAATTTGTTCTCGCTTAATCTTATGTACAGGTGCAATGAATCGCTCTCATGGCTTCGACCGCATTCGTGGCTCTTCTATCTTTCATCGCTCAGGCCAAGACTCGGAATCTGAAAAATGGAGGGATAGAGACGAAAGCGAAGAAAGAGA
The DNA here is from genome assembly GCA_030737815.1 of Allium fistulosum. Taxonomy (NCBI): domain Eukaryota; kingdom Viridiplantae; phylum Streptophyta; class Magnoliopsida; order Asparagales; family Amaryllidaceae; genus Allium; species Allium fistulosum. The sequence goes on along the minus strand of CM060904.1, from coordinate 336,732,286 downwards.
TTACTACTTTAGAGAATCATCTTCATCCTAAAGAAGGAGAACCCATGGGCACACTTCATATCCAAGCGAACTCGCAAATCCTCCAGTGCAGGTTAGGGACAAGTCTACTTACCGAGGCTCCCAGTCAGACGCTCCCTGCGATCAACATTCTGGCTCTTCGAGTACTAGGCAGTCTTGTGAGTATCACAAGAAATCGTTAACTCCGCCAAGACCAACTCCTCCAGCTCCCGCTCATGACCCAACCACAATGGAGAAATTAGCCAAGCTTAAGGCTATGTTCCCAAAGATCTGCTTCGATGGGTTGAAATTCCTTCCCGCTATACATCCTATCCCCAGGAATGTCAAAGTAGATGTTCTCGCATGCATGAACGTTGTGTACGTTCAACACGATGCATTTGTGCACCTGGTCAAAAAAGCTTCAGAGGTCTCTACTAAGCATCAATAAGATCGACCGCCTCAAGCTAGAAGTCGTTCATGAAAAAGACATTATAAAGAGCTTGGATGATGAACTGCTCTCATACAAAACCCAGCTTGAAACTGCAAAAAATATTGCCGAGGAAACGGCTGAGGCAGTTAGTCGCTTAGAGACCAGTCACAAAAAGGAATTAGATGAAGCGCGTCAGTGCAGTGACGCCTTGGCGTTGGAAAAGGGTTCTTCGAAAAAAGAGAAAGATGTTCTGGCTTGCTGAGTGGAAGAGTTAGAGAGACTGTTATCCAAAGAGAAAGAGGAGAAGATTGCAGCGCAGGAGGAATCATAGAAATATTGTGATGAAATCATCGAGATAAGGAACTTGAAAATAAAACTCGATGAGGAACTATCCCAAATTGAAGCGCTGAAGGATGTAGCTCGTGAAGAAGGAAAAAAAGTAGCACTTACAGAGGCCGACTCCCAAATTAAGGTAGCGATCGAGTCTGGCAGGGAGGAGATTAAATGCTTATTCGACCCACTCATCACTGAATATAATTCGAGGGTCCTTATGCACCGTGACTTATCCTTCTTGGGCAATGGTTACCTCAAATCGCTTGCTGAAGTATGGGACACTCTTTTCAAAATCAAGAAAGTGGAGTCGAGCGTTGAAGAGGTCGAAGAGGAGGCACTCGCGAAGGAAGTGCTCCGAGGAAATGAGCACTCCGACTTAGCCGCAACAATACTTCTTTTCTGCGGTGCTTCCCCAACGTCAAAGAAGAAAGAAGATATCGTTGGTCCATCTAGCACTGAGTCTCAAGTCCTCCCTTCCGTCCAACCGACCAAGATTTCATCTCCTGAACCTCTCGACTAGCATATTGGTTACGATCCGGAGAAGCCCGGACTTGGCATTCATACATTGTCTCCAATCACCGAGGGGGATACTCCGATGACCACCGAGAGCCAACTGGATGCTGGTACTCAATTCCACCTTTTGTAGTTCAAGAAGTTGTCGTTCTCGGTGAAGAACAGATGTACTCTAACATTAGTTTCTCATGAAACCATGTAGGTCATTCTAGTCCTGAATCAACTCCAAGGAGCGATGTTGCCACAGAGCCGGAAGGAAAAGAGACCGAGGCACCAGCCGTCGGAGACACCCGGGCCTGGATGCTCAAGTAATTGGAGCACTAGACAAAGATAAGCCCGAGGATCCGCCACTTGCCGAAGAATTTGATGATGTTATAATTACGGGCGCCTCAGAGCACACCGCCAAGCTCAGTATGAAGGAGCAAATCGAAAAGGTGGAAAAGGAGAAACTCAAAGTTAAGACTGAGCCTAAGGTGATGGAGATCGACGATCCTCTTAATAGGCCACTGAAATTCATTCCTTCTGGCTGGACTACACCCATGGATGTTCCTCTTCCTTCCTCGGGCACCTCCTCGCAAGTGAGTAAAGGGTCTAAAAAGAAGCGCTTGGCTGAGGAGACTTCGGAGAAACCGAAGAAGGAAAAAAACGAAGAAATAGTTGTTGGCTTGTAGCGTTTTGCTTAGCTTGCTTAAATTAGAGTCGTGTAGTCATTTTCTTTTCTCTTTTCCTTCTTTTGGCAGTAGTCGATGTATATAAACTTGGCCTCCGAACTTTCGGAGGAGTTGTAAGGAAGTTTTTTAAAAAATAAATAAAATTTTGTTCCTTTGCGTTTATAGATTTTCCTTACACCACTTATAATTTAACCTGCAATTGGGATTCGGAGAGTTGATGAGTCATTTATATTCTAGTCCGTATTCGAAGGACTTAGAAACTTTTGTCCACATTCTGGGGATTTAAGAATTTTTGAAATCGTTTATACTCTAGCCCACGCTCTGGGGGCTCAGAGTACTCTAATCCGTACTCTGGGGACTTAAAGATTTTTCTTTTTGAAATCATTTATACTCTAGTCCACGCTCTGGGGACTTGGAGTACTGTAATCCTTACTTTGGGGACTTAGAGATTTTTTTTGAAATCTTTTATACTCTAGTCCACGCTCTGGGGACTCAGAGTACTGTAATCCGCACTCTGTGTGCTTAGAGATTTTTTGAAATCGTTTATACTCTAGTCCACGCTTTGGGGACTCAGAGTACTCTAATCTGCACTCTGGGGACTTAGAGTTTTTTTGAAATCGTTTATACTCTAGTCCACGCTCTGGGGACTCGGAGTACTCTAATCCGCAATCTGGGGACTTAGAGATTTTTTGAAATTGCTTATACTCTAGTCCATGCTCTAGGGACTCTGAGTACTCAACCCACACTCTGGGGACTTAGAGATTTTTTGTACATAGCCAGTCGATTTTTAGTTTCATGTGTGCGTTCATACATCACACATGTTAGTGCTAACGAACCTTGACATGTAATTATATCATGAGGAATATCAACAGTCATAAAAAATAGCTTCGAGCTTTTATTGATTGTAGAAAATGAGGACAGACTAAATTTTCTTATTACATATCGAAAACAGAGAACAACAAAGAAAGCAAATAATGTAAGCAACTATGACTGGAATGCAAAAGAAACAAACTAAGTAAAATAGCGGCGCAAATGCTCGCTATTCCATGCTCTAGGGAGTGTTACGCCATCAACAGTCGCTAGCTTGAAAGTTCCTTCTCCAAGCCTCCATTCGATGACGTAAGGACCTTCCCACGTGGGATTCATGTGTGATGAAACTCGCTTTAAAACAAGGTCGCCCACATCGAAAGCTCTCGGTCGGACTTTTAAATTATAATATCGGGCGACTCGGTGCCGATGTGCGGCCGCCCTTAAATCAGCTTCTTTACGCTTTTCATCAATAAAGTCCAGTGATTCCAGTGAAAGATCTCGGTTCATTCTGGGATCGTAATAAGTTACCTAGTGGGAAGGGACTTAGAGCTCCACGAGTACAACTGCTTCGGCTCCGTATGCCAAGGCAAATGGAGTATGGCCAGTCGCTGACTTGTGAGTGGTTCTGTATGCCCAGAGTGCCGTCGAAGTTTGTCCACTCTCTTGTCTCTAGCCTTTTCCAAATGCTTTTTTAAGATGGATTTGATTATCTTATTTACGGCTTCAACTTGCCTATTCGCCTTAGGGTGAGCAACTGCTGCAAAATCTTTTCTCAATATGATATTTTTGACAAAACTCTTTGAACTCGGCACTGTCAAATTAAGTTCTGTTGTCAATAATAATAGTCCATGGGAGACCAAAGCGGCATATAATGTTCCGCACAACAAAATTAATAACATTTTTGGTGCTGATCGTAGCTAATGGTTCCGCTTCGTCCCATTTGGTGAAGTAATAGATCGCGACGATTGCATATTTTGCACCACCTTTAGAAATTGGCAACGAGTCGATAATGTCGACTCCCCATATCGCAAATGCCCATGGACTAACCATTTGCGTGATTTCCGTCGGCGGCGCTCTTGGGATTGTTGTATATTTCTGGCATTTGTCACATCTCCTTACGTAGTCTGCGGCATCCCGATTCACGGTCGGCCAATAGTATCCATAACGGGGTATGTTTTTGGCTAATATCCGCCCCCCCCAGTATGGTTGCTACATTCTCCTTCATGGACTTCTTTTAAAACACATTTTATCTCATCGTGGGCGATGCACCTGAGCAAGGGAACAAAGAATCCCTTTCGATACATAATCCCATCTCTCAGGTAAGGTCCCACGCAACAAGTACTCTTTGAATGGGGCCATCCATGACTCCCTTTCAGTTTCCAACTCTGGCACAAGATCGACTTCAATTGCATTTATACTCGGGGCATGTAGAGTTTCAATGGGAACCAAGCCCATCTTTTTTACGTCACCAGTGCTTACGAACTTTGCCAACGAATCGGTTTCTCCGTTTTGCTCGCGCGGGATGTGTGAAATGTCGTAGTATTCGACGTCCGCCAATAATTCCTAGACCCGAATAAGATAGAGAGCAAGTCTCTATCCCTTTTCCTGGTAGTCTCCCCTGACTTGGTATACCACTAACTGTGAGTCGTAAAAGATTTTGATCGATTTCACTCTGAGTTCTTTAGCAAGCTTCAGTCCAGCGATCAACGCTTCATACTTGGCTTCGTTGTTCGTAGCATGGAAGTCAAGCTTCAAAGCATAACAGATCGACCGATTCTCAGGAGTTACAAGAACAACACCAACCCCAGAACAATGGTCAACGGATGCTCCATCGGTATATAGTTTCCATCGTACTATAGGCACTACATCACTTCCATTTGGTTCATCCCGCACAGTGAACTCTGCAATAAAATCCGCCAACGTTTGTCCTTGGATAGCTCTTCTAGGCAGGTCGGTAATGTCGAACTGACTGAGCTCGATATTCCATTTAAGTAACCTTCCAAAAGTTTCTAGGTCATTGGAGCACCTGCCGTAAAGGTTGGTCGATATAGATGCTGATTGGATGTGCTTGGAAATACGGGCAAAGTTTGCGCGATGCGATCACCAAGCAGTAAACTAGCTTCTCTATCTTGGGGTAATTTCTTTCTACCCCCGGTAAATGCTTGCTAACATAGTACACCAGTTTTTGGATTCGGTCCTCCCATGAATCAAGGCTGCACTTATGGCGTGCTAGGATACAGCTAAGTAAATATACAACTCCTCATGATCCACGGGCTTCGACAAAATTGGGGGCCTCTCCAGGTGACTTACCAGAGCTTGGAACGCGTCTTCACAATCCGGCATCCATTCAAAATTCCTTTTCCCTCTCCTTATCAAATCAAAGAACGGGATACATTTGTCGGTTGCCCTGGATATAAAGCGACTCAACGCAGCGACCTTCCTGTTCAGTCTCTGCACTTGCTTTATAGTTCTGGGTGCCTGTATATCCCGAATAGCTTGAATCCTTTTTGGGTTCACTTCAATTCCTCGTGCATTGACAATGAAACCCAGAAAATTTCCAGATGCAATGCCGAAGGAGCACTTCAACGGATTGATTTTCATGCCGTAGAACCTGAGTATATCAAACATCTCCGCTAAGTCTCTAATGTGGTCGTTTGACTGCCGTGACTTCACGAGCATGTCATCCACATAGACTTCCATCGTTCTTCCAATCTAATCCTTAAACAGCTGATTTACCATACGCTGATAAGTTGCTCCCACTTTGTTCAACCCGAATGGCATTACCACATAACAGTACAATCCAACGTCTGTGACAAGACTAGTGTGCTCCTGATCTGGGATGTGCATCGGAATTTGATTGTATCTCAAATACGCATCCATAAACGACAACAACTCATGTCCCGTTGTTGAGTCAACCAGTTGATCAATTCTGGGCAAGGGAAAGCTATCCTTTGGGCATGCTTTGTTCAGGTCTGAATAATCAACACATGTCCTCCATTTCCCGTTCGCCTTCCTTACCAGTACAGGGTTAGATATCCATTCGGGATAGAGGGCGTCGTGAATAAACCCGTTGGCTTTAAGTTTATCCACCTCCTCCTTGAGAGCAATGGACCTCTCCAGGTCCATGCCTCGTCTATTCTATTTTACCGGGACATACTTTGGATCAATATTCAACATATGGCTCGTGATGGCGGGTGAAATCCCACACATATCAGAATGGGTCCAAGCTAAAACATCAAGATTCGCTCAGATAAAATCCGTAAGATCCCTCATCATCGAGGGGCTGAGCTGCGATCCTATTTTTAATACCCGTGACGGGTCATTGTGGCTGAGTGTGATGTCAATCGTCAGATCAGTCGGCGCTGCCTTGGCTTCTTTGGGTTCTTCATCGTTGTCTCTCGGATCTGTATCTTTATAGAACCGATTATGTTTCCCAAGCCAAGGCTTAGGCGCTACTTGTCAATCTTTAGCAACATGGATGCGAATGGACTTGTCCACACCCTTTCCCTTCTCTTTTCGCTGGGCCTCTCTAAGCTCGACCACATAGCAAGCACGACCAGTAGCTTGGTCGTTATGCACTACACCAACACCATTGTCCGTCGGGAAGTTCAAAGTCAAGCACCACGGGGCCAAAGCTGCCCTAAACTCAGCTTGGGTCGGTAGGCCTAGAAAAACATTATACGGGGAATCAACGTCCAAAACAATGAACGGTAGGATCCGCACTATCCTACGTTCACCTTCACCTAACTGGACTGGCAACTCAACAAAGCCTACCACTTCAGTAGCTGAACCATTAAAGCTATGGATACGGGCCTTGGATGGTTTTAGGTCCTTGATCTCCATCTTTGTTTGATCATAAGCCTTCTTAAAGATAATATTAACAGAACTCCCGCAATTGATCAATATTCTCCTCACAAGCGTCGGTCCGATTGTAGCTGAGATAACCATCGGATCAATAGTAGGTGCCTCCACCTGATCGTCATCCCTACTCCTGAATACTATATCATCCGTCATCATTCGCTGCTGTTTTGCCGGAGTCCCATCCTCTGTGTTCGAGCAACACTCAAAACTCGCATGTCTCAAATAACGAGCATAACGCTCCATTTCCTGCCAACTCTTATCTGCAGGATGAGGCCCACCAACTATAGTGCTTATCACCAATCTTCCACCGGTTTGAGCGGGCTCCTCGGGTCGATGTGGAGCTTGTCCTCGACTGGGATCGGAAGTCCCATGTCTGCCTTCCTACGGATTCTTAACAAACTGCTGCAACTTCTTCTGGCGAATCAACTTTTGTATAGCATCGTGGAGGTGCCTACACTCATCAGTGTTGTGCCCATAGGTCTCGTGAAACTGGCATACTTTCCGGTTTGCTTTTATTCTTCAGTCGATTTTTTTGGGTGCGGCTTTCGGTACTGAAAAGTATTATAGGTGGATAGATAAATGTTTTCCAAATATGTGTTCATGGGCGTACATTCATTATAAGTCAGGATCCTCGGCTTCCACTTTCCTGCTTCCCTCTTGCGTCCGGGATTTCCTCCTCCTGTTCCTTTAGGTTGCTCCGGCTTATTTTGACCATTAACTAGGACCTTTCCAGTGCTCTCACCAGATTGCTTAATTGCAATATTGCTTTGCACTACTTCCCTGCTGGGTCCTGCAGCACTACCCCTTCTCGACAACCTGGCCTCCTCCTTTCTCATGAACTGAATTGCCTTTGAATAAAAACGTTCCAGGGTGGTTGGCGGTTTTCCTACTAGCCAGTCACCAAACTCAGATTCCAGATCAACACCCCGCATCACGGCCATAAGAATGGCGTGGTCATTCAGATTGCTAACTTCGGTAGCAGCAACATGGAATCTCTGCAAATAGTCCTTCGGTGACTCACCCGGAGCGTGAATCACACTGGATAATGACATCACGTCTTTCGGGCGAGTAGCATGGATCCTGAACTGCTTCACGAATTTCATCGCCAGCTCATCAAATCTGGAGATCGACCGCGGGGGGAGTCTTGTGAACCATATGGTAGCAATTCCAAACAGAGTTATTGGGAAGCACCTGCACTTGGTTGCATCATTTGCCCTAGCCGAGTCCATCATCCACTCGTATCTCATTATGTGCTATCGAGGGTCGGTCTTCCCTTCATAAGCGGGCATTGTAGGCATGCTAAACCACCTGGGATATTCATCTTGTAAGATGTTATCAGTAAATGGAGTATGACTCCTCGATACTCCCCAATCATCATTAGTCAAGCACTGATTCTCCCTCATCAGCTGCCAGACCATAGCAGATAAATTCGGAGTTTGAATGGGAGGTGCTAGGTTGGTATCCATCCTGCATGATTGCTCCAGTTGTCTCCTTCTCGGCCGGTGATTATCTAAGTGTGCGCCCTGAGGACCTGCTTCAATACCACCCTGGTGAGGCGGTTGACCAGCTTCTACGCGTGCTCCAGAGCCTAAATTTCTCATTCCAGGTTGAGCGTGACTTCCCAGGTTTAGTTGAGGAGCCACTGTCCCAGTCAAGGGGTTTGGATCGAATCTATTGGATTGTCCGCGGCGGCTTGTGACAAATTGCTCTATTGCTCTGGTTTGCGCCGTTTCAATCCTGCAGCATCTACGCCTATGGTGTTCATCTGACGAAGTTGAGCTGTCGGATGATGACTAGGAAACGGGGCTTCCACCAGCATTCTGATGTTGATGCTGAGCGATCTGGTTCATTAAGTTGGCATTTGCTTGGATCTGCTCATCTCCTGCTTTCCATGAGCTCCCTTATCAGATCATTAAACTCGGCCTAGGTGACGGCTTCTGCATGGCTCTAGACGGCGATGTGTTCCACACCTGCATTAATTGGTCAGTTGCATGGTCCTACTTGTTGGACACTAGCAGTCTCATTAGCATCAGCGTTGTGGGAGGTGGATCTGGTGTGTGGCCTTGCGATCTTAGAGTTATCTGTGGGAATTCTGAATAGAATCCGTAAACTCTTGAGAACAAACTTGGATCTCTTTTGGGAAATTCCTCAATCTAGTAGCTTCAAAGTTGATCCTAACAGCCTGAGAATGAATCCCTCTCTATGAAAGCACCAAAATGTTAGCACCAGAATTGGTCACTAAGACCCTAGAGTAGATTTGTGTAGAGAGATAAATGAAGATAATAAATGAAAACAGAGGAATAACACAATGTAATGCAAAAAATAACAGTAAAAACAAGAACACCGGAATTATGGTGGTTCAGCGTAACCGCCTACGTCCACTTTGAATGTGATCTTTATTGCTCTTTCAATTGTTTGATTACAGATACAATCCATAAAGAATAGCTTGAATTCAGTTTAATGAAAAGGAAATGAGTACAAAAAATGGCAGAGTCTCTCCTTAATTTTCGAATAAAGATCCCCTAAACTGGAACCTTGCCCCTCTATTTATAAACGAGGATGGCCTGGCTTCTCTGAGATTGCATCTCTTTGCAATCCTCGAGGCCCACAACCAAGAAGTTTGGCCCACAATTGACAAGTAATGAAAACCGACCCGAATATGCAAACCCTCTTAGCCGACCTGGGGTCCTCTGGATGTCGACTCGAAGCAACCTTCACTCTGGCTCAAAGTAAGCTGAACTGCGACTCGAAGCAACTCATGCTTCATCCACTGTCGACCTGAGGGAGATATACTGCCGACCTAGTAAGCTACCGAGTCCTTTGGAATCCACCGACCCTGAACAACCGACCCTATATGGCCGAACGCACTGTACCGATCTGTGCCTTGCCGATTCGGAGTGGAAAAAGCAACTACCAAGTGCATGCCGACCTGAGGTGTACCGATCCCCTAAAGACTTGCCGAGCTCAAGTTACCGATCCCAAGCTCTCATGACTGAATGCAAATAACCAATCCCAATACTCTATACCGACCCAGGATAGCCGATCTCAAGATAGTCTTCCACTACCGACCCCTTTTTCACACCGACCTCTTACAAACATGTCGACCCACAGCATGACGATCCCTAGGCATTGAGCAGCGGCGACCCATACATTTTCCGACCCACCATTAGGTGATCTACACTGACCTGAAGTTGATAATGAGAGGACCCAGAGTACATGCCCTTGTGTCTCGAAGTAAACTCCTCCATGACCCAAAGTGGACTAATTCTTGACTTGTACCCCTGTTTAATCATAGCCTTTGCAACTATCGTCTTGTAGCAGGGCCAAAGTGTCGGGTAACATTAAGTAGGGAATATTTCTGTACCACCATAATTAAGAAAGATTGCATATTTATGCAATTGATAGTTAGTTATTTAACAATCAAATAAACAAACTTCAAACAAAGATTTCATTTCCCATGGAAATCACTAATCCTCCTAGATTAATCTTCCACTAACTTAAAATCATCTTTCAATTATTTATTAAAATATTCATATATATATATATCTCACCAATACAAGTATATTCACAGACCATTTCTTTCAAAAATACTTGAAAATGTTTAAAAATCAATACGGAAAGCACCGTTATGTATCAATCATGGATCGCAGTCCACTCAATGGTTACGTCGCTATCCCAGCGAATCCATAGTAAAATGTAGGCAATCCCATCCCCTCGAATTACACCATGAAGAATCAACAATTTCTTTCCAAAATCTCTTTATTCATAAATATCTCAAAATCTATTTATAAAGCTTGTTTATAATTTTCCAAGTTTAATTTAGAAAAATACACTTCAGTAAATCTCAAACCATTTATAAAACTTCCCCGTTTCAAATCACTAAACCATTTATAAACCTCTTTTCTAAAATCATTCAAAACCGATTTATTTTCCAATTTCAAACCTCTTCCAATTTATAACTCCTTTACATAAATACTTTTCAAAAAGAAATCCCTTTTTAAACAATTTATTATTTAATTATAATAGATAATAAAATTACCATCAAAAAGATAAATTTTAAACATTAAAAATTATATAATAATAATAATCTTTAAAACATTTTAAATAATGTAATAATTAAATAAAAATATTTTAAATAATTTAATATAATAAAATAACTTTAAACAAACTTTAAAATATAATTAATCAACTTCCAAATAATATTACTAACAAAATAATTATCTAGTTTTAAACAAACAATAATAAAATAATATATTTTCTTTAAAGGACCTTAATAAGTAATAAATTATCCTTTAAACAACATTAATAAAAAAATTAAAACATTACAAATATAATAATTAACTTTACTAAGAATATAATTTTATAAAACATTTTGTAAAATAATTATTAAACAAAACACTTTGTTTGTATAATAATTAACTAAAACATTTAACTTCAAATTATAAAATATGAAGTTAATCGAATTCATAACTTTCCAAATCTAGAAGAGGCTCAACGATCCCAACGGTACTTAAACAAGCTACCAGTAAATTCAATTTAACTTTCCAAGCTAAATTGCAGGTATTTACAAAAACAGACATATATGTAAACCAAATCCATTATTAACAATCAATTGTTAGCATATCACATGTCCAGTATCAATGAAGTGGCACTTGAATGAATATCCAAATAAATACAGTAGTAGAATGGGGACTTATTCTGCTAATCAACTGTCATTCAAAATAAACCCTTCCATTTATTATTAGACGGTGTTTATTTGGCCAAATAGATAACACCAAAGTAGTATACTTAAATTAATTACATTATAATTTAAACAACGTAATTATATTAACCAAAATCAATAACAATTTATCACCTTATATATGATCCATTACTTAAAACAAGATTTGAATACAAATTTAAACTAAAACAATATATAATAGCATTTTAAGATGCTACATCGTGATCCTAGATCAGATTCAAACAATATAATAAAATTTCAAGATGCTATATTGTGATCCTAGATTAGATTCCACCACCATCAAATTCAACAATACAAGTAGACATAAATAATTTATCTACTATAAAACATACCGATTAACCATAAAGAGCGGGTTCAAATCACTGAAATTTCTATTACCGCTGAGGCGTTCTGGTTTGGAACTAAAATCGAACGACGTTCGATTTTAGCCCAAATTTTAAATGCCTTCAATCAAAGCCAATCCAATTCCATAATGTAGATATCGTCGATATGGACCTAACGTGACTCACCGTGCTTGATTTGGACCTCGTATGAGAGAGTTATAATATTTTAATTTAACGATTTTAAAATAATTAAATTAAATCATTAACTACATCTCTTAATAATAATTACCACTAATCTCTTTTCTTCCTCCTCGTCATAAAATTCCCGCCTCTACAGATGCTAACTTCCACCATTACCGACCCATCTCCTCTCCCTTTCTCACTCAGTTTAGCACGAAACCCTCCACCGACTTCACCGGTCAACCCTCTTATTTCTGCTCTTTGCAACCATCACAAGCACTTCATCCCCGGCCAACCATCCAAAAACACGTCGTTTCCTCCACTACGGTCTCGACCTTATGGTCGCGATGACCTACACAGTGCTGACCTCCACCTCCTTCAACCACCAAGCACCGTTCGACCCTCTCGACCCAAATCCAAACTCCAATTGCACACACTTCATCACCATAAGCAAACAAATCAAGCCCTAATTGCTTTTCAACAAGAAGAACTTTACCTTAAAGCTTTTGAGATTCCAAAAATGTAACCATACCCTTCAAAATGCAAATAAATGTGTATATCTAGCCTCTATAAACACAAAGCTACTATTTATATATTTTTTCTATTTTGTTTTGAATTGATATGAAATTTTAAAGAAGTAGATCTAGTAATATAATTTTCTCCTTTCTTTGTGAAAGTACAGACTTGATGGAACAGTAAATATAAGATAAGAAAAGAGATTGATTTTTTTTCAAGTGTTAGGTTATATATAAACTAGTTTTTCCGGCATGTCGTGGTACAGCTTTCCGTTCTACATACGAACTCCGACCGACTAACAAAAGTACGGTCGTGCTTAGAATGACGACGTGATTCCAAATCAGTAATAATATACACTGGTTATTAGATTCTGTAAAATCACAAAAACACTGCTATTTGATGATAAAACATCAAACGGATAATTTAAATAATTTTCGAATTAAAAATTATATAAAAATCAAATAAATTAAATTAAACATAAGTCAAAATAAACCAAGTCGTAAAAATAATAATTTATTTTCTAATTGTTTATTTGAACTGTTATTACTACAAATTTATTTTTCGATGGAGTTTACTGTTATTGTTTATTCCTTCTAAATAGTTAAATAAGTCCATTAAATTGATTGAATTAATATTCAATCAAAAATGCATATTTTAAGTCACTATTTAACTACTAATTCACATTTCAGGTATTTTAGATGATCATTGTAGTTGAATTTCAATTATTAACTTTAGTTAAATCATCATATTGGGATTTTGAGTTATTTACATTTCTAAACTAATATTTTACTATTTAAGTCAATTAATTATTTCGAAATTAAATGACTAAAATTCTGGGTCGTCACATTCTTCCCCCCTAAAAGAATTTTGTCCCCGAAATTATCAATGTAAGAAAAGTGCAACTAAACCCATTAACCTTTCAAAATCAATTTAGTTGAAAAGATTATCAAATTTTCTAAGTCTTAAATTCATGGAAAATTTTGGCAGCATCTCCTTTGCACCGCTCGATCGGCACAACCACCAATCGCCACTACGGGCTTAAACAAATCAAAAGAAAACAAAAGCCAAGCGGCTTCCCATATCTACGCATAAAGTCATCTAATACAAGCAACAAAATAAATGCGTACCTATTTGTCGGGCAACCAAAACTTCTTATGTAACGACCCGTAATTTTCGATAATTAAAAATAGTTAATTTAATAAGGTTTGATGATTTAATGTTGGAAGAAAAAAAATTGTGATTTACTAATAAGAATATAACTAGAATAAAATGTAATAGTATTAATTTAAGGTAATTGATAACTGCTTTAAATGTAACTCCATTTAATTGAAATGATTAAAAAGTTATAATTGGTTATAAATTGTAAATAAATTGTAATGATGTGTGTATTAATTGATAAATTGGATAAAAGGTGTAATTGATAATTTAAATATGTATAAATTAATGAAATAGTATGTAATTAATTGCAATTGATAAAAGTAGTGTTGTGGTAGTAGTTATAGCATTTTGTATAGATAAAAAACTTACAAATGTTATTAAATTAAGAAAAGATAATGATTGTCATTTGTTACCAATTTATTTAATCTGTTGAATTAAATTTGAAATCAATAGCAAATTAAATGTAATTAAAAATCACGTTAATATGAGTTAAGACGATAACTGAAAATTTTTGAATGTAGTAAAAGGTACAGAAATGTTAATTATATTCACAAGGAAATAATTGATTTAATAAAAAGAGTGAAACAAAGATAAATTAATTTATTGAGATTTTAAATTATTATAAAATTGACAAAAATTAAAGGTAATTGAAATACTGCAACTAATATGGTAAAAGATAATAATTGTAGAATATTAGTGTAATAAGATATAAACAAATGTTAATTATGTCTATAGAGTAATAATTGATTGAATAAAAAGATTAAAATCAAATTAAATCAATTTATTGGAATTAAATTATATTTAATTGGATTTAATTTCAGTTGAAATTGAACACTGTAATTAATGTAATATTTAACACTGGATTGATATGTAAATTTGTTTTAAATTATTATAAATGTCTAAGTAATAAAAAAATGATAAAATCTATTAATTATAGGATTTGAAATTTAAAAGTGATTTATCCAATTTAATAATAATTTATTTAATTAATGTGAAAATAGCCATTTTGGTCACTGTCTCGGATTTCGATGAAACAAGTTTCATCGAATTTGTAACGGTGAATTATTATAGGATTTCAAGTTTCGTAGCGATCAGACTTGTCGTTTGATCGTACGGACTCGAAACGCGTAGAAATCAATTTAACTAAATTCAATTGAAATCAATTTGAAATCAACTGATTTTAAGCCTAACTTCTTATACGTTAGAATTAGGACTTGAAACCTGTTATCCCGCCTTTTGGCAAGGCCGTGACACCAAAAAACTGACTAGAACTCAAAGACAGTTCATCCTGTAGGACAGTTACATCACAAGTTCACCATGGATATCGATGAATTTTGTCCGAGTCTGGATCGGGCTACAATTGATAAGACATGTCAAGCAAGGCCAGATAGAACTACATTCCAAATCTCGAGTCAATCCGAGTTCATACGCCCAAGATATCATCGACGCAAGTGAAGGACATAGCCTTGAGTTCGTCTCCCAATGGTTCGAATCCCCTAGGGTCGAATCCATCAAACTAAATTCCAACGAAGTTCCCCTGATGACTTCGAATCCATGAAAGTGCTTTAACCTCCAACGTTCGAATCCATCAGCCACATAGTGATTCGAATCCATCCACGAAGCATAACCCTTCTTCGAATCCATCAGATGTGTACTACTTCGAATCCAGGAAACCCAACCTCGGTTCGAATCCATCAAGTCAAAGACCACTCGAATCCGGCACAAGACCTCTCTTCGAATCCCTAGGGTAAGGCACTTCGAATCCATCCAGCTGGGAAGTCTTCGTATCGATCGACTGTGGATTGTCCTGATCGATACGAAGGAACATCCCTCCTATCGATTCGAAGGACCGCATCTTCAAATCCATTATCAGGAGGATACCCAGTCAAAGCTGCAGAGGACATGGAGTCGACCCAGTCAATTCGGAGCGAAAAGTGGATCGATACGAGGGACGCGCGCCACATCATTGCCTTCACATGCAGGAGCATGGATTCGACCCTATGGATTCGAACCATATCGATTCGAACGAATCCATAGGACGAAGAACACGAAAATCTTCAACTTGAATCGATCATAACTCGAGTTCTACAAGTCCAAATGCAATGAAATTTTCACAGAAGCTTAAGCACATGATGAAGAATGTCCACGCCAAATTTCAGCTCGATTGGATGATTTCTTGATCGATTCGAACCAAGGGTCGAATCGATCCCAAAGTGGGCCCGGATCTCCAGATTTCGGCCATGTGGGCCCCCTGACGTACCAGAACTGGTCTCCCCTCATTTTAGGCGAAATATCAGCCTCCTACACCTATAAATAGAGCCCCTAGTCATTCAGAAAAGAGGTCGGAGAATTCTAAGTACTGAAGAGCGCCCAGATTCTGCCAGATTTATTCCAGAACACCACCGCTACCTTAGATTGAGACTTAGAATATAATTTCAGTTGTACTACATTAGAAGAGATTGTAATCATCGAGTGAACATTAATAAAATCATCAACTTCAGAGTGGACGTAGGCAAGATCGCCGAACCACTATAAATCTCGGGTTTCTGTTCATTATTTCTGAATTGTGATACTCTGTTTGCTTAGATTTGAGATTTGTGTGTGAATATTGTTGATTTATATTCATATACTGGTGCTTTCACAACATTCGGGGTTTGTGACCAATTTTGGCGCAAACAAAACCTGTTCCATTGGATTTAGAAATATCGAAAACATATATTTTGATATATGGGATGACCCACTTTCGTTTCGGAAGAGAAACGGGCTTTTTGGGTCGTTATTTGTCGTTCGTACCAATCCGCTATACGTTTATATTTTCTTATCAGGCTTTGTTAAAATAAATAGTTCTGTTTCCCAAACCCTAGCAGTCATTTTTCTTATTCCTGTACGTATAGTTCTATCTGACTTTTCCTTCTGACTTCCTCTATGGCAGAAACCTAATTTACATTAAAACCCAAAATTCAATCTCCAAACCAATTTCAAAATCAAACTCCTCCAAACCATATCAAATTATATACTGTTTTGAAGCTCTCGACAAGCGTAACCCAAATCTACAATTCGTTTTTGCCATCAAATCACCGTTTTTCCAAAAATCGAGGATGAACCGCAGCCATCCATTCTTGGTTTTGGATGATCCAACGGTGGATCTTTAGCCGATTGACGATCAGGGAGTGGCGTTGGGAAGAGGGAGTCGAGCAGGTCATAGGGTAGTGGTCGTTCGTCATAACTCGGTAAGGATTTGCCATAAATCGATGGGGAAGGGCTGATTATCGGCCTCGGCCTGGATATGGATGGCGGCGGCGTGGGGGACCGGTCGTAGGGCGTAGGGCGGCGCTTCAAAGCCATCGAGGTGGTGTGCTTGGATCTTGGTGAAACCGCCTCAAGCGTCGGCGAATTGGATCGAATGGCGGCGTGTTTAGGTTCGAACGAGCACTGTTTATTCTCGCATTCGTTGAGGGAACACGTGAGCGTGACGTGGCATGTAACGACCCAGAATTTTTGATAATTAAAATTCAAATATTTAATTGATTTTAAATATTAATAAATGAATTTAATAAGTCGAATAATTTATTTAAAGGATATTGGATTTAATTTGGTCAATTAAATCGATAATTTAATGATTGAAATTCCAGAGATAATTGAAAATCGAGTTTAAAATGATTGAAAATGATTTGGAAAATTATATTTAATCATACTGGAGTTATAGAAAGGTTATAGAACTTTTAAAATTGAATTTGGAGTTAATCTATGAAAATTGAATATTTTAATATTTAATTATCGACTGTAAAAATAGCCAATTTTCGAACAGTCTCAGATTTCGACGAAACCAGTTTCATCGGATCCGTAATGTGATATTATTGCATGGTTTCAAATTTCGTAATTTTTGGATTTACCATTTGTCCGGTACAAATTAAAACGCCTCGAAATCGATTTAAATCGGTTTAATTTAAATTGATCGTTTAATTCCATATCTCACACAGACGATCAAATTAGCTTCCGAAACCTATTCCATTGCGTCCGGAACGCGGGATAAACCCCAGAAATGCTAGTCACTGCGCGTAAATCTGAGTTTGGAAATTCTGGATGAATAGTGTTCGTCAAAACTTCTATAAATAGACCCATTTTCTCACAAAAGAAAATCAAAATAAAATAAGCTAGGGTTTCATTAGCCGGCCGCCTCTTGTACAATGAATGGCTGAGAAACAATCATCTTCTTCCTCAATTCTCTTGCAATCCATCGATAAATTAATGAAAGTTCCAACTATAAAAATGGAGAGCATCACGAGAGCTTTAATATCAACGGTTAAGATCGAATTTAGCGAAGTGGATTAGCCGCTACGTAGTCGCGTTCGACTGGACTTTGAGCATGAAATACGAGGCGACGGCGGCGCTATGGGGGTGCGGCCTCTGGCCGTGGGTAGCTTAGGCTGGCGGCGTTCGAATGAAGGTGAGGTGATGGGGTTTCGAGCAGTTTGGGTGGGTGCGGCGTTTCAAAAATTTCGAACGAGATGATGGGTTTCTCGGTCTGTAGCGTGCGTTCGAAACTGGAAGGAGGGAAGAAGCTTCACGCGGTCACGATCTAGCAGAGAGAAACGAACGGCCCTGATGATGTTTAGGTTTAAAGAAAAAATTAATTAAATTTAAGTTGTAATTAAATTGTATCAAAATTCGTATTAACTTTAAAAATGCATATCTTTTTGCTACGTGATCAGAATTTGACGAAACAAAATGCATTGGAATCGCCTCGATGTGTACTTCGCTATGAAACTGGATTGGAAACGATCGGGGTCAGTGAAAATTTTGAGTGAGATTAAACGTCCGTTTAATTTCATTCGAAATAAATCGCTATAAATTGCTATCGGAAAATCAAGGTGAGATCTTCTCACTCAAAATAAATTTGGATTTGCAGTTATTGACTGTTTGATTGTTATTTGGATGTGATATTAGATATAGTAGGATATATCTATATATATAGCAATATATACATATTGGCATATGTATATATTGGATTGATTGATTTCCCGCCTCGTATAGCGGATGAGACCCTATTGCGCCGTTAGTAAGCGGATTATTTTTATAAAACCCATATACCGCGATATTTCACCTCGAAGTGGAATTGGTATTGTGCTAACGTCTTTGAATGCAGGGAAACAGGTTGGAGGGATCCAACTGGATTCCTCACCCGTATTTATTTATTTACAGATATTGATGTATATTCTGTTATCATATTGATATATGATGTTTGATGTTGTGATTGACTAATTGGTGCTGTTGCATCATCGGATTCAAGTTTTGAAGTTTAAAAATAACGACTTTTACTTTAAAAGGATTTTTAAAGTGATTTTTAAAATATACGTTTTATGGAATTTTTGAATTGATTTATAAACGTTAAGATTTTAAAGTTATAAAAGTTAAGATTTGTGAATTATAACCAAAAGGTAATTTCTTTTGAAATAAATAGTTAAGAAATTTATAAAATGGTTTTAAATGGGAATTTTTGAATTATTAAAACGATGTATGTAAAAGATGTACAAAAATTGATATTTATAACTTTAAAATGTTGATATTATAAAACGAGTTTTTATAAGCGTTAAAATGAATTTTTAAGAATTTATAAATAAATGGAATTTATAAATTGTGAACTTATAAATGGAGATGATTTTGTAAAATAAAGGAATTATAAGTATTTAACTTATAATATGGATTGTTGGTATAAGGTTTGAGTTATGAATCGAATTGTTAATAAAGGGGATTTATTAAATTGAAGTCGTTACAAAATAGAAATGGAATTTATGAACGTTGTTTCATAAATTCAAAAATCAATCAAATTTGATGGATTGAATATAGAAGGTTATTAAGGGAATTTTATCCACGATTTTGGATAATGGATAAATTCTTGAAATAAATGTGTAGAAATGATTGAAATTGGGTTAAGTGAATTATATTCACGATTTTGGACAGTGAATATATTATTGAATAAAATGGATTCATTTTTGAAGAAGTGACATTAAAAATGAAGTAAACATTTTAAAGATGTTTTTAAAATGTGGGAAATATCGAAACCATAGATTTCAACATTTTATTGTTGAAATAGACGTTTTCGAAGAATAAGGAAATGATGGACTATAACACTGTTGTTATAGTAAATGATTTCCGAAAGGAAATGTTTTTTTTATATGTAGTATTGGGATTTATTTATCTATCTTAAAATCCGAATTCCTATACTAGTGATTTTGAGTCGTCGTAACGATGTTTTACGTAACATTCGTTTTGACTCAAATAAAGGTGTTAAAAGAATGTTTTCCTTAAAGAATGAATTTATACTTAAATTTGATTTAAGTATATTGAATATTTTCAAATGTTGAAAATAAATGATTTGTGAATTACTTATTTTTAAATAAGTATGGAAATGCTTTTCCAATATGAAATGAATTGTTTTGAGATTTTATCTTTTAAAGATAAATTGAAATGTGGAAATTGATTTGAAATTGTTTTCAAGTGGTTAAGTGTGAAAATAATATATCTAGTAAAGATATTTTTGGAAGATAAATAATTTGGAAAATTATTTGGAATCTGATGATGTTGCGCATCTTTATTGATAGTTAAATAACCGACTATCAATAATTACCTTGAATGGTATTTGTTGTGAATTGGATGAATTTGAATGCCACACTTATTTTTAAATAAGCGCTCACTATTCGGGTTAGCCGGGAAAGGACCATGGGGTCGTATAACCCATTCCGAATATGTGATACGTCGTTATGAATTGCATTCGAAGACCGGTGTTGAAGACCGGATATTTTTGAAAACGGAAGGATGACCGTCGAGTTACTCTACATCGGCTGATCTCCGATTTAGAGGTTTTATCACCCTTAGTGACGGGAAGTCCGGACGTGATTAGAAATTATCCGGATTTGCAAGGGCTTCGTGAGAAGTGCCTTCGGTTCTGTTCGATCCCGGAACAGACTTGTATGGATTGTATGTTTGACGTTACAAATTGAGATATTGAGCTGATTTCTATCAAATACATATCTGTTGGTGGCGGAGAATTTATTCTCTTAGCTTAACACCCTTCCCTAAGACGTACGAGCTCAGAGGTTATGTAGTTGAAATTTATCAGCGATATACTCCCAATTTGGTAACGTGGCATACTGAGTGTTGCTATGAAATGATCAGTGTGTGATCATTTGCGATATGATCATTTGTTTGATCTTATATCTTTGTGATCATAGGTTGATCATTTGTTTGACCCGAAGCATGGCTTTGTAGAAAGCGTAGCTTTGTGGACGAGACTTCGTCGAGCCTCACACCCCGGAAATGGTCAAAACAGGAAAGATGCAGCAAGGTTCTAGGGAGTAGCGCCCCTTAGTGTATGTCATTCTTTCTGGATAGAGGTGGTATCATGGTATGGAGCCCAGATACTTAACCTATGTGGTTGCTGCATTATTTTTATTATGTGGTTTGTTGCGAATCGGGGATCCTCGGGAAGATCGGTTACGATCGGGGGATGGCATACGCGTGTCAGTAATTACCTACTTTTGCAGAGGTAACCCGGCCTTGTGTTGGCAGAGATCCGGTTAGGTTCTCGGGACGTCATTCCAGAGGCGTTCTATTCGTGGAATAGGAAGTTCCTTAGCCTGACCATTTGTTGGAAATCCAAAGAAACAATACGAGCTTTGTACGGTTTTAGTTGTAGAACCTGCCATCTAATATGGCAGCTATAGCAAGCATACTATAATGGTACCTATGTTGGCTAAGATTTATATTCTACTTTCGAAATGTTTTCTACACTATGCACTAATAGTAATATCAAAAATGATTTGATTTTGCGTAGTAAGCATCTTTGACTATCATAAGAAAAAATTTCCTCCAATTCTGCGTTTGCATTGTGTGTGTGGTGGGAGGTCTTATGGTAGTTTCATTTTTCAAAAGCATTGCGAATTTGTTTTATTTTCTTTGTGAAAAATAACTGTTTTACGATCTCACACCAGTCACCATGACTGACTCGGAGTTTATTGTTTCCCTTCTAAACTCTGGGTGCCCACAAATTTCCACATAGGCAGTCTAGAGTTAGGTTATCAGGATATTCTGGATATTCTGGAGCTTTGGAGATAAGCTGGAGGACGAGACGTAGTATTTGTATCTGATATTATTTATTCCGCTGTATACTCTGTATGAGGACAAGTTTATATAACTGTCCATTGTTGTATATTGACTCTGATTGATGTATGTATAAAAACTGATATAATTCTTTGTTTTAAATGGCTAGTGATTATATATATATATTGTTCCGCTGCGATATGTGAGATTCTGATATTGTTTTCTGTTCTGATGTTGTTCTGTTGTTTCTTCTTCCTCTGTTGTTCTTCTTTCTTTATTCTTCTGTTTTCTTCTTCTGCCTTTTTCTTTTTCTTAAACCCTCAGGGTTCGTATTTCCATGCCTCTTGAGTTAATCAATGGAGATTAGTGTTTAATCAAGGGTACGGATTTGCGGGTCTTGACAAGTGGTATCAGAGCATATTGTTAAGCGACAACCCTGCTCTGTTGGGTGTTACTCATTAGAGATAGAGTCAGTAGTACTCTAGAATGAGTTGAGTGTAATAATAGATACGAGTGCGTATTTGTTAGTGAATATAAAATTGTTTTATATTGTGATGATTGGTTTGTTGAGTGGTATATGGATTCTGGTCGGTATTGTCCGTACAACTCTATCGATAGGGATCTCTAAACACTTATATAGAACAATTCGGCACAGTATTGTTTTAAATTGGGTAAATGGAATAATTTTACCTTGATTATATTTTGTATAGAAAAGAAATGTTTTTCTATGAAGTACTATAGTATATGGTTGCATGGTTGTTAGGAAGTAATAACATTGGATTATTATCATTGTTATATAAATTGAATAAGAAATAAAATAATAACCAAAGATTTGGAAATAAATTCATTTAACAAATGAAATTATGAATATGAATTGGAAGCATAAGGAAATAAAATTCATATACGAATGAAATTTGTAAGTATAAATTGTAAATGAATTTGTGATTTAAAACGGAATTCCAGAGAAGTTTTTGGAAATGTTTTGAAAAGAATTTGAAAATTTTGGAGATTTGGAAAGTTAAATCATTTTTGATTTGAAAATGAATTTCAAAGGTTTTGAAAAATGTTTTGAAGAAATGAAAAGCTCTAAACTCTTTTCGGTTGCTGGAAAATAACTTCGGTAATGACTGTAGCATCATCGATGTTCATTTTCGGGTTTCCAAAAGAGGAATTGCTGCCAAATTATTTTAAATGAAAGTTGTTTGGAAAATTTGGATTTTGTTTTAGAAAATTCAATAGATAAATTTGAATTGTTTTCAAAAATGGTTTTGAAAAGGTTGAAAAGACTCTGGAATTGAGAATTGAATTATGAAAATAAATTGTGAATGAATGAATCAATTTCCAATTGCAAGTACATGAATGTAAATTGAATTCGAATTAAAATCCAGTTTAATATAAGTGGTTATAAACCAAAATAGTGAATTGTAAATAAATTTTGGGAGCGAACAAAAGTGAATAAAACTGGAATTGAAACTGAATGTTGAAAACAAATTTGAATAAAGTGAATTACAATTTGTGATAAATTAGTAAATGAAACTAATTTAAAATGATGCACTTGTGAATGAAAGATAATTGATAAAATTCAATATTCAGAAGTTAAATAGAATCCAAATAAGGTTGGAATTGTGAATTAAATTCAAATGAAATTTGAAATGTGAAATTGAATGAAAATGAATATGAAACTTCAATAGGGAAGTAAAGATGATATAAGAAGTATCAAAATTTTGTAATAGACTTTGCAAATTGGTTTGAATGTTATAACTAGATATTATGGCTAGTAGGACATACAGGTGTATAAAGGAATTGGATTTGATTTTAAAGATAAGTTTGAATTGCTCGATAAAAGGTAAGTATTTAAATTTCAATATGAAATTTGATGATTTCTTGTCTAGCCGCTTAGCTTTTTCTTTTCTTTTTGAAATCTGAGAGTCTGTAGGGACGTTCTGTAGTCGTACCGTATTAGCCGCGCAAAGGAGGCTATGGCGAAATTTTTCGAAAATTTAAGGCGTTAGAATATTTTTGAGAAATTGGAAAATTTAAAAAATTTGGAAAACTTAGTAAAAATGTTGTAAAAAGTTTAACTATGAATTTTGGGAAAGTTAAACACTTAAGAAATTTGAAAATCTAATTTGAACAGTTTGTTTTGAGAAATTAACGGATTTTGTATCTTTTCCTTACTTGGTAATTTCGAGGACGAAATCCTTTTAAGGGGGGAAGTTTGTAACGACCCAGAATTTTTGATAATTAAAATTCGAATATTTAATTGATTTTAAATATTAATAAATGAATTTAATAAGTCGAATAATTTATTTAAAGGATATTGGATTTAATTTGGTCAATTAAATCGATAATTTAATGATTGAAATTCCAGAGATAATTGAAAATCGAGTTTAAAATGATTGAAAATGATTTGGAAAATTTTATTTAATCATACTGGAGTTATAGAAAGGTTATAGAACTTTTAAAATTGAATTTGGAGTTAATCTATGAAAATTGAATATTTTAATATTTAATTATCGACTGTAAAAATAGCCAATTTTCGAACAGTCTCAGATTTCGACGAAACCAGTTTCATCGGATCCGTAATGTGATATTATTACATGGTTTCAAATTTCGTAATTTTTGGATTTACCATTTGTCCGATACAAATTAAAACGCCTCGAAATCGATTTAAATCGGTTTAATTTAAATTGATCGTTTAATTCCATATCTCGCACAGACGATCAAATTAGCTTCCGAAACCTGTTCCATTGTGTCCGGAACGTGGGATAAACCCCAGAAACGCTAGTCACTGCGCGTAAATCTGAGTTTGGAAATTCTGGATGAATAGTGTTCGTCAAAACTTCTATAAATAGACCCATTTTCTCACAAAAGAAAATCAAAATAAAATAAGCTAGGGTTTCATCAGCCGGCCGCCTCTTGTACAATGAATGGCTGAGAAACAATCATCTTCTTCCTCAATTCTCTTGCAATCCATCGATCAATTAATGAAAGTTCCAACTACAAAAATGGAGAGCATCACGAGAGCTTTAATATCAACGGTTAAGATCGAATTTAGCGAAGTGGATTAGCCGCTACGTAGTCGCGTTCGACTGGACTTTGAGCACGAAATACGAGGCGACGGCGGCGCTATGGGGGTGCGGCCTCTGGCCGTGGGTAGCTTAGGCTGGCGGCGTTCGAATGAAGGTGAGGTGATGGGGTTTCGAGCAGTTTGGGTGGGTGCGGCGTTTCAAAAATTTCGAACGAGATGATGGGTTTCTCGGTCTGTAGCGTGCGTTCGAAACTGGAAGGAGGGAAGAAGCTTCACGCGGTCACGATCTAGCAGAGAGAAACGAACGGCCCTGATGATGTTTAGGTTTAAAGAAAAAATTAATTAAATTTAAGTTGTAATTAAATTGTATCAAAATTCGTATTAACTTTAAAAATGCATATCTTTTTGCTACGTGATCAGAATTTGATGAAACAAAATGCATTGGAATCGCCTCGATGTGTACTTCGCTATGAAACTGGATTGGAAACGATCGGGGTCAGTGAAAATTTTGAGTGAGATTAAATGTCCGTTTAATTTCATTCGAAATAAATCGCTATAAATTGCTATCGGAAAATCAAGGTGAGATCTTCTCACTCAAAATAAATTTGGATTTGCAGTTATTGACTGTTTGATTGTTATTTGGATGTGATATTAGATATAGTAGGATATATCTATATATATAGCAATATATACATATTGGCATATGTATATATTGGATTGATTGATTTCCCGCCTCGTATAGCGGATGAGACCCTATTGCGCCGTTAGTAAGCGGATTATTTTTATAAAACCCATATACCGCGATATTTCACCTCGAAGTGGAATTGGTATTGTGCTAACATCTTTGGATGCAGGGAAACATGTTGGAGGGATCCAACTGGATTCCTCACCCGTATTTATTTATTTACAGATATTGATGTATATTCTGTTATCATATTGATATATGATGTTTGATGTTGTGATTGACTAATTGGTGCTGTTGCATCATCGAATTCAAGTTTTGAAGTTTAAAAATAACGACTTTTACTTTAAAAGGATTTTTAAAGTGATTTTTGAAAATATACGTTTTATGGAATTTTTGAATTGATTTATAAACGTTAAGATTTTAAAGTTATAAAAGTTAAGATTTGTGAATTATAACCAAAAGGTAATTTCTTTTGAAATAAATAGTTAAGAAATTTATAAAATGGTTTTAAATGGGAATTTTTGAATTATTAAAACGATGTATGTAAAAGATGTACAAAAATTGATATTTATAACTTTAAAATGTTGATATTATAAAACAAGTTTTTATAAGCGTTAAAATGAATTTTTAAGAATTTATAAATAAATGGAATTTATAAATTGTGAACTTATAAATGGAGATGATTTTGTAAAATAAAGGAATTATAAGTATTTAACTTATAATATGGATTGTTGGTATAAGATTTGAGTTATGAATCGAATTGTTAATAAAGGGGATTTATTAAATTGAAGTCGTTACAAAATAGAAATGGAATTTATGAACGTTGTTTCATAAATTCGAAAATCAATCAAATTTGATGGATTGAATATAGAAGGTTATTAAGGGAATTTTATCCACGATTTTGGATAATGGATAAATTCTTGAAATAAATGTGTAGA
Source organism: Allium fistulosum (assembly GCA_030737815.1). NCBI lineage: Eukaryota > Viridiplantae > Streptophyta > Magnoliopsida > Asparagales > Amaryllidaceae > Allium > Allium fistulosum. Next base: position 336,705,999 of record CM060904.1, on the reverse strand, counting down.
AATGATTGAAATTGGGTTAAGTGAATTATATTCATGATTTTGGACAGTGAATATATTATTGAATAAAATGGATTCATTTTTGAAGAAGTGACATTAAAAATGAAGTAAACATTTTAAAGATGTTTTTAAAATGTGGGAAATATCGAAACCATAGATTTCAACATTTTATTGTTGAAATAGATGTTTTCGAAGAATAAGGAAATGATGGACTATAACACTGTTGTTATAGTAAATGATTTCCGAAAGGAAATGTTTTTTTTATATGTAGTATTGGGATTTATTTATCTGTCTTAAAATCCGAATTCCTATACTAGTGATTTTGAGTCGTCGTAACGATGTTTTACGTAACATTCGTTTTGACTCAAATAAAGGTGTTAAAAGAATGTTTTCCTTAAAGAATGAATTTATACTTAAATTTGATTTAAGTATATTGAATATTTTCAAATGTTGAAAATAAATGATTTGTGAATTACTTATTTTTAAATAAGTATGGAAATGCTTTTCCAATATGAAATGAACTGTTTTGAGATTTTATCTTTTAAAGATAAATTGAAATGTGGAAATTGATTTGAAATTGTTTTCAAATGGTTAAGTGTGAAAATAATATATCTAGTAAAGATATTTTTGGAAGATAAATAATTTGGAAAATTATTTGGAATCTGATGATGTTGCACATCTTTATTGATAGTTAAATAACCGACTATCAATAATTACCTTGAATGGTATTTGTTGTGAATTGGATGAATTTGAATGCCACACTTATTTTTAAATAAGCGCTCACTATTCGGGTTAGCCGGGAAAGGACCATGGGGTCGTATAACCCATTCCGAATATGTGATACGTCGTTATGAATTGCATTCGAAGACCGGTGTTGAAGACCGGATATTTTTGAAAACGGAAGGATGACCGTCGAGTTACTCTACATCGGCTGATCTCCGATTTAGAGGTTTTATCACCCTTAGTGACGGGAAGTCCGGACGTGATTAGAAATTATCCGGATTTGCAAGGGCTTCGTGAGAAGTGCCTTCGGTTCTGTTCGATCCCGGAACAGACTTGTATGGATTGTATGTATGACGTTACAAATTGAGATATTGAGCTGATTTCTTTCAAATACATATCTGTTGGTGGCGGAGAATTTATTCTCTTAGCTTAACACCCTTCTCTGAGACGTATGAGCTCAGAGGTTATGTAGTTGAAATTTATCAGCGATATACTCCCAATTTGGTAACGTGGCATACTGAGTGTTGCTGTGAGTGTTTGATCATTTGCGATATGATCATTTGTTTGATCTTATATCTTTGTGATCATAGGTTGATCATTTGTTTGACCCGAAGCATGGCTTTGTAGAAAGCGTAGCTTTGTGGACGAGACTTCGTCGAGCCTCACACCCCGGAAATGGTCAAAACAGGAAAGATGCAGCAAGGTTCTAGGGAGTAGCGCCCCTTAGTGTATGTCATTCTTTCTGGATAGAGGTGGTATCATGGTATGGAGCCCAGATACTTAACCTATGTGGTTGCTGCATTATTTTTATTATGTGGTTTGTTGCGAATCGGGGATCCTCGGGAAGATCGGTTACGATCGGGGGATGGCATACGCGTGTCAGTAGTTACCTATTTTTGCAGAGGTAACCCGGCCTTGTGTTGGCAGAGATCCGGTTAGGTTCTCGGGACGTCATTCCAGAGGCGTTCTATTCGTGGAATAGGAAGTTCCTTAGCCTGACCATTTGTTGGAAATCCAAAGAAACAATACGAGCTTTGTACGGTTTTAGTTGTAGAACCTGCCATCTAATATGGCAGCTATAGCAAGCATACTATAATGGTACCTATGCTGGCTAAGATTTATATTCTACTTTCGAAATGTTTTCTACACTATGCACTAATAGTAATATCAAAAATGATTTGATTTTGCGTAGTAAGCATCTTTGATTATCATAAGAAGAAATCTCCTCCAATTCTGCGTTTGCATTGTGTGTGTGGTGGGAGGTCTTATGGTAGTTTCATTTTTCAAAAGCATTGCGAATTTGTTTTATTTTCTTTGTGAAAAATAACTGTTTTACGATCTCACACCAGTCACCATGACTGACTCGGAGTTTATTGTTTCCCTTCTAAACTCTGGGTGCCCACAAATTTCCACACGGGCAGTCTAGAGTTAGGTTATCAGGATATTCTGGATATTCTGGAGCTTTGGAGATAAGCTGGAGGACGAGACGTAGTATTTGTATCTGATATTATTTATTCCGCTGTATACTCTGTATGAGGACAAGTTTATATAACTGTCCATTGTTGTATATTGACTCTGATTGATGTATGTATAAAAACTGATATAATTCTTTGTTTTAAATGGCTAGTGATTATCTATATATATATTGTTCCGCTGCGATATGTGAGATTCTGATATTGTTTTCTGTTCTGATGTTGTTCTGTTGTTTCTTCTTCCTCTGTTGTTCTTCTTTCTTTCTTCTTCTGTTTTCTTCTTCTTCTGCCTTTTTCTTAAACCCTCAGGGTTCGTATTTCCATGCCTCTTGAGTTAATCAATGGAGATTAGTGTTTAATCAAGGGTACGGATTTGCGGGTCTTGACATGGCAGGAGGTAATGGTTTGTACGATATTATCTTATTTAATTCAAATTTTAACTTCGAATGTTCTAACGTGAATAACTTTTGCATACGAACACGGATTTGGGCGCGGTTTGTTTCGTTGGGATCATATCGAACTCAGGACATTGTGACGCTGGGTTGGACAAATTCTGAGACTGTTGAAATTTGGGTCTTATTTTGGATGTCAAATCGATTTGAAATCAAATGTGAGTGTTTTAACCCACTCACAACTACTAAATTTTCTTATGTTAGTTAAAGTAAATTTACGATGTGATTAGAAATTAATTGATTGATGTTTGGTATGTTTAAATTGTCATTCTAGTTAAATTTGACTTTTATTGCATTTAATCATCATTTAATTTAATATTGAATGTAATTGTCAATTTAATACATGTTATTGATTATCAGTTATCTATTGATGTTATTGGTTGATTTGGATGATTATTGTGATGTATGTTTGATTTTCTAATATTGGATGACTGGATGTTATATTTTATATTGTTATAACACTGCAAGTTCCCTATGGGTTGAAATGATACATACCCAAACGATCATATATGTTAACCCACCTTTTGGCAAGGCCGCGGACAGACGGATTTAACTTAAACAACTTCACAACTATCGAGACTAAAGTATGATGGGTTCGGTTTAAAATGATGAAGTTCACTTGAATATGTCGTTGGGAAAAGGAGTGGAGAAATTACATGGCTCGGCCTAGGCAGTTTGGCAGATGTCGCTCGGCATTGGGATGGTTCGGCGTTGGAGGCTGTTCGGCATAGAGAGATCGTCGTTCGACATAGAGGGGTCGTTCGGCATTCCAGGAGCACTCGGCATCCAGGAGCGCTCGGCATTTAGAGGCGCTCGGCATTAGAGATCGTTCGGCATAATGGGCGCTCGGCATTAGAAACTATTCGGCATCAGACATGGTTCGGCATGACGGAGGTTCGGCATTAAGTATCGTTCGGCATTGGATGGAGCACTCGGCATAAATCTCGTTCGGCATTGGATGGATCGTTCGGCATTAGGGAGCGTTCCACATTGGATGGGTCGTTCGGCATACCTCACCTCGTTCGGCATACCTCACCTCGCTCGGCATTGCACCTCGCACCTCGATACCTCGGTACCTCGCACCTCGATACCTCTGCACCTCGCACCTCCATACCTCGCACCTCCATGTCTCGGTACCTCGCACCTCGATACCTCTGCACCTCGCACCTCCATACCTCGCACCTCCATGTCTTGGTACCTCGCACCTCCATACCTCGGTACCTCGCACCTCCATACCTCGGTACCTCTGTAATGACCCGGAATTTTGGACCATTCGCATCCATTATAAGTGTATAGGTAGACACTCATGCCGGAGTTGAATTGCTCAAAATACCGGGTTGTTAATTTAAATTTGGCAAAACTGAACATATACAGTAAATAAATAATCACAGATCACAGACACAGAGTAATAAATGCAGCGGAAGTAAAAGAGATAGTAGTTCATGAAGCTACTATATGAATATATAAGATACATCAGAGTTTACAACAGAAGAGTAATACGATACATCAGAGTTAAACCAGATACAACGGAAGAGTAATATGATACATCAGATACAAAGCAGAATACCTCACTGGAATCATCGAATACTGAAAGCAAAATAGATGGCTGGATCTTCAAGAAAAGCTCCAACTTCAAAGGTGAGTCTCGAATACTGGTACACTCAGTCTGACCCGAGCGTAAAGCAAAAATACAAGACATTCGAGTCAGGATTAACATTCTTATATTAATAAATCCAACTCAAGTGAAATAGCAATTGAAATACAAGTAACTCAAAGGATGTTTGGAATAACCATCCTTTAAGGATCCGTTAAACTATCTACTATGTAGTAGTGTACGATAAGTAGATAATGTCTATCAGTAATAATAAGATATCAAAATAGTGTTAAGTCATGGCCCATTCCACCCTTAACACATTTTTATTCCCAAAAGCATATACAAGACCGTAGTTTCCCCAAAACCGGAAGTCACCAGAGGGCAATCCATATACTAAAGGTACAAAACAAATTCGTAGTGGTCGCGAATAGGGAATACAAGTATGACAAGGCACATGAGGCAATACCCAAGGTAGTGATACTACCGTTTGCCTGATCCGGACTGGTGAGAACGCAACGCCGCAGCGCCCGCAACACAGTGAAACAACAGTCCCAAAATCAAGGGTGCACCAATCGACAACAAGTAATGAATAGTTCGAAGAAGTGTGTCCACTTGAGGTAGCTAATCCTCCATTGGCCCGGCACGGCTCCTGTTTTAGTCATTTCCAATTTGGCACAAGTGTCAAGGCTATCCATTATCGTTCTCTTTCTTCATTCATCGCGTACATCATTCCAACCACTTCATTCTGGATCATCACTCCGCGTATATTAGTTATTAAAGTGGTTTTCGGTATCGACAGAGAGTATGTCCATATCCGATCCCGGTCTCTTTAATAACTTCCGTAATTATTTCACCGATTGGTCGTTTAATATATTTCAAAACCAAATCAAATTCAATTTCAAATAGAATTTGAAAATCAACATTTCATTTTTCTTTCAAAACCAATTTCCAATAATTTATGTTTCAAAACCTCCAAATTCATAATTTCAAAATCTTATAATTCAATTTCAATTTTATTTAAAACAATTCAAATATTGATTCAAGTTCGTATATAAGTTTCATTCCGAAATCATTTGAATTAATTTAATTTAACATTCAAATCAATTTTAAATTCATTAATCGATTTCATTCAATATTCATTAAGTAAATTTTCCATTCAAAACAATTTCTATTAAATTTCCAATTCATTAAATCAATTCTTAAGTTCAACTTCATTAAATCAAAACTTACAATTTTGAATTAAATTAAATTCGTCAAACCAAATTCTTTAAATTTCAAGTCTTACATTAATTTCAATAAATCGCATTTTATTTCTTGTTAAAGAAATTCAATTTCACTTATTTACTTACTTAAATAATTTTCCAAAACTTAATTAATAAAGAACTCAATTTCATTTATTTACGAAGTAAAATTCACTTATTCAAAAGTTCAATTTTCTTATTAAAGAATTTCAATTCAATTTAATCATTAAATAATTTAATCTTATTTAAGTATTAAATAATTCAAAACTTAATTATTAAATAATTTCAAAGTTTAATAATTTCAAACTTAATTATAATTTCAAACTTAATTATTAAATCATTTCAAAGTTTAATAATTTCAAACTTAATTATACTTTCTAACTTAATTCAATCATTTCTCAAATTAAACATCGTTCTTTCATCAATTTCATTTGTTAATTTTTTTGTTTCAGATTATTAAACATTAACATTTTTCTTTCATTAAAATTCAAATTTCAACTTCATTTCAAAACCATATTATTTATTCAAATAAAATCTTTGTTTATTTTTAAATCAAATTATTGACCAATCGGATTTTATTTAATTCTCTATCTTAGGTTAAAGTTTAATTTGGATATTTATCATTTCAACCCGATTCCAATTCAATTCAAAAATCAAAGCATAACAAAGGGAACTTGCAGTGTGATAACTGGGATGGTGTCAAAGTAAATAAACAAGCAATAACAACAACCAATATCAATCCAATAATCAATTTAAATAACCCCGAATAATCGTATTAATTCACATTCTTATTTGTACGAATTAATATAATTATCTCTAGAATCTACACTATCATTTCATGTAGATTAAAGATTATTACATTATGGTTTTCACTTGTCATTCAATTTCAAATTTTTGCACTACAACAATTAATCCAATATACGTCGATGGTTCAAAGTGTAATTATCACTATTCTAGAAGTCAATTAATTTAACAATTAAAAAGGGTCATATTATACAAATGTCATTTAATCAAATTTAACACATATATCAAATCTAACTATCCTACGTCAATTTCAATTTCAAATTATTTATCACTTACATCATTAACAATTTAACGTCCAATTGTAAACATCAAACAATCAATCATTTAACAGCCAAACTGGATTATCATTGCATATATAACAGATAATGGTGTCAGATGTCATAGGTGAACTGATTCAGGTAATAACAGATATATAACAGTGTAAATAACTAACAGTTGCATATTTCAATTGTCGTTTCAATTGAAATCAAATTTAATAAATAAAAGAAGGTTAATCGTGAGTGATTGCTCACCTTTCGAGGCAAGAGATATTCGACAAACGAGTTACGAATCCCAAAGTAAGGCTAGATGGACACGATTCGATGGAGAACAGGCACGACGAACATAGCTGATAAATAGGAATTAATGAAATCAAATCAGAACGGCATCGATGAAGATAAATGGTATGAATGAACTTATATGTATAACTATATACATACTATTTACAAAATCATTCTTTTTTTTTAAATTTCAAACACATATTAAATTAAATATATATATATATATAAATGAATTTACTTAGATTATATTTTATTCTTTTCAAAATGCCATATATATTTCAAAATAATGACATATATTATAAAATAAAACTGTTATATCACACATACATATACAGTACACAAATATATCTATATAATTGATATATACAACAGAACTCAGGTCCAAATATAGGAACTACTATATATAATAATAAATTTCTCTAACCAATTTTTTTTTAGAACATAAAATATACCTTTTCAGATCAATATTCCTAGTTAAGCACATATATACCAAATCAAAGTATATATATAGTTTTCACAAAATATGCAAATAACTTTTCAATTGGAAGCAGCCTCAAAATATATATATTCAGCTACTTTAACAGAAAGAAAAAAAACTTAAAGTATAAATATAAATCCAATATAATTTATACTAATAGGTAATAGATAATAATGGTAAATGCTAACATACATAACAATATCATATACAGTTTATAAAACTTACATACTTTTACTAATACTATATATATATACAAATCTATAACAATTGTAAAGAGCAGCCTACTCATATAATTTAAAAGTATCTATAACCAGATTCTTTACAGCAACCCACCAACACAAGAAATATAAATATAAACATCTATATAAGCTACTATTATATATATAAATAAGTTATTCAAACAATTATACTTTCATAAGTTTTCATATATAAACTATAGGTTATATATACATGCAGGCTTAAACTTATCTATACTTAAGATATGAAATTATATATGCAAAAATATCACGAACCAGGCTGCTATGCTAAACATATTATATAGACTTTTAGAAAACAGAACTTATATAACTAAGATATTAAACCCAACCAAAGATATACAGCAAAACAAATTTTATAGCAAAGATAATACTATACGGTTGCAAGTATATTACTTATTACATATATATAAATAGGTACCTGCTTATCAAACAAAAGAGAGAAGGCCAAGCTGGAGAAACGTGGGTGGCACTCACGTGGGGAAGCTCGGCAACCTGGGTGCATGGGAAGAGGCTGCTCGACATGAAATGGTGATTGTGGCCTCGGCTGCGTAGAGGACAGATCGGAGAGGGATGGAAGGAGTATCAAATGAAGACGAGGCTTCTCCGGCGATGTGGGCTGTTGAGGCAAGAGGTGGATGGAGGTGGAAGCAAGGGCGAAACAAGGTGGAAAGGCGTGGAGTGGTCAGAGTGATGGGTTTCAGGGTCTTGGTTGTATGCACGTGGGTGATGGGATCTACGGCGTGGCAGTAGTCAGAGGAAGAGGAGCGGAGGGGCTTCGGTCTTGCGTGCGGCAGTGGGATGGGTGGCAGGGGCTCCGACATGCGATGGCTGTGGAGGCGGAGGTTAAGGACGAGGTGGCTTTGGCCATGAACAGAGCAAAGTAAAAGAGAAGTGAAGGAAGAAATGAATAAAGGAGATGGGGACGAGAAGGACATGTTACAGGCAAAGTAATGTACATATTTGATACGTTACATATAGGAAGAAGGAAAAGTGTGCTAGAAAAATTTGAACAACCGATGTAAAAATTTGGGAATTGTAACAGCCATCCATTGATTTAGCTGGAAATTTAATAAAGCAATTTATTATTGTTTGGGAAGCACGTCACAATTTTGAACAGGCAAAAGAAACAACAGGTCACAAATACCAATACCGATTCGACCTACTTTTTCCCGTTTCCATCGCATACTGAACCTCAGAATGTGGAAATAAATATATTGCCTAAATCAGCACGACGAGACGAACAAAACAGTATACCGATATCAGTGGAATGATTGAATTTTAAAACTCGAATTTTCTACTAGCGGAAAATGCAGCAAAAACGAAGAAAAATAAGATCGACGGAGCCAAAGATGTCCGAATTTGGAAAAATGACAAACTGACATCTTGCTCAGAAGATGGTTTAGAATTTTTCTATGTAAAAATATTTAGGTTTCGGAAACATTTTATTTTCAACGCTTTTTAACTTATTAAATTGAAGTGAATTTACGTGCGAAATAAATTTCCATATTTTCGGACGAAAATTTACCAGTTGCTATGTTTAACTAGACGTATTTCAAATATTAAATTTTATTTCAAAATTTTATTGTTTCAATTTTCACAAAATTTCAACTAATTACGTTATTAAAACAGTTGAAATTTACGGGTCGTTACACTCTCCCCCACTCAAAACTTTTCGTCCCCGAAAAGGAACGAGGTAGGAGAATAGAAACAAGCAGAAAGAAAAACAAATTTGAAATACAAAATAACAATTAATTTAAACCATATAAATTAATTTAAACCCTATAAATTTCAATTTAAATTACTTTATATTCACTAATTTCTTTTAAATTCAAGGTATTTCCCTAAGTTGATCAAATTTCAGTTTATTAATTCTTTCAAAACAAATTTATTTGTCTCATCTATTATTCAATTAACTTATTATTCTATCATCTTTATTTGCATTTTTATATAATCAAAATCTAAGTGTATAACATTTATTATAAACACTAAAATTTTATTTATAAAATCATTCTATATTGTGTATTATCCAATTGCATTTTAACTTCTGAATAATTTAGGTAAGTTATATTGAAATGCAATTCAGTACTATACAAATAAAATTTTCAAATTTAATTATTTTAAGTTTAAATACTTATTCAAAATTTAGCTTTATTTATAATTGAAAACATCTTTTAACATGATTTTTAAGAATTAAATTTCCGTTTAATTTCAACCCTTTAGAAATAATTACGTATATACTATATATATTAAATCAAATTTAATTTAAATAATATTCCCATATATATATATATATATCAAGTCATACTTAAGAAATTCAAATTAAATATTTTTCCAAACAAAACCGTAGCAAAGCTACAGAATGGTTTCTCCACTTCGAAACTCGAAAATGAACGTCGATGATGCGGCCGCCATCACCGAAATTATTTTCCAGCGACAAAGAGAAGAGCACTGATTTCAACATTTTAAAATTCTTTGAAAACGATTTCTATTCGAAAATATTTTCTATACTATATACTTTAAAATTTTAAAAACCAAAGTTCGAAATCACCGGAAACTAATAAATTCTCAAATTTTTGAATTAGATTCATTTCAAATTCAAATCAATTTATAACCAAGTTTATAAATTCATTTATTTATATTATGCAATAGCCAATGGTTTACAAAACAATAAATGAAAATCAAATATTATTATTTTCAGACAACAATTCATTAACAATTTAATTTCAGAAAACTTATATTTATATATAAGATAATCATACAAAACTTCTATTTTATTTAACAAATTTGAAAACGATATTGTGTCAGTTTGCTCTGCTCAAGTGTTTTGGAAATCCTATCGATAGCGTTGATCAGACGAATCGATCGAAAACCCAAATCAACATCAACAACTCAAACAACACAAATAAAAACATTTTAAAATTTATTTACAAATACACTTCCTCGCTCGACGATACAAGAATGGATTTTAAAGCAAGGATATAGATTCAATTTGATGGAAATCAAATTAAAGAGAATTTTGATTCGAAAATAAGTTTGAAACAGAAGATAAGATAATTCAATTACCATAATCGGGAGATGGATGAGTTTATTTAATTCACGGGCAACCTTAACCGGGTCGTCCGCAACTTCAAGAATAAGATCGATGCTGAATTCCGAGGTAAATCTACATTCGATCTCAAGAAATAGAATTCAGGTATAGCAGGGAATAGATAGCATCGTAAACCGAGGATACAGAAATCTCCGGTAAATCAATGCCTATTATAAAGGAGTTTTGCTCCTTTACGAATCATTCGAAGATTGGCGAGACCGCCGACCTATTATAGATATCATTCAAAATGGAGTTATGGGGTGCTCCAGGATTGAAAGAAGACGAATAGTGAAGGACACGAATGAATTTCGGAACCGAGGGGAACGTTCCAAAATTCAAGGAATTGAGTCAAAGGAAGAGATTGAAACTCGAATGAGAGTGATTCTGTAAATACATTTACTCTATATGCTAAGTATTGCCTAGAGCTACCAAAGCTCTGATACCAACTGTAACGACCCGGAATTTTGGACCATTCGCATCCATTATAAGTGTATAGGTAGACACTCATGCCGGAGTTGAATTGCTCAAAATACCGCGTTGTTAATTTAAATTTGGCAAAACTGAACATATACAGTAAATAAATAATCACAGATCACAGACACAGAGTAATAAATGCAGCGGAAGTAAAAGAGATAGTAGTTCATGAAGCTACTATATGAATATATAAGATACATCAGAGTTTACAACAGAAGAGTAATACGATACATCAGAGTTAAACCAGATACAACGGAAGAGTAATATGATACATCAGATACAAAGCAGAATACATCACTGGAATCATCGAATACTGAAAGCAGAATAGATGGCTGGATCTTCAAGCAAAGCTCCAACTTCAAAGGTGAGTCTCGAATACTGGTACACTCAGTCTGACCCGAGCGTAAAGCAAAAACACAAGACACTCGAGTCAGGATTAACATTCTTATATTAATAAATCCAACTCAAGTGAAATAGCAATTGAAATACAAGTAACTCAAAGGATGTTTGGAATAACCATCCTTTAAGGATCCGTTAAACTATCTACTATGTAGTAGTGTACGATAAGTAGATAATGTCTATCAGTAATAATAAGATATCAAAATAGTGTTAAGTCATGGCCCATTCCACCCTTAACACATTTTTATTCCCAAAAGCATATACAAGACCGTAGTTTCCCCAAAACCGGAAGTCACCAGAGGGCAATCCATATACTAAAGGTACAAAACAAATTCGTAGTGGTCGCGAATAGGGAATACAAGTATGACAAGGCACATGAGGCAATACCCAATGTAGTGATACTACCATTTGCCTGATCCAGACTGGTGAGAACGCAACGCCGCAGCGCCTGCAACACCGTGAAACAACACTCTCAAAATCAAGGGTGCACCAATCAACAACAAGTAATGAATAGTTCGAAGAAGTGTGTCCACTTGAGGTAGCTAATCCTCCATTGGCCCGGCACGGCTCCTGTTTTAGTCATTTCCAATTTGACACAAGTGTCAAGGCTATCCATTATCGTTCTCTTTCTTCAGTCATCACGTACATCATTCCAACCACTTCATTCTGGATCATCACTCCACGTATATTAGTTATTAAAGTGGTTTTCGGTATCGACAGAGAGTATGTCCATATCCGATCCCGGTCTCTTTAATAACTTCCGTAATTATTTCACCGATTGGTCGTTTAATATATTTCAAAACCAAATCAAATTCAATTTCAAATAGAATTTGTAAATCAACATTTCATTTGTCTTTCAAAACCAATTTCCAATAATTTACGTTTCAAAACCTCCAAATTCATAATTTCAAAATCTTATAATTCAATTTCAATTTTATTTAAAACAATTCAAATATTGATTCAAGTTCGTATATAAGTTTCATTCCGAAATCATTTGAATTAATTTAATTTAACATTCAAATCAATTTTAAATTCATTAATCGATTTCATTCAATATTCATTAAGTAAATTTTCCATTCAAAACAATTTCTATTAAATTTCCAATTCATTAAATCAATTCTTAAGTTCAACTTCATTAAATCAAAACTTACAATTTTGAATTAAATTAAATTCGTCAAACCAAATTATTTAAATTTCAAGTCTTACATTAATTTCAATAAATCGCATTTTATTTCTTGTTAAAGAAATTCAATTTCACTTATTTACTTACTTAAATAATTTTCCAAAACTTAATTAATAAAGAACTCAATTTCATTTATTTACGAAGTAAAATTCACTTATTCAAAAGTTCAATTTTCTTATTAAAGAATTTCAATTCAATTTAATCATTAAATAATTTAATCTTATTTAAGTATTAAATAATTCAAAACTTAATTATTAAATAATTTCAAAGTTTAATAATTTCAAACTTAATTATAATTTCAAACTTAATTATTAAATCATTTCAAAGTTTAATAATTTCAAACTTAATTATACTTTCTAACTTAATTCAATCATTTCTCAAATTAAACATCGTTCTTTCATCAATTTCATTTGTTAATTTTTTTGTTTCAGATTATTAAACATTAACATTTTCCTTTCATTAAAATTCAAATTTCAACTTCATTTCAAAACCATATTATTTATTCAAATAAAATCTTTGTTTATTTTTAAATCAAATTATTGACCAATCGGATTTTATTTAATTCTCTATCTTAGGTCAAAGTTTAATTTGGATATTTATCATTTCAACCCGATTCCAATTCAATTCAAAAATCAAAGCATAACAAAGGGAACTTGCAGTGTGATAACTGGGATGGTGTCAAAGTAAATAAACAAGCAATAACAACAACCAATATCAATCCAATAATCAATTTAAATAATCCCGAAATAATCGTATTAATTCACATTCTTATTTGTACGAATTAATATAATTATCTCTAGAATCTACACTATCATTTCATGTAGATTAAAGATTATTACATTATGGTTTTCACTTGTCATTCAATTTCAAATTTTTACACTACAACAATTAATCCAATATACGTCGATGGTTCAAAGTGTAATTATCACTATTCTACAAGTCAATTAATTTAACAATTAAAAGGGGTCATATTATACAAATGTCATTTAATCAAATTTAACACATATATCAAATCTAACTATCCTACGTCAATTTCAATTTCAAATTATTTATCACTTACATCATTAACAATTTAACGTCCAATTGTAAACATCAAACAATCAATCATTTAACAGCCAAACTGGATTATCATTGCATATATAACAGATAATGGTGTCAGATGTCATAGGTGAACTGATTCAGGTAATAACAGATATATAACAGTGTAAATAACTAACAGTTGCATATTTCAATTGTCGTTTCAATTGAAATCAAATTTAATAAATAAAAGAAGGTTAATCGTGAGTGATTGCTCACCTTTCGAGGCAAGAGATATTCGACAAACGAGTTACGAATCCCAAAGTAAGGCTAGATGGACACGATTCGATGGAGAACAGGCACGACGAACATAGCTGATAAATAGGAATTAATGAAATCAAATCAGAACGGCATCGATGAAGATAAATGGTATGAATGAACTTATATGTATAACTATATACATACTATTTACAAAATCATTCATTTTTTTTAAAATTTCAAACACATATTAAATTAAATATATATATATAAATGAATTTACTTAGATTATATTTTATTCTTTTCAAAATGCCATATATATTTCAAAATAATGACATATATTATAAAATAAAACTGTTATATCACACATACATATACAGTACACAAATATATCTATATAATTGATATATACAACAGAACTCAGGTGCAAATATAGGAACTACTATATATATAATAATAAATTTCTCTAACCAATTTTTTTTTAGAACATATAATATACCTTTTCAGATCAATATTCCTAGTTAAGCACATATATACCAAATCAAAGTATATATATAGTTTTCACAAAATATGCAAATAACTTTTCAATTGGAAGCAGCCTCAAAATATATATATTCAGCTACTTTAACAGAAAGAAAAAAAAACTTAAAGTATAAATATAAATCCAATATAATTTATACTAATAGGTAATAGATAATAATGGTAAATGCTAACATACATAACAATATCATATACAGTTTATAAAACTTACATACTTTTACTAATACTATATATATATACAAATCTATAACAATTGCAAAGAGCAGCCTACTCATATAATTTAAAAGTATCTATTACCAGATTCTTTACAGCAACCCACCAACACAAGAAATATAAATATAAACATCTATATAAGCTACTATTATATATATAAATAAGCTATTCAAACAATTATACTTTCATAAGTTTTCATATATAAACTATAGGTTATATATATACATGCAGGCTTAAACTTATCTATACTTAAGATATGAAATTATATATGCAAAAATATCACGAACCAGGCTGCTATGCTAAACATATTATATAGACTTTTAGAAAACAGAACTTATATAACTAAGATATTAAACCCAACCAAAGATATACAGCAAAAAAATTTTTATAACAAAGATAATACTATACGGTTGCAAGTATATTACTTATTACATATATATAAATAGGTACCTACTTATCAAACAAAAGAGAGAAGGCCAAGCTGGAGAAACGTGGGTGGCACTGACTTTGGGAAGCTCGGCAACCTGGGTGCATGGGAAGAGGCTGCTCGACATGAAATGGTGATTGTGGCCTCGGCTGCGTAGAGGACAGATCGGAGAGGGATGGAAGGAGTATCAAATGAAGACGAGGCTTCTCCGGCGATGTGGGCTGTTTAGGCAAGAGGTGGATGGAGGTGGAAAGGCGTGGAGTGGTCAGAGTGATGGGTTTCAGGGTCTTGGTTGTATGCACGTGGGTGATGGGATCTACGGCGTGGCAGTAGTCAGAGGAAGAGGAGTGGAGGGGCTTCGGTCTTGCGTGCGGCAGTGGGATGGGTGGCAGGGGCTCCGACATGCGATGGCTGTGGAGGCGGAGGTTAAGGACGAGGTGTCTTTGGGCATGAACAGAGCAAAGTAAAAGAGAAGTGAAGGAAGAAAAGAATAAAAGAGATGGGGACGAGAAGGACATGCTACAGGCAAAGTAATGTACATATTTGATACGTTACATATAGGAAGAAGGAAAAGTGTGCTAGAAAAATTTGAACAACAGATGTATTTGGGAATTGTAACAGCCATCCATTGATTTAGCTGGAAATTTAATAAAGCAATTTATTATTGTTTGGGAAGCACGTCACAATTTTGAACAGGCAAAAGAAACAACAGTTCACAAATACCAATACCGATTCGACACTGCTTTTTCCCGTTTCCGTCGCATACTGAACCTCAGAATGTGGAAATAAATATACTGCCTAAATCAGCACGACGAGACGAACAAAACAGTATACCGATATCAGTGGAATGATTGAATTATAAAACTCGAATTTTCTACTAGCGGAAAATGCAGCAAAAACGAAGAAAAATAAGATCGATGGAGCCAAAGATGTCCGAATTTGGAAAAATGACAAACTGACATCTTGCTCAGAAGATGGTTTAGAATTTTTCTATGTAAAAATATTTAGGTTTCGGAAACATTTTATTTTCAACGCTTTTTAACTGATTAAATTGAAGTGAATTTACGTGCGAAATAAATTTCCATATTTTCGGACGAAAATTTACCAGTTGCTATGTTTAACTAGACGTATTTCAAATATTAAATTTTATTTCAAAATTTTATCGTTTAAATTTTCACAAAATTTCAACTAATTACGTTATTAAAACAGTTGAAATTTACGGGTCTTTACACTCTCCCCCACTCAAAACTTTTCGTCCCCGAAAAGGAACGAGGTAGGAGAATAGAAACAAGCAGAAAGAAAAACAAATTTGAAATACAAAATAACAATTAATTTAAACCATATAAATTAATTTAAACCCTATAAATTTCAATTTAAATTACTTTATATTCACTAATTTCTTTTAAATTCAAGGTATTTCCCTAAGTTGATCAAATTTCAGTTTATTAATTCTTTCAAAACAAATTTATTTGTCTCATCTATTATTCAATTAACTTATTATTCTATCATCTTTATTTGCATTTTTATATAATCAAAATCTAAGTGTATAACATTTATTATAAACACTAAAATTTTATTTATAAAATCATTCTATATTGTGTATTATCCAATTGCATTTTAACTTCTGAATAATTTAGGTAAGTTATATTGAAATGCAATTCAGTACTATACAAATAAAATTTTCAAATTTAATTATTTTAAGTTTAAATACTTATTCAAAATTTAGCTTTATTTATAATTGAAAACATCTTTTAACATGATTTTTAAGAATTAAATTTCCGTTTAATTTCAACCCTTTAGAAATAATTACGTATATACTATATATATTAAATCAAATTTAATTTAAATAATATTCCCATATATATATATATATATATCAAGTCATACTTAAGAAATTCAAATTAAATATTTTTCCAAACAAAACCGTAGCAAAGCTACAGAATGGTTTCTCCACTTCGAAACTCGAAAATGAACGTCGATGATGCGGCCGCCATCACCGAAATTATTTTCCAGCGACAAAGAGAAGAGCACTGATTTCAACATTTTAAAATTCTTTGAAAATGATTTCTATTCGAAAATATTTTCTATACTATATACTTTAAAATTTTAAAAACCAAAGTTCGAAATCACCGGAAACTAATAAATTCTCAAATTTTTGAATTAGATTCATTTCAAATTCAAATCAATTTATAACCAAGTTTATAAATTCATTTATTTATATTATGCAATAGCCAATGGCTTACAAAACAATTAATGAAAATCAAATATTATTATATTCAGACAACAATTCATTAACAATTTAATTTCAGAAAACTTATATTTATATATAAGATAATCATACAAAACTTCTATTTTATTTAACAAATTTGAAAACGATATTGTGTCAGTTTGCTCTGCTCAAGTGTTTTGGAAATCCTATCGATAGCGTTGATCAGACGAATCGATCGAAAACCCAAATCAACATCAACAACTCAAACAACACAAATAAAAACATTTTAAAATTTATTTACAAATACACTTCCTCGCTCGACGATACAAGAATGGATTTTAAAGTAAGGATATAGATTCAATTTGATGGAAATCAAATCAAAGAGAATTTTGATTCGAAAATAAGTTTGAAACAGAAGATAAGATAATTCAATTACCATAATCGGGAGATGGATGAGTTTATTTAATTCACGGGCAACCTTAACCGGGTCGTCCGCAACTTCAAGAATAAGATCGATGCTGAATTCCGAGGTAAATCTACATTCGATCTCAAGAAATAGAATTCAGGTATAGCAGGGAATAGATAGCATCGTAAACCGAGGATACAGAAATCTCCGGTAAATCAATGCCTATTATAAAGGAGTTTTGCTCCTTTACGAATCATTCGAAGATTGGCGAGACCGCCGACCTATTATAGATATCATTCAAAATGGAGTTATGGGGTGCTCCAGGATTGAAAGAAGACGAATAGTGAAGGACACGAATGAATTTCGGAACCGAGGGGAACGTTCCAAAATTCAAGAAATTGAGTCAAAGGAAGAGATTGAAACTCGAATGAGAGTGATTCTGTAAATACATTTACTCTATATGCTAAGTTTTGCCTAGAGCTACCAAAGCTCTGATACCAACTGTAACGACCCGGAATTTTGGACCATTCGCATTCATTATAAGTGTATAGGTAGACACTCATGCCGGAGTTGAATTGCTCAAAATACCGCGTTGTTAATTTAAATTTGGCAAAACTGAACATATACAGTAAATAAATAATCACAGATCACAGACACAGAGTAATAAATGCAGCGGAAGTAAAAGAGATAGTAGTTCATGAAGCTACTATATGAATATATAAGATACATCAGAGTTTACAACAGAAGATTAATACGATACATCAGAGTTAAACCAGATACAACGGAAGAGTAATATGATACATCAGATACAAAGCAGAATACATCACTGGAATCATCGAATACTGAAAGCAGAATAGATGGCTGGATCTTCAAGCAAAGCTCCAACTTCAAAGGTGAGTCTCGAATACTGGTACACTCAGTCTGACCCGAGCGTAAAGCAAAAACACAAGACACTCGAGTCAGGATTAACATTCTTATATTAATAAATCCAACTCAAGTGAAATAGCAATTGAAATACAAGTAACTCAAAGGATGTTTGGAATAACCATCCTTTAAGGATCCGTTAAACTATCTACTATGTAGTAGTGTACGATAAGTAGATAATGTCTATCAGTAATAATAAGATATCAAAATAGTGTTAAGTCATGGCTCATTCCACCCTTAACACTTTTTTATTCCCAAAAGCATATACAAGACCGTAGTTTCCCCAAAACCGGAAGTCACCAGAGGGCAATCCATATACTAAAGGTACAAAACAAATTCGTAGTGGTCGCGAATAGGGAATACAAGTATGACAAGGCACATGAGGCAATACCCAAGGTAGTGATACTACCGTTTGCCTGATCCAGACTGGTGAGAACGCAACGCCGCAGTGCCTGCAACACCGTGAAACAACACTCTCAAAATCAAGGGTGCACCAATCAACAACAAGTAATGAATAGTTCGAAGAAGTGTGTCCACTTGAGGTAGCTAATCCTCCATTGGCCCGGCACGGCTCCTGTTTTAGTCATTTCCAATTTGACACAAGTGTCAAGGCTATCCATTATCGTTCTCTTTCTTCAGTCATCACGTACATCATTCCAACCACTTCATTCTGGATCATCACTCCACGTATATTAGTTATTAAAGTGGTTTTCGGTATCGACAGAGAGTATGTCCATATCCGATCCCGGTCTCTTTAATAACTTCCGTAATTATTTCACCGATTGGTCGTTTAATATATTTCAAAACCAAATCAAATTCAATTTCAAATAGAATTTGTAAATCAACATTTCATTTGTCTTTCAAAACCAATTTCCAATAATTTACGTTTCAAAACCTCCAAATTCATAATTTCAAAATCTTATAATTCAATTTCAATTTTATTTAAAACAATTCAAATATTGATTCAAGTTCGTATATAAGTTTCATTCCAAAATCATTTGAATTAATTTAATTTAACATTCAAATCAATTTTTAATTCATTAATCGATTTCATTCAATATTCATTAAGTAAATTTTCCATTCAAAACAATTTCTATTAAATTTCCAATTCATTAAATCAATTCTTAAGTTCAACTTCATTAAATCAAAACTTACAATTTTGAATTAAATTAAATTCGTCAAACCAAATTCTTTAAATTTCAAGTCTTACATTAATTTCAATAAATCGCATTTTATTTCTTGTTAAAGAAATTCAATTTCACTTATTTACTTACTTAAATAATTTTCCAAAACTTAATTAATAAAGAACTCAATTTCATTTATTTACGAAGTAAAATTCACTTATTCAAAAGTTCAATTTTCTTATTAAAGAATTTCAATTCAATTTAATCATTAAATAATTTAATCTTATTTAAGTATTAAATAATTCAAAACTTAATTATTAAATAATTTCAAAGTTTAATAATTTCAAACTTAATTATAATTTCAAACTTAATTATTAAATCATTTCAAAGTTTAATAATTTCAAACTTAATTATACTTTCTAACTTAATTCAATCATTTCTCAAATTAAACATCGTTCTTTCATCAATTTCATTTGTTAATTTTTTTGTTTCAGATTATTAAACATTAACATTTTCCTTTCATTAAAATTCAAATTTCAACTTCATTTCAAAACCATATTATTTATTCAAATAAAATCTTTGTTTATTTTTAAATCAAATTATTGACCAATCGGATTTTATTTAATTCTCTATCTTAGGTCAAAGTTTAATTTGGATATTTATCATTTCAACCCGATTCCAATTCAATTCAAAAATCAAAGCATAACAAAGGGAACTTGCAGTGTGATAACTGGGATGGTGTCAAAGTAAATAAACAAGCAATAACAACAACCAATATCAATCCAATAATCAATTTAAATAATCCCGAAATAATCGTATTAATTCACATTCTTATTTGTACGAATTAATATAATTATCTCTAGAATCTACACTATCATTTCATGTAGATTAAAGATTATTACATTATGGTTTTCACTTGTCATTCAATTTCAAATTTTTACACTACAACAATTAATCCAATATACGTCGATGGTTCAAAGTGTAATTATCACTATTCTACAAGTCAATTAATTTAACAATTAAAAGGGGTCATATTATACAAATGTCATTTAATCAAATTTAACACATATATCAAATCTAACTATCCTACGTCAATTTCAATTTCAAATTATTTATCACTTACATCATTAACAATTTAACGTCCAATTGTAAACATCAAACAATCAATCATTTAACAGCCAAACTGGATTATCATTGCATATATAACAGATAATGGTGTCAGATGTCATAGGTGAACTGATTCAGGTAATAACAGATATATAACAGTGTAAATAACTAACAGTTGCATATTTCAATTGTCGTTTCAATTGAAATCAAATTTAATAAATAAAAAAAGGTTAATCGTGAGTGATTGCTCACCTTTCGAGGCAAGAGATATTCGACAAACGAGTTACGAATCCCAAAGTAAGGCTAGATGGACACGATTCGATGGAGAACAGGCACGACGAACATAGCTGATAAATAGGAATTAATGAAATCAAATCAGAACGGCATCGATGAAGATAAATGGTATGAATGAACTTATATGTATAACTATATACATACTATTTACAAAATCGTTCATTTTTTTTTTAAATTTCAAACACATATTAAATTAAATATATATATATATAAATGAATTTACTTAGATTATATTTTATTCTTTTCAAAATGCCATATATATTTCAAAATAATGACATATATTATAAAATAAAACTGTTATATCACACATACATATACAGTACACAAATATATCTATATAATTGATATATACAACAGAACTCAGGTGCAAATATAGGAACTACTATATATATAATAATAAATTTCTCTAACCAATTTTTTTTTAGAACATAAAATATACCTTTTCAGATCAATATTCCTAGTTAAGCACATATATACCAAATCAAAGTATATATATAGTTTTCACAAAATATGCAAATAACTTTTCAATTGGAAGCAGCCTCAAAATATATATATTCAGCTACTTTAACAGAAAGAAAAAAAAACTTAAAGTATAAATATAAATCCAATATAATTTATACTAATAGGTAATAGATAATAATGGTAAATGCTAACATACATAACAATATCATATAGAGTTTATAAAACTTACATACTTTTACTAATACTATATATATATACAAATCTATAACAATTATAAAGAGCAGCCTACTCATATAATTTAAAAGTATCTATTACCAGATTCTTTACAGCAACCCACCAACACAAGAAATATAAATATAAACATCTATATAAGCTACTATTATATATATATAAATAAGCTATTCAAACAATTATACTTTCATAAGTTTTCATATATAAACTATAGGTTATATATATACATGCAGGCTTAAACTTATCTATACTTAAGATATGAAATTATATATGCAAAAATATCACGAACCAGGCTGCTATGCTAAACATATTATATAGACTTTTAGAAAACAGAACTTATATAACTAAGATATTAAACCCAACCAAAGATATACAGCAAAACAAATTTTATAGCAAAGATAATACTATACGGTTGCAAGTATATTACTTATTACATATATATAAATAGGTACCTGCTTATCAAACAAAAGAGAGAAGGCCAAGCTGGAGAAACGTGGGTGGCACTGACGTGGGGAAGCTCGGCAACCTGGGTGCATGGGAAGAGGCTGCTCGACATGAAATGGTGATTGTGGCCTCGGCTGCGTAGAGGACAGATCGGAGAGGGATGGAAGGAGTATCAAATGAAGACGAGGCTTCTCCGGCGATGTGGGCTGTTTAGGCAAGAGGTGGATGGAGGTGGAAGCAAGGGCGAAACAAGGTGGAAAGGCGTGGAGTGGTCAGAGTGATGGGTTTCAGGGTCTTGGTTGTATGCACGTGGGTGATGGGATCTACGGCGTGGCAGTAGTCAGAGGAAGAGGAGTGGAGGGGCTTCGGTCTTGCGTGCGGCAGTGGGATGGGTGGCAGGGGCTCCGACATGCGATGGCTGTGGAGGCGGAGGTTAAGGACGAGGTGGCTTTGGGCATGAACAGAGCAAAGTAAAAGAGAAGTGAAGGAAGAAAAGAATAAAGGAGATGGGGACGAGAAGGACATGCTACAGGCAAAGTAATGTACATATTCGATACGTTACACATAGGAAGAAGGAAAAGTGTGCTAGAAAAATTTGAACAACCGATGTAAAAATTTGGGAATTGTAACAGCCATCCATTGATTTAGCTGGAAATTTAATAAAGCAATTTATTATTGTTTGGGAAGCACGTCACAATTTTGAACAGGCAAAAGAAACAACAGGTCACAAATACCAATACCGATTCGACACTGCTTTTTCCCGTTTCCATCGCATACTGAACCTCAGAATGTGGAAATAAATATACTGCCGAAATCAGCACGACGAGACGAACAAAAAAGTATACCGATATCAGTGGAATGATTTAATTATAAAACTCGAATTTTCTACTAGCGGAAAATGCAGCAAAAACGAATAAAAATAAGATCGACGGAGCCAAAGATGTCCGAATTTGGAAAAACGACAAACTGACATCTTGCTCAGAAGATGGTTTAGAATTTTTCTATGTAAAAATATTTAGGTTTCGGAAACATTTTATTTTCAACGCTTTTTAACTGATTAAATTGAAGTGAATTTACGTGCGAAATAAATTTCCATATTTTCGGACGAAAATTTACCAGTTGCTATGTTTAACTAGACGTATTCCAAATATTAAATTTTATTTCAAAATTTTATCTTTTAAATTTTTACAAAATTTCAACTAATTACGTTATTAAAACAGTTGAAATTTACGGGTCGTTACAACCTCGCACCTCCGTACCTCGATACCTCGGTACCTCGCACCTCCCAGCGTTCGGCATGAGGAGATCGTTCGGCATTCACACCTTGTTCGGCATTCAGCGTTCGGCATCTATGGTTCGGCATATGGAGACCACTCCATTTAGGCTGAGGTACTCGGCTGCCAGGCCCACCAGGGAAGTCCAACCCATCTTTGTCTATAAATAGAGAGGCAGGGGCACAGTAAAAGGGGATCTTCTTTCTGCTCTCTTACTTTCTCTTTTCTAAGGCTAAGGCAACTCTGCCATTTTGTAACTGTAATCGATTATTAAAGCAATAAAAAGCAAACTTCTGGAGTGGACGTAGGCCGGAGTTAGCCGAACCACTATAAAATCTGTTGTTCTTTACTGCTTTCATTTCAGTTTTAACTATTCTTCACATTATTACTCTCTACATACATTCTATCTCTGAGCTGTGACTGGTATTTGGTGCTTTCATCTGGATTTGGGGGTTAGTGACCAATTTTGGCGCTAACACTTTGGTGCTTTCACTGAGAATTGAACTCAAGAATTTTGGAGTTAGGAACTTGGATCTTAGAAAGCAATGGCAAGACCACCAACGAAGAGGCAAGCAGTGGAAAGGAGCAACCAGGAAGGAAGTCAAGCGGCATCTTCTGGAGCTGGAGAGGGTCATGCATCCATCTACATAACTCGGGACGAGATGTAAGTGATGATGAATTCTATGCAAGAGTAGATGATGAAACGGCAAGAGGAGATGATGCAGGCTCTTCTTAGGCAATTTGGACAACCAGGAACTGCAGGTGCTCAAGATCATGGAGCTGGACCAGAGGAGCTCAACCAACGGACAGATGGAGTGAATCAGCAGGGGGCAGCTCCCAATCAACAAACAGTTAACAATCTAGATGGACCTAGACTCGGGGGCACGCCACCAGGAGTACGTGATGAAGAATATGTGCCAGAATTTCCTCAGGGACTTGGGGGGCGATCTGGATTAGTTGGAAACACTGGATTAGCTGACATTATCAGGCGGACTATTCGCAGAGGTCTGACAAATAGGGATTCAGAGGGAGTTAACAAAAGTCCGTTTACCCGGAACATCAGGACAGCTAGGAATCCGTCCGATTTCAAACTACCCACTCTGGAAGTATACAACGGGAAGACGGATCCCACCGACCACTTGATGAGGTACACTAGGCATATGGAAGTGCTGGGGGCAACGGAGGAGGTTATGGCCCGATGTTTCCCCCTGTACTTGATTGAAATTACTTCTATGTGGTTTAGATAGCTGGAGGATGGATCCGTTGGAACATGGACAGAACTGGTGGACAAGTTCTTAAGTCAGTTTCGAGTTCACATAAAAAGGCCAAAGAACGTGATGATGCTAACGTCAGTCAAACAGGGGGCAGATGAATTGCTCAGGACATTCTTAACTCGATTTAATGCAGCAGTCGCTTCGGTGGATCGTCCAGATCCATCAATGGTTCTGATGGCTTCGGTATCAGGAGTCAGAGATAACTCGGATTTCAAAGTATCACTGGTACGGGACCCACCGTTGGATCTTGGGGAATTCTTTCATGAAGCTAAAAGATTTCTTCGACAAGAGGATGCATGTTTGGATGTGAGGTCAAAGGAAGTAAACATGACTAAGGATGGAGGACTACTCGGAGAAAGCTCAGGTGGGGGCAAGGATAAAGGGAAAAGGAAGCGCTGGGGAGAACCAAAGTTCTCCACTTACACAGGATTGAACGCAACGTTGGAGCGGATTTTCTTAGATACTCGAGATCGCCTTCCCTATCGAAGGCCATAGAGGAGGGAACCCACAGAACGTGAAAGGGCATCAGGAAGGCACTGTCTCTTTCATGACCTGGACGGGCATGACACTAACAGCTGCCGACATCTAAAGGATATAATCGAGGAGCATATAAGGAATGGTCAGTTGCGACAGTATGTCGGAACTCGGAATGCGGCGGTGGAACAGGAGCAGCCACCGCCTACCTTGAACGACGAGGGCATGAGGCCCAGGAATGGTGGCCGATTGGTCATCAACTAATTTTAATGGTTTGGAATAAGTAAATAACTCCGGGCAAACGGTTAAATCACTTACTCATGTACGGGGTCGGAGATAACCCTCAGGCATGCTCTGAGATGATGGCTTACAGAGACGCCCGGGTTTGCGAAATCTGTTTTTTTCCTTTGACTTGGACATTTGCTTATTCTGGTTTGATTTTGGAGTTTGGTTTGAACTCCCTGTTTTGCTCATTTTCTGGTTTGGATTCTGGTTTGGATGTTTGTTTTTTGGTATGGATTTTTGATATGGGTTTCTGGTTTTCTATTTGGATTTGGATTTCGGATTGGATTTTGATTGGATTTTCTCTAGATTTTTGGCTAAAAGGTCGTCGAGTATGGACTATGCTTGGCAAGGGTCCGGAGAGACCAGGATTTGGCCTAGGACCTAGGCCATATACTATCGGTTACTATTTTAGGTCGTCGAGTATGGACTATGCTCGGCAAGGGTCCGGAGTGACCAGGATTCAGCTTAGGACTTAAGCCACGACATTCTTCGACGTTCAGGGACACTGAACCATGAACACTATGGAATTACTTAACGTAGGTCGTCAAGTGTGGATTGCGCTTGGCAAGAACCCGGAGAGGTTACGGATTTGGATATTGGCTATGAATAGCTAAGGATTCGGACAAGGACCCGGAGCGGTCCCGGATTTGGATATCGACCCGGAGAGGTCACGGATATGGTTATAGGTTATTGGATATGGATGGATTGGAACTCGGTAGTCGGGATCAGATGGATCTGGAATTGGGTAAGGACTTGGTTACTAGATAAGAATCAGACATCGACTCGGAACAGTCGCGGAAATGGATCAGGATATGGCCGTGGCACTCGGATAAGATGGCTTGGTAATGGATTGGATTATGAATCGGAAAGTATGGATGTGGATAACATACATACTTGGGATATTGGACTTGAGGCTATTCAAAACACACCTTTCACAGCAAGGCATGTTTTGGGAGGCAAGTGTTAACCCGCCTTTTGGCAAGGCCGCGGACAGACGGATTTAACTTAAACAACTTCACAACTATCGAGACTAAAGTATGATGGGTTCGGTTTAAAATGATGAAGTTCACTTGAATATGTCATTGGGAAAAGGAGTGGAGAAATTACATGGCTCAGCCTAGGCAGTTTGGCAGATGTCGCTCGGCATTGGGATGGTTCGGCGTTGGAGGCTATTCGGCATAGAGAGATCGTCATTCGACATAAAGGGGTCGTTCGGCATTCCAGGAGCACTCGGCATTCAGTAGCGCTCGGCATCCAGGAGCGCTCGGCATTTAGAGGCGCTCGGCATTAGAGATCGTTCGGCATAATGGGCGCTCGGCATTAGAAACTGTTCGGCATCAGACATGGTTCGGCATGACGGAGGTTCGGCATTAAGTATCGTTCGGCATTGGATGGAGCACTCGGCATAAATCTCGTTCGGCATTGGATGGATCGTTCGGCATTAGGGAGCGTTCGACATTGGATGGGTCGTTCGGCATTGGATGGATCGTTCGGCATTAGGGAGCGTTCGACATTGGATGGGTCGTTCGGCATACCTCACCTCGTTCGGCATACCTCACCTCGCTCGGCATTGCACCTCGCACCTCGATACCTCGGTACCTCGCACCTTGATACCTCTGCACCTCGCACCTCCATACCTCGCACCTCCATGTCTCGGTACCTCGCACCTCGATACCTCTGTACCTTGCACCTCGATACCTCGCACCTCCATGTCTCGGTACCTCGCACCTCCATACCTCGGTACCTCGCACCTCCATACCTCGGTACCTCGCACCTCCATACCTCGGTACCTCGCACCTCCGTACCTTGATACCTCGGTACCTCGCACCTCCCAACGTTCGGCATGAGGAGATCGTTCGGCATTCACACCTTGTTCGGCATTCAGCGTTCGGCATCTATGGTTCGGCATATGGAGACCACTCCATTTGGGCTGAGGTACTCGGCTGCCAGGCCCACCAGGGAAGTCCAACCCATCTTTGTCTATAAATAGAGAGGCAGAGGCATAGTAAAAGGGGATCTTCTTTCTGCTCTCTTACTTTCTCTTTTCTAAGGCTAAGGCAACTCTGCCATTTTGTAACTGTAATCGATTATTAAAGCAATAAAAAGAAAACTTCTGGAGTGGACGTAGGCCGGAGTTAGCCGAACCACTATAAAATCTGTTGTTCTTTACTGCTTTCATTTCAGTTTTAACTGTTCTTCACATTATTACTCTCTACATACATTCTATCTCCGAGCTGTGACTGGTATTTGGTGCTTTCATCTGGATTTGGGGGTTAGTGACCAATTTTGGCACTAACAATATAGAATAGGGGAAAATCGTTATGGGTTGAAATGATAAACCCAAGCGATTTTCATTGAAATAAATTTGGGATTGCAGGTTGAAATGATATATACCCGTAAATTTAAATATTTGCGAATTTAAATGATAAATATCCGTATCACTTGACAATCGGGTAGAGAATTATATACAGACACCAGATTGGTTAAATTTAATGATTTTAAATCTTTAAACTTGGAATCTAGTTAAAAGATATTTGAAATAGATTTTGACTAATATAAATTGAATTGTTTTTAAGTAATTATTTAAATGATTTAAATTGAAATTTGAAGTATAAACGAAATTTATCGAATTTGAGTTATTGTAATGTTGGAAACTGTAACTTTGAAAATCTATTAAAATTGGGATGGTTAAATTGATATTTTAAGATTTGAAATTGGGTTTTGATTTGAAATCGGGATAAGGTCCAGATCTGTTGAAATGAAGGAAATGGTTTAATTTTGATATTAGTTCCAAATTAAATATTTTTAATATAAACGATTTAAAGATTTATTATTTTAGAATCCTGATTTTAAGGTTTTCAACCTATTAAACTAATTTAAATCTAATTTCAACTATCTTAAACTATTTTAAATCAATTTAAACTATTTTAATTTATTTTAATCTAATTTAACCTATTTTAAACTAATTAACCTATTTAATCTGTCTTAATCTATTTTAATTTATTTTAAACTATTTTAATATATTTTACTCTATTTTAAATCATTTAAACTATATTAAACTATTTTAATTTATTTTAAACTATTTAATCTATTTTAATTCTATTTAATCTATTTTAAATTCATTTAATCTATTTTAAATCTATTTAATTTTTTTAAATCTTTGTAGTCTATTTTAAATCTAATTAATCTATTTTAAATCTATTTAATCTATTTTATTCTACTAAAACTAATTTAAATCTATTTAAAACTATCTAAACTATTCTCAAAATTTCAGACTAAGTAAAGTGGGGATTTAAATAACATATTTTGAGTAAATACATTGATTTTGAAATGAGGGTTTAACCTTTTTGAAATATGATTTCGAAAGGGAATATGATTTCGAAAGTGATATGGTTTGAATTGAATATGATATTTTGATATCAATATGAAATGGTTTTGAAAATGTAAAAGAACCATCCGATGTGTAACAAGCGTTTGTTTATTAAAGAGACCGGGATCGGATATTGTCATACTCTCCGCGAATACCGAAAACCACTTTAACAACTGTGTACGTGGTAGAGATTCCAGAAATGAAGTAGGATGGTTTGGCGAACGATTCTATATGAGGTATTTACGTGACCTTGACTCCCGTGAGTCAGCTTAGATGTGACCAAAACAGGAGCCACGTAGGGCCAAGTGAGGTCATTCCTCCTATCGGACATGCTTCTTCGATACCATATTATGACTTTGTGATGATTTGGTGGCCACCCCTTGATTTTGATTATGGGAGTGTGTTTCGAGGTGGGCGGTAGTAGCTGCTATGCGTTACCACCAGTCCGGATCCGCAATTGGTATATCTACCCTGGCATTGCCTCGAGTGCCATGTTCACATGCCCTATCGCGTCTTCTACGAGTTTGGTTTGTATCGTACCTATGGAGTGCCCACTGATAGTCCTCCAGTTTATGGAGGAATTACGATACTGTATAGACTATGAGAATATATAAAAATGTATTAAGAGGGATATGGGTAACGCCTTAATGTTATTTTAATACTTTACTTTACTGTAGACACTATTATAATAACGTATTGTGCTACATAGAAGATAGTTTAACGGATCCTTAAGAGATGGAAATCCCGAACATCTCTTAAGTTATTGCACTCACGTGAGACACTGGATAAGAGATGTCAAACCCCGTAAACATCTCTGTCGCCGTTACTCTCATATTGATTTACTATTGATTTAACTTACATAAGATCTTTTAGTTCTGACTCGAGTGTTTTGTCTTTTCAATTCGCTCGAGTCAGTCTGAGCTTTTTAGTTTATCGAAGACTGCTTCCTGGAGGATGAAGACGAAGATTTTGTACTATTATTATGTATTATATTTATTCCACTGCATCATGTTGTTCCGCTGCATTTATTTATTATTATTCTTGTTGTATATAACTCTGATCTATATTATAAACGTTTAATCAATGTTATTTGTAAACAGCTTCATGAACTGTTTATTTGATTATTATATTTTGTCCTTCTGCTGCGAGATTTTGTATTTGTTTTCTTTCTTTCTCTGCTTTTTCTTATTTACCCCAAAACAATCTGCCCTTTTGAATGGTTTGAGTCCTACATGTGTGGTTTATCGTCGATTTAAACCGTCTAAAAAGGCAGGTCGTTACATCTTATGAAACCAAAAGCATCGATTAGCCTTTGTTTCCATACCTGCATCTAATTTACAATAAAATCCAACCATACAATTTACATTTTCCAATGTCTAACATTTAATTCATTAAGGCCGGTATGATGTACGTATGCCATCCATACATAATACCTAATTTGATAGATCGCCCGATCACACAATCATGTCCGAACTAGGATTGCCCACTCAACTCCCTAGTGCGGACTCTGATCCGGTTCCTTGATTAGAAACTATCGTTCTCTTTGCACAGCTGTATACTATGATAGAGAATTTCAAGATCAAATCATAAATCTGTATCCGGTGTTCACCGTCAAGAATCGAGTGAAAAATCCTAACTCGGATCGGTGTAATACACCTCGAAACTATGCACTTGAATCCGGATCAAAATCAGTTATGCGAATAAAATGATTTGCGTACTTCCTACGTATTGATTTATCCAATTGGTCTATTAATTTACTAATTCCTTTTATTCACATTCATTAACACTTAGTATAATTCCTTTAATATTAATATCACTTAAGAACCATTCCATCAAATTTTATGTTTAACAACATTTTACTCCATACTAAATTCATTTATGAATCATTTCATAAAATTTTACTCAAGTTTATAAACATTTCATACAACACTTCTCATGTTTACTATCACTTCACAACTTAAGTCCATATCCATTTTAAATCAAATTCAATTTCATTTAAATCAATTCATTGTTCAATTTCAATATTCACTAAACCATATTCAATTCAGTAATTATTTCAGTTAGTTCATTTCAGTAATTCATCTCAAATCACAATTAATTTCATTTCAAAAATCATTTCATTTGACTTAGCATAAGATTCATTTCATTTCATAGTTGCTTTTCTTAACATTCGTATTCAATAATTTTAAAATTTTGTTTTAAATTACTAATTCTCAAAATTTATAAGTTATAAAACTTATTTTCTCATATTTCCATAAAACACTTAAATAAACATTTTCAAAGTTTCAACACCCTATTCTTATTTCAAATTATTTTGTAACAATAATTCCTTTGTATTCCAAATCATGCTTTTTAATCTTAAAATCAAAGTAGTTTTACCATAACAAAACTCCAATGGTAGCAATTCTTCCCTTGGAAACCCGAAAATGAACGTAGATGATGCTGCAGTCATCATCGAAATTATTTTCCAACGACCAAAGTGAGTTCAATTCTTTTTGTCTCTTTTATATTACATTTTAAAATATTTCCATTCAAAAATATTTTCTAAATAATATCACTAAAATTTTCCAAAACTTTGAAAAACAATTTTCCAAAATCAATGGAATTTCCAATTCTTAAATTCTCAGCTTTTAAACCCTCTTTATTTACAAATCATATTTATCAATTTTCCTTATATATACAATTTCACCATAGTTATGTAAAACTATTTCTTAATTGTTTATCTTTGTTTACATTACAATAATACCAATTTTTATTTGAACACAACAACAAACAACAAATGATAATGATTGAATATTATCATTTTCTAACAACAAGCACACCATATATACTGTAATAAATTTTGAAAAAAATATTCTTTTATATATAAAATATAATTAAGGAAAAATTATTTCATTTACCCAATTTCAAAACAATACTATGTCGAATTGCTCTGTTCAAGTGTTTAGAGATCCCTATTAATTACTCGTATTGGCCAGAATCCATAAGTCACTCAACAAATCAATCAACATAATATAAAATATTTTTATATCACTAACAAATACGCGCCCACACACACACACCCCCAAAATCATCCTAGGGTGTTACTAACCCTATCTCTAATGAGTTACCCCACCAAAACAAAGGTTCTCGCTTAACCTTCAACTCTGATACCAAGTATAACAACTCGGGATTTTCGACCCTCGAAAATTGACACTAATACGTCCATTGTATTACGTGCTGAGCAATCGAATGCTGGAAAACTCGATTGATAGGGGAATGAAAGAAGGAAGAAGAAAGAAGAAAGAAGAGAAAGAAGATAAGAAGAAAACTAAACCACACAGAATCTCACAGCAGAATGAATAATCTATAATATACAACAAATCTTTACACAAAATCAAAACTGTAATATATATAAATATATATACAGACATTAATCAGAGTATACTGACCTATTTCAGCGAGAACAGTTATAACAACCTATCCTCACAATTACCGATAAATACAAGAATGAATGCCGTAGAAAAATAACCATGTACATGAGTATGTCTCTGGCCTCTAGTACGCCTCCTGAAGCTCCAAGCATCCAGTCTAAATCTGTAATATGTTCGGTCTGACCTGAGCATTATAACTAAACAACATACGAGTCAGTCTGGAAAACCAACGTGAGAAAACACACCCAACTGGATTTTAGTTATAAAAAAACCTTTGAAATCTAAAGTATCTCGTAATACCATGCCGCACATAAACATGGATGAGTTTTTACCTTACGATAACCAAAACATTTCCTATAGAAAATCCATTTGTATTATAATAATGTCTATGGGTGAAAATAATAATAATCAAGTAGCTATGATGCTTGTGAGTGTACATCACAAAAATACTAGGTATACAATCAAACCCAATAAGGCCCTCAGTACTTCGAGAAATGGTCCTCCTGCACAAGGATCGGAGATATCCTTTCGGAGCAACATGCATCCCTAGTGATGTATTACAGTGAAAGCATAGCTGGCCTCGCTAAGACCGAATGTATGGCCCCATGCATGCATGCCAACTGTAAGTAACGTCTAGGTGGAGCCAACTGCACCCTATGGGTTTGCCAACCCTATTGGCCATGCCTCCTATATCTGGTTTTACTCATTATCGCTGATGAAGCTATGTACGGCGTTCCAGCTCACGCGCCGCCACCAAAATAGATCATGGAATCAAATAGGGATCCCATATCCAACGAGTCTTGGAATCACACACGAATTCCAACATCTCAATATATCATGAAACTCCTCCATAGAACCGTATATTGTTTCGGAGTGGTTACGGTTTTTCAAATCATCTCTCACGAGTACACTCTTCCGCTTCTCTGGCGCTCTAAAAACCAATCGTCGATTTTTCGGAATGCTCAATACTGGTTCTTTAGGAAATAATCAAACAATACATAAGAGCGGGGATCAACCCCAAACTGTTTAAAAGGACGGATCTCCTCATCATTTGTCCTAGAAGAACAAAATGAGTTTATACATATAGTATAGCACCACCGATTGTAACTGTACCATATAATTTCCGTATTTCTCCTAGATATTTCCAGAGTTAAAATCCTTCGGTGTCAAGAAGGGAATATTTTGTACCACCAAAATTAAGAAGGATTACATATTTATGCCAATGATAGTCGGTTATTTAACTATCAAATAAACAAACATTCAAACAAAGATTTCATTTCCCATGGAAATCACTAAGCCTCTTAGATTAATCTTCCATTAACTTAAAATCATCTTTCAAATATTTATTAAAATATTAATATACCTATTCACCGGTATAAGTATATTCAAAAAACATTTCTTTCAAAAATACTTAAAATGTTTAAAAATAGATATGGAAAGCACCATTCTCTATCAATCATAGATCACAATCTACTCAAAAATTAGGTTGCTATCCCAGCGAATCCATAGTAAAATGTAGGCCATCCTTGCCCCTCGAATTATGCCATGAAAAATCAACAATTTCTTCCAAAATCTCTTTATTCATAAATATCACAAAATCTATTTATAAACCTTCTTTATAATTTCCAATTTTAATTTAGAAAAATACTCTTTTATAAATCTCAAACCATTTATAAAACTTCCCCATTTCAAATCAGTAAACAATTTATAAACCTCTTTTCTAAAATCATTCAGAACCTGACTTATTTTCCAATTTCAAACCTCTTCCAATTTATAACTCCTTTACATAAATCCCTTTTTAAACAATTTATTATTTAATTATAAGAGATAAAAAATTTTACCATCATAAAGATAAATTTTAAACATTTAAAAATAATATAATAATAATCTATAAAACATTTTAAATAATATAATAATTAACTTTAAATATTTTAAATAATTTAATATAATAAAATAACTTTATGCAACGTTTAAAATATAATTAATTAACTTCAAAATAATTTAACAAACAAAATATTTATCTAGTAATGATTAACTTTACTAAGAATATAATGATTAATAAATTATACTTTAAACAACATTAATAAAAAAATTAATTTTAATACATTACAAATATAATGATTAACTTTACTAAGAATATAATTTTACAAAACATTTTGTAAAATAATTATTAAACAAAACACTCTGTATATATAATAATTAACTAAAACATTTTACTTTAAATTATAAAATTTGAAGTTAATCAAATTCATAACTTTCCAAATCTAGACGAGGCTCAACGATCCCAACTGTACTTCAACAAGCTACCGGTAAATTCAATTTAACTTTCCAACCTAAATTACAAGTATTTACATAAGCAGACATATGTGTAAACCAAATCCATAATTAACAATCAATTGTTAACATATCACATATCTAGCATCAATAAACTGGCACTTAAATGAATATCCAAATAAATACAATAGTAGAATGGGGCTTATTCTACTACTCAAATGTCATTCAAAATAAAATCTTCCATTTATTATTAGATGGTGTTTATTTGGCCAAATAGATTACACCAAAGCAGTAAACTTAAATTAATTACATTATAATTTTAACAATGAAATTATATTAATTAGAATCAATAACCGTTTATCACCTCGTATATGATCCATTACTTAAAACAAGATTTGAATACAAATATAAACTCAAACTATATCTAATAGCATTTCAAGATGCTATATCGTGATCTTAGATCAGATTCAACAATCTAATTACATTTCAAGATGTTATATCATGATCCTAGATCAGATTTAAACAATCTAATAACATTTAAGATGACATATCGTGATCCTAGATTAGATTCAACAACCAGCCAATTCAACAATCCAAGTAGACATAAATAATTTTATTTACTATAAAATATACTAATTAACCAAAAAGAGTGAGTTTAACTCGTTAAAATTTCTAATGTCGCTAAGGCGTTTCGGTTTGGAACTAAAATCGAACGAGGCCCCAATTTCTGCCCAAATTTCAACTGTCTCCAATCAAAGCCAATCCAATTCCATAATTTAGATATCGTCGATACGGACTAACGCGACTCACCGTGTAAAATTTGGACCTCGTATGAGAGGGTTATAATATTTTTAATTTAACAATTTTAAAATAATTAAATTAAATCATTAACAACATCTCTTAATACTAATTACCACTAATCTCTTTTCTTCCTTCTCATCATAAAATTCCCGCCTCTACAGATGCTAACTTCCACCATTATCGACCCATCTCCTCTCCCTCTCTCACTCAGTTCAGCACGAAACCCTCCACCGACTTCACCGATCAACCCCCTTACTCCCCCTCTTTGCATCCATCACAAGCACTTCATCCCTGGCCTACCATCCAAAAACACGTCGTTTCCTCCACTACAGCCTCGACCGTGTTGTCGTGATTACCTACACAGTGCCGAGCTCCACCTCCTTCAACCACCAAGCACCGTTCGACCCTCTAGACCCGAATCCAAACTCCAATTGCACACACATCATCACCATAAGCAAACAAATCAAGCCCTAGTTGCTTTTCAACAAGAAGAACTTTACTGCAAAGCTTTTGAGATTCCAAAAATGTAACCATACCCTTCAAATTGCAAATAAATGTGTAGATCTATCCTCTATAAACACAAATCTACTATTTTATTTTTATTATATTTTGTTTTGAATTGATATGGAATTTTAAAGAAGTAGATCTAATAATATAATTTCCTCCTTTCTTTTTGAATGTACAGACTTGATGGA
Source organism: Allium fistulosum (assembly GCA_030737815.1). NCBI lineage: Eukaryota > Viridiplantae > Streptophyta > Magnoliopsida > Asparagales > Amaryllidaceae > Allium > Allium fistulosum. The sequence goes on along the minus strand of CM060904.1, from coordinate 336,669,782 downwards.
ACAGTAAATATGAGATAAGAAAAGAGATTGATTTTTTTTCAAGTGTTAGGTTATATATAAACTAGTTTTTCCAGCGTGTCGTGGTACAGCTTTCCGTTCTGCATACAAACACCGATCGACTATTGAAAACACGACCGCGCTCAGAAAATCGACGTGATTCCAAATCAGTAATAATATACACTGGTTATTGGATTATGTAAAGTCACAAAAACACGAGTATTTGATGATAAAACGTCAAACGGATAATTTAAATAATTTCCAAATTAAAAATTATGTAAAATCAAATAAATTAAATTAAAAATATGTTAACATAAATCAAGTCATAAAAATAATAATTTATTTTCTGATTATTTATTTGAACCGTTATTATTGCAAATTGATTTTTCAATGGAATTCGCTGTTATTGTTTATTCCTTCAAAATGGTTAAATAAGTCTATTAAATTGATTGAATTAATATTCAATCAAAAATCCAGCTTTTAAATCACTATTTAATTATTTATTCACATTTTAGATATTTTAGATAATCATTATAATTGAATTTCAATTATTAACTTTAGTTAAATCATCATATTGGGATTTTGAGTTACTTACATTTTAAACTAATATTTTACTATTTAAATATATCAAATATTTTGAAATTAAATGAATAAATTCTGGGTCATTACATAAGGTCTTTCCATTTCTAAGCGAATGTATTGTAGTCATAGTTTAAATCTGTCTTGAAAACAGTTCCTCGAGCTTGGAATTTTTCTTTTTGTCTAGCTTAGAGCAAACTAGTCATTTTCTAATTTGGTATCAACTTTATGCCCTTGGTTTGATTTTCCTTTACTCAATTTTTTTACTAAGGCAAAGGTTGGCTCTTTTCCTATATGAAACTGGTTCAAACTCCACTTACTAAAGCTATATTATGTGATCCTCTTCTTTTCTTCTAAAGTTTGAAGAGCTAAGCTCCTTAGGTCTATCTCTTATTCCTCTTTAAAGTGTAGGACAGCTTGTGAATGGTTTATGTGACGACTTCCCTACACCTTCGATGCTCATATAATTGAATAGTACATTGCTGGATCATATGGCAGATGTTAGACGATGATCAAGGAAACAAAAGAAGTAAAGAAGAGGATTAGGGGAGGAGAGAAGAAAAAAGAAGAGAATAGAAAGAAAACATTAATCAATCACATAACCTATCGTATATCTCACTATCGAATAAAATATAATAGTCATCACAGATATAAAATTGTCACGATAGTAGTAACTACATTAACCACAAAATCAGAGTACACATGTTCATATAGTTATACAAAATAGTAATAGAGTTTATACAACTGATAAATAAACTCAGCTAATAAATTGTCTCTAATAATAGTAGGTCAAACACTGTTAAGGCTCCATAGTGTCATATAGCATAATATTCAATAATCGGTCCAAATATAAGTATGAGAAAGCATCGTCTCCTACTAGCCCATCTGTAGAACTCCATATACCATTTACTCTACTTTCTAGTCTACTCATTTAAGAGTACCCAAGGTAATAAGAAGCAAAGCATGAAACTCAAGTTAGGCAAAAGTCCGGTGTGAGCAATAAACAATCTCAAAATACTATAAAGTTGATATAGTATATGGAACAAAGGTTATACGAACCACACCTGACCTGTCCCTGGAACCAAAGAGTTAGCACATAACGAACATAATATGCAACTCTACGAATATCATAAGGAGTAGTCCATACTAAGTACAATGTCGGGGTGTCGAGGTATCTCTATCCACAATACCTACATGCTGTGACATCCCAAGAGTGACAGGTGGCTAGTGAAGCAACCATAACAAAAACAGCATCCAACAATACTAATTTTCATTCAATGTGCTTTGGATATATGATAACTCGTATGACCTTTCAGCTACCAAGGACTAATGGATAAATCCCAATTTTCAGTTGTATTCACATATCTTGTTGTCTGAAGCTAGAAACGTGTCTTGCAACCTAAAGCTGGATACTAGACTCAAGCAACCAGTCCATGATATACGGATTCAATAAACCGATTTGTAACGAACCGTTTTTCGACCCTCGAAATTCGAAACTAATACATCCACTGTATCACATGCCGAGCAATCGAATGTCGGAAAACCCGATCATTAGGGGAAAAGAAGAAGAAAGAAGATAAGAAGAAAACTAAACAACGTAAAATCTCACAGCGGAACGAATAATCTATAACATATCACAAGTCTTTACACAAAAACAAAACTATAATGTGTGTATATAGAAACATCAATCAGAGTATACTAACCTATTTCAGCCTAGACAGTTATAACAGTCTGTCCTCACAATTCCTGATAACACGCCAATGAATACAGCAGAAAATATAACCATCTATGTGAATACGTCTCTAGGCTTCCAACTCGTCCCTTGAAGCTCCAAGGATCCAAAGTAATCTGTAATATACTAAGACTGATCTGAGCATTATAATAAAATAACACCCGAATTAGTCTGGAAAACCAGTGTGAGAAAACACACCCAATTGGATTTAAAGTTATAAGAAAATCTTTGAAATAAAAAGGTATCTCGTAAGACCATGCCACGCATAAACACGACGGGTTTTTACCTTACGACAACCAAAACACTTTTATAGAAAATCCAGTGATATTATAATAGTGTCTAAGTACAAATACTTATTAAAATAGCCGAAATTGTTACATTAATTAAATTCCAGCATACTAGGCTCTACAATCAAAACCGTTAAGGCACGTATTGGAGAATGGATTACATATGACCAGGTAAGGAACTACCTTCGATGGGTGCATCTCTAGATCAATGCACCCGGGTCTGACAAGAACATCTTGTAACGTGCTATAGAGAACCGGCCTACCACTTGACTAATAGTACCGAATATGTCATCATCCCGGTCTTCCAACCTTAATCGAGATCTCTCATGAACAATCAAATCCATCAAAATAGGGTAATCTAGAAAGATGATGACATACCCTAATGGGAGCGACCCACTTAGCCATGCCGCATGCCCTGTTTTAGTCATTTCCCGGTTGATGAGGCTTGAGGCTACGATTACCTTTCAAGAAATTTACACTTGGAATGCTCATTGCCCATAAATGACAATATGTTGATAGCATTCATTCATACAAGTCTGATTTAGGTCTGAACAAAACCGAAGGCACTATTCCTACTACATCCATTTTGGAATCACCCTTAGGATTAGTAGCGATTAGCCTGTAGGAAATGCGAATTACGGATCTTAAGGCAGAATTAACACTAGAGGGGGGTGAATAGTGTTTAATTAATTTTTTGAATCTTTTCGAAATCTTTTTAAATTAAACCCAAACAGATGCAATTACAAACATAGAAACAATCGCAGAATCAGACACAGATGCAAATAGTAAATAAAAAGCTTATAACATTAAAAACTAAGTATAGAATATATTTTTGAGATTTAAAGCTTATAATATTAAAACTAGGAGATAGTTTTAAAACCAAGAGATGATTTTTGAAATCAAAATATAAAAGATAATAAAAATAGTTTAAGGCTAAAATATTTAAACTAAGTGAGATAACTTTTAAAAAGTTTTTGGAAAAATATTTAAAATAATCATTTTGAAAATTTCGTGGATTCCATTCCACTAGAGAAGGTCGTGGGTTCCATTCCACTAAAGAGGTCGTGGGTTCCATCCCACTATTAAAGCGAGAAGGTGGATTCCATTCCATAATTAAAATATGAATGAAGATTTTAGTGTTATTATGAAGTTTTAACATAAATCTAGAAATTATTACTTATCTTGAACTCTTGAACTATTGATACTCATGAGTCTTCAGTCTTGATTTCTTCAATCTTGAATTCGTTAATCTTGAATCTCTATACTGTACAGTCTTCATTATTCAGTATCTGCATATATGTAACGACCCGGTAATTCAAACCATTTGCATCCGCAAATGTCGGACTTGAATTGCTCAAAATATCAGATTGTTAATTTATAATTGGCAAAAACTCAGCATATACAGTAAATAAATAAATCACAGAATCACAGACATAGAGTATTACAACAATAAGCAGCGGAATGGATAAATAGTAGTTCATGAAGCTACTATATAAACATCAGAGTTTGAAATAAAGAACAACAGAATATCTCAAATACAATGAAGTCTCGAATACAAACAGATGACAAGTCTGAACAAGACAACTGGATAACTGAAAGCTGAATAGACATAGATGGATCTCCAAGTGAAGCTCCAACTTCCAAAGGCGAGTCTCAAATGATGTGGCGCTCAGTCTGACCCGAGCGTAAAGCAAAACACAAAACACTCGAGTCAGGATTAACATTCTTATATTAATAAATTCAACTCAAGTGAAATATCAACTGAAATACAAGTAACTTAAAGGATGTTTGGGATTTCCATCCTCTAAGGATCCGTGGAACTATCTACTATGTAGTAATATACGCTATTATAATATGTCTATAATAAAGTAAAAGTATTAAAATAGCATTAAGGCGCTACCCATATCCCCCTTAACAATTTTATATATTCTCATAGTCTATACAGTACCGTAACTCCCCCCGTAAACTGGAGGGCTATCAGAGGGCACTCCATAGGTATGGTACAAACCAAACTCGTAAAAGGCGCGATAAAGCATGCGACACGGCACTCGAGGCAATATATATGAGTGGAGGGAATATATATAAATATATATATATATATATATGGCTAATATATGTAAGTTTTCCTAATATAAAATGTTAGTTATATATGATATATATGGGTAAGTTTTAAAATTGCAATTGTTGTTTATGTAAGATAGTGAAGTAAGAATTTTATATATGTTTGCGTGCATATATATATGAGTCTACAGTATATATTATGTTACAAGTGGTATCAGAGCTCTAGTTTAGGCAAAACTTAGCATATAGAGTAAGTTTAATTACAGAATCACCTTCATTCGAGTTTGAGTTCTTGACTCGGTTTCCTTTGAATTTTGGAACTTTCCCCTTCGTTCTGAAAATTCATTCTTGTCTTCTCTTGTTCGCGTTCTTTTGATACTGGAGCATCCCATAGCTCCAACCTCAACTGCCAATTCCATCCATAGTGTGACAAACCCCATTGGCGGTCTCGCCAACCTTAGTATGATTTGTAAAGGGGTGAAACTCCTTTACAACAAGCATCGATCCACCGGAGATTTCTACATCCTCGGTTTAGATGCTATTATCTCTTGAAAGCCCAAACTGTCTCTTGTGGACGATCAGAGTAATTCCCTTGTAATCTTGACTCCACCCTGATAATCAGGAAATATCCTGATGTTTTGGTGAAGTTATTTCTCGTCTCTCCCAAGCGAAAAATTGAATTTCCACATTTATCTGATTCTGGGAATCTCGGTTGACCCGGTTAAGGTCACCCGCGATTAGTATTAGTCTATCCATCTTCCCTCGTTTGTAATTTAACTACTCTATCTTCCTTTTGAACAAATCTTCTTAGTCATAATTTCTCTGATATAAGTCCCTCTATATTCGAATTCCCATTCTTGTTTTAAAATCTATTCTTGAATATTCCTGTGAGGGAGTGTATTTGTAATTAAATTAAAATGTTTTATATTGTGGTGTTTGAGTTGTTAAGTTTGAACTTTGGGTTTCGATCGATTCGTCTAGCTAACGCTATCGATAGAAATTCCAAAACACTTGAACAGAGCAAACTGACACAATATTGTTTTCAAAATTGGTAAATGAAATAAATTTTGTATGATTATATTATATATATATAAGTATAATTTTCTGAAATTGGATAGTTAATAAGATTTGGTTATTGGAAATGATAATACTAGATTATCATTTATTATTTGTCAACCATTAACTATTGTTGTATGTTATAAGAAATTGAAATTTTATCAAAAATGGTTTATAAACTAACTTTGAAATGAAATGAATTTATATTAAAGATTTGAGAATTAAATTTCTAGTGCTTTTCTAAATTGGGTTTCATAGTTTGAAAGAATATATTATTTGAAAGTATTTTCGAATATAAATTGTTTTCAAAGAATTTTAAAATGAAGAAAATCAGTACTCTCCTCTATTGTCGCTGGGAAAAAAATTCGGTGATGACTGCATCATCATCGACATTCATTTTTGAGTCTCGAAGTGGAGAGGCCCCTTAGTAGCTTTGCTACACTTTTGTTTTGGAAAAGGAATTTGATTTGAATTTCTTGAATATGAGTTGTAAGTTTTATATTAAGAAATGATTTCAATTATTGAAATAAAGTGGAATTTTTGAATAAGTAGAATATCTAAAGTGATAAATGAAATTTAACCAACTTGAAATGGTTGAATTTGAATAAAACTTATTTGTATAATACTAAATTGCATTCTAATATATATAACTTGCCTAAAATATTCAAAAAGTTTAAAATGTTAGGGTGAATGTATATAACTAAAGGTTATACAAGAGAACTTAAGAAATAAATTGTTCAACTAAAATCTGGCTTAATATAAATGTTGGAAAGAAGAAAATAAAAGGAAAATTTGTATAGTATTTGATTAGACTCAAAACCTTAATATAACTTACCTAGAAATAGTTAAATGTTAATGTGAATAGGTAATTGAATAATATACAATATAAATGTGAGCAATAAGATATCGAAAATGATATTTTGTTAAGGGAATTTACTGATAATAAATTGAATAATAAATTCAATAATAAAAAGGAAAATTTATTTGTTGACTAATATATGTGTTAGCACCAAAATTGGTCACTAACCTCATTGAGAAAGATTATGTAGAGAGATTAATGAAGAAGATAAATTAGAACTGAAAAATAGTGTAATTCAATGCCAAAAGAACAACAAAAACGAGAACACCAGATTTATAGTGGTTCGGCGTAACTTCCTACGTCCACTTTGAGTTTTGATCTTTATTACTTTCACAAGTAGTTTAATACAGATACAAGCCATATATTAATGACTTGAATACAAGTTTGAACTGAAAATAATAAGCCTTGAAAGTGGCAGAGTCTCCCTAGTGTTCTCCCAAAAGGTCCTTTTCACTGTGCCCCTGCCCCTCTATTTATAGGCGAAGAAGGGTTGGACTTCCCTCTTGGGCCTAGGAGTGAGATACTTCGGCCTGTGGAGAGTGACTTCTGCGCACCGTTCCATGCAAGCCGAACGAGACATGCCGGATGAGACAAGCCGGACCACATTTGGCCAAACTAGGAACTATGCGCTATCGTGGCTGAACGACGTTTGCCGAGCAAGGCTCTGTGCCGATCGAGGGTCTACGCCAAGCGATGGCTTTGCATGGCGAATGGGAACTCTGTGCCAAGCCTCTCGTTACCGGGTCAAATAACCGGTTAACATTTGCCCCCCAAAGTACGTCTTGTTGCATACATGACGTGCTTTGAATCGAAGCAAGTTAGAGTCTCTAGAAAGAAATCCATCATATTTTCTGAATAGTCATTATTCTTCAATTTTATCCTCCTAAAGTGTCGTATCCTTCTTTGGTCGTCCCAACATTTGGTCGATTTCCAATAGTATAAATTCAGGATTGCAGTTCATCAGTGGCCATTTGTGTCTGGTATTTTAGGGCTAGTAAACTTCGGTTATCTAATCCAGTCTTTTCTTAATAACCCTATGTAAAAATCCAAATTCTGTTCATTTCAAGCAGTCGAATTTTATGACTATAAACGTGCACATTCAGGTACAGGTTCTTGCCATTAGCTCCTGGATGCATTTTATACTTTCGTGAGTTATCACCAATTCCTTCTAGTTTAATTGCAATTCAATTGCAATTCCTTGTTTATATTTTTTTTGTAATATCAGTTTTCATCAGCCACTCGATGAGATGGGGCTTCAAGCTCTACATAGATGATGGCCTTGGAGCCATAAGTAAGGGCGAATGGAGTATGGCCAATCGCGAACTCATGGGTAGTTCTACAAGCCCATAATGCTGTTGAGAGTTCATACACCCATTTACCTCTAGCCTTTTCCAAACCTCTCTTCAGAATAGACTTTATGATGATTTTGTTCATAGCTTCAACCAATTATAATGGATCATGGAAGGTCATAAGGACATATGACATTAAGGACAATGAAGTTGATTATTTTCTTCATCTTGGTCGTGGTTAAAAGTTCTTCATCTGCCCATTTGGTAAAGTAATCAACCGCTATGATGGCGTATTCCACGCCACCTTTAGGATCGGAAAGAAGACGATGATGTCAATCCCCCCAAGTGGCAAACGGCTACAGACTAGCCATTTGAGTAATTTCCATCGGCGGGGTTCCCAGATTTTTTTTTGCAAACATCTTGCACTCACCGCATTGTTTAGCATGATCAACCGCATCTTGATTGATAGTTGGCCAGTAATACCCGTAGCGGAGTATTTTCTTCTTCATGTACTTTGCTTAAGACTCATTTGATATCATTATGGGTGATATACCAAAGCATGGGAATGGATAAACTTCTTTCTGCACATGACTTCTTCTTGGATGATTTGGCATGAAGCTTTGAGGAGGATCTGTCGTTTTCCATTCCTCCATTCAGTAAGAATTTCTCATTGTAGATAGTCTTTGATAGGAGTCAACCATGACCCCTTTTCTGGCTCTGTCTCGAAGATCTAGCCGATCTCTATCAGTCAATGCTTCGAATATTAAGTATTTCAATCGAAACAAAGTATGTCCGTTGCGCATCCCTGAAACTAGCCAACATGGCCAGTGACTTGAATCTTTTCATTTCGATCGCTGAGGATGTGTGTAATGATGTAATACGTGAAGTCAGCTAGTAGCTCTTGGACCTGGTCGACATAAAAAGCAAGACAATGCCCCCTAGCAAGATCAACTTCCTTAACTTTGCATACTACTAATCAGGAATCACAAAAGATATATGAAATTTCCACTCCAAGTCCTCTAGAAGTTTGAGGTTGGCGGTCGAGGCTTCATACTAAGCATCGTTGTTTGTTACAGGGAAATCGAGTTTCAGGTTGTAGCAGATGATCGTTCCTCAAGAGTCATTAACATGACTTATGCACCATAATACTGATCACTGGATGCTCCATCCGCGTACATTTTTCATCTGTTGGTTGGCTCTCTTCTACTCGTCGAGTGGTCATCTGATGCAGTGAATTCGGGTATGAGGTCTACTAATTTCCGTCCTTGGATAGCCCTTCGAAGGAAATAAGTGATATCGAATTGGCTTAGTTCAATATTCTATTTATGTAGTCTTTCAGACGTCTTAGGTTATTGTATGCCCTATCGTAATGGCTGGTAGGCATAGACGTTGATGGGGCGAGCCTAAAGGTAAGAGTGGAGATTTCATGATGAAATCAATAGGCATTGCGCTAGCTTTTGTAGCTTCGGGTCGGTATCCAATGCATGTCAGAATGGGTCCAAGGGAATATATCATCATTTATTTAGAAAAATCCAACTAATTCTTTTATCATCCTTGCACTGAGCTGTGATCCGATATTCAGCACCCGGAAAGGGTCGCCATGGCTAGCTGTAATGTTGACTGTCAGCTTAGTGGGTGCAATCTCGGATTCTTTGAGTTTAGATGTAACTATTTTGCATAACATTCAATGTGAAATATGGTTAGGACGGTCGATGTTGATGGTTACTCTGTTCGAATCCTAGAGTCTTATCTTGAGTTGTTAAGTCTAATAATGAAGGGCTCTGAATGCTCTAATTGATTATCTACAAATGGCCAAAGATCAGGCTTAAAAGGATGTTGAAGGAAATGTCGAGTAAGGGTCAGCCTCAAGTTGCGTGCAACTGCATAGCTGGATCTTGCTATGAGTTTGAATTTGCTTGTATATTCGAGTAACACATTTTCTATTCAATGCATTCATGATCCTTCACTCGCCCTTCGGGTTGGAGTGATAGTCAGTTGCCCACGAGCTTTAGCATCGATTTAATGATTCTATCTCTAGGCATTCTTTTGGTCGTAGCCTTGAGTAACTATAAGCACTATATATAAGTTTCAATATTGAGCTATAGTAGCTAAGCTTTGGATAATCACGCTTTTGCTCCCAGTCTCGGGTTGACAAACGTGCTGCGTGGATGGTTGAGTCTCGCCCTAGCTATGTTTATATTCCCACCTAAACTCCAAAAACATAGAGTTGATCGATGAATAGTCGGTTCACATTCATCCTACTTCTCACTCGTGCCCCCAATCCTGGGGTATATACCAATAAGTAGGAAGGCCAACCATGCCCTCTTTAGCTTTACTCTCTTTCCCCTTGAATTGTGGGATCAGGTCAGTTGATGAAAGGCTGAGTCTCGCCTATCCTGGATTGTATTGTGCTTTTTCATTCCAAGGGGAATACTCCGATGCGTTGTCAGTTTATGGGCATATGTTGGATACTGGACGGTCAGCCACGTCCACTTTGGTTCATGTTCTATAATCAGATCTTGGGGTAAAGTTGCCTCAAGAGCAGTCGGGTCATGCTCATCCAGTTTCATACTCCTCCTAATGGATCAAAGAAGGGTGCTGGAGAATTAATGACCAAGTCTTCATGGTTTACTCTCCTTTCCACACTCTGGTGGTCAAAGTTTTTCAAGGGACATTCAAATCACATTCGTATGTGCTTTGTGTGGATCGATATTGATCCTCGATCTGAGGTATGATATAGTCGGTCGTTCGTAGCTTTGGATGCAATTCTGATTGGCTTTGTATTGAGGTTTCCTTGCCGTTGTTGCCTTAAGTTGTAGAGAACGCCAAACTAGAGCTACAATAAGCTGTCGTATTCAGCCTTTAGTGATTTGTACTCTTGCTTCATACATTGATTTGGCCAGGCCACAAGTCGGATGGTCGAACTCCATCCCTAGCGAGTTTATACTCCTCCCATCGATTTTAGGCCGAAGATTTCAGAATAGAGAACGGTCAGAATCCACTCATCTATTTGTCAAAGTTTATACGCCACTCTGCATTCTGGTGACCTAGAGTTATTCTTCCCCCGGTCGGCTCGTGCCCAATTTGTGTTCACGCTTCAGTCCATGCTCCAGGAATGTAGAGATTTGTCGAAGAATTTATGTTCTAGTCCACAGTTCAGGACATAGAGATTTTCGTCAAGTCGTTAATACTCTGGTTCGCGCTGTGGGGACTCAGAATACTCTAGTCCGCTTCAAGGACATAGAGATTTTTGTCAAGTCGTTCATACTCTAGTCTGCACTTTGGGGACTCAGAAACTCTAGTCCGCTTCAGGGACATAGAGATTTTTGTCAAGTCATTCATACTCTAGTCTACACTTTGGGGGCTTAGAATACTCTAGTCCGCACTCTGGGGACTTAGAGTACTCCAGTCCGCACTCTGGGGGCTTGGAGATTTTAAGTCGTTTATACTCTAGTCCACACTCTGGGGACTTAGAGATTTTCAAGTCGTTTATACTCTAGTCCGCACTCTGGGGACTTAGAGTACTCCAGTCCGCAATATAGGGATTTAGAGATTTTCAAGTCGTTTATACTCTAGTCCGCGCTCTGGGGACTTAGAGTACTCTAGTCCGCACTCTGGGGACTTAGAGATTTTTAAGTCGTTTATACTCTATTCCGCACTCTGGGGACTTAGAGTACTCCAGTCCTCACTCTGGGGACTTGGAGATTTTCAAGTCGTTTATACTCTAGTCCACACTCTGGGGACTTAGAGTACTCCAGTCCACACTCTGGGAACTTGGAGATTTAAGTCGTTTATAATCTAGTCCGCACTCTGGGGACTTAGAGTACTCCAGTCCTCATTCTGGGGACTTGGAGATTTTCAAGTCATTTATACTCTAGTCCGCGCTCTGGGGACTCAGAGTACTCTAGTCCGCACTCTGGGGACTTAGAGATTTTTAAGTCGTTTATACTCTAGTCCGTGCTCTGGGGACTTAGAGTACTCCAGTCCACACTCTGGGAACTTGGAGATTTTAAGTCGTTTATACTCTAGTCCGCACTCTGGGGACTCAGAGTACTCTAGTCCTCACTTTGGGGACTTGGAGAATTCAAGTCATTTATACTCTAGTCCGCGCTCTAGGGACTCAGAGTACTCTAGTCCGCACTCTGGGGACTTGGAGATTTTAAGTCGTTTATACTCTAGTCCGCACTCTAGGGACTCAAAGTACTCTAGTCCGCTTCAGGGACTTAGAGATTTTTCTCAAGTCGTTTATACTCTAGTCCGCGCTCTGGGGACTCAGAGTACTCTAGTCCACTTCAAGGACATAGAGATTTTCCTGAAGTCGTTTGTACTCTAGTCCGCGCTCTGGGGACTCAGAGTACTCTAGTCCGCTTTAGGGACATAGAGATTTTTCTGAAGTAGTTTGTACTCTAGTCCACGCTCTGGGGACTCAAAGTACTCTAGTCCGCTTCAGGGACTTAGATATTTTTATGAAGAGCATTTGTATTTCCACCCGTTTGATTTGTATTTCATTTACCGTAACGAGGCTAATGTTGTCGAATGAATGATCAAACCACGTTTGCTCATGGAATGGGACTCTGCCCCCAGCATCAAGGATGGAACTTTAAAATGGACGGTCGATTCTCGTCCGCTTCGTAATTATAGCTCTTCCAATCAAGTAAAGGAAGGAGGTATATGACAGATGGTTGGATCACATCCATGCTGGGGTTGGATAATCAAGTCTCACACAATTTGCTTCGTATCTCTTTCCATAAAACGAGGATAATGGATTACTGGGTAGACAAATTAGTTGCATATGTTTCACGGTGCAGTCGCATCCATGTATTGAGAGCGATGGTTAACGAGTAGGAAGTCTATCACAGCTACTTCAAGTCGGGCTTTCAAACCACCTTTTGTGTTCAGGGTAGGATCTGATGTGTAGATGATCAAATCATGTCCGCTTTAGTTAGCTCCCAGCATCACTAAGCTCCATGAGAGACATATGTATTTTATCGAACTTTACTTTATGACCCGAGGATTGGATGGTCGGGCCACATTCATTCCAAGCCTTGTTTAGATCTCCAAGGCAAATGTGGAGGTCGATGAATGGATGGTCGATCATATTGGCTTTGTGTTGGGCTCTGACCGTGATGAGCTTTTCAATCTCTAGTCGTTGGCCCCAAATCAAAAGCACATGGTTGACGATGAGCGAACGAATCACACTCGTCTTGATGAAATTCCACAAATCCGATTAAGGTTTGCATGGATTGGTTGGCGGCCAACTCTGAGTACTTGCTCACCTGCATCATTTTGGAAGAAGTTTAGTTTAAGTCGGTCATAATATAAAGCACAATTGAAATTGAAATAGAAATAATCCAAAGAAGATTGGTATAAATCTCGTTGATAAGTGGAGTAGCATTATGTGCTTTTCAACTTTGCCCCTAGCCCCTTCTAGCGGGATGTCGACTACCAACAGTTCAATTATTAATTAGAGTTCTTTATTGATGGGCATCCACAGTTCCTGGCTCGCCCTTCTAGAAGGGTTGCACGTACTATTGAAGCTTTCCTTTCCGAAAAAGCTTTTCGATCACACCTCGGAGGTGTTTGTAATCGCCAGTGTTAGGATCAGTGTGCATCTTGGAATATACAACATTCCCCTGATTTTCTTTGGGCTTTGGTGGACTCTCTCGAGGTTGGTTTTCAGTACCACTCTGAGTCGTGAGCTTCCAAGTAGAGGCTATCGATTGAATCTACCAAAGAGCATATGAGTCGAATTTTGAGATCTTGCTTTTATCTACTAGAATCAATGTCCTTAGCCGACGGACTTGCATTGTTATTTTTCCTAGTCTGCTCCACTCCTCCTCACTTTGGTTCTGATTCATTTTGTAAAATAAACGATCCATAGTCGTAGGAGGCTCTTCAGCTAACTAGCTGCCAAAATATATCTGGAGGTCGACTCTCCTTAAATGCGATCAGTATGATATCCTTGTTAGTATTTGGAATAAATTGCATAGAGCCAAACACTGGTTTGCTTGGAGTCACTAAATTCGAAGTGCTGGGTTAGCGAAGAATGGTGCTTGGAGTCATCTTGGCATTTGCTATAGTCATATCATCTATGTTCTCCAACCTTTGGGAGTACCGTTTGAATAGCGGTTGCTTGTCCGTTCCCTTGATGCCATTCATAAGCTGCCGCTAGATCCTCTATGCCCCGGTCGATCATGGGATGTCAGGGAAGTGGATAGAATGTTCCTTTATTAAGTTGAGTTTTGAATTCACTATCCGGAGGCACTACGCTGCATATTTTCTTTTTAAATAGGGGTCGTACCCGATCCATATTTTTTTGGAATAGGGACCGGTCAGATTGTTTTTTGAGAAAGGGATCGGCATACACTGGGTCGCTCGGCATAGTCCCGCTCGGCATACACTGGGTCGTTCGGCATGGTCCCACTCAGCATACACTGAGTCGTTCGGCATGGTTCTGCTCGACATACACTGAGTCGTTCGGCATAGTTCCGCTCGGCATACACTGAGTTGTTCGGCATAGTTCTGCTCGGCGTACACTGAGTCGTTCGGCATGGTTATGCTCGGCATACACTGAGTCATTCGGCACAGTTCTGGAGCGGCTCGGCCTGGAGCTGGAGCGGCTCGGCCTGGAGCTGGAGCGGCTCGGCATGGAGCTGGAGCGGCTCGGCATGGAGCTGGAGTGGCTCGGCCTGGATGCCATTTGACATATATCGCTGGGCATAGACTTTTTCTGGAGCGGTCTTGCGTAGACTTGGTTTCTCTGACTACGGCTATCAGCTTCCTTTAGATTTCTTTCAAATCTGAGTAGAATAGGAAGTTTCCTAGTAAACAACTGGATCTATCTCGCGAATATGGAAATCCACTAGTAGACGATGAGATCCAATCAAGCTGAGAATTCAATTCTCAGTGAAAGCACCAAAGTGTTAGCACCAAAATTGGTCACTAACCTCATTGAGAAAGATTATGTAGAGAGATTAATGAAGAAGATAAATTAGAACTGAAAAATAGTGTAATTCAATGCCAAAAGAACAACAAAAACGAGAACACCAGAATTATAGTGGTTCGGCGTAACTGTCTACGTCCTCTTTGAGTTTTGATCTTTATTACTTTCACAAGTAGTTGAATATAGATACAATCCATATATTAATGACTTGAATACAAGTTTGAACTGAAAATAATAAGCCTTGAAAGTGGCAGAGTCTCCCTAGTGTTCTCCCAAAAGGTCCTTTTCACTGTGCCCCTGCCCCTCTATTTATAGACGAAGAAGGGTCGGACTTCCCTCTTGGGCCTAGGAGTGAGATACTTCGGCCCGTGGAGAGTGACTTCTGCACACCGTTCCATGCAAGCCGAACGAGACATGCCGGACGAGACAAGCCGGACCATATTTGGCCAAACTAGGAACTATGTGCTATCGTGGCTGAACGACGTTTGCCGAGCGAGGCTCTGTGCCGATCGAGGCTCTACGCCAAGCGATGGCTTTGCATACCGAATGGGAACTCTGTGCCGAGCCTCTCGTTACCGGGTCAAATAACCGGTTAACAATATGGTTATAAAATGTTTATACACTTAATATATGTTGCAAAATATATTAAGTGAAATAAATTAAATAAATAACAGGGAAGACTATTTAAGCAGATAAATATGAACTTAAGAATTGTGAACTGGAATTTTTTTGGAATCAACTTAGGTGAAGATAAATGGATAAAATCAATGAGTTGATATAAAAATGAATTTGTTGGAAAGAAATATGATAAAATGAAATAGAATCAATTTTAAATTGAATGACTATTTATTAGTTGAATAAAATGGATTAAACCAAATTGTTGAATATTAATTTATTTAAAATTGAAATCTATATGGTTTTAAATAGTTGAAGTTGAATGTTAAGGTGAAATTAACTATGGTTGATCAAATAGATTTAATAAATGATTAAAATAAAACAAATATTGTTGTGAAATTTTTTGCAATAAATGTTAATGAATTTGAAACAAATCAATTGAATAAAAATATATGGAAATGAAACCAATCAAATGTAAACATGATAAATTTAATTAATTAAATAAAATGAATTGGAATCAACTAATTGAATATAAACCAATTTTAAAATAAACGTAGTTTATATGGATTTAAATTAACTGTTGCATCTGGTATTTCAATCTAACTTCTCTTTCTGGTTGTTTCTATTCTCCTACCTCATTCCTTTTCGGGGACGAAAAGTTTTGAGTGGGGGAGAGTGTAACGATCCGTAAATTTTAATGGTTTTTAATAACATAAGTAACTGAAATTTTGTGAAATTTTAAATTATTGAATTTGGACATAAAAATTTGATATTTGGTATGCGTCTACTTAAACGTAGCAAATGGTAAATTTTTATTCTAAAATATGAATGTTAGTTTTATTGTATAATTTTCAATTTAAATCGATTAATTTTATGAAAATAAAATGTTTTCGAAATATGAATATTTTATACAATAAATTTGTTTATCATCTTTTGAGTGAGACGTCATACTTCGTTTCGTCAAATTTGGACTTCTCTAGCTTCGTTTATCTTATTTTCAGCAAATTTGCGGCCGTTTGGCAGCAAATATCGACTTTTGATAGAATGGTCGTATCATTGTTATCTGTGTACTGTTTTATTCGTCTCGTCGTGCTGATCTCCGCAGTATATTCATTTGTGTATTTTGAAGTCCGGTACGCGGCGAAATCCGTTGAAACCGATGGCCATATCTATATCCACTTTGGAGCTTTTAATACTCTGTGACCATTTAAACTGCTGAAAACAAAAAGGTCATGCTTTTCAAATTTTCAGAATTAAATATTTCTAACTATAGCCGTTTCCTATTCAGATTTCTATTGATCTGATTCGTTGCTTATGTTGAAATAATTTAATATAGATCTATATATATCATCACCTGTCCTTTTTCTTTTGCGTGAGACTTCTTCCCTTCCTCTCAAATCCTTCCTTCCCCTTCCATTTTTGCTCCGCCTACCCAGAACTCCTCACCGCTCCAACACCGTGTAGCCACGTCAACCACCCGGCCACCCCAACAACCATCACGCTGCCCCACCAGTTCGGCCTCTGCCTCGTCCCCCTGAAACTACCGACGGCCTCCCCCTTTGTAATAGTTCAACCCAAAAACGATTGCCAGCCTCCATACCCACGTTGCATCACCGAAGCACCCACGTCTACCCTTCGCCCATCACCGAACACAGCCGAGACTCCCTCCTCCAACACCCTGTTTTTGTCCACCCTATCTCCCTCGATCTCCTCTCACCTTCGCCAGCGTTCCCTTCCACAATCTTGGCCGAAGGCACAACCCCACCCAATGGTACCGCCACCATTCTTTTTCCTAGCACGCGCAGCCGGGGCCATGCCCCTCCACCTTGCTGCAGCCTCACCCCGCCTTTTCCGAGCTTCCCCTGGCCGAGCTCCACCAGCCATCATCCCCTAGTCGTGCTCCACCAACAACCGGCCTCGTCACCCTGAGTTCCTCCGCCTCGTCATCTTGTTTCCCCGGTAGCTTCTCTTTAGTTTATTTTAGTATATGTTTGTGTATGTTGGTTATATATGTTGTATAATTTGTAAAGTTTATGAAAGTTCTTGAAATATATATATTAGTTTATATATACTTGAGTTTGGTTTTGAGTATATATATAGTGTCTGCATGCAGGTTTGTATGTTATTTTGTAGCCACATGTTCATTAGTTTAAAGAATATAAGAATAAACTAGATCAGAGATTGTATGTTGTCTATATCTATTAGCAACAGATCATATTTTTGAGAGAGAAGCAGTAAAGGATGTAGGTTATAATATACATATATAACTTTACAGTTTAGTATATGTGTAAAAAAAGAGTAGCTTACAATTTCTTGTTTAAAACATTTGGTTTATACAGATTGTTATATATATGAGTTATGATTTGGTTTTATATTCTTCCCTCTTCACAGTTAGTTTATATATTATTATATATATAGTTTATATATACATTGCTTATATATTTGATATGTTAGTTATAATATATAGGTTTGCTTTTCAAAACTGTTAGTTTAAAACTATCGGTTAGTTATAATATATAAGTTTAAACAAGTTGAAAACTATCTATTTGTTTATATATTTAACTCGTTATAACGAAGGCCGTACCCATATATTTTTCATTTTTCGTTTGGTACAGTTGTGTAGGCTTGCTTTTCAAAATGGTTGAGTTAAGTCTATATTATAATAAAAGCAGGTCTATATTGAATTTATTGATTTTAATATATAATATGTATGTATGTTTATAAATATATATATATATATATATATTTTTATATACTATTTGTTGTTTAAATATAATCTGTAGGTACGGGAAGTCTAACGGACATTATATCTATGAGACACTGTACATAGATTTGAAGCATAAGTATTTTAATAAAGTATACTTGGATCCCACTTTTGAAGTATATATAAGTATTTGTTTTAAGTATAACATATATATATCTTTGATATTTGAGTTTTAAGAATAATGATTTTGAAAAAAAAATATAATAATAATGTATATATTTTCAGTTTATATCAAAACTGATTTGATTTGTTTTCATTGATTTCGATTTATCAAATTGTCTAGCGAACTTGTGTCCATCGTGCTTTGCTTCGAAATTCGTACTTGGATTCGTAACCCAATTCATTGTCAAATCTCTCTAGCCTCGAAAGGTGATCAATCACTCACGATTAACATCCTTATATTTATTAAATTTGATTTCACTTGAAACGACAATTGAAATATGCTGTTAAATTGAATTTTTAATTTTATAATTGCTATATATGATATGCTATTTTCTGTAATTGTTCACCTGTGAGATATGACACCGTATCCAGTTGTTTATGTTATATATTATTGGTGATATATTCCTGTTGTTGATATGTTATATTATTATCATATTTGCTCTCACTCTGCAAGTTCTTTATTAGTATAGAATTCCCTATGGGTTGAAATGATACATACCCGAACGATCTTCTAGAATACGGGAAAATCGTTATGGGTTGAAATGATAAACCCAAGAGATTTTCATTGTATTGCATTTTGGGACTGCGGGTTGAAATGATATATACCCGTAGATATTTAAATTGCGGATTGAAATGATAAATATCTGTATCATTTGACCATAGGATAGAAAATTATATAAGGACACCATTGGTCTATATTTTGAAAAATGATTTCCAAAGTTTTGAAAGGAAATATATGGGTTTTAATAAATATTGATTTTTAAAATATAATATGTATAAATTTTAGATTTTTAAATTATAATAAATTTAATTTAATTGGTTTATAATATGTTTAAGTATTTATTTAAAATTTTATTAATATTTAAAATAGTTTTATAACTTTAATAATAAAGGTTGGGAAGATAAACCAATGTTGACTTGGAATTTTAAATTGGTTAATAAATTGAATTTAAATAAGGATTTATTTGAACTTATTGATTTTGAGATTCAAAAAATACGATTTATAACTTGATTTGATAAAAAGTGATTAAATGAATATTCTCAATTTTAAATAAAATTGAGATTGAATATTTAGTATTGATTTAAATTTATAAATTGGCGTTTAAATAAATTGTTATTTAAATGGTTAAAGGAATACTTTCCAATTTGAATAAAATTAAAAGTTAAATGTTGAAATATAAATGGAAGTTATATTGTTAAAGCTTGAATATTTAAACTTGAATTTTATTAGAATTGAAGTTATAGTTCAACTTGGAATTGAAATCGATATAAATTGAAATGGTTCATTGAGAATTTGAATTGTTAACCTTATTAATTGAAAGTGTTGAACTGGGATTGATCAAATTGAATTCTGGATTTTTAGTTGATTTGAATCGATTTGTGAAATTAGAGGAGAGTATCTTTATTATATAAAGTATTTTAATATATAAATTATTTTAATATATATACTATTTTAATTTATAACTATTTTAATATATATACTATTTCAATATCTAAACTGTTTAAGTCGAAAGTGTTATGATTCCCAAAGTGCTATGATTTCAAAAGTGTTATGGTTTCAAAAGTGTTGTAATTTTGAAAGTGTTACAGATTGGAAATGAATAATATTTAAAGTGAATAATGATATTGAATTAATATGGTTTTGAAATTGATATTTTGATATGAAGTATGAACTATATGAAATGAAATGACAACGGTGTTAAATAAGCGTTTGGTTGTTAAAGAGACCAGGATCGGATATTGTCATACTCTCTACCAATACCCGAAAACCAATTTAACAACTATGTACATGGTGGAGATTCTAGAATGAAGTAGGATGGTTTGGTGACGATTCTATATGGTATTTACGTAGCCTTGACTCCTGTGAGTCAGCCTGATGCGGCTAAAACAGGAGCTATACCGGGCCAAGTGAGGTCATTCCTCCGATCGGGCACATTTCTTTGATACCATTCTATTGCTTTTGCGATTTGATTGGGTGCACACTTTGATTTGGGAGTGTGTCGCGAGGTGGGCGGTAGTTGCTGCTATGCGTTATCACCAGTCCGGGAGTGCAAATGGTATATCTACCATGGCATTGCCTCAAGTGCCGTGTCGCATGCCTTATCGCGCCTTCTATGAGTTTGGTTTGTACCATACCTATGGAGTGCCCTCTGATAGCCCTCCAGTTTACGGGGGGAGTTACGGTACTATATAGACTATGGGAATATATAAAATGTGTTAAGGAGGATACGAGTAACGCCTTAACGCTATTTTAATACTTTTACTTTACTATAAGCATATTATAATAGCGTATATTACTACATAGTAGATAGTTCCAAGGATCCTTAGAGGATGGAAATCCCAAACATCCTTTAAGTTACTTGTATTTCAGTTGACATTTCACTTGAGTTGAATTTATTAATATAAGAATGTTAATCCTGACTCGAGTGTTTTGTGTTTTGCTTTACGCTCTGGTCAGACTGAGTGCCACAGCATTTGAGACTCACCATTGGAAGTTGGAGCTTCACTTGGAGATCCATCTATGTCTATTCAGCTTTCAGCTATCTAGTTGTCTTGTTCAGACTTGTCATCTGTTTGTATTCGAGACTTCAATGTATTTGAGATATTCTGTTGTATTTTATTTCAAACTCTGATGTTTATATAGTAGCTTCATGAACTACTATTTATCTATTCCGGTGCTTATTGTTGTAATACTCTGTGTCTGTGATTCTGTGATTTATTTATTTACTATATATGCTGAGTTTTTGCCAAATATAAATTAATAATATGATATTTTGAGCAATTCAAGTCCGACATGTGCGGATGCGAATGGTTTGAAATACCGGGTCGTTACAATATATATCCTGCATATACATATATATATCGACAAGAATATTAGTATTTATATTTTATAACAAGTCCTAAGGTTGTTGTCATCAAAACCATCATCTCAGGAACTAACAATGCCCTTGCACTTCACATCCCTATCTTCGATTCCATGCTCTTCACAATGTCTTCACTTCGAAACGCATTCGTTGGATCAAAGTGGTTTTCGGATAACATATCTGATCTCGGTCTCTTCGAAACAACATTTGATAATTTCTGGTAAACTCAACCCCAGTTCTCTAGGAAATAAACAGACAAAGATAAGATCGAAGACCACCTCCTAACTGTTAGTGGACGGATTTCCGAATCATCGTCCTAGAAGAAAGAAACGAGATTTATACACACAGTACAACATCATCAGAGATGAGTGTGCCATATAATTCACGTGTTTCTCCTAGATATTTCCGATGTAACAACCCGTAAATTTTCGATAATGTAATTTGTTAATTTAATGAATCTTGTTATTTAATATCGGAAGAAATAAAAAGTTGTAATGTAATAATGAAATGAATACTAAAATGAAATGTAACAATGTAAATTAAAGTTAATTATTTACAATTTAATTGAAATTCCAATAATAAAATAATGTAAATTGTTATACTTAGCTATAAATTAAATGAAAGAAAAACAAAATGTAAATATTGAATTAATGTATGAAATAGCATAATAAATGGTGATTGAATAAAATCAGTATTATATAAGAATTGTAAAATTTGTTTGTGTAGAATGAATTCATAAGTGTAGTAAAAAGCTACGGTAACGATTGTTATAAGTTACCTGTTTATTTAGTCTGTTAAATTTAATTAGAAATTAATTTCAATTAAATAATAGTAAATGTTACATTAATGTGAGTAAAAACAATGACTGTAGGTTGTGAATGTAGTAAAATAAATAAAAATGTTAATCATATTCATAGTGTAATAATTGATTCAATAAAATAGTGAAATCAAGATTTATTAATTTTTTGGAATTCAAATTATAATAATTGGATTAATTGCAAATAAATGAAATTAAATATTTAAATATATTACGTTAATGGAAATTAAGATGAAATTTGAGAATATTAATGTAATAGATCATGAACCAATGTTAATTTTATCTATTTGATAATAATGGATTGAATAATAAGATAAAAGGTCAATTAAAAGGAATTATTGAAATTTTAATTTATAATTCCTGAATTTAATGAAATTGAAATTAAACACTGGAATTGATGGATTAATCAACTTTAAATTGACATCTAAATTTGTTTAAATTATTGTAAGTGATTAAGAAATCAAAAATGATAGAAGTGGTAAATTATTAAAAAAAATAAACTGAAAATGTGATTTAATTAATTTAATATTAATTTATTTAATTAATGTGAAAATAGCCATTTAGGCCACTGACTCGGATTTCGACGAAACTAGTTTCATCGGATCCATAACGGTAAATTATTGTAGGATTTCAAGTTTCGTAACGACCGGACTTGTCGTTTGATCGTACGGACTTGAAACGCCTAGAAATTAATTTAATTGAAATCAATTTGAAATAAGCTGATTTTATCATAACTTCTTCATATGAGTGAATTAGGACTTAAAACCTGTTCCATTGAATTTAAAAATATCGATAACATCTATTTTGATATATGGGTTGACCCATTTTCGTTCCGGAGGCAGAACGGGCTTTTCGGGTTGTTCGTTGTTCAAATCCAAATCAAATCTTATCCGTTCTTTCTATTTTTTGACCTATCTATAAATAGCTCGTTATAAACCCTAGCTATCCCTTATTCTCATTTGTCCGTACATACAATTCTTTCTGTTCTTCTTCTTCCCAATGGCAGACAAACCAATTCCCAAATTGCAAATCCAAATCAAAATAATCAAATTGAAAATCAAACTCCACAAACTATATCGAATTATATATCGATTTGAAGCTTTCGACGAGCGCATCTCAGATCTGTAATTCGTTTTTCAATTCGATGCACTGTTTGTCCAGAAATTTGAGAACAATTCGTGGTCGTTCATTGAGTCGCGATCAACTTCGACTGATCGTCGATTCAAGGATGCAGTATTGTGGAGAAAGCCGAGGGGATCGTATCCATGTGGGTTTCGTGATGAGTTAACGGTTGGATTTTCATGCAAAATTCGAGTAGGGTTTTGTACCAAAGTGGCGGCTGCTGGAATATGACGAGGTCGGGCTCGCAGGAGGCGCGTGGCGTTGGGTCGGAGCCTCGGGAAGAGAGGCGCGGTGCTAGGGGAGGCAAGCGACGACGGTCAGAGGCGGTGCGACTTCGAGTTGCTGGCGGCACTTCATGCCGTTCGAACGAACGAAACACGGTGGGCTTCCCTGTAGCGTGCGTGAGGAGACGAGATGACGTGGCAGTATTTGGGTGGTAACCTTTTTTTTATTTTTGTTTTATTTAAATTTCAATTCAAATATTCTAATGTTAATAACTTTCACATATGAGGTCCAATTCACGCGCGGTTTCTTGCGTTGGGATCGTATTAAAATTTCGAACATTTTGACGTAGGTTTGGGCGAATTCTGAGAACGTTTAAATTTTGGGTTTAAATTGGATTTAAATTCGATTTAAATTCAAAGGTGAGTGTTTTAACCCACTCACAACTTCTAAAATTTATTTTGTTTGTTAAATTAAATTTATAGTGTGATTAGAAATTTATTTATGATTGTTTGGTATATTTTGAATCATCATCTCAGTTAATTTGAATTTATTTGAATTAAATCGTTATTTAATTTATTCTTGAATACAAATTGCCAGTTAAATACCTGTTATTGATTATCAGTTCTTTATTGATATTTATTGATTGATTTGGATGATGACTGTGATGGATGTTGATTATTGATATTGGATGAATGGATGTTTTATTTTATATCGTTATAAACTACAAGTTCACTATGGCTTGAAATGATACATACACGAATGATCAATAGATTAAGGAAAAATCATTATGGGTCGAAATGATAGACTTGAGCGATTTTATGGACTTAAATATTTTCGGGATTGCGGATTGAAATGCTATATATCTGTAAATATAAAATTTTAAATTGCGGATTGAAATGATAAATATTCGTATCACTTGACCCTAGGGTAGAGAATTAAATACAAACACCAGATTGGTTAAATTTAAATGATTTTAAATCCTTAAATTTTGCATTGGGCTAAATGATATTTTTGAAATAAAATTTGGGTTATATAAATCGAATTTTTATCGAATTTCGAATTTTATATTAAAATCGAATTGTTTTGAAAGATTCTTTAAAGGAATAAAATTAAAATTTTATAGTGAATATGAAATATAAGTGAAGTTTATCGAAATTGAGTTATTAAAATCGTTGAAGTATAACTTGGAAATATATTGAAATTGGAGTAATTAAATCGATGTTTTAACATGGATTTAAGCGATATTGGATTTAATATTTATTTAGAATTCTGAATCGGAAAATTTGAAATTGGGTTTTGGGGACATTGAAATGGTTAAAATGTGTTGGAATGAAATAAATGGTTTAAATTGATATAAATTTCAAATTCATATTTTCATATAAACTGTTTTAAATATATTATTTTAAAAGACTTTAATAATTAAGATTTTCAAACTTTTAAACTAATTAAACCATTTGACTTATTTTAAATCTAATTAATCTATTTTAAAGCTATTTAATCTATTTTAATTATCTTTAATCTATTTTAAATCTATATAACTATTTATAACTATTTAAAATTATTTTCTTCTAAATTCCAAACTAAGTAAAATGGATGGGTTTATATTCTAATTCTCGATTTTTAACAGAATATGGTTAATGATGTTATAACGTAAGTTGGGAATTTAATAACATATTTGGTTTAATATGATATTTTAAAATGAGGGTTTAGCCTATTTTGGAAATATGACTTTTGAAATGAAATATAATTTCGAACTACGATTTCAAATGTGATATGATTTCGAAAGTAAGTAATGATTTCGAAAATGAAATGATTTGAATTGAATCTGATATTTTGATATCAATTATGAAATGGCTTTGGAAATGTAAAAGAATCATCCGGTGTGTAATAAGCGATTGGTTGTTAAAGAGACCGGGATCAGATATTGTCATACTCTCTGCCAATACCGAAAACCACTTTGACAACTGTGTACGCGGTGGAGATTCCAAAATGAAGTAGGATGGTGGCGACGATCCTAAAGGTATATACGTGGACCTGACTCCCATGAGTTAGCTTAAGTTGGCTAAAACAGGAGCAATTGGCGGGCTAAGTAAGGTCATTCCTCCGATCAGGCACATTCCATCGATATTATATTCTGACTTTGCGATTTATTTGGTGGCCACCCTCGATTTTTTTGATAAGGGAGTGTGTTCCGAGGTGGGCAGTAGTAGCTGCTATGCATTACCACTGGTCCGGAAGTGTAATTGGTATATATACCCTGGCATTGCCTAGTTGTGCCGTGTCACATACCCTAGCGCGCCTTCTACGAGTTTGGTTTGTACCATACCTATGGAGTGCCCTCTGACGACACCCAATACGGATGGGATTACGATACTGTATAGACTATGAGAAATAAAAATGTGTTAAGGGGAAAATGTAACAGCTTAACGCTATTTTAATAGTTTATATTACTGTAGACATATTACAATAGCGTATTGTACTACGTAGTAGATAGTTTAACGGATCCATAGGAGATGTGAATTCCGAACATCTCTTAAGTTACTGCACTCACGTTAGACACTGGATAAGAGATGTCAAACCCCGTAAACATCTCTGACGCCGTTTACGCTTATATTTATTTACCGTTGATTTAACTCACATAAGATCTTTTAGTTCTAACTCGAGTGTTTTGTCTTTTCAATTCGCTCGGGTTAGCTTGAGCATTTCAGGATTTGAAGACCTTATTTCTGGAGGATGAAGACGAAGATTTGTACTACTATTATTTACTTATTTATTCCACTGCATTCATACTGTTCCGCTGCATTATTTGTTTATCTCTGATATGTGTAACTCTGATTCTGTATTGTATAAGTATAATCAAAAGTTTTGTAAAAAGCTTCATGAACTGTTATTTGATTATTATATTTTGTCATTCCGCTACGAGATTCTATTTTGTTTTTTTCTTTCTCTGCATTTTCTTATTCACCCCAAAAACAATCCGCCCTTCTGTATGGTTTGAGTTGGCATGCGTGTCTGCTTAAAGTGTACAAAAAGGCGGGATGTTACATCCAAAATTACGTTGGGTCTATATTTCGATAGTCGGTTATTTAAATATCGAATAATAAACATTCAATCGGGATTTTATTTCAATTGGAAAATCAATATTGGCTCAGTATATAAGCAATCACCAGCCCTCTTAATAAGTCTTCTTACATACAATTTCTTTGTAAGTTACTTGTATATAACACCTTTAAAAAGAAATAATCGCAAATCCCTGTTTTTCCATATTTTGAAATGACCATATACTTATTCCAACTGTATAAGTATATCTACAAAACTTAGAAAAGTTTCCTTTTTATTCAATTCTCGAATCGTTTATAATTTCCCTTACAATTCTCCAAGCTCGCTATAAATTATTTTATAAATCTCCGAAAAACATTAAAAATCCCTTTACCAAGAATTCATCCACTTATAAACTTCTTGTACATTACAAACCATTTATTACTCTTTATGAACACGTATACCATTTATAATCTTCTTTTATAAACCTATAAACCCGCTTCTAAAATTTGTTCATAAATACCCAACCATTTATAAACTCTTTCACTTTGCAAATAGCCCTTCCTTAATTCTTCGAACCTTTTTATAATTCCTTTATAAAATCTAAGTCTATTGACTCTATTTTCGGGTCTCGAAAATTTTTAAAATAATTTTAATCATTTGCCTCCAAATATAAATTTTTTTAACAATGAACATTATAAATAAATGGAAATCATTAACTTTAAATACCCTAAAATAATAATTAATCATCTGAAATATTGTTTAAGAATAATAATAAAAATTAATCTTTTCCAATTTATAAATAATAATAATATATTTTAAACGTTATTAATAATCCTTATTATTAATTTCAAACCATAATTATTCTTAAATAATTAATCTTTCAATTTATTAACTTTTTATAATTTCTTAAAACATATTAGCTATAAAAATAACTTTTAACAATATTAAAATAATTAAATGACTTTACAATAATATTAATACGATTATATAACTTTAAAACAATTTTAATATAATTAAATAACTTTAAAATAATATTATTTTAATTAAATAACCTTAAATTAATATTATTGTAATTAATAACTTAAAACAATATTAATATAATTAATTAGATAATCTTTAAAATATTTTTGAAATCCAATTTCCGAATTTAAAAAAAATCCTTTTTGTCTCAAAAACCAATTCAGACTTAATCGATAATTTATGGTATTTTTTTAAAAAAAAATATTAATTTGAGGCCAATAACCACCCAACACTTAACCAATATCGATATTGATTTTTCTAATCACTATTGGGTTTTATTTCCAAACATATACGATTATGACCACAGCATCCACAATCATATTTATTAATCAATAAACCATATAAAGGAAATATCATTGAACAATTCAAACATATAGGAATCCCGTTTGGATCCCACCAACCTATTTCTCCCTGCATCACAAACGTTATACAATCATAAAATATAAATTAATCGCTTCGAAGCGATATTCGTATACAAAGGGTCATTCGCTCTTACATGGGAACGTAATAGGGTCTCATTCGCTCTAGTAGGCGGAAATATATCCAAACCTACTAATAAATATAATAACAATCATTCAACAATTTTTATCAACTATAAATCATACTAGTGATCCAACAAAGTGAGTTGAACTCACCATTATTCCAGTTGTTGCTTGCGTGTTCTGCTTCCGTTTGAATTCGAACGACGTTCGAATTCAACATAAAAATCCACCAACTTCAAATGTCATCAATTCAATTCCAAAACGTAGTGCTCGGCAATACGGACGTAATGCGACTGACCACGAATAAAACGATTTAAATACGGGTGCGTTATCACACTTTAACCAACACATACATACATATATATAAATTAACTCATTTATTTTATAAAACCAACCCACACCTAAGCCAATCACGGCCCAAAGCCCATGAACCACAACCTGAACCAATTGCAACAGCACTTCTTCCCCCTTTCTTTTTTTCGTTCCAACATCATAGTTATGCACGCGTGCACGCATATATGTGCACACATCACCTAAACACCCAACGCCGAAGCCAAGATCACCATCATGATTCTCTAGCCGAGCTCATCCACTCGCACCCCGCCACGACACGCATGCACCACCAAGTCGGAACGCGATCCAACCACCCCTGTACGCGAACCCAAATGTCACGACACCCCATGCTTGATCGCGACCCACAAAAACACTGCCACGCGTGCGCCACTCCATCACGAAGCCAACCATCCAAGTCTCGACTCCCACCTCCTCGCCTGGCCGATGAAATTGCCAACCCTAGTTTTCAACGTCCGCGAATAACCATCACAGAATGCCGACGAAACACTCCTAAAAATGCTACATCCCCCGACTATCCCAACAATGCTAATGGTAGCTTCTAATTCGAAGCGGATAGGGAGATATCATTTTTTAGTTTGCGAACAAAATTTTCCTTTTGCTGTTTTCGAGTGATATCTCGTTCGTCTCTTGACGAAAATTCGATCTGTCAATTTCTAAAAATACTAGATGTTGATACGAACAACTTTCATTTAGATCATTTTGGCTAATGTTGAATGGTTTGGAATGGAATGATTTTTGAATTTAGAAGAGAGTATGTAATCTCCTTTTTTTTCCTTCTGCTCACTGTAAACTGAAGAGGAAAAAGAGAGGGAAACGCAAATTTAAAGTGTACAGAGGAACGTGGGTGGTGTGGGCTTGTACAGGTTGAAGGTGGCTGGTAGTGATGGAATGACGGCTGGAAGGAAATGTATGGTTAAATCAAATAAAATATATTATTTAAAATTCAAAATATCTAGATATTTAATCCCGAACCCAGATCGAGGCATGCCGCCTAGCGTTTCTAATGTTATACCCCTATTCCGAACACAAAGGAATAAGTTTCGAGGCCTAATTAGATCGTATGGAGAAGGTAGCTTTTTGAACCCAATTAAAATATTAATTTTCCAATATTAATTTTAACACGTTTCTATACCGTACGACCAAATTGTGCATCTGATCGCTACGAAATTTGACGGCGTAATATAATTCATTATTACGGTCCCGATGACACTGGTTTCATCAAAATCCGAGACTGTGCCTCGGAAGGCTATTTTTACGTTAATTAAAACGAGTTATTTTTAAAGTCGAGTAAATCACTTTTAAATCCAATTTAAAAGTTTTATTCCCTCCATTCTTGTTAAATAGTGATTAAATAAGCTTTTAAATATTTTTATCCAAATAAAAATCCAAGATTCAATTATTTTAACGGTTTCAATTATTTAATTCAACAATTAAACCATCCAATAAATCGCTATATTTGAAATTCAAGTTATGTAATCTATAAAATTAACTTTTCAATATTTAAAATAAATTAAATATTATGATTTCAAATAACTAAAATTCTAGGTCACTACATTCTTCCCCTCTTAAAAGAATTTCGTCCTCGAAACTGCCAAGATAGGAAAAATACCCGAACCCATTCTTTTCTAAAACAAATTAGTTGAAATAACTTCCCAAATTCATCCATAGTTTCCAACTAATATTATCCATTCAATCATTTCTAGTAATAACTCAAAAACAAATTTTAGTTATCAAAAATTTTCTTCAAAATTTCTAACTCTTTAAATATTCAAGAAATTTCGCCAGCGTCTCCTTTGCGCGGCTAGATCAGAACAACTACAAATCGCCACTACGGGTCCAAACCAACAAAAGAAAACAAAAACCAAGTGGCTCAACCATAAAACCATCAAATTCCAACAACAATTTAAACATGTACCTTATTGTTGGGCAACCCAGTTTTACTTATGAAACCAAAGGCATCAAATTGGCTCTTGCTTTTATATACCTGCATCTTATTTACCAATGATATCCAATCATATAGTTCATAATCATATTATTCTGCATTTTCAATTTCCAACATTTTCTTTACTAAAACCGTACGCACATCTTAATATGATCGCTCGCTCGATCACACAATTTCACTTCCGAGCTAGTATCGTTCACACGACCACTCTAGTGCGAACTCAGACCTGGTTCCTTGATTAGAAAACACTATTCTCCTTGCATAGCCATATACTATGATAGAGAATCCCGTAATCAATCAAAAATCCATATATAGTGTTCGTCGTCGAGAATCGAGTGAAAAATCCTAACTCAGATCGATATAAATTATGTCGAAATTCTGTGCTCGAATCTAGGTCAAACCGTTATGTGAATAAAACAATATATGTACAACCCACATATTTATTTCAACTGATTCTTAGCTACACCAAATGTAACAGCCCGCAAATCCGTACCCCTTGAATTGACATTAATTTCCATTAATGAACTCAAGAAGAATGGAAATATGAACCATTTGGATTAAAGAAGAAGAGGTAGAAGAAGAAAATAAAACAACAACAGAATCTAACCATCGCAGCGGAATAAAATATAATAGACAATAACAGATCTTTACACAAATTAAAACTATATCTGTTTATACAATACATCATCAGAGTATACATCAGAGTACACATACATACAACTGGACAATAATCATATCATGTTCTCAATATAACAGAGTACAACAATCAACACAATGGAATATATATAAATAAGTACGGGAGAAACATCGCGTCATCCAGCTCATCCCTGAGCTCCACAGCATCATATCCTGTAACCTATAATACTCGGTCTGACCCGAGCATTATAATAAAATAACACCCGAGTCAGTCTGGAAAACCAGCGTGAGAAAATCACACTCAAATTGATTATTAAAGTTTCAAAATCCTTTGAAAACAAAAGCATCTCGTAAGACCACACCACAAATAAACATGTCGGGTTTTTACCTTACGATAGCCAAAACACTTTTTATCAAATCCGTCTGATATTATAATAGTGTCTATTGAAAGTAAAATAGAATCTAGCTGAAATGCTTGCATCTCACGTTTCAGCAATAGTTGGGCACAATCAAAACCGTACAGGCATGTAGGGAGAATGGATTTCCATCAATGACTAGGCACTGGGGTACCACCTATCACAGTACGTGGCCTAGATCACAGTACCGGGGAGTACGCCCGCTCCCCTGCAACACAAGGCCGGAATCATCCCTTACTGGACAATTCCGAATAAAATCACCCCACGGTTGGGATCAGCAACCGCAACACTAAGCCGAAATATAAGGGACATCTAGACAGGGATGACCTTACTCTCAAGTGGGGGATACCCACGAAGCCTTGCTGCATAACCCCTGATTTTCAGTCATTCCCGGTTGATGAGGCTTGAAGCTAAGCGTTACCTTTTAGAACATATCCCTTAGAATGCCCATCGTCCGCTGACGATGTTCCAAAAGCATTCATCCATACAAGTCCGTCCCGGGTTCAAACGGAACCGAAGGCACTACTCCTACTACATCCATTTTGGAAATATCCTCGGGATTAGTAGCGACTAGCCCTTGCACTTCACTGCTCCATCTTCGACTCCGAAATCGTTTCCACGAAACGTACAAACCGGATCGAAGTGGTTTTTGGGAAAAACTCCCGATCCCGGTCTCTTCGAAATGATCAGCGCATTGGCCAATATTGATAGTCGGTTATTTAACTATCAATTTACATTCACCAACATCCATCCAACAATAAATAATTTTCCAAATTATTTAATAACCTCAAAATATCTTCGCAAGATATATTTCCATTTTCAATCCTTTGAAAACAAATTTCAAACCGTCCTTCTCTCATGGAATAAATTATCCAAATATTCCTATTTCCACCGAAATCACCAAGTACCAAAAAAACATTTGATTTTTAAAATAATTTAGAAACACTTTATTATAAAATATACTTTAAAACATTTAAATTAAAACTACTTTAATACTTTATTCAAAAGATATATACTTTACGAATATTTAAAATAAAGCTACTTAATATAAAACGAGATTCTTTTATCATTTAAAACATAATACCAAACCATCTTTAAATAATTACTATTAAAATAGATTTGAAAAATACTTACTTTAAAGTTTAAACATTTAAAAATAATAGATTTTCCAAAACATACTTTAAATCAACTTTTAAACCTTTAGCTTATACTTAAAAGTTTACTTTGGAAACGTACTTGGCTATTCAGGGAAATACACTTTCCTTTCACATCTTTCAAAATAAACCATTAATTTATTTTTAAACAAATTTACCCATTTCTATAATAAATTCCCACCATGAATTTATTCTTCCTGTTGCGAGTAGGCTTACTACTTGTTGTATTCAGCTCTTTGTATTTCTTTTGTTTGCGTGTATTTCTTTTGTTAGCTGCTGCATTTCTTTTCTTCTTATTTTTAGTTGGGCTTTAGTTGTTTGTTTGGGCTTTGTTCTCGTGGGCTTGCTATAACTCACGTATATATATCATTGTATCGGTGTTTGTATTGAATTGTATTTTGAATAAAGTAAAATTGAATTTTCCCTCTTCTCATTTGTAACATGGTATCAGAGCTTATCACTCGATCCAAAATCGTCTCCTTGTTCTAATTTCTCCTCTTATTTCCTGATCGATTCTCGATATGGCGGAAAGCAAGTCGATCATGGATGTGATGCCAGTAATGTCAAAAATTACTGAGCATAAATTGGGGGAATCAAATTACTTTGATTGGAGCAAGACTATTCGGATCTATCTTCGAAGCATTGACAAGGATGATCATCTTCGTAAAGATCCACCTGCAGTAGATTCAGTAGCTAAAGAGGATCGGGTATGGCTTAGAGATGATGCCAGGTTATTTCTTCAAATTAGAAATACTATTGACAGCAATATCATTAGTTTGATTAATCATTGTGAGTTTGTGAAAGAGTTGATGGATTACTTGGAGTTTCTATATTCGGGAAAAGGAAATCTAAACAGAATGTATGATATATGTAAGTCATTCTATCGGGTAGAGAAGCAGGATCAAACATTAATGAGTTATTTTATGAATTTTAAAAGGATTTATGAAGAATTTAATCTACTATTGCCTATTAGTTTGGATGTGAAAATTCAGCAACAACAAAGGGAGCAAATGGCCATTATGAGCTTCCTTGGAGGTCTTCCACCTGAATATGAATCAGCCAAATCACAAGTGTTGTCTGGATCTGACGTTAAGTCTTTACAAGAAGTATTTAGTCGAATTTTAAGATCTGATAATTCAAGTAATCAAACTCCTATTGTATCCAACAATAGTGCTCTTGTTAGCCAAAGAAATTCAGGAGAAAATGTTAGATCTGAGAATAAGGGCATGAATTCTCCAATCTCGTGTTCTTATTGCAAAAAGACTGGACATAGATATCAAAATTGCTGGAAACTTTCTAAACAAAGACAAAATAGTGGGTCATATAATAATAGATGGCAAAACTCACCAAACCAGACTGCAAATGTTGTAAAGAAGGCTGAAGATGGTTCAGTGTTGGTTGATGCAGAGGAATATGTGAAGTTTACTAAATATAAAGAAGGGCTGAAGAGTGCACCAAGTTCTGTATCAACAGTGGCTACATCTAACAAGTGGATAATCGATTCAGGGGCAACGGATCACATGACAGGTAATTCATATTTATTCACTAAATTTCAAGAGAATAAATCTACTCAAAATATTACTTTAGCTGATGTGTCAGTGGCAAATACAAATGGATCTGGATGTGTTAATCTCACATCACAATTGTCATTAACCTCAGTTTTACATACCCCCAAGTTAGCATTTAATTTGTTATCAGTTAGTCAGCTAACCAAAAATATGAATTGTTGCATATCCTTTTACCCCAACCATTGTGTGTTCCAGAAATTAAAGAACATGAAGATTATTGGTAAGGGTCATGAGCAAAATAGATTATATGTACTGGAGGAAGATCAATCTATAGCTGCAGCTTGTATAAGTAAAGATGAAGCACTTAAGGTTCATTGTCAATTGGGTCATCCATCTTTACTTAATTTCAAAATGTTATGTCCTAAATATAAATCTCTACGGGTGCTAGAGTGTGAGTCATGTCAATATGCTAAACATCATAGATTGTCTCCAAATCCAAGAATAAATAGAAGAAGTAATTCTATATTTTAGCTTGTCCATTCTGATATATGGGGGCCATCTGCTGTTATTTCTAAACCAGGTTTTAGATATTTTGTTACATTTGTGGATGATTATACACGCACAACATGGCTATTTCTTATGAGGAATAGATCAAAGTTATATTCTACTTTTTGTAAATTTTGTGCTGAGGTTGAAAATCAGTTTAATACTATGATTAAAACTCTTAGAAGTGATAATGCTAAAGAGTATACATTTGAATTATTTCAGAAATTTATGAGTGATAAGGGTATAATCCATGAGACTTCGTGTGTAGATACTGCTTCTCAAAATGGTGTTGCAAAACGTAAAAACAGACATCTATTGGAAACAACAAGGGCTTTAATGTTTCAAACAAACATGCCAAAATATTTTTGGGCTGATGCTGTATCAACTGCATGTTTTCTTATAAATAGGATGCCATCGTCAGTGTTAAATGGTGAGATACCATATAAACTTTTGTTTCCAGATAAAGCATTGTACCCAATTAAGCCAAAGTTATTTGGATGTGTCTGTTTTGCTAGAGATGTCAGGCAAAATCTGTCTAAACTTGATCCTAAGTCAGTTAAGTGTATATTTGTGGGATATTCACGTGTTCAAAAGGGTTACAGATGTTATTGTCCAAGCCTTGGGAAGTATCTTGTTTCTATTGATGTAACATTTCATGAGGATGTACCTTATTTTCAAGCATTGCGGAATTCGTCAGAGAATAGTTTGCAGGAGGATGATTTTCTTATATATGCTGTAAATGATAATACACAAGAAGATGTAGATGTTACTCAATCAGAGATTCCAGTTCATGAACCAGTTACTACTATTGATCCAGAATTGAATTTGCCTATTGCTTTGAGAAAAGGCAGGAGGCAATGTACATACCCTATAGCATCATATGTGGCATATGATCATTTATAACCTCAGACATGTTTGCTTATCAAATCTCTGGATAGTGTAACCATACCAAAGAATATTACTGAAGCTTTATCTGATGCTAGATGGTATAATGCTATGGTAGAAGAAATGGATGCTTTGAAAGCAAACAAAATGTGGGATTTGGTTAAGTTACCTCAAGATAAGAAAGCTATTGGGTGTAGATGTGTCTATTCGGTAAAGGTTAATCCAGATGGAACTGTTGCTAGGTATAAAGCGAGACTTGTGGCAAAGGGTTATGCGCAAGTATATGGAGTAGATTACTTAGAAACATTTTCTCCTGTGGCTAAACTAACTTCAATCAGGTTATTTATTTCTTTGGCAACAAGGTACAACTGGAGACTACATCAACTAGATATTAAAAATGCATTTTTGCATGGTGACTTACAAGAAGAGATGTATATGTTTCAACCTCCTGGATTCAAGATTAAAGCTGAAGATGAATTGGTATGTAGACTAAACAAGACTTTGTATGGACTGAAACAAAGTCCAAGAGCATGGTTTGGGAAATTTAGTAATGTTATGGAGTCATTTGGCATTATCAAGAGCAAGTTCGATCACTCTGTTTTCTACAAGAAATCTGAAGCAGGTATTATCCTTTTGATCATTTATGTTGATGATATTGTTATTACAGGGAGTGATGAAGCAGGAATTGTTTCCCTAAAACAGTTTATTCATAAGCATTTTCATACTAAAGAATTAGGAGAATTGAAATATTTCTTGGGTGTTGAGGTTATTAGAAACAAGGAGGAAATATTTTTATCTTAGAGAAAGTATGTCTTCGATCTTCTGAATGAAACTGGAAAACTTGGGGTGAAGCCATGCAAAATTCCGATGACACCAAACATTGACTTATCAGTTGATGGAGAAATATTCAATGAACCTGAAAGATATAGGAGGTTAGTTGGGAAGTTAAACTACCTCTCTGTAACCAGACCTGATTTGGCCTATGCTATTAGTGTAGTGAGTCAATATATGAATGCACCAACAGTGCATTAATGGAGAGTTGTTGAACAAATCTTAGGGTACTAGAAGGGAACTGTTGGATATGGCCTTATGTACTTGAACCATGGTCATACAGAGATAGAATGTTTCTCTGATGCAGACTGGGCTGGTTCTAGAGTGGATCGAAAATCTACAATAGGTTACTACGTGTTTGTAGGAGGAAATCTTATATCATGGAGAAGCAAGAAGCAAAATGTGGTGGCACGAGCAAGTGCTGAGTCTGAATATAGGGCAATGGCAAAAGGAATATGTGAAATAATGTGGGTGAATCACTTGATGTCTGAAATAGGTCTTGAAGTTCAGAAATCGATTGTCTTAGGTTGTGATAGTCAAGCTGCTGTGTATATTGCCTCGAATCCAGTTTTCCACGAGAGAACTAAACATATTGAAGTGGATTGCCACTTTGTTCGAGAGAAATTACAGCAAGGTTTGGTGATTGCTAAACATGTTAAGACGGAGGAACAAACTGCTGATGTATTTACTAAAGCAGTTGATGGAAAGAAGATGATGCACTTGAGAAGCAAGTTGTGCATGGTGAACTTACATGCACCAACTTGAGGGGGGGTGTTGCGAGTAGGCTTACTACTTGTTGTATTCAGCTCTTTGTATTTCTTTTGTTTGCGTGTATTTCTTTTGTTAGCTGCTGCATTTCTTTTCTTCTTATTTTTAGTTGGGCTTTAGTTGTTTGTTTGGGCTTTGTTCTCGTGGGCTTGCTATAACTCACGTATATATATATATATATATCATTGTATCGGTGTGTGTATTGAATTGTATTTTGAATAAAGTAAAATTGAATTTTCCCTCTTCTCATTTGTAACACTTCCAAATATCCACTGATATATTTCCTCATTTTTATAAACCCAGTTTATAAATTCCAAAATCTTACTTCTCTTGTAAAATTTCAATTCCAAATGCTTAAATCAATTTACAATTGATTTCCAACTCACTTCACTTGAAATAATTTTCTTTACTTACTTCATTTATTCCAAAATACATTAACTTTTAGATTTATTTCTTTATTAAGAGTTAAAACCCTTTTTAACTGAAAATACCAATTTTAAACTTCCAAAATTCCTTCTTTATCCCTAATTAAATTTAATCCTCATTCAAAAATAAATTCTTTAAATTTAATATCACTTTAGTTCTAAAGTTTATATTTCCCCTGTTAATTCAAATTCCCATATTCCATATTTGTTAAAATTCTGAATCGCTTTTATTTTTATTTTCTTTCCAATTCATTATTAAACTTATTCCAATTCACTTGAATTAATTAACTTAAAATTTACTCTTTTATTTCTTTTCAAAAATCCAATTCAATACATTTTGATAACTCCTTTTTACTGAAATATTCAATCCAACCATATCATCCAATATTTCAATTACCAATAAAATCATCACAGGATATCAATATTCATAACACAGAATATAAAACAGTCTAGATAATTTTGAGGAATCCAGTTGGATCCCTCCAACCTGTTTCCCTACATCCACAGATGTTAGCACAATACCAATTCCACTTCGAGGTAGAATATCGCGATATATGGGTTTAATAAATATCATCCGCTATTATGCGGCGCATAGGGTCTCATCCGCTATATAATGCGGGAATATCAACAACTCCAATATATACTATATATACTACTATATATAATATAGCACATCAAACCAATTCAATCATTCAATCAATTATTTAAATTTAACCATTAAATTTAAATAAACCCAGATGAGTGAGATTAACTCACCTTTGACCTTATTTTGCAATCCAATCCAACTAGCTCGCTTCCTTCACGATTTAAGACCTTATACAAGCAAACTACATATCTTTATTAATCACTGAGGTAATTTAAATTTTGTTTTAAATTAAAGTTGACTTACAAATTTTTAAATTGTTATAGCCAATTAAACTTTCCCTTGGAAATCACATCCGATATAAAATGATCAATATGAGTTTCAAAAATCTAACTTTTTATTAAAAAAAACAATTGAAACATTTTAAAATCCCTATTTCATAAACCTTGTCTACATTATATTCCGTTTAACCTGCTTACATAAACAATATCTGATTTTATTCTTTATCCTTCTCGACCACAAATTTTTTTTTCTGACTTTATATATATTTTTTCCAAAATCTAGTATGTAAATATATAAATTATTCAAACTTAAAATTAAAGAAAAATCGTACCTCGTACGCGACTACTACTTCAGGTCGAGCATGACCACGCAGCAACCCCAAGCCGACCACGACCTCGCGAACTTGGCGACCACGAAACTCTACCAAGACCAAAATCGCGACACCCAAACCCTTGCAGTACTAGCCACGACGCGATCAAACCTCCAGTGCCGCCTCCCTCATCGGTTGCCTGCCACTACAAGCGGCGATAGTTCGATCCCCTCAAGCAACACGATCGTAACCCTCCCACAATGGCACAGATCTCCAAAACGAATGCGACCCAATCGCGTATGCTTCTCCTCGCGAGCTCGGTCGTTACAGATGATGGAAACGAAGAAAAGACGGCTCGCGATTTCCCCATTCGTCCGAGCCATGAATTCGATTTGAAGGGAGGAAGAATAGATGGGATTTCGATTCAAAGGCCCCCTTTTTTTTCTCGACTGAGGGTTTTCGATTTTGAAGAATGAGGCTTCGGCTATTTTGTTTTTTTTATATCGAGTTTGATTTCTATTTTTATCTCCTTTCGTTCGCCATTTACCTGAACTTTGATCTCTTCTTCTTCTTTTTTTCTCTTTTCTCTTCTCTCGTCTAGAGGAAGATAAGGATGGAACGAAATTAAATGGAGGGGAGTGGCGTATACAAGAAGCTTGACTAATTAAATTAAATTTCATTAGATTATTATCAATTAACTTTTCAACGCGTTTATATATCG
Source organism: Allium fistulosum (assembly GCA_030737815.1). Taxonomy (NCBI): domain Eukaryota; kingdom Viridiplantae; phylum Streptophyta; class Magnoliopsida; order Asparagales; family Amaryllidaceae; genus Allium; species Allium fistulosum. Next base: position 336,630,505 of record CM060904.1, on the reverse strand, counting down.
TACGCTCACACAACAACTCCAAACACTATGAAAATTGAAATCCGATAATAATGCAATATTACAGATCCAATGGAACTGGTTTCGTTGAATTCCGAGACTGTGCCTCGGAAGGCTATTTTTAAATTCAATCTAAACGTTATAAATTTCAAAACTTAACAAAACACTTCCGAATTCAATTTTAAAGCCTTTATTATCTTCAGTATTATCAATGTAAATTTTCTGAGCTTTTAAATTATTTTTAACCAGCTTAAAATTTCAGATTCAGCAATTCTCCCAATTTTCAATTATTTAATTTAATAATTAAATTACTCACTAAATGGTGATATTTGAAATTCAAGTTAAAAATTAACCTTTTGAATATTTAAAATCAATTAAATATTCCAATTTCAAATGTCTAAAATTCTGGGTCGTCACATTCCTCCACCCTTAAAAGAATTTCGTCCCCGAAATTACTAGTTAGGAAGAATGATCCATAACCCATTAACTATTTCTTCAATCCAAATAGCTTTTAACAACTTGCCAAACAAATCTTTTTATCCCAGACACATTAACCCTTTTCTAACTTTTCTAACTTTTCAAATTATCCATAAGTTCCCAACAACATAACTTATCACTTCAAATTTAAATTTGAAACCAAATTTTAAATTATCATAATTTTCTCAAAAATTTTCTAACTCTCTAAATTTCCAAAAATAATTTTCCAGCGTCTCCTTTGCGCGGCTAGCTCGGTACTACTACAAAATGGCTCTACGGCCCCAAATCTCAAAAAGAAAACAAAAGCCAAGTGGCTAGATCAAAACCCAATCAAATTTCATACAGAAATTCAAATACATACCTTTTTAGTCGAGCAATTCAATTTATCTTCTGAAATCAAAAACATCCATTTATCCTTTGTCTTAACATACCTATATATCCTGTTTAGCAAGAATGTCCAATTACAACATTCAAAGTCATTTTTCATTTTCTTTACAAGTTTCAATATTTGCTTTACTTAAGCCCGTACGATGTATATATATCATCCGTACGCAATACCAATCCGATCGTTCACTCGATCACATAATTTCACTTCCGAACTAGTATCGTCCACCCGACTTCCTAGTGCGGACTCAGATCTGGTTTCTTGATCAGAAATCGTCATTCTCCTTGCATAGCCTCCAACTATGATAGAGAATTTCCAGAATCAATCAACAATCCATATCCAGGGTTCGCCGTCGAAAATCGAGTGAAAAATCCTAACTCGGATCGGTATAACTACCTCGAAATTCTGTGCTCGAATCTAGATCAAATCACTATGCGAATAAAATAATATACGTACATCCTACGTATTAATTTCAATTGATTATCAGCTATATCAATTCTCTTTTATTCACATTCATTTGATTTCTATTCATTTATCCACAATTATCCCATTTCACAACTTTCAGTTTTAATCTTCATTCAATTATTCACTTAGTATATTCTTCCATTCCAAAATTACTCAGTATATCCCAATACCGAATTTACTTAAGAATTTCACCATTCATTTCTTAAGTCCAATATCCATATTTTATATATATTCCTTATATTTATTTTACTACTTCACCACTGAAGTGTATATTCAAATTGAATTACAATTTCATGAATTTCAATTTGCTTCAAATTACGAATTATTTCAAATATACATATATTTTTTTCAAATTTTCATTCATATTTTCTTTTTCACTTTTACTTGAATTCAATTCCTCTTCAAACTCTGAATATTGAATTCTATTTACTTTTATCTCAGATTTCGATTTAATCATTTGTCGTTAGTGAAAATTTCCAAAAATTTCAAAAAATTTCTAACTCCCAAAATTTTCAGAAAATTTTGGCGGAGTCTCCTTTGTACGGAGGAGCTTTAGCAATTTGACAAAAGAGTTAAATATATATATACATCGACCCACACGGTCGGAAAAACAAAAACAGTTCAAATTTCCTATTTTTATTGCGTAGGCGTACCTTATTTAGCATTTTTAAGCAAGCGGATTATTATTTTAGCAATTTGCATGACCCAATCCGGCCAAACGGCATCCCTGAACCTGTACTTACTCAATTTAAATGTGTAAGTGCCAAATATATGAAATTTATTAACATTCACTTACTTTCAATAGCTAAACACATGCATTTCATTCGATTTTTAAGGGTTTACAATTCAATTGATTCCAAAAATCAATTTTTATTTCACTTCTATCAATTCATTAAATTTATTTAATCTCATTTTCGTCAACGACAATTTATTCTCATGCAAATAAATTATCACTTAAGCTTATAATCATTTAATTAAATTCCAATTCAATTTACACTCAATTCCACTCCATTTTAATTTATTCACCACTCATCCATTTGCATTTTATTTCATTTGTTAAGTTCACTTCCATTTTACTCGATTCTCATCAAATTCCATCCAATTCAAATTGCCCATTCTCTTTATCCTTTTAAATTTAATTCACATTCCCAATTTATCAAAATAATATCCAAGCACATAATTAACTCGTTATACTCATATTGGAATTTATTTACAACTTAAATCATTTCTATTGAAATCCAATTCCAAGCATCTTCACTTCATATTTAATTCACTTACAATTCCAAGTTGGGTTTATATTTATAACTCAAGCTTCACTTTCAAACTCTATTATTTATTCACAGTTCAATTTTTAATTAACCAATTTGAGTTTCATTCCCATATTTCATTAACTCGTTTATTATCAAATTAGTTTATTTCCAAATTTTATACCCACCATTTGATTTTTATTTCAAAAATCACTCTAACTATATTACTTGAGTTCAATTCTATTTTATAATTCAAGTTTTCAAACCTATCTATTATCCCATAAACATTTTAAATAAGATTCCATAGTTTAATCAATTTTCCAAAATTCCAAAATTACCCTTGAAATCAACTATATCCAGAATCCTTTCAATTTCAAAACCATACTTCCAACCTTCTAGTAGCAATTTCTCTTTTGGAAACTCGAAAATGAACACCGATGATGTCGCGATCATCATCGGAATTATTTTCCAGCGACCGAAAAGAGTTCAGTGCTTTTACTCCCTTCAAAACATTTCAAATATTTTTAAATTCCAAATCTTACCAGATTTCAAATTCAATTCAAAAATATTTCCTCAAATAATACCACTTAATACCACTATTATTTCTCCAAAGCTTTTGAAAACCATTTTCAAACCCAAAGGAATTTAAACTCCCCAAATTACAAATTCGGAATCCATTTAAATTTATATCCAAACATTACTCTGGAAATTTTATCACATCTTGATTATAAATCACACTTATAATTTACATTTACAAATTTTATTTGTATATGAATTTATTTCTTAGCTTTTAGTTATGATTTCAATTTCTTATTTAATTTTCTCACAATAGTGATAATAACTTAATATCATCACTCCTTAACAACCAAGCATCCATATATATAACTATAATAACTTTCAAAAATTATTTCTTTCATATACAAAAATAATTTGGGTAAAATTATTTCATTTACCCTATTTTTAAAACAATATTGTGTCGATTTATCTTGTTTAAGAGTTTAGAAACCCCTATCGATGTCGTGGCGTCCCACACATCGACCAGAATCCATAAACACTCAACCGATAAGTCAACACAATATAAAACAATTTTATATTCACTAACAAATACGCGCTCATATATATTAATACATTCAAACTCATTCTAGAGTACTATGGACTCTATTTATGAGTAATTCCCACCAGAACCAAGGTTATTGCTAGCCTAAGCTCTGATACCACTGTAACAGTCCGCAAATCCGTACCCCTTGAATTGACATTAATTTTGCATTAATGAACTCAAGAAGAACGGAAATACGAACCATTTGGGTTAAAGAAGAAGAGGTAGAATAAGAAAATAAAACAACAACAGAATCTAACCATCGCAGCGGAATAAAATATAATAGACAATAACATATCTTTACACAAATTAAAACTATATATGTTTATACAATACATCATCAGAGTATACATCAGAGTACACATACATACAACCGGACAATAATCATATCATGTTCTCAATATAACAGAGTACAACAATCAACACAGTGGAATATATATAAACAAGTACGGGAGATATGTCGCGTCATCCAGCTCATCCCTGAGCTCCACAGCATCATATCCTGTAACCTATAATACTCGGTCTGACCCGAGCATTATAATAAAATAACACCCGAGTCAGTCTAGAAAACCAGCGTGAGAAAATGACACTCAAATTGATTATTAAAGTTTCAAAATCCTTTGAAAACAAAAGCATCTCGTAAGACCATGCCACAAACAAACATGTCGGGTTTTTACCTTACGATAGCCAAAACACTTTTTATCAAATCCGTCTGATATTATAATAGTGTCTATTGAAAGTAAAATAGAATCTAGCTGAAATGCTTGCATCTCACGTTTCAGCAATAGTTGGGCACAATCAAAACCGTACAGGCATGTAGGGAGAATGGATTTCCATCAATGACTAGGCACTGGGGTACCACCTGTCACAGTACGTGGCCTAGATCACAGTACCGGGGAGTACGCCCGCTCCCCTGCAACACAAGGCTGGAATCATCCCTTACTGGACAATTCTGAATAAAATCACCCCACGGTTGGGATCAGCAACCGCAACACTAAGCCGAAATATAAGGGACATCTAGACAGGGATGACCTTACTCTCAAGTGGGGGCTACCCACGAAACCTTGCTGCATAACCCCTGATTTTCAGTCATTCCCGGTTGATGAGGCTTGAGGCTAAGCGTTACCTTTTAGAACATATCCCTTAGAATGCCCATCGTCCGCTGACGATGTTCCAAAAGCATTCATCCATACAAGTCCGTCCCGGGTTCGAACGGAACCGAAGGCACTACTCCTACTACATCCATTTTGGAAATATCCTCAGGATTAGTAGCGACTAGGCCTTGCACTTCACTGCTCCATCTTTGACTCCGAAATCGTTTCCACGAAACGAACAAACCGGATCGTAGTGGTTTTCGGGAAAAACTCCCGATCCCGGTCTCTTCGAAACGATCAGCGCATTGGCCAATATTGATAGTCGGTAATTTAACTATCAATTTACATTCACCAACATCCATCAAACAATAAATAATTTTCCAAATTATTTAATAACCTCAAAATATCTTCGCAAGATATATTTCCATTTTCAATCCTTTGAAAACAAATTTCAAACCGTCCTTCTCTCATGGAATAAATTTTCCAAATATTCCTATTTCCATCGAAATCACCAAGTACCAAAAAAACATTTGATTTTTAAAATAATTTAGAAACACTTTATTATAAAATATACTTTAAAACTACTTTAATACTTTATTCAAACGATATATACTTTAAGAATATTTAAAATAAAGCTACTTAATATAAAACGAGATTCTTTTATCATTTAAAACATAATACCAAACCTTCTTTAAATAATTACTATTAAAATAGATTTGAAAAATACTTACTTTAAAGTTTAAACATTTAAAAATAATAGATTTTCCAAAACATACTTTAAATCAACTTTTAAACCTTTAGCTTATACTTAAAAGTTTACTTTGGAAACGTACTTGGCTATTCAGGGAAATACACTTTCCTTTCACATCTTTCAAAATAAACCATTTATTTATTTTTAAACAAATTTACCCATTTCTATAATAAATTCCCACCGTGAATTTATTCTTCCAAATATCCACTGATATATTTCCTCACTTTTATAAACCCAGTTTATAAATTCCAAAATCTTACTTCTCTTGTAAAATTTCAATTCCAAATACTTAAATCAATTTACAATTGATTTCCAACTCACTTCACTTGAAATAATTTTCTTTACTTACTTCATTTATTTCAAAATACATTAACTTTTAGATTTATTTCTTTATTATGAGTTAAAACCCCTTTTAACTGAAAATACCAATTTTAAACTTCCAAAAATTCCTTCTTTATCCCTTAATTAAATTTAATCCTTACATTCAAAAATAAATTCTTTAAATTTAATATCACTTTAGTTTTAAAGTTTATATTTCCCTTGTTAATTCAAAATTCCCTTGGACCCTTATTCCATATTTGTTAAAATTCCGAATTGCTTTTATTTTTATTTTCTTTCCAATTCATTATTAAACTTATTCCAATTCACTTGAATTAATTAACTTAAAATTTACTCTTTTATTTCTTTTCAAAAATCCAATTCAATACATTTTGATAACTCCTTTTTACTGAAATATTCAATCCAACCATATCATCCAATATTTCAATTACCAATAAAATCATCACAGGATATCAATATTCATAACACAGAATATAAAACAGTCTAGATAATTTTGAGGAATCCAGTTGGACCCCTCCAACCTGTTTCCCTGCATCCATAGATGTTAGCACAATACCAATTCCACTTCGAGGTGGAATATCGCGGTATATGGGTTTAAATAATATCATCCGCTATTATGCGGCGCATAGGGTCTCATCCGCTATATAATGCGGGAATATCAACAACTCCAATATATACTATATATACTACTATATATAATATAGCACATCAAACCAATTCAATCATTCAATCAATTATTTAAATTTAACCATTAAATTTAAATAAACCCAGATGAGTGAGATTAACTCACCTTTGACCTTATTTTGCAATCCAATCCAACTAGCTCGCTTCCTTCACGATTTAAGACCTTATACAAGCAAATTACATATCTTTATTAATCACTGAGGTAATTTAAATTTTGTTTTAAATTAAAGTTGACTTACAAATTTTTAAATTGTTATAGCCAATTAAACTTTCCCTTGGAAATCACATCCGATATAAAATGATCTATATGAGTTTCAAAAATCTAACTTTTTATTAAAAAAAACAATTGAAACATTTTAAAATCCCTATTTCATAAACCTTGTCTACATTATATTTCGTTTAACCTACTTACATAAACAATATCTGATTTTATTCTTTATCCTTCTTGACCACAATTTCTTTTTTCTGACTTTATATATATTTTTTCCAAAATCTAGTATGTAAATATATACGTTATTCAAACTTAAAATTAAAGAAAAATCGTACCTCGTACGCGACTACTACTTCAGGTCGAGCACGACCACGTAGCAACCCCAAGCCGACCACGACCTCGCGAACTTGGCGACCACGAAACTCTACCAAGACCAAAATCGCGACACCCAAACCCTTGTAGTACTAGCCACGACGCGATCAAACCTCCAGTGCTGCCTCCCTCATCGGTTGCCTGCCACTGCAAGCGGTGGAAGTTCGATCCCCTCAAGCAACACGATCGTAACCCTCCCACAATGGCACAGATCTCCAAAAGGAACGCGACCCAATCGCGTATGCTTCTCCTCGTGAGCTCGGTCGTTACAGATGATGGAAAAGAAGAGAAGACGGCTCGCGATTTCCCCATTCGTCCGAGCCGTGAATTCGATTTGAAGGGAGGAAGAATAGATGGGATTTCGATTCAAAGGCCCCCTTTTTTTCCTCGACTGAGGGTTTTCGATTTTGAAGAATGAGGCTTCGGCTATTTTGTTTTTTTTATATCGAGTTTGATTTCTATTTTTATCTCCTTTCGTTCGCCATTTTTCTGAACTTTGATCTCTTCTTTTTTTTTCTCTTTTCTCTTCTCTCGTCTAGAGGAAGATAAGGATGGAACGAAATTAAATGTAGGGGAGTGGCGTATACAAGAAGCTTGACTAATTAAATTAAATTTCATTAGATTATTATCGATTAACTTTTCAGCGCGTTTATATATCGTACGCTCACACAACAACTCCGAACACTACGAAAATTGAAATCCGATAATAATGCAATATTACGGATCCAATGGAACTGGTTTCGTTGAATTCCGAGACTGTGCCTCGGAAGGCTATTTTTAAATTCAATCTAAACGTTATAAATTTCAAAACTTAACAAAACACTTCCGAATTCAATTTTAAAGCCTTTATTATCTTCAGTATTATCAATGTAAATTTTCTGAGCTTTTAAAATTTTTTTAACCAGCTTAAAATTTCAGATTCAGCAATTCTCCCAATTTTCAATTATTTAATTTAATAAATAAATTACTCACTAAATGGTGATATTTGAAATTCAAGTTAAAAATTAACCTTTTGAATATTTAAAATCAATTAAATATTCCAATTTCAAATGTCCAAAATTCTGGGTCATCACACCAAATTTCTTTTATTCACGTTTATCTCATTCTCATTCATTTTATCCACATTCAATTGATCTACATTCACTTATTCCTTAGTGTATCCCTTTCAATACTAATTATCCTTAAAGAACAATTCCATCAAACCTTTATGTATAACACATTTCACTCTATCCTATATCCATTGATGAATTATAAATAATTTCTTAAGTTTATAAACATTTTATACAACTCTCATCATGTTTATTACGACTTCATAACTTAAGTTTATCTTCATTTTAAATCAAATCCAATTTTATTTAACTCAACTCCATAGTTAAATTTTAATATTTCAACCATATTCCAAAATCATATTCAATTCACTAATAATTTAATTAGTTCGTTCATTCCAAATCTCAATCAATTTTATTTTCAAAAACTCATTTCACTTAGCCTAACCCAAGCTAATTTTCTTTCCATAATCCACTTTATTTAACTTAAGTTAAGTTAAGATTCATTTCAATTTTGCTTTTTATAATATTTACATTCAAAAGTTTAAACATTGCTTTAAATTACTGATTTTCAAATTTTATAAGTTATCAAACTGATTTTCTCATATTTTCAATAAAACATTTAAATGAAAATCCCAAAGTTTAAACACCTTGTTCTAAGGTATTTTAAATCATTTTTGAAATTATATATATATATATACATACACACACACTCACAATCCCTTGGTATATCAAATCATTCTTTTGGATTTTAAAATCAAACTAGTTTTACCAAAACAAAACTCCAGTGATAGCAATTCCTCTCTTGGCAACCTAAAAATGAACATCGATGATGCTGCAGTCATCACCGAAATTATTTTCCACCGATCGAAGTGAATTCAATGCTTTTATTTCCTTGAAAATCCCTTTAAAATTATTTCCATTATTTTCATTCAAAAACATTTTCCAAATAATGCTATTATTATTTTCCAAAACTTTGAAAACATATTCAAAACCAATGGGATTTAAATTCCCAAATTTCCATCTTTTAGGTCCTTTATAAATCGTTTTTATAACCCATATTTATATAATATACTTCAGGAATTTCATTTCCTTTCAATTTATAAGTCATATTTATATAATCTTACTTCGGTTATATGAAATTATTTCTTAACTTTTAATCTTGGTTACATTATAATATCAAATTTTATTCGATCCCCAATAATAACCAACAAATGATAATAGTATAACATTAGCATTTCCTAACAATCAAGCACACCATATATACCCTAATAATTTTTCGAAAAATTAACCCTTTATATATAAAATAATCTGGGTAAAATTATTCCATTTACCCAATTTTAAAACAATACCATGTCGAATTACTCTGTTCAAGTGTTTAGAGATCCCTATCAATAACGTTAATTACTATTATTGACCAGAATCCATAAGCCACTCAACAAATCAACCAACACAATATAAAACATTTTTATATCACTAACAAATACACACTCATATATATATATATATATAGATATACACACTCAAACTCATTCTAGGGTTCTACTGACCCTATCTCTAATGAGTTTCCCCACCAAAGCCAAGGTTCTTGCTTAAGCTTCAGCTCTGATGCCAAATGTAACGAACCGATTTTCAACCATCGAAAATCGACACTAATACATCCACTGTATCACATGCCGAGCAATTGAATGTCGGAAAACCCAATTATTAGGGGATAAGAAGAAGAAAGAAGATAAGAAGAAAACTAAACAACATAGAATCTCACAGCGGAACGAATAATCTATAATATATCACAAGTCTTTACACAAAAGCAAAAGTGTAACGTGTATATATACAAACAACAATTAAAGTATACTAACCTATTTCAGCCTGGACAATTATAACAGTCTGTCCTCACAATTTCTGATAACACACCAATGAATACAGCGGAAAATATAACCATCTACATAAATATGTTTCTAGGCCTCCAACTCGACTCTTGAAGCTCCAAGCATCCAAACTAATCTTTAATATACTCGGTCTGACCCAAGCATTATAATAAAATAACACCCGAGTCAGTCTAGAAAACCAGCGTGAGAAAACACACCCAATTTGATTTAAAGTTATAATAAAATTTTGAAATCAAAAGTTATCTCGTAAGACCACGCCGCACATAAACACGACGGGTTTTTACCTTACGATAACCAAAACACTTTTATAGAAAATCCAGTGATATTATAATAGTGTCTAAGTACAAATACTTATTAAAATAGCCAAAATTGTTACACTAATTAAATTCCAGCATAATAGGCTCTACAATTAAAACCGTAAAGGCACGTATTGGAGAATGGATTCCATACTATGAACATGTAAGGAACTACCTTCGATGGGTGCATCTCTTGATCAATGCACCCAGGTCTGATATGAACATCTTGTACCCTGCCACACAGAACCGACCTACCACTTGACTAGTAGTACCGAATACTTCATCATCCCGGTTTTCCAACATTAATCGATATCCCTCACGCACAACCAAATCTATCAAAATAGGGTAATCTAGAAAGATGATGACATACCCTAATGGGAGCGACCCACTTAGCCCTGCTGCATGCCCTGTTTTAGTCATTTCCCGATTGATGAGGCTTGAGGCTACGATTACCTTTCCAGAAATTTACACTTGGAATGCTCATTGCCCTTCAATGATAATGTGCTAAAAGCTTTCATCCATACAAGTCCGTTCTGGGTCTGAACGAAACCGAAGGCACTATTCCTACACATCCATTTTGGAATCATCCTCGGGATTAGTAGCGATTAGCCCTTGCATTTTACATCTCTATTCTGATTCCTTGCTCTTCACGATGTCTTCACTTCAAAACGCATTCATTGGATAAAAGTGGTTCTCGGATAACATGTCTGATCCTGGTCTCTTCGAAACAACGTTCGACAATTTTCGGTAAACTCAACCCCGGTTCTCTAGGAAATAAATAGACAAAGATATGATCGGAGATCACCTCCAAACCTTTAGTGGATGGATTTCCTTCATCGTCCTAGAAGAACGAAATGAGATTTATATGCACAGTAAAACATCATCGGAGATGACTGTGCCATATAATTCACGTGTTTCTCCTAGATATTTCCAAAGTTACATTGGGTCTATATTTCAATAGTCGGTTATTTAACTATCGAATAATAAACATTCAATTAGGATTTTATTTCAATTGGAAAATCAATATTGGCTTAGTATATAAGCAATCACTAGCCCACTTTAATAAGTCTTTATACATATAATACTTTGTAAATTACTTGTATATAACACCTTTAAAAAGATATACTCGCAAATCCTTGTATTTTCATATTTAGAAATAGCCATAACTTATTCCAATAGTATAAGTATATTTACAAAACTTGGAAAAGTTTCCTTTTTATTTGATTCTCAAATCGTTTATAATTCCCCTTACAATTCTCCAAGCTCGCCATAAACCATTTTATAAATCTTTGAAAACCATTAAAAATCCCTTTACCAAGAATTCGGCCACTTATAAACTTCTTGTACATTTCAAATCATTTATAACTCTTTATGAACCCATATACCATTTATAAACTTCTTTTATAAACCCGCTTCTAAAATTTGTTCATAAATACCCAACCATTTATAAACTCTTTCACTTTGCAAATAGCCCTTCCTTAATTCTTCGAACCATTTTATAATTCCTTTATAAAATCTAAGTTGACTCCATTTTCGGGTCTCGAAAACATTTAAAAATAATTTTAATCATTTGCCTCCAAATATAAAAAATTTTAACAATGAACATTATAAATAAATGAAAGTGGAAAACTGGAAGGAGGACAAACATAAAGAAATTTTTTGGCGCAAGGACAACACGTTGTATATTTAGTACGAAGGCCAAACTTCCTGCAAAAATACATCGCAACGCCAAACTTAAGACGCGACAAAAATAGTGGTGGCCTGGCAGGTGATGCCATGGGAGATGAGGCTTAGGAGGCGATGAGATGGCAAGGGCTTGGTATGGTGACGGTGGATGGTAGAGGCGATGAGGTGGTAGCAGCCCAAGAGGCGACGAGGTGGTTGGTCGAGGTGGATTAGGAGGCAATGGAAGAGAAGATTGTTGGTGGTGCAGCGGCGAAGCTTGGCATCAATAATGGTGTAGCAACGAAGCATGACGTCGGTAATGGAAGAGAAGACGGCCGAAGCTGGTGCCGATCGATTTTTTTTCAATAGTTAACATTTGAAAATGCTAAATATAACTAGCGTTATCTTTAAGTGAAAATGAATATAGCATTATATTAGATAACGTTAATTTAGTTTAGCATTTTTTAAACTATAAAAAAGAATGATAATGCTAGTTTATTTTATCATTTTTTAAACTGATATTTTAGCTATGAGTACAATAGCATGTTTAAAACATGCAAAATGATAGTTTAATGTAGCATTTTAGATACAAAGTTTAGTAGCATATTAATGATATTTGAAATGATAGATTGATATAATATTTTAACTATGTAGTACACTAGCATGTTTAACGTATGTAAAATGATAGTAAAATTTAGCATTTTTTGAATATAGCATTACAATGATTTAATGCTAATTTAATTTAGCATTTTATAACGTTATTGATTTTTTTTTAAATTCAGATCGACGATGATTTAATCTGCTTCATAGCTAAAATGACGCCGGCGAAGATGGAGCAAAGCGCAGTGCAGGTCAAGTCGAGGCAATGACACCGACGATGAGGAGAGCGGCAATGGGGATAGGGAGAGCGACAATGAGAAACCAACAACAGATCGACGAAGACGATGGGGAGAGCAGCAATGACGCCGGCGAGGCGGAGTAGAGCGTAGTGTAGATCGAGGCTGCGTGGGTTGAGCTGTTGAAGGCGATGGTGATGGGAGAAGGAGGGGCTACGAGGTTGTGGTGTTGGCGGAAGAATAAGGGTAGCGGTAGTTGAAAGTAAGCGGATTTGAGATCGACGTGGAGAAGAGGGAAAACGTGGTTTTGTCCTTGAGCCTAAATTTGAAAACTTCTGGACTACATCTAATTTTTTTATTACTGTTTGTCCTTTTGGCTAGTTACCTCTAAATGAAAATCATTAACTTTAAATACCCTAAAATAATAATTAATCATTCTGAAATATTGTTTAAGAAATAATAATAAAAATTAATCTTTGCCATTTTATAAATAATAATAATATATTTTAAACCTTATTAATAATCCTTATTGTTAATTTCAAACCATAATTATTCTTAAATAATTAATCTTTTAATTTATTAACTTTTTATAATTTCTTAAAACATATTAACTATAAAACAAATAACTTTTAACAATATTAAAATAATTAAATGACTTTAAAATAATATTAATATGATTATATAACTTTAAAACAATTTTAATATAATTAAATAACTTTAAAATAATATTATTTTAATTAAATAACCTTAAATTAATATTATTATAAGTAATAACTTAAAACAATATTAATATAATTAATTAGATAATCTTTAAAATATTTTCGAAATCCAATTATCAGATTAAAAAAAGAAATCCTTTTTGTCTCAAAAACCAATTCCTATTTAATCGGCAATTTATGGTATTTTAAAAAAAAATTAATTCGAGGCCAATAACCACCCAACCTTAACCAATATCGATATTGATTTTTCTTATCACTATTGGGTTTTATTTCCAAACATATAACGATCTTATAACCATAGCATCCACAATCATATTTATTAATCAATACACCATATAAAAGTAATATCATTTGAATAATTCAATAATAGCGAGGAATCCCGTTGGATCCCTCAACCTGTTTCTCCCTGCATAACAAATGTTATACAATCATAAAATATAAATCAACCACTTTGGGACGGGATTCGTATACAAAGGGTCATCCGCTCTTACACGGGAACATAATAGGGCCTCATCCGCTCTAGTAGGCGGGAATATATCCAAACCAACTAATAAATATAACAATTCACCCAAACAATCATTCAACAATTTTTATCAACTATAAATCATACTAGTGATCCAAAAAGGTGAGTTGAACTCACCATTATTCCAGTTGTTGCTTGCGCGTTCTACTTCCGTTTGAATTCGAACGACATTCGAATTCAACATAAAATTCCATTAACTTCAAATGTCATCAATTCAATTCCAAAACATAGTGCTCGGCAATACGGACCTAACGCGACTGACCGTGCATAAAACGGTTTAAATATAGGTGAGTTATCACACTTTAACCAACACACACACATATATAAATTAACCCATTTATTTTATAAAACCAACCCTCACTTAAGCAAATCACAGCCCAAAGCCCATGAACCATAACCCAAACCAATTGCAATAGTAATCCTTTTTCCCCCTTTCTTTTTTTTCGTTCCAGCATCATAGTCGTGCATGTGTGCACGCATATATGTGCACACTTCACCTAGACACCCAGTGCCGAAGCCAAGATCACCATCATGATTCTCTAGCCGAGCTCATCCACTCGCACCCCACCACGACACGTATGCACCACCAAGTCGGAAAGCGATCCAACCACCCCTGTACGCGAACCCAAATGTCACGACACCCCATGCTTGATCGCGACCCACAAAAACACTGCCACGCATGCGCCACTCCATCACGAAGCCAACCATCCAAGTCTCGACTCCCACCTCCTCGCCTGGTCGATGAAATTGCCAACCCTAGTTTTCAACGTCCGCGAATAACTATAACAGAATGCCGACGAAACTCTCTTAAAAATACTATATCCCCCGACGATCCCAACAATGCTAACGGCAGCTTCTAATTCGAAGTGGATAGGGAGATATCATTTTTTTAGTTTGCGAATAAAATTTTCCCTTTGCTATTTTCGAGTGATATCTCGTTCATCTGTCGACGAAAATTCGATCCGTCAATTTCCAAAAATACTAGATGTTGATACGAACAACTTTCGTTTAGATCATTTTGGCTAATTTTGAATAGTTTGGAAAGGATTGAGTTTTGAAGTTAGAATGAAGTATGTAATCTCCTTTTTTTTCTTCTACTCACTCTAAAATGAAGAGGAAGAAGAGAGGGAAACGCAAATTTAAAGTGTACAGAGGAACGTGGGTGGTGTGGGCTTGTACAGGTTGAAGGTGGTTGATAGTGATGGAATGACGGTTGAAAGGAAATGTATGGTTAAATCGAATAAAATATATTATTTAAAATTCAAAATATCTAGATATTTAATCCCGAACCCTGATCGAGGCGTGCTGCTTGGCGTTCCTAATGTTATACCCCTATTACAAATGCAAAGGAACAAGTTTCGAGGCCTAATTCGATCGAATGGAGAAGATAGCTTTTTAACCCAATTAAAATATTAAATTTCCGATATTAATTTCAACGTGTTTCTATACCGCACGACCAAATGGTGCTTCTGATCGCTATGAAATTTTGTGGGGTAATATAATTCATTATTACGGTCCTAATGACACTAGTTTCGTCGAAATCCGAGACTGTGCCGCGGAAGGCTATTTTTATATGTTAATTAAAACGAGTTATTTTTAAAATCGAGTAAATCACTTTTAAATCCAATTTAAAAGTTTTATTACCTTCACTCTTGTTAAATAGTGATTAAATAAGCTTTTAAATTATTTTTATCCAAATAAAAATCCAAGATTCAATTATTTAAACGATTTCAATTATTTAATTCAACAATTAAACTATCCAATAAATTGCTATATTTGAAATTCAAGTTATGTAATCTATAAAATTAACTTTTCAATATTTAAAATAAATTAAATATTCTATTTTCAAATAACTAAAATTTTGGGTCGTTACACAATCTATGGGCATCTCCGAAAATAATACCCCTACTTTAAGTACAACAGAATACACTCTAAATATCAACAATCCCTTAACATGCATCTCCAAGCTCTTCATTGCTTGCATTACTTTCCATGATAGAACAATTCAACATTCTATCCACGGGTCACCCCTGAAACACCCCACACCCCTTAATATACCCAAAAGAACACATTAAAAGGTGTGGCGCGTTGTAGGTATAACTAAAGCTAACAGAGACTAAGATTCACAAGACAAAAATAGATAAAAACAGCGAAAACTTAAAATAATAACTTAATTAAAACAAAACTTCATAATTACTTCATAAATAAGTCAAATACCAAATACCACATACATGACTAAAAATCCAATATGTCTCATGAAACAAAAACTTATAGTCTCAAAAATCAGAGTACATAATATCCCTCATAATAAGCCAGTACATAGAAAGAACAAAAGCTGAAAATAAAATAAATACATAGTAGAAATATCCTCTAAGAAAACTCCAAGCAACGGCAATCTACTGACTTCTCCCTTGATTGCCTATGGGGGGAAATGGGAAAATAGAGGAGTGGGTCAGCCTAAAAGTCTAGTGAATGATAGTAATTACTATAGTCTTTAAGCAAGATAAAAGTAGTAGACTCTACAACAGTTCTAGCATAAATAAGGATAACAAAGGAAATAGGAAAGAGATAAACTGGAAATAAGTACGATTAAATATTGCTCCATTTATAAGATAGGTCAACTTTCATTGCTTGCACTTGTCCATGATTTCTGCTTTGATTAGGTTGAATTCCTAATCCTGTAATTAGGATGTAACCCTAATTCTACCCTTTTTGATTGGCCTGCTACTCCATAGACCTTATTGTAGACCACACGCTATATAACTTCCCTACACAGCAGCCAATGGTATCTACGATAGATGCACAAAGCACCCACTATGGATCTGGACGACATATATAGCTCCCTACACAGAAGGCAATGATGTCTACAAAAGACACCCATAATAAGCGCTTGAAAATCATAGCGATTACTGAGCACCAGAATAGAATTCGCACGCGTAACTACCACCATGCCCATGCTACCTTTTGCTCCACCTATTAGGTCTTCTTATTACCTCAAACTCCAGCATAAGCATGCCCCTCATCTCACTTCAGGCTAATGTGAGATCACCGTGTGTCCATAGAAACTATAGGGGAAATGTTGTTGGTACTGGCCCGTCATCTAAACAATATCTAGTTGCGCCCTTTATCCAAATCCCCCGTGATTTGGACTTCTAATTGACCAATTACTACCATTCTTAGCATAAGCGTGCCCTCGTCTCACTTCAGGCTAATGTAGGACCACCGTTTTGTCTAATAGGGAATGCTATTTGGTACAGGTCCTACTTTCATCTTTGCTTATTAACTTAGATAAATTATTTAAATAATCCTTTAAACTTTTCTCTACTATGTGTGCTTATTAATTTATCCTAAGTCTTAAAATAAGCCTTATTCTGTTCTTTTTCTTATTATAACCTATGTTATAATCATGCTTATTACTTAACCCAAGGTCTAAGTGTGAAAATAAGCCTCTTTCATCTTTTACTCTTTTTCAGTTATAATTCTAAGTTATAACTAGGCCAATCTTTTTAATTCAGTCCAATTAATGTCATAATTAGGCATAATTTCAGTCCAATTCCATTTATATTACAGTCTTTGTAATTTACATCTTATATTCCATTAGTTCAGTTTTCTTACAATTTAATCCATATTCGCGTTAATCAT
Source organism: Allium fistulosum (assembly GCA_030737815.1). Classification (NCBI taxonomy): domain Eukaryota; kingdom Viridiplantae; phylum Streptophyta; class Magnoliopsida; order Asparagales; family Amaryllidaceae; genus Allium; species Allium fistulosum. The sequence goes on along the minus strand of CM060904.1, from coordinate 336,612,771 downwards.
ATTCTAATCCATACGCGAAGAAGAAGGAGGAATAAAAGAAAACTGAAAATAGAAGAAAATCCAAAGCTTAGAAAGAAGATGTAAATAACGTATAAATAACAGTAAATAAACTAAAATACTGTAAATAAACTGTAAATAAACGGAAAAGCTATAATTAACAGAAATAAACTAAAATTACTAAAAAGAATAGCTGAAAGGAAATAGACTGAAAATAATTCTAAAAACTGATAAAAAGGCAATTCCAAAAATCATAGTAAAACTATAACTATTGGAAACCCTATTATTTTAAATTACTTAAAGAAATCTTAAAATAATTATAATCACTCACCTCCGGTCCTAAGCTCTTCCTTTGGTCTTCCCGGATCCACTAGGAGTTGTAAAATAATTTAATTTATAATGATTTTCTCCTTGGAAAAATTATTCCGTTTAGGGTCCTTCCAAAAAAGGTGAACCTAATTGGAGAAAACCTAGAATGAGAAAAGGTGTTAGGTCTAGGGGTCTATTTATAGGGTTGAAGTGGATCTCGGACCGTTGGATTTGGGGACTGAATAGGATGCAACCACGTCATAGGCTAAATAGGAGCCATCGGATGCAAAAATAGATAGACCGGATTGGTCAGAAGAATACAAAACACGTCGCCGCATCCACCCACCCACGTCACCGCATGCCATCTGACCCAGATCTACACCGCGCCACCACAACTCCACGTCGCCTCATGAAACGTAGTCGTCCCATGCCCTAACCCGAGAGCTTTCCCTACCGTGGCGTGAAACATGCTGCAGTTCTTTACGCATATATGTTGCAGTGATGTATGTGTATATTTTATTTTATACTGTGCCTTGTTGTTCTTGTTCGCGCCTTCCCTTGCTTCTGGCCGACAATGCATGTAAAAGCTGCATCATGTGATATATATTACTATATATGTGTATCGCATACAAGTGTTGCTCGGAAAATGTGCACGTATACCTCCTCCTGTATCATATTTTGCGTGAAGCTTGTCTGTTGTAGAGAACATTCATTGCAGTGAAATATATATATATACTGTTGCTTTATAATAGATGCATATTGCAGTTAATATATATATATATGCGGTTATATACATTGTGCACCCTGACTTTGCACTACTCTTCATATTTATGCAGTATATAAAATGAGTGACGTGTGTCTCTTGCAAATCACACTTATTATGTATACAATAGAAGCTGCAAAATGTGTTATGTATATTAATATATATATATATGTGTGTGTGTGTGTATGTATGTATGTGTGTGTATGTATGTATGTATGTATTGTATGCATGCGTGTTGCTCGATAGAATGCACATATATATATATATTATCTACTCATATTATGGCAGAAGCTATCTGTGTTCAAATTTGAACCTATGCAGGTTATATATAAAATGTATATAAATTATCGGAAAATTATATGTGATATATATATATATATATATACTTGTCCTTTCAAAATTATAAAACAAATGTATGTATATATTGCATATGCATATTATATTTGTTTTCGTTAAAATTTCTCGTGCTAAAAATCTATTCTTGATTGTCGCAGCAAATTGACTTATCATGCCTGATTCGTGCCAGTGTCCATTGCTTTGCTCCTTGTCGTAGTTGTTTCCATCGTTCTCTAGCCACGAAAGATGAGCAATCACTCACGATTAATGTTCTTATGCTTATTAAATTGATTTCATAGGAAATGACAATTTAAATGTGTTGTTAAATTAAAATTGTTAATTAATAATTGTTCATATGACCTGTTGTTATTTTAAATTGACCACTTATGTAAACTAACACCATTATATGTTAACTAATAATTTATTTAAATTGTTATTGATCACATATGCTAGAATTGTTACGTTATGTTGTTGTTATTATTGTTCTCACTCTGCAAGTTCCCTTAGTTCTAGAAATCACTATGGGTTGAAATGATACATACCCGAACGGACTTTAGAATAGGAGAAATTTCGTTATGGGTGAAATGATAAACCCAAGCGATTTTCATTTATTATTGAAATTTTAGGATTGTGGGTTTAATGGCATAAACCCGTAAATTTAAACTATTACGGATTGAAATAACAATTGTCTGTATCATTTGACCAAAGGATAGAAAATTATATACAGACACCGTCAGTCTATTTTTGTAAAATGATTTCCAAATATTTTGAAAGGAAATATATGAGTTTTGGATTTTTTTTTAATATAATAAGTATTCTACCTTATTAGTATAAATTTAAAATTTTAAAATGTTTATTTTGAAACATAAAGACTTATGAGTTTAGTTCAAGATAATTTATAAAATATTACTTATAGTTTTATTTCAAAGAATTACAAATAAGATTTTAAATAGATAAATGAAAGGTTTAATTGATTATAAATTGTTTAAAATAAGTTTCGTTTAATATATAATATTTCAAAAAAGGTTATTTAATTTACATTTTAAATGGATTTTTTACTTTAAAAAATTAAGAAGGTTGGAAGGATAAATTTGAGTTTACTTGATTAATAAATGAATTTAAATCAGGATTCATTCGGAATTTAATGATTTTTGGAAATGATTTATAATTTGTTTTAAATAATGGTGATTAAATGAATACTAAAAAATTAAATAGAATTAAAATTGAATATTTTATTTTGATTTAAATTTGTATTTGAGATTCTATTTAAATATTTATAAAGTAATTTTATAAATGACCACGGTGTGAAATAAGCGTTTGGTTGTTAAAGGGACTGGGATCGCATATCGTCATACTCTCTGCCAATACCGAAACCATTTTAACAATAGTGTACGTGGTGGAGATTCCAGAAATGAAGTAGGATGGTTTGGCGAACGGTTCTGTATGTAGTAGTTACGTGACCCTGACTCCCGTGAGTCGGCTTAGATGTGACTAAAACAGGAGATATACCTGGGCCAAGTGAGGTCATACCTCTGATCGGACACATTTCTTCGAAACCATCCTATTACTTTGTGATTTGATTGGTGCGCACCTTTGATTATGGGAATGTTGTTCGAGGTGGGCAGTAGTAGCTACTATGCATTACCACCAGCCCGGTTCTGCAAACCGGTAGAATCCTACCCTAGCATCTCCTCGAGTGCTATGTTCACATGCCTTATCGCGCCTTCTATGAGTTTATTTTGTACCATACCTATGGACTGCCCTCTGGGTAAACCACCGGTTTGGTGGAGCTTACGGTACTATACAGACTATGGAAATATATAAAATGTGTTAAGGGGGATATGGGTAACGCCTCAACGCTATTTTGATACTTTACTTTACTATAGACATTATATATGTAGCGTATTGTACTATGTATATAGATAGTTTATCGGATCCTTAGAGGATAGAATCCCAACACCCTTTAAGTTATTTCGCATTTAGTTGACATTTCACTTGAGTTTGATTTATCTGCTTAAGAATGTTAATCCTGACTCGAGTGTTTCGTGTTTTTCTCTACGCTCGGGTCAGCCTGAGTGTCCCAACTTTTAAGACTCATCTTTTGGAGCTTGGAGTTCGCTTGGAGTTCTATTTGTCATCTATTCCAGCTTTTAGTTTATTCCTGTTATTTCTAGTTGTATGTTTTAGACTTGTCATTTTCTTTTGTACTAGAGACTTTTGTGTATAGGAATTTCTGATGTACCCTGTTTGAACAATATTTCTGTAGTAGCTGCATGAACTACTATCTATTTATTCCGCTACTTTTTGTTGTAAAACTCTGTGTCTGTGATTCTATGATTGATTTATTTACTGTATATGCTAAGTTATGCCATATATATATATTAACAATCTGTTGTTTTGGGCAATTCAAGTGTGACATATGTGTCTGCTTATGCACTTGGCGAGTGCAGCATGATAGGGGGCTCTCGCATTTGGGTTTGGTAGCGAGTGGATGACTCTTACTCCTACATGTCCCGCGGGGTTGGTGCAGTAGAGAGGCTGGCCATAAAAGCAGAACATAGGTACGGCTGTATGCTACGGTGGGCGTTACCCCACTGGCGTGGTCGTTACAATTGGTATCAGAGCTCTGTTTTTGGCAAACTTAGCATATGGAGTGGAAACTCATTAGAGATAGGGTAGTAATACCCTAGAATGAGTTGAATTGATTACTGAATCATATTCGTTCGTACTTAAAATTCTTTACTTAAATTCTTTTGATTAGGATTTCTTTCAAATTTTGGAACTTTATCTCTGTTCTAAATTTTATTCTTGTCTTTTCCAGAAGGGTTACCGTAGGAATGTCCGTGGTAGAGGTCGTGGGAATGCCCCTGCACCACTAGTTGCCCCTATACCACCAATTGCTCCCGTTCCACCTGTTGTTGCACCTGTTCAGCCCATTAGATTCACTCAGCTTTGTAAGGAGTACTCTCAGCTTGGGGGTACCAAGTTCACTGGAGTAGAGAGTATTATCGAGGCTCAGCAGTGGCTGAAGAGCCTAGAGAGGATTTTCACGGGGCTTGAGATCACTAATGCTCAGATGCGTCATCTAGCTACTTGGCAGTTACAGGAGTCCGCTCAGGATTGGTGGGAATCTGTTACTACTCAGACTGTTGAGGTTAATATCACTTGGCAGTAGTTCAGGTGAGAGCCTTAGTTGTCCTTTCTAGCTTATTCCTGTTGAATTTATCTCTTCGAAATGTATCTCTTTGAACTTTATCTCTATCTTATCTTGAAACCATTCGTTTCAGGGATGCTTTTGTAGCAAAATGGATGCCCGAAGCCGGGAAATCTCAGTTATATAGAGCATTCATGGATCTTGAGCAAGGGGACATGACCTTTGCTGAGTATGAAAGGAAGTTCAACAAACTGTCTAAGTTTGGTCCTAGTTTGATTGACACTCAGCTTAAGAAGAATGAGAAGTTTTTTCATGGTGCTCGTCTAGAGTATTATGACCACTTGATTAGTCATGTTCACGGCACCTTCACTTCTCTTATAGATATGGCCACCAGATTCGAGAACCCTAGTTCCAAGGGTAAGCAGGCAGTTTTTGCATCTCAGGGTAATTCCAGCAGTTCTAAGAAGAGGAATCCCAACTTCCATCAGCAGAAGAAGAAGTGGCAGGATACTCATGGTGTTGGATATGCTCCTCAAAAGCGATCTCTTGACCTGTCCTCCATCACTTGTTTCAAGTGCGACCAGCAGGGTCACTATGCCAACAGCTGTCCATCTTCCGCTGGAGCTGCTATTCCTCCACCTCAGGCAACCTAGAACAACCTTTGCCACATTTGTTTGCAGCCTGGCCATTTCAAGAATGATTGTCCTATGCGTCAGAAAGGCAAGACATCTAGAGTCTTTGCCATGATTTCTTCCAGTCCTCCTCCTCCACCTGCCAATGATAACCAAGGTATTCTTCAAAGCTCCATTACTTTCCACAATTTTTCTGTTCATGTTCTCTTTGATACTGAAGCATTGCATAGTTTTATTTCTGTTGACCTTTGTGATAATTTGAGCATATCTTGCAACCTCAACTCACTACTTCATCATTATGTGTGGCCATCGGCGGTCCCGCCAACCTTAGTATGATTTGTAAAGGGGTGAAACTCCTTTACAATAGGTGTTGATTCATCAAAGATTTATATGTTTTGGGTTTCGATGCATTTGATATCTTATTTGGAGGTGATTGGTTGAAGCGTTATGATGCCGTTATCTCTTGTAAAGCCCAAACCGTTTCTCTTGTGGATGACCAGGGTAATTCTCTGGTGATTGAATGCCGGATGCCTCGGGATTATGCAGGCAGCTTTATCTTCTCACTTAATGCTTAGCCAAGTAACCTTGACTCCACCCCTATTGTCCAACTCTTCCCGGATGTCTTTGGTGAAGTCGCTTCTCTCCCTCCCAAGCGGGAAATTGGATTCCGCATTGATCTTATCCCGAGGGCACGACCTATTGTTCTCCCACCTAGACGGATGGAACCCAAGGAGAAAGTTGAGTTGAAGAAGAAGATTGAGGACTTACTCTCTAAGGGTTTGATTAGGCAGTGTTTCTATGAATGGGGTACAGCTGTGGTCTTTGTCACCAAATCCGATGGTTCTTTGAGGATGTGTGTTGATTATAGAGAGCTGAACAATCTTACTCTTAAGAACAGATATCCTATGTCTTGCATCAATGACATGTTCGATCAGCTCTACAGGGCCAAGGTATTCTCTCAGCTTGATCTGGCTACCGGTTTCCACCAGCTTCGCGTAGCCGAGGATAGCATTCCAAAGACTGCTTTTCGAACGGAGAATGGTTTCTATGAATGGTTAGTCATACCCTTTGGATTAACCAATGATCCTGCTTTCTTCGTCGATCTTATGAATGGCGTTTTCCGCGATGTTCTCAACAAGTTTGTTCTGGTTTTTGTTGATGATATTCTAGTCTTTTCCAAGTCAGAGAAGGAGCACAGGGTACATTTGGACCATGTTCTCAAAACTGTTAGCAGTCATCGGTTGAAAGCCAAGTTTTCTAAGTGACATTTTTGGAGAGACGAAGTCCGATTTCTTGGATATGTTGTTTCAGAAAATGGAGTCTCGGTTGACCCAGTCAAGATCGCCATGATTAATGATTGGGAGACACCTAAGACTCCGACTGATATTCGTAGCTTTCTGGGCCTTGCCGGTTATTATCGGAGATTTATAGAGAACTTTGCCCGTATAGGTGCACCTCTTACCGCTTTGACTCGTAAAAATGTCAAGTTTGACTGGAATGATAAGTATAAAGATGCATTTAATGAGTTCAAGCAAAAGCTTACTTCTGCTCCTGTCCTCACCGTTCCGAATAGGAGTGAAGGATTATCAGTTTACACTGATGCTAGTAGAGAAGGTTTGGGTGATGTTTTGATGCAGGATGGAAAGGTCAAAGCTTATGCTATTAACCAGTTGAAGCCCCATGAAGTTAACTATGCCACCCATGATTTGGAATTGCTCGTTGTTGTTTTTGCTTTGAAGTTGTGGAGGCATCACCTTTTGGGTACTATGTTTGAGCTTTTCACCGATCACTGGTCTCTTAAGTATATCTTCACCCAGAAGGATTTGAACCAGAGGCAAGTTCAATGGCTTGAGTTCTTAGCATCTTATGACCTCGACATCAACTATACCCCTGGGAAAGCCAATGTTGTGGCCTATGCTTTGAGTCGAATAAAAGCCTTGTTGTGTCAGATTGTTGTTTCTCTATCTCTTTTGGATCGTATCGCAGCCAAGCAGGATGAGGACGTGATGCTTAAGCTTATAAAGGAGAATATTAGGGATAGGGAAAGTGTTAATCAGGATGAGTTAGGAGCACAGATTGATCAGAATAGAGTTTTGAGGATTAATAACCGCATTTGTGTTCCGAACGTTGATGGTTTGAGGCAAGAAGTTCTTAGAGAGAATCATCAGTCCAGACTCTCCATCCATCCACGAGTTTCGAAGATGTTTCAGGATATGAAGAAGTTGTATTGGTAGAGTGGTATGAAGTGGGATATCTTTGTCAGTAGATGTGCCACTGGTCAATAGGTTAAGGCTGATCACCAGAAGACAGCTGAATTACTGCAACCCCTCGAGATTCCCATTTGGAAGTGGGATCAAGTTTCTATGGATTTTATCGATGGTTTACTAAGGACTAGAAGGAGGAATGAGAGTATTTGGGTAGTTCTCGATCGATTGACCAAGTCCTCCCATTTTATTCTGGTCAAGTCGAATCGAACGGCTTCGAGCTTGACTGAGATCTATATGAGAGAGATTGTCCGTCTCCATGGTGTTCCTTCTAGCATTGTTTGTGATCGTGATCCTATCTTTACCAGCAAGTTCTGGAAAGCTTTTTAGGAAGCTTTGGGTACTCGGTTGAAACTTAGTACGGCTTATCATCCTCAGACTGACGGTCAGACGGAAAGGGTGAATCATATTCTAGAAGATCTTCTTCGTGCTTGTGTTCTTGATTATGGAGGATCTTGGGAAGATCATTTCCATCTTGTAGAGTTCACCTATAATAACAGTTATCAGGTATAACTCTATCTTTGAATTTGAATCATCTTAAGCTTAACCCATCTATTAACCCCAATCTTTTGAATTCAGGCAAGTATCGAGATGTCTCCATTTGCCGCTCTTTACGGATGATCCTACAAATCTCCATCTTGTTTGATTGAGTCCGGTGATCGCTTAGTTCTTGGACCTGATATGATTCTGGAAGCATCTGAGAAGGTTGAGGAGATTAGGAGGAAGATGAAAATTGCTCAGGATAGGCATAAGAAGTATGCTGATAGGCGTAGAAGGGATTTGGAGTTTTCAGTGGGTGATCAGGTTTTTCTCAAGGTCTCGCCGCTAAAGAATGTGGTTCGTTTTGATCGAGGAGGGAAGCTCGCTCCTAGATTCATTGGTCCTTTCCGCATTCTGGAAAGAGTTGGTCCTTTGGCTTATAGAGTCGACTTACCGGAGAAGATGGCAGGTGTGCACAATGTGTTTCATGTATCTCACCTTCGCAAGTATCTCCATGATCCATCCTTGATTGTCCAACCAGCTTTGTTTGAGAATTTGGACGTCGAGCCAAATCTCATTGTCAAGAGGAAGCCACTTCGTATTGTCGATAGAGGTATGAAGTAGCTTCGAATGAAAGCTATCAGTTTGGTCAAGGTACAGTGGAGTACAGATGATCGGGATTGCACCTGGGAAACTGAGTAATCCATGCGTGCTTCGAATCCTAAATTGTTTGACTCCAGTACCATTTGTTTGAATTTATCTTATCTTTCGGTTGTCTCTATTTTTCCTATCTCGTTCCTTTTCGGGGACGAAAAGTTCTGAGCGGGGGAGAGTGTAACAGCCTGAGAATTTTAACGGTTTTATAACGTAATTAACTAAAATTTCTTGAAATTTAAATAATAAAATTTTGAAATAAAAGTTTGATATTTGAAATGTGTCTATTTAATTATATTAAATGGTAAAATTTTATTGAAAAATATGGAAATTAATTTATTTGTGAAATTACAAATATATATTTAATCGGTTTTTTGTTGAGAAATTAATATTTTCGGAATCTGAATATTTTATATAATAAAAATGTAAATCATTTTCTGAGAAAGACATCGTAATTTGTTTCGTCAAATTTGGACTTCTATAGCTCAGTTTATCTTATTTTCTGTGTTTTAGCAGCATTTTCGGTAGCGGAAAAAAATCGAGTTTTTATAATTTGATCGTAGCGCTGCTATCTGTGTACCGTTCTATTCGCCTCGTCGTGCTAATCTCCGCAATATATTTATTTCTGTTTTTTGAGATCCGGTACGCGATGGAAACGATAGAACAGTCCGTCATATCGGTACCATAATTGTGACTTTTTATTTTCCTTGCTTTTAAAAAATTTGAAACGTGCAGCTAAGGAATAAAATAAATTGCTTTAATTATTCAGTTGAATCCAAGGGTGACCGTTGCCATTTCATTTATCCTATATTTATATATTTTCCTTTTCATTTGGGTTGCTGCTCATTCCAACAGGTACGTTCCATATTTTTGTTTTGTTCTTCTTCTCCATTCTACAGCTTCCTTCGTTCTTCCACATTTTGGGTTCTCCCATTCAATTTTCTTTCTTTTTTTCTTTTTTCGCCAAGTCCTTCCATTTTCCCCAGATCCAAACCATTTTTTTTCAATCTCTCTCCCATGCAAGCCGTAAGCACAAAAAAAAAGAAACTGCAGCCATCCAAACTTCTTCCTTTTCCCATGCGGCAACCCAAGTTCTCACCTTCCCCACTCAAAGCCGAACCCAAGCGCCGCTCCCCCTTCCACTCTCCTATGCATGACCATGCTCCTCCCTTAGTCGAGCCACAGGGTTTTCCCCTCACCTCCCCATGCCTACGAACCAGAGGACTAGTCACCGCATCCACCTACCCACGTCACTATATCCACTCACCCACGTCACCGCATGCCATCCGACCCAGATCTACACCGCGCTACCACCACTCCATGTCGCCCCAAGAAATGTAGTTGTCCCATGCCCTAACCCGAGAGCTTCCCCTGCCATGGCGTGGAACACGCTGTAGTTCTTTGCGCATATATTTTGTAGTGATGTATGTGTATATTTTATTTTATACTGTGCCTTGTTGTTCTTGTTCGCGCCTGCCTTTGCTTATAGCCGACAATGCATGTAGAAGCTGTAGCATGTGATATATATTACTATATATGTGTATCGCATACAAGTGTTGCTCGGAAAATGTGCACGTATACCTCCTCCTGTACCATATTTTGCGTGAAGCTTGTATGTTGTAGAGAATATTCATTGCCATGACTTTATAATAGATGCATATTGCGGTGAATATATATATATGTGTGTGTGTGGGGTTATATACAGTGTGCACCTTGACTTTGCACTACTCTTCATATTTATGCTGCATATAAAATGAGTGACGTGTGTCTCTTGCAGATCACACTTGCTGTGTGTACAATATAAGCTATAATATAAGTTATGTATATTAATATATATTTATATATATATATATTGTATGCACGCGTGTTGCTTGACAGAATGCACATATATATATATTCTATGCTCATATTATTGTAGAAGCTATATGTCTTCAAATTCGAACCTATGCAGGTTATATATAAAACGTATATATATTGTTGGAAAATTATATGCGATATATATATATATATAAATTTGTCCTTTCAAAAATTATAAAACAAATTTATGTATATATTGTGTATGCATATTATATTTGTTTTCGTCAAAATTTCTCGTGCTAAAAATCTATTCTTGCTTGTCGCAGCAAATTGACTTATCGTGCTTGATTCGTGCCAGTGTCTGTTGTTTTGCTCCTTGTCGTAGTTGTTTCCATCGTTCTCTAGCCATGAAAGGTGAGCAATCACTCACGATTAATGTTCTTATGATTATTAAATTGATTTCATAGGAAATGACTGTTAAATTAGAATTATTAATTAATAATTGTTAATATGACCTGTTGTTATTTTAAATTGACCACTTATGTAAATTGACACCACTATATGTTAACTAATTATTTATTTAAATTGTTATTGATCACATATGCTAGAATTGCTACGTTATGTTGTTGTTATTATTGTTCTCACTCTGCAAGTTCCCTTAGTTCTAGAAATTAGTATGGGTTGAAATGATACATACTCGAACGGACTTTAGAATAGGAGAAATTTCGTTATGGGTGAAATGATAAACCCAAGACATTTTTCATTTATTACTGAAATTTTGGGATTGCGGGTTTAATGGCGTAAACTCGTAAATTTAAACTATTACGGATTGAAATAACAATTATCTGTATCATTTGACCATAAGATAGAAAATTATATACAAACACCGTCGGTCTATTTTTGAAAAATGATTTCCAAATATATTGAAAGTAATATATGAGTTTTGGATTTTTTTTTTAAATATAATAAGTATTCTACCTTATTAGTATAAAATTTAAAATTTTAAAATGTTGATTTTGAAACATAAAGACTTATGATTTTAGTTAAAGATAATTTATAAAATTTTACTTATAGTTTTATTTCTAAGAATTATAAATAAGATTTTAAATAGATAAATGAAAGGTTTAATTTATTTAAAATTGTATAAAATAAGTTTTGTTTAATATATAATATTTCAAAAAAGGTTATTTAATTTTCATTTTAAATGGATTTTTTACTTTAAATAAATTAAGAAGGTTGGAAGGGTAAATTTGAGTTTACTTGATTAATAAATGAATTTAAATAAGGATTCATTCGGAATTTAATGATTTTTGGAAACGATTTATAATTTTTTTTAAATAGAGGTGATTAAATGAATACTAAAAAAATTTAAATAGAATTAAAATCGAATATTTTATTTTGATTTAAATTTGTATTTGAGATTCTATTTAAATATTTATAAAGTAATTTTATAAATGACCACGGTGTGAAATAAGCGTTTGGTTGTTAAAGAGACTAGGATCGCATATCGTCATACTCTCTGCCAATACTGAAAACCACTTTAACAACTGTGTACGTGGTGGAGATTCCAGAAATGAAGTAGGATGGTTTGGCAAACGATTCTGTATGCGGTATTTACGTGACCCTTACTTCCGTGGGTCGGCTTAGATGTGACTAAAACAGGAGCTATACCTAGGCCAAGTGAGGTCATACCTCTGATCGGACACATTTCTTCGAAACCATCCTATTACTTTGTGATTTGATTGGTGCACACCTTTGATAATGGGAGTATTGTTCGAGGTGGGCGGTAGTAGCTGCTATGCGTTACCACCAGCCCGGTTCTGCAAACCGATAGAATCCTACCCTGGCATTGCGTCGAGTGTCGTGTTCACATGCCCTATCGCGCCTTCTACGAGTTTGTTTTGTATCATACCTATGGAGTGCTCTCTGGGTAAACCACCGGTTTGGTGGAGCTTACGGTACTATACAGACTATGGAAATATATAAAATGTGTTAAGGGGGATATGGGTAACGCCTTAACGCTATTTTGATACTTTACTTTACTATAGACATTATATATGTAGCGTATTGTACTATGTATGTAGATAGTTTATCGGATCCTTAGAGGATGGAATCCCAACATCCTTTAAGTTATTTCGCATTTAGTTGACATTTCACTTGAGTTTGATTTATCTGCATAAGAATGTTAATCCTGACTCGAGTGTTTCGTGTTTTGCTTTACACTTGGGTCAGCCTGAGTGTCCCAGCTTTTGATACTCATCTTTTGGAGCTTGGAGTTCGCTTAGAGTTCTATATGTCATCCATTTCAGCGTTTAGTTTATTTATGTTATTTCTAGTTGTATGTTTTAGATTTGTCATTTGCTTTTGTACTAGAGACTTTTGTGTATTGGAATTTCTGATGTACTCTGTTTGAACTATGTTTCCATAGTAGCTGCATGAACTACTATCTATTTATTCCGCTGATTTTTTTGTAAAAATCTGTGTCTGTGATTCTGTGATTGATTTATTTACTGTATATGCTAAGTTATGCCAAATATATATATATATATATATATATTAACAATCTGTTGTTTTGGGAAATTCAAGTTTGACATGTGTGTAGATTATTATCGATTTGAATGGTTCCAAATAGTCGGTCGTTACAAATATCAACATATGTGGGGCTGAATTTATAAGAATGGTCATATCTCTATTCTCAAAACCTCTTATAGTTATACTCAGAGTCATGCATTTATTTAAAGCTTGAACACCTAATACTGCACATTCATAGAACTTTCATAAATCCAAAGGCTTAGATTAAGCGCACTTTTAAAACTTGGAACATATTACAAAAAAAAAGACTCGTGGTTTACTTTAAAATTTCGGAATGGTAAAATTTTATCAGCCTGTTTCAGAAGAAAAAAAACTATTTTTAAGTATAATTTGAATAAACCGTTAAACTTACTAAACTAGTTCAGCAGCAGCCTGTAAGTTCATTTGTAAAGGAAAGAAACAAATGCTTTATCGTACTTTCAAGTCTTTGGTGTTTCAGAGCATTCTAAATTTATTTATTTTCTTTCACATATATGTATATATTTTGTAATATTTTTTGTATATATATTATTAAATCCATTTATATTGAATTATTGGTCGTTGCTTATCTCATTTATCAAAGCTTAATATATATTTGTTGCTTATTTCGATCGACACTAAAGAGCTGAAAACATTTTAATATATATATAATATTTAACTCATTTCAAAATTTTATTTTAAAAAAAAATAATATATACTTACAAAATATTATTACTGAAAACATTTTATTGTCCAAAACGCTGTGTCTAAAGGTCTCGTACTAGTGTTTAGGAATACATGTCGATAACGTTGATTAGGCGCATTGACCAAAATTCTTAAAGCACTCAACGGGTAATTTAACACAAAATTAATTTTCAATAAGATATACATATATTCTTATACCAATTCAACTATTTCTTACTTATAATAAACATAATTTCACTCATATGCATATCCTTTATCACAAAGAATTTAATTCAAATGGATACTTCCTTTAATAAAAATTCTTTTAATCCATCTCAAGATTGACATAAAAATAATTCTTAACAAATAATGATTATGTACTGCATCTTAGTATTTAATTGGTATACCTATAAATTAATATTTCATTCATCAAAGCTTATAATACATCAAAGTAAATTTTCAATTTCTCTGCGGTAGCTACAATAATGAAGACACATCAAAGTCTTATAATTAACATCGAGTGGGTTAACATTTTCAAGTAAGGATTTCTACTCAGTACTAACTTTTAACTATTATTTTCTATTTCAAAACAATTAAACATCCATTATTAACCATTTAAATTTGTATTATATCTTATTTTATTTATTTATTTTTCCAATTCCAAATTTAATTAGATTTATATAATTTATCATTCTATATTTTATAACTACTAATTGCTTAGACATTTTAATTTTTTCCCAACAGTTCTATTTGGTAGAAACCGCTGGCTTTTATTAATGATTGGATTCGTCCAGATTCAAATAGGATTATAAATTCTTAGAGTGATAGTGTCTTATTCAATTTCACATTTTAAACTAAGCATAAAGAAAAATAAACATTAATGCAAACAACATACATTTTAATCAAACAATCGCCTTCAGCGAAAAGCTATTTTCCAGCTTCCGCTGCACACTCTGATCACTAACAAATTAGGACACAACAATTTGATTATAAGCCATATGAGGTCTCATTTATGCTATCTAATAAGTTCACTCTTTACAAAAGTGAGTTCCAATTTTAAAAATCATTTTCATAATAATAATTTGTTTAATTCAAAAATTTCCAAATACGTCCCAATGATTATTCCCAATAATCATTTATATTCTTATTCCTAAAAAGGAATAAATTCTAAATTCTACTCTGCACACCCAAGGGACGGGACTCTAAGTCATCTAGGTTTAGATCTCAACTATGTACTGTTTATACCCTATAATATTTTGAATCCAGCTCTGATACCAAGCTATAACGACCCCACCATTATGCCCAGTTAAGCAAATAACATTACAAATAATGTCATCTGCTAATCCGAAAAATACGGCTGGTTAAGGGTGGTCGAATGTGAATATATCTTTATACTAACACTGACACGTCTTATTTACCTTTTTGAGGATCTGAACTGAAATTTATGCGTGCACGATATTAATACAAAGTAATAAACACATCGATTAAAAATATTTAGAATAGTATATAATATAGATAAATCAGAATCAGAGTCATAGATCACAGCGAAATAACATACATCATATTCAAAATCTTGTATCAGGTACAAAGTCTCTACTATATAATATAGATGACATAAACTCCTAACTGTCAATATATACAAGTATGAAGTAAACTAAAACTATCAAAATAATCTACTTCAATGCTAGTCCAACATCCAAAGGTCAATGGGTCCCTGTACCCATAAAGTCCGAGCCTGACCCGATAATTAAAATAATAAACGGGGCAAACTATATCTAAATAATAGGTGAGATACTAATATCATAACTTTATGACTTAATATAATAAGCCATATAAAATATGCCGAACAAACAATTATAATAAGGCGTATTAATTGAATTCACTATATAAATCCATGATGACTTAACTCTAAAATATACATCTCAAAATATGCCTAAATCCAAAAAGAATTCATAAAAGGCATATCAATCCAATAGATATAGATATCAGAATTTTGAATTAATAAAAACCAAATAAGTCATAAATAAAATATGCCCAAAATACTCAAATAAAGCATATCTAACAAATCACCATTTCATAAATACATATCAAGGCTCACTAGACTACCATCTCAAAATATGGTGATAACCAATTCAAAATTCCTCAGAGTTATAAAGGATATAGAGTATTCATACTAAAAATCTCTGAAGAAATAATCATCAATAATGGAATAATAATGGTAGTCATCTATCAGTTTAATACAGTGACACGAAACTACCGAAAGAGACCTGCTACATAGAAAGGAAGCCTTCCGAAAGAGAATGCAAATTAGGGACATCGCTCAAAGAAAAGAGCAGCCGTGTACCTAATTTGTCCTATGCAAATTTACCTTCCGAAAGAGGTAAACATTGTCTAAATGTATAAAATAAAATAAACTGATAGGTTGTAGTATCTACAGACTATGATGCATGTAAAAATCTGCCTTCCGAAAGAGACAGTCGTATTTACACCATAACAGATCTTCCGAAAGAGATCTGCCTACCCAAATCTAAAAATGTATCGATTCTCAGATCGATGAAAAATAAGTTATCTTCTCTCAGAGATCTATCGGTCTGAAATCCGAACACCCTAAGATAATACAACTCTAAGTGTTAATTACTGTCACTCCGGTAATCACAAGGATTTAGCTAACTGTCTTATACCAGAAACTATTTCAAGTATTTACGAAAAACTAGTAATTTTCACTTGAACTCTATTTAACAAATTATAGTAATAACTAATGAATTGTACAAACAGTCCCATACCAATCCGACAATTCAATAGTTTATTAAAATTCTTTGTTTCATAGAAAATCACGAATTTCAACTGAAATCTAATTCAAAGTTGCATAAAAATAGCCAAAAGCTAAATACAATAAAAGACAACAATATTTTATAGGTTAAAAGTAATTAATATAATTTTATCATATAGAAAATGATTTCTAAAATATTTTATCTATAATTCACTTTATTTTATATCTATATAGATATATATAATATTACTTCATAAACACTTTAAAACCATAACTATTTATAAACATAAAATCTTAGTTAAATTTATTTTGAAACAAAGCTTTACTTTTCATAATTGATAACATACTTTATTTTGAAAATATATTCAAATATATATACAAACAAATAAAGATATAATTTTTGAAAGGCTTTCAAACTCTTTCTAAAACCATTTATATAGCTTTTATAGCTAAACTTATTTGAAATCGAATTTATTACTTTCATAACCATTTTTATAAATAATACCATATTTTATCTTTTGCCTCTAAAGCATTATCACAATTTTATACTGATGAATAATAATTTTAAAAGATTTTGCAAATAAATATTTCTTATCTTTAAAAGTTTTAATTGGAAATTTTGTGATAAGCAATAAGTTAAGAAAATAATATAATTTAACTATATAATTTATGAACTAATTTCCAATAAGGATCAAAATGGATAAAATCTCGTTTTTGAAATTCATAAAAAAAAATTAAATAATTCAAACAATATCCAATGAAAATTCAACATCTAGAGCTAACTTCACTCTATAAAATATAATTCCATAATACAGAATTGTTTATCAATCCGAGCTGGTTTCCGACAACTCAGATTTATACAACAATGCACAATCATCATATAATTTAACTTAAAAATCAAATGTATTTTTGATGGTTTTCAATATACATGTCATTCCAACCATCAATCCAAACTTACAAATGACAATTTAAATCTTAACATATAACCTTATTTTAACCATTTGATTCAATTTCAACTATCTATTAAATTTCCATATTTTAAACACATAATTCAATCAATTCAAACACCAATTAATTAAAAACTATGGCATGTTATTTTATTTCAATCCTATCATTCCATCACTGCCAAATATTGATGAAATTCGTAACTAAAACCAAGCATACAAATAATGATATAATTGATTTAAATATAGGTGTGTGAGTTAAATAAAATAACTCACATATGTGCTTACTGTATGTGTTTGTGCTCAAATCCAATAAACAATATACAGTTTCTAAAATTAAGTTTCTACTTCAACTAGGCAAATCAATTCATTCAGCAATTATTCCAAGATATTAATTCAATTCAAAGAACCAGTAATTGTAGATATAGATGAGTGAGAATGTTATCTCACATAATCATTGCTTACACACATTAACAAGCTTGACAAACCACTGTCAAGATTGCACTATCAGCTTCGATCGATGTTAGACCAAGTTGCAACCACCGCGTCATCTCCTCATGAATTGCGGCCTCGAAGCCTGCTGCCAAACCCTGCCTCGATCACCTAGGTCACAGCCTCCATTACCCAGGTCGTGCGCAGCCTCATCTAGCGCTGGCTCACGTGCGCACGTTGATCTCGCATAGCACCAAAACACCACTCACCAGCCTCGCCGCCTTTGTCCTTTCTACAATCGTGCAACACCTTAAGCATGTGCTAGCCCCCATGAACGCGCCTCCTCCCCATTGCCGACATCGAACCCAAATAAGCGATTTGATTTCACACTATGTTCGTTTCGTTTCTTTTTTCTACGTTCGATTTCTTATTTTGAGGGTTTATTATATTGGGTTAAAGAGAATTTCGAGGATATAGGCTGTGATTCAAATGGGATAAGGATGGAAAATGGTAAGGTTAAAGGGGTAATGGGCTTTGGGCCTTAAATGTTTAAGTAATGTATATATATTTTCAAAATACTCCCTACATTTGTATGTTAAAATTTTTTCAATTTAATTTAAACTGATTTACACATCTGTTTGCACATAAAATGGACAAACACCTCAAAGTCGTATGATTTAGTAGATCTTATGTTGTTCTTAGTGATTTGGGTGATCTATGAAAATATATGAAAAGCAGGGGCTAAACTGTAAAAAGACACGCAGATTTATAGTGGTTCAGCCAGAATGTGCCTACGTCCACTTTATATGTTATTTCTCTTCTCTTGTTTAGATTACAAGTACAAAGCTTTGATATAAGTAAAAGAAAGTTGTTTGAAAGTTCTCTCCGTGCTTGAGCTCTCAAACTTGTCCCCCATTGTTGTATCCCTGCCCCTCTATTTATAGAGTGAGGCTGGGGGTAGGGGCCTTGTAGGTATATAGCAGTTGGCGGGCCTGGGCTGACGTAATCTGGCCTGGTGGATCTGGTCCGGTTTTCTTTGGTAGGAGATGAGTGGTCCAATGAAGCTTGGTTCGGTGGTAGGAGATGAGTGGTCCGGTGAAGCTTGGACGGTGGTTGATTCGGCAGAGGTTGGAGATGAGTTGGTTCGGTGGAGCTTGGAGGGTGGTGGGTTCGGCAGAGGTTGGAGATGAGTTGGTTCGGCAGAGGTTGGAGATGAGTTGGTTCGGCAGAGGTTGGAGATGAGTTGGTTCGATGAAGCTTGGAGGCTGGTTGGTTCGGCAGAGGTGATTTGGTTTGTCTAGCTTTGGACCGGTGGTGAGAATTCACCCAACATTTGCCCCCCAAAGTGGGGTATATGCTGGCATATGGCCTACTTTGTTTCCTTCCATTCGATCGCTGAGTGCCGATCCAACTGGTCCGGCATCCTATATTTGACTATAAGTAGGGGCTGTATACTTTCGTTATTCCCTTCCAATCCAAGGCAACCGAACCAGACATTCATACCGAATAGAATCAGGGGATATAGCTTTCTCTCGCCGAATAGCCTTTTTAGACAACCGAACGAATTCGGGTATTTCGAGTGCCGAATGAACTGTCGTTCTTGGATTTCCGGATGAGTTCATGGATCCTGAGTACCGAACGAGCATTTTCATTTGGATCACCAAATGAACCCTATACGGGGAATGCCGAATGAAATTCGAGACTCCGAATACCGAATGAAATTTTACATTCACTTTACCGAATGACAACGGGAGTTTAATGAACCCTATACGGGGAATGCCGAATGAACCTCGAGACTCCGAATACCGAATGAAATTTTTCATTCACTTTACCGAATGACAATGGGAGTTTGAGCATTTTGATTTTATGAGTGAAATTTCATGTTATACACTTATTAGTTTACATCCTCTGTTCTAACAATATGTTTTTCCGGTGTTGTAGATAATGTCTCGCAAAGCAGAAACTCGATCAGACAAAAAGAAATCCGAGGGCGAAGGAGGGTCCTCCGCCGTGCCCTCAGCTCAGCTAAATCCAGAACGACGTGGGCCCACTCCGAGATCGTTAGTGGACGGGTACGGTCCTCAGGAGCTTCTCAACTTGCCTCCTGATTGCTTCCCTAGCTCACTCAAGGGCGAGCAACTTGATGTTATATATCGCTCTTTCGGGATCGATCTCGCGTGCATGTTATTGCCGGCTGCGGGAGCGATGCCGTATGATCCTCCTGAAGGATATTTTGCCTACAGCAGATACCATTGTATGTGTGGTGCCATCCCGCCTCTCAACGCCTGGGTAGTCAGCTTTCTTACATATCTAAAGGTAGCTCCATTCCAGCTTCAGCCCAACTCTTATGCCATTCTGGTGAGTCTCTTCGTCATCTTCCAGAGGAGATATGGGCGTCCTCCTTCCAACCGGGAGATCCGGTATTTGTACAACTTGAGGGGCTACAAGAAGGGATCTCCCTACATCAGCTTGGAATCTGCTGTATCCTTTAAGCCTGTCCTGGACTTATATTCTAAGTATAGCATGTTCAAAAAGGAGTGGTTTTTTGTCAAGGATGACTCTGTTTCTATCCGGCGCTTCACCTCCGAATGTAAGTTGAAGCTTTATCTACAACTTCCATTATGGTTGCAATGCTTTTTCTTATGTGTTTTGATTTTTTGCTAGCGACAGGTGGTTTTGCGGTCGTGGAGAATGATCGCCTGGTTCAGACGGCAGTAGAGATAGAAGCTATTACTGGGAGAGATAGGTCGGCTGCCTACCTGATCAGGAACGCCACACTCTTGGAGTACAACTTGATCCTTCCACAGCAGTCCGTGGTCAAGCAGAGGGACACGGCTGAAGAGAAGGCTGCCCAAGCTAAAGAAGGGGTCGTGTCGAAGAGCAATAAAAGGAGGCCCTTTTCGAAACATCGGGTTGCTGGGGGGAAGAAGCTCAAAAGATCTGACGGTCCCTCTCCCAGCACACACCCGGATGTTCATGAGGAGGGGAAAGGTGAGGACGAAGGAGGTGAGGCTGAAGGCGGAAGTGACGGTGATCGTCATGGTGATGATGGTGGCGATGGACAGGATGGTGGTGGCTCCAGGGCTTTGTCTTCCGGGCAAGTAGGCGAAATGCAAGAGTGGACGGATGACGCTTTCCGCCAAGCCTTCGAAGGTATGGAGGGGACGGAGAAGTCTAAGAAAGCCGATAACGTTGGGACCGGCGTCGATCGATCTTCCGGGAGTGCCTCTACCGAAGCAACTTCGGCGGTTCAAGGTGAATTTCACTTACTCTTTTAATTCTTGAATGATGGCTCAACACATGTTGGTGACACTTGGTTTTCTTATCAGGAGCAGGTAAAACGGCCAAGGCCTCAGGTCTTCGGCACAGGCTTGAACAATACAAGCTCTCCAAAGCTTCTGCCAAGCCGACGCCTTCGACCCACCGTTCCGGGGATGTAGTCGGCTACCGTCCTCTTCTCGGGGTTATTGAAGAGGGTACTCAAAAGAGAAGGAGGAGTCATTCCTTATCTGAATCTTCACTTGGTCCTCAGCCCCCAGTTCAGCCTCTTCACGATATCACGAAGGAGGATACTGAGTTCGCACTCTCTCCGCACCCGTCTGAAAATCCTACCGTTACTCAGATTGATCGTCCTGGCTTGGCTCATAATCCATTTGCGGGTCATCCTGATCTGGATCCAAGTTCCCATGATATTACCTTCGACGAGGTTACCGGTGAGCACCTTCTTCCTCGTAACCCTATGGTAAAGGTGCTTGATGAGACCAGGTCTCTGGACCTCGATTTGCTTACTACTCGGGTTGTCACTATGGGGGATGAAGCTAAGGCAAACATCGACCGGGTTGCTGAGGAAACCAGGAAGTTGATGGGGCATCATGCCCGACTGGTCAAGGCCGGGGAGGAAATTGGGAGTGCCAACGTAAGATTGTGGTTAGTGGTTTCCGACCAGGCCAAGCAACTCGCTGATCAGGCCATCCAGATCTCTCAGCACGAGGCCGCCTCTAGACGTCTAAAGAAAACCATGGAAGAGGCCAGCCGGGCCGAACTGCGGAAAATGGAGGCAACTTGCAAGGAACGGATTGATATGGCCATTGCCATGGTGGACGAGGTTCGGAAAGCGGATCTTGAGCAGATAGAGGAGTTATCTGGGAAGCTTGAGGCCGCAGAGCTTGCTCAAGCCGAGTTAAGGGAGGAGATGGAGGCGATGCGGAATCCCTTCTGGCTGACTGCTCGAGATACCGATCGGAGAGAGATGCCGCCGTCGTGAGGTTGTTGGATTCGGAGGCCCGGGGGAGGGAGTTTGAAGAGAACGAGGGGCTGATGGAGGGGATGCTCCAGGATATGTACTTCCGTACTTGGAGGCAGGGTAACTTGTCCTGGATGGATAATTACCCTCGGGTTATGGCTAGGATCTATCTTAGGGCTCTAGAGGAGGCCCAGGCTGAGGCAGATAAGGAGGGTGGCGTGGCCTTTAGGATGGATGCTGTTACCGCCCAGTTTACCAAGGAGGAGAAGGTGGCGATGAAGGAGGGCATGTGGTTGCTTGCAGCTGAGGAGACAGGTGTGCAAGCGGAGGATGATGATCAAGTTGATCAAGGAGCAGATGCTGGTAAGTCTTCCTTTCTAGTCTTTCCGTTATCTTGGTTGCTTATCACTAATGAATCCTTTCTCTGACCGAACAGGTGGGCAACAGGACAAGGACAAGACTCCGACGCAGCCGGCTCCTTGATTGGACCTGGAAAATTCGTTTTTTTTTTGACTTGACACGGTTGTGTATGTTAGTCTTAAAACAGTAAAGTAACTCTTAGGTTGTAATTTTTTGCTACTTTTAATAAATAGCTCTACTCTTGATGTGTAATTCTTTAACTTAAGCTGATTTGTCGTCTTTTGAATGTTTTTTGCTATTCCAACATGTTGTATGAGAAATACAGCTATGCATATTCTTGCAATTAAATTGTGTTTGATGTCAGGTTCTTGTTTAAAACATAATTTTATGACTTGCAATGTTAGCGTGAGGTGTGAATAAATTATAGTCATGTGTTTACATATGAAAGAAGGAAATACCGCCCTTTATATCTTGCTTGTAGATGGCAGCTTTGAATATCCTGTGTGACCGAGTAAGGGATGCGGTCCAGTATCTTGCCGTGAGCATCTGCTTCCATTAGTGAATGTCTCCTGCTCTGTGTCCTGTACTTCAGGGATTGTTACAGAGGATAGGAGAAAAGTTGCTTAAGTAAAATTGAAATATGTGAAATAGTAAAACTTCCAATCACGGAAGGCCTTCGATGTGCTTAAGTTCATGGCAAACGGGCTTTGTAGTCACTTTCCCTAGCTGTAGGTCTTGGAGACATTTGTCACCCATCTTACGCCTCCACGGGGAGTTAATTCTTTTTTACCACAGCCGCACTTAAGACACATCGGAGCCGAGATCGCGCACAGTAACTACCCAGACCATTATGGCCCATAATCGTGGGTATTATTCGATTTACTGTGGCCGGCTAGCGTGGGTGCCGATCGTCAACCGTGAACTGCCCCTGGCTGGCCACACCTTATGTTGGGGCTTATAGTCGGTTCACAGTTGCCGGCGAGCCGAACGCCGTAATGAGCTGCCTCGGCTATAGTCGGCCTTCTCGGTGGCTTATAATCGGCTCATTACAGTTGGCTTTAAGGGCCGTCGCGGGCAATGAGTTAACCCGCAGCAGAGGGATGTCGGAGCAAAAGTGTCTCATTGGCGAGGGCATAGATTCGCATAGTACCTGTTAGGTCTTGTCCAGGTGAAGTTGCGCCATGGAGTGCTTTGAGTGGAAATGTTATACGCATAGGATTTTGTTCAACAGAAAAGGATAAAGTTAACGAGCAGCCAAGATATAAAGGAACAAGTTAAAAAAGAGACAAGGTTTTTTTTAAAGTGGTTCGGCACGAAAAGGCCTACGTCCACAGATTCTCTTTGTTAATTCACTTCATATGGGCAGTACAAGTTAAGAAAAGTATCGACGGAGGTGTTGGATGTTCCATGCCCTCTGGAACACCTCTCCGTCCACTGTTGACAAAATATAAGCTCCATTGTGGAGATCTTCATGAATTACATATGGTCCATCCCAGATTGGGTCTAGTGCTCCGAGGCGAGGGAAGATTCGCTTGAGGACAAGATCCCCTTTTTGTAAGGTACGATGCTTGACTTTGGAGTTGTATTGTGCTGCCACTTTTTGCTTGTGGGCCGCCGCTTTAAGGACTGCATCATTTCTTCTCTCCTCAACTAGATCCAAAGACATGTGAAGGAGTTCTTCGTTCTCTTCTGGGTTATAGTGGATCCTACGGTGGGAAGGCACGATGGTTTCAACTGGGAGCATAGCCTTTGATCCGTATGCCAAAGAGAAAGGAGTATGCCCTGTTGATGTTCTGAAGGATGTGCGATAGGCCCACAGTGCCGTAGGGAGTTCATCCACCCAAGCGCCCTTTGACTTTTCGAGTTTCTTTTTTATTAGAGTTTTCAGAATTTTGTTGACGGCTTCGACTTGTCCGTTTGCCTGGGGATACGCTACGGATGAGAAGCTTTTGTGAATTCCGTGCTCTCGGCACCAGTTGGCGAATTCCTCGCTGTCAAACTGAAGTCCATTGTCTGATATGATTTTGAGTGGGACTCCGTACCTGCACAGGACATTTTTGATCAAGAAATTAATAACTTTTGCTGAAGATACTTTATTCAGAGGTTCCGCTTCCACCCATTTGGTGAAATAGTCGACTGCCATTATAGCATATTTGGCCCCGCCTCGGCCCATTGGTAGCTCGTCGATTAAGTCAATTCCCCATATTGCGAAGGGCCAAGGGCTGGTCATTTGAGTAATCTCGGTTGTTGGTAGCCGCGGAATCTTAGCAAACTTCTGGCATCTTTCACACTTTTTGACGAAATCTAAGGCGTCCTTGCTTAAGGTGGGCCAGAAATATCCATAGCGGAGTATCTTTTTTGCTAATGTTTGCCCTCCGGTGTGATCTCCGCAGCTTCCCTGATGAATGTTGGATAAGATTTCCTTGGCTTCCCTCCCAGCGACACACCTTAATAACGGGTTAGAGAATTCACGCCGATAGAGGGTGTCTTCTTGAATTGTGTAGCGGGAAGCTTTCCTCAAGATTTTCTTGACTTCGTTACGCCCGTTGGGTAGTGTGCCGCTTTGTAGGTAGTCTCGGATGGGAGTCATCCAAGTTGTTTCTTCGGTTGCAGCTATCAGATTCACTTGCTCAAAACTTGGGGTCAGTTGCTTTGAGATGGATACTGCTCCGAAGATGGCGATGTCTCTCATACTTGCTTGCTTTGCCAATTCGTCGGCCTCTTGGTTCTCTTCCCTAGGGATGTGTTTGACTAAGTAGTGGTCCAATCGGCTGAGAAGTAACTTGGTCTTCTTTAAATATGCTATGAGTCGTTCTTCTCGAGCTTGGAATTCTCCTAGTATTTGATTAACAATAAGTTGAGAATCGCTATGAAGACACAAAGAATTGGCTCCGATTTCTATGGCAGGTTCTAATCCAGCTATCACTGCTTCATATTCTGCATCGTTGTTGGTGGCAGCGAACTCCAACCTTATAGCATAGTGCAGCTTATTTCCCCTGGGAGTGATTATTACCACACCTGCCCCCGAGCCTTGTTCGTTTGATGCACCATCCACAAAGAGATTCCACTTGATGTCTCCTGCTATTTCCAATTGCTCCTTATCTTCGTTGGTAGTGAATTCCGCAATGAAATCAGCCATGGCTTGTCCCTTGATAGCGGTGCGAGGGTGATAGGTGATATCATACTGACTTAGTTCAATGCACCATTTAAGTAGTCGCCCAGAAGTGTCGGGGCGATGGAGTACCTGCCTTAGTGGCTGATCGATCAGAACTTTGATGGAATATGACTGGAAGTAGTGACACAGTTTCCGTGATGTGATTAGTAAACAGTATGCTAGCTTCTCAAGTTTAGGATATCTGACTTTTGCCCCCGTAAACCTCTTACTGACGAAGTAAACTGGCCGCTGCGTGCGGTTGTCTTCCCTTACCAAGGCAGCGCTTAGGGCGTGAGATGACACAGCAAGGTATAGGTATAATTCTTCGCCTTCGCTTGGAGTCGAGAGTACCGGTGGTTTCTGGAGGTGTTCGATTAAGTTAAGGAAAGCGGTCAAGCATTCGTCAGTCCATTCGAACTTTCCTTTGTCTTTCTTTAGAGCTTCGAAAAAGGGGACGCACTTGTCCGTTGCTTTGGAGATGAATCGGCTTAGGGCGGCCACTTTTCCATTCAAGCTTTGCATTTCCTTTCGAGTGGAAGGTATCTTGATATCCCTTAGCGCTCGGACTTGTTCAGGGTTTGCTTCAATCCCTCTGACATGGACGATGAATCCTAAGAACTTTCCTGATGACACTCCGAAGGAGCATTTTAGAGGATTCAACTTCATTCCATACTGGAGAAGTACTTGAAACATCTTGCCTAGGTGGCTTACGTGATCGTCGGCTTTCCTTGATTTTACCAGCATGTCATCCTCGTATACTTCCATAGTTTGCCCTATTAGCCCTGCAAACATCTTGTTGACGAGGCGCTGGTAGGTGGCTCCTGCATTTTTAAGTCCGAAAGGCATCACCTTATAGCAGTATAAACCCCGGTCAGTGATGAAACTAGTGTGGTCTTGGTCGGGAGCATGCATAGGAAATTGGTTATATCCTGAGTATGCGTCCATAAAAGATAGGAGCTCGTGCCCGGCTGTGCTGTCTACAAGTTGGTCGATTCGGGGAAGTGGGAAGCAATCCTTTGGGCAGGCGTTATTTAGGTTGGAGAAGTCAATGCATGTCTGCCACTTCCCATTAGCCTTCTTTACCAGTACCGGGTTAGTGATCCATTCCGAGTAGATGGCTTCTCGTATGAAGTCATTGGCAAGTAGATTCTTTACTTCTTCATCGAGGGCTGCTGATCGCTCTGCCCCCATACTTCTCTTTTTTTGTTTTACGGGCGCCTTGGTAGGATCAATGTTTAGTACGTGGCATGCTACGTCGGGGGAGATTCCGGTCATGTCAGCGTGTGACCATGCGAATACATCCAAGTTGTGGTGGAGAAAGTCGATGAGTTGCTCCTTCAACTCTGCTTTTAGTTGGGACCCAATCTTCAATAGTCTACTCGAGTCGTGCTTGTCTAAAGATACAAACTCCATAGCCTCTGCAGGCTCGGCGGTGGCCTCCTCCTCTTTGTCCCTAGGGTCTAATTCATTGAAAGGGTCGCTGGTATATCAAAGAGGAGGGGCCTTCTTTAATTGCTATGCTTCTAGACTTTTTGTGCAGAGGGCAACCTCTACACCCTTCCCTTTATCCTTCCTGTGGTTGTTGCGAAGTTCAGTCACATAGCAGTCTCGAGTAACGTCCTGGTCTCCTTCCACTTCCCCTACTCCGTTGTCCGTTGGAAATTTCATCTTCAGGCACCTTGGGGCTAGGACAATTTGGAAGTCAGACAAGGCTGGCCTTCCTAAGAAGGCGTTGTAGGCCGTATGGTTTTCTATTAGCACAAACGTCTGTTTCCGTACAACGGAGCGGGGATGGCTTCCAATTTCAACAAAGAGGTCTAGTTGCCCGAGGGGCATCTTTGCGTCCCCAGTGAAACCGTGTAGTGGTTTATCGCAGGGAGATACATCCTTCATTGATAGTCTCATTTTGTCGAATGCATGTTTTAATAGGATATTTACTGAGCTTCCAGTGTCTACTAGAATTCGGTAAACTTCGGCGGGTCCGAGCCGGGCAGAGATAACCATGGGATCCATGTGAGGGTATTGCCTTCCTTCTAGGTCACGCCTACCAAATGTGATGTCATCACTTCCTTTCCGTTTCGGGTGGCGTTCTTCTATAACCGAATTGACGTAGTCTTTATTGTCTCTAAGCGACTTTCCATATCTTTCCATCTCTTTCCAGCTTTTGCCTGCGACGTGCGGTCCTCCTGAGATGGTATGGACCACTATCTTCTCTTGACTACAGCCGCTAGTGTTGCGGTTTCCTCTGCCGGTCTCCGGTGAGGGTAGCCTTGGGTTCTCATTGGCAGGAGCTGGAATCCTGTCCTGACCTTTTACATAGCGTTCCAGTTTCTTCCTTCTAATGTGTTCTTCAATCAAGTCCCGGAGATGATGGCATTCATTGGTATCATGCCCATGAGATTCGTGGAAGCGGCAGAACTTTCCAGACTTCTACGCGTTATCTGATTCCTTCTTGTATGGTGGGCGTTTGTATCTAACTTCGCCTTGGGTGGCAAGGAAGATATTTTCGACGGTCTCGTTCAAAGGAGTGTAAGTGTCGAATCTCGGTCCAGGCCGATATAGGCGCTTTTCTCCCTTCTTTCCCCCAGCATTGTCTCTGGAATCATTTCTTCGAACATCCCTTGCCACAGCAGGGGCGCTGCTGTGAGTTGCCTTATTTTGCTGTCCTGACTGCCCCTCAACGGCAGCATCCTCAAGCCTCATATATTTCCCGGCTTCATGGAAGAAATCGGGTAAAGTAGCTGGTTTCTCTTTTGTCAATCTTCTAGCAAACTTAGTGTCCGGATGCACACCACTACAGAGGGCCATTAGGATAAGCTTTTCATCGGCATCTTGGACTGCGGCCGCTGCGGCATTGAATCGGGTTAGGTATTGCTGCAGTTTCTCTCCAGGTTTCTGTTTGATGCTGGATAAGGAATAAGCGTCCTTGGGTTGTTCCACATGAATGCGGAACTGACTGATAAACTTTCCTTTCAACATTTCCCACGAGCTGATGGATCCCTGAGGTAGATGACAGAACCAGGAGGTAGCGAGATCTGCTAAGAAGAGTGGAAAGCATTTGCACAGTACTCCCTCTGTCGCTCCACTCATGAGCATATGTTGTGTGTATCTCTGCAAGTGTACAACGAGGTCGGAGGTTCCTTTGTAAGGTTCCATTGTTGGCATCTTCCATTCTCGGGGGGTGATAGCAATTTCGATGTTGCGGGCGAAAGGGCTGGTTACCCTAGCGCATATCCCTCGATCTCTTTGCTCCCGTTGGACGCACTCTCTGAATAAGCGTGCCATCCTTTCATCAAATTTGGAGCAGATAGAAACGAATTTGGCTCTGTCCTGTGGGATTGATCCCGTCTAGATGATCTGTAGGGATGGTATCGTCTATCATTCCTTATATTTTTCGGTGGCTGCCTTTGGTCTTCTGGGAGCATGCTAGGGTCAGCCATAGTTGGCCCTTGCCTTGATCTTCCCCTGTTGGGTTCTGATCTAAGCACTTCCTCGGGTCCAACTTCGGGCTGGACTCTAGCTCGACCCCGTTCACTGGCGTTTCCGTGGTTAGGCAGTATGACAGGCTCAGCTACAGTTGACCTTCGCCCTGTACCTCCCCCGTGGGGTTTGGTTCCAAGCGTTTCTTCAGGCCTAACTTTGGGCTGTGCTCGATCTCGACTCCTACCATGGCTGCTTCTGCCGTTAGCTTCTTCGAAGAAGGAAGATCTTTGTTGTCTTCGAGACCCTCCAGACTGGGACTCGCCCCATGATTCAGTGTTTCGGTTGGACTCTTCAGGATCCCTTAAGCGTGACATGAGATGGTCCACCAAGGCTTCCTGCTGGGACGTGAAGCGATTAGTTACTTCAACCACAACCCTGTCTAGATCTGCGCTAGTAATTGCTGCGGGCTGTTCTACGGTAGGAGTGGTCGGATTAGCCTGTCCTCCATTCGGTACTGCTACTAGAGGAGGACGATTTACTTGATCCGTCACCGCTGGATCTGGAAGACTGCTGGAAGCGATGTTTTTTCCTTTGTTAACATCTTTCTTCTGCTTGGGAAGCATGTTTTCCGAACGGTGGATGATGCTGTTAGGAAAAAGGTTAAGTGGAAGAAGCTGAAGCTTCGAGCTTCTAGTTCTCAGTGAAAGCACCAAAAATGTTTGCACAAAAAATGGACAAACACCTCAAAGTCGTATGATTTAGTAGATCTTATGTTGTTCTTAGTGATTTGGGTGATCTATGCAAATATATGAAAAGCAGGGGCTAAACTGTAAAAAGACACGCAGATTTATAGTGGTTCAGCCAGAATGTGCCTACGTCCACTTTATATGTTATTTCTCTTCTCTTGTTTAGATTACAAGTACAAAGCTTTGATATAAGTAAAAGAAAGTTGTTTGAAAGTTCTCTCCGTGCTTGAGCTCTCAAACTTGTCCCCCATTGTTGTACCCCTGCCCCTCTATTTATAGAGTGAGGCTGGGGGTAGGGGTCTTGTAGGTATATAGCAGCTGGCGGGCCTAGGCTGACGTAATCTGGCCTGGTGGATCTGGTCCGGTTTTCTTTGGTAGGAGATGAGCGGTCCGGTGAAGCTTGGTTCGGTGGTAGGAGATGAGTGGTCTGGTGAAGCTTGGAGGGTGGTTGATTTGGCAGAGGTTGGAGATGAGTTGGTTCGGTGGAGGTTGGAGGGTGGTTGGTTCGGCAGAGGTTGGAGATGAGTTGGTTCGGCAGAGGTTGGAGATGAGTTGGTTCGGCAGAGGTTGGAGATGAGTTGGTTCGGTGAAGCTTGGAGGCTGGTTGGTTCGGCAGAGGTGATTTGGTTTGTCTAGCTTTGGACCGGTGGTGAGAATTCACCCAATAACATCATTTTACAAAATATAAACTTCGACAACTGTACAGTTTCATTCAACCCAATATTGTTCGATTATATGTAATTATTCATATTCGTCGACTTATTGATTTAAATAAATATCAATTTAAAACTTCTTTTCATCTATTTCAATTATATATTACTATTTATACCTTAAAATATTTTATATTAACATTTTATTTGAATTTTAATATAAAGAAATTTATTAACCAATTCACTTTTATTATAAAAATATTCTTTATTAAATAGATTAAATAATAAAAATAATAAATTGATTCAAAAAATAATAATTGTCGAAAAATCAAATTCAAACACTTATGCTTTAATTAAATTAGTTTAATATTACAGCATAAAATAGGGTTGTTACAACTCCTTCCGACATCAAGCCACCAACCTCGGAACCTAACTCCATACACCACCAAGCTATCATCCGAAGTCCTAAAAACTATCAACCTTGAAAGCTAACTCCATGCACCATCAAGTTATCATCTGAAGTCCTAAAACTGTCATGTCAAAACATCACATCGTTGCGATCATCGAAACCACTCGTCGTAGAGCAATTACATCAAGACCTAGAGTCCGTCACTTAAACAAACCATCATATAGTACTCTCAAAGCCTCCTCACCACCCATGCCAAAGATCGGCCATCATCAATGGTGAAGGCACCGACCAATCTACAGTGATCAATGCCAACCACTTTGGTCATGTACTTAACCAAAAATGGATAAGTACAAACCAAATGAAAATGTCAGATGTCCATCCTCAAGTCTAAAGTCCATCCAAGTCCATCATCTTCCATCTTCAGATTGTTCGGCATGCATCCCAATATTCTTCTAAAACTTATCCCATTCATTTGGGTTTCCGATCAATAGGCACAAAACTCCAATGCGTGGGATATTCCCTAACGATGGATCATCGATAAATCGGCATTTTCAACCAAAACAAGCAAACAAGCATGCGTGCAACCAACAAGCATACATACATCCAATATAGTAGATGTACAACATGTATAATGCATCTATATCAGCTATTGAGGGATTCATATCAAAATGGCCTAAACTAGCTATTTCCTAAAATAGCATGTTAATAGGGAAAATGTGATATCCGATTTAAAACCGTTTTAAAATACTTTTAATTTCTTTTGTAAAAATCAAGTCTAGGTTTATATATATATCGCATTTTAAAGTTAGAAATAATTTCAAAACACTGTTTTTATACTACACTAACAATCATAGTATCGTGAGAGATAATATAAATCACCTTAACAAAAGCTGACTAAACTAACATCAAGTCGTAGAGCTCTCCATCACAAGCGCAATGCAAAATACTGCATCCAAAACGGACCTCGTATGCAAAAGGTATGAATTGAATAAGAATCAAGATTAAATAAGCTATTAGTTATTTAATCAAATAATTAATTACCTAATTAGCCACTAATCCATCTTCCTCTCCTTCACTTGTGTGTGCACCCATACATCAAACCCATTTGCATGTTTCCATGATGATATGGAGCTTCGCTCCACGGAATCGAACGCCATCTATGCCATCACACTCCTCTTCGAAAGCTCGACCCGTTGACGTCAAGATCATCCACTCCAATGCCTCCATGCAAATCGCGACACCCAGCATCCCCTCTCAACCAAGCCTAGATCACGAATCACCATAGATGACTGAAGATGATGCAATTTCGGGGAAAGGTGCTCCTTAATATGGGCAACGCCAAGGCGATCTCTGATTTGCCTCTCACGTCCCCAAGCATTGCCAATGTTAAACCCTAGAACAAGTCTACACCAGGCCGACCTCCTCAATCAACGTTGTATGCTCTAATCTTCATATGGATGCAAAGCCCTCCTCGTCATGATCTCAACGGAGATGGTTTCACAATTTATCATGGCTTATATCACTCGCTTTAATTTTTTGAATGATTTGGGAAGAGGCAGCCATGATTTATCTCTACAGGCAATGGAATAGTAAACGTGAGAGAGTGAGGTTAGGGTTTAATTATAATGATATAATATTCTTATTTGTTTGATTTCGACAATAAATTATTGTATGTTTCGAGCTCGTAAGACCACATGACGCGTCCAATCGCAAGGAAACTCATCAGCATACATCACCTTATTTTTCGGTCCCAGTGGTATAAATTTCATCATTATCTAACATAATGCTCTAGGATGAAAATTTCACGCATTACGAGATCGTTTTGACCATCGGATCACCCAATCTCCAAATAAAGTGATGCTTATACCCATTATAATTTGCAACGTTGATTCGAACTCAATGGAAGTGGTCTTCAGTCTTGATTTGACTATATGCAAAAATCATAATTTTGGGACCTTCGATTAATTAACGATTCAATATTTAAATTAATAATTTAAATATTCTATCATTAGAATATGGGTTGTTACAGTTTAGGTATTCAAATATTTCTCTAATGATCTTTGTTGAGACTTAACTATCATAATCAAGGCTTGGAAAAGATTGGTTTGGTTCTTAAGAAGGGGTCCTGAGTTCAACTCTTAATGAAAGCACTACTAAATGTTACGTCAAAACTTAAGCCCTATATAAGGTCAAATGCTCAAACCTAAGGTCAAAACTTAAGCCCTCTTTTTCATTAATCAAGTCACAGACTAATATGCAAGGCAAAGTTCTAAAGTAAGGTAACTATGAAAATTATCATTGATTCAAGTCCTTAGTTACAAAATCTTAATGTTAATTTGACCAAATGGCCATGAAAATCCTAATTACCAGCTTTTCTCCACCCACTCAAAAAATGAAAAATGAGGAAGAAGGATAAATCAGAATTCGGTCATTTTCTAGTAGCGGGTACATGCCTATTTATATAATATTTAGGCTATTAGATTTATGACATATGTCATTCGTTAGGAATAGATGGTGGTGATTTCCTGACATGTCACATGTTCGAAGTGACATATGGCATAGATTCCTCATATGTTATGATAATGTGTCACCACTGACCCAATCAAACTTCTCCACGTGGCTAGCAGAATGCTGATTCCATATTGAATAGTCAATATGCGATATCACAAAAGCATTAACAATCGACAGCTTGCTTTAAAAACATGTGATAGCTTAGTAAAGTCAACTTCTGATAACTCATAAGATGGATATGTAATAGCTTAGCAACATCGACCGTTGATGACTCAATTAATCATCATATGATAACCTTGGAATATCAACCCGCAATACCTCCATTAACCATCACATGATAGCTTTGTAATCACAATCTTTGATAGCTTTAAGATCACAAACCTTCAATAGCATGTTTTGTCACCATGTGATGGCTTGGAATTACCAACCTTTGATAGCTAGTTTTGCAACCATGCGATGGGTAGGAATCATCAACCTTCGATGGCTTACCTGGTCAGCATGTGATAGCTCTAATATCATAACCTTTAGTGGCTCAAATGTCTTAACTTTTCACTGGTTCTAGGAGTCAACATACGATGGCTTAAATATTTTACCCTTTAAAAGTTCCTTCGATGGTTTTTTGGATTAGCACTTGATAGCCTTGAAATACCATCCTTAGATAGTTTTCTTAGTCAAGTTGTGATGGCCTTGAGACCATCAATCTCCAATGGCTTATTTTGTGCTTTCATCCCTTGATAGCTTCTCTCCCTCTTCAACCTACGATGGCTCATCTCCAACCTGTGATAGCTAGGACACTTTGTGCATAACAAGTTCTACTTGTAGTTGCTGCACACTATGACTATGCAACCTGAAATATGGATGATAAAATGGTTTGTGCAAATTATGATTTAGAAGAGACTGTCTGAATATTGCAACCAAATGTTCTCTGGTTCTATGGGAGATGTAATAAAGCTTGTTGACTCATAAGATCTTATCATGATCTTAGAAAGCATCTAGGAGTTGAAACGAGTATTTTCGATAAGCTATTTGTAACAACCTGCACCTTAATGGACCCCCATTTTTGACTAAATCAGAAAACCCAAGTCCATTAAGGCACAGATCATTAGTGTTGGTAACCTGTAATAAAAAAAATTATATGTAACACCCTATATTTTTAGTAACATTATTTAGGATATTTAATTAGTTAAATAAAACAATGTAAGTTTATTAGTGGATTGAGACTTGTGATTAAATAAGAGATAGCCATGTCATGTAAATATTGAACTAAAGAATAAAAAGAGAATAAAAGGGTTAGGAAATATGCAAAGGCAAAATAGGAACAAGGCATATCCTTATACCCTAAACTCCTTAGGAATTCATTCTACACTTTCATCCTATTTTCACAAACAATGACAGAGCTAAGGCCGGCCACCATTAGAAAGAGCAAAGAAGAAGAATTCAAGAGGAAGAATCAAATCACTTTAGCAAGAACAAATCTCACATCCTTAATCAAAAAGCTAAGGTGAATAATGTCTACATCTCAAGTTTTTAATGGTCTTCGGTTTTAGTATGAAATCCGAATTATTTGCAAATGCTTTGCCATGTTTTGGATGATAAAATGTATGTATATATATATATGTATATATGTATATATATATATATGTTGTTGATGATTTACACTAATTCATATAGATTTTGTGATATGTTTTGATATGAAAACCCTATTATATGACATCCAAATGCCTTGAGAATTTTTATTTAGATAAGAAATGATTTTTTAGAAATGGGTTTCAATTTCATAATTTTCTGAATTAATGTGGATTTTATATGAATTTTCTAGTGAAGAAAATGCTGATTTGGGTTTAAAATTAATTACAGCCAAATTATATTGGCTTAGGGTCTGAAATTTTTATATTTTAGAAAACATATTAAAAATGATTTTCTCGAATTTTTATAGAATTTTCCTAAGTGTTTTAATGGATATATAAAATTATTTAAGGTATGGGACTTAAATGTTTTACATATTTATAAAAAAGGAGAAGGTGTATTATGTAAATAATCCAAATTCTTATTTCAGAAAATCGACAGTGCTTTAGAAAAGAAAATTTTGCAACCAATCATAATTTGACAAACAAGGCAGGTTAGGTACAAAGAAATAGTTTAAAAAAGTCAAATCTACATGCTTTTTCCTGTTTCAATGCTTTCGGCACCAGGCTTCCAACTCCTTACCTCCACCTCCAACTCCATCGAAACCAATGCATATGGTATCAGATACCTGGTACATAGTGAATTGGATATAGGCGGAAGGTATTAGGTCGAAACCAGAAGTTTCGAAGGGGTTGAAGCGCCACTTTACTTTTAAATGAAAATGTGCCTGCTTTGCTTTCGACTGAATAGCTTCCGACTTGGTCTGCTTTCGAATCGGTTAATGACTTTAAAAGAATGGTTTTAAGAGGTTGCACCTTTGTTTTAAATAACTGCTTTCAACTAGGTCGAAGCCGTTGACTGTCGCTATTTACCTTTCGACCCAGATTGGTTTCGAAAGGGTTACCTTGTTTTTATAAATCAAGCCGCTTCTCCAATGCTTTCGAAGGGATGGTTTTGACACTATCACCTCTTTACTTAGGAAATGCTTTCGAAAGAGATGCTTTCGACTTAAATGTTTTAATGACCCTTTTGCTCAATAAAAGGTAGAACCCAAATGGTTTCGAAAAAGATGGTTTTGATGGTTTCGAAAGGTGTTTCCACATGTTATAAATTGAACCCAAATGCTTTCGAAAGGCTTGATGTTTTAATGCGTTCAAAAGGTTTCAAAGAAAGGTTTCTAAAGGGTGGTTCCCCAATGGTTTCGAAAGGTCTAAATTGAAAGGCTTTCCAATTGTTTCAAAAGGCAATGTTTAAGTGTTTTAAAGAGGATGTGTAAGGTTTTAAAGCTTTTAAAGGAGATGTTTTTCAGTGCTTTCGAAAGGATAAAGATGAATGGTTTCGAAAGGTATGATTTCGAAAGGTATGTTTTGACCTTCGGCCTAAGGCATTACTTGTATTGAAAGGAGTACTTTCAAAAGGTTTCAAAAGGGGTACTTTTGATGGTTTCGAATAGGTCGTTTAAAGGTTTTAAACAAAGGTTTTGAATGAGTTAGTTTTGGTAATATAGCCTAAGTGTTTTTAAGTTAAAAAGGGTTTTAACTTATTTTGGAGGGATGGGAAATCCTTAATAATTTCATTAACATTATTTTGGGTAAAGTGTATATAACATGGCAAATAGCTTAGAGTAAATCAAAGAGTATATATTCCTTGTATATGTATGATTTAAAGGGATCAATTTTAAATGGCTTTCAAGGAAAAATTTAAAGTGTAGTTAACCCTAAGAAAATGACTCAGATTAGAAGACCAGATGGGACTGGTGTAGGGTCGTGCCCTATACTCATTAGCTATTAGCCCCTAGCTAATTTAGTCCAAAATTTCAGTGTGTAGGGCATTGTCACAAGTAAGACTAAAATTATGTTACACACAGAAAGGAATCTAAAAAGGAAAGAAAGGTTATTGGTAAGCCCGCAAAACCATTAGGATCAGTTAGACCTGGAGAAGTAAGGACAAACCATCAAGAAGAGGAGTATCTAACCGATGTTATATTTTTATGTTATCTGGTAGACCCAAGTTAGCCAAGGGTAAGTAGATAGCCAAACAAAACTACATTGTATGGACAGATAGTCCATATGATAATTGAAATGTACATATACATGATATTGCTTTATATATTTAACCAGTTTTGGTTGCAAGATTATAATTTGCAAAATAAATGTTTTAAAAAGGATATTAATGAGAGGAAACCCGTTCTGCTAAGCGACATGGTCTCACTTAATATAAGATAACCGAGATGTATAATATTATTCACACCAGGCTTTATGTCTGACTCGAAGTTTATTCTTCCTTAAATTCTCGAGTGCCCAAAAATTATTTAAGTAGGCTGAGTATTGAGGTTTACAGGTTTTAGTAGGTTGGCGAATAAAGCTTCCGGTGAAGAGCAAGTGGCTGAAGGATAGCTAATTAGGAGTTGCTGTTATATTTTGGATTAATTATGTTGTATTGTATATATAGTACTCTGGTCAACCAAGGGGGCATCGTAATATGTCGCTCTTGGCATATTTATGTAATAATTATATTTTATCCGAATTCTGGGAAAACGATTATGGGATTATGTAATTTGAATATGGAACATATTTTGGAAATGTAACCAAAAATATATTTTTTAAATCTGTGATTTTTTTTCATATTCATGTGCTTCTGATATTATGAATACCATTAACATAGCCGTATTTAGTTGCCGGAAGTTAATACTACGGATGACTGCATCATCTATAGCATTTAGCTTTGGGCATCTAGATAGGGGATGTTACAACTTGGTATCAGATCATAGGTTTATAAAAAACTTTAATAAAAATGATTTTTGAAAACATAATCCTAAGGAATTAGTGATAAGATCGGGGTATAGGATAACGCTGTAGTAATATACTTGTATTTGCCATACATAAGTATGTGCTTTATCTCTAGTCTCCTATCTCTATAAGGTTATTTTCTATATCTCACGAAGGTTCGAATGCAGATATGGATTCTTGAAGAGATAATGTTGATGGAGGAGGCACCACTATGGATGGAAATGCCAAACCTAATACTAGAAGGAACCCAGGTCAGGCACGAACTATAAATATTGGTGCTGAAGTCCCGCAAGTTGACATAGGAGCCATGTATTATTTTTTCGTGAATATGATGCAAACATGGGGTTGCTGCTGGAGTTGTAAGGGAGGAGCCCAAGAAGCTCCAGTAGTCAACAATTATGCTGCTTTGAGTAGGGACTATGCTAGGTTGGGAGGAAAACCATTTGTTGGGACTGAAGACGCCATATAAGTGGGGAACTGGTTGTTGCATTGTGAGAGGATTTTCACATATTTAGGGCTCAGTGATGAGCAAAAAAGAAGGCTCGCTTCGATGCAGCTTCAAGGAGCAGCTTTATACTGGTGGAATAGTGTAACAACTGGAGTGGATGAAGGAACAATGACATGGGATGAGTTTAAGAGGAGGTTCGAGGAGAGATTCATGTCTATGATGGCAAAGTCTACCTTGCTCGGAAAGTTTGCTGAGTAAGAGCAGGGAGAGATGACTGTGTTAGAGTATGCTACAAGGTTTGAGGAGTTAGCAAGATATGGTCATGCCACTGTAGATACCATGATTAAGAGAAACGAGAAGTTCATTATGGGGTTGAAACCTAAATTGGCCAAGGTTACATTACCTCATATCAAAGATCCTTGTGATGTTATAGTAGAGATGGCTCTAAGACATGAGGAAACTATTACTTCTATGGTGAAGAATAAGGCGAAGGAGATCTGGGTAGGGCAGAGTCAAAAAAGGAAGTTCTTTCCTAAGAAGGGAGCCCAGAAGGGTGGAGCCGTAAAGAATGGAAAGTTAGAAGTTGTTTGTTTTAAGTGCGACAAGAAAAGCATTTTGGGAATAAATGTCGTTATGGAGAGGCAAAGAATGTGATTGAGAAGAAGAATATCAAATGCTTCAACTTCGATCAGATAGGTCATTACAGGAGCTAATGCAAGGACCCTACTGAGGATGGAAAGGGAAAAGTATATGCATTAGAGCCAACTACCTCGAGACCCACGGTAGGGGAAAAAGGAAAAGCAATTTTGGTACATACGCTTATGATTCTTGGTATGGCAGTTAGTGCTCTGTTTGATACTGGTGCATCACATTCTTTTATATCTCGTTGTTTGGTAGATAAGCTTAACCTAGAACCCTCATACCTAGTTACTTCCTTAAGGGTTGCAAATCCGATACGAGGGTATGCAACATTTGGGATGAGATGTGGCCACCTAAAGTTTGACTTGTTAGGTCATACTTTTGTTTGCAGTTTGCATGTGTTTGATTTCATAGGATTCGAAATTATTTTAGGTATGGATTGGTTAAGTAAGTACAATGCTAGGATATTTTGCCATGATGGGAAAATATCGCTTAGACATCCAGACTATAGGGAGCGGATTGCATATACCGTAGAAAACCCTAGCTATGAGGTGAATACTGTGTTGGGTGTTGTGGAGATAGAAGACGAGATGATTCGAGTTTCTATAGTTGGAGGATTCATGGATATTTTTGAACCCATAGTAGGATTACCACCGAAACGGGCCACTGAGTTTCTGATATATTTGGTGCCTGGAGCAAAACTAATGAGTAGACCGCCAAGCAGGATGACACCTACAGAAATGAGGGAGCTCAAGGTGCAATTGGTGGATTTGGAAGGCAAGAATTTTATCAGACCTAGAAGTTCACCTTGGGGAGCAGCCGTAGTGTTTGCTAAGAAGCCGGACAGATCGTTAAGGATATGTATCGATTATCATAAGTTGAATGAGAAAATGATAAAGAATCGATATCCATTGCCTAGGATTGACGATTTGTTCAGTCGGTTGAGTAGAGCCAAGATATTTTCACAATTGGATTTAGCGAAATGTTTCAATCAGCTTAGAGTGGCAGAGGATAGTATTCCTTTGACAGCGTTAAGAACCAGATATGTATTATACGAATGGTTAGTGATGCCATTTCGGACTGACTAATGTGTCGGCTTTCTTTGTATATTTAATGAACCAGATATTCCAAGAGCACTTAGATAGGTTCATAT
Source organism: Allium fistulosum (assembly GCA_030737815.1). NCBI lineage: Eukaryota > Viridiplantae > Streptophyta > Magnoliopsida > Asparagales > Amaryllidaceae > Allium > Allium fistulosum. Next base: position 336,572,854 of record CM060904.1, on the reverse strand, counting down.
TGGTTTTCATAGATGATATTTTGGTGTACTCTAAGGATGAAAGAGAACATGAAGTTCATCTTATAGTAGTGCTTGAAATGCTATGGTAGCATCAGCTAAAGGCGAAGTTCTCGAAATGTCATTTCTAGAAGAAGGAAGTGAAGTTTCTTGGCCATGTAGTTTCAAAGAATGGGTTATCAGTGGATCCAGCTAAGATCGAGGCCATGAATAGTTGGAAGAGACCAGAAATGGTGACTGAGATAAGAAGTTTCCTGGGATTGGCTAGTTATTATCGGAGTTTTATTAAGGATTTTTCCTGAATAGCGGCACCAATGACCAAGCTAACTCGAAAGGATGTGAAGTTCGTTTGGACCGATAAGTGTGAGGAGGCACTCCAGAAGCTGAAACACTTATTGATTAATGCACCTGTGTTGGTTGTTCTAGAGGGGAATTAGGATTTGGTGGTGTACACGGATGCATGTGGGATTGGGTTAGGAGCTGTGTTAATGCAGAGGGGTAGAGTAATTGCCTATGCTTCTCGATAGCTTAGAGCGCATGAAGTCAGATACCCAACCCATAACTTGGAGTTAGCTGCGGTGATTTTTGCGCTAAAGGTATGGAGACATTATCTTTTGGGAGAAAGATTTGAGTTGTATACAGATCATAAGTCATTGAAGTATTTGTTCTCTTAGAAGGAGCTAAACATGAGATAGCAGAGGTGGTTAGAGTTCTTAGATGCTTATGATTTCGATATTGAGTACACACCAAGAAAGGGCAACAAGGTTGCAGATGCACTTAGCAGAAAACATCAGAATGTGGTGTTAGCGATGATAGCGGAGTGAAAAGATTTGGAAGCATTAGCGACTTGCACAGTACAGTGGAGAACTAAGAATATTTCAAGTATAGAAACTGCTTTGTTATCATGTTTGGAAGTTCAACCAGTTATGATCGAAAAGGTTGCTTCTAAACAGCTAGAGGATCCAGTGTTGGCTGAACGGATCAGAAAGCTGAGAAATGGAACGGAGAGCGATGACTTAAAGGATTTTAGTCTTGACCAGAATGAGTGGTTGAGAAAGAAAGGAAGATTGTGTGTTTCGAATGTGGGAGACATTAGGAAGGAAGTTTTAAAGGAATGCCATCGCTCGAAATTCACTATTCACCCGGGAGGAACAAAGATGTATCAGGACATGAAGAGAGGTTTCTTCTGGGAAGGTATGAAGAGGGATGTAGGTTATGGGTGAAGTAGTGTCTGAACTGCCAACGGGTAAAAGCCAAACATCAGAAGCCAAGTGGGTTGCTTCAGCCTTTGGATATTCCAGTGTGGAAGTGGGATTCTATTTCTATGGATTTCATTGACGGGTTGCCAAGGTCTAATAGAGAAAATGAAAGCATATGGGTCATTGTAAACAGGTTGACCAAGAGTGCCCATTTCATTCCAGTTAAGTCAACCAGAACGGCACCTGTGTTAGCGAAGTTGTTTATGAAGAATGTAGTTAGACTGCATGGAATTCCTAGTAGTATAGTGAGTGATAGAGATTCTTTATTCACTAGCAAGTTCCGGAAGAGTCTACATGATACCTTAAATACCAAGCCCAAGATGAGTACTGCTTACCATCCACAGACTGATGGGCAAACGAAGAGAGTTAACAAAGTATTGGAGGATTAGCTACGAGCTTGTGTGCTAGATTTTGGGGGATCATGGAAAGACCATCTACATCTAGTCGAGTTTTCATATAACAACAATTATCAGGCTAGTATAGGGATGGCACCATTTGAAGCTTTGTATGGAAGGCCATGCAAATCTCCAGTTTGTTGGTTAGAGAACGAGGATAGGTTGTTTTTTGGTTCGGATTTAGTTAGAGAAGCTGCAGAAAAGGTTGAGTTAATTCGAGCTAGAATGAAGGAAGCTCAATCTAGGCAGAAGAGTTATGCAGATAAAAGATGGAAAGACTTAGAGTTTTCCATTGGAGAGCATGTTTTCATTACGGTGTCGCCGATAAAGGGTGTGATTCGATTTGGAAAATCAGGGAAGTTGGCACCAAGGTTCGTTGGACCATTTCCTATTATTGAAAGGATCAGGAAACTTGCGTATGGAGTAGAGTTACCGAGCAGTTTTGCAGGAGTCCATGATGTTTTCCATGTTTCTCATCTAAGGAAGTGTATTCGAGATATGAATACTACTATATCATGGACTGTGTTAGATGATTTAGTCGTAGAGCCAAATTTGACTATAGTTAGAAAGCCAGTTCGCATAGTCGTAAGAGATGAGAAGAGGATCAGGAACAAGACAGTCAGATTAGTTAAAGTCCAATGGAGCGACGATGACAGAGACTGTACTTGGGAGACTGGGAATAGGATGAGAGATACTCATCCTGATTTGTTTAATGGTATGTTTTACCTTTGATTGTTTTGATGTGTGACTTATCGTAATTTTGAGGACGAAATTCTTTAAGGAGGGGAGTCTGTAACACCCTGTATTTTTAGTAACATTATTTAGGATATTTAATTAGTTAAATAAAATAATGTAAGTTGATTAGTGGATTGAGATTTGTGATTAAATAAGAGGTAGTTGTGCCATGTAAACAATGAAGTAAAAAATAGAAAGATAATAAAAGGGTTCGGAAATATGCAAGGGAAAAATAGGAACAAGGCATATCCTAATACCCTAAACCCCTTAGAAATTCATTCTACACTTTCATTCTATTTTCACAAACAAAACTAAAGCTAAGGCCAGCCACCATTAGGAAGAGCAAAGAAGAAGAATTCAAGAGGAAAAATCAAATAACTTAAGCAAGAACAAATCTCACATCCTTAATCAAAAAGCTAAGGTGAATAATGACTACATCTCAAGTTTTTAATGGTTTTCGGTTTTAGTATGAAATCCAAATTATTTGCAAATGTTTTGCCATGACTTGGATGATAAAATCTATATCTATATGTTGTGGATGATTTATGCTAATTCACATAGATTTTGTGATATGTTTTGATATGAATACCCTATTATAAGACATTCAATTGCCTTGTAAATTTTGATTTAGATCAGAAATAATATTTTAGAAATGGGTTTCAATTTTCATAATTTTCCGAATTAATGTGGATTTTATATGAATTTTCTAGTGACGAAAATGTTAGTTTGGGTTTAAAATTAATTACAGCCAAATTATATTGGCTTGGGGTCTGAAATTTTTATATGTTAGAAAAGATATTAAAAGTGATTTTCTGAAATTTTTGTAGAATTTTCCTAAGTGTTTTAATGGATATATAAAATTATTTAATGTATGGGACTTAAATGTTTTATATATTTATAAAAAAGAGAAGGGGTATTTTGTAAATAATCCAAATTCTTATTTCTGAAAATCGACAGTACTTTAGAAAAGAAAATTTTGCAACCAATCATAATTTGACAAACAAAACAGGTTAGGTACAAAGAAATAGTTTAAAAAGGTCAAATCTACATGCTTTTTCCTGTTTCAATGCTTTCGGCACTAGGCTTCCAACTCCTTACCTCCGCCTCCGACTCCATCGAAACCAACGCACATGGTATCAGAAACCTGGTACGTAGTGAATTGGATATAGGCGGAAGGTATTGGGTCGAAACCAGGAGTTTCGAAGGGGTTAAAGCACCACTTTGCTTTTAAATGAAATTGCACTTGCTTTGCTTTCAACTGAATAGCGTCCGACTTGGTCTGCTTTCGACTGGTTCAATGGCTTTAAAAGAATGGTTTTAAGAGGTTGCACCTTTGTTTTAAATAACTGCTTTCGACTAGGTCGAAACCCCTTAATGCCGCTTTTACCTCTTGACCCAGATTGGTTTCAAAAGGGTTACCTTGTTTTTGAAAATCAAGCTGCTTCTCCAATGCTTTCGAAGGGATGGTTTCGACACCATCACCTCTTTACTTAGGAAATGCTTTCAAAAGATATGTTTTCCACTTAAATGTTTTAATGACCCTTTGGCTCTATAAAAGGTAGAACCCAAATGGTTTCGAAAGAGATTGTTTTAATGGTTTCGAAAGGTGTATCCACATGTAGTAAATTGAACCAAAATGCTTTCGAAAGGCTTGATGTTTTAATGCGTTCGAAAGGTTTTAAAGAAGAGTTTCTAAGGGGTGGTTCCCCAATGGTTTCGAAAGGTCTAAAAGAAAAGGTTTTTCAATGGTTTCGAAAGGCAATGTTTAAGTGTTTTAAAGAGGATGTCTAAGGTTTTAAAGCTTTTGAACGAGATGTATTTCAATGCTTTCAGAAAGATAAAGATGAATGGTTTTGAAAGGTATGATTTCGAAAGGTATGTTTTGGCCTTCAGCCTAAGGTTTTACTTTTATTGAAAGGGATACTTTCAAAGGTTTTGAAAGGGGTACTTTCGATGGTTTCGAAAGGGTTGTTTAAAAGTTTTAAACAAAGATTTCGAATGAGTTGTTTTTGGTAATATAGCCTAAGTATTTTTAAGTTAAAAAGGGTTTTAACTTATTTTAGAGAGATGGGAAAGCCTTAATAATTTCATCAACATTATTTTGGGTAAAGCGTATATAACATGGCAAATATCTTCGAGTAAAGCAAAGAGTATATTTTCCTTTTATATGTATGATTTAAAGGTTTAAATCATTTTGAAATGGTTTTTAAGGAAAAATTTAAAGTGTGGTTAACCTTAAGAAAATGACTCGAATTAGAAGACCAGAAGAGACTGGTGTAGGGTCGCACCCTATACTCATTAGTTATTAGCCCCTAGCTAATTTAGTCCAAAATTCCAGTGTTTAGGGCTTTGTCAGCAGTAAGACTATGTGACGACCCACCTTTTTGGACGGTTTAAATCAATAATAACCCACACAATGTCTAACTCAAACCATTCAATAGGGAGGATTATTAATGGGGTAAATAGGAAAATAAGAGAAAAGAAAGGAAAACAAAATACAGAATCTCGCAACGGAATTGTCGAAATATAATAATCAAATAAATAGTTCATGAAGTTGTTTTACAATATACATTTGATTACACAAATTTACACAAAATCAGAGTACAACCAACAACATACCAATAATGATGCAGTGGAATAATACTAATAATATAATACCAAACTCCATCTTCGTCCTCTAGAAATAAAGTCTTCAAACATTGAAAAGCTCAGGCTGACCCTAGCGTAATGAAAAGACAAAACACTCGAGTCAGAACTAAAAGTTCTTATGTAAGTTAAATAAACAACAAGTAAATATGAGTGTAATAACTTTAGATATGTTTATGGGATTTTTCATCTCCTATCCAGTGTATAACGTGCATGCAATAACTTAAGGGATGTTACGGGTTTTCCATCTCCTAAGGATCCATTAAACTATCTATATGGAATAAAATACGCTATATATATGTAGTGTCTATCGGTAATGTAAAGTATTAAAATAGCATTAAGGTGTTACCATTATCCCCCTTAACACATTTTTATATAAGCATCGTAGTCTATACAGTACTGTAAACCCACCGTAAACTGGTGGGCAATCAGGGAGCACTCCATAGGTATGACACAAACCAAAATCGTAGTGGGCTTGATAAGGATAATATGACAAGGCACGCGAGGCAATGTCCAGGGTAGGATTCTACCATTTTGCACTCTCGGACTGGTGGAAAAGCATAGCAGCTACTACCGTCCAGCTCGAACAACACTCCCATAATCAAAGGTGACCACCAATCAATCACAAAGTACAAGATATGGTATCGAAGAAGCGTGTTCGATCGATGGAGCGACCTCACTTGGCCCGGTATAGCTCCTGTTTTAGTCATTTTAATTATGACTCAAAAGTCAAGGCTATCCATCATCGTTCTCTTACTTCATTCCAGCAAACGCCTCCAATTCAACCTCTACATTCTGGATAACATCCACCGCGTACACAGTTGTTAAAGTGGTTCCAATATTGACAGAGAGTACGCCAATAAGAGGCCCCGGTCTCTTTAACAACCAAACGTCATTTTTCACACCTGTTGGTTCTTTTACATTTCAAAACCAATTCATATTTGACATCAAATATCATATTCAATTCAAAATATCCTTCATTTCAAAATCATCATATTTACTGAAAATATGTCATTTCCACTTGAAAATATCATTTCAAATTCCAATTTAGGTTATAACCCCATTTAACCACATTCGCATTTAAATCAACAATTTAAATATAAAAATTCCAACTTTGTACAGTTTGAAATTCTGAAAATAGTTTGAATAGTTTAAAAAAGTTTATATAGTTTAGAGATTTAAAACAGTTTAATATAAAATGGTTTGAGTATTGAAAATGTTTTATATAGTGAAATAGTTTTGGAAAATATAAATAAATTGAATATTAAAAATAATAGATTTTAAACAGTTTATATCAAAAATAATTTATTTTGAAAATAATATCAAATCAAACTGTTTCTTTTCCATTTCAACAATCCGGACCCATATCCAATTTCACTTTACTGATTTAAAACACTTAAATCAACTTAACCCTCATTGTTCAATTTTAAGATCCAAATCTTAAAAAAATTTAATTTCCAAAATTAAAGTCATATATCAATTACAATTTCACATTTCCAATTCAATTCTTTAAAACAATTTTCTTTTTACCAATTTCAGTTTCAGCATTTCAAAGCTTAAATTAGAAAATAATTCAATTCATATAAATCCAAAATTTTATTCCTTTAAAACAATATCAATTAATAAAAATCCAAATTTTAAGATTTTTAAAACCATTTAATTTATCCAATCCGGTGTCCGTATATAATTTTCTACCCTATAGCCAAGTGACCAGTTATTTCAATTTTAATTTCCGGGATGGATATATATCATTTCAATCCAAATCAAAGTGTCATAAGTATATATCATTCCAAACTATTTCTTAATTTATTCGAAATAATTCAAATAACAGTTTATATGCTTTCAATTAATATACAGAGTGATAATAGAGATATATAAGTATAAATAAACATCCAATCATCCAAATGTCAACAAATAGATATCCATCACAATCAACATCCAAATCAGCCAATAAATCACAACAATTAACTGGTTATCAATATCAGTTATTTAACTATCAATTTAATTTCAAAATTAATTTAAATGGCAATTTAATTCAAATTAAATTTAAATTTAAATGACAATTTAAATTACCAATCAGCAGTCAATAAAATTCTTATTACGTCATAAATTTAATTCAACTATGATAAGAAGGTTTAGTATTGCGTGAGTAGGTTAAATCACTCACCTTTGATTTATCGTCCATTTAAAATCCAATAAAAGCCCAAAATTTGAACAGTCACCAAATTCAACCAAACTAGTTTCAGACTGTCCGGAATTTTGATACGAAACCGCGTCTAAATCAGAGCTCGTATGAAAAGGTTATGATAGTTAGAAATTTGTAAATTAAAATTAAAAATATATGAAGGGCAAAAATGTAAATTCACCTTCTCTCTAACCCTAGCACGAGCCCGCTAACCACTGCAGTCAAACCAGCCACCACCTTTTGACCAATTGCAGCCGCTACCACGGCCAACCAACCAAATCCGACCACGCCACGGTCATCACCACGTCACGCCGCATCAGCCAGACCCGTGTGCGCCCCTCCGGCCATGCCCCCGTGCTCCGCCGCCACCGTGCTTCACAGCCCAAATCTGGCGATTACATGCACCTCTAGACCAAAGTAACCATATGGATCGCCCCAACCAGTCATCCTCTACGCTGCAGCGTCTTCCGCTTGTCGATTGGTTGACGATCAACCGTTGATCGCGAAACCCTAGGATGGACGGCCGAAACTTCTTCGCCAAATTCTGGCCAAACGAGACTCAATTACAAAAGTGAACTGCGTATGTAGATTATGTTTTTCGAGAGCTTTGCGATGATATATTATATGATAGGGTTTGAAGAGTTTGAATTTTCGATTTGATTTGGGATTGGAATTAGGGTTTTGGAATGTCTGCCATTGAGAAGGAATAGATGATTGAACAGATAGATAGAAATTGTACGTACAGAAAATGCAAACAAGAAGCTGCTAAGGTTTTTAACAGCCTATATATAGACAGAGATTGATAAGAACAGATGGAACAGATCCAATTTGGTCGGAACGATAACAACGACCTGAAAAGCCTGTTTCATTCCCGAAACGAAAAAAGGTCATCCAATATATCAAAATATAGGTTTTCGATATTTTTAAACTCAATGGAACTAGTTTCAAACCCTAATTCCATTGTACAGAGAAGTTAGCTTTTGAAATCAGATTATATTCATTTAGATTCCATTAATTGATTTCGATGCATTTTGAGCTCGAACCATCAAACAATAAGTCGTATCGCTACAAAACTTGAAATCGTATAATAATTCACCATTTCGGATTAGATGAAACTGGTTTCGTCAAAATCCGAGACAGTGCCCAAAAGGACTAAATTTCACGTTAATTAAATAAATTATTAATTTAAAATCAATTTAATCACTTTTAAATTTAGATTAAAAGTTAACAATTTTTTTTCTTGATTACACAGAAATTAATAATCTTTTAAAATAAAATTTTCCATGTTAAATTCAAGATTTAAATATTACATTAATTTCAGCGTTAAATTACAACTGTAATAAAACCCTAGTTAATATATTTTAAATTCCAATAAATTCTTTTATTTTGATTTACACTCTTATTATTTAATCAACTATTACCCTATGAATTAATTAAACATAAGTTTTTAACTTATTATACTCATTTTCTACAGTTAACGTCTTTCCTTACATTAACTGCAATACTTAATTACATTAAATTTCATTGATTTCCAAATTAATTCCAAACAGATTTAATTAATGAGATGAGAATAAATCAATTGTTATACATTAATAATTCATATTTATTAACTTATTGTTTACAACCAAAGGTTGATAAATTACTTATCAAATATTGATTTCATTCTATATTAACCAATTTCAAATTAAATAACCCATGATTTCTCTTTTTAATACAGCATTTAATTTATTCCTTATTAACCTTTTTATAACCAAATTAACTTTATAATTATTTCAATTAATTTAAATTACATTAAAATAGTTGTCACTAACATTTAAACCGTAATATTAAATTATATTGAAATCAAAAAATTTCCTATTTATAAGTCATAAATTTTGATTTCTTCCAATATTAAATTCCAAAATCTTATTAAATTTAATATTTTTAGTTATAAAAATATGGGTCGTTACCATCTCCTCCACTCAAAAGTTTTCGTCCTCGAAAAGGAACAAGAAAGAATCAAGAGGTTTGATATAATCTTATTCAAAATATTCAATTTATAAACACTTTAAACTTACATAATTAAGTTTAATAAAAAAATATGAAATTAACTTAGTCACTACAAAAAATATCTACGTCCTAAATTTACGAAAAAATTTCGGTAGAGTCTCCTTTCCGCGGATCGGTCCGAAAAAATAATAATATCAATAATTCAATGTATATATCATATTTCAATAATAAAATATCCCAAACCATGGGGAAAACAATAAAATATTGTTTCAAAAACCATAATCCAAAACCGTACCTATTTGTTGGGCAAACAAAAATCTATTTATGACACCAAAAGCAACAGCTACTGCTTCCATAAACCTGTATTTCACTTATATAATCCAAAAGAGTTAAAATTATGTAAAAGAATAATATTTTAGTTGTTTCAAATCAATAGCACAAGCAACATACAATATATCATAATCATATGCGAACAAAAGCAGTACAACCATTATATGCAACAAAAAAACCATCATACATCCATAGCAATCAAAACCAATGGTTTGTCCAGGTTCAGAAACTTTTCATCGTCCAAGAGTGATAAATAAACTACCAAGTGTACCTTACGATCAATATCCCTTAGGTAATTTCTTAATAGATTATTCATACAACCTTAAACAATTTAACATATCATTCCCCAAACATCCCATAAGCCAAACACATAAGATTTTATATATTATTTAAGTTTATTCGATTGGTTCTTTTCACATTATTGACCTTTTATCCATTTTCATTCATTCATACAAGGTCATCTTTTATTTTTATTTTCTTTCCATTCATTTACTTACATAAATTATTCTCCATTCAATATTTAATATCACTAATGAATAATTTCTTAAGGTATTACTTAAATTTCCTGCAGTTTAATTCATATTTATTATTCACTTATATAACTTGATTAATAGTCATTAATGAATCATTATTCAAGTTCACCTAAATTTAATTCACATTTATTCTTTCTTATATAGTATTATTGAATATTAAATTTATTTATGAATCATTTTTGTTACTTAAGCTTTTACTTGTATAATATTCTATTACATATTCATAATTAACATTTCAACTTTTTAAACACTTCTGGTACGTTTTATATATGTTTTTAGAATGTAATTGAGTGTTATACAAATTTATCTTATTTAATTTAGCTAACAAAAATGTTCAATAGTTTACATCTTCTTAATTTTCATTATCTTTTAATTTTACAAGTTCCAAATCTCCAATTTCTTTACAGTTTCATTAAACACTTAGCTTCTAATTTCTTAATTCTCATTTCTTGAAGTTTCCAACTAATAAAATTTCACTTTATTTCTACAACTGAAAATCATTAATTATGAAGATTCAAATACCGGGTCATTTCAAATCATTTTAAAATAATATATATACTCATGTCCTTTATACATACCAAATTATATTTAGAAATAAAAATTAACATTTGTTTCACCAAAAAAACTATGTAGCAAAGCTACTACAGTGGTCTTCCCACTTTGAAACTCGAAAATGAACGTCGATGATACTGCATAGTCATCACCGAAATTATTTTCCAACGACAAAAGAGGGGAGTACAGAACTTACTTCCTTTTTAAAATTCTTAAAAACATTTCTTTCAAATCCCATTGAAAATATTTCTATCCGAAAATACTTCCAAATAATACTAATGTGATATTCCAAAATCTTTGAAAACCAATTTCAAAACTTTGGAACTTAAGTTCTCAAATTTCCAATTCATATTCATTTTATTTGTAAATCCTATTTTGCAACCAATATTTATAAAATTTCACTTCCTAACAACAAACATATCCCAAACAACTATATCCATTTATAAAAATTATTCTTTTATATACAAAATATAATACTGGGTAAAATTATTTCATTTACCTATTTTTAAACAATATTGTCGATTTACCATGTTCAAGTGTTTAGAAATCCCTATCGATGCCATAGCGTCCTATGTACCGACTAGAATTTATAAATACTCAATAGAACAAATTAACACAATACAAAACATTTTTATAACACTAACAAATACACTTTCTCATATATACACCCAAATTCATTTAAGGGTATTATTAACCCTATCTCTAATGAGTAAAACCCCAAACAGGCTAAGGAATCTATAAACCAAAGCTCTAATACCAACTGTGACGACCCACCTTTTTGGATGGTTTAAATCGACAATAACCCATACATGTCTAACTCAAACCATTCAAAAGGGAGGATTGTCAATGGGGTTTAATAATAAAATAAGAGAAAAGAAGGGTAAACAAAACATAGAATCTCACAGCGGAAATGACAAAATATAATAATCTAATAAACAGTTCATGAAGCTGTTTTTCAATATACATTTGATTACACAAATTTACACAAAATCAGAGTACAAACAACAACATACCAATAATGATGCAGTGGAATAATACTAATAATATAATACCAAACTCCGTCTTCGTCCTCTAGAAATAAAGTCTTCAAACACTGAAAAGCTCAGGCTGACCCGAGCATAATGAAAAGACAAAACACTCGAGTCAGAACTAAAAGTTCTTATGTAAGTTAAATCAACAACAAGTAAATATGAGTGTAATAGCTTTAGAGATGTTTACGGGATTTTTCATCTCCTATCCAGTGTATAACGTGCATGCAATAACTTAAGGGATGTTACAGGATTTCTATCTCCTAAGGATCCATTAAACTATCTATATGGAATAAAATACGCTATATATATGTTGTAATGACCCGCTAATTCGAACCGTTCAAGTTGACAATAAAACCACACATTTCCAACTTGAATCGTTCAAAACAACAGATTGTCATATAAATTTAGGGTAAATAGAATCAATCACAGAATCACAGACTCAGAATATGCAGCGGAATAAATAAAACATAATAGTTCATGAAGCTACTACAGAAACAACAGAGTCAGAAGCAAATACAGCAGAAATCCAAATACATAGAGGTTTGCTAATACATAAGCAAATGACAAATGTCTGAACAGAAATAACTAAAATAACAAAGCAGATAGATAGATAGATCTCCAACAAAGTCTCCAGCTCCAAAAGGTGAGTCCTGAATATTGTGCTACTTAGACTGACCCAAGCATAAAGTAAAAAAAAACACTCGAGTCGGGACTAACATTCTCATGTAAGTAAATCAACTCAAGTGAAATGTAACAGATGAAATGCAACAATAACTCAAAGGATGTTTGGGATTCCCATCATTTAAGTATCTGTCAAACTATTTACATATGTAGTAATATACGTTATATATGTAATATCTATCAGTGAAGTTTAATATTGAAAATAGCATTAAGGCATTACCCATATCCCCCTTAACACATTTTTATAGGTATCGTAGTCTATACAGTACTGTAAACTCTACCTAACCTGGTAGGCATCAGGGAGCACTCCATAGGTACCACACGAATCAAAATCGTAGTGGGCTCGATAAGGCATATGACAAGGCACGCAAGGCAATGCCTGGGGTATGATTCTACCGTTTTGCACTTCGGGACTGGTGGTAACGCGTAGCAGCTACTACCGCCCATCTCGAGACACACTCTCATAATCAAAGGTGCGCACCAAATCAAATTACAAAGTAATAGAGATGGTTTCGAAGAAGCATGTTCGAGCGGGGGAGCGACCCCACTTGACCCGGTATAGCTCCTGTTTTAGTCATATCAAGCTGACCCAAAGGTCAGGGCTACGTTTCTTACCTCATATCAGTAGTGTTCGTCCAACCATCCTACTTCGTTCTGGATTCTCCACCACGTGCACAGTTGTTAAAGTGGTTTCAGAATTGGCAGAGAGTATGACAATATCCGACCCTGGTCTCTTTAACAACCAAATGCTTATTTCACATCATGGTCATTTTATAAAACATTTAAATAATAAATCTTAAATTATAAATTAAACCGATACTAAAATATTTAACTTCAGTTATATTTTAAATATGAAAACATTTAACTTAGCAATTCCGATAAAACCAATTATTACATTTCAAAATCATATCTATTGGAAATTTCAGAAAAAATGGACTTAATAAATGTCTTATTTAAATTTAAGTCCATTAAACTAGATTTAATTACTAATTAAATCTTCACTTAATTTCTTACATTTTATTTATTAAAGTTATTATATTTATTATATTTATCATATTAAATTAAAAATACATTTATTATATTAAATTAAAACTATATCTATTATATTAAATTAAAATTAAAATTAAAATTAAGTTTCTTAAAACTATATTAAATATTTTATTAAATTAAATTTAAATTATTTAAATTATATATTTTTAAAACTAAATAAAATTATAAGTTAAATCTTAAAATTACATTTAAACCATATTTAGCTTATAATTTAAACTTTAAACATAAAATAATTTATTTTCCAAGTATAAATTTTTAAATAAAATCATTAAATTAGATTTAAAAATCAAATTTATTAAATCAAAACATACTTTATAATTTAAAAACCGACCACGGTGTCCGTATATAATTTTATACCTTATGGTGAAGTGATTGGGTATGTATCATTTCAACCCGAAATTATAATTAAATTTCTGGGTATATATCACTTCAACCCGTATCCCAAATTAATAGTTCAAATCAATAAAATCGCTCGGGTTTATCATTTCAACCCATAACGATTTTCCTTAATCTATAAGATCGTTCGGGTATGTATCATTTCAACCCATAGTCAGGGAACTTGCAGTGTGAGATAAATAAATAAATAACATAACAGTACAGAGTATATCATATAACATATCATATCATGTCATAGGTGAGCATCATATCATATCAGAATCATATAGTATAAGCTAAACAAATTTAACAATAACAACATTTCAATTTACATTTCAAATGGTGTTCATTCACTTAATCACAAGAAAGTTAGTCGTGAGTGGTTCTCACCTTTTGTGGTAACGAAGGTGACAACTACAACGAACGAACACGAAGCGAATACGATACGGAGACCATGATCAACACCGATCCAAGATCCAAATGAAGACACGAACACAACACTGATCCAAGATCCAAGAACTTTGAAAATAAAAAAATATATAAAAGGAGGAGAGAGAGGAGCAAATGGGTTCGGCCCTAGGGGTTTGGGTGGCTCGGCCTTGGTGTGTGGGTGGGGTGCCTGTGTGGTGGTCGTGGTGCGTATGGGTGGTGGGTGTGTGGGTGGTGTGGCTCGACTAAAGGGGAAGGAGGGGTGCATGGCCTATGGGGTGTGGAGGATGGGAGGGGTACTGGTGTGTTGAGGAGGGTGTGGCCGAAAGGAGGTGGGTGTGGGGTGTGTGGGTTCGGCTGAGTGGGTAGGAGGAGGGTGAGGTCTAGGGGGTGGGGCAAGGCAAGGAGAGAGGAGAGGAGAGAGAGAGGGAGAGAGCTAGGGCTAGGGCTTAGGAATTTGGAGGAGGAAGGAGATAAAGGAGGGATGAAGTTTTACTATAAATTTCTTTGTTCTAGAAAGCAAATGAGAAAGAAGAAGAGAGAAACCATAAATTAAAAAAAATGTACGTACCTTTTCTAAATAGAAACATCCATTCAGAAAAGGTGTGAAGGAAACGAGGAGTCCAAAAAATCAAAGGGTTGTTCCAAGCCCAATGGATCAAGCCTAACAAATCAAGCCCAAAACCCAAATAAAAGAAATACAGGCAAAAATACACACAAATATTCGTGCGTTTCCACACTGTAAATTGCAGATTTAAAGCTGTAGAAATTGTATTTTAACGAAACAAAAAGTGGAGACCATCTCAAAATTCTGTCTAGAGTTAGAAAAAATGAATAAGTTTAGATTTTAAAACTTTTTAATTTTCAACAAAAAGTCAAACTTTGACTAAATTTGACCAAAATTTACCATTTTATTGAATTTGGAAAAATATATCACTCAATGCCCCAAAATCGTTATTTAAATTCAAATTTATTTAATTTTAAAATATTTAACTCATAATTCAAACAAAAATTCTTTTAAAATTTGACTGAATTTATGAGTCGTTACACTCTTCCCCACTCAAAACTTTTCGTCCCCAAAAAGGAACGAAAATAGGAGAATAGAAACAAGCAGAAAAGATAAGATAGATTCGAAATGAATAGTACCTGATACGATCAATCCAGGATTCGAAGCACGCATGCTCTCTTCCATCTCCCAAGTACAATCCTGATCATCGGTACTCCACTGCACCTTGACCAGGTTGACAGATTTCCTCCTCAACTGCTTCGTACCTCTATCAACAATATGAAGTGGCTTCCTCTTGATAGTGAGGTTTGGCTCAACATCCAAACTCTCAAGTAAAGTAGGCTGAACAATCAAAGATGGATCATGAAGATATTTGCGAAGATGTGAAACATGGAACACATTATGCACTCCAGATAACTTCTATGGCAAATCCACTCGATAAGGTAAAGGACCAACTCTCTCTAAGATGCGGAAAGGACCAATGAATCTAGGAGCAAGCTTCCCTTTCCTACCAAAGCGGATCACATTCTTCAGCGGCGAGATCTTAAGAAAAACCTGATCGCCCGCTGATAAATCCAAATTCCTTCTCTGCCTATCAGCATACTTCTACTGCCTATCCTGAGCAATCCTCATTTTCCTCCTAATCTCCTCAACCTTCTCGGATGCTTCTAGAATCATATCAGGCCCAAGAACCAAACAATCACTGGATTCAATCAAGCAATATGGAGATATGCAAGGTCGCCCGTAAAGAGCAGCAAACGGAGACATTGCGATACTAGCCTGAATTCAAAGGATGGGATTAAATAGATTTGATGCTTACAGTAACCTTAATTTAAAATTAAAGTAATACTTGATAGTTGTTATTATAAGTGAATTCAATGAGATGAAGATGATCTTCCCAAGATCCTCCATAATCAAGAATACGGGCACGAAGAAGATCTTCTAGAATCTGATTAACTCTTTCCGTCTTACCATCGGTCTGCGGATGATAAGTTGTGCTAAGATTCAGACGAGTACCCAGAGCTTCCTTAAATGCTTTCCAAAATTGGCTGGTAAAGATAGGATCTCGATCACAAACAATGCTGGATGGAACATCATGAAGCCTAACAATCTCTCTCATATAAATCCCAGCTAAACTCGAAGCAGTGCAATTAGACCTGACCGGAATGAAATGAGCTGACTTGGTCAGTCTATCAACAACCACCCATATACTCTCATTACCCCTCCTTTTCCTCGGCAACCCATCTATAAAATCCATAGAAACCTGATCCTACTTCCAAATGGGAATCTCAAGGGGTTGCAACAATCCAGCGGTTTTATGATGATCGGCCTTAACTTGTTGACAAGTGACACATCTACTAACATAAAGGGAGATATCTCACTTCATACCGCTCCACCAATACAGCTTCTTCATATTCTTGTACATCTTCGTAACCCCTGGATGGATAGAGATTCTGGACTAATGATTTTCCTTAAGCACTTCTTGCCTTAATCCATCGACATTCGGAACACAAATTCGATTATTAATCCTTAGAATTCCATTTTGATCGATTTGTGCTCCCAATTCACTTTGGTTGCCACTTTCCCTGCTATGAACATTATCCTTCATGAGATTATGAATCCTGCCTTCATCTTGCTTAGCCGCGATACGATCCAAAAGGGACGAAGAAACCACAATCTGACACAACGTTGCCCTTTTCTGACTTAAGGCATCGGCTATCACATTAGCCTTCCCTGGAGTATAGTTGATGTCGAGGTCATAAGCTGCTAAGAATTCGAGCCATCTAATTTGCCTTTGGTTCAATTCCTTCTGGGTGAAAATATACTTCAGTGACTGGTGATCCGTAAAGTGCTCAAACTTAGTTCCCAAAAGATGGTGCCTCCATAACTTCAAAGAAAACACTACAGCAAGCAATTCCAAATCATGAGTTGCATGATTGGCTTCATGGGTCTTCAACTGATGACTGGCATAAGCAATAACCTTCCCATCCTGCATCAAGATAGCTCCCAAACCTTCTCGACAAGCATCAATGTATACCGTTAATCCTTCACTTCCATTCGGAACGATAAGAACTGGTGCGGATGTAAGATTTCACTTTAACTCATTAAATGCAGCTTCACACTTATCATTCCAAACAAACTTAGCATTCTTACAAGTCAAAGCAGTAAGAGGTGCAACATTCCAAGCAAAGTTCTCAATAAATCTCCGATGATAACCAGCTAGGCCCAAGAAACTATGAATATCTGAAGGAGATTTAGGTCTTTCCTAATCCTGGAACAGAATAGGGTGCTTGAATTCAAAGAAAGATAAGATAATTAAATTACAAAGGAAGAAAGGTGGATAGACTTACATTGATTGCGGCGACCTTAACAGGATCGACCAAAACTCCATTTTCGAAAAAAATATGTCCAAGAAATCAGACTTCATCCTTCCAGAAATGACATATAGAAAACTTGCTTTCAACTGATGACTCCTAAGGGTTTCAAGGACAAAGCTCAAATGTGATTCATGCTCCATAACTTAGAAAAGAGAAGAATATCATCGACGAAGACAAAAACAAACTTGTTGAGAACATCACGGAGAACACGATTCATAAGATCAACGAAGAAGGCTGGAGCATTAGTCAAACCAAAAGGCATAACTAACCATTCATAGAAAACATTCTCAGTACGAAAAGTCGTTTTGGGAATGCTCTGCTCAGCAACTCTGAGCTGGTGAAAACCGGTGGCAAGATCAAGCTGAGAGAATACTTTAGCTCTGTAGATATGATCGAACAAGTTGTTGATTCGAGGCATAGGATATCTATTTTTCATAGTAAGCTTTTTCAGCTCCCTATAATCAACACACACCCTCAAAGAACCATCAGACTTAGTGACAAAGACCATAGCTGCTCCCCATTCCGAATGACTCGGCCTAATCAAACCCTTGGAAAACAAGTCTTTTATCTGCTTCCTCAACTCGACTTTCTCTCTGGGTGCCATCCTTCTGGGAGGAAGAACTACTGGTCGGGCTCCAGGAATAAGATCAATGCGGAATTCAATTTCCCGCCTAGGAGGAAGAGAAGAGATTTCACCAAAAACATCAAGAACGAGTTTGCCAACATGAGTAGAGTCAAGGTCACCAGGATGAGAATCTAGAGAGAAGATAAAATTGCCAGCATAATCCTGAGGCATTTGGCATGCAATCACCAAAGAATTACCCTGATCATCGACTAAAGAAAAGGTTCGGGCTTTACAAAAGATAATTGCATCAAATCACTTTAACCAATCACCTCCGAGCAAGAGATCAAATGCATCAAAACCAAGAACACAGAAATCCCCTATGAATCGATGCTCATTGTAAAGGAGTTTCACCCCTTTACAAATCATACTGAGGTTGGCGGGGCTGCCGATGGGATTAGATACACATAAGGATACAGTTGCCAATTTGGGTTGTAAGATGTGTTCAAACTTATTACAAAGATCAACAGAAATGAAACTATGAGATGATCCAGTGTCAAATAAAACACGAACAGGAAAATGAAGTAAAAAAAAGGTGCCCTGGAGAGTACCTTAGGTATTGCTAGGAGTAGGAGTGGAAGAGGTCAAAGCAAAAACTCCGGATGACTTGCCCTTCTACTGAGAGGGACAATCCTTCTTGAAGTGGCCTGGCTGCAAGCAAATGTGGCAAAGGTTGTTCCTGGTCATATGGGCTGGAGGAATAGCAGCTCCGGATGGACAACTGTTGGCATAATGCCCCTTCTGGTCACACTTGAAGCAGGTGATGGAAGATAAGTCGATAGGCTGCCTCTAAGAAGAACATCCCATACCCTAAGAATCCTGCCATTTCTTCTTCTGTTGTAGAAAGTTATACTTCCTCTTCTTCGAACTGCTAGAAGTTCCTTGAGACTGAGGTTCTCGCACAACTTGCTTTTCTTTGGTATTAGGGTTCTCAAATCTGGTGGACATATCCATAAGATTAGTGAAGGTGTCGTGAACATGATTAATCAGACGATCATAATACTCAGGACGGGCTCTAGAGATAAACTTCTCATTCTTCTTGAGCGGGGTGTCGATCAAACTAGGTCCAAACTTGGATAACTCATTAAACTTCCTCTCATACTTTGCAAAAGACATATTCCCCTGCTCCCATAAATTCCCTATATAACTGAGACTTCACGACTTTGGGCATCCACTTTGCCACAAAAGCATCCCCGAAAATTTATGGATCCAAAATTTGAGATGAATTCCAAAGAGATAACCAAACATACAAGGACAACTAAGGATTCAACCTAAACTACTGCCAAGTGATATTCACCTCGATGGTCTGGGCGGTAACTGATTCCCACTAATCCTAGGCAGCTTCCTGCAACTGCCAAGTAGCCAACTGACGCATCTGAGCATCGGTGATCTCAAGTCCGGTAAAGATCCTCTCTAAGGTCTTCGGCCACAGCTGAGCCTCAATAATACTCTCCGATCCAGTGAACTTGGTACTTCTAATTTGAGTATACTCCTTACAAAGAGTGGTGAACTTGACTGGCCGAGCTGGCGGAGCAACTGGTGCAATAACTGGTGGAGCTGAGGCATGTTCACGACCCCTACCTTTGATATTCCCACGGGTACTCATCTAGAAGATTCAAGAATGGATTTTAGAAAAAAGGTGGAGATTCAAATTCAAAGGAATCCTAATCAAAGAGAATCCTAACGAAGAATCAAGCTAAAACTAGAGTGATTCCGTAGTTAATTCTACTCACTCTACGGTATTACTACCCTATCTCTAATGAGTTTTTTACCCCATAGGCTAAGGTTTTCCTAAAACAAAGCTTTGATACCAGATGTAACGACCCTCTATTTCGAACCATTCAAGTTGACAATAAAACCACACATGTCCAACTCGAATCGTTCAAAACAACATATTGTCATATAAATTTGGGGTAAATAGAATCAATCACAGAATCGAAGACACAGAATATGTAGCGAAATAAACAAAACATAGTAGTTCATGAAGTAGTTCATGAAGCTACTACAGAAACAACAAAGTCAGAAGCAAATACAATAGAAATCCAAATACATAGAGGTTTGCTAATACATAAGCAAATGACAAATGTCTGAACAGAAATAACTGAAATAACTAAGAAGATAGATAGATAGATCTCCAACAAAGTCTCCAGCTCCAAAAGGTGAGTCCTAAATGATGTGCTAACAAAACACTCGAGTCAGGACTAACATTCTCATGTAAGTAAATCGACTCAAGTGAAATGTAACAAATGAAATGCAATAATAACTCAAAGAATGTTTGGGATTCCCATCCTTTAAGGATCTGTTAAACTATTTACATATGTAGTAATATACGCTACATATGTAATGTTTATCAGCAAAGTATAATATTAAAAATAGCGTTAAGGCGTTATCTATATCCCCCTTAACACATTTTAATAGGTATCGTAGTCTATACAGTACTGTAAACTCCACCGAACCTGGTGGGCTAGCAGGGAGCACGCCATAGGTACGACACAAATCAAAATCATAGTTGGCTCGATAAGGAAAATGACAAGGCAGGCGAGGCAATGCCCAGGATAGGATTCTACAGTTTTGCACTCTCGGATTGGTGGTAACGCATAGCAGCAACTACCGCCCGCCTCGAGACACACTCCCATAATCAAAGGTGCACACCAAATCAAATCTTAAAGTAATAGAGATGGTTTCGAAGAAGCGTGTTCGAGCGGGGGAGCGACCCCACTTGGCCCAGTATAGCTTCTGTTTTAGTCATATCAAGCTGACCCGAAGGTCGGGGCTGTGTCTCTTACTTCATATCAGTAGCATTCGCCCAGCCATCCTAGTACATTCTGGATTCTCCACCACGTGCATAGTTGTTAAAGTGGTTTCGGAATAGGCAAAGAGTACGACAATATCCGACCCCGGTGTCTTTAACAACCAAACGCTTATTTCACACCGTGGTCATTTTATAAAACATTTAAATCATAAATCATAAATTATAAATTAAACCAATACTAAAATATTTAACTTCAATTATATTTTAAATATGAAAACGTTTAACATAACAATTCCGATAAAATCAATTATTACATTTCAAAATCATATCTATTGGAAATTTCAGAAAAAAATGGACTTAATAAAAGTCTTATTTAAATTTAAATCCATTAAACTAGATTTAATTACTAATCAAATCTTCACTTAATTTCTTACATTTTATTTATTAAAATACATTTATTATATTTATCATTTTAAATTAAAACTATATTTATTATATCAAATTAAAACTATATTTATTATATTAAATTAAATTTAAAATTAAGTTTCTTAAAACTATATTAAATATTTTATTAAATTAAATTTAAATTATTTAAATTATATATTTTAAAACTAAATAAATTATATGTTAAATCTTAAAATTACATTTAAACCATATTTAGCTTATAATTTAAACTTTAAACACATAAAATAATTTATTTTCCAAATATAAATTTTTAAATAAAATCATTAAATTAGATTTAAAAATCAAATTTATTAAATCAAAACATACTTTATAATTTAAAAACCGACCACGGTGTCCGTATATAATTTTATACCCTATGGTCAAGTGATTGAGTATGTATCATTTCAATCCAAAATTATAATTAAATTTCCGGGTATATATCATTTCAACCCGTATCCTAAATTAATAGTTTCAAATCAATAAATCGCTCGAGTTTATCATTTTAACCCATAAAGATTTTCCTTAATCTATAAGATCGTTCGGGTATGTATCATTTCAACCCATAGTCAGGGAACTTGTAGTGTGAGATAAATAAATAAATAACATAACAGTACAGAGTATATCATATAACATATCATATCGTGTCACAGGTGAACATCATATCATATTAGAATCATATAGTATAAGCTAAACAAATTTAACTATAACAACATTTCAATTTACATTTCAAATTGTC
This sequence comes from Allium fistulosum, assembly GCA_030737815.1. Taxonomy (NCBI): domain Eukaryota; kingdom Viridiplantae; phylum Streptophyta; class Magnoliopsida; order Asparagales; family Amaryllidaceae; genus Allium; species Allium fistulosum. Next base: position 336,550,729 of record CM060904.1, on the reverse strand, counting down.
TCCATTCACTTAATCACAAGAAAGTTAGTCGTGAGTGGTTCTCACCTTTCGTGGCTAACGAAGGTGACAACTACAATGAACGGACACAAAGCGGATATGATACAAAGACCACAATCAACACCGATCTAAGATCCAAACGAAGTCACAAACACGAACACCGATCCAAGATCCAAGAACTTTGAAAATAATTTTTTATATAAAAGGAGGAGAGAGAGGAGCAAATGGGTTCAGCCCTAGGGGTTCGGGTGGCTCGGCCTTGGTGTGTGGGTGGGTGCGTGTGCGGTCGACGTGGTGTTTGTGGGTGGTGGGTGTGTGGGTGGTGTGGCTCGGCTAGAGGGGAAGGAGGGGTGCACGGCCTATGGGGTGTGGAGGATGGGAGGGGTATGGCTATGTGGAGGAGGGTGTGGCCGAAAGGATGTGGGTGTGGGGTGTGTGGGTTCGGCTGAGTGGGTAGGAGGTGGGTGGGGTCTAGAGGGTGGCGCAAGGCAAGGAGAGGGGAGAGAGAGGGAGAGAGCTAGGGTTAGGGCTTAGGAATTTGGAGGAGGAAGGAGATAGAGGAGGGATGAAGTTTTACTATAATTTTTTTTTGAAAACCCAGGAGAACCCAATGGGCCGGTAAACTCCTAAGGAGGGTATAGTAAAGTCGTCTGCATATCCAAGCCCCCATACCCCCGGGTAAACTTATATAGGATAGGGAAGCGCATGGTAGGAATCAAAGCTGAGTCTTTTTACCAGAACCCAAGCATCCTTTCCATTTTGCCGCACCCACGGACAGTTTTACTATAAATTTCTTTGTTCTAGAAAGCAAATGAGAAAGAAGAAGAGAGAAACCAGAAATAAATAAATAAATGTACGTACCTTTCCTAAATAGACACATCTGTTTAGAAAAGGTGTAAAGGAAATGAGGAGTCCAAGAAGTCAAAGTGTTGTTCCAAGCCCAATGGACCAAGCCCAACAGATAAGCCCAAAACCCAAATAAAAGAAATACAGGCAAAAATACACACAAATATTCGCGCGTTTCTACACTGTAAATTGCAGATTTAAAGTTGTAGAGATTGGATTTTAACGAAACAAAAAGTGAAGACCATCTCAGAATTCAGTCTAGAATTAGGAAAAAAAATTTAGATTTTAGAACTTTTTAATTTTCAACAAAAAAAGTCAAACTTTGACTAAATTTGATCAAAATTTTCCATTTTATTGAATTTGGAAAAATATATTACTCAATGTCCCAAAATCGTTATTGAAATTCAAATTTATTTAAATTTTAAAATATTTAACACATAATTCAAATAAAAATTCTTTTTAAATTTGACTGAATCTATGAGTCGTAACATATGTAGTGTCTATCAGTAATGTAAAGTATTAAAATAGCGTTAAGGCGTTGGCATTATCCCCCTTAACACATTTTTATATAAGAATCATAGTATATACAGTACTGTAAACTCCACCGTAAACTGGTGGGCTATCAGGGAGCACTCCATAGGTATGACACAAACCAAAATCATAGTGGGCTTGATAAGGATAATATGACAAAGCACATGAGGCAATGCCCAGGGTAGGATTCTACCATTTTGCACTCCCGGACTGGTGGTAACGCGTAGCAGCTACCACCGCCCACCTCGAACAACACTCCCATAATCAAAGGTGGCCACCAATCAATCACAAAGTATAAGATATGGTATCGAAGAAGCGTTTTCAATCGGGGGAGCAACCCCACTTGGCCCGGTATAGCTCCTATTTTAGTCATTTTAATTATGACTCGAAAGTCAAGGCTATCCATCATCGTTCTCTTACTTCATTCCAGCAAACGCCTCCAATTCAACCTCTATATTCTGGATAACATCCACCGCGTACACAGTTGTTAAAGTGGTTCCAATATTGACAGGGAGTATGCCAATAAGAGGCCCCGGTCGCTTTAACAACCAAACGTCATTTTTCACACCGGTTGGTTCTTTTACATTTCAAAACCAATTCATATTTGATATCAAAATATCATATTTACTTCAAAATATCCTTCATTTCAAAATCATCATATTTACTCAAAATATGTCGTTTCCACTTGAAATATCATGTCAAATTCCAATTTAGGTTATAACATCATTTAATCACATTCACATTTAAATCAACGATTTAAATATAAAAATACCTACTTTGTATAGTTTGAAATTCTAGAAAATAGTTTAAATAGTTATAAATAGTTTAAAATAGTTTATAGATTTAAAACGGTTTAATATAAAATGGTTTGAGTATTGAAAATGTTTTATATAGTGAAATAGTTTTGGAAAATCTAAATAATTTGAATATTAAAAACAAAAGATTTTAAACAGTTTGTATCAAAAATAATTTATTTTGAAAATAATATGAAATCAAACTGTTTCTTTTCCATTTCAACAATCTGGACCCATGTCCAGTTTCACTTTACTGATTTAAAACACTTAAACCAACTTAATCCTCATTGTTCAATTTTAAGATCCATATCTTTAAATAATTCAATTTCCAAAATTGAGATCATATATCAATTACAATTACAATTTCACATTTCCGATTCAATTCTTTAAAACAATTTCCTTTTTACCAATTTCTGTAACGACCCGTAAATTTTAACGATTTAATTAACGTAATTTACTAAATTTTTTACTGGAAATTAAACAACTAAATTTTAGCAATGAAAATTTGATATTTGTGATATGTCTATTTAAACGTAGTAAGTGTCAGATTTTCATCAGAAAATATGTAAGTTTGTTTGGTTGTGAATTCAATTTTTAATTTAAAATCGGTTTAAAATTTGATGAAAATAAAATATTTTCGAAATTTGAATATTTTTATATAATAAAAATGTAAATCATTTTCTGAATGAGACGATATATTTCGTTTCGTCGAATTTGGACTGCTCTAGCTCCGTTTATATTATTTTTGATGTTTTAGTAGCATTTTCGGCAGCGAATATCGAGTTTTGGTAGGTGGGTCGTGTCACTCATATCTGTGTACCATTCTGTTCGTCTCATCGTGTTGATCTCTGCAGTATATTCATTTATTTATTTTGGCGTCCGATACACGGCGAAATCTGTGAAACTATTAGCCGTATCGGTTCCGCATTTTAGCCTTTTGGGTTCCTTTGTCCTTTCATTTTCCACCGATTGAAAATAAATGGTACTTGCTTTTAATATTCCAAAAAAAATTACCATGACTTTTATCATTCCACCATTTCAAAATATATATGCTTTCGTTCCATTTCTCATTTTCTTTGCCTCTCTTTCGTTTCTATTCTTAAAAAATATATTAAAGTTCATGTATAAGAACCTACTCCTATTTCTTTTGTTGTAACCTTCTCTCCCTGGTGCTCGAACTGTGCTCCGCCAACCTCATCGACCAAGCAACCCACTGCCGCTATCCTTCCCCTTCATCCGAGCTCCCCCGCCCCATGCGTCACCAGACTCCAACATCACCGTAGCGCCTCCATCAACACCCAGCTACTCGTCTCATTTACCACCGAAACCCATACACAAAGCTCCACCGAAGCATAGCCACCCATTCATTTTTCCTGACCGCCTATCACCTTCCGCCTCTGCCAACATCAAGCAACGCTTTCCCCACCTCAGCCCGCTCATCACCCTCCACCAAGCGGCGCCATCTCCACGAGAACCCACTGCACCCGAGCACCAGACCACAAGTAGTCGTTGCCGCTCCCTCTCCCTTTTGACCTTCTCCTCGCAACTAAGACTGACCGCCCATGCTTCCCTGTATCCGCCTCCCTTCCCAGTCACCACAGCTGAACCACTCCCCGACCTAACTAGCTCTGATTGCCCACGCAACAGCCGAGCAAGTTCCCCTACTTCCATCAACCCGAACGACCCCACCACGCAGCATAGCCATCACCATCCGTCGATAGCCAATCACCCACACGAACAGCCTCTGGCCGCACCACAACCTTGCGCCATTCACTGAGCAGCCACCACTCTCTAGTCTCACCCTCTAGCTGAGCACTGCAGCCTCCTTCTTTGTTATATATAAAAAAATTATATAGTGTTAAGCATACAAAGTTTATTTGTGCTCCCTGATTTGCTTACAATATGGTTTGGTGAGAGTGAAGCAAATGTCCATGAGATTTTGATAAGGCTCGTGGGTCTGCACCATGTGTACTCCTGTGTGGTTGAGATCTTCTCTCTTGAGGTATATATATTTCATATATATTTTCTCTTTCCATCTATATCAAGCTAGCTTTGATTTGTTTTCATATATTCCAAGTATCAGCTTTGATTTGTTCGTCGAATTCGTACTCACCTTGCTATGCTTTGGAAATTGTCATTTGGATTGGTTGATTGTCGAGTTCGTGATTCAAAATTGTAGCCTGTTATGTTGTCTATTTTCTCTAGCCACGAAAGGTGAGCGATCACTCACGATTAACATTCTTATGTTTAGCAAATTGATTTCACATGAAATGATGATTTAAATATGTTGTTTAAATTTGAATTGATTTGTAACGACCCGATATTTTCAACCATTCGCATCCATTATAAGTGTATAGGTAGACACTCATGCCGGAGTTGAATTGCTCAAAATACCGCGTTGTAATTAAAATTTGGCAAATCTCAGAATATACAGTAAATAAATATAATCACAGATCACAGACACAGAGTAAAATAATGCAGCGGAAGTAAAAGAAATAGTAGTTCATGAAACTAGTATATAAATATATCAGAGTACATAAGATACAATAGAAGAAATAGAGTACAACGGAAGTATAAATAAGATAACCAAGTACAAGCTGAATAGAGCAACATAACTGAAGTCGATAGAACAAGACTAGCAGATAATCTCCAGCGATTCAAATCTCCAGAAGGTGGAAATCCAAATCTGTGAATACTCAGGCTGACCCGAGTGTAAAGCAAAACACAAACACTCGAGTCAGGACAATATATACTTATATAATATAAACCAACTCAAGTGAACTGTAATAAGGTACAAGTAACTTAAAGAATGCTTGGGACCGCCCATTCTTTAAGGATCCGTTAAACTATCTACTATGTAGTAATATTCGCTATTATAATAATGTCTAATCAGTAAAGTATAATCATAAAGAAAATAGCGTTAAGGGGATGGAGAACCTTAACGCGGTCGGATCTTAAAATCATAATCGTAGTAAAGCTCGATATGGTAGGTGACACGGCACAACTAGGCAATGCCAGGGTAGATATACCAATTACGCATCCGGACTAGTGGTGACGCATAGCAGCCACTACCGCCCACCTCGAACAACACTCCCAATCAAGGGTGGCCACCGAATCAATCACAAGTAATAGAATGGTATCGAAGAAGTGTGTCCGATAAGAGGTGCTACCTCCTTGGTCCGTCAATCGCTCCTGTTTTAGCCACCTTATGCCAACTCACGGGAGTTGGGTCCACGTAACATACCTTAAGAACGTCGCCACCATCCTACTTCATTCTGGAATCTCCACCGCGTACACGGTTGTCAAAGTGGTTTTCGGTATCGACAGAGAGTATGTCCATATCCGATCCCGGTCTCTTTGCCAACCAATCGTTATTATAACCCGTGGTTATAACTTTTAAAAACAATACTTTACTTCAAAATAAGATATCATTTCAAAATCATGTCTTTATCAAAATAAAGATTTATCATTTCCAAATCATTTCAATATTCTAAAATATCGTATCCTTTCAAACTTCTTTTCAAATCATTTTAATACATCAAAATATTATATCTTTTCAAACTTTATTTCAAATCATTTTTATATATCAAAATATCATACCTTTGATAGTTATACTTCGAAACCAAAATCATTTTATTTCAAAACTATGTTCATTTCAAAACAACATCATTTCCATTTCAAACATATATTCACCTTTCAAATAGTCTATACTTTCAAAGTTATAACTCTTTTGAAACAAAACATTTGAAATCATTATACTTTGAAAATCACAGCATTTCGAAATCATATATTTAAAATCATCTTTTAATTCTATACATTTACAAACTTATTAAATTCAAACCATCAAATTTCAATTCAATTACAGTTTACCAACAAACCGTTTCAAATCTTATCAATTCCCAATATAGATTAAATCCACAAAATACAATATTCAATCTTTAGTATATTTCAAAACTTTAAATCTCCCACATTTCATAAATCCAATATCATTTAAATAAACTCAATTAATATATACTTCAAATATTCATTTATCAAATAAATTAAATAAGTCAGAAATCAAGTATCATTTCAAACTCATTTCACAATATCAAAATATTATTCAAAACACCATTCATTTTTTTTCATTTAAATACCATTTAAATCCATTCATTTTATTAAATTTAAATACCATTTTAAACTCACATTAGAAATCAAATTCTTCCACTTAAATATCTCTTCATTATCTTTAGAAATTTAACATTTAATTTCCCAAAATTATATCATTTTCCAGAGATTATTTTTCACTAAAATTAATTTAAAACAACAAAATATAGTTTCCGTAGCACTTATAAAATGCTACGTAAAGTTATAGTTTAAAACAGTTAATTAACAAAAGACAGCGTTAAATGCTGTAATAGATTTCTTTTAAGTTTCAATTAACTTACATGTTAAGTTTAACCACTATAGCACTTACAAAGTGCTATAATAGCCTTTATTTCAAATTAACCTTTTAGTTCATTTAAAACACTACAACATTTACAAAATGCTGTAATATCCTTTACATTACATTTCAAAATGCTGTTAAATCATATTCAGAGTTTTATTTACAATTCCACAAATAATTAACTTTTAATATAAATCATTTTAACTTATAAAATCATATATTTCACATTTAACACAATCATTTAATACCTTTATTTCTATGATTTTATAAAGTCAAATTTCCATACAAAAATCAAATTTAATAACAATTAAATTTTCATTTCTTTAATTAAATTATTAACTTAACAACTAAGTTTAAATTTCCAAAAATATAGCTTATTTCCATTTATTTTACTTAATTAAAATTTCACTTTTAAACAAATTTCACAAAATTCAATTTAAGTTATATTTCCAAATTTAGCTTAAATGTTCATTTATTCCATATTTTAATTTATACAAAATCATTAACACCTTTAAAACATTATTATTACTTAATAAAAATCATTAAATTCATCTTTAAATCAAATTTGTCATATTTTCTTACTTTACAAAAATTCCATTTATAAACAAAATCATAAATTCCAAAATTAACTTATATTTCAAATTCTACTTCACCATTTACTTAATTCACTTATTTAATTTGTAGAAAATCACAAATACTTTATAGAAATCATTTTAATGAAATTTAAATCAAAATACCATAATATTTACATTAAAAAAAGTATTTTAAAAATTTCAGAAAAAATATATAAACCACGGGTCTGTATATAATTTTCTAGCCTAGGTCAAGTGATACGGATATGTATCATTTCAATCCGCAGTTTACAAAGAAAAACCGGGTTTTATCATTTCAAACCCGCAATCCCAAGTAATATAAATAAATAAATAAAAACCGTTCAGGCCTATCATTTCAGCCCATAACGATTTTTCCTTATTCTAAAGTCCGTTCGGGTATGTATCATTTCAACCCATAGTGATTCTAATCTACAGGGAACTTGCAGTGTGATAAACTGATATAAATAAACAGAATAGCATGAGATAACAGTAATAGATGATATAACATATGTAATAACACGGGTAAACATTATATGATCATAATATAACAGTTACAACAGGATGATATAATTTTACAGATTCAAATGGTGTCAGTTTACTAGTTATATAAGTACACATTGTCTGGTGAGAATTACTCACTTGTTCAAGCTGGAGATGACAACCACAAACGCACAACAAAGATTTCCAGAGGCACGAGAGCACGATAATTATTTGAGTGTGGGAGAGCCAAAGCTAATTGCCTTGTCACATTCAAACCAAACAATTACAAACAACATAAGATTTCAACCCAAAAATTCAATAAACAATGCTAGAAATGGATGCATAAACAAAGTCAAAGTGTTTGCACTTGCTTCCTACCACCTATGCTTCAGCTCCAGATCTGAAATGGCACGACTAAAGGCATGGTTTGGATCAGGTATGGTCTGGAAAAGGTGCGGCTACAAGGTGATGAAGGTGAGTGGAAGTTACAAGGTGTTGAAGGCAATGGAATACCAAAGGGTTTCAAGGCAAAGTGTGGCTTTTGTTGCACCATAGGGTTCGGCCCCTTGCTGATGTGGCTTGGCCATGGTATGTGGTGGTCAGGTGGTGGCTGGAGTGTGGGCCAGAGGTGGTGGAAGGTCAGGTCAGAGGTGGTGGTGGTGGAGGTAGTGGTGGCAAAAGGTGGTAGAAGGAGGAGATGACAATTCTAGGTCATAAGTGATAGTTTGTGATGGTTTTTGGTGGATTTTGTGTAGATCTTGGACTTGGATTGGTTAGGCCTGAGGAGGAGGGTTGCTAGGATGGGTGATGGTCAAAGGAAGGGGGTCGTGGTGGTCGGCCAAAGCCTGGAGGAGGAGGAACCAAACTATGAAGGTAGAGAGCATATGCAGTTTCAATAGAAAAAACATAGAAAACAAGGAAGAAAGAAGGAATTTTTACCCAAAATTTTGAAGCCATGGCCGTGATTTTTTTGGAGGAGAAAGAGAAGTGTTTGCGTGAAAAAAATGAAAAGAAGTCCGCTGAAAAGAATAGGGTATGCATGGCCAAAAACATTGAAGAGAAGAGTTGAGAAAGTGAAAGGTCGGGAGGTGAAAAGCCATAGGAATTTCAATAGTTTAAAACTTTTCATATTTCCTCTAATTTCTTTTTAAGTTTTATATAACTGAAATATATATACAAACTCAGATAAAATACGAAAATTTAGTAAATAACAAAAATAAATTAATTAATTATTAATTATATAAAATTTAATTAAGTAAAACAGCAAAAATTGCAACTAGTCTTGAAAATATGAAAAATAAATGCAATGAACTTTGGAAAAAGTTTATGGACTTGTAAAACATTTATAAACAAAGATAATAACATAAAATAAAAATGCATTCCCAAAATGAATAAATAAATTTTAATTAAATATAATTTAATTGAAGAAAATAGCAGAAAAATAGAAACTAGCCTTTAAAAATAGAAAATAAATTCAATACGCTTTGGAAAAATTATATAATCACTTTAAATTATTTAAAAGACAAAATTATACATAAAATAAAATACTAACACATATTAGAACAAAATATGACAAATAAAATATAATTTAAAATAGACAATATTGCTAAATACATCAGTTTACACACAATATTGAAATATACATAACTTTCACAATTTAACTCCGTTTCCAACGAAACGAAAAGCTGTATCCATGGAATTAAACCTATTTTCATAATAAAAGATAAAATTTAAGAATTTGAAATATTTAAATTTAAAGTGCAAAAGTCAAAGTTTGACCAGTTTCAATAGAAATTCACTTTTCAGTGAAATATCCAATTTATACTAGTTTGAACTATAAATCACTTAATAGTCAACATTTATATTTAAAATTAAATGTTTGAAATAGAACAAGTTTAAAATAATTTAAAATAAAATAAAGTCAAAATTTAAAATATAGGCCAAAATCTAGGGTTGTTACATGATTAGTAATTTGATTCGTTGAATATGATATGTTATTATTTTAAATTGTTAACCTATGTTAATTTCCATATGACACCAATAACATGTTGTGTGTGTGTGTGTATTGTTAAATTGTTAATTGTGATCATATTTGTCATCGATATATTATGCTATTTTATATTATTATTTTATTGTTCTCACTCTGCAAGTTCCCTATTAGTTTAGAAATCCCTATGGGTTGAAATAATACATACCCAAATGATTTTATAGATTAGGGAAAATCATTATGGGTTGAAATGATAAACCCAAGCGATTTTATGAATTTTGAATTTAGGATTGTGGGTTGAAATGATATATACTCGTAAATATTAAATTATTGCAGATTGAAATGATAAATATCTATATCACTTGATCATAGGATAGAAAATTATATACTGACACCGTTGGTTTATTTTTGAAAAATGATTTCCAAGGTTTTGGAAGGAAGTATATGGGTTTTATTAAATATAATATTAAGATATTTTAGTTTTAATATATGTGTAAAATTTATATTTTTAAAATTATATGTTTTGGAAATTTTAAATTATAAGTTAAGTTTTAAAATGTAAATTATAAAATTTTACTTACAACTTTATTTTTATTAAAATATATAAAATAAGATTTAAAATAGATTTAATTTAATAATAAGATTTAATTTAATAAAATTTAGTTTAACTAATATATATAATGTATGTTTAAATATTTATTTAAAATTTATATTAATATTTTGAAAATGGATTTTGTAATAACATTAATAAATTAAGGTTCGAAAGGCAAATTAGAATTGATTTGTAGTTTAATCTGTTTAAGAATTGTATTTAAATAGGAACTGACTTGAACTTATAAATTTTGAGATTTTAAGGATGTGATTTTATAACTTGATTAATTAAAGGTGATTAAATGAATATTTTCAAATTTAAATAAAATTAATATCTAATTTTGATTTAAATTTATAGTTTGAGATTTTATTTAAATGCTTATAAAGGCGATTAAATGAATATATTCAAATTTAAATAAAATTGAAATTGAATATTTGATTTTGATTTAAATTTGTAATCTAGGATTTTATTTAAATGGTTATTAAAAATGATTAAGTGAATATTTCAAATATAAATAAAATTAAAGTTGAATTTTGAAATATAAATGAAATTTATCAAATTGAGTTATTGTAAATGTTTGAATATTTAAACTTTGAAACCTATTAAATTGGAAGTGGTTTAAATTTGTTGTTCAAACCTGGATTGAAATCGATATAAATTAAAATGGTTTTAATTTGAATTGAACCTTTAACCTTTTTAATTGAAATTGTTGAACTGAGATTGATTTAAATTGAATTTTGGAACTAAAGTTGATTTGAATTGATTTGTGAAATTGGAAGAAACAATTCTAACTTGAAACTATTTTCGATATATATATATATATATTAATAAATAAACTATTTTTAATATATAAACTATTTTAATCTGTAACCTATATTTTTTATATATAAACTATTTTTAATTTATAACTATTTCAATATATATATAAACTATTTTCAATATTTAAACTGTTTAAGTTGGAACTGCTATGACCTAGATTTAATGGATTTAAATGCGAAAGTTTCGATATGATGGTTTAAACTATTTTATGGATATGATTTCGAAAGTGAATATGAGTTCGAAGGTGATATGATTTTTGAAATGGATATGGTATTTTGATATGAAGTATAAACTGTTTGAAATGAAAATGACCACTGTGTGAAATAAGCGTTTGGTTGTTAAAGAGATCGGGATCAGATATTGTCATATTCTCTGCCAATACCAAAAACCACTTTAACAACTGTGCACGTGGTGGAGATTCCAGAACGAAGTAGGATGGTTGGCGAATGTCTGTATGAGGTATGAACGCAGGCCTGACTCCCTCGAGTCAGCTTGATGTGACTAAAACAGGAGCCATGCCAGGCCAAGTGAGGTCGCGCCTCCGATCGAGCATGCTTCTTCGATACCATTCTATTACTTTGTAATTTGATTGGGTGCACCTTTGATTATGGGAGTGTGTCTCGAGGTAGGTGGTAGTAGCTGCAATGTGTTACCACCAGTCCGGATCCGCAAAATGGTAATATCCTACCCTGGGCATTGCCTCGTGTGCCTTGTCACATGCCTTATCGCACCCACTACGAGTTTGGTTTGTACCGTACCTATGGAGTATCCTCTGATGGCCCTCTAGTTTATGGAGGAATTACGGTACTGTATAAACTACGAGAATATATATAAAAATGTGTTAAGGGGGATATGGGTAACGCCTTAACGCTATTTTAGTAGTTTACTTTATTGCAGACATTATATATGTAGCGTATTGTACTATGTATGTAGATAGTTCCACGGATCCTTAAGGGATGGAATCCCAACATCCTTTAAGTTATATTGCATTTCACTTGGACATTTCACCTTAGTTAATTTACTTTCATAGGAATGTTAGTCCTGACTCGAGTGTTTTGTGTTTTGCTTTATGCTCGGGTCAGACTGAGTGTCACAAGCATTTGAGACTCACCATTGGAGCTTGGAGCTTTGCTTGAAGATTTGTCTTTTATCTATTCAGCTTTCGGTTATTTCAGTTGTTTCTAGTTTATGTTCAAACTTGTCATTTGTTTTGTATTAAGACTTCTATGTATCAGATTTCTGTTGTTTTAGACTCTGATGTTCTGTAGTAGCTTCATGAACTATTGTTTATCTATTCCGCTACTTATTGCTATATTACTCTATATTTGTGATTTTGTGATTGATTTATTTATTGTATATGCTAAGTTTTGCCAAATATAAATTAAAAATCTGTTGTTTTGAGCAATTCAAGTCACACATGTGTGGATGATTGTTGATTTGAATGGTTCGAAATGGCAGGTTGTTACAATTTCAATTTCAGCATTTCAAAGCTTGAATTAGAAAATAATTCAATTCATATAAATCCAAAATTTTATTCCTTTAAAACAATAGCATTTAATAAAAATCCAAATTTCAAGATTTTTAAAACCATTTAATTTAACCAATCCGGTGTCCATATATAATTTTCTACCCTATGGCCAAGTGATCAGTTATTTTAATTTTAATTTTAGGGATGGATATATATCATTTCAATCCAAATCAAAATATCATAGATATATATCATTTCAACCTATTTCTTAATTTATTCGAAATAATTCAAATAACAGTTTATATGCTTTCAATTAATATACAGAGTGATAACAGAGATATATAAACATAAACAAACATCCAATCATCCAAATGTCAACAAATAGACATTCATCACAATCAACATCCAAATCAGCCAATAAATCACAATAATTAACTGGTTATGAATATCAGGTATTTAACTATCAATTTAATTTCAATATTAATTTAAATGGCAATTTAATTCAAATTAAATTTAAATGACAATTTAAATTACCAAACAGCAGTCAATAAAATTCTTATCACATCATAAATTTAATTCAACTATCATAAGAAGGTTTAGTATTGCATGAGTGGGTTAAATCACTCACCTTTGATTTATCGTCCATTTAAAATCCAATAAAAGTCCAAAATTTGAATAGTCTCCAAATTCAACCAAACTAGTTTCAGATTGTCCGGATTTTGATACGAACCCAACGGAAGAAACCGCGTCCAAATTTGAGCTCGTATGAAAAAGTTATGATAGTTAGAAGTTTGGAAATTAAAAATATATGAAGGGCAAGAACGTAAATTCACCTTCTCTCTAACCCTAGCACGCGCCCGCTAACCACTGCAGTCCAACCAGCCGCCACCTTTTGACCAATTGCCTCCGCTACCACGGCCAACATCAACCAAATCCGACCACGCCATGGTCATCACCACGCCACGCCGCATCACCCAGACCCGCGCGCGCCCCTCCGGCCACGCCCCCGTGCTTCACCGCCGCCGTGCTTCATGGCCCAAATCTGGCGATTACGTGCACCTCTAGACCAAAGTAACCATATGGGTCGCCCTACCCGTCGTCCTCTACGCTGCAGCGCCTTTCGCTCATCGATTGGTCGACGATCCACCGTTGATCGTGAAACCCTAGGATGGACGGCCGAAACTTCTTCGCCAAATTCTGGCCAAACCAAGACTCAATTGCAAAAACAAACTGCGTATGCATATTATGTTTTTCGAGAGCTTCGGGATGATATGTTATATGATAGGGTTTGAAGAGTTTGGATTTTCGATTTGATTTGGGATGGGGAATTAGGATTTGGAATGTCTGCCATTAAGAAGGAACAGATAATTGAACAAATAGATGGAAATTGTACGTATAGAAAATGAAAATAAGAAGCTGCTAGGGTTTATAACAGCCTATATATAGGCAGAGATGGATAGGAATGGATGGAATAGATCGAATTGGATTGGAACGATAATAACGACTCGAAAAACCCGTTTCATTCCCGAAACGAAAATAGGTCATCCAATATATCGAAATATAGGTTTTCGATATTTTTAATGGAACTAGTTTCAAACCCTAATTCCATTGTATGGAGAAGTTGGCTTTTAAAATCAAATTATATTCATTTAGATTCCATTAATTGATTTCTACGTGTTTCGAGCTCACACGATCAAACGATAAGTCTGATCGCTACAAAACTTAAAATCCTACAATAATACAACATTTCGGATCCGATGAAACTGGTTTCGCCGAAATCCAAGACAGTGCCCAAAAAGGCTAATTTTCATGTTAATTAAATAAATTATTAATTTAAAATTAATTTAATCACTTTTAAATTTTAGATTAAAAGTTAACAATTTTTTTTCTTGATTACACAGAAATTAATAATCTTTTAAAATAAAATTTTCCATGTTAAATTCAAGATTTAAATATTACATTAATTTCAGCGTTAAATTACAACTGTAATAAAACCCTAGTTTAATATATTTTAAATTCCAATAAATTCTTTTATTTTGATTTACACTCTTATTATTTAATCAACTATTACCCTATGAATTAATTAAACATAAGTTTTCAACTTATTATACTCATTTTCTACAGTTAACGTCTTTCCTTACATTAACTACAATATTTAATTACATTAAATTTCATTGATTTCCAAATTAATTCCAAACGGATTTATTAATGAGATGAGTATAAATAAATTATTATACATTAATAATTCATATTTATTAACTTATTGTTTACAACCAAAGGTTGATAAATTACTTACCAAATATTGATTTCATTCTATATTAACTAATTTCAAATTAAATAACCTATGATTTCTATTTTTAATACAACATTTAATTTATTCCTTATTAACCTTTTTATAACCAAATTAACTTTACAATTATTTAAATTGATTTAAATTACATTAAAATAGTTGTCAATAACATTCAAACCGTAATATTGAATTATATTGAAATCAAATTTTTCCCTATTTATAAGTCATACATTTTGATTTCTTACAATATTAAATTCCAAAATCTTATTAAATTTAATATTTTTAACTATCAAAAATACGGGTCGTTACAGACTAAAATTATAGTACACACAGAAAGGAATCTAAAAAGGAAAGATAGGTTATTAGTAAGCCCGAAAAACCATTAGGATCTGTTAGACCTGGAGAAGTAAGTAAGGTCAGACCGTCTAGAAGAGGAGTATCTAACAGATGCCAGATTTTTATGTTATCTTGTAGGCCCGAGTCAGCCAAGGGTTAGTAGTTAGCCAAAGAAAACTACAATGTATGGACAGATAGTCCATATGATAATTGAAATGTACATATAAATGATATTGCTTTACATATTTAACCAGTTTTGGTTGCAGGATTATAATTTGCAAAAGATATGTTTTAAAAAGGATATTAGTGTGGGGAAACCCGTTCCGCTAAGCGGCGTGGTCTCAATTAATATCTGATAACCGAGATGTATGGTATTATTCACACCAGGCCTTATGTCTGACTCGAAGTTTATTCGTCCTTAAATCTCAGGTGCTGAAAATTGATTTGAGTAAGCTGAGGGTTGAGGTTTGCAAGTTTTAGTAGGTTGGCGAATAAAGCTTCCGGTGACGAGCAGGTGGCTGACGGATAGCTAATTAGTAGTTGCTGTTATATTTTGGATTGGTTCTGATGTATTGTATATATAGTACTATGGTCAACCAAGGGGGCATCGTCATATGTCGCTCTTGGCGTATTTATGTAACAATTATATTTTATCTGAATTCTAGGAAAACGATTATGGGATTATGTAATTTGAATATGGAACATGTTTTGGAAATGGAAATGTAATCAAAAATATTAATTTTTAGAAATCTTTGATTTTGTTTCATATTAATATGCTTCTGATATTATGAGCACCGTTAACATAGCCGTATTTATTTGCTGAAAGTTAATACTACGGATGACTGCAGCATCTGTAGCGCTTAGCTTTGGGCCTCTAGGTAGGGGATGTTACAGTATATTAGAGAGCTATCTATATGAACTCGCATTGGAATAGTAAAATATAATAAAACATATATACTAACTAAAGCTATTACCTTCGATATCTAGTCACCTTGTTAGTACATAACATAAATGAGAAGACATGTCCACCTACCATTCCCGTTTTGTACTGGAATCATGTCCCTCTAAATCTATCCTATTCACTTTGATGGTTATATTTCTACTGCATTCATTGTTGTATTTATCAGCAATTGTGAGGACATGCTGTTACAACTGTCCGAGCTAAAATAGATTAGATTACTCTGATTGGTTTTATGTATATTACATATTTCTTTGTGTAAAGATTTGTTGTATATTATAGATTATTCGTTCCGCTGTGAGATTCTGTATTGTTTAGTTTCTTCTTTCTCTTCTCTTCTTCTTCCTTCTTCTTTTCCATAACTATCGGTTTTTCCAATATTCAATTGTTCAGCACGCAATACAGTGGATGTATTACTATCGATTTTCGAGGGTCGAAAGTCCTGAGTTGTTACACTTGGTATCAGAGCACAAGGTTAAGCGAGAACTTTGGCTTTGGTAAGGTACTCATTAGAGATAGGGTTAGTAGCACCTTATAATGAGTTTGAGTGTGTGTGTGTGTGTATATATATATATATATGGCACGTATTTGTTAGTGTTATAAAAATGTTTTATATTATGTTGGTTGATCTATTGAGTGACTTATGGATTATGGTCAATACGAGTATTTAATGTTATTGATATGGATCTCTAAACATTTGAACAGAGCAGTTAGACATAGTATTGTTTTTGTTTGCGCCAAAAATGGTCACAAACCCCAAATTTCGTGAAAGCACCAGTGTATGAACACAAATCAGCAGTATATAATCACAGATCTCAGATCTAAGTAATGTAGAGGATAAAAAGTGAAGAATAATGAACTTAAAACGTAGAGAGATAGACAGAAACACAAGGTTTATAGTGGTTCGGCGATCTTGCCTACGTCCACTCTGAAGTTGATGATTTTATTGATGTTCACTTGATGATTTCAGTTGATTACAGCAGATTACAGTCAATAATGATGATTTACAGTAGTGAACGTAGTTAGTAGCAGCAGCAATGGAGTTCAGATCTGGATCCGGTGGAGTCTGGGCGTTGGGGATCTCAAAGCAGAAGAAGAAGAAGAAGAAGAAGAAGAACCCCTTTTTTTGTTAGCATTGGGGGTCTATTTATAGGTGTAGGAGGCTGGTATTTCGCTCAGATCTCGGGAGACCCTCTCTGGCACGTGACCAGGCCCGCACGCCCAAGCCCGTGAAGTTTCGGTCTGATCCGTGATCGGTACGAACAGATTTCGTATCGATCAAGATTTCATCCAATGGAGTCGAAATTTGGCGTGGACATTCTTTAGCATGCACGTAGTCTTCTGTGAAAATTTCATAGCATTTGGACTTGTTGATTAGGAGATATGATCGATACGAATTGGGATTCTCGGCTGGCTGTTTCGTTCGACTCGCTCTGGTTTCGACTCGCTCTTTGTTCGACTCGGTTCTGTTTGACTCGGTGACATGGCGCTTATTTGTATTGACTGATGTGCCTTGCTTCGCATTGATGGATACGAAGTAGAAGTCTCTGGATGGATGCGAAGTTGATCGAGTCGGAGCGTGGCTCTCTGATGGAGTCGAAGAGGAGCGAGTCGAACAGTGATTCTGTGTTCGAGTCGAAGTGGAGCGAGTCGAAGCGTGGCTCGAGGCGGAGCGAGTTGAAGTGTGGCTCGAGGCAGAGCGAGTCGAAGTAGGCTCGAGGCGGAGCGAGTCGAAGTATGGCTCGAGGCAGTGCGGGTCAAAGTAGGCTCGAGGCGGAGCGAGTCGAAGTAGGCTCAAGGCGGAGCGAGTCGAAGTAGACATTTCTAAGGGACGCGAACTGAGCAAGTCGAAGTAAGCGATTCGAATAGTGGTTGGCTTTCATTAAAATTTGTATCGATCGTAACTTGAGCGTACGAACTCGGATTAACTTGAAATTTGGAACATTGACTCTCATAGCTTCGCTTGTCATGTCATATCAATTTTGGCTCGATCTGGGCTCGGAAAAAATTCGTCGATATCCATAGTGAACCTGCGTATAACCGATTTCCTAGACGAACTGTCTTTGGTCTCTAGTCAAGTTCTTTGTGTCACGGCCTTGCCAAAAGACGGGATAACATTTGCCACCCAAAGTACGTCTAGTGGAAACATGATGTGCTTTGAAATGCTGCAATCTTTACTCTGAATAGTTATCGTTTCTTCGATGAAAGTTGTTGCTTTGTAATGCCATGAGCTGGATGTTCATATCCTGTTGATGACCTGCAAAGGAATTGATATTTTTTTCTGACCGCGAATGACGATCGTTAGGGATCGTATGTCATTCGGGGTGATACGTGACCGTTCGGGGTCGGATGCCGTTTGCGGCGAATAATGACCGTTTGCGGTAGGGGTGCCGTTCGCGGCGATTTGTGACCGTTCGCGGTCGGGTGTCTTTCGAGGCGAGTTGTGACCGTTCGCGGTCGGGTGCCGTTCAAGGCGGATTGTGACCGTTCGCAGTCGGGTGCCCTTCGCGGCGAGTTGTGACCGTTCGCGGTCGGGTGCCGTTCGAGGCGAGTTGTGACCGTTCGTGGTCGGGTGCCGTTCGAGGCGAGTTGTGACCGTTCGCGGTCGGGTGCCGTTCGAGGCGAGTTGTGACCGTTCGCGGTCGGGTGCCGTTCGAGGCGAGTTGTGACCGTTCGTGGTTGGGTGTCGTTCGAGGCGAGTTGTGACCGTTCGCGGTCGGATGCCGTTCGAGGCGAATTGTGACCGTTCGCGGTCGGGTGTCGTTCGAGGGGAATTGTGACCGTTCGCGGTCGGGTGCCGTTCGAGGGGAATTGTGACCATCCACGGTCGGGTGCCGTTCGAGGCGAATTTTGTGTGCCCGGGGGGGACTTAGTATTAACAATGTCAGATTTCACGTTCGAGTGAGTTTCTGAACTGTTTGTGGTGGCGGTTTATCGCCATCTCAGAGCATGCCTGAGGACCGTTCGCGATCCCTTACATGTGTAGGTGGCTTAGCCGTTGTGGAATCACAGGTAGTGGATTTTAGTTCAAAATGAGTTTTCAACAGAATTGTTCAAAAATCAAATTCAAACATCAGGAATGGAAAATAAAAGTAAAACAGGGACGTCAAAGTGCAATCACCTACACCGTTATGATTAGTAGTCGTATCAGAGCATGCCTGAGGATCGTTCGAGGTCCTATACATGTGTAAATGACTTAATCGTGTTGGTGTGGAGTTTGCTACTTATTCGTCATTACCCCAATCAATTGATGATAAGCTGACGCCGCGATCCTGAGCCGTCACCAGCAGGTGCAGGTGGTGGTCGCTCTCGTTCCACCGTTGTCGTTCCCCTTCTTACATACTGTGATAGCATACCATTCCGGATATGTCCCTCAACCTCATCCTTCAAGTGTCTGCAGTCATTCGTGTTATGACCGTTCAGCTCGTGGAACAGGCAATACTTGTCGGATCTTCTTTCATTGTTGGTTGGATCCCTCCTCATCGGCCTTCGATAGGGAATTTGCCCCCTAGTATCCTGGTAGATTCGCTCCAAAGTCTCATTCAACTCCGTATAAGAGGTGAATCTTGGTTCCTTTCGTGGTCGCATCGGTCCATCACTATTATCCTCAGCCTTTCGTTTCCCTCGGTAAGTTCCTGAATCCGCTTTAGGAAGATTTTCACCCTTGACGGCATAAACATCAACTCCTTCTCCTTCTTCTCTCTCAGCATTTGCATCCTCTAATCGTAAAAATCCTTCAGCTTCATGATAAAATTCTCCTAGATCCATAGGAGGATCCCTTGTTAACGAATTCTTGAACTCTGTGCCATCAGCTATGCCATATACAGCTGCCATCAAACCCATGGATGGATCGGGTCAATCCACCGATGCTGCCGCTGCATTGAATCGTGTCAGAAAGTTCCTCAAAGACTCCCCGGTTCTTTGCTTCAGTGCTGCCAAACTCATCACATTCTTGGGTCTTGAAATGTAAACTCTGAATTGCCTCATAAACCTCTCAATCGGATCGGTCCATGTTCCTATGGAGCCACTCTCCAGCTGTCTAAACCATAGTGCTGCGATGTCTGTCAAATACAATAGGAAGCACCGGGCCATGACCTCCTTTGATGCCCCTAACACCTCCATATGCCTCAAGTATCATGTCAGATGCACTGCAGGATCTGTCCTTCCATCGTACGTCTCTAATGTTGGTAGCTTGAATTCTGGCGGATTCCAAGCTTGCCTGATTGTAGGAGCAAAGGGACTCCTATTCACATCCTCCAGATCTCTATTCACTAGTCCACCTCTCATGGCGCGTCTGACCATCTCCGCTAATTTGTCACCATCTCCAAGTTGTAGTCCTTGTCCGTCATTTTCGATTTGGCCCCCGAGTTCACGAGGGATTCCTGGAGTCTGCTCTCCTGAACGAGCATTCGCTTCTCTATCAACGCCGCGCCGCGCAGCTCCTCCTGGTACTGCTCCTCGAATCGGGTCATCATGCTTTGGGTAAGCGGCCCCTAGTCCTGGGGCCGTGCCAGATGGTCCTGCTCCATTCTGAACTCTGGTTGCTCCTTGATTTTGCGCTCCAAGTTGTCCAATCTGAAGAAGCAAGTTCTGGATCTTTTCCTCTTGTCTTTTCATCATTGTCTCTATCTCATCCCTAGTGATGAAGACTGATGTCTGGTTCGCGCCTGAGGAAGCCTCTTGACTCCCTTCATGCTGATCTCTCTCCGCCCTTTGTCTTCTATTTGATTGCCTTGTCATAGTTTTTCAGATCTGAATCCTTAAGCCTTCAAATTCAACTTCCAAATGATAAAAATCCCTGAGTTCAATTCTCAGTGAAAGCAGTTTTGAAACTGGGTAAATGAAATAATTTTATCTAGATTATATTTTATATATAAAGGGATAATTTTTCAGAAATTATTATAGAATATGTGGTGTGTTTGGTTGTTAGTGAATGATAATATTTGATTATTATCATTTGTTGTTTGTTGTTTGTGTTCTAATAAAATGTTGTTGTTGTTATAATATAAACGAAGATAAACAATTAAGAAGTGGTTTTATATGACCATAGTGAAATTATATATAAGGAAAATGTGTAAATGCGATTTATAAATTAAAAAGGATTTAAAGGCAGAGAATTTGAGAATTTAAATCTTGTTGATTTTGGCAATTATTTTTCAAGGATTTTGGAAGATTCAAATATTTTTAAATGGAATTTAAAAGAGATAGAAAGCACTAAACTCACTTCGGTCGCTGGAAAATAATTTCGATGATAACTATAGCATCATTGACGTTCATTTTCGAGTTCCAAGGGAGGAATTGCTACCATTGGAGTCTTGTCTTGGTAAAACTACTTTGATTTTAAAATTCAAAAGTATGATTTGAAATACAAAGAAAATAATTATAGTATTGTTTCAAAATAATTTAAAATAAGAACGGGGTATTTAAGACTCTGAAAATTCTCATTTAAGTGTTTTATGAAAATATGAGAAAATAAGTTTTATAACTTATAAATTTTGGAAACTAGTAAGTTAAAGCAAATTTTTTGCTGAATATAAATTGTTAAGAAAAGAAAATTTGAAATGAAATTTAACTTAAGTTAAGTTAGATAAAATGAATTTTGAAAAGAAATTTAGCCTAAGTTAAGTTAAATGAAGTGATTTTTTTGAAATGAAATTGAGTGTGGTTTGTAATGAATTAATGAAATGAACTAATTAAATAAATTAGTGAACTGAATATGGTTTAGAATGTTGTTGATAGAATTGAATGTTGAAATTGAATAATGAATTTAGTTAAGTGAAATTGAATTTGATTTAAAATGGATATGGACTTAAGTTGTGAAGTGACAATAAACATGAGAAGTGTTGTATAAAATGTTTATGAACTTCAGTAAAATTTTATGAAATGATGAATTTAGTATGGAGTGAAATGTTGTTAGACATAAAATTTTATGGAATAGTTCTTAAGTGATATTAGTATTGAAGGGAATATACTAAATAATGAATGAATGTGAATAAAGCAGCGTGAATAATGGAAATGAAATGAATGTAAATAAAAGAATCTGAATAATGAGAAACCAATTGAAGTAAGTCGTAAAGTTGTACGTATGTCAATTTATTCGCATAACTATTTGATCCAGATTCAAATATACAATTATTATATGATATACATCAATCCAAATAAGGATTTTTCACTCGATTCTTGACGGCGAATATTTGATCCGGATTCTTGATTGACCCCAGAGTTCTCTATCATAATATATGGCCATGCAAGGAGAATGGTGGTCTCTAATCAAGGAACTGAATCTGAGTCCGCACTAGGTGGTCGTGTGAACGATACTAGTTCGAAAGTGAAATGGTGTGATCGAGTGAGCGATCGGATTGATATTGTGAAAGGAGGGTATATATACATCGTACGGGCTTAAATAAATTAAATGTTGACATTGGAAAATGCAAAATAATATGATTATGAATTATATGATTGGATATCACTGGTAAATAAGATGGAGGTATATAGAAGCAAAAGCTAGTTGGATGCCCTTGGGTTCACAAGTAGAGTCTGTTGCCCGACAAATAAGTACATGTTTATATTGTTGTTTGAATTTGATGGTTTTATGATTGAACCGCTTGGCTTTTGTTTTCTTTTGTTGGTTTTGGCCCGTCATGGCGATTTGTAACGATCCGGAATTTCACTGCTTTGATTTGCGAATATTTAATTAATTTTAAATATTCAAATAAATGGTTATAATGAAAATAAAACTCTTTTTAATAATAAATAATAATGGTGAAATAGTTTTTAAATTTTGTTTACAAAAATATATAGTTCGATGAAAAACAGAAAATGTGACCGGAAACCGTTTTCCGAATTTTCGACGTTTCATCGTATAAAAGTTGTTTGAAATGTTGTGTACACATTTGTATATATATTTAAATATTTGAAATGTTATAAACACAGATTTTTAATTTAATTAGGGTTAAGTCTAATTAATTAAGTTAAGAAAATGATGATGTGACGCTTTGGCAACTATAATAAAAAAATAAAATAAAATGTCACATCGGGGGACATGAATTGACATATTGGCAACTTTAGTACAAGCATTAAATGGCATGGTAGCTTGATGTGAAAGGGGGAGGCTATGGTGGCATTGATATGATGGGAGGAGGAGGACATGGTGATGTGGTATTCATGTAATGGAGGGTAAAAGACGAGGGGTAGTTTGGTAATTCAACGTGTGGACATAATATATAAACTAATTTTCCTAATTGTTATTTCACGTTCTCATTCTCTTTTCCATTTTCAAAAACTTTTCTAAGCATGGAAACAAAACTTCTATGACTTCTCTATTTAGTTTTTAGGTTTTAAAGTTTTTAAAAATCAAATTCTTACTTTAAAATCTTGGTTTTAATTCACTTGTTTTCATCTCCACTTTCTCCATTTTTCATCCTACTTCATTCGGTCATAAATTTCTCCACACTAAACCAAATCAAGATTTTCTTTTTTTCAAACCATTTATATTTATAGTGGCTACAACTTTGTAATTTACCACTTTTTCTTATTTCGAGATGCTCTAAAAATTCATTTTTTTGCAAGAGTGTTTTTGAATCTAGATCTTGATGTCCGAAAATACTCCTCACTGTTTTGGCTATAACTTCCTCAAATTTGACTTTTTTGAGTAGTTCTTTTTTTTAAATGATAGAGGAAAGAATAACCTAAAACTTTCCATTTGACTACTTTTCCAAAATCTGAGAGGAAAGGGTCCAAAAGTCGAGTGCAAAATGATCCATTTTCGAGAAGAATTTGTGGTTTTCCAAGCTTTTCGAGCGCTAAAGTATTTCAAGTTTTCAAAACCTTTGGTGAGTAAGTTCTTAACTTTTAAGGAAGAATTTACTTATATATGTGTGTGTGTTGGTTATGTGGTTATATGTGTGTGTGTGTAATTGTTTGGTTTGAATTTTGGTATTGTTTAGATATGTTGGTTATAAAAAGGTTGTGATTGTTGGTTATGTTTGGTGATGATATGATTCGGTATAGTTGAACTTGGATATGTCGTATGTGTTAACCTTGTCTTGAAGCTAAAGCAAGTTAGCATGTAAACTAGTTAGTAAAGTAAAATTACGGGTATCCATAGCGATAGTCGCTATGAATGCAGTTCGCTTAAAATTTCGATTTTTGCAAAGTTTGGTTTTTATACTTCAAATTGTTTTGTGCATATTTTATAAACTAAGAAATAATATTTTTAAATTTTAATTAAGGATTTAATAATTAATTGTTAATTAATTAGGTTTTAGTAATTGATAATCAATTAAATGTTAACAAGGTTTATTAACTTTAATTAAATAAAGATTAGTTCTTAATTAATTATCCTTTAAAGTTAAGATTTATTTTAATTAATTATTAATTAAGTTAATTAAGTATGGGTTAAGTAAATTATTTATATTTAATTTATCATTAATTAAATATAGGATTAATTATTAATCAAGGGTTTAATTATTTGATTAAAGATTTAATTTATAATATATTATTTATTAAAGGTTTAATTTATTATTTAAGTTTAATTAAAGATTATTTAATTAATTAATTGAGATTAATTAATATTTAATTATTAATGAAGGTTTAATTAATTATTTAATTAATAAAGGGTTAATTTGGGTTTAATTAATAGTTAATTATTATTTAACTATTTAATTAAATTGAGTTAAGATTCAATTAAAATTAATTATGATTTAAATAAGGATTTAAGTTATAATTAATTATTTTTAAAAAAGATATTTTTTTAGTTTTAAATCCTTGGTTTTCAAAAGTAAAATTGTTTAAGTGTACTTCTTTTTCAAAGATGGTTTTGAATACAAGTGATTCAAGTGTTGATACCATTAAGAAACCATATAACTGTGATTGAGTCATAATGTAGTTTGTTTGTTTGTGTGGACATGTGTTAGCAGAATAAATCCTCGTTCTGCTATTTTATAGTTTTGGACATTCGATTATATATCGTAAATGATATACCATTTTGAATTAGCGATATATCGACTAATGATGATTAAGTTATATAGTTATGGTTTATTGAAATAAATTTCTGATATTTCATTTAATAGTTTAAATGTCGCTATAACGATTTTTGCTATACCGTCGTTTATTGGATTTCATTCCCAAAACTCTATCATATGAACTTGAGCTTGTGTTTCTGCTAAAAAGAATATTGAAATTTATTAATCATTTTGATTAACAATAACGTAAATTAATTAATCTTTTAAATTAATTAATTTGAGATTAATTAACCAATTTAATAACTAATAATTAAAATTGTTTTATCTTCAGATTTAATTAATCATTATTGCTAATGATGTTTTATACTTAATTAATCGTTTTAACTAATGATTATTTGAGTTTAATTAATTCTTTTAATTAAGGATAATGGTTTTTAATTAATTTATTTAACTTAATTAATTATTTGAATTAATGATGATGGAATTAAATTAATTATTTCGATCTATGATAATTGAAATTAATAATCATTTTAGTTAATGATATGTAAAAATAATTAATCATTTGAATAATGATATTTGAATTTAATTAGTCATTTTAACTAATGATTGTTTTTTAAATTTAGTTAATTATTTTAACTGATGATTTTTAGAATTTATTTAAATCATTTTGATTAATGATGTTTTATAATTAAATAAACCATTTTAACAATGATGTTTTAATTAATTGTTTTAGCTAATGAAGTTTGAATTTAATTAATCAAATTAATTCTTTTATTTTGATTAATAGAATTTAAAATTACTTATCATTTTAATTAATGATGTTTGAGATTAATTATTCATTTAATTTATGATTATTTGAATTTAATAAATCTTTTTAATTAAAGATATTTAAAGTCAATTAATTGATTTAATAAAGGTGATTAAAGTAAATTAACTAATATAATATAAAAATTGCTTTAATAAACTGATTTAAAGTTAATAAACTGATTTAATGAAGATTTTAAAAGTTGATTTACCAATGTTATAAAAGTGTTTGTAAATAATTATCTATTTTATTATAGATAATGGATTTGTTTATGTAAAAGAGATTTTAAATGCGATTAATTATCTTTTGGGATAATTAATATTGTTTTAAAGTTATAAAAAGGAATTGGAACTCGATTATTAGGATGTTAAGTTGGATAACCTTTTGGGTGTTTGGTCTGATGTTGGTTTAGGCCTTCGGAGTCGCACACTTGGAAAAATTATTCTCTTAACGTTTTAACAATCAGGAACCAATTCTAAAAGTGTTTTACCAATACAGAAATCAAGCAAAAGTTCAATTCGTTTTAAAAGTAAAAGTTTAATTCGTTTACGGAAATAAATTATTTCCGTAAAGCGAATCACTTATATGGAAATGATTTATTTGTATAATTAGCACTAAACATCGAAGAAGTAAACTTTTCGCTGTTTTCAAAAGTTAAGAGTGATCGTTGGACATGACTTTGAGGTGACACTACCTTGACTTGTCCGGTATTACTGTTAACCAAGAAAAGTACAAGTTTGAATTCAATGAGTGGTGATAGGTATACAAGACTTAATTTCCATATACGATCATTTTATATCATTGGTAGTTGGTATCTAAGCTATCGATTACTTCAGCTTCTTTATTATCGTCATTCTAAGACGATGTATTGCTCAGTTGAGCTTTGTTATCCTTTGTCGGAAATGACTAAACCAAAAGTGCGAGAGGAAGCCAACTTATGTGGGGTTGCTCCCATTAGGGTATTTTCACATCTCATCTAGATT
Organism: Allium fistulosum; assembly: GCA_030737815.1. Taxonomy (NCBI): domain Eukaryota; kingdom Viridiplantae; phylum Streptophyta; class Magnoliopsida; order Asparagales; family Amaryllidaceae; genus Allium; species Allium fistulosum. Next base: position 336,523,864 of record CM060904.1, on the reverse strand, counting down.
TATGTGTACCGTCACGTGAAAAACGATTAAGATTTAGATGTGGAATATTCGGATACTCGGTAAGGTTTGGCGGGGTCCGGCTTGGTATTGTCTGAGAAGTGTCATGGAGTATATGAGCTTCTCAGAAGTATATTACTAGAGGAATACTTCAAAGGGGATGCACTTTCATAGTCATTTGTTGGAAAATTTCCTTTCCTTATTTGATTCGTATCCCTGAATCTGTTTTAGCTTTAAATTGCCATGAGTAGAGCCAACTTCTCATCACGATATTTAAGTGTTTATTTAGCCCATTCTATCATGTTTGGACCGTTACCTTATTTAATCCATTCTATCAAGTTGGACTGTTTTCCTTATTCTATCCATTCTATCCAGTTTGGATTTTACTCGGTTTATTTCCATTCTTTCAAGTCTGGTTTAATATTATTTATACTCAATCATTTTTGGATTTGTTTCTTGATATTTATTTCTGCCCTTGCTTGGATGGATGTTATTTTTGTGAGGTAAAAACCTGTTCCGCGTTAGCGGCGTGGTCTCACAAAATTTTTATATATGTTCCCCATTATTAGAGTTATCTCGCGTTGGTTTTACCACCCGGGCGTGGTTTTCCTATAATGCTCGGGTCAGACCGAGCATATTTCCAAGTTTAGATAGATATTTTGGAGCTTTATGAGAGGAGCTGAAGGCCCAGAGACGTATTCACGTAGATGATTATATTTATGTTGCTTACATTGTTGTATATTATTCAGCAGTTGTGAGGACAGGTTGTTATCACTGTCCGTGCTGAATATGTTAGTATACTCTGATTGATGTTTGTATATACTTATCTTACAGATTTGTTTTGTGTAAAGGATCGTTATATATTATAGATTATTCGTTCCGCTGTGAGATTCTATGTTGTTCGGTTCTTCTTGTCTTCTTTCTTTTCACTAACTATCCGCTTTTCCGTTCAATTTGGGTTGGACACGTGTGGTTTATTGTCATCTTAAACTGTACGAAAAAGTGGGTCGTTACACGATTTGTAGTTGTTCTGATCATACCACGCAAAGGAAACGCTGGCGAAATTTTCCGTTAATTTAAGGTGTTAGAAATTTTTGAGAATTTTAAAAAAGAAATGTTGATAACTAAAAAGTTTAGTTTGAGTTATAACTTGGAATGAATGAGTTGATGGAAATTAGTTGGTACAGGTGGGTGAATTTAAAGACTTAGAGATTTTATAATCTATTTTAACAAATTGGTTTTGAAAAGTTAATGAGTTTGGGGCATTTATCTTACTTGCTAATTTCGAGAACGAATTTTTTTAACAGGGAAGAATGTAACGACCAAAAATTTTAGTCGTTTGAATTTGGAATATTTAATTGATTTTAAAATATTGAAAAGGTAATTTTATAAGTTAAATACTTGAATTTCAAATATAGCGATTTATTTGATAATTAAATTGTTGAATTTAATATTTGGAATTGCTTAAATAATTAAATTCGAAATTTAATGTGAATAAAAATAATTTATAAAGTTGATTTAAATTCTATTTAAATAAGAATGAGATAGTAAACTTGTAATCTAGATTTAAAAGTGATTAATTTGGTTTTTATAATAATTCGTTTTAATTAACGTGTAAAAATAGCCTTCAGGGGCACTGTCTCGGATTTCGACGAAACCAGTGTCATTGGATCCGTAATAGTGAGTCACTGCATGCCATCGAATCTCGTGGAAATTGGGTGTACTGTGTGGTCGTACGAGTTTGAAATGCATATAAATTAATTTCAAAATTTATATAATATAACTGGGTTTGAAAAACTATCTTCTATATATGATCGAATTAGGTCTCGAGACTAGTACCATTGAGTTCGAAATAGAGGTATTACATATAGAATACCAGGCGGCACGTCTCGATAGGAGTTCGAGATTTTCGAACGTTTAAATCTTGATTTTTTTTAAATTAAATAATATATATATATTAGTCCATACTTAAAGGCCACACCCACATCTATACAGCCCGTACCAGGTACCATACCCTCCACGTTGGCCATACCCTCTCCTTCTTTATATATATTTGCGTTATATCAGAGAATCGTTTTAAAAATTTAAAACCTCCCCTCATCCTACGGCTCTCGTCCATCGGAGCCACTCGAGGCGGTTTCAGGTCACGTCGTCAACTAGCGAAATGTCGGCGAGGATGTGTTGAGTGCATTCAACGATTGGATTGGGCTACGATGATCTCTAGACGGTGCAGTATCGAGATGAACAAAATTTGTTCATACGCGAATTCCGACGCCTACGTTCGTCTATAGGCGATGATGGACCCTAAAGGGAAATTGTGAAAGGTGATGAGGACCACCTTCAGCCAAAGTATGGTGGCGAACAGTCAACTGTTGTGATGGAAAAACGAGGTTGAACGACGGCGATATGGGTTCGGTTATCTCGATGAAGGCGGCGAATCGGGTGACGAGGTCAGTAGGGATCGGCGTAGCATGATCGAGGCGACTTTCGACGTGGATGCGACGGCGGCAGGCGACTCGAGGCGGCGACGGCTGCTGTTATGAATCGCGGTCAAAATTTTGGGTTGGCCTGGGACGAAGTCGATTGGGGAGAGATAATTAGTTTAAAATTTTAATTAAATTAAAATTAATGATAATTTAAATAATCTCAAATGTTCATTAATTCATATCTGATTCATACGAGGTCGAAATCGAACGCGACAAGTTGCGTTGTGCTTGTGATGACGTAAGCTTCGCAATGAAACTGGTTTGGACGAATTTGAAGACAGTTGAAATTTGGTTAAAATCGGACGTCGTTCGATTTTAGTTCCAAACTGGAACGCCTAGGCGGCAACTGGAATAAATGTGAGTTAAACTCACTTTTTTGGTTAACCAGTAATATTATATATTTGATAAAAATCGTTGATTGAATGTCTGGATGATTTACTGTTTTATCAGTTGGTTTTTCCCGCCCCTGGAGCGGATAACCCATATTATTTAAGTATACACACACACAAGTTAATGATTACCGTTAGTATTATGCAAATAATGTTACCATATTGTTTTTACTGGTAAGCTAAACTTATTTATCGTTACCCTTTTTAATGCTAATCTAAACATGTTTTTGCACTATAATGATGCTTCATTATACAATTTATAGTGTTGCTTAACAAAAGACATCAATAAAAAATAAATAAGTACAGTTAGCATTATTTGATCTACTGAACTAAATTTAATCATTTGTTTGGTTCTAAATGCCTAATAAAGCATATTACATAAACATTCATGTATTATAAATTTAACGGTATATTTACCGTTACCGCTGGTTTTGAAAAAATATTACCGATGATTTACCGTAGAAAATTTTAAATTACCGTTATCATAACGATTAAACTGGCATACCGATTTCACTCAAAAATGATAACCGAATGACTAATAATAGTATGGTAATGATAAATTTATCGTTACCATAACAGCCCTACATTAATTCATCCCGAGCTTAAAACATGTTTTGATAACTCATTATGGATAGTCAAAATGGTTTATATCAAGTTTATTTGCATTTAAGTGTTCAAAAACTTTTATATATATATATATATATATATATATATATATATATATATATATATATATATATGAAGCAAAAGTACCAAGTAATCTATTTCAATTTTGATGTTCGAGAAATGCTTAAAAAATAACTTGAAAATTTTCCAATAAACAGATATATGAGAATCGATTATTTGTTAGTTATGACTTGAAGGTCAAATTACATAAAGTTGCTTAATAAGCAGCCTATTATAAACATAAATAACCTGCTCACCGTCCTTTTTTATTTAAAGTTATTACTTATAATTTACGATAAAATTTGATGAGTAATTTTGATAAGTAAACCTTTCTTTTAAGCAAAAGAAAACGGTCACCTTAAATGAATATACCTAACCATATAATTTTACTATAAATTCAATACTTATTACTTAGTAACCAAATATTAAACTTGATTTATTAAAAATTAAAAGTCAAATTAAATCAAAACAATGTTACACTTATTTGTCATTCAATCAAATTACTTCATTGTCATAATCAGTTGACAAATCATTTTCAACTGTTTTGCTCAGTTTTAGGTAGGAGAGAGGAAAAATGTCTTTGTCAAATTGGTGCAGTAATCAATATTATTAACATATTGGTGCTCCATTCCAACACAAATCCTGAATAATTAATAATCTAACACATGATTAATAATAACAAAAAAAATTCAATTTTTCTTTCAAATTCTGTTTTGCAACACAATAACGCATCCTTCTTTTGTTAAGTAATCTATTTTCGTGCCCCTCATGAAATAAGCTTTATACGTCATTCCAACTTGTCCCAAGGTGGAAAATGTAAACACGTTTGGAGAAAGTACCATGAAATCTAAAATAAACGCAGTAATACCAGCCTATTGTAAATCCACACACTATGAAAGCAAATTTTGTACTAGCCTGACGCATACAGTAATGTTTATATATATTGGCATTTATATTCAGTAAAGGAAGACTGATGGTCTCTATTCACAATAAAAATACAACAGTTTAAACATGATCTGATTGTAGATTACTCTCCACCCGTAACCTGCAGAAAAGATAGACAAGTATTAATCATTACAATACCATAGAAATAGCCTTACATAAGGTCAACCTTGTCCATAGTCTCTAGAGTCTAGACTCGCATATTGCCTTTTATTACTTATTTATTTGTAGTGGCTTTTGGCAAAACCGTTGTTTTTATCTTCTTTAATCTTTATTAATAGTTGGAATACAAACACAAACTTTTGATCCGGCCGTGGACTTTCCAAAAATACCCTTTACTCATATATAATTTAATTATTATCTATTATTCCACGTACAAGTGTCTAAAAAAAATTGGTAAAATCCTAATCAAAATGCATATGTTATTTTTATTATTTTTAGCCTATTATTTCTAGACTAGACAAACTAAGTTCAAACAGTTAAATTTCTTTACAAATTCAAAATGTCATCTACGCTTAAATATAGGATCTAACAAATAAACGTCATTTAAAAGAATAAACATCATTTACAAATTCATTGTTTATTAACTAATAATATAAATAAAATTCAAACTAACCAAAAATTAAATGTTAAATGTTGCAACTTAGAAATAAAATTTTAAATTAACTACACATGATTTCAACGTAAAAGCATGACTAAATATTTTTGCAAATCATTTTCTCTTGAATATGTTAATCATATATAAATTGTATAAGAACAATTTACGCACGAAGCACATGTCATCATCACGCGCGAAACGCGTGCCGTAACGCTTGTACGTAACAAAATTGGTCCAACACACCATGAAACTTAATATAGTAATGAGACCATAATTCATATTAACCTCACTCTTCATCTCAACCATTCACGGGACATTAAAATACTTTTTTTTTCAAACAAATCAGCTATAAAAAATAAAATAAAAATAAAAAAACTTCACTAGGAATTGACGTGCTCCTAACAAGGAAAAAAATGAGAGTTGCTGATTATATGAATACCTTTGACATAAAATATAAATACTACGACAGTTGGGATAGATGATACAATATCTGCAGAACGGAGTAGAAAGACATCCTATGGAGTCATCATTCCACTAAATTCCGAGCTATTCCAACCCAGTGAGAGCTTTGTTTTTTCCAATCGACTGGATGGGTTTTTCCAGTCGATTGGATCGGCAAATTATGGAGAAGTTGGATTTAAATTTTCAAGGGAAAATTCGTTATTTTCGAGATGACTTTAAGTTTCTACCATAGAGTTTCGAGATTGGGAATACTTCTCAATTTTTATGGGTTTTCTTTGTAATCATTCATTGATATTAATAAGGTTGGTTTGAAGGAAATTGATTGTATACTGTTTTTTATTCAATTCTTATCTCTTCTTAAATCTAATTGTGTATGAATCATTGAAAAGACCCTAACAATTAGTATCAATCTACTGTACAAAATTTTGTTGAAAAGTGTATGATTATGGAGAAAATAAGCATTGAAAAACTTAATGAGAGAAAATGAGGATTATAAAAGATGAAGATGGAGGATATTTTATATCTCAATAATTTTCACCAATCACGAAAGAACAAAAGGGACAAACCTAGTGGTATAACAAAAACAAAATGGAAAACTTTGGATAGGGATGTCGTGACGAATATTCGACGTTTTTTTGGAGAATATGGTGTTTCATATTATTGCTAATAAAACATTCGCTTATGCAATTTGGACGAAGTTGAAAGAAATTCACGCGAAAACTCTGCAACAAACAAGACGACTCTTATGATAAATTTGATAAATTTGAAGCTTAAGGAATGTGGGTTAATTGAAGGGCATCTTAATGGTTTTCAAGCGATTATGAATCAATTGACGGTTGTAAATTACAAGGTTGATGATGAAACAGAAATCTTAATGTTGATGAGTTCATTACTGAAGAGTTGAGAAACGTTTGTGGTCGCATTAAACTCCTCGATTTTAGATGGAGTTGTTTCAGTGGGATCAGTGGCTGGTAGCCTTCTTAATGATGAGATGTAGAGAATGAATCTAATGGAAGTAAAGGCTAACGAAGAAAGTGAAAATGAAAATCTGCTTAAAGATATACATCTTGCAAGGAGGGCAACAATTCAAATATGGAAAGACAACCAAATAGATGAAACATGGAAAAGAATTTCATCTGCTATTATTGTTATAAACCAATTCATCAGCTGAAATTTTGCAATAAGCTAAAAAGGATAAAGAAATGATGAAAGCATCAGAGGAAGGCAAAAAAAAGCTTGGAGAGGACAACGACCATGAGGTAAATTTTAGCATTAATAATAATATGTTGTATGTTGACGAAAGAAAAGGAAATGAGTGGGTTGAATCGGGTGCATGCTTCCATATATGCAACCAAAATGGAGCATTTATTGATTATAAGGAGCAAGAAAGTAAAGTGGAGTCCGGTAACTGTGAAGATGCTGAGGTAAAAGGTATAGATTCGGTTAGACTGAAGATATATGATGAGAGGATGGTAAAACACACGGAAGTTAGGCATGCCCCAAAATTAAGCATAATCTTACTTCAGTAGGACAGATGAAAGAAAAAGGCTGTAACTTTTCAACTTAAGATGAAGTCACAAGGGTATGGAAGGCAAATAAGGAGGTTTTGAGTGCAAAATGGAGAAGTAATAATATATGTGAACTACTTGGAAAAACAATGGAGAATGTCGGGTCTTCTAAAAGTAGAGTTGGAGAGATAACATGTCTGAATCAAGATGGAGCATGCAATAGAAAACCACAAAGCCCGCATGGAGGCCTTTGTGGTATTACAAGCAAATTCAAATTTATTGATGACATGGATGTTCAATTGGGGGGCATGCACCGATTAAGTTTTTTTTGGATGGAGACATCATTTTCATGGTGATAATGAAAATTGCTTAGAGTTTGAGGTTGTAGGTGGAGTATGGATGACTTCATAGAAATATGGTATCAAGATGGAGATTGTTAGCACAGATGATACAATATTTCTATAACGAAGCAAAAAGGCGCCGTGTGGAGAAACAAAAACGGAGCGAAGAAGGAACGAAGAAGCGAGAGAGAGAACAAAACCCTATAACTTTAGCTACAAGCTTCCAATCGACTCTTGGAAGCCACCAGTCGGTTGGAGTTGTTTCCAGTCAATTGGTGGAGCCACTAGTCAATTGAATTCTGAGCTATTTTCAACCCGAGGAGAGTTTTATTTTTCCAATCGACTACAAGTCACTTCTAGTTGGATGACACCAGTCAACTAATGGGTTCCGGTTAATTGGACGACAAATTCTGGAGAAGTTTAGTTTAAATTACGAGGGACAAATTCATCATTTTTGGAGTGTTTTGGAATATCTACCGTAAATTTTTGCGTATTTTTGATCCAATTACTGAGATTACATCAAGCTATTATAAATAGGCTCGTATATGGGTCATTGTAATGTTGGGAAAATGGTTGTTGTTTTAGGGTTTTGAAATTAAAAAATTTCTCAATTATTAGGAGTTTTCTTTTAGTCTTTAGTAATATAAATAAAGTTTGTTTGGAGGATATTGTTTATGTATTGTTTTTTCTTCACTTCTTATCTTTTCTCAAAACTAATTGTATAGGGATTCTTGGGATAACCCTAACAAGGACCTCTATAGCTTGGTTAAAAATTAGAGTAACCCATACTACATAGATCAGGACAACATGCAAACTTCCGTAACGAAGATGCAACAATATTTGCGTCAATCATCAAATTCTGGCAATGAATGTTGTTTGATAATTTAGTCAACCCGTCAACATGGAGAGACCAAAAAACAAATCGACCAACATTAAAAATTATGACAAATTGAACAAAAATACTTGCCTGCAGAAGATTGATTATCTTCTAACTGATCATCTTCTAATCGTACACTACTTTGCCATCCAGTAGATAAAAATAAGGAAAGTACAAACGGATGCAACAAGGGAGAGGATAATGGTGTCCATCGATTTTCTTCTTCTAATAGACGACAGAATATGATTCACCTATATCAAATATAAAAACAGAGAAATTTTAATTAAGGCTCTGCTTAAAATGAAGCAGGTGTTAGAGGGTAAGAATGTTAAATGACATACGGTAGGAAGACGACTGCCAACATTGCTAAGTTTATTGCCAATTCCACCAAATGTTGAACGTTGTGTAACAAGTGCCCCTAGAGTAGCTTGGGCATGTGAAATTACGCTGTCAATCTGAACAAGTAGTTAGAGTTAATGTAATTTCATGAAATGGAGTGTGATATTTTTAAGTCTTTAGGATGTAGAAAAATGCTCAATGTCCCTTGGGTAACACATTTAACCTATAGGAAAAATGAAATTAAATTGGGAAATTTTCATTTGAACCTCTAAGGCTCTAGCATTATACATGTACATCAGATCGATAATACCTAAATACGCTACATCTGAAATTGCATCATGAGTGTCACTATGAGCTGATTTCTTATATGTTGAATTAAACTGAGATTAGTTCCTACCGCTATAAATTTACAGAAATTGCATGCATCCATTAATGTTATGTGCCCACTACAACGAAATTCGATTAAAGCTTATTTAAACAGACTAAGAAAATAGAGGATATCCAGCCCAGTTTCCATTCCACGTATAAAATTTAATATACTATATCTCTATCTCTACTATTAATAAAGAAAATGCAATGAATAGGATTTACACCGTGTCTTTTTAAAATTTCAAAAATACCCTACCACCCATTAACGGAATCTCTTCAACGATTTGCAACATCACTACATCTCCTTCCCGACCACCCATAAACGGAATTACACTATCAATTTGCATTCGACACCACCAACAAAACTGCTTGAAATAAATGTGTTGTGACTACCAAAGCTTTCGCAACACATCCTTCCATTAATTTTTTTATTAATTAAAATGTAAATTTATCTAGCTATTAAATGCAACTACTTGCGATTTATACTAGTTCTAATAAGGCAGCTTCTATTGATTAATCAAACTATCATTTTGATCATTTTGGTCTGCGAGTACGCTAATGTATCATCTATTGAATGTTATAGTACCAAGTTTGTTAACGATATGACATATATGTTGTCATGGTGAAGTTTAATCAGTCATTTAATAGCTGTGCCCACTTTACATGTGAATTTTTTTTCAGAAATATGTCTTTAATGTTTATATATAGCTTTCTCATTTTCCAATATATTAATATTATTTGCCGGATATAAGCTGCATTTTATGTTGTTCATGCTAGCAAATTCAAATAATATATATGGTATTACATCACAAACATGAAAATAAATATCAAGTGTTTTTTAAGAGAGCTAAATGAGTCTGCACTATATACACAGTTAACTCGCTATATTTGAACCATTTATTACCAAACAACCTTGATCAGATTTTGAATTAAGGGGTCCAATGAAGTTAAAACTGTACATTCTTCACTGTACATTCTTCGCTTTACACAAGTAAGATAGCTAATTTAGGATGCAGATTCCTTTTGCTGTTTTTAGTATTACTTTCCATTTTTGTTACTTTAATTTTCATTTGTTCGGTACTTACACTTCACTGGATGAAACTAATTTACTACCTCCCATTAGTCATAATATCTAATGCAACCTGACATGAAAAGGTATGAACACTTGGTAAGTTAGATTTTATCATTTGCAGGTATTGAACTAATTTGTGAAGATATCATCTCGAACGCTATAAATACCAATAGCTCCAACCCATCATTCTGACTCAAGCATTTGTAGCAATGAATGTGATGTAAAGAAGAAACAGAAAAACATGTACCTGCCCATTGCTTCTGCTAAGAGCTGCTTGCTCTTTGAGTAAAGCCTGCTCTTGATAATCTGCACCATCTTCAATGTCTATTCTTGCACTGTCGAAATCCCTAAAATCTAGGAGCGAAGCATGCTCTTGTTTAGTTTTAAGGCTTGATCGCAGGCGATGAAATTCCTATATTGCAACAGATAATATCATATATCCAAACTGGTATACATGGTACTTAGTTCCTTACTGAATAATAGGTTTCAAATGAATATGGATTATGTATTATTCATTGTTATCCAAAATCTAACAATCATACAATTTACATCTCGTTTCAAATCAAATCTCTTTCGTTATGATTCGATATACATTCCAAAACAATTTGAATTCTAATTAAAATCACCGTTGAGAAATCAATCATTCCATATTAATACTTTCAATATACCAACAATTCCATTTGTAACACATTTTGAACAAAACAAAAATGGGACAAAAAGAAAATAGAGTTTTAGATTTAGATGTAGAAATTCAAACATCAAAACCAATTTCAAAGTGTGTACAAACGTTAAAATATATTCTTTTATATTTATGATTTTAATCCTGTTTTTATATGTGTGTATATGAAAATTTATAATTCAAACATAATTGCTAACACCATAGATCTCAAACATTAGACTTCAATGTGTTTTTTGTATGTTTTGGATCAGATAGAAATCCACCAGTTGAATTCCATTGTGCCACCAATTGTATCTCAACTTGTATCCCAATGGTCGCTTTCATATATAATCCAAGTTAATCCCATCTTAACTCCATCCCTAATTTCGTGTAAAAATTTCGAAACAAAATTTTGTTGTTCTAATCTACTAGCCATCGAGATCAACTACACAGATCAATTATAACTCGTTCAAAATCATGAATCGATATGAGTCGTTCTCTCTCTATGTATATGTGTGTGTATAGGCAAGGATCGGCTCCCCTCAATTTTGTTACACCTCAAATCCCCTTGATTACAACCACATGTTCCATTTTAAATAATATAGTTTCTCTCTCATGGAGTGAAAAGAGGGAGAAAATATATTATTTTAAACCGAACATGTGGTTATAATCAAGGGGAATTTGAGGTGTAGCAAAAGCGATGGTATCCTAAAGTCCACCTTTTATCTCAAATTTTTAATTAACAATCCCCTACCTGTCCACCTTTTATCGGCTACTAAAGTCAACACATAATTTTAGCAAATAACTAGAATGCTACTCCTATTCGATTTCTCATATTAGTTGTGAGAAGTCTTCTCACCAACACTACCCTCATTCAGACACATATGCATATATATAGACACAAACCATTGATTTGAAATGTAATTTTGATGAAGTCGGAAGTTTCAAAACAATCCAAAATTTTGTTTACATGATCTTGGTAGTATATAGATTACCTGCAAAGTTATGTTCCTTACACAAAAAGACGAAAAGGAGCTACAGGGGAATTATACATACATACATATATACACACACACATATACATACATGTATATATAAAGATTCAAGATTCTAGTATCCATTTCGTTCATTTAATTTTTTTGAAATTTGGCCAATTTTAAAATTTTCGATTACGTTTTTGTGTTGGATTTTGATTATTTTCTATAGAAATACAGTAATTCATAGTACATACTTGTATCTACAAAAATAAAATATGCATTGTACACAGGAAAGTTGATTCAATTATTGAGTTTTTACTATTTTTGCAGGTTATTTCATTGAATTTGCATTGGAGTTGATAAAAATATTACGAATTTTTTCAAAACTATATGATCATCTATCCTTGTTTATAATCGTGTTTGATTTTTTATTTTTTCAATTTTTTATATGTATTGCGTTGGCGCAACAATTAGGTCACCCGCATGGTGATCTGGACGCTCAGGTTCAAGTCCGGAAACAACCTCTTCGCAATGCGAGGGAAAAGTTGCGTACAATATTGACCTCCCCAGAGCCCGCTATCGTGTGGGAGCCTCGTGCATAGGGTTCTACCATTTTTCAGCATTTGAAGAGCAGATCCAAAATTTAGACTAGACATCCTTGTTATCACCGTAACCGAAACGAAATTTCCAAAATTTTGAACTAAGATATGTGTGTATGCAAGGTTCAATGTCACATTATTTTTAGCACCATAAATGCCCCTTAACTTCCACCATTGAATTCATTAAATCAATGGATATGAGAAAATGCAAAATGTCACATACAAAGAGAGAAATTTTGATCTTTATTCACTTTTGTTTTTATTCAAATTCCACTGTTTATTTGATGAATCCAATGTGTAAGTTAAGAGGCATTTAGAATGCTATTGAACCTTACTCTATGTATGTGTGTGTGTGTGTATACGTATGTATGTAAAGGGTTCCATTACACCCACTCCACGACCCCTCATTTACACCCCACAATTTTTAAAGTGACAAATTTGAAATCAAAAAGAAGTTTCTAGATATGGTCTTATATAACTCAAGATCATCTCCACAAATTTTGGTTAGTTTGGATAATCTTCATAGTCAAAATATTTCAAATCCATGATTAAAATAAATGTTTTAGCGGTTGATATAGACTTAACTTTTGCAAATGTTAGAAGTTTTAAACGATTTCATTTATATTTTTTGAGATATAATGTTTATGATTTATATTGAACATCCACAAAGTTTCCTTTGATTTAAAATTGTGCAACTATAAAAACATAACAAAAGAGCAGTGAAGCGGATCCTAACCGTATACATGCATACATACATATGCATAAAGAGGGGAAGGTTTACTGACACTTCTTTTTATGACATCCTTTTTTTTAGCTTCCCTATCTAAAGTGCATCAAAAAATTTGTGGATTTGTTCATATAACTTGAGCCCATTTAAATATCTTCAGCATCATGAAGAAGTTGAATATGGGAACACTATAATTGATTGTTAAAATAATATTTTGATTTAGGTAGCCAATAAGATTTGGATAAATAGGAGGCTGCTTACCTAAACTTGAGCAACCTACTCACCAATATTTTTCTGTAGCGGTTTATATTGACTTATAATTTTGAAGGGGCTAAAAGTTTTGAAATGTTCAATTTTTTCAAACATAATATACATTATATATAGTGTAGATGAAAGATCTACAAAAAATTATAACGTTTCAAGTAGTGTAACTAAAGGTATGATGGGGTGCTAAAGGTCTCTCTCTCTCCCTCTCCCTCTCCCTCCCCCTCCCCCTCCCCCTCCCCCCTCCCCCTCCCCCTCCCCCTCACATATATACATACATGGATATATCTATGTATATGTGTGTGCGCGCGTATATAAACATATATCTATATACAACCCGGTCGAGCATATCATCACTTATATCACAGAAAGAAATAATTGGAGTTGGTGCATTCTTTTTCTTTGATGCTCATTAACTTTGCAGTAGATTCTCCGCAATATATTCTCTTTCAAATTAACATGTAAGACTAACAAATATATATTGAAACATGACAGTAACCTGAGTAAGATCTTGCAAAATCTCTCTATGTCTATTCAAGGTATGTGAAAGTATTTCCGAGCCTCCAGACGAAACCCAAGTTTGCATATGAGAGTTAATTTGCTGAAGCTGTTTGAGTAGCCTATCTATGGTAGATTCAAGATCATTTTCAGAACCATTACTTCTTGTAGCAATCATTCTACGATAATTGTTCAATTGCTCGTCCAACTGACTTTCAAGCTTTCTTGCCTAAAGTGTACACATGAACAACCGAACAAAAGCTGGTTAAAATGGAATTTTATAACCCATTGAAATAAAAAAGCAACATAGAACATAAGTGCATATAAGTATTGTAATTCACATATTGATGTAAGAATATAACACTGAGTTAAACTATAATAAATCAGACACAGATATTGCATAATGCATATTACTTGAATTTGTATGTGATTCTTTGATAGATTACTTCAGAGGAACAACAAAACGAAGTTCTTGTAACACGCATAATGGTAAAAGCTTATTTCTATTTTAATGCAGAAACTGTCAGGGGTACAAAACCCATAATCATGCGCCAACAAATCACCTTAGATCAAAGAGAGAGAAAATACATGGCCGCCTTAGCGATTACATCCAAAGACCCTGTTTTTAATCATACTTGCTACGAAAAAACATTTGATTACATAAAGTGCTTTTATCATTTGGTAACTTTTCGTGTATGCTGAAAACATTTATATTTTATATAACTAAGAGCCCATTTGGCAAGAACTTATTTTGAATATGCTAAAAAGCAATTAAATAGTAACATGTAAGTAGTTTTGAATAGTAACTTCTAAGTAAAAATGTTTGGATGTAATTTTACTTTTAAGCTTAAATAAGTTAAATTTGGTGTTTGACCACTATGACTTATAAGTAATGAATGTATTATAGTTTACATGATTAGATCATGGTGAATTTAAAATAATAGCATTTTCATTGTACATTGTTTGAAAATATAAGGCTATTTTAGTCATTTGTTTGGTCAAAATTACTTATGAAATTCCTTCATAAGTCATAAGCAACAAAGAGTTGCTTCTCCAATTTATACTTTTAAGCTACTTTTGCAAGCTCCTCGTAGGGAGTTCCCAAACACTACAATTCAAATAAGTAGCTTGTAAGTAGATTTGACTACTTATAAAAAGTTGTCAAACATGCTTTAAATCACCCTAAACCTCTACTAAAAAAATGTGTACAAAAGTAGTGAAAATCACAAAGAAAGGCATTGCTCAAAGTTATTTTCCACTAAAGCACAAATCGGAGGCTTGCTACTGATTAAGAAGGTAAGTTAAAGATTTCAACTTTTTAGCTGTCAACTAAAAGGACAAACACTTTTAGAAGGTTTTTCCATAGACTGATATATGCATTCGTGTCGAAATTATAATCTACTAAAACCATGTAATCAATCAATTAATCAATTGAAATAAAAATAAACTGTGTATATACGTGTTTGTCTATACATACATATATATATATAGTGTAGGTAATAAGAAGGCTTTAATGTATAGACAAATAAAGTTCTACATTCACGTATATCAAATGAAACAAAAGATCTAACCATGTTCGAACATATATACCATATTGCAAATTACCCGACTGCCATATGAACTGGCACCAATAATGAATTTACATGTTTTTAATTTTTAATTAAGACGGTAAGACCCTCAACCCTGACGTGACTAATAAGGATAAGTGATTCAAACCATTTAAAAAGAAAATTAGATTGAACAGCCAAAATTATATTAGTTCTTGCATTTAATTCAAGACTTTGCACACAGGTCAGCATGAGTGGACTATAACTAAGGGTCTATACAAGGTCGGCTTTAGGGTTAAGCATGTAAGCCCTTCGCCTAGGGCAACCCCCAAAGAGGACATCCCCCCCCTCCCACCACAAAACGATTCATCATTATGTAAAGAACGTATATCAAAATTCAATGATATATTTAATGACAGTGGTTGTTGGCTTATAAATGATTAATTAAATTAGTGATTGAATTCTTGCATGCTTCATGCTATGTCTATGTTTCACTGGTGATAGTTACTTTTAGGCTTCTTTTTTTCAGTTTTATTTTATCGCTCATCTGGGCAACCCAATTGCTAGGATCGGCCCAGGGTAAATACATGGAAAATGATGGTACAGATATTAGGAGCACTTGCTGCTACTTATTACTATGCCATGAGTATTTTTTTCCTGTCTCTGATATGAAAAACTGTACACATTCACAACCATACATAGCTTTTACTACATCTTCAATAAAATCATAATAACATGCATACTCAAATTAGCAATAATTGGCGCATTTTAGGACAGTACAAAAGATAGGTCAAACAAAACACTGTCCAATGAATTAGGGTGTTACCATTTGCACTTACCGAAACACTTACTAATGTCACTTGAACATTACTAAAATTAAATCATGAAATCTACTACAAAAACCCACCTAAAGCTTAAAAGATGATATGGAAATAAACGCCAATGGTTTTGCACAATCGAACAACATAGAAATAATGAAATCTAATACTTGAACATTCAATTCTATCAGTTATTAATGACAAAAGAAAATGAGATGAACAGTGTAAGTAAATTTTCCTTTATCAAAGTCGGATTAGAAGTTGATTAATTAAGATATTTAATTATATTGAATATGCATGTAAATCAATATTTTTGTACACTCATTACTTTTTTAGGGAATGGATAATCATAATTGATTATATTTTACTATAACATCATTATTTTCAATTACAATTGATTTCGTCGTTTTTTGGGTTTTTTGTTCAAACAACAACAAAAGCAATGATTGGATATTTTTTATCGAAGTAGTAATGAATGTTCTTTAATATGTTCTATCATAACACCTAATTTGAGCTGCAAGTTATTCTTTACTATGTTGATCTTAGTTAGGGCTACATGGTTTAAAAAAAAATTCTAACAACTTAGTTGCAATAGAACTAGTTGTTACCAATGAAACATTAAATTAAGAAAAGCCTTCTATGAAGAAATTGAATGGAGAAATTTTGAATTCGTTGTTTGAAGAAAGATAACGAGAAAAAGTTGAGTTATGGTTTTGAGAAACAGAAAAGGTTATTATGAAAAGGAGAAAAAGATTATGAAAAGGAGAAAAAGATTATGAAAAGGTGGGTGTGGATGGATGAAACAATTGACTGGGTGATATGATAAATGAGTGAGAGAAGTGTTTAGGTGGGGGTAAATAGTATGCGAATTATACATGATACAGTTGAGAGAGAGGCAACTTAATTCAATTTTCTTCCCCAACATGTCATGTATGCAAAGATAAACTTATCAACAACCCAAATTTCGATATTAACCTTTTCATGATCCCTTGATCATATGATGATAGTCTCAGCCTCAAAAATGATGGTGCATAAGCACAATCGAACGACAAAGTGAGGTAAAATCCGAGAACAAGGTCACACATTATAGATCTTATTAAGATCCAGCCGAATCAAACATTTACACGCACGGGCCAAATCAGATATCAACCTTTCGTCGTTATACAGAATATATCAAAATTAAATCTGAAATTGAGATGATAGAATAGACCAAAATCTAGTTTTAGCTGTTCATAAACCTTGGGTTGAATCAACACGCAAGAAAAAGCTTAAAGAAGAAGGTACCTGCTTTCTAAGGGCATCCCATGACGTGGACTGAAATTCCATGAAATTGATTTTTAATGTTCGATTGAATTAAATTGCCGTAATTTTACACTTTTTTTTCCTCCCTCTCTTCCTCTTGCCGCGGAGAGAGACGATGAGAAGTTAAAAGGAAAAGAGGCAGACCTACAGCCCGCTCGAGTATGCTTTATGTTCACTACCAAATTTTATAAACGGCAAAGTTACGAGTATAACAAATCAATGTATGTTTACGTAAACATTTAAACTCTTTCTTATTAAGACATGTACAACGGTACAATAGTAAAAAACTGATCGTTTAATTATATAATTTTGACATTTATCGTGATTTTTCATTAATATGAATTAAACATACAATGAATATATGTTTGACAAAAAATATATTTGCATTATTAGAACTAAAAATAGAAATATTCACGTACCAATTGAAGTTTACTATTTAGGTTATTATATTAAAAAGTTCGAAGAAAATGGAAAAAAAAGTATCAAAGATTAAAATGTAAAAATATAACTTTTAAATATAATCTTCATAAGCAAAAATAACAAGAAATTAAAAAGATGATAAATCCTTAATAATTCACCATAAAAACATAAACAATAACATAATTAATGAAGTTTAATATAGTAGATTAAAATTTATGTACATTGTATTGTATGATTCCTTGTTAGATGTTCATTTGTTATTCATGTCGTTGTTTATGGTTGGGTTTTGCTTTTTTTTTCTTTTATCGCCATTGTCTCGTTCATATGAACTCTAACCTTGTCATGTCTTGCTTTGGAAAAAAAATGTGATGACTCATCCTTTCGATCCTCGAAAATCGACATAAATAAGCTCATTATATAACATGTCGAATGATCGAGTGCCAGAAAGACAAATTGTCGAGGGGAAAGAAAGTAGGTAGAAGAAAGAAGAAACTAAAACAAAACAGAATCTCACAGCGGACTTAATAACATATAATATAAATAGTTCTTTACACAAATCAAAACTGTAATATACATATCTCACATCAGAGTATACAAATCAATAATCACCAGACTGAACAGTTATAACAACATGCCCTCACAATTTGCTGGTAATTTCAACAAAACACTGCAGCAGAAATAAACAAGTACGAGAATACGTCTCGGTCTCCAGCTCGTCTCCTGAGCTCCATAGCATCCTAACCTGAACCTGTGATACTTGGTCTGACTCGAGCATTATAATAAATAACACCCGAGTCGGTCTGGAAAACTAGCGTGAGAAAACACACTCAATTTGAATTATTAAAGTTATCAAAAATCCTTTGAAAATCAAAGGTATCTCGTAAGACCACGCCACACATAAACACGACGGGTTTTTACCTTACAATAACCAAAACATTTCATATCAAAATCCTCTGATATTATAATAGTGTCTAAGTACAAATACTTATTCAAATACTGAAATTGTTATTAAATTCCAGCATATTAGGCTCTACAATCAAAACCGTAAAGGCACGTATTGGAGAATGGATTCCATACGAATGAGTAGGCACTGGGATAACACCTGTCACAGTACACGTCAGCGTACCGAGGACCACGCCGGGATCCCCTGCCACATAAGACCGGACTATCCCTAACCTGGATAGACCAAATATGCTATCACCCCGAGAGTTCCCACCCTCTCTCGAGCTCCTTCCATAAACCGTAGTAATAATAATATCCGAGGTTATCTAGAAAGGTGATAAACATACCTTAATTGGGTGCGACCCACTCAGCCTTGCTGCATCTCCCCTGATTTTCAGCCATTCCCGATTGATGAGGCTAGAGACTACGATTGCCTTTTTAAGGAAATTTCACTTAGAATGCTCATTGTCCTCCAATGACAATGTACCGATAGCATTCATCCATACAAGTCCGTTCTGGATCCGAAGGGAACCGAAGGCACTATTCCTACTACATCCATTTTGGAATAATCCTTAGGATTGGTAGCAATTAGCCCTTGCACTTCACCGCTCCATCTTCGACTCCATGCTCTTGTTTTCCCTTCGAAAATGTACTCATTGGATCGAAGTGTTTTTCGGATAATTTATCCGATCTCTTCGAAACAACGTTCGATATTTTCCGGTAAACTCAACCCCGGTTCTTTAGGAAATAAATAGACGAAATAAGATCGGAGATCACCTCCTAACCGTTAGTGGACGGATTTCCTTATAAACGTCCTAAAAGAACGAAACAGTTTACACGTACAGTATAGCACCTCGAATGGTAATTGTACCATGTAATTCCCGCATTACTCCTAAATATTTCCAAAGTTATATTTTGGGTCCAGATTTGATAGTCGGTTATTTAACTACCAAATAAACAATCATTCAACCAAATATTCCATTTTCCATTGAAAACCCCCAAATCTCTTTTTAATTTAATTAAATCCTTTTATCCAAAATATGTGTACTTATCTTATCGAATTTAGTTTATTCACAAACTATCCTTTTTTGAAATATTGAAACCCTTTAAAATAATAAGGAAAGTACCACTGCGGTATCAAACCATGAATTCACAGCTCAATGGTTACGACTCTATCCTAGAGAAATCCAAGACTTAACTGCAGGCACTCACTGCCTCCGATTACGCCATGCGGATATACCATTACTTTCCCAAACTTTATTTAAAAATTTCCTCAAAATAATGCTTAAAAGTTTCTCAAATAAATTTCCAAGTTTAATCTAGGTAAATATACTTCAATAAAAGTTATTATACAAAGCCATAATAATATTTAATAATTTATCTTTTTGAATAATAATGCTGAC
The DNA here is from genome assembly GCA_030737815.1 of Allium fistulosum. Taxonomy (NCBI): domain Eukaryota; kingdom Viridiplantae; phylum Streptophyta; class Magnoliopsida; order Asparagales; family Amaryllidaceae; genus Allium; species Allium fistulosum. Next base: position 336,503,663 of record CM060904.1, on the reverse strand, counting down.
TAATTCTTAAATAATAATAATAAATCTTTAACAATCATTATAAGGTATCAAATAAATAATTAAATATGCTTTAAACAATTTAAAATAATTACATAACTAGTTTTCCAAAATATTTTTAACACTTTTAAAGTTACTTAGTTAATAATTAAAAATCTCCTTTTAATACAAGCCAAGTTTCTCGATTCTAATTTCATTTCATAAATTTGGAAATCTTACTTGAGCTCCAGTATAACCAATTTTATACTTATTTCTAAATTCGCTTCTATCCTTCAAAAATATTAAAAATCTCAATTTTTAAACCTATTTATTTAAATAGGTACCACTTAAGCAATTATTATTTAAAAATCCCTTTTATATACTTTTATCCTAAAATCTCTATTTACAATATTCTGAATTTGTTAAGTACAAATTTCAAATCCATTATTTTATCAGATCAATTAACCCAAATTTTCCAGATAAATATTTTATTCAAAATCCCTTTAAAATTCTTTTCCAATTCAAACCATATATTGTTGGTATTTTAAAATACCAAAATTTAGGCCAAAACAACCATAGCATCCTATCAATTTAAATCACACAATAACCTATCACAGATTATTCCAACCAAACATATATCACTATATATGAAATAAAATTCAATATTTTTAAGAAATCCAGTTGGATCCCTCCTACCTGTTTCCCTGCATCCACAGATGTTAATACAAGAATAAAAATACCAATCCCGCTTCGAGGCAGAATATCGCGGTATATAGGGTCATCCGCTATTATGCGGGGCGTATAAGGTCTCATCCGCTATATATATGCGGGAATATCAATCACCCAATATATATATGTTAGCGCCAAAATTGGTCACTAACCCCCAAATCCAGATGAAAGCACCAAATACCAGTCACAGCTCAGAGATAGAATGTATGTAGAGAGTAATAATGTGAAGAACAGTTAAAACTGAAATGAAAGCAGTAAAGAACAACAGATTTTATAGTGGTTCGGCTAACTCCGGCCTACATCCACTCCAGAAGTTTTCTTTTTATTGCTTTAATAATCGATTACAGTTACAAAATGGCAGAGTTGCCTTAGCCTTAGAAAAGAGAAAGTAAGAGAGCAGAAAGAAGATCCCCTTTTATTGTGCCCTGCCTCTCTATTTATAGACAAAGATGGGTTGGACTTCCCTGGTGGGCCTGGCAGCCGAGTACCTCAGCCTAAATGGAGTGGTCTCCATATGCCGAACCATAGATGCCGAACGCTGAATGCCGAACAAGGTGTGAATGCCGAACGATCTCCTCATGCCGAACGCTGGGAGGTGCGAGGTACCGAGGTACCGAGGTATCGAGGTACGGAGGTGCGAGGTACCGAGGTATGGAGGTGCGAGGTACCGAGTTATGGAGGTGCGAGGTACCGAGACATGGAGGTGCGAGGTATGGAGGTGCGAGGTGTAGAGGTATCGAGGTGCGAGATACCGAGGTATCGAGGTTTGAGGTGCAATGCCGAGCGAGGTGAGGTATGCCGAACGACCCATCCAATGTTGAACGCTCCCTAATGCCGAACGATCCATCCAATGCCGAACGAGATTTATGCCGAGTGCTCCATCTAATGCCGAACGATACTTAATGCCGAACCTCCGTCATGCCGAACCATGTCTGATGCCGAATAGTTTCTAATGCCGAGCGCCCATTATGCCGAACGATCTCTAATGCCGAGCGCCTCTAAATGCCGAGCGCTCCTAGATGCCGAGCGCTACTGAATGTCGAGTGCTCCTGGAATGCCGAACGACCCCTCTATGTCGAACGACGATCTCTCTATGCCGAACAGCCTCCAACGCCGAACCATCCCAATGCCGAGCAACATCTGCCAAACTACCTAGGCCGAGCCATGTAATTTCTCCACTCCTTTTCCCAATGACATATTCAAGTGAACTTCATCATTTTAAACCGAACCCATCATACTTTAGTCTCGATAGTTGTGAAGTTGTTTAAGTTAAATCCGTTTGTCCGCGGCCTTGCCAAAAGGCGGGTTAACACTTGCCCCCCAAAACATGCCTTGCTGTGAAAGGTGTGTTTTGAATTGCCTCAAGTCCAATATCCCAAGTATGTATGTTATCCACATCCATACTTTTCGATTCATAATCCAATCCATTACCAAGCCATCTTATCCGAGTGCCACGGCCATATCCTGATCCATTTCCTCGACTGTTCCGAGTCGATGTCTGATTCTTATCCAGTAACCAAGTCCTTACCCAATTCCAGATCCATCTGAACTCGACTACCGAGTTCCAATCCATCCATATCCAATAACCTATAACCATATCCGTGACCTCTCCGGGTCGATATCCAAATCCGGGACCGCTCCGGGTCCTTGTCCGAATCCTTAGCTATTCATAGCCAATATCCAAATCCGTAACCTCTCCGGGTTCTTGCCAAGCGCAATCCACACTTGACGACCTACGTTAAGTAATTCCATGGTGTTCATGGTTCAGTGTCCCTGAACGTCGAAGAATGCCGTGGCTTAAGTCCTAAGCCGAATCCTGGTCACTCCGGACCCTTGCCGAGCATAGTCCATACTCGACGACCTAAAATAGTAACCGATAGTATATGGCCTAGGTCCTAGGCCGAATCCTGGTCTCTCCGGACCCTTGCCAAGCATAGTCCATACTCGACGACCTTTTAGCCAAAAATCTAGAGAAAATCCAATCAAAATCCAATCCGAAATCCAAATCCAAATAGAAAACCTGAAACCCATATCAAAAATCCATACCAAAAAACAAACATCCAAATCAGAATCCAAACCAGAAAATGAGCAAAACAGGGAGTTCAAACCAAACTCCAAAACCAAACCAGAAAAAGCAAATGTCCAAGTCAAAGGAAAAAAACAGATTTCGCAAACCCGGACGTCTCTGTAAGCCATCATCTCAGAGCATGCCTGAGGGTTATCTCCGACCCCGTACATGAGTAAGTGATTTAACCGTTTGCCCAGAGTTTGTTACTTATTCCAAACCATTAAAATTAGTTGATGACCAATCGGCCACCATTCTTGGGCCTCATGCCCTCGTCGTTCAAGGTAGGCGGTGGCTTCTCCTGTTCCACCGCCGCATTCCGAGTTCCGACATACTGTCGCAACTGACCATTCCTTATATGCTCCTCGATTATATCCTTTAGATGTCGGCAGCAGTTAGTGTCATGCCCGTCCAGGTCATGAAAGAGACAGTGCCTTCCTGATGCCCTTTCACGTTCTGTGGGTTCCCTCCTCGATGGCCTTCGATAGGGAAGGCGATCTCGAGTATCTAAGAAAATCCGCTCCAACGTTGCGTTCAATCTTGTGTAAGTGGAGAACTTTGGTTCTCCCCAGCGCTTCCTTTTCCCTTTATCCTTGCCCCCACCTAAGCTTTCGCCGAGTAGTCCTCCATCCTTAGTCATGTTTACTTCATTTGACCTTACATCCAAACATGCATCCTCTTGTCGAAGAAATCTTTCAGCTTTATGAAAGAATTCCCCAAGATCCAACGGTGGGTCCCGTACCAGTGATACTTTGAAATCCGAGTTATCTCTGACTCCTGATACCGCAGCCATCAGAACCATTGATGGATCTGGGCGATCCACCGAAGCGACTGCTGCATTAAATCGAGTTAAGAATGTCCTGAGCGATTCATCTGCCCCCTGTTTGACTGACGTTAGCGTCATCACGTTCTTTGGCCTTTTTATGTGAACTCGAAACTGACTTAAGAACTTGTCCACCAGTTCAGTCCATGTTCCAATGGATCCATCCTCCAGCTGTCTAAACCACATAGCAGTAATTTCAGTCAAGTACAGGGGGAAACATCGGGCCATAACCTCCTCCGTTGCCCCCAGCACTTCCATATGCCTAGTGTACCTCATCAAGTGGTCGGTGGGATCCGTCTTCCCGTTGTATACTTTCAGAGTGGGTAGTTTGAAATCGGACGGATTCCTAGCTGTCCTGATGTTCCGGGTAAACGGACTTTTGTTAACTTCCTCTGAATCCCTATTTGTCAGACCTCCACGAATAGTCCGCCTGATAATGTCAGCTAATCCACTGTTTCCAACTAATCCAGACCGCCCCCCAAGTCCCTGAGGAAATTCTGGCACATATTCTTCATCACGTACTCCTGGTGGCGTGCCCCCGAGTCTAGGTCCATCTAGATTGTTAACTGTTTGTTGATTGGGAGCTGCCCCCTGCTGATTCACTCCATCTGTCCGTTGGTTGAGCTCCTCTGATCCAGCTCCATGATCTTGAGCACCTGCAGTTCCTGATTGTCCAAATTGCCTAAGAAGAGCCTGCATCATCTCCTCTTACCGTTTCATCATCTGCTCTTGCATAGAATTCATCATCACTTGCATCTCGTCCCGAGTTATGTAGATGGATGCATGACCCTCTCCAGCTCCAGAAGATGCCGCTTGACTTCCTTCCTGATTGCTCCTTTCCACTGCTTGCCTCTTCGTTGGTGGTCTTGCCATTGCTTTCTAAGATCCAAGTTCCTAACTCCAAAATTCTTGAGTTCAACTCTCAATGAAAGCACCAAAGTGTTAGCGCCAAAATTGGTCACTAACCCCCAAATCCAGATGAAAGCACCAAATACCAGTCACAGCTCAGAGATAGAATGTATGTAGAGAGTAATAATGTGAAGAACAGTTAAAACTGAAATGAAAGCAGTAAAGAACAACAGATTTTATAGTGGTTCGGCTAACTCCGGCCTACGTCCACTCCAGAAGTTTGCTTTTTATTGCTTTAATAATCGATTACAGTTACAAAATGGCAGAGTTGTCTTAGCCTTAGAAAAGAGAAAGTAAGAGAGCAGAAAGAAGATCCCCTTTTACTGTGCCCTGCCTCTCTATTTATAGACAAAGATGGGTTGGACTTCCCTGGTGGGCCTGGCAGCCGAGTACCTCAGCCTAAATGGAGTGGTCTCCATATGTCGAACCATAGATGCCGAACGCTGAATGTCGAACAAGGTGTGAATGCCGAACGATCTCCTCATGCCGAACGCTGGGAGGTGCGAGGTACCGAGGTATCGAGGTATGGAGGTGCGAGGTACCGAGGTATGGAGGTGCGAGGTACCGAGACATGGAGGTGTGAGGTATCGAGGTGCGAGGTGCGAGGTACCGAGGTATCGAGGTGCGAGGTGCAATGCCGAGCGAGGTGAGGTATGCCGAACGAGGTGAGGTATGCCGAACGACCCATCCAATGTCGAACGCTCCCTAATGCCGAACGATCCATCCAATGCCGAACGAGATTTATGCCGAGTGCTCCATCCAATGCCGAACGATACTTAATGCCGAACCTCCGTCATGCCGAACCATGTCTGATGCCGAACAGTTTCTAATGCCGAACGCCCATTATGCCGAACGATCTCTAATGCCGAGCGCCTCTAGATGCCGAGCGCTCCTGGATGCCGAGCGCTACTGAATGCCGAGTGCTCCTGGAATGTCGAACGACCCCTCTATGTCGAACGACGATCTCTCTATGCCGAACAGCCTCCAACGCCGAACCATCCCAATGCCGAGCGACATCTGCCAAACTACCTAAGCCGAGCCATGTAATTTCTCCACTCCTTTTCCCAACGACATATTCAAGTGAACTTCATCATTTTAAACCGAACCCATCATACTTTAGTCTCGATAGTTGTGAAGTTTTTTAAGTTAAATCCGTCTGTCCGCGGCCTTGCCAAAAGGCGGGTTAACAATATATATATATATATATATATATATATATATATACTACTATATATAATATCACATTCAACTGACGATAATTTATCAATTCAACCAATAAATCATTAAGTAATTTTAACTATTTTAAATTAATACCAGCAGTCCAAAATTGAGTGACATTAACTCACCTTGAGTTTTAATTCGCCAACGTTAAAATTTTAAATTAAATCGAACACGTTTGATTTAACCTAAAATTTTAACTCGCTCCAATCGACTCCAAATCTGTTCCAGCGCGTAGTGCTCGTCGCGGCTTGTTTCGTCTGATTTCGACCTCGTATGAATTAGTTATGTTATTTTAGAGATTACATAAATTTAAATATAACTAATTTTTCAATTTTTTCAATTTTTCTTTTACCATAATTAATCATGGCCGTTGGATTTGGCTTTAGGAATCAAGGCCACATACACCTTTCTCTCTTCGTCGTTCGTTCTTGTTCCAGGTTTGAAGAAACCCATCATCGTCGTTCGAGAGTTGATCGCTGCTCCTTCCCTGGTCGTTTTCACATCGATCTGAGATCACCTATTCGAAGCCCTTCGCGTATGGCACCACCGCCCTCAACCCCATAAAGCTCGGTTCCCCCTAGCCCCTAAATTTTGAGCTCGAACGCCGGCCCTACGCGAGCAACTTCTGGCCATGACGATGAACTTTAGATGATCACAGCCGTTGATCTTGTAGAGCTCGACACGCTCTACAAGTTTGTAGTTGGAAGCTTCCCTTAAAAATCAATGGATTTCGAGAAATCAAGGGAAGAAATTCAAAGTGTTTTGGCCATTGGTTCTGTATGGTGGCGGCTATGTGAAAGAAAACTAGGGTTCACTGTTTCAACACATATATATAAGCGTATACGAATTATTTTAATATTATTTTTCAAATTTTACGTGCTTTTTCGTACAAACTCCAAACGAGATGTGCCGCCAGGCGTTTATAATGTTTTACCCCCATTCCGATCAAAATGGAACATGTTTTGGGGCCTAATTCGATCGTATGTGGAAGATAGCTTTTCGAATCGACTTAAAATATTAAATTTCCAATAACTTACTTCAACGCATATATATCTCGTACAACCAGACGGTAACTCTAAACGTTACGAAATTTGAAACCCGATAATAATACACTATTACGGATCCAATGGAACTAGTTTCGTTGAATTCCGAGACTGTGCCTCGGAAGGCTATTTTAATGCATCGGTTAAATCGAGCGATTTTTAAAATCGACGGAATTGCTTGAAATTCAAATTTTAAAAACTTACTAACTCAATTATAAATCAAATAGAATTTATATTCATATTAGAAATCATTCTGATTTATATTAAATCAAAATTCCATTATTTACACTATTACCATATGTAAAATTTCACTATTAAATTAATATATAAATTTCAAACTTTAAATTTATCGACTTTTAATCCTATTCAAAAGTCCACTATCATCACTCTAGTTCAAACAGAGTTTAAATCAACTTTAGAACCCATTTCCATTCACATTTAACACCAGATTCAAATATTTACCCAATTTCAATCTTAATATACTATTCACCAAATCCATTTTAATCGCTATATTTGAAATTTTAAACCATTTCACAAATTTAACCAAAATACCCTATTCAAAATGAATTTATAATTCAAATTCAACATTAAAAAATGAATCAAACGTTCAAGATTAAACGACCAAAATTCTGGGTCGTTACATTCCTCTCCCTATAAGAATTTCGTACCCGAAATTGCTAAGGTCGGAAAATGCTACCAAACCCATTTACCTTTAAAACCCACTTAGTTAAAATCCTACATTCACTTCTCTAAACACTTTTATTTTAATCTAAAACAATTTGTTTCCATTTCTAACTCAAAAACCTTGATTTCTACTACAGTTCAAAAATCAACTTTTTTAGTTAACAAATAAATTTCCAAAACTTTTCAAAAAATTTCTAACATCCTAAATTCCCGAAATTTTTTGACAGAGTCTCCTTTGTATGGAGAGCCTTTTACAATATCACAAATATGATAAAAATAATATACATCGACCCGCACAGTCGGAAACAAAATATATATCAATATATTATCATTTTTTATTTTATTGCGTAGGCATACCTGATATTAGCGTTATTAAGCGAGCGGCTCATTTAATATGCATTTACGCAACCAAAATCTATCCAACAGCTCCATGTACCTTTACTTTCTCAAAATAAGCACATAAGTTTCATAAACATGAAATTTTAATAACATTTCATTCCTTTAACTAGCTAAACATATAAACTTCATAACCCGAACATGCCAATCATATATTACAAGCAATTATAAGGTTCCAACACTAATTTAATTCCTTTCCATGGGTCCATATATCATTTCATTCAATTCGAAATGATTTACAACCAAATTTATTGCATTCAATTCATATTTACAACAAGCAAACTCATATCCATTCCAAATTGATTTATATGTGCCTTACTTGCATAAATTCATTTTTATTCAATTTCAAATTGATTCACAATCAATTTGTTTGCATTCCATTTATAGTCATTTCCATTATATGCAAATTCATTTTATCAACTTCAATTTATTCCCCTTTTTAAATTGACTCTAAATCAATTTTTCTAATTTCCATTTGATTCCCATTTATGCTATTCCCCAAACCTTGTTTGCTTTATGTCGTATTAAACAACATTCCAATCCGTGTTAATTTATTTATGAATCATTTCATAAATAATCACTTAAGTTAAGTTTCCATGGCAACCAAATTCTAGTTCCTTTTAAATTGATTCTTATTCAATTTATTCGCTTCCATTTACTTAGCATATCCAATTTATACCATCACTTGGGAATCATTTCATATAGATCAACTCTCGAACAATTTATTATATCATAACATAGTTCATGCACTTGCATTCCTATTCATTTCACTTCCGACTTATTTTACATCCTTTCCATTCACCTCATTTTATTTACAAAGTGTTATCCACTTCATTTTATAGTGAACGACATTTCATTCCATGATAACTTATTTATAAACTATTTTATAAAATTATTTCTAAGGTTTATTATACATTCCATATCGCTACTTAAGTTATATTCCGCTTTAAAACTTAAGTTCATACCCCAATCTTATCAAATCCATATTCTAAATAATATTCAATTCATTTACTCTTAAATTGAATTCATTTCTTATTATCAATTGCTTAACCCTTTAACTTGGTTGTACTTTTCCACTTCCTCAGTTTAATAAGTTATACGACTTATTTGTTCACAATTCCTAGAAATTTTCACTTAAGTTTACTCACATTCAATATTCATAACGTATAGTTATATAAACACTTCACAATTCATATTTACATTCAATTTAATCCATTCTAATTCACTCTCCATCAAAATTCAATTTTTTTGAATTTCCATTTTTTTTACCATGATATCGAACGTTCATTTAGGCTTTACATTTTTTATTCTCGATTCATAAGTTCAAAAACTTATTTACTTAAAATCCCATTTACTTACTTGAGTCCATTCACATCTTATAACCATAACCCTGGATTATATATATCACTTTATAACTTAAATGTATCCATTCCATTCAATAATTATAACTTATAATTATATAACCATTTTACATTTCAACTTCATATTCAATTCAATTCAAGTCCAATACAAATTTATTTAACTTATCTTGAGTTAAATTTCAACCCATCTTATTCACTTTAACTTACTCAAGTTAAACTTTAATTCCAAGATTAAAATTCACACTTTCCTTTTCTTATCTATACCAACTTCAACTTATAAGTTCAATAACTGATTTTTCTTAACTTTACAAATCATTTAAATAGAAATCCCAAAATTCAATCACCCGGTTTTATTTCAAATCAATTTGAAATCATAATATACATATATCACTTTGGTATATCAAATCATGCTTTAGGATTTTTCAAAACAACTTGGTTTTACCCAAAACAATTCCCCTTTGGAATTTCTAAACAAAGCTTATTTATCAAACAAGCCCAAAGCAATAATCATAGTCAATCACAACGGTAGCAATCCGTCACTTAGAAACTCGAAAATGGATACTGATGATGCGGCCGTCATCACCAGGATTATTTTCCAACGATTGAAGTGAGTCTAGTGCTTCCTTATTTTCAAAATTCATTTTAAAATAATTTCTATTCAAAAACATCTAAAAATAGTACTCCATTATTCTTCATAAGCCACTTTGGAAAACATTTCCCAAAAATCTCCAAGATTTAAAAATTCCCAAACAATTTGTTCAAACCTAATTTAAAACATTTTCCAAAATTTCTGAGACTTAAATTCTAGTTTAAATTCAATTTTAGTTGTGCTCTTTTTGTATAAATCATTCTTATATGATTTTCTATTTGGTTATATATATATATATATATAACCATTCCAAATTTTATAATCTTGTTTGATTATACTATTAACAACCAAACATCCAAATATATATAATAATTTTAGAAAATTATTTCTTTTATAACAAAATATAGTTTGGGTAAAATTATTTCATTCACCCACTTCAAAACAATACTGTGTCGGTTTACCTTGTTTAGGAGTTTAGAAACCCCTATCGATACGGTTGTACTTCCTGTACCGACCAGAATTCATAAACATTCAACCGATAAGTCAACACAATATAAAAACATTTTATATTCACTAACAATTACGCGCTCATATCTATTAATACACTCAACTCATTCTAAAGTGCTACTGACTCTATCTCTAATGAGTAATCCCCACCAAAGCCTAGGTATATTGCCAACCTAGGCTCTGATACCAACTGTGACGACCCGCCCTTTCGATCCTCGAAAATCGACATAAATACACTCATTGTATAACATGCCGAATGATCGAGTGCTGGAAAGACAGATTGTTGAGGGGAAAGAAAGTTAGTAGAAGAAAGAAGAAACTAAAACAAAACAGAATCTCACAGCGGACTGAATAACATATAATATAAATAGTTCTTTACATAAATCAAAACTGTAATATACATATCTCACATCAGAGTACACAAATCAATAATCACCAGACTGGATAATTATAACAACCTGCCCTCATAATTTGCTGGTAATTTCAACAAAACACTGCAGTGGAAATAAACAAGTACGAGAATACGTCTTGGTCTCCAGCTCGTCTCCTAAGCTCCATAGCATCCTAACCTGAACCTGTGATACTCGGTCTGACCCGAGCATTATAATAAAATAACACCCGAGTCAATCTGGAAAACCAACGTGAGAAAACACACTCAATTTGAATTATTAAAGTTATCAAAAATCCTTTGAAAATCAAAGGTATCTCGTAAGACCACGCCACATATAAACACGACGGGTTTTTACCTTAGGATAACCAAAACATTTCATATCAAAATCCTCTGATATTATAATAGTGTCTAAGTACAAATACTTATTCAAATACTGAAATTGTTATTAAATTCCAACATACTAGGTTCTACAATCAAAACCGTAAAGACACGTATTGGAGAATGGATTCCATACGAATGACTAGGCACTGGGGTACCACCTGTCATAGTACACGTCAGCGTACCAAGGACCACGCCGGGATCCCCTGCCACACAAGACCGGACTATCCCTAACCTGGATAGACCAAATTTGCTATCACCCCGGGTGTTCCCACTCTCTCTCGAGCTCCTTTCATAAACTGTAGTAATAATAATATTCGAGGTTATCTAGAAAGGTGATAAACATACCCTAATTGGGTGTGACCCACTTATCCTTGCTGCATCTCCCCTGATTTGCAGTCATTCTCGGTTGATGAGGCTAGCGGCTACGATTGCCTTTTTAAGGAAATTTCACTTAGAATGCTCATTATCCTCCAATGACAATGTACTGATAGCATTCATCCATACAAGTCCATTCTAGGTCCGAACGGAACCGAAGGCACTATTCCTACTACATCCATTTGGAATAATCCTTAGGATTAGTAAGGATTAGCCCTTGCACTTCACCGCTCCATCTTCGACTCCATGCTCTTGTTTTCCCTTCGAAAACGTACTCGTTGGATCGAAGTGGTTTTCGGATAATTTATCCGATCTCGGTCTCTTCGAAACAACGTTCGATATTTTCTGGTAAACTCAACCCCGGTTCTTTAGGAAATAAACAGACGAAATAAGATCGGAGATCACCTCCTAACCGTTAGTGGATGGATTTCATTATAAATGTCCTAGAAGAAAGAAACGAGTTTACATGTACAGTATAACACCTCGAACGGTAACTGTACCATGTAATTCCTGTATTCCTCCTAGATATTTCCAAAGTTATATTTTAGGTCCAGATTTGATAGTCAGTTATTTAACTACCAAATGAACAATCATTCAAATATTCCATTTTCCACTGAAAACCCCCAAATCTCCTTTTAATTTAATTTAAATAAATTAAATCCTTTTATCCAAAATATGTGTACTTATCTTATCGAATTTAGTTTATTCGCAAACTATCCTTTTTTGAAATATTGAAACCCTTTAAAATAATAAGGAAAGTACCACTGTGGTATCAAACCATGGATTCACAGCTCAAAGGTTACGACTCTATCCTAGAGAAATCCAAGACTTAACTGCAGGCACTCACTGCCTCTGATCACGCCATGCGGGTATACTATTACTTCCCGAAACTTTATTTAAAAAATTTCTCAAAATAATTCTTATAAGTTTCTCAAATAAATTTCCAAGTTTAATCTAGGTAAATATAATTCATATTATACAAAGCCGTATTAATATTTAATAATTTATCTTTTTGAATAATAATGCTAACTAATTCTTAAATAATAATAATACATCTTTAACAATCATTATAAGGTATCAAATAAATAATTAAATATGCTTTAAACAATTTAAAATAATTAAATAACTAGTTTTCTAGAATATTTTTAACACTTTTAAAGTTACTTAGTTAATAATTAAAAATATCCTTTTTAAAACAAGCCAAGTTTCTCAATTCTAATTTCGTTTCGTAAATTTGGAAATCTTACTTGAGCTCTGGTATAACCAATTTTATACTTATTTCCAAATTCGCTTCTATCCTTCAAAAATATTAAAAATCTCCATTTTTAAACCTTTTTATTTAAACAGGTACCACTTAAGCAATTATTATTTAAAATCCTTTTTATATACTTTTATCCCAAAACCTGTATTTATAATATTCCAAATTTGTTAAGTACAAATTTCAAATCCACTATTTTATCAGATCAATTAACCCAAATTTTCCAGATAAATATTTTATTCAAAATCCCTTTAAAATTCTTTTCCAATTCAAACCATATATTATTGGTATTTTAAAATACCAAAATTTAGGCCAAAACATCCATAACATCTTATCAATTCAAATCACACAATAACCTATCACAGATTATTCCAACCAAACATATATCACATATATGAAATAAAATTCAACATTTTTGAGGAATCCAGTTGGATCCCTCCAACTTGTTTTCCTGCATCCACATATGTTAATACAACAATAAAAATACCAATTCCGATTAGAGGCGGAATATCGTGGTATATAGGGTCATCCGCTATTATGCGGGGCGCATATGGTCTCATCCGCTATATATATGCGGGAATATCAATCACCCAATATATATATATACTACCATATATAATATCACATTCAACTGACCATAATTTACCAATTCAACCAATAAATCATTAATTAATTTTAACTATTTTAAATTAATACCGGCAGTCCAAAATTAAGCAAGATTAACTCACCTTGAGTTTTAATTCTTCAACGTTAAAATTTTAAATTAAATCGAACACGGTCGATTTAACCTAAAATTTTAACCCGCTCCAATCGACTCCAAATCTGCTCCAACGCGTAGTGCCCATCGCCTCGATTCCGTCGCCGCTTGTTTCGTCCGATTTTGACCTCGTATGAATTAGTTATGCTATTTTAGAGATTACATAAATTTAAATATAACTAATTTTACAATTTTTCAATTTTTCTTTTACCCTAATTAATCATGGCCGTTGGATTTGGCTTTAGGAATCAAGGCCGCATACACCTTTCTCTTTTTTTCGTTCATTCTTGTTCCAGGTTTGAAGAAACCCATCATCGCCGTTCGAGAGTTGATCGCTGCTCCTTCCCTGGTCGTTTTCACATCGATCTGAGACCACATATTCGAAGCCCTTCGCGTATGGCACCACCGCCCTCAACCCCATAAAGCTCAGTTCCCCCTAGCCCCTAAATTTCAAGATCGAACGCTGGCCCTACGCAAGCAACTTCTGGCCATGACGACAACTTCAGATGATCACAGCCGTTGATCTTGTAGAGCTCGACACACTCTACAAGTTTGTAGTTGGAAGCTTCCCTTAAAAATCAATGGATTTCGAGAAATCAAGGGAAGAAATTCGAAGTTTTTCAGCCATTAGTTCTGTATGGTGGCGGTTACGTGAAAGAAAACTAGGGTTCACTATTTCAACACATATATATAGGCTTATACGAATTGATTTATTATTATTTTTCAAAATTTACATGCTTTTTCGGACAAACTCCAAATGAGATGTGCCGTCGGGCGTTTATAATGTTTTACCCCCATTCCGATCAAAATGGAACATGTTTTGGGGCCTAATTCGATCCTATGTGGAAGATAGCTTTTCGAATCGAATTAAAATATTAAATTTCCGATAACTTATTTCAACGCATTTATATCCCATACGACCAGACGGTAACTCCAAACGTTACGAAATTTGAAAGCCGATAATAATACACTATTACGGATCCAATGGAACTAGTTTCGTCGAATTCCGAGACTGTGCCCCGGAAGGCTATTTAACGCATCGATTAAATCGAGCGATTTTCAAAATCGACGGAATTGCTTGAAATTCAAATTTAAAAACTTACTAACTCAATTATAAATCAAATAGAATTTATATTTATATTAGAAATCATTCTGATTTATATTAAATCAAAATTCCATTATTTACACTAGTACCATATATTAAATTTCACTATTAAATTAATATATAAATTTCAAACTTCAAATTTATCGACTTTTAATCCCATTCAAAAGTCCACTATCATCACTCTAGTTCAAACAGAGTTTAAATCAACATTAGAACCCATTTCCATTCACATTTAACACCAGATTCACATATTTACCCAATTTCAATCTCAATTTACTATTCACCAAATCCATTTTAATCGCTATATTTGAAATTTTAAACCATTTCACAAATTTAACCAAAATCTCCCTATTCAAAATGAATTTATAATTCAAATTCAACATTAAAAAACGAATCAAACGTTCAAGATCAAACGACCAAAATTCCGGGTCGTTACAAAATATATGTGTTCCACTTGGTAATTTGAAATCAAACATAAGACCATGCAATAAGACTTAGAACAAAGTGTAAGTTCAACTTACATCTGCATCATCCTATCATAATATCTAATTAAGACTGATATTTGCTAATGGATATTTTGATTTTCAATAAAATGCCTACTTTAGTAAATTCTAATTTTACTAAATCAAAAAGGTTCCACAAAGTAGCATCTCAATCACAGGTTTTTGTTTGTCTTACAACATGCAAGAACTAAAAACTCCTAAATGTAAAATATCTATTTTAATCTTACCATGGTTTCTAAAATATGGTATGCTCAATATTTTAGCTAAATATTTATAATATTTGTATGAGCATGCTTCTTTTGCCAAAGAACTATTCACTAGCACAAAAAGCGCGCGCGCACATATTATATATTTATTTATTTATTGTAAGAACTAATAAAAAGTTAACTTTTAATCACTTGCAATTTTAAAGTCTTCATTCACATTCACGTAGTTATATCCAAGGGATGTAATGTAATAGACCATGAGTTAAATGGTAGAACTCAAACCGTCTATACTTGTATATGTTAATATAATTCTTTTTTTAACTAATTTCATTTGAATATCTTAGTATAATTCTATATAAATGATGGTAGAAATAATTGGCTATTATCGGTATGGAATATTTGGATTTTGAGCGAACATAAATCGCATAAAATTCAATCTGTTTATGAATCAGAAATAATTAGTATTTTTTATGGACAATTATTATTGTGTATGGTTAGTAATGCTTAAGGCAAATACACTGTAAAAGATGAATTTAGTCTAAATATACAGGACATACTATATATATATATATATATACACAAACACAGATTCACACATTTACATTATTTGCTTTTAAAACTTTAAATCAATTGTACAAGGTACACTATAATTAAATTCAACTAACTGAAGTCTGTTAAGCATTATAAATTGTGTATTTAATTACTAAACACTACTGGCAACATCCCTACATCACATGTAATCATTTCCAAACATAGATAGTGTATATTTCCTTTGTCCATAGACATGAATTATCACTGAAAATCATATTACAAAATAGAAGAAAGAAAAGAAAGAGAGTAAAGAATGAAATGGAGGAGATCTTATCATCAATTGAATCAAAATTGATGTTATTAATAGATTTAATATCTTGTCTGTACTTCCACGATTTAGCTACATTAATAGTCAATGAACAAGTTATCAGTCTGTCCTCACTACAAGGTTTTAAATATCAGATTTCAGTCACGTTTCGTCTCGGAATTTTTACACAAGTTATCTCGTATCGGGGGAGATCTCGGACGAGATGAGTACATATCAGGTGTACATCTCGGATTGACATCTCGGGTCTTATAATGCATCTTGGGAATATCTCGGATGTACTTATGTGTCAAAAATTTAACGGTTATAACTTTCTCAGTAAAAATAAAAATGGTAACATACTTGATTTACATGGAAAAAGGAATATTTTAGAATAGTAGTAGCTTGATTAGCTTAATTGACTTGGTAATGATTGAATAATATCCTTTTATTTGAACATAATAAAGAAGCGAAACCTTTCGCTATGACTCATTAAGATAAAAAGTAAAGAATATGTTCAAAAGGTTGGTAAATTATAATTGGATTGAGTAGTTTCTTTCGAATCAATATGAAAATAAAAAATATTATGGAAAATAAAAAAAATGTATAATTTCGGGTGAGATCTCGGATTGAGATTTGTATCCATATTTCAGATGAGATTTGAATATCTCGGACGAGATGAGTGACGAGGGAGATATGGAGGAGATTTGATGTCTCGTCTCATTTAAGTGTAAAAATGAGATCTCGGAGGAGATCTCGGGCGATATATAAGAGATTTAAAACCATGCCTCACTATTAAACTTGAACCTTTGATTATGTTTCACAACCTCCACAAACAAACACAAATTCAATACATAATCTTTTGGAATCTGACCCATAATCCACAACTTGAACACTATCATTGAGATTTGCAATCTCTTTACCTAAAAATCGATTTTCGCTCTTTAGTTTCTCTGATAACATCACCACTATAATCTGAATAAAAAAGAGCTTTTGCATTTATTTTTGCTTTTTTTTTCAAAGAATACGTTTTTTTAAATAACTTGAGAAATCTGAAGCTTTCTTCTTCACGAGGGAGAATGAAATTGATGACCATGTCAATGTGGTCAGTTATTATGGCATCGGTGTTATTGACATCAGTTGAGCGATTTATTCCAAGACGAGATTTGTTCAAGACTGAGAACTTAATTGGTTAAAGTACCATGTTGTGCTTTACTCATATGCTTGTAGCATCTGCGAAAGAATATAAATTGTTTACAATACATGACGTTTCCTGACATATATGCCCATAGGACCTAAAAGTTTCTACTAATATATTAATATTATTGTGACTTTTCTTTGAGACAATTTACCAAAATGGTTTATGAGAAGAGAAACAAAGGAGTGATCATAATAACTCTTTCAAGACAGCAAATTATGTGACAACACTAGTTACAATTGTGAGTGTAAGTTGATAATCTTACTTGCAACACTTACTATCTAAAATGTTATAATATCAATCTACCATGAAATACAAGGGAAATGACCTAACAATTGACCATTTTAGGTTAAGATACATATGCCCAGGTTGAGCGAGTAGTTTTCTCCATTTATTTATATGCATAAGTCAAACATCAACAATATTGAACTAAGTAATACCCAAGCATTTACTTTGATACATGAGCATTTAAAAAGTTGCAATTACCATAACAACCTATATACTTCCAGTTATTTCCATGTAAACTTAGAAATTAGTACCCGATTTACAAACTAAAAACTACGCACACATCAAGATGCTAAAAATAGCAATAGTAAACATCAAGCTCCCATAGTAAACGCAGTATATCCTGCCATTGCACCATGAGCAAGCAAAATGCATGCGTTGCTCGAAATTGCACGATCATTTTGGTTTGATTTTCAATTAGGATTTTTAAGGCTAGTTTAACATTTAGACTTGGGAGAAAATCAACATACATTATTTGGAGTAGGATCAAGCATTTTGAGTTTCAAAAAAAAGTAACTGATCAACATAAAGGTTCAAAGCCTTCTAGATTTTAATGAAGTGGTCATGTACAAAAAAGACCTTTTGATCAACTATTAGAAAGGGTAACCATTTCTATTTAGGTTGCAACTTATGGAAGTACTTCTACTGCAAAAAGAAAACATAACTTAGGCTACTTGATCACAAATTATATTATAGAATGACCTGACAATATGTCACCATTAGTCTTTATATCTTAACCAAATCTACAATCATACAAACTAATTCATGGATATTGTACTAGATTTCACGAAATAAAGTTTAAAGAAAATGTAGTTATCATATCAACTCACTTTTGATTACTAATTAGCATAGCACTAAACAAGGGTATGAAAATATCAAATAACATATTCTCAAATTGATAAATAAATTGAATTCTTACTAATTATAAGTATGAGAAATTTAGACTCTTTCTTCCAACAAATGTTGAATACATTCAAAACCAAGCTTAGTAAAAAAGGCACAATACAAATCACTATATCATCATATAAATATAAATAAACACCTAATATGTGATGGATAGTTTCATAGTTAAAACCTTGTTCACCTTTTAAGAAGAGATCATATTTGGAAAAATGATAAGGGATGGAGCCACCATTAGTAAAGTAGTAATGGACGGAGCATCGAGCGAAGCATTTGGAAAAGTATTGGACAAAGCATTGGCGAATCTTCCATGTTTTCTTTCTGGCATAAATTTATTCTGAAATATTGACAAACTCATATCTGAGTTTCTCAAATTTGTAACGAGTTACAATTTTTTTTAGAAATCAGAGATAGATTATGAGATTAAAGCAGCTGATTTTATTCGTAATAAATAATATGAAATATTGGAGAACTTAGGGCGGAGTAGATTCGAAAAAGATGGAGAAGGAGAAATATTATATCCGTGAGAAATAGAAATAGATTTATGGTCCGTGTAAAATTGGCTTCAATAGAATTGTATTTTGGCTCTCTTACGACAGGCAAACCTTTCTAATGGTTGGTTTGATGAAAATTTAGAAATTTACATATACAAATATTACTTTACCTTATAATACTATATTGGGGCTAAGTAACAACTGATTCAAACCCTCTGGACGTCAATTACTATTTATTTTTCTAAAGAAAATAGTTGTCATAATAATTTAACAATGGAAGGAAATTGTTTGCACGTAAATAACTGGAAGAGTAATTTTGTTCATCCATAAAAAGATTATTTTCACTCTGAAGAAAGTGGACTTTACTAAATTATTTTGAAAATTCTAACCAACAACACATTTGAACTACTTTAAAAAATTGCGATTCCAAGGGCTAAATGAGAATGAATACCACATAGAATAGTCAAAGCAAGCTTCCTAATAGAATGTTCGACCAATGCATTATAGATCGATCGAATTGGTATGGAAGTAAAAACGTACAAGTTTCTACCTACATGGTAAAATGTGATGTTTTATATTAGGGTTTCAAACTCTACTGTTAACAATTATTTTAAATTGTACCTTTTTAATCACAAAACACGCTAACACGATTAGCTTAAATCCAAAAAAACTTGTGTTTGATGAAAACCATGTCAATACATTAAGGTGGATGTATATCTCTATCTTAATAAGCACTTTATATTGATTATTTACTTGTTTAACTTCAAATTGGGTTTCTTGCACATAGTTTATATGTGTATACTATGTGCATGTAATCTCGCTTCTCTACTGATAATTATGGGTATTGTAGGAACCTAGCATGTTGATTAAGAAAAGTAGAGGTCGTATTGTAAGAACTTGGTATGACGATTCTCTATTTACTATTTTATTAGGTAACGCCTCGTATTGTACATGCAACTGTTCCTAGTATTTGGAATATAATTCAACTCGCTACGAAAGATATTATATATATATATATATATCTTGGACCAACACGAGATTATATCATTCCTTCGTAGATTTCTGTTAGGTGTCTCTTTATGTAGGTATATATTATGAAGCAGATAAACTGTTTATCAATCGGTATTTTACTACCTAGTAGAAGAATCTCTATAGCACTCCATAACTATAGATGATTCTTTACCTTAAGAATAAAGAGTTCTTCCATGCAAAATAAGAGATGAGAATAAGAGGCCCGGGTTAATAAAAAAACCAGTCAAAGATTCACTGTAACAATCACTTGACATAATATGAGTTAGGGACTTGCGAGTATATTCATTTGTGTTGCATATGACCCACTAGACAACTTAGGGATATGGGTTAAAAGAATCGCATGTTGGACATAGGAGTTAGGCAGCGTAAGAATAACCTACTAGACATATGCTTGGACTTGTCTTGGTTTTTTCGGGTTATAATCCAACATACGAATCAGTTTAATATATGCCTTAGAACCTTAGAGAAGTTGAGATGCTAGATAGACTAGCATAGCTTGTCGCTATAGCAACCATGTCCTTGAGTGCAAGTAGAACAGTCTGTTAGAGAATCATAGAAGAGAATAACTTACTATGCCTATCTCATCCGCTCCACGAGAAGTTACTCTGTGCAACCATTAGGTGAAGGGTATTAGGGAAAGAGAATCTCTTCATGTTTTCTTTAGTGGGCCAAAATGCTAGAGAATCTTCTTTGCTGTAGGACTTGAGCTTGGCATTAGGCAAGTAAAGGCATGAGCCAGGTTGTAGGAGCTGCTGCAACGCATGAAGCTATATTGTATAAAAGATTCAGCAAAAGAGAAGGCATTAGGTAACCAAGGTCCTTAGCTAGACATGTAGCTGGATTAGGTGACTTAAGGTATGAGCCTAGCATTAGGCAACTTAGGAAGTGACTTTAAGTGCATAACAAATCTCTTCTTGTTAAAAAACTAGTCAAACAGCCAATTATATTAATTTGGAAATTTTTCCATGTAGCTGGACTTAAAGCGGTCCCTTATGGAATAATGATAAAGTTGACAATGAGAAAGCATTAGGTAACCAAGTTCCTTAGCTAAACTTGAGCCTGGAGGTGGGATTAGCCATTATAGGCCACTAGTCTTGTTAAGACTAAGCGAGTGAAACTGGATGAGAACCCAGGGCATAGAAATCTTAGAGAATCTAAGCAGTAAGTAGTTGTAAGTAAGTGATGGGGCTTTCGTTAAGTGTATTATGTCCTTGAGGAAGCAGGTACAATAGACAAATATAATGCATGAAAATCATAGGAGAGAGTGCCCTCCTTATCATGAAATGTCTATCCCTCTTTTTGTCCTTTATGTCCAGTAGGGAACACAAACATGTTCATATTAATTCTAAAATCAAGTTGAATTAGTCGACCAATAATCTTTTATTAAAGAGAAATCTGAAAGTGTGTCTTCTTTCAACTTTCATTCTAATAGAACTTTGATTGGAAAACTATGTTAATCCTATGAGATCATTGTATAAGCGCAACCTCTAGGTCTTGTGAATTAGGTTTAATTGCTGGTGTTGCTTCTTCTAGAATGATTGACATATCAAAACACATTAAATTAAGGCGTACCTTAGATGAGGTAGATAATAAGAAAGATACATGAATGCAAGTTTCTTTCTTAAAAACTCGAAGTGAGAATTGAGATCATTTCTTGATCTTTGCTATGATTAAAAAATTCAAGGCACTCTTTGAGTGTATTCTAGTAATAAATTCAAGGCTCTCTTTGAGTGTGTTCTGCCTTGGTACTAGTCCCTTTCGACTTCGAGAACTCTATAAGCCAATTGTTCCTTGATCAATGCATCTTGATCTTGGACTTTGACCAAATGTTGGACCTTGTCCTCGGTATTTAGCTGAATAAGTATGTTTGGGAGGTGAGGTATCGACGACTACTCAATGGAGGACCATTGATTAATACAGAATCAAAAATGAGTTTTGTTAGCACGTGGGTACACCTAATAGGGATAAAAGTTAGTCCTTGTTGTTCTGTGACTACTGGATGATGATCCATAATCAAAGATACCTCCTTATGCGTAAGCACAGGTAGCTTCCACTTCTCATATCGCTCTTTATTCATCTTTCATGGCCTTTAAGTCATCTAGTGCCCTCGCCTAATCTAAGAAGTGTTGCATGCACGACATCACTTGGTAAACTAGCAAGAGCATCCGTGGTAGGTCCAGAATACCACTCGAATGGGGAGTTGTTACTATAGGTATCGGTTTATGTTCAATCATACTTGAGGCAAGTTTTCCTTACTTCTTATTGAATTAGCATTGCATCTTTCTAACTCAAAAAGGTATTGCTACTTATCAAAGCATCCATAACTTGAAGTGACACATCAGACGTTGTCTAAGTTTTGATAGTATCAATAGACGTACTTGCTCCTGGCTTATCATTAGAACTGTTTGTAGTTACTTCTGGGCTAACAAGAAATAATTTTTCATGAAAGGAGAATTAGACACCTTAGATGTGCCTAGGTTAATAACTACTTGCTTCTTAAATATATCCTTATCTAAGTCCAAAGAATGACTCTCTTCAATCGTTCGAGGTAGTGATCAACTTTGGAAGCTTTCTTAGTCACCTTTTTTGGAGTTCACTTTCTTCTTAGGATGTTTGAGTAGAGAGTCATAGAGAAGATCAAATTTTCTAGGGCAAAATGACAAGCTTCAATCTACTCACACTTTTCATCCAGACTTGGAAGTGACAAGGTAAGTAATCTCTAGACAAACTCTATCCTTTCTACTTAGGAATGCACTATAGTCTTGCTTGAAGCCGGCTCTTCTTATATTAGACATTCTCTTTTTCCCTCTCTCCAGAATCAATGGAAAAAAGAACTCCTTTATAGCATAATGCTTACCTATTTTTCTCCAAAACCCTCTCAGAGTAGAAAATACATCTTGTTGGACTATTCTTTTTGGCTTCGAAATAACGAGTATACAAACTCATACCTTGGTTTAAAACCGTAATTTCTCTACTGTGTCAAATACACTGTACCAATCTCTCTAATAAATTTCCATCTACATCGATGGCACCAAATCAAGAGTTTTTGTTTATCTTCGAAGCCTATTGTTCCGAATGAAGCTGCATTTTTATTCTATCCAAAAGAACATAAACAAATGCATGCACATTTGTAGAAAGAATGGATAGAGATCCCAAATGAATCTGGGGAATTCCCTTTCTCAAGGGAAGCAAGGGAGGAAAGATGGTTTGGATCAGTTGCTAATTCATTATGCTTCTTTGGCGAGGTTACATCGGCAGAAGAAGGGTATTCATTGATCCAATTCCATCTTATGTCCAAGATGAAGTAGTTCTTGTTGGTATCATTGATGTGTCAAGAATTAAACAATGTCCCAAAATTAATTGAAATTGAAGCATTAACATTTGTGGATGGAAAGTGAAAGTTGTTCATTCTTTTTCCAAAGAAATATGGCTTAAATGGAATATATTTAAGCCTCTCACTACCCCAGAAACTCTAGATTTTCCTACTTGTCAACTGAATATTCAAATTTGCAAGAAAGTCCTACTTTGTACGGTTAAAGCCCCGCTAAATCCCCATTATAGTGCATATCGCTCTTCGAATGCTATGCTATTTCAATTTAGCACTGTTAAATAGTATATCTACTTTAAGCCTCGCTATATTCCGCTACATCAGCTAAATCAAGGCTTTTTAGCACCTACTTTAGAATCATCAATGCAAAGGGTGATTTGACTAGTTCTATTTTAAACCAAATCAACAAAGCTAGGGTAAAGACCTAATTTTAAAGCATAAGTTCTCAATATAAGTTAGAAATCTATTTTAGTCACCAAATCTAGTAGGCATAAATCATGATTTTCTTCGGTATATATAAGATTAAACAATATTTCCTTTTCCTATAAAAATGATGTGAGCATGAGAACAAATTAACTTTAAAATTTTGGTTTTATACGTAATGAAGTTTTTTGCATCTTCGCTATTTTTCGCTATATCTCTGTTTTATCTCCGCTATAACTTTTTGCATCTCCACCACTATAGAACTATTAAGCGTTTTAACTGCACAGGTCCTACTTTAGATGATACATCTCGCTAAGCTCTCTCTTGGGCTATGAAAGCAGTGTGGGTTCGAAATAGCCATGCCTTGAGAGCTTTCTTGGTTATTGAGTCAGTGATTTCATTGTACGTATTTTCTTCCATATCAAAATGCTCTTTCATGATTGTATGTACACAAGTTCTCAAGCATAAGCATAGCCATATGATGAGTTGAAAACTTTAGAAGTAGGGAAACCCCTCTATAGTTTAGGAGGATATTCCCACTCTTTTATGTGTTCATTCAATGCATTGCTTGTGGATTGGAAATGTGGTAAGGAACAACCCCTGACTCTTGGATAGATATCAGCATAGCTTCATAGTTAAACTTCTCGCACATTTTCTCTAAAAGCGAGAGCTTGAGATTCATTCATTTTGAAAGTGATCTTTCCAAATCAAGATATAGAATATTAGCAACCTTCTTCTTAGCAAAAAGGGACACAAAAAATTTGATTCATTTCTTCACAGTTGTATCTAGTGTGTCGTGCAGAAAACTGATAAATGACTTTCTATCTCCATTGAAGTGAAAGCTTACTTGATCGATTTATGGGATATAACTATAAGGGTTGTACTATAAGGCTGATGCACCTGCTATGCTTGTCCTAATCAAGCCTAGTAGTTGATCGCAATTAATATGTTGGCATATGTTCAACAATGCATAGAGTAGTTCGGTTCTTGTTCAATACATAGAGTGCACATTCGTATTATCGTTATGGGCTTTTCCCATTTTATTTTCATTACTAGAAGAGCGGGTTGGAAAATAAGATCAAGTTGAAATATACAATTCTTTATCTTCTTCATTCAAAGGAGAGTATATATAAGCTAGACTACAAAATGCAAGAGATTCTGGCTACAAGTTCCAATGTGATCTACGCCTCTTAGATTGAAAAGCTGTAATGGATTAACCTATGGATAGTTCTTTTTACTAAAGGAAGGATATTGTATCGAGTTGGACCCGCTCTCTTTAGGTGTATACAATTCCTATGGGAACCACACCACTTAAAGCATCTGTATATATCCATATAATGAGAAGCCCTCTTTTAGTAAAGCTTCTCTTCATTAATGACTTTCGTGAATGCCTTCTATCAACAAAGAATCCCCTAAATTAGCAACATGCCCTACTTATCTAGCTAATGTTTGGTAGGTTTATCGGGCTACCTTGCTACTTCTTTCGTTGGAAGTGGCTTAGCTTGTGTTATCCGCAAGACATCTAGATTGGCTTTGTAGGGTAAGACCTTGACTCCTTCCTTCCTACCTACTAGAGATGGCCTAAAGAACAAAACAAGCTAGTATATTAATTGGGAATGGAATGAGAAAATAAAGCACCAAACCTCCATCAGGGATAATAAGCTACTACTACATGCCCGAAAATTAAAGTAACTACTATATTACTCTACGACTTGTAGATATCAATTCGATTATATCTCCAAAACTTAAAGCTATTATAGGAACAACCTACCTAATCTATTACTATTTTTCGCTAATCCACCTTACTAAAAGTGTCCTTAATCGAATGCCTAACTAATATATTGAATGATTTCTCTCATGCCAGTTGACTGGTCGAGAGGAAGCTGTCGTGATTTGTTGCCTTCGAAAGAGTGGTTTCAGCTTGTGTTATCCCCTTCCCAAGTCAAAGAGGCCAGCCCTCAATTCTAATTATAGAGACGGTTAAAGGCAAGGTCTGAACCACCGAAGGAATGTAAATATGCAAACCATGTAAGCCAAAGGAAAGACAACTAGCCAGGCGGAACAGAAAACGCAAACGAATTAGCTTCAATCATCACTGGGTTGGAACCATTCTTTGAGTCTAGCAGAAAGGAAAGAAAGTAGTATACGTGTAGCAGAGGTGGCGGAGAAAGCCAAAAAAATGCTTGGATAAAGAAGTAGTGGAGTACCTTTGCCCATATCTTCAAGCGAAAAGGAAGTGAATTGTAATTTGAAAGCTCACTCTCATTGTCGCTAACAGCCTACATTCTTAGGCATGTTGTATATGATATCGGCATGGTATGCATAATTTAGGCGGGAATGTAGAATTGGTTTTATGTCACTGTAACACCCCTAATTTTTAATAACATTATTCAGGAGATTTAATTAGATAAATTAAATAGAATAAATATTAATGTGATAAGGGGATTGAGATTTGAAAGTTCAATAGAGGCCGAGCTTAATTAAATAAAACCCTAAAAGAATGGGCTTATGAACGGTTTTATAGGTTAATTAGTGAGAACATAACGCAAGGGAATTATAGGGATTTGCTGTCACCATAATCTCATAACCCCTAAAACCATATTTCCATTTCTCTACACGTTCATAATTCATTATTTAAAAATGTAAATCAAAAGCTCAAGCCGGCCATAACCTAAGGAAACAAAAAGGAAAAAATCAATTAAAGCAAAGGAATCAAGCAAGGAGGATTAATCTAAATCAAATCTCAAGTTCCTTATCCTAATCAAGGTAAATAATAATCAAAACCATCTCATTTTTGGTTTTTAGTGAACATTTGATTTTGGGTTTAAGTTTAAATCCATTATGATGATTTTTGATGATGATATGCTTGGATTTCATAATATGTTATGTTCAAACAAGTTTGTTTGATAAATGTTTTATT
This sequence comes from Allium fistulosum, assembly GCA_030737815.1. Classification (NCBI taxonomy): domain Eukaryota; kingdom Viridiplantae; phylum Streptophyta; class Magnoliopsida; order Asparagales; family Amaryllidaceae; genus Allium; species Allium fistulosum. Next base: position 336,476,969 of record CM060904.1, on the reverse strand, counting down.
CAATTTTAAGGTTAAAATCATCTATATTGGGTTTCAAGTGCCATGAGGATTTAATAAGTTATGTAAAACATTATTTTGGAGATGTGTTTAATTTTTCATAATTATCCAAGCTATGGATAATTTATTATGAATTTTCAAAGGAAAATATGAAGAATTGGGTTTAGAAATTAATTTCGGTAATTATATAAAGGAATTTGGGTTCAAAATTTATATATGTTAGATAACATAATAAAAGTGAATGTTGAAGATTTCTGGGAATTTTTCCTAAGTAAATTATTATGTAAACTAAATTATATAAGATGAAGGACTCAAATGTCTTAATTGTTTTGTTAAAGGAAAGGGCTTCTTTGTTAATTATCTTTAATTAATTTCTAAAATAATTCGGCAGTCTTTTAGAAAAGATTTTGATAAATTTTATGGCAACCAATCATATTTTTACAAATAGGCAAGTTAGTTGAAAAGTATTACTTAAAAAGGCAATCAAAACAGTTTTGCATAAGTTCATTGTTTCGCCACTTCCAGTAGCTACCTTTCGACCCTATACTCCCGCCCCCAATGAAGTCGAAACCAATACACATGCTATCAAGGCTTTGGTATGTAGTGGATTGGAGAAAGGCGGCAGGTATGGAGTCAAAACCAAGCTTTCGAAGGGGTCGAAGCCTTCGTTTTGCTTTATAAAAAAATGCTGCCTACCTTGTTTTTAAAGAATGCTTTCGAAAGGGTCTAATATAGCTTTCGACGAGGTTGCCGCCTTTTTGAAAAAAAGGTAGCTTTCGAATGAGTTGCCTTGTTTTTAAACCAATGCTTTCGAAATGGTAGTTTGAACCCAGTCGAAACCATGATGCCGCCTTTATACCTTTCGAATGGATTGAAGTCATCAACGAGTTAGAAAGGTAGCTTTTGTTTTATAAATGTAATAAGCCACTTCCCAATGCTTTCGAAAGGGCTTTAGTAGCCACTTATACTAAAGGTTTTGAAGGCAATGACCTTTAAGGGGTTTCGAAGCTATCCTTCCAAATGTTTTACTTAAATGATTAATGCTTTCGAAAGGACGGTTCCAAAGCCATCAGATTTCCCAAATCACTTTTACTTAAAGGTTAATGGTTTCAAAAGGGGTACTTTTATTTATATTCACTTTGACCCAAAAGTTATTTTAAGGATAAACCCAATGGTTGCGAAAGGGGTTCTTTCAAATGGTTTCGAAGCCATGCTTCTATGAGTTAATAAGTGATGCTTTAATACTTTCGAAAGGTATGTTTTGATAGTTTCGAATGAGAGTTTTAAAGTGTTTTGAAAGGCATATGCTTAGTGTTTTAAAAAGAAGATTTGAATGCTTTCGAAAGAGGTTTTCCAATGGTTTCGAAAGTAAAGGTCTATGTTTCGAAAGCCTTAGTTTTCAAAACAAAGAACCCAATCTCATTTTAAAGGAAAAACCCAAGGCACTATAAAAGAGCTTTTAAATGGCTTTAAAATTTGGAGTTTTTGAAGAAGCTTTTCTTGATAAAATAATAGGTTAAGGGGATTAACCATGTTTCATGTGGAAAATGATCTCAATGATATTAGACCATAAATGTTGGTATTGATATGTTATTATGTTTGCTTCTTCTAAATACATATTCACTGTGTAATGGACCCATAACTGTATTTTAGGGAGAAAGGGTAGAATAACCAGCTAGGTTGACCCAGTAGTGAATATAAATTGGATTAACTCCTATATGAGTAGAATTGCATCCAGGAGGTCAGATAGACCAAAACTTAGGATGCCTAGAGACTAATTAGAAAGCTATCAGTTTAGACAGGTTCATAGTAAACCCATGAAAACTATGTTTAAAGAGTGTTATTGGCAGGGGCCAACGGATTTGTAGTGAGCCCATGAAAACTATATCCAGATTAAGTTATTGATAGAATTCAATAGGTTCATAGTCAATCCATGAATACTATGATATATAGGGAGTTATTGGAGATACCAATAGGTTTAGGGAGAACCCATGAAATAATTGAATGAAGTTATTGGCAGGGGCCAATAGGTTCTTAGTGATCCTATAAAAACTATGAGACTGGATAGATAGTTCATTAGCTTTAAACAGGTTATTAGTTAACCCATGAAAAATAATAGGTTAACAGTGACCCTAGAAACTATAACTGAGGCAGCTAGTCAAATGAATGGGGATAGGGAATCCAGAATAATTTGTTTATTTGCATATCATCGTAATATTTTAAATTGTTATGTTTTAACCATTGTGGATGCATGAGCACGGTATATGGTTATTATAAATTTTTGGATAAGATACTAGCGAAGGGAAAACCAGTTCCGCTAAGCGGCGTGGTCTTACTAGATATCTAAATGGTTCGAGATGGTAGGTTATTATTCATACCAGGCTTTATGTATGACTCGAAGTTTATGTTTTCCCCTTAAAATCTCGGTGCTCAATTGATTTTGAGTAGTTTAAGAGTTGAGGTTTTCAGGTTCTCCTTTAGACGAATAAGCTTCCAGAGATGTGCAGGAGGCAAGTTAGCTAGTATGAGTTATTTCTATTTTGATTCCGCTGTGTTTTGTTGTAAAGGCAAAGTTGTTTAATTGCCAATGTTTAGACTCTGATCATCCAAAAGGGGGCATCTTCATATGTCGCTCTTGGTGTATGTTGTAATAATTATATTTTTCTAAACGTGGTTCTCGAATCTGGGATTATGTAATGAATTTGGAATGATTTGAAATGGAATGTGAAAGTTGTTTAATGATTTTAAATTTTTTCCATATCCATGTGTTTCTGTTATATTAATGTATCTAACACTATCGTATTTGGTCATCGAGGATTAATAAATGTGGATGACTGTAGCATCTGTAGCCGTTAGTTTTGGGCCTCTAAGTGGGGGATGTTACAGTCACGCTCACTATTAGGCCTAGTAATGGCTCACGTCTTATACGCTTGACTTGAATGCTCATTATCAACTTGCCATCATACTTAGGCGCTTTCAATATTCACTTTGAAATCTAATATAACAACTTGACTTTGAAATCTGAAATTTAAAGACGATAAAAAAGCCCCTTTTATTATATAATGGAACAATGAGAATTGCACTTGCATTACTAGAGGCGATAAAATATATCGTACATGCTCTTGTCTTCGAAGTGAAGCAAAGAAGAATACATGTGTGTATTAGGTTGAGGATGCTTATTTGTAGGTAGAAGCAATCAATTCTCGATCAGCTAAGCAGCAAAACAAAGGTATTTCTAACCAATTAGTTTGATGAGCTAGTATATTAATTGGAGTAGCTCTCTTTTGAGTGCTATTGACAAAAAATGCGGGAAGAAGAACTGGGTCCTAGTTGAAGAATGTGTTTTGCTGAAGTCATGTTTCACTTCTGGTTCCACCAATGTTTATACTGGAAGGAACAAGCAAAGCGAGCTAGCGTAGCTCCTTACCGGCCAAGCATAGTTGCTTACTGACCAAGCGTATAAGGGAGGTAGTGTAACTCTTTATTATAAAGGATGAACAAGTTTCTTACTAACAAGCAAGGCTGGGGGCTGAAACAAAGGAAGACTTCTCCAACTGCCTAAGCAAAGTAAGGCTTGTAGTTCACTGACAAAGCAAAGCTTATGAACGAATGAACTTTCAAGTGACATATTGATTGGAATCCACCCTAATCTTTTTGATGCCCAGTTTCACATCAGAATGTCACGTGTAACTCCTATGCAAAGATATGAGAAAATTGACCTCTGAGTGAGGGACTGATTTGAACAAGAACTTGCTTAACACGAACTGCCTATGTTTATACCTGGCTCCTGGAGGTCAGATGAGTGGACCCAATTAATATATTAGAGGTCGCCAATGTTAATAATGGCTTATGTTTATACTACGCTTGCAATGTTTCCTCACTTTGCTCGGCCGGCCTCATTTGCTCTCCTTTATCAATGCAAGGTCATCACTAGTCTTTCAAGAAGAGATCAATGGTCTATATGAGTCATCTATTAATTTATCTACTTATAGTCGTGTAATGAAAGTCCCAATGATTCATAATAATATGTTAGGTCTCAAGGACATGTCATCTTTGTCCCGTCGTCATTCCTCTTCTGATTTTCATCCTTCCCGCCCCCTTTTCTCTCCCAGTTCATTTTAAAAATGATAATAATTGTTTGTGTTCTTTAGAAACTATATGTTGATTCATCTCAAGATGGCAGCGAACCAACTCTATTAGATTGTATTTGTGATTTCGAGTTTGATACTAATCCTATATCGTATAATACCAGTACAGTTAATACTTCTACCATTTTGATTGGTTCTAGTTATCATAAAGATAATGAATCAATAGTGTATGATATCGGACATTATATACATCGTTCACTACTATCTGGTGTTTTGTGCCTTATATGGTTGTAGCAGTGTGGTATGCAGCATCAACCGAAGGTTTTGATTCTATTGATCCTGAGATAGCCTAGGGAATCAATAATAAGGATAAGATATATTCAGGAATAGTTCAAGAAACTGGTGATGCTAGGAAGAACCGATACTACCTGAACTAATACTGGTAGAGAACCAAGTGAAATTATCGGGTTATGCTTAACTTTAGAGGTCTAAGTCAAATCGCCAACTCAATGCTTGTTACATCGAATCAAGCAAAGACTAGAATAGTTTGATCTACTAAATAAGTTTGAACATCGGTTGCTTAGAACCAAAGTCAATGGTAATACCAAAACCCTATTTGTGACCTAATACATCAATTACAGACTTAGTTAGTACCAAACTCAATGCTTGTTGCTTCTTCGATCGACTCGAACATATGTCAAACCTAGTACATCATCTAAGTCAAAGATTTGTAACCACCCTCCGCGGAACAGACCTAAATTTCAACATAGAAAAGGCCCATCGAAATTTAGATCTATTCTAAAGAGGTTATTGGTTGGAAAAAAATAACAATACAGAGCCATAACTAATCTTTCAGAGCTCACGACGGATGGGATAAAAATATAATAGCAAAGTGTACCAATTTATTTTAAAACCATAAAATATCATAATACAAAATACCGTCAAATCATATCATAAATCCATTACAACAATTGTCTAAATACATGGGTACACATAAAAGCAAGTAATAATGATAAATACTACCACAGGAAAAGCTTCTCCATCTCTAAGCATTGTCGCCGCCATTACTCCGTCCCTTTTAGTACAAATAATATGTCTACGAACAACAAGTGTTTGGTAAATAAAAATCTCGAGTCTTACCTTTTTAGTACTTGGGTAGTATATTTCAAAATAAGAATATGTCTACGAACATAAAACCATTAAAACCATTTAATACCTCTTATAAGGAAAGGAGGCGGGTCCTCAACCAACCACTTAATACCTTCCATTTCAGAAGCAGGTTTCTAAAATCCCATAACCCAAATCCCACATCATAAATAGCTACCAATGCAAGAGATAATAGCCAAGCCAAATACCTTTTATTGGAAAATAAGCAAACTTTGGTCGTTTAATACCTTAATTAAGGCAAACCCCATCATTTAATACCTATTTACAAGGCGTGCTCCTCAATGGTACTATCTAGCTGGCATCATATGAGATCTTAAGTCACTTAATACTTCTTTATTTGGAAATGTGGACCCTCAATCAGTCACTTAATACCTTATCCAGAAGCGGACCCCTGTAGAGATACCACCTAACATGTACACTAGGCTAATTAATACCTCATTTGGGGAAAAGAGGTGGGCCCTCAAACAAGCACTTAATACCTCAAGACCCCGAAGCAGGCTCCTCGTACTATGGCCCATACTCATAATGACGTCTCACATTAGTCCGACTATTCGTAGGAACTGGTAGTCAAATTAACTAGGTAGATTTCCCCTACAGAATTTGGGACTAACCTCGCGTCAATATAAATATTTATCCTAAGGATATCTCACATCAATAGGAAGTGTACACGACTACTGGTAGCCTCAAAGTGAAGGGCATACTTCCATCATATAACTCTATTGACCTCGCATCCTTATGACTTAGCCATAAATTAAATGCACTTCATATATATAATAATACTCATATCACCGTCTCATAAATAAGGCCTTATAAGGAAGCTTCCTTATTACGCCTTAGAATAACAATTAGGTTATATAAGAGTTTCCTTTTATTTTCGCCTAACAATCAATTACATTCCTAATGGGGGAAATGAATGAAAATAAATACCTAATTAACTATGCCATATACGCAATAATCATACGTTAATAACGCTAATAGAGATAAATAATTATTCGCGCCTACAAAATTCTAAACGCATGGATTTTATGCCCTAAACTAGCGTTAAATGTCATTTACCTAATCAATTACTATTACAAGTAATTTTACTTCAAATTCCAAAGATTTTAACATACCAAAATAAGGGATTCTAATATCCAAAACAGGGGATAAATATTCATACCCAAAACTGCAATAACAGACTTATAAATAAAATAGAAACTCAATTTATTACACAAATTCAATGGAATATCCTAAACAATAAGAATTGCAATCTAAAATCCATATTCTATTCAACTCCTCTTTTACATAGAAATAAATAAGAAGGAAATTTATGTGGAATAAGTGGTGTAGACTATGAATAAAATCCGTAATCTAAACCCCTTATTTCATTGAAGAATTACGATTTGAACCAAAGGAGAAGGAGAAGTGGAATAGACTATGAAACTATCAACAATTGTATAAACAAAACAAATTCCATCAAATTAATGTAAATAATTGAGAATCACCACATAGAATTGACATTTCAAAATAAAAAGGAATTTTGGAGGACTTTATCTATCGTATTTTCGCAATGCCAAAATCCCTAAGGCATATTCAAATCCATAGAGATATACTTAACAATTACTAAAAAGAAATACTAAGGTTTCCACTCACAGAACAACTTTAGCTTTGCTTTCCTCGGATTTGCATGCCTTTCAATCTCCTACAGAATCTCTCTCTTTTGATATATACACAATAGGGAAGATGTATATATTTTTATTAGATTTAGAACGGTTGGAGAAAGAACAAAATAAGAATAGGTTGGAGAAAGAAGAAATAATCAGAGAATGAACTAAATTCTTACCTGTATTCTCTATGGAGTTTCTAAATCTAATTTGAAGAGATAACAATGACAGAGTTTCATTGAACTCCGCAAAATAATACGAATAAAAAGTGAAGAGGGTAGAGTTCTATTTATAGGGGTTGAAATGCACCAGAACCATAGGATGGAAGTGGATGAGCAACAAATAAATATGGAGCATACAATTTATTATAACATAGCTTCAAATCCTAGCCTCCATTGGAAACTTTAGTTGCCAAGCGGTGGACCGCTTATATGCGACTGATCGACCGCTACGGTTGACCGAATGACCTATATAGGTCGACCGCTCCTCTATTTCGAGAAACATTTACTTATTAAACAATTACTTAGTCCCCAAGCAAATTTTTGAAATTTAAATCCTAAATTTAATTTCTCATTTGAATTTGAATTCAGACTAATTAATTTTAAATCTAAAACTTCAAATGCTCATAACCACTTTGCTTGAGCTTCGTTTTTAGCATATTATTTATGGAAACATATCAGAATTTCGCCACGAATGAAACGACATAAATTTCATGGTCAAATTCTGACTTTTATAAAATTTCCATATTCTATCTTATCATATTTAATTCAATTTAATCCATTTAATCATGGTTCATTTTATAGGGTGTTACAAGATTAATCAAAGTATCATCCAAAAACAAGGCGTCTTTACGAATATTATGTGGAGATGCAAATCTCCTCGTTGCTAGGAGAAACTGAGTAACCAATCAAGGGATGATGTACACTCTAGGTAATATGTATAATGGCCTTCACTTCTAACATAACTACAAGTAAAGTGCAGCTTGCTACTAAAACTCTAATGTCTCAAAAGCAAATCATGGTTGGTCCTCATTACTCACATAAGATTAAATACACAAACAAATGTAATATTAAACCTAAGCAAAATCTTGTATATAGTAAAACCATCTCCAAGTTATATATGCCAAATATATAGGGTAGACATTCAATATACATTAGAATACCAATATAGTCATTTACATATCACAAGCCGACCTATTAACTTTCAAAACATGATAAAATTGTGTACAATATTTAAAAGTTATTTTGTACCAGCCCAAACCCAACCCTTACCTAAAACCTCCTTATCAAATGTGATTAACAATTATATACTAGACTGACACTCCAAATATTTTCATCTAATACAGCCTTCATCACTTCATTCATTAAACCTACTTGTCATAGACCGCTAGCTTAAGTGGCTAGTGATATGGCGTATAAGTTGAGGTTCTAGAGGTCATGGGTTCAAACCCTTTGTGACGACCGCCCATGACCCCTGCACTGAAGCTAGAGATAGTGCGCTGTAAAGTGTGCCAGGCAACCATGGACGATTGCCAGGGTAAATTAAAACAACAGAATCTATCGTATTACTCACAGTGCATGGACAAAATACAATAGAACATATATATATATATATAGTGAAGCTTCACAGAATAGAATCTCATCAATAAAACTTCATAATAGTTGAATACAAGCATCTGAACAGTCAATACATCAAGCCTCACTACATATCACTCAGAGTATTATACAAAGCAGCGGAACATCCAGTATATATAGTAAGAAGATAATATGCAAGCCTCCAGCTCGTCTTCGACATCAACATCGTGGAAAGCAAGAACAGCACCTGTCACCTGCTACCTAATCTGCCCGTCCCAAAAATGGACGAACAGCCCAAGGCAATAAGAGTTAAAACATAAAGCCTTGAGTCAGACAACAGTCTTAGTGAGCAGTAAATTAACTAACAACATACCAAAAGAGCATAAAGGAAAAGGAATAGGAATACAACCCTCCCACTCCACCTCTTTCTACAGTGATAGCCCCCAGACACACACTAAGCATAAGCAAACATAGCAGAGCATACAATTTAAAGTAAAGCAATTATCACTCGAGTCAAGGGCGATGTTTTCCAAGTACAAACCCCCAAGGCCTAAACCAAGATCAGATAAGCACCCAGAAAATATCGCTCTTGAGACCGAATGACGATACAACCAAACATCCATGACTCTGGCTATCACTGTTATATTTGCTTCGATATCACCGTTAATTGAATGACCGGCACATTCTTTCAGCCGTCCGTCAAGGGCTAATGGAAACCCCGGTTCTAGACATTACTCCTGCATGTCGTCGTGACCCGTGCCTAGGACTATCGAATCTGCCCAGAGTACTTGACTACCAATCAGTAGCCTTCAGGGACTATCGAATCTGCCCAACGTACTCTTGCTTTGAGCATGCTAGAACCTTCAACAACGATGAGATCTCAGCCTTCTAGTCATCCTCCTCGACGACTATTTCCATACTAGCTCAAGCGCCTCTCGAGCATCCATTATCCTCAAACTCGAACCATATCACCGAGTTATCAACATGCTTGGAATGATCCCGTCTGGATTAGACCAAGACTATCTCATATCATGCCTCGCTTCATCACATCCTCGCAAAGCTTCATCTCAACATCATCATCATCGAATCTATGCATAAGAGCTTCACCATCCGCTACATATGCCACAAGCAGCTTTTCCAATTCAAGAGCCTTTCCCTTAGCTTTTGAATCATCTTCGGTCTAAATCAAATCATCAATCATATAATTCATAGCAATCAATCAAATCAAACATTAATCCAAGTGAACAAGCATTCAAATATGATCTAAATAGACAATTATAATAATAATGGCAATTTCGTAATTAAAGAGTCAAAAGTCCAACAAGCATGAAAACATGAGCAATGTCTCTATAATCTTGATGAATGAACTTGCATAGGTTAACATGTAGTAAAATGGATATCAAATCATCATGGACAATGGATCTATATGGATCTACACATATGATTAGGAAAATGCATGGAAATCTCTACTTTAACACCAAATCAAGCCAACGATCCGATATACTCCTTTGGATTCGTGTGAGAGATAATCACCACTCACCAAATCACCTAAACACCTCAAAAGAAACCCACTTCAGATCTGGACAGCGAAGGATCTAACTTGATCTATCACCAATCCGCTTCAAATGATGAAATCTCACTTCAATGGATGTAGATCTTCAATCTAAGCTCTTGAATCTTCAATTTGATCTTCAACTTGGATGGATGAAATCACTAGATTAGAGTGGAGAAAAGAAGTGAAGAAGTGTAGAAGTCGAGCTCTCAAAATGGCAGCACTTCGTCGCTTCGAAAATCCGCATCTAAAAAAATGAAGATAACCCGTGTATTTATAGGCAGATTTTAGGTCGTCCGCCTCTTAAGTTGTAACGACCCGTAAATTTCAACTGTTTTAATAACGTAATTAGTTGAAATTTTGTGAAATTTTAAACGATAAAATTTTGAAATAAAAATTTAATATTTGGAATGCGTTTAGTTAAACATAGCAACTGGTAAATTTTCGTCCGAAAATATGAAAGTTTATTTCGCGCGTAAATTTACTTCAATTTAATCAGTTAAAAAACGATGAAAATAAAAGGTTTCCGAAACCTAAATATTTTTACATAGAAAAATTCTAAAGCATCTTTTGAGCAAGATGTCAGTTTGTCATTTTTTCAAATTCGGACATCTTTGGCTCCGTCGATCTTATTTTTCAGTGTTTTTCTTGCATTTTCCGTAATAGAAAAATTCGAATTTTTATAATTCAATTGTACCACTGATTTCTATATACTGTTTTGATCGTCTCGTCGTGCTGATCTCTATGGTATATTCGATTGTCAAATTTGGAGTTCCGTTGTACGTTGCATTTTGCGTAACGCCTACCGTATCGATACCGGTTGTGTAACGTTTGGTTTCTGAAATCCTTTGAATTCTTTGTCCATTCAACTTCACATCGTACAACTCAACAGCCATTTTCTTTATTACTACTGAATTCGCATATGTGACTCTCACCATTCCTCTTGTCATTATATTTTTCCATTTCCAATGTTTTAAACGGGTGCATTGTTGTGTGCCTTTACTTGGGAAATAGAATTAAATGGCATACGTACTGGTTCCATTCCTTTTCAATTGAAACCTGCATCTTCTTTTTCACCACTCTACCCACTGCCCGTGACCTCAAACATCACAATCGAATGAGCCCACCTCCACATCAACTGTCGCCACTTCCAGCACTGACCGCCCTTAGCTCCGGCCTAGTCACCGACTGCCTCGCCTGACCGTGCCATGAGCCTCTGACTTAGCCTACCCACCGCTCTGCTCACCTCAACACGCTTGCGAGCATCCTCTCCTGCCGTTGCCTCACGCCACCCCGCCGACCGAGCGCCACTGTTCCCTTGCCACCGAGCTCCTGCCGATCCAAACTCCGTCGCAATCGCTCGGTCTTCCAGCGCTCGCCTCAACCCACCTCGGAGGCGTTTCCTCTTCCCTCCTCCTTGCTTCGACTTCCCATAGCAGCAGCACACGCAGGTCCATTGCCTCCACCCCTCTGCATTAGCTAGTACCGTCATCGCCACCCCTTTTTGCTCGCCTACCAAATTTTTCCACCACGCCGGCAACCCACTTCCATTTGAAGCACGCAAATCCATGCAGCTATGCGCATGGCTTTCCTTCCACTAGAGAACCCACCTTCTTCATCCTCTAATCCGCGCGAGGTACATATAAATATAATACTAATATGTATATGTTATTAGTATATTTTTTTAAAAGAAAAATTTAGCTGTTGTTTTATTTATGTATAACAGTTACTATATATATAAAAAAACTTTTATAAGTGTTATAGTATACTAGATGTTAAATAACGTATTGTTTGTGTTCAAAAGTCAATATATACATATGCATTGTTTGGCCAGTATAGATTTGTATAAAGTTATTGTATATCAGTGGTATAAATATATATATGTTAAACTGTAAGTTTAAATGTATTGATTCAAAAAAATTTATCATTTTTCTGTGCGTTCATACTCGATACTTATTTTATTTTAAAATATGGCTGTTATTTATATGATCATGTTTGTTGAATATATTATATAAACCAGTACTATATATATCTTTAACAGCTTACAAGTTATACAAGTTATAATGTATGTTCAATATGTTCCAACATTTGATATATACTTAGGGTAAGCCGTATATTAAATCTGGGCACAGTATATGTAAGTTTTTATAAATCTATATAAGCTTGTTGGGTATACGTGGTGTATACATATATATAAAGTGATACGTATTGTGTATAATTATGTTGTTTGCATAAATAGTAAACTGCGTAAGTCGGAATGTATGCAGTTGTTTAGAAAGTACTGTGGGGAGGGGTTGCTGTCTGTTATAACTATATGTATACTATAAGGTTGTTTTGTACGTGTCTAAGCTTGCTTGCTATTACATATTGTACACAAATTTTATCATACGAAGTATATATTAGTATAACACATAATATATTAGTTTTAACTATCTCATGTACTGTTAATATCATATATCATATATATACATATATTAAAGGTATGGGTAAATTTTAATAATGAACAAGGAATATATATAGATTTAGATTTTTGATGATTTTGTAGTGCATAAAATTATGTGATATATATATATGTTGTTTTATTATATGTGTTATTTAAAACAATGATTTTGAAATATGTATGTTTAATTTAATGTGTGTTCAAATTAATATTGGTTATAAATAAATATAATATATATACATATATATATAGCTTATTTTAATAGATGCTTGGATTTAGAATATGACTTTATATATAGTTATATATATAGTTGTATATAAGTTCGCTTATACCATTTATCTACATCAATCCACTTCTGATTTGATTTCGCCTATTTTTTATTTATCAGTTTTGTTCGTCTAACTCGTGCCATCTCTGCTTTGGAACTGGTGCTTGGATCCGTAGCCCATTCCTTTGTCAAAATCTCTATATCCTTGAAAGGTGAGCACTCACTCACGATTAACGTTCTTTTATTTATTAAATTTGATTTCAATTGAAACGACAATTGAAATATGCTGCTATTAGTTAATTACACTGTTATATATGTTATTAACTGTATCAGTTCACCTGTGACATCTGACACCATTATCTGTTAATTATTTATGCGATGATAATACAGTTTGGCTGATAATTTATTGATTGTTGATGTTTATATTGGACATTAAATTGTTATTGTTAAAATGATAAATACTATGCAATTGAAATTGATATAGGATAGAAATGTCAAATTTGATTTACTGACATTTGTATAATATGACCCCTTTAACTGTTAAATTTATTGACACGTAGGTTTTGTTTAATTACACTTTGAACCGCTGAATGTATGTTGTTAAATTGATGATGTATGAAATTGTAAATAGATGACAAGTGAAGAACCGTAATGTAATAATCTTTAATCTACGCGAAATGATAGTGTAGATTCTAGAAATAATTATATTAATTCGTACAAATAACAATGCGAATTAATACGGTTATTTCGGGATTATTTGAATTGATTATTGGATTGTTATTGGTTGTTGTTATTGCTTGTTTATTTACTTTGACACCATCCCAGTTATCACACTGCAAGTTCCCTTTGTTATGCTTGATTTTTGAATTGAATTGGAATCGGGTTGAAATGATAAATACCCAAATTGAACTTTGACCTAGAATAGACAATTAAATAAAACCCGATTGGTCAATAATTTGATTTAAAAATAAATGAAGATTTTATTTGAATAAATATATGGTTTTGAAATGAAGTTGAAATTTGAATTTTAAATGAAAGGAAAATGTTAATATTTAATAATCTGAAACAAAATATTAACAGTGTAATTGATGAAAGAATGTTGTTTAATTTGAGAAATGATTGAATTAAGTTTGAAATGATTTAATAATCAAGTTTGAAATTATTAGACTTTGAAATTATTTAATAATTAAGTTTTGAATTATTTAATAATTAAATAAGATTGAATTATTTAATGATTTAATTAAATTGAATTTTAGAATAAGTGAATTTTACTTCGTAATAATTGAAATTGAGTTTTCTTTATTAATTAAGTTTTGGAAAATTATTTAAGTAAGTAAATAAGTGAAATTGAATTTCTTTAACAAGAAATAAAATGTGATTTATTGAAATTAATGTAAGACTTGAAAATTAAAGGATTTGATTTGATGAATTTAATTTAATTCAAATTTTAAGTTTTGAAATAAGGAAGTTGAATTTAAATAATGGATTTAATGAATTGGAAATTTAATGGAAATTGTTTTGAATGGCAAATTAACTTAACGAATATTAAACGAAATCGATAAATGAATTTGAAATTGATTTGAATGTTAAAGTATATTAATTCAAATGATTTGGAAGGAAACTTATTTGCGAACTTGAATCAATATTTGAATTGTTTTAAATATAAATTGAAATTGAATTATAAGATTTTGAAATGGTAATTTGGAAGTTTTGAAACGTAAATTATGGAATTGATTTGGAAAGACAAATGAATTGTTGGTTTACGAATTCTATTTGAAATTGAATTTGATTTGGTTTTGAAATAAATAAACGACCAATCAGTGTAATAATTACGGAAGTTATTAAAGAGACCGGAATTTGGTTATGGATATACTCTCTATCTAAACCGAAAACCACTTTAATAACTATACGCGGAGTGATGATCCAGAATGAAGTGGTTGGAATGATGTTCGTGATGACTAAAGAAAGAGAACGATAATGGATAGCCTTGACACTTGTGTCAAATTGGAAATGACTAAAACAAGAGCTGTGTCGGGCCAATGGAGGATTAGCTACCTCAAGTGGACACACTTCTTCGAACTACTTATACTTGTTGTCGATTGGTGCACCCTTGATTTTGGGAGTGTTGTTTCACGGTGTTGCGGGCACTGCGGCGTTGCGTTCTCACCAGTCCGGATCAGGCGAACGGTAGTATCACTACCTTGGGTATTGCCTCATGTGCCTTGTCATACTTGTATTCCATTTATACGCGACCACTACGATTTTGATTTGTACCTTTAGTATATGGATTGCCCTCTGGTGACTTCCGGTTTTGGGGAAACTACGTCTTGTATATGCTTTTGGGAATAAAAATGTATTAAGGGTGGAATGGGCCATGACTTAACGCTATTTTGATATCTACTTATATTACTGATAGACATTATCTACTTATCGTACACTACCACATAGTAGATAGTTTAACGGATCCTTAAAGGATGGTTATTCCAAACATCCTTTGAGTTACTTGTATTTCAATTGCTATTTCACTTGAGTTGGATTTATTAATATAAGAATGTTAATCCTGACTCGAGTGTCTTATGTTTTTGCTTTACGCTCGGGTCAGACTGAGTGTACCAGTATTCGATGCTCACCTTTGGAGTTGGAGCTTTGCTTGAAGATCCAGCCACCTATTCTTCTTTCAGTATTCGATGATTTCAGTGATGTATTCTGATTTGTATCTGATGTATCGTGTTACTCTTCTGTTGTAAACTCTGATGTATTTTATATATTCATATAGTAGCTTCATGAACTACTATCTCTTTTATTTCCGCTGCAACTATTACTCTGTGTCTGTGATCTGTGATTATTTATTCATTGTATATGTTCAGTTTTGCCAAATTTAAATTTAAATTAACAACGCGGTATTTTGAGCAATTCAACTCCGGCATGAGTGTCTACCTATACACTTATAATGGATGCGAATGGTCCAAAATTCCGGGTCGTTACAGTTGGTATCAGAGCTTTGGTAGCTCTAGGAAAAACTTAGCATATAGGGTAAATGTATTTACAGAATCACTCTCATTCGAGTTTCGATCTCTTCCTTTGACTCAATTCCTTTGAATTTTGGAACGTTCCCCTCGGTTCTGAAATTCATTCGTGTCCTTCACTATTCGTCTTCTTTCAATCATGGAGCACCCCATAACTCCATTCTGAATGTTATCTATAATAGATCGGCGGTCTCGCCAATCTTAGAATGATTCGTAAAGGAGTAAACTCATTTACAATAGGCATCGATTTACCGGAGATTTCTGTATCCTCGGTTTACGATGCTATCTATCTTCTGCTATACCTGAATTTTATTTGTTGAGATCGAATGTCGATTTACCTCGGAATTCTACAATGATCTTATTCTTGAAGTTACGGACGACCCGGTTAAGGATGCTCGTGAATTAAATAAACTCCTCTATCTCCCGATCATGGAAATTGAATTATCTTATCTTCTGTTTCAAACTTATTTTCGAATCAAAATTCTCTTTGATTTGAGTCTATCAAATTTGAAATCCTATCCTTATTTTGAAAATTCATTCCTGTATCGTCGAGCAAAGAAATGTATTGTAAACTAATATATAAATACTTTAATATATGCTGTGTTGTTTGAGTTGTTGATGTTGATTTGGGTTTCCGATCGATACGTCTGATCAACGCAATCAATAGGATTTCCAAAACACTTGAACAGAGCAAACTGACACAATATTATTTTCAAATTTGGAAAATGAAATAAATTTGTTTGATTATATTGTGAAAATATAAGTAAAATTTCCTGGAATTTAATAGGTTAATTAAATTGTTTGTTTGAAATGATAATATTTGATTATCCTTTATTTTTCTAAATAAATTTATAAATACGGTTTATAAATTTATTTGGAATTTGAAATGAATTTAATTCGGAGATTTGAGAATTTAGTTTCCGGTGATTTCGAACTTTGATTTTAAAATTTTAAAGTATATATTATTGAAAGTATTTTCGAATAGAAATCGTTTCCAAAGAATTTTAAAATGTTGAAATCAGTGCTCTTCTCTTTGTCGCTGGAAAATAATTCCGGTGATGGCGGCCGCATCATCGACATTCATTTTCGAGTTTCGAAGTGGAGATACTATTCTGTAGCATTGCTACGGTTCTGTTTTTGAAAAATATTTTGATTTGAATTTCTTCAGTATATGTTGATTTACATATATATAGGTATCATATTTTAAAATTTTAATTTGATTTGATATAAATATATTATATATATCTCTAAATTGTTTAAAGTTAATCGGAAATCAAATTCTTAAATTTTATTAAAGGATGATTTTAATTATAAATAAAACCAAAATTTGGAATAAATATTTAATCTTGAATAATTGAATTGGGAAAATTTTATTTGTATATTACTCAACTGCATTCTAATAAAACTTACCAAAATCATTCAGAAGTTGAACATGTAATTGGATAATATATAAGATAAATTGAATTTATAAATAAAATTTGAGTGTTTATAATAAATGTTATACACTAAATTTTGGTTATTAAGATGTTAACAGAGTTGGATAGGATAATAAGTAAAACTCAGTTAATAATGAAAAAAAATTGTTTTGAGAGAATTAATAAATTTGTTTTGAAAGAATTAATAGATTGAAATTTGATCAACTTATGAAAATACCTTGAATTTAAAAGAAATTAGTAAATGTAAATTAATTTAAATCGAAACTTTTATGGTTTAAATTAATTTATATGGGTTAAATATATGTGATTAGATATATTAAGTAGGATAAATCTAACAATAATTTGGAATAAAGAAGAATTTAAATTGCTGAAAAATATGATTATAATAAAAGACAATTCAAATTTATGGTTTTAAAAATTGAAAATTTAAGAAATGGGATAATAAGATAATGAATTTAAAAATAGTTGAGATTGATTTTAGTAAAATCAAACGGATTAAATCAATTATTGAATATCAATTAATTTAAATTTAAATTTATATGGTTTAAATTAATTGTTATTTTGTATTTCAAATCTGTTTCTTTCTGGTTGCTTCTATTCTCCTACCTCGTTCCTTTTCGGGGACGAAAAGTTTTGAGTGGGGGAGAGTGTAACGACCCGTAAATTTCAACTGTTTTAATAACGTAATTAGTTGAAATTTTGTGAAATATTAAACGATAAAATTTTGAAATAAAAATTTAATATTTGGAATGCGTTTAGTTAAACATAGCAACTGGTAAATTTTCGTCCGAAAATATGAAATTTATTTCGCGCGTAAATTTACTTCAATTTAATCAGTTAAAAAATGATGAAAATAAAAGGTTTCCGAAACCTAAATATTTTTACATAGAAAAATTCTAAAGCATCTTTTGAGCAAGATGTCAGTTTGTCGTTTTTCCAAATTCGGACATCTTTGGCTCCGTCGATCTTATTTTTCAGTGTTTTTCTTGCATTTTCCGTAGTAGAAAAATTCGAATTTTTATAATTCAATTGTACCACTGATTTCTATATACCGTTTTGATCGTCTCGTCGTGCTGATCTCTACGGTATATTCGATTGTCAAATTCGGAGTTCCGTTGTACGTTGCAATTTGCGTAACGCCTACCGTATCGATACCGGTTATGTAACGTTTGGTTTCTGAAATCCTTTGAATTCTTTGTCCATTCAACTTCACATCGTACAACTCAACAGCCATTTTCTTTATTACTACTGAATTCGCATATGTGACTCTCACCATTCCTCTAGTCATTATATTTTTCCATTTCCAATGTTTTAAACGGATGCATTGTTGTGTGCCTTTACTTGGGAAATAGAATTAAATGGCATACGTACTGGTTCCATTCCTTTTCAATTGAAACCTGCATCTTCTTTTTCACCACTCTACCCACTGCCCGTGACCTCAAACATCACAAGCGAATGAGCCCACCTCCACATCAACTGTCGCCACTTCCAGCACTGACCGCCCTTAGCTCCGGCCTAGTCACCGACTGCCTCGCCTGACCGTGCCATGAGCCTCTGACTTAGCCTACCCAACGCTCCGCTCACCTCAACACGCTTGCGAGCATCCTCTCCTGCCGTTGCCTCACGCCACCCCGCCGACCGAGCACCATTGTTCCCTTGCCACCGAGCTCCTGCCGATCCAAACTCCGTCGCAATCGCTCGGTCTTCCAGCGCTCGCCTCAACCCACCTCGGAGGCGTTTCCTCTTCCCTCCTCCTTGCTTCGACTTCCCATAGCAGCAGCACACGCAGGTCCATTGCCTCCACCCCTCTGCATCAGCTAGTACCGTCATCGCCACCCCTTTTTGCTCGCCTACCAAATTTTTCCACCACGCCGGCAACCCACTTCCATTTGAAGCACGCAAATCCATGCAGCTATGCGCATGGCTTTCCTTCCACTAGAGAACCCATCTTCTTCATCCTCTAATCCGCGCGAGGTACATATAAATATAATACTAATATGTATATGTTATTAGTATATTTTTTTAAAAGAAAAATTTAGTTGTTGTTTTATTTATGTATAACAGTTACTATATATATAAAAAAACTTTTATAAGTGTTATAGTATACTAGATGTTAAATAACGTATTGTTTGTGTTCAAAAGTCAATATATACATATGCATTGTTTGGCCAGTATAGATTTGTATAAAGTTATTGTATATCAGTGGTATAAATATATATGTTAAACTGTAAGTTTAAATGTATTGATTCAAAAAAATTTATCATTTTTCTGTGCGTTCATACTCGATACTTATTTTATTTTAAAATATGGCTGTTATTTATATGATCATGTTTGTTGAATATATTATATAAACCAGTACTATATATATCTTTAACAGCTTACAAGTTATACAAGTTATAATGTATGTTCAATATGTTCCAACATTTGATATATACTTAGGGTAAGCCGTATATTAAATCTGGGCACAGTATATGTAAGTTTTTATAAATCTATATAAGCTTGTTGGGTATACGTGGTGTATACATATATATAAAGTGATACGTATTGTGTATAATTATGTTGTTTGCATAAATAGTAAACTGCGTAAGTCGGAATGTATGCAGTTGTTTAGAAAGTACTGTGGGGAGGGGTTGCTGTCTGTTATAACTATATGTATACTATAAGGTTGTTTTGTACGTGTCTAAGCTTGCTTGCTATTACATATTGTACACAAATTTTATCATACGAAGTATATATTAGTATAACACATAATATATTAGTTTTAACTATCTCATGTACTGTTAATATCATATATCATATATATACATATATTAAAGGTATGGGTAAATTTTAATAATGAACAAGGTATATATATAGATTTAGATTTTTGATGATTTTGTAGTGCATAAAATTATGTGATATATATATATATATATGTTGTTTTATTATATGTGTTATTTAAAACAATGATTTTGAAATATGTATGTTTAATTTAATGTGTGTTCAAATTAATATTGGTTATAAATAAATATAATGTATATACATATATATATAGCTTATTTTAATAGATGCTTGGATTTAGAATATGACTTTATATATAGTTATATATATAGTTGTATATAAGTTCGCTTATACCATTTATCTACATCAATCCACTTCTGATTTGATTTCGCCTATTTTCTATTTATCAGTTTTGTTCGTCTAACTCGTGCCATCTCTGCTTTGGAACTGGTGCTTGGATCCGTAGCCCATTCCTTTGTCAAAATCTCTATATCCTTGAAAGGTGAGCACTCACTCACGATTAACGTTCTTTTATTTATTAAATTTGATTTCAATTGAAACGACAATTGAAATATGCTGCTATTAGTTAATTACACTGTTATATATGCTATTAACTGTATCAGTTCACCTGTGACATCTGACACCATTATCTGTTAATTATTTATGCGATGATAATACAGTTTGGCTGATAATTTATTGATTGTTGATGTTTATATTGGACATTAAATTATTATTGTTAAAATGATAAATAGTATGCAATTGAAATTGATATATGATAGAAATGTTAAATTTGATTTACTGACATTTGTATAATATGACCCCTTTAACTGTTAAATTTATTGACACGTAGGATTTGTTTAATTACACTTTGAACCGCTGAATGTATGTTGTTAAATTGATGATGTATGAAATTGTAAATAGATGACAAGTGAAGAACCGTAATGTAATAATCTTTAATCTACGCGAAATGATAGTGTAGATTCTAGAAATAATTATATTAATTCGTACAAATAACAATGCGAATTAATACGGTTATTTCGGGATTATTTGAATTGATTATTGGATTGTTATTGGTTGTTGTTATTGCTTGTTTATTTACTTTGACACCATCCCAGTTATCACACTGCAAGTTCCCTTTGTTATGCTTGATTTTTGAATTGAATTGGAATCGGGTTGAAATGATAAATACCCAAATTGAACTTTGACCTAGAATAGACAATTAAATAAAACCCGATTGGTCAATAATTTGATTTAAAAATAAATGAAGATTTTATTTGAATAAATATATGGTTTTGAAATGAAGTTGAAATTTGAATTTTAAATGAAAGGAAAATGTTAATATTTAATAATCTGAAACAAAATATTAACAGTGTAATTGATGAAAGAATGTTGTTTAATTTGAGAAATGATTGAATTAAGTTTGAAATGATTTAATAATCAAGTTTGAAATTATTAGACTTTGAAATTATTTAATAATTAAGTTTTGAATTATTTAATAATTAAATAAGATTGAATTATTTAATAATTAAATAAGATTGAATTATTTAATGATTTAATTAAATTGAATTTTAGAATAAGTGAATTTTACTTCGTAATAATTGAAATTGAGTTTTCTTTATTAATTAAGTTTTGGAAAATTATTTAAGTAAGTAAATAAGTGAAATTGAATTTCTTTAACAAGAAATAAAATGTGATTTATTGAAATTAATGTAAGACTTGAAAATTAAAGGATTTGATTTGATGAATTTAATTTAATTCAAATTTTAAGTTTTGAAATAAGGAAGTTGAATTTAAATAATGGATTTAATGAATTGGAAATTTAATGGAAATTGTTTTGAATGGCAAATTAACTTAACGAATATTAAACGAAATCGATAAATGAATTTGAAATTGATTTGAATGTTAAAGTATATTAATTCAAATGATTTGGAAGGAAACTTATTTGCGAACTTGAATCAATATTTGAATTGTTTTAAATAGAAATTGAAATTGAATTATAAGATTTTGAAATGGTAATTTGGAAGTTTTGAAACGTAAATTATGGAATTGATTTGGAAAGACAAATGAATTGTTGGTTTACGAATTCTATTTGAAATTGAATTTGATTTGGTTTTGAAATAAATAAACGACCAATCGGTGTAATAATTACGGAAGTTATTAAAGAGACCGGAATTCGGTTATGGATATACTCTCTATCTAAACCGAAAACCACTTTAATAACTATACGCGGAGTGATGATCTAGAATGAAGTGGTTGGAATGATGTTCGTGATGACTGAAGAAAGAGAACGATAATGGATAGCCTTGACACTTGTGTCAAATTGGAAATGACTAAAACAGGAGCTGTGCCGGGCCAATGGAGGATTAGCTACCTCAAGTGGGCACACTTCTTCGAACTACTTATACTTGTTGTCGATTGGTGCACCCTTGATTTTGGGAGTGTTGTTTCACGGTGTTGCGGGCGCTGCGGCGTTGCGTTCTCACCAGTCCGGATCAGGCGAACGGTAGTATCACTACCTTGGGTATTGCCTCATGTGCCTTGTCATACTTGTATTCCATTTATACGCGACCACTACGATTTTGATTTGTACCTTTAGTATATGGATTGCCCTCTGGTGACTTCCGGTTTTGGGGAAACTACGTCTTGTATATGCTTTTGGGAATAAAAATGTGTTAAGGGTGGAATGGGCCATGACTTAACGCTATTTTGATATCTTCTTATATTACTGATAGACATTATCTACTTATCGTACACTACCACATAGTAGATAGTTTAACGGATCCTTAAAGGATGGTTATTCCAAACATCCTTTGAGTTACTTGTATTTCAATTGCTATTTCACTTGAGT
This sequence comes from Allium fistulosum, assembly GCA_030737815.1. NCBI lineage: Eukaryota > Viridiplantae > Streptophyta > Magnoliopsida > Asparagales > Amaryllidaceae > Allium > Allium fistulosum. The sequence continues at coordinate 336,454,170 of CM060904.1, read as the reverse complement.
TGGATTTATTAATATAAGAATGTTAATCCTGACTCGAGTGTCTTGTGTTTTTGCATTACGCTCAGGTCAGACTGAGTGTACCAGTATTCGATGCTCACCTTTGGAGTTGGAGCTTTGCTTGAAGATCCAGCCACCTATTCTGCTTTCAGTATTCGATGATTTCAGTGATGTATTCTGATTTGTATCTGATGTATCGTGTTACTCTTCTGTTGTAAACTCTGATGTATTTTATATATTCATATAGTAGCTTCATGAACTACTATCTCTTTTATTTCCGCTGCAACTATTACTCTGTGTCTGTGATCTGTGATTATTTATTCATTGTATATGTTCAGTTTTGCCAAATTTAAATTTAAATTAACAACGCGGTATTTTGAGCAATTCAACTCCGGCATGAGTGTCTACCTATACACTTATAATGGATGCGAATGGTCCAAAATTCCGGGTCGTTACAGTTCGTCTCCGACTTAACTCTCTCTCCGCCTCACGACCTAACTGCCTCAACGACTTACGACTTAACATACCCAGCGACCTATGACCTAATAACGCGCGCGCGAACTACGACTTAACAAGTGCGCGACTTAACTGGGTAACTGACCTACGACATAATTGTGGTCGACTTAACACTCACGCGTCCTAACGCAGGCGCGACCTAACCCATGCGCGACTTAACACATGTCGAGTTAACTCGGAATATCTCTATAACTCCTAGGTCGCTCACGACTCAGCGACCTAACTCCTTAAACCTTCACGCGACCTAAACAATGCGCATCCACGACCTAACTATACCCAGTACTATCATAGGTCGTCTACGACCTACTACTCCTGCTACAGTGACTCAACGACTCAAATGTCTCCGACTTAAGACTTAATAGATCTTACGACCTAACCCTGACACGCTCCTAAGTCGCTCACGACTTATCACGCTCCTAAGTCGCTCACGACTTACCCTCTTAGGTCGCTAACTCGCTTATCCTCTAAGGTCGCAAATCCTTAGGTCGTCTAATTCTATAGGTCGCTCCTATCTCTTAGGTCGTCTACTCTCCTTAACTCGGTCAGTCTTCTTAGGTCGCCACAAATGCTGCGACTTAACTCCTTAGGTCGTCTATGACCTAAGACTTAGTCAAAATTTTCGCCTGGACTTCATGATGACTTATCTTCTACTCGATTCAAGCTACAACACTATCGTCCAAATAACATCGGTTTCAATCATTCGATCCGTAAAAATACGGGTCGTTACATTCTCTCCCCCTTAGGAATTTCGCCCCCGAAATTCCAAACAAACAGAGCAATCAAAGACTATTCTGCATGCCTACCATCCATAGCAATCAACAAACCACGCATCCAATTCTAGCTTAGTATGCAGAATTCTAAAACTAGAACAAGTTTCAATTTCGTTGGATGACACGACACCTTAGGGCCATACCTCGAAGAGTTCAGGATGAGCTGCCTTCATCCTCTCTTCCTCCTCCCATATACAGTCGTTATCATCATCACTCCATTGTATCTTGAGCAACTTAACTACCTTCCTCCTAAGCTGTTTCGTGTCGGTCTCCACAACACGAAGCAGCTTACTAGGTCTCCTATCGACTGGATCAACTTCGAAATCTTCACAGCTATCAGCAGAAACCACTGTATTCGAGTCGTGCACAAACTTCCGTAGATACGATACATGAAAAACATTGTGCACACCCGACATCTTCTCTGGTAACTCCAATCTGTAGGCGAGCTTTCCAATTCGCTCGATGATCGGGAATGGTCCAACAAATCTCGGAGTCAATTTTCCTTTCTTCCCGAATCGAATAACATTCTTCAATGGAGAAATCTTCACAAAAACCATATCGCCTACGTCGAATTCCAAATCCTTACGACGCTTATCTGCATAACTCTTCTGTCGGTCTTGGGCTGCCTTCATTCGCTGCCGAATGATCTCTATACAATCCGAAGTCAGTTGAATCATCTCTGGCCTAAGTATCATCTTTTCTCCGGTCTCTAACCAACATGTCGGAGAGTTACACGGTCTTCCATACAATGCCTCATACGGTGCCATACCAATGCTTGACTGGTAACTGTTGTTATATGAAAATTCCACCAAATGAAGGTGATCTTCCCATGATCCACCGAAATCCAAAACACAAGCCCTGAGGAGATCTTCCAAAACTCGGTTGACTCTCTCGGTCTGACCATCTGTTTGAGGGTGATAAGCTGTACTCAAACACAACTTGGTTCCCAAAACTTCCTGGAAGCTCTTCCAAAATCCACTAGTGAACAATGGGTCTCAATCGCTCACTATACTCTTCGAAATACCATGGAATCGAACTATCCACTTAACATATAACTCGGCCAACTTTGATGCAGTCCTAGTCGATCGAACAGGAATGAATCTTGCACTCTTAGTCAAACGATCTACAATGACCCAAATCCCTTCATTCCCCGTTCTTGTTCTAGGTAACCCATCAACAAAATCCATCGATACTTGCTCCCATTTCCATGTAGGAACTTCTAGTGGCTGAAGCAATCCACTTGGCTTCTTCTGTTAGGCTTTTACCAACTGGCAGTTCATACATTTGGAAATAAAATTTCCAACATCCTTCTTCATACCTTCCCAGTAATAGGTTCTCTTCATGTCCCGATACATCTTATTTCCACCTGGATGAATTGTCAACTTCGAGTGATGACTTTCCCTCAGAACTTCATTCCTCAATTCATCGATATCGGGAACAACTAGTTGTCCTTGCTTCCGAAGCCAACCCCCTCGATCGACCTCGAATCCTTTATCATTTTCTGGGTCCAATCCAGATTCCAAATCATGGATAATCTTGACAAGCTTATCGTCTCGCTTTTGGTTCTCGCTAATCCTTTCCACAAGAGTCGGCCTTATCGATAAGTTTGCCAACATCTCAGGTTCCAATTCACATCTAGGCCTGAAGTCAATTCCAGCTAAATACTCGAGATTCTTCCATTCTGAAAACATGGCTCCCAATCCTGCATGTCTTCGACTTAACGCATCGGCCACTGCGTTACCTTTTCCCGGAGTATAAGCTATACCAAAATCATACGATGCTAAAAACTCCAGCCAACGTTGCTGCCAAAGATTCAAATCCTTTTGGGAGAAAAGATACTTCAACGACTTATGATCTGTAAACAACTCGAATCGAACTCCCAATAGATAATGTCTCCACATCTTCAGAGCAAATACAATCGCCGCCAACTCCAAATCATGAGTCGGATAATTCCTTTCATGCGGCTTCAGTTGTCGACTTGCATACGCAACAACTTTATCCCTTTGCATCAGCACTGCTCCAAGTCCAGTACCACATGCGTCGGTGTAAACCACCATCTCATCATTCCCACTTGGAATAGTCAAAACAGGAGCACTCGTCAATCGCTCTTTCAGGATTCCGAAAGCTTGCTCACACTTAGCATCCCATCTGAACACTTGGTTCTTCTTCGTCAATCCTGTTAACGGTGCAGCCACCTTGGAGAAGTCTTTGATAAATCGACGATAATATCCTGCTAATCCAAGAAAACTTCTCACATCCGATGCATTCTTAGGTCTACCCCAATCCTGGATTGCTGCCACCTTAGTGGGATCAACCGCTATTCCATTTCCAGAGATAACATGACCTAAGAACCTCACTTCACTCTTCCAGAAGTGACACTTCGAAAACTTAGCCTTCAGCTGATGTTTCCGTAAGATTTCCAAAACAATTCGCAAGTGTGTCTTGTGCTCTTCTTCAGTTCTGGAATAAATCAGAATATCATCCACGAACACAAGTACTTGTTCAACTGATCTCTGAACACTCTATTCATAAGATCCACAAAATATGCTGGCGCGTTAGTCAATCCAAGCGGCATTACCAGCCACTCAAAGAAACCGGATGGTGTCCGAAAAGCAGTCTTCGGCACACTATCCTTAGCCACTCTTAATTGGTGAAATCCCGTTGCCAAATCCATCTGAGAAAACACCTTAGCTTCGTGAAGCTGATCAAACAAGTCATCTATTCTCGGCAATGGATACTTGTTCTTCTTAGTCACTTTATTCAGCTCACGATAATCTACACACAATCTCAACGATCCATCTGCCTTGGTTGCAAACACAACTGGTGCACCCCATTCGGACACACTACGCCGAATGAATCCTTTCTGTAAAAGGTCATCAACCTGCACCCACAACTCCTGCTGTTCCCTAGGCGCCATCCGCCTAAGAGGCATCACAACAGGTCTGGCTCCTTCAACTAGATCTATACGAAACTCGATCTCTCTATGCGGAGGTAACCCTTTGACCTCGTCAAAGACATCCTCAAATCCATTCGCGATTAGCACCGATGACAGTCCATCCCGTGGAACAACCAGCGAATACAAGAAGCTCATGAAGACGCCTTCTTCATGCTTACATCGTATCACAATATTTCGCCCCTCCACATTCTCGACTGTCACCTCCAACCTTTCACAATCAACCTTTGCCGCATACTTCCTAAGCCAGTCCATACCCAAAATAATTCCGAACCCCGCAAAGTTCAGAACAAAACAATCACAAACAAAAGAGCAACCATGACTCGATACAATCAGACCACGGTATAACATACACAAACAAGACGAACCCCCAACTGGATTAGTCACAACCAATGGCCTATCAACAATATCCGGTTCCAAACCTAACCGGCCTACAAGTTCACTACAAACAAAAGAATGCGACACCCCAGTATCATATAGAACTCTAACTGGAACACCACATACGGAAAGAGTACCTTGAACCACCACACTCTTTCCTTTCTCTTCAGCGGTAGGAGCTTTCGAAGACGATGGAATAGCTCCCAAAGCATAAGCTTGCACAATCTGTTTGTCCTTCCTCGGTTTTGGACAATTCTTCCTGATATGCCCCGGCTTGTCACAGTTGTGACACTTCATCGGTACCTTCGGATTCTTACAATCCTTAGAGAAATGGCCCTTCTGCTGACAATTGTAGCAAGTCACTTCGCCCTTCGGCTTCTTCTGGCCATCCTTACCCTTCTGCTGCTGCTGCTTCCTCTTCTTGTTTCCACCCTGCTGTGGTTTAGACTCTTCCTTGGTCACAGCAACAACAGATCCTTCCTTAGGAAACAGATTCTCATGCCTGAGAGCTTTCTCCACAAGCTTCTCAAATGAATCGTCTAAGTGATCCACCAACTGCCTCCCAAGATAACTATCCAAGCCTGTAATAAACTTCTCGTTCTTTTGATATGAAGATTCAATATACGACCGGGCATACTTGGACAAAGCTTCAAACTCAGAAACATACTCAAGAACTGGTCTTCCATTTTGCTTGAGCTCCACAAACTTCTTGAACAGAACAGACTTCTGGGCTGTAGAAATGAACTTAGCTTCAAATCTGACTTGGAATTGCTCCCAAGTAATCCCTTCCTCCGGAGTATCAATGGTGATAGAGTTCCACCAATCAGAAGCTCTCCCTTGAAGCTGTCTTGATGCCAACTTCCTCTTAATCGCATCCTTAATTCCCAAATCACCAAAGATCCTTCTACAAGCGTCTATCCACCTCTGGACTTCAATGGTTGATTCTGTTCCCAAGAAAACCTTCCCTCCAAGAGCAGTATAGTCCTTACACAACTTAGCAAAATCCACCGGTCTTGGAGTTTGGACTTGAACTCCAACATCAACTGTTGTCCCCGGAACTGGTATCCTTCTCATGATCGAAGTCATCATAGCTTCGAACATAGCTGCATAATCAGCAGTCCCCTCAGCAGCACGTCCTTCCCTAGCAGCTGGTCTCCCTCTTCGACTCATCCTTAATATCTATAAAAAGGAATGATCAGCACATCTTGAGAAACAACTGCATAAAGGACTCAAACTCTACTAAGCTATTATATTATATATAGTAATCATCCATCAAAATACAATTACATCTCTCATACGTAGTTACGTCAGCGAGCGTTGGGTAAAATCGATTAACCAATGCTCTGATACCAAATGTGACGACCGCCCATGACCCCTGCACTAAAGCTAGAGATAGTGCGCTGTAAAGTGTGCCAGGCGACCATGGACGATTGCCAGGGTAAATTAAAACAACAGAATCTATCGTATTACTCACAGCTCATGGACAAAATACAATAGAACATATATATATAGTGATGCTTCACAGAATAGAATCTCATCAATAAAACTTCATAATAGTTGAATACAAGCATCTGAACAGTCAATACATCAAGCCTCACTACATATCACTCAGAGTATTATACAAAGCAGCGGAACATCCAGTATATATAGTAAGAAGATAATATGCAAGCCTCCAGCTCGTCTTCGACATCAACATCGTGGAAAGCAAGAACAGCACCTGTCACCTGCTACCTAGTCTGCCCGTCCCAAAAATGGACGAACAGCCCAAGGCAATAAGAGTTAAAACATAAAGCCTTGAGTCAGACAACAGTCTTAGTGAGCAGTAAATTAACTAACAACATACCAAAAGAGCATAAAGGAAAAGGAATAGGAATACAACCCTCCCACTCCACCTCTTTCTACAGTGATAGCCCCCAGACACACACTAAGCATAAGCAAACATAGCAGAGCATACAATTTAAAGTAAAGCAATTATCACTCGAGTCAAGGGCGATGTTTTCCAAGTACAAACCCCCAAGGCCTAAACCAAGATCAGATAAGCACCCAGAAAATACCGCTCTTGAGACCGAATGACGATACAACCAAACATCCATGACTCTGGCTATCACTATTATCTTTGCTTCGATATCACCGTTAATTGAATGACCGACACATTCTTTCAGTCGTCCGTCAAGGGCTAATGGAAACCCCGGTTCTAGACATTACTCCCGCATGTCGTCATGACCCGTGCCTAGGACTATCGAATCTGCCCAGAGTACTTGACTACCAATCAGTAGCCTTCAGGGACTATCGAATCTGCCCAACGTACTCTTGCTTTGAGCATGCTAGAACCTTCAACAACGATGAGATCTCAGCCTTCTAGTCATCCTCCTCGACGACTATTTCCATACTAGCTCAAGCGCCTCTCGAGCATCCATTATCCTCAAACTCGAACCATATCACCGAGTTATCAACATGCTTGGAATGATCCCGTCTGGATTAGACCAAGACTATCTCATATCATGCCTCGCTTCATCACATCCTCGCAAAGCTTCATCTCAACGTCATCATCATCGAATCTATGCATAAGAGCTTCACCATCCGCTACATATGCCACAAGCAGCTTTTCCAATTCAAGAGCCTTTCCCTTAGCTTTTGAATCATCTTCGGTCTAAATCAAATCATCAATCATCTAATTCATAACAATCAATCAAATCAAACATTAATCCAAGTGAACAAGCATTCAAATATGATCTAAATAGACAATTATAACAATAATGGCAATTTTGTAATTAAAGAGTCAAAAGTCCAACAAGCATGAAAACATGAGCAATGTCTCTATAATCTTGATGAATGAACTTGCATAGGTTAACATGTAGTAAAATGGATATCAAATCATCATGGACAATGGATCTATATGGATCTACACATATGATTAGGAAAATGCATGGAAATCTCTACTTTAACACCAAATCAAGCCAACGATCCGATATACTCCTTTGGATCCGTGTGAGAGATAATCACCACTCACCAAATCACCTAAACACCTCAAAAGAAACCCACTTCAGATCTGGACAGCGAAGGATCTAACTTGATCTATCACCAATCCGCTTCAAATGATGAAATCTCACTTCAATGGATGTAGATCTTCAATCTAAGCTCTTGAATCTTCAATTTGATCTTCAACTTGGATGGATGGAATTACTAGATTAGAGTGGAGAAAAGAAGTGAAGAAGTGTAGAAGTCGAGCTCTCAAAATGGCAGCACTTCGTCGCTTCGAAAATCCACATCTCAAAAAATGAAGATAACCCGTGTATTTATAGGCAGATTTTAGGTCATCCACCTCTTAAGTCGTCTCCGACTTAACTCTCTCTCCGCCTCACGACCTAACTGCCTCAACGACTTACGACTTAACATACCCAGCGACCTATGACCTAATAACGCGCGCGCGACCTACGACTTAACAAGTGCGCGACTTAACTGGGTAACTGACCTACGACATAACTGTGGCCGACTTAACACTCACGCGTCCTAACGCAGGCGCGACCTAACCCATGCGCGACTTAACACATGCCGAGTTAACTCGGAATATCTCTTTAACTCCTAGGTCGCTCACGACTCAGCGACCTAACTCCTTAAACCTTCACGCGACCTAAACAATGCGCATCCACGACCTAACTATACCCAGTACTATCATAGGTCGTCTACGACCTACTACTCCTGCTACAGTGACTCAACGACTCAAATGTCTCCGACTTAAGACTTAATAGATCTTACGACCTAACCCTGACACGCTCCTAAGTCGCTCACGACTTATCACGCTCCTAAGTCGCTCACGACTTACCCTCTTAGGTCGCTAACTCGCTTATCCTCTAAGGTCGCAAATCCTTAGGTCGTCTAATTCTATAGGTCGCTCCTATCTCTTAGGTCGTCTACTCTCCTTAACTCGGTCAGTCTTCTTAGGTCGCCACAAATGCTGCGACTTAACTCCTTAGGTCGTCTATGACCTAAGACTTAGTCAAAAAATTTACCTGGACTTCGTGATGACTTATCTTCTACTCGATTCAAGCTACAACACTATCGTCCAAATAACATCGGTTTCAATCATTCGATACGTCAAAATACGGGTCGTTACACCCTTGAAACATCAAGATGATTTTTTTGCTTGAATAAAGTATCACTCTTATTATCAAAAAAGCTTACTTCTATCTCCCACTCATATAGATGTCACGGTGCACACACTCACAGTATTTCCTATCAAAATTGGCGTAAACATCAAAAGATTTAATATGACAATTTTAGTCAGTTCTAGTTAATATTTAAAAGTATGTTAAATGTTAAAAAGAAAATGCAAAGAAATAAATTCATCCAGATTGCAGAAAATAACGAAAAATAAAGGAGATAAGAAGAAGAGATAATAACATAACAAAAAATGGAAAATAGTGCAAAATAAAAACAAGATAGGGAATTTTCATGGTACTACCACTATTAACAAACCCAACATCCACTCCTTCTTTCCATTAACTACTTCATTACAAGGAATATTTTCATCATATTTTGATCTTTTTATATTTTTTGAAGAAAAGGTAGTGGATTCACTTAGATACGTCTAAGCTTACTATGCCATATCTATTACTAAATAGAATTCAAATTACAACGCTATACCACTATTTATACTTACGCATGCTGACCATACAACATCAAATTACAACAACCATACTGTCCATACAACAACAAATTACAACGCCATACATACTGACACATGAGCATAAAAATTACAATAACCCATGCTGACCAAACTCGTACAAACAAGACCTGAACCCAAAAAATACCCAATACAACGACCCATAATGACTAAAATATCAACATTTGCATGAGGTGCTTACACATGCTATCTTCAATCAAAACTGAGCACAAAACAGTACATTGCGGGAGCTACAAAAGTGAAAGAACATTGCACGAGCTACAAAACCGAGCATAAAAAGGTACATAACTGTTTGCAACAGAATTGGTCACAAACACCAAAGAAAATTGTAGTAGAGAAATAAATGAAGAAAATCGAATGAAAACAAAGGAAACAAGCAATTAAATAACAAAAAATAAGAAATAACCATAACACAGGTGTAACACCCCAGATTTTTGATAACATTAGTAGGATATTTAGTTAGATAAACTAAATAAAATAATATGTTGATAAGGGGATTGAGATTTGATTTAATTAAGGTAGTCGTGCCTTTTTAACTAATAAATTAAATGAAGGGTTTAAAAATGAATTAGAGGAGGGGTATTATGGGAAAGAGGCCACTCCCGTATCATCTTCCTTAGGCCGTGTACTTCAAAACACACGTTCACTCTCATTTTCTAAAAATTAAAAGCTTGGCCGACCACTGTTAACGAAGGAAGAAGAAGAGGAAACAAAAGAAAAGCATAAGGAAATCAAATTCAAATCAAACTCATTCAAATCTCAAGCTCCTTAATCATTAAAGAAAAAGGTGAATAATGTTTACATCTCTAAATTTCTATGCTTTCGGTTTTAAGTTTAATTCTGAATGATATTGCAAAGGTTTGCTATGTTTTTGAAAGATAAAATGATATATATATATATACATAGGTTGATGATTTATGTAGTTTCATATAGATTTTATGACATGTTTTGAGATAAAACCCTACTAAATGACATCCGTTACGAATTTTTATGATGATCTAAAAAATTATTTTAGAGATGGTTTTCGATTTTCAGAATTTTCGGAATTTTTGTGGAATTGTTATGAATTTTCTAAGGAAAAAAGGTTAATTTGGATTATAAAATTATTTACGGGAAAAATAGTTATAGTTTGGATTCAAAAAATTTATATGTTGATGAGAACATATTATTTGATTTTTGGTATTTTTCCAGAATTTTTGAAGGTTTTTTAATAGTTATATAAAATTATTTAAGGTATGAGACTTAAATGTTTTATATAATTATAAAGGAGAGAGGGGTTTTTTAAAAATTATTCAAATTTCCAAATAAGGAAAGTCGGTAGAATTTTGAATATAAAATTCTGGCAACCAATCAAATTTAGACAAACAAGGCAGGTGGGGTACAAAAGAACTGTTTTAAAATACAAATAAATAGTTTTTCTTCTATTTCAACCCTTTGGCAGAGCTTCCGCCTTCATTCTAGACCTTCCGACAAGGTCGAAAGGTATCAAACCTTTCGACTAGGTCAAATACCAAGGCACAAGGTATCAGGCAACTGGTATGTAGTGAACTGAAAGTGGTCAAAAGGTTTAGGGATGAAAGGTTAGAGCTTTTGAAGTAGATGAAACCTTGTTTTGGTTTTAAAGAAAATACACCTGCTAGCTTTCGACAAAGAGCTTTCAACATTGTTAATTGGTTTAAAAGAAAAAGGTTTCGATTGGTTTGCTTTCTTGTTTTAAATGAAACCTTTCGACAAGGTCGAAAGGTATAGCTTCTGACAAGGCCGAAAGCTTACTTGCTGCTTCCTAACCTTCCGGCATAGATGGAGTCAAAGGTTATCTTTTGTTTTCTAAAAACTTACCGCCTCTCTCTATTGATTTCGAAGGGTTGGTTCTAACACCAACATTTTATTGTTTTCGAATTATTTCGAAAGGTTTTATAAAGGTTTCGAAGTAGTTGCTTTCGACTCCAATGTTTTTCTGATCCTTTTGCATAATCCAAATGTTTTAAGTCGAAACGTTTTAAAGGTTTCAAAGTAGTTAACTTTGAAGGGTTTCGAAAGGTTTCCACTATTTTTAAATTGAACCCAATGTCTTCGAAAGGTTTATTAAATAGGGGACGTACCCCAGGCTTTCGACAAAGTCGAAAGGTGAAACCTTTCGACTAGGTCGAAGAGAAACCTTCTGATAAGGTCGAAACGTATGGTTTTGCAATTTTTTCGAAAGGCTAAGGTTTAAAGGATTTAAAAGGCGGATGTCATTTGTTTTAAAGCTTGTAAAAGGAAGGCTTCTAAAAGGTTTATCAGGAGTTACCTTCAATGATTTCGAAAGGTTTATTAAAGGATATGAAGGAGTTACCTTCAATACTTTCAAAGGGTTTTATAAATGGTTTTGAAGGAGTTACCTTCTATGTTTTCGAAAGGTTGTTTAAAGGTTTTAAACAAAGGTTTTAAATATAAGAACTAGGCAGATAGCCTAAGTGTTTTAAGTTATAAAGGACTTTAACTTACTTTAAAGGATAGACAATCCTTATTGAATATCATCAGCATTATTTTGAGGAAATTATATATAACATGGCAAAAATAGCTTAGAGTACAGCTAAAGATATATTTTCCTTGTATATATATGATTTGATGGATTAAATCATTTTGAAAAGGTTTCAAGGAAAATTTAAAGAGCAGTTAGCTCAGATATTTTGAAGGGTAGTTAAAACAAAAGAAAATTCGGGCAGTCAACTCGTTTTAAATTAGACAGTCGGTCCATTTTAAGGGCAGTCAGCCCAGAGGACAGTTGGTCCAGAAAGAGCAGTCAGCTCTGATATGAACAGATAGTTCATTTATTTGCATAACGGATCTTGCTAAATTTTAAGGACAGTTAGTCCACCCTTTTTTACCTGTTTTGGGCAGATAGCCCATTATCTAGCATAAAAGATACTGCTATTTTGGTATAACCAGTTTTAGGACAAATGATCCAAAAAAGAGCAGTTAGCTCGGAATTTAGGACAGATAGTCCAATAAAGAACAAATAGTTCAGATTTAGACAGATAGTCTATTTTATTTCCTATTTTAGCATAATGGATATTTCTATATTATTAAAATATGATGATTAACCAGTTTGGTTCCAAGAAAGGATTTGCAAAATATATGTTTTGAAAAGAGATATTAGTGAGAGGAAACCCGTTTCGCTAAGCGGCGTGGTCTCACTAGTTATCAGTAAACTGAGATGTAACAGATATTATTTATACCAGGCTTTAAATCTGACTCGAAGTTTTTGTTTCCCATTAAAATCTCGGGTGCTCAAAATTTGATTTGAGTAGGCTGATGGTTTAGCTTTTCAGGTTTTAGCATATTTTGGCTAATAAAGCATCCGAAGACGAGTAGGTGGCTGACGAATAGCTAATTTAGGGATTCTGTTTTAAAATTGTTTTCGTTGTGTATTAAGACAATTATATCTATATTGCTCTGATCATCCAAGGGGGCATCTTCATATGTCACTCTTGGCGTATTGTTGTAAATTATATTTGATCAATGCCTAGGATTACGTTTAGGATTTTTGTAACTTGGATATGATATTTTTGAAATATAATCACTGAAACTATTGTTTTTGGAAATCTATGATTTTGTTCATATTCAAGTGCTCTGATATTATGGATACCATTAACTTGCCATATTTCGTCACCAGAAGTTAATATTGTAGATGACTGCATCATCCATAGCGCTTAGCTTTTGGCCTTATGATACGGGATGTTACAATAGGGATTTATAGTGGTTCATTATTGATTGCCTATGTCCACTTTGGAGAAATGATTTTATTAATCACTTGAATTGTTGAGTACAAAAGGATGAATTGGGTTTGATCCGTAGCTGCAATGGAGTATGGAAGAAAAACCGGTGTAAAGCCCACCCCCCCTCCAAAATGAACTATATAGCATGTATTTATAGGGAGAGACGACCAAATATCTTCCAGAAATTTTGCCAGTGGAATCTCTAGATCTAGACGACGTCACACGATGGATCGCACAGCTCAATTCCTAATGTATATATGTTCAACGACTAAATTTCTCTCGGTTTAGAAAATAGTCGAAAAAATTTCAAATTAAAATAAAATTTACCGTAAGCGCACGGCGTACACTTGTAACACGTGGCAAATACGGATCGATTCGCAGGGAATTGTTAGAGTTTAAAAATATATTCAATCGAATTAGACCAAATGGAAATTGTTAACTAGAAATAAAATGAAGCTAAAACTAGAATTAAAATTTGATTTAAAAACAATTGAACTAAAGAACAATTTAGAGGCAAATCCACTCGTGAAAATGAAGACAAAGCAAAAGTTATTTTAAGTATGATCTATTTACTATTGTAACTAGTAATATAGATCATCAAATTTCATTTTTAATTTAATTTCACAATAAAAAATGGATTAGCAAATGATGATGCAAATTGTGTTTATGTTGAATAAGAATAACTCATTTGCATAAGCAATATAAGCTATCAAACCCACTTGTATAAACTTGCATAAAAATTCACTTCATGAAGCATAAACCAAATGAGAACATAAATCATAAAATGTTGAAATTACATAATATTTGAGAGCTTCATTACCCCTAAATTGAAGGGGTTTAGCTACTCATTTGTGTTATCAAATCAACACATGTAAGTTTCAACATTGAAAATGAAAGAAAGTAGAGAATAAAAAAAGATTAACTACTAGAAGAAAATTGATTAGACTAGTGCATAAATGTAAATCTAAGCTATAAACATTAAGAGAAAGAGAGCATAGAAATAAACATTAACAATAAAACAAAGAAAAGCATGTAGAAAAGAGAGAAGAAAGAGGCTTGGAAGCCATTTTTATTTCATTGAACATTGAGCTTACAATTTGATCTCTTAATTTCCTAAGTAAAAATGAAAGAGTAGAAGATGATTTACATGTACATAAGAGGGCTTATTTATACATGCATAAAACCTTAATTCCATTTTTAGGGGGCTTCCCAAAATACCCCTTAGGAAGTGTGGCCACCAAGTAACCATTAGCCACTAATTAATCCATCATTTGATGTGCATGAAGCTTTAACTTCCACTTAGTTGTCCATTAGCTTCTAATTGTAGATTTAGGCAAGTGGGTGGGGTCCTCCATGATCTTGAACTTGAATTATTTTCTCTTCATTCCTTTGTATTTCCTTGTGCATGCATATATCATCATGAATCCCACTTCCATATGCATCAAAATCTCATATAAAAATAATAAAAATTGTCCAAGTAAAAATTCTTAAATTAACACATGCACACAAATGACCATTTTGCCTTTGAATAAAGATGAAAATATGATGGTTTGAAAATAATTAAATTTTGGTTTTAACATGTAAAAAATGCCCAAATATGATGTTTATTTAAATAAAAAGAGATAAAATATGGATGTAAATATATGCACATTTACGTGCACATCAATATAGATTGGGTCTGATCCATCTAACTTCAACGTAGCAGCTTGTTATCGATGTAGTGGGTCTCTCTATATGATATCTTGCTATTTCCAAAGTTCCATACATAGTTGACTTTTGGATTGTGAGATATTGATCGTTTTCCACTGAGTTGAACTGTTAGGCTGATTCGATCTGGTCCATTGAATAGGATGGATCGAACCTGATTCATTCCCTAGGCAAGGATTATCTATACTTAGAACATTTTGTAGAGTCCACCTCTTGATTCCGTTTTGTCGCTGCTTCATATTATCGTCTATGCTCGATCTTCGAACTCCACGATCATCATTTTGGGGTATTGGCCTTGATGACAGTCGAGTCTAACTTGTCCAGTCAGTCCGAATATAGCCGAGTTAAGTGATCGGACAACATTTGCCTCCTAAAGTATGTCCTATTTTTAAATATGATGTGCTTTGAATCGAAGTTAATCCGAATTGTCAAAAAAGATTTCATTCAGTCATCTGAATAGTCGCTATCTTTTCGAAGAGTTGTATCCCTTTCTGTTCGTTGTGACGTTTGGTCAATATTCGCCAGTATATATCTAGGATGTAATCCCTCAGTTTGTTGTTTACGCCTAGTTCCACTAAGCTCGTTGATGGAGTTAGTAGGCTTCGGTCACTGAACATGATTCTTTTTTGATAATTCCCGGTAAGATTCCATTCCATTTTTTTCGATTCAAATAATTTGGGTATGAACATATGCATGTTCACGAACACGTTTTGTTTATGGCTCCCGAACACTCTTCACACACATATGGGTCATTTCCAATTTTAAGTAGTTGAATTTAATTGCTATGATTTTGCAATTTTTATTTTTATTTTTCACACATTTTTATGGAAATGTATCAATATAAATCCTCTAGAGGGATGGATCGTACCCAATCCATTGTCATTGTTGGACTTAACCATATACCGAGCTTGCAAGGATCAACCCGCATTACCTTATTTAAGCCAACACTTAGTTTATTTTCTTTCACTTGCCTCATTTCTTGCTGATAGAACCGATCCATCTCCTTCTCTTTTCATTACAACTGGATATTTCCAAACCCAAAATCCATCACCGTAGATTACAAACCACCGCCCATTCAATGCTTCACTGTCCTTGAATCGTTCGTCGTCACATCCTATTAGCCCGCCGTCTTCTCTCATCCAGCTCCTATCCATCTCCACCATTTCTTATCCTCAATTGCTCGCATCTGAATCCCAATTCCTCTTTAAGACTGGAATCTTCCCTCTTGATTTCAAATATAGGTGGGTATTTGATCTTACTCATATGTAACAATTATATGACGAGAAGATTGGGACCTCGTGTTTGCAGATTCAAACCTAGGAGTCGATTGTAGATTGGTTATTGCTAGCTCAGAGTTTGGTAGTGAAGTATAGGATTGAATGAGATGATAAAGAGGAAGGTTCAATTTGTAGCGAGGAAAGCGAAGTAGAGTAGCGAAGTTTGAAGGATTGGTCGTGGAGATGGTGTTGATATTGGTAAAGGACGCGTTTGAAATGGAGCATGGTTGAGGAGTCAGTCATGGATATGTGAAGGATGCAACGATGATAAGGATGATGGATGGATCGGTCAGATGGATGCACTATACAAGGATCGATATAGGATGTGGTGTTTGAATTTGTGCAAGGCAAATCTACCTAAGGATATTGATCGGCTGCGATCCATACCCCTAGGAGGACTTAGCCATTTTTGGGTTTCGCGAATGTGAACATTTGCATTTAAAATTAAATGCATGGCCTTGCATACATGAGTGAACCCAATCCATCCCCAATGAATATGAACACATGAACAATTTCGAAAAAGGATGCTCGCATATCCAATATTGGACTTGAATTTGAGCACATGCGTATCTGTCTTCAATTACAACATGAATTTCATTTGACTTTGGACCTCAAATAAGCATGATATACGAACTTGAATATGGACTTGAACTGCAAACGTCGCACTCTGATACGCCGATGCCCGATCTTGGTCCTTATGTGAGATCCACAATCATCGATGTGAAAACTGGTTAAGACGGTCAGCGATGATGATCACTCCGATCGCACCCTAGAATCTCGTCACTACTGTCGTCTTTAACTTTAATCTGTTTATCACTGTATCACGACACCGCACCACACCACACTAGTTTACACTTATCACGTGGGGGGATAGATTATTTACTCTAAAGATGATTATCTACTGAGTTTGACACTTATGGCTTCCAGATGCTCAAAGCATTTAGCAGCTATGACTTCTAAGCAGCCTTCTCAACATGATGACTCCGACGCTGACTCAAGCTCCGCAATAGTGTCTGGTAGAATTTCTTCCGACTATCGAAAAGAATAGCCAGGAAGTTCCCATCAAGATCCTAACATCCCTGAGATTCCAGAAGAAGAAATTGATCTAGCACCTGATACTTTAGAGGATGCAGTAATTTTGGACGATCCGGTAGACTCCGTAGCTTCAAAAGTTTATGAAGTCGCTACAACACCCCTAATTTTTTATAATGTTATTCAGAAGATTTAATTATATAAATGAAATAGAATAATGTAAATGTTAAGTTATAAGGGGGTTGAGATTTGAATAAATATAATAAGGCCCTGCTCACTTAAATAACCAAATGGGTTTAAGAATAGGCTATACGTTAATTAATTTACATAAGGGTATATTGGGTATTTGCCGCACATAATCCTTACCCTTATATATTTTCGTTCCTACCATTTTATTTCCCATTCACGTCATTTTGAAAATGCAAAAAAAAACTTAGAGAGGAGCCAGCCATTAAGAGAAGAGAAATCAAAGTAAAGCTAGGGATTCAAGCTTAGGGGAAATTAATCTCTATCCAATCTCCTTATCTTAATCAAGGTGAATAATAATAATTCCATCTCTATTTTGTTTTATAATAATATGTTTTTGGATTTAAGGGTAAATTTGTTTTTATGATGATTTGGATGATGATATGCTTGAATTACAATTTGTTTGATTAAACAAGAATGTTTAAATAAGATTATACACGATTTTAGGGCAAAACCAATTTATGTTGATGTTTAAATGCCATGGAAAAAATTTATGTTATGTAAAACATGATTTTGGAGTTGGGTTTTAAATTTTGATAATTTTCCAAGCTATGGAAAGATTGTTATGAATTTTCAAAGGAAAATATGGTTATTTGGGATTATAAATTTATTTCGGAAAATATATTGAGAATTTGGGTCTGAAATTTTGATATGTTACATAACATTATTAAATTGAATTTCTGGGATTTTTAGGGATTTTTCCTAAGTAATTTGCTATGCAAATTAAATTATTTTAAAATGGGGACTTCTTTGCAATATTGGTTTTGCTTAATGGGAGGGCTTATTTGCTGACTTAACCATGGTTTAGATCTGAAATTAGCGGCAGTTATTTTAGTAAAAAATTTGAAAAGTTAAGGCAACCAATCTTGTATTTATACATGGCAGGTTAGTTAGAAAGTGTTTGCTTTAATTAGTATTAAATCAGGTTTACCCAGAAAAGTTGGTTCCACCTTCTTTAGAAGTACCTTTCAGCTCAGAGCTTCCGCCTTCTATCAAGTCAAAACCACTAAGCCAAAACCAATACACAAGGTATCACTTAGATGGTACATAGTGGATTGGAGAAAGGCGGAAGGTTGGGTGTCGAAAGCATGGCTTCAGATGGGGTCGATACCTATGTTTGTCTTAAAAAGAGAAGCACCTGCCTTTGATTTATTTAAGCCTTCGAAGGAGTCGAAGCATATGTTTTCGAAAGAGGTTTTAAAGGTTTTCGAAAGGGTTGCCAACTTATGTTTTAAAGAGTAAGATTTCAAAGGGGTTTCTTTACTTATAAAATAATGCTTTCGAAAGCAGGGGTTCCGACCTAGTTGAAGCTCTACTGCCGTTCTTTAGCCTTTCGAGTGTATTGAAGTCAACAATGCTTTCGAAAGGTGGTGTTTGTTTTAAACATGTTTTAAGCCACTTCCTATATGCTTTCGAAAGGGTCCAAGGGTTTCGAAGGCAATAGCTTCGAAAGGGGTTTCGATGCTATCCTTCAATGTTTTGTGTAAACGATTTGAAGCTTTCGAAAGGGATGGTACCGACGCCATCTTGTTTTCCCCAATATTTTTATATGATAAAGGATGGTTTCGAAAGAGATACTTTCATACATATTCACTTTGACCCAAATGATATTCTAAGTATAAACCCAATGGTTTCGAAAGGGGGACTTTCAATTATTTCGGAAGGGATACTTCCAATGGTTTCGTAAGGGGTACTTTCAATGGTTTCGAAGCTATGCTTCTAAGTGTTATTAAGTAATACTTTATTACATTCTAAAGGTGTTGAAAGAGATGTTTCAAAGTGTTTCGAACGGCAGGGGCCTAATGTTTTGAAAAGATATTTATAAGCTTTCGAAGAAGGTTATCCAGTGAAGTCGAAAGCAAGGTTTTGAAGGTTTCAACAGCCTTAGTTTTCAAACCAAATAACCCAATCTCATTTTTGAAAGAAAACCATGGCATAAATATATAAAGTATTTTGAAAAGGAGTTTTTGAAGAAGTTTTCTTTGATTAAAAGGTTAAAGGGATTAACCAAGTTATTGTGTATGCTTCTTCATATATGTATATATTCACATTGTAATGGACCCATAACTGAATTTTGGGGAAGGGCAGAATAACCAGCTTGGTTGACCCAGTAGTGAATATAAATTAAGTTAACTCCTGAATGAGTAAAATTGCATCTAGGATGTCAAGAAGACCAGAATATAGGATGCCAAAATATTAAAGGAAAAGATATTGGCAGGGGCCAATAGGTTCTCAGTAAGCCCATGAAAACTGTGCATAGGAAAATATATTGGCAGGGGCCAATAGGTTCATAGTAAGCCCATGAAAACTATATATAAAGAAAGATGTCAGAAAGATAGGTTCATAGTAAGCCCATGGAAACTATGACTTGATACTGGCAGGGCCAGTAGGTTTGTAGTTAGCCCATGAAAATTATATCCGGATTAAGGTATTGACGGGTGTCAATAGGTTCCTAGTCAGCCCATGAAAACTAGGATAAGAAGAAAAGAAATTGGAGTTACCAATAGGTTCCTAGTCAACCCATGAAAACCAGGATAAGTGTAAAGATATTGGAGTCCCCAACAGGTTCATAGTGATCCCATGAAAACTATGTAATTGGACAGGGAGTCCTTAAACATTTTACTGGTTATTAGTCAGCCCATCAAAACTAATAGGTTAATAGTAAACCTAGAAACTATAACTGTGACAGATAGTCAAAATGAATGGGGATGGGTAATCCAGAATTGATTCATTTGTTTTGCATATCATCACATTATATTATTTTAAATTGTTTTAACCATTATGGATGCAGGAGCACAGTATATGGTTTTAAAAAGGTTTTAAGATACTAGTGAGGGGAAAACACGGTCCGCTAAGCGGCGTGTTCTCACTAGATATCTAAGTGATTTGAGATGGTAGATTATTATTCATACCAGGCTTTATGTCTGACTCGAAGTTTATGTTTTCCCCTTAAAATCTCTTGTACTCAATTGATTTTGATTAGTTTGAGAGTTGAGGATTTCAGGTACCTCATTAGACGAATAAAGCTTTTGGAAACGTGCAGGAGGCACGATAGCTATTTAGAATTCTCTTTTATTTTGATTCCGCTGTGTTGTTTGTAATGACAAAGTTGTTAAATTGCCTGTATATACACCGATCATCCAAGGGGCATCTTCATATGTCGCTCTTGGCGTATGTTGTAAAAAATATATTTTCTCTGAACGTGGCTAACGATTGTAGGATTATGTAATGAATTGGAAATGTTTTGAAATGGAATATGATCGTGTTTGATGTTTTAATTTTTTTCCATATTCATGTGTTTTTGTGTATCAATGAATCTAACACCGCCGTATTTAGTCGCCGAGAATTAATAACTATGGATGACTCAGCATCCGTAGCCATTAGTTTTGGGCCTTCAAGTAGAAGGATGTTACAGTCGCCCTTCGCAGGATTTGCGCAAAGCACGGAATTCCGTTTGATGATGTGATAGTCCCATCTCATCACGATAGAGCTCATTTGCCCCTATATACTGCTTGCAATAAATTCATGTGTTGGGTGGGATGTGTTCCACCCTTCAATCTGTTCATCCGGAAGATCTCGTGTTATTTGAGATTGGCTCTAGCTCAGCTGCATCCAAATGGTTACGCACTTCTCCACTGCACCTACATGATATTTCTCACGTTCTTAAAACATGCACCAACTCCGAAGGATATTCGATTCATCTTTAACTTCAAGCGACGAAAGGGAAGCCTCTCGTTCACATTTCTTGAGCGATTAGAAATTCCTAGGTCGTGATTGGCACCTAGAATAAATTAAGTTCTTTCAAAGGTGAGTGGTTCTATGTGCGTTGTCCGCCTGGCTTCGCAAGATGCTGGTTAAAAGGACATAAGTACCATCATGAACTTAACTCCTAACGCTTGTTTCCAGGTCGTATCCTGAACTAAGCAGCTCTTTGATTTCTTACAGGCACTTACCCATGACCCGATGATGATAATTATTTAGAAGTGGTTTCAACACTTAGAAATGTTCAGTCGGAGGATAGACATATAAGACACCTCCTTACCGATGAATGCCTTATCCTCTTTAGCTTGCTAGAGGAAGGTTGCAGTAATGGACCGCCAAGAAGCGCTGGAGGTGAGGTAGCAAAAAGAAGGGATGCCGCTGAGCAGAAAGGTGATGGACTTGATCCTATTGTGCCCCCAATCGAGGAGGCTCAGGGTATCATTGAGGAAGGCGAAGTAAGAGGTGATGCTGACGAGCCCAGTCGTGACGATGCGGGTTTGAGCCATGAGCTCGTAGTCGGTTCCTTTGAAGATCCGCAACCTGCCACCCCAGGGAAGAGAAAATGAAAGAAGCTTTTGACAAGATTTTCAAAAGCCAAGTCACCAAGCAGCCCAAGCCATCTATCACTTCTTCGATTGCTTCGAAGCAATCTACTTCCCTGCCTCCAGAAAATCTAGAAGACATATTCAAGGGACTGTCGGACCTCTCGCTTCCAGACGTCGTTGAGACTTATCATTTTACTGATGTGAGCGTTGGGGGTCTACTTCTCCTATCAGAACTGGTGCAGATATTCCTCCCACCATTAGGGGAGAGGCTACTTCGGTCAGCAAGGCTCTATCATTTGGTCCGTCGGGGGGGGACACTAGGACACTCACATCTGCTTGCACTCTATAGCACTGTCCTGCACTCATCACATGGTCTTTAATGCTAAAATTTAACTCGTTTTTGTTTCCTTCGCGGGACCCGGGGAAAAATGAAGCACATGTCCCATTCTTTGAAAAATACGGCCTGCATGTAAAGGCCTCGATCGGATTCGTATCACCAGAGTGACGGTCGTGATTATGACCCTAGTTATTATTCCAGCCGAGATCGAGACTACCATAATAGGGGTGGTAGGGATCGATCTTCGCATGATTCTGCCCCTAAGCACCGATCCAGATCTAGGTCTCCTCCTCCAAAAGTTCCGGACAAGCAGCCGGATTGTCGTGGTGAAATCTCTCCGGCAAACACTTCACGAGGTCCAACTCCTACCTCAATCCCTACACAACCTATTGTATCATCACATTCCAAGTGGTCTTCTAATCATGGACGTCATAGTGGGTTTGAGGCTTTTGAACACCGACCGGGCAAAGAAAGCGTTGTTGCCAAAATTGTTACTGAAGATCAATGGATCGATAATTCTGCCCGTATGGCCAAGCTCAGGGAGGAATTCCCCAATGTTTGCTTCGATGGGTTTATTTTTGTTCCCACTCTAAAAAGAGTCCTGGAGAAGGTCTAGCAAATGACCATTGACTGCGTGACTGATATTCATAAGCAGTACAACGAATGGATAAAAACGATAGAGAAGGTCTCAAAAGTCTCATGGGAAAGGCAAAACGAGATTGAAAAACTGAAACACCAAGAAGCCTAACACAATCAAATCATCTCCACACTTGACACTGAGTTAGAGACCTTGATAAAGTCTCAAGCAGAAGCCAAGAAGAAAGCTGAAGTGGCCATTAATGCGCTTGAGGATAAAAAAACAAAACACTTGACCGAAGTCGAGAAGTTACATCACCGTAATCACGAATTGGTGATTGAGATAGATACGACCAGAAGAAGCACCACCGAGCTGAAAACTAAACTCGAGCATGAAAGAAAGAGAAAGACGAGGCTTAGAAAATAGGCCAAGATGCTTGTGATGAACCAGTCACGGTCAGGACTGAGGGGGACACTGCCGTTGAAAAGGCCAGAGATATAGATGCTCTCATTAAGGGAGAAGTAGTGGCTGAAAAGATGAAAGCCAGGGAGGAGGTTATGGATGAGCTGGATTCGCTACTGATCTCTTATAATGCCAATGTTCTGAAGTTCAGAAATTTAGAGTGGCTCAAGGGCAATTACCCTTACCATCTTTAGAATAAATATGTTTTCGGACCTTCTCTTTAAAATGAATAGTAGACGTTCCAGTACGAATCTCAGCAATAACTTATTAGAACTATTTTTAGCGCTACTGTAATTTTGAAAATGATAGAGACTCGGGAAAAAAAGAGAAGATGGATACGAACGAGTCAGGTCACCAACTTTGCCCGTGCTTGGGAGCAAATAGTTGAGGATGTGAAAAGAGATCTTGGGACCGAAGAGATTAATCTACTGCAGCTAGAGAAAGACGTCTAAAAGGGAGAGGAACCCAGAATTTTGCACGAAGGCCAACTCCTTATCCAAAAGGAACTTGCCGTATCTTCCTAATAGGAGATAGGCGAGGGTTCTGGACTTGTGCAACATGATGCTACGGCTGGTCAAACATGGGGAACTCAAGTTGTCCCGAGTTCCAATGTGGATTCCTCTATTGACACTGGTTATAGCCCAGAGGATCCGTTGTTTCAGAAATTTACTGTCCTTTCTCCCATCCCAAAAGGAACTTCTGATAGCACTCCAGTCCACGTGGGAGTTCAAACTGAAGAAGGTATTTTGTTGACTTCTCCCATTTTTCAAAGACATGATGTGTCTCCAATCTGCATTTCTAATTTCTCTCTTTATATTTCATCAGGGCCAGATCAGCCCGCCATCGTTCCGCTTCTTAACAAGGGCTCTCAAATTGGGCCACATGCATCTGCCATGGAATCAGTGACTACCACATCTTCCGCAACAATTCCAACTGTTCTGATCGAAGATGAGCCATTTTTTAACGCATGAATGATTGACGCCTTGTTGGAGGAAGGAAATGACGGGAACCAGGGGGCTCAAACTGATGATGTTATGATTCTAGGAGTCTCTGAACCCTTGCCAGGTCATAGACTGGGTGACATCGAGCGTAAGCGTCGATTGGACATGGATGTTAAGTTAGAGAAAGAAGAGATCTTTCCCATCCCCTTGTCCATAGCCTTTCCAGGCCAAACCATTTTCACACCTATGCACATTTCTCTGGTTGGAGACGCTCAAAGCACATCGGTCGAATCTTTTCAGAGTATTCCCACTTCTGTTTCTCCTCTCGACTGCACATAGAGTGTGTCAACAATTTCTTCGCAGAGTATTCCAGCTTCCGTTCCTCCACATGTGACTGCATAGAGTGTGCCCATCAGGTCATCGCGGGACAATCCTCCTAAGGGTAGAAGAAGTAGAGGAAGCAAAAGAATAGGAGAGGGATCAACTGAAGTATCCCCGGGTGATAAGAAGAAAAAACATAAGTCATCAAAGTAAAAGTGAATGTGGGTCTGTAGCTATGCACATAATAGATTGTTTCGGCTTGTTTGCCGTAGTTATGTGGGTACGGCCCCCGCTTTTGGCTTTTAGTTCATCCAAATAAACTTGTATTCAGGTTTTATTTTTTGCATATATAAAACTCCTAAGGTTTGTCAATTTTTTTATGTGAATCATGCTTGAATATTTGAGCCATTGCATTTTCCATTCAATGTACTTGCAGTTTGTCCCTCAATATCTAAGTTGTTGTGTTATTCGGTCACTTGTTGTTTCGAATGTCGATCTGATAAGCTTATCTCAAGGCCTCCTTCCGGTCATGGACTTAAGTCGCATGAAACACTAAGTGCAAGCCATAGTGTTGCACTGTCATATTTAGTGGCTAAATGATTATACTCCTGCCCCCAGTCTTGGGTTGGCGGAGTTAGTACGTGGATGGTCGGATCCCATCCGCTATGAGTTTATCCTCCTTCTGTTTGGTTCAGGTCAGAGTTGATGAATGAATGTTCAAGTCACACTCATTTGTTTGTTTATGTTTTTTATTCACACTCTAGGGATATACATTAGTTTGTAGGTGGTCGATCATACCCGTTGGATTTTTATACTCCAGTCTGCACTTCGGGACTTAGTGTTGATCGACAGACAGTCGAACCGTATCCATCTTTTGGTGTTTACATTCTAGCTCGTGCTCTGGGAACTAGGTTCATGTTGAAAAATGTTTGAACCACATTTTACTTAGTTAATTCCTTTGCCCCCAATATGGGTCAAAAGTCGAAGAGTGGTCGGTCGTTTCACGCCCACCCTTTTTTTATATTCCTCCGGTCGAATCGGGAGGCAAAGTAAGTCTATAGATGGTCGAGTCATAACCGGACTATGTTTTATATTTATCCCATTGAATCATAGGTAAGGGTTAATGTAAGTTTTTATTAAGCATACGGAGATGTAAATTGGTCATATATCGCAACTATTATAATGCGTACAAACATTCCACAGATATGGAAGAAGTCTCAAGTTTTATTGCGAACTAAAATAGAAAGTGAAGAAAACTATCTTATTACATAACTCCAAATTGAAGTGCTAAAGAAAATGGAATATAATTGAATGGAACAAAATTAAGTGAAATAGCGGGGAGAATATTTTCCATTCCATGCCCTCGGGAGGGTGATGCCGTCGATGGCCGTTAACTTGAAAGTTCAATCTCTGATTTTCTGGCTGATAACGTACGTTCCTTCCCATTTCGGTCCCATGTGGACGGGAATAAGGAAGACCCATTTCAAGACAAGATCACCAACTCCAAAGTTCCTAGTTCAGACTTTAGCATTGTAACATCGACCGACTCGGTGCCTATGTGCAGCTGCCCTCAATTCATCTTCTTCGTGTTTCTCATCGATCGTGTCTAGAGATTCCAGGAGATCTCCATTTGTTTGAGGATCATAGTAAGCAATTCAGTAAAAATGGACTTCAAGTTCTACAGGAATTACGGCTTCAGAGCTGTAGGCGAGGGCGAATGAGGTATGGCCAGTCGCCGACTTATAAGTGGTTCTATATGCCCATGATGCCATTGGGAGTTCATCAACCCACTTGCCTCCGACCTTTTCCAAATGCTTCTTTAGAATGGACTTTTATTTTATTGACAACTTCGACCTGTCCATTAGCTTAAGGGTGAGCAATTACCGCAAATATTTTCTCAATACGATGCCGGTGGTAGAAGTCTTTGAATTCGATACTATCGAGTTGGATCCCACTGTCAGTTATGATTGTTTGGGGAAGGCCAAAACGACAAATGATGTTTGGAACAAAAAATTGATTACTTTCTTCATGGTAATCATGGCCAAAAGTTCAGCTTCAGCCCATTTAGTAAAGTAATCAAGTGCTATGATTGCGTACTTCGCACTACCTTTAGAGATCGACAAAGAGCCGATAATGTCATTACCCCCAAGTAGAAAACTGCCATGGACTGACCATTTGAGTAATCTCTTTCGGCGGGGCTCTCGGAATATTTGCAAACTTTTTACATTTGTTGCATTTTCTAGCATAATCCGTTGCATCTCTATTGATAGTTGGGCAGAAATATCCATATCGGATTATCATCTTTACCAAAGTCTGTCCCCCAATATGATCGCCACACTCTCCTTCATGCACTTCACTTAAGACTTGTTTGACTTCATTGTGGGAGATACACTAGAGTAGGAGGACGAAAAAACCCTTCTGGTACATGACTTCTCCTTGGAGGATGTATCGTGAAGCTTCACGGAGGAGTTGTCGTCCTTCGTTTCCTCTTTCAGGTAGTATTCCCTTCTGCAGATAGTCTTTTATCAGAGTTATCCGTGACTCCTTCTTGGGTTCCGTCTCCGAAACCCAATTGATTTTGATTTGGTCAATGCTAAGAGCATTGAGTACTTCGACTGGGACTAGGCTCATGTGATGCGCATCCCCAGAACTGGCCAGCTTGGCTAGTGAGTCGGCTTTCTCATTTGGTTCCCTAGGGATATGCATAATAGTGTAATGTTGGAAGTTGGTAAGTAGCTCTTGGACCTAGATAAGGTAGGGGAAAGTCGCGCTCCCTTGGCCTGATAATCTCCCCTGACCTGATACACCACTAACTGTGAATCGTAGAAAATTTGCAAAGTTTGTACCTCCAATTCTTTGGCAAGTTTGATCCTAGCGATCAAAGCTTCATACTCGGCTTTGTTATTCATCACAGGGAAGTTGAGCTTCAGGGCGTAGAAGATTGAGCGTTCCTTAGAAGCCACCAACACAACTCCGGTGCCAGAACACCGATCATTGGATGCTCCACCCGTGTACATCTTCCATCGGATGGTAGGTTCGTCACTGCTCTCCTAGGAGTCGTCTTGTGCAGTAAACTCACCAATGATGTTTGCCAATGCTTATCCCTGGATAGCTCTCCGAGGGAGATAAGTGATATCGAACTGGCTCAATTCGATGTTCCATTTTAGTAACCTTACAGACATCTCAGGTCGTTGCAGGACCTGTCGTAATAGCTGGTAGGTAAAGACGTTAATAGGATGAGCTTGAAAATAAGGGCGGAGCTTCCTCGGTGTAATCAACAGGCAATATGCGAGTTCTCGAGCTTTGGATAATTTCTTTCGGCACTTGTCAATCTCTTGCTAACATAGTATACTGGCCTATGGATTTGATTCTCTTCGCGCAACAGTGCATCACTTATGGCATGTACCGACACTGCCAAGTAGATATAAAAGACTCTCTAAATGATCTACCAAAGCTTGAAACGCATCAATGAAATCCCACGTCCATTCAAAATTTCTTTTCACTTTCCTGATCAAGTCGAAGAAAGGAATGCATTTTTCAAGTACTTTGGAAATGAACCGACTCAGAGCGGCGACCTTCCCATTCAAACTCTGCACCTCCTTAATTGTCTTTGATGCCTGGATATTTCTTATTGTTTGAATATTCTCGGGGTTGGCTTCAATCCCATGAGAACTAAAAATGAAACCCAAAAAATTCCTTGACGCAATGCCGAAAGAGCATGTCAAGGGATTGAGCTTCATTTCGTACTTTCGGAGAACAATGGACATCTTCGCTAAATCATCGATGTGGTCGTTTGATTGCCGTGACTTCATGATCATATCATCCACATATACTTCCATTGGTTGCCCTATTTGATCTCTGAACATTCAATTGACCGGTCTTTGGTAGGTTGCTCCAGTATTTTTTAGTCCAAAGGGCATCACAATATAGCAGTATAACCCTAGGTCAATAATGAAGCTGGTGTATTCCTGGTCCAGGACGTGCGTCGGGATTTGGTTGTATCCGGAGTACGCATCCATGAATGAAAGTAGTTCATGTCCAACGGTCGAATCCATGAGCCGGTCGATCCTTGGCAGTGGAAAGCTGTCCATTGGGCATGCTTTGTTTAGGTCTAAGTAATCCACGCATGTCCGCCGTTTTCCGTTTGCCTTTTTCACAAGCACAGGATTGGATACCCAGTTTGGGTAGAGGGAATCATAGATAAACCCAGTGTTTTTGAGTTTATCCACCTCCTCTTTGAGCGAAGACGATCTCTTCGGATCCATGACATGTGACTTTTGTTTAACTCGGACATGCCTCGGATCGATATTTCATGTATGGCTCGCAATGGTCAACAAGATCCCACACATATCAGAATGTGCCCAAGCGAACACATCAAGATTTGCTCGGAGAAAACTAGCTTACTCCTTCATCACCATTTTGTTGAACTGTGATCCGATCTTGATGACCCATCATGGATCATCATGGATAACCGTGATGTTGATCATAAGCTCAGCGGGAGCAACCTTAGATTCTTTGGGCTCCTCTACTTCATCCCTCGGGTCTATATCCTTATAGAACTGACTGTGGTGCCCGAGCCAAGGCACGGATGTTGGTTGCTAAGCTTCGTTGATTTTGATGCAGAGAGTCTTCTCCACATCTTTCCCTTTCTCTCTTCGTTGAGCATTTTTCAATTCAACCACATAACAAGCATGTCCAATCGCCTGGTCTCCATGAACAACTCCCACGCCATTGTCTGTTGGGAACTTTAACGTCAAACACCAAGGAGTAAGAGTCGCCCTTAATTCAGCAAGGGCCAGTCGGCCCAAGAAAGCATTATAGGGAAAGTCTACATCCAACACAACAAACAATAACGTCGGCACTCTCATAGGGTCGCTGCCACCTAACTCCACTGGTAGCTCGACATAACCCATCGCTTCAATGGCGACACCGTTAAAGCTGTGAATGCGGGTTTTTCACGGTTTAAGGTTCTTGGTTTCCATCCTCATCTGGTCGTAAGCCTTTATGAAAATAATATTTACAAAACTACCATAATCAATCAAAATCTTCCTCATTAAGGCGGGGCCGATCGTGGTCGAAATCACCATCGGGTCGATCGTAAGGGCCTCCACCTTATCTTCCACTACGAAATACTATGTCATATGTCATGGTACGTTGTTGTTTTTGCTGGTGTACTGTCCTCCATAATCGAACAACATTCAAAATCAACATGCCTGATCGTGTTTGCATAATGCTCTATCTCATGCCAACTTCCATTAGCTGGATGCGGTCCTCTAGCAACTATTTATAACTAGTCTTCCTCCCTCCGCCTAGGTTCACCATCACTAAAAGGGGCTCATCCTCTGTTAGGGTCGGATGTCCCCTTCCCATCATCCTACGGGGATTTAACAAACTATTGCAACTTCTATTCTTGAATCAACTTCTCGATGCATTATGGAGGTGATGGCAGTCATCCATGTTATGGCCACAGCTTTCATGAAATCTGCAATATTTTCTGGATCGTTTCATCTTATATGTTTGCTCCCTCAGAGGAGGCGGTTTTTGATACTACATCATGTTGCAAATCTCTAGATAGATGTTCTCTAACGATGCATTCAGTGGTGTATACGTTTTGTAATTTGGAATCCTGATCTTTCCTCTTCCAGAACCCTATCTCCGATTACAATTTCTATCACCTCCGGCCTTTTGCTCATTCGGTTTATTTTGAACATTGATTTGAACTTTTCCAGAATTCTCTCTGGATTGTTTTACCGCAACATTACTCTGTACCGCACTGCCATTTGGACTTGCTGCATCCTTCTTCCTAGCTTGCGTCACTTCCTCCTTTCTCAAGTACTGAGATGCCTTTGTAAAGAAGCGATCCAACATAGAAGGAGGCTTTCTTGCCAACCAGTCACCAAAATCGGAATTAGGGTCGACTCTTCTAGTCAAAGCCATCAGTATCGCATCATCCTTCGGATTACTGACTTCTGTTCCAACTATATTAAATCTTTCTAAATAGTCTTTCAGTGACTCACCTAGACCCTGGATCAAGCTGGATCGGGACATGATGTCTTTAGGGCGAGCCACGTGGATTCAGAACTGATCCACAAAATTCCTTGTTAATTCATCAAGCAAAGAGATCAAACACGATGGTCTGCCTTTTTAAAGCAACTCCTTCGAAAGCTTGGGCTATACTTCACTTTATAAAACAAAGGAAAATCATCTAAGTCGAAGGCATTGACACCTTTTGAAAGCAATGGGAGAAGTAGCTGGTTTTTAAAACAAGTAAACCTTTCGTCTTTGTCGAAAGCTACGACTTCGAAAGGTAGGAAAAAGCGGTTATAACCATTCAACCGTGTCGGAAGGTTCACAACAAAACAATGATAAGTGGAAGTAACCTTTCGACTGTGTCGAAAGGGTCTAAAACAAAAGGCAGCGGTAACCTTTCGACTTTGTTGAAAAGTTTAAAACCCTCCTTTTTAAACATTTAACCTGGTTGGAAGCAATCAAGTCAAAATCTCTAATTCGAAAGCAAAGAAGGTGAAAGCTTTTGGTTTATAAAACAAACATACCCCAACCTCTTTGGCCATCAACCTTTCGACTATGAAGCCTTCGACCTTGTCCAATTCATCACGTACCTAGTAAATCGATACCATATGCATTGGTTTGACCTTTTCGAAAGCTATGAACCTCTCGACCTTATCGAAAGGTATGGGTCAAAAGGTTTTCTGTTGTAAAAGGCTGAAACATGCAAAAAGTACGATTTCTTTATTTTTAACTTAAAAAGGTTAACTTTTCAACTAACCTGCCATTGTTTGTCAAATTCTCATTGGTTAATAATTTCTTTTCAGAAAATACTGCCACTAATTTTCACGAAATAAATAATAATTTTATTTTATAAAATGCCCCTTCTCCTTAATTAAATATATAAAACATTTAAGTCTCATACCTTAAATAATTTTATATATTTATCAAAACACCTAGGAAAAATTTAGAAAAATCCCAAAAAATCTATTTTAATATGTTTTCCAACATATAAAAATTTCAAACCCAAATAATCTTTATTTTGGCCGTAATTAATTTTCTAACCCAATAAACTATTTTCTTCACTAGAAAATTTATATAAAATCCATATAAACTCAGAAAATTATGAAAATTGAAACCCATCTCCAAAATCTTTTTTTTATAACATAAAATTTTCTCATGGCATTTAAAAATCATTTCATCTTGGTTTTACCGTAAAACCGTGTATATCCCTTATTAAACAACCTTGTTTAAACACATATAAATCATAAACAAGCATATCATCATTCAATAAATCATAAAATAGATTTATCCTTAAATCCGAAACCATATGATGTAAAAATCAAAATAGAGATGTAGAAATTATTATTCACCTTAGATTGGGTAAGGAAATTGAAGTATGATTGAGATTGATTCCTTCTAACTTGAATCCTAGCTTTTAGTTGATTTTCCCCTCTTCTCTTTCTAATGGTTAACCTTGCTTGCTTCTTACGTTTAAAATTTTGTTTGAGATAAAATGAACATGTATGACTAAGAAAGATAGTATAAGGGTGGGAAATGTGGGCGGCTATTTACCCTAATGCCCTTATGTTTAATTTCCTAACCATTTATCTAAGTTCATTAGTTTTAACAAGCACGCTTTATCTACATTATTCTATTTAATTTATTCTAATTAAATCTCCTGAATAATGCCAATAAAATTAGGGGTGTTACAGACTCCCCTCCTTAAAGAATTTCATCCTTGAAATTCAGTAAGGACTAACTAGCAAACATAGCAATCATCTGTAAAATCTGCTAACAACCATACTAGCTTGTTTGACTAGCAACTAATCTATATAGATCTAATATAGACATACTATCAAAGCAGATCAGGATAAGCCTCTCGAATCCTGTCCTTCATCTCCCAAGTATAGTCTTTCTTGTTGTCGCTCCATTGAACCTTCACCAACTTGACTGTCTTGGAACTCAATTTCTTCTCATCTCTCACTACAATCCGAACTGGTGGTCTAACAATAGTCAATCAGGCTCTACTACCAAGTCCTCTAACTCTGTCTGTGGAATAGTAGCCTCTGGATCATGCACATACTTACGAAGATGAGACACATGGAACGCATTATGGACAACTGCCAAACTGCTCGACAACTCTACTTTGTAAGCGAGCTTTCCAATCCTTTCTACAATCTGAAATGGACCAACATACCTCAGGACCAACTTTCCCGACTTTTCAAATCGTACCACACCTTTCATCAGTGATACTTTAATAAAATCCTTATCTCCTACTGAGAAATCTAAGTCCTTTCTCCTTTTATCTGCATAACTCTTCTGCCTGGATTGAGTTTCCTTCATCCCTTCTTGGATGAACTCAATCTTTTCTGACGCCTCTCTAACCAAATCTGGACCTAAAACCAATCTGTCTCTAACCAACATGCTGGCGCATGGCATGGTATTCCATAAAAAGCTTCAAGAGGCATCATTCCTATACTAGTCTGATAACTATTATTATAGGAAAACTCAATCAGATGTAGGCGATCTTCCCAAGATCCACTAAAGTCCAATACATAAGCCCTTAACAAATCTTCGAGTACCTTGTTGACTCTCTCTGTTTGCCTATCCGTCTGTGGGTGATAAGATGTACTCATCTTGAGCTTGGTACCTAATACCTCTTGCAGGCTCCTCCAAAATTCTCTAGCGAACAATGCATCTCTGTCGCTGACTATGCTACTAGGAATCCCATGAAGTCTAACTATGTTCTTCATGAACAACTTTGCTAAAACAGGTGCCGTCCTGGTTGACTTTACCGGAATGAAATGGGCACTCTTGGTTAACCTGTTCACTATAACCCATATGCTTTCATTTCCTCTATATGCCCTTGGCAACCCGTATATAAAATCCATCGATATCGAATCCCACTTCCAAACTGGAATATCTAAAGGCTGAAGTAACCCACTTGGCTTCTAATGTTCAGCTTTCACTTGTTGACAGTTATTACACTGCCCAACCCACAAGCCAACATCCCTCTTCATGCCTTCCCAATAAAATCTTCTCTTCACGTCTTGATACATCTTAGTTCCTCAAGGATGAATCGTAAACTTCGATCGATGACACTCT
The DNA here is from genome assembly GCA_030737815.1 of Allium fistulosum. Classification (NCBI taxonomy): domain Eukaryota; kingdom Viridiplantae; phylum Streptophyta; class Magnoliopsida; order Asparagales; family Amaryllidaceae; genus Allium; species Allium fistulosum. The sequence continues at coordinate 336,420,790 of CM060904.1, read as the reverse complement.
TCTAGAACTTCTCTCCTTAACTTCTCTACACCTGGAACACATAACCGTCCCTTCTTTCTCAACCATCCTCTTTGGTCAAGAGTAAAATCCTTTAGGTCATCAATCTCTAATCCTATCTCAAGCCTTTTAATCCTCTCGGCTAAAACTGGAACTTCTCTCTACTTAGAAGCTATCCTCTCAATCAACACTGGTCGAACTTCTAAATAAGACAACATGGCAATACCTTGACTAGAACTAGCAGTAGATCTCAACTGCACCCCACAACTGGCTAAAGCTTTTAGATCCTTCCATTCTGCCAACATTGCTAACACCGCATTCTGATGTTTTCTACTGAGAGCATCTGCTGCCTTATTTCCTTTTTCGGAGTATACTCTATACTGAAATCAAAAGAAGCCAAAAACTCCAGCCACCTCTGTTGTCTCATATTCAAGGCAAAGATCACTACAGCCAACTCCAAGTCATGAGTAGGATATCTAACTTCATGCGGTCTAAGCTGCCTAGATGTGTAAGCAATAACTTTGCCCCTCTGCTTCAACACTGTTCCCAATCCAGTACCACATGCATCGGTGTATACTACCAACCCTTGGTTACCATCCGAAACTACTAACACTAGAGCATTGGTTAACAAATGTTTTAACTTAAGGAATGCTTCGTCACATTTGTCGGACCAAACAAACTTCACTTCCTTCCTGGTCAACTTAGTCAAAGGTGATGCTATTCGTGATCAATCCTTGATGAATCTCTGGTAATAGCTAGCAAGTCCAAGAAAACTCCTTATCTCAGTTACCATTTCTGGTCTCTTCCAATTATTGACAGCTTCGATTTTAACTGGGTCAACTGACAATCCTTCTTCTGAAACTACATGACCAAGAAACTTAACTTCTCTCTTCCAGAAATGACACTTGGAACACTTTGCCTTCGGCTGATTCTGCCTCAGCGTCTCCAACACTACTCTAAGATGAATCTCATGCTCTCTTTCATCTTTAGAGTACACCAAAATGTCATCTTTGAACACCATCACAAACTTATCCTAGTGCTCTTTGATAACCCAGTTCATCAGATCAACAAAGAAAGCAGGCGCATTCGTCAATCCGAATGGCATTATTAACAACTCATACGAAACATACCTAGTATGAAATGCCGTCAAAGGAATGCTGTCCTCCGCCACTCTCAACTAATGGAACCCCGTCGCCAAGTCCAATTGGGAAAATACTCTGGCTCCACTCAACTGATCAAACAGATCATCTATCCTCGGCAGAGGGTACCTATTCTTGATCGTCCTTTCGTTCAACTTACGATAGCCGATGCACATCCTTAACGACCAATCTCGTTTTTTCACAAACACCGCAGCTACTCCCCAAGGCGAACTACTTGGTCTAATAAAATTCCTTACCTCAAGATCCACTAGCTGCACTTTCAATTCCTTTATCTCTGTCGATGTCATTCTGCAAGGTGGTCTACTGACAGGTTCAGCACCCGGTACAAGGTCAATCCGAAACTCAATAGCTCGTTTCGGTGGTAGTCTAGTGATCGGCTCAACCACATCTGCAATTTCTTTGGCTACATGAACCCAACAAAGCTCTTCTCCAACCTCCAGGGTACTCAACAAAGCACAACCACTCTTACTGGAATTCTCCACCGAGAAAATGATTCGGTTATGACTATCTGGTTTCTCAATGATATTTCCCGAAATATCCTAGCCTCATACTTACCCTACCAATCCATACCTAAGATGATCCCAAAATCTACGAAATCAAGAACATACAAACTGCACGCAAACTTATGACCTAACAAATCCGGTTCTAAATTGTCACATCTCATCCCAAGAGTTGCATACCCTCCTTTTGGATTCGCAACTCTTAAGGAAGTAACAAGGTATGTGGGTTCTATACATAACGTATCAACCAAATAATGTGATATAAATGAATGGGATTCATCGGTATCAAAAAGTACCCTAACAGGTATACTCTGAATCAAAAGCGTACCTTCCATCATAGTTTTCCCATTCTCCGCTGCAGTGGAATTAGAAGAAGATGGCGGTCCAATAGCAAACACCTTCCCTATGTACGCCCAAACTGGCTCGGGACACTGGTTCTTATAATGCCCAACTTGGTCACGGTTAAAGCATTTCACATTCTTCTTCTCAGGAGGCTTCTTTCCTTTAGCAGTTCTGCACTCGTGGGCAGAATGGCCCTTCTTATCACACTTATAACACACTAAATCAGCCCTTGCCTTCTTAGCGGCCTCCCCTTTCTGGGCTCCATTCTTCTTAAAGAATTTCCTTTTTCTTCCTTGAAAACCCTAGGACTCAACTTGCTTCTCCCTGGCTGAAACAGCAAGCATCTCCTCATGTTGGATGGTCATCTCCACCATCACATGATAAGTTTCTCTAATATGAGTCATAGCCATCCTACCTAGCTCTGGCCTCAAACCTCTAATGAGTCTCTCATTCCTTCTAAGATCAGTGTCAACCAAAGCATAACCATATTGAGATAGCTCATCAAACTAAGCAGCATACTCGATCACAGACATCTGTCCCTGGACCTGATCCATGAACTTCCTCATCAATGTTGATTTGGAAACCTCAAACAAGAACCTCTGCTCAAACCTCCTCCTGAAGTCAGCCCAAGTCAACTCTTCCTCCGTCACTCAGGCAGTCACACTGTTCCATCAATGAAGTGTTAACCCTTGTAACTGTCTAGAGGCTAGCCTTCTCTTCTCTCCATCGTTCAAGCCTAAATCTGTAAAGATCCTTTTCACATTTCAACAACCAATTATCTACTTCAACAGCATCTTCCGTTCCAGCAAACAGCTTTCCTCCTAGACTGACATAATCTCCACTCAGCTTAGCATAGTTATATCCAACCAGAAATATAGGATTAGCTCCAGCGACATTCCCAGCAGCTCCCGCTTGCAAAAGATTAGCCAACAACAGATACACCATCCCTGCATCTACCGGTGGATTTCCAGCACCTACATTGGCCTCAGCATTTTGCTTTGCATTAGCCTGTCGACCTTGGTTTCTCCGGGTATTAGGTCGAGCATTTCCATTGGTTGTGGTGCTTCCTCAACTTAGATTTCCTCTTCCGTTTCCTTCCTCCATATCTTATTTCTCGTATATCTGCATATGAGATTTAGTAAGATACAGAAGAAAACTCTAAGAGAGAGGGGAATACTTACTTAGATATATACCTATATATCTAATACAAGTACTTTACTATAGTGTTAACCAAACCCCAATCTTATTTTTAAATTCGTTGGATTAAGTTTGAAAATGCTTTTAGGTTTAACTTTTCTTTTAAAGTTTAACAAACCTATGCTCTGATACCAACTTGTAACATCCACCTACTTGGAGGCCCAAAACTAATGGCTACGGATACTACAGTCATCCATAGTTATTAATCTTCGGGGACCAAATACGGTGGTGCTAGATACATTGATACATAGATCATAGAAATATGAAAAAATAATTAACAATTCAAAAACACATTTCCATATTCAAATCAAAACATTTCTTTTTCATTACATAATCCCCAAATTATGTTAACCATGTTCAGTAAAATATAATTATTACAAATACGCAAAGAGCGACATATGAAGATGCCCCCTTGGCTGATCAGAGAATATAGTAAGGCTAATAATTCTGGCTTTACAAACAAAACACATAGCGGAAAGAAAAACCTTAAAAAACTATCTGCCACCTGCATGCCTTTGGAAGCTTTATTCATCAGAGAAGAAAACCTGAGAACCTTAAATCTCAAACTACTCAAAATCAATTGAGTACCTGAGATTTTAAGGGGAAAACAAAAACTTTGAGTCGGACATAAAGCTGGTATGAATAATAATCTAACATCTCAATCCTCTTAGATATCTAGTGAGGCCACGCCGCTTAGCGGAATGGGTTTTTCCCTCACTAGTATCCTAAAACCTTTATAACCAAATTCTGTGCTCATGCATCCACAATGGTTAAAACATACATTTCAAAACATTATGATGATATGCATACTTGAAAATAAATAAGATTTTCCTATTACCGGTTTAATCTGACACTCTATCAAAATTATAGTTTCTAGGGTCACTATTAACCTTTATAGTTTTCATGGGTTTACTAATAACCTTGTTATAATTAATAGACACCCTGTCATATTCATAGTTTTCATAGGATCACTAAGAAACTATAAGCTCCTGCCAGTTAACTTCATTAATTCATGGGTCCTCCTGAACCTATTAGTCATTCCAATAACTAATCACCTTATCCTAGTTTTCATGGGTTGACTAGGAACCTATGGACTTATCCAGTAACTCACTACAATCCTAGTTTTCATGGGCTGGCTAGGAACCTTCTGATACTTCCATTAACCACATTATTATCCTAGTTTTCTTGGGTTTACTAGGAACCTATTGACTAATGTCAATTCATAATCCAGATATAGTTTTCATGGGTTCACTACAAACCAATTAGCCCCTGCCAACTATCCTTATGCATAGTTTTCGTTGGTTAACTATGAACCTTTTGGTATGCACCGATAACTACCTTATCATAGTTTTCATGGGTTTACTATGAACCACTTGGTATGCACCAATAACTACCTCATCATAGTTATCATGGGTTTACTATGAACCTCTTTGGCATGCACCAATAACTACAAAGTTTAGGCATCCTATATTTTGGGTCACCCTGACTCCCTGGATGCAATTCTACTCATTTAGGAGTTTAAGTAGTTTATATTCACTATTTGAGTTAACCTACTGGTTCTTCTACCCCTTTTTCCCTAAAACACAGTTATGGGTTATCATGTGAATATAGTCACATTTGAAGAAGTAAAACATTAATTAACAATACCACTCCTGTGGGTTTAAGGTCCTTGAAATACATATCATAAAATATTATTAACACCTTTAACTTACATTTTTATGAAGGCAGTACTTCTTCAAAACTTCCTACTTAAATCCTTTACAAAACTCCTTTATATAAACCGTGGGTTTTCCTTTAAAAATTAGAGTATGGGGTTTCAAATCTTTTAAAACCAAACCTTTCGACCTTGTCGAAAGGTCTTCAAAACAACATTTCGAATCCAAACGTTTCAAAACCATTGAAACCATTCAGCAATTAAAATCATTCGAAAGCATTCAACTCTTAAAATATAAACCTTTAGAAGACTTAATGGGTCCATATTAAAATATGTGGGAGGTCCTCTTTTAAAAACCTTTCGACTACAATAGAAGCAGCCTTTCGACCTTGTCGGAAGGTCTGCTTCGAAAGCTTTAAAACATTTCATTTAAAACAATAGACTTCCGGCTTTTTAAAGAAAATCCTTCGAAAGCTTAGGTTATACTTCACTTTATAAAACACAGGAAAATCATCTAAGTCGAAGGCTTTGACACCTTTCGAAAGCAATGGGAGAAGAAGCTAGTTTTTAAAACAAGTAAACCTTTCGTCTTTGTCGAAAGCTACGACTTCGAAAGGTTGGAAAAAGCAGCTATAACCTTTCGACTGTGTCGGAAGGTTCAAAAAAAACAATGATAAGTGGCAGTAACCTTTCTAATGTGTCGGAAGGTTCCAAAACAAAAGGCAGCAGTAACCTTTCGACTTTGTCGAAAGGTTTAAAACCTTCATTTTTAAACTTTTGACCTGGTTGAAAGCAACCAAGTCGAAAGCTCTAATTTGAAAGCAAAGCATGTGAAAGCTTTTGGTTTATAAAAAAAACATACCCTAACCTCTTTGGTCATCAACCTTTTGACTATGAACCTTTTGACCATGTCCAATTCATTACGAGATAGAATTGATGAATTTTGGTGAATACTTTGGCCATCAATATATTTGTTTTATTGATTCATGTAAATGATACAGAGATTAATTCCATTCGGTTGCAGTCTCACTGTATTTAAATACAACAGCATTGCATATATGGGCTTTGGGCTGAACACCTGCACCAGCCCAATATATCAACATACAGATATAATACATACTATACCCGACATAACATTATTTCTTACTCCCCTTAACCGAATGCTAGGGTTAGGGCTTCATCTTCTTCGAGAAATTTGGTGTTTCAGCTGCAGTACTTCAAAATTAAGCTCTTCTTCTTCAATTTCTTGCTTAAATACATCTGCTTGCTTGAATTCGAAGATTAATTTGAGTCATTTTTGCAGATCTGAAGTAAGATGATAGAGCAACTGAAATATAGAGGTGAGTTGAGGCTGTTTCCTTGATACACCTCCTATGATAGATCTGAAGTAAAATACAGCTATAGATCTGAGAAAGAAGGAAAATTTAAGTCTGTCCTTCATCGATCGCCTCAACCTTCAGATCCGCTGTGAATCGATGGAGCTTTTTGCTGGCAGCGCCTTTGTAAGTATATCAGCACGTTGGTAAGATGAAGGTAAATGATTTACTTGGAGTTTTCCTTATTGTATCAGTTCTCGAACAAAATATAGGTTAATCTATATATGCTTAATCCTTGAATGCAACACTGGATTAGCTGCCATGTATACTGTACTTTGATTGTCACACCGTAGCATTGGTTTGATCTCTGTTTTAATTTTAATTTCTGATAGGAATGATTGTATCCAAGTAATTTCTGCTGCGGCACTAGCAACACTCTTCTATTCGGCCTCTGTGTTGGATCTGGAGATGGTTGTTTGTTTCTTTGAGCACCATGATATTGGGTTGTCACCAATGTATATATAGTAGCCAGTCACTGATTTTCTGTCATCAACATCTGTTGCCCAGTCTACGTCTGCATATGCTGTGATATTTAAGTTTTTTGCATTTCTTCAGTGTAAGACCATAATTTGTTGTTCCATTGAGATATCTTAGGATTCTCTTGACTGCTTTCCTGTATTCTTCATGTGGTTCTTGCATAAATTGTGAGGCTTTGCTAACACTGAATGATATATCTGGTCTTGTTATAGGTTAGTATTGTAGGGCTCCTACAATACTTCTATACTGTTAATATTTAATATTGGTTCTCCTCTATATTTAGAGAGTTGTTGATGATTGATCATAGGTGTTGGTTGTGGTTTAGCCGCATCCATTTTTTATTTGATTAGTAGTTCCTTAATGTATTTCATTTGACTCAATATAATTTCTGAATCAGATTTTCTCTTTACTTCAATCCCCAAGAAGTAGTTTAAGTTCCCAAGATCCTTGATGAAAATTGTTTATCAAGATACCGTATGATGTTGTTGATCTCACTTTCATCATTGCCTGTTATAATTAAATCATCAACATATATCAGTATGTAAATAATAAGACTGGTATTAATTTTGATAAATAATGAGTTGTCTAATTTGGTAGATTGATAGCCCAAGTTGACTAATGTGGCTTTCAATCTATCAAACCATACTCTTGGAGCTTATTTCAGCCCATATATTGCTTTGTTTAACTTGCACACAAGATTAGCATCTTGCTTGTATCCGTGTGGCTGCTCCATATAGATTTCTTCCTGTAGAATACCATTCAGAAAAGCATTATTTACATCTAATTTTCTTATGTTCCGGTCTTTATGAAGAGTAGTAGTAAGAACTATTCTAATAGTTGTTGACTTCACCACTGGTGAAAAGGTCTCACTAAAATCAAACTCATACTGCTGTGTGTATTCTTTGGCAACAAGTCTTGCTTTATGCCTTGATACAATTCCATCGGGATTTTTTTTCAATTTGTATGTCCACTTGCATCCTACAATGTTTTTATTGATTGGTGGATGAACTAAACTCCATGTATTATTTTTCATCAGTGCCTGATACTCTTCATTCATAGTAGTTTTCCAGTTTTCATCTTTGAATGCTTGCTCAAATATTTCAGGCTCTGTAATACTTGTAGTTTCTATATAGAACATTGATTTATATATCCCACTCTTTGATCTGGTTATCATATGATGACCTGTTCTAGTCTGTAATTCAGTGTCATATGACTCTGAATTGTTGCCCTGATCAGTGTTGTCAATAGATTGTTCATCATGATTGCCTTGATTTTGATTGCTTGATTCTGCAGGTGACTGAGCATGTGAGTCAAGTTGACCTTCTGAATCATGACCTGGTCCAGATAACATTGTGTGTTGTAGTCAAGGGATCTTGTTCCTTTCTCAGATTAAACTGCATTCCATATATGTGATTGCACAGGTACAAAGGGTATGGATACCATTGGATTATGTACCTTATGTGTTGTTTTAACACTTGTATTGGCAAATGGAAATATTTTCTCATTGAAAACAACATGTCTACTTATGAATATTCTTCCAGTACCATCTAAGCACTTATACCCTTTCTACTTAGTTGCATAACCTATAAAAGTACATGGTTGAGACCTAAAGTCTAACTTATGGTTTTTATATGGTCTTAAGTAAGGGGTGTAACTATTGTGCCAAGGATGTATCCATCGAGACCATATCCTCTAGTAGTTGTTTCGACTTGTACTTTCCCAAGAAGATAGTTGTCCTCTTCGAGTTGAGCAGTGATGAGATGAGCCTGAGGGCTGATTATTGTTTTGATCTGTCTGCCTTTTATGGTCATAGACTGCTGTGATGAATTCGCATCATTACTTGATGTTGCACTGCTGCCTTCAGCCATGAAGAAACCTCTTAAGATAGAAAATGATTGGTAAATTCAGAAAAAGATTATGGAAAAATCAAGAAATTCTTCCCTGTAACAGGTATGTTGCAACCAAGCAATGTGGTGAGGCTTCTCGGATTGCTTCTAGTATGGCACTTACTACTTTTGATGAATTGATGAGTTTCTTGATCTTTTTCTAAATGGTTTTCTGATTCTCCTCCAGTCTTGAATTTGTTTTTGCAAATATTATTGCAACCAGTAGCAAAACTTGGCATGGCAATAATTTTCTTTAACAAATTCTTTACCCAAATGATGATAATGAATCTGATGGGTAAAACTGATCCAAATAATGAGATTTCTCTGATGGATCGGCCTTTGATATACGTAAAAGTATGAATGTTGTTAAGCTATAGAAGATTGGCTCTGATACCAAGATAGAATTGATGAATTTTGGGTGAATACTTTGATTTGAATGAAAAAAGAGTAGTATGTTTGTTTCATTGATTCATGTAAATGATACAGAGATTAATTCCGTTCGGTTGCAGTCTCATTGCGTTTAAATACAACAGCATTGCATATATGGGCTTTGGGCTGAACACCCGCACCAGCCAATATATCAACATACAAATATAATACATACTACAACCGACAAACATTATTTCTTACATTACGTAACAAGTATCTTGATACCATATGCATTGGTTTGAACTTTTCGAAAGCTATGAACCTCTTGACCTTATCGAAAGGTATGGGTCAAAAGGTTTTCTGTTGTAAAAGGCTGAAACATGCAAAAAGTACGATTTCTTTATTTTTAACTTAAAAAGGTTAACTTTTCAACTAACCTGCCATTGTTTGTCAAATTCTCATTGGTTAATAATTTCTTTTCAGAAAATGCTACCACTAATTTTCACGAAATAAATAATAATTTTATTTTATAAAATGCCCCTTCTCCTTAATTAAATATATAAAACATTTAAGTCTCATACCTTAAATAATTTTATATATTTATCAAAACACCTAGGAAAAATTTAGAAAAATCCCAAAAAATCTATTTTAATATGTTTTCCAACATATAAAAATTTCAAACCCAAATAATCTTTATTTTGGCCGTAATTAATTTTCTAACCCAATAAACCATTTACTTCACTAGAAAATTTATATAAATCCATATAAACTCAGAAAATTATGAAAATTGAAACCCATCTTCAAAATCATGTTTTCTATAACATAAAATTTTCCCATGGCATTTAAAAATCATTCCATCTCGGTTTTACCCTAAAACCGTGTATATCCCTTATTAAACAACCTTGTTTAAACACATATAAATCATAAACAAGCATATCATCATTCAATATATCATAAAACAGATTTATCCTTAAATCTGAAACTGTATGATGTAAAAATAAAAATAGAGATGTAGAAATTATTATTCACCTTAGATTGGATAAGGAAATTGAAGTATGATTGAGATTGATTCCTTCTAACTTGAATCCTAGCTTTTAGTTGATTTTCTCTTATCCTCTTTCTAATGGCCGACCTTGCTTTCTTCTTACATTTTAATTTTTTTTTGAGATAAAATGAACATGTATGACTAAGAAAGATAGTACAAGGGTGGGAAATGTGGGCGGCTATTTACATTGGCCTCGACTTTTTGGTTAGCATTAGCCTATCAACCTTGGTTTCTCCGGGTATTAGGTCGAGCATTTCCATTGGTTGTGGTGCTTCCTCCACCTAGATTTCCTCTTCCATTTCCTGCCTCCATATCCTATGTCTCATATATCTGCAAACGAGCCTTAGTAAGATACAGTAGAACGGTCTAAGAGAGAGGGGAATACGTACTTTGATATATACCTATATATCAAATACAAGTATGTTACTATAGCATTAACCCAAACCCCGATCTTATATCTAAATTCATTGGATTATGTTTGAAAAAGCTTTTATGTTTAACTTTTTTTTAAGTTTCATAAACCTATGCTTTGATACCAACTTGTAACATCCCCCTACTTGGAGGCCCAAAACTAACGGCTACAGATGCTGTAGTCATCCATATTTATTAATCTTCGGCGACCAAATACGGATGTGCTAGATACATAGATCACATAAATATGGAAAAAATTAACGATTCAAAAACACATTTCCATATTCAAATCAAAACATTTCTTTTTCATTACATAATCCCCAAATTACGTTAACCGCGTTCAGCAAAATATAATTATTACAAATACGCCAAGAGCGACATATAAAGATGCCCCCTTGGTTGATTAGAGAATATAGTAGGCTAATATATCTGCCTTTACAAACAAAACACACAGCGGAAAGAAAAAACCTAAATAACTATCTGCCTCCTGCACGCCTATGGAAACTTTATTTTTCAGAGAAGAAAACATGAGAACCTTAAATCTGAAACTACTTAAAATCAATCGAGTACCCGAGAGTTTAAGGGGAAAACAAAAACTTCGAGTCAGACATAAAGCCTAGTATGAATAATAATCTAACATCTCAATCCTTTTAGATATCTAGTGAGACCACACCGCTTAGCGGAACAGGTTTTCCCCTAACTAGTATCCTAAAACCTTTATAACCAAATTTTATGCTCCTACATCCACAATGGTTAAAACATACATTTCAAAACATTATAATGATATCCATACTTGAAAATAAATAAGATTTTCCCATTCCCAGTTTAATCTGACACCCTTGTCAAAATTATAGTTTCTAGGGTCACTATTAACCTTTTTAGTTTTCATGGGTTTACTAATAACCTTGTTATAACTAATAGACACCCTGTCTTATTCATAGTTTTCAAGGGATTACTAAGAACCTATAGGCTCCTGCCAGTTAACTTCATTAATTCATGGGTCCTCCGGAACCTATTAGTCATTCCAATAACTAATCACTTTATCCTAGTTTTCATGGGTTGACTAGGAACTTGTGGACTTATCCAGTAACTCACTGCACATCCTAGTTTTCATGGACTGATTAGGAACCTACCGATACTTCCATTAACTACATTCTTATCCTAGTTTTCATGGGTTTACTAGGAACCTATTGACTGATGTCAATTCTTAATCCGGATATAGTTTTCATGGGTTCACTACAAACCAATTAGCCCCTGCTAACTGTCCTTATGCATAGTTTTCATGAGTTAACTATGAACCTTTTGTTATGCACCAATAACTGCCTTATCATTGTTTTCATGGGTTTACTATGAACCTTTTGGTATGTACCAATAACTACAAAGTTTAGGCATCCTATATTTTGGGTCACCCTGAATCCACTGATACAATTCTACTCATTTAGGAGTTTAAGCAGTTTATATTCACTATTTGAGTTAACCTACTGGTTCTGCTACCCCCTTTTCCCTAAAACACAGTTATGGGTTATCATGTGAATATACTCATATTTTAAGAAGTAAAACATTAATTAACAATACCACTCCTGTGGGTTTAAGGTCTTTGAAATACATATCATAAAATATTGTTAACACCTTTAACTTACATTTTTTTATCAAGATAATACTTCTTCAAAACTTCCTACTTAAAACCTTTACAAACTCCTTTATATAAGCCGTGGGTTTTCCTTTAAAAATTAGAGTATGGGGTTTCAAATCTTTTAAAACCAAACCTTTCGACCTTGTCGAAAGGTCTTCAAAACAACCTTTCGAATCCAAACCTTTCAAAACCATTGAAACCATTCAGCAATTCAAACCATTCGAAAGCATTCAACTCTTTAAATATAAACTTTCGAAGACTTACTGGGTCCATGTTAAAATATGCGGAAGGTCTTCTTTTAAAAACTTTCAACTACAATAGAAGCAACCTTTCAACCTTGTTGGAAAGTCTGCTTCAAAAGCTTTAAAACATTTCATTTAAAACAAAAGACTTCTGCCTTTTTAAAGTAACTCCTTCGAAAGCTTGGGTTATACTTCACTTTATAAAACAAAGGTTCATCTAAGTCGAAGGCTTTGACACATTTCGAAAGCAATGGGAGAAGTGGCTGGATTTTAAAACAAGTAAACCTTTCATCTTTGTCGAAAGCTACGACTTCGAAAGGTTGGAAAAACCGGCTATAACCTTTCGACTGTGTCGGAAGGTTCAAAACAAAACAATGATAAGTGGTAGTAACCTTTCGACTGTGTCCGAAGGTTCCAAAACAAAAGGCAGCAGTAACCTTTCGACTTTGTTGAAAGGTTTAAAACCTTCCTTTTTAAACATTTGACCTAGTTGAAAGCAACCAAGTAGAAAGCTCTAATTCGAAAGCAAAGAAGGTGAAAGGTTTTGGTTTATAAAACAAACATACCCCAACCTCTTTGGCCATCAACCTTTCGACTATGAACCCTTCGACCTTGTCCAATTCATAATGTACCAAGTAACTTGATACCATATATATTGTTTTGACCTTGTCGAAAGCTATAAACCTCTCGATCTTGTCGAAAGGTCTGGGTCGGAAGGTTTTCTGCTGTAAAAGGCCGAAACATGCAAAAAGTCCGATTTCTTTGTTTTTAACTTAAAAAGGTTAACTTTTCAACTAACCTACCTTTGTTTGTCAAATTCTCATTGGTTAATAATTTCTTTTCATAAAATGCTGCCACTAATTTTCAGGAATAAATAATAATTTTATTTTATAAAATGCTCATTCTCCTTAATTAAATATATAAAACATTTAAGTCCCATACCTTAAATAATTTTATATATTTATCAAAAAACTTAGGATTGGAAAAATCTCAGAAAATCTATTTTAATATGTTTTCCAACATATAAAAATTTCAAACCCAAATAATCTTTATTTTGGCCGTAATTAATTTTCTAACCCAATAAACCATTTTCCTCACTAGAAAATTTATATAAACTCAATATAAACTCAGAAAATTATGAAAATTTAAACCCATCTCCAAAATCATGTTTTCTATAACATAAAATTTCCCCATGGTATTTAAAAATCATTTCATCTCGGTTTTTACCCTAAAACCATGTATACCCTTTATTAAACAACCTTGTTTAAAAACATATAAATCATAAACAAGCATATCATCATTCAATATATCATAAAACTGATTTATCCTTAATTCCAAAACCATATGATGTAAAAATAAAATAGAGATGTAGAAATTATTATTCACCTTAGATTGGATAAGGAAATTGAAGTATGATTGAGATTGATTCCTTCTAACTTGAATTCTAGCTTTTAGTTGATTTTCTCTTCTCCTCTTTCTAATGGCTGGCCTTGCTTGCTTCTTACGTTTTAAATTTTGTTTGAGATAAAACGAACATGTATGACGAAGAAAGATAGTACAAGGTTGGGAAATGTGGGCGGCTATTTACCCTAATGCCCTTATGTTTAATTTCCTAACCATTTATCTAAGTTCATTGGTTTTAATAAGCACGACCACCTAGTTTATTAATCAACCACAATCTCCTTATCTGCATTATTCTATTTAATTTATTCTAATTAAATTTCCTGAATGATGTCAATAAAATTAGGGGTGTTACAGGCTCCCCTCCTTAAAGAATTTTGTCCTCGAAATTCAATAAGGAATAACTAGCAAACATAACAATCATCTGTAACATCTCCTAACAACCATACTAGCCTATCCGACTAGCAACTAATTTATATAGATCTAATATAGACATACCATCAAAGAAGATCAGGGCAAACCTCATGAATCCTAACCTCCATCTCCCAAGTACAGTCTTTCTCGTTGTCGCTCCACTGAACCTTCACCAACTTGACTGTCTTGGTCCTCAATTTCTTCTCATCTCTCGCTACAACCCGAACTGGTTGCCTAACTAAAGTCAAATCAGGCTCCACTACCAAGTCCTCTAACTCTGTCTATGGAATAGTAGCCTCTTGATCATGCATATACTTATGAAGATGAGACACATGGAACACATTATGGACAACTGCCAAACTGCTAGGCAACTCTACTATGTAAGCGAGCTTTCCAATCCTTTCTACAATCTGAAATTGACCAACATACCATGGGGCCAACTTTCTTGACTTTCCCAATCGTACAACACTCTTCATCGGTGAAACTTCAATGAAAACCTTATCTCCTACTGAGAACTCTAAGTCCTTACGCCTTTTATCTGCGTAACTCTTCTGCTTGGATTGAGCTTCCTTCATCCATCCTTAGATTAACTCATTCTTTTCCGACCCTCTCTAACCAAATTTAGACCTAAGACCAATCTGTCTCCAGTCTCTAACCAACATGCTGGCGCTTGGCATGGTCTTCCATACAAAGCTTCAAAAGGCGCCATTCCTATACTAGTCTGATAACTATTATTATAGGGAAACTCAATCAGATGTTGGTGATCTTCCCAAGATCCACCAAAGTCCAATACACAAGCCCTTAACAAATCTTCGAGTACCTTGTTGACTCTATCTGTCTACCCATTCGTCTGTGGGTGATAAGCCATACTCATCTTGATCTTGGTACCTAATACCTCTAGTAGGCTCCTCCAAAATTTTCTAGTGAACAATGCATCTTTGTCGCTGACTATGCTACTAGAAATCCCATGAAGTCTAACCATGTTCTTCATGAACAACTTTGCTAAAACAAGTGCCATCCTGGTTGACTTTACCGGGATGAAATGGGCACTCTTGGTAAACTGTCCATTATAACCTATATGTTTTCATTTCCTCTATTTGTCCTTGGCAACTTGTCTATAATATCCATCGATATCGAATCCCACTTCCAAACTAGAATATCTAAAGGCTGAAGTAACCCACTTGGATTCTGATGTTCGGCTTTCAATTGTTGACAGTTAATACACTGCCTAGCCCACAAGCCAACATCCTTCTTCATGCCTTCCCAATAAAAGCTCCTCTTCATGTCTTGATACATCTTGGTTCCTCCAAGATGAATCGTAAACTTTGATCAATGACACTCTTCTCGAACTTCTCTCCTTAGGTTCTCTACACCTGGAACACATAACCGTCCCTTCTTTCTCAACCATCCTCTTTGGACAAGAGTAAAATACTTTAGGTCATCGATCTCTAATCCTATCTCAAGCCTTTTAATCCTCTCGGCTAAAACTGGATCTTCTCTCTGCTTAGAAGCTATCCTCTCGATCAACACAAGTAGAACTTCTAAAAAAGACAACATGGCAATACCTTGACTAGAACTAGCAGTAGATCTCGACTGCACCCCACAACTGGCTAAAGCCTTTAGATCCTTCCATTCTGCCAACATTGCTAACACCACATTCTGATGTTTTCTACTGAGAGCATATGCTACCTTATTTCCTTTTCCGGAGTATACTCTATACTGAAATCAAAAGCAGCCAAATACTCCAGCCACCTTTGTTGTCTCATTTTCAACCTTCTAAGAGAATAAATACTTTAATGACTTATGACCGGTATACAACTCAAATCTCTCTCCTAACAGATAATGCCTCCAAATTTTCAAGGCAAAGATCACTGCAGCCAACTCCAAGTCATGAATAGGATATCTAACTTCATGCGGTCTAAGCTGCCTAGATGCGTAAGCAATAACTTTACCTCTCTGCTTCAACACTGCTCCCAATCCAGTACCACATGCATTGGTGCATACTACCAACCCTTGGTTAGCATTCAGAACTACTAACACTAGAGCATTGGTTAACAAATGTTTTAACTTAAGGAATGCTTCGTCACATTTGTCGGACCAAACAAACTTCACTTCATTCATGGTCAACTTAGTCAAAGGTGCCTCTATCCGCGAGAAATCCTTGATGAATCTCCGGTAATAGCCAACAATTCCAACTCCTTTTCTTGGTTACCGTTTCTGGTCTCTTCCAATTATTGATAGCTTCGGTCTTAACTGGGTCGACTGACAATCCTTCTTCTGAAACTACATGACCAAGAAACTTCACTTCTCTCTTCCAGAAATGACACTTGGAAAACTTCACCTTTAGCTGATTCTGCCTCAGTGTCTCCAACACTACTCTAAGATGAATCTCATGCTCTCTTTCATCTTTAGAGCACACCAAAATTTCATCTATGAACACCAACACAAACCTATCCAAGTGCTCTTTGAAAACCCGATTCATCAATCAACAAAGAGAGCAGGCACATTCGTCAATCAGAATGACATTACTAACCACTCATATGAACCATACCTAGTCCGAAATGCCATCAAAGGTATGTTATTGTCCGCCACTCACAACTGATGGAACCCCATCGCCAAGTCCAATTGGGAAAATACTCTGGCTCCACTCAACTGATCAAACAGATCATCTATCCTCGGCAGAGGGTACCTATTCTTGATCGTCCTTTCGTTCAACTTACGATAGTCGATGCACATCCTTAACGACCCATCTGGTTTCTTCACAAACGCCGCAGCTACTCCCCAAGACGAACTGCTTGGTCTAATAAAATTCCTTCCCTCGATATCCACTAGCTGCACTTTCAATTCCTTCATCTCTGTCGGTGCCATTCTACTAGGTGGTCTACTGACAGGTTCAGCACCCGGTACAAGGTCTATTTGAAACTCAACCGCTGGTTTCGGGGGTAGTCTAGTGACCGGCTCAAACACATCTACAAATTCTTTGGCCACACGAACTTGACAAAGCACTTCTCCAACCTCCGAGGCACTCAACAAAGCACAACCACTCTTACTGGAATTCTCCACCGAGAAAATGATTCGGTTATGACTATCTGGGTGTCTCAATGATATTTCCCGATCCAGACTATATATCATAGCCTCATACTTACCCAACCAATCCATACCTAAGATGATATCAAAATCTACAAAATCAAAAACATACAAACTGCACGCAAACTTATGATCTAACAAATCCTGTTCTAACTGGTCACATCTCATCCCAAGAGTTGCATACCCTCTTATTAGATTCACAACCCTTAAGGAAGTAACAAGGTATGTGTGTTCTATACATAACCTATCGACCAAATACTGTGATATAAGTGAATGGGATGCACCGGTATCAAAAAGTACCCTAACAGGTATACTTTGAATCAAAAGCGTACCTTCCATCACAGTTTTCCCTTTCTCCGCTGCAGTGGATTTAGAAGAAGATGGTGGTCTAATAACAAACACCTTCCCTCTGTCTGCCCTAACTGGCTCGGGACACTGGTTCTTATAATGCCCAACTTAGTCACAGTTGAAGCATTTCACATTCTTCTTCTCAGCGGGCTTCTTTCCTTTAGCGGTTCTGCACTCGTGGGCATAATGGCCCTTCTTGTCACACTTATAACACACTAAATCAGCCCTTGCTTTCATAGTGGCCTCCCCTTTCTGGGCTCCTTTCTTCTTAAAGAATTTCCTTTTTCTTCCTTGAATACCCTGGGACTCAATTGGCTTCTCCCTGGCTCAGAAATAGCAAGAATCTCCTCATGTCGGACGGTCATCTCCACCATCACATGATAAGGTTCTCTAATATGAGCCATAGCCATCCTTCCTAGCTCTGGCCTCAAACCTCTAATGTATCTCTCATTCCTTCTGACATTGGTGTCAACCAAAGCATAACCATATCGAGATAGCTCATTAAACTTAGCAGCATACTCGATCACAGACATATGTCCTTGGACTAGATCCACTAACTCCGCATCAATGCTGATTTGGCAACCTCAGACAAGAACCTCTGCTCAAACCTCCTCCTGAAGTCAGCCCAAGTCAACTCTTCCTCCGGCACTATAGCTGTCACACTGTTCCATTAATGAAGCGCTAATCCTTGCAACTGTCTAGAGGCTAGCCTTCTCTTCTCTCCATCGTTCAAACCTAAATTTGTAAAGATCCTTTCATAGTTCAACAGCCAATTCTGTACTTCAACAGCATCTTCCGTTCCAGCCACTACACCACAGATAGGATTTTGGCGCAACCTTAGGCGGCACATTTGATACGGCTATAAGCCGTATCAAATTTTAATACGGCTTATAGCCGTATTTATATTGTTTAATACGGCTATAAGCCGTATTAACATTTGATATGGCTTATAGCCGTATCAAAATCTGTGCCTCTTTTCGTGGGAAAATTTTCCCTAAAACGCACACCCTCCCTCCTTTTTTTTATTTACAGCTTTCATTTTTTTCCCGTGTTAAATCGCCAGAGAGCCTACTAATCAGAGCCTACTAATCGCCAGAAACCTCGATCGATCGAACGTTGCTTAATACTTGTCAGTTTCTCCCTGATTTCTTCCTTTCCTACAGGCGCCTGTAGCTGAGCTGCTGACATAAGTTATTATTTTCAGTTATATGGTGTCGGAAATCAATCTAGCTGCTGAAGTAAGGTATTATCTTTCAGAGTAATTTGGGAGTGGTTATTTTTTTTACCCTTAGTTTAAGCTTTCAGAGTAAGGTATTATCTTTCAGAGTAACATCCGAAAAACAAACATTTACCCCTAGTTTAAGCTTACCAAGTTTGCTTTAAGCATTTTAAAATACAAGTGGAAACACTCGATGGTTTTCAAACAAATTTAAATAAATTGTTGAACATTTGCACTTTCAGTAAACAAAGGAAAATTAATTAGCAGGGAATAAAGATTATTGCAGGCTTTTATTCTGAATAAGGTATTAATTTTTTTTTTAGAAATTAAAAGTTTAGTAAGTATGAATTTTATGGTATATTAATACGTCATTTGAATTCTGACTTGGGACTATTCTATTTTTTGTTGTGAAAACCACATCTAACATGTTCAGCTTTACAACAAGCAATGGTTTTGTTGATGAAATAATAGTTGCAGCGTAACATAACATATCTATTGTCTGTTATTGGGATGTGGGTAAACAAAGGCGACAAAAATTAGTTAAGATTCAGGACTAAACTTGATAAGTCATTTGGAAGTCGAAACAAAATTTGAGGATAAAATTAGTTCGCATAAGCAACAACAACACCTTAGAAAAGCCACTTGGGTTGTGCCTTTGCTTCCTAATTGTTAGATAAATTGGCTGTTTAGTTACCTTAACATGTTTATACCGATTTCATTTTATATGAGTATCCTGAAGATTATACAGTTACGAAGACATAATAAATTATATGCTCAAAAGTTTCATTTGGATTATTCATCCAAAATTTTGATGACTGTTAACCAAACCTCATGCATGACTGGTTAACAGTCCAAGCTCATGTGGCCTATTCTGTCTTACTGTTTTCTTATGATATAATAAATAATATGTCTGTATATGTGTGTGTAGTTTTTCTATAATTCATAGTTAATACATGTGTAATAAATAATCCGGTTCAAGAATCGCATTTTATACTTCAAAAGCCTATATAGTCTGGTTAAAGAATCACATTCTACACTTGCAAATGCCCATTGAAAGACGTTAGAGCTGCACTTATTAATACTTAATTTTTTTTTGGCGATTTGAGCATTGGTTCTATGCAGTAAGAAAAAAATTATAGCTCGATTTTATCAGTGTATAACCATTCTTAATAAACTACACCATATTGTGGGTCTAAATTGTTAATGTTTTGAAATTTCTACAAATTTCAATAGAGTTTATGAAAATACTAAATATTACAATGTGAGTGCTGGATATATTTGTTGTGTCTTAGACACTTTTGCTACAAGAGTTTCAATAATGCACAGACAAAACATCATAATTACTCCCTATTCATAGCTGAAGTGAGCTGTCCAAAAATAATTCAAATAAGAGGCTGATTTTGAACAGGAGCAGGTCTGCAATTATAAATCGACGCCAATACAGCAAGAATCCAAATTAAAATGATAAAAGTCGAATTCAAGTAGTCCAAAATAAGCAACCATCATTATGTAATTATGATGCGTTGTGGATAAATTGTGATATGATTTTGGTCATATGCTGCATCGACTAATTAATGTTGCAAGTATACCATGTCTAATACAATAGTCAATCTTATGCTATTTTGTATTATTTTGATCTCCTTGCATAATTTACAGCTTGGTGCTAATGTTGTATATGGTTCTGACATTGTATATGGTTTTGACATTGTTGTATAAGTGGATAAAATTATTGTTAATGGCGCAAGCCAAGTATCAGGAGAGGGGTAATGCATAGACATTACTCTGGTGCTACAAAATAGCGCCGTTGTAATGGCAAATTTTTTGGAAACAGTTTGGTGCTAATGTTGTATATTGTTCTGACATTGTTATATAAGTGGATAAAATTGTTGTTAATGGCGCAAGCCAAGTATCAGGAGAGGGGTAATGCATAGACATTACTCCGGTGCTACAAAATGGCGCCGTTGTAATGGCAAATTTTTTGGAAACAGTTTGGTGCTAATGTTTAAAATAAACCCTATATTTTGAGTTCCATTTATTGAAATTTAAATAGTCCATATATTTTAACTATTTAAAATTAATTAAATGTTTAAAATCATACTACAAAATTCTAAATAATATTAATTGAACTGTAGAATATTTAATGAAAAAAGAAATATATGATATTTGTAGGACCATTTCTGTCCATATTGATGGTAAAGAAAGTAAATAATATTACTTATCTTCCTATCCTATATCAAAATTCATGTACTTCTCTTATATTTTAAGTCGAGATAGTACTAATAAATTGAGTGTAGATATAGACAAAACAATGTTATTCGACAATAATTTACTATGTGAATTTAACTGGTTGACTATATTTTACCCTGATTGAGATGAAATATAAAAGAAATTGAATGAATAAAATATAGTCTCTTTTTATAAGAAAATTTCCATTGCATATCTATCAATACTGAAAAAGGGCAATATTTTAATAAGATAAACACTAATTAAAGAAACATGGGAAGTAAATAAGTCTAAAAATAGAAATGCATAAATTAGCGCCTTTATTTTAAATTAGCATGAGATAATAAAAACGCCTTTATTGAAATTTAAATAGTCCATATATTTTAACTATTTAAAATTAATTAAATGTTTAAAATCATACTACAAAATTCTAAATAATATTAATTGAACTGTAGAATATTTAATGAAAAAAGAAATATATGATATTTGTAGGACCATTTCTGTCCATATTGATGGTAAAGAAAGTAAATAATATTACTTATCTTCCTATCCTATATCAAAATTCATGTACTTCTCTTATATTTTAAGTCGAGATAGTACTAATAAATTGAGTGTAGATATAGACAAAACAATGTTATTCGACAATAATTTACTATGTGAATTTAACTGGTTGACTATATTTTACCCTGATTGAGATGAAATATAAAAGAAATTGAATGAATAAAATATAGTCTCTTTTTATAAGAAAATTTCCATTGCATATCTATCAATACTGAAAAAGGGCAATATTTTAATAAGATAAACACTAATTAAAGAAACATGGGAAGTAAATAAGTCTAAAAATAGAAATGCATAAATTAGCGCCTTTATTTTAAATTAGCATGAGATAATAAAAACGCTTATGAAATGTATAAGGAATCTTTTCGAACTAAAGAGCGAATAATTGGTTTGCATTTATGGCAGTTTGAAAATAAATTACGACCAGCAATAAATATGCAGGAGAGGAGAAAACGGGAAATTAAGTAAGTTATCATTTAACGGCTTTAGAGTTTAGACTACAACATGGATTTGGTAAGCTAGCACGTGGTTTGCTGTCAAGTTCCTTTGAAAATGATTGAAATGGTGAACGATGTACATTTTAGCACATTAAACACTATTATATTACATTCATTACTGTCCTTCTTAAGGCAACTAAAAACCAGGTGTGTTGACTATAACAAATAGTTTTCTAGCTATCTATGTTTGCATTTGATTTGAATGATGTGGCATAATTGATTGATTAAATGTGTATATATTTAAACGTTTTATACACCATCAAATGTTATTTAAATTGTTAGAAAATGCCACAATAATTTGTTCATTACCGCTCTACCTTCAACTAAGACTATATTAATTGAGACAATAAACCATAGATAGCAACTATAGAGCGATACAAGGATCAAATCCTTACTATAGTCACTTTATAATCTATGTTTTGAGTTCCATTTATTGAAATTTAAATAGTCCATATATTTTAACTATTTAAAATTAATTAAATGTTTAAAATCATACTACAAAATTCTAGGTCGTACAGGAAAACGACAATATAAAAAAAAATAACTATTATATTTAACAAGAACAATATAATTTAGTAAAGTTAAATATGTAGAATTAATCTTACAACAAATTTCTCAATATAATTTCAAAAATATTCTTTTCGAGCAGTTGGAACGAGGACCCATTGAAGGGCAAGTCTCATGTTCTGTTAAATATGATATAGGAGGGCAGTATGTCTTTCAACATAGACAAACAATGGATAAATGAATCAGATCTAAGATCTATATACTATATAGACGGGGTGCAGAAGTTCATTAGTTTTGTTGAAGAAAATGGTGGTAAGAAAGGATTGTATTTATGCCCTTGCACCCGGTGCAAAAATATGAAGACGATCAAATTAGATGACATTCATTTTCATTTGCTTAGATGGGGTATTATCCAATCGTATACAGCGTGGTATTTTCATGGGGAAAAAGGGCGGAGATGGAAAAACAGCAACCAGTTAGTCATGGTAGAACTACTGCTAAGTCTGAACATATTAGGATGGAAGATCTGGTCAATGATGCAGATAGATTTCATCATTTTCAACCTACAAATTCGTTGCCTGATCATGCTAATGTTGGAGAGCAGTCTACTGATTATCCAGATTGGCAGACCAATGAAAGTAAGAAGTATAAATCGCTTTTTGGTAGCGTAAAAGAGCCACTGTATCCTTCATGTTCAAAAGGGATTACGAAGCTGTATGCCATTGTGAAACTGAATAGCTTGAAGACCCAATACAACTTTTCAGATAATGGTATGACTGCACTTCTCGAACTAATAAAGGAGTTACTCCCCGAAGGTAACACGCTGCCGACAAAGTACTCCGACGTGAAGAAGATCATTAAGCAAGTTGGGATGAATTACAAAACTTATGATGCATGCATCAATGATTGCATATTGTACTAGAAAGATGATGCGAACAAAGTTTCTTGTACAAATTGCAATGAACCAAGATATATGACATCATTAAACGAAGAGAGAAAATGCACCAAAGTACCTCGAAAGACATTAAGACATTTTCCTTTAATTTCTAGATTGAAGAGACTGTATATTGTACCATGGATGGCAGATGCGATGACCTGGCATGGTCATGCCAAGTCTGATCCAACCGTAATGCGTCATCCATGTGATACTTCTTAATGGAAAGTCGCAGATTCATTTGATCAAACTTTTGCTGCCGAGCCACGAAATGTCACACTTGGAATAGCAACAGATGGTTTCTGTCCACATGCTTCTCTCTCTAACCCTTACAGTTGTTGGCCAGTAATTGTAGTACCATATAATCTTCCTCCGTCTATGTGCATGAAAAGGGAGTTCTCAATGCTAACATTGTTGATTTCTGGGCCAAAACAACCAGGAAAGGATATTGATGTTTATTTACAACCGTTGGTAGACGAATTAAAGCAGTTATGGGAAGGAGTAGTTACATTTGACTCGTTAAATAAATCTGAGTTCACAATGAGAGCTAGGGTGCTGTGGGCAATCCATGATCACCCTGCTTTTGGGACTTTATCGGGATGTACAACTCACGGTTACTTTGCATGTCCTGTTTGTGGGGAAAAAACTTGTTCTTATTATCTTCCTAAAAGTAAGAAGATGTGTTACATGGGACATCGAATGTTTCTTCCTAACGAACACAAGTTTCGATACGATAAGACAAATTTCAACAACGAACAAGAACTTCGTCGTCCTAAATGGCCATTGACTGGTTTTCAAGTTGAAAAGAAAGTAGCGAATATCAAAATGAAAGTTGGTAAAGAAAAAGAAGAAATTGGTCGAAAACGAAAAAATTCAACCAATGAAGATGTTGACAATATTTATGGATGGTATAGGAGGTCTATCTTTTTTGATTTACCATATTGGAAAGCAAATTTGGTCCGACATAATATTGATGTTATGCATACGGAGAAGAATGTCATGGAGCATCTCATCAGCACCATTATGGACCATAAAGATAAGTCAAAAGATGGCATCAATGCACGCAAGGATTTGAAAATCATGGGTATAAAACAAAAGTTGTGGGTGATGGAAGATCCTGAAACAAATAAAACAATCATACCAAAGACAACTTTCGCTTTGAGCAAAGAAGAAAAGGTACGGTTTTGCACCGTTTTGAAAAATCTGAAAGTGCCTAACAAATTTTCTTCTAACTTTCACAACAATGTGAGCATCAATCCTCCTGAACTAAGAAATATGAAGTCACATGATTACCATGTCATAATGCAGCATTTGCTTCCGGTATTGCTTCAACACTCTTATCCACAACATAAGGATCTATGAAATGTTGTTCATCATATTAGTTTATTCTTTAACATTTTGTGTTCAAAGGTGATCAATAGGGAACATCTTTTAAAAGCAAAGGCTAGCTTAGTAGAAGCAATGTGTGTTTTTGAAAAACATTTTCCACCTGCATTTTTTGATATCAGTGTCCACCTTATGGTTCATTTAGCCGATGAAGCGTTGATTTGTGGCCTTGTCAGATATAGATGGATGTATCCATTTGAACGGTAAATTTCTAATTTCAGTTATGCACATCATTATTTCATATAAATAGCTACCGTCTACAGTATATAATTGATCACATTTATAGGTTGATGAAAATATATAAAGGATATGTGCGCAACAAAAGATACATTGAAGGGTGTATTGCAGAAGGATATATCGTACAAGAAGCTAGTCTTTACTGCATGGAATATATGCCAAACGGAGGTGATGGCAATCATAAACATACCCGCGAAGCGTTTTAGATGAGGACGATGAGTTTGCTGGTGAGATACCTTTGGATAATGGTAAAGACATAACGTTAACCCAAGTGCAGTTTGAACAGGTGCGTAGATGGGTCCTTAATAAGTACGATGGATTGGATGAATGGAAGAAGTAAGTTCACGAACTTGTTTGGAATTTTAATTTTTTTAATTCAATTTATATATACATTTTGATATGTGTTTTTCGTAGGAGGTATAACTCCTATGTGAAAAGTACTAGATTTCAACCTAGAGGCAGGGCTACCACCGTGGAAGTAGTTCAAAGTTTTAATCTATTGTTACGTAATGAGGTTTAACTTCGTCTTAAGTATTTCATGTGTTTATAAGTGTGCAATACACCTTTGTGACCATGCTTTTTTACTTACTAAAGTTTATGTAGCTGTTAAAGACCATCGATGTTGATCCAACTCTGTGGCGGTTAGTGCACGGGCCGAAGTTCATAACACGTAGTTATATGAAGTACCAAGTGAATGGATTTTCATTTTCCATGAAAAAGTACGAAGACCGTATGGTAACACAAAATAGCGGTGTATGCATGAGAGAAATTACAAAATTTAGAGCGAGTGGCAAGGATAAAAATTATAAGGAAGCAGAAACAACGTATTACGGAGTCATTTAACAGATACTTGAGTTGGATTACACTGACTTCAAACAAACAGTTTTTTATTTTGATTGGGTAAAAGTCGAGGATAAGGTCAATGGTTGCAAAATAGATCCCATTTCAAACCTCATCATGGTAAATTAGGGAAATTGAAGAACAAAAATAACGTGAATGACGAGCCATTTATTCTTGCATCAGAAGCGAGTAAAGTTTTCTACTCAAAAGATTTAAAAAATAACGGATGGTCTGTGGTCTTGCATACACCAAAACGGTTGACTACAAATGTGGATGACATTGAGTTCCATACCGTCTATCAATCAGCTTTTGAAGACAATGAAAAATTAGAAGACCTTACTAAATCCATATGTTAACTTATTAGTATTCGTACATCACATGATTGTGTGTCTGTATATTTTTAATTGCACGATTGTGTGTATGTACGGTTTTGAATATTTTATACATTCCAATGCAATTCCAGCTATTGTCACTTAATAATTTTGTATATGCAAGTGTGTTATATTATGGAGTGTTGACATTGATACATTGATACATGTATAATTATTATCGTGACTTATTAAAATAATTAGTAATATTATATTTTGCAGGAAACTATGTCAGAAAATCCACCATCTTCACATTCGTCATGTTCAGAGGCGAAGAAAGTTGATCAAAACTTACTTGGTATTCCGGTCTCAGATAACGCTGGAAAAATCACTACTATGCTCGGTAAATTAGTAAGAGCTCATGTGCCGATATCATATATAAGTTGGAATAAAGTACCTGGAATATACAAGGACAACGTTTGGAACGAATTGGTGGTAAGTATCCTTATCTGTTTGACAACAACTATTTCATTCAATAGCCTTATGGTTTCAACTCTTTGCACAACACATAATTTATATATTTTTTGCAGAAAATTTATGAGCTCGATCCGCTTTCAAAGGAAATGTTTTTAAAGAGAATGGCCGAGGCTTTTAGGAGATACAAGAAAAACTTGAGAGTAGTTTATTATGACCCTTTCAACAATGACGAAGAACGGTTGAAAAATTGCCCACCTACAGTTGCTCAAGAAGATTGGGCAGAGTTCGTAAAAAATGAAGCAACGCCTGAAGCGAGCGGAAGAAGGGAGGTAGGCAAAAAGAACAGAGCACTGCTTAGTTATGCTCATCATGCAGGACGTAAAAGTCACGCTAAAATAGAACAAGAAATGGTAATTTATATTCATTTTCATTCAAATGATTTACACATTGTGATTGGATATTCATGTCATTGCATCAACTTGTATTGCAGATCGTTGCTAGTCCATCAACAAATATCAGTCGTCGTCAAGTATGGGAGAAGACACACAGGAAAAAAGATGGTAGCATATCAGATGCCACTTCTTCATCCTTTGTAAGTTAAACAGATATTAACTTGCATATTCTTTAAAATTCCTTATTCATGTAAGTATTATCATATTACAGGATCAAATTGCAAAAGCGAAGGAAAAGATCACTGATAGTGATAAAGAAAAATTGACAGTGGATGAAGACATCTTATCACAAGTGCTTGGTAAGGATGCAAGGGGTAGGAGCCACGGTGTTGGGACCATTATACCAAAGACTAAAGTTAAGGCTTGTGCCATTGCACAGAAATGACTCCGACATGTTCATGGCGAGCAGGATGAGTTGAAAATGAGGGTGGGAAGTTTGGAGGGTACAGTGGGAAATTTGTCTGGGCAAATGGAGGTTTTGATCAACATGGTGGGAAATATTGAACAGGGAATTCGTGCACCGGTCAATTCTTCTGATGGAGGATGCGCCACACAATTCAATGCTCCTGAATTCATTGCTTCGCAGTTCCAGGATTCGACCAATGTTACGAACAATCAAAAATGTGAAATCCTCAACTCTGATTTAGAAGTAATAGGAACAAATATTTTTAACATTTAAACATTTATGACATAATAAGTAGAAAACTTAAATAATAATAAATATTCCTTTTTATTGCAACAGGTACTATATGCCGAGATTCTACATTGTCCAACATCCATGGGAAATCTGTATCATCCACACATGAAAAAGTGGTGTTGGACAGTATACTGCTACCAGATGAGAGAACCAGCAAAATGAATCATCAATTTGCAGAGACCTTTGCTGATGTTGGAGTGGGTGGATATGTGTGCCATCCGAAGTGTCTTATTCGATATCTCTAGATGATGGAGCAGGTATATTTTCTGTTTATGTGGTCCACCTTTCTCTCTTGAAGCTTTGTCCAATGTCGAATAACGACTTTAATAAGGTGTTTCTACATATGAATTATGTGTATTATTAAGTTTATCTTTTGATAACAATTATCAAAAAATCTTTAAAATGTCAATTTTAGACACTTAAGTTACTCAAATGGTATCGAGATGAATTTTAAAATCCGAGATGTACACCCTAGATACACTCATCTCACCCGAGATCTCATTCGATACAAGATATTATGTGTAGAATTTCCGAGGCGAGACGCCATTGAAATTTGAGATTTAAAACCTTGGTAATAATAGTAACTACTATTTTCTACTTATGTTAGTATCATTGTAATTTATATAACAAAGTATATCCCTTAATATTATACTAACATAATTCGAAGAAAATGTTATTATATGATTTTTGTTAGTGGATAAATTTATTATTGATTAAGAGAATAATTGTATAATCTATTTTTGACATATTTGAGAAAAAATAAAGGTGAATAATCCCACGATCCGATACTGTAATGACCTTTTTGTATCATAATTCAATAAAGTGATCAAATTATGGTTGAATTATAAACAGTTAAGCCCTAAATATTTTTTAACATATAATTGTGATTGTTTTGTAGTTTGGGTCGAATTATGTACTTTGTAGAAAAATATATATGAAGAAAACGATGTTTTCTAAGATAACAGTTTTGATTGTCACCAGTTAATTTATTATCTAGCGAATTTGCTAATTAGTGATTAATCTTGTCTTTATATAGTTAAGGCAATTTATTTACACATCTTTTCCTTCTTATATCCCTTAAAACTGTATTTAAATAGGCCTTACATTTAACAAATCTAAGATCCATATAATTAGATATACTTTATTTGTAAATAGGCCTTACATTTAAAAAATCTTATATCAGTTGAGACTCCCACGCTTTCCTTGTAGTTTCCATTATCTTGATATTAATTCAGGTGATCTTGGAACTTCAAATCCCACACCACAGTCACCACTGCTTCCTGCAAAATTGATTCCACATCTAAGAACATAGGTTGTAAGTTACTATTATGTAAGTTTCATATCTAAGAACATATGATTTTTCATCACAAATGTTGAAATCTCATGGGTGAGATTCATGGTACTGAAATGTGCAAGTTACTCTGTTTTGGAGGCAATTTCTCTTATGATTGAATATGCAGTGCAGCAAAATATGCATAACAGCATAAACACTAAATTGCCTTCTAAACTATGAAAAAGCAACACATTAAAGCTATTTCATGATGTTGTATAAGATAATCTCAGGTTTTTGCATCACAAAGTAATCCAGGTAACCAGATCAATCAATTATATAATCATAAAATGAATTAACTTGGCTTACGGGATCATCACTGCTTGGACCATTCACGATGCAGGCCCAAATAAAGGTGTTCAAATGGGGACAGGAATGGACAATCTATTTTGAATCCAGATATTAATTTCTTTTAAGCATTGCATTTACACGTAGGTGATTAGTGATCATAACGACTATGGGGATATAAAATCAAACTTCATTACTAAACCTTTTCTTAAATCCTTAATGATGTGCATATCTGCCTGTAGCAATAAAGGAATGATGATTTTACAGTGCTGTGCAACTGGTAAGAATGACAAAATATTATATCTGCATGTAGTGTAAAATTTGAATACCAATTATATTTAATGAATCTATAACAGCTGATAAGATTACTAACTACCAATGGAGAGTTTCTATCTGTATAGACATGGATATGGATCTATACTAATGGAGAGTTTCATTATTCATATTCCTATTACATTTTAAATAAACTGAAAGTTCATGCAGTATAACAACTGCGCACATCATACTTCTCAACTTGAGACTCTATCCGGGGTTCCTTTGAGTCTTATTTCTTTTACAGTTAACTGTTACACCGAAGTACAAAATGTGAATGCTTATTTGTATCTTATTTTTGGTTGCAGGTACGACAAGTTTATTGGTGTACGATTCCTTCTCAACTGATTTTTCGGTTGTACCAAGATTTGAGGACTTCAAAGGTGTTGGGCATTTCCTTGGCATGGAGTGTGTGTATTTTTTAAAATGTAGGCCTTTTGTGTTTGCTACTGTTATTATATAACAATACAATCTCCTATGATTATCATTATCGTTAACTATGATTCTTGAATTGTAACCATATAAAGACTTGTAATGCCAGCGATATATTAATGTGCTAAATGCTAGTGTTATGTAATGATACTATGTAATGATATTGTTAAGTTATTACACACTGCAATGCGGATTATTGAATCATTTGAATGTGCACTGTCTATAATATTATTTGTTTTGATGTCTCGAAATGATTATTGATTATATATTGGATATGAATAGGTCTATAATATTATATATTGGATATTGATTATATATCTATATCTAATTGACTAATTAGATACGGCTTTGAGCCGTATCTAATTGGTTTATTAGACGCTGCCAATTTGTCAATTAGATACGACTAATGGCTGTATCTAATGTGTCAATTAGATACGGCTAATGGCTGTATCTAATTGGATCATTAGATACGGCTAAAAGCCGTATCAAAATATTAAGCTCGGCATATTTTGATACGGCTTTTAGCCGTATCAAAATATCGTTTATGGTGTTAGCATAGTTATATCCAACCGGAACTACATGATTAGCTCCACCGACATTCCCAACAGCCCCCGCTTGCAAAAGATTAGCTAACAACTGATACACCATCCCCACATCTACCGGCGAATTTCTAGCACCTACATTGGCCTCAGCATTTTGGTTTGCATTAGCCTGTCGACCTTGGTTTCTCCGGGTATTAGGTCGAGCATTTCCATTGGTTGTGGCACTTCCTCCATCTAGATATCCTCTTCCGTTTCCTGCCTCCATATTCTCTTTCTTATATATCTGCATATGAGCCTTATTAAGATACAGAAGAACGGTCTAAGAGAGAGGGGAATACGCCAATAAGAGCAGATCCAGAGAAGGTACAACTGCGTACTTAGATATATACCTATATATCAAATACAAGTATGTTACTATAGCGTTAACCCAAGCCCGATCTTATTTTTAAACTCATTGAATTATGTTTGAAAAAGCTTTTAGGTTTAACTTTTCTTTTAAAGTTTCGTAAACCTATGCTCTAATACCAACTTGTAACATCCTCCTACTTAGAGGCCCAAAACTAACGGCTATGGATGTTGCATTCATCCATAGTTATTAATCTTCGGCGACCAAATACGGCAGTGCTAGATACATTGATACACAGATCACAGAAATATGGAAAGAAATTTAACAATTCAAAAACACATTTCCATATTCAAATCAAAACATTTCTTTTTCATTACATAATCCCCAAATTACATTAACCACGTTAAGCAAAATATAATTATTACAGATACGCCAAGAGCGACATATGAGGATGCCCACTTGGTTGATCAGAGAATATAGCAGGGCTAATAAATCTGCCTTTTCAAACAAAACACACAGCGGAAAGAAAAACCCTAAATAACTCTCAGCCTCCTGCACGCCTCCGAAAGCTTTATTCGCCAGAGAAGAAAACCTGAGAATCTTAAATCTCAAACTACTCAAAATCAATTGAGTACCCGAGAGTTTAAGGGGAAAACAAGAACTTCGAGTCAGACATAAAGCCCGGTATGAATAATAATCTAACATCTCAATCCTTTTAGATATCTAGTGAGACCACGTCGCTTAGCGGAACGGGTTTTCCCCTCACTAGTATCCTAAAACCTTTATTACCAAATTTTGTGCTCCTGCATCCACAATGGTTAAAACATACATTTCAAAACATTATGATGATATGCATACTTGAAAATAAATAAGATTTTCCCATTCCCAGTCAAAATTATAGTTTCTAGGGTCACTATTAACCTTTTTAGTTTTCATGGGTTTACTAATAACCTTGTTATAACTAATAGACACCCTGTCCTATTCATAGTTTTCATGGGATCACTAAGAACCTATAGGCTCTTGCCAGTTAACTTCATTAATTCATGGGTCCTCCTGAACCTATTAGTCATTCCAATAACTAATCACCTTATCTTAGTTTAAATGGGTTGACTAGGAACCTATGGACTTATCCAGTAACTCACTGCACATCCTAGTTTTTATGGGCTAACTAGGAACCTACTGATACTTCCATTAACCACATTCTTATCCTAGTTTTCATGGATTTACTAGGAACCTATTGACTGATGTCAATTCTTAATTCGGATATAGTTTTCATGGGTTCACTACAAACCAATTAGCCCCTACCAACTGTCCTTATGTATAGTTTTCATGGGTTAACTATGAACCTTTTGGCATGCATCAATAACTACCTTATCATAGTTTTCATGGGTTTACTATGAACCTCTTGGTATGCACCAATAAATTCCTCATCATAGTTTTCATGGTTTTACTATGAACCTCTTGGTATGCACCAATAACTACAAAGTTTAGGCATCCTATATTTTGGGTCACCCTGACTCCCTGGATGCAATTCTACTCATTCAGGAGTTTAAGTAGTTTATATTCACCATTTGAGTTAACCTACTGGTTCTTCTACCCCTTTTTTCCCTAAAACACAGTTATGGGTTATCATCTGAATAAACTCATATTTGAGGAAGTAAAACATTAATTTACAATACCACTCATGTGGGTTTAAGGTCCTTGAAATACATATTGTAAAATATTGTTAACACCTTTAACTTACATTTTTATCAAGGTAATACTTCTTCTAAACTTCCTACTTAAAACCTTTACAAAACTCCTTTATATAAGCCGTGGGTTTTCCTTTAAAAAACAAAGTATGGGGTTTCAAATCTTTTTAAGCCAAACCTTTCGACCTTGTCGAAAGGTCATCAAAACAACCTTTTGAATCTAAACCTTTCAAAACCATTGAAACCATTCAGCAATTCAAACCATTCGAAAGCATTCAACTCTTAAAATATAAACCTTTCGATGACTTACCGGGTTCATGTTAAAATATGCGGAATGTCCTCTTTTAAAACCTTTTGACTATAATAGAAGCAACCTTTCAACCTTGTCAGAAGGTCTGCTACAAAAGCTTTAAAACATTTCATTTAAAACAATAGACTTCCGCCTTTTTAAAGAAACTCCTTCGAAAGCTTGAGTTACACTTCACTTTATAAAACAAAGGAAAATAATCTAAGTCGAAGGCTTTGACACCTTTCAAAAGCAATGGGAGAAGTGGCTGATTTTTAAAACAAATAAACCTTTCTTCTTTGTCGAAAGCAACGACTTCGAAAGATTAGAAAAAGAGGCTATAACCTTTCGACTGTGTCGGAAGGTTCAATACAAAACAATGATAAGTGGCAGTAACCTTTCGATTGTGTCGGAAGGTTCCAAAACAAAAGGTTGCAGTAACCTTTCGACTTTGTCGAAAGGTTTAAAACCTTCCTTTTTAAACATTTGACCTGGTTGGAAGCAACCAAGTCGAAATCTCTAATTCGAAAGCAAAGAAGGTGAAAGCTTTTGGTTTATAAAACAAACATACCCCAACCTCTTTGGCCATCAACCTTTCGACTATGAAGCCTTCGACCTTGTCCAATTCATCACGTACCTAGTAACTCGGTACCATATGCATTGGTTTGACCTTATCGAAAGCTATGAACCTCTCGACCTTGTCGAAAGGTCTGGGTCAGAAGGTTTTCTGCTGTAAAAGGCGGAAACATGCAAAAAGTATGATTTCTTTGTTTTTAACTTAAAAAGGTTAACTTTTCAACTAACCTGCCTTTGTTTGTCAAATTCTCATTGGTTAATAATTTCTTTTTAGAAAATGCTGCCACTAATTTTCAGGAATAAATAATAATTTTATTTTATAAAATGCCCCTTCTCCTTAATTAAATATATAAAATATTTAAGTTCCATACCTTAAATAATTTTATATATTTAACAAAACACTTAGGAAAAATCTTGAAAAATCCCAGAAAATCTATTTTAATATGTTTTCCAACATAAAAAATTTCAAACTCAAATAATCTTTATTTTGGCCGTAATTATTTTTCTGACCCAATAAACCATTTTCTTCACTAGAAAATTTATATAAAATCCATATAAACTCAGAAAATTATGAAAATTGAAACCCATCTCCAAAGTCTTTTTTTTATAACATAAATTTTCCCATGGCATTTAAAAATCATTTCATCTTGATTTTACCATAAAACCGTGTATATCCCTTATTAAACAACCTTGTTTAAAAACATATAAATCATAAACAAGCATATCATCATTCAATAAATCATAAAACAGATTTATCCTTAAATCCGAAACCATATGATGTAAAAATCAAAATAGAGATGTAGAAATTATTATTCACCTTAGATTGGATAAGGAAATTGAAGTATGATTGAGATTGATTCCTTCTAACTTGAATCCTAACTTTTAGTTGATTTTCTCTTCTCCTCTTTCTAATGGCTGGCCTTGCTTGCTTCTTACATTTAAAATTTTGTTTGAGATAAAATGAACATGTATGACTAGGAAAGATAGTACAAGGGTGGGAAATGTGGGTGGCTATTTACACTAATGCCCTTATGTTTAATTTCCTAACCATTTATCTAAGTTCATTAGTTTTAATAAGCACGACCACCTAGTTTATTAAATAATGTCAATAAAATTAGGGGTGTTACACCGTCAGATGAGGGGGAGTAGTCTGATCATGAGTATGGAATAGGCTACCTCCTTGTTTTCCCCTACCGATCCTTCAACCGGTTCATTAAGTCAGTATTGGCTTAGATATGCTGGTTAACTTGTTGATGGCTATCCATTAACTCCTTCATCAATTTATCAAAATTAGCCCTAGTTAGGGATTCAACTTGATTCGAGGGCATAAACAAGAATTGGTTGTGCATTTTGATCACCTTGTTGAATGCTAGCGTTCTCATTCTTTTCAACTACACAGGAAGTAGTAGACTTTCCTCTAGCTATGGAGATTAGTTTCCTTATAGATCTCTTGAAATTTGAATAGAACGGAAACTTTGTAGGTAGAAATCTAGATCTTATCTCACGGATAATGGAATCCACTAGTAGATGATGATATCCAACCAAGCTGAGAACTGATTTCTCAATGAAAGCAGCAAATGTTTGCAATAAAATTGGATACAAACACCCAAGAAAATTGTAGTAGAGAAATAAATGAAGAAAGTCAAGTAAAAAGAGAGGAAACAAGCAGTTAACTAATAGAAAATAAGCAATAATAAAAACACATGGATTTATAGTGATTCGACGTTGATTGCCTACGTCCACTTTAGAGAAATGATTTTATCAATCACTTGAATTGCTGAGTACAGATGGATGAATCGGGTATAATCCGTAGTTACAATGGAGTATGGAAGAAAAAACAGTGTAAAGTCCTCCCCAAATGAACTACGGGGCCTGTATTTATAGGCAAAGACGACCAAATATCTTCTTGAAATTTCGGCAGAATAATCTCTAGAGCTAGACGACATCACATGATGGATCACATGGCTCAATTCCCAATGTACATGAATCGGGGCCGATCCATCTAACTTCCACGTGGCGACTTGCGATCGATGTAGTGGGTCCCTCCATATGATATCTTGCTATTTTCAAAGTTCCATGCACAGTTGACTTCTGGATTGTGAGATATCGATCGTTTTCCACTAAGTTGAACTCCTGGGCTGATACGATCTGGTCCATTGAATAAGATGGATCGTACCTGATTCATTCCCTAGGCGAGGATTTATTCCATACTTAGAACATTTTGTATAGTCCACCTCTTGATTCTACTTTGTCGCTGGTTTATATTGTCGTATGTGCTCAATCTCCAGACTCCACGATCATCACTTTGGAGTACTGGCCATGATGACAGTCGAGTCTAATTTGTCCGGTCAGTCTGAATATAGTCGAGTCAAGAGACCTGACAACATTTGCCTTCCAAAGTACGTACTATTTCTAAACACAACGTGCTTTGATTTGAAGTTAATCCGAATTGTTGAAAAAGATTTCATTCAGTCTTCTGAACAGTTGTTATCTTTTAAAAGAGTTGTATCCCTTTCTATACGTTGTGACGTTTGGTCGATAGTTGCCAGTATATAACCGGGATGTAATCGTTTTAGTTTGTTGTTTATGCCTAGTTCCACTGAGCTCGTTGATGGAGTTAGTAGGCTTGGGTCACTGATCAGGATTCTTTTTTGATAATTCCCGGTAAGATTCCATTCCATTTTTGTCAATTCAAATAATAGAATATTGGGTATAAACACGCGCACGTTCACGAACACGTTTTGTTTATGGCTCCCGAACACTCTTCACGCACATATGTGTCGTTGCAATTTTAAGTAGTCAAATTTAATTGCAATGATATTGCAATTTTTATTTTTATTTTTCACACATTTGTTATGGCAATGTATCGGTATAAATCCTTTAAATGGATGGATCGTACCCGATCCATTGTCATTGATGGACTTAATCATATATTGGGCTTGCAAGGATCAGCCCGCATTACCTTATATAAGCCAACACTTAGTTTATTTTCTTTCACTTGCCTCATTTCTTGCAGATAACGAATCGATCCATCTCCTTCTCTTTTCATTGCAACTGGATATTTCCAAACCTGAAATCCATCACTGTAAATTACAAACCACCGCCCATTCAAAGCTTCACCGTCCTTGAGTTGTTCGTCGTCACCTCCTATTAGCCCGTCGTCTTCTCTGATCCAAACCATATCCATCTCAACCGTTTCTTATCCTCAATTGCTCACATCCAAATCCCAATTCCTCTTTAAGACCCAAATCTTCCCTCTTGATTTCGAATATAGGTGGGTATTTGATCTTACTCATATAAAACAATTATATGACGAGAAGATAGGGACCTCGTGTTTGCAGATTCAAACCTAGGAGTCGATTGTAGATTGGTTATTGTTAGCTCAGAGTTTGATAGTGAAGTATAGGATTGAATGAGGTGATAAAAAGGAAGGTTCGGTCTGCAGCGAGAAAAGCAAAGTGAAGTAGCGAAGTTTGAAGGATTGGTCGTGGAGATGGAGTTGAGATTGGCAACGGACGCGTTTGAAATGGAGCATGGTTAAGGATTCGGTCATGGATATGTGAATGATGCAATGATGATAAGGATGATGGATGGATCAGTCAGATGGATGCACGATACAGTGATCGGTATAAGATGTGATGTTTGAATTTGCGCAAGGCAAATATATCTAAGGATATGGATCGATTGTCATCCATACCCCTAGGAGGACTTGGCCATTTTCGGGCTTCTCAAACTTGAACATTTGCATTTGAACTTAAATGCATGGACTTGCATACATGAGCGAACCCAATCCATCCCCAATAAATATGAACACATGAACAATTTCGAACAAGGATGCTCGCATACCCAATATTAGACTTGAATTTGAATACATGCGTATGTGCCTTCAATTCCAACATGAAATTCATTTGACTTTGGACCTCAAATAAGCATGATATATGAACTTGAATATGGACTTGAACTGCAAACGTCACACTCTGATACGTGGATGTTCGATCTTGGTCCTTATGCGAGATCCACAATCATCGATGTGAAAACTGGTTGAGACGATCAAAGATGATAGTCACTCCGATCGCACCCTAGAATCACCTCACTATTGTCGTCTTTAATTTTAATCTGTTTATCACTGTATCACAACATTGCACCACACCATACTAGTTTACACTTAGCACATGGGGGGGACAGTTTATTTTCTCTAAAGATGATTATCTATTGAGTTTGATAGTTATGGCTTCCAGATGCTCAAAGCGTTTAGCAGCTATGACTTTTGTGCAGCCTTCTCAACATGATGACTCCGACGCTGACTCAAGCTCCGCAATAGTGTTTGGTAGAATTTCACATGGCCATCGAATAGAACAGCCAGGTAGGTCCCATCAAGATCCTGACATCCCTGAGATTCCAGAATAATAAATTGATACAGCGCCAGATACTTTAGAGGATGCAGTAATTTTGGACGATCCGGTCGACTCCATAGCTTCAAAAGTTGATGAAGCCACCCTTTGCAGGATTTACCCCTGGAAGGATATATTGCTTGCAATAAATTCATGTGTTGGGCAGGATGTGTTCCACCCTTCAATCCGTTCATTCGGAAGATCCTGTGTTATTTGAGATTGGCTCTAGCTCAGCTGCATCTAAATGGTTATGCACTTCTCCACTACACCTACATGATATTTCTCACGTTCTTGAATCACGCACCGACTCCGGAGGATATTCGATCCATCTTTAACTTCAAGCGATGAAATGGAAGCCTCTCGTTTACATTTCTTGAGTCGATTAGAAATTCCAAGTTCGTGATTGGTACCTGGAATAAATTACGTTCTTTCAAAATTGAGTGGTTCTATGTGCATTGTCCGCCTGGCTTCGTAGGATGGTGGTTGAAAGGATGTAAGCACCATCCTGAACTTAACTCCTAACACTTGTTTCCAGGTTGTATCCTGAACTAAGCAGCTCTTTGATTTTTTACAGACACTAATCCATGACCCGATGATGATAAATATTCAAAGGCAGTTTTGTTAACCCGCCTTTTGGCAAGGCCACGGACAGACGGATTTAACTTAAACAACTTCACAACTATCGAGACTAAAGTATGATGGGATGGTTCGGCATTAGAAGGAGTGTTCGGCATAAATCTTGTTCGGCACTGGGCGAGCGTTCGGCATAGAGAGTTCGTCGTTCGGCATTAGATGGAACGCTCGGCATTAACCAACGTTCGGCATCTGGAGACGTTAGACATTGGATGGAGCGCTCGGCATTAACCAACGTTCGGCATCTGAAGACGTTCGGCATTGGATGGATCGCTCGGCATTAACCAACGTTCGGCATCTGGAGACGTTCGACAATGGATGGAGCGCTCGACATTAACCAACGTTCGGCATCTGGAGACGTTCGGCATTGGATGGATCGTTCGGCATCAAGGAGACGTTCGATATTGGATGGATCGTTCGGCATCAAGGAGCGTTCGGCATTGGATGGATCGTTCGGCATCAAGGAGCGTTCGGCATTGGATGGGTCGTTCGGCATACCTCACCTCGCTCGACATTGCACCTCGCACCTCCATATCTCGCACCTCCATACTCCGCACCTCCACACCTCGCACCTCCATATCTTGGTACCTCCATACCTCGCACCTCCCAACGTTCGACATGAGTAGATCGTTCGGCATTCACACCTTGTTCGGCATCTATGGTTCGACATATGGAGACCACACCATTTGGGTTGAGGTACTCGGCTACCAGGCCCACCAGGGAAGTCCAACCCATCTTTGTCTATAAATAGAGGGGCAGGGGCACAGTAAAAGGGGATCTTCTTTCTGCTCTCTTACTTTCTCTTTTCGAAGGTTAAGGCAACTCTGCCTTTTTGTAACTGTAATCGATTATTACAGCAATAAAAAGCAAACTTCTGGAGTGGACGTAGGCTGGAGTTAGCCGAACCACTATAAAATCTGTTGTTCTTTACTGCTTTCATTTCAGTTTTAACTGTTCTTCACATTATTACTCTCTACATACATTCTATCTCTGAGCTGTGATTGGTATTTGGTGCTTTCATCTGGATTTGGGGGTTAGTGACCAATTTTGGCGCTAACACTTTGGTGCTTTCACTGAGAAATTGAAACAATCAGGAATTTTGGAGTTAGGAACTTGGATCTTAGAAAGCAATGGCAAGACCACCAACGAAGAGGCAAGCAGTGGAAAGGAGCAATCAGGAAGGAAGTCAAGCGGCATCTTCTAGAGCTGGAGAGGGTCATGCATCCATCTACATAACTCGGGACGAGATGCAAGTGATGATGAATTCTATGCAAGAGCAGATGATGAAACGACAAGAGGAGATGATGCAGGCTCTTCTTAGGCAATTTGGACAACCAGGAACTGCAGTTGCTCAAGATCGTAGAGCTGGACCAGAGGAACTCAACCAACGGACAGATGGAGTGAATCAGCAGGGGCAGCTCCCAATCAACAAACAGTTAACAATCTAGATGGACCTAGACTCGGGGGCCCACCACCAGGTGGTGTTGGACCAGTTCATGGAGGGATACCGGATAACGCTACGCAGCCTGGCATCGATAGGAATACAAGAGGACGTGATGAAGAATATGTGCCAGAATTTCCTCGGGGACTTGGGGGGCAGTCTGGATTGGTTGGAAACACTGGATTGGCTGACATTATCAGGCGGACTATTCGCGGAGGTCTGACAAACAGGGATTCAGAGGGAGTTAACAAAAGTCCGTTTACCCGGAACATCAGGACAGCTAGGAATCCGTCCGATTTCAAACTACCCACTCTAGAAATATACAACGGGAAGACGGATCCCACCGACCACTTGATGAGATACACTAGGCATAT
The DNA here is from genome assembly GCA_030737815.1 of Allium fistulosum. NCBI lineage: Eukaryota > Viridiplantae > Streptophyta > Magnoliopsida > Asparagales > Amaryllidaceae > Allium > Allium fistulosum. The sequence continues at coordinate 336,380,274 of CM060904.1, read as the reverse complement.
GGAAGTGCTGGGGGCAACGGAGGAGGTTATGGCCCGATGTTTCCCCCTGTACTTAACTGAAATCGCTGCCATGTGGTTTAGACAACTGGAGGATGGATCCATTGGAACATGGATAGAACTGGTGGACAAGTTCTTAAGTCAGTTTCGAGTTCACATAAAAAGGCCAAAGAACGTGATGACGCTAACGTCAGTCAAACAGGGGGCAGATGAATCGCTCAGGACATTCTTAACTCGATTTAATGCAGCAGTTGCTTTGGTGGATCGGCCAGATCCATCAATGGTTCTGATGGCTGCGGTATCAGGAGTCAGAGATAATTCGGAGTTCAAAGTATCATTGGTACGGGACCCACCGTTGGATATTGGGGAATTCTTTCATGAAGCTGAAAGATTTCTTCGACAAGAGGATGCATGTTTGGACATGAGGTCACAGGAAGTAAACATGACTAAGGATGGAAGATTACTCGGCGAAAGCTCGGGTGGGGACAAGGGTAAAGGGAAAAGGAAGCGCTGGGGAGAACCAAAGTTCTCCACTTACACAGGATTGAACGCAACGTTGGAGCGGATTTTCTTAGATACTCGAGATCGTCTTCCCTATCGAAGGCCATCGAGGAGGGAACCCACAGAACGTGAAAGGGCATCTGGAAGGCACTGTCTCTTTCATGACCTGGACGGGCATGATACTAACAGCTGCCGACATCTAAAGGATATAATCGAGGAGCATATAAGGAATGGTCAGTTGCGACAGTATGTCGGAACTCGGAATGCGGCGGTGGAACATGAACAGCCTCCGCCTACCTTGAACGACGAGGGCGCGAGGCCCAGGAATGGTGACTGATTGGTCATCAACTAATCTTGATGGTTTGGAATAAGTAACAAACTCCGGGCAAACGATTAAATCACTTACTCATGTACGGGGTCAGAGATAACCCTCAGGCATGCTCTGAGATGATGGCTTACCGAAACGCCCGGGTTTGTGAAATCTGTTTTTTTTCCTTTGACTTGGGCATTTGCTTTTTCTGGTTTGGTTTTGGAGTTTGGTTTGAACTCCCTGTTTTTCTCGTTTTTCTGGTTTGAATTCTGGTTTGAATGTTTGTTTTTCGGATTGGATTTTGATTGGATTTTCTCTGGATTTTGGCTTAAAGGTCGTCGAGTATGGACTATGCTCGGCAAGGGTCCGGAGCGACCAGGATTCGGCTTAGGACTTAAGCCACGGCATTACTTGCGTCCAGGGACACTGGACCACGGTCGTCAAGTGTGGATTGCGCTTGGCAAGAACCCGGAGAGGTTAGCTCAACGCCCAGGGACACTGGGCCACGGTCGTCAAGTGTGGATTGCGCTTGGCAAGAACCCGGAGAGGTTATCTCAACGTCCAGGGACACTGGACCACGGTCATCAGGTGTGGATTGTGCTTGGCAAGAACCCGGAGAGGTTAGCTCAACGTCCAGGGACACTGGGCCACGGTCGTCAAGTGTGGATTGCGCTTGGCAAGAACCCGGAGAGGTTATCTCAACGTCCAGGGACACTGGACCACGGTCATCAGGTGTGGATTGTGCTTGGCAAGAGCCCGGAGAGGTTATGGATTTGGATATCGACCTGGAGAGGTCATGGATATGGTTATAGGTTATTGGATATGGATGGATTGGAACTCAGTAGTCGGGTTCAGATGGATGTGGAATTGGGTAAGGACTTGGTTACTGGATAAGAATCAGACATCGACTCGGAACAGTCGCGGAAATGGATCAAGATATGGCCGTGGTACTCGGATAAGATGGCTTGGTAATGGATTGGGTTATGAATCGGAAAGTATGGATGTGGATAACATACATACTTGGGATATTGGACTTGAGGCTATTCAAAACACACCTTTCACAGCAAGGCATGTTTTGGGGGGCAAGTGTTAACCCGCCTTTTGGCAAGGCCGCGGACAGACGGATTTAACTTAAACAACTTCACAACTATCGAGACTAAAGTATGATGGGATGGTTCGGCATTAGAAGGAGTGTTCGGCATAAATCTTGTTTGGCACTGGGCGAGCGTTCGGCATAGAGAGTTCGTCGTTCGGCATTAGATGGAACGCTCGGCATTAACCAACGTTCGACATCTGGAGACGTTAGACATTGGATGGAGCGCTCGGCATTAACCAACGTTCGGCATCTGGAGACGTTCGGCATTGGATGGATCGCTCGACATTAACCAACGTTCGGCATCTGGAGACGTTCGACAATGGATGGAGCGCTCGGCATTAACCAACGTTCGGCATCTGGAGACGTTCGGCATTGGATGGATCGTTCGGCATCAAGGAGACGTTCGATATTGGATGGATCGTTCGGCATCAAGGAGCGTTCGGCATTGGATGGATCGTTCGGCATCAAGGAGCGTTCGGCATTGGATGGGTCATTCGGCATACCTCACCTCGCTCGACATTGCACCTCGCACCTCCATATCTCGCACCTCCATACTCCGCACCTCCACACCTCGCACCTCCATATCTTGGTACCTCCATACTCCGCACCTCCATACCTCGCACCTCCCAACGTTCGACATGAGTAGATCGTTCGGCATTCACACCTTGTTCGGCATCTATGGTTCGGCATATGGAGACCACACCATTTGGGCTGAGGTACTCGGCTACCAGGCCCACCAGGGAAGTCCAACCCATCTTTGTCTATAAATAGAGGGGCAGGGGCACAGTAAAAGGGGATCTTCTTTCTGCTCTCTTACTTTCTCTTTTCGAAGGTTAAGGCAACTCTGCCTTTTTGTAACTGTAATCGATTATTACAGCAATAAAAAGCAAACTTCTGGAGTGGACGTAGGCCGGAGTTAGCCGAACCACTATAAAATCTGTTGTTCTTTACTGCTTTCATTTCAGTTTTAACTGTTCTTCACATTATTACTCTCTACATACATTCTATCTCTGAGCTGTGATTGGTATTTGGTGCTTTCATCTGGATTTGGGGGTTAGTGACCAATTTTGGCGCTAACAAGTTTCAACACGTAGAAATGTTCGGTCAGAGGATAGACATATAAGACACCTCCTTATCGATAAACGCCTTATTCTCTTTAGATTGCTAAAGGAAGGTTGCAGCATTGGGTCGCCAAGAAGCACTGGAGGTAAGGCGGCAAAAGAAGGGATTCCATTGAGCAGGAAGGCAATGGAGTTGATCTTGTCATGCCCCCAATCGAGGAGGCTCCGGGTGTCACTGAGGAAGGCGAAGTAAGTGGTAATGCTGACGAGCTCGGTCGTGATGACGCGTGTTTGAACCATGAGCCCGTAGTTGGTTCCTTTGAAGATCTGCAGCCTGCCACCCCAGGGAAGAGAAAATGAAAGAAGCTTTTGACAAGCTTTTAAAAAGCCAAATTGCCAAGAAGCCCAAGTTATCTATCACTTCTTCGATTGCTCCGGAGCAATCTACTTCTCTACTTCCAGAAAATCTAAAAGACACATTCGAGGGACTGTCGGACCTCTCTCTTCCATACGGCATTGAGACTTATCATTTTACTGATGTGAGCGCCGTGGAGTCTACTTCTCCTATCAGAACTGATGCTGATATTCCTTCCACCATTAGGAGAGAGGCTACTTCGGTCAACAAGGCTCTATCATTTGGTCTGTCGGGAGGACACTACGACACTCATATCTACTTGCACTCCATAGCATTGTACTTCACTCGTCAAATGGTCTTTAATGCTGAAGTTTAACTCATTTTTGTTTCCTTCATAGGACCCATGGGAAAAATAAGCACATGTTCCATTCTTTGCAAAATACGGTGCACATGCAAAGGCCTCGATTGGGTTCGTATCACCAGAGTGACGGTCGTGATTATGACCCTAGTTATTATTCCAGTCGAGATCGAGACAAGCATAATAGGGGTGATAGGGATCGATCTTCGCATGATTCTGCCCCTAAGCACCGATCTAAATTTAGGTCTCATCCTCCAAAAGGTCTGGACAAGTAGCCGAATCGCCGTGGTGAAATCTCTCTGGCTGACACTTCACGAGGTCCACCTCCTACCTCAGTCCCTAAATAACCTATTGTATCATCACATTCCAAGCGGTCTTCTAACCATGGACGCCATAGTGGGTTTGAGGCTTCTCAACACCGACCGAGCAAAGAAAGCGTTGTTGCCCAAATTGTTACTAAAGATCAATAGATCGATAATTCAGCCCATATGGCCAAGCTTAGGAAGGAATTCCCAAATGTTTGCTTCGATGGTTTTATTTTTGTTCCCACTCTAAAAGGAGTCCTGGAGAAGGTCCAACAAACGACTATTGACTACATGACTGATATTCATAAGCAGTACAACGAATGGATTAAAACCATAGAGAAGGTCTCGAAAGTGTCATGGGAAAGGCAAAAGGAGATTAAAAAACTAAAATGGCAGGAAGCCTAACACAATCGGTTCATCTCCACTCTTGACACTAAATTAGAGACCTTAAGAAAGTCTCAAGCAGAAGCCGAGAAGAAAGCTGAAGTGGCCATTAAAACGCTTGAGGATGAAAAAACTAAACACTTGACCAAAGTCGAGCAGTTACATCATCGTAATTACGAATTGGTGATTGAGAGAGATACAACCAGAAGGAACACCGCCGAGCTGAAAACTAAACTCGAGCATGAAAGAAAGAGAAAGACGAGGCATAGAAAATAGGCCAGGATGCTTGTGACTAACTAGTCATGGTCAGGATTGAGAGGGACGCAGCCGTTGAGAAGGACAGAGACATTGATGCTCTCGTTAAGAGAGAAGTAGAGGCTGCGAAGATGAAAGCCAAGAAGGTGGTTATGGATGAGCTGGAATCACTACTGATATCTTATAATGCCAATGTTCTGAAGTTTAGAAATTTATAGTCTAGTGCCTTGGTCAACTACAGCATGCTCAGGGTTAGCTCCACTAGCCGGAGGAGGGTTCCCTCCATGGGAGGATATATCGGCATCGATCCTTCTAGATGGACCGGGGTCGATTGATGTTGGCCAGTGGAAGGTGAGCGATCACTTTTGTCCGGACGTTCCAGCATTATATGTGTCAATTTTATGGCATCTGTCTCTGTGGTAACCGTCAGATGAAGAGGAGTAGTCCGATCCTATGTATGGAGTAGGCTCCCTCCTTGTTTTCCCCTACTGATCCTTCAACTGGTTCATCAAGTCAATATTGGCTTAGATCTGCTGGTTGAGTTGTTGATGGTTATCCATTAACTCCTTCATTAGTTTATCAAAATCATCCCTAGTGAGGGGTTCAACTGGATTCGGGGCAGCAACAGCAGCTGGTTGTGTATTTTGATCACCTAGTTGAATGCTAGCTTTCTCATTCTTTTCAACAACACGGGAAGTAGTATCCTTTCCTCTAGCCATGGAGATTAGTTTCCCTATAGATCTCTTGAAATTTGAATAGAAAGAAAACTTTTTAGGAAGAAATCTAGATCTTATCTCATGGATAATGGAATCCACTAGTAGATGATGAGATCCAACCAAGCTGGGAACTAATTTCTAAATGAAAGCAGCAAAATGTTTGCACCATAATTGGATGCGAACACCTAAGAAAATTGTAGTAGAGAAATAAATGAAGAAAATCTACATGGATCGGGGCCGATTATCTAACTTCCACATGGTGGCTTGCGATCAATGTAGTGGGTCCCTCCGTATGATATCTTACTATTTCCAAAGTTTCATACATATTTTACTTCTGGATTGTGAGATATCGACCGTTTTTCATTAAGTTGAACTGCTGGGCTGGTATGATCTGGTCTATTGAACGGGATGGACCGTACCCAATCCATTCCCTAGGAGAGGAGCTATTCCATACTTAGAACATTCTTTGGAGTCCACCTCTTGATTCTGCTTTATCGTGGTTCATATTATCATTTGTGCTCGATCTCTGGACTCAACGATCATCACTCTGGGGTACTGGCCCTGATGACAGTCGATTCTAACTTTTCCAGTCAGTTTGAATATATCTGGGTCAAAGGATCGAACAATAATAGCCGAGCACAAAATGGTTCATAAACAAAATACAGTATTAGACTGAAACTTTAAATGTTGCTCCTACCCCTTCTATGAACTCTAGCACCAATGTTATCTTCAATCAAGTCAACATGCTTCCATTTGCATATCCCTGCCCATATATATATATATATATATAAATTTCAGCACGTGAAATAATACTGAATTAGAATTTTTAGCAACTCCTTTGAAACACCTATTATTTTTTTCGTTCCCCATGATCTAGCAATATGAAAAATTGAAAAGAACATATTTATTCAACATTTCCTTATTAGAGATCCTACAATATTCATAACTCCAAAACCCAAACTAATCTATAATATGATTACCCCACTCCAAGTCAATGTTTAAATGAACTAAGCATTTAGTCCATATATAAAATGCCACATCATAGTCATGGAACAAATTAGTATAACTTTATTCTCCACATCCACAAAAAAAGCACTTTTAAGTAATATTCATATTTTTATCCTTCAGCATGCTCATAGTGTTGAGTTTCCCATGCATTAATATCCATATTACTACAATTATTATTTTTGAAGATATGCGGCATGCGACGTAGCAGTGACACCACATCAATAATCAATGCCGAAAGAATGGTAATGAGCCAACGCCGAAGGCCTACAATGCCTCCCCTCATCAATAAAGAGTAATGGACAATGTTGCAAGTCATCAATGAAGCCAGCAATACCAAATGCCATCAATGTCGCATATCGCTTAGAAGGTTGAATGAATGATATCGTACTAAATAAATTGGAAACAATGCCGCATGTTAGTAAGAGAATGACGATATTGGAAAGCTCTATGCCAAAAGCCATCAATGCTATAACAGCATGATATAGCATTGATGTCTCATCACATTAATGTCATATTCCATCAATGGAGCACTTCTTCCATATAGCCAGAAGAATCAATGCCCCTCCAGATTAATGCAGCATCTCTCCAATGTCGCCTTATTCTAATGTCACTCTTCAAAGTAATGTCGTCTCCTACCAATACTGTTCATCACCATTGTCATCTCTTATTAATGCCATTATCATCAGTGTTACTAATTATCAATGTCGTTATCATCAATGCAATATATTATCAACGTTGCCTTATATCAATGCCATTTATTATCAATGCCGTCTGCTACCGATGTCTCTTACTATCAATGTTGCTTTTTATCAATGCCAATCATTGCCAATATCGCCACTTATCAATGTCGCCACTTATTAATGCTACGCCATAGTAATGCCGCACTTCATCAACCTTTAAAGGAGGCCGTATATTCTCAATACGATGTTGACATCAAACATCATCAATGAAGGCTATCAAGGCGGGATGGATGCTAAGCGTCGGAACTCATCATTGTGCAAGTGGATGCTAAAGTATAACGCCGTGTGCCATCAATATGGTTAATCTCGGAGGTTAAACATGCCGCATGGACACGTGACAGCCATGCTGCATCCGTCAACCCCTATGAATATGTACCTAGGGGCAAGGAGGAAGGGGAGATCATTTCATTTCTCTCCTCTCAAAATTGAACAATTGTAATCCTAAATTGAATTGGGTAAAAACTTGATTTGATTATAATCATGATGAAATTATATGGACAAGGTTTTGAATATGTCTATTACCTTGATTGTGCACTTTAGACGTTATTAGACATGGACATGCATATGATAAAGCTCTTTGGACCCAAAGCTTATCATGATTTTATATAAATCATATGGGCTTCGGTCTAAACTAGTGTTCGTAGGCATATTCACTATCTACATATGGGCATAGGACTATGAACTAAGAGGATTGTGTATCGTGTCCATTAATATGCTTATTGGGCTATCACACATAACTACGGCCTATTCTTTTATTTCCTTTGATCATGTGGCATAGACTTTCGAATGTCTTATTCCAAAAGAACATATAGGCTTTCGAGCAACTTGTTCCAATAGACTATATGGGCTTTCAAGCAACTTGTTTCTAAAGACTATACGGGCTTTCGAATTCTTCATCCAAAAGTTCATGGGCATCATGGAGCCATTCTTCAATGACATCATCTTGTACTAGGCCTTAAATGCTAAGCCTAATCTTGATCTCTTAACACCATTTGATTAACACCAACTAAGCCATGCTTAGTTATGTCATCAAGAGTGTTAAAATTGAGCTTAGGCTCTTCATAATTAGTATTATGGGTGTTATACCAATTTTTGGGTTAACATTTTGGCGCTAGAAGGAGGACTCCAATCTTTGATTTTTTATAACTCTAAACTAATTACATGAAGTTTCTTTTTGTTCCATAAAAATGGGGAGATCAAGACCAATTAATGTTCCAAACGAAGAAGTCATACAGACGACCACATTAGAAGAAAATATTGTCCCTAATTTCAACTTGGGAAATATAAAACTTGGACAGCCATCAGAGTAGCAAAGCCTACTAGTAGTGAAGCTCAAATCAAAGATCTAACACAGCAGGTGGCAATGATGCAAGACTTATTGGAGAAGATCCTTGCACAAATTTCCAAAACCTCCAAGTTCACTGAAGTGATGGAAGTTGAATCTCCGAGAAGGAATCTTGATGCTTCTTTGCTTAGAAATAGAGGCAAAGACAAGTTCACTATGACTCTATAAAAGAGGAAAGGAAATCAAGAAGCTGAAGCGATAGATCTCTCCCCTAAATCAATGGCAGGCAATAAAGCTAAAGCTAATTACTAAGGAAGATTAGTGGATAAGTCCAATGAGCAGTCCGAAAGTTCAACCTCCAAGTAGTATAAACCTGATAAAAGAAATTAACATACTGATGAGGCTTATCTAAGAGACATGGCCAAAAAATGGAAAAAGATATGCTTAAACTTAAAGGAAAAGGAACTCTTGGTGAAAGAGTCGACAATAACCACCGATAAGCTCACTTCACGGATGAAATCATTCAATCGGGTCCCGGATCAAAATTCCTTCCTTAAGATACAACGAAATTACTAACTCAAATGATCATCTAATAGCGTTTGAAAGCCAGATGGACCTTTACAATGCCTCTGAAGCAGCGCATTATAGGTTTTTACCTATTACCTTCTAGGGTGCAGCAGCTAAGTGGTACATTATCGTGCAAAGACCATATACTCTTGGAAATAATTCTCTTATGAGTTCTCAGTGCAATTTTGTATTTGCAAAGATCCCACAATTGACTACAATGTGCTAGATAATGTCAAGCAGAGGCCGGGGAAACTATTAGGTGATTATCTTAAATGGTTTAATGTAGAGGCAATGAAAGAAAAAGATATGACCGATAGAGATAAGTTGATGGCTATGCGCTCAGGATTGATCGAACATACACCATTCTGGCGGGAGCTCTATATTCATGGATGTAGATATTTACAAGCTTACCACTTTCAAGCTAATAAATTTATCTGTATGGATGAAATGTATCATGCTAAGATGAAAGTTCAGACAAAGAAAGAAATGGGAAAAGCTGACTATAACCATAACATAGGAAGCCGAGATGGAAGGAGGCTAAAACACCAATCGTGTTGCTTTAAACAAGCCAATATCCTATATCTCCGCTACGATGAAATAAAGTGGAAAAATTCTATATTCTTACAAAACTAAAACCAATCCTGAACTAAGAAGAGGGAAGGGCTATTGTGCCTATCATAAGGCGAATGGACATAAACAGATGAATGTCGAGTGTTGGCAGGCATAATTCAAGGCATGATACATTATCGACACCGGACGGAGTTTGTCAAGGATAATCAGAAAGTTGCTTATTCTGAAAATGTCAACCAAAAACTCCTAAACAACGATGCAAATTTAGTGGAAGGTGACATTTAGCCAGATTTCATTCTACTTCTTAACATAATTGATGTTATCCATGGAGGCCCACACCTAGCTGGAAGCAGTAGAGGAGCCAGAATCGCTACATTAGAGAAGCAAAAGATAGGATTTTCTCTATTCAGGAAGAGCCTCCACTCAAAAATCCAAGGTTTCAAATCTAAATGCATAACTTAACCATTACTCTGCATGAGCTAAGAGGAGTTCTTCATCCACAGAATGAGCCACTTATGATCACTGCACAAATTGGACTCTCTGTGGTTACTAAAATTTTGGTGGATACTGGAATTTCAGTCAACGTGATCTTTAAACATGCATTCGACCAAATGGGAATTCCAAAGGAGAAATTAGAGCCGAGCTTTGAGCCCATTTTTGGATTCAATAACAAAGGGTCAACCACTATTGGGCAGCTAAGACTTCTTATGAAAATGGGAATTCTACCATGTTCCAGGACCTTTGAGACTCTCTTCGTCGTCATAGATCAGCCTTCTTATTATAATGCCTTCTTTGGGAGGCCAACTTTAGATGAGGTTGATGCTTTTGTCTCGCCAAAGTATCCGACGGTAAAGTTCTTGACTAAAAGTGGATGGGGAATAGTGAGGGGAGAGCAATTGAGCTCTCGTGAAATGTACTTTACCACTCTTGAGCAATACAAACGAGACAATATTTCTTATTATGACTCGGAGAAAAATGAATTAATTAGAATTGATATTAAAAAGCCTTTGGATGATGATTCTTCAAGCCGATCATCCAAAGAAAAAACAAAGCCTAAGCATGCATTAGGAAAATTTGACTGCTCTAAAGGAAAAGAAAGAGAAAAGAAACAAACCTAGTGGAAGACAAAATAGAAGATGAGGAGATCATCGTTGAATTAGATTGTAGAGGTGAAAAAGAAAGAATGAAGCCCACCGAAGACCTTGAGGAGATATGCTTGGATCCAGTTGATTCAACAAAGACCGTAAAAATTGAAAAAGAATTGGATAGCAAACTTAAAGGAGAACTAATTCAATTTCTTCAATCCAACAAAGATGTATTCGCCTGGACTCATTTAGATATAGTTGGAATAGATTAGACCATTATGTGTCAAGCTTTGAATATAGACACGAGTACACACCTATTTGGCAGAAGAAAAGACAGTTCGATAAAGTTCGATCTAAAGATTTGAAAGAAGAAGTTAAGAGATTGTTCGAGAATGGATTCATCAGAGAAGTACTTTACCTAAAATGGTTAGCCAGTCCAGTACTAGTCAAAAAATCTAATGGGAAATGGAGGACATTTGTCGATTATACTCATTTGAATAAAGCATGGCCAAGGACTGCTACCCTCTTCCAAGGATAGATCAATTAGTTGATGCAACAAGTGGGAAAAAACTATTATCCTTTACGAACACTTATTCCGGATATAACCATATTCCAATGTTCAAATTAGATGATGAGAATACTAGTTTCATAATAGTTTGGAGAACATATTGTTACAAAGTAATGCCTTTCGGATTGAAGAATGCTGGAGCGACATATTAGAGATTGGTAAACAGAATGTTCAGAGAACAAATTGGCCAGAACATGGAAGTATATGTGGATGATATGTTGATAAAATCTCAAGAGTAAAGAAACCATTTAGCAGATCTTGAAGAAATGTTCGATGTATTATGAAGGTACCAGATGAAGCTTAACCCATAAAAATGTTCCTTTGGAATTCAGTTCAGAAAGTTCTTGGGATATATTGTCAATGCAAGAGGAATCGAAGCCAACCCTAACCAAATTCAAGCTATTAAGAATATGGCAGAACCTAAGACAAGTAAAGATATAATGAGCTTGAATGGAAGAGTGGCAACATTGAATAGATTCATTTCCAAAGCCATCGACAAATGCATCCCGTTCTTCGATGTGATTAAGAAGAATAAAAACTTCGAATGGAGCGAGGATTGTCAAAAAGTGTTTAAGGAGTTAAAAGATCATTAAGAGAAACCACCAATTTTGCCTAGCCCTATAGAGAGGGAAAACCTTTACCTCTATATGGCAGTTTCTGAACATGCCGTTAGTTCTGTTCTGGTAAGAGAAGATAAGGGAACTCAACTTCCAATATATTATATGAGTAGAAGATTCAAAATGCAAAAACTAGATATCTTGTTACAGAGAAATTGACATACTGCTTAATGCTCACTGCTCGAAGGCACATTTGATCAAGGTCATAACCAACTTCCCACTTAATCAAGTTTTTAGTAAACCTGAAGCTTAAGGAAAATTAGTAAAATGGGGAGTAGAGCTCGAGCAATATGATATTGAAAATAATTAACTTACTTTTTAAAACTTATATATATAAATACCTTTAAAGTACTTATGAAGATGTAAAAACACTTTCAAAATACTTAAAAATATATTAAAAATATTTATATAGAATATTATGTAAAGATAACAAATTTTGAAATAAATAGAAAAACCAAAATACATGTTTTATTTTTAAAAGCCGCTTACTTTAAAATTTTATAATTAATTATTAAAAATATATTTGAACTTGAAACCAATTTTAAAATACTCTAGTATAAGTTAGAAAACAACCCTAAAAGGATTACAGAAAAAGAAGTTGATCTAAATATCATTTTTACACAATTTATAGTTTCAAACGGAAAAGATAGTGTTTCTGCAAATGCTACCAAAACAATTTGCAAAGCCAAAATGTGTTTCAGAAGCAAAGACGGCATTTCGGAAATGCTATCTAAAGTTTCCGGGCTGTTTTTAACCAGTTTTTTCTACAACTTTGTGCCAAGTTTTCGATGCTTTAACAAATGATTTTTGATCCATTCTTTCTAAGTAGTTAGTATACTTTGGACACCTAAAAACCATGAAGAAAAATCTTAAGGAATATCTTTTAATTATTTTATAGAAATTTCTGAAAACAAAGTATTTTCCAAAGTGGTCGTATAGTGACAATTTTTCTATAACTTTTGCCACTTCGTTCAACTAGCTACTAAATGATTTAAACTTCTAAAATTTTATAGCAAGAAAAAAATATATTTTACTTTTTAAATTAGTAAAGAAACCCCAAAGGATGTATTCACAAAAATAAACGTCATTTCCTAAAAACAAGGCATTTAAAAGTGTCGATATAGTGACATTTTTACTTCAATCTTTCTTAACTTTGTTCAACATTTTCCATGACTTTCTAACATACTGTTTGTTGTCCAAAACACTTCTAGAAGTTTAGATAACAACCAGAACAAGTTATATCAAGATATGTCCATAAATCACCAAATAACACAAGTTAAAGTTAAAGGATTTCAAAGTGCTTTCATAGCGACTTTCTCGCTTCAAACATTCACAAACACACTTTTACATCACATAAAACATATCCAAACATATATACTCTAAGTGATGGCCACGTTACAAGTGTTAGAGGGATTATAAGAGAAGTTATAATACATATATGTTGTCAATTGATTTCAAAAGCAAGGGGGTCCAATAGTGATAAATTGCATTTGTTCTTCATTTAACATTTATATTTCAAAAAACAACAATTTATAACACAACATATACTCATTTGATGGTGAGATAACTTACCCTAAAACCAAGTTAACAAACATCACAAGCCACTAGAATCAAGGCAACACTTCCTACCATAACCCCAAAGCCAAAGCTACCTCTTTTGCATCCAAAATCTCAAAACCATGCCTCCTCCATCAACATTTTGCTCATGGCCCAAATATGATGCGCACCTTCCTTCTTCCTTCTTAAATTTCTTGGATCCTATTATGTGTTCAAATGATGATCTAAGAGCTTTGGTAAAGTTTGGTGGGGATTGGAGTTGATTTGAAGAAGCTTGGAAGAGTTAAAGAGGAGATAAGAGTGTTTGAATTTATTTTCTTTTTTTCAAATCTTTTGCAAATGAACTAATGCGATAATTAAACATGTGGAGAAGGCTTTAGTAAATGAAAAAGGACCCCCTAATGCCCTTGCATATGGTCGGCCAACAAACCTCCCTCTCTTTCCTTTCATGCTTCCACTTACACACACCATACCCCTTCACTCCATGAATCAAGCCTTAAATCAGGGGTCAATATTCCTTTAATTCTTCTTACTTTACTTAATTAATTTATTTTTAACTTATGTGTTTTGAACTTGTTATATATGTGTTCATATGTTACTATATAAGTGCCAAAGAGTTCTAACAACTTTTGTTTAGCAAAAGTCGTTTATAAACAAAACAATATTTGGTCATATTATCGATATTTTTTTGAACTATTTATTTTTATAAACAAATTTCAAAAATAAGTTTCTTATCATTAGTTATTATTTAAAATAGGGTTAACAAGGTTATAAAATCACTCTAATCACATTAAAACCAAGATAAAAATATTTAAATAATTCATATATTCAAATACGAAGTGTTGGAAATTCCGGATCATTACTGTATATATATATATTATGTATGTGTGTGTATAAATATGTTTAGGGCTTTGTTTAGAATTAAAAGAGAAAGGTGAAAGGAGAAGTTGAAACTGCAGAGTATGTGAGAAAAATGAATTCAAACTAAGCGGTCTGTTTTATAACTTCCTAAACCATCAATTCACTCAAATGGGCATAAACTCGTTAAACCAATCAAAACCCACTTACTTAAAATCTACATAACTCCTTCATATGAACTCAGATCCAAACAAATCAATATACTATCTCGATCAGAAAATTGAGCACTATGTAATAGCACAGTTCATGTTGCCTGATTCCAATATTTGTAAAATTACTATTTTTCCCTTGCTAATAAAATATACGTCTAAATCTCATTGGGTATTACAATTTAGGTGGACTAAGTATATCATCTTATGTCGTTCTTCGACGAACTATAGTAGATCGCTCGTCCTCGACCTCCATGGGTCGTTTTTTCATCTTTAAGACTTCAATTCCCGTTATGCTAAGATTTATGTAATGAACATTATTAGGTCGTATAACAATGGAGATGTGCCTCTTCCTTTGTATACTTTAAATTAGTTCCTTATTATGTTTGATTTTTGAGGTATTTCTTTCGAATCTCGTTTTATTGAAATGCGGCCCAACAGATTTGTTATAATTGGATTTCTAAAGTTTGAATCTGATATGTTATATATATATATATATATTTCAGTCTGATTAATCTAATTTTTGAAAGAATTGATTGCAATCCACCAATTGAGTGGATAACCAATAAAGGTGCCATATGCTAAAATCATGGCTATATCTATCAATACCCAAGTTATCTCTTATGTCACCCCGATGTGTTTAAAAGTAAGCATATACTATAGATTACCCATCTCACCACTTTTTTTACCAACCATGCCCTTGTATTGTTGTAATGTACTCTATTCCGCTTATTGTAAAGTTGCACTCTTCCCTTGTAATAAGATACCATGTGCAAGTGATGCACCGTTTTTGCTAAATTCTAGCATGAATTAAACCAAAATTTCATTATTCAAGGTGCGCACCACACTAGATAATTGTCAAATCAGAACTTGCTTCATCATTGGTATTGCTTAATGTTAAATTGGATGATTCAAATATTTGTTGAGGAGAAAAGAAATTGATTAATTGGTTCAATCAATCAATTAATTTGGCTTATATATGGAAGGATATTTTGGAAGGAAACTAATTAATTATCCAATCAATTAATTAGTCAATGCATTTGTTATATGAAGAAATAAATGATTAGACATGGAGAATCAATCAATCAAAGGAAAGATATGGAAACCAAGATTACACCATCTATTTGTACTAAAATCAAATCATGCAATTCAGAAAGATATTTGGGTAATCAGGAAATTGATTTTCTTAATCTCCAAGCAATCCTTTATAATCAAGTCCATTTAAATGAAGAAATTTCATCTTCATATGTATGTGAGTGTGTGAGAGCATCCACCATTATTCTTCTCTCTCTTTTGTACTCTTTTCTTCAGTGGAATAAAAGAAGTTGTTGGGTCTCCGTGGACGTAGGTTATTCATAGCTGAACCACATTAAATCTTCCGTGTCTCTTATTTCTGCTATTGTTTCTATGAGATTGCATAATTAATTATTTTTTAAGTTCCATTGATATCTAAATAGACAATACTAGATCCTAATCAAATAATTCGCTTTCGCTCAAATTAAAACAAATTTCACTACAGTTTGGTATCAGAGCTAGTGTTATTATTCCTGTTTGGATATTAATGGTTACTTCTAGTAAGTCTGTTGGTAGATCTGGTGTCAATTATGGAGTAACACGTTTTGATGGAAAAGGAGATTTTGGTACTTGGAAGATGAAGATGGAAGCTGTATTAAAGAAGGAGAAGACTTATAAAGTTGTTTCTGCGCTTGAGAAATTGAAAGGTATTAATGCAGCTGATTTGGAAGAGATGGAAGATGAAGCTCTCATAACAATTCAGTTGAGTCTTTCAGATGAAGTTCTTAGAGAATTCTCTCAGAAGAAGACGGCGAAGGAACTATGGGATGCATATCAAGACAAATGTCTCAATAATCGGATTATTCTTCAGCAACAACTCTATTCATTTAAGACGAAGCCTGGAGCTGATCTCATGGAGCATGTAGATGCTTTGACCACTTTAATTATGAACCAGACGACAGCGGAAGTTGATATTACTAATGAGGCTCAAGCTGTGATCCTCTTATGTTCCTTGCCTAAGGAGTATACTGCTTTTGTTAATTCCATGATTTATGGCCGCCGTAAAATTAGCTTGTCTGATGTAAAGGCTGGTCTTCATAATGAAGTATTAAGAGGTAAATTGACGAGCACTAGCTTGGATAGTGATACCGAAGGCTTATCTGTTCAGAGAGGTAGATGCCAAAGCAGGTCGAAGAAAGGTGGAGGACGGAATTCTTCGCGGTCTCAGTCTATGGGGCCTAAGAAGTTGACTTGTTATTATTGTAAGAATCCCGGGCACTTCATAGCACAATGTCCCAAGCTTGAAGGTAGAAGAAAAGATCCAAAGCAAGCCTCATCTTCAACAACATAGAAATCAGATACAGAAAGTGACACCGATGTATTTACAGCTTCTGGCTCTTCTGGGAAGAGTAACTTATGGCTGATTGATTCTGGCGCATCCTATCATATGACACCTGATAGGAACTTCTTTTCCACTTACCGTGAAATTGATGGAGGAGAAGTTCTGATAGGTAATGTGCTTCTTGTCGTATGGTTGGTGTTGGTAGCGTGATGATTAGGATGTTTGACAGTGTTATTCGTACGGTCACCGATGTTAGACATGTACCTGATTTGAGGAGGAGCTTGATTTCTGTTAGGGCATTGAGTAGACTTGACTTGAAGATTGTAGTGGAAGGAGAGAAAATGAAGATATCGAAGGGTTCCATGATTGTTATGAGAGGTGTGAGGGTAGGAAATCTTTATCTATTAAAGGGCAATACTGTAGTTGGTGAATCAGCTTCTGTTACATCCGTTGATTCGAATTCTTCCAGATTATGGCACTTACGGTTGTGTCACATCGGTGAGCGCAACATGGATGAGTTGAGAAAACGAGGATTGATTGATGGAGTTCATCATTCAAAACTTGGTTTTTGTGAAGAGTGTGTTCTTGGAAAGCAGACGAAGATTTCTTTTGGTATAGGAGAGCATAAAGCAAAAACTGTCATGGAGTATGTTCATACAGATGTCTGGGGTCCCTCCCCTTGTTAGTCTTTAGGTGGAGTCAGGTATTTCGTTTCATTTATAGATGATTTCTCTCATAAAGTATGGGTATACTTTCTTCAGTCAAAAAGTGAAACCTTTGCCAGGTTTAGAAAGTGGAAATCTATGGTTGAGAAGCAGTCAAGGAAGAAATTGAAAGTTCTTCGACAAGATAATGGCGGTGAATTTGTATCACAGGAATTCATTGATTATTGTGAGTCTGAAGGCATTAAGAGGTATTACACTACACAGGCAACCCACAGTCTAATCGAGTTGCAGAAAGGATGAATCAATCATTATTGGAGAGAACAAGATGCCTCAGGCTGACTGCTAAATTGAAGAAGGGATTTTGGGCTAAAGATTTATCTATGGCAGCTTTCCTCATCAACCGCATACCTTCTAGTGCCATAGATATGAAGATCCCTGAAGAAGTATGGAAAGGAGAGCCTGTTAGCTATTCATTTCTCAGAGTGTTTGGTTGCCCAGCTTATGTGCATGAGAGTAAAGGGAAGCTGGAACCTAGAGCTCGCAAGTGTATCTTTCTAGGTTATAGAAGAGGGGTGAAGGGATATAGACTGTGGTGTCCTATTAACAAAAAGATCGTTATAAGAAGGCATGCGACTTTTGATGAGAAGGCTATGTTGAAGGTGGAGCCTTCCTCATCGGATGGCAATGAGAGGACATGTGAAGAATACCAGACACAAAGCAAGTCATCTGTTGATTCTTTCCATAGACGTTTAGATGGTGTTTCTGACACCGTGGTTGATGAGGGTAATACTGATGTTGGTATAGAGGATCGGACTCAAGGTGGAGCTCATTCAGAACCTAGGCCTGTCTGACAAAGAAGAAAACCTAAGTGGCTTGATGAGTTTGTTGGATTGAGAATCGAAGACATTAACTTCGATGATATGGCAACATATGCTTTGAATGTTGTCCATGATGAGCCCTGTGATTATAGAGAAGCTATCATATCAGTTAACAGTTCCAGTTGGTTAGTTGCTATGGAGGAGGAGGTTGAGTCATTGCAAAGAAATCATACTTGGGATTTGGTGCCTCTTCCCACCGACAAGAGAGCTATTGGATCCAAGTGGATCTATAGAGTGAAAGACGGTGAAAATGGTAATCTCAGATACAAGGCAAGATTAGTCGCAAAGGGGTATGTTCAGAAGAAGAGGGTAGAGTATCATGATATCTTTGCTCCAGTGGTTAGGCATACTTCTATTCGTATTCTCTTGGCATTAGTTGGTCATTATGATATGGAATTAGAGCAACTAGATGTCAAAACTGCATTCTTGCATGGCGATCTAGATGAGGAGATTTATTTAAAGCAGCCAGAAGGGTTCATTGATAGTAGCAGACCAGATTATGTTTGCAAACTCAACAAATCTCTATATGGACTGAAGTAGTCTCCTAGACTATGGTATAAGAGGTTTGATAAGTTTATGCTTTCATAGGGATACTCCACAAGTTTCAAATACCAGTGTGTTTATTTCAGGAGATGTGATGATGATATGATTTATTTGTTGTTATATGTTGATGATATGCTGATTGCATCTCGGAGTATGGTCAGAATTAAGGAGTTGAAAGCGGAGCTCAGTAGAGAATATTGGGTATGGAGATAAGCAAGGATAGGAAGCGGAGAGAGTTAAGGCTCACTCAGGAGCAGTACATCGAAAAGGTCCTTGCTCGATTTGGAATGGAGAAAGCCAAACCGGTTGGCACTCCATTAGACTCTCATTTTAAGTTGTCAAAAGACTTATCTCCCTCGTCGGAAGAAGACAAAAGGTATATGGTTGATATACCTTATTCTAGTGCTGTTGGTAGTCTTATATATGCGATGGTGTGCACAAGACCAGATTTGGCCCATGTAGTGGGTGTTGTGAGTCGATATATGTCTAACCCAGGCAAAGAGCATTGGCAAGCAATGAAGTGGATTCTTAGATATCTTCAAGGCACTTCTTCGGTCGGCTTGTTATAAGGTGGAGTGGATGGTGACATCTCTCTTAGAGGGTACTGTGATTCTGATTATGCTGGGGATAGAGATGCTAGGAAGTCAGTGTCGGGCTATGTTTTTACACTTGGCATAGGCTCGATTTCATGGAGATCAAAACTGCAATCTATCGTAGCTTTGTCGACTACCGAAGCAGAGTTGATATCGATTGTGGAAGAAACAAAGGAAGGATTATACTTACTTCAGTTGTTGGATGATCTTTCAATGGTGCAGTGGACAGTAGAGCTATTTTCAGACAGTCAGAGTGTGATTCATCTTGTAGAGAATCAAGCTTATAGTTCACGGACGAAGCACATTGATGTTAGTGGTTTCTTTCTTATGCTTGAGGAAGAACAAAGCAAGATCAAATTGTTGAAGGTGAGTATTTTGGATAATCCTTCAGATATGATGACAAATTCACTTCCAAAGGACAAGTTTGAGCATTGCTCAAACTTGATCAGTTTGATTTCTGTTACTTGAGCGCCATGGGGCGCTAGACCCAACAACTTCTATGTTGATTGCTTGATGATAAGGTTATGAAGAGAGATTGTTATATTTGAATCAAGGTGGAGTGTTAAATTTGGATGATTCAAATATTTGTTGAGGAGGAAAGAAATTGATTAATTGGTTCAATCAATCAATCAATTTGGCTTGTATATGGAAGGATATTTTGGAAGGAAACTAATTAATCAGCCAATCAATTAATTAGTCAATGCATTTGTTATATGAAGAAATAAATGATTATGCGTGGAGAATCAATCAATCAAAGGAAAGATATGGAAACCAAGATTACGTCCTCTATTTGTACTAAAATCAAATCATACAATTTGGAAAGATATTTGGGTAATCTAGAAATTGATTTTCTTAATCTCCAAGCAATCCTTCATAATCAAGTCTATTTAAATGAAGAAATTTAATCTTCATATGTATGTGAGTGTGTGAGAGCATCCACCATTATTCTTCCCTCTCTTTTGTACTCTTTTCTTCAGTTGAATAAAAGAAGTTGTTGGGTCTCCGTGGACGTAGGATATTCTTACCCGAACCATGTTAAATCTTCTGTGTCTCTTATTTCTACTATTGTTTCTGTGAGACTGCATAATTGGTTTTTTTTTAAGTTCCATTAATATCTAAATAGACAATACTAGATCTTGATCAAATAATTCACTTCCACTCAAATTAAAACAAATTTCACTACACTCATTTACTAACTTGTAGCTCAATACATTTTTATAAAAGCATGGTTCTCTTGTTACCGATGGTTTTTTGTCTGATGTTTATAAGAAAAAAATGGAGAATAGTAATCGCCATCAAAGTGTTACCTTAAAACGAGAAACCTACTGAGAAAACTATTCAGGCTTCTCCGTTCTTTCAAGATCAATGTTACAATTGTTTCAAAACATAAAACTGAAAATGAATGGTGTTAGTATCGTGCAATATATCCTAAACAGTGGTGAATAGAATATATATAAAATAATGCGCAGATAAACACATAAAATAAAATGGAAATGTAAATGCGAAAAATAAATAACACACAGATGTACCCAACTTCAATCACTAAACCATTAGCGTCCACTGCTGCCTCCAAATTTACTATTAGAATTATATATTCGAACGCTTATAACACTTATAAACTCGTCCTGCCGACCTGGATATACTAAATGTATGCTTAGTAACTTTGTCTCGACTTTATTTTAAAATTCATAATTTTTCAAACTACAAACCGTAGTTCAATCCTACTTAAAACTAGAGTTTAAATATTAAAAAAGAAAAAAAACTAAAATAAAATGTCCCTCAAATTTATATGAATGGATTTAAGTGCAATTCAGAAATGGTTGAAGGGCTTTATTATAATTCTTTTATTCGCGTGGAAGTTTTTCTTTTTATTTTATTAAAGCTTCGAATGAAATAAAATCTTCTTGAAAAATTACCAAAGGGACTTCAGTTTTGAATAAGAGGAGATTATTTTTTCATTTTTCGAAAAATTACTAAGAGGTGTATCAAAAAAATTTGCTCCCTCTTAGTAAAAAATAAATAAATCATGGGGTTTTTAGGTTCAGGGAAAAAGTTGGAGAAAAATTTTGTTTTGAGAATAAGAAGTTTGCTTTTTATACTAAATGATATTTTTTAGTGTAAATAATAGAATGATAGTTGTAACTATCATTTTCTGTTTACACTAAAAGATGTCATTCAAACTAAAAAGCAAACTTGTTGTCCTTGTGAATAATTTTTTTTGAAACTTTTTCACTGGATCTATTTATATGTCAGCAACTTTTTGCCGAATTTTGCTTTATGTTTCGATCAAATCCCATAGAAAGTTACTTTCCCTAATTAACATTTTTTTTTGCTTTAATTTTCGATGGGAATTTTCCTCATTTGTCTTGAAGTTTGTATCTCCTAACGAGACCCCTGCCTTTCTTCCCATAAAAACAAACCCGTCTCCTGTTTATTCTCCTCGCCCCCAAATAACTTGGCCTCAAAATAAAACTCTTTTTAGAAAAATCCATTGCCTAAAAAACTATCGATCTGAGACGAAGCTACTGTCACCTGCAGTTGTGCTGCCGTTGTAACTGGAGATGCAGCAGCGCCTGGGAATAAAGAACAGAGTTGCCTGTCGTTTGAGCGAGTGCAGTTGGTCTGAAGTGTTGCTTTGCCTTCCGATTTGGAGTTCGTGCTTGTCATATACCTGGATCTGATCGAACTCTCAACTCTTCCGTCGCTTGAAGGTAGGAGCTGCCACCTGCTGTCCAACGTTAAATATTTATGCCTACTATCGAGCTGAAGGCTGCAGTGCTAGTGGGATGTTCGCCTGAGTTATGATAAGATGTTGAGTAGCCTCGACGCCTGCTGCAATTTAATCTACGTCTGAGCACCGTCATTGTTTGGTTGATTTTATCGCTGAAGGGTTTTGTTTGTCACTATGTTTGCTTGTTGCAACATGCAACTGATAGCGCTTGCTTGATGATGATGAATAAAAAATTTCCAGCGATGAATGAATTGTTTTTGAGAAATTATCGGCGTAGATGTCGTCAAAGATGGACAATGCTTGGTGCTGTTGTGCGTTGACTGAGTAGTTAAATTTGGAATGGTTTGTCTGTGGTCATGATGCGGCAGTGATGATGCTGCCGATGAGTTGAGATGTACGCTACTGGAGAAGCTCGTTTGAGTTTGAGTTTTTTGAAGATTAGAGCATCACTGCATGTAGTTTTGAAATTTTGGTTTGTTGTTGTTGATAAGGAGATGATGAGAATGATGAACGGTAGGCAATTGATGAATGATTAACAGCAGGCAGTTGATAAATGACGAACAAATCAGTGATATGTGGTTTGTATTGAGTTGAAGTTTACATGAATATTTCTCTGAATATGAAGTTTACATGAATGCCTTCTGATGCTGTTCGCTTTTGATTTGAGCGAGTCCTTTTCTTTCCGAACTTTGAACATAAGCAATTGTTTGCGTGATCCTTTGGAAGGCTTGAGTTAAGGCTTGGTACTTGCTAGTTTTTTTTCTTAAAAAAAGGCCTTTACGACATATTTTGCTTCAAACATGCTATCTACTGTATTTGCATCTACACTGTTAACCCAAGAAATTTTGAAACCGAAAAACACAGCTTTTGTTATCTAGTAAATACACATCACTAAACAAACATATCAAATGCACAAATGTTTATTAACATCAACTAGAAATGAGTGCGAACTCGTGCTACGCACACGGATTATTTTGAAACTTGTTACATTGAATAACACCATGGCTTTATAATAAGTATTGGTAATCATTTCCATATAGAAATAATTTAAATGAATTTGTAGCACAAATAAAGTTTTCGTTAAGTTTCTCGCTTATCACATTATATGCACATAGTGTTTTACGAAATAGTTGTAGTCAAACATGAATCTTGTCATGTGTGTGTACATGTGTACATACACACACACACACACACACACACATATATATATATATATATATATATATATATATATATATATATATATTTGTGTGTGTGTGTGTCTACGTATATCTATGTGTATTATGGGCACCAATAATGGGGATGATCCTTCTTATGCTACAGTGGTTTATACAACTTGCAACTGTGCGCATTATATATGATTCATGCAAACTGTAACAACCCGGTTTTTCCGTCATTTGATTTAGAATATTTAAATGGTTTTAAATATTGGATTTGGGATAGAAATTGAATTTCTGAATGTGAAGATTTTGATTGAAATTATAGAATGAATTTAAATTTCAAATATAGTGATTTATCGTAATACGGAAATGGTGAACAATTGAAATTTGAGTTGAATAGAATCGAAACGATTTCTAATGTTGATATAAATTCTATTTGAATTAGAATTGAGTTAATAAGTTTTTAAAACTGAAATTTCAAGTGATTTCGTAAATTTTTGAAATCGTCGATTTTATCGACGCGTTAAAATGATACGGGGCACAGTCTCGGATTTCGACGAAACCAGTTCTATTGGATCTGTAATAGTGTATTATTATCGGATTCGAATTTTGTAGCGTTTGGAATTATCGTTTGGTCGTATGGGATAGAAACCGTTGAAATTAATATCGAATAATAATTGGGTTCAAAAAGCTATCTTCTCCATACAATCAAATTGGGGCTCGAAACTTGTTCCATTGCATTCAGAATAGGAGTATAACATTAGGAACGCCAGGCGGCACGCCTCGATAGGGGTTCGGGATTTTTAGCTACTTTAAACGAGATATATTGAAATTTTTAATAATATATTTTTAGTCGATGTGATTGCACAGCCTCCAACCTTTCATTTCAAGCCACCCCCTACACTGCATTCAGCCACCCTACGCTGACTTTCGTTCCTTTTCCTTTCTTATATACTAGTGTGTAACCCGTGCGTTGCACACAAAATGTTGTAAAAAAATTATATAAATATTTTCAAAGAATTGAATTTAATATGGATAAATTTGTTGAAATAATTGAGTTATGAACTAAACTTTTTGATGTTAAGTATGTAATTTCTCTTATGTGTGATGATTTTTATATTGTATAAAAATTAAATAATCATTTTCGAAGATAATGATGAGTTAGATATTGATTTATTATTCTATAGCATTTAATATTTGATAAGAACATTTATAAAAGTTAATATTTTTAATTGATTTCAAAATTATTTATTAATTTCTATATATAAATATTTATATACATAAATTTTGAGTTTAACATTTAGTTTTTAGTACATTTGTCCAAAAGGTAAATGATATATAGATTGAAGTACAAACATTTTTAAAAGACTAAAAAATTGCCTAAAAGTGATGTGTAATAGTAATAAATCGGTATATTTTTATGCATTTAAAGCTCCTGCAGTTAATATCAACATTAAGAATAAGTATATTATATTACATAAGTGATAAATATTTATTTAACAACTAAAAAAAATGTTAATTAAATTAGCATTACTAATCATATTTTTATTTAATTATATAAGAAGTAGAACTTGGTTTTTAAAACTGTTGTTTCATTCGTCAATAATTTTAATTTATAACAAAAAAAATTCAAAAAATAATTAAAAATTGCCCCAAAAAGGCAATAGAATACCAAAAAAAATTCCTAACTAAAATAATATTATATTTTATCCTTTAATTAACATAAGTTAAGAATATATAATTAAAATTAACATTTTCACAAAACGTATTAACTGAAAATATTTATTGTTTTCAAAATTACAAACTACCTTATTCATCACCTATAGTTAATTTACTATCGTTCTTAACAAAAATAAATTTGATTAACGATAGAGAATTCACTCGATTTGCAAATTTTAGTAAGAAAAAACTTTGAATATGTTAGTAATAATACATGTTTTAGAAAGAAAAAATTGTGTATGTGTCTGTTTATTATAAAATAGCAACTTTAGAAAGAAAATTTATGTATATTTTTCTTTGCAATTAAGTGCTAATTTTAGAAAAAAAATAAAATATATAAACTTGAATTGGAAAAATGTATGAGAACTAAAGATACTTCTGTTGATTCATGAGTTTTGATTCATGACACAAGCTTCAGAGATCATACGACGAGAATACTATACGAAAGCGACAAAAAGAGAATAAGTGCATATTGTGTACTACAAAGGAGACAAGACTACAATCCAGAGATTAGTATGAATATTTTATTTTATTGAGTCTTAGAATATTGTTAAAATCATTCCTCAAATAGTCACACACACACAAAACAATTTATATTAAAACTGTGTACACTGTGCAAGTAACACCAGGTCGGCCGACCGACCAGGATCCTCGGTCGACCGACCCTGTGTTATGTGCACAGTGACTTTCTGTTTTGTATACGATTTCAAACTCAGCTGACCGGCCAGGTTTTCCGGTCGACCGACCAGAGAATAACGGCTAGTTTTCTGAAGAGATGCGATCATTTCATGAAGAGGAATGTCCTCTGTTTCAAGAGATATGGACACAACTATTGACTGAAACTCTTCATGAAAGATTATAACTCTTCTACAATTATATAAACACATTCAATTCATTTCTACAAAAACCAATTCATGTTTTAATTCTGAAATCTATTCTCTATTATTCTCTGCAAATAAAAAGCATTCATTCTCATTCAATATCACTAGAATCCTTGAATTAATTCATATACTTCGATTCTACGTGATTATCTTCCTTCTAAATCTTCACACACATACATACTCTTGAGGATTTGATTATAGGAAAGTTGTACTATCAAAAGACAATCAGTGTTATTCAGAACACATTCGTCAACAAACTATTTGTATTAAGTTGAAGTCCTCTTCGGCTGTTGAGGCGGAAAATTCCTGTTCGGCTGCTCAGGTGTCGTATACCTATTCCTCTGGGTTAAGTGAGGGGTTTAGTTTAAATCCAGAGGGTATTCTGGGACTGGACGTAGAACGGGAAGTTCGAACCAGTATAAAAATTCCTGGTGTCATTTTACTATACTGCTTTTATATTCCGCACTATTTATAGTATTAATATCATCTCTATACTCTATATTATCATATATCCATATTACACGGTCCATAGCGCACTTTCAACTTCTCTGTAATAATTATTGAAATTTTGAGTTATATGGATTGAATGAAATATTAGTTCTACAGTTTTTGTCAATATAAGTATTGCATACAACACATTGAATTACCATCTATTTGGATTTGTTAGACCAATTAATAATTATTAGTTAACGGGATTTATTTTAAAAGGTTCGAATTTTAAATTACTTAATTAATTTAAATATGTGGACTTCAATGTGAATAATATGATAAAATTTAGGAGAATTTTGTGAATGATTGTAGAAGTTGTTAAACATTGTTATTTAAATGTATATGATAACTGAGAGAATTAGTAGAAATTTGTAATAATAATGATAAATTAAAAGGAAAGTAAAATGTCAAAAGAGAAATAAGGAGAGATGAGGAATCCCTAGAATTAATAAGAGAGCTTTAAATTCTTTTGCTTTATAATTATTTAATAGGTCTGTGTGTAACTTGTGCGTTGCACACGGTATCTTTACAAAAATAATGTTAAAAATATTTTCGAAAGTTATAAATATTTTGAAGAGTAGAATTTATTGTGCTATAGAATGTAATAGAGTTATAAGTTGAACTTAGAAATATGTGTAACTTTTTTTATAAGATTTATGTATTTTTATATTTGAACATAATTAAATTACCATTTTTTTTGAAATGGTACTTAGATACAACATGTCACTGGAACAACAAACTGCATATCATGTGTCAATAAATGTTCAAATCATGCTATGCAAGTTTCGAACTTGTAACCTCTCGCACCAAAGTCGAATCACTTAACCACTGGAACGATGGTGCTTGTCAATTAAATTACCATTTTCATTGATAAAAGTAAGTTCTATAGTGATTATTATTTTATGATTCATTATTTATTAAGTAAAATAAATGAAATTTGGTTTCTTAATTAATTTTGAAACTAATATTTTTATAGAATTTTATTGATAAATATTCATGTGTATAGATTTTGAAATTAACATTTAACGTTTGACACATTTGACTAAACGATAAATGATGTATGGATTGAATTTCAAATATTTTATTTGAGAGAATGACTAAAATACCAACAATGAAAGAATGGTATTAATGTATCAACGTTATTGCAGCACATATTTATCAAAAATAAGCAATAAGATATTATCATAGTAACAAATAGATATACTAAAAGAAATATTAAGTGAAAATAAAGTTCGGAATGTTACAAATCACAGTGCCATTTTAACTATGTAAAAAAATGATTTTTGACCAGTTGTTTCATACGTTAATTTTACTTTATAATAAAAAAATTCAAACAATATTTAACATTACCTAAAAACGATAATAAAATACAAAATAATAATATTTCTAATCAAAATATGTTATAAATTTACTCCGCTGACTAACGTAAACTACGAAGATAAATAATTAAAATACAAATTTTCTACAAAAATGTACTATTTGAAAACATTTCTTATTTTTTAACCCTATAGAATACAAACATTCATCATCCATTAATTGTAATATCATCTTTCACAAAAATAAATTTCATATATGTTTGTGTGTGTGTGTGTATATATGTATGTATGTGTATATATATATATATATATGTATTAAAAAAGATATAGAAAAAACGATTCAAGCATTGAAATTCTTGAAATATAAAAATATACAATAAAAAAACATAGCAGATGATTTTATTGAAAATGTATTTAATTTAGTCAAGAAAAATAAAGTTATACTAAAAGCACCTAGTTTCTGGCTTTCCAAGCTCAAACGACGCCACAGACAAAGAACATAATAAAGAGATATAATAAAAAAGTGAGACGTTATTGCAATGCAGCATCTAATCAGCGCCTAGCTCCGCCACGACTATGCCCCTGACAATATAGAATACAATAACAATAGATTGTGGGGATTTGAAAATGGAATATGTAAGAGAATCAAGGACAGGAAAAAACTCTTCAAATTAACAACAGAGCACAAAATTCGTCCACTTTACTATTATTTAATTGATTTATTAATTGATATCAATATGATTTTAGTGTGCTACAAAAGAAATATGAGGTAACCATGATGTCAGTAAGAGGAAAAATGCAAATGTTGTTGAATTTTGTGATCATGAAGGGGACACACGGAGCGTGAGATGATTTGGAATTGCATCAAATAAGAGATTTTTAGTTTTCACATTCGATTATTTTATAAATAAAACAAATCATTAAACTCACGAATAAGAACAACTTCACTTGCATTGGTTAAGCGTGATAACACCCGTAATTCAATACCTGGATGACTCTCTATAATTCAAGGATTGGATCAATATATCATATTTTTAGTCTTAATAAAAATGCAAATTACAACTAATTAAAATAGGATATCATGCATAAATATTAGTAATCTAAACATGTCTTGGGTAAAATGCATAAAATAATCAAAACAGGAGGTATTATTTATAAATATAAGTAACATGATTAAAAGATTTTTAATTCACATAATTTTTTTTATTGCATCAGTATACGTTAGATTTTTTTATTGTTTTAATTACCAAGTGGAAAGGTGATGTCTGCATTGATTTTTTCACTCGGAAGAATAAATTGAATTCTCTCAAATTATTAAATGCTATTAATTGTGGTTGGGAACAAAATTAAAAAAAAATCTCAAATTTTAAAGATCTGAGAGCATGGATTAGAAAGTAAACGTGTTTTGAAAAGGTCTGTTAAACATAAAACGCAAATGTGTTAATTATTAATAAATGAATTAATAGCAAATGAGTTAATTGTGACGACCGCCCATGACCCCTGCACCGAATCTAGAGATAGAGCGCTGTAAAGTGTACCAGGCGACCATGGACGATTGTCAAGGTAAGATTTAAAATAACAGAATCTATCGTATTACTCACAGCGCATGGACAAAATACAATAGAACATATGTATAGTGAAGCTTTACAGAACAAAACGACATCATATAAAACTCCATAATAGTTGAGTACAAGCATCCCCATAGTCAATACATCAAGCCTCACTACATATCTCTCAGAGAATACAAAACAGCGGAATATCCAGTACATATAATAAGAAGATAATATGCAACCCTCAAGCTCGTCTTCGATATCAGCATCGTGAGAAGAGAACAGCACCTGTCACCTGCTACCTAGTCTGCCCGTCCCAAAATGGACGAACAGCCCAAGGCAATAAGAATTAAAACATAAAGCCTTGAGTCAGACAACAGTCTTAGTGAGCAGTAAATTAACTAACAACATACCAAAAGAGCATAAAGGAAAAGGAATAGGAATACAACCCTCCCACTCCAACCTCATTCTACAGTGATAGCCCCAGACACACACTAAGCAGAAGCAAACATAGCAGAGCATACAATTTAAAGTAAAGCTACTATCACTCGAGTCAAGGGCGATGTTTTCCAAGTACCAAGGCCTAAATCAGATAAGCACCCAGAAAATACCGCTCTTGAGTCCGAATGACGATACAACCAAACACCCATGACTCTGGTTATCACTGTTATCATTGCTTCGATATCACCGTTAATTGAATGACCGGCACATTCTTTCAGCCGTCCGTCAAGGGCTAATGGAAACCCCGGTTCTAGACATAACTCCCGCACGCCGTCGCAACCCGTGCCTAGGACTATCGAATCTGCCCAGAGTACTCGACCTTCAACAGTTGGTCGTTGGGACTATCGAATCCGCCCAAACGTACTCTTGCTTAGAGCATGCTAGAACCTTCAACAACGATGCTATCCAAGCCTCCTAGTCATCCTCCTCGACGACTATTCTCACATCCATTCATTATCCTCAACTCGAATCATATCACCGAGTTATCAACATGCTTGGAATGATCCCGTCTGGATTAGACCAAGTCTTCATCACATGATTGCCTCGCTTCATCACATCCTCGCGAAGCCTCATCTCAACATCACATCATCAAATCTATGCATAAGAGCTTCATCATCCCGCTACATATGCCATAAGCAGCTTTTCCAATTCAAGAGCCTTTCCCTTAGCTTTTGAATCATCTTCGATCTAGATCTAATCATCAATCATCTAGTTCATAACAATCAATCAAATCAAACATCAATCCAAGCAATCAAGCATTCAAAAATGATCTAAGTAGACAATTATAACAATAATGGCATTTTCGTAATTAAAGAGTTGAAAGTCCAATAAGCATGAAAACATGGATTATATCTCTACAAACTTGATGAATGAACTTGCATAGGTTAACATATGATAAAATGGATGTAACATCATCATGAACAATGGATCTATATGGATCTACACTTTGGATGAAGAAAATGCATGGAAATCTCTATTTTAACACCGAATCGAGCCAACAATCCAATATACTCCTTTGGATCCGTGTGAGAGATAATCACCACTCACCAAATCACCAAAACAAACCCAAATCAACACGCTTCAGATCTGGACAGCGAAGGATGAAGCTTGATCTATCACGAATCCGCTTCAAACGAAGAAATCTCTCTAGAAAAGATGAAGATCTTCAACTTTAGCTCTTGAATCTTCAATCTTGATCTTTGATTTGGATGGAAGGAAGCACTAGATTAGAGTGGAGAAAAGAAGTGAAGAAGTGTAGAAGTCGAGCTCTCAAAATGGCAACACTTTGTCGCTTCAAAATCCGGATCCCAAAAATGAAGAGAAACTCTCCTATTTATAGCTGAAATCCCTATCTCGTCTGCCTCCATGAGTCGTTTACGACTTACGACTCAAAGCCCTACGACGCAACGACTGCTGGCTTCTACGATCTAACCAGACTACCCTTAGCGACTTAACACACATCTGCCTACGACTCATGACAAAACAGCTATCTCCTATGTCGGTTACGACTCATAGCGTGTGCCTACGACTCAACAAAACCCAGATCCCTTACGACTTAACAGTTAACTCGGCTACGACTTATCAACCTCACGACTTAGCTAGGCTACTGGGATACTCGTCTACGACTTAACTGGATATACGACTCAATTACTAAGTCGTCTACGACTTATCAAATTCCACTATCCTACGACTTATAACCTAGCAGCCAACTACTGAGTCGGTCACGACTTAACAAATAGCTGGGGTTACGACTCAACTGGTCAGACGACTCATCAGATAACCAGGATGCGACTCATCAGATAACTTGGGTACGACTCATCAGATAACCTGGGTACGACTCATCAGATAACTTGGGTACGACTCATCAGATAACTTGGGTACGACTCATCAGATAACTTGGGTACGACTCATCACCTTAACTCGGTCACGACTTAACTGTTACAACTTAAGCCTTATCTCGCCCAGTCCTTAAGTCGCGCCTACCCCTTAAGTCGTTCAAACGACTTATCCTTACACCCTTAACTAGCCAAATCCCTGAGTCGCTCCTATCCCCTAAGTCGTATACGACTCACGACTTACACTAAGTCGTTCACGACTCAGGACTTAGCCATTTTCGCCTAAAATCTGAAATGGCTCAAAAACTCTAAAATTCCAAATTCTGTCGAACTTGTCGATCCGTTAAAAAATACGGGCCGTTACATTAATCATCAATAAATGAATTAATTTTAAATTAGAAAGACTTAAGGACGGGAATTAATTGCAGAGAGGATTAAGGAGAGAGCATGAAATTCTTCTGTTTTACTATTATTTAATAGATTCGCACAACTTATAACAGAAGAAAGAAAAAAAGTTGATTTCAAAATAAAATTTTCAAGATCTACTAAATAAAAAAATAGGAAACAAACTCTAAAAATTTTGTTTCTGAGAGTACTTCAATCTGATATGCTTTTTGAAGGTCGCGGCCTCATTTTCTGGCGATTGACAGTGAAGTCGTGAGTGGGTTATGGGCTAGGGTTAAGGATTTAGTGGGTTATGAGCATCGATATGGATTCTAGAGCTTGGATTCGAGCGTCTCGTGTCGAATAGCATCTGTGGCCAAAAAAAATCGTGAAGCTCGATGGTTTTTGCTACTCGCATCGCTACAGCATATGGCGGAGGGAAGGGACGGTCGTGACTCACATGGTGCCTCCGGAGTGGTCGACTAGGGTGCAAACAGATGGAGATCGCGAAGGGATGGAGTTTGGTGAAGTCGATTTGGATTTTCATCGAAGGGAATGGCATGATGGGCGTGCACGGTCATTTTCGTGCACAAGGGATGTTCGATTGGGGAAGAAGAAGGGCGTGAGCGTATGTATGTAATTAGTTATAGGTTATGTTAGTTATTTTATTTTAAATTAAAAATGTATTCATAACTCTCTCATACGAGATCCGATCGAGACGAAACATTTTGCGTTGCGATCGTGATGACGAGAGCTTCGTAATGGAACTAGTTTGGACAGATTTGAAGACTGTCAAAATTTGAGCTAAAATTGGACATCGTCTGGTTTTAGTTCCAAATCGGAACGTCTCGGCGACAACATAAAATAAATATGAGTAAATCTCACTCATTTAGATTGCTGGTTTTAATTTTAAAATATTTTAATTTAATTATTGGATGATTGGTTGAATTGATAAATTATTATCAGTTGGATGTTATATTATATATATAGTAGTATATATATTAGTAGTTGGATATATTTCCCGCCGATTGGAGCAGATGAGACCCTATGCGCTCCGCATAATAACGAATGATCCTATATTACCGCGATATCCCGCCTCGAAGCGGGATTGGCATTTTAGGTTGTATAACATATGTGGATGCAGGGAAACAGGTTGGAGGATTCCAACTGGATTCCTCAAAAATATATTGATTGTTTTCATATATAGTGATATATGATGTGAATTGATAATCTGTTATGGATT
This sequence comes from Allium fistulosum, assembly GCA_030737815.1. Taxonomy (NCBI): domain Eukaryota; kingdom Viridiplantae; phylum Streptophyta; class Magnoliopsida; order Asparagales; family Amaryllidaceae; genus Allium; species Allium fistulosum. The sequence goes on along the minus strand of CM060904.1, from coordinate 336,347,028 downwards.
GTTGTGTGATTTGTTTTATAGGATGCTATAGTAGCATTGGCCTAACTTTTGATATTTTTAAATACCATAAATATTATTTTTAATTTTAAGGAATTAAAAGGAAATTTTGGATATAAATTATTTATATTGGCATTTGAATTATTTTTAAGGAAATTGAGTTGGATAAGTAATAATTTGATTTTTTGGTTTGTACTTAAATGTTCATAAAAATATTTTAAAATAAATTATATAAGGAATTTTTTGGAATTTTAAATGACATTTCTATAATTTGGATAAGGAGTTTAAATCAATAATTAAAATGGATTTGAAAAATAAATGAGATTTATAAAGTGATAGATTTAAAATGGAGATTTTATAAATGAGATTATATTTGTAAACAAGTAAAATCCAAATGAGTTTTATAAATTTATAAACGATGTTTATAAATAAGGGAAATGATATCAGTTAATGAATTGGGAATATAATTTCACGGTGTGAATTTATATCGAGATATGAAAATAGGTTTTTGGGAAAAATAGAGGATTCTATTTTTAAAATGTGAGAATGGTTAGGAAATCAAATGAAATCGATGTGTTATGAATCGAGAGGGATTTATAAATTGAAATTGGTTATTGGAATTTTAAAAATATATTTCATCGAGGATTTAAGTTTTGTTTTAAAAGGAAAATATTATTTATTCAAATATGTAAATTTAAGCTGTTAGTATTGAAATATTTCAGAAAGTAAATTATTCAAATATTTAATATTTATTGAAATAAATTTACATTCTTATAATAAGCTTTGTAAATTAATTAGTTTGTTTTAAAATGAAAAAGAATTATTAACGTTTATTTAAGGTGTTTTAATATTTTAAATAATTACTTAAACATGTTTAAAAAATTATTATTCTTTAAAAATATATATTATATAATATAGAGTTTTGAATGATTGAGATTTATTTATAACCTCTCGAGATTTGTAACTGGTTTATTTAACAGATATGCTTTTTATGAGGGAAATCTTATAGTGGAATTTTGGAACCTTAAGTAAATTTCCAAAGTGTTTGAATACAGAAACTTCGGAAATGGATTAGAATTCATAAAAGAAGTTAGCAATGGGTAGTTGGGATTATAGACAAGTATAATCGATTTTGGAAATTTTAAAGGAAATTAATTTATGAATTTCCAGGAACTTATAAAATCAGTTATAAATGTGTTATGGAATTTACGAATAAATTACAAAGGATTTTGAGAAATAGGAATAAATGGAATATTTTCTTAAGTATTGGGAATAGAATGGTTTTAGAGGAAAAATAGACTTATAAATATTTTTTAATTATTGGACTAGAAGGATTTGAAATATTATAACTATGGGATTATTATTATAGAAATATTTTCAAAGTGTTGAATTATAAATGGAATTGGAAGAAAATATTTCTAAGTATTGATATGATTCGAAAATATCTTGTTATAGATACAAGTATTTGAAATTGTTTTCAATTATTGAATATACTGGAAGAGATTTGAATATATATCTTTGTAAAGATATTTTGAAATGAAATGTTTGAAAGATTTATAAAATTGGGCCTAGTGACTGCTTATGTGTGTAAATTTGATAGTTAAATAACAGACTATCAAATCTGGCCAAATTCGTTGATCATTTCGAAGAGACCGGGATCAGATTTAATTATCCGAAACCCACTTCGATCTGATTTGTGCGTTGCGAATTGTGATATCTCAAAGATAATGGAGATGGTGATCTTGAAGGAGATTCGGTTTGTTCAGACCCATAACAACTTGTATGGATGAATGCTATCATTGCATCATTGCCTGGAAGGTAGTGTTTGCATTCCAAGTATGAATGCTATTCTAAAGGTAAAACGTAGTCTCAAGCCTCATCAACCGAGAATGACTAAAACATGGGAGATGCAGCAGGGCTAAGTAGGTCGCACCCAAGTAGGGTATGTCATCACTTTTCTAGATACGCTCGGATATATATATTATAAATTATGGATATGGTTGTGCATGAAAAAGAGAGCGCTCGATTAGGGTGGGAACACCCGGGGTGATAAAATATTCGGTGCTATCCAGTAAGGGGTAGGTCGGTCCTGTGTTGGCAAGGATCGTTAGGAACGATCTCGATACATTTTTCTAGAGGTGTACTGTGATGGGCGGTACCCCAGTAGCCCAGTCATTGTATGGAATCCAATATCCACTACGAGCCTGTACGATTTTGATTGTGCCCAACTATGCTGAAACGTGAGATGCAAGCATTTCAGCTATTTTCTAATTTATTTTCTATAGTCACTATTATAATAACAGATGATTTTGATATAAAAATGTTTTGGTTATCGTATGGTAAAACCCGTCGTGTTTATGTGTGACGTGGTCTTACAAGATACCTTTGTTTTTCAGAAAATTTTGGAATAGTAATAATTCAAATCGAGTGTGTTTTCTCACGTTGGTTTTCCAGACTGACTCGAGTGTTATTTTATTATAATGCTCGGGTCAGACTGAGTATTACAGATTCAGGTTAGAATGCTATGGAGCTCAGGAGACGAGCTGGAGGAGACTCAGGCGTATTCCTATTTGATTATATTCCGCTGTATGTTAAACTGAATGTTCGGTATTGTGAGAACAAGTTATTATAACTGTCCAGATTTATTGTTGATTGTTGTACTCTGATGATTGTGTGTATATTAACAGCTACAGATTCTTTTGTATAAAAATCTGTTATTATATATAATTTTTTGTTCCGCTGCGATGGTGAGATTCTATGTTATTGTTTTTATTTTCTTCTATTTTTTTCTTCTTCACCCCTAAAGATTCGTATTCCTGTTCAATTTGAGTTGGACTCAGGTGAATTATTTTCGACTCAAAGGGTAAAGAGATACGGGCCTTTACACATATTGATACTACATGCTGACAAAACAAAACAAGCGTATAATTGCTCATTTAGCACTCAGTTCATATTACTAAACGTGTGATTTTGTTGGTTATATATGGATAGTTTATAGCTTTTGGCAAACAGATATTATGTGATGTTTATATGGGAAATTAATAATTTGACTCTAAACCCAACCCTAACTTTACCTGATATAAAAGATTAACTGCTTTTGCATAAAGTCATAGTGCAAAAAATCTAGCACCAACTTTAACTTAACATATACTTACATTTTTATACATATGACTATTTTTTGATTTAGAATATATGGTATCTACTTCCAAGATTGCAATCATATTTTTTTCCGGTCATTTTTATAACTTCTCCACATTTTTTTGAAAAATGTGTTATAGGCTGATGCAAGAACATAAGCCTTAAATATACAAATTCAACGACCAATCAAATGTACTATTACTTACCATTGACATTTTTTGACTTATTAAATGGAAGAATACTTTAGTTAATGTGCACACCATTGATATTTTTGTTAAATTGAAAAAGTAGGTTACCAAGGAGAGTGAACAAAATTTTGTTTGTATTTATAGAAAAAGTAATATCTATTAGTCTACCCTATTACGAAATAGAGATGAAAAAAAATCCAACCAAACTGTCAAACTTGTAGCATTTTGAAATATGGATAACGCTGCAAAGTTTTAAGATGAAGATCCAAAAGACGTGTCTATAAGTTAACCGCTCTAAATATCAAAAGAAGTAGCAACAACAAATAGAAAATAATAATAGTTAATTAATTAATGTCTTCTTAAAAAAAGCAAGCCATGGAAAGTTGTATAATATATGACTTACCATTGACGGTAGTACTGAAGGAAAAGTTAATCTGAATAAAAATGACAAATGAATGTATAAAAGATTTGATATGATGGACATTACTGTATATTTGGAAACATATGGTTTGAGAACAATTGATATGATGGATAGAACTTACTAAAGTAAATCAATAGTTAGACACCATCTAGTTTGAGAACATGGATAAACAATATTGTTTGAAATGAAAAGGAATTATCGTGTCCATCGAGTTTGAGAACATGGATAAACAATATTGTTTGAAATGAAAAGGAATTATCATGTCCATCAAGTTTGAGAAAATGGATAAACAATAATGTTTGAAAAGAAAAGGATTATCGTTTAAATAGAGCTGCTTATGCCATCTTGGTTGCCCATCGTTTATGTTTTCTTCATGTGAAATAGCATAAGTCATGAAAGGTTGTTATAACTGTTGACTAATTAAATCTTGTTATACTTTTTAAATCTAGTGTGGAAATATATTAGTATGAATTTTATTGAACATTAAAAAATGTAGTTTGATTGGGTTATAAACTGGGAATTAATTTTTGTGTTATGTAGTCAATGTTTTAGGATATTAATCCAAATATAGTAATATTAGTTAGGACACATGGGAAATTGTAGATAATGCACATAGTAGTTATCATACAACCTAATAAATTCGAAAAATGTAAATCAAAGCACTACATTTTTAATTACCATTGTACTCACAATTTTGAAGCTCAAACTGGTATGGATCAGAATATGCAATGTTTTAGCTATACTACACAAATGATAGCATCAGTTTAAGGTAATTGATGAATAAAAAAAATTAAACTATAGCAAATAAAGGAAATATATACATTCATTTACTGAGTAGTAGTACTTGTAGTTATAACTTTAGGATAAGTTAAGTTTTTTCCTCATAATAAATTCGAGTCAGGTTCCAAAACATCATGATACTAAAATGATTGTGTGTAGATCATAGTACAAAAAATGACACATAAAATTGATATGTATTCCAAGTAATGTCATTAGCAAGGAACACTGGAAACTAGGGTTGTGAGTATAAATTGTTGGGCTGTCGGTATTTAACCGAGTGAACAGAGTTTAGCGATGAAAAACTGGAATGAAAGTACATGTATTTATATTGCATATAGTGCTAAAACTTTAAAGCCATATATCTTAGTTTGTAAAAAATGACTTCATTACATGTTGATGTTGATGAATAGCTACCCAACGTTAAATTGATATTTTTTCTGTAGTGTGCAGCAGTGAAATACATTAACTAGACAATACCTATAATATTTGTTATAATTTCTAACTTAAATTAAGCAATTGTGCCTTAAAATTAGATCTTTACCTAACCTACTTTGACTTTGTTCAAAAGAGAACTTATAAATATTTTATTTAAAGTACAAACCTGTGCAACGCACACGAGGTTTTCAAAAAATGATATGAAACACTACTTACTCAAACATATGCTAACGTAATCATGAACCAGACAAAGTATAACTTATTTTTTCGGAGCATAATAGTTTTATCCAACAAATACAAACTCCAACTATCGGTATTTCTAACTTGATAAGAATTATATATTAAGCATGCCTATTAATTTTGGAATGCAAGAGACATATGTTTAAAGGGTTTATCATATTTTTAACATATAAATTTAATTATGTACATAATTCAATATAATGATAGTATTATAAATCTTGTATAGTGAAATTATTTTGGAATGTCAAATGTATTTTATAAGAATAACATACCAAGAATTACATTATTTTACTTTTTAACATCATCCATTATTAATTAGTTCAGAAAAAATAGCAGCTTTGAAACATGAAGTTTTTAAATAAATATAAGATAAAATGATATGGGAAACTTACATAAATTTTAAACATCGTGTAGTTTGATTTTCTGAACGACCAAACTAATTTTTTTCTACATCAATTATCCATATGGATAAAATAACTTAAACAGTAAACCAAGTAGAATAATTCAAAATGATATAGTATATTAGCATAACAAAAAATACTTACGAATACATATAAAAAATATCTTGGATGATATTTCACTGAAGATGATAGTGAGATAAGTGTAGTTAATGAATTAAACTGCTAAAATTGATTAATACTATTGGAATGAATTAAACTACTAAACACTAATTATTATAGCTAGAATAAATTATTTTGTAGTAGGCTTTATTATAGAACATAACAAACTAATTTATAAAATGTTTACCTTGCGTAGAAAGAAAGAAATATTTAAATGAATTTACAAATGATATTTAGTAAAATAATAGGTATAGAGAATGCAATAAATTACCAATATTGATTTTTTTTATTATGGACTAAATTTTGGAGGAACCATGATTTACTAAAAAAATAAATTATACCATTTTTCAACAAATAGCAAAGACAACTTGCATATCAACTATGTAGATCAAAGATCGTCTTTATTTTTTTGAATTCTTTCTAAAATGAGCTAAAAAAAATATATCTGTCATACCACTTCTTCAACAAACAAACTTTACCTCATGCTTAACCGTGCATTCAAACATAATTTCATTTAAATTTGATGCCCTATTTTATAATTACCTATTTTATATTCTTTGATCACGTGGCCAACAATTATTCTTCTTTTACTCTTTTAAAATATCGTGACTTCTAATATTCACCATGAGTTTTCTTTGTCGTTCTAATAGAAAACTGACCATAAATTTCCTTTGATGCATTATTCCAACATTTATACCAATGCTTATCAAAAAAATTTTACGTATATATAATATGACACAATATAATATCCATAACATATGTGGTTGTTATGCATTAAAGATAAGATAATTGGGTTTTATAATTACTGAGTACATGATATTACCTTTCAAGCATAAGGAAATGTGTAAAATATAATGTATGTTGCATCAAAGAACAATCAATGGTTATTTAAACAATATTTAGGTAAAAGTTTTAGTTGTTTTCAAACACAACGTTTTCTCGTTATTTGTTCTCATGCTAAGTTTGTTAAAGAAAACAATTTTTTTGTAGTACTAGATGGCGAGTTCCAACCGTAAAACCAGTTAGAGTATGGACCGATTTGTTAAAGGTACATAACAACAGACTTTATATGTTCCCTTGTATATTTAGAATTTAAAATGCATTTGAACTTTTATATGAATTAATATGTTAAAATTAATTCCTCAACTAATTAGATTGATTCTCTCACCGATCTGAATTTAAATTAAAGATAATTTATTACAGTTAATCCTCCAATAAAATTCAGTTCAAATTATACTAAATTGATTATAATTAGTTCTTTTTATTAGTTTCAATGATATGATCCTTGATGCTGAAAATTGGTATATTTATAAACATTTAAAAAAAATTATATTTTCTATCTATGATTATATCTTAACATTTCCAAACCCTGAAAATTGAAAATAGCACAACAGTAGAGGTATTTTTAGAATCCTATATAATCACTAAACTATTCTATAAGATACCTAGAATTTGATGGTAGCATAAAAGGTATTATAAACTCAATGTTGATTATTATGGATATATTAGATTTTACAATATAATTTCAGGTTGACTAAGACTACATATAAGTTTAAAGAAGAAATAAATTTACCAAACACATATTTGAAACCAAACTTTTAACCAAATTTTAAACTTAATTACTATAAGTAGTACAAAAGTGTTGCACATAAATTTATATGTTTTTCAAAAATATGTTACGAAAATTTGTGGTTTGAATGAATCATTTTCACCAACTTGATTTTTTGTATACTTGTGTTTGAGAATAGGAAAATGGATCAACTTTTCCTATAATGAATTATTTGAAACAATTTGGGTTCTTTGGTATCTAAACATTGATAATCTAATAATGTCCTACAAAATAACGAAGGAAAACAAAATTCATAATCAGACAAATCGAACAAAACATAAGATAAAATTAAATTTAACACAAAAATTGAGAATGGAAATAATAATTCAACCTTAATTTTAACAAATTTTAAAGAATAATAGAATATTTTATGTATCCGCGCATTTATAATCCAATAACCATATATAAAAAAATAAGGGATACTAAATTCATTATCATATTAATTGAAACAAAATTAATTCAAAAATAATTTTTCAAACATAAATCTCGAAGAAATTACTTGAATTATGAAATCTAGAAGGAAAAAAAATTAACCATAAATTAAATAAATAGACAGATAAAAAAACGAAGATCACACCTCTAAATTATGCTGAATTGGTAAATAAAAACACAAACACTCGAGTCAGGACATACATACTTATACAATGTAAACTAACTCAAGTGAACTGTAATAAAGGTGAAAGTAACTTAAAGGATGCTTGGGACCGCCCATCCTCTAAGGATCCGTTAAACTATTTACTATGTAGTAATATTTCGCTATTATAATAATGTCTAATAGTAAAATAAACATACTTAAAAATAGCGTTAAGGCTTTACATTTTCCACCTTAACACATAAATAGTTCCAGTAGTCTACACAGTACCTGCGTACCTCCAGATCGGGAGGCAACGAGAAGATACTCCATAGGTACGACACAAATCAAACTCGTAGTAAAGCTCGCTATGGTAGGTGACACGACACACAAGACAATGCCAGGGTAGATATACCAATTACGCACATGGGCTGATGGAAACGCGTAGCAGCCACTACCGCCCACCTCGGACACACTCCCAAATCAAAATCGAAGATGGCCATTAAATCAATCACAAGGTAAGAGTATAATATCGAAGGATGGTGCCCGATCGGAGGAATGACCTCACTTGGCCCGAGATCGCTCCTGTTTTAGCCATCTTAAGCCAACTCACGGGAGTCGGGTCCACGTATATACCTCATATAGGATCGTCGCCACCATCCTACTTCATTCTGGAATCTCCACCGCGTACACAGTTGTTAAAGTGGTTTTCGGTATCGACAGAGAGTATATCAATATCTGATCCCGGTCTCTTTAACAACCAATCGTTATTATAACCCGTGGTTATAAATTTCAAAATATAGTTTATATTTTAAGTCAAAATACTTCATTTAAACCATTTAAAAGTAAAGTCATTATATTTACACACCAAATATTCAATTCCAAAAAATTTAGCCTTTTCTGAGCTCATTTATTCACTTAAATACATTAAAACATTAAAATTCCAGCTTTCACAGCACTTAGAAAGTGCTGCGGTAAGTTACATTTGAAAACAATTAAGTTCAGCAAAGACAACATTTATATACTGCTGTAGTAGTTCAGTTTCATTTGAAAACAAGTTCAATTCAGAAAAGACAGCATTTACAAAACTGCTGCAGTAGTTCAGGGTTAAATTTGAAAATCCTCATTTCAGCCAACTGCAGCACTTATCAAGTGCTACTGTAGCTCTTTTACTAGTTTCAGGTTTTAGTTTTAATTCAGCAACCACAACACTTACCAAGTGCTACAGTAGCCCTTAGTTAATTTAGCCTTTAGTTCATTTGTATCAACCACAGCACTTACCAAGTGCTGCGGTATCATTTACTTCAGATCTTAAGTTAATTCCAAAAACGATAGCATTTCTGAAGTGCTACAATTTAAATTTCCAGGTTTAAAAATAAAATTTCAGAAACAAATAAACCTCAGTTTAACCATTTAAACTTATAAAATCATATTTTTTTTCACTTCAAAATGTTCATTTAAATACCCTTTAACTTATGATTTTATAGAGAAGAATTTTACAATAAAATCAAATTTTCCAATAATTTCACTTATTAAATTCAAGTGTAAAATTTTCTTATTCTTTTCATTTTTAACAAATTACCTTAACACTTAAATTTAAATTTCCATTTCATAAATAAAACTTAATTTCCATTTTATTTAATTAACTTAAACTTCCATTTAAAAATCAAATCATAAATTTCCAAATTAAGTTATGTTCAAATCAAAATTTTCCATTCATTTATTTAACATTTTTAATACATAGAAAAATCATTAACCCTTTATTAAATCATTTTAAATTCAATTTAAATCAAATTATCGTATTTTTACATTTTAAAATACTTAAAATTTTCCAGAAAAATATATAAAATAACCACGGGTCTGTATAATATTTTCTAGTCTAAGTCAAGTGATACGGATAATATATCATTTCAATCCGTAATTTACAAAGAAAAATCCGGGTTCTACCATTTCAAACCCGCAATCCCAAGTTAATAAAAATAAATAAAAATCGCTCGGGCCTATCATTTCAGCCCATAACGATTTTCCCTATTCTAAATTCCGTTCGGGTATGTATCATTTCATCCCATAGTGATTTTATTCTACAGGGAACTTGCAGTGTGAGAAACAGAAATAAATAAACAGTATAACAGAATATAACATAGCAGATGATGTGACGGGTTTATAACAGGGTTTTACATCATATAATACATATCACAAGCAGGTATAACATATATATATAACAGTTTCTACACATTCACTTGTTGTCACTTTGCAATTGTATAAGTATAAATGTCATGTGTGAATACTCACCTTTTTAAGCTGGAGTTCGCAAATCAAAACACATAGATAAATGCAGAAAGCACGATATAGCACGACTTTGGATTCAAGTGGAGAGGGAGCCAAGATGTAAATCTTGTATACACAAATAAAACAAAGCAATTATAAATATATTTTTAACATAAGGATTATATTAAAACAAATGGAAATTAGAATAGACAAATGAATAGATGGCTTAACCATGCTTTTAAATCACAAGTATTTGACCTTGACTCAACATGGGCTCGGCCACACATGTTTTAATGGATGGTAAGGCTCGGGTTTGGCAACACAAAGGCACGGCTACACAAGAATGTGGAGGAGTTTGGAGTTACAAATTCATGGAATGCTAAAGGTCAAAGCAAGAAGGGGTTTGGTTCAACATCTAGGCTCGGCCTATGTCAAGTGGGGCTCGGCCATGGTCTTCTACAGGTCAGGTCAGATCTAAAACAAGGCTAGTGGTGATGGCACTTGATGGTGGTGGAGCGAGAGGTGGTGGCCGAGGTTAGAAATGAAGGGAATGGTGAAACTAGGCTCGGCTATGTAGTGTATTTTGGAGTTTTGCAAAGTTTTTGTGGTGTTGGCTTCAAGGGGTGGTCACGGCCTGATCTGATCAGAGGGGTGGAGATGTTGTTGCCGTGGATGATGGGAAAGGTGATGGTGGTGGTCAGTGAAGATGGTGGTGGGTTATGGCTGAGCAAACAATGAAGAGATCTAGGCAAAAACAACCAAAACGAAGAAGAAAAAAATGAGAACAGAGAAGCCATTACTTACTTTATTTTTCAGAAATATGGAATGGCCGAAAGAATGAAGTGATGAGAATTTTTTTTCACGTGAAAAGCAAATAAAACTCACGGCTAAACAATAGAAAGGAACGACCAAAGCAAGTGTAAGGACTAGGAAATGAAAAGGCAAAGAAAAGGAAAGGTCACAAGTTAAAGTGTAAAGCTTGTCCCTTTGAATTTCCAATTTCTTTTAATTCAATATGAACAAATAAAAATCAAGTAAATAAATAAAAGACAAACAAAAATAAAGTGAAAATGAAAATAAACAAATATTCGTAGGAAAAATAAAGAGTAAATAAAGAAAATAGTTTATTATATTGAAACTAGGATTAAAAATTGCAAACAAAATACAATTAACTTTGGAAAATTATAACTTTACTTCAAAATGTTTTAAAAATAAAATATTGAAATAAAATTTAATTTAAAAATATTTGCAAAAATATTGGGTTGTTACACTGTCCCCCACTCAAATCTTTTCGTCCTCGAAAAAACGAAACGAGGAAGATAAGGAAAAACAAGATAGAAAAGTAAATAGTACCTGAAACAAACAATTCCGGATTCGAAGCACGAATGCTCTCCTCCGTCTCCCAGGTACAATCTCGATCATCAGTACTCCACTGTACTTTGACCAGACTAACAGATTTCCTTCTTAGCTGCTTCGTACCTCTGTCGACAATACGAAGTGGCTTCCTCTCAACAGTCAGATTAGGCTCAATATCCAAACTATCAAGAGCAGAAGGCTGAACAGTAAGAGATGGATTATGCAGATAGCGACGAAGATGAGAAACGTGGAATACATTATGCACTCCAGATAACTTCTCGGGCAAATCCAGACGATAAGCCAAAGAACCAATCTTTCCACAATGCGGAAAGGACCAACAAACCTAGGAGAAAGCTTCCCTCTACGACCAAATCGAATAACATTCCTTAAGGGAGAGACCTTAAGGAAAACCAAATCACCAACAGCAAACTCCAAACTCCTCCTACGACGATCAGCATACTTCTTCTGCCTATCCTGAGCAATCCTCATTTTCCTCCTAATCTCCTCAACTCTCTCAGAAGCCTCCAAAATCATCTCAGGACCAAGAACCAAACGATTACCGGATTCAATCCAGCAAGATGGAGATCTACAAGGTCGTCCGTAAAGAGCGGCAAACAGAGACATTTTAATACTGGCCTGAATTCAAAGATAGAAATGAGATAGATAAAAGATTAGGATAAGATTAAAATAGAAGATAGAAATTATACCTGATAACTACTGTTATAGGTAAATTCGACAAGATGGAGATGATCTTCCCAAGATCCTCCATAATCAAGCACACAAGCACGAAGAAGATCTTTGAGAATCTGATTCACCCTTTCCGTCTGACCGTCGGTCTGTGGATGGCAAGCAGTGCTCAGATTCAGATGAGTACCCAAAGATTCCTGAAAAGCTTTCCAAAACTGACTGGTAAAGATAGGATCACGATCACAAACAATACTGAGAGGAACACCATGGAGACGAACAATCTCTCTCATGTAGATCTCAGACAAGCTAGAAGCAGAACGGGTAGACTTGACCAGAATGAAATGAGCGGACTTGGTCAGTCTATCCACAATAACCCATATACTATCATTACCCCTCCTAGTCCTCGATAATCCATCAATGAAATCCATAGAAACCTGTTCCCACTTCCAATTGGGAATCTCAAGGGGATGCAACAAACCAGGGGTCTTCTGATGATCGTCCTTGACTTGCTGATAAGTCGCACACCTACTAACAAAAATGGAGATATCCCGCTTCATCCCTCTCCACCAATAAAGCCTCTTCATATCCTGATACATCTTCGTCACACCAGGATGAATAGAAAGTCTGGATCGATGATTCTCCCGAAGTAACTCCTGCCTCAATCCATCAACATTCGGGACACAAATCCTACCATTAATCCTCAAAATCCTCTATCATCGATTTGAGATCCACTACTACCTCGACTACTACCACCAACTCTGCTACGAACATTCTCCTTAATAAGCCTAAGCATTCTATCCTCATCTTGCTTAGCCTTGATATGATCCAAAAGAGGAGAAGAAGAAACAACCAGCTGACACAACAAAGCCTTCTTCCGATTCAGAGCATCGGCCACAACATTAGCTTTACCAGGAGTATAGCTAATATCGAGGTCGTAAGAAGCCAGAAACTTAAGCCAACGAACTTGCCTCTGATTCAAGTCCTTCTGTGTGAAGATATATCTCAAAGACTGATGATCAGTGAAAAGTCAAACCTAGCTCCTAGAAGATGATGCCTCCAAAGCTTCAAAGACAAGACAACAGCAAGAAACTCTAAATCATGAGCAGCATAATTAGCCTCATGGGTTTTCAACTGACGGCTGGCATAGGCAATGACCCTACCATCCTGCATGAGAACATCACCCAATCCCTCACGACTAGCATCAGTATATACCGTCAATCCCTCACTTCCATTCGGAATGGTAAGAACTGGTGCGGAAGTAAGCTTGCTCTTTAACTCATTGAATGCAGCTTCACACTCATCACTCCAAATAAACTTAGCATTCTTACGAGTCAAAGCGGTGAGAGGTGCAGCAATCCGAGCAAAATTCTCAATGAATCTCCGGTAGTAACCGACAAGGCCCAGAAAACTACGAATATCGGTTGGAGTCTTAGGAGTTTCCCAATCCTGTAACAGAATAGGGATAAATAAGAACAACAGAAAAGATAGAATAATTAAATGATAAAGGAAAAAGAGAAAGAAAGACTTACATTGATCGCAGCGATCTTGACTGGATCAACAGAAACTCCATTACTAGAAACAATATGTCTAAGGAATCGGACTTCATCCTTCTAGAAATGGCATTTAGAAAATTTAGCCTTCAACTGATGATTTCTAAGAGTCTCCATAACAGATTTCAAATGTGGCTCATGCTCTTCCTTGGTCTTAGAGAAGACAAGGACATCATCAACAAAGACTAGAACAAATTTATTAAGCACATCACGAAAAACACGATTCATCAAATCAACAAAGAAAGCAGGAGCATTAGTCAAACCAAAAGGCATGACTAACCATTCAAAGAACCCATTCTCAGTACGGAAAGCAGTCTTGGGAATACTTTCCTCAACAACTCTGAGCTGGTGGAAACCTAAGGCAAGATCAAGCTGAGAGAAAACAGTAGCACCATAAAGCTGATCAAACATATCATTGATGCGAGGTATAGGATATCTGTTTTTCATAGTGAGCTTTTCAGCTCCTTATAATCAACACACATCTCAAAGAACCATCAGACTTAGTGACGAAAACCACCGTTGCTCCCCATTCTGAATGGCTAGGTCTGATCAGACCCTTGGAGAACAAGTCCTTAATTTGCTTTCCCAACTCAACCTTCTCGCGGGGTGCCATTCTTCTAGGAGGAAGAACTACAGGTCGAGCTCCAGGAATAAGATCAATACGAAAATCAATTTCCCGCTTAGGAGGTAAAGAAGTGACTTCACCAAATACATCGGGATAGAATCTGACCACACGGGTCGAATGAAGATCACCAGGAAAAGAATCCAGAGAATAAATAAAACTACCAGCAAAATCCTGAGGCATGCGGCGCTGAATAATCAAAGAATTTCCCCGATCATCAACAAGGTAAATAGACCGGGCTTTATAAGAGATATGGGCATCATGCCTATTCAGCCAATCACTTCCAAGAAATAAATCAAAATCATCGAAGCCCAGAACATAGAAATCACCACTAAAGCGATGATCCAAATAGAGAAGTTTCACTTGCTTACAAATCCTATCAAGGTTGGCGGGACCACCAATAGGGTTAGAAACACATAAAGGAATAGAAGCATACTCAGGAGAAAGGAGATGCTCAAACTTATCACACAAATCAACAGAAATAAAACTATGGGAAGCTCCAGTATCAAATAAAACACGAACAGGATGCTGAAATAAAGAAAAGGTGCCCTGAAGAGTACCCTGGTCATCACTAGGAGCAGGAGCAGGTGAAGCAGGTGAAGAAGCAGAGGTAACAGAAAAAATACCAGAAGGCTTACCCTTTTGCTGGGTAGGGCAATCCTTCATGAGATGGCCAGGATGAAGACAGATATGGCATAGATCATGCCTATTCAACTGAGCAGGAGGAGGAACAGCAGCACCAACTGAAGTAGGGCAACTATTTGCATAGTGTCCCTTCTGATCACATTTGAAACAGGTAATGGTAGAATGGTCAACAGGCTGCCTCTGAGAAGGGAAAGATGATGAAGATCCCAAACCTGGATGCTTGAGCCAATTCTTCTTCTGCTGACGGAAATTAGACTTTCTCTTCTTAGAGTTAGCAGAGGAAGACTAAGATGAAGGAGCACCAACAACAGTAGGACCCTTAGAAGTAGGGTTCTCATAGCGAATAGCCATATCCATAAGCTCGGTGAAAGTTCCATGAACATGAGAAATGAGACGAGCATAATACTCAGGACGAGCACCAGCTATGAACTTCTCATTCTTCTTAAGAGGAGTGTCAATAAGGCCATGACCAAACTTGGAAAGTTCGTAGAACTTCCGCTCATACTCAGAAAAAGACATGGTACCCTGCTTGAGATCCATGAATTCACGATAAAGCTGAGATTTACCGGCTTCTGGCATCCATTTTGCCACAAAAGCCTCCCTAGAAAGAAGATACAGAAACAAAACTTAAGATAGATTCAAGAGAAAGGAAAATAGGAACAAAATTCAAGGTAACACAAAGGATACCTAAACTGCTCCCAGGAAATATCACCCTCGTTAGTGTGAGCTGTAACAGACTCCCACCAATCTAAAGCTGACTCTTGCAGCTGCCAAGTTGCTAACTGACGCTTCTGGGCATCAGTAATCTCGAGACCGAAAAAGATCCTCTCTAAACTCCGTAACCATTGCTGGGCTTCAATAATGATCTCTGAACCGGTAAACTTGGTACCACCAAGCTGAGAGAATTCCTTACAGAGAACAGTAAACCTAACAGGTGCAGCAGGTTGAGGAGCTGGGGTAGTACCACGACCCCTACCTCTGGCATTTCCACGATTCATCCTGAAAAATCAAGAATGAATTTTAGGACAAAGGTAACGAGAAGACAAAGATAAGACAAGATACGATAAGACAAGATAAAATAAATTCACTTGGATGAATATCCTAATTAAAGAAATTTCTAACAAGGTAGATACGAAAGGAAGGAAGTTTAGAAAATTTGCTTTTAAAACAAGAAAATTTTATATAAAAATAATCTTTGGAAAATCCTTTGAAAAATCATTTTAAAATCATTTTATACTTTGAAAATACGTTCACTCACAAAGAAATGATTCTGAGGTGGAGTTCACTCATTCTAGGGTATTTCTACCCTATCTCTAATGAGTTTTTGCTCCGCAGGCTAAGGTTTGCCTAAAAACCAAAGCTCTGATACCAACTGTAATGACCCACTATTTTGGACCATTCAAATCGACAATAATCCACACATGTCGGACTTGAATAATTCAAAATAACAGATTGTAATAAAATTTGGAGCAAATAAAATCATTCACAGAATCACAGACACGGAAATATCAGAATAACTCGCATCGAAAGATAAAATACCATAGTAGTTTGAATGAATCATTTTCACCAACTTGATTTTTTGTATACTTGTGTTTGAGAATAGGAAAATGGATCAACTTTTCCTATAATGAATTATTTGAAACAATTTGGGTTCTTTGGTATCTAAACATTGATAATCTAATAATGTCCTACAAAATAACGAAGGAAAACAAAATTCATAATCAGACAAATCGAACAAAACATAAGATAAAATTAAATTTAACACAAAAATTGAGAATGGAAATAATAATTCAACCTTAATTTTAACAAATTTTAAAGAATAATAGAATATTTTATGTATCCGCGTATTTATAATCCAATAACCATCTATAAAAAAAGGGATACTAAATTCATTATCATATTAATTGAAACAAAATTAATTCAAAAATAATTTTTCAAACATAAATCTCGAAGAAATTACTTGAATTATGAAATCTAGAAGGAAAAAAAATTAACCATAAATTAAATAAATAGACAAATAAAAAAACGAAGATCACACCTCTAAATTATGCTGAATTGACTCAATAAACAAATATATTTTTACTTTTAAATATTGTTTAGATAAAAGTCAAACCTTATAAACAATAAGTAGAAACATGGCTACTTGAAATGATAAAATCAAATAAAATTTGAGGAGGGTTGAAAAAGTGAAGCACTATTGAATAATTAAATCAAATTCTACTGAAAACTAATAAGATCAGTCAAAAAATTATTTAGAATGGATTCTTAGTTTGATATTGTAATGACCCACTATTTTGGACCATTCAAATAGACAATAATCCACACATGTCGGACTTGAATAATTCAAAATAACAAATTATAATAAAATTTGGAGCAAATAAAATCATTCACAGAATCACAGACACGGAAATATCAGAATAACTCGCAGCGGAAGATAAAATACCATAGTAGTTCATGAAGCTACTATAACAAAATCTCAAAACAAAATACATAATATCAGTCTGAAAACAAATACAATAGAAATCCCAAATACATAGAAGTCCACTAATACAATAGCTGAAATAGAACAACTGAAACTGAAATAGATAGATAACTAGATAAGCAGAATCTCCAGCGATTCCTAGCTCCAGAAAGTGAAATCCAAAGCTGTGAATACTCAGGATGACCCGAGCGTAAATTAAAACACAAACACTCGAGTCAGGACATACATACTTATACAATGTAAACTAACTCAAGTGAACTGTAATAAAGGTGCATGTAACTTAAAGGATGCTTGGGACCGCCCATCCTCTAAGGATCCGTTAAACTATTTACTATGTAGTAATATTTCGCTATTATAATAATGTCTAATAGTAAAATAAACGTACTTAAAAATAGCGTTAAGGCTTTACATTTTCCACCTTAACACATAAATAGTGCCAGTAGTCTACACAGTACCTGCGTACCTCCAGATCGGGAGGCTACGAGAAGATACTCCATAGGTACGACACAAATCAAACTCGTAGTAAAGCTCGCTATGGTAGGTGATACGGCACACATGGCAATGCCAGGGTAGATATACCAATTACGCACACGGGCTGGTGGAAACTCGTAGCAGCCACTACCGCCCACCTCGAACACACTCCCAAATCAAAATCGAAGATGGCCATCAAATCAATCACAAGGTAAGAGTATAATATCGAAGGATGGTGCCCGATCGAAGGAATGACCTCACTTAGCCCGAGATCGCTCCTGTTTTAGCCACCATAAGCCAACTCACGGGAGTCGGGTCCACGTATATACCTCATATAGGATCGTCGCCACCATCCCACTTCATTCTGGAATCTCCAACATGTACACAGTTGTTAAAGTGGTTTTCGGTATCGATAGAGAGTATGTCCATATTTTATCCTGATCTCTTTAACAACCAATCGTTATTATAACCCGTGGTTATAAATTTCAAAATATAGTTTATATTTCAAGTCAAAATACTTCATTTAAACCATTTGAAAGTAAAGTCATTATATTTACACATCAAATATTCAATTCCTAAAAATTTAGCCTTTTCTAAGCTCATTTATTCACTTAAATACGTTAAAACATTAAAATTCCAGCTTTCACAGCACTTAGAAAGTGCTGTAGTAAGTTACATTTGAAAATAATTAAGTTCAGCAAAGACATCATTTATAAACTGCTATAGTAGTTCAGTTTCATCTGAAAACAAGTTCAATTCAGAAAAGACAGCATTTACAAAACTGCTGCAGTAGTTCAGGGTTAAATATGAAAATCTTCATTTCAGCCAACTGCTGCACTTATCAAGTGCTACTATAGCTCTTTTATTAGTTTCAGGTTTTAGTTTTAATTCAGTAACCACAGCATTGACCAAGTGCTACAGTAGCCCTTAGTTAATTTAGCCTTTAGTTCATTTGTATCAACCACAGCACTTACCAAGTGCTGCAGTATCATTTACTTAGATCTTAAGTTAATTCCAGAAAAGATAGCATTTCTGAAGTGCTACAATTTAAATTTCCAGATTTAAAAATAAAATTTCAGAAACAAATAAACCTCAATTTTAACCATTTAAACTTATAAAATCCTTTTTTTTCACTTCAAAATGTTCATTTAAATACCCTTTAACTTATGATTTTATAAAGAAGAATTTTACAATAAAATCAAAATTTACAATAATTTCACTTATTAAATTCAAGTGTACAATTTTCTTATTCTTTTCATTTTTAACAAATTACCTTAACACTTAAATTTAAATTTCCATTTCATAAATAAAACTTAATTTCCATTTTATTTAATTAACTTAAACTTCCATTTAAAAATCAAATCACAAATTTCCAAATTAAGTTATGTTCAAATCAAAATTTTCCATTCATTTATTTAACATTTTTAATACATAGAAAAATCATTAACCCTTTATTAAATCATTTTAAATTCAATTTAAATCAAATTATCATATTTTTACATTTTAAAATACTTAAAATTTTCCAAAAAAATATATAAAATAACCACGGGCCTGTATAATATTTTCTAGCCTAAGTCAAGTGATACAGATAATATATCATTTCAATCCGTAATTTACAAAGAAAAATCCGGGTTCTATCATTTCAAACCTGTAATCCCAAGTTAATAAAAATAAATAAAAATCGCTCAGGCCTATCATTTCAGCCCATAACGATTTTCCCTATTCTAAAGTCCATTCGGGTATGTATCATTTCAACCCATAGTGATTCTATTCTACAGGGAACTTGCAGTGTGAGAAACAGAAATAAATAAACGTTATAACATAATATAACATAGCAGATGATGTGACATGTTTATAATACGGTTTTACATCATATAATACATATCACAGGCAGGTATAACATATATATAACAGTTTCTACACATTCACTTGTTGTCACTTCGCAATTGTATAAGTATAAATGTCATGTGTGAATACTCACCTTTTTAAGCTGGAGTTCGCAAATCAAAACACATAGATAAATGCAGAAAGCACGATATAGCACGACTTTGGATTCAAGTGGAGAGGGAGCCAAGATGTAAATCTTGTATACACAAATAAAACAAAGCAATTATAAATGTATTTTTAACACAAGGATTATATTAAAACAAATGGAAATTAGAATAGACAAATGAATAGATGGCTTAACCATGCTTTTAAATCACAAGTGTTTGACCTTGACTCAACATGGGCTTGGCCACACATGTTTTAATGGATGGATGGCTCGGGTTTGGCAACACAAAGGCATGGCTACACAAGTATGTGGAGGAGTTTGGAGTTACAAATGCATGGAATGCTAAAGGTCAAAGCAAGAAGGGGTTTGGTTCAACATCTAGGCTCGGCCTATGTCAAGTGGGGCTCAGCCATGGTCTTCTATAGGTCAGGTCAGATCTGAAACAAGGCTAGTGGTGATGGCACTTGCTGGTGGTGGAGCTATAGGTGGTGGCCGAGGTTAGAAATGAAGGGAATGGTGAAACTAGGCTCGGCTATGTAGTGTATTTTGGAGTTTTGCAAAGTTTTTGTGGTGTTGGCTTCAAGGGGTGGTCACGGCCTGATCTGATCAGAGGGGGTGGAGATGTTGTTGCCGTGGATGATGGGAAAGGTGATGGTGGTGGTCGATGAAGATGGTGGTGGGTTATGGCCGAGCAAACAATGAAGATATCTAGGCAAAAACAAGCAAAATGAAGAAGAAAAAATTGAGAAGAGAGAAGCCATTACTTACTTTATTTTTCAGAAATATGGAGTGGCTGAAAGAATGAAGTGATGAGAAATTTTTTCACGTGAAAAGCAAATAAAACTCACGGTTAAACAATAGAAAGGAACGGCCAAAGCAAGTGTAAGGACAAGGAAATGAAAAGACAAAGAAAAGGAAAGGTCACAAGTTAAAGTGTAAAGCTTGTCTCTTTGAATTTCCAATTTCTTTTAATTCAATATAAACAAATAAAAATCAAGTAAATAAATAAAAGACAAAAAAAAATAAAGTGAAAATGAAAATAAACAAATATTCTTAGGAAAAATAAAGAGTAAATAAAGAAAATAGTTTATTATATTGAAACTAGGATTAAAAATTGCAAACAAAATACAATTAACTTTGGAAATTTATAACTTTACTTCAAAAATGTTTTAAAAATAAAATATTGAAATAAAATTTAATTTAAAATAATTTAAAAATATTTGCAAAAATATTGGGTTGTTACAGATATAGAGTATGAGAATACAGTTTTTAAATTGTGTTATAAATATGAACATAAAAATGGGAAGAAGATAAAATCGGAACAAAATATGAAACATGATACATAAGAGTTAATATGAAAAATAAACTAAGAAGTTCCAAAAAAATATTGTACTGAAAGTGTAGAGAAGAAAAACAAATACGCTATTAGATTATAAAGGCGCAATTAAGGTAAAGAGTGCAGTGAATGAAAATATATAATTTTTTAATGTGAAATTAGTATAAAAAAGATTTAAATGGTACAAAATTAGGATTTTGTTCTTGAAATTATAAAAGAAAACAAATACAGATGGTCAACGATCGAACTTCTATCTATTATATAATGGAATAGATTCTTTTATAAAGCAATATTAATCATATCAATAATTAACAAATAGATTTATGCATAAATTATCTACCAGTAGAACATATTATAGAAATCAAATTATAACCACCACACTTCAAGATAGGCATGTTGTCTCATAGGTTATCCTTCACGTGATAAAATAACGATCATCAATACAAAATGATATCTAAAGCAATCAAAATAAAGAATAGAAATTTCAACTACATTACGTTGAAACATGAAAACTATTATATGTACTTAAGAACTAAAAAGAAAATAAACCGATTTAGGATTTTATTCCTGAAATTATAAAAGAAAATGAATACAGATGGTCAATGATCGAACTTCTATCTATCTATATAAGAGTGTAGATTCATTTATAAAACAATATCAATCATATCAATAATGAACAAATAGATTTATGCATAAGTTATCTACCAATAGAACGTATTATAGAAATCAAATTATACCCACCGAACTTCAAGATAGGCATGTCGTCTCATAGGTTATCCTTCACATGATAGAATAGCGATCATCAATACAAAGGGATATCTAAAGTAATTAAAATAAAGAACAGAAATTTCAACTACATTATGCTGAAACATGAGAACTATCATATTTACTTAAGAACTAAAAAGAAAAGAATTGACACACATATTTGAATAGTGTAGATACTACAAAATAATTGAATAGATACAAAAATATGACAAATAAGAATTGGAGCATGTATTAATTTAAAAATGTAATAAATTCTAAAATAAATTAAAACCATGTGTACTAGAGTTACCATGGAAGTTGAATCAAAATCTCTTTCAATTTATTTATTCTGACATTTCAACGAACAAATTACCTGCAAATAAAGAAAAGCAACCGCCTTAACTTTCTGGAAGAATGATCTATAAAAATAATCATTTGTTGGGGACTAAATTTATTTTATTTTACATAGTATCTTAAGAAGTCAAACTATCCATATAAGCCGGACTAATATAGTGCAAAATAAAACATTACATACCCAAAATCATCGCGCATGCCACGAAAGGTGGAAGCTAGAATTCTACAACTACAAAAAAAGTTAAAAGAAAACAAAAACAACCAAAGGAGCAAATTTTCCACTTGGATTTAAAGGTAAAACAATTAAGATATATTATTTAAGATTAAAATTTTATTTTATACGGAGAAGATGAGAAATGAAAGTAAAAAAGAGAAATGAATTGAGACAAAAAATTAATAATATAGATACAACAAAATAATTGAATAGATACAAAAGTTAAATCAATTAGAATTTATGAAAAATTGATACAAAAATATAATAAATTCAATAATAAATCAAAAGTATGTTTATTGAAATTACCATGGATGTTGAGGCAAAATCCCTTCCAGTTTCTTTACTTTAACATATCGGCAAACAAATTACCTACAACTAAAGAAGAAAACTATAATAAATTTTAGAGAATGATATCTTTTAACTTGACTACTTGTTGGAAACTAAGTAATATTTTATTTTACATATTAAATTTTTGAGGAAGCCAACCCTAATTCCTTAAACCAAACTACAATAGAATAAAACCAAATATTATATACCTAACCTCATGTCATTAATGATAGAAGATGTAATTCTACGATTACAACTAAAGCTAGAAGAAAACTCAACCAATGAAAGAGGCAAACTTTCCACTTGGATGTGAAGGAAAGAAAACAAAAGATTTGATAGTATCAAAGATTAGAAGAGGTGGAAATGAAAGTAAAATGGGGAAATGAAAGTGGAAAATACATTTGAGCAGATGAAACTGAATAAAGAAGATAAGAAAATAAATATATTTATGAGTAGATTAAAAAGAAAATGAAAGGTCGTACTATTATGGTTTTTCAAGTATAATGGAAATTTATATTTCAGCTTGAAGTGATAAATAATTATTAGGGGTATGTGAAAATTTTCCCTCAAATTAAAGGGAGAAGACGATTCTGAATGAGAGTAAATAAGAAGCAAGAATTCAAATAGTCACTTATTCTCTTTTATATGTAATATAGAATAGATATGTAATAGAATAGATATAATAAGTAGTATAAGAATAATATTTTTGTTGAAGATTTATATTGCGAAGAATGAGACAAATTAAGGAGAGAGGGGTCTTTTATTTCTAAAATTCTAAGAAATTAGGAAGGAAATTGTGAGAGATAGGCTAATAAGGTGTATAGTATAAGATTAACTGCAATATCTCATAATATTTCTTTTTTTTATAATAATAAACATATATTATTTTTATAGGTAAAAATAGATACTTTTGGTAAACGTTAAATATATAACAAAAAATAAACCATAAATCATAGTAGTTTAATTGATCAAAGTCATATCTCATAGTTGGAAAGAAGGTGAGAAAAAAGAATATAGTAATATGCAGTGAGGTTCAAACGACATAGCCCATAAGATATTATGTGATTAAATAGCTATAACGAGTCGGAATTTCGCACATTTCAGATTTAAATATATGAATTATTTAAATATTTGAATCTTGGATTAAATATTCTTAAATTGATATAATAACCTTGTTAACCCCCTTTCAAATTATAACCAATGATGGTAATTTTGTTTTGGAAAAATGTTTACAAATAGTTACTTTTGAGAAATATCGATAATGTGACCAAAAAATATTTTATCGATAAACAGCTTTTTACTGGTCAGAAGTTGTTTAAACTTTTTTTGCTTACTTTATTTTCTTAGGAAATCAATAATATGAAATAAAAATATTTTACCATTTATAGAAATAAAATATTTGATGATGTCATGAGAAGATATTTTGAAAATGAGCTTTAATGAAAATTCTTAAGTGTTAAGTAGAGAAAGTGAGGTGTAAATTTAAAGGAGCATGCAAGGTACATGGGGGGTGGTGTTCTTGGCCGTGTAAAGGAGGGGGTGGATGGGTTAAACACTTTATAATTCACTAAAGCTTCAAACATAATAAAATCTTGAAAATGGTTGAAGTGGATTAGCACTAATCCACTTTATTCTTCACTAACTTTCTCTGATTAGTTCAAATCTCATCCAAACTTTCACCAATACCTTAGAATACCTTAGCAACTTAAATCTAAAGCCAAAGTGGAAGAAAAGTGAAGAGCAAGGGGGATCTAGTTTGGACCATGAGCATGAAGTGAAGGGGAAGGAGTAGTTTTGTGGTTTTGGTGCTAAAGGTTGGATCTTTATGTGTTTGATGATATTAGGAAGTGTTCTTGGCTTTGTGAGTGTCTAATTTTGTGTTTGGCTTGGATCTAAGTGAGTTATCTCACTATCTTGTTTGTATATATTGTGTGTGTGTATCTGTGTGTGGGCGCGTGCAAATATAAAGTTAATGTGACATTAACTAATTAAAGTTATGAACTTTGGACCCTTCTTGCTTTTGAAAGCAAATTATAACTTTATATTGTATAACATAACTTTTGTTACTCTTTTGAATATGTGGTGTGGTCTTGACTTGATGTTTAAATGGTAGTTTGGCTTGTATGTTGAATTGAAGTATGTTTGAAAGTGTTTGAAGGGAGAATAGTCACTATAAGTGCACTTCGATATCCCTTAACTTGAACTTGTGTAAATGGAAGATTTGTAATTAAAAAATTAAGATAATTTGATTTGGTTATTCTCTACAAATATTTTGGTGTATGGAAAAGCAAAGAAATGATTTGAAAAGTTATAGAAGTTGTAAACCAAATTTATGAAAGTTAGAAGCGAAAAGGTCGTCATGGATGCACTTTGAAAATGCCTTGTGTTCAGCCATTTTCAAAGTTAAGTTTGAGAGACATCCTAGGAACTTCTTTGCATTTTTGATAAGTACTATAATTGTATGTGTTATTGGAAAAATATGGAAGTTTAAATCATTCATTAACTTGTGAAAAAAAGTTGCAAAAGTTATAGCAAGAAGAAGGTCGCTATACGAGCACTTTGAAATGTCCTGTTTTTAGAAATTTTTATGGTTAATTTGAAAGATATTCTTAGGGTTTTATTTCCATATTTTTTAAATACCCTAAGTATAGTACTTACAATAAAAACTTCACATCTTAAATCACTTGTTTGAGTGGTTAAAACTGACCACAAAGTTCATGCTTTCAATGTTGTTCTTTATTAAAGACTTTCAACAACATTTATAAATGTTGTAGTAAGTTGCTTATGGTTTTAAGTGTTTAAAAATGATATTTAAATTTGGTATTTTTCTCTAATCTTTTTAGGAATGTTTTCTAAAACATTTTTCAGTATTTTAAAGTTGATTTGAAGTTTAAATATATTTTTAATATTTATATATGAATTTTGGAAGTAAAGGGGTTTTAAATTATAAGACATGTTTTTATTTATTTTCATCAAATTATAAATTAGTTATTTTCAAGTGATATTTCACATAGATATTTAAAAAATATTTACAAGTATTCTTAAAGTGTGTGTGTATATATAAAAGTTTTGAAAAATGAAATTAACTACGCTTAACACTAAAAGCCGACGAAGTAGGCTTATCTATTTACGAGTGTTAAGATTGATGTTCGAGTAGGGTTAGAAGCAATAATGCTCTAACCTACCGGCTTTCCTCTTGACCAAGGTATAGTTAAGTCAGGAATGTCGAAAACGTGTTAATCATTTTGATTTCTTACTCATTTATGAAAGTCGATAATACTACTTAATACTAAAAGACGACGAGGTAGACTTATCTATCTATGAGATTCAAGAATGAAGTGTCTAGGTTTGATATGCAACCAGTGCTCTAGCTTACCTGGCTTCGCTCTTGAATGAGGGATAGTATAAGTTGGAATGTTTAAAATGAGTTAAATATACGAACCGTGATTCCTATAAGCGATCGTTTTAACTGGGTATTTGACTTGTCAATTATCGTACTTAACCCATCATTAACTTAGATCTTTAAAAGAATGTTTTTAAAGATAATGCAAGTATGAAATGGTTTAGGGTTTGTTGTGATGATGTTTTAATAATATTCATCTTTAAACCTTTTTTTATTATACTTATGAATGTAAATAGATCTTTAAAAGAATGTTTTAAAGATAAGCATAAGTGAAATGGTTTTGGGTGTGTACTGACAAATTTTTAAGTAACATTAGACTTAATCCTTTTGAATAGATTTGTGAAAGTACTTAGATCCTTAAAATGTATATTTTAAAGAAAATTTAAGTATATAATCTTTTGGAAAAGATATAAAAAGTAAAGGTTTAAGGTAAGAATCTTGTTAATGATTTGTGAATATACTTATACCATTTAATATAAGTATATGAATATTTTTGAAGTGTTGAAAGAGTACAAATGATTAGTAGTGATTGATAAATGAAATTTTATTAGATATAATAAGTTTCACTAATAAAAGAGGTCTTAATCAATAAAATATTAATTAAATTAAAAGGGGATTAGAAGTCGCTTATGTGACTTAACCGTTCTTTGTGTGATTTGATCGTGCTTTGTATGTTTACTCGTTTATAAAAATATTTAGTCGTGTACTTAGCACTAAAATTCTGGAAACGCGATATGTATACGAGACTTAGTTTCCATATGCGATCGTTCTCGTTATTGTTGAATATGACCAAATTCGTCGATTCAGTCTTGAAGAGACCAGGTTCGATAAGTATTTTACTTATCGAAAACCACTTCAAGATTGAGATATGTGTTTTATCTCTTGGAAGTGGATCTGTTCGAGATATTGGAATCTATATGTGGTTTCGAAATCTGTTCGAGATATGGGAATCCATTTGGGGGTTTGTGTTCTGTTCAAGCGATGTAGACTCGTATGAGAGATGTCGAATGTGACCTCAACATTGGAAATGGTTAAAAGCAGAGTAGGATGCACAATCTAGGGTTTTGCAGTCCCGCGATAGGTTATTATCAATTCCATATCTAGAGTACGCTTATCGATATGTTAGTGCCGGGAGTTGATGATAATTGGTTCCATGTGGTTCATATTTATGTTTGGGCATAGACCTTTGTGTTTATGTTATAGTATATTTTATCTAGAGTATATAGCACTCGAAAGGTGGTTTCAGATCCATGTGCGTGGAGTTTGGATCCGGCTTCATCGGAGAGATCTCTACGGAAAATCCATTATGTGTACATACTTATCGTTTTTGATTGTAGCCTCTAATATGTTGTTGAATGTAATTAATGAAACTATTCCAGCTATATTATTTATTTATATTTTTTGCACTAGACATTATCTATTATATCACCTTATGTAATTATTACATGGTTGTTCATTTGAGGGGATAACCATTTCAGAATGGTCACAAAGTACTGCTATATGCTAATCACATATTTCTTAAGTTTCTCATACCGGACTTATGTTTAATGCATTGTTTTTGTTTTTCCTAAATTCCTCATGTGCTTTTTCGAGTAGATTGAGAAAGGTGGGTTTTAATTAGTTGTTCTGGAGCTTGAGGAGATGAGCTGGATGTTTCACCTACCGTAGTATTCTTATTTCCACTACATTACTATATTGTACATATCATCATTTGTGAGGACATACTGTTATAACTATCCTAGCCGATGATAGTATTTAAAATTATAACTCTGAAATACTATGTATCTTAGAGTGACAGTTTGTACTATCTTTTGATATTATATGTTATCGTTCTACTATGGAAGTCTGATATTGTGTTTCTTCTTTCTTGTTCTGTTTCTTTTTCCTTTTATTTTACCCTAACAATATGTCTTTCCGGCACTTTGATGCTTAGCACGTGAATACCGTGGATGTATTAGTGTCAACATTTGAGGGTCGAAAAGGTAGGTCATTACACTTGGTATCAGAGCCGAAGGTTAAGCGAGAACCTTTGCTTTGGTGGGGAATGACTCATCAAGAGATAGGGTAAGTGACACCCTAGTATGAGTTGAGTGTATTTTTCATATGAGAGTGTATTTGTATTTGTTATAAACGTATACCTTAAAGGTAATTACAAAAGCTAAAATTAAAGATCTTATATAAGGTAACTTATATAAACATGAATTATTAAGGTGTAGTTCAATTAATATAGGGATTAATGTTGTTCATTCGTTATCCCTCACTAATTAGTTTAGCCTTGCTTAGCCAGTTTATGAGCATTACTGTCCTTTGTGGAATTATTTGACGTGCTCAACCAGTTTATGAGCATTATTATCATATGTTCATTTATTAGCTTAATACTCTCAGCCAATTTATGAGCATTGTTATCATTTGTCGATTAATTAGTTATGTTCGACCAGTTTATGTGCATTGACTATTGGTTGGTTGTTGATTTGTGTACAACTAGTTTATGAGCAGTTTTACCTTTTCACTACATGGGTCGGGTAGACAGTATTTGTAGATGCATTGAAACGAATACTTTGTGAATTGAGTTCCACAGTTTGCAATAAGGTGTTTGGTAACAATGTTGGGTTAAAAGTTAAATTTAGAAAAGGATGTATATTATAATCAAAAGGGGAGACAAGGTACATTGGAAATAAACATTTGTGAAAAGATTTTGAATAAGAAAGTAATTTTATATAAGTATAGTTTATATAATATGGTTTATAAACGAAAAGCATTTAAACTGATATTTTTAGAACTTAAATCCCAGAGTCTTTGAAAATGTTTTTCAAGATTTTGGAAATAATAATAATAGTATTATTTGAAAGTAAATATTTGGAAAATTGGTTTATGAGATTGAGATCATTGTACGGTAATATTTACGAAGTATTTGATACCGCTTTGATAATGATTTGGGTTAATTCCGAAAGGCCTGATATGGATGTACCGAACCCACTTCTATCACTTGAAAATAATTTCGATGATGACTACAGCATCATTAACGTTCATTTTTGGGTTTCTATGTGGGGATGCTATAATGTTATTTTGGTGAAACAAATTTTGGTTTAATCCCAAAAGTGTGATTTGAGATACAAAAGACATATGTATATATTATTATTTCAAATGATTTGAAATAAATCTTGGTGTTTAGTTCTAAATTTTTCTTTAAAATAAATTTGATATGAACTTTTGGGGTAGAAAAGTTTTATATGTATGCCATGTTGGGGGCCCATATAGCAGTGGCATAGCCGGGAATAAATATGAAAACTTTACATGTTTTCCCTTTTTTTGTAAATAGAGTTTTAATAAGCAAGTGAAACTTTGTTAAGTTATTTTACGGACACATGTAGCCTATGCATTAGGATGGTATGGGAAGTGCATCATGTTATGATATGTTATTTGGTAGTTTTCATTTGATAAAATGAAACAAATTTTTGGCATTTTGGACAGTCGAGAACTTATGAATCCTTATAGAACTTGAAGCTAAGTATTTTTTTGTGAAAAAATAAAAGTTAAGTTTTTGTAACTATTGTATTGAGAAGATAGTAGAATTTAAACAAGTTTAAATTGGTTGAACATACATGTTAAGTGCGAAAATTTGATGTTTCGTAAATACTCTTAGGATGTAGTGGAATATTATATGAGTATGAAATGAAGTTATAAAATGTTCATAAACTTGAAGTAATGTTTTATCAAAAGGGTTCATAAATTATTTTAGTGTTGAAGAGATATACTATTTGTGTAAAAGAATGTGATATAAGGTAATTGGTGTAGTTAAGAAACCAATATGATTAATACGTAAGTTGTTTGTAGATCGTTTTATTTGCATGACCGTTCTTAATATAGTATTCGAGCATATGGTTTCGAGGTGATTTACAAAGGTCTGAACAAAGATTTTTCACTCGATTCTTGACGGCGAACACCTGATATATATTCTTGATAAAATCTCAAAGTTTTCTATCAAAATATATGGCTATGTAAGGAGGACAGAGGTTTCTAATCAAGGAATCTGATCGGAGTTCGCACTAGAGAGGTTAAGTGATCTATACTAGTTTGGAAGTGAAATCTTTGTGATTGGGCAAGTGAACGGGATGGATATTCCGTATGGATGATCCATGTACATCGTATGGGCTTTAGTATATGCATACTATGTTTGTTGGCTTATGGAGAGTTTAGGTGTATATTTGCTAAAATGATATTTTACTACAGTTTTATGATTTCTTCTTTCTTCCACATTGATTTTTGTTGTTATAAATGATTCATTATTAAATATTGATCTGATTATATATATATGTATGTATGTATGTATGTATGTATGTATGTAATCAATTGACTTTTTCAAACTTCTTTGATTACTTACTTTTCTATATTGAATTCGCTATCGTGGATGATTCACCATTGATATTGATTTAATTAGTGATTTATACATGATATGTTGATGACACCCTTCTTTTTGATTGAGATATTTAATTTTATACGATGAGAAATCTTAATAAACGGAGTTATGATACCATTTGGGATGAGGCATACGCTAATATTTCTTAGGTTATTCTTTGGACTCAGTATATAGAATATTATGGAGTTCAAGTGTAGTTTATGACCGATGAATAAATGTTTGAGTATCACGTAGTGGTATGGGATGTCGTTGTGATATTTATTCAGTTATTCATTGTAAGTAGATGACAATCATATGACGGGAGTACTTTTATGAGTTGTACTTATATGAGGTGATGCTTGTAAGTGCAAACAAGGTAGGTGCCCTTATATTTATTATGTGCCCCTATCATGATGTACTCCATTTGTTGGTGTTGGAGAGAACCAGATAACTAGAATAGTAGCTTGATCTTGGGGTCGCACCCTAGATCCGCGACATCGTTATTGGATATTATTTTTGATGTGCATCGTATGATTTGGGTTCGATGACCCATTGGGTGGGTGCCCAATATTATTAATTTAGGGTTAGATGACCCATACGGTAGGTGTCCTATAGCCCATTTTTGTCGCATAGGCCAGCAGTCTGTTACCTATTAAGGCAAAGCAGGGTTATGACCGAGGCTACGCGTTGACGAGCCACTGATGGATATGTGTCATGATGTCTATCGTGGTAACTAAAGACTGTAGGAGCAAATTCAATTAGGTGACCCTAGGCTCTTGGAGCAGGAAGAGAACCATCAATCTCCCTTCTAGTTTTAAAGGAGTAGTAGGTTGGCATATTCTATTGATACGCCTCACTTAAATGTAGATATGGGTTAAACGACCTAAGGTTAGGTGCCCCTCATATTGATGTATATATATGACTCTACTTGGGACTTTGTTCCTATTGTACACTCATTCCCTGTCATGATCTATCCACATATGAGGAGACAAGATTATATCTAGATAGGTGTCCAAAGTATAATGTATTCTCCTATTTTTATATCTAACCGATGGGTAGGTGCCCTATATTTTACAATCACGTAATTTATTTTAAATTGTTTGATGATTTTGGGTTTTGATGATGAATCCTGGATATGCATGATTCATCCATTTGATATTGATTCTTTGATTTTAATTTAATGTGCTTCTATATATGGGTGATGACATCTTTATGCATGTTTTTATGATATTTGATGTTATATGATGCATTTGGGGTTGTCTGTGGTATTTTTTGTATATATTTACAACATGCGTACATTAATACATAGTTATTGATACTATGGATTTCATATATTATATACCCTATATACATTGAGTTACCTATGCATATTAACCCTTGATTTAGATATAGTCTAACTCGTGTGTCATTTGTATAATACTTGGGTCAGTCCGAGACATTTTAGGTATAGGGACGATGAGACCAGTTTGTGTATTCTGACCAAAGAGTAGATTAGATATTTGTTATTGTAGATTATTATCTTGTATTATATAGTCTCTCATGTGTGTATTATTGTGATGAGCATTGGACATAATTTGTATATTGTATTTTATATGTTATCGCTGCGATTGACTCGTGATCTCTGATATTTCTGTATATTGTGTATTATTCTATCCTCGAGGTACATGTGTTTATTGCTTTGTGTCGATACTGTGTACGTTTTGTGGTGAGTTGTATTCGATATTTAATGCTTAACAATGTCAGCCTAAGGGAATATTCACATGTGTACCTCATATCATCTCATTCTCTGTATTACTTGATAGTATTACTTTATAATACTCTTGGGTAGTATAGTTATAGAAGTGAGGTATTTACAGAAGTTTTTATAGTTTTTTCAAAATTCATTCTGAAAAACCAGAACGCTTAGTGGGATCCGAGGGCTTTTACACTAGTTAATGCAAGGGCATATCTTTGCCTAAGGATTTGATTAATTTTTTAGATCAAAAGCTATAGTTAAACACTATATATCTTGAACCAAGAGTCAGCTCAACATGGAGTTAACCATGGATTGAGGCGGTTGAACAAATTCTCGATGGCATGGAGTGAAATCCATAGACTAAGGGAACAAAACAGATTCTCACTAGCATGGAGCGGGATCCACTAACTAAGGGAACAACTAGATTTTCATTAAAACTTCCCTTTAAACATGTCTTTCTAGCATGGTTCTAAGCTAACAAATCAAGAAAGGTTTTTTTAACACCACATAATGGAAGAGTAAATCTTAGTTATGGAGACTCAGTAATTAGGATTCATGAACTTTTAGTCTCTCGACAAGGAGCAGATTTCACCAAGGGTCACCTTGTCATGGAATTAACCATGGACTGAATGAATTTTTGGTGAATAAAAAACCCATTTAAAAGGTAATTTCTACAAACAAAAGAATTCTATAAATATGGGGGTAACTTATGCAACATTTTGAATATATGAGAACATTCTTTTCAACATTGTAAAACTTTTATAAATACGAGTTTCCTTTAATTGATTATTGTTATAAAGCGCATATAATAGTACTACAAATCACAAATTAGTAAGAAAGCAAGTCTCACCATGTGAGATTCAAAAGTCATGATTCTTGAACTAAGAGTCTCTTCAGACATGAATAAATCTAGGGGTCGGTATTTGGTCGGTTCGGTCGATTTTATGGTAAAAAATGTCAAACTGAATTAATACTGAAAAAAATAAAATCATACCAAACCAAACAAAATTATTTTTGGTTAATTCGGTTGGTAGTTGATTAAACCAAAATCAAAATGTATGTTATTTTTCATGTTATTTATTTACCCAGAGGGAAACATAAATTTATGTTTGAAGAGATTTTATTGAGTATTTTTTATATTTATAAGAAAAATAGACCTATGTTCAGTAAGTAAACTTTGTTATTTATTACTAAGTCAATATTAAAATTATTATAATACCATAAGTTTGGATATTATTATAAAATTTTAGTTGATTCACTTGAATCAATAATCAAAAATAATATTTTTCTGCAAACCAGATTCAAATCAATTTAGTTTTATAACCGAACCAAAATGATTGAAATGAACTAGTTTAGTCGATTGATTCGATTCTAACAGAATATTGCTTATCCTAAATAACCTTTAACTAAGAATTTCCTTAGTATAGAAGAAGCCGTGAATTAATGAAAAAATCTTTAAAATATGGAAACTCATCTTTAAAAAGAAATAAATACTGAAGTTGTTTAAACAAAAAGCTATTGTTTTGTAAAAACTATTTTTTGTTGATCCAAAAGCTAACTTTAATAAATATGCAATCCAATTCTTATTCGTCTCAAAAACTAATTATTATTATTTTAGAAAATTGAATACTAATTCTTCCATAAATCCATATAATAAAGAAGACCGGAGAATCATATTCTGACAAAGGAGTTCTGAAGTCTATATAATAGAGAAAACCTTATTTTTATATTGAAGACCAGAAATTCGTAAAAAAGACAAGAAATCCTTATTATAGAGAATACAATCAACTAGATAATAAGAAGGATTACAAATCCGTATCTAAAACAGAAGATTGAAACTCTAGTTTTGATGAAAGTCATTATAATAATGAAGTATAGAATTCCATTTGTAAAGAAGACTAAAATTCCATATAATAAAGAAGGCCTTAAAACCATATTTTAATAAGGAGATCAGAAGTCCATGTGATAAATAAAGTCAATCATCTAACTAATAAGGATGAGTCACAAATTCATATCTAAGGGGAGAAGACAAATATTCTTATTTTGGCAAGAATATTTGTAACTTTGAATAAGGATGTCTTGAATTCCACTTGTAAAGAGGACTATGATTCTATACTCCAACAAGAAAGCAAAGGAATCTTATCCATGCAGGTGAATCATTATCCTCCATCATAGAGTTTCCTTATTTAAGACGTGCTAGTACCTATTCTTAAAGAGATGCTAGAATATGATAACATTCAATAAATTCGATATATATTCATATAATGTCAATAATTCACAATCCAGATCACTTTATTCATTTAAATGTTGCTAATAATCTTATCCAGTATTGTACCCCATGCAACCTTAGAATTGTTTGAATTTTCTTCGACGTTCCAACTCATTAAAGTAGTTATACGATAGATGTATTATATATTATTTATTTTTAGCAAAATTTCTATGGTCTTATAACAAACTCAAATAGATAAATTGGATTACAAAATACTAAAGAGATGGATTCGGAAAACTTAGGGAGTATCAACAATGGCAAAATGAATAAGTATAAGAAAATTGACTATCATTGGGCCAAGCAGAACAACTCGATACCATATTATATTGATCGGTACCGACTATTATTTGCTTCATTGATTTGCATCTTGGACTTAGGCATTTGGATGTGAAGAAAACTTGCAAAAATTGGCCATAAGAACAAATTCGTACCGGGTTTTTTTTAATCGGTGCTGACTTGAGTGATATTCTGGGATTACGTGCAAATAGGATGGAGGACCCATCATGGAATAAAGCTTGAAGAGTGGATGAACAAAATAGGTCGGTATCGACCTATTATGGTCGTTACTAAGTAGTTTTTATGTTCTTGAAATTCATGTGCAGAGACATGTTCTATTGCTAGGACTTGGATCTAGAGAAAATGTAACAACCCGCATATTTTACGATTGAATATTTAAAAATTTTATTTAAATATAGAATCATTAATCGGATTAAAGTCCAAAAAGTTACTTTTTGTAAACAGTCGAATTGGGACTCGAGACCACTCCCATTGAGTCCAAAATGGCGTTTGTGACTTTTTAAGTATAAACATTGATATGTTTGGAGCTAGCTAGAATTTCGACCTTTTCACTTAGGGTTTTGGGTTTGGGTTTCAGCCCATTTACCCAACATATCAACCCAACTACACTCCACTCCTCTTCCTTACTTCATAATATTTCCTACAACTTAAGCTTTTGCAAAAATGGTGGTGGAGATGGGAAATTAAAATCCTAAACCCTAGTTTCTTTAGCAAATACAAATTCTTGCTCCAAATTCAAAGAGAAGCTTTGGTAAGTATCTCCATCTTCTTCTCCAACTCAATCTCTCTTTAATTTCAGAAATTTCCTAAACCTAACTTTGGAAATGTTCTTCCTTTGAGCTTAGATTCAAGCTTCTAGGGTTGGAATTGAAGTGTAGTTGATCTCCCTTTGCTTTCGAGCTTCTCCTTCATCGTTTTGGGTTTAAAGGTGAGTTTTTGAACTCACATCTTTGTCTAATTCTATCGTTGATGTTAGGTATGAATTCCTAACACATATTCATGTTCAATTGCTTTTGGTTTGAATTGATTTGGTGAACATTTCAATTTTTGGTGTTTTGAAGTCAAAACTTTGAAAATCCTTGTTTTGATTTGTGAACATGTTTTTGGTGGCGTATCGAAGAGCCAATAGGGCTGGGTGAAAGTCTTGTGGATCGTATGTTTAAAGTTTCGCAACCTTTCAGAATATAGCCGTTTATTAAAAAAATGTTCGTCACCAGACGTCTGCAGGAAAGCTCAGACGTTTGGAGTTTGTTTCAGAGAATTTCCTGAAACTTACTGCAGACGTCTGAGTATATACTGCAGACGTCTAGAGTATGTTATTTCCAGGATTTGTGTCAGTCGACTGACCACCCTGGTCCAGTCGACTGAATCTGTTGTCTCTGCCTATTTTGCCTTTTGTGTTTGAGTTTCCAATTTTTAATCGATTCTTGTTTCTCCAATTTGTTGTTATCACCTTTGTTGACTTTGATAACTTCTTTTCCGGGATTTTCGAGAATATCCATTTTAATGGATTCGGTATCGATTTCTATGGATTTGATTCACGTCTTCGTATGTGAATTTTGGTGATTGATTGTTTCTACAATCATTTTGTGATTTGTCACTTTTAAATACAAAGGTTTCTATACTAGTAGTAAATATTCAAACTCTTTTACTAAAATGATTTCAACTCTATTTTTAATA
The DNA here is from genome assembly GCA_030737815.1 of Allium fistulosum. NCBI lineage: Eukaryota > Viridiplantae > Streptophyta > Magnoliopsida > Asparagales > Amaryllidaceae > Allium > Allium fistulosum. The sequence goes on along the minus strand of CM060904.1, from coordinate 336,310,260 downwards.
CAAAGCTCGTTTATAAAACCGTTTTCTAATCTATTAGTATATACAAACCTTTACCTCATTCGTATGAGAAAATCTAATTAAACGGCTTAGCAAAACAAGTGGTATGAAACGCTTGCGTTTACTTCGTCGGTTAATTTATGGACTTGTTCGATTGAAAATCCTGTGACAATTTTCGAATGGAAATCTACAATTTGTTCGTGAATATTTAAGTTAAGCTAGTGGTTATGGGACATGAAGCTAAACTCTTATATTTACCGGCTTAGTGTAATTCACACTTTTTATTGATCGATGATGATCATTTTGTGATTTAGACTAGCGATGTGCGATGTCTATTTGTCTGCAAGGGAGACTAAACCCCGTTTTGTGGAACTTCGGTTCAATTTGGCGGGGTAGCGACCCGTGGTCTTCGGACCGTTTGTGGAGCTTCGGCTCAAAATTTATGGTTAGCAACCATGGAATAGTGTTCCGTTTGTGATACACGTGTTGGTGAGTTTTCATGCTCCCGTTTGTGATAGGCCTCCCCCTTTGTGATTTCTGGATTTCTATATGATGATTTCTAGAATTTGTGTTTCACCAACCTTTGCGATTGGCATTAATATGTTTGTCAATATTTGTAGTTTGGTGAATAAAATAAAGAATATGATATTCTTTTTGGTGCTTTGAGATTCTTGAGATATTTTATGATTTTGTTGTTGTTTAAATCATACTTGTCCTGGTATGACATTATTGTTATCATACGTTCTTATTATATCTCTGCTTATATCTCATTTCTTTAATGATAATTATAGCTATACTGATCCATTTATTATTTTCTTATTAAATAATACTCGGGTCAGACCAAGATGTTACAGGTGCTTCTACTTGACTCCTTATCTGGGATCATCTTCTGACTTTTGCTTAACTACATTACATTTGTAGTTTTTGTTGTTATACATTTGAGATATAGACTCCTTGATGTATACCTATTCTTTTGTCTAGCTCTTGTAACTATTCTTTTGTGATATTGTGGATCTTGTTTGACCACTACTCTGATGTACACTTTTATGTGTTATATTCATATCTGTTTCCGCCTTTGAGATATGAACATCTGTGACTGATTTATGTTATGCTTATTTCTATATTTGTTTCCGAGGTCCACTTAGCCACCATGTGGTAGCTTTGAGTTTGCATCGGTATGTCGGATTTCCTCTTGAAACGAAATGCATGGTTTACTATCTGACATATCGGTACTCGCACAAGGCAATTGCACGGATGGTCGCTCCTCAACAGCTTTATTCTTTGCGCTAGTCGACAGCATTACCCAGTGGTGTTCTTAGCTAAAGTGAGCATAGAGGTGGGGCGTCACAGCTTGGTATCAGAGCCAAACTTCGGAACAATATAGAATAATCTAGCAAGGATCATTATCCTAAGTCTTTCTTAGGAATCATGCCATAGGATTTAATTCGAGTCTTCGTACCGTTCTATCCTATTTCTTTTTATGATGCCTTGTTTTATCAATCAAGTTTGTTTAATATTCATTCTAAGATTAACCTTTTTCTCTTTTCTTTCTTTCTTAAAGAAAAGAAATGGTTAGACCTGGCCGTCCCAGCGCCGGTCAATCTAGTGCTACTCCCCAGGATGGAGTATTTATGTCTGCTCAGCATCTTCTTGATCTTGTAAGAAATGCTCAAGCTGTCGGACCTATTCCTGAGCCCACACATCCTAAATCTGGGTTTGCATGCTTGTGTAGTGATTACACCAATTTGGGTGGAAAGCCATTCAAAGGTTCCGAGAGCGTTATAGAAGTCCAGGCTTGGCTTCGAACATGCGACCGTATCTTTTCTCGCATGAATCTTATTGATCTTCATCGAGTACAAGTGGCTTCTAGTATGCTCCAAGAAAGAGCATTGGACTGGTACGAGCTTCTGATCTCCGAAATTATTGAAGCGGACCTTACTTGGGAGCAATTCCGGGAAAGGTTCGAATTAAAATTTGTGCCGGAAGCTGAAAAAGTGTCTCTAGCTCGACGCTTCATTGACCTTGTTCAAGGTGTATCTTCCGTGACCGACTACGTCGCTTCTTTCGAATCTCTCTCAAAATATGGGGTTGAATACATTAATACCCCATTGAAGAAAAACCAGAGATTTGTTTATGGCTTGGACAAGAGCCTCAAAAAGCCATTACTTCTGAAATTAGAAGTTTCTTTTGATCAGCTTGTTGATATTGCTCTTCGTCTCGAAGAGGCTGATAAAGATAGCGATGCTGAGGTCAAACCAAACATCAACAAGAAGAGACCTTTCAAATTCAAGCCTAATCCCAACAAAAAGGGGAAGCAAGAAACACCGGTAGCAAGTACTCCTACATCTCGTCGCGGAGAATGTTACAATTGTGGTTCTAAGGACCACTATGCAAACAAGTGCCCGAAGTCTCTTTCTTGACGTTATTGCAAGAGTTCGGGTCATACCTTATCTTCGTGTCCCAAGCTTCAGGGCAAGAAGGAGGGCAAGCTAAACGTTGTACAAGCCTCTACTAACACTTCTCGTGGTCAAGGTATTTCTCACTCTATCCTTGATGGCATCATTATATTTCGTGATCTTCCTATTAGAGTTCTTTTTGATACGGGTGCATCTCACTCTTTTATATCAAAAGAACTTGTTGATGCTTTGTCTTTGGATGTTATTGGCTTGATGAATTCTTTGAGGATTGTGAATCCGGTTGGTGGGTCCGCAACACTCAGTTTATTATGTAAAGATGTCGAAATTATTTTGTGTGATTACTCTTTCCGTGCCGATTTGCATGTCATGCGTTATTTAGGTTTCGGAATGATTTTGGGAATGGATTGGCTTAACCGTTATGAAGCCCATATCCTATGTCCTGAGCGGACTATTTATCTTCGGCATCCTCAATCTGTTAACCAGATTTCTTTCGTTCTGAAAGATTCAGATTCCAATTCGAAAGCATCCTTGTATTCTCTAAATCCTCATGACGACGATAATGATGATGAGGAAGATGTCATTTCTCTCATTCACATTGTTCGTGAATTTCCCGACATATTTGAGCCCGTTTTAGGATTACCACCTAAGCAAGCAATTGAGTTCAAAATTAATCTAATCCCTGGAGCTCTGCCTATTACTCGTCCTCCTTATCGTATGTCCAATAAAGAAAATGAGGAGATGCGCAAACAATTATCCGAATAGGAAGCGAAGAAATTTATTCAATCTAGTTCCTCTCCTTGGGGAGCTTCGGCTATTTTTGTGAAGAAATCTGATGGTACACTTAGGCTTTGTGTTGACTACCGCAAACTTAATGATCTAACCATCAAGAATAAATATCCCTTACCGTGGATTGATGATTTATTCGATCAGCTTAGTGGTGCTAAAGTCTTTTCACAATTAAACTTAGCAACTGGTTTTCATCAGCTCCGTATTACAAAGGATAGCATTCCTTTGACATCGTTATGTACTCGTTATGGATCTAATGAATGGTTTGTTATGCCATTTGGCTTGACGAATGCTCCGGCTTATTTCGTCGACCTTATGAATCGAGTTTTCAAAAACTTCCTCAATCGATTTGTTCTCATCTTTATAGATGACATTCTTATTTATTCTAAAACCGAGGAGGAGCATGAAAATCATCTTCGGATTGTATTGGAAACTCTTAGGAGCAACCAATTAAAAGAAAATTTTTCTAAATGCCACTTTTGGCAATCTCGTGTGAAATTTTTGGGGCATATCATTTCTGAATCCGGAATTTCCATGGATCCTTCAAAGATTGAAGCGATTCAAAATTGGAAGAGACCGGAGAGTGTGACGGAAATTCGTAGCTTTCTCGGATTGGCGGGCTATTACCGTCGGTTCATAAAAGACTTTTCTAAGATTTCCGTACCTCTTACTAATTTGACAAAGAAGGGAGTTAAATACATTTGGTTAGACAAATGTGAAGCTTCATTTCAAAAATTAAAAGAACTTCTTTCTGATGCTCCTATTCTTGTGATTCCCGATGCGAACCAAGATTTTATTGTTTATACCGATGCTAGTCGCGTTGGTTTGGGTGTCGTTCTTATGCAAAGGGAACGTGTTATCGCTTATGCTTCTAGACAATTAAAGCCTGCCGAGACTAGATATGCCACTCATGATTTAGAGCTCACGGCTATTGTTTTCTCCCTTAGAATTTGGCGTCATTATCTTTTGGGAGAAAAATTTGTTCTCTACACCGATCACAAATCATTTATGTATTTATTTTCTCAAAAGGAACTTAACTTGCGTCAGCAACGCTAGCTCGAGTTTCTTGCATCGTATGATCTTGATATTCTTTATACTCCCGGAAAAGGAAATCTTATTGCCGATGCCCTTAGTCGTAAGCAACAAGCGGTTGTTTCTATGATGATATCCAAGTAGAATGATCTCGAGACTTTGTCCACTTGTGAGATTCGAGATCGTGAATCCAATTCATATTCATCTCTTGTTTTATGTAGCCTTGAGGCTCATCCTTCTCTTTTAGACCGCATTCTTGAAGCTCAAAAGCATGATCCCGAATTGGTTCTTCTTAGCCAAAGTTGTAGGGATAAAATTGATATTGAAGGTTTGAAAGACTTTGATATTGATGCTCGTGGCGGTATTCGAAAATTTGGTAGACTTATTGTGCCAAATATTATTGATCTTCGTAAAGATATTCTAGAAGATTCTCATCGATCTAAACTTACCATTCATCCCGGTAGTAGTAAAATGTACGCGGATATGAAGCGACTTTATTACTGGGAGGGAATGAAATCCGATATTGCTAACTTTGTTAAGCATTGCATGACTTTCCAACTCGTTAAGGCCGAGCATCGAAAGCCCGGTGGGTTATTGCAACCATTGGAAATTCCAATATGGAAGTGGGATCAAATTTCCATGGATTTTGTTGACGATCTTCCCCGTTCTCGTTCGGGCCATGATAGCCTATGGGTGATAGTAGATAGACTTACGAAATTCGCCCAATTTATTCCCGTTCGGTCCAATCGGACGGTACCTATTTTGGCTAAACTTTTTGTCAAAGAAATTGTTAAATTGCATGGAGTCCCTACTTCTATTGTTAGTGATCATGATCCATTGTTTACTAGTGGATTTTGGAAATGTCTTCAAAAAGCTTTGGGAACAAAGCTTAATTTTAGCACCGCTTATCATCCTCAGTCCAATGGACAAACCGAGCATGTGAATCAAACTCTTGAAGATCTTCTACGTGCATGTGTTCTTGATTTTGGTGGAAGTTGGGAAGATCATATTTCTCTTGTTGAATTTTCCTATAATAATAGCTTCCAATCTGGTATTGGTATGGCACCTTTCGAGGCACTTTACGGAAGGCCGTTCCGATCTCCTTCGTGTTGGCATGAAGCCGGTGCGAAGCTAGTTTTAGGTCCAGATTTTATTCGGGATGCCACAGAAAAGATTGAACTTATTTGTCATAGGATGAAAGAAGCTCAGAGTAGACAAAAATCCTATGCCGATAATCGAAGAAGGAAATTAGAATTTTCTGTGGGAGATTTTGTGTTTATTCGTGTTTCACTTATGAAGGGTGTTGTGCGTTTCAGTCGATCGGGAAAATTAGCACCTCGATATACTGGCCCATTTCCCATCACCGAACGCATTGGTTCCGTGGCTTATCGCCTTTTGTTACCGGCTCAATTTTATGCTATTCATGACGTATTCCACGTCTCTCAACTACGTAAATGCCTTCGAGATTCCGATTCTATTCTTGAGCCTGGTGTTATTGAAGAAATTGAAGTCTCGTCTAATTTGACTTATGAGCAACATCCTATTCGAATCATTGCTACGGAGGTTAAACGCCTTCGAAATAAAGACGTTCCTCTTGTGAAAGTTCAATGGTCCTCAAATCCTAAGGATTGCTCTTGGGAATCCAGAGAATTCATCGAGCGAACATATCCAGACTTACTCTCTCGTGCTCCTTAAGGTGAACTTTTATTTCAAATTTATTCTTTTTGTGTTGATATGCTTTTGTTTTTGTTACTTCTTATTTATTTCTTAAAGATTGCGAGGACGCAATTTCTTTAAGGAGGGGAGTCTGTAACAACCCGCATATTTTACGATTGAATATTTAATTTTTTTATTTAAAGATAGAATCGTTAATCGGATTAAAGTCCGAAAAGCTACTTTTTGTAAACAGTCGAATTGGGACTGGAGACCACTCCCATTGAGTCCAAAATGGCGTTTGCGACTTTTTTAAGTATAAACATTGATATGTTTGGAGCTAGCTAGAATTTCGACCTTTTCACTTAGGGTTTTGGGTTTGGGTTTCAGCCCATTTACCCAACATATCAACCCAACTCCACTCCACTCCTCTTCCTTACTTCATAATATTTCCTACAACTTAAGCTTTAGCAAAAATGGTGGTGGAGATGGGAAATTAAAATCCTAAACCCTAGTTTCTTTAGCAAATACAAATTCTTGCTCCAAATTCAAAAAGAAGCTTTAGTAAGTATCTCCATCTTCTTCTCCAACTCAATCTCTCTTTAATTTCAGAAATTTCCTAAACCTAACTTTGGAAATGTTCTTCCTTTGAGCTTAGATTCAAGCCTCTAGGGTTGGAGTTGAAGTGTAGTTGATCTCCCTTTGCTTTCGAGCTTCTCCTTCATCGTTTTGGGTTTAAAGGTGAGTTTTTGAACTCACATCTTTGTCTATTTCTATTGTTGATGTTAGGTATGAATTCCTAACACATATTCATGTTCAATTGCTTTTGGTTTGAATTGATTTGGTGAACATTTCAATTTTTGGTGTTTTGAAGTCAAAACTTTGAAAATCCTTGTTTTGATTTGTGAACATGTTTTTGGTGGCGTATCGAAGAGCCAATAGGGCTGGGTGAAAGTCTTGCGGTTCGTATGTTTAAAGTTTCGCAACCTTTCAGAATATAGTCGTTTATTAAAAGAATGTTCGCCACCAGACATCTGCAGGAAAGCTCAGACGTCTGGAGTTTGTTTCAGAGAATTTCCTAAAACTTACTGCAGACGTCTGAGTATATACTGCAGACGTCTGGAGTATGTTATTTCCAGGATTTGTGTCAGTCGACTGACCACTCTGGTTCAGTCGACTGAATCTGCTGTCTCTGCCTATTTTTCCTTTTGTGTTTGAGTTTCCAATTTTTAATCGATTCTTGTTTCTCCAATTTGTTGTTATCACCTTTGTTGACTTTGATAACTTCTTTTCCGGGATTTTCGAGAAAATCCATTTTGATGGATTCGGTATCGATTTCTTTGGATTTGATTCACGTCTTCGTATGTGAATTTTGGTGATTGATTGTTTCTACAATCATTTTGTGATTTGTCACTTTTAAATACAAAGGTTTCTATACTAGTAGTAAATATTAAAACTCTTTTACTAAAATGATTTCAACTCTATTTTTAATACAAAGCTCGTTTATAAAACCGTTTTCTAATCTATTAGTATATACAAACCTTTACCTCATTCGTATGAGAAAATCTAATTAAACGGCTTAGCAAAACAAGTGGTATGAAACGCTTGCGTTTACTTCGTCGGTTAATTTATGGACTTGTTCGATTGAAAATCCTGTGACAATTTTCAAGTGGAAATCTACAATTTGTTCGTAAATATTTAAGTTAAGCTAGTGGTTATGGGACATGAAGCTAAACTCTTATATTTACCGGCTTAGTGTAATTCACACTTTTTATTGATCGATGATGATCATTTTGTGATTTAGACTAGCGATGTGCGATGTCTATTTGTCTGCGAGGGAGACTAAACCCCGTTTTGTGGAACTTCGGTTCAATTTGGCGGGGTAGCGACCCGTGGTCTTCAGACCGTTTGTGGAGCTTCGGCTCAAAATTTATGGTTAGCAACCATGGAATAGCGTTCCGTTTGTGATACACGTGTTGGTGAGTTTTCATGCTCCCGTTTATGATAGGCCTCCCCCTTTGTGATTTCTAGATTTCTATATGATGATTTCTAGAATTTGTGTTTCACCAACCTTTGCGATTGGCATTAATATGTTTGTCAATATTTGTAGTTTGATGAATAAAATAAAGAATATGATATTCTTTTTGGTGCTTTGAGATTCTTGAGATATTTTATGATTTTGTTGTTGTTTAAATCATACTTGTCCTGGTATGACATTATTGTTATCATACATTCTTATTATATCTCTGCTTATATCTCATTTCTTTAATGATAATTATAGCTAGACTAATCCGTTTATTATTTTCTTATTAAATAATACTCGGGTCAGACCGAGATGTTACAGGTGCTTCTGCTTGACTCCTTATCTGGGATCATCTTCTGACTTTTGCCTAACTACATTACATTTGTAGTTTTTGTTGTTATACATTTGAGATATAGACTCCTTGATGTATACCTATTCTTTTGTCTAGCTCTTGTAACTATTCTTTTGTGATATTGTGGATCTTGTTTGACCACTACTCTGATGTACACTTTTACGAGTTATATTCATATCTGTTTCCACCTTTGAGATATGAACATCTGTGACTGATTTATGTTATGCTTATTTCTATATTTGTTTCCGAGGTCCACTTAGCCACCGTGTGGTAGCTTTGAGTTTGCATCGGTATGTCGGATTTCCTCTTGAAACGAAATGCATGGTTTACTATTTGACATATCGGTACTCGCACAAGGCAAATGCATGGATGGTCGCTCCTCAACAGCCTTATTCTTCACGCTAGTCGACAGCATTACCCAGTGGTGTTCTTGGCTAGCGTGAGCATAGAGGTGGGGCGTCATAGAAAAAGATGCATTCAAACCTATGATCATGAGATTTGTGCTAGGATTTGTCTATAAATAGCAAGGAACGTTCAACTAAGAGAAAGATTGACACTCTTGACTCTTAAATTGATCTTCTTCTTCTCTTTCTCTTATATCCTCTAAGAAATTGCATTTTAGAAAGAATTCACCAATAAAAAAGATTAAGTGGACGTAGGTTGGAGGTTACATCGAAACCCTATAAAAATTCCTTGTCTTTCTTATTTTTCTCTTTAATTTCTGCAATTTCATATTTGCTTGATTCGAATTTCATTGATATTAAGGTGCTATGTCAATTTTTGGTGTAATATTTTTTGTACTTTCACTGAGAACGAAATAAAAATATGATATTGAGGAAGATGAAGAGCACTACTACAAGAGCCATTATTGGACCAAGCCAACTGGAGCATGATGGAAGCCAAGAGCTGTTCGCAAATTCAAACTCGCCATTTATCTATGTAAGTAGGTAGAGATGGAAGGGATAATGACAAGGATGCAAAAGAGACTAATGGCTTGGTAAGAGAAAATGATGAATGGGTTCATTTAGTGTATGGATCACCAAATGGCAGCCGGAGCAGTTTGGAATCAAAATCGGAGCTAATAAGGTAGGTGCACCAAGAAACGGGGCAGAGAAAGTTGGACCAAACCCCCCATAAACATAACAACTCGGTACCAACTTGTCCAGACAAGTTGTTATCGACCATAATTGTTAGACGGCATGACTAACTCGGTTTTTGAGCAAGCTAGGATACGGGGAACGCGGAATGTTAGAGTTAGAATCGAAGGTCAGAATATGAACGTACAGCTGAAAGGATTGGAACTAGGTGGTCCCCGTGGGAACGGGGTCATGAGGAAGTTATATATCATGGGCATATAGAGCCTCAGTGATTTCAACTGAATGACAATGATAGAATATCTAGCATGATAAGATAAGAGATTCAAAGTGGAGCTCTATATCAAGGTCTGAAGGATGTAAACAGAAACCTTTTGATCCTAAACGTCCAATGCCCAAAGAATCCACTAGATTTCAGACTACCTAATTTGGAGTCGTATGATGGAAAGACAGATCCAAAAGTTCATTTGATGAGATATATCCAGCATATGGAAGTGTTAATTGTTTTGGAGGAGGTAATAGCACGGTGTTTCCTATTGTATTTGATTGATTTGGCAGCCATGTGGTTTCGCCAATCGGATAATGTTTCCATCAGCATGTGAATCGAATTAAAATTTATGAACTAGTTCCGAGTTTTCATTGTTTAGCCAAGGAATGCGATAATGCTATCTAGTGTGAAGTATAAGGTAGGTGAGACCTCATGGAGCTATTTGATTAGATTCAATGTAGCAGCTACTGCATTACAAAAGCTAGACCCATCAATTGTTCTGATGATGGTGGTTTCTAGAGTCACTAACAAAGCCAATTTTAAGGTGGCACTGGAAAGGGACCAGCCAGTGGATCTAGAAGATTTCTACTATCTAGCCGAGAGATATTTGCACTAGAAGGATGCAAAAACCAAAAATTTTTAAGCCAACATAGTTGAGGATGAGGACCATCCAAGGTAGGATATGGAAAGGATAAAGGAAAGAAAAAGGTTGATGATAGTTTCGGAGGGTCGAAGCGACAAAGGAGGGAGTTGAAGTTTTTCCTCCTATATAGATTTTACTGAGGCTTCGAAGGGGATCTTCCTTGATACTAGGGAGGATTCCCTATAGCAGACCTTTTAGGTTAGAACCCATCGAATGGGAAAGGAAATCTAGAAAGTTTTGCATATTCCATGAGATGGATGGGCATGAGACAAATGAATGCAGGCATATACAAGATTTGATTAAAGAGTGGGTTTGGAGTAGCCGTTTACAACAATACTCTAGGAATAGGAATATAGATGCGCAAACTATAGTGGGGTCATAAGAGTGGCCACCGACTGTGGCAGAAAGACCCAGTCGCGGTTGAGGATTTGGATCGAGTATAGTGATCCCATGATCGGGACAAATCAGAGTTAGGTTGATTTTCTGAACTTTAATTTTTGTTTAAATAAATTATAAAGGAGTATTATCGAGTTACTTACACATGCATGAGATTCCAAAAGGTCCTATAGGAATGCTCTGAGTTAAAGCCGAAAGTTGTCCTCGATGGGATTAGATATTTTGATTTTACTTAATACGTTTAGATTTGAATAAGAATATAGGAAAGATCCATTGATGGATGCTAAATGATATTTGATTTTGATACAATTGATGGATGCTACTGGAACATAGTTATCCTTTGTGTTTAATAGATAAATAGATAGATAATGGTTTCCCCAACCGTAGAGATGAGGCAACCTACTAGAAAATGAAAGTCCCCTTATCGAAGAGCGAATAGATGGACTTGCTTTGGACATTGAGTCCCCTAACCGAAGAGTGAACAGATGGTCTCAATCTAATTTACGATTATATGATCCGAAGAGATCAAAATTTAACTTTAGGGTACAATCACCTTTGGGTTTGAAATGATTTGATAATGACTATTAAACAATGATAAAAGTTATTGCCTCATCATTTAGACTTACTTATAATGTGGTGCTAGGAAATATTAGGCTATTTGTAAGTAGTGTTCCAATTGGGGGCATTGTACCACTATGATTAATAATGCACGATAGCATGATATGTGATTTATGATATGTTAAATCCCCAGAGAACATAGGACGATTAGATTCATGACTAACATTTGAGCAAGGATTTGAGTCCTTAGATATGATGGGTTAGAACGACCTTTGACTTGTAGGTAAATCTAAAATATTTGGATGATTCACCATGACTAGACCAGTAGATAGCCGAGAGCACAACTGTTGATAAGTAGCTAGTCTCGATACATGCTCTTGAGCAAAGCATGCTATGTATTCGCAAAACTGTACTTGGAGGCCAAGTGTTTTTGGCAAATTTTCCACATCTCGGAACAAGACTCAAACAGATAGGCTAAATCGCAAAATACTAAAGAGATGGATTTAGAAACTTGGAGAGTATTAAGAATGGAAAAATGAAGAAGCACAAGAAAATTGACCATCATTGGGCCAAGCAAAATAACTCGGTACTGATTTGTTTTGATTGGCATCGACATTATTTGGTCCGTTGATTTATATACCTTGGGACTTAGGAATTTGGATGTGAAGAAAAGCTGCAAAAATTTGTTATGGGAACAACTCGGTACCGAGTTATTTGATCGGTACCAACTTAATTGATATTCTTGGATTGTGTTAAAATAAGATAGGGGACCTCACCATGGAACAAAGCTTGAAGAGTGGATAAATAAAATAGGTCGGTACCGACCTATTATGGTCGGTACCAAGTTGTTTTGTATTCTTGAAATTTTTGTATATGGAGACCCACGTGTTGGAACTTCGGATCTAGAGAAAAGGACGCGTTGAAACCTAAGATCATGAGATTTGTGCTGGGATCCGTCTATAAATAGCACAGAACCTTCAACAAAGGGAGGGATTGGCACTCTTAATTCTTGCATCGATCTTTTCTCTCTTTCTCTTATACTCTCTTGGAAAATTCGAGATCCACTAGATGGTAGTCAAAAACTGGTTGTATTCTAGAGAGAATTCACTAATAAAAATGGTTAATTGGGCATAGACCGGATATTTTGCCAAATCACTATAAAAACTCCTTGTCTTTCTCGTTTTTTTCTTAGATTTCTTTAATTTTATATTTGCTTGATTCAGATTTCATTGATATTGAGGTGTTATGTCAATTTTTGGATCAAAATTATTCCTTAAATAAAGTGAGTTAATTCCATTTCCTTGAAATTTAAATTTTAATAATTTACTTGATTTCACTTTATATTTCACAAAGTAATTAGTTGAGTCAAATATTGAGTTTTTTAGTTACCAAATTTTCATAATCGAACTTCACTTTGCAATTTCATTTACATACAAAAGATATGAATTAATGGTTTCAAAACTGTTCATAATTTTCCAACAGCTTACCAAAGACACAAGTTTCATAAAAAGCTACCCTTGCTGAGTTTTCATGAATGGATATGGCCAATCGTGCTCATTCAATTTTAACTTTATATACATAGCTCCAATCATCGAATTGACTTCACCATTGTGTTCATCTCTATGATAGAAGCTTATCTATAAGGTCTTTCTTTCTGAAACGTCACTGATTATAGAAATTTTTGGTTTGAAGTTCAAAAAATCACTTCACTTTTTCTTACACTTCGCTAATGGACTTTTGGATAGCATTGGTTATTGCAACTGATAGAGGATACGAAGGTGGTTTGTTTACAAGTTAGGTGATCTAATTCAGTAACATGGGAGTGAATTTTAGCTTCAACGATCTCTTATTTTCTTACCAAAACCCTAGTGGGACATGAATTTTGTGGCTAACTTCACCCATATCTCGGTGTCAAACCACCTCCATCAAATTCTTCATAGCTTAAAACCCAACTCCTCTAAATCCCAGCTACTTCGATTGTCTATGGTGATGGTACACGATGTTGATCTAGGAAGAAAGTCGAATACTTTCATTAGTTCATTGCATTTGTACTGCGAATGAAGGAAAGGAAGGCTAATGGAGATACAAAGAGCTAGAAGATGTATATGAGGCTCACAGAGACATGGAAGGCTACTACAGATTTGTTGTTGTTGGAGACATACTACTAACGATGACATGGTGCTTCCGTAGACATACTGCTACTGGATACATAGTGGGGATTGCATCAAGAAACATGATGAAGAGTGCTAATTGAAATACGGGGAAAGAACAACTAATGTAAGTTTGACACTAAAGGAAAATGTGCTAACATAAACATTAATATAAAATGCTAACGCAGAAATGAGGGAGAAAGATACTACGGTAAAAAAATTTATAAAAAAAAATTATTTTTTGAATAACTAAAAGTTTATATCTATTTGAAAAATGATCAAACATGAAAAATTCTTTGACCAATACACTCAAAAAATAATCTCTATTTTTTTGGAATTTTTAGTATCTTTTCATTTTTTTTAAATTAAGGGAATTTGGGTCATTTTTCAAATCAAACTCAAATTTTTTTATAAATGAACCAAAATGTTAAATCAATTTTTGGTTCAACATTTGTAGACTAATCACTTTGAGAAGTGATTGGTTTTTTAGAAATTCCAAACATAGCTATAGTTGAAGAAGTGTTAGTGAATACATAAGTCGATAAACAAAATGTGAATTTCAAGTTTATTTCCAATTTCTTTATTGGCCTATATAGTAAAAGTTCAAAGCATCTTCTCTTCTTTAAGCTATCAAAATGGTTCTTAAAATCTCATATGACCTTAGAGATTATCAATGAGAAAAATGAGCAAGATTAAGAAAATGAGAATAGGGTCACTCTCATGTGGTATAAAGGTATATTTATAGTAGTTTGTGAGAGATGTGGTTTGCTTTCATTAATCAATTGGAGTTGATATAGATTAGTGGCATGGTGAGATGAACAGTTTGGATAAAGATATATGTCATGATCTTAGGATATGAATAACTCAAATGAATTGGTAGCATGACCAAATTAATATACGAAATTGGCAAAGGGAGCATGGTTGCATGGGGAGTACTCTGAAGTTATTATCCATTGTTGAGTATTGTCTTCTCTTCATGCTATTGCACTTGCTCTTTATATAAGCAGTTTACCATTGTTCGTTCATGTTGAATAGCTTCTCCTGTATTTTTCTTTCCTTTATATGTATGTGGTTAATTTGCTTATCAAGAACTCATAAATACTTCTATGAAAATGCCTCTTAACAAAAGGCTAGCGTCTTTCCTCCAACGCCCTCAATATCTTCACGTCTTCAGTCTATGCTTTTGATATCTATTTTATATCGCAGTTAACTCCTAAATAATATCTTCATTAGTTCAAATTTATATCTCCATTAACTTCTAAACCATATTTTTGTAAGCTTCAACTTTGTATCTCCGTTAACTCCTAAATCGTATCTTTATTAGCTTCGAATTTGTATCCTTTTTAACTCCAAAATCGTATCATTATTAGTTTCAAATTTGTATATTCTTTAGTTCCAAAATCATAACTTCATTAGCTTTAAATTTGTCTCTATTAAATCCTAAATCATATCTTCATTAGCTTCAACTTTATATCTCTGTTAAGTCTAACATATAAGAGCTTAGGTTTAGCGAACACTTAAGCATTAGGTGAGGGACACCCTGAGAACCAATTGAGTGCAGTATGAGAGGGCATATTTATTATTTTGTCATTTTCAAAACTATATGTATAGTAGTAGTTTACACACAAACATACACACACACATACTCTCTACTATGTGTTATGCTTGACCTGTATATAGGGAAGGTGATGCAAAATACCCAACTTGATAGCAAGGGATGGAGTTGTACGTGGTTGTAGTGGAAAAGTGCAAGCGCCAAGGGATGACTTTGCAGATCCTTTCTAGCCCAAGGAAAAAAGTCGTAAAGTCAAGCATGCTAAAGTTAATGTCCATCACTGGAGTACCTAAGTGACTGATGAGAAGGCCAAGTGTTACCCTGTTTCTAGAGTAGAGATGAAATCCAGATATAGCTAGGAACAAGAAATGAAACTAGTGCTTGGGGTCACTTAAGGGAGATGAAAATCAACTCTGGTATAGAGGCGATTAACTTTGGGATGTTTCAGAGGAGGACTTGCTACTTAGTTTTGTGAGAGATCGAATAATCTTCTAAGTGGCAATCTAGTACTTAATCATTGAGCATTGTAGTACACTTAGTAAATTATCCTTGTGATCATCATGCATAGAGGAGCTTGAATCTTAGTGAAAGATAACGAGTTAGTCGATTTATTTTAAATTAAGGTCTGGTTGTGCAAGGAAGAACCTAACTTTAGAATTATAAAACAAGTTGTAGGATGAATTGGCATGTCTGCATATTTGATGTAAGGAAGTAGTGGAAACAGAAGAAGTTCTAGGGAAAGCATGATAAAAATAATGGAAATCATGGATTATGTTGCCGTAATTGCAATAAAGTGTGGCATTTTGCTCAGAATTGCAAGGTGTTGGAAAGGTACTTCAAATGCAACCAACCAAGGCACCATAACAAAATTTTCCTACTATCACTAAGAGTGGATAGGTTGTCAAATCTTACGCCATAAGTGATGTTCCCAGTTCATCAACTCCACCATCAGATAAAGAGAATATGAAGGGCATCACCAAGGAAGGTATGCTTTTAATTCATGACATGCTTGTTGGAATTCTAATGTATATGGGAGCCTCTTACTCATTTATATCAAATGAATTGTAGGTAAACTAAATATTGAACCTGAGATAATTGAAAAACCCTCATATAATCGAATCATGTTGGAGGTTCAGTTAATTTATATATTATTTGTTATGTTAAATTATCGAGTCATGGTTGCTTGTTTGTGTGTGATTTGTTTATACTTAGGTTTGTTGGGTTTGAGACAATATTGGATATGGATTGGCATTAGAAGAAGATTGTGCTATAGAGGTAAATGATGACTTTGAGAAATAAGGAGAGTTAGCAAAAGCAAGAGCTATATTGTGGACAAGAATCCAATGAAGATTAGCTACTTATGTTCGCTTGATGTCCCATAACATCATTTTTCATCATTACCTATTGTCAGGGAGCACCCCGAGGTTCTTAGGAGGTTTCGAGTGTACTTTCATATAGAGAGATTGAGTTTTACATTGATCTAGAGAAGAATGCAAGGATAATAGTCTTGCCTATTAGGAGAATGGTGCCTAAAGAACAATGGGAGTTAGACGCACAAACTAGTGAGTTATTATGTAAAGGAGTTTAAAGAGGAGTACATCTAAATGGGGAGCACGCATAGTGGATTGATGGTTCTTTGAGGCTCTGTGTGGATTAGCATGAACTGAATAAAGTACAAAAGAAGAACACGTATTCTTTACCATGCATCAATGATTTGTTCGATCAAATTAGTAGCACGAAGTTGTTTTATATGTTAGATATAATGATGGGTTTCCATCAAATGAGATTTGCAAATGATAAATTGTTGCTTTTCATACATCATCAGGATTCGATGAGTGGTTGATTGCACTATTCAGGTTATCCAATGCATCAGCTTACATTGTGGACTTGATTAATAGAGTGTTTAGAAATCAACTGAATAGTTTTGTACTTCTATTCATTGAGGATATTATGTTCTATGCACAGACTAAAGAAGAACACAAGGTGCTCTTTGGGGAAGTGCTTGAGACATCGAGGAAACATCAACGGAAACCAAAAATTTAGAAATGTAACTTAGGAGGAAAGAATTGTGATCCTTAGGATATGTGGTTTCGGAATAGGGCATTGCTATCGATCCTGTAAAAGTAGCAATTGTCTAAGATTGGGAGAGACGTAGAATGTGACTAACCCTAGAAGTTTCATTGGATTAAAGTGTTATTACAATTGGTTCATTAAAGACTTATCTAATTTAGTTGCACCATTGAATCATCTTACAAAGAAGAACTAGACTTTTACATGGGATGCAAAATGTGTGCATGCATTCATTAAGTTAAAGAAGAGTTTGATGAGTGTGACGACGTTAGTTATCCCAGATGAGAGTGAGAAGTTTATAGTATATACAATGCATGTGCTACTGGACTCAGAGCGCTATTGATGCAAAGGGGAAGAGTAGTTGCTTATGCATATAGACAATTAAAACCATCTGAGAAGAGATATATGACTTATGATATGAGTTAGCAGTTATTGTATTCAGATTGAAAAGTTGGAGGCCTTATTTATTATGAGAAAGTTTCGAGTTATTCACCAAGCATAAGTCATTTAAGTGCCTTTTCTACTAGATGGACTTTAATCTTAAGCCTTAGAGGTGGTTGCATTTATTAGCATCTTATGACCTCAACATTTCATATACGCTTGGAGAGGGAAATGTGGTCATAGATTGATTGAGTACGAGCTATGTGAATTTGTGAGCGATGTTCTTAGATTGGAAGTAATTAAAACACATAGTTGGATTTGACTTCTGACGGAAAGGTGGACTTGAGCCTTAGATGTTATCGAATTTGTCAATGAGACCGACTCTTAAAGGAATTGAAGTTAATTAGCAACGAGGCACGAAACTAGCTAAGATCCTTAGTTGATTAGAAGGAGTAGAGTTTAAAAACTTGAAGTGATATAGAGTGGATCAAGCGGCTCATCTTTGTAAGGTTGGTAGATTATCTGTACCGAATTTCAATAGGCTTAGGGAATAAGTACTTGAGATGGCTATCAATCTATACTTATGACGCCCCACCTCTATACCCACGCTAGCCAAGAACACTACGGTGTAATGCTGTCAACTAGCACGGAGAATAAGGCTGTTGAGGAGCGACCATCCATGTAACTTCTTTGAGCGAGCACCGATATGTCAGATATTATAGCATGAACTTCATTTAAGGAGGAAATCCGACATACTGATACAAACCCAAAGCTATCACACGGTGGCTATATAAAATCTTCGGAAACAAATATAGAAATAAACGTAACACAAATCAGTCACAGACAATTCATATCACAAAGGCGGAATAAGATATGAATATTACACCTAAAAGTGTATATCAGAGTAGTGGTCGAATAAGATCCACAATAACACAAAAGAATAGATACAAGTGCAAGACAATAGAATATGTATACATCAAGGAGTCTAATCTCAAATGTATACAACAAAAACTACTAAATTAGAGTAGTTAGCCAAAAGTCAGATGATGGTTCCAGATAGGAAGTCATGAGGAAGCACCTGTAAAATCTCAGTCTGACCCGAGTATTATTTAAGAAGAAAATAATAAACGGATCAGTCTAACAATAATTATCAGATAAAATGAGATATAAGAAGAGATATGACAAAAACGTATGATAACCATAAAGCCATACTATGTAAGTATCTAATCGAAAATCAATCCAGAGATTAATCAATATCACAAGAATCTTCTCAAAGATTAAAAGAATGTCATATTCTTAATTTAATTCACCAAGCCACAATAAATGACATACATATCAATGCCAACTGAACAAGGTGGTGAAACATAAATCCCAGAAATCAATAAATTAGAAATCCATAAATCACAAGAAAGAGGATGGCCAATCCCATAAACTGAACATCGACGCACCTAGAAAGGTTCGCCCCATGTAAAGTCTAGCATCGATACACCTAGAAAGACATACCCTATGCAAAGTCGAACATCGACGCACCTAGAAAGATACGACCCATGCTCTAGCATCGACGCACCTAGAAAGATACGCCCCATGCATAAATAAACATCGACGCAACTAGAAAGATACGCCCCATGTAATGTCTAACATCGATGCACCTAGAAAGATACAACCCATGCAAAGTCGAACATCGACGCACATAGAAAGATACGACCCATGCATAGACGAACATCGACGCACCTTAAAAGATACGCCCCATGTAATGTCTAACATCGATGCACCTAGAAAGATACACCCCATGCAAAGTCGAACATCGACGCACCTAGAAAGATACGACCCATGCATAGACGAACATCGACGCACCTAAATAGATACGCCCCATGCCCCGACTTATTGAGCCGATTGCTCCATGAAGTAAATAAACATCGACGCACCTAAATAGGTACGACCCATGCGAGAAATAAACATCGACGTATCTAGAAAGATACGACCCATGCGATAAATGAGACGAAGCTCAATAAAATGAGGTACAATCCTTCATACGGACAAAGAGACATCGCACACTACTAGTCTAAACCATAAAATGATCATCATCGATCATAAAGAAGTGTCAATTACACTAAGCTAGTAAATATAAGAGTTTAGCTTCATGTCCCATAACCACTTGCTT
This sequence comes from Allium fistulosum, assembly GCA_030737815.1. Lineage (NCBI taxonomy): Eukaryota > Viridiplantae > Streptophyta > Magnoliopsida > Asparagales > Amaryllidaceae > Allium > Allium fistulosum. The sequence continues at coordinate 336,290,724 of CM060904.1, read as the reverse complement.
AACTCAAATATTTACGAACAAATTGTAGATCTCCACTAGAAAATTGTCACAAGAGTTTCAATATGTGTGAATCGAAATCACACCAATGAGGTATAGACTAACCTTGAAGATAAAGAGATATGTGTGAATCGAGATCACACAAATGGTGTCTAGTCTAACCTCGCAAACAAAGAGACATCGCTCAATCGCTAGTCTAAATCACAAGAATGATCATCATGATCATAAGGAAGTGTCGATTACACTAAGCTAGTAAATATAAGAGTTTAGCTTCATGTCCCATAACCACTTGCTTAACTCAAATATTTACGAACAGATTGTAGATCTGCACTTAGAAAATTGTCACAAGAGTTTCAATCGAACAAGTCCATAAATTAACCGACGAAGTAAACGCAAGCGTTTCATACCACTTTTTTTGCTAAGCCGTTTCATTAGATTTTCTCATACGAATGAGGTAAAGGTTTGTATATACTAATAGATTGGAAAATAGTTTAAGAAACGAGCTTTGTAATTAAAATAGTGCCAAAATCGTTTTGATGAAAGAGTTTTGATATTTACTACTAGTATAGAAAACCTTTATATTTTGAAGTGACAAATCATAGAAGTGATTGTAGAAACAATCAATCATAAAAATTCACGTTCGAAGACGTGAGTAAAGTCCAAAGAAATCAATTCCCAAAACCATCAAAGTAAGAAGTTCTGTTGAATGTTTTTCGGATAAGATCGCCTACGCAAATAGGATCATCACTAATCGGTGAAGAAGTCATCAATGAAGAAAATAAATGATAACGACAAATAGGATCATCACTAATCGATTTAAATTGAGAATTCAATCCAAAAAGGCAAAATGGACTGAAACAGCAGGTTCAGTCGACTGAACAGAGTTTTCAATCGACTGACCCTGTATCTGGAAATTTTCCAGGTTCAGGAACCTTTCTGTTTCCAGGTTCAGTCGATTGAACAGAGTTTTCAGTCGACTGAATCATGCCTGGAAACTTTCGGATTCCAGGTTCAGTCGACTGAACAGAGTATTCAGTCGACTGAATCATGCCTGGGCTGTTTTTCAGCCTATACAAATGAAGGGCAAACTCTTCCAAAATGCAACCGGACGAACATTGGCTCTAAGGGATTATGCCAATCAGCAACCCGGCCCTATATGCTCCACGGTGCATCACCAAAAGCATGATCAAACATCCATAAAGAGATTTACACACAAATTTGACTTCAAAAACCAAAAATTGAAATATTCACAAAACCAATCCAAAACAAGAGCAAATGCACATGAAGAGGTGTTAGGAATTCATACCTAACAACCAAATATAATTATAGTCATAGATGTGAGATAAAAATCTCACCTTTTACTCAAAAACAATGAAGAGGAAGCTATTGAGCAAGGCAAGGACAAACACTCTTCAATTCCAACTCAACAAGCTTGAATCTAAGCTTAAAAGAGAAACGTTTCCTAAATTAGGTTTAGGAAATTTCTGAAATTGAAAGGAGAACGAGTTGGAGAAGAAGAAGAGGATGCTTACCTAAGCTTCTCTTGGAATTTGGAGCTAAAGCTTGGATTTGCAAATGAAACTAGGGTTTGCAATTTTAGTTTCCCATCTCTCCCACCATTTTTGCTTTAGAACTGAAATGAGGAGGAAGTGAGGGAGAATGGGGAGAAGTGGTTCAGATTTGGGGGGTTTAAGTTGGCAAAGGGGCTGAACCCAAACCCAAACCCAAAGTGCAAATGGTCCAATTTTTGACTAGCTCCAAACATATCGAAGCTTACACTCAAAAAGATCGCAAACGACATTTTGAACTCAATGGAGGTGGTCTCGAGTCCTAATTCGACTGTTTGCAAAAAGTAGCTTTTTGGACATACATCCGACGAACGATGTTATATTTAAATAAAACATTTAAATATCAAATCGATAAATTCGCGGGTTGTTACAATACTGATCATTCACCCTGGGGAAAACAAGATGTATAGAGATATGTAATGGAATTCTATTAGGAAGGGATGAAGAATGACATTGGAAAAATCATTTTGAACTGCATGAATTGTCAACAAGTGAAGATAGATAGATGAAACCAAGCATACTGTTATGACTACTCGAAATCCCATAATAGAAGTGAGAACAGATATCGATGGAGTTCATTGACAGACTGACAAATATGAGGCAAGGTCATGAGAGCACGTGGGTTACAGTTGTTAGATTGATTAAGAGTGCACATTTTATACCCATAAGGTCCACGAGGATGACAATAAAATTGGATGATTTATATGCATCTTGGATTGTTAGATTCCATGAAGTGCCAAAGAATATTGTATGTGATGGAGATCCATTTTTCACAAGTGAATTTTGGAAAAGTTTGAGACTGTGCTAGGGATTGGGTTAAACTTGAGTACAAATTATCGTGCACAGAAAGATGGTTAGACAGAGTGGGTGAGCAGAGTATTAGAAGATCTATTGAGAGCTTGTACTATTAACTTCAAAGGTTCTTGGAAGGACCATTTACATATAGTGAAATGACATATAACAATGATATTAGTCAAGCATTGGTATGACATCGTTTGGTGGCTTTATACAAACGACCATGCAATACATGTTCACGTTGGTAGGAATCGAATGAAGATAGATACTTGGGAAAAATATAATAACGGAGACTTTTGAGAAGATAGAGACTATTCGAAAACGAATGAAGCCGGCACAAGATAGACAAAAGAGTTATGTAGGCAAGAGATGGAAAGATTTAGAGTTTGTAGTTAGTGATTTAGGGTGTGTTTGAGGACAAGTAGATGGATTTGGGGAAAACGGGAGCGAAAAATTACGTCCGATGTATTGGAGATATGTTGGATGTAAATATTACACCAGTGTTTTTCTCATGCGTGGACAGACGCTTGAAATTGGAGAGGAATTGAAAACGCTCCCAGATCTTTCCTCTAACCTCTAATCAAAAAGGTTGTCCACAAATACTTTAATCTGTAACTTCTAACTGCTAATCCAATTTTTCCGCGAATGCACCCTTAGTGTTTGCAAAGATATATCCACTAACGAATCTAGTTTGGTTTGGCAGGAAAGGAAAGTTGGCTTCAATATTTGGATGACCTTTTTTGACTCTGGAGAGGATTGAAAAATTAGCATATAGATCCACTTACCACGGAAGATAATGAGTGTGTACAATGTGCTCAATGTCTCACATCTTAGGAAGTGTATGCATCGACGTAAGAGTTTTAGCAAGCCCAAATTAGTTTGAAGATTCAGAACTAGAGCCAGTAGCAATTAGATTAAAAAAAATTGTTTGTACAGTGGGGCATGATGCAAACAACTTCCAAGGAAGAATGTTAAATTGGTGAAGGTTCAATGGAGTGACAATGCAATTGACTCTACTTAGGAGATGAGGGAGAGCATTCGAATTTCATATTCGGATATTTTCTAGGTACGTTAACCTAGTTTAGCTTATTGGTTGCTTGTGTTTTGGTTAAATTGTTGTGATGAGATGCATGATGTATCTATCCTGTTATATAAGCACTTGTCTATTTTATCATGTATACTGATTGTTTGGATGTTTCATTGTGTACATCAACATATGTAATGAGATTTTAGGGGCAAAATTCCTAGGATTAGGGAGAAATATAGCAACCTGTACTTTTATAATGAAATATATGCAGTGAAGATACAAGTACCATATGTAAATGATCTTATTTTGAGCTAAAAAATTGGAATGTAAATTTTATCCTTTTTAGATTTTAGTGAAAGTTGTGTAACTTTTTGAAAGCGTTCATAATATCTAGCCATAACTTTTGATATGAGCCCAATTAAAAGCCATTTTCATTCTAAATAAAAGACCAACTCAATTGCCTATCTGTAGAGTGATCATAAACTATTTGGCACATCCATTTGAAAGTTATGGTCATTTTAAGTTTACATCCTGTAGTAGTGATTAATTAAGGCTCACTACCCATTTCAAAATAGCCACCGTAAGTAGGTTTAACAGTAGCCAAAAATCATTTTTATCATTGCCACAACATTTCCTAATCGTCATTACAACGTCCCTAAATCAAAGAAAAAATCAACTTTTCAAGAGAAACCAAGGGGCCAATACCTTAGCCCTTTCTGGCTAAAGCAACGGATTGGCTCACTACCGGACCAGAAATTCGGACCAATACCAAAACGGATATATGGTTCAGCACCGAACCAAATCGGTTCGGGGGTCATTTACATGGAAGTGATGGCAGTAATAGATCGATCAGTGGCAACTGCCTGGGTAGAAGCTAACATAGATGTGATAGCATCTGTGGGACACGTCAAAAGTGATGAGGCTGCTATAGAAGCAAGCCTGACTGGTCGTCATCTATGAGCAGGGTTGTAATCTAAAACCTGAATATAAACCTATGAAGATGGATAGCATCTAAGGTGCGATTTAAATTATAGTTTCTATAGATGCAATCAATATGATGAACTACTTTCCTTAGTGCGGTCAAAGCACAATGCCCAATGGATGTCAACTGGGGGCAAGCGATGTCCTCGAACGCATGTATGTTATATGTAACGCATGGTATGTGGTAGTGCAACATGTAGATGTGAATGTGGACATGTGCTTAAAAACAAGGAGTGTGGATGAACAAGCACTCCATATACAATGTGTATCGATCCAACAGACGACATAACTGCATGTATACTATAACTATTAACGTAAGAACTGTGTTTATAATCCTGAATTAATTCATGTAGGAAATTGCTCGTGTTCTTGATTGTACTTTGCCTGAAAAGGGTTATGGTTTGCAAAAAGCAAAGATTTTGGAATCATTGACAGAGATTTGTGATGGAATGTGTATTCTTAGAGTATCCTGCAATAAAAATCAGGTTAATTCTCCCTCTCCAACCTGAGATTTGCACTAGCTTGTAAAACTTCATTTTTCTGGAGAAGTGTTCAGAAGAGCTCTTCTGAGCATAAGCTCATCTCGTGGAGTTTACAACTGGATTTTGGTGACATATGGACTATAGGGTAGGCTAACTATGGACTGATGGAATTCTCGCTTGCAAATACGAATTCTCCTAATAGTTAAGATTTGGTAATTATAGCAAATGGATAGACGTTATCTCGACAATTGTTTGGAGTCAAAGTGTCCTTTGTAAGAAATAGCTTCCCATAGAAATGGTATTGGTAACAAATATGTCTTATCCGTTCAAGGTTTGAGAGTTTATCGCTCAACAAAGTATGCTTTGTATTTGCAGAAGCGTAATTTTAGGAACAAATGTTATCCTTGATTTTTCATTTAATAATTCAATGATATCGAAATTTGAAATGATGAAACAATGGACATAAAGTTCTTAGATGATCTAGTGCAAGATGGTATAAAATAAAGAGAAAATAATTGGCTGTATCATCGATCGGTAAAGGTCGGTGGCGTTGACCGACATAGATCTATAGATCTTTAGATTTTCAAATGAGCAATCGATGGGTTTCGATCTTGGATCATGTTTTGAAACTAAGGCGTGAAGCTACAAAGGGTGGATGAGCAAAAATCAACATTTCAAGACAATGAAGCAATTGTGTGCAAGTCTATCGATCAATACCAATCGAGAAGCCATCCGAGACGTTATTTTGTTATGAAATGAGTCAATGTGACATATTTCTCTGCTTATTCTTGTCGATTTAAATTAGGACTTTTCCCGTCGAATTTTTAGACGAAGACAGACCAATTTAAAGCTCCAGACACATTCCCCAAAGCCTATCAAAGGAATATCATTATACAAAGAGATCCAGACTTTTTCACCAAAGGAAGATTCTACTGGTTTTCTAACTTAGAATTAAAGCTTAATTTCAAGTTTACTGTTGTATCACTTTGAATTAGTGTAAAAATATAATAGAATTGATTAAAATGTACATAGACAAAACCGAATCAATATAGGAATAACTTGTGTGTTTTGCTCTTGAATTTTCAATATTTTTTTATCATATTTAAGTCTAAGATCCATGCTGGCTGAATTCTTTAAAGGAATAAATAGATTGTAACTGCTTATGAACTCAAATCAACAATAACACTCTATATTATTGGTTCTCCCTAGGCCCTGCGAAAATTTTACATTTGGTCGAACATAAAAGTATCTCAAAACAACTCAATATTGTGATAATTCACTAGAACAAAATTTTCCATTGTATTAATTTGATGGGGGAATTAATTTAAAGGACAAAAATTTGTATATTTTTAATTTCAAGGACACGACCTCGATATTTTAACCACAAGGACAAACATTCTCCTAAAAATTATTCATAAGGACAAACATTCTTTCAAAATTATTCATAAGGACAAACATTTTTTCTAAAACTGCTACCGAACTAAAAACTGATACCTAAAAACTATTACCGATAACAAAAACCGATACTTAAAAACTGATACCTAAATAAAGTTTTCCTTCAGGCTAAAATATTAAAGGTCGACAATAATTTCCTGTAATTTGAACGCATAAGAAACTATTGTCAGCCACTAATGATGCAAAAAAGAAAGAAGAGGGAGAAAAAAAAAAGTTGGCTAGTTCTGTCAAATACCACAAATGAGTTGATTTGACGGAATCCAGAGGTAAATATGTCATTTTTCCATAAGTATTCAAAAAAAATCTATAATCGCATTAAAGGAAAGAATCTTGTTCGTATATAACCCAGTTGTTGAAAATAATTTTTTTATTTTTTTTCCGACTCAGATGAAGCCAATGAAAATTGTTGAGAAAAACTATTTATGCATTTTCAAATAGAGCCAAAAGGAGGATTATTTTTCAACAATTTCTGTTGGCTCCATTTGAAACGACGTCAATGTAAGAGCATCTCCAACAGTTCGCAGTGTGGAAATTGAATTTTTCACACTCCGAAATATTGATGGCCTCATTTCTCCAACATTCAACAAGTGCCAAATTAGTCAACAGACGCTCGCATTAAAAAGGCGCCTGGTAGGCAAACGCCTGTTCAACATGCGCCTCAATATGGAACGCCTGTTGAACAGGCACATGGTTTTCAGACGCTGTTTAACAGACGCCTCATATATTCCAGAATAACCAACCCCTGCATCCCGCTTTCCACACTATCCCCATTTCCAACCTCTGTTGGAACGAGTTTTGAATGCAGATTTCTAATTTTCGTATCTGTTGGAAAAGCTCCAAGTGGTAAAAAATGTAAGTGGTAAAAAAAAATAACAATAATGACAGCATTTGAAATGCTGCCTATACACTTTTGACCAACGAAACCGAGCAACCAAAAGCGGTCTACATTCATAATTAGTTATAAAACTGGTTACTTGCGATAATAAATTTGCATAAACGGCCCAGCCAAAAAAAAATATACACTGAAAAAATAAAAGACCGGCCATATTAAATCTAACATCTGTCAAAACCGTACCCTAGAAAAAATCTCACTGAAAATTTGTCACTGAAATCTGAAACGTACCACTTAAATCACTTCAACACAATCCCCAGCGTAGGCAAACACAAATGACTAAATATCTAGCAAGAAAACATTATCCAAAATAGAATTTTTTTTGGCTAGAAACATAAATCAACCGGAAAGAACAAGTAAAACAGAAACGAAGTCTCATGGTGCAACAAGCATATAACATAATTCTAACCATCAAAACAAAATCCAAACAAAACATCCTAGAAACATAATCTCTCTGGGCCAATAATAAGCATGAAAAACTTTGTTCTCCGAAGTAAACAAACATTGAAAAAAGCTTAACAAAGAGGAGTGCTATCAGACAATAGCATTAGCTGCACTAGCAATCCTTGGCCATAAATCAGCACATTCTTTTCCAATTGGACCAGTAATGGCAGAGCCTTTCATCTCTCCCTTTGGATTCACTATCACTCCAGCATTGTCTGCACATTTCACATAGAATAGGTTAGTCACCGATATTCTATTTGCACCGCACAACTCCATTTACTGGTATATTTTTTTATCACTTGCACTATATGTTGCTATAACATCCAAAAATAAACCAACAAGAAAATGAATTCTTTTCTTGAATAAAAATTGATTGTTCAAAAAAAAAATGTTTTTGTTATGTAACAACAATAATAAGAATTAAGAAAATAATTCCTTCACTACCAAAAAATCAAAAAGTTCAAGAATTTTTGATCGTATCCATTACATCAACATTTACACAATGGTTGCTATTGATTGATTGATCACTAAAAACTGACATGAGCTGCTGATAATAACAAAAAACAAGATTTTTATTAGTTCTAAAAGTGAATTTCTGCCGTTTTAACAGTCATACATGGGACCAAACATACACTGATTTAAAACAATTTGCTTCATTAACAAACATTGAAATTTAAAAGCTTTGATTTCATGTAAGATAGAGAGAGTTAGGATAAAAATTGCAAATGAGAGTTATGGATTCATGATTCATCAGCTGGGTTTGAATTGGAAGCCAAAACAGTTCATCTACATTACTACAATCCAAAAAAAATGAAAAATAAGCCAGGAATTTTCTTGAAAATGCAAGGTGTTGTAATAAATACAAGTGATGACCGAGGATCAACAAAAAGTGTCATACCATTATAACACCAAAAAAGAAAATTGACAACACCAGGGAGACAAGTTTTAAGAATGAACTTGTCTTCAAAAAACATTGAAAGCTATCTACATATAATTTATGTCGATAATTTCTAATGGTGATAAAATTCACTACAGCAAAACCATATTCTAATTCTAGACAATCACAACATCATAATAGCGAATGCTGTTAAAAACAAATTTTTATGGTTTAACGCATAGGCAAGGAATCTCACACTAATAGATATCAGTACAGATGCTTACTAAACCAGTTTAACTTGCAAAAGGATAAATTTATGATTTTGAGTTGCAAGGAAATAAGTAACACTTAACACCATGCAACAATAAAAGCATTATGCTGGTTAAAGCTGCAGATTAGAAATATATAAGCATGGTAACACAAATGATCAACTTTACTCACCCTACTAGAAACGAACATGGAAAGCAATAGCATTACAATAAATGCACTAACACTTAATATATGTGATATGAAACTAACAAAGTTAAAAATTAACATATTTGCAGACAGTGTCTCGTACTTAAAAATTCAAAATCTAGTTATACTGAAATATGCAGCACATAAAAATCTTTTGTTATAACTGCTGAGTAAACAACAGTAGCTTAAAACTACCAACAATGGGCACTAATTCAGCATACAGATGGTCCAGGATCAAGACTGCTACTTCCATATTATAACCCGATTATGCAAACACACATATTATACGATATATACACAAGCATGAGAGGTGTGGGGGAGTCAATTACCGATGTTTCTAATATGGTTGAATGTGAAATAAATAATTGGGAATAAGCGTAACAAGTAAACATAAAGCACCTTCAAAGTACATGTAGACCCCATCCTTTCGTCGAAAAGGCTTGCGCTGCCTAACAATGACAGCTGGCATGACTTTCTTCCTGAGATCCGGTTTACCTTTCTTCACAGTTGCCATGACCATGTCACCAATACATGCTGAGGGAAGTCGGTTAAGGCGTCCCTTGATTCCCTTCACTGAAATAATATAGAGATTTTTTGCACCAGTGTTGTCCGCACAGTTCACTGTGGCTGCCACAGGCAAACCAAGTGACATTCGGAACTTGTTTCCAGCAGAACCACCACGTCCTAATACAGCATCCAATTGAATTAATAATTTAACATTATCAAAAAAAACTTGGCAAAGAAATAATTTCAGTTATGGACACAATTATAGTTAAATTATTGCCTATATTGAATATAATATTCAATTTAACACAGGGTTAAGGAATGACAATCAGATAATGCAGGTGTGCCATTTTGGCTTCCTAAATGAGGATTAATGTGCGTTTATAATCTTTTAAACTGACAGAAAACTTAACAACTTGAATGGTTATTTTTGCATACATAAGCTATTTATCCCATGCTAAAATTCAAAGGGAAATAGTTCGTTAAAATATGGATACAGAAAATACAACAATCAAGCAAGCTGTCATCGAACGTTGTCATAAAAAAGATTCGTGGTTCCTTTATACTCATAAGTTTTAACCACGGTATCTCGTGTAGAAATAACTGAACTGGTTGAATCTGTCAGCAATTCGAAATTCTTCTAAAATAATATATGATGAAATAGCACGGGTGTAGTTAAACTAAAAATAAATTACAACGCAAGAATTAAAACGATACACTTACACCGACTGTAGGCGGACTTTATGCTAATAAAAATCAAAACCAACATAAATTAGATGTAGTAATCTACTGGACGAAAAAGAAATAATCACGCGATTATTTAATTGAAATCAAAATTGCAGTTTACCTCGCTTAGACATACTGGAGAAGCTCGATCTGCAATCAGAGAGACGAGGAAGGCGGCTGGCGCTGGTTTTATACTTATTTCTAGGGTTTTATTGTCAATTACCAAAATATCCTCGGCGCTTTTGTTAGCCAAGCTAAACCTGGTTGCGTAACTGCGTTCCCTCTTGAGTGTATTTTATAAGTTGACGAGCGGACGTGGTCGTGAACGCATTAAATATTTTATAAGTTAGTTCGATCGATAACCGATTTAACTTAACTATATACAGTTATTCAAATAATTGATTTATTCAAAAGAAAACATTAATTTACGTTTGAAAGGAATACATTAAATATTTTGTATGTTTATAATAAAATCTTACATATTTTCAATAGCTAAACTTTATTTTCTATCACCAAACCAATTAATAAAGGTATTACAATACCATAAATTGGATATTAAAATAAAAGTTAGATTGATTCAATTAAACCGGTAACTAAAAAAATTTAATTTTGCAAACCGAGTCAAACTGATTTAGTTTCGTAACCAGACCAAATCCATCGAAATGAATTGTTCAGACAGTTAATTTGGTTTTAACTGAATATCACTTATCCGTAATGACTTTAATGCTTATTTAGTAATTAACTAAATTTAGAATAATAATAATAAAGTATAAAGAGATGAATTATTTAACGTTAAGGAATATAAAAAATTCTTTCCGTTACATTTCCTTCTGATTTTTCATAACAATTATTCACTTCCAAGGACAAATTCAACATAAGAACACACCAAGAAGGTTAGAACTTTCCATAAAATAGTACCAAGTTCAAGAAACTGAAATATAATCATTTATAATCAAAACTGCAAATCTGAACATTTAAAAGAACGTAGTATGTTAGTGTCTCTATCATTGTTGACCTCTAAATGTATCCAGAAGCATCGTGCTTTTTAAACATTATTCTTTGGTACCTATGACTACAAGACATTTGAATATGAAAGCTAACAAGAAGAAAAAAAATCGACCAAACGATATGGATCAGTGCAATTGACTTGGAATCCCCTTATTGGTGAACATTGTTTCTTTAGCCTACATCTAGAAACTCGTCATCAGGCAATAAGCATGTGTTTTATTCATATTAGGTTTGAGCTTCAGATTTCATGTGTTTTATTCATATTCATTCATAATGTAGACATTTACCTCATTTGCAGGTGTGTGAAAGGAGGAGGATCTGAAAATTATGGATATTTCTTCATTTTAATGCAAAACAACCAAATATGTACTTGTTCATTGTGATACTTTACTACTGCTTTTTAGGGCTTGTTTAAAAATTTGCTACTACGTTTTGGTTTATGTGTTTTAAACTATGAGATATTATATGTATGAATATTCAGTATGTTTAATATAATGTGTTATATCTTTATGTTTATTATCTTGTACTATTCTTGCATTATTTAAATGATTTTATGTTAAAAAAGATTATTATTACACATTTTGATATGGTACTTAATATTGTTATTTATAAATAGGATGCAACTAAAACTATAAAAAGAAACCATAACGCTTAAAATATGCTATAGTTATTTAACAGCGTTGAATATCCGCTATTAAATCTATCAATATTACATGTACATACATAAAAAGTGCTATGGTATCATAAAAAGCGCTATAAAAAATATTATCAGGTCCATAAATGCTATAACCAAATTTATATAACAGAGTATAAGCGCTATCGTTGCTAAATGTTTTATAGCGGTTTATCAGTGATTTGTAATGTCCAGCATCTACATTAATATGTCAATGTACAACGCTTATAATCCGCTATTAACATGTTTTATAGCGGATTATTAGTGCTATCTAAGAGAAAAGGATAGCGGATGATTAGCGTCGTAATATGTAAACTTTTAATAGCGGTTGTTTTTGCGCTATGAATTGTACACTGTTTTTTATAACATGTCGTTATACAGCGTTTATCAAACCGCTATTTGGAAGTGAAGCACTATTCAAGAGAGGATTCATCTCCTCAGTTATATGCAGTTAGTATCACAGTCAACTCAAGTCAACTCAAAGTCAAAGTTTCTGGCCAGAGCATTTCGGTTAATAATAGTTATTATTATTGAACCAAGGACTTTGTATTTGGACTATAAAGTTGAATGTGGATGAGGTTGGAATTTTAACCATTACCAAATTGCATAAGTCCAAAGTGATATAGTTTTGACGAAGAGAATCGGTGTAAACAAATGTCACAACAGGGTAACACTTATTAAACTAAAATTGGATTTTACAGAAAATGAGTAAGCGATAAATTTGATCATAATGTTACACCACCTACTAAGTGACGTGCGAACGTTAACATTAGAATAGTTCGATGTTAATCGCTGACCAAATTTACACCCAAAAGTTACACAGCCGAAACGATGAATTCCCTTAAGACCGAACGATTTAATTAGTTTATAATTGTTATAAATTAATTAAACTAATTAATATTTATGAAATATTAATTATAAAATTTGAATATGATTTGAGCAATAAATAATGTTATATATATTTATAACAGTTATAAATATATCGATCGATATACAATATCGACAAGCGATTGAATTAGATTTAATTGCATAGTATTTTGGCTTGGGCTTAGATGGGTTTAAGGCCCATCATTAGGGCTGTAAAATTTCGGTTTTGAGAAGGTCTAGGGGTGGCTAAAACATAGGGAATTGGCTTGGGGATAATGGGTTGAGATTAAGTGAGAACGGGTAAAAAGGTTTTCCTCGTTTCTCTCTAATACAACCATATATATGTGTGTGTGTGTGTGTCTCTAAAAATAAAAAAACCAACATTTTTGGCCGTCATTACCTTCTACATTGCCAGTTAAAACATAGCTCTCAATCCACTCCAAAATTCTCAAATATATTTCAAATTAAAATAATACTATTCGACAGTTAGAGGTCGGTGATTCCAGACTTGCAATCTGACGAATCATGAACAATAAAAGGAAGGGAAGTCATTGCTTCAACGTGGATTCAAAGGCATCATTAAATTAGTAATTTTAATTTATATTACAGTAATTAAATTATATTCTATGATCCTATAATGAGCAATTTCATATCTGTTTAAATATATTGCTACTATATGTTTAGTTAGGTGAGATTTTTGTAAGTAGACGTGGTTGTCACAAATCGGTTTGGTTATGTGCATAATTTGTTTATTATACTATTTGATTTATGTATATACAAATGTTGTTTATTGTACAAAATCAATTTTTGTCATTAATAATTTTTTTATATATATTTATTAATAAATTCATATATATATATATATATTAGTGTATATATTTCTCATAATAGCATATATGCATATATAAGATATATATATGATTTAAAAAATTTATTATACTTATTATATATAATATGAATTTACAAATTCGAAAATTAATTATCATACATATATTCGTATTTTTAAATTAATTATTTATTAAATTTTTGCATTGTTTATTATATATAAAATAATTGTTACATTAAAAATTTAATTTTATGTTTAAAAAAAATATAATATCGTTTTAGAAACATATAGAAGAAATTTAAGGATTTTTTAATGAATTTTATTATTTTTAATAATTAATATTATTTTGGAAAAACAGTTTATGATTTATTAAAAATAATAATTTAATTGAAAAATTCATCAAAAATTTTCGTAACCTTTCATTCATGATCCTAGAATTTATAAAATTTTAAAATTTGAATTTTAATAATATATTATTTTATATTAAATAATAATTGCCGAAATCAATGTATTTGTTTTTAAAAATAATATTTCAACTTTGAAAAATCTTCAGATTTTTCCTAAGCTCTATTTATGATCCTAGATTTTCAAAAATTGTAAAATTTGAATTTTCATCAATATATTATTTTATGTTAATTATTTATGGATGAAAACATTATTTTATTCATAATATATACAAATTAAAATACTAAAATTATTATGTTTGCTAAACTAAGTTAATTTGAATTATAAATAATTTTTAATAATTGTTCTCTCTCTTTCTATATATATATTTATCTATATGTAAATTTTTTATGTTCATATATTATATATAATATATTTATACATACATATGTATGTATGTATATATGTGTATATATATATATATATTGTAACACATATACATGCACATATTTGGACAATATACATGACATACAAAATGAGCTAATATGTCTGTTGCGATGTAACCCAACATCTACATATGGCCATATTATACCTTTCACGGATTATTATTTTACACACATGCACTCACACATGTATGTATATGATACATTTATGTATAAACTAAATCAAATAAAATTAATTTCATATCTTAATATATTTGAATTTAAATAAAATAAATGATTTTATTTAAATGAAATTTAGAAATGTTTTAATTCAGTTAGACTTCATAGGTCCAATAAAAGATCCAATAGGGTAAACTTTTTGAAACTCACCCATAATTTCCGCTGCGGGCTAGTCCAGTTCCAACATCATTAACAAACTTCTATAAAGTAATTAAAACGAGAAGACTTTTGCTAATTTTTGCAAATTTTTATGTGATGTGATGGCAAGTACATGGATCACAAGGAGTAACACATGGAGAGGTGTATCTTGGTCGAATTCATGCAAGGGTAAGATAGTATTTTGGCAAAGGAGCATGTGAAGTAATTTGCCAAATTTCCTATTCTATAAAAGAAGCACCTTGCTTCATTTCACTTTTTACACTTTTTATTTCTTTTACTCTCATTTCTTCATCTTCTTTCTTCTTGTCTTCATAAATTTTCTTAAGTAGAACCTTATAAAAACACACTCATTTCTCCTCTAAAATATTAAATAAACCTAGAATAATATTGCAAACATCTCTACCATTCCAAAATTATAAAGTTTTGGAGCCAAGCCCCCATTTTATTGACGTCAGAGAGAGTTGATTGACATAGTAGATGATTGAAATGTAATAGCATACTCATTCACTGATGGACCGACTCAATTGGTTTTGAAAAAACCAATTGGAGAAGTTGGAATAAGATTCCATAATTGACCCCAAGTACAAGTGAGAGATTGATAGCGTTAGTGGTACGCCCTAGAGGTAATTATGCAATTTGTGACTCGATAACCAAACTTGTTCAAAATAAAAAGTGTTTCCTTTCTAGTATATACTTGTTATGAAATGTTATAAATATTTAATTAGTTAATTTAAGTATATATGTCAAAAATCCCATAAATGATGTCTTTGTGATCACAGTAACAAATTGTTGTAACCGTGAGTATTATATCATAATATGACAAGCACGTCATTTTAAATATTTTAGTCAAGATGTATCGAGACTAGACATCAATGCATCCCCTGAGACTAGAGTACGTAGTACTTTCCAAATGATAAGTAGTGTATTACTCATGGCCGTTGGGGGGCATCAAGGGGTTATGTACTGATAGTTATTGGATAACTGTGGAATAACTCACTCGATAGATTTCTGTTAGTTAATATAACTAAGGTCAAATAGAAAATATCAAAGTGACTAATTTATACAGTTCTCTTAACTTGAGAATACTGTTAGTCTTCAATATGAAAGATCTGCTTTGATTATAGTTAATCGTGGTACGACGTCCATCAAACGACTATGGTTGAGTCGAGTGGAAGTATTAGTCCTGGAACACTATTCAAGATAGGATTCATCTCCTCAGTCATATGGGGTTAGTATCATGGTCAACTGAAGTCAACTCAAAGTCAAAATGTACAATCAAAGTAGTTCGGTTAATAATAATTGTTATTATTGAGCCAATGGCTTATAATAAGTAGAATTGGATTTTACCAAAGGATGTCTAAGCGATAAATCCAGTCACAATATCATTCCACTAGCTAAGATGACGTATGAATATTAACATTTGAATTGTTTGATATTAATCGCCGACTGAATTTACACCTTTGAGTCGCACAACCGTAATGATGGATTCTCCAAAAAACTACATGATTTAACTAATTTATAAAATGTTATAAATTAATTAATATTTGTGAAATATTAATTATTATTTAATTTATTTAATGTTTGGGAGTTGTTTGTAATTATTTGAATGCATTTATAAAAGATTATACATGCATGCATCAATATATGATATCAGTGTAACTTTAAATGGTTTAAATAAAAGAAAATTACTTAATGAGTTTTGGAAATATTTTTCCATGCGATGGAAAAAACAATAGGGGCCATACTTGGAGTTTGGATTTGATTAAGAATTAATGTGAAATAAAGAGGGAAGTTTTTAAGGAAGAAATTTGAAAGGTTTCGATGGTTAAAAACAAAATTCTTTCCTTCTTTCATTAATATAACAGATTATTTTTCTTTCTCACCTCCTTCGTGCCATGGACGAAAATTAAGGTCACATCCAAACCAAAAACAAACCCCAAATCAATGAAAATAACATTAAATAAAACAAAACTCAAGTGGTTCGTCCGTCTCTTGTAAGGATTGGGTGTGAATATTGGAGTTCTAAAGAGATTTCTTCATTTAAGGTGCATTCTCTTGGCAACATCTCAAGATAATAATTCTAATTTCATTTATTCATCATTCACCTTGTTCATATGCTTTGGATCCATCACATATTTCATCTCATTTGAATATTTGTTTACTTTATTACATAGATTAGATCCCTTTTTGATGCACCTTAGTTAATTATATATATTCACCATCTTATTTTGATTTGGATCTGTTTTAAGACATACTTTGATTGCTTACCTATTCAACTTGTCATCACTGGATCTACTTCATATGATTTCACATCTGATTAATTATTCATATCGTCTATATAGTTTAGATCTGAAACCTTTGCAACATATATGTGCGCGCACGCGTGTGCGCTCTTAATTTGTCATATTTATTTTTTTTTTGTTTAAAATTCGATGTTTAAGAAAAACTTTTGTTTGAAACCTAAGTTTTAATTAATAATACAATTCTATTACCGTTTCTAATAAAAAACATAGGTAGTTTATTAATGTTTGTATATATATATGTGTGTGTGTGTGTGTGTGTGTGTTTTGTGTTTGCTATTTTGAATACAATCTTTTGGTTATTGCATATTTCTGTTTGAAAGTTAAAAAAAAAACTTTATAAACATAACTAGGCTTTTGTGTAAAATATCACAAAGCCTTGGATTTTTTTTACAATCATGTTAGACTTTAATTTGCTACTTTATATTAAACTATATACTGAATTATAAATTTTACCATACAGATGTTGTTTTAAGTTTAAAACATTATTTGCAGTGATTTGTTTGTGTGTGTATTAATTTAACTTAATATCTGGTCTTGTTTCCACTTTTCCAGTTATTCTAGATACAATTGTGAAATATTGGATCTTCCGTTTTTTAAATCGCATATCTCCTTCACTTGCAGTCATTTATCATTTAATGAATGAATGATAAACTTATTTGATTTCTTGATATCAATCAAAAAGTTTTATTTACAAAATGGACTTTTATGTAAAATTATAATTTTGTCTTAAACCCTTTCTAACTTTGAAACTAGATTCAAAATTGTTGTTTTTAATTTCAAACTTATATATGAAATAGTGAAACTTAATTTTAACACATTAATATGTGTATTTAAAATAGTACTATGGGTAACAAAGACATATATAAAGAAAATATTATTTATGCACACTTCTCATATGATGCATTTATATAATATATACTTTAGAATATATTTCCATATACTCACATTTGATGCCATTTTTAAATTGATTGTCAATGACATTTAATAAATCAATCTAATCAGAGAGGGAGAGAAATGAAAGGTTTCTCTCTCCAGTTAATGTTATTTATTTTCTTAATTGATTGCATAAGTATTAGGGAAGGAAACCATCCTTCTCAAATTAATTTTAATATGTAACTGCTACACAAACATATATTTTTGATACACTCGTTCATTTAAATTTATAACAAATTCAAACTCTTTCAAACTAAATAATTAAAATAAAGGATTTTATTTAAAACACTTTTCAGATTAAATCTAAAATCTCTTTAGACTTTATAAGCCAATAGGCCAAAGAGCAATATTTTTTGAAATTTACCTTATTACTCTGCCGTAGGCTGTCCTAGTTCCTTCAAGTTTTAGGTATAGTTCATAACCATTTTAGAATTATTTTGATGCAGCTATAGTATTTTTACCATAACTTGTAACTCGACTACTCCGAATAAAAAAATTCTTTATGTTCTAGAATGAAGATAGAAAACTCTAAAGCTTTCTTGTTTTGGGATTTTACCGATTCATATCACAAGTTTCTTAAAAAATTATAATCTTGTCATAACAACAATGAGAAACTGCTTTTGATTTTGTGTAACATGCTGCAGTAATCTATGCATAACTTTTGAACCGTTTATCATTTTTGACTTGAAACAAAATTTGTTGATTAGTTAACAGGAATAACTGAAACTTTCATTTTTTTTATGCTGAATCAAATTCGAGATTTGAAATTTAGAAATAGTGATGTCAAAACAGATCATTATTTCTAAACAACAATGGTCAATGTCAATAAAATTGTGATAATTGAGATATACAAGCAATTGCGAATCTTTTTGCATATGAGATGCTTTTTTTAATGTCTTATTTGACAACTAACAAACATATATTCGAGATTTTTGTGCTTCATTTTGACATAGGCAACTATCTTGAGAAATTCGAATACGAAATCCATTCGAACACCGTTGTGGAGTATTAAGTACAAGAGTTTGATGACGAACGACAGTTGATAGATAAAATCGAGAAATTGTAATAGAGAGAATATGCGAAATCTTTGCTTAATTGGTCTTTGAATGCCACTAGGGTGCTTACATTCCTCATGAAGGGACTTTCATGTAGTATCATTGTACCTCACAACAGGCATGTAGAGAGTGCAAGTGGTATGACTTACACGTGGTATCATACAGTGTCGGTGTTGATAGGAAAATATGGTAAAATGTTCGACCTTTTGCATTCTTAGGATTTTTATTTTCTCATTTGATCTTTATTTTTTATTCAAAATGTGAAATTCTTACCATAATAAATTTGATATCATACATTTGACATGCACATTTGAATATGAAATTTTGAAATAAAATCATTGTGTTGAATTATTTTAATTAATCGCTGGTGCATTTCTATGTCAACATGTTATCTTTGAAAATATGCTCCTCTTTACCCAAATAAATTTCAAATATCATTGCTTATTATGTTCGAGAATAAAATATGAAAATAAAAATATCCTTAACGCATTTTCAACGAATTTGCTTTTACTGCGATACCGACTAATCGAACTTATTGGGTTTGTCAAAAATATATTTGTTAATTATATAGTTGATTAAGGATATTGCATTATGTTCTCGATTGAATAATAATATTTTAGTATTTTTTGATAATCGAGCATGTTTGAATATTTTCTATATTTGATTAACGCATACCCCAAATCATCTTTAAATCTTCCGTTTGACATTCCTATTCCAATGGCTCATTTACTTTCTTTCGTACCATCACAATTTCTAATTTATTATGGATGTATTGGCTAAGTTTACTTAACCCAAAAATTGATTGATTGAATTTTTCTGAAATTAAATGCATAAGATTAAAATAACAGGCTCCCTAAGCCTTTCCTACATGCTTGAAAATATAGTTGTGTCAGTTCATCAAGTAACATCTATTCTCATCTAAGAGACCTCATGGTAATGCATGAATGGAAGTTTCTTGACCTCATTTACGATGAGTTAGGGATAAGTTGTTCTAAATTAAAATAATAATCAAGTCACATTCATTCTCATCTAAAAGACCTTTGATAACGCATGGATGTAAGCATCTTGACCATATTTATAATGAGAAAGAAATAAGCTACAAAATTAAGAAATGTATAACGGTTTGTATCATTTGAACCACAATACTACATAAAAATATTTATTTATTTTCACCACTTCATTCTTACGGGATATTTGTTTGATTAATTATAGTTAATATAATTTGTTTTTGATTACTCATTGAGCATTTATTGTCACTGTATTGATCATGCTTTGTAATGCTTTACTTGCTTTTTCATTATATTTAACACTTATACTTTGATGAAAACAAAAGGGGAAGATATGTTAAGATTTGATGGTAATGGATTCGTTAAGTATATTTCAAAAATGTTGTTAGTCTAATATAGTATTTTTAAACACACGTGCCACATATGTAGGGGGAGCATACAAATAAGGGGAGTATGTAATATACTGGACACTAGATATAATATTGATTGTTGAATACACACTCAACAAATTCATCCTATAATTTTTCTCTTTAAATCTTAACTTTACGGTTTGTTATCATCAGAAGAAGGAGATTGTGGAGTATGAAAATCAATTATTTTTGTTCGATGATAACAAGCGTATATTCCCATTTAATATCGTTCATTGAGCATGAAGCAAATATCATACACAATATATTAAAAAAAAACATCGATGATTTTATTTGATACACAGATATATATTCCATTGATGTTAATTATTAAGCATGTTACAAATAAAGTATCGTCAAGGAGAATAATGAACAATTTCAAGTACAAAATATATTTCGAGAGTATATAAATATTATTTTTTCAAGCGGTTACTTTTTAAATAAGGTTTCTTAGTTTCAATCAAATTTTCAAATGGTTATATTAAATATGGATTGAACAACAAATTGATATCATCATATTGAAGTGGTTAAAAAATGTATATATTTTTATATATGTGTGAACAAATCTATTCTTAATCAACTTCAAATTCACACTACAAAGTATATTTCCATATTATTCTCCCTCTTCTGATATTCCTCCCATGCTCCTATTATTCTCTCAAACAACTCTACATAAACTCACGCCAAAGTACATTTTTTTCTTATCTGTTCACAACATCATTTCAGTATAACATATTTTCTTAAACAAAACAAAAGTTTGATCAATTAACTCCAAATATCAATGTCAAGCCTATCATTCAAATATAGGCAGATCTTGACCGTCAACAAACTCCTCCTTAACAATTGCACCAACATGGCCTACCTCCCGCAACAAAGTGCAATAACATACTCATCACAGCCAACAGCTAGTAGCAGCAACACAACATACTGTACAAAGCAACAACAGTAAAATCTTCAAGCTACAACTCGACGAATGCAAACTTCATCGGCGTTCCTTTAGCAGCGTAATGTAGGTGACATAAAGCATTGGGCTCCACATCTTTGACTTAATTCAGCAATCAACATCGCATACGTCCACTCAGCAACAAGCAACCATGACTCAACGAATTGATTGATTCAGCAGAGCAACACCGCGTTCATCCGACAACCATCCGAGAACCGCTGACATATTAACGCTTGTCAAAAGGATTATAAGGAAAAAGGGATTTATCTAATCAGCCCCTCTATGTGTGTGTGTATATTTACGCAGATATTTATTTTGTAATTTTCTTTTCTATTTTTCTAAACTCTAATTTTTTAACTAGAATTGAACTACGGTTCGTAGTTTGAAAAGTTCTTGATTCTAGGATAAAGTCGAGGCAGAGTTACTAGACATATGGTTACAACTGTCATTTAGCGAAGAACCGCAAATTTACTGATTTGTAAACAGTCGATTGTTTAATTCTAGCACAAATCCTAGGGACAACACTAGGAACTATAAGGTAGCTACCGAACCTGGGTAAATCTATATGTTCTTTATTTTTCCATTTTATGTTTTCGCATTTTTATTTATCTGTTTTATATACGAAATAATTTCGAATACCCTATCCATCCCCTCTATGTGGTATATTTACGATCCTAAAGATTTCATCGCATGCTTTCCAAAAGGTCAAAAAGAACATTTTGCCAATAAGAAATTTACTACTTTGGACCTTGGGAAAAGTTCATTCTTCAAGAGAAGGGAAATTGCAACATGTACAACTTTTTGAACAAAAACAAATAGTTATAGCAAATTCTAGCCCTAGTTCGTCCAAGTCTAACCAAGAGATGACCATAGGTACCAAAATCAGTCAGAGTTGAAAGGTGGTCATAAATGCAGTCCACGCGATAGTGGGATGTAATGGGCATGTGTATAACATGTTTGTTGTGTCAGTCAAGTGCAAGGGGCCTAAAAATGATTTGAGTGCATTTAGTTACTGCTTTCGTAGACATAATCGTTACTTATGTGTAGTTAACATGTGTGAGTGTGTCTATATATATGCTAAAGAATCTAGCAATGTGTGAGTGTGTCTATCTATATGCTGAAGAACTATGCAATGTGTGAGTGTGTCTATATATATGCTTAAGAATCAGGCAAGGCCCAAGGGGAAGCCCACCAAGTCCTTAGGCTTGGGCAACGCCCCTGAGTAGGGGCAATATAAAAAATACTACATCAATTTTCCCTCCCAACCCCAACCCACAATCTAATCTCTCGTTCAAAATCCATAATTACCCAATTAAAAAAAATCAAGGTTTAAATTACTGCATCCCCACCTTCCTCCACTTCTCAACTGTTGTCGCCAACTTTTTGTGCAACGATGCTCCCTGCTCAGTGCATCTGAATCTTCCCTCTCCTTTTTTACATCATATGCGAATCAGGTATTCAAATTTAACATTTTTTCCTATGCCTAAATATTCTATACAAATTTATTTAGTTTTATTAACTGGTTGGACCAATACTAGTTAAGTTGATTCAAAGTTGGATAAACCTAATTTAAATATATTTGATTGCCTAATCGGATCAATGTCAATTTTCTACTTTTTGATTTTCATAGGATAATTAGATTTTGAGATTTTTTTGGTCTTAACCTAGTTTTTAATTTGCTAATTTTTTGAATTCTTATTTAATGTCTTTATTTGCTAATTTTATACAAAAATTTCACTTAATTTGAGTTGGGTTTTTTAATTTGTCAAACATGTAATTGAATGAAGATTTAGTAAGTAAGTTTACAGTCATTGACACTTTACAAATTTATGGATTTATGAGAATTATATTTGAAAACACAAATCATGTTTGAAACCAATTTTCAAAAATAATGTTTACACTTTACAAACATGTAGATTTACTTGTATAATAATTTAAAAACAAATTTGTAGTAGTATAATTTATTTTTAATAAATTATAGCTAGTAGATATTATGAAAAAAATAAAGACGATAAAAAGCTAGTGAGATTTAGGAAGCAAAACTCCGAAGCTTATAACAGAAAAGTGAAACAACATCAAGATGCGCTATCTACATCATTAAATATTTCAATATCCAAACTATTTAATGTGAAAGCACATCGATCACTTAATTCAAGTCAAAAAAACAAGTGAAGATATTGATGATAATATTGAAACTGCTATTGAGGGACATGAAGATCATGAAGTGCGTATCAATGAAGATGTTCACGTGGATGAAATTTGTGATGAGCTAACAAACAGTGATGAACGTGAAGAACACAAGAATGACGGTATGAAGGATGAACATGATGAAAGTATACTTGATTTGAATAAAAACGTAGATATGGATCTTGATTTGGGTTTATGAGGACATATAAGTGATTTCAAGAGAGTAATAATAGTTCAAAGGGGTCTTATTAAAATATCAAGATAAAGTGAAAAGTTTCCAAGTGTCATGAAGTTTGGGAAAGTAGAAGTTTTTCATCCAAGCATCATATTCATTAGCTTCCAAATGGTGAAGAACTTGAAAAGGAGCGGCTTATATACATTCAAATGAAAGGTAACACCAAGATGTACAAAAAAGACTTCTTGATATAAATCCTCGAGCATTTTACATGTCATGTGGATGTCACAGTTTAAATCTTGCATTATGTGATATGACAAAATCTTTGTTAAAGCAAGATTTTTTTTTGCATTTGTGCAAAAAAAGTTAAACATTGTTCTCGGGATCTACTCATCAATGGAAAGTTCTTAAAAAATATGTAAAGGTTTAACACCAAAATCGTAGTCGGCTACTCGATGTGAAAGTCATATAGAAAGTGTGAGAGCTATTTGATTTCAAGCTTCAATGTTAAGAGATACTTTGATTGAAACCGCAAATACTTCTAAAGAGGATACTTTGGTGGTAGAAGCTAAAGGCTTATGTGTGAATATTCTAGAGGATTTTGAGTTCTTTGCAAGTGTTGGGGAAAATTTGGACTAACACCAACAAACGCAGTGGAAATAATATGACCGTGCTGATGGTGAGGTAGAACAAACATAAAATTAATATCCTAAAATAACCAATCACGGATCACAAATGCACAAATAGAAATGAAAATCACACAACAACATTTATAGCGATTCCACTAATGTGGGATAGTAAATATCCACTTGGGAGAGGAGATTTTATTACTTTATGAGAAAAGAAAATTACAAAATTGACAATGGAGGCTAAAAAGAAGAATATGAAGAAACACAACTTGAGAGGATTACCCTAATCTCTAAAGAATGATTATCTTTATATAAAGATTATTACTTAGGATTGAAGTAATTGATTTATGATAACAAATCAATGCCTCATCAATTCTTCTATTTATATGGGAAACTTTAATGTTTTGTGCTCAATTAAACTATGGACTTAAAATTTTCAAATATTGATTTCAAAGTAGTTTGGTTTTTCAAAAAAGCACTTGTCGATGTTTAAAAAATGAGAATAATGTTTGACGTGCATATGATTGTGATTTCTTATGATACCGTGCTTAACACTTTAAATGCTGATTGACAAATCATATGTTTAATATATTTTTTTTGTGCTTCTGTCATACATAGATGATTTTTTGAGAAATTCAAATGTGGAGCCTATTCGAATGACGGTATGCAGTGTGTAATGTGCTTATAGATGGTGTTTATATTCGATGATTGATCTTGATGATGAAAGTACGTTGTGCATAACTTTTGACAATAAGAATATGCAATGAATGGTTTTGTAACAAGATGGTTGATTAGAATTGCAAAATTTGTTGTCACTACCAAAAAGGAGCTATTAATACACCAAATGCTATCTAAGGTATCATTGTACACTACTACCTGTACGTCGAGAGTAAAAGTGGCGTCTGAGGTATCATTGTATGCCACCATAGGCAACCGAGAGTACAATTGGTACCATGAAAGCATAACTCATTCTTTCTTATCAGAATATCCTGTATGACTTTATAACTTTTATAATTTCTTCAGTCTAGTACTTTTAGTACTCGTATGTCACATGAATTAACTTATATTTCACACATTTTATTTCATGCACGTGTGGGGAGATTGAATTTTTTCTTTTTTTGAAAAATCCAAAAATATGTTTTTACCTTCTAAGATTTTTTTTTTCAAAATCGAAAAACCCAAAAATATTTTTTTGCGTTCTTAGAAATTTTTTGCCCTCCGTATTTATTCATGAAATGAAAATTTTGAAATGAGACATTTTGGCTAGCTTTGACATCGATTTTCAATGAAAAATTTCTTTTGATATGAGAGTACTAGCTAGACAATTCTTTGACTTGAAAATGTTGATACGAAACTTTTTGAGATGATTCTTTTAATGTTTGAAATGACTTTTGGAAACGAGTTTGTGAAATGAAAATTTTGAAAATTTGAAATGAAACTTCTTCAGATGAGCTTTTGATATTCTAAACAAAATTTATGAGCTTTGTGATAAAATCATTTGATACGAGTCTTTGGTGTTTTTTATTCCGATATATTAATGTGTATACCCTTAGACCATGTGCTTCTCTTTACATAAATTGCTGTAAAATAAATTCATATTTTTTTTTCAAGATTAGAATACAACACTGAAGATATTTGTGAGATATTTACAATTAATTTTCTTTTGAAATCATATCACGATCAACTAAACTTTCTTATGTGATTTTCAAAATTATTGAAATTGATTACATATATGACTAAGGATATTTCATTTTATTCTTTATTAAATAATAATATTATGATAATTTTTTATAATCAAGCATACTTTAATGTTCTATTTTAACTATTGCATATTCCACATCATCTCTGAATCTAACATTTGGTACTCATATTCTATCCACTTATATTTTTTAGTTTTATGGTTGTGTTGACTAAATTTACATAAACCGAAAGTGAGTATTGGAGACAAATAATGGACACGCTCCATATAAAAAGTAAAGCACGTAATATATTATAAATTTAAATGGCTAAAGGGAAAATGATTGAACTTAGGAATCATCTGTAGAGATTGGTTGTCTGGTAGTGAGGGATAATGAGACATGATAGAATCAGCCAACACCAATAACTCGGTAATGAATTTAATCTATAATGCTAAAGGTTTTTATTTCTACCATCAGATGTGTTCAATAAACATAATTATTGATTTGAGCGTTGGAAAACAGACCATCAGTGGCATGACAGACAGTAATATTTTAGTGTGTTGCTAAGGGTACCTTATTTTACTCTTCCTAAACAATTGCTAAAAAATACCATAAAATTTTACACTATACTCTTCCTAATACTAGACTTTTTAAGGGGCTACCAAAGACATCATTTTCGACTCTTTTTTGCACGGTGAACAACTGTCGACTGACACCGTTTTCCATGGCCATCAATCAATTGCAGTATAGACGTAAAGTTATATCACCTAAAGGTATCCGACCAATATTGAAAATTATTTAGCGCTGGTATATATACACTCATCAAGAAATGATTCTCTCTCATCTAATAGTTCTCATGGAAATGCATAAGTGAAAGTACCTTGATCTCATTTATGATGAGTTAGGAAAAAACTATCCACGCATAAATATTTCACTTGGATTATTATTCAATTTTTGGTTAGAACAGTTGACTTTATTATTATTTGAACATCACGGCGTATAACTATACTTATTTTGTCACCCCGTTTCTAATCATGGGATATGTTATTATTTAGTATAGTAACTATAATTTATGGCTGACTTTCCATCATATGTTTAATTTTCATACTTTAATCAAGTTTCATCATTCACTATCACTTTCTTACCATATTAATTTGATATTTATATTATTGATGAAAATAAAAGGGGAAGAGAGTGGTTAATATTTGGTAACATTATGAGTTCATTATTAATATTAAATGAAATATTAATATTCTAATATTTTATTTTCGAACACATATGCCACATATGTAAGGGGAGCATGTTATACGTATTGAGATGTTGTATCATGATTTTGATTTTATGATATAGAGTACACACTCAACACATGTTACACTTGTCAAATACTAACTTGTTGTTTGTTATTATCGAAAGAAGGAGATTAGGGAGTATATGCCTTTTTTGATGTTAAGAAATATATATTTTTATATCTGCTTTTCTTTCAGAGTGTGTTATGTTTTCAATCAATTAGTTATCTATTATTTTTTAATCAATGCACTACATACGAAACACATCTATTTTTTATTTGTGAAAATAATACGTATTTGTTATTATCAAAAAAGAAACATTGTAATATATTACAATTAATTTATGTTTGATATTGTGTTTTGTTTGGTGTTGTGCACTTATATAGGATAATAATGGTTGCTTTGTATTTTTAAGTCATAACTGTCCAACTTTTATATATACAATTCAATCCCAAGGGAAGAGTTCAAAAATAATATAAAAGGAAGAATTAGTTATAATATCCTATTTGGATCTTTCATATATTGATTTGAGAGTACATTTAACAAGGAAAATATTTATTATGAACCATTCAACAAGCGATTTGGAAGTAATGAATATTTTGGTTAGTACAACTCATACTTAATAAAAATGAAAAGAATTTAAAGCAAAGAAATATATTTTTCTAATTTTTCAATATCTAGTACATAATCAAGAGAATTTAGAACAGTATATTATTTCTCTAATCATTGATATTCAGTACATAATTAAGAGAATTTGAAAACCAAGAAAATTTAGAGCAATATATTATTTCTCCAATCTTTTAATATCCAGTACATAATCAAGCGAATTTGTAAACCAAGAGAATTTAAAGCAATATATTCTGAAATTCAAGGGCTGCACATATAAAAGGTTTTTTTTCCTTCCTCAATATACATATTTTTCTATTATTACAAGAAGAAACAAATTATCTCAATCCAAATTCAAATAGCAACAAAGATCCTTACCTTCTTCTATATAAAAAACCTCAAACACACATAAAAAATTATGGGTAGTAAATACAAATTCATCTCTCAACTATTGATCAATCAAACTCCGGCCATACCACATAATCAACTATTGCCTGATCACCTTTACCAAAATCCAAACATCATCAACACACCAATCTCTTACATACACAACATCACTTCATCAGTTTCTGGGGTCTTAGGTGGCTCGATCTTTAAGTTTGAGGAGAACATGGGTAGCAAACAAAAAAAGATTTTTTTTCTTTTTGAGAAGAACTCTGTGACTGAAGTGTATTTACTGGTTTCTTTTGGAAAGAACGGGACAAAAGTACTTACATCACATGAAGGCAAAATAGAGAAAGGGAAATTTTCATTTTTTAATGTAAACCCTTTGGAAATTTTATTTAGGAATATTTCTTTTGGGACATTTTTTTTGTAATTTGCATTTTAATTCGGACTCTAGATTTAACTAGAATTGAGCTACAAGGATTGTAGTTTAGGGATTGTTGACTTGCAGATAAAGTAAGGTAAGGTTACTAGGCATAAGATTAGTACATTCAGCTTAGCAGTGAGTGCGAGTTTATAGGTATTATAAGCGCTCGACCTATAATTCTAAGGCTGTCGATAGATACCCAAAAAATCTGAAATCCATCCACATTCGAAAAGCGGATAAATATCCGATATTTAGAAAAAAAATGCGAAACGGATACAAAGGCATTCGCATCCAAAAATTATCCGTTCAGCTTTTGTTAAGATTATAGTTTAAATTATTTATATTTTAGTACAATGAAAGATATTTATTTATTACTTTATTAAGTTAGTAGTTTATATTATATGCACTTAATGCGTATTAACTGCTCAAAACTATTTATTAACTTCATATTTGTTTATTTTTAACACTTTTATAATCAATATGACTTAAAAAAATTACGTTAACTTAAAATTTTCTATTTATGTTTCTTGATTCATCGATCGTTAGCGAATATGATAATTATTTGATATCCGTCCATATTTGCGGATGTGGATATTCGATATCCGAAAATGATTTTGGATGCAGATATGATACTATCCATATCAAAAATATCTGTTGACAGGCATATATAATTCTAGTAGTAACTTTAGTGGCAATAATAGGTATTAACGGATTAGTGGCCGAAGCTGGATATATATATCCACGAGTTATTTAGTTGTCACGTTTACATTTTCATACTATTTATCTGTTTACCAACGAAATATTTTAAATACTCTATTCAACCCCCCTTCTTTAGGGTATATTTCATAATCCTAACACATCAAAATGAGGATATGAACTTAGAGGATGCTACTACAAGATCAAAATCAAAAGAACTTATTGAAGTTTTTCTACACTTGAGAGAACGTGATTTTGAAGAAATGATGAAAGAAGCTAATGAACTTGCTATAGATATTGGTATTGAACTAAAATTTGAGATGAAAAGAGTTATTCGGAGAGAAAAACATTTTGATGAGGATACTGAAATCAATGATGAAGAAAGTCAATCATCAGAAGAGAATTTTAGAGTTACGTATTTCATTCAAATTATAGACCAAGCTCTTACATCATTCAAAGATCGATTTGAACAGATCGAGCTTTATGGTAAAATCTTTGGATTTTTGTTAAATGCAAAGTTTATGAATCTTGGTAAAGAAAAGTTGATGAACGTCACATTCATTTAGAAAGTTACTAGAAACACAATAAACAATGTGATATGTATGAAAAAGACTTATTTCAAGATTTAATGGTTTTGCAAACTATGTTACTCAAGGAAATAACCAAATCAGTTGATATACTTGAGTTTGTAAGATCTTATGTGGATGATGGTGATTTTCCAATGTGCGTGGGTTGCTTATCGAATTCTGCTTACTATTCTGGTTACGGTTACTTTTACAAAGAGAAGTTTTTCTAAATCAAAATTAATTAAAAGTTATCTTCGGACAACCATGTCACAAGACTGGTTCAATGGACTAGCAATGATCGCAATTAAAAATGTGTTTTTGAAAAAAAACTTGATTATGACCATATAATTGATGAATTCGCTACAAAAAATGCATGAAGTGTTTTTCTTTAAACTATTTGAAGAAAGAGGGAATTAGTTTAAAAGGAAAATCTGAAGCTATTTTAGTTTGAATTACACAAGTTTTAAAATTTAGTCTGAAGGACATTGAATGCTATATTAATATAGCATTAGATAAAGCAGAATATTATATTAAACTAGCATCAGATAACAAAATGTTATATTAAACTAGCATCGAATGAACTACATTGAACGAACTAAAATAACATTCATTTTTCACTATTGAAAAAATACCAAATTAATATATCATTGCATATATATAATGCTAAGATCATATAGTATTACACATATATAATGCTAAGTTCATATAGCATTTGTTTTCATAGTTCATATAGGATTTTGTCTAATGCTATATTAATATAACATTCAGTGTCTTTCAAACTAAATTTTAAAGCTTGAGTTCTTAATTCAAAAATGTGGTTGAAGTTCTTCTTTCTTCTTATTTTACTATTGAAGAAAATTAACCACCATATTGTGTGAAAATTAATATTTAGCTTAATGTTTTATTGAATTAAATATTGTAGCCTAGTTGATGTAGGCCTTTTAGAAATGTTAATAATTTGTATGGTATAGACTTCTATGTGATTTTATACTTAATATAAAGACCTTTTTAATAAAATTTGATACGTTGTACGATGTAGGGCAACAATAATTGAATCGAGCTTGGACAACTAATTCTTTTGGTAGACCCGCGAAGAATGCATGGATGGGATATGAAAAACTTGATAATAATAAAACAATAATTCATTTTGCTTTCGTCTTTCTTTTCTTTTGCTCTTGTTACTTTCTGCATATATGCTTTCTCATGGAACTTCTTGCTTACTATTTCTTAATCACTCAATGCACCATCTAAATTGCCTCTTATCAACTTTCCCGCCTTTCTTAATAATCTTTCACCTCTTCTCCTTCGAACACATTTATTTCTATCTGACATAAACAAACTAATCATTTACATTCTTTAGTTTCTCAAATACTCTTTGCAACAACATGGTGGGATCAAAGTATTCATTAAGAAGAAAAGGGCTTTCCAAAAGTTTGGTTAGATTTATACGATGACGTTTTTGTACAACAATTTAGTTATAGGTTGATTAGAGATTATATTATTGGAATTTTATAATAATTAATAATTGCTAATTAATTATTAATAATTAGTACTTAATAATTTATACTTAACTATTATTTAGTTCAAGTTTGATGTCAAAAGTACCACTAAATTCAAGTACTATAGTAATCAAAACTTTGTTTAGTAGGAGTTAAGCCATTCCTATAGGTTGGTACGTCACAAAGACATTTGAAATAATTACTCCGCATTTTAAAACGATCTTTAACTTTTGTTTTAGGTACATGAGGACATCATCGCCCATATTTGATCAGCGTACAAAGAAACATAATGTGGAGTAGGAGTCGGTTGGATTAACTTTAACATCATTGAATAATGATATTGAGATCTTGGTCAAGCTCATATGAATCGTCGGACTAAGACATGTTGCCACTATTAGTTGAATAATCCAAGTTTTACAAATCATGTCACTCAAAATTACAATAGATAAAATCATTTTTGAACATGGTTAGAAATATAGTGCAGTAAGAGAGGAATGTAGAAAGTGTGGGACAAACAACGGAATTATATACAGGAAGTATTACATTTGCTGCAATTGTTACGTCTTATATAACTTCTCGCACTTTGAGCTAGGGGTGAGCGTTCGGTCGGTTCGGTCGGTTCGGTCGGTTTTGAGGTAAAAAATGTCAAACCGAATTGAAATTGGAAAAAATCAAAACTGAACCGAACCGAATTAATTTCGGTTAATTCGGTCGATAACCGATTTAACCGAACTAAAAAAGTAAATAAGAGAATTTACCATATGTTATTATTCAAATGATTGATTTAGTTAATGGAAAACGTAAATTTATGTTTGCATAAACTATTTTGAGTATTTATTTTGAGTTTATAAGAAAAATTAATCTATTTTAATAGATAAGGTTTGGTTTTTATTACTAAACCGATTGTTAAGAGTGTTACAATGCCATGAATTTGGATAATATAATAAAAGTTCGGTTAATTCGGTTAAATCGATAACTAAAATAAAATTATTTTACAAACCGAATTCAAACCGATATAATTTCACAACCGAACCGAACCGACCAAAATGAACCGGTTTGATCAGTTAATTCGGTTCTAACCGAATATTGCTCACTCCTACTTTGAGCTGTCTAATGCTCTCTTCAAATTCATTGATGTACTCTTTACGTCCGACTTCGAATGTAATGTCCATTTTTTACTTTTCCAAAAGTGAAACAATATATATGAATGCACTCTTCATAGTTCTTTTGTACGATGATCGCATGTTTTTTGTTGTATGTTTCAAGTAAGAAACCAAGATCATCTTATTATGTCTTTAATAGTGAAATTGCAATGATGCCTATTAAACATAAAATAAGTAGAAGGTCATTAAAATTTTGAATTGGCTAATTTGAACCGATTGCCTCAAAATTTGTTAGCCATAATATGTAGTTTCCAATATGGATGCGGTAAAAATAGGTAAATTTAGGGGCTAAAACCGGTTAGATCACCCCTATTTTGGTCAGTCAAAACTCATTCTAATGACCACTATACGAAAAGAGAAACTGTCGTATCTTTCCAATGAAGGTAGTCCCAATCTCTAATTCGGCTCATATCAAAAGTTATAGGTCTTACAAGATTTTAAAGGTTAAAACCATTGAATAAAAATTCTAAGAATGAAAAATGTCACTAGCTAGCATTTCTTAAAGTTATAGAGCCGTACGACCTCATATGAATTTAAAAATAATATTTTACGATCATATGATACGTAAAATATGGATCATCACGCTTTCAACGAGTATAGTCGTTGTAGTTAACATGTGTATATATGTATGGCGAAGAATGTATGAACAAAATATGAGAAACTTGATAATAATAAAAACCCTAATTCATTTTACTTTCTTCTTTCATTTCTTTTGCTCTTGTTACTTTCTGCATGTCTTCTTTCTCATCGAATTCCTTGCATATTATTTCTTATTCACTCGATGCACCATCTAAATTGCCTCTGATTAACTTCCTCACCTTTCTTAATATCTTTCACCTCTTCTCCTTCGAACGTTCATTTATTTATGCCTCTTCACTATGACATCAACAAAACTAATCATTTACATTCTTTAATTCCTCATATACTCTTTGCAACAAAATGGTTGGATCAAAGTATTCATTAAGAATAAAAGGGTTTTCCAAAAGTGTGGTTAGCTTTATATGATGACGTTTTTGTACAACAATTTAGTTAGAGGTTGGCTAGAGATTATATTATTGGGTATTTTAAAATAATTAATAGTTGCTAATTGATTATTAATAGATGATACTTAATTACTAGTTAGTTCGACTTTGATGTCAAAAGTACTACTCAATTCAAGTACAACAGTAATCAAAACTTCGTTTCGTACGAGTTAAACCATTCCTATGGGTTGGTACATCGCAAAGATGTTTGAAATAATTACTCTGCATTTTAAAAAGATCTTAACTTCCTTTTCAAGTCGGTGAGAACATCATTTATCCGCATTCGACCCATGTACAATGAAACAAATCGTGAAGTAGGAGTCATCTGGATTAACTTCGACATCATTGAGTGATGACATCGAGATCTGGGATAAGCCCATATGAATCATCGGATTAAGACTTGTCGCCACTAGTAGTTGAATCATCTAAATTTGCTGATCTTATTGCTCGAATTATTGTAGACAAAATCATTTTGAACATGGTTAGAAATATAGCGTAGCAAGAGAGGAATGTAGAATGTGTGGGATAAATAGGGGAATTGTATACAGGAAATATTATATTTGATGCAAATGTTACGTCTTATATAATCTCTCACGTTTTGAGTTGTCAAATGCTCTCTCCAAATTTGCTCATGTGCTCTTTATGTTCAACTTAACAACAATGAATCGAACATAATGTCTATTTTTCACTTTTCCAAAAGTGAAATAGTATCCATGAATGCATCCTTCATAGTTCTTTTGTTTGGCAATAATATGTTTTTTGTTGTATGTTTCGAGTAAGGAACCAAGATCATCTTATTACGTCTATAATGGTGAAATGACAATGATGTGTATTAAATTGGCATATCCAAAGACACAAAACAAGTAAAAAGTCGTTACAATTTTTGAATTGGCTAATTTGAACCAATCACCTTAAATTTATTGGCCATAACATGCAATTTCCAATATGGATGCATTAAAAATAGGTGAATTTATGAGCTAAAACCAATAAACTCACCCTTATTTTTGATAGAGTTGGGGGTATGCCCTAGGGGCAATTATGTAATTTGTTACATATATCTAACTCGTTGACCAATCTTGTTCAAAATAAAAGGTATTTTCTTCCTATTACATACTTGATATAATGTGATTATATTAATTAATTAACTTAATTAAAAGTATATTTAATGGAAAAATCCATAAATGGTATATTTTGTGATAATAGTTACAAAATGTTGTAACCGTGAGTAATTTATCACAACGAAACAGATATACCATTATAAATGTTCCTAGTCAACATGCATCGAGACTGGATATCGATGTATCCGTTGAGACTGGAGTACGTAACGCTCTCCAAATGTTGGGCAGTGTATTACTCATGACTGCTGGGGGCACCTAGGGGTTACGTACTAATAGTTATTGGATAACTATGGAACGACTCACTGATGGTTTTCTATTGGTTAATATAACTAAGGTCAAACAAAAAATATCAATGTGACTGATATACACAGTTCTCTCGACTTGAGAATACTGTGGATCTTCAATATGAAAGCTCCGCTTTGATTATAGCCAAATCATGGCATGGCATCCATCGAGTGACTATAGTTGGGTCGAGTGGAAGTATTGGAAGTGAAGCACTATTCAAAAGAGGATTCGTCTCCTCAGTTATATGCGGTTAGTATCACAGTCAACTCAAGTCAACTCAAAGTCAAAGTCTTTGGCCAGAGCATTTCGGTTAATAATAATTGTTATTGTTGAACCAAGAACTTTGTATTTGGACTATAAAGCTGAATGTGGATGAGGTTGGAATTTTGGCCATTACCAAATTCCATAAGTCCAAAGTGATATAGTTTTGATGAAGAGAATTGGTGTAAACAAATGTCACAATAGGGTAACGCTTATTAAACTAAAATTGGATTTTACCGAAAATGAGTAAGCGATAAATTTGGCTATAATGTCACACCACCTGCTAAGTGACGTGTGAACGTTAACATTAGAATAGTTCGATGTTAATCGCTGACCAAATTTACACCCAAGAGTTACACAGCAGAAATAATGAATTCCCTTAAGACCGAACGATTTAATTAGTTTATAATTGTTATAAATTAATTATATTAACTAATATTTATGAAATATTAATTATAAAATTTGAATATTATTTGAGAAATAAATAATGGTATATATATTTATAACAGTTATAAATATATCGATCGATATACGATATCGACAAGCGATTAAATTAGATTTAATTGCATAGTATTTTGGCTTGGGCTTAGATAGGTTTAAGGCCCATCATTAGGGCTGCAAAATTTTGGTTATGGGAAGGTCTAGGGGTGGCTAAAACATAGGGAATTGGCTTGGAGATAATGGGTTGAGATCAAGTGAGAATGGGTAAAAAGGTTTTCCTCGTTTCTCTCTAATACAACCCTATGTGTGTGTGTGTGTGTGTGTCTATGTATGTATGTATGTAAGTATCTCTAAAATAATGACTAACCTTTTTGACCGCCATTACCTTCTATATTGCTGGTTAAAACATAGCTCTCAAGCCACTCCAAAATTCTCAAATACATTTCAAATTAAAATAATATTATTCGATAGTTAGAGGTCGGTGATTCCGGACTTGTAATCTGACGAATCAAGAACAGTAAAAGGAAAGGAAGTCATTGCTTCAACATGGATTCAAATGTATCATTAAATTGGTAATTTTAATTCATATTACAATAGCTAAATTATATTCTATGATCCTATAATGAGCAATTTCATATCTGTTTAAATATATTGCTACTATATGTTTAGTTATGTGAGATTTTGTAAGTAGATGTAGTTGTCACAAATCAGTTTGGTTATGTGCATAATTTATTTATTATACTATTTGATTTATGTATCATCAAATGTTTTTTACTACAAAATCAATTTTTGTCATTAATAATTGTTTTATATATATTTATTAATAAATTCATAAATATATATTAGTGTATATTTCTCTCTCATAATAGCATATATGTATATATAAGATATATATATGATTTAAAAATTTTAGTATACTTATTTATATATAATATGAATTTACAAATTCAAAATTTAATTATCATACATATATTCATATTTTTAAATTAACATTTATTGAATTTTGAATTGTTTATTATATATAAAATAATTATTACATTAAAAATTCAATTTTATATTTAAAAAAAATATTATATCATTCCAGAAACGTATAAAAAAATTTAGGATTTTTTCGATAAAGTTCATTATTTTTAATAATTAATATTATTTAGGAAAAACTGTTTATGATTTATTAAAAATAATAATTTAATTGAAAAATTCTTCAAAATTTTTTTAACCTTTCATTCATGATTCAATAATTTCTATAATTTTAAAATTTGAATTTTTAGTAATATATTATTTTATATTAAATAACTATTGCCGAAATTAATGTATTCGTTTTTAAAAATAATATTTCAATTTTGAAAAATCTCCATTTTTTAAGCTCTATTTTATGATCCTAGATTTTTGAAAATTGTAAAATTTGAATTTTCATCAATATATTATTTTATGTTAATTATTTATGGACGAAAACATTATTTTATTCATAATATATACAAATTAAAATACTAAAATTATTATGTTTGCAAAACTAAGTTAATTTTGAATTATAAATAATTTTTCTCTCTCTTTCTATATATAAATTTATCAATATATAAATGTTTTATGTTCATATATTATATATAATATATTTATACATACATACATATGTGTGTGTGTGTATTTTGTAATACTTATACATGCACATATTTGAACAACATACATGACATACAAAATGAGCTAATATGTCTGTTGCGATGTAAATCCCAACATCTACATCTGGGCATATTATACCTTTCATGGATTATTATGTAACACATGCACTCACACATATATGTATATGATACATTTATGTGTAAACTAAATCAAATAAAATTAATTTCATATCTTAATATATTTGAATTTAAATAAAATAAATGATTTTATTTAAATGAAATTTAAAAATGTTCTAATTCAGTTAGACTTCATAGGCCCAATAAAAGATCCAATAGGCTAATTTTTTTGAAATTCACCCATAATTTCCGCTACAGGCTGATCCAGTTCCAACAATGGTATTAGAGCCCAATAGCTTATGCGGTCTAAATTAGTCATATTATGACTAACTAATTAAGTTTGCCCACTTAGTACGGTGTCTACAAAGGTAATGTCTAGGATTGGAATTGGGTAATAAAGTAACCTGTCCTACCTGATTACCGATCTGGCCCGAAAGGTGAAGTGAGCCCAAAGATTGCTCTTAATAGAAAAGGCCCAACTTAATTTGGGCCTTGGGCTAATTTTCAAAATCATTTTGAAAATTAATGTTAAAGATTTTAAATTTAATAGTTAAATTTAAAATAAAACATGTTTATTATAAAAATTATAATACTACATAAGTTTTCAAAATGTTTGAAAGGATAATGATATTTTCAAAATGTTTGGAAATATTTATATAATAATTTCAAATTTAAATTTATTAATAAGATTAATAAAATATGTTAATTAATTAATACATATATGCATGTATTATATATGTTGATATATGTTATGTTATTTTAAATTGTTTAAGATAACATAAGTATACATGTATGTATACAAGACAAATTTTGAAATTAATAAATTTTAATAAAAATTGTTTATATAAATAAATTAATTAAAGGTTAATTAATTAAATAAAATACACAGTGTTACACTATAAATGTTATAGTAGACATGTCCAATATAAAAGTTATATTGGAATACTAATTTAAAATTAATTAAAGAGTTAATTGACTAAAATTAATTAGATAAGATTTAATTAATAATATATTATACGTAAGACTATCATATAAGTAACATGTAATATAAAAGTTATATAACAATAAAACTTATATGATATGTGTATAAACTAAATGTGGAACATTAAAGAAACCCAAATAGACTTGAAAAACAAATACATATGTAAATGTACATATACCATGATTTCTGATGTGTTTGACACTTGAATCGCTGGGGTATTTCATAAGAAATATAATATTCTATAAGTCGATATCACTCAATATATTTATTGAAGATTATGAATCTTCAATATAATATTGTTCTATACCATATATATATTAATAAATTACTTACATACTCCTTAGTTGTTGAGCAAACTCAAGCTAGGGATGTTATGCGTAGTATTATTAATATATTGAACAGATGAGGTAAGATAACTATATGTATTTGTTGAGCAAACTCAAGGTACATATACTATACTTAGGTCATCACGATATGGAAGGTATGAGTGAATAATCTCTTTCGATTTGTTGAGCAAACTCAAGGTCGAAATGAGATTAGAACAAGGAAAAATGGGTTAGGAGTTGTATATGATACAATCGATAAGGAGTTATCCATCGTTTGTGGGGCTATGGTTTGTTGAGCATACTCAACGCCAAAATACCAAAAAAACGAGTCCTAACACCCACTAGTGAAGTTGTAAGACTTATATGTTTAATCTTAGGGTTTGGAGAAACATAAAAGACTAGTGGGAGCCTTATTAGAAAAATGAAATGGTAACATTTAACCTTTCTAATATTGTAAGAACATATGCTATATAATATTTTAATTATCTACAATGATAAATTTGTGCATTTAATATGATTGATAAAACGTTTGTCAATTAACATATATAAACAAACTGAATTGAAAGTTGACAAATAGAAATATAATATCTACTTACTAATAATTCTAATTGCATGTTATATAATGTTTCTATACCCATGCAAGTGCCTAATTTCAACTACTTAATACATTCGTAAGTTGGTCACTTATATATTTATTTGGTTTAGACCGTGTATTGCATTTTATAAGTTTTTGAACTCTTAAATGCAATTCAAGACTATGAATATTTGATCCATGTACTTTCACATATAAATGTTATATGGTGAACAGTCATAGTTTGTGGGGTACAATATTTCGATGAAGTTAGTTCATTCAAAGTAAGCCAATAAACAGTATTTTAAGATCATTTATTCAACTTGAATGATTTCAAAAGGATCATATTGTGTTAATGTAACACAAGACCATAAGCTATGAGATACATCAAAGAATTCGATCGTTGAAATGTCATCTTGATCGGTTTACATAAAGTGCAACATATTTGATGTCTTAAATGTTAAGAATAATCGAATGCACTTTTGTAAAAGGTTTGTTATGATATTGTAGTAAGGTTTTCTTTTGAATAGTTTGACCATTTGAAAAAAAAATGAATGTATAAGAATAAATGTAATTCAAGGTAAAGTTGGAATGAAGAGAATGAATAGTCACTTCTGCTTCATAGTGAAACATTGGAAACAAGAATTGTAATACTAATTGATACTTAATATTGGAATATGAAATATGATTTTTTTTTCGAAATGTATTTTCATATAGGAAATTGTTTTCTATAACATTTATTTCTTTGAGTTCAAGATATTTGATCAAAGAACTCTCCGCTGTAAACTAGTTGCAGCATATGAAATAAGTAAACGATACTAACAATATTAAGTGAATGGTGGACCTCTAAATTTAGAACGCTATTATTGTAATGGAGGAAATAGTGGGAGAATGTCATATAGTACCTAATGATTGCATCAAATTATGAAAATTGTTTTCTTAAAATGTACCAAACATTATTTGTGAAATAATGTTTATTTTTTAGTATTGATTGAAAAATAGATTTAACTATATATGAGTATTATAAATATGCACTATCAAATAGAAGTATTATGGAATTTGTTTTCATAGTAAAAGTGATGCAACAAAAATACATATGTATCTAATATTATTTACAGTTGTTTTGGAATTATAGACTAAGCCATAGTTTTGAGAAATAATTTTACTATATGATTATGAATCATTTGATACAAGTTAATTATATCTCAAACAATCAATGGCTATGCACCCATTCAGTGGGAGCATCATAAGTGAACTCTTTGAGTTAATACATATTAATGTATGCAATCACAAGTCTATTAATACCAAAAGGGTTCAACATACTTTGTTATATTCATCGATTGTTTATTACCAACATGTACATATGTATTGGATACAAATGTAGCAAGTTTATGATAAAATCATAGAATATAAAAGAAAAATAAATAAAATAACATGCAATAGAATAAAATAATTTGATTTGGTCGAATAAGTGAGTATATTGGAAAGAGTTCCAAATGTACCTAAAAATGAATATAGATTCAATCTCAAAAGTCACTCCTCTATGCGATACATAATGATGCATCGATAAGGAGTAATCAGACATTGTTGGACAACTTACGATTAATTATGAATGGAGTTGAGTTAGTTTCTTTCTATAAGGTCATGTACTTAAGAGTAGTATAAAAGGTTGATATTATTTCATCTAAACAACAGTTTACAAAATCATGCAAGATAAGGGTTTGTAAGAAATTCCAACATATCCTAGACCAAGGAGTAGGCAGGTTGTACGAGTCGAAAGATTGCACGTAATAATTGTTCATGAGGGATCTTATATGAATCTCCAAAAAGTTTTTTGGAAAGGTCTGTCATCAAATGACTATTTATGTTTTGAACATACTTTTTGTAAACTAAAATCTGTTTTATAATTAAAAAAGGTTCATAAAGCATTTATGAATCCCTATTCTATTTGCACTAAAAAACAATTGTTGTTTCAAGGTATATCAACTTCAAGGAATTTCTTTGAGAAATTTTTGGTAGTTAAATGGAATTGGATCCGATCCATGGATAGAACTGATTATATGAGATGAAGTGAAATTAACTAACCTAAATGAACACATAGCATTAGAATGTCTAATAAGTATTCTCGTACATCGAAGAGAAAATATGAGTTTCTTATTAATGTCAAAAATATACATTACCCTCGGCAGTTCAATTAAACCATTAAAATTATTAACTCTATATGGTATGATGCGCAGATCTGAAAGAATTCCAAGTACGTTATCAAAATATGATTTTGGTGGTCGTAAGCAAAGAGATGTGATCCATCGGTCGAGATTGTGTCTTTATTGGAAAGACTAATGTGGTTGGAATTAAATGAGCAATGTTGATAAGAATAATATCGCAAATTTCAATTGTTGAAATTAGCATAACAGATTCGGTATTCAACATGCTCAAGTTAATTCAGTTTTACTCACAAAATTATCGCTCAATAAGACTTAATGTTTGGTACTTATGTATTGAAACAGAAAATTCTAAATAATGATTGAGAGTAAGCCGTTTACACATATTAACCAAAAATGCCTAAAAGTCAGTGGGAGCGATATTGAGTTTGTGAGTCTTTGGATATGATCCAAGAAATGATACGAATGTATCATCTTATAAGCATCAAGATTGAATAAGTACTTTGATAGAAATATCAAATAGTTTGATTTTCAATTAAAGTGCAGAGGAAGCGTGTGTTCATAAGAAAGAACGTTAAAAGGTACATTGATATTTCTAAACTATAAGTAAACAACACGTTGTTGATTTTAACAATATGCTTGTATTAAAATCAACTTTAGTTGTTTTAATACTCAATTTTGGATTGTAAATGATGTCTTTTATGGTGAGTATAAAAGATACAGGGATTGTCCCAAAACGATATACAAGAGCACCCTATTAAAAGGAGAACATGTAAGTTGGATTCCTTATGCATTAGCAATAGGAATTATCATACAGGTTATGTTGTGTATGATATTGTGTTTTGTTTATGTATTTGATACATGGAACAAATAAAAAAATCCAAATTGATATCACTAAATGGTTGTTTGAGGTGTTCTCGCGTATTTATGAAATACTAGAGAATTGTTTAAAGAAACAACGAACTCGTTATGATGGAACGTTTGGACACAAACTTTTATAGGGGATATTGAGTATAACATGTCAATGATAAAATTCAAGTTAAAATCTTTAATTGGAAAATGTTTTAAAATAAAAGTGATTGTGGTCGATTCAACAAAATGTTGAGAACATTAACTTGAATAGCGCTACAATAAACCAATGTATATAGATATAAATGCACAAATTTATAATTGAGCCAAAGGTGATTTCAAATGTTGAGAATCCCATAATATTGTTATAAGATAACAATGTCATGAAATTGGTCATGATAGAACTTAAAGCTCACTAGAAGTCCAAAGACATACTTCGAATTGTTCCACATGATAAAGGCAGTTTATCAGTGTCAAAAAGGGTTAATCGACAAAGTAAATAATTAAAACATAATAGCATATTCATTCACTAAGGGACTGACTAAATTGGTTTTGAGAAAACTGATTGGAGAAGTTGGAATTAGATTCCATAATTGACCTCAAGTGCAAGTGGGAGATTGATAGAGTTAGGGGTATGCCCTAGGGCAATCATGTAATTTGTTACATATATCTAACTCGTTGACCAATCTTGTTCGAAATAAAAGGTATTTTCTTTCTATTATATACTTGATATAATGTGATTATATTAATTAATTAACTTAATTAAAAGTATATTTAATAGAAAAATCCATAAATGGTATATTTTGTGATAGTAGTTACAAAGTGTTGTAACCGTGAGTAATTTATCACAACGAAACAAATATATCATTTTAAATGTTCCTAGTCAAGATGCATCGATACTGGATATCGATGTATCCGTTGAGACTGGAGTACGTAACGCTCTCCAAATGTTGGGCAGTGTATTACTCATGACTGTTGGGGGCACCTAGGGGTTACGTACTAATAGTTATTGGATAACTATGGAAAGACTCACTCGATAGTTTTCTGTTAGTTAATATAAATAAGGTCAAACAAAAAAAATCGATGTGACTGATTTACACAGTTCTCTCGACTTGAGAATACTGTGGATCTTCAATATGAAAGCTCCACTTTGATTATAGCCAAATCATAGCATGACGTCCATCGAGTGACTATAATTGGGTCGAGTGGAAGTATTGGAAGTGAAGCACTATCTAAGAGAGGATTCATCTCCTCGGTTATATGCGGTTAGTATCACAGTCAACTCAAGTCAACTCAAAGTCAAAGTCTCTGGCCAGAGTATTTCGGTTAATAATAATTGTTATTATTGAACCGAGAACTTTGTATTTGGACTATAAAGTTGAATGTGGATGAGGTTGGAATTTTGACCATTACCAAATTCCATAAGTCCAAAGTGATATAGTTTTGACGAAAAGAATTGGTGTAAACAAATGTCACAATAGGGTAACGCTTATTAAACTAAATTTGGATTTTACCAAAAATGAGTAAGCGATAATTTTGGCCATGATGTCACATCACTTGCTAAGTGACGTGTGAACATTAACATTAGAATAGTTCGATGTTAATCGCTGACCAAATTTGCACCCAAGAGTTATACAGCCGAAATAATGAATTCCCTTAAGACCGACGATTTAATTAGTATATAATTGTTGTAAATTTATTAAATTTATTAATATTTATGAAATATTAATTATAAAATTTGAATATGATTTGAGAAATAAATAATGGTATATATATTTATAACAGTTATAAGTATATAGATCGATATACGATATCGACAAACGATTAAATTAGATTTAATTACATAGTATTTTGGCTTAGGCTTAGATGGGTTTAAGGCCCATCATCAGGGCTGCAAAATTTTGATTTTGGGAAAGTCTAGGGGTGGCTAAAACATAGGGAATTGGCTTGGAGATAATGGGTTGAGATCAAATGGGAATGGGTAAAAAGGTTTTTCTCGTTTCTCTTTGATACAACCCTATAAATATATATATATATATATATATATATATATATATTTATGTATGTATATGTATCTCTAAAATAATGACTAACCTTTTTGGCCACCTTACCTTCTACATTGCTGTTTAAATCATAGCTCTCAATCTCTCCAAAAATTTTAAAATATATTTCAAATTAGAATAATACTATTCGATAGTTAGAGATCGGTGATTCCGGACTTGCAATCTGACGAATCAAGAACAGTAAAAGGAA
The DNA here is from genome assembly GCA_030737815.1 of Allium fistulosum. Lineage (NCBI taxonomy): Eukaryota > Viridiplantae > Streptophyta > Magnoliopsida > Asparagales > Amaryllidaceae > Allium > Allium fistulosum. The sequence continues at coordinate 336,245,996 of CM060904.1, read as the reverse complement.
GGGAAGTCATTGCTTCAACGTGGATTCAAAGGCATCATTAAATTGGTAATTTTAATTCATATTACAGTAATTAAATTATATTCTATGATCCTATAATGAGCAATTTTATATCTGTTTAAATATATTGCTACTATATGTTTAATTAGGTGAGATTTTGTAAGTAGATGTAGTTGTCACAAATCAGTTTGATTATGTGCATAATTTGTTTATTATACTATTTGATTTATGTATAGACAAATGTTACTTACTGTACAAAATCAATTTTTGTCATTAATAATTGTTTTATATATATTTATTAATAAATTCATATATATATATATTAGTGTATATTTCTCTCTCATAATAGCACATACGTTAGTCCTTGAGAAGGATGGTTTTGATGACAACAACTTTAGGACTTGTTATAAAATATAAATACTAACATTATAGTTTAGATATATATATATGTATATGCAGGATATAAACATGCAGGTACCAAGAATGAAGACTGTACAGTATAGAGATACAAGACTGATGAACTTAAAGATCAAAGATATCTAGATTGAAGACTCATGAGTATCAAGAAATCAAGTTATCAAGAGTTCAAGATTTTAATAGTACAAGATAAGTATTGAGTCTAAAATTATGTTAAAACTTCTTGAAAGCACTTACGTCTTTATTCGAAATTTATTCGTGGAATGGAATCCACTTCGAGCCTGTTAAAGGGATGGAACCCTAGTGGGATGGAACCTACGACAATATCTAGTGGAACATATAGTGGTCCTATTTTCATATCCACTAATTTTATAAAAATGTTTTTCAAAAATATATCTCTTATTTTAAATGTTTTCAAAACCTTCTTTTCAAAAAGACATCTCTCTTGTTTGAAATATTTTAGCTTCAAAACTATCTTTATCATTTTCAATATTTTGATTTCAAAATTGTCATTGATTTTAAACTATCTCTTGTTTTAAATATTTAGCTTTAAAATATTTACTCAGATTTTAAAGCACTTTATAGATTAAGATTATATATATTAAAAATTACTTTCTAAACACTTTTATATGTTTAAACTATATTCAAATATATTTACAAAGTTTTAGAAATCGTTTTGACAGATTATAGAAACCAATTTTAATAAGAAAATCAAAATCACCAATTTTGCCTAGAGCATGTCGACATACCTCAACCCCACATGTCGACATGGTGCCCATTAAATTCAAAATTCAAAATTTCAAAAGAAGTGTCTATTCGTCGTATCCTTTAACGAATAGATATGGCTGTTGATTTCCTATAAATACCAGTAGTTCTAAACGAATTTATTATCAAATTTCACTTGTTTTCTCTTCCCTTCATCTTCCACATTTATTCTAAAGAATCCTAAACTATACTCTGCCAAAATACCAAGTGAATCAAACTTGATTATCTCTTGTTTGATTCTCTGCTACTCTCTCCATAAGATCTCAGTGCTATTTAGAGTTATAGGATTATTTGTAAATCAAATTGTTGAGTAAAAGGTGCGGTCGAGCCTTGAAATCAATTGGGTGTGATTGTTTCCCCGGAAATCGATTAGGCGATCTTGTGGCCTGGTAAATCAAGAGAGTTTGCCCCGGACTCGAATACATGAGGGTGTACCTTGTGGCCTTGAAATCGAGGGTGTAATCTGGGAGATTATTTTTGATAAAAAATCTGTACGTTTTGTGCGGGACTGGATGTAGGGTAACTCTGAACCAGTATAAAATCCTGATGTGTTCTTTCCTTTACTGCTTTTATTTATTATTTGCATCTGTGTCTGATTTTGTGATTATATCTGTGTCTGTGAATTGCATTTGTTGGTAATTAAATTTACATAAGTTTCAAAAAGATTTAGAAAATCCACAAAACACTATTCACCCCCCCCTCTAGTGTTATTCCAGCCTTAAGATCCGTAATCCACATTTCTCACATTTGGTATCAGAGCAAGGTTTTCAAAGTTTTCATAATCTGAATTTTGAAAAAGTTTTTAAAATGGCTATTTTTGGGGATTTTGTTAACACTAGTTTAAAACTGTTTAAATCATCATTGTCTCATAAGTGTGCATATAGTTATTATAGAAAACCAAGTTATCTACCAAGTTTTTATTCTGTGCAGAAAGAAAAATGTTATATGGCCTTTGAAGAATCAACACTCAATGGACAAATTGTGCAAATCAAGAAGAATAAGTGGATACTTGATAGTGGATGTTCAAGACACATGACTAGTAATCCAGATATGCTGAATGATATTATCTATAAAGATGGAGGATTGGTTAATTTTGGAGACAACTCAAAAGGATATGTGATTGGCATCGGCAATGTCGGTAACTCTAAAACTCCTACTATTTTTAATGTTTTATTAGTTAAGAATATGAAACACAATCTGCTTAGCATTAGTCAACTTTGCGATAAAGAATACAAGATTAAATTTGAAAAAGATAAGTGTCACATCGAAGATAATAATTCAAATATTATATTTGAAGGAATTAGGAAGAAAAATATTTACATCCTTAGTATGAAAGTTTCAAATGATAACTTATGTCTTTTGGCTAATACAAGTGACCCTTGGATTTGGCATAAAAGATTTGGTCATTTAAATTTCAAACTGTTATCTAGGTTATCAAAACTTGACTTAGTTAGAGGTCTTCCCAAGTTAAACTTTAAAGTAGATAGTATATGTGATGCTTGCCAATTAGGAAAACTTAGGAAGAGTTCTTTCAAATTAAAAGATATGATTTCAACTTCAAAACCTCTTGAGTTAATTCATCTAGATTTATTTGGTCCATCCCAAATTCAATCAATAAATCACAATAAATATGTCTTTGTAATTGTAGATGATTATTCTAGGTTTACATGGACAATTTTTACGAAACATAAAAGTGATACTTTTGATTCATTAAATTTTTTTACAAAAAGACTTCAAAACCAACTTTCTTTAAAAATTATAACTATTCGTAGTGATCACGGTGGGGAATTTGAAAATGAAAACTTTGAAAGATTCTGCAATAAAAAGGGAATAACTTATAATTTCTCTTTTCCAAGAACTCCACAACAAAACGGAGTGGTAGAACATAAGAATAGAACGATTCAAGAGTGTGCTAGAACAATGCTTTCTGATAGTAACTTACCTAAAAACTTTTGGGCTGAAGCAGTCGCTATAGCTTGCTATATATTAAATAGGATTTTAATTAGACCATTAACTAATAAAACACCATATGAATTACTTTACAATAAGAAACCCATAGTAGCTTATTTTAAAGATTTTGGTAGTAAGTGTTTTATTCTTAATACAAAGGATAATTTAGATAAATTTGAACCTAAATCCGACAAAGGTATCTTCATCGGATATTCTAATAGAAGTAAAGCATTTAGAGTTTATAATTTAAGAACTAACACTATTGAAGAAACAATGCATGTATCTTTTGATGAAAATTTTAAAGATACTATACAAATAGAAGATGAAGAAGATTTTGTAACTTTAAATAATGAACCTAATGAAACTAATTGTGAAATCATTCAACCTAATAAAAGAATTAGGCTATTAAAAGATCATCCTATAGAAAATATACTAGGAAATATTGAATCTGTTGTTAGAAATAGAAATCAACTAAATAACATGAGTAATGTAGCTTTTATATCAACTATTGAACCTAAAAATCCAAAGGAAGCATCGTCTGATGATTCATGGATTCTGGCTATGCAAGAAGAACCGAATCAATTTACCAAAAATGATGTTTGGGAACTTGTTCCTAGATCCGAGGATAAAACTATAATTGAAACAAAATGGGTTTATAAAAATAAAATGAATGAACTTGGTGAGGTCATGAGAAATAAAGCTCGATTAGTCGCACAAGGTTATTATCAAGAAGAAGGAATAGATTTTGATGAAACCTTTGCACCCGTAGCAAGATTAGAAGCCATTAGAATTCTACTTGCTTTCGCAAATTATAATAATTTCAAATGGATGTTAAAAGTGCTTTTCTAAATGGATTTGTTAAAGAAGAAGTTTATGTTGAACAACCTCCACTCTTTGAAGATGAAAGATTTTCAAACCATGTTTTCAAACTTAAGAAAGCTCTATATGGTCTGAAACAAGCTCCTAGAGCATGGTATGACAGACTAAGATCTTTTTTATTACAATCAAATTTTGAAATTGGTAAAATAGATAATACTCTTTTCATTAAAAGAAATAAAAACGATATCTAACTAGTACAAATTTATGTAGATGATATTATTTTTGGTTTAACCAATCATGAAATGAATAAAGAATTTTCTAAAATAATGACAAAAGAGTTTGAGATGAGTCATATGGGTGAACTTACTTTCTTCTTATGTTTACAAATAAAACAATTAGATAATGGTATCTTTATTAGTCAAGAAAAATATGCTAGGGATCTAGTGAATAAATTTGGTATGACTACCACGAGTGGAAAACCCACTCCCATGGCAACCAATGAAGCTTTAAATAAAGAAGATCTTTCCAAAGATGTAAATCAAAAACTATATAGGGGAATGATTGGATCACTACTCTATATCACTGCGAGTAGACCTGATATCATGCATAGTGTTTGTCTCTGTGCAAGATAGCAATCTCAACCCAAAGAGACTCACTTAAAAGCTGTGAAACGTATCATAAGATATGTTAAACATACTTTTGACTATGGTTTATTTTACCCTAAAAATGATTCATTTGATTTAATTTCTTATTGTGATGCTGACTATGCTGGTTGCAAATCTGACCGAAAAAGTACAAGTGGAACTTGTCACTTTTTGGGGCATTCTATGGTTTCATGGTTTAGCAAAAAGCAAAATACTGTTTCTTTATCAACAACTGAAGCAGAATATATCTCTGCTACTTTGGCTTGCTCCCAAGTCATTTATATGCAACAAACTCTAAAAGATTTTGGATTAACAATTTCAGAATCACCAATTTATTGTGATAATTCTAGTGCAATAAATTTGTCTAAAAATACTACTCATCATGCTAGGACTAAACATATTGATATCAGACATCATTTTCTCAGAGATAATATAAGTAAAGAGATTATTTCTCTTGAATATATTAACTCCGAGAATCAAATTGATGATATTTTCACCAAACCCTTAAATCAACCTATATTTACTAAATTAAGAAGACAACTAGGCATTTGTTCAATAACTGAGATATAGAATATAGATATAGTAACATATATATACAAGAAAATCAAATTTTTCATAAGGATGTCGACATACAACGACAAAATTTTTAAAATTTGATTTTCCCACTAAAATCAGTTTAGTAGTTATATAAACCTATGTAATTCGAATTTTTCTGTCTTCTCACTTTTCTTTCTCTGAAATAAAACTTCTGTAAATTAAAATTAATGGCCTCCTCCACTAAATCAAACCAAATTGACCCCATTTCTTTCCCTTCTCCTCATTCTGGTCCATTTCAACGCACTACATTGGCACGTGTGATAAAGATTGAAGAATCTATGAAGGATGCCATGCAAATGTTGACTGAACTTCAAGTTGTGCAACTAAGGATGGCAAAAGAACAAGAAAAGCAAGGCAAAATTCTTCGGAATTTACGAAAATTCCTAATGGATAATCACGCAAATCCTTAGGGTTGTTATGGTAACGGTAAATTTACCTTTACCATACCATTACCAGCCGATCGGTTACCATTTTCACATGAAATCGGTATACCAGTTTAATCGGTATGGTAACGGTAAATTTACCATTTTCTACGGTAAATCATCGGTAACATTTCTTCAATACCAGCGGTAACGGTAATTTTACCAATCAATTTATAATACATGTATATTCATGTAACATTCTTTATTATAGGCATTTAGAACCAAACAAATGATTAAATTTAGTTTATTAACGGGTGAAATAATGTTAAATACACTTCACTTCTTTCTCATTTATGTCTTTTATTAAGTAACACTATGAATTGTATAATGAAGCACCGTTATGGTGTGAATACGTGTTATGTTACTAAACTTTTTTAGACAAACGGTAATTTACCATTACTAGTGTAACGGTTACCAGATTATCGGTATACCAGCCTATCGGTAACGGTAACGGTAAGCAATTTTCGCTTACCAGTAAAAATGGTACGGTAACGGTATTTGTGAAATGGTAACTGTAACCATTACCATAACAGCCCTACAAATCCTTTTGTGATTGAAGAAGATTCTCCCAACATTCACGTGCATAATCCTTTAGAGCACAGCGAAGAGGAAGAAGAAGAGGAAGAAGCATCTATGGAAGAAGACGACAACGTGGTCTGTGTAGGCGAAGTCTGTTTTGATAAAGATGGGAATTTGGTTGAACAACGTGGAAACTTTTGTTTTCATTATCCAAATTGTTCGATTCACAAATCTTTGATTGTCAAAAACTCTCGTTAGTATTGTTATTCTATAATTTATGTACTTAAATATATTTGTATGTTTATGTTTCATAAATACATGTAAATATAACATCATATATAATAAAATATTTGTTTCACTTATTATACTTCCTTATTAGTATTTTATTTAAATAGTATTAGATTAAGGGGGAGTTTAGGATTAGTTTTTAGTTGATGACAAAGGGGGAGAAATATAAAATAGAGTAGTTAAAGTAGTTAGGCTGAGATTAAGGGGGAGTTGCTAGTTTTAAGGGGAGTTATTAATTTTAGGGGGAGTTATTGTGAAGAAGAAGTATATTTTATAAACATAGGTTGTCATCATCAAAAAGGGAGATTGTTAGTCCTTGAGAAGGATATATATGAAGGATATAAACATGCAGGTACCAAGAATGAAGATTGTACAGTATAGAGATACAAGACTGATGAATTTAAAGATCAAAGATATCAAGATTGAAGACTCATGAGTATCAAGAAATCAAGTTATCAAGAGTTCAAGATTTTAATAGTACAAGATAAGTATTGAGTCTAGAATTATGTTAGAACTTCTTGAAAGCACTTACATCTTTATTCGAAATTTATTCGTGGATTGGAATCCACTTCGAGCCTGTTAAAGGGATGGAACCCTAGTGGGATGGAACCCATGACAATATCTAGTGGAACATATAGTGGTCATATTTTCATATCCACTAATTTTATAAAAATGTTTTTCAAAAATATATCTCTTATTTTAAATGTTTTCAAAACCTTCTTTTCAAAAAGACATCTCTCTTGTTTGAAATATTTTAGCCTCAAAACTATCTTTATCATTTTTAATATTTTGATTTCAAAATTGTCATTGATTTTAAATTATCTCTTGTTTTAAATATTTAGCTTTAAAATATTTACCCAGATTTTAAATCACTTTATAGATTAAGATTATATATATTAAAAATTACTTTCTAAACTCTTTTATATGTTTAAACTATATTCAAATATATTTACAGAGTTTTAGAAATCGTTTTGACAAATTATAGAAACCAATTTTAATAAGAAAATCAAAATCACCAATTTTGCCTAGAGCATGTCGACATCCCTCAACCCCCCATGTCGACATGGTGCCCGTTAAATTCAAAATTCAAATTTTCAAAAGAAGTGTCTATTCGTCGTATCCTTTCACGAATAGATATGGCTGTTGATTTCCTATAAATACCAGTAGTTCTAAACGAATTTATCATCAGATTTCACTTGTTTTCTCTTCTCTTCATCTTCCACATTTATTCTAAAGAATCCTAAACTATACTCTGCCTGTAACGACCCGGTATTTTGGACCATTCAAATCGACAATAAATCCACACATGTCTGACTTGAATAATTCAAAATAACAGATTGTAATAAAAATTTGGCAAAACTCAGCATATGCAGTAAATAAATCAATCACATAATCACAGACACAGAGTAATACAATAATACGCAGCGGAATAGATAAAATAGTAGTTCATGAAGCTACTATATAAACATCAGAGTTAGAAATAAAATACAACAGAATATCTCAAATGCAGTGAAGTCTCCAGTACAACAGATGACTTCTCTGAACAAATCAACTAGAAGAGCTGAAAGCTGAGGCGATAGTTGGATCTCCAAAGGAAGCTCCAAACTCCAAGGGTGAGTCTCAAATGCTGTATCACTCGGTCTGACCCGAGCGTAAAGCAAAACACAAAACACTCGAGTCAGGATTAACATTCTTATATAAATAAATCCAACTCAAGTGAAATATCAATTGAAATACGAGTAACTTAAAGGATGTTGGGATAACCATCCTCTAAGGATCTTCAGAACTATCTACAAGGTGGAAATATACATTTTAACACCGTGGTCATTTCAATTAAATTTATACTTCAAAACCCAAATATCATTTCATTTCAAATATATCCATTTTCCAAAATAGTATATATATATATTAAATGATTTAAAAAGTAAAGTATTTAATTTCCTCAAGTCTAGCAAATCGATTCAAATCAACTTCAAATTCCAAATTCAAATTTATTCAAAGCTCAATTCATCAATTTAATTCATTTCTAAACAGATCATTTAAATTTTCAATATATTTCAAAGCTTTAATATTCAACATTTTCAAAGTTAAATTTAACAGTTTCATATAGCTCTTGATTTAACTTCATTAGTATTTAATCAGGGAATATTCACTTAATAAATTCAATATCATTTAACTAGCCTTAAATTACATTTTTACTAAATATTTCCTTAAACTTTAGTTAAACAAAAAAAAATATTCATTAGATTACTTATAAATCAAACTCAAGTTATAAATCATATCTTACATCTCAGTTTCAATAAGTTTCAAATCGGTTTAATTAAATAAAATTCTTTATTGAATACAATTTCAACTAAATTCAAATTATCTTTCTAACCTTAACTTATTCAAATTATTACCAAAATCTATTTTGAAATATATTTTAAACACTCAACATATTATATGTATTTAAATCAATCATTCCCATTTATATATAATAATTTAAGGCTCACATTTATTAAAACCATATATTTCTTTCCAAAACCATAGAATTCATTTTTAAAATATTTATATATATGGACCAACGGTGTCTGTATATATATTTATCATATGGTTAAGTGATACAGATATTTATCATTTCAATCTGAAATTTAAATATATACGGGTAGATATCATTTCGACCCGTAATCCCAATTTCAATTCAAATGAAACTCGCTTGGGTTTATCATTTCAACCCATAACGAAATTCTCCTATTCTAAAGTCCGTTCGGGTATGTATCATTTCAACCCATAGTGAATTCTATACTAATAGGGAACTTGCAGAGTGATAACAGATAATAAAAAATATAACAACAGACATATATCATCAATATAAATAACAGATATTGGTGTCAGATGTCATAGGTGAACATATACAGATAATGGTAATAACAGGCATATAAATACTAGATACTAGTGTCAGATGTCATAGGTGGACATATACAGATAATAGCATATATAACAATTTAAATAACTACAGCATCATATTTCAATTGTCGTTTCAATTGAAATCAAATTTAATAAATACAAGAACGTTAATCGTGAGTGATTGCTCACCTTTCGAGGTTAGAGAGATAGACAATGAAGTTGAGTTATGAAATGCAAGCACGACTTCCAAAGCAAAGTTAGATGGTACAATTTCGACGGAAAAGCTGATAGATAGAAATTGATGAGAACGGATCAAATTAGCTTGATAAAATTGAAACGAAGATTATATGATTAATTTATTACTTTCTTTCAAAATGAACGTTAAATCAAAACACGCATTTTAAAAAATGAAATATATATATATATATGCACACCTATGAAAACCATATAACTTTAAAACACTTCCATTTCATATTAATGTTAAATAACAAATATATAATTATTCAAAATGTCACATATATAGTATATTCATTTTATGGTTGTCGTTTCCATGTAATAAATATTCATTTTAAACCAATATTAAAATAATATATATGTATAGTTAAAAAAATCAATGTTCTAACATAAAACACATATATTAAAGATCAACACACATATATATAATATCTTTTGAAATGAATACTTATGTATATATATAATTATTATAGTTTATTACTTTCCTTTTCAAAATATCCAGCAGGAAATCAAACAACTTATGCACATATATGTGCAGATAAACAATATTCTTTATAATACATTGTTAACTTACTCCCTTTTTTTTTCTCTTTTTTTTTATTAAACCTTTATATATAACAAAATATATGTATAAAATAAAATATTTGTATATATAAAAATCAAAACGTTTCAAACATATATTCAAAAACTGGATCATATAAATAACAATGTATTTAGTTAACGCATAGTATAAAATTCATTTATACAACACTCTTATATATATAAATCTTGTATAAGTAAACATTTATAGCTTCATAACTTATTTACTTTCACATATCACAAGATCTGTACAAAAGAATGCGAATTTTTCTCAAATCCTTTTGAACGTTTATAAGAAAATTTTTAAACAATAAATATACCTTCTTATTTAGGAAAGGAAGTAAGCATGCACTTGTAGGAGAAACGTGAGTGGAGGTTGAGGGTTGTAGGCGGTGGAAAGGGAAGAGGGGCGGAGATAGCTTCAGGTGATGGGTATATACGTCGCGCAAATTTTTTTTTCTTTTTTTTCTTTTCTTTTTTTTAATATGGCGTAGGCCATGGAAAAATTTGGGAGGAGGAAAAGTAAGCAATGGTGGGGAGTGGATCTCGAAAATGAAGAAGGAGCAGGCAACAATGAAATATACGAAGAGAGAGGTAGTGGAAAGCTACAGAGAAAAATATAATATAAAAGGTAATAATAAATGAAAATCAACGTTCATGCGTTGATTCAGCAGAGAAGTTAAAGCAAATAAGAAGAGAATGGATTGATTTAAAGGAAAGGCAATGAATGGTTTAGAAATAAATAAAATGTAAAACGTATACGTTTTAATTTCAAAAAGGAAAGAAATAAATACGGGGATGGCAACAGTCAAAATGCACATTTAGGCTAATAATAGAATATAAAAGTAAGAAACTCAAAAGGATAGGCACAGAGATGTGAAATCAGGGAGACAAGGGAAGCAAGTGATCTTTCAAATTTATAACGTTGGCAATAAATATAGAATAAATGAAAATGAAGAGGGGAAGAAATAAACTATTTATGGGCGATGAATTTATAAAAGGAACCATGATGTGTACAATAATTGAAATGAAAATATACACAAATAAATGAATATGGTACAAATGAAGATGAAGGGGAAAAGAAATAAACTATTTATGGGCGATGAATTTATAAAAGGAACCATGATGTGTACAATAATTGAAATGAAAACGTACACAAATAAATGATTACCAGTGAAGTTAAAAAGGCAATAATAGTGTAAATGTGAATCGTTGCCACATAAACAAATAAAACGTATACAAATCTTTTACCGGTTATGTGATGGCAACGGTCACCCTTAATTGAGCTGAATAATAAAAGCCAATGCTTTGAACGTATGCCATAAATTAAGTAACAGACACTGATTTCTAAATTTATTAGTAGCTAGGAATAGAAACGTTTGAACGTGAATTGGAAAGCAATTAATACTGTGGTCCAGCCTGTACGTTTCAAATTTTGAAAACGAAGAAAATAGAAATGGAACAGGTTGCAAAAGGAAAGCCACACATATAAATGGAATAAAACGTTAACAATGAAACGTGCCACATTCAATGGAAAGAAACTGAAATGATAACGTCAAGCACGGGAATTAAGGACAATAAAGTAGAAAGTATGAGAAACGTAAAGGTGAACAAACGAATGAATGCAAGCTACAGATATATATATATATATAAATGATGTAAAATATTATGTTTCTACCAGAGAGAAGAGAAAATGTTTGAAATGGAATAAATAGGGAAGGAATAAACCCGAAATGAAATAGCAACGGATAGAAAATTAAAGAGCTACAGCATGAATACGGGGAGTAATAAAGGTATGGTATTGATTGGATTGTAACTGATGTAAAACTTGAATGGACAGGGAAGAAATAAAATTTATGGTAACAGTCGATTCCCTTGATTTCATGCAAATTTATTTTCAACAATTCTTAACTGATTTGAATTTAATAGAATTACATAATAAATAAACTTTCATATAATTAATTGAAAATTTACCATTTGCTATATTTAATTATATGTAATCCAAATAAATTTTTTTTCAAAATTTTATTATTAATAATTTCTCAAAAATCCAATTCAATACGTTATAAACCAATTAAAAATTGCTAAACTTTTATGGGTCGTTACACTCTCCCCCACTCAAAACTTTTCGTCCCCGAAAAGGAACAAAGTAGGAGAATTAAAGCAACCAGAAAGAAAATAGATTGAAAGACAAGATAAACAATAAATTTAAAACTATACAAATTTTACTTGAAATATTCATTTAAAAACATCATTTGAAATTTAATTTTCTTTAATACTTTAATATTTTTCAAAACTCCTTTGAAAACGATTGTTTACATTATTACTTATATTTACAAAGAAGCTATTGAAAATTTTAAACCCAAAATTTATAAGAAAAAACTTTTTATTTATCTCAAGATACTTCCAACATTATAATAAATTAATAATCATTCACTTTAAATATGTTATAATTAATTAATAACTTCTGAAACACTAAAAATTTTCTATTATACCATGTAGTATATAAATAAACAATATTTTAAAGGATATATTCAAAAGAAGGAAAGAAGATAGATTCGGAAAAGAGAATATAGGTGAATAAATAAAGCAGGGCAGATAAGGTAGATTCAAGAGAATAGTATCGGGCACGAATAATTAATTTAGAACCATAAGAATTTCAATTTCAAATATTAATACAGAATTCCTTTGTTGAAAATACTTTTATAAATAAATACTTTTATAACTCGATGTTTCAACAAGTTTATCCTTGTTCCTGTAGACTCTGGTAGTGCGTTGATCAGGCGCAAAACTAGAATTCTCCAGGTACTTAGTAGACTTGTTTTAACACCTAGTGAAAATACTGGAAAAACTTTTTTTAAAAACAGATATGGAAAGTACAATCCAAACAAAAACAAACAAAACCTTTGTCTAACCATGGTTCGCAGATACACAATGGTTACGCCTGGTTCCCCCAGGAAACAATCCATATCCGTAAGCTTTCTCAGCCCTGCGAGTTACGCCATGATGACTAGTAGAATGCAGGATACACAATGGTTACGCCTGGATCCCCCAGGAAACAATCCGTACCCCCAGGCAAGACTCAGCCAAGCATTTGCGCTACTATTCGCGACCTACACAGATTGCAGGATACACAATGGTTACGCCTGGATCCCCCAGGAAATAATCCGTACCCCTAGGCAAGACTCAGCCAGGCAGTTGCGCTATGCAGTCACGAGAGAACGATAAGACCATGGGTAACGCCATGGAATTCAAAGGACACTCGAGTATCATATCCGGAAAACCAAAAATCAGAGAGAATAATATCGATAGAATGAATCCAAGATGTGGCCACAAATCGGATATCAAGCAGAAGGCACTTTCCATATCTTTACTTCGAAAATATGTATCATATAGTACCTTTTCAAATCACTTTCAAATATCGTACTTATATAAAATCCATTATATATAAGATTTAATTTTCAAATCAAATACTTTCCAAAATCAATAGTATATCAAATCATACTTATATAGACTTCAATTATATAAGATTTCACTTTCAAATTGAGTACCTTTTCAAATCTATAGTTTTCGAATCAATTTCATACTCATACAAATCAATTTTATATGAGTTCGACAACTCCCAAATCAAGTTTTTAGTAACATAAGGTTCTCAAATTTCAATTTGTTTCAATATCAGTTCAATTTCAAAATCATATACAATTTCACCAAATTATTTCTTCCCAAATTAATTATCTTTAGCTTCAAAGTTTCCAAAATGATAGATTTTGAAAAATAAATCCAAATTTCCAAATCAATAATTTAAGTCAACCAATTCATTTCCAAAATCAAATGGTTTTCAAAATCATCTTATATTTACCTAAGGTCCATCTTATATAAGGATCAAATTTTTCAAAAATAAGTTTCGCTGTATCAAGAGCCATATGAGATTGAATATCTTTGCTTTTATGGGTTATATATCTTTGTAATTTAAGTTGGAAATTTACTTTTAGTAAGCAAAGATATTCTAACTCGACAGCTTTCAATTTCAGCGTCAAAATATATCAATGATATTAGGATATAAGATGTACATACGTCATCATTTCGCAAAATCACATTTGATCGCTCGCTCGATCACACAAGTTTGCTTTCGAACTAGTATTGTCCATTCGACTTCCCTAATGCGGATTTCGATATGGTTTCTCGACTAGAAGCCATCGGTCTCCTTGCATAGCCATATACTACGATAGAGAATTCAAGAATCAAGCCCAAAATCCATATCAAATATTCGCCATCAAGAATCAAATGAAAAATCCTAACACGAAATGGTGTAATCCACCTCGAACTTGTGTACTCAAACTTGGATCAAATTAATTATGCGAATAAAACAGCATACGTACAACTTATATATTTATTCCAACTTGTTAAATATATAGTTTCATAAAGATGTTACTAAGTTAAAACATTTAAACTAAATTTTATTCAAAATATTTTGAAGACCAAATTCTTCTCAAGACATTTCAAATCTAAATTTCATATTAGAAAATTTAAAATTTCCTTATTCATTTACTTAACCAAACAGTTTCAACTTATTTAAATCATATTACTTCATACTTAAACATTCAAAACAAACTTATATACTTTATCAAAATACTTTTCAAAATTTCTTAACTTTGAAAAGTTAACCTTGATTTGAAAGTGCTCGAACCTTCAAAATAGTTGAAGAAATCATTTTCAAATTCAAGAGTTGGAAATCAGCAACAAATCAGTAAATCAATTTTAATAGATAGGGTTATATCAAATCCAAAACTCGAAGACTTAACACCGGCTCATTTCAAATCGTTTCAAATACATATACATATATCTTTCGAATATCAATCATACTTCAAAATTTTGAAATAAAAATGGTTTAAAAAAATCACTCGCATAGCAAAGCTACTGAAGTG
Source organism: Allium fistulosum (assembly GCA_030737815.1). NCBI lineage: Eukaryota > Viridiplantae > Streptophyta > Magnoliopsida > Asparagales > Amaryllidaceae > Allium > Allium fistulosum. The sequence goes on along the minus strand of CM060904.1, from coordinate 336,230,954 downwards.
GCCTATCCCTCACTCTGAAACTCGAAAATCAATGTCGATGATGCGTGCACTCATCATCGAAATTATTTTCCAGCGACACAAGTGAGTTCTGGACTTCTATTTTCTCAAACTTCTTTTGAAATTTCTTCGAAACTCATTGGAACTCATTTGAAGTCATTTGAAACATTTCTTATTCGGAAAATACTTTCAAACCGTATTATTATATATTTACAAAACCTTAAAACCAATTTCAAAATACCGGAGTTCAATTCTCGAATTTCAAATTTAAAGTCCTTTAGTTATAAATCATTTTTATATAAATCAATTTCTTATATAACTTTTCAAAATTACAAATCCTTTCGAAACCTCAAATTCTCATTTTAAAAAGGGTATATAATCTTTATCGAAAACATTTCACTTTTATATATAGAATATAATCATACTTATAAAAATAATAATTTCGATTTAGAAAACAATTTCTTAAAATACAAACAAACCCGATTTCAAAGGATGATTTAAGAATGGATTTCAAACAAAGATAGAGATTCAAATTAGAGGGACTCTAATCAATTAGGATTTCTGATTCGAAGATAAATTCGAACGAAAATGAGATAATTAATTACAAAACAATAGATCGATACAGTTATATAAATCGCGGGCGACCTTAACCGATCAACCGTGATTCCAAAATAAGATCAGTGCCGAATTCTAAGGCAAATCGACATTCGATTGCCAAAGATAGAATTCGACATAGCAAAAGATAGCAGCATTTAAACCGAGGGATATATAAATCTCCGGTGAATCAATGCTAATTTTAAAGAAATTTCACCACTTCACAATTCCTTCAAAGATTGGCGGGATCGCCTATTCTTATAGAGATCATTCGAAGTGGAGATATGGGATACTCCAGAATCAAAAGAATACTAATAGAGAGAGACAAGAATGAATTTTGGAACCGTAGGGAACGTTCCAAAGTTCAAAGGAAATCGAGTCAAAAGGAAGAGATTAAACTCAAACGAAAGTGATTCTGTAAATAAATTTACAATATATGCTAAGTTTCGCCTAGAGCCAAAGCTCTGATACCAACTGTAACGACCCGGTATTTTGGACCATTCAAATCGACAATAAATCCACACGTGTCTGACTTGAATAATTCAAAATAACAGATTGTAATAAAAATTTGGCAAAACTCAGCATATGCAGTAAATAAATCAATCACATAATCACAGACACAGAGTAATACAATAATACGCAGCGGAATAGATAAAATAGTAGTTCATGAAGCTACTATATAAACATCAGAGTTAGAAATAAAATACAACAGAATATCTCAAATGCAGTGAAGTCTCCAGTACAACAGATGACTTCTCTGAACAAATCAACTAGAAGAGCTGAAAGCTGAGGCGATAGTTGGATCTCCAAAGGAAGCTCCAAACTCCAAGGGTGAGTCTCAAATGCTGTATCACTCGGTCTGACCCGAGCGTAAAGCAAAACACAAAACACTCGAGTCAGGATTAACATTCTTATATAAATAAATCCAACTCAAGTGAAATATCAATTGAAATACGAGTAACTTAAAGGATGTTGGGATAACCATCCTCTAAAGATCTTCAGAACTATCTACAAGGTGGAAATATACATTTTAACACCGTGGTCATTTCAATTAAATTTATACTTCAAAACCCAAATATCATTTCATTTCAAATATATCCATTTTCCAAAATAGTATATATATATATTAAATGATTTAAAAAGTAAAGTATTTAATTTCCTCAAGTCTAGCAAATCGATTCAAATCAACTTCAAATTCCAAATTCAAATTTATTCAAAGCTCAATTCATCAATTTAATTCATTTCTAAACAGATCATTTAAATTTTCAATATATTTCAAAGCTTTAATATTCAACATTTTCAAAGTTAAATTTAACAGTTTCATATAGCTCTTGATTTAACTTCATTAGTATTTAATCAGGGAATATTCACTTAATAAATTCAATATCATTTAACTAGCCTTAAATTACATTTTTACTAAATATTTCCTTAAACTTTAGTTAAACAAAAAAAAATATTCATTAGATTACTTATAAATCAAACTCAAGTTATAAATCATATCTTACATCTCAGTTTCAATAAGTTTCAAATCGGTTTAATTAAATAAAATTCTTTATTGAATACAATTTCAACTAAATTCAAATTATCTTTCTAACCTTAACTTATTCAAATTATTACCAAAATCTATTTTGAAATATATTTTAAACACTCAACATATTATATGTATTTAAATCAATCATTCCCATTTATATATAATAATTTAAGGCTCACATTTATTAAAACCATATATTTCTTTCCAAAACCATAGAATTCATTTTTAAAATATTTATATATATGGACCAACGGTGTCTGTATATATATTTATCATATGGTTAAGTGATACAGATATTTATCATTTCAATCCGAAATTTAAATATATACGGGTAGATATCATTTCGACCCGTAATCCCAATTTCAATTCAAATGAAAATCGCTTGGGTTTATCATTTCAACCCATAACGAAATTCTCCTATTCTAAAGTCCGTTCGGGTATGTATCATTTCAACCCATAGTGAATTCTATACTAACAGGGAACTTGCAGAGTGATAACAGATAATAAAAAATATAACAACAGACATATATCATCAATATAAATAACAGATATTGGTGTCAGATGTCATAGGTGAACATATACAGATAATGGTAATAACAGGCATATAAATACTAGATACTAGTGTCAGATGTCATAGGTGGACATATACAGATAATAGCATATATAACAATTTAAATAACTACAGCATCATATTTCAATTGTCGTTTCAATTGAAATCAAATTTAATAAATACAAGAACGTTAATCGTGAGTGATTGCTCACCTTTCGAGGTTAGAGAGATAGACAATGAAGTTGAGTTATGAAATGCAAGCACGACTTCCAAAGCAAAGTTAGATGGTACAATTTCGACGGAAAAGCTGATAGATAGAAATTGATGAGAACGGATCAAATTAGCTTGATAAAATTGAAACGAAGATTATATGATTAATTTATTACTTTCTTTCAAAATGAACATTAAATCAAAACACGCATTTTAAAAAATGAAATATATATATATATATATATATATGCACACCCATGAAAACCATATAACTTTAAAACACTTCCATTTCATATTAATGTTAAATAACAAATATATAATTATTCAAAATGTCACATATATAGTATATTCATTTTATGGTTGTCGTTTCCATGTAATAAATATTCATTTTAAACCAATATTAAAATAATATATATGTATAGTTAAAAAAATCAATGTTCTAACATAAAACACATATATTAAAGATCAACACACATATATATAATATCTTTTGAAATGAATACTTATGTATATATATAATTATTATAGTTTATTACTTTCCTTTTCAAAATATTCAGCAGGAAATCAAACAACTTATGCACATATATGTGCAGATAAACAATATTCTTTATAATACATTGTTAACTTACTCCCTTTTTTTTCTCTTTTTTTTTATTAAACCTTTATATATAACAAAATATATGTATAAAATAAAATATTTGTATATATAAAAATCAAAACGTTTCAAACATATATTCAAAAACTGGATCATATAAATAACAATGTATTTAGTTAACGCATAGTATAAAATTCATTTATACAACACTCTTATATATATATATATAAATCTTGTATAAGTAAACCTTTATAGCTTCATAACTTATTTACTTTCACATATCACAAGATCTGTACAAAAGAATGCAAATTTTTCTCAAATCCTTTTGAACGTTTATAAGAAAATTTTTAAACAATAAATATACCTTCTTATTTAGGAAAGGAAGTAAGCATGCACTTGTAGGAGAAACGTGAGTGGAGGTTGAGGGTTGTAGGCGGTGGAAAGGGAAGAGGGGCGGAGATAGCTTCAGGTGATGGGTATATACGTCGCGCAATTTTTTTTTTTTTTTTTTTTTTTAATATGGCGTAGGCCATGGAAAAATTTGGGAGGAGGAAAAGTAAGCAATGGTGGGGAGTGGATCTCGAAAATGAAGAAGGAGCAGGCAACAATGAAATATACGAAGAGAGAGGTAGTGGAAAGCTACAGAGAAAAATATAATATAAAAGGTAATAATAAATGAAAATCAACGTTCATGCGTTGATTCAGCAGATAAGTTAAAGCAAATAAGAAGAGAATGGATTGATTTAAAGGAAAGGCAATGAATGGTTTAGAAATAAATAAAATGTAAAACGTATACGTTTTAATTTCAAAAAGGAAAGAAATAAATACGAGGATGGCAACAGTCAAAATGCACATTTAGGCTAATAATAGAATATAAAAGTAAGAAACTCAAAAGGATAGGCACAGAGATGTGAAATCAGGGAGACAAGGGAAGCAAGTGATCTTTCAAATTTATAACGTTGGCAATAAATATAGAATAAATGAAAATGAAGAGGGGAAGAAATAAACTATTTATGGGCGATGAATTTATAAAAGGAACCATGATGTGTACAATAATTGAAATGAAAATATACACAAATAAATGAATATGGTACAAATGAAGATGAAGGGGAAAAGAAATAAACTATTTATGGGCGATGAATTTATAAAAGGAACCATGATGTGTACAATAATTGAAATGAAAACGTACACAAATAAATGATTACCAGTGAAGTTAAAAAGGCAATAATAGTGTAAATGTGAATCGTTGCCACATAAACAAATAAAACGTATACAAATCTTTTACCGGTTATGTGATGGCAACGGTCACCCTTAATTGAGCTGAATAATAAAAGCCAATGCTTTGAACGTATGTCATAAATTAAGTAACAGACACTGATTTCTAAATTTATTAGTAGCTAGGAATAGAAACGTTTGAACGTGAATTGGAAAGCAATTAATACCGTGGTCCAGCCTGTACGTTTCAAATTTTGAAAACGAAGAAAATAGAAATGGAACAGGTTGCAAAAGGAAAGCCACACATATAAATGGAATAAAACGTTAACAATGAAACGTGCCACATTCAATGGAAAGAAACTGAAATGATAACGTCAAGCACGGGAATTAAGGACAATAAAGTAGAAAGTATGAGAAACGTAAAGGTGAACAAACGAATGAATGCAAGCTACAGATATATATATATATATATATAAATGATGTAAAATATTATGTTTCTACCAGAGAGAAGAGAAAATGTTTGAAATGGAATAAATAGGGAAGGAACAAACCCGAAATGAAATAGCAACGGATAGAAAATTAAAGAGCTACAACATGAATACGGGGAGTAATAAAGGTATGGTATTGATTGGATTGTAACTGATGTAAAACTTGAATGGACAGGGAAGAAATAAAATTTATGGTAACAGTCGATTCCCTTGATTTCATGCAAATTTATTTTCAACAATTCTTAACTGATTTGAATTTAATAGAATTACATAATAAATAAACTTTCATATAATTAATTGAAAATTTACCATTTGCTATATTTAATTATATGTAATCCAAATAAATTTTTTTCCAAAATTTTATTATTAATAATTTCTCAAAAATCCAATTCAATACGTTATAAACCAATTAAAAATTGCTAAACTTTTATGGGTCGTTACACTGCCAAAATACCAAGTGAATCAAACTTGATTATCTCTTGTTTGATTCTCTGCCACTCTCTTCATAAGATCTCAGTGCTATTCAGAGTTTGTGACGACCCGGAATTTCGAGCAATATCAATTTAATAATTTATGTTAAATATTAAATTGATCTGATATATTTTTGAATTATAAACTTGAATTGATATTTTCTTCTGATAAATATCATATTGGTGAGTTATATCTTTTAAAACTAATAAATGATTTTCTGTTTATAACAGATATATATATATATATATATATATATTGGTATATATCGTAGACAGGTAAGTTCTGTTTTAATTTTAATTGATAAATTTTGTTTTCAAATTTCTTATATATATATTCTAGAGATTTGGAAATTATTATTTATTTAAAAATGAGTTTTTTTTCAAAGCTATTAAATTCATAAATATAGTGTTTTAAATATTTTAGATTAATGTTTAAATTGTCTAGAACTATTTCTGACTTTGGTTTAAATTTATATTTATTAACAAAAGGGTTTTGTTCTATTTTCTTTTCTTTTAAAATATTGCTTGTTAAAAATTTTAGTTTAAAATGTATATATGTTATAAATTCAATTTTTGTCAAATGATATTCTAGTGTATATTATAATATAGGTAATGTGAATGAAAGAATAATTTCTTTGTTTAAATTATTTTTAAATTTGATAAGTGAACTTTTATAATATAAATAAATAAAATGTTCAAAATAGGGATACGATATGATAACACGCATAACAAAAACACATGTTAAAATAATAATAAAACAAATATACCAAGTAATCAAACAACATCCATTACACTTTATAAATATACTAGAGTAACATTTTAAATTGTTAAAATGTAAAACAAGCCTGCATAGTCAATTGAACCAAGAAAAATATAACTAAAGTTGTACAGGATAACATCAAAACAAATGGAGGGTTCGAATATAAACATGCCTGCAATACTTAAGGAAAACAAAAGCAAATATAAAAGAAAGAGGAAACATACCTGTAGCTTGAGAAAGAAGTCTCAGGGAAGTTATAAAATATAGATAAGTATGGTAATGGAAGCATCATGGTACAAAGCAATTAATGCTAGTCATGCAAACATCTCCTCTAGCTCACAATATGTATTCGCAGCCTCCATTCTTTACAAAAAAAATCTCTGACAAAAACATAAATAAAGAAAAATAATATACAAACCCTGTTTGAACTTCAGCCTGTAACCTTTCTTTTATATACTTCAAGCTGGAGCCATCTTCTTCTATCACCTTCCATCTTCATTCGAACTGAAAACAAAAATAAGTAAACTCCATTTTTAAGGCTTAAACAAATCTTCACCTAAACATCAAACAATTTCAACTAAAACAGAGAAGCAAGATGGTTGACAGGATGATCAAATGGGGAAGCACTTTCCAGTTTTCTCAGAATTTCCAAAACTGTTACAAACAAGAAGTTCTATTCTTTTATCAACCTGGTGAGTAACATCACATTTTTAAACCTAAGTATGGTTATGGTTTATGCTAATTTTCTGTGATATATACTGTATTGTATATGCTTATCTTCTGTGCACATGAATGTATATAGGAGTGTAAACTGTTGTTTTATACCACCACAGTCTTTTGATTTCCAGGTTCCTAATCTTGTCAAAATTCAATATCTCATTATCTAATCTAAGTTGAGGTATAAGTTCCAAACGAAATCTGTTTGTTTTGTCAATAATTAAAGCTTTAAAAAAAATTTGTTTAAGTTAAACAAATTTGTATTGTCTCTAGAAATTAAAAACAACAGAGCAATCTTAAAATAGTCAAAATTTAATTATCATGGATTATGGATTCAGGTATATGAATCAAATACATGAACAAAAATATGATTTTTAACACTAGAATCCTAATTTATAGTTTGGGATTAAGGGTGCAGTTCTAGTTTGAACAGAAAATGGTTATGTGAGGATTTCTGGTGATCTACCTGATTGGGGAAGTCGGGGTTTCTTCTGGTTGTAGTGGAATGATCGGAGACTCTGGTAAAAATGTCAGGGAGTCGATCGAAGCACGGTGGAGGTGGTGGTTGTTCTTTTTTGTCGGGAACCCTAGTTTGAGTTGTGTCAGATGATTTAGATCGTTCGCCTACCCTAGTGTATCGAGTTTAACGAAACTCGAGAGAATGGTAGCAGGGAGGTTGGCGATGGTGTTGCAGGAGTTCCGGGGTCGCTGATGGTCGGAGTGTCGTGGACGAGGTGGGTTCCAGACTTCCGATGATGGTTCCAGTTTGGGTGTATTAGCTCGAATTCGATTTTGACTTAGGAATGACGATCTGATGATCGAGTTGGGGTAGAGGAGTGGTTTTGGATGTGGAACGATCATCACTGGTGATCGGAGGTGACTGGGGGCAACGTGCACGTGCACGGTGTGTTTTGGCGATAGTTGTTTGGGTAGGTTGTGGAGCAGAGGAGTTACTCGAGTTGAACTCGAGAGATTTCAGTGTTGGACTCGAAGAAATATGGGTTTGGGCTCGAGTCAACTTGTAGATGGCTCGGGTATATTTCGTTTACAGGTTGTAAACCTGTAAGTTTTAAAAAAAATGTAAACAGATAATTAAAACTAAGTTAAATTCAAATTCTAGTTGGGTTCAAATGGAGTTTGGATCTCAGTTTTTAAATATAATAAAGTTTTAAATTTGTTTTTAACTTTTTTAAGTTAAGTTGGTATTTATTCTAAATCCTAAATTTTAAGTAAATTTAAAAGTAAATTGTGGTTGAATACTTTATTAATGATAATTAAATCATTAATATGAATAAAGTTTTATCTTAAATTTAATTAGAACTTAATGATTTGTAATTCATTAAATTAATAGGATAATTAATTGGGTAAAGATTAGATGTTAATTAATGATTAGGAATTAATTAATCAAGTAATTAAAGTTAATTAAGTTACAGTTAGAACTTAAATTAATTTAATAATTAGTGGTTAATTAATGGTTTATCAAAGATAAATTAACTTGTAATTATAATGGTTAATCTAAGTATAAATTCTTAAGAAGGAAATTAAAAATTATTTATAGTTAATGAAGGTCATTAACTTAAGATTTGTTTAATAAATAATTATTATGATAATTGTAATAATTAATTAGATTTATTAATTAAAGATAATCATTTATGAAATGTTTAAGTATAATTACATAATAGAAGTAATTAAAGGAATTTATTACCTAGTATAATTGAGTTTAATCTGATTTGTTAAGTTAATTAATTAAGTTTAATTAATTTAAATTTATCATTGGATAATTTAATAAGTAATTGCTTAATGTAATTTATAAAGTATAATTACGTGAAGAAGTAATTAATGGAATTACTATATGTAATTAATTGAGGATGATTTAGTATGATAGTAATTTGGATTAAATTACTTTGTGAAATTTATCAAGGGATTAATTGAGATAATTAATTAAGGAGTAATTAATTTATCAAATAGAGTAATTAAGGGTAGTTAATTACTAAATGGGATTAATCAAGACTGATTAATAAAAATGGTTTAATTAAAGATTAATTTCTTAATGGAATTAATTTAAATGGAATAATTAAATCAAGAATGTAATTAGGAATCATTAATTTCTATAATTAATGATATAATTAGGGATGGATTAATTAGGATTAATTAATCAATAATAAGTGATTTTGAGTAATTAATTAATTGTAAGTAATTAAGGATATATGTAATTAATTATGGTTAATTAATAAATAGAGTAATTAAAGGTTAATTACTATATTTGGTTGTGGATAATTAATTTGTGAAATTAATTAAAGAATAATTACTTGAGTGTAATTAAAGGATAATTAATCCAGGATGATTAATTAAGATGGAAATCTAGAGAATGATTAATTAATTGATTTGTAATTAAATAATGGTTATGTATGCAGGATTTATAGAATGAAGTAATTAATTTAATTTACTTTAAATTAATTAGAGATAGATAATTAATTTAATTCATTTTAAATTAATTATAAATGATGTGTTTATGAATCATTGCTTATGTATTGATGGATGATATTGATTTCCTCGAATGGTTTGAAATCTCAGATATGAGATAAATAATCCTGTGTGATATGGATTGGCTATTTATGATGATATTGTAGATTATCTATCTGTGATATTGTGAATTATCTATCTGTGTGTATATAGATAATGAAATGCATTGTTTTAACTTTAAAACAACTTGGCCTTAAAAGACACGGTTTGGATTTCGATGAGACCGGGATCGGGTTTCCGTATACCGGGATTCCAGGTCTGGAGACCCGAATACCACATCGATCCAAAATAACGTTAGGTTGTGAAATTCAAATGGAGCAAGTGAAGACTCGAGGTATAAGAACTATACGTCAGTATAACTCTGTGGGTGATTCCGTAATGAGTTTGACGAAGATAGTACTTATAGATTCGAGATGGTGATTCAGAATGCAAGGGTTATTGTCGTTAACTCTGAGGGTGATTCCAAAATGAGTGTAACGAGATAATGCCTTCGGTTTCGTTCGAACCCGGAACGAACTTGTATGGATTGAATGCTTTCAGCACATCGTCAGGTGGACGATGAGCATTCTAAGTGATGAGTTCTATTCAGGTAATCGTGACCTCAAGCCTCATCAACCGGGAATGGCTAAAACAGGGGAGGTGCAGCAAGGCTTCGTGGGTAGCACCCACTTGAGAGCGAGATACACCCCTGTCTAGAGTCCCTTTTTATTCGATTGTGTGGGCGGTTGAATAGCTACAACCGCCGGGGTTGTCTTGTTTGGGACTGTCCAGTAAGGGATGGTTCCGGCCTTGTGTTGCAGGGGAGCGGGCTTACTCCTCGGTACGGTGATCTAGGCCACGTACTGTGACGGGCGGTACCCCAGTAGCCCAGCCATTGTTGGAAACCCATTTTTCCTACGTGACCTTACGGTTTTGATTGTATTACCCACTTTGTGGCTAGTATGCTGGAATTTAATCATGTAACAATTTCGGCTATTTCTTATTTACTTGAAAACCCTAGACACTATTATAATATCATTGGATTTCCTATGAAATGTTTGGTTAGCGTAAGGTAAAAACTTTTCCATGTTTATGTGTGGGAAGTCTTACGTGATACCTTTTATTTTCAAATGATTTTCAAAGTTAAACAACTTTAACCTGTTACTCATACCAGACCCATGTCTGACCCGAAGTTTATTTCTGTTTTTCATAAACTCTCGGGTACCCAAATTTTTACGGGTAGTCAAGGGATTCAGGTTTAGCTTTGACGTATTCTGGAGGAGCAATGGAGCAAGAGGCTTCAGCGTGTAGATATTTAGTGATTCCGCTGTGATTAGAGTTTATTCTATATTCCGCTGTGTTGTATCGCTGTGATGTGTGAGTTGTATTAACTAGACAGGTGTTTATAACTGTCTAGTATGTGTTGTATATTTTGTGTAACTCTGATGTATATGATACTATGTATTAATTTATGTGATATATTATATTTTATTCGTTCCGCTGTTGAGATTCTGATGTTGTTTTCTTCTTCTTCTCTTTCTTTCTACTTTCTCATCTCTTTCTTTTCTTCAAAACGATACGATTTCCTGGGCGTAGGAAGTCGGGTCGTGACAGGTGGTATCAGAGCACTAGGTTGAGCGAATACCTAGGCTCTTAAGTGATTTCTTTCCTGAGAGAGCGTATTTGTTAGTGAATATAAAATTGTTTTATATTGTGTTGACTCATCGGTTAGGTGTTTATAGATTTTGATCGGTGTGTGGGACGCCACAATATCGATAGGAATTTCTAAACTCTTAACAAGGTAAACCGACACAATATTGTTTTAAAATAGGGTAAATGAAATAATTTTACCCAAATTATTTTTGTATATAAAAGAAATGATTTTCCAAAAATTTTTATAGTTATGTATGGTTGCTTGATTGTTAGGAAATGATAATATTGAACGATTATCATTGTCATTGGGAAAATTTAATAAGAATTGGAATTTAATCAATAGTCAAGAAATAAATTCATATAACCAAATGGAATTTTGTAAATGTGAATTATAAATGTGATTTGCAATTGAAATTGAAATAAAATTCCAGGGTAATGTTTGAATAGAAATTGGATGGATCTGGAATTTTGAGAAAATTTAAATTCTTTTGGATTTGGAAGTGTTTTCAAAGGTTCTGGAAAAAAAATATATGGTATTATTTCTAGGATATTTTTGAGTTGGATTTGAAATCTGGAAAGATTTAAAATTTAAAATATTTGAGATGTTTAAAAGAAATAAAAGCATTTGAACTCTTTCGGTTGTTAGAAAATAACGTCGGTGATGACTGCAGCATCATCGATGTTCATTTTCGAATTTCCGAGAAAAAAGTTTGCTACCAAATTATTTTAAATTGGAATTGTTTGTGAACTGGGTTTGGTTTTGAAATTCAAAAGAATATTTGAATTGCCAAAGAATTTTGGATATAGTTGATTTCAAAGGTGATTTTGTACTTTGGAAATTGCTTAAACTCTGGGAGTAAATTTAAAATGTTGTGGAATAAATAGGGTTTGGAAAACTTAAAGTTTGAATTAAATTGGAATGTAACTAAATCGTGTCAAATGAAAGTGAAGTGTAGAATTAATAGAAGTGGACTGGAAGTAATAAGTGTTGGGAAACAAAATTTATTTATTGAAAACTAAATTTATGAATAAACAAACAAATTTATAATTGAGTGGTAATGGATAGAAGTCAGTGTTTTGTTAACATCTGGAGATTTAGTTTGGTATCGACTGTATTCCAGGAGTGATACCGATGGTTTAACTTAGTAGTAGGATGGTTTTTGGAGGAACTTCTGAGTTTATTTTGGATCTGTTGAACCATATTTTCGGAATAGTTGGGAGGCTTACCAGTTGTGATTTCTGACTGATGGTTGCAAAGCCTAAGTCCATCACAGTTGGTATTAGTGGGAGTTTGTGCTTGTGTGAATCATCTATATTTCCATCTACTCCCATATCAGAGTTGTGCAGCGGAAGCAGTTGGGAGTGCGATTGTTTTTCTTTCCTGGAGAGGAAAAGTTGTTTTCTACGGATGATGGTAGGGGTGGTGTTCTGGATTCTGGCTGATAGGGAGAAGATCGTCTACTGGATTGTTTTTAGATTCAGATTGTTCTGGAAGGCATCAGCGGAGACTTAGCTGATTGGTAGTGATGAAAGCAGATTTTGAATCGTCCGAAAAGTTTGGTGGATAAGGGACGAAGGAATTTGGATTTCAGAATCGGAGATTTGATTCTGAATGAGTTTTCTCTGATTGAAGGAGCTATATAGTTTGGTAAGTCTGGGAGATTAGTTCCGAGGTGTTCTGGATTTTTCTCTGTGTTCTGGAGAAGTTAGTGTTTGTTCTTCTGGAGTGAATTGCCAGTTTAGATAGCCGTGATCCGTTGTGTTTCATGTATCTCTGAGGGAGTACATGTGAGATTTTATTTCTGGTTTTGGGAACCAGCAGTTTAGGAGAGTTGGTTGTGAGTCTGACTCGTCTGTAGTCTGATATCCTATCTTGTCTTATAATGTAGATCTAGATGAGTAGGAACTTCGTAGCTTAGTGATATTGACTGTTTGGATTTTATAGAGCGAGTAACCCGGTACTTATATTCGGGGAAACTCGAGAGAATCCTATTCGGAATTTTTGTCTGGATAAGTAGATTGTTTGATTGGATGCTATGGTTGTTAGCATTAATTGATGTATGCATGTGTTTTAAAATTAAATTTTAAATAAATTATTAAATTACCTTTGTTTTAAATTTCGGGGACGAAATTCTTTTAAGGGGGAAGGAATGTGACGACCTGGAATTTCGAGCAATATCAATTTAATAATTTATGTTAAATATTAAATTGATCTGATATATTTTTGAATTATAAACTTGAATTGATATTTTCTTCTGATAAATATCATATTGGTGAGTTATATCTTTTAAAACTAATAAATGATTTTCTGTTTATAACAGATATATATATATATATATATTGGTATATATCGTAGACAGGTAAGTTCTGTTTTAATTTTAATTGATAAATTTTGTTTTCAAATTTCTTATATATATATTCTAGAGATTTGGAAATTATTATTTATTTAAAAATGAGTTTTTTTTTCAAAGCTATTAAATTCATAAATATAGTGTTTTAAATATTTTAGATTAATGTTTAAATTGTCTAGAACTATTTCTGACTTTGGTTTAAATTTATATTTATTAACAAAAGGGTTTTGTTCTATTTTCTTTTCTTTTAAAATATTGCTTGTTAAAAATTTTAGTTTAAAATGTATATATGTTATAAATTCAATTTTTGTCAAATGATATTCTAGTGTATATTATAATATAGGTAATGTGAATGAAAGAATAATTTCTTTGTTTAAATTATTTTTAAATTTGATAAGTGAACTTTTATAATATAAATAAATAAAATGTTCAAAATAGGGATACGATATGATAATACGCATAACAAAAACACATGTTAAAATAACAATAAAACAAATATACCAAGTAATCAAACAACATCCATTACACTTTATAAATATACTAGAGTAACATTTTAAATTGTTAAAATGTAAAACAAGCCTGCATAGTCAATTGAACTAAGAAAAATATAACTAAAGTTGTACAGGATAACATCAAAACAAATGGAGGGTTCGAATATAAACATGCCTGCAATACTTAAGGAAAACAAAAGCAAATATAAAAGAAAGAGGAAACATACCTGTAGCTTGAGAAAGAAGTCTCAGGGAAGTTATAAAATATAGATAAGTATGGTAATGGAAGCATCATGGTACAAAGCAATTAATGCTAGTCATGCAAACATCTCCTCTAGCTCACAATATGTATTCGCAGCCTCCATTCTTTACAAAAAAATCTCTGACAAAAAAATAAAGAAAGAAAAATAATATACAAACCCTGTTTGAACTTCAGCCTGTAACCTTTCTTTTATATACTTCAAGCTGGAGCCATCTTCTTCTATCACCTTCCATCTTCATTCGAACTGAAAACAAAAATAAGTAAACTCCATTTTTAAGGCTTAAACAAATCTTCACCTAAACATCAAACAATTTCAACTAAAACAGAGAAGCAAGATGGTTGACAGGATGATCAAATGGGGAAGCACTTTCCAGTTTTCTCAGAATTTCCAAAACTGTTACAAACAAGAAGTTCTATTCTTTTATCAACCTGGTGAGTAACATCACATTTTTAAACCTAAGTATGGTTATGGTTTATGCTAATTTTCTGTGATATATACTGTATTGTATATGCTTATCTTCTGTGCACATGAATGTATATAGGAGTGTAAACTGTTGTTTTATACCACCACAGTCTTTTGATTTCCAGGTTCCTAATCTTGTCAAAATTCAATATCTCATTATCTAATCTAAGTTGAGGTATAAGTTCCAAATGAAATCTGTTTGTTTTGTCAATAATTAAAGCTTTAAAAAAAATTTGTTTAAGTTAAACAAATTTGTATTGTCTCTAGAAATTAAAAACAACAGAGCAATCTTAAAATAGTCAAAATTTAATTATCATGGATTATGGATTCAGGTATATGAATCAAATACATGAACAAAAATATGATTTTTAACACTAGAATCCTAATTTATAGTTTGGGATTAAGGGTGCAGTTCTAGTTTGAACAGAAAATGGTTATGTGAGGATTTCTGGTGATCTACCTGATTGGGGAAGTCGGGGTTTCTTCTGGTTGTAGTGGAATGATCGGAGACTCTGGTAAAAATGTCAGGGAGTCGATCGAAGCACGGTGGAGGTGGTGGTTGTTCTTTTTTGTCGGGAACCCTAGTTTGAGTTGTGTCAGATGATTTAGATCGTTCGCCTACCCTAGTGTATCGAGTTTAACGAAACTCGAGAGAATGGTAGCAGGGAGGTTGGCGATGGTGTTGCAGGAGTTCCGGGGTCGCTGATGGTCGGAGTGTCGTGGACGAGGTGGGTTCCAGACTTCCGATGATGGTTCCAGTTTGGGTGTATTAGCTCGAATTCGATTTTGACTTAGGAATGACGATCTGATGATCGAGTTGGGGTAGAGGAGTGGTTTTGGATGTGGAACGATCATCACTGGTGATCGGAGGTGACTGGGGGCAACGTGCACGTGCACGGTGTGTTTTGGCGATAGTTGTTTGGGTAGGTTGTGGAGCAGAGGAGTTACTCGAGTTGAACTCGAGAGATTTCAGTGTTGGACTCGAAGAAATATGGGTTTGGGCTCGAGTCAACTTGTAGATGGCTCGGGTATATTTCGTTTACAGGTTGTAAACCTGTAAGTTTTAAAAAAAATGTAAACAGATAATTAAAACTAAGTTAAATTCAAATTCTAGTTGGGTTCAAATGGAGTTTGGATCTCAGTTTTTAAATATAATAAAGTTTTAAATTTGTTTTTAACTTTTTTAAGTTAAGTTGGTATTTATTCTAAATCCTAAATTTTAAGTAAATTTAAAAGTAAATTGTGGTTGAATACTTTATTAATGATAATTAAATCATTAATATGAATAAAGTTTTATCTTAAATTTAATTAGAACTTAATGATTTGTAATTCATTAAATTAATAGGATAATTAATTGGGTAAAGATTAGATGTTAATTAATGATTAGGAATTAATTAATCAAGTAATTAAAGTTAATTAAGTTACAGTTAGAACTTAAATTAATTTAATAATTAGTGGTTAATTAATGGTTTATCAAAGATAAATTAACTTGTAATTATAATGGTTAATCTAAGTATAAATTCTTAAGAAGGAAATTAAAAATTATTTATAGTTAATGAAGGTCATTAACTTAAGATTTGTTTAATAAATAATTATTATGATAATTGTAATAATTAATTAGATTTATTAATTAAAGATAATCATTTATGAAATGTTTAAGTATAATTACATAATAGAAGTAATTAAAGGAATTTATTACCTAGTATAATTGAGTTTAATCTGATTTGTTAAGTTAATTAATTAAGTTTAATTAATTTAAATTTATCATTGGATAATTTAATAAGTAATTGCTTAATGTAATTTATAAAGTATAATTACGTGAAGAAGTAATTAATGGAATTACTATATGTAATTAATTGAGGATGATTTAGTATGATAGTAATTTGGATTAAATTACTTTGTGAAATTTATCAAGGGATTAATTGAGATAATTAATTAAGGAGTAATTAATTTATCAAATAGAGTAATTAAGGGTAGTTAATTACTAAATGGGATTAATCAAGACTGATTAATAAAAATGGTTTAATTAAAGATTAATTTCTTAATGGAATTAATTTAAATGGAATAATTAAATCAAGAATGTAATTAGGAATCATTAATTTCTATAATTAATGATATAATTAGGGATGGATTAATTAGGATTAATTAATCAATAATAAGTGATTTTGAGTAATTAATTAATTGTAAGTAATTAAGGATATATGTAATTAATTATGGTTAATTAATAAATAGAGTAATTAAAGGTTAATTACTATATTTGGTTGTGGATAATTAATTTGTGAAATTAATTAAAGAATAATTACTTGAGTGTAATTAAAGGATAATTAATCCAGGATGATTAATTAAGATGGAAATCTAGAGAATGATTAATTAATTGATTTGTAATTAAATAATGGTTATGTATGCAGGATTTATAGAATGAAGTAATTAATTTAATTTACTTTAAATTAATTAGAGATAGATAATTAATTTAATTCATTTTAAATTAATTATAAATGATGTGTTTATGAATCATTGCTTATGTATTGATGGATGATATTGATTTCCTCGAATGGTTTGAAATCTCAGATATGAGATAAATAATCCTGTGTGATATGGATTGGCTATTTATGATGATATTGTAGATTATCTATCTGTGATATTGTGAATTATCTATCTGTGTGTATATAGATAATGAAATGCATTGTTTTAACTTTAAAACAACTTGGCCTTAAAAGACACGGTTTGGATTTCGATGAGACCGGGATCGGGTTTCCGTATACCGGGATTCCAGGTCTGGAGACCCGAATACCATCGATCCAAAATAACGTTAGGTTGTGAAATTCAAATGGAGCAAGTGAAGACTCGAGGTATAAGAACTATACGTCAGTATAACTCTGTGGGTGATTCCGTAATGAGTTTGACGAAGATAGTACTTATAGATTCGAGATGGTGATTCAGAATGCAAGGGTTATTGTCGTTAACTCTGAGGGTGATTCCAAAATGAGTGTAACGAGATAATGCCTTCGGTTTCGTTCGAACCCGGAACGAACTTGTATGGATTGAATGCTTTCAGCACATCGTCAGGTGGACGATGAGCATTCTAAGTGATGAGTTCTATTCAGGTAATCGTGACCTCAAGCCTCATCAACCGGGAATGGCTAAAACAGGGGAGGTGCAGCAAGGCTTCGTGGGTAGCACCCACTTGAGAGCGAGATACACCCCTATCTAGAGTCCCTTTTTATTCGATTGTGTGGGCGGTTGAATAGCTACAACCGCCGGGGTTGTCTTGTTTGGGACTGTCCAGTAAGGGATGGTTCCGGCCTTGTGTTGCAGGGGAGCGGGCGTACTCCTCGGTACGGTGATCTAGGCCACGTACTGTGACGGGCGGTACCCCAGTAGCCCAGCCATTGTTGGAAACCCATTTTTCCTACGTGACCTTACGGTTTTGATTGTATTACCCACTTTGTGGCTAGTATGCTGGAATTTAATCATGTAACAATTTCGGCTATTTCTTATTTACTTGAAAACCCTAGACACTATTATAATATCACTGGATTTCCTATGAAATGTTTGGTTAGCGTAAGGTAAAAACTTTTCCATGTTTATGTGTGGGAAGTCTTACGTGATACCTTTTATTTTCAAATGATTTTCAAAGTTAAACAACTTTAACCTGTTACTCATACCAGACCCATGTCTGACCCGAAGTTTATTTCTGTTTTTCATAAACTCTCGGGTACCCAAATTTTTACGGGTAGTCAAGGGATTCAGGTTTAGCTTTGACGTATTCTGGAGGAGCAATGGAGCAAGAGGCTTCAGCGTGTAGATATTTAGTGATTCCGCTGTGATTAGAGTTTATTCTATATTCCGCTGTGTTGTATCGCTGTGATGTGTGAGTTGTATTAACTAGACAGGTGTTTATAACTGTCTAGTATGTGTTGTATATTTTGTGTAACTCTGATGTATATGATACTATGTATTAATTTATGTGATATATTATATTTTATTCGTTCCGCTGTTGAGATTCTGATGTTGTTTTCTTCTTCTTCTCTTTCTTTCTACTTTCTCACCTCTTTCTTTTCTTCAAAACGATACGATTTCCTGGGCGTAGGAAGTCGGGTCGTGACAGAGTTATAGGATTATTTGTAAATCAAACTGTTGAGTAAAAGGTGTGGTTGAGCCTTGAAATCAATTGGGTGTGATTGTTGCCCCGGAAATCGATTAGGTGATCTTGTGGCCTGGTAAATCAAGAGAGTTTGCCCCGGACTCGAATACAGGAGGGTGTACCTCGTAGCCTTGAAATCGAGGGTGTAATCTAGGAGATTATTTTTGATAAGAAATCCGTACGTTTAGTGCGGGACTGGATGTAGGGTAACTCCGAATCAGTATAAAATCCTGATGTGTTCTTTCCTTTACTGTTTTTATTTATTATTTGCATATGTGTCTGGTTCTGTGATTATATCTATGTCTGTGAATTGCATTTGTTGGTGATTAAATTTACATAAGTTTCAAAAAGATTTAAAAATTCACAAAACACTACTCACCCCTCTAGTGTTATTCCAACCTTAAGATCCGTAATCCGCATTTCTCACAATATATGCATATATAAGATATATATATGATTTAAAAAAATTAGTACACTTATTTATATATAATATGAATTTACAAATTCGAAAATTAATTATCATACATATATTCATATTTTTAAATTAACATTTATTGAATTTTGAATTGTTTATTATATATAAAATAATTACTACATTAGAAATTCAATTATATATTTTTTGAAAATATTATATCATTCCAGAAATGTATAAAAAAATTAGGATTTTTTCAATAAAGTTTATTATTTTTAATAATTAATATTATTTCAAAAAAGCTGTTTATGATTTATTAAAAATAATAATTTAATTGAAAATTCTTCAAAAATTTTCGTAACCTTTCATTCATGATCCTAGAATTTCTATAATTTGAAAATTTGATTTTTTAGTAATATATTATTTTATATTAAATAATAATTGCCGAAATCAATGTATTTGTTTTTAAAAATAATATTTTAGTTTTGAAAAATCTCCAGATTTTTCCTAAGCTCTATTTTATGATCCTAGATTTTTGAAAATTGTAAAATTTGAATTTTCATGAATAGATTATTTTGTGTTAATTATTTATGGATGAAAATATTATTTTATTCATAATATATACAAATTAAAATACTAAAATTATTATGTTTGCAAAACTAAGTTAATTTTGAATTATAAATAATTTTTAATAATTGTTCTCTCTCTTTCTATATATATTTATCTATATATAAATGTTTTATGTTCATATATAATATATAATATATTTATACATACATGTGTGTGTGTGTGTTTTTGATAACACATATACATGCACATATTTGGACAACATACATGACATACAAAATGAACTAATATGTCTGTTGCGATGTAAATTCCAACATCTACATATGGACATATTATACATTTCACGGATTATTATGTTACACATGCACTCACACATATATGTATATGATACATTTATGTATAAACTAAATCAAATAAAATTAAACTCATATCTTAATATATTTGAATTTAAATAAAATAAATGATTTTATTTAAATGAGAAATGTTCTAATTAAGTTAGACTTCATAGGCCCAATAAAGATCCAATAGGGTAAATTTTTTGAAATTCACCCATAACATCCGCTGTAGGCTGGTCCAGTTCCAATAATTTTGACCAGTCAAAACCCATTCTATTGGATTATTAGGGAAGAAAGATCCATGATTCGCTATTGAAAGCCTTGGATTTAAGGTCAAGTTAGGACTTATCAAACCCACTTCAATCCAACCCGTATTCTTAAAACGTCATAATTTCACTTAACTACAATAATGATGGTTTCTTGATCTATCCATAGAGAAATGTTTATAATAAGGGTGTAAATCGGTCGGACCGAACCGGACGGAGGCGGTTCGGTTTCTGTCCTAAATAAAATCGGACCGGACACGGACCGAACGAGATTTATATTTGTACAAATTTTGTTGTCCTAGCTCGTGTTCTAAATAAAATCGGACGACCATGTACATACGTTTTTCAGACACGGACTCGAACGTACACGGACGGACATTGCTATTTACATCAAATTTTATGTTTAATAGAATTTCCATCAGCTATATTATTTTTATCAATCTGTATTGAAGTATAAGCATTTTATGAATCTTTACTCAATCAACCGACCAAATAGTTGTCATATATGTTTTGAGAAACATAGAAGATATACTAAATACAAGAAATTCAGATGAATTCGAACGAACAAGGACCGGACGAGATTTTTTCTCGTACAAATTTTGTTGTCCTAGCTTGTGTCATAATTGAAAATCGAACGAACTCGAATGAACGTATTTCGACCATGGACACGAACGGACATCGGACACTCGTACAAAATTAATAGCCCTAGTATATAACACAACTTCATTTTCGTTCTAAAATTGGACATTGATCGACAAGGAGATTGATCCCAAACCTTATTGATGTCTGAAACTTCGAACTCAAACTCTCTAAACAACAAACAAGAGATCATACGTCTTGAGTTAGTAAGCCTTGACTATAACACAAATATTTTAATATTTAATCAACATCTAGCATTTTGATAGTAGTAACCTGCACGATTGCCAACTGCATAACTAAATCTACATATATTTTTGAACTGCAATAAAACACTTTATTATTATTATTATTATTATTTCATTATCGTTGTATGATCAATGTTATTCATGTTTAATATGTTATTTAATGTCTATCTTTTTTATATATCAAAAGACCAGCATATGTAAATTGCTAGGCAACTTCGAAAAGGATAAAAAGTAGCATCAGATTTTGGGACGAATCAGGTATCCCCAACCTTGTACGGGTTGAAGATTGGAGGAAATTTTTAAAAAAAAATTAGACCCACACCGGATCCATGATGTGGATCTAAGATGAAATTTAACAAATCCATGGTGGGTTTAAAGAGCACGATAACAAATCCATTATGGGTTTAAAGGGCGCAAAAAACCTACCTTAATCCAACCCCCGTCATTGCTTAGTTCGACCCAAAGCCCAAAACCAACAAAATTGTGATCACATATTCATGGCATGGAAGACGACAACATTTACAGTTTACACAAAACACAACACCACATATTAGCGTTGAAAAGAACTATTTTGGCTAAATAATCTTGAAATTCTCTTCTTATTGGATCAAGTTTCACGTCCAATTTGAGATACATTTTTGATTCACGCAACAAAACTTTTGTCGTCTTCTTCTTCACCACCAATATGAAATTCATTGGCAAGCTTTTTATCAACAAGTTAAATCCAACTTGATATAAATATACCGGGAATTTGACACCTGGACAACAAAATGGTATGATTTGAAAATCATTTTGTCATAAATTAGAACTTTATAAATTAAGTAATTAACACTGCAATAAAGAAATAAAAGTAAGAAATAACATACTTCCAGGTTCAAAGAACTGATAGAAGTGCAAAACTGACATTTCAAAAGAGAGCTTAGTTTGGAGATAATTTTCCATCACTCTGTCTTTTGTCTGAATTATACTTTATCATTGAAGAGATAATACCATCAGCTTCAACATATTCAACATCCTTATCTAACGCTTCATATTTCCCAGTACCACCAGAAATGTCATGTAAAAAGAATGAGCGTTGTTCTTAGATACAAATAGGACGGAATCAAACCTTTTTATCATGAAACTTAGGCGAAACAGTCGTAACTATGAGAACATGTGTTAAAGCTCTTACACCATGTCTGGTTTGAAAAAAAAATAAGGTGCCATCATTTTATAAAATTAATACAATTAGCCATTTTCAAAATATAAGTAATAATATCTGAGTACGTAAGAAATGAAAGACTTGTGTATGTACGTAATAAAAGATGTAGAAACAAAATATTTGCAATTTCACAATGTTTGAGACACATTTCATTAAACACACCATAAAATGTCAAAAACTAAAATAGATAGGTTTTCCCAAAATTCTACAAAATAATTAATCAAAAATACACAGTAGAAAATAGTGTGATATTAGACCTTCAACAGTTTAACCGTTTCACAAGGAATTAACATAATCACCTCCCTACCAACTACCAAGCTCCAAGCTGCAAAACCCCAACCTGCAATACTCCAGGCTGCAAATGTCTACTTATTTCAGCAGCAACCTGACACTATTATTAGCGCATGCATGAAACAGGTGATTGATTAAGAATTTCTCATGTTTTTGTTTCATAGGACAGTCAGATGTTGCAATTCACAAAACAAAAGGAGCTGCATATAATTAAAAGCACGGGATGTGGAAAATTTGAACCATAAATGTCGGCCTTGACCAGGTTACAATATCCAAACCACTGGGTAAACAACAGAAACAAATTGGCGTGTAACATGAATACAACATCAAGTCACATTAAAAGTTTATTGAAAGAAAAAACCAATTGCCACATAATGTCTAACAAATGATCGTTTTGTGTTCTACTGCAGGGAACTTGGATTTTTTTCTTTCTTTCTCCGTACAGGATTACAAGGATAACTATTAGTAACTCAAAATCTCTCTAGACAATCTCATAAAGTTAGTGTATGCAGTAGGACAAATATCTTAAATGTACTGCAGTGTGTATACTAACCACTGAACCCCATTAGGAAGACAAGCGATGTATGCTGTGAACTGAAATAATATATTCATAAAATAAATAAGATTAACAAAAATGCAATAGGCTAAAACATACTCCAACATGTCCAAACCCTATGAGTTCAGAAATCCAAGGAACCAATAATGCACAGTATGGAGTGTGCAAGAAATAAAAATAAATCAACCACCTCCCTCTTTGTCGAAATTACGCAATATGCACAGCTATAACTACACTGGAGAGGCACAGACAGTTTTGGAGAATTAGCAAAAAATAATAGTTTTTGAACACAAAGTAATTTGCAAAGGTTAATAAGCTAATATCTAAGAAATGTCGTTTTTTCCTATAAACTCTCTCTCTCTCTTTTGGGAAGTTGGCTCAATTCTCACAAGAATGTAGTTAGGCAGGGTTGAACCATCGACCTTATATTTAAGCGTCCACCTGTCCTAACCAACAGCGCTACCCCCGTGGGTATATTTTGTAACATCTTTATTAATAACTGATATATGTTCACAATGTTTTGGTCTAACTATAAACTTCTCAAAATGTCCTTATTTATAAAGTCACAAGTTCAAATATCGATCATGACAAAGATTAATTTCTACTTTATATTTTGATAGTTTCGAACATTATTAATGTCATAGGTCGAATTCTGATAATGACAATTATTACATTTTCTTTCTTCTGTTTGTCATTATATGTAATACCTTTCTATTCTCGGTATTTATAAGTCAATATCCATTCTTCGTTTAGATTTCTACCAAATTCGCTCTTTATTTTGATTTTTGTATAATTTTAGTTTATTTCGCGAAAGCCCCACTTTTTTGAAGATTCGAAAATAAAAGATAATTTCATCAGATTATAAATAAAATTATTTTACATAACATTTATTTTAACATTCCAAAATGCTACTTAATTTTTTTATTACAATTGAAAATTAAGAATACACACACAGAGAAATATATGTATACACACACATGTGCGTGCGCAGTTTTACATTTTAATATAAAATTCAATATTTTGAAATCATTGCTAACTATATAATTAATTATTAAAAAAAGTTATCAAAATAGAATTAACCATGCTATATGCAAAAGTTCAGTTATTTCAATCAAATATGTATTTCAATTATATTTTATACATGCGCCAAAGTACTCACAACAACATGATAGAAAATATTGGCATACCTTTCAATCTCATTCGTAAATGCCAATTGAAGTAGTATTTGCTATAACAGTCAAGAAACGATGACAAACTATAAAGTTAAATCTAATAAAGAAAACAATAGCCGTTATGTTTAATGGTTTGATTCAAATTGTAAGTCATGTCAAAATATTGTTTAAACATGGTTTTAACCCATAATATTCTAACTATTGATGTCAATGTCAAATTGAAAAAAGGAGGGGCAATAATTTATACAACAATATTGAATACATGGTGAATCAGTGTACTACTTTTATATTAAACTTCTCTACTGATTTTACATACATGAAATTCATGTCATGATGTGAGCAACTGACGTTTAAGTTTGAATTTCAAATTGTTATGTTTTGTCTTTCATGTGTCATTAATACCTGTATTTTTTCTTTTATTTGCGGAGCGTCTACCATTTGTAGTGATCATTTTGCCTTGCACAAAGGAAGGTGTGCCCTATGCATCAATTATTTTAGCTTGAGAGCACATGCCATTGGATCTTGCATAGATAATGACAATTATCTTCTTGAAATATGTCTAGACTAACCACCCCTATAAACAATCAAGTGGTCGTGCCGGAGTGGTTATCGGGCATGACTAGAAATCATGTGGGCTTTGCCTGCGCAGGTTCGAATCTTGCCGACCACGTGTTTTTTTCACACATTCAATCTTTCTTTTGTACTATACAGTCATAACAAAACAATGAGAGCTTATTTTTGAATTTTAAGATGTTTATTTTTGGCACATTCAATCTTTGTTTTGTACTGTATAGTCGTAACAAAACAATGAGTGCTGATTTTTGAATTTTAAGATGTTTATTTTTGGCACTAGACAATTCAAACTATTATACGGCGACAAAAAATAGACGCTCAAAATCTTGACCTTCATGAATTAAACATACCCAAAAGGTAATAAAAACACAATTTCTATCCATCAGCAAAAAAAGAAGAAAAACAAAAAGCATATTTAAGAAGAAAAAAAATGGAATATTTTATTGCAAATTACATGAGAAAATAAAAATAAGGCACTACTTCAAAATGTTTTTATAAAAAAAAAAATCAACATTAAAAGGGTAAAAGTCAGAACAATAAAAAAATTAAATTTAAAATATGTCATTGCCAAGTAGTCATATTTTTTTCACACAGAAAGATAAACAAGTGAACATAGTATGACTAAATAAAATAGCTCAAAACATAAATTAATTATTTTAGAAAAAGGTATATTTTCTAGAAAGCTACCTTGATTGGAAAATTGTAAAGAAAATTAGAAAATATTTTTCCACGAAAATTGTTTGAATGAAACATATTGTCTTTTTTTGGACCATAAGGACGGCCCACTTATTTCTGACCTAAAAATACATTAGAAAGCCAAAAATTCTAGCTCAAGGACACAACAAAATTAGGAAACACAACAACATGGAGGAGAGTGTGGCGTTGGTGACAAATAGAATTAAGGTTCCAGACCATATCGTCGGTTGATATTGAGAACATCAACGCAAGATTGGAGATGGATGGCGGCATCTCTGGTGGTGGTGGTGGATTAGAAGAGGTTTTCTAGTGTTCTGAAGTTGTACGATGAACGTTTTGAGGTTGAAGTGTGCCGGTGGTAACATGGCAATTAAGAGGTCGACCAGGTTTCAAGATGACATGGCGATGGTGTGGATGAGCAACTTTAAATTGGGAAAGAAGAAGATAACAACGGTAATGATACCATCTACTATCATTTTTTGTTTTTGTTTTCTTTTTGAAGAAAAATGAATAGTCATATATATTTCTGCTCATAATGTTTTTTTACAGTAATATTATATAAATTGTAGTAGTGGCATTTCATGGATTGTAGCAATGTAGCAATTTATGAATTATAGAAGAATTGATTGATGCAAACTATATAACCATATCCATTTTGGATTATAGTAACTTTTTTTTATAACATGAACGATGCTTTGATGAAGCAAAGCATTTTTTGATGTTTCGGGGGCTCGAACCCATAACGTTTAGAACCTCTGTATGAAACGTCACACCTATAACCATTTGAGCTAGAGGTACTTGATTAGATTATAGTAGCATTTTACGAATGATATTGTAATTTTTAAGGCAAAGTGTGTATAATTAGCTCAAAATGCTTTTTTATAATATCATTTTATGAATTGTACTAACATTTTATGAATTTTAGTAGATTGTTTAGAAGTGTGTATATCGCTCACAATGATATTTTGTAATGATATTTATGAATTATAATAGCATTTTAAACGAATTATCAACTTATAAAGCTATTTTGAAGTGCTATTTTGTAAGAATTGATTTTTTTTATAATTCTACTTTCTAGTATAATTTAATTTTATGATTGAATGTTATTTATAGCATTTTATTTTGTAAACTTGATTTGTATTATTTTTTTCATCTTTTAATATTAATTAAATAATATTATGTGAATTAAAAATTGAATAAATGTAAAAAAAGCTACCTTGCAGTAACCTTTATATTGTAGTGTTATTTAATGTGTTATATGTTTTACAATCATATAGAGCAATTTATGTTATAATGCTACAACGTAGTATCATTTCATTCTTTATTACAAGTTTGTTTATCTTTCTACGATTTGATGCTGCATTTTACATTTAATTAGTTTCATTTTTGTTTTTTACATGTTTGTGCATTGTTTTTATGTTGCATTTTTTATTAACCATTTGGTAACATTTAATTTTGCTGAAATATGTCATTACAATTTTGTTGTATGGTATAATTTTGTACCTGCTACTTTTTTTTTAAAAAAGGCTGAAAATAGAGATATTATGTAGTGCTAGTACTAAGCCCGTGCAATGCACGGGTATAAAGTTTGATGGTGTAAAATTTGCAAATTGTAAAAAATGTGTACAGTTGCATAAAATAACGTACAAAATTACTCAAAGCCCTACCGATTTTAACCCTAATCATATAGGTCGATATATAAATATTATGCCAGCAACTGCAAAGTTATATCTTATTTGCCAAGGACAATCAATAATTTCAAAGTACGATTATAACAGCAAAATAAGCGATATTATATTTTGAATAATTTGAGGGAGGAGGAATTAATACGGTAAGAGACGCGAGAGGAACGGTAGTTCGTACGTCTAGTGAGTATAAATACGAACCCTTACACTTTTTTATTTTTTGATCATACCAGATACTATATTGATATGTTTTCAAATTGATTTATGAATGAAGGCTGCATTCGAGGTTCCACTGCAACTTATAGTTCTTCGTTCTTTTATTATCAATGAAACATAAATTTCAGTATAGGTTTATAACATTACATAACATAAATAAAGATATGTGTGTGTACGTATGTACATATATGTATGTGTAATAAATATAAATATACTTTACTCAATTAATCTTGGATTTTAAATGTCATGCAGACCAACGTAAGTAGGAGTCCATTACATGGGCATGCGCATTGTGGATTTTTTTTTTTACGTACAAATACAGAGAGCTATATTGATATGTTTTCAAATTGATTTACGAATGAAGGCTGCATTAGAGCTTCCACTACAACTTATAGTTCTTTTATTATCCATGAAACATAAATTTCAGTACAGGTTTATAACATAACATAACATAAATACAAACACACACATATGTACATGTATGTACATGTGTGTGCGCGCGCATCTGTGTGTGTACACAGTAAAAATAAATATACTATATTCAATTTAGCTTGGATTTTAAATGTCATGCAGACCAACATAAGCAGGAGTCCATTACATGGGCATACGCATAATGGATTTTGTTTTACGTACAAATACTGAGAGCAGAAGTCGAACGGATATTTTTAAAGTTGAAGTGTGATAGAATCTCATGTTTGCTGACTACAGAAAGTGAAAAGAATCAACTCCACTTGGTAGAATTGCAACTTCACCAAGGAGAATTTTTGCTGACAGGCAAACTGAGTACTGCAACAACCAAGCACAATTGCTGCTAAAATGCTGGTGGCCACATGCATAATAACTCTAGAAATTCATTGTTCCAACATTGGAGGCACGAAAATGCATACTTAAAAATATATCCTAACTTTGAATACATATTCTGAGTACACAAACCATAATTGAATGGTACAGCTGAACTTATATTTTAAGTATAATACTTGTATCAACAAATGATTGAATAGTTTCCTTAGAACTAAAACTGAATAAATATAATTGAAATAATATTAGATGCCATCTACAATCAATTAAATGGTAAACAATTTTGCTAAACAAAATGCACTTGTCACAGTATCTAATTTTTTATTTTAACTCAATCTGAAATTCCATATTAGCATGTAATAATCATGTTACATAGAAATTGGATGTGTGGCGAAAATGATTACAACACAAAAACTTTGTGCCACTTTCAAATTTAAGTCATAAATTATTGGAATATTCAGTTCCTCATAGCATAGAAAGAAAGAAAAAAAATATGGACTATGCCTTCCAGTTGACACCCAAAGGTCCAAAAATTCAAAATATCTTCAATCCTAACCTCCTCTTGACATTACTGATACATGGATATCAAATTTAGATTGGCATAATTTTTGAATCATGGACATTAGTATATCTCGTATGTGTTCCTAATGGTTTAAGGCAAACACAATTACAAATGCAGACAACCATGTGAGCAATCATAATTTGAGACCCCAAGTCTCATAGCGAAGCCAATTCATTCTGGAAACAATTATTCGAAACCACTAAATAAAACCTAACATGATATGAAACAACCGACTTTGTAGTTATCAAAAGTTGAACAATGATAAATTACTGAAAAAACACAGAATAATATACGCCTTGGTAAAAGGAAGATCAAGATCAAGTATTTGCATTACACCTTGAGGAGTTCATAATTATTTATACTATCAGCCTATATAGTTATAATAATAAACAAACATCAATATAAAGTATAAAATCAAATGTACAGAAGTAATGACAATAAACTGAAACAAAAGGAAGCTGAAACTTAGTCTAATAATTAGCATTTGTATATGCATCGCTTCTATGACCTAAACAATTGGCCATGAGGATTATTGGAATATAAAAGCAAAATACTTTGGTGGATTCATTATGGGAATAATTTTCTCATACTCCAATGACAACTCAAGCATCAAAATACAACAATGACTTTCAGTATGGCAAACTCAAATTCAAGCAACCAAATTAATATTTGAAAAAACAAATAGTCTAAAGTTTACAAAGAAAATTGAATAATCAATTAATAAAATGTGGAAACTTACCAATTAAACCAATGTATTTAAGAGAATTGAGTTTCTCTTGCCATCTAAGGTGCAACATTATAAGAAGAAATCAGGAAGGTATTAAGTAATAATATTTCCAGTACTATAAAAGCTAGCAGAAGAGATAAAATAATAATAGCATAGTATTAACCCAAATCGAGGGATATGGAGAATTTTATATTCCCAAACATTATTAATTGAAATTCCAAACAAAATTTTGTTTATCTCATCGAATTCCCAAAATACTATGTGTATATAAGAGAGAGAGAGTGCGTGTGTGTGCGCGCGCACACATATACATATATAGATGGATCGCATAGTTTTATAAAGATATGAATGGTTTATGCATAAACCCAAATCGCCATACCAATGTAGAAAACTGAAATTCATTAGTAGTGATCCTCGGTTTGCATATCCTTGAAATGCATATGCAATATGTCACAACCTCAACTTTTCTAATGGACGAAAGCTCAAGAAAATTGGATAATTAACTAATTGTGTAACTAATACTCTTATGCAACTAACTAATGCTCATGGAATGAAAGCTCAAACAAATTGGATAGTATGAAAACATGGTTAGTAGAAGGTCAGAATATTCTTCCCATCAATATAGACCAACCTATAACTCCCTAAAGAAATTGTATTGTACCTTTATATGTTTTCTAAGTGTAGTGAAAAATTGGTGATTGATAACAACTCAACACCACGGTGCGCTGTGGAAGCGATTTCAAATCAAGACCTACTATTGTCTATTTGAATACCAATGCAACTTAAAATATCAATTATGAGAACACACTCAATAATATGAAAAACAAGAGACACGGAAGATTTAACGTGGTTCGGATCTGAAGATCCTACGTCCACAGAGACCCAATAACCCTTTTATTATTATCACCAGAGATTACAAACCAAAACAATGATTAGAGAGATACAATAGGTGGAGACTCTCTCTGATCAATTACTCAATTGAAGAGATTAATAATAGAGCACTCAAAATAGAAAAACCCCAATTTGATTTCGTTAGGGTTTCTATTAATTACAATTATTGAAAATCTGATTAAAACCTAATCTCTTAATTTGGAAGATGATTAGGAGATAATATATAGATGTCCTAAATGATCTAGATCATCCATCCACGTCAAAAGAATCTGCACCATCAGTTTAGATAACCAAGCTCCGGAATTGACAAAATTGCCCTTCAGAATTCGGAACTGGGAGAATAACTTTCGTCGCCTCAGACGTCTGACCAGGGGGGTCAGACGTCTGCAGAATGTTTCGGGAAACATTCTGAAACAGGGTCAGACGTCTGACCTAGGTAGGTCAGACGTCTGCAGTATGTTTCAGGTTACAGCATATGCAGGAACTCCTCTTCTGACAACTCTTCTTCCTCCAACCAACTCCAATGCTTTCCAATGCATAGCTCTATCGAATCTTCACATCAAACACATATATGAATCGTATAAATTCAACACTCCACCTCGATTCAATATATGTATGTCTCATCAACAAAGTATCATAGGGGTTATTGGATCTCGCGCCCAATGGCGCATAAGCAGTTGGAATCAAATGGATCAAGTTTGAACAATGCTCAAACTTATCCTTGGGAAGTGGCTTCGTCATCATATCTGAGGGGTTATCTGAAGTATTCACTTTCAACAACTTGATCTTACCCCGTTCTTCCTCCAGCATAAGAAAGAAACCTCTAACATCAATGTGCTTCGTTCGTGAACTATAAACCTGATTATGAACAAGATGAATTGCACTCTGACTGTCTGAAAATAGCTCCACGGTCTTCTGCACCATAAAAAGATCATCCAACAACTGAAGTAAATACAAACTCTCCTTAGTTGCTTCAACAATCGATATCAATTCTGCTTCGGTAGTTGACAGAGCTACAATAGATTGCAGCTTTGATCTCCATGAAATCGAGCCTATGCCAAGTGTAAAAACATAGCCCGACACCGACTTTCGTGCATCTCTATCCCCAGCATAATCTGAATCACAGTATCCTCTAAGTGAGATGTCGCCATCCACTCCACCATATAACAAGCCAACAGATGAAGTGCCTCTAAGATATCTAAGTATCAACTTTACTGCTTGTCAATGTTCCTTGCCTGGGTTAGACATATATCGACTTACAACACTCACTGCGTGGCCAAATCTGGTCTAGTGCATACCATGGCATACATAAGACTACCAATAGCACTGGAATAAGGTATATCAGCCATATACCTTTTATCTTCTTCCGATGTGGGAGATTGGTCTTTTGACAATTTAAAATGAGAGCCTAATGGAGTACCAACCGGTTTGGCTTTCTCCATTCCAAATCGAGTGAGGACCTTCTCGATGTATTGCGCCCGAGTGAGTCTCAACTCTCTCCGCTTTCTATCTCTACAAATCTCCATACCTAATATTATTTGTGCTTTTCCCAAATCCTTCATAAAATCCTTGCTAAGTTCAGTTTTCAACTCCAAAATTCTTACCATACTCTGAGATGCAATTAACATATCATCA
Organism: Allium fistulosum; assembly: GCA_030737815.1. NCBI lineage: Eukaryota > Viridiplantae > Streptophyta > Magnoliopsida > Asparagales > Amaryllidaceae > Allium > Allium fistulosum. The sequence continues at coordinate 336,198,494 of CM060904.1, read as the reverse complement.
ACATATAACAACAGATATATTAAATCATTATCACATCTCTTGAAATAAACACACTGGTCTTTGAAGCTTCTAGAATATCCTTGTGAAAGCATAAACTTATCAAATCTTTTATACCATAGTCTAGGTGACTGTTTTAGTCCATATAGAGATTTGTTAAATTTACAAACATAGTCAGGCCTGCTACTATCAATGAACCCCTCCGGCTGCCGTAAATAAATTTCTTCATCCAGATCACCATGCAAGAATGCGGTTTTGACATCTAGTTGCTCCAACTCCATATCATAATGAGCCACTAATGCCAATAGAATGCGAATGGAGGTATGCCTAACAACTGGAGCAAAAATGTCATGATACTCAACTCCCTTCTTCTGAACATACCCCTTTGCTACTAACCTTGCTTTATATCTGAAATTTCCATTGCCGCCGTCTTTTACTCTATAGATCCACTTACAACCAATAGCTCTCTTGTTGGTGGGAAGAGGCATCAAATCCCAAGTATGATTTTTCTGCAAAGATTCAATCTCCTCTTCCATAGCAACTAACCAACTGGAACTCTCAACTAAAGCAATAGCGTCTCTATAATCTCTGGGTTCGTCATGGACAACATTCAAAGCATATGTTGCCATGTCATCAAAATCAATGTCTTCGATGCTCAATCCAACAAAATCATTAAGCCAATTAGGCTTCTTCTTCTGTCTAACAGGTCTGATCTCTGAACTAGCTCCACCTTGAGTCTGATCCTCTGTACTAATCTCTGTACTTTCCTCATCAACCACGGTGTCATCGGAAACACCTTCAGAACTTCTACGAAAAGGAACAGTAGATGACTTACTTTGTGTTTGGTATTCTTCATTTGTCCTCTCATTGTCATCTGATGAGGAAGGCTCCACCTTCAACATAGTCTTCTCATCAAAAGTCACATGCCTACTGGTAACAATCTTCTTGCTAATAGGACACCACAATCTATATCCCTTCACTCCTCTTCTATACCTAGAAAGATACACTTGCGAGCTCTAGGTTCCAGCTTCCCTCTGCTCTCATGTACGTAAGCTGGACAACCAAACACTTTGAGGAATGCATAGCTAACAGGCTCTCTTTTCCGTACTTCTTCTGGGATCTTCATGTCTATGGCGGTAGAAGGTGTGCGGTTGATGAGGAAAGCCGTCATAGATAAAGCTTCTGCCCAAAATCCCTTTTTCAACTTTGCAGTCAATCTGAGGCAACGAGTTCTCTCCAATAATGTCTGATTCATTCTTTCAGCAACTCCATTGGACTGAGGGTCGCCAGGTGTGGTGTAATGCCTCTTGATACCTTCAGACTCACAATAATCGATGAATTCCTGTGATACAAATTCACCGCCGTTATCTGAACGGAGAACTTTCAATTTCTTTCCTGACTGCTTCTCAACTGTAGATTTCCACTTTCGAAACCTGTCAAAAGTTTCACTCTTCGACTGTAGAAAATATACCCAAACTTTACGATAGAAATCATCTATAAATGAAACGAAATACCTGGCTCCACCTAAGGAGGGGCAAGGGGAAGGTCCCCAAACATCTGTGTGAACATACTCTAAGACAGCCTTTGCCTTATGCTCTCCAGTACCAAAAGAAATCTTCGTCTGCTTCCCAAGAACACACTCTTCACAAAAGCTAAGCTTTGAACGATGAACACCATCAATCAAACCTCGCTTTCTCAACTCATCCATGCTGCGCTCACCAATGTGACCCATCCGTAAATGCCATAATCTGGAAGAGTCCGAATCAACAGAAGTAACAGATGCTGATTCGCCAACTACAGTAGTGCCCTTCAAAAGATAAAGATTTCCTGCCCTTACTGCTTTCATAACTATCATAGAACCCTTTGATATTTTCATCTTCTCTCCTTCAACTACAATCTTCAAACCAAGCATACTCAGAGCCCCAATAGATATCAAACTTCTTCTCAAATTAGGTACATGTCTAACATCTGTAATAGTTCGAACAACACCGTCAAACATTCTAACCTTCACACTACCAACACCAATCATACGGCAAGAAGCATCATTGGCCATCAGAACTTCTCCTCCATCAATCTCACGGTAAGTGGAGAAACAATTCCTATCAGGTGTCATATGATAGGATGCGCCAGAATCGATCAGCCATAGGTTGCTCTTCCCAGAAGAGCCAGAAGCTGTAAACACATCGGTATCACTCTCTGTATCTGGCTTCTCAGCAGTAGATGCTGAAGCTTGCTTTGGGTCTCTTCTTCTACCTTCAAGCTTGGGACAAGTTGCTACAAAGTGTCCTGGCCTTTTACAATAGTTGCAAGTCAATTTATTAGGCCCCCTAGACTGAGACCTTGATTTATTTCGACCTCCACCATATTTTGACTTGTTTTGGCTTCTACCTCTCTGAACAGATAAGCCCTCCGTATCACTGTCTAAACTAGTGTTTGCTAATCTATCCCTCAACACTTCATTATGAAGTCCAGCTTTAACATCAGATAGACTAATTTTACTACGACCATAAATCATAGAATTAACAAAAGCAGTGTACTCCTTAGGCAAGGAACATAAAGGGATTACCGCTTGAGCCTCATCTGTAATTTCAACTTCCGCTGCCTTTAAATTCATTACTAAGGTGGTTAGGGCATCCACATGTCCCATGAGATCAGCTCCAGGCTTCATCTTGTACGAATAGAGTTGTTGCAGAATTATCCTGTTAGTGAGAGACTTATCCTGATATGCATCAGATAATGCATCCCATAATTCCTTTGCCGTTTTCTTTTGAGAAAATTCTCTAAGAACCTCATCTGAAAGACTTAGCTGGATGGTAGTTAGGGCTTCATCTTCCATCTCTTCTAAAGTTTCACTATCTAACTCTTTCAGCTTCTCAGGCGTAGAAATTATCTTAAAAGTCTTCTCCTTCTTTAATACGGCTTCCATCTACATCTTTCAAGTTCCAAAGTCTCCCTTTCCATCAAAACGAGTAAGTCCATAATTGACTCCAGATCTACCAATAGATTTACTTGAAGTAGCCATTAATATCCAAACGGAACAATAACACCAGCTCCGATACCAAACTGTAGTGAAAAATTGGTGATTGATAACAATTCAACACCACGGTGCGCTGCGGAAGCGATTTCAAATCAAGACCTAATATTGTCTATTTGAATACCAATGCAACTTAAAATATCAATTATGAGAACACAATCAACAATATGAAAAACAAGAGACACAGAAGATTTAACGTGGTTCGGATCTGAAGATCCTACGTCCACGGAGACCCAATAACCCTTTTATTATTATCACCAGAGATTACAAGCCAATACAATGATTAGAGAGATACAATATATGGAGACTCTCTCTAATCAATTACTCAATTGAAGAGATTAATAATAGAGCACTCAAAATAGAAAACCCCCAATTTGATTTCGTTAGGGTTTCTATTAATTACAATTATTGAAAATCTGATTAAAACCTAATCTCTTAATTTGGAAGATGATTAGGAGACAATATATAGATGTCCTAAATGATCTAGATTATCCATCCACGTCAAAAGAATCTGCACCATCAGTTTAGATAACCAAGCTCCGGAATTGACAAAATTGCCCTTCAAAATTCGGAATTGGAAGAATAACTTTCGTCGCCTCAGACGTCTGACCAGGGGGGTCAGACGTCTGCAGAATGTTTCGGGAAACATTCTGAAACAGGGTCAGACGTCTGACCTAGGTAGGTCAGACATTTGCAGTATGTTTGAGGTTACAGCATATGCAGGAACTCCTCCTCTTCTGAAACTCTTCTTCCTCCAACCAACTCCAATGTTTTTCAATGCATAGCTCTATCGGATCTTCACATCAAACACATATATGAATCACATAAATTCAACACTAAGGCCCTAAAGAAACTGCATTGTCCCCAAGGAATCCACGTTACAAAGTAGGCTGATGATTAGAAACCACGTCACAGTACGACAAATACCAAATCAATTCAGTGCCAATACCATAAACTAATAACGCATGATAATTTGAAAATAATAGTTAAAAAATGAAATGGAGAAAACTGAGAAGCAATATAACAACTGTTTTTCAAGATTAATAGATCCATCGTGGCAGCATAAACAGAAAAGGTACACATAGTGATACATAGACATATTAAATACATTCTAATTTCATAATTTTTGAACCATTTTACTCGCACCTTGAACAAATACATTCTCACACAAATGTATAAATATAATGTAACTAAGAAAGGCATCGATCTTATTTCAATAAATAACATGAGCAGTAAAATAGCAACATAGTAACACAAGTTTTATTTACAATCATAATTCCATAAATTAAATTCTCAATATCATAGGTAAAAGATTTATTTCGACTAAAATATAAATTTTCACAGTTGTGACATATTTAAATTCTATAGATAAAAATCAGTAAAATTAGTTAGTAAACATTAAATATCTAAATGCAGCAAGCTACAACATTAAGCATTTACCTTACTACTATTGGTAAGCCTTTGCTGCTTCAATAGTTAAGGAATATACTGCATTCACTGTATACTTGGACACATATCATAAATACTTTCTCTATAATCCACTAAAATTGTTTTCCATTAATAAATTATTTAGTTCCGCTCTTGTACAAACCACAGTTATTGAATGATAACCTTTAACTAATCAAACAAAGTAACCAACTGAATTGGACTAAGAAATGTACAGGAACAAAAATGCAAGTTTTTTTGAAAAACATTAAACTGTATAAACAATGGAAAATGTACAAAAATGTTCTAGGTTTATGAAAATATTTTTAAAAAAAAAGGAAAATGTAGTTGGTATGGTGATTCTTCTATTGTTCCTGTACGAATTTAATCAAACAATTCATGCGCACAGATTTCAAAACTTTAAATAGTCAATTTTGTACATTGATGTAAATTCAAAGTAAAAATCAGAAATAAATCACAAAGCACACGAGTTAAAAAATAAATAAGAAAAAACACCTAAAACTAAACAATGATAATTTTACCTAAATGATCAAGAATAACAAAAAAATAGCCTGGATTTACGTCGGCTAAACATCTTTCAATCGGTCGAAACTGTGAGTATGGGAAGAAAACTTTTTGGAAAAGAAAAAATTCAGAAGCAAGAGTAATAATAGTTAATGATTACTGAGGGATGGGGGAAAGGATTTAATACTGAGAAATTCAGGAAAATATGGACCACGAAAGGTAGGAAGAACGTGAATGAGAAGAGCGTGGAGATGTAGGGGAACATGAACATGGAGAACTGAATTTGTCAGGTTGGTTGAAGGTCAAAATATTGCCCATCTAATGTTTATTTGAAAGTTAAATCCCAACATCTCTTTGTCTTCTGTTTGTCCTAGTCAGCAAAACAAATGGATTTTATTATATAGATTATGTGTACCCCTTACTTTTCAAAATGTGCGTGTATAATTAATGATACTGCATAGTATCATTTTCATAGCCAGTGATAAATTTTTGCTGCTAATAATTATTGGCGATGAAGTGGGTAAAAGGAGATGAGAAAGGTTATCATGGTGAAGGGCGAACCTAAGAGGCGGGACAGATAGGATTTAGATAAATTTAAGGTTTTAGGGTTTAGTTGGCGGTTGTGGGTAGCAATTGGATGGTGCTAGCGGTTCATGTGATTGCAGCAGAGGATGGGAGCGGCGTTGGGGAACGGTGGGGCAAGGCGGAGCGACCTGATTGCAATTGGTGAGAATACGTGACTTGGAAGTGGTTATTGTTCTTGTGGCAAAACTTTGAAGTTGGTGTCGTAGAGACTAAAAATGAACACAAGTTTGTCATTTATACTAAATTATGCATTTTCTTTATCTTTTTCTATAAAATTACTGTCTTGAAAATAATAATTACATCATTATACTAACTGAAATTGTATAAGAACAATTTTTGTATTAATTATTTAAAGAAGGTAAACAAAAGAAAAGGGAAACAATTAAAAGATCAATTACATCAAGCATGAAGGATATAATTTAGAACATCGCTTTTTTTTAATTATTTGAATATAAGAAGAAGAAAAACTGAAAATCAAATATAAAAAATATGGAAGATCACTCTATAAATCACTAATACAAAAGGTACAAACTTACTATTGGAAAAGGCAGAAATCATGTTTTTTTACATTTGAAAAAGTCAAATTCTTTATTAGTATATGTCATTTCAACAAAAAATTAAACAATGGAGAATTAACAGACATCTCAAATAAATAATTATAGAAGTAACATAGCTAAATTTTGTACTTAGATCACTTTTCATAGAACCACCTTGATCAAAATTTGAATTCAGAGGTCTACTTGGATCACTTGTTTATAGTTTATACATACTGATGAATTATTTATATTACACATACAAAAGTTTAAATTTGATACATTTACTAAGTGAGGACAAGTCATAAAATAGTAAAGCTTAACATTTACTGTGCACAGTACAATGACATAAAAACAAACACTTTGCACTGTATAGTTACGAATAACAAGTAGCCAACTGATTGTGAAGTGATAGACTATTTTGATCTTTCTTACATTTGGTTTACCAAAATAAGATTAATATATTCTTTTCTTTTTTTAAACAACACCAATAATTTCTCCCGCCAAAACATAGAGCTGTCACACAATAAATCACTGAGTCAATAGCAAAACATACATATAATATTTAAAAAGAAAAGGAAAGAATATATATAAATATATGTTTGTGTCTGCGCATGCATTTTATGTTAATTTAAGTAATATTATTCTCATTTAATTGAGATACTAAGAGTGTGGGGACTTACTTTATTATTTGTCAAAACAACTATTGAAATCATTCAACATGCATTATCTGTTAAGCCTGGACACTTGTTTTCTCTGACCACTTGTCTTCACACTTTTGATAGGATTTTAAGGAAAATATTGCTCTTTTATTTTTTGGTTAACTAGAGGCTAAATAAGAAATACCAAATAATCACGTCTGCGTATAATTACTCAATTTTGTTGCTTTACTGTTGTGCTTAAGATCTGCAGTAACTTCCTTTACCCCAGGCATGTGTTTACAAAACAAATTCTTCTATGTCATGACTCCTCATACTCCCCAATAGAACCAGCATATGACTATGCATTCATGGTTAGTAATGAAAAGATGGATCATTTACCAATCTGGGATAGTTTGTGAGTATTACCAGTTTTGGATACTCAAAGTATTTGCTACCATCAAGGAAGCAGATCCCCGCAGCACTTTTGAATTGATGTTAATCATTTTCTCCAAGCCATCGTGTATATATTTATATAAACATGATATAAAACTTGCACAGAGAAATATATTGCAAACATATGCAAATATAGGTTTCAAGAAAATAAATAGAAATAAACTGAACAAAGAGGACAATAACAATAATAGAAGGAGACGGTCACAGCTTAGTATGTAGTTAATATCAAACATCACAGGTATGATATCACCAATAATATCACATATCAAACTTTAAGCAATATTTTTATCAGTAGTGTCGGCTGATATTTTCAACTATATTGAACTGATATTTGTTGTTGAAAATAACAATGAAAATGGGCAAGGATCGGCTACGCCTTAATTTGACTACTCATCATTTCCCCCTGATTTCCACCACAAGTTCCGATTTAAATAATAAAAATTTGTGTAGTGTAGTGGGAAGAGGGAGAAAGTTTTACGATTTAAATCGGAACTTGTGACGGAAATCAAGGAGGGTTAGAGGTGTTACCAAATTGAGGTGTAGCCGATCTTTGTGCCCACAAATGTCTGTGTAACATTATGATTTAAAGGGCTGAAAATGAAAAGTTTTAGTTTACCAAAGACTTACGATCAAATTCAGAATTTTATCACAACATGTTACTAAAGATGTTATTTTAATTTCCTATGAATAGAAGTTGTTTATATTCAGACCTTAATCGGACTCGATAATGGAAAGGAGGGAGTGAACAACGATCGGCCTGAAAAATAGTTTTAACATATAAAAATGAAAACGATATTTTCTTGTTTAATGCATCTTGGGAAACATCAAATACTATATTCACTCTTCTTCTTCTCACCTTTTTTGTAATGGTTGGGATTTCTCACCCCTTCTTCTCTCCCACATCTTTTGAACTACATATCGAAAACGCAAAACACAAAACTCAAAAATTCAAGCCAAACATACCCTAATGTCTATGTTCTTAGGTTAAATTTTTGAGTAACATTATATTTAATTAGTCATAATATGTACATCAACAAAATTGATAAAATGTGTAGTTTTGCATGATATTGATAAAACTAACACAATACGTGGATGTACATACATACATAGGTACGTATATACACATATATTGTGCATTTTACAGACTAAAAGGGTATAAATTTGTTAATTGATCCATATTACCTGATACTAGCAGTGATTTTCTAAATTTTGTGTATGGATGCATTCGATCCCCCGAGACATTAAAAATTAGTGTCCTCCTTGAATAAATACCATTCTTATTCTAATATATATAAAAATTATGGGTTTCGGATGATTTTTGACCGATATGAATATAAGTACTTAGATTCACAAACTACTATTGATCATACTGTTTTTTTATGCAGAAGTAAATTGTTGTTTTGCTTCCATTGCAGTAGCAACTGCTTTTTCCCCTAATGTACCATAGTATTGTCGGAGAAAAGTATAGGTAATTTATCAAAAACAAGTGGTGCTGAAAGTTGATTGCTTGACTATTTTTCCATTCATCTCAGTAATACTGAACCATATCTTCTCCCTTCTAAATAGTTTACATGCCTAAAGTGCAGAAATAGTGCATATACAACAGAGATCTACCAATTCCACCTCTATAATATTCTACTTTCTGTTTAAAAGAAATTGTTGCTTGTTACTTCTCATATAAAAAATTTCAGTCACATGAAGCTGCATAAATTGGAGTTCCAGCTTTGTGGCACCTTAAATATTGTAACTAGGCTGAAAAATTCGTGTGGAGCCATCTCAATCATTTTCCAAGGCTAAAACCCGCAACAGTTTAAAAAAATTGATATATGAATTATATATGTAATTATAATATGATGATTTCAGCTCATCAAGTACCATAAAGAGGTGCAAAAATTTTGTCCATGCTTTATCTTGTTACATAGCAAAGTAGATTGTGTTTTCGGCACTGTCTGCAAATAAGCTAGAGAAAGCATAAAAACATGGAATAATTGTAGCAAGCATAGTAGTAACTTCCAACCATGTCATTTCATTCTACTGCTGGTCAAGATATAATTTCCAAGGATCTGAAGCACCTTAGAACGTTAGAAACCATTAAAACAAATTCTTATATACAGAATTTCTGCAGAATCACAAGGAAGAAATGAAGCTAAAAGAACTAAAATCTAAGGATTTAATTTGAAATTTAGGTAAAGTTTGGGGATACCTCGTAAGAATGATTTGGAATAGCTTGTGGAAGCTTTGGCATGAATTTTTGTTTGTTTTACACAAAAAAGGTGCTTAATAACATAAACACTTATTGCATGAATGTTTGTAAACAATAAACATTTTTGCTTGTTTAAGTTCTTAATATTTGTTACACTGTAGAAATACTTGATAAGCATAAAATTCTTATTGTAAAAAAACACATCTAGAACTGATCAACATTTAAACAACCAGAGCTCTTATCCAAAAAATCGCAGATGGAGTTTGGATGCTTTGCAGGTTTATTTGTCTTCTTATGTGTTTTTATTCAGGTGTAAATAGATGAATCTGTCTCGATCAACGTAGAGATTAAACAATGAATCCATATCCTAATATTAAGATATAATTTCGATTTTCTCAAATACTGTTATACAAAACGTGGATGCAAGAGGTGCGAGTGAACTAAAATGTTCTTGTCATTTGAGCAGTGTAAAAAAGTGGATGCGGATGAAAGGCAGCTTTTTTAATGATGATTTTTGTTTAATTATACTATAAGTGTGCAAGTCCTTTATACCTATTTATGATGAATAAATTAATAATATTAAAAAACATTAAAAATTAATCAAACGATGAAAATGTAGAGAGAAACAATTAAAATAAATAGCTTAAAATGTTGGCATACATATGTGCATTTGGATATTTGGAAATACTCACTTGTTTCGTATGATTAATCTTTGATTGTATCCAATTACGTGTTAAGTATGCTTATCTGAGACATACACTATTGAACATATTATGGAATATTATGGAGTAGGATACTACAATATGACTACATATATGTTTACTGCTTTGATTGACTCGACTTTTGTGAATTGTATTAAGTGTTATACTTGTGTATTCTGACTATTTCTGCATTATTACGTGCAGTAGAAAATCAAAGTGTGAAGCACAATCACTCTACCATCTCTCACTGTCACACGCAATTCATGTAATGTTATCTTAACCATCGCTGATTATGGTTAATGTAATTTTACCTATCCTCCATGAATGTTGTTGTATCTGTGCAGAACGTGTGATGCGTCCATTGGATGACGGACAACAGTGATCTTCATAGTTTTGTTGTATTTTCATTATAATCGTGATAATTCTTTTGCTTTTTACACTACTAGCCGTACATTTCGAACAACAATGTAGAATAATAAATTGTATTATTTTTCCAAGCAACAGAACTTTAGCATGAGCTGGAAGTTGAAATAGTCATTTTTTATTTTGAGAAAGAAGAAACACTTCTGGAAAAAGATGTTATTTTTTATGTTTTTTGAAGTGGAAAGGATGAGAGATTTATATATTAGAAGGGAAGAATTCTTGAAAAAATAAACATTGAATTTAGTTGTTGTCATCCATGTCGAATAGCATCAGCTTGCATCCACAGAGTGGGTTAAGAATTAAAAAAAAAAGTGGAGTTGTTCATTGTGGGATACACATTAGTGTGGCATTCAACGCATCTAAAATTATACGCCCTGCATCTAAGAGCATCTCCAGGCACATTAACATTCAATATTTTGTACACATCGCTTTCCAACAGAGCACATTAGCTTGAATATTCAGAGTAAATATTAAGTTTGCAATTTGATATTCTAATTTGGGTGTGGATGCCAATTAAATAAGTTTGACATCGAACGCCTATTAAATAGGCGTCCAACAGTCGCTTTTGTCAGACGTTTATTCAATAAGTGTATGTGCTCAGACATCTATTCAATAAGTATCTAATAATAGACGATGTAGTTCATATGTCTATTAAATGAGCGTCCGACGGTTGGACATAGTCAATCTTTAATATTCAACCTTGTGAATATTAAGGGATGAATATGTTGGAGATGCTCTAAGGGTTGGCATTTATTAGTTCGATCCGAGTAAACCAACATGACATAACATGGTAAGTTTGGTAGAAAATTATAGCATATCACATCTTTAGATAAATATGCACTCAATCAATGGTTTCAATCACATAGTATATTAGCTAACAATTAGCCAATCTAACTCATTCACAGATCAACCAATTAAATCAAATCAATCAATTTCAGTTTGATTGGTTTTAGTTTTGAAAACTACTGATTCAATTTGGTTTGATTTTTGTTTGTTAAATGAATATTTTTCTTTTACTAGTTAGTCTCAGTCCCAACCAACTATTTATTCATTCTTTCCTCTGTATGTTGTTAACTAGTTGGAACGGGGAAACCCTACCATCGGATGCGTAATACTAAGAACTTAACGATTGTTTGGTTTGAACACGAGTTTTGTACTTTGCGTTTTCAATATGTATAACAAATGGCATGGAAGAAAAGAATGGATTGTAAAATCCTAGTCATTGGAGCAAAAGAAAAGTGGAAGGAAGAAAATAGTTTTTGATATCTCTTAAAAGCCGGTAACAAGAAAACGCCATTTTTTTATCTTGCATGTTAAAACTATCACAATTTTAAATTGATAGTTTTTCATCCCTTCTTCTTTCTCGGGCATTTTGAATGTTGAAAACACAAAACTTATTCTCAAACCAAACCGGACGTTAAGGCCCCATTTGGTTTCGTTTTGAGTTTTCAACGTACACTACAAAATACAAGAAATGTGGGAAATTTTTTACAATTCTTAGCCATCGCGACGATGGATGGAAAACGGAGGAGATGAATTGTTTTCCATTCTTTTGTTATGTCTCAAAACACGAAAAATCAAATAAACTTGTTTTCTATTTCTACGTTAGTTTCAGTTTTCAAAATTGTGTGTTTTTCAACGATACATAATAAATGCGAATTTTTCTTTAGACGAAAACACAAAACTAAAAATAGCAAACCATACGGGACCTAACCTTTCGCAGAAAAAAATAGTTGAATTTCCATCCAATTTCCTACGATATAGAAAACTGACTACTCAAAAAAAAAAAGGTCAGGATTGGCAAGCATGCCTACAAATTTAATTATATTGCAACAGAGGAACAAAAATAATCTCAACTGAGATGTTAGATGTACAAAACCTCACAATCAAACAAAACTCAAAAATCATATAAATTATCGAAATTAAAGCGTACGCTTACCAGTTCCATTCCAGGTTAGAAGCATTCGTTGCAGAATTCAAGATAGGAGGACGTTTAAGCATGTAATCAGAAACCCTAACGATTTCGTAAAAGAGACACGGGTATGACGAGGGCGAGAGTCTGAAATGACTGAGATGAGGAAAAGAGAAGCAGAAGCGTCCGACTGACCATAATACTGTAGTACTTTCCAAGACAAGTCAGACTGTTTTTCGCGCGCAAACGTTACAATTTTAGCTATATTATATGCAGGGTGCGTTGGAGACCAACACTAACAGGACATATTTGCGAATTGCGGGGAATGAGTTAGCGGCTACCAATGGAGCAGTTGAGCTGGTCATTTAAGTTATGAATTTTGATTTAATTGATTTATAGTTAATTAATTATTTGTTTTGTTATATTATATAAATTTAATTAAAATGAAATAACAGTACAAAAATTGAAATACATCCAAATTAAATATACAGTACTGATAAATGCAGATAAAATGATACAATCAACCAGTACAGCCCTGCTGTAACAATTTCATCTTTTATGGTATTTCGAATTGTTATCATTTAATTGCTTACGTGTCGTTGTACTGGTTCAGTTGCTCTATTCGGTGCAGTTCTCATACTTTAATATTTCTCGTGCTATTCCTTTGGAATAAGGTCGGGATCATCATCATCATAAGCCATAAAATCATCATTCGCGGTCACTTGGGATGAGAGCGAAGAATAAGAGGAGAACACTGATAGTGAGAAAGAAGCGAATTTGTATCTGATGGTAGAATCAAACGACAGCGGCAATGAACCAAATGAGGTAGCACAGTTATCCCGTGTTGATTTACTTTTGGTATATCACTAGTTAAACGCGACCATAGATAGACTTCAACAATGATATAATAAACTAGAATTTGAGAAAAATAGTCTACTTGGTATAAATAATGAGTTAGAACTAATGATTAAAAACGTTAACTCAGAATGTGAGAAGTGTCAGTCTATAGAGGAAGAAATTAATAAGTCTAAGACTAAAATTGAAATCCTTGAAAATGAAATTTTGACTCTGAAAAAAAAAGAAGATGGAATTAAAAGAGAAAATTCCATTAAAAAATGCACCTCACTTCTAAATAAAAACAATGCTCTTGGGTCTAAGGTTCAACAACTTGAATTGACAATAGGAAAATTTTCTAAGCGAGAAAAATAACTAACTATGTTGTTAGGAACTTAGATATCATCGAAAACAGAAATGGTCTTGGATATGATAAAGTTGAACAAACTAAGAGAAAGAGTTGTGATAATATCAAATTTCAAAAGGAATTTTCAAAGTGTTTAATTTATCCAAAAATTGGACATAAACAAGATAAATGTTGGAATAGAAAAAAAAACCGTTGAAAATTTTTGGATTCCAAAAGGTACAAATGTAAATTTTCTTAAATTTAAACAAGTTTGGGTTTCCAAGGGTACAATTGTAAATGCTAACGGTTTTCTATATGGACGAATTTAGGTATTAAAGGTTACAAATGAAAAGAAGAGTGGTACTACATCCTTTGTTAGACCACTCGTTTCCTCTAACATATAGGTACAGAAATGGGCTAAGGAACAACTATGATAGAGGTAACTTTGAGTTGCTATATATCATTGAAGAACATTAATTTCAATATTCCTTAGCCTAGAAAAATGAGGTGCACATCTACAACAAAAATGGTGAATGAGAATACAACATCAAAATAAGCAAAAGTATGATCTCTAAACTCTGTTTTCTTTACTTGTTATTAATTATATTTTTGTTAACATTGCTGTAGTATAATTACCATATGTTGAGCTCCTTAGCTCCGATTTGCAAAATTCAAAATGATTTGGAAAATAAATAAAAAATTCTATATATTTTATTGTATGTATTTTCCAAGAATTTGAACTTAAACCATTGAAAACTAGAAAACATTCAGTATATTATTTGAAAACAGTTTCAGAACTTCTTAACACAACTATAGTAATTCGATCATAACTTGAAACCAATTTTTTTGAGTAGAAATTTTGAATTTCTAAAACTTTCATGTTTTGTGCTGAATCAAATTACAAACTTAAAGCTTTCAAATAGTGGTTTTAAATGGACCGAATTTTCAAAACAGGAATTGTAAATTGCTTTGGTATAACGATAACTTTCATTGCTTTTCTTCACGACTAATAAATCAGTGGCTGGAAAAATTTTAACTGCGTGTGCTTTTGTTTAATATCACTGTTTTTTCCTTTATTTGACATAAATGGCTTTGCTGAAAATTTTTGAACAATTTGAGTGATATTGAGGAGTACACGATCTGCTTGTTTGCAATTAGAGTACAAGTGGCATTAGACATCACTTCATTTGAGACCATATTTGCATTTTCAATTGATTTTAAAATTAGCAGACATCGTTTTACAAAATACCTTGTAGAAAATAGATTTTCACAATTTTTTGGATTTAGAAAATTTTCCAAATAACTCATATTTTTTTTCCTTAATTTCCTTGTAAAAATACTCTTGTTTACATTGGTAAGGGATTTACCCTAGAAAAGATGGTTGTTGACTGTTTGAACCTTTTGAAATTTATCAAAAATCATTAATACTGATTGAGAAAGCAATTGATAGTAGCTAAATTATAATTCGTAGCTAGAGGAAGTATATGTTAAAAATTTCATGAAAGTTGAACAAGTTTTATAATATTTTTAAAATTAGTACATATTCCATGATTATTTCTATCACTATCATCTTTCTTGCAATCCATACACCAAAATTTAATATAGTATACAGAAGTTGGTATTTTAAAAAAATAAATTATTTTTTAGTGTAATTTATAATACTATCCCAAAGTATTCACTCTAATTTAAAAGTTCTCACGGTTATGCATGAGTTGGTAACTTTAATCTCTATATATGTGCTTCCATTCTTATTTACGATTATACACAGGTGGAACACCTATATAAGAGAGGGATAAATATTCAAGTAATTTCTAACCTCATTTAAAAGTCCTAACGATTATGCATTGTTAGAAAATGCTTGACACTCTTTTTTAAGTAACTACCAATCTCATTTAAAAATCCTAACAGTTATGCATGGTTAGAAAGTGCTTAACATTTTTTTTGTATAACATTTAAAAGAGCAATTTACAAATTTTTCCTTTATCAAAAATACCACACCGTTATCGCCATATAAATTCCCCTAAACCATGACTCAGTCTCCACTCTAAAGTGGAATTCGTGTCTAATAAATAAAATAGTACGATTTTCAGTATATATTGCTCTCTATATGATTTATGATTTTAATCAAAATTCATCACTATTTCAATTATTATTATTATTTTGATGATAATAAAAAAAGGATAGAGATTATGATTTTGGTGGTTGAGTAATTATCTTACTAATATTCAAGAGCTATTTTTTATTTTTTGACGGTTGTTTTTGCAATTATTTTGATAATCAATTTTTATTATTTTTTAGTTGCATGCATCTAGGTATAGCAATTCTAGTTGTACGGGAGTATGTAAATAGGGGGAGATTGATCACAACACATCAAACACATTTACCTAACACAAAATCTTAATATATGTTTGTTATCATCAAAATGAGAAGATTGTAGAATTTAACAGTTTATGATTTTTGTTGATGATAATAAACATGTGTTTGTGAGTGTGTCTATATTTAAATGTGTTTAATATAGTACTATTATAAAATCATAAATAGAAGTAAACAAATGAAATTTTTATTTCAACAAATAGTTTATTTCAATACAATTTCAACAGTACACGATTGCAAGAGCTTTCATAACATTTTTTAATACAACATTCATATACAACACTATTTCAGACTCTCATATACAACATTATTTTACACTCTCATATACAACACACTGTCAAATACAATTACTCTCAAATATTATCAATCACTCAATCACTAACTCGATTTTGATTTGTTGTCTACTTGTCCCAACTGTTTTTCTTTAACAATCTGTTTTGCCTATCGAATAACAACATAACAAAAAGTAAAAAGAAACAAATCCAAACTGCAAAAATATAAATATTTTTTAACTCAACATTGCCTTAGTCTATTGGTTTTGTTTTTTCATATTTTGGAATATGCACCAAAATGTACATGAGAAAACAACGATATGCACAGCACATCACTGTACATGCCATAAAGCTGAGCATATACACAAAACACACCTGCACCAATTCAATTTCAAGGAAAAAAGCAAGGTCAAGCCTAAACGCCTAACACAAATAGTGCAAGGTCAAGCTAAAATAGCTCGGCACAAGAAAAAGTAAAACAGAACATAATAACAAATAAGGCGCAGCAAGGGTGCAACCAGGCAGGAAGAAAGTGCACACAAAACATACGCAACAAAAATGCACAAAAACAACACACAGTAGTAGAGACGCAACACCAAAGTGTGCACATGTGCAAAATAGAATGCAGCAGAACATTCAAAGGCAAGTGCACAAGTGGAGCAATGCACAGGGCCAAAGTCAAGCACAAAATACAACCAGGTGCAAGCGAAACAACAAATGTAGGAGGCACAAAGATCAGGGTTAAGTAAATAGCAAATAAGTGCACTAGTGCAACATACAAGCAAGCCAGTCAAGTGCATGCACACACAAGATGCAACTAGCATAATCAGGCAAGTTCACATACAAGTAACAACATAACTAGGAAAGTGCAGCACAAAAGGAAGCAACCAAAATATGTTCAACAAAAGGATGCACAAGGGAAAACTGAAACAACAACCGCGCATATAGACATGTACAGGCCAAACCAGAAGTACACAAGCACAAGTGCACAAAGTACACAAGCACAAGTGCACAAAGTACACAAGCACAAGTGCAGCTATCAAAACCAAAACACACAAGTGGTGCACAAAGGCACAAAACACAACCACATACACAAGGGCAATTGCAAGAAGGAGAAACGTCAACTTCAACATCTCCAGATTTCCGAAGACATGGCATAATTGAACATTATATAAATAACTCAAACATCACTAAGCCAACAAGCCACACCGATCATTCAAAACACAAGGAGAAGCTACATCCACACACACACATACACACACACGCACACACACATACATACATATAGGGAAATTAGGAGCATCTCAGTTCATCAGAAAATAGGCACAAACAGTCAAGAATAACCGCAGAAGATCGAAACAACAAATAACAGAAAAAAGATAATTTCGCAAGTTGAACAAGTCACGTCAACATATATATCGGGGATCAACAATACCTGTAAGCCAAAAGGAACAGTCTAAAAGTCAACGGCCACGATTAAAATCAAAATCGAAAATTGAAATATTCAAAGCCACAAATATACGAAATATATGGAATCACATGAAATCGATTCCTACAAAAACCCATTCGTCATCGGCAAAAATTAACAACTCAAGTTCGAATAAAATATCAAAAGGAAAAAATAATACATGCCAAAATCAGCATTGATTACTCGACGCTTGAAGCTACCGAGGGCAATAATCATCTGACAAGTAAGCAAGTGATCGTCAAGAGAAGACAGGAGTTAATCATCACTCGATCGAAGAACGGAGCTTCACAGCGAAACCCTAAATCAGCCTAAAAGAGGGAAAATAGGATCAGCCTGAAGAAAGAAAATGATTTGCGGAACAAAAGGGATAAATGCTAAGAAAACAAATTATACTTCATTTATTTATTTCTGGGTTGTATTGCTATATTTGTTTGGGTTGTGTTAATTAGGGTTTTAGTTCCTTTTAAGTGTAATTAGTTTTTTAAATTTTATAAAACTCTAGTTTCAACCAGGATCGAACTACAGGGCGTACTTCAAAAAATTCTTAACTTGGGGATAGAGTTGAGGCAGGGTTTTGAGCTTAAGGTTGGAACAATCAGGTTAGCGGTCGTCGTAAGTTTACCAGGTTTGTAAGCGGTCGATTGTTTAATCTTAGTAAAAACTTTGGGGGCATCAGTAGGCAGGTTTTGCCAAAGCTAAGTAAAACTGTGTGTTGTTAAGTTCCGATTTTACTCTGCTATTATCCATGCTGCAATTTTTATTATTTTGTGAATTTATTATAATCCCTATTCACCCCTGGGTTAATTTGATCCTACATTCTAAATTCAGATGTTCAATTTGTGGTGCTTTAGCTGTATGTTGGTGGAAGACTACTCACACCTTTTACTTTAGTTTTAGAGAGCTGGGTTTGACCGCGCTAGATTTTTTATGCTTACCAGCATAACCACTGATTATGGGGAGACATTACCATATGATGAGCAGTGCCAACACTTTTAAAATTTAGGTGGGGTACTACTGCATCTTGACATAGAAGTTGGTTTGTCACCTGGACTCCATATTAAAAGTAGTTATATTAAATGAGCTATTGGCATATTGAAAGATGGTTACAGTAAAGAAAATAATTTGGAGATAGCTTGACTTATTATTCTTTTCATAATGGCAACCATTTTATTCTCAAATACGTCAAACACAATACCTGCTGGACATGTTGCTTCTACTGTGGAGATGTTTTATAAACATGATTGAGGGACTCCTATATTTGCATATTTGTATAGGTCATTTGATCATCAATGTGTAGTTAGGCCTAGATCCACGTTGATTACTGGATTTTGGGAGATTTTGCGGTTTTAGTATTATGAGTACTTTCGCAATTTGACTTATCTAACGAGAGACTCTATGATACCTTTATACTTTCCATAAGTGAAAGCATAGGCTTAGGATAACCATAGAATGGTCTGAGGAGGCGATGCACGTCATATACTTGATGTGGCGTGAAATCGGATTGAGTTACAGACTACAAGCAAGAGTATCATGTTGCTTCCTTATAATGGTTCCCATTTTTGACTAACAATAACGTACAATGTATTGGATTTTTGTATATGGGATGACTTCCATTAGTTTCTTCTCCTCCCACTGGTGGGTGTTAATGGTTCCGTAGTGAGCGAAGTTGGAGGCAGACCTTGGATGGCAATTTTGTTCCTGATTTACAACCAGATACATCATTTCTAAAGGTGTCCTAGCATTGATTTGTATCAGCATGTAAATGAGTGGTGGTTGGCCACTTCATTATCACTGGTTTAGATTATGCTTCTTTTGGCGTCGGTTTTACACTCCACCGCACACAACCAGTTTTGTTCATGCATGAGCTACCTATATAGTTGGACCTTCAACGATTCGTACTGGTCTTGTCTCCCCAGTATTACAGGACCTTATGCAGACCACTCAGACGTATGATGCTCCACAACCACCCTTTCAAAAATAGGAGATTATGGTTGGATAGTCACTATACCCCACCTCTTCTGGAGCTAATAGATACATTGATATTCATCATGATGAGATTTCATAGTATCCAGATCATGTTGTATTTTCATATGAGGATTTGTTTCAGATACAGCTTGGACTACTCAACATCAAGTACAGTGAGCGTTGACGTATTATTGATAAGTACAAATGATTGATTGCACAGATGAGTGCTCGTATCAATGAGCTTACTATTGCGGATGAGCATCGGTGTCATCCTAGACCTAGAGTTGATCATGGCAATGAGAATCATGATGTATATGGTCTGGTGGTGATGAAGATGGCTTTAATTAGTTTTAGATCGTACTTGTTTCAAGTATTTGTGCTTCGTTTTGTTTACAATTCTGTGTATATATACAGAGATGATTCGGTTTATGTGTGGTTTCATGTATTTGTATTTCGTTCAGTTTATGTATCTGTGCATGTATATAAATTCCATTCGATTTGTGTACTGTTTTATGTATGTGTACTTTTTTGTTTAGATATTTGTGTATGTATCTCCACTTGATTTGGTTTACGTATTTATTTCAATATTTGTACTTCATTTTTGTTAACTTAATTGGGTACGTGCACAGCCTTGCTTCAGTTTATGTATTTGTGCCATATAATTGTAATGCCTAAGTGGAATACATAACTAGAATACAATAGTATAACATATGAGTCGATTACATGAGTATAATATAATAGTAAAATACGTAAGTCGAATAAATAAGTAGAACACATAAAGTGAAAACATAAGTAGAATACATAAGCTAATACAGAAGCATACCAATATTAAGGTCATGGAACTACTCCCCAATGAATTCAATACACATGATAATTATAAGCTTCGCGGCCAGTGAAATATCCATCATATGAGATATCATAATAGGAATAACACCTAGCATGATTGCAATTTACAGGATCTTCACATTTATGTTCTTCTATAACTGCGTGGTAGCATTAAATTCTATCCAAAGTAGCTCCCAACGAACTAAAGTATTATCGTACATGTAGTGACGAAGACAATCTAGGTAGTTATTATAATTTTCATGCAACATCAACCACATCTGTAGTGGTTCTAGCTCATATGATTATATATTTGCTTTTATGAGAAGCAAAAAAAACATTTGGTGATCAATATGAGTGCAACATTACGAGAATATGAAGTATATAAGATGAAATATAGAAGATGAGGACTAATTACTCTTCTGATGGATGATATATATAAATAGTATGCAATTGTCTACCATTTGTAATATTGTGTTGTCAATCACCCTGTTTGTGGCAATATGTTGTCACAATTGCTTTTTCTCTTACTACACAGTTGCTATTGCAAGCTCTTACTACATTACCATCCAACCATTTAGACACGTGGCAAACACTCGATCATCATAAATTAACACATCATCTCCATAACAAAACCGCAATCCATGTGATAACTCCACCAACCATTCATTTGTGAATAGTGGCAAATATCCAACCATCATAAACAAACACACCATCTCCATAACAAAATCACAATCCATGTCATAACCCCACCAACCAAACATCTTGACATTTGGTAAACATCCAACCATCATAAACAAACAGAGAATCTCCATAACAAAACCACAATCCTTGTGATAACCCCAAAACCAAACATTTTGACACATGGCAAACATCCTACCATCATAAACAAACAAAGAATCTCCATAAAAACCACAATCTGCATCATAACCCCACAAACCAACCATCTTGACAAGTGCGAAACATCCAACCATCATAAACAAACATAGAATATCCATTAAAAAACCACAATCCGCGTGATAATCCCACAAATAAACCATCTTGACATATGGAAAACATCGAACTATCATAAAGAAACACAGCATCTCCATAACAAAACCATAATCCATGTGATAACCCCACAAACCAACCATCTTGACATGAGGCAAACATCCAATCGCAATAAACAAACACATGATCTCCATAACAAAACCACAATCTAGGTGATAGCCCCACAAAACGTTTATTTGTGACATGTGTCAATCACCTAAACATCGTAACATACACATCATCTCCATAACAAAACCATGATCCACATGATAACCCCATTAACCATTCATTTGTGACACGTATCTAACATCCAAAACACTCCCTTTTTATTTGAACTCACCCTATAAAGAGGGCTCGAAGGCTCATAATAACACACTCATTCACTCTTCTTAATTCATCATCACTTATCTTCTACATCAAACATCAACCTAATTTTTTTTTCTTCTCATCCACTTCTTCGTCATCTTCATCTAAAGATGATGTCATCGAACGTCATGTTATTCAACAAAACATGTTTGCTTCTAAAGTGTTGAATTTGATAGCGCTTGAAATGCTGAAATCTTAGCTTCAACAGAAGGAGGCAGTGTTCCAGGAAGGAAGGACTTACGGAAAGGGAGTGACTATTCTTCCCGCCATAATCAAATAATTAAAGATTGTTTTTCTAAAAACCCCGTGTACGACCATGTGGATTTCCGACGAATATTTCATATGTCAAAGACTGTCTTTAATTGGGTTCTCAATAAATTAACTGAAACAAACATATTTTTCACCCATAGTTTAAATCGAATCAACCAATTAGGAGTTTCCTACCACAAGAGGTTATGGTTTCACTAGATACAATATCTTATGAAACTTCCAATGATTCACAGGATGACAAGATGGGGATTAGAGATTCAGCGACAATCTTATGTCTGAAAGAATTTTGCAAAACTGTGGTTTTACAATTCGATGTAGAATATCTAAGGTCTCCAACCCCTCATGACACTGAAGATTTTTAGCAATGGGAACTCGATGTGGATTTCAGGGTATATTAGGCAGCTTAGGTTGTATGCATTGGAGGTGGAAAAACTATCTAGTTGCGTTGCAAGGACAGTACATGGGTCACTGCAAAAAGACAACTCTAGTATTAGAAGAGGTTTCTTCTTTTGATTTATATATATGGCATGTTTTTTGGAGCACCAGGTTCCCTTAATGATATTAACATCCTATGACAATCGTATTTATTTAATGATTTATGCAATGACTATATAATACTCGGGTCAGTCCGAGACATTTCAGGTATCGGGACTATGGGACCAGCTTGTATTTTTTGGGCATAGAGAAGACTAGATATTCAGTATTGTAGATTACCATCCTATATTGTATAGTCTCTTGTGTATATATGATTATGATACATATTAGACATATATTGTATATTGTATATTATATATTATTCTGCGATTGACTCCATAATCTCTGATATTTACTACATTTATGTATTGTTCTATCCAGGAGGCACTTGTGTTTATTACTTGTATCGATACTGTGAATGTTTTATGGTGACTTATATTTGATGTTTAAATACGTACCAATGTTAGCCACTTAGTCCAAGGGAATATTCATGTGTGTACCCCATATAGCCTCATTCTCCGTATTATCTGATAGTATTACTCGGTAATACTCTTAGATAGTATGGGTATAGAGGTAGTGGTATTTACATTTTGGCATCAGAGCTAGTTAATACATGTGCGTGATAGGGGTTCTCGTTTTGTGATCAATGGCAAAGCATTGAATCTTACCCTTACACGTCCCTGATGGGTTGGTTATGACAGTCGAGAGGCCAGCTGTAAAACTAGTGTGCCTGAGATATCGGCGGTGGCCAAAGTGGAGCCCATACCCGTGAAAACACCATTTATAATTTGGTATCAGATAATACATAATAGCACACAAATTTAATTAAATAAAATTATTCGAATTTGATTTTTGGTAACTATTATTTTGAAAAATAAACTCTTATTTATTTGAATTCTATTTAATAAGAAATTTTGTTTTAATAAATTGAATTGAATTAACAAATCCTTTTTAGATAATAAATTGAAACTGAATAAAATGTTTTTAACTAATTATAAATATTTTAAAGTGTAAATAATTTTTATATGATTGAAATAGTTGAAAATAAATTTACTTTATGGTAATACGATGAATAATTAAATAAAAACAAATAAGTATTGAATCATGTGGTTATCAAAATATAATTTTAAAATGATATGTAAATCTATTTAAATGGGATCAAAGTATATTTATAAAATAAATGATAATAAATAATATTTAAATTTAAAATGCATAGGAAACTAATCCCAAAATAAATTGAATTAAAAGCAAAGCCTAAGCCCATTTTCTCTCTCGCGTTGCTTTTGGAAATCTCTCTTTCTTTCTTCCCTCTAGCCCAACATTCGAACCCTTTTATTAATCACTAGACTAAGCCCAAACCCTAATTCATTCATGTGAAGAGAAGAAAAAGGTGAAAGAGTCACGCGATTAATCGACGACCCAACTCCAACGATCGTGAGTTGATAGCCATGACTGGAAGTGGAAGTAGTGACCTAGTGTTGCACGATGGGAGAATTGGGGGCGTGTGGCTACCTGGTGGCAAGCACGACATGGAGAGGCAAAGCGGATTGATGTTATGATGGAGGAGGACCGGACGTGACCTAATGACGAAGTGGTGCAGGCTAAGTGTAAGGCTACAATGTTGCAGGTAGTGGTGCGATGCGACATTGGCGATCAATGACTGTCGGTGCTGGAGTAATGGTTGGTGTGGTTGGTTTCTAGCGATTTATAGGTAGTTGCAGGCATCAACTTTTGGGGCTGGCAGAAGTTGGAGGTAGTAGGTTTTTGCTCGTTGATTCGGTGAGTTTTTCTAACTCACAACTATATCTAAAATTCCTTATCTGCTATATATATACATATAATCCCGATATTGCTTGAATTGCTTTGTTAAGATGGCTGTTTGGAACTTGATTGATTTTGAATGCTGATTGGATTGCTTGAATGATTTATTTAATCGGGGTATTCGATTAATTGTGTGATATTGGATTTGTGTGCGTTAGATTATTTAAAATGCAAAGGAGATGTTACCCGTTTGCATTTTATTATGTATAATTTATTTATATTGTGTGTACATTGTATGAATGGCCAAAATTCGATGGAATTCCACTCGGCCACACGATAAAATTTATAATGATGATTTGTTGTTGATTTTGGAGAATTTTGTTCTTGGTTTTTATTTTCGACGATTATTGATTTTCTCATTTTTAAAATACTTTTAAAACTTCAGGAAATTATTTGTGGTGTTCTAAAATTTATTTTGTAATAGTATTTAATTTTAGAAAATTATGAAATGAATTTCAAGTAATATAGAGTGATTTCGATATGAGTTATCATAGATTATGGATATATAGTGAAGATTTTGAATTATAAGTTGTGGTTTAAAATTAAAAGATTTATTTTAGAGATTTATTAATCTATTTTAAAGTATTATTTAGTTATATAAATTATGAAATAATTTCTATAATTATATTTGATGTGTAAAGTGATTTAGGAAATTTCGGAATATATATATAAGGATGTGGAAATGAAATTTAAACTGAATTTTATATTAGGATTAAATAAACAAAGTGAATTTATTATTTAAAATATATTTGGTATCTATTTCTAAGTGCTTATTTTTGTTAGAATGATTCATTGTTAAATATTGAGCTGTTTGTTCTTATGTTATTTATTTGAATAATTTCTTTTATAATACTTTTTTGGTCATTCTTCTCATGTATATTAAATTGGATTATATGAGTGATTCACCATGGATGTCCAGTTGTTTAGTGATTTGGTATGATACAGTGATGGCATCCTTCTATTTGATATTATGATTTAATTTTATATGACTAGAAATCTGAATAAATGGGGTTATAATACTGTTTGGGATGAGGCATTTGGTAATATTTCTCCGATTATTCTTTGGACTCGTTATATAGAATATTATTGAGACTAAGTGTAGTTTATAAGCGGTGAATAAATGTTTGAGTCTATTTTACCTTGTTTTAATGATAGTATTTTATTATTTGAGATTGAGAGATATACTTGATGACATCTCATATTTAATGATTTATGTGCTTTGATGATGACTCTAGATATGGATGATTCACTCATTTGATATTGTTCTGATTGGATAATATTTGATGTGATTTATATGGGTGATGACATCTTTATACTAGGTTTCGTGGTAGTTGCATTTTGTAATACTATTGTTTGTATGTCATCACTATTATACTATGCACATTCTATATTTATATATGTGTACAACCCTTGATTTATATATAGTCTGGCCCGTGTGTTGTTTATACAATACTCGGGTCAGTCCGAGACATTACAAGTTCAGAGACAGTGAGACCAGCTTGTATTTGGGCATAGAGGAGACTGGATATTCAGTATTATAGACTATCATCATGTATTGCGTAGTCCTCGTATGTATATCATTGTGCTGTATATTGGATAAATGTCGTATATTTTATATTATATATTATTGCTGCGATTATGACTATGTGTTCTTGAAATTCATTGTATATTTTTCATTGTTTTATCATGAAAGCACATGTGTTTATTGCTTTGTGCCGATACTGTGTACATATAGTTGAGTTATTTATTCGATGTTTAAATACATACCCGTGTTAGATTAAGGGAATATTCACATGTGTACCCCATATAGCCTCATTCTTTGTATTATCTGATAGTATTACCCAGTAATACTCTTGGATAATATGGGTATAAAGTTAGGGTGTTACAATTTGGTATCAGAACAGGTTTATAACAATACATAGTATAAGAGACACAAGTTATTGGTCTTAGATAAGACTTAGAGTCCCTATACAAGTGGGGTGTGTGGTTGACTATTGTTTATAATTAAGTGATAGTAGGAGTATACGATGATTACCGGGGTAATCATCCAGGGGCCTACTTGTTAGTTTTCCTACTATACACACACACCCCCAACTAATCTCTACCTCTTCTATATGTATTTGTTTTCATGTGAAGTAGAAGTTATTGAGGGTGGTAGTGAAGTAAGGAGCTATTAGCCCGACGAGTAGTATCGGTATTGATAATGGTGAATAAACCTCTGTGTGGCTTGAATATGAATGAAGTGATGTTGTAATAATCTGAGTATACAGCAGATGCTGATAAATAGCTTTCTGCTAAAGGCATTTGTTTGTTTGTTTGATGTGTGTTTGGTTGAATTAATTTTTGTTCTCATTTGGCTTAGTCTGAAATATGGGAATTGAGTAGGAGTTATCACTCAAATATTTCTAAATCCACTTAAATATGGACATAGCCAATATTAATAGAATCTAGCAGTTTCTTCATTTAACGAAGTCACTGCGATGGGATATGAATATTTGTTTTATAAAAGAGAAATAATAATTATAATAGTATATATAATTAAAGATGTGGAAAGGAAAAACTAAATTAAATTAATAGCATGTTTGATTGATATTATAGTTGTGTGGTGATTTATATTGTTATTAATGATTACTAAATTGAATATACATGCGAATTTTTAAAATAAATATTTTTATTCAAGCAAGAAAATAATTTGATAAAATATGATTTTGATTTTATCGAGTGATTGAAAATGTTTTAATAGTTTATTTTGGTGTTAAATTGTCCATTGAGTGCTTTAAGAACTTTAGTCGATGCGTCTGACTAATGTTATTAATAGGAATTCCTAAACGCTAGGATGAGACATTTTGACAAAATAATATGAAAAGAAAATAATATTTTTAAAGAGAATACTATGTTATGAGAACGTTTTGGAAAATGAAATAATATTTTGAGAAGTATTATAAACAATGTTTTGAAAGGGAAAAACGATTGAGATGAGTTAAATAACATTTTGGAAAATAATAATAATAATAATGTGCAGTAATAAATGTATAAGGATGAATGAATTGAGATTGTTTAATCTTATTTGAAAAAAAATGATATAAGTATATAATAAAAAGGAATGTGTACATATATACATTACAATATTAAATGCAATTATATAAGTTCCAATTTGAACTAATTTTAATATAAGCGTGTTATTCAAATAATTTGAATAAGTAATTGTTCTTTAGAAAAAAATATATGATACTTTTATGGCAATTATTGATTTTTGGAAGAGAGCGAACTGATAGAGTTAGGGGTATGCCCTAGAGGCAATTAAATAATTCGTTGCACATATTTAACCCGTTGAACAATTTTGTTCGAAATAAAATGTGTTTTCTTTCTAATATTTGCTTGATATAATGTGTTGTATTAATTATTTAATATAATTAAAAGTATATTTAATAGAAAATCCATAAATGGTACATTTTGTGATAGTAGTTACAAAGTGTTGTAACCATGAGTAATTTATAATAATGAAAACAAATATACCATTTTAAATGTTCCTAGTTAAGATGCATCAAGATTGGGTATCGATGTATCCATTGAGACTAGAGTACACAACGCTTTCCAAATGTTGGGTAGTGTATTACTCATGACTGCTAGGGGAACCTAGGGGTTACATACTGATAGTTATTGGATAACTATGGAATGACTCACTCGATAGTTTTCCGTTGGTTAATATAACTAAGGTCAAACAGAAAATATCGATGTGATTGATTTACACGGTTCTCTCGACTTAAGGATACTATGGATCTTCAATAAGAAAGCTTTAGTTTGATAATAGTCAAATCATGGCATGAGGTTTCATCGAGTGAATATAGTTGGATCGAGTAGAAGTATTGGAAGTGAAGCACTATTTAAGAGAGGATTTGTCTCCTTAGTTATATAGGATTAGCATCACGGTCAACTCAAGTCAACTCAATGTCAAAGTCTTTGGCCCGAGCATTTTGGTTGATAATAATTGTTATTATTGAACCAAGGACTTTGTGTTTGGACTATAGAGTTGAATGTGGACCATATTGGAATTTTGACCATTACCAAATTCCATAAGTCTAAAGTGATATAGCTTTTGACGAAGAGAATTAGTGTAAATAAATATTGCAACCGGGTACGCTTATTAAACTAAAATTGGATTTTACCAAAATAGAGTAAGCGATAAATTTAACCATAATGTCACAACATCTGCTAAATGATGTGTGAACGTTACCATTCAATTAGTTCAATGTTAATCGCTGACCAAATTTACATCCAAGAGCCACACAACCGAAATGATAAATTCTCTTTAGACCAAACTATTTAATTATTTTATAATTGTTATAATTAATTAATATTTATAAAATATTAATTATAAGATTTGAATATGATTTGAGAAATAAAATTGTTGCATATATATTCATAATAGTTATGAATATATTGATCGATATGAGATATCGATAACAAAATAAGTTAAACATAATTGTATATATTTAAATTGGATTAAATAGGCTCACAACCCATGATAATTAGAGAAAAATGCGGCTGGTTTGGCTAGGATTAGAGGCGGCTACAACATAGGATTAGGGATTGAGATGTGCGGCTAAGATCTAGTGAGAAACTTACATAGTTTCCTCTCTTATCGTACCATTATAAATACTAATCTCAAAACCCTAATCTCATTCTAATTCATTCTCTCGAGCCGCCATCTCCTTCTTGTTTCATAGCTGCAACTTTTCTCTAAATTAATTCCAAAATCTCAAATCCAATTCAAGTTAAAACAAGAAGCTTTTGATAGTGAAAGGTCGTTGATTCCAGATTAGCAATCTGACAGATCAAGGAATTTTAGAGAAAGAGAATTCATTATTTCAACATGGACTTTAAGGCATCTATTCCAGGTAATGTTTATTTATATGTTGATCACACTATTATGTTTTTAGATTTGTTAATCATGTAAAATTATGTATATAATCAGATTATTGTTATTTCATTAGTCGGATGAGATTTTGGTGTGTATTGTTGTTGTCACAATGCAAATTGGATATGTATATAAAATTTAAAGATCCAGTTCATGATTTATGTTTGTAATCTGGTACTAAATATCAAAATAAATTTTAGTTTAAAATTATATATGTTTATACATATTTATGTATTAATTTATGATTTAATATTCACATACAATTTGAGTTAAAACATATATTTTCATATTTAATGTATAATATTGATCTAAAATTTTTCAAACACTTGTTTATGTTTATTATGAATTATAAGTGCTGAAAATAATTGTTTATCATATGTATATTATTAATATTTAATGATTATTTGATTCAATAAATTCAAATAAAATAATCCATGTTTCTAAAATTCAGTTTTATATTTTTTTAAAATTAATTCATCATGTAAGATGCCTCTAAAAAAAGTTTCAGATTTTTTTAACTTAATTTTATATTTTTAAAATTAATTTAATTTCGATCTATTATCAATTACTAAATTAAATATATTATTTTAATGGAGAAAATTTTAGAAATCTTAAGCCCTAAAATGTGTTTTCAGTTTTTTTTTAAATATAAAACTTGAATTTTTATCATATAATTATTTTATATTAATTTATTATGGCTGAAACTGTTAATTCATTATAAAATATATATAGACATGCATATATATATATATCCCTTTTCAAATATATATATATATATTAAATATTAAAATTATTGTATCTTCAGATTTGATATGTTTTCTAACTAGTACGTTATAAAAATTAATTAATTATTTTATCATATATATCCATATACATATATCTTTATTGCTATTTATGGTGTTATATATAATTATATAAATAGATAAATACTTTCTGTAATATTTTAATGATAATACATATTTTATACACACACATACAAACAATTATTTGAAATTTATAACTATATGTTCATGCATATATTTGACAACATACAATACATACAAAATAAGCTAATGTGTTCGTTGCAATGTAAATCTTAGCATCTATATATGGGCATGTTATACCCTACACGGATTGCTATGTTACACACACACACACACTTATATGTATACGATACATACATACATACATACATACATACATATATATATATGTATATTTATATAAGTAAAACCAAAATTGAATAAATCTCTAACTATAATTTGTAAATTTAAATAAAATACATGATTTTATTTAAACTAAATTTAGAAAAGTACTAAATGAATTTAGACTTCATAGACCCATTAAAGATCCAAAATGGTAAATTTTTTGAAATTCATCCATTTCTTCCGCTGTGGGCTGGCCCAATTCCAACAATAGTGTTGGAGCCCAATAGCTTCTGTGGTCTAAATTAGTCATGTTAGGGCTAACCAATTAAGCTTGTGCACTTAGTATGATGTCTAGAAAGGTGATGTTAAGGATTGGAATTGGGTAATCAAGTACCCTGTCCTACGTAGTTGCCTACTTGGCCTAAAAGATAAAGTGAGCCCAAAGTTTGCCCTTACTACAAAATACCCAATTTGAATTGGGCCGTAGGCTAATTTTCAAAATAGTTTTGAAAATTAAGACAAGATTTTAAATATAAAAGTTAAATTTAAAATAAAAACATGTTTATTGTAAAAGGTTATAATATAACACAAATTTTCAAAATGTTTGAAAATGTAAGAAAAGTTCAAAATGTTTAAAACTATTTAAATATTGATTTCAAAGTTTAAAATTTATTAATAAAATTAATTAAATGAGTTAATTAGTTAATACTTATATGCATGTGTTATATATGCTGATATATGTTATGTTATTTTAAAATGTTAAAGATAACATAAGTTTACATGTATGTATGTAAGATAAATTTTCGAAATTAATATAATTTAATTAAAATTGTTTAATTAAATAAATTAATTAAAGGTTAGTTAATTAAATAAAAACACACATATAAGATATATGTGTTATACTATAAAGGTTATAGTATACACTATAAAGGTTGTAATATACACTATAAAGGTTGTAGTAGATATGTCCAATATAAAAGTTTTATTGGAATACTATTTAAAATTAATTAAAGAGTTAATTAATTAAAAACTAGTTAAAGAAGATTTAATTAGTATAATATTATACATAAGACTATTATATAAGTGATATGAAATATAAAAGCTATACGATGATATATATGATATGAATGTATAAACAAATGGTGGAACATTAAAGAAACTCAAACAGACTTAAGGGATAAATACATATGTAAATACACACACACACCATGATTTCTGATGTGTTTGACACTTGAATCATGAAAGCATTTCATAAGAAATACATTATTCCATAAGTCGATATCACTCAATATATATATTAAAGATTATGAATCTTCAATATAATATTGTCCTCTACCCCCCACGCACACACATATTAATAAATTACTTGCATTCTCCTTAGTTGTTGAGCAAACTCAAGCTAGGGATGTTATGTATAGTATTATTAATATATTGAATAGATGAGGTAAGATAACTATATGTATTTGTTGAGGAAAGTCAAGGTACATGTATTATACTTAGGCTGTTGCGATATGGTAGGTATGAGCGAATAATCTCTTTCGATTTGTTGAGCAAACTGAAAGTCGAAATGTGATTAGGACAAGAAAACATGGGTTAGGAGTTATATGTGATACAACTAATAAGGAATTATCCATCGTTTGTGGGGCTATGAATTATTGAGCAAACTCAAGGTCAGAATACCAAGATAGACGAGTTCTGACACCCACTAGTGAAGTCGAAAGGCTTCTACGTTTCATCTTATGGTTTGGTGAAATATAAAAGACTAGTGGAAGCCTTATTAGAAAAATGAAATGATAACATTTAACCTTTCTAATATTGAAAGAACGTATTCTGTATAATGTTATAATAATCTACAATGATAAATTTGTGCATTTATTGCATATTAAGTCTGTTTTATAGCGACCGTGCATATATTATTGAAAAAAAGGAAAATACAGAGGGAATGAAAAAAACAAGAAGGAAATTACAAGGCCTAAAACAAGGCCTAAAGATTATCAACAAAAGAAACGGAAACGAGGAGGCGGAGAAATAAAAATTCAATTAATTCTCTCCTGCAAGAGAATTAAAGAAAATTTAAAATCTATCACAAGCGCCTATCTGCTCAGAACCTTATGAAAGACTGAGAATACAGGAAGCTTGATACCTAAGAAGAGATGTTGATTCCTTTCCTCCCATATAGCGTGAATTACAATTTTGAATAATTTGAGCTGCAAAGTGGCCTTCTCGTTCTCCAATGCGTCACTTTGAAAATAAAGATCCATTCAACGGTGTGGTCTCTCGCTGGTATGTGCAAGTTGAAATGCTTCATAACTCTTTTCCAAAGGTTGAAGGTATAGATACATCCAAAATAAAGAAGACCAATGTTCTCAGGAGCACGAGAACAAAAGTGACATAAAGAACCGTTGATTATTTGCCTTTCTAAGAGGTTATCATGAGTGCGTAAGTCATTGTTCAGGACCTTCCAGAGCAAAAGTGTAACATCTTGAAATTTTCAACCATTCGCATCCATATATATCGGATTTGAATTGCTCAAAATATCAGATTGTTAATTTAAATTTGGCAAAACTCAGCATATACAGTAAATAAAATAATCACAGATCACAGACACAGAGTAATATAACAATAATGCAGCGGAAATAAAAGAATGGTAGTTCATGAAGCTAATATGTATATATAACAGAGTTAAACAAGATACAACAGAAGTCACGAATACATAGATGTCTCAATACAATAATCAAATACAAGATCTGAATACATCACTGGAATCAACTGAACAACTGAAAGCAGGATAGATAGCTGGATCTCCAAGCGAAGCTCCAACTCCAAAGGTGAGTCTCGAACACTGAACCACTAAGTCTGACCTGAGCGTAAAGCAAAACACAAAACACTCGAGTCGGGATTAACGTTCTTATATTAATAAATCCAACTCAAGTGAAATATCAACTGAAATACAAGTAACTTAAAGGATGTTTGGGATAACCATCCTCTAAGGATCCGTTAAACTATCTACTATGTAGTAATATTCGCTATTATAATAATGTCTAATAGTAAAATAATCTTACTTTTAAATAGCGTTAAGGGGTTACCCATATAGCCCTTAACACATAATAGTCCCAGTAGTCTATCCAGTATTAGCATACTCCCATATCGGTAGGGATGGCAATGGGGCGGGTCTAGGGTCCAAACCCGATCGACCCGCCCCTGTTTTGGCCCGTCAAGACCCGCCTCATTGGGTCATTGGGGTGGGTAGACCCGTGACCCGTTCTTGATTACTCCGGGTCTAGGGTCGGGTCGGGGCTTGGCTGACCCGCCCCAACCCGACCCGCACTACTAACATCTCATGAAACCGCTTTATTACTATAATGATTTATTAATCTTTTTAGATATAAGTGATTCTAGAATGGATATTAAAATGTCCCAGTCAATATCTATAGAAAAAATTTGAGTAATAAGTTGCGTCATTGATAATTATACAATAACGTATGTATATATTTTCTGAATTATTATTGTAGACATCATTTTTATTAACTTCCCATAGACACATTGTTATTTGTATTTCATGTATATTTGGTGATAACGAGTATAAAAAAATAAATATATGCTCGTAGCTACATAATTTTGAATCAATACATGGAGACTCATCGGGTCTTGGGGCGGGTCGGGTCTACCCTGACCCGTACGGGTCCCGGGTACGGGGCAAAATTCCAGACCCGCACCGGGTCTACGGGGCAGGTCTGGGGCAAGGTCTAAAAAATCCGGGATGGGTATGGGGCACTAAAAACCCGCCCCAACCCGCCCCATTGCCATTCCTACATATCCGGGGCTACCCTCAATACTCCACAGGCTACGGCACAAATCCAAACTCGTAGTAAAGCTCGATATGGTAGGTGCACGGTACAACTAGGCAATGCCAGGGTAGATATACCAATTACACATCCGGGCCGGTGGAAACGCATAGCAGCCACTACCGCCCACCTCGGAACACACTCCTAATCAAAATCGAAGGGTGGCCAGCAAATCAATCACAAAGTAATATAATGGTATCGAAGAAATGCGTCCGATCAGAGGGGCTACCTCATTGGCCCGTCAATCGCTCATGTTTTAGCCACCTTATGCCAACTCACGGGAGTCGGGTCCACGTATATACCTCAATAGGGATCGTCGCCACCATCCTACTTCATTCTGGAATCTCCACCGCGTACATAGTTGTTAAAGTGGTTTTCGGTATCGACATAGAGTATGCCCATATCTGATCCCGGTCTCTTTAACAACCAAACGTTATTATAACACCGTGGTCATTTCAAAATAGTTTATACTTCAAAACTAAATATCATTGCTATTTCAAAAACCAAATCAATACGATATCATTTTCACTTAAAATATATATCCATTTCCAAAAATCATATCACTTTCAAAGGTATGATACTTTCGAAACCAACAATTTGAAATAATAATACTTTGAAATTCATAACTTTGGAAATCATAACACTTCGAAATCATAACACTTTCCTTCAAACAGTTTAGATATGAATAATAGTATATAAAATAAAATAGTTTATATAAAATAGTTATAAGTTAAAACAATTTATATTAAAACAATTTATATTAAAATAATTTATATTGAAAATGATTTATATTAAAATAGTTTATATTAAAATAATTTATAAAGCAAAAAAAAAATTATAAATAGTTTTAGATATAGTTTAAAATTACTTTATATAAAATAGCTTCTTCAAATTCACAAATCGATTCAAATCAACTTAAATTCCAAAAATCCAAATTTAATCAAATCTTAAATCAGCAATTTCAATTCGATTCAGTTTCTCAATAAACCATTTTAATTTATCAGTTTCAAATACATATTTGAACCATAAGATAAGCCAATTCAATTTCAATATATTTCAAAACTTTAAATATTCAACATTTCAAAACTAAATTCGATAATTTCATATATATATATCAAATTCATTTTACTATTATTTAGTTTTGCAATATTCACTAAATAAATTCAATATCATTTAAATAAAAGCCCAAATTTCAAATCTCTAAATATTTCCTTCAATTTATTTAACTTGAAATATTCAATTTAAATCATCTTAAACCAAAATCAAGTTATAAAATCATATCCTTTAAAAACCCCAAATTCCATAAGTTCATATAGATTTAATTAAATATAATTCTTAATTAAATACAATTTCAAATCTATCTTTTCAACCTTAATTTATTTAATCATTTCGAACTCTATATTAAAATATAATTTAAATAAATACTTAAACATATATATATATATATGTCAACTTTATTAAATCAACTTTAATAAATCTTTAAAATCAATATTTATTAAAACCATAAATTTCTTTTCAAAACCATAGAAATTATTTTCAAAATATTTATATATAGACCAGCGGTGTCTGTATATAATTTTCTATCCTATGGTCAAGTGATACAGATATTTATCATTTCAATCCGTAATTTAAATATATATGGGTATATATCATTTCAACCCGCAATCCCAAATTCAATTCAATGAAAATAGGTTGGGTTTATCATTTCAACCCATAATGATTTTCTCCTATTCTACAGATCATTCGAGTATGTATCATTTCAACCCATAGTGAATTCTATACTAACAGGGAACTTGCAGAGTGATAACAGATATGATAAAAATATAACAGACATATATCATCAATGTAAATAACAGATAATGATGTCAGATGTCACAGATGAACAGATACAGTTAATAGCATATATAACAATGTAAATAACTAACATCATCATATTTTAATTGTCGTTTCAATTGATATCAAATTTAATAAATATAAGAACATTAATCATGAGTGATCGCTCACCTTTCGAGGCTAGATAGATTTGACAATGAAGTTGAGTTACGAAATCCGGGCACGAATCTCAAAACAAGACAAGATTGATCACGGATTCGACAAAACTGATAGATAAGAATCAATGAGAACAGGATGATCAGTTTGATAGAAATAAAAAAAATGTATATAATTTATTATCTTATAAAAATCGATATATATAATAAAATCAAAATATCTATATATATATTATATTTTATTTCCTTCAAAATATCACATGACATATCATATATACTTGAACACATTAAATTTATATTGTCAACAAATAGTAGACACAACATATATATCTAACTAACATATTACTGACCTAAACTTATATATAATAGAAACCCAGTTAGATCCTATATATACTATAAACATGTTATATACAAAATAACTAACATATCTCAAACTATTTCAAACAATACACAATACTGTAACAATAGTATATAAAAATATATAAACCAAACCTATAGCCGAACTTATACCATTATTATTATGATAAATTTTAAATCAGTATTTTGCATTGAGACAATATATATATATATATATATATATATATATCACTACAAAAGAAGCACTGTTTAGCGACGGCTAATAGCCGTTGGCGGCCGTCGCTAGCCGTCGCTAAATGTCGTTTCAAATTATCTCGTTGCAACAAAAGAAAGCGATGGCTCCGTCGTTCTTTTTGCAACGGCTTGTAACGGTTAAGTGTCCACGTGGAAGCAACCTTTGGGTTGTTGGTTTCCCGGGTTGTTGATGCAAAGCGTTGCAATTTAGCCATTTGCGAGCCGTTGCAAACCTGGAACAAATTAGCTGCCACATTGCAGCACCTTCAACCCTCAATCCCAATCAATCCAAATAATATAATTCCATCATTCCGCACATATAATACCATTCCATCATACCATATAATCAATATCAACACAACCAAATCATCAAATATTGCATATTCTAACATATATTCACAAAATCATATAAGAAAATCAACATAACCAAATATGAAAATCCACCAAACCAACCTACATAACTAAATTAAACAACCAGTACATATCAAGTGCCAAAGTATCAATGACAACAACCAAAATATCAAATCCACCAAAACACTAAGTATTAATCACAACATCCAAATTACCAAATGTCAAACCCCTCATAATATGTACATATATATATAAAGCGTACCCATCAAAACAAACCAACTAAGCATCATCATCATCTGCACCTCCTTCCCCGGGCATTGACCCATGCTCCTGATAGAAGGCAGCAATGCGCTCATCTATCTGCTTCGCCAAATGACTCTTCCGCCAATCATTGAACTCATCCAATTGTGTTTGCATCCGAGCAATCTCTTCCTCGTCTATGGATCTCCTATATGCTCTTTGGAAATTAAGTACCTGTGAAATAATTCAATTGAATAAGAAGTTCATGGCATACAATAACAATAAGAAAACTCAAGTTATCAGTAATAAACTCAAATGAATAAGAAGTTCATGGCATACAGGTTTCTACTGTGTAAACGTTGAGTACATACCATATTGCCGAAACTGTAACGCCTGTTTTGACTTGCCGGTTCAATGATTGAGTCCCATATCCGATTAGACTCATCAATTGTAAGCGACTCCCGTCCACTCGCTTGTATCGCTCGTTCATGCTCTGCATTATTTCTCTCCTACAATTACGTACAGATATTTGACACAATTGATATACAATTTACTTATTTATTGTGAAATAAACGAATATGAAATATATTCATTATAGAAATAAACATATTTACCATTACAAAAGCAGCCTTATCGTCTGACCAATCATATGAAACATTCCCATCCTCATATGTATGCTCCACTACATGTGTGACTCTGAAAACCTTAGCCGCTGTAGGCTCCCTTCCATACTTTGCACACTGAATATATACAAGAATAGATTATATTGATAAATTGCATGAGTATATACAAGAATAGATTATATACAAGAATAGAATAGAATAGTTAATTTATTTACCAATTCCCTCCTATGTTGTTGGAAGGATTTCGAGCCACCACGATGTAAAGCAGGGTTTTTGTTCCTATTAGCCTTGTTTCTTGCCGCTAAACAGTGCTTCTTTTGTAGTGTTTATAACAACATATTTTATATGACCAATATAGCTTGGGCTATAAACCAGCTTTTAACAAATGCAAATATCTTGATATAACTGAACAAAACTTATAGATAAAATCTCTATATATATATGTAAACTAAGCTCTGTACAATATAAATAGTATGAAAAGGTCGGTAGCAGTAAAATTCACGTACACAGTATATTGTGTAACATATATACATTCATACATGTACTTACCCATCAAGGAAGAGAGTGAGGTCGAGCAAGAGTGGGTCGAGGCTGGATCGCGCTTGGCAGAGAGGAGGCTCGGATCTGCACTAGCTCGGCTGGAGATGTGGTGATGGTTATGACAGTAGCTCCGGCCTGGTGGAGGAAAACAAGGCCAAGAAAGGGTGGTTGCCGAATGGAGGGAGACAGAGATGGATCGGTTGCACGTGCGGGTTGGACATGAGAAAATGAGGTGGCTCACTGGTGGATGTTTGCGTTGTTGTCAGATGAAGTGGGTAGGCATGCTTGGTGAAAGAAGAAAGTGGGTGTTCAAATGGAAGATCAAGGAAGGCACTGTAGCACGAAACTGAATATATTTTTCTAATATATTTGCAAATGAAATTGTGAACCAAAAGAATGTGAAAGAACTAATTTGAATACACTTACCAAAAAGGGAAAAGAAAAAGGCATGCGTGAATTCAAGCTAAAATAATTAAA
Organism: Allium fistulosum; assembly: GCA_030737815.1. NCBI lineage: Eukaryota > Viridiplantae > Streptophyta > Magnoliopsida > Asparagales > Amaryllidaceae > Allium > Allium fistulosum. The sequence goes on along the minus strand of CM060904.1, from coordinate 336,159,322 downwards.
GCAAGTGCTGTTAGATTACCCAGCTGTCAATTGAAAAGACAAGGAACAAAACGATGGAAATACCGTACCGATACGACGAACCGTTACACCGATTTCGCCGCGTACTGGACTTCAAAGCACAAAATTGTATATACCGTAGAGATCATCACGACGAGACGATTAAAACGATATACAGATATCGGTGGTACGACCATCCGATCAAAAGTCGATACGGACACTGATATACGTTGTCATTCCGTACGGAAAAATCCAAACGGAGCTAGAAGCTTCTGAAATTTGCGAAAAGAATTACGCAGTCTTATTCAGAGTATTCTAAATAAATTTTCTCATGTTGACATATTTAGGTTTCGGAACACTTTTATTATCATAAATTTTAACTGATATAAATTGAAATAAAATTACACTAGAAAATAAACTTCCAAATTATCTGATGAAAATTTACCGGTTGCTATGTTTAAATAGACATATTCCAAATATTAAATTTTTATTTCAAAATTATATTATTTAAAATTTCACAAAAAATCAATTAATTAAATAAATAAACCTCTAAAATTTACGGGTCGTTACAAAAAGATTTTCCTTGGGCTTTGCTCTTATTTACCAAATTATTCTATACCAAGGAAAATTATTTGAACTAACAATTTTCAAGAGAGTTTTGTAAACTGAGGCAATCGAAAAGAATGGAATGTTATTGCAGAGAATATTGGTATTGGTGATAGGAGGGAAGTATTTTGGATGTTATTTCACGTGGTTCTAATAAGAGGGGAGCTAGCATAAGGGAGAGAGACACAACCATTAAGGATGTAGTCATCTGCAATGGCAGCATCAAGTATACCAACTAAAGATCGATGGTTATAAATTATCAAGTTTGCAAGGATGGTACCGTTATTGCTTCAGGGAGATGCCAGAAAGACTCAGTTTGCTTGATTTTACCATAGGAAGGAATGTGTCACGTAACTTGAGGATACTCCTCCACGTTCAGCTTGTATCTAAAGGGAGATTTATTGTCCAAAAGTTCCTATGCTTTAGGTTATAGTGCAAGGACCATTGAGTCCACATGGTAGAGTTCCTACTTATATTTTGTTGAAAATGAAGACCTGTTGTGGCCCATTCCCACAAATTCAAGTTAATAAGCCAAGACCACCATAATGAAGAGGGAGTTGAACTTTTTTATAAGATACAGGGATCCGTTTGTTAGAAAAAGGGTTTCCATGCCATATGTAAGGTTAAAAGCTCTGTTCAACATAGATATCAATTTCCGAGGAATAACAATTATCCTGAAGAGTTAAATACACATAGGAAAGGTGATATTTTTACAATAATAATTCTAGCCGCTTGAGATACTTTCTTGTGCAACAGAAAGTCCAGTTTCAAAACAATTCTCTCGAAAAGAGGGAGACATTGGGAGGTTGAGACTCTAGAAGAACACATGTGGGCTCCCAGATATAAAGCTTTGGGGTCAAGAGGAAGTAGACCAGAGGTGATAAGAATATTATTGGCATCATTTATATTCAACCCTGCTATTCCAATATGATATTTCTGTTTATTAATTTGGAGGCCCGGCATCCCTTTGAAGATATCCAAAACAATAAGGATATTGGCTATAGAGGTGTTTGTAGGCTTGGTGAAAATTAAGAGATCATTAGCGAACACAAGAGAGGATATCCCTTGTGCTTTACATTTAGGATGATAGTCTATTTTCCTGTCATCGAATTGCTGCTTGAGAATGTTAGTTAACAACTCGATTACCGAAATAAAGAGATACGAGGAGATTGGATCTCCTTGTCGAATACCGTGACTCGACTGAAAGTAACCAAAACACTCACCGTTGAAAGATAGGGAAAACTTAACTATTGATATACACGTGTACAACCAAGCAAGAAAAGGGAGCGGGAAGTTCATCTTGGACATAATCGAAATAATAGTTGACCAATTCACTGTGTCATAAGCTTTTTGAATGTCAAGTTTAAGGACACATCTAGGAGATATATTTTTTCTACCATAACCTTTCATGAGTTCTTAGGAGAGAAGAACATTATCATTAATATTTCTCTTATGCAAAAAACCAGATTAATTGGGAGAGATGATTTTATTGGGGCAAACTTTCATTCTATTAGAGATGATTTTAGCAATACACTTGTAAGTAACATTACAACACATTATAGGACTAAATTGGGATACATCTTGAGGCACTTTGATTTTTGGAATGAGAGCAAGTTTAGTATGGTTAATGCTACCTAACATCACATTGGTCTTGAAAAAGTGCAATATGGCTTTGGTGAAGTCTTCTTGTATAATCTGCCAAGCTGTTTGGAAGAAACAGACATAGAAACCATCAGGGCGAGCTGAACTTGAGGGTTTTGTATCAAAGATGGCCTGCTTAATTTCATCATAGGTAACTTAAGCAATGAGGTTGGCTGATTGTATTTCAGATATGGATGAGAGAGAGATATTGTTGAGGGAAGACATATCTGGCTGCTCAGAAGATGGATCAGTTAGTAACTGGGAAAAGTAAGAAAGTAAGGCATTTTTGATATCATGTTGAGAATTACATTGGTTTCCCGAGAGACCTTTAAAAGTATGGACTATGGAGTTAGCTTTCCTGAGTTTGATAGAATTATGAAATAGAGCCGTATTTTTATCTCCTTTAATTGCCTATGAAGTTTTATATTTTTGCTTGGTCGTCTCTAATTTAGATTTAATAGCAGTAGCCAGATTATTAGTTAGTCTATACTCATTATCAGATATGATCTTATCCGTAGGGTTAACCTGCATTAGATTATGGGTTTCTTGCAATTCAGTTCTTATTTAGAAGAAAGGAGGTTACCTTTCCCATATTTTGCGTGAGACCAGTCTTTAAGCTTCATTTTTGTATTTTTTAGCTTTCTTTAAAGAACAAATATTGGTTTTCCAAACACTGGGATGCACCAAGCCTGCTACACAAGAGATCACAAGAAATCAGAGTCTTTAGTCCATGAGTTAAAAAAGTTAAAAATTGAGGGATCTCTTTTATCTGCCATACCCCAGGATAGTATAATTGGACAATGGTTGAACAAAGAAGGAGTTGGGAATTAAGAGATAAGATTTGGCCAGGTATTGAAGGCTGCTATGTTGAAATATGATCTATTAAGTTTACAAAAGATTCTAATACCTGATCTGCTACGATTATTCTAGGTGAAGAAGTTACCAGATTTAGGGATTTGGAGGAGGTTAGATTGAAATATAGCATTATTTAGAGGGGTGAATCAGAAAGCATCAAGATTTTACTACATACAATTGAAATCCCCAAGGAAAATCCAAGGGAAAGAGGAGGATTGAAGGTTAGGTAAGGAATTAAGGAGGTCTTGTCAGGTAGTTTTGTTGTTGTAAGCATAGATTAATGTTAGGTTGAAAGTAAGATTTGAAGAGATATGGGTGATAACGCAGTGGATAAATTGCATGTGAGTGGTATAATCAGTGATGTGGTAACATTGAGGGTTCCGAAGAACTAAGAGTCTCCCATATGCAGCATGGTTGAGATTGTGTATATGAGACTATGTTAGGGCTATTTGAGATGATATTTGAGTTGCAAGTTCTGCCTTTAACTTTGTTTCACATAACGCAAGAAATTGAAGCTGTGTAGTTTGTATCAGGTGATTGATTTCATAAGTCTTAGAATTGTCATGTGCTCCCCTCACATTGCAGTGTTGGAGTTTGCTTTCGAAATAATTATGTATTGTTCAGCTGTCATGTTTTACTGTTTCTTTAATAAGTCGTAGTCTTTAGGAACATGTGTTTGTTTTTGATTTAGTCTTTTCAGTAACTATGTTTTAGTGTTTAACGTGGGTCGTTATTTCCTGAATCCAAGTTGTATCGGGCATATATATGCCAAAGTTGCAATTCAATAAAGTAGTGCTTCATTCTCTCAATTTGTGTTTTATGTTTACTGTTACTAACAGTGGTATCGGAGCCATATCTTCAAGGGCCTGATTGTGAGAGTGAGTGAGAACAGCAAGTGCTCGTGAGATAAACAGTGAGTGTGAGAGAAACAAAGTGAGAAGTAGAAAGATGACAGAGAGCAGTAATGCAAGGTTCTTGACTCCTTCCATTCCAAAATTTGATGGTCACTATGATCATTAGGCAAAGTTGATGGAGAATTTCCTTTGTTCAAAGGAATATTGGGACCTCATCGAGAATGGAATCTTGACGGTGGCAGCTGGAATAACACCAACAGTTGAACAACTTAAGACAATTGAAGAAAAAACCCTAAAAGATCTGAAGATCAAAAACTTTTTGTATCAAGCAATTGATCGAGAAGTCCTTGATACCATTTTGAATACAGATACAGGAAAGCAAATTTGGGATTCAATGAAGAAGAAGTTTCAAGGTTCAACAAGGGTAGAGAGCACAAATGCAAGCCCTACGCAGAGATTTTGAGGTCCTCCATATGAAGGAAGGAGAAACGGTTAATGATTTTTTTGCACGTACACTGGCCATAGCAAACAAGATGAAGGCATGCGGTGAGAAGATGCAAGAGAACATTATCATTGAGAAAATTTTAAGATCGATGGTCACAAAATTTGATTATGTGGTATGTTCGATAGAGGAGTCTAATGACCTTGAAATATTATCGCTTGATGAATTGCAAAGCAGTCTTCTAGTTCATGAGCAAAGGATGAGAGTGTTGAGTCAAGATTTTTATAGAGTTTTGATTTCTGACAAAGGGATAAGCCGTGATCGACAAAAAGAAGTTATTCATTGTTTTAAAGAGACACAAAGAGCTCCATACATTAGAGGTTGATTATTTGGTATGTTAGTAGTGTTATTTATGTTAAAATCTATCCTCAAATAATCTCATACCTTCAATCTTTGAATATAAATGTATATATGTATGAGTGCACATTAACTGTGCAGTCTGGGCTAAACCGGTCGACCGGTTTAAAACAAGGCGGTCGACCGTTTTTGTCCAGAATGCACAGATAACGTGCACAAGTGTACATAACGTATATATATTCAAATTCCTGTCTACCGGCCATTTTTGACCTGTCGACCGTTTTCAAACAGAAAGCAACCTTTCGTACAGACACTTCCTTTTCTTCAACGGTTGCTTCTCTTTCTCTTCACCAATGATCATGACCTTTGTTTGTATCTTTTCACAAAGGGTTACAACTGTTTATTTCTTATATAAACATCATGAAATCATTATTCCAGATAAGGATAACCAATTCTATTATTCTAATCTCTATTCTATTGATCTCTGTCTTGAGCTCTCAAACATTTCAATTGCTTATTGAATCATTGAAATCATTTCATATATTTTGATTCTATAAGTAATATACTTCCTTCAATCTTCACAAACATCATTCACATATTTTGAGGATAAGATTATAGGAAGGGTGTACTACAAGTGACAAATCAGTGTTATCAAGAGCACAAGTTGTCAACGACAATTGTATTTATTTTTGTTGAAGTCCTCGGTGTTGTAAGAGGCACGAAATCCCGTTCGGCTGTTCGGGTGTTATAAACCTGTTCCTCCGGGTGAAGCGAGGTAGTTGGTAGTGAAATCCAGATAGAAGTCTGGGACTGGACGTAGGACGGGAGGTCCGAACCAGTATAAAAATCCCTGGTGTGATTTTTACTGTTTACTGCATTTACCATTCCATATCTGTGAATTGCTATATAGTTAGTTTATTGAATATTTACTTATATAGAAATTGTATATAACATTCCGCATATATTAGTCCATATTACACGATCCTTGTGTATCGCATTAACACATACACGTTACTTTCATTTGGTATCAGAGCATACAAACTTTCATTTGGTATCAGAGCACGGTCATCATATAACCGTAAAACCGTTATTTGATATATTCTTGTAATATGGCAAATAACGCAAGTACTAGCTCTAGCACTTACACGGAAGGTCAATCAACACAAAGACCTCCATTCTTTAATGGTCTCAACTATAGCTATTGGGCTACACGTATGTCATTTTTCATGCAATCAAATAGCTATGATGCTTGGAATGCTACTCAAAAAGAAATAGTAAATCCAACAACTGAATATTCAGAATGGACAACGGCTGAGAAAACAGCAGCAGCTGTAAATGCAAAGGCAATAAATATGTTGTTTTGTGCATTAGACCAAAATGAATATAACCGTGTTAGTATCTGCACTACTGCATATCAAATTTGGCAAACGCTGAAAACCACTCATGAAGGTACTAACAAGGTTAAACAAGCCAAAATAGCCATGCTGAAGAGTCAGTTTCAAAATTTCAAAATGAAACCGAATGAGACGATCAATGATATGTATTCAAGGTTTCAAACTATTCATCATGCACTTATCGGATTAGGGCAAAAATATTCAGATTTTGATGTTGTTTCAACAGTCCTACATTCTCTGACTAGTGAATGGGAAGGAAAAGTATTAGCAATTGAAGAAGCTAATGACCTTTCCATCATGAAGCCAGATGAATTGATAGGAAATTTAATGTCCTATGAAGCAAATTTGCAGGCTAGAAAAGAACAGAAAGAAGAGAAGAAAAATGTAGCATTTCATGCTGAGAAAGATGAAAATGAATCAGATTCTGAAGATGAAGATTTGGCATTCATTGCAAAAGGATTCAAAAAATTCCTAAAATATTGAAAAGCCAGTCACTACAACAAAAGGAAACCTGGATCAAGCAAACCATCTTCATCAACTATAGAATGTTTCAACTGTCACAAAAAGGGGCACATGCAGAAGGATTGTCCAGAACAGAAGAAGAAGTCAGAAAATGATAAATTCAAACATAAGAAGGACAAGTCAAAGAAACGAGCCTTCTCAGTAACATGGGATGATTCAGACTCATCCTCATCTGAAAGTGAAAGTGATCAGGAGAATGAACAAGCTAATGTTTGTTTTATGGCAACAGAAGATGAGGTACAAATTCCTACATTTGATGAATTACTTGATATAAATTCTGAATTAATAGTCAAATATAAAGACATAAAACGTCAATTAAAAATAGCCAAAGCAGATTTGAGTAGAGCAGAGTTTGAACGAGATATGTTAAAAGACGAGAAGAAAATATTAGAAGAAGAACTTGAAAAACTTCAAGAATCATCATCTAATGTTGACTCTCAATTATCTCTTTTGAGTCAAGAAATTGAAACTCAAAAAGAGAAAAATGATGCTCTCGCTACTGAAAATCATGAGCTTAAGGCAAAAGTCAAAAATCTGGACCTAGAAAAGGCGAGCTTACAAACTAAGTTAGATGACATAACTCAAAATGTTTCTAACTTTAACAAAGGTCGAGAAAATTTGACAAAAATCATTGAAAGTTCACAATCTGTTTCAAATAAACAAGGTTTGGGATATAGGAAACCAGAAACCAAGAAACATCTTGGTAATGGAAGGAAAAAGAAAGTACAAAAGACTGGAGCTAAGAAAAATCTTAGTTTATTATATTCCAAACCAAAACCAGTTGTGAAATTTCAGAAGAAAAATGTCAAGACTATCAAAATATGGGTTCCTAAAACAAATAACAATTTGATTAGGAACAAATATATTCAGAATTTCATGAATACTGTGCATTATAATTCTAATTATGTATATAAAGGGGATACCGGACCCGTATGGGTTTGGATTCCTAAGATCTAACTCTTAGGACCCTATAAAAAGTGGGTACCATGGTCTTAATTATATTTTTTGCAGGTACCACTTAAGAAAAGAGGAAAATGGATATTCTGGTTAATATATTCCTATATTATTCCATTATCTATTACTCCTTTTTGTCGATGACAAAGGGGGAGAAAGAGCTAACAATTATTTGCAGGAATATATATATATATAAAGAATACAGATAAAATCTCAGGGAGATCACATATTCAGGGGGAGATTCAGAACTTCAGATATATGTTGTCATCAATCAAAAAGGGGGAGAATGTTGAGTCAAGATTTTTATAGAGTTTTGATTTCTGACAAAGGGATAAGCCGTGATCGACAAAAAGAAGTTATTCATTGTTTTAAAGAGACACAAAGAGCTCCATACATTAGAGGTTGATTATTTGGTATGTTAGTAGTGTTATTTATGTTAAAATCTATCCTCAAATAATCTCATACCTTCAATCTTTGAATATAAATGTATATATGTATGAGTGCACATTAACTGTGCAGTCTGGGCTAAACCGGTCGACCGGTTTAAAACAAGGCGGTCGACCGTTTTTGTCCAGAATGCACAGATAACGTGCACAAGTGTACATAACGTATATATATTCAAATTCCTGTCTACCGGCCATTTTTGACCTGTCGACCGTTTTCAAACAGAAAGCAACCTTTCGTACAGACACTTCCTTTTCTTCAACGGTTGCTTCTCTTTCTCTTCACCAATGATCATGACCTTTGTTTGTATCTTTTCACAAAGGGTTACAACTGTTTATTTCTTATATAAACATCATGAAATCATTATTCCAGATAAGGATAACCAATTCTATTATTCTAATCTCTATTCTATTGATCTCTGTCTTGAGCTCTCAAACATTTCAATTGCTTATTGAATCATTGAAATCATTTCATATATTTTGATTCTATAAGTAATATACTTCCTTCAATCTTCACAAACATCATTCACATATTTTGAGGATAAGATTATAGGAAGGGTGTACTACAAGTGACAAATCAGTGTTATCAAGAGCACAAGTTGTCAACGACAATTGTATTTATTTTTGTTGAAGTCCTCGGTGTTGTAAGAGGCACGAAATCCCGTTCGGCTGTTCGGGTGTTATAAACCTGTTCCTCCGGGTGAAGCGAGGTAGTTGGTAGTGAAATCCAGATAGAAGTCTGGGACTGGACGTAGGACGGGAGGTCCGAACCAGTATAAAAATCCCTGGTGTGATTTTTACTGTTTACTGCATTTACCATTCCATATCTGTGAATTGCTATATAGTTAGTTTATTGAATATTTACTTATATAGAAATTGTATATAACATTCCGCATATATTAGTCCATATTACACGATCCTTGTGTATCGCATTAACACATACACGTTACTTTCAGAGAGGTCACCAGTCTTACGAAGAAGAACATGCTCTCAAAGTCACCAGTGAACGAAGATATGAAGCAAGGGAGGATGGTAGAGGTAGGGGCAGAACAAGCAGAGGCTTTCGAGGCAGAGGAAGAGGTCGAGGGAGACTCAACAGAGCCATCATTGAATGCTATAAATGCCATAAGTTAGGACATTTTCAGTATGAATGTCCGTAATGGGATAAAGCCGTTAACTATGCCGAATTGAATGAAAGTGATGAGATGCTGCTCATGGCTCATACTGAGATGCGAGGCACAAGAAGAGATCAGGTATGGTTTTTAGATTCAGGCTGCAGTAATCACATGACTGGAGATAGGGTTTGGTTTTCTGACTTTGATGAAAGCTTTAGGCAACCTGTGAAGCTAGGAAACAATACTAGAATGAATGTGATGGGGAAGGGTACTGTTAAATTAAGTGTTGAAGGCATTTTTCAAGTAGTCAGTGGGGTGTTCTATGTTCCAGAATTAAAAAATAACTTGTTGAGTGTAGGGCAGCTGCAAGAAAAAGGTCTTACAATTCTCATTCAAAACAGTACTTGTAAGATGTTTCATCCTTCAAGAGGGTTAATTATGAAGTCTTCAATGACTGCAAACCGCATGTTTGTGATGTTAGCAGCCGTGGCACAAAGAGAACCAACTTGTTTCCAGGTAATCGATGATGATGAATCTCCGTTATGGCATCGCAGATTTGGCCACCTCAACTTTAAAGGACTGAGAACTTTGCATTATAAAAATATGGTGAAAGGGTTACCACTCCTTAAAGCGCCTAATAAAGTGTGCTCGGATTGCTTAATTGGGAAGCAACATAGAGATGTCATTCCTAAGGGAAGCTGTTGGAGAGCAACAAAGAAGCTACAGCTAGTCCATGCAGATTTATGTGGCCCCTTGAATCCAAAATCGAACAGTGGAAAGAGGTACTTAATTTCTTTTATTGATGATTTTAGTAGAAAGTGTTGGGTTTATTACTTATTCAAAAAATCAGATGCTTTAAGTATGTTTAAAAAATTTAAAAGTTTTATTGAAAAGGAATCAGGTGCTTTGATATGTTGTTTAAGAACAGATAGGGGAGGTGAGTTTACTTCTAAAGAATTTAATGAGTTCTGCAGTGCAAATGTCATCAAAAGACAACTTACTGCTGCCTACACTCCACAACAAAATGGAGTTGCTGAGAGGAAAAACCGAACCATCATGAACTTAGTACGAAGCATGTTGTCGGAGAAGAAAGTTCCTAATGAATTCTGGCCAGAGGCAGTCAATTGGTGTGTACATATTCTCAACAGAAGTCCTACTGCAGCGGTAAAAGATTACACACCTGAAGAGGCTTGGAGCGGCACCAAACCATCTGTGGAGTACTTTAGAGTGTTTGGATGCATTGCAAATGTCCATTTCTCAGAAGAAAAAAGAAAGAAGCTAGATCCGAAGAGTTTTAAGTGTGTTTTTCTTGGTGTAAGTGAAGAAACCAAGGGCTATAGACTATACAATCCAATTACAAAGAAGATAGTTGTGAGTCGTTGTAACGACCCGGAATTTTGGACCATTCGCATCCATTATAAGTGTATAGGTAGACACTCATGCCAGAGTTGAATTGCTCAAAATACCGCGTTGTTAATTTAAATTGGCAAAACTGAACATATACAGTAAATAAATAATCACATATTACAGACACAAAGTAATAATTGCAGCGGAAATAAAAGAGATAGTAGTTCATGAAGCTACTATATGAATATATAAGATACATCAGAGTTAAACTAGATACAACGGAAGAGTAACAGATACAAATCAGAATACATCACTGGAATCATCGAATATCTGAAAGCTGGATAGATAGCTGGATCTCCAAGCGAAGCTCCAACTCCAAAGGTGAGTCTCGAAAGCTGAACTACTCAGTCTGACCCGAGCGTAAAGCAAAACACAAAACACTCGAGTCAGGATTAACATTCTCATATTAATAAATCCAACTCAAGTGAAATAGCAATTGAAATACAAGTAACTCAAAGGATGTTTGGAATAACCATCCTTTAAGGATCCGTTAAACTATCTACTATGTAGTAATGTACGATAAGTAGATAATGTCTATCAGTAATATAAGAAGATATCAAAATAGCGTTAAGTCATGGCCCATTCCACCCTTAACACATTTTAATTCCCAAAAGCATATACAAGACCGTAGTTTCCCCAAAACCGGAAGTCACCAGAGGGCAATCCATATACTAAAGGTACAAATCAAAATCGTAGTGGTCGCGCATAGGATAATCAGTATGACAAGGTACATGAGGCGATACCAACTAGGATACTAGTAGTTGCCTGATCCGGACTGATGTTGGGCATAGCAGCTACTACCCCAACACCGCGAAACAACACTCCCATAATCGAGGGGTGCACCCAAATCGAATCACATAAGTAATAGATATGGTATCGAAGAAGTGTGTCCGCTAGAGATGGCGATCCTCAATGGCCCGGCGCGGCTCCTGTTTTAGTCATGTCAGGGGTCATCCAAAATCGTTCTCTTTCTTCAGTCAACGCGTACATCATTCCATCCACTTCATTCTGGATCAACACTCCGCGTTTAGTTATTAAAGTGGTTTCGGTTCAGATAGAGAGTATATCCATTACCAATCCCGGTCTCTTTAATAACTTTCGTAATTATTACACCGATTGGTCGTTTATATATTTAAAAAAACCAAATCAAATTCAGTTTCAAATAGAATTCGTAAATCAACATTTCATTTGTCCTTCTAAAACAATTTCCAAATTTTCGTTTCAAAACTTCCAATTTTCCGTTTCAAAATCTTATAATTCAATTTCAATTTCTATTTAAAACAATTCAAATATTGATTCAAGTTCGTATATAAGTTTCATTCCGAAATCATTTAAATAAATTCTATTTAACATTCAAATCAATTTAAACTCATTTATCGATTTCATTCAATATTCGTTAAGTTACTTTATCATTCAAAACAATTTCTATTAAATTTCCAATTCAATTAAACAATTCTTAAGTTCAACTTCATTAAAACAAAACTTACAATTTTGAATTAAACTAAATTCATCAAATCAATTCTCCAATTACAAGTCTTACATTAATTCCAAAAATATCACATTTTATTTCTTGTTAAAGAAATTCAATTTCACTTATTTACTTACTTAAATAATTTCCAAAACTTAATTAATAAAGAAAACTCAATTTCAGTTATTTACGAAGTAAATTTCACTTATTCAAAAGTTCAATTTTCTTATTAAAGAATTTCAATTCAATTTAATCATTAAATAATTCAATCTTATTTAATTTTTAAATAACTCAAAACTTAATTATTAAATAATTTCAAAGTTTAATAATTTCAAACTTAATTATAATTCCAACTTAATTATAATTTCAAACTTAATTATTAAATCATTTCAAATTTTAATAATTTCAAACTTAATTATAATTCCAACTTAATTATAATTTCAAACTTAATTATTAAATCATTTCAAAGTTTAATAATTTCAAACTTAATTATAATTTCAAAATTAATTATTAAATCATTTCTCAAATTAAACAACATTCTTTCATCGATTACATTGTAAATATTTTGTTTCAGATTATTAAATATTACAATTTCCTTCCAATAAAAATTCAAATTTCAACTTCATTTCAAAACTATATTATTTATTCAAATAAAATCTTCGTTTTTTTTTTAAATTATTGACCAATCGGGTTTTATTTAATTTTCTATCCTAGGTCAAAATTCAATTTTTGGGTATTTATCATTTCAACTCGATTCCAATTCAATTCAAAATCAAAGCATAACAAAGGGAACTTGCAGTGTGATAACTGGGATGGTGTCAAATTAAATAAACAAGCAATAACAACGAACAATAACAATCCAATAATCAATTCGAATAATCCCGAAATAACCGTATTAATTCACATTGTTATTTGTACGAATTAATATAATTATTTCTATAATCTACACTATCATTTCATGTAGATTAAAGATTATTACATTTATTACTTATACGGTTTTTCACTTGTCATCTATTTACCATTTCATACATCGTCAATTTACAACATACATTCAGTAGTTTAAAATGTAATTAAACAAATCCAACGTGTCAATAAATTCAACAGTTAAAGGTGTCATATTATACAAATGTCAGTTAATCAAATTTAACATTTAATTATCCTATATCAAGTGCAATTTCATACTATTTATCATTTTAACATTTAACAATTTAACGTCCAATATAAATATCAACAATCGATCAATTATCAGCCAAACTGTATTATCATCGCATAAATAATTAACAGATAATGGTGTCAGATGTCACAGGTGAACTGATACAGGCAATAGCATATATAACAGTGTAATTAACTAACAGCAGCATATTTCAATTATCGTTTCAATTGAAATCAAATTTAATAAATAAAAGAACGTTAATCGTGAGTGAGTGCTCACCTTCCGAGGCTAGAGAGAGATGACACTGAATTGAGTTACGAATCCAAGCACGAATTTCACAGCAAAGAAGGATTAGCTAGAATTTGAACGAAGTCGAGTTCGAGCTGGACCGTTGAAGATAAACGATATGAGTGAATTATATCTATATGCGCATACTATGTACATAACTATTATATATAAAAATCCTATTCTGAACTCAAATTAAAATTTAATATATATAATTTAAAACAAAACATAAATACACAACTACCGTATAAACAAAAATCCATGGCACGCCCTAAATATTTTAATAGTATATCAAATTTACCATTGTATAAAATAAGACATCAAACATGCGTACGCTAAATAATTAACATACATACATTGACTCCTGTAACTATAGTGTATTATTATATATAGCGGTTTGATTCTATATTCATCTGAACTAACAACAAACAATTTTTTTTAGAACACGCAATAAGCTTGCAACTATACACATCGTTTTAAAACATGTCATATGTAGACACTTATAACCACATGCAGACCCTTATAACCACAACATATATTTTACAATGCATACTATATATTTCTTCACCGCATAAACTACGACCAAGGCGAAATGAACATTTATCCCAAGAACAAAAGGAACAACGAATGATGAAAATAAGGAGACCGACCGGCCTATATATAAAACTGGAAAACATATTTTTATAAAAGTTTTATATTACAAATGTAACCATACATACAGTAATATATGAAATCTCTTTGAACAAAATATGTAAACACCTTACGTGTAACAACAGACTAACAGATTTATATAATTAACTACTCATAACTAATATTTCCTTTTCAAATTATATACGTAAGTCAGTGACCTGAATATTAAGAAATGTGTTGAATAAAATATATATATCTTGGACATATTTACATACCTATACTTCTGCGACATAACACTATCTATAAATCTAAACAACCTATATACTAATACTACTATATAATCCGCAGCAAAAAAAAATATATAACTCAAGAGAATATATATAGGACTGAAATATATGTAAACAGTATAACCACTGGGAAAATTAACAACCCATAATACTAAATTTTTTAAACTAAGAGATGTAGGCAATAAAACACACGAGATTGACTATAGCTCAAATACGAAAGCCATATATATATACAAACTGTATGTAGAGGATAGATAGAATTTACTCGATCAAGCATGCAAATCTCGGTGGTGAGCTATGGCGGTTCCGAGCTCGGTCTCGGCAGAGGTGGGGCAGGCTTGCTGCACGGCTTTGGCTGTGGCTTTTGGTTGAGGAGGCACGGATGGTGAAAATGGGATGTTGCATGGTGGTTCGGCACTTGAGGTGGAGAGAGGCGGAGGCCGGAGATGCCAAGGCGGAGGCTGTTAAGGCAGACTAAGTAGCGGCCTGGTGTGGGTTGGAGGTGGTGAGGTGATCGACAGGAACTGGTGGAGGCTTGCGTGGCCGTGAACAGGGTGGAGTTGGGGAAGAACGGTGGCTGGGCTGCTTTCGGCCAGGGAAGGGGAGGGGGATCGGCGGTTGGAGGTGAGGGACGTGATGAGTAGGTGAAGCAAAATGGAAGGGGAAGGATGCTTACGTGAGAAGTCTTGGGCAAGGGTTTGAACTGGAAAGGAAAGGCTGGGCAGAAATTGAAATTTAGACTACAGGAAGAGAAGGCTTAACATATATTTTGCAAATGAAAGTCAGAGCAAACGAAGCAGAGAAATGGAAACCGGCTAATCAATGCATAATATTGGGACTAGCGAAAAATGAAAAGTCAGAGTGAATTCAAGAAATAAAGTGGCTATAACGTTTAACCCGATGGAAAATGAATGGTCACAACAAGTTAAAAGGCTAAATTTTGAAACCGTTACGATTGACTGTTTCACGGTTTCCGCTGTTTATCGGACTTCAAAACACAGAAATAAATATACCGTAGAGATCAGCATGACGAGACGATCACAACAGTATACAGATATTAGTGGTATGGTTGAATTATAAAAATTCGAATTTTTCTACTATGAAAAATGCAAGAAAAACACTGAAAAATAAGATCGACGGAGCCAAAGATGTCCGAATTTGGAAAAACGACCAACTGACACCTTGCTCAGAAGATGGTTTAGAATTTTTCTATGTAAAAATATTTTGGTTTTGAAAACGTTTTATTTTCAACGCTTTTTAACTGATTAAATTGAAGTGAATTTACGCGCGAAATAAACTTTCGTATTTTCGGACGAAAATTTACCAGTTGCTATGTTTAACTAGACGCATTCCAAATATCAAATTTATATTTCAAAATTTTATCGTTTAAAATTTCGCAAAATTTCAACTAATTACGTTATTAAAACAGTTGAAATTTACGGGTCGTTACACTCTCCCCCACTCAAAACTTTTCGTCCCCGAAAAGGAACGAGGTAGGAGAATAGAAACAACCAGAAAGAAAATAGTTTTGAAATACAAAATAACAATTAATTTAAACCATATAAATTTGAATAGTCTTTTATTATAATCATATTTTTTTTAACAATTTAAATTCTTCTTTATTCCAAATTTCTGTTAAATTATTCTACTTAATATATCTAATCACGTATATTTAACCTATATAAATTAATTTAAACCATAAAAGTTTCGATTTAAATCAATTTATATTCACTAATCGCTTTTAAATTCAAGGTATTTTCATAAGTTGATCAAATTTCAATTTATTAATTCTTTCAAAACAAATTTTTTCATTATTTACTGAGTTTACTTATTATCCTATCTAACTCTATTAACATCTTTATAATTAAAATTTAGTGTATAACATTTATTATAAACACTCAAATTTTATTTATAAATTCAATTTATCTTATATATTATCCAATTACATATTCAATTTCTGAATGATTTAGGCAAATTGTATTAGAATCCAGTTGAACAATATACAAATAAAATTTTCCCAATTCAATTATTCAAGTTTAAATATTTATTCCAAATTTTGGTTTTATTTGTAATTAAAATCATCCTTTAACAACATTTAAGAATTAGATTTCTGATTAACTTTAACAATTTAGAGATATATATAATATATTTATATCAAATCAAATTAAATTTTAAAATAAGATACCTATATATATGTAAATCAAAATATACTTGAAGAAATTCAAATCAAAAATTTTTTTTTCAAAACAAAACCGTAGCAAAGCTACAGAATGGTTTCTCCACTTCGAAACTCGAAAATGGATGTCGATGATGCGGCCGCCATCACCGAAATTATTTTCCAGCGACAAAGAGAAGAGCACTGATTTCAACATTTTAAAAATTCTTTGAAAACGGTTTCTATTTGAAATTTCTTTTATAATATGCATTTTAAAATTTAAACCCAAAGTTTGAAAACACCGGAAATTAAATTCTCCTATTCTTGATTTAAATTCATTTCAGATTCCCATCAATTTATAACCAAGTTTATAAATTCATTTATTTATATTGTGCAATAGTCAATGGTTCACAAAACAATAAATGAAAATCAATATTATTATTTTAGACAACAAATTTATTAACAGTTTAATTTTAGTAACTTATATTTATATATAATATAATCATACAAAACTATTTTGTTTACCAAATTTGAAAACGATATTGTGTCAGTTTGTTCTGCTCAAGTGTTTTGGAAATCCTATCGATAGCGTTGATCAGACGAATCGATCGGAAACCCAAATCAACATCAACAACTCAAACAACACAATAAAGAAACATTTTTTTAAACATTTTAAATATAATTTTACAAATACAATTCCTCGCTCGACGATACAAGAATAGATTTCAAAACATGTATAGCAATTCAAATTTGATGGAAATCAAATCAAAGAGAATTTTGATTCGAAAATAAGTTTGAAACAGAAAATAAGATAATTCAATTACCACAATCGGGAGATGGATGAGTTTATTTAATTCACGGGCAACCTTAGTCGGGTCGTCCGTAACTTCAAGAATAAGATCGATGCTGAATTCCGAGGTAAATCAACATCCGATCTCGAGAAATAGAATTCAGGTATAGCAGGAGATAGATAGCATCGTAAACCGAGGATACAGAAATCTCCGGTAAATCAATGCTTATTGTAAAGTAGTTTGCGCTCGTTTACGAATCATTCGGAGATTGGCGAGACCACCGATCTATTATAGATATCATTCAAAATGGAGTTATGGGGTGCTCCAGAATTGAAAGAAGACGAATAGTGAGGGACACAAATGAAATTTGGAGCCGTAGGGAACGTTCCAAAATTCTAAGAAATTGAGTCAAAAGGAAGAGATTGAAACTCGAATGAGAGTGATTCTATAAATACATTTACCCTATATGTTAAGTTTTGCCTAGAGCTACCAAAGCTCTGATACCAACTGTAACGACCCGGAATTTTGGACCATTCGCATCCATTATAAGTGTATAGGTAGACACTCATGCCAGAGTTGAATTGCTCAAAATACCGCGTTGTTAATTTAAATTGGCAAAACTGAACATATACAGTAAATAAATAATCACATATCACAGACACAGAGTAATAATTGCAGCGGAAATAAAAGAGATAGTAGTTCATGAAGCTACTATATGAATATATAAGATACATCAGAGTTAAACTAGATACAACGGAAGAGTAACAGATACAAATCAGAATACATCACTGGAATCATCGAATATCCGAAAGCTGGATAGATAGCTGGATCTCCAAGCGAAGCTCCAACTCCAAAGGTGAGTCTCGAAAGCTGAACTACTCAGTCTGACCCGAGCGTAAAGCAAAACACAAAACACTCGAGTCAGGATTAACATTCTCATATTAATAAATCCAACTCAAGTGAAATAGCAATTGAAATACAAGTAACTCAAAGGATGTTTGGAATAACCATCCTTTAAGGATCCGTTAAACTATCTACTATGTAGTAATGTACGATAAGTAGATAATGTCTATCAGTAATATAAGAAGATATCAAAATAGCGTTAAGTCATGGCTCATTCCACCCTTAACACATTTTAATTCCCAAAAGCATATACAAGACCGTAGTTTCCCCAAAACCGGAAGTCACCAGAGGGCAATCCATATACTAAAGGTACAAATCAAAATCGTAGTGGTCGCGCATAGGATAATCAGTATGACAAGGTACATGAGGCGATACCAACTAGGATACTAGTAGTTGCCTGATCCGGACTGATGTTGGGCATAGCAGCTACTACCCCAACACCGCGAAACAACACTCCCATAATCGAGGGGTGCACCCAAATCGAATCACATAAGTAATAGATATGGTATCGAAGAAGTGTGTCCGCTAGAGATGGCGATCCTCAATGGCCCGGCGCGGCTCCTGTTTTAGTCATGTCAGGGGTCATCCAAAATCGTTCTCTTTCTTTAGTCAACGCGTACATCATTCCATCCACTTCATTCTGGATCAACACTCCGCGTTTAGTTATTAAAGTGGTTTCGGTTCAGATAGAGAGTATATCCATTACCGATCCCGGTCTCTTTAATAACTTTCGTAATTATTACACCGATTGGTCGTTTATATATTTAAAAAAACCAAATCAAATTCAATTTCAAATAGAATTCGTAAATCAACAT
The DNA here is from genome assembly GCA_030737815.1 of Allium fistulosum. Lineage (NCBI taxonomy): Eukaryota > Viridiplantae > Streptophyta > Magnoliopsida > Asparagales > Amaryllidaceae > Allium > Allium fistulosum. Next base: position 336,140,248 of record CM060904.1, on the reverse strand, counting down.
TTCATTTTTCCTTCTAAAACAATTTCCAAATTTTCGTTTCAAAACTTCCAATTTTCCGTTTCAAAATCTTATAATTCAATTTCAATTTCTATTTAAAACAATTCAAATATTGATTCAAGTTCGTATATAAGTTTCATTCCGAAATCATTTAAATAAATTCTATTTAACATTCAAATCAATTTAAACTCATTTATCGATTTCATTCAATATTCGTTAAGTTACTTTATCATTCAAAACAATTTCTATTAAATTTCCAATTCAATTAAACAATTCTTAAGTTCAACTTCATTAAAACAAAACTTACAATTTTGAATTAAACTAAATTCATCAAATCAATTCTCCAATTACAAGTCTTACATTAATTCCAAAAATATCACATTTTATTTCTTGTTAAAGAAATTCAATTTCACTTATTTACTTACTTAAATAATTTCCAAAACTTAATTAATAAAGAAAACTCAATTTCAGTTATTTACGAAGTAAATTTCACTTATTCAAAAGTTCAATTTTCTTATTAAAGAATTTCAATTCAATTTAATCATTAAATAATTCAATCTTATTTAATTTTTAAATAACTCAAAACTTAATTATTAAATAATTTCAAAGTTTAATAATTTCAAACTTAATTATAATTCCAACTTAATTATAATTTCAAACTTAATTATTAAATCATTTCAAATTTTAATAATTTCAAACTTAATTATAATTCCAACTTAATTATAATTTCAAACTTAATTATTAAATCATTTCAAAGTTTAATAATTTCAAACTTAATTATAATTTCAAAATTAATTATTAAATCATTTCTCAAATTAAACAATATTCTTTCATCGATTACATTGTAAATATTTTGTTTCAGATTATTAAATATTACAATTTCCTTCCAATAAAAATTCAAATTTCAACTTCATTTCAAAACTATATTATTTATTCAAATAAAATCTTCGTTTTTTTTTTAAATTATTGACCAATCGGGTTTTATTTAATTTTCTATCCTAGGTCAAAATTCAATTTTTGGGTATTTATCATTTCAACCCGATTCCAATTCAATTCAAAATCAAAGCATAACAAAGGGAACTTGCAGTGTGATAATTGGGATGGTGTCAAATTAAATAAACAAGCAATAACAACGAACAATAACAATCCAATAATCAATTCGGATAATCCCGAAATAACCGTATTAATTCGCATTGTTATTTGTACGAATTAATATAATTATTTCTAGAATCTACACTATCATTTCATGTAGATTAAAGATTATTACATTTATTACTTATACGGTTTTTCACTTGTCATCTATTTACCATTTCATACATCGTCAATTTACAACATACATTCAGTAGTTCAAAATGTAATTAAACAAATCCAACGTGTCAATAAATTCAACAGTTAAAGGTGTCATATTATACAAATGTCAGTTAATCAAATTTAACATTTAATTATCCTATATCAAGTGCAATTTCATACTATTTATCATTTTAACATTTAACAATTTAACGTCCAATATAAATATCAACAATCGATCAATTATCAGCCAAACTGTATTATCATCGCATAAATAATTAACAGATAATGGTGTCAGATGTCACAGGTGAACTGATACAGGCAATAGCATATATAACAGTGTAATTAACTAACAGCAGCATATTTCAATTATCGTTTCAATTGAAATCAAATTTAATAAATAAAAGAACGTTAATCGTGAGTGAGTGCTCACCTTCCGAGGCTAGAGAGAGATGACACTGAATTGAGTTACGAATCCAAGCACGAATTTCACAGCAAAGAAGGATTAGCTAGAATTTGAACGAAGTCGAGTTCGAGCTGGACCGTTGAAGATAAACGATATGAGTGAATTATATCTATATGCGCATACTATGTACATAACTATTATATATAAAAATCCTATTCTGAACTCAAATTAAAATTTAATATATATAATTTAAAACAAAACATAAATACACAACTACCGTATAAACAAAAATCCATGGCACGCCCTAAATATTTTAATAGTATATCAAATTTACCATTGTATAAAATAAGACATCAAACATGCGTACGCTAAATAATTAACATACATACATTGACTCCTGTAACTATAGTGTATTATTATATATAGCGGTTTGATTCTATATTCATCTGAACTAACAACAAACAATTTTTTTTTTAGAACACGCAATAAGCTTGCAACTATACACATCGTTTTAAAACATGTCATATGTAGACACTTATAACCACATGCAGACCCTTATAACCACAACATATATTTTACAATGCATACTATATATTTCTTCACCGCATAAACTACGACCAAGGCGAAATGAACATTTATCCCAAGAACAAAAGGAACAACGAATGATGAAAATAAGGAGACCGACCGGCCTATATATAAAACTGGAAAACATATTTTTATAAAAGTTTTATATTACAAATGTAACCATACATACAGTAATATATGAAATCTCTTTGAACAAAATATGTAAACACCTTACGTGTAACAACAGACTAACAGATTTATATAATTAACTACTCATAACTAATATTTCCTTTTCAAATTATATACGTAAGTCAGTGACCTGAATATTAAGAAATGTGTTGAATAAAATATATATATCTTGGACATATTTACATACCTATACTTCTGCGACATAACACTATCTATAAATCTAAACAACCTATATACTAATACTACTATATAATCCGCAGCAAAAAAAAAATATATAACTCAAGAGAATATATATAGGACTGAAATATATGTAAACAGTATAACCACTGGGAAAATTAACAACCCATAATACTAAATTTTTTAAACTAAGAGATGTAGGCAATAAAACACACGAGATTGACTATAGCTCAAATACGAAAGCCATATATATATACAAACTGTATGTAGAGGATAGATAGAATTTACTCGATCAAGCATGCAAATCTCGGTGGTGAGCTATGGCGGTTCCGAGCTCGGTCTCGGCAGAGGTGGGGCAGGCTTGCTGCACGGCTTCGGCTGTGGCTTTTGGTTGAGGAGGCACGGATGGTGAAAATGGGATGTTGCATGGTGGTTCGGCACTTGAGGTGGAGAGAGGCGGAGGCCGGAGATGCCAAGACGGAGGCTGTTAAGGCAGACTAAGTAGCGGCCTGGTGTGGGTTGGAGGTGGTGAGGTGATCGACAGGAACTGGTGGAGGCTTGCGTGGCCGTGAACAGGGTGGAGTTGGGGAAGAACGGTGGCTGGGCTGCTTTCGGCCAGGGAAGGGGAGGGGGATCGGCGGTTGGAGGTGAGGGACGTGATGAGTAGGTGAAGCAAAATGGAAGGGGAAGGATGCTTACGTGAGAAGTCTTGGGCAAGGGTTTGAACTGGAAAGGAAAGGCTGGGCAGAAATTGAAATTTAGACTACAGGAAGAGAAGGCTTAACATATATTTTGCAAATGAAAGTCAGAGCAAACGAAGCAGAGAAATGGAAACCGGCTAATCAATGCATAATATTGGGACTAGCGAAAAATGAAAAGTCAGAGTGAATTCAAGAAATAAAGTGGCTATAACGTTTAACCCGATGGAAAATGAATGGTCACAACAAGTTAAAAGGCTAAATTTTGAAACCGTTACGATTGACTGTTTCACGGTTTCCGCTGTTTATCGGACTTCAAAACACAGAAATAAATATACCGTAGAGATCAGCATGACGAGACGATCACAACAGTATACAGATATTAGTGGTATGGTTGAATTATAAAAATTCGAATTTTTCTACTATGAAAAATGCAAGAAAAACACTGAAAAATAAGATCGACGGAGCCAAAGATGTCCGAATTTGGAAAAACGACCAACTGACACCTTGCTCAGAAGATGGTTTAGAATTTTTCTATGTAAAAATATTTTGGTTTTGAAAACGTTTTATTTTCAACGCTTTTTAACTGATTAAATTGAAGTGAATTTACGCGCGAAATAAACTTTCGTATTTTCGGACGAAAATTTACCAGTTGCTATGTTTAACTAGACGCATTCCAAATATCAAATTTATATTTCAAAATTTTATCGTTTAAAATTTCGCAAAATTTCAACTGATTACGTTATTAAAACAGTTGAAATTTACGGGTCGTTACAGTCGTGATGTTGTCTTTCAAGAAAACGAGGGTTGGAATTGGAGTGCAGAAGAAAAAAAATCTACGTCGCTCGAGTGGGGTGATGATGGTGAATTAATTAACAGCGATGAAGAAGAGATGAATGAAGAGCAGGATAAGCCGGAAGAAGAAGCTATGGTGCCGTTTTGTGAAGGAGATGAACTTGAAATACCACATGAAAGTTCAAGCAGTGCAACAACTTCAACAACCTCACCTTCTAAAACAGCCACACAGGAATTGATTCGAGCTAGAAATAGAAGAACCCCATATTGGATGAAGGACTATGTCACAGGTGAAGAATTATTTGAGAATGAAGAAGCCCTCAACATGGTTCTTTTTGCATCAGGGGATGATCCAATCACTTTTGAAGAAGCAAAAAAGAGTCTGAAGTGGAGAGTTGCGATGGACAATGAGATTGGTGATATTGAAACAATTGACACTTGGGAGCTTGTAGACTTACCAGAGGGAGCAAAAAAGATAGGAGTGAAATGGATTTTCAAAACAAAGTTGAATAAACGAGGAAAAGTCGACAAGCTCAAAGCTCGCCTAGTAGCAAAAGGCTACGCGCAACAGCATGGCGTAGATTATAGTGAAATTTTTGCTCCAATCGCAAGATGGGATACAATAAGGATGATATTAGCTTTGGCAGCGCAAAGGAAGTGGTGTGTATACCAACTTGATGTGAAGAGTGCATTTTTGCATGGTAAGTTAGAAGAAGATGTATTTGTAGAGCATCCTCGAGGGTACGAGAAGATTGGGGAAGAGCATAAGGTTTATAAACTAAAGAAAGCACTCTACGGACTAAAACAAGCCCCTAGGGCGTGGTTTAGCAGGATCGAGACATATTTTATTAGGGAAGGCTTTGAAAAATGTCCAAATGAGCATACTTTGTTCGTGAAGTCGCAAGGAGATGGGAAGATGTTAATAGTAAGTGTATATGTCGATGATTTGATATTTACAGGAAATGATGCAAAAATGTTTGAAGAATTTAAAGCATCAATGATGTCAAAATTTGAAATGACAGATTTGGGAAAGATGAAGTACTTCTTAGGCGTGGAGGTTGTGCAAAACAATGAAGGAATCTATTTGAGTCAAAGAAAGTATGCTCTGGAAGTTCTAGAAAGGTTTGATATGAACAACTCTAACTCAGTTCTAATTCCTATTGTTCCAGGCTGTAAACTTTCAAAAGATGAAGAAGGGGTGTGTGTGAATGCTACACGATACAAACAAATAGTTGGTAGTTTGATGTATTTGACTGTGACGAGACTAGATATCATGTTTGTTGTAAGCTTAGTAAGCAGATACATGGAGAAACCGACTAAGCTTCACATGCAAGCTATCAAAAGGATATTGAGGTATATTAAAGGCATGGTGGAACTAGGTATTTGCTATAGTTCTGATGCTGTAAACGGTGAAGAACTGGTTGCGTTTTCAGATAGTGATTATGCCGGCGATATTGATGATCAAAAAAGTACATCTGGCTATGTTTTTATTATGAGAAATGGTGCAGTGGCATGGTCATCCAAAAAGCAACTAGTGGTCACATTATCTACTACCGAAGCTGAATTCATAGCAGCGACTTACTGTGCTTGTCAATGCATATGGATGAGACAAGTTCTTGAAAAGCTTGGTTCCAACCAAGGTAAGTCCACACTGATTTTTTGTGACAATAGTTCTTCTATAAAGTTGTCAAAAACCCCTGTCATGCACCAAAGGAGCAAACATATAGATGTTCGATACCATTTTCTTCGTGACTTGTGCAAGGATGGTGTGGTGGAGTTAGTTTATTGCAGTTCAAAGAATCAAGTAGCTGATGTTATGACGAAACCACTAAAATTTGACGACCTCCAAAAATTTAGAAGCTTGCTTGGACAATGCAGAATGCCAGGAGAATAAACTGATTGTATGGTACAATGTAGTTTAAGGGAGGAAATGTTGGAGTTTGCTTTCGAAATAATTATGTATTGTTCAGCTGCCATGTTTTACTATTTCTTCAATAAGTCCTAGTCTTTAGGAACATGTGTTTGTTTTTGATTTAGTCTTTTCAGTAACTATGTTTTAGTGTTTAACATGGGTTGTTATTTCCTGAATCCAAGTTGTATCAGGCATATATATGCCAAAGTTGCAGTTCAATAAAGTAGTGCTTCATTCTCTCAATTTGTGTTTTATGTTTACTGTTACTAACATCCAGAACCCAATACCGTCTAGCATAATGATTTTTCAGAATTGGAGGTAGATTTCCTAGTAACCCTTTTCTTGGAGTATTTACTGTTTTGGCATTTTTCGGAAGGATCTGACCAGTGGTGTATTCTTCATCATTATTCAAGTCATCCAAGTTACTATCCATGTTGTTAGAGCTATTGGAGTTATCATCTTCAAGATTGGCTTCAACAACTATATTTTCTATAGTGGAATTGGCATTGTTAGAGGGGGTGATGTTAGAAGGGGGTGTTGGCTTTATCAGGACTGAATATGGGTATGATGTCAGGTGGCTTTAGTTTGTGGTAAGGACTAACAGGGGTAATGGGTGTGAAGGTATGCATGACTGAAACAGGTTCATTAAGAAGAATTGTACTGTAAGGTATTTCAAGGTTAGAGGAACAAGGGACCTATAGGTCTGGTTGATCAGGGAGGTGTAAGGGATTATTTATGTCATAAGGAGGAGTGTTATCAGATGATTGTTTGGTGATAGACTTGGCTGGAAGTGTGCATGTATCAATATCAATATAAGGTGTGCACTTTTCATTTGAAATGAGCAACTCAGTGAATTCCCCATCTTCAAGAGTCTCTAAAGCAGCAAAGGGATTAAGGAAATAACACTTTGTCAGAAGCGGGTTCTGGGTTCATTGCATCAGGTTGAGAAATATTGTTATTAGGGTGATCACTTTCATCCTTGCTTCCTATCTACTACCTTCCTTTTGCACATCAGAATTGTTTTCCTCTGTTAGTGTGTCAAGCATTTCATTTTTTATGGTTGAAGGAATTGACCTTTTCTTTTTCTATACTTGAGAGTTTGCTTTTTGCTTGGGATTGTTAGGTATATTTTTGGCATGAGCTGTTTTAGTTATGACCTTATGGTTTTTTTAGTTCTAGATGACATGATTTTGTATGTAATCATGTTTCATGGTTATTTCGAGAGGTATATATGTGACAACAGTATCATTGGGAGAGTCAGTTGTATAAACAGTAGTGTGCAAGTCACAGTTATATCTAGCATGGCCAAAGGTTTTACAACGAACATATATATGAGGTTTCTAGGAGTATTCGATATGGACTCTATGGCAATCACTCTTGCCAACATTTATATATTCAGATAACTCCTTGTCCATGGTGATATCTATCAAACACTTAGCATATTCTAGACGTTCTTGGTTTTCCGTTGCTTCATTGAAACAAATAAATCTTCCTATGTGACAGGCCAACCAATTTATTCCTAGGAGGGTCCAAGTTATATGAGGGATATTGTAAAAATGCATCCATGTCGGCACACTTTTTACTTGAGCTTGAACCGATCCAAACGCAGGCTTCCAGGACGTTATAACAAACATCTGACCTCATATAAACACGGGATCCGATTGCAAAACTTTCAACCTATCTTCCTCATAATTAAACTTAAAGAAGTAATTCGATCCATCAGATTTCATATCATATGATCGTTTAAGTTTCCAGTGGCATTTCAGAAAAGTAGAAACAACCATCAAGTTTACTTTGTCACCAAGAAAAAACCCAACTAAATAATCTTTCCAAAAGTTTATACCTTCCGAAATGACTTCTATAGGAGGAGACAAAGCAGTGCCTAAATAATTCGGTGAGATATCTTGTACATATAATACGATTGATAAAAGTTTATCAATTAAAATATACAAATGAATTGAAGATTGTCAAATAGAAATATAATATATACTTACAATAAAAGAGTATTGCATGTTAATGTTTCAAAACCCATGCAAGTGTCTGATTTTACAACTACTAAATACATTCGTAGTTTGGTCGCTTACGCGTTTATTTGGTCGAGACCATGTATTGCATTCTATGAGTTTTGAACTCTAAAAGCAATACAAGACTATGGATATTTGATCCATATACAGTTGCATATAAATGTTATATGGCAAAATTTGTAATGTATAATATTTTGATGAAATTAGTTCATTCGAAAAACCAAATAAACCTTAGTGCGAGAACGAGTATTCAATTTGATTGATTACAAAAGGATCGTATCATGTTAAATATAACACTAGACCAAAACTACAATATAAATCTAAGAACCCAATCACTGAGATGTTAGTTTGATCAGTTTACTTAGATCGGAACATATCTAATGTCCTTAAAAGCCAAAGATAACTGAATGCGCTTTTGTAAAGTGTTCGTTATGATATTATAGTAAGGGTTTTCTTTTGAATAATTTGACCATTTAGAAAGAACAACGAATGTACAAAAGTAGATATGATTAAGGTATAGTTGGGATGAAGAAAGTAAACAGTCATTTCTACTTCATAAAGAAACAACGGAAACGAGAATTGTAATAATAATGATTGATACTTAACATTGGAATAAGATATATAGTTTCTATTTCGAAATGTATTTTAGTATAGAAATTTGTTTTCTATGATATTCATATCTTTGAATTCAAGATATTTGATCAAAGAACTCTCCACTGTAAACTAGTTGTGGTATATGAAAGAAATAATCTAAATTAAGTGAATGATGGACCTCCAAATTAGTATGCTATTATAGTAATGGTAGAAATAGTGGGAGCATGCCATGTAGTACTTATTGATTGCATCAAATTACGAAAATTGTTTTCGTAAAACATACCAAACACTATTTATGAAATAATGACTATTTTTCAGTATCGACTGAAAAATAAAGGCTATTATATTTCAACGTGAATATTATAAATATTCATTATGAAATAGAACTTAATGTGGTATTTGTTTTCATAACAAAAGTGATGCATTAGAAAATACAAAGTATCTAAAATAATTTACAATCATTTGGAATTATAGACTAAACCGTAGTTTTGAGAAATAATTTTTATTATATGATTATGAGTAATATGATACTAGTTAATTATATCTTAAACAATTATGGGCTATGTACTCTTTTAGTTGGAGAGTTATAAGAGTTGATGAACTCTTCGGATTGATACATATAGATGTATGCAATCATAAATCTATTAATACCAAAACGATTCCACGTACTTTGTCACCATTGCTTCCACAATGAATTGTTTTGGTTGATCATAGAGTTTAAGTGCACTGAGTTTGCTACTTTGTTCCATGCTGCTAGATATATTATTCCCAGCCCCCCTTGCTTGATAGAAAGAAGAGTTTTCTTATAGGAAATTATGATGTTTTTCCTTGAAAATGGGTTTCCAAACTAAAGAAAATGGTTACAAGCTTGCACAATCATCTAAATTAGTTTCCTTAGGAGAATACAGATTTTCTTGAATAGTACACTTGTATAGGGAAAGAGATTGATTTGATAACTAGTTAATCTTCCAGCATGCATTAGAAATTTTCTATGCCACATGCTTAATTTTGAAGTGATTATTTCATACAATTCATTTTGAGAGGAATACATAGATACTTCATGCCACTACTCATTATCTAGATGTTATATCTTACTGCTAAACTTGATATTCCAGATTGATGTATCCCTGTAATAAAGATAGCGGATTTCATTTGGTTTACCTATAAGCCTGATAAGTATTTAAAATCATGCAATGTTTGGATAATAATGGAAAAGGATTCAGCATTAGGTTTGGTAAAAATAACAATTAGAAATAGTGAACTTATCAGTTGAGCATGATAATTAGCATCTCCGTAACTGTCAGAAATGGATACAAACCGAAGGGATCCCCGCCTCAGTCCCTAAGAGCCTGCAAAATACCCACAAAGTTGGCTATTAATTTGTACATAAAACTTAGCTGTTGATATACGTTCTTTAATCCAACTAATAAACCTTTTAGGGAAGCCCATCTTCTTAATTCATAAGAAAAAGCTTCCTACTTTATAGAGTCATAATCTTTTAGCAGAACAATTTTAAGGCAGCATATAAGGCTCAAGTGATTACTCTCCTTGCCTTTTATTAGTTCGTGAGTCAATATAATATTATATGTGATGCTTATCTCACCTATGAAGGAACTTTAGTTGAAAGAAATCAAATGAGGTAGGCAGATTTTCATCCTAGATGCTATAACTTTAGTAATGCATATGCAGTGTTGCAACAGCTTATAGGTCTATAATTGTTTATAGAGGAGGGGTTGTTAACTTTGGTATCAAACAATGTTTGAGTTAATGCTTCTTAGCATTCCACCACTTCTAAAGAAATTGTGAATAGCTTTTAAGAAGCCCTTTCTAATTATGTCCTAGTGGAATATGAAGAAAGCAGAATTGAAACCATCAGGACCATTGGAGATGTCCTTTGAAATTGAGAAAAGATTTCCTTTTATTTCATCCTCTAATATATTCTTTTGTAGAGCTATAGCTTGCTCTAGATTTAGAGAAGGGAAGTTTAAATGATTAAGACTTTCAGTATTAATTCCCTAAAAGGTAGAAGATCATAGAATATTAGAGAAGTGATTCACAAATGCTGCACTCACATCCTCTTACTCTTTATGTAAGCAGTTGTTCTTGTCTTTGATGGGGAGTATTTTCTTTTTGACATATTTTTGTTTGAGATAGTTGTGGTAGAAATTTGTGTTTTTTTCTTCTTATATGTCCCATCCGTCCTTGCATTTTATTTCAGCATGTTGGTTTCCTCTTGAATTACTTAAGCTAGTCTCTCTAATAACTCATATTCCTATAAAGATAAAGCAAGAGAAGAAGGATTGTTCAACATGTTAGTCTGAATAGTTTCTAATTGTTTTTTGGTTTGAATTGATCTCTTACTGCCATTGCCATAAGTCTCAGAACTCCATTTCTTGAGGGTTAGTTTGGTACGATGAAATTTGGTCTGGAGTTTGAACATTAGGTTTCCAAAGGATGAAGCATTCTAAACATTTGCAGTTGTGTTTAAGAAGGAAGGGTGATTTGTCCAAATGTTGAAAATTTTGAATGGGGAGGGTGGCTTTACAGAAGTTATACAAAACTTCATGATCAATAAGGAGTGGTCAAAAACGTTCGAGGGGGATTATCATAGTATAAGTTGGGCCGTGAAGATAAGACTTCTGCATCCATGAACGATCTAGCTTTGATAAAGCTTGGCCTACCTTCTTGATTTATTGTTCTAAGTGTACTGGAGGCCTTTGAAGGGCATTTCACTAGATCGGCTAAATAAATTGCATTGCTAAGGGGGAGAATTTCTTTAATGGACAACATATTCCCTCCATATATGCCATGAGAGTTTAACATACAATTTTAGTCTCCAACTGCTATTCAAGGTTGGATTTTGGGCTCATGGTGCTTAAACTATCTAATAGGAACTGTATTAGATTAGTTGAGTTCCCTACGTAAACAAAGGTGTTGAAAAAGAAAGATTTGGAAGGCAAGTGATAAATTAAGAGGTGACAGGCTTGTTTCATGACGTTAATAGGAGTAGTTTTGTATGTTTCTAGATTCTAAAATATCAAGGTTTTTCCAAAAAGGGCTTGTAAAAGGTTTTGGTAAAAACTCCAAGTAGGCTTGAAGTTGTGAAGGACTTTCACAAATGAGTCTATATTAAGTTTATTTTCTAATAGTGCCATCATTTGGAGGTTGTGGTCTTGTACAAGTCTTTTTATTTCAACTTGTTTAGCAATGTCATATGTTCCTTTGATATTCCATGTTCTTATCTTGTCATTTATGGTTTAATCTTAGGGTTTGGGGGGATGAGAATGTTGTTTGCTTGGTGGACGACTTTGTTCTTTATCGATGAGAGATACTCCATCATAAGGTGGAGTTGATGCAGGAATTATGATGTTCTAATTATGATGATTGCCTTTATCACGATCTCTTGATCGACTATTATTATTCCTAAAGGATAGGCTAGGTGGCTTTTGATAGGGTTAGGGGTATGCCCTAAGGGAAATTCTGCAATTTATATTAAATTGTTAACTCTATAATAAAATCTCATTCGATATAAAAGGTGGTTTTCTTTCTATTATATACTTATCATAATATGTTGTGATTAACTAATTATTTCATTTGTATATTTAGTAGAAAACTTGTAAATGGTGTCTTTTATGATAGCAATTACAAGATGCCATAAGCATGAGCAATTTATCACAATAATATAAACACATTTTTTTAAATATTACTGGTCAAGATGTATCAAGACTAAATATCGGTTCATCCGTTGAAACTAAAGTATGTAACGTTGTCCAAATGTCGGTAAGTGTAGTACTAATGGCTGCATGGAGCATAAGAGTTTATGTATTAATAGTTATTGGATAACTTTGGAATGACTCACTTGATCATTTTCTGTCAGTTAATATAACTAAGGTTAAAAAAATCAATATGAAAATATTACACAATCGCTCGACTTTATAATACTATTGAGCTTCAATGTGGAAACCCTGCTTTGATTATAGTTAAACTATGTAAGGCGTCCATCGAACGACTATAGTTTGGTCGAGTGGAAACATTGGAAGTGAAACAGCATTCAATAAAGAATTCATCTTCTCGATTATATGAGGTTAGTACCACAGTCGACTTTAGTCAACTCAGAGTCAAATTATCTGGCCAGACCATTTTGGTTAATAATAACTGTTATTATTGAACTAAGGACTTTGTGTTTGGACTATAAAGTAGAATATGGAAGATATTGGAATTTAGACCATTACCAAATTCCATATGTCCTAATGTTATAGTTTCGATGAAGAGAATTGGTGTAAATAATTATCACTACCGGGTTTAACACTTAAAATATATAAAATTGGATTTTACTGAAGCTATATAAGCAATAAATTTGGTCATAATGTCACATCACTGGTTAAGTTGACATGTGAACATTAATATTCAAATGGTTTGATATTAATAGCTGCCCGAATTTACACATGAGAATCACACAACTGAAATGTTAAATACTTCGACTACCACATGATTAAATTAAATTATAATTGTTATAAGTTAATCAAATTTATTAATATTTATGAAATATTAATTATAAAATTTTATTTGATATGTGTTGACCAATATTAAAAATAGTGCGTATATAAAAGTTGTATACACACATATTGATATACAATATCGTTATGTGTTTAAATTAGATTTAAATGCTTATATGTCTAATTGGGCTTGAAGCAGTTTAGAAGACCAAAAATGGGCAACCATGGCTGGCCATAGGAGGTTGGAAATCAAGATCGAATTTAATTCAAAAAGATTTGACATAGCAAGTGGGAATAATGGATCTGTATCCACTTTTAGCTGTTCTAACTCTCCATTATTTAAACATCTTTAACCCCACTTTTGCATTTTCTAATTTTTTCATCATCCTCTTTTATTTTCTGGCTGTACTCCCCTTTAGAATCCTCCATTGATTCAAGGCTTTAAACACAAATTTTAAATAAAAATAGTACATCAGTAGTTGGTGCTTTCAGTCTGGTAGCTCTCTTTGAATGTTTTGGAAACCGATTCAAGGAGCCGATTGATTCAACGTTTCAACGTATTACATTAGGCCATAACAAGGTAATGGTTTTATTTACATACACACACATACATATACATACATACATACATACATACATACATACATACATACATACATACATTTACACATATATATGTGTGTGTTTATTATGTCATTCTAGTTCTTTAAATTGTATGTATATTATCATGAATTCACATATATCTGTGCTATCAACATTGGATGAATATATATATATATATACACACGTATGTATGTATGTATGTGGTCAATATTTTTTATATATGTGTGTGCATATATTATCCAACCAAAAATTAAGAAAATTATTTTAACTTTTAAAATAGGAAAATAGGCACAAGGGCAAACTTAAAAAAAATTAGGCTGAAGGACAACATGTTAGCTTTTTAGGCTGAAGGATAATGCTAGTTATAACCAACATTTTGTATAGTGTAAAACTGAATATAATGTTAGATAGAACTAGCATTTTGTGTAATGTAAAAGTTGAATATAATGCTAATTATGACTAGCATTTGTCCTTCAGCCTAAAAATAAAACTTCATGTCCTTCAACCTTCAAAGTTTGTCCTTTTTCCTAATTCCCCCTTTTAAAATTAACTAATAATCCAAAAGCTTTAAAAGAAAATTGATATAGGTATATATATATATATATTTTTTCATCAATTTATATAAATGATAGACTTTTTAGGAATAAAAAAGTTTATACATATATTACTAAAATCCGTATGTATCTATATATAATTTATTTTAAAATATATACATAATTTTTGTATAAAGCAAAATATAAAATATACGTGTGTATATAAATATATATATATTTAATAAAAATTATGTATATGTTTCGAAATCGCTTTTCAAAAATATAATAAAATTTTTTATAAAGATTTTTGTACGAAAATTCTTTAAATTAAAAGATAAACAATTTTAGAATTGCAAGGTTTTAACAATTTTTTTATTTCGTTAAGTATTATATTGGCCGAATATATATATATATATATATGTATGTATGTATGTATGTATGTTTATTTATTTTCATTAAAACACACACACACACACACACACACATATATATATATAGTTTTTTTACATTGAATTCGTAGATATTAATTTAATATATATATATATATATTCACATAAAAAATATTTTCATAATGTTATATATATATATATTAGAAAACACATATATTTCTGTTGAGGGGCTAATATGTTTGTTGCCATGTAAATCCCAACATTTATACACGGATATGTTAAACCATGCACACTGTATATGTTGCACATGCGCATGCATGCGCATATGTATATAAGACACATGTTATATTATATAATATAAATATAACATTGAATAAAGTTTTATTTAGAACTTAAATAAAATATTGATTTTATTTAAAAATATTTATATCAGATCTAAATAAATTAGACTTCATAGGCCCAATTGGATTCAAAATATAATAATTATTTTTAAAGTTGCCGACCCAGATCTGACAACGGTATTAGAGCTCAATAGCCTATTGTTGCTCAAATATTTTGCAAGTAGTTAGCAGGCCAATTAAAGGCAATCTGCCCCAATCAAAGCCAAACCAATTAATCTGTCATCAGATGTAAAAGGCCGGCCCAAGCCAATGTTGGTCTCAAACCAACCTTTCTTCTCAATAAGATGCTAAGATGAGGCCCGACCATTTAATCTCAAAGCAACCATCACACTTAGACAATATCTGTACCCGGTATGGGTCAGTCCCAACCGACTCCCCTATATCAAACTTCCAGTAGCAGCTAGAAGCCAACACAATTTTCCTGGCATCACATTAGCTGACGACCGGTTCATATTCAAGCCTGCTCCAGTAGGCAGCACATCAGGCAAGAGTGGCCCAAGTATAGCATCAAGCTTGGCTTTAGTACATCCAACTCCCACCTACATCATCTCTCCCTTTACCGCCTCACACTCGGTCATTTAACCGTCTTCTTGACATGGTGCTCAACAAGATTCCAAGCTTTTTCCATATTGCCGCCAGTTGATCGGCCAGCTCCGTCATGAAGGCACTCAGTGAATGACAAAGCTATCCATCCATCCATTCGGAGCACCATAGTTGGACGGTTGAACTGATGTGGCTTACCATCAGCATTAAATGCACATTTAATGCATGTTCATGCCTGGTATGGAGAGGCAACAAGTACTTTCTCATCCACCGTCAATCTTCTGGAAAACTTTATAGCTGTCGATCATCCATCTATGTAGTCAGATCAACGGTTAAGCACTTTTTCCACTAGCTCTACAACACTATCTAAACCGTCCACCATTCACTTCAATCACTATAAATAACCCCTGCTTTGCAACTTCAAAGGGGTTGCACTCTGGTTGAAACATTCAAGAATCTTGAATACTATACATAATTCAGTGCTCTTATTACCACACAATTCTTAAGATTACATAGGTTTGTTAGTCTTAAGTCAATTTTTTTCTTCTTATTATTCTCTTGTAACTCCCTGTAGTTGTAAGAGAAGTATATATGAGAGAACTTCAAAGTGGATGTAGGCTACTTTGCTGAACCACTCTTACCTTGTGTTATTTACCTTTCTATTCTCTATTTGACTCCACATTTTATCTATTTTTAATTCTAGTGATTAACAAGTGATCTTTGGTTTCACAACACACTCGTATCATTGCGAGGTTGGCTAAAAAAACTAATCAACATTTTGGCGCAATAAGGAAGGCCTCCCTCTAAAGGCTCTCCCATTTCCATACCTTTCAACTTCGCAAGACCTATTTTGACATTTTACCATGGACAATCCTCTGGCATTCGAAGGTGACAACTCTAACAAGCACCAAACCTACAAAAACACTCTCGTTAGTGCTGCCCAACCCAATCTTGGCTCTAACAAAGAAATATGGTGTGTTGTAATGCTATAGCTATTAAACATGGGTCAACTAGCCTGCGAAGTAAATGGCTTGAGGATGCAGATGGATGTTCAAGCTATTCGAACTAGGTCAGCCCACAACAAAAGTTATGGATGAATTTTAAAAGATTCCCTTATTCGATCTTTATTGTACATATGAAGTCTAGTTTATTTAGAACCTTTCTAAATTTATTTAAATAAGATCTTTAATTTTATTTAAATTGATGTAATTTTATATAATTTATGTTACAATATACATACATACATACATACAAAGGTTTTACTTACTTTCAAAAGGGGTACTTTCAAAGGTTAAATGTTTTCATCAACAAAGTTGTGTGTAAAGTATATATAACATGGCAAGGTGATTGAGTAAAGCATAGAAGTATATTTTCCTTGTTTAAAGTATGATTTAAAGGATTAAATCATTTTGAAAGAAAAGGTTTTCAAGGAAAATTTATGGGCATATGACCCGAAGTAAAATGACTCAGATATTAGAATACCAGATGTGACTGGTGTAGGTCGCACCCTATACATTTGTTATTATCTCCTAGCTAATTTAGTCCAAAATTCCAATATGTAAGGCTTTGTCACAGGTAAGACTAAAATGATGTTACACACAGAATGGAATACTCAGAGTGAGGATAGGTTGTTTATGAGCCCGCAAAACCATTAGAATCAGTTGACCCTGCATAAGTAAGTTAGGGACAGACCTTCCATCAGAGGAGTATCTAACAGAAGTTAGATTATTTGTTTATTTTGTCTTATAGGCCCGAGTCAGCCAAAGGTTAGTAGTTAGCCAAACAAAACTATAGTGTTTGGACAGATAGTCCATTTGTTACCTGATTTATATGCTTACATGATATTGCTTTATTGTTTTAACCAGTTTTGATTGCAGGATTAAGAATTGCAAAAGATATGTTTTAAAAGGGTATTAGTGAGGGGAAACCCGTTCTGCTAAGCGGCGTGGTCTCACTTAATATCAAATAACCGAGATGTATAGTATTTTTCACACTAAGCTTTATGTCTGACTCGAAGTTTATGTTTTTCCCTTAAATTTCTCGGGTGCTTAAAATTGATTTGAGTAGGCTAAGGGTTAAGGATATATAGGTTTTAGTAGGTAGAAGAATTAAGCTTCCGAAGACGAGAAGGAGGCTGAAGTTTGCTACTTAGGAGTTGTTTAGTTTTATTTTCGCTATGTTGTATTAAGTCAGTATGACTATTTAGTACTCTGGTCAACCAAGAGGCATCTTCATATGTCTCTCTTGGCGTATTTATGTAATAATTATATTTGATCTGACCTTGGGAAACGATCAGGATTATGTAACTTGGATATGAAAATTTGTTTTTTAAATGTAATCAGATAAGTGTTTTAATCTGTGATGATTTTATTTCATATTCAAGTGCTTCTGATATTATGGATACCATTAATATTACCGTATTTGGTCACTAGAAGTTAATACTATGGATGACTACAACATCTATAGCGCTTAACCTAGGCCTCCAAATAGAGGATGTTACAGATTTCTCCAAATTTATGATGCGTCGCTTTCGTTTCACCGAGACATGCCTCGGGTCGATATTCAATGCATGGGTCATGATCGTCGATGAGGTCCCACACATGTCAGAATGGGTCCAAGTGAACATATCAAGATTCGCTCGAAGAAAGCCATCAAACTCCTTCATCACCACTGGGCTGAGCTATGATCCAATCTTCAGGACCTATGAGGGGTCGTCGTGACTGATCGTGATCAGGGCCGGTCCTATGAGTTTTGGTACTTAAAGCCAATTGCAAAACCAAGGCCCTTGTACTGATATTATTATCGTTAATTAAATCATCAAAATAATTTATGTTTCAATAAATAATGAGAGGAGGAACAAAAATAAATAACTTTATTTGTAACAACAATACAAGTTATACAACAAAATTAATATTAATTGCTTATGAACATTTTTCTAGCTTTTTGACTATAAAATTACTAATAATATTTTCATACAAGTTCATTGACCATACCATGTTCCATCGATAAAAGTGCTAAACAAATCAATCTTTCAATCGATAATGCTTTCTAACCCTTTTAGAATGTCCAGATTCTTGTTTACACATTTCTAAACACTATAAAACATCGAATAACATTGTATATTAACAATTATTGAAATAAAAAAAAAAATTAAAAATATAACTATCTAATCCATTAGTTTTAATTTATCTAAAATATTTCCCACCATGGTTTGAAGCGAAAATTCTTTTTGACTAATCGATTCCACTAAAAAATTTTAACTATAATTTCCTACAAAAACAAAACTAGTTATTTAACAATAAATTTTACATTAATTAGCGATTAAAAAAATCTATTAACAATTACCAACTCAATCCTTATTATACAATTATTTCAAATAACAAATTAAATATACCAATTTTGATTTAATCCTTATTATACAAATTAATCCTTAATATACAGCAAACCGACCTAAAATTAGAACATAAGGATCAAAATTGGTAATAGAACATAATGCTGTTTACAAATTACAAATATAACTAACTTAAAATTAGAACATACAAACCAAACATCTAAATTTTATATAAAAATTAAATTGCCACTTGATCTGTTACTATTTTGCTAATGGTATAATTTGATAAAGATAGAAATATACACATCTATATAGTAAACAAATTGTCAATTTCCAAAACAGAGGCAAGGACATATGATAATCGATAAATAATAAACTAATTACCTTTCACAATTTCACTTTTTAGCAAACAAACAGGAGCACAGTTACAAAAATAACAAAACAGCCGATGGAAGAAGATGGAAAGATGTCTAACTGTGCCCTAGCTATGCTAGAGGAGGCTGGAGCAAAGCCTGTATATGCCTATTGCCGTCGTAATCGAGTCACCACCAATTGGACTAACTGCTTAATCATCGTTGCTTGGAGCCGTGGTCGTTGAAGGTTATCCTTGTCATCGCTATTTATTATCGTCGATTGGAGACTTGGAGTCACAATTTGCTGGGGATGCAGACCTTGTTAATTTATTTTCTTCTTCTGTGGATTGATTTGAGATCATGAATATTTTTTCCTTTTGCTGTGCGATTGGTACATAGAGAAGTTGCTGAAGATGGTGCCCTAAAATTTTTGTGGCCCAAAGCCATTGTTTTTCTTGCTTTACCCAAAGGCCAGCCTTGATCGTGATGTCAATCGTTAACTTAGCGGGTGCAGCCTTGGATTGGATGTCGATCCCCATGTTCGATCATTTCTCTAATGCGTTGTCATTGGCAAGAAAGTCAGTCGGGATAGCATGTGATGATGGTCGCCCCGGTCAAACTTCTGGATCTTGTCATGAGGTGATGAGTTCGATAGTGAAGGGCTCTAGATGCTTAGAAGCACGTTGAATCAAACGTCGAGTAGGGTTTAGCCTTGTGTTGCACGCAGCTGCATAGCTGGCTCTTGCTTTGAGTTTGAATCTGCTTGTGTATTCATGCAACGTGCTTTCCATTAAATGTACTCATGATTTATTACTCATCGTTTTGGTTGGAATGATAGTCAGTCGCCCATGAATCTGGGCATCGATCCGATGATTCTATCTCTAGGCATCCTTTCAGTCGTAGCCTTGAGTCGTTATAAACACTAGGCATGCGTTATAATATTGAGTTATTGCAGTCATCTTTTGGATGATCACACTTCTGCCCCCTAGTCTTGGGTTGATGGATGTACTACATGGACGGTCAAGTCTTGTCCTAGTCGTGTTTATACTTCTGCCTAAGCTTCGAAGACTTGGAGTTGATTGATTAATGGTTGGTTCATAGTCACATTATTTTTCACTCGTGCCCTCAAGTCTGGGGCATACGTCGATAAGTGGGAAGACAGGTCATGTCCTCTTTAGTTTTATATTCTTTCCCATCTAATTGTGGGATCGAGTTAATTGATGGAAGGCTGATTCATGCCTACGTTGGATTGTATTCCGGTTTTTCTTTCCAGGGGATTACTATGATGCTTTGTCGGACTTTGAGTATAAGTTGGGTATTGGACGGTCATTCACGTCCACCTTTTGGCGGATGTTGCCATACTCTGGGCTGGACCAAGGAATGGATGGTTATATCACTTCCAATCTGTGATTGACGCTCTCTTTGTCGAATAAGGGCAAGGATCAGTATGCGGACAGTCGAGCCATGTCCATTTCGTATTGCTCTTCTAATTGAATCATGGTAAGAGTCATCGACCGAACGGTTGCGTCGCATTCATTCGGAGCTGGACAGTTAGTCACATCCATTTTGATTTATATTCTCCCATCAGATCTAGGGATAGAGTTGGCTCAAGTGTAATCAGGTCATGCTCATCTGGTTTCATACTCCTCCTGATGGATCAAAGGAGGATGTTAGAGAATGAATGGTTAAGTCACACTCATTCGTGATTTATTCTCCTATCCACGCTCTAGTGATCGGATTTATTCGAAGGACGTTCGGGTCACATCTGTTTGTGTTTGGTGTGGATCGATATTGACCATCGACCCAGTGACACGATATAGAAACTCAAGTCACATTGCCCGTCGATCCAGTGGTATGATATAAAAAGTCTAGATTGATATTGCCCATCGATCTGGCGGTACAATATTGCCAGTCACCCGTAACTTTGGACGTCATTCTAATTGGTTTTGTATTAAGACATCCTTACGGTCGTTGCCTTAAGTCGTAAAGAACACCGAGCTAGAGCTATTGTGAGCTGTCGTATTCAACTTTTAGTGGTTTGTACTCCTGCCTCCAGTTTCGGGTTAGTGGTTAGTTTGTAGATGGTCGAGCCTCATCCATAGTATGATTTTATACTCTTCCTGTCGAGTTCAAGTCAGAGTTGGCTAATGAATGGTCGATCGCATTCATTTGTTTACTCATGCTTCGATCAACACTCTAGGGACCAGAGTTGATTGATAGGCGATTAATCACACCCGTTTGATGTTTATTCTCCAGTCCACGCTTTGGGTATCAAGAGTTATCGTAGAAAATGGTCGAACCGCATTTTCCTTGGTCTATTCCTTGTCCTACAGTTAAGGGAAAAAGTCGATGAGTGGTCGGTCGTATCATGACCACTTTAATTTCAAGTTTCTCCTATTGAATTGTGGGGAGGTGATGATTAGCGGATGGTCGAGTCACATATGTCCTATGTTTTATACTCAGCCCGTCGTATCATAGGCGAGAGTCATTGGATTAATGGTCGAACCACGTTCAATTTTTGTCGCTACTCTTGTCCACCCTCTGGGGACCAGAGTTTGTCAATGGGTAGTTTTTCATGCCTGTTAGGTGCTTATACTTCAACTCACACTCTAGGAGCTAGAGTTATCGATGGACGGTCGAACCGCCTCTAGCTTTTTAACATATGCTCCCTTCATCAGACCTAGATTGAAAGATAGTAAGCGGATTGTCAAACCGCATCCACTTGGTGAGTTTATAATTCATTTGTCATAGCATAGAATGGAGTTGGAGAATGAATGATCATGTCGCATCCGCTTTATACCAGATGGTCGAGTTGCATTCGATTTTGTTGCTTATACTCTGTTCCATTTTTGGGGAACTGCGATTGTTGACGGGCGGTTGGATTGCGCCCGTTTAGAGTTTATACTCTAGTTCATGCTCTAGTAACTAGAGTTGGAAGATGGGTGGTTAGTTTCACCTAATTGCTGTTTATACTTCAGTCCCCTCTCTAGTGACCAGAGTTCGTTGATGGGTGGACAATCACAACCATCTGGTGTTTATATTCCAGTCTGTGCTCTAGGGACCAGAGTTAGTCGATGGGTGGTCAGTCACACCCATATGGTGTTTATACTCCAGTCCGTTCTCTGGGGACCAAAGTTGGTCGATGGGTGGTCAGTCACACCCATTTGGTGTTTATATTCTAGTCCGTGCTTTGGGGACCAGAGTTGGTCGATGGATGGTCGTACCACAACCATCTTTTCGGTGTTTATATTTCGTTCCGCACTTTGGGGACCGAAGTTAGTCAATGGACGGTCAATCGCACCCATTTTTGATTTATACTCTAGTTGTCAAGTCGAGGTAAGATTTGTCGAATGAACGGTCGAACCAATTCATCCATGGAATGGAATTCTTCCCCCAACATCAAGGACAAAACTTAACAAATGGACGGTCAATTCACGTCCACTTGGTGATTGTTCGAGGAAGGGAGTAAGTGATGGATGGCTAGATCATATCCATGCTTGTGTTGGACGGTCAAGTCTCATGCAATTTTCTTATTACTCCTTCCAGCAAGTCGAGGGAGAGAGTTGTCAGGTGGATGATCAAGTCACATCCACTATAAGCTGCAGTCGTGTCCACATGTTGAGGGCGGTGGTTGATGAGTAGGCAATTAGTCATGCCTACTTTAAGTCCAGCTTCTGAACTTCCCCCTGTGTCTAGGGTAGGATTCGATGTATAGACGATCAAATCACGTCCACTTTAGTTGGATCCCGACATCGCTGAACTTCGGGAGAGGCATGTGTATTTTAGCGAACTTCAAGTATGAGCCGGGGAGTGGATGATCGGGTCACATCCGCTCCAAATCTTTCTTTGGTCTCCAAGTCAATTGTGGAGGTTGATGAGTGGACGACCAATCGCGTCCTCATTACATTGGAGTTTGTCCCCACCGAGTTCCGAGCAAGGCACCGATGTCCTATTAGAATTGAAGCACTAAATTAGAAGTGGATGGTCGAGTCACACCCACTTTCCATTTCAAGTTCTTACCATCGAGTCAGTGGCATATGGTAGTCGATAAGTGGTCGAATTACGTTCGTCACGATGATACTCCAAAGGCCCAATCATGGTCGATGGAGGTCGGGTGGCGCCTAATTCTGGATACCTGGTCACCTGCATCGTTCACAAGTAGTTTAATTCAAATTGGTTGTAGGTCACAACATAATTGAAATAGAAATAAATCTTATTGATGAGTGAAGCAGCATTGTATGCTCACTATTCCATTTTGCCCTAGCCCTCTTCAGCTAAAAGCGACCGTAGGTGGTCTAATTGATAATCAAAGTTTGATAGGCATCGAATGTTCCTTGCCCACCATTCTACAGGGCATGCACATATTGTCGAAGCTTTCCTTTCTAGATCAGCTTTCCGATCACATCTCGAAGGTGTCTGTAATCGCTGGTGTTATGACTATATGTATCTTGAAATATACAACATTTCCCGAATTTCTTTTGCATTTCGATAGACTCTTTCGAGGCTGGTTTTCAGTACTGCTTCGAGTTGTAGGTCTCCAAGTAGATGTTTTTTTATTAAATCATTCAAAGGAGTATATGAGTCGAATTTTAGGACTCTAGGCTGTCTCCTAGAATTCGAGTCCTCATTTAGGGCATCATTGTTACTATTGTTTTGAACCCCTCCAGCCATCGGGCCTGCATTGTTTCCTATCAATATTAGTCTCACAACCTCCCCGCGTAAGCATTGATTAGCTTTGTAATAGAAGTGATCCAAGGTCATAGGTGGCTTTCCAGCTAACCAATTGCTGAAATATGACTTGGGGTCGATTCCCATTATCAATGCCATCAGTTTGATATCCTTGTAGGGAGTGCTCACTTCAGTGACACCAACATTAAATTCATGCAAGAAGTTTCTGAGTGGCTTACATGGCATTTAGAATAAGTTGGGTAGTGACATTGCATCCTTGGATGTTCTACTCATAAGCGGCTTCAATGAACGGATTCCTATGGGGGAAGATGCTCTGATCATCGTCGGTCTAGTCTTGGCTCTCTCTAACAAGCCGTTGTACCATAGCTGCCAAGTCAGGTGTTTGGAAACTAGTAAGTTGAGGGAAGTCTACCCTGGGAACTTGACCCGGTAACCGATCCTAGTTTGTGTCATATCGTCATAGTTCTCTTTCCTTTAGGAGCACTGGTAGCAGTTCCTTGTGCATTCCTTAGCTGCAATTCAGCAACTGCCACTTGATCCTCTATGCCCCGGTCAGTCAAAAGACGTAAGAGAAGTGGATATAATGCACCATCTTTAAGTTGGGTTCCAAATCCAGAATGTGGGGGCACAGTTTTTGAGCTATTTAAAAAAATAGATCATATCCGTCAATATTTTTTTAATTTCACAAGCGATGCTTTATTATTATTTGTAGGCCGATCCCTTTAAATTGCACACCAACAAGATCGATGGTATAGGGATAGGCTGAATTGCCTTGGTGAGGGATCGATGACATAGGGGTCGGCTGGATTGCCTTCGTAAGGGATCGGTAGTATAGGGGTCGGCTGGATTGCCTTGATAAGGGACCTGTAGTAGGTATGGAGGGATCAGTCATGGATGGGATGGAGTATGAGGGATTAATATTTTTCATTCATGGCATAAGGATCAGTCATTTTTGCATTTGTGAGGGATTGGTCATTTTGCGTTTGCGAGGTATCGGTTGTGGCTTGTGAGAGGGATCGGTTGTGAACTAATTTGGAGAGTGATTGGTGGTTTGATATACGAGAGGGATCAGCTATGGGGACGTGAATGAGGGATCAGCTGAGGGATCGGTCGTTGCTCTGAAACTTGACAAGTCTTGACTATATAGGGGAGGGATCAGGTACGATCCCTTTCCTTATGGGGGACTTAACTATTTTTTGGCTCTGCTAACTTGAGTTCAAACTTCAGCATCCGATCCCAAGAACTTGCATACATGAGTGAATCTGATTCCTTCCAAATGGACATGAACACATGAACAACTCCAAACAAAACACTAGCATCATCATTTCCTTCAACTTCATAGGAAGTTTTAATTCTTCTAACATAGCTATCATCTTCCTTTAGATTTCCTTCAATCTGAGTAGAATATGAAGTTTGTTGGTAGAAAGCTGAATCTATCTCGAGAATATGGGAATCCACAAGTAGATAATGAGATCCACTCAAGCTGAGAATTCAATTCTCAGTGAAAGCACCAAAATATTGACGTCAAAAATGGGCATCAACACCCAATAGAATCTAGTAGAGATTAAATAAAGAATGAAATTAAAACAAGGCAAAAATCATAAATGAACACCTAGATTTTTATAGTGGTTCGACAATCTTGGCCTATGTCCACTTCATATTTTTATTGACCTTACACTTGATTATGATTAAAAGAATGTTTGGATTAACTAGGATCCATTAGTACAGGAATGAAGAATAAAAATGGAAGAACCTTTGCAGCAAAAAGAAGGGGCCCCTTTTCTGACACCATGCTTGCTGTATTTATAGGGGAAGACGTCCATATATCGGACTGAAATTTCGGCAAAAGAAACTCCAGACGAAGCAGAAGCCACATAAGAATTTTAAGGCCCATTGGGGCCCACAATAGGGGTCGGACTCGACCCCTATATCGGTGTCCAAATGGTGTCCCCCATGATGTTAGCTATTTTCCCTCCTAATTTTGTGCCATTTTGAATTACCGTTTGTGAGATATCGCGTTTTCCGTGAAGTTGTATTGCATGCATTTTGATTTCAGCCGAGGATAGGGGTCGATCCTTCTAATCTCGTTTGATTGGGGTGTGATCCCTAGAGGGTGTTCCCTATGTTGCAATATTCTTATACTCCAAGTTTCATGTTAATAACATCTGTAGATTTTGAGTTATTTACCGACCATTGTTGCAATATGTAGTGAAAGCTGAATATGGTTGATCCCTTTTACGATCCCTTTTATATGATCCATTTTATATGATCCCATTTATACTGATCCCTTTTTATAAGTAAAGTAATTTACCTATAACTTGAGCATACGAACTTGAAATGTAGCCTTCCTTGTCACTCCATATCGATCTCACCCAGTTTGGGACATAAATTGAGGATATGTATCGTTTCCCTATGGAAAGGGATAGGCACTGATCCCCTACCTAAGAGAGGCATTATTCCATACTTAGAATATTCTGGAAAGTCTATCTCTTGGTCTCGGTTGATCCTTGCTTCATATCATTGCCTGTGCTTGATTTCTGAGTCTAATAATCATCCCTTCGGCCTATCTTCCTCGGTGATCGTCTAGTCTAACTTGTCTAGTCAGTCTGAATATAGCCTGGCCAAAAGGCCGAATAACAATATGTTAATTTAATAAAATAAGAAATGTTTTTTAATTATAGAGCCATACTAACCTAAGACATTTTTTTAAAAACTAATTTTATATACATATAACCAAACAATTTTGTGACAATATCAATGTATATCAGAATCGTCACCTAACTAACAATTTAAAATATATGTATATAACAAAACATTATAGTTGAGCATAAATAATTGTATTATCATCAGAAATATACCTCACTTCCAATGCCTTGAAGTACACCTTGAAACGACGATATCCGCCTCTTGAAACTATTTCCAATTTAATAGAGAGTTGGTCCTTGAACCATTGACCACCGACTATCGGATAACATTTGAATTAACTTGATTTGAGCTTTATAAAAGATGGAGATGTGAGTAGGATTTTCGGCCAGTAAATACTTGGGTGGAGGCTCCAAAAAGGAAAGATCAATATCATGTGGGATTAGAGATGCTTATATGGTGGAAGTAAGGGAGAGAAGTATGGATCTAATCTCTTACTTATTATCCTTCAATCTTAGTCATCCATTATCTAGCCCTTATAACCCTAATTTTTAGCCGCCTGTGCCCCTTATTGCTACTAAAATTATCGGCCCCATGATAGGCCTAAAACTAATTTAAGCCTAAATTAAATATTATGCAATTAAATCCAATTTAATCACTTATCGATATCGTATATCGATTGATATATTTATAACTATTATAAATATATATAATAATATTTATTCTTCAAATCATAATCAAATTTTACAATTAATATTTCACAAATATTAATTTAATTAATTTATAATTATAAATTAATTAAACCTTTTGGTCAAGGAGAATTCATCGTCTCGGTTGTGTGACTCATTAGGCGATTAGCGATTAATATCAAACTATTTGAATATTAATGCTCACCGTCACTTAGCAGGCGATGGACATTTTGGCCAAATTTATCACTTACTTTGCTTAGGTAAAAATCCATGTTTACTTTGTTAAGCGTTACCCGTTAGCGACTTTTATTTACACCAATTCTATTGGTCAAAACTATATCACTTTGAACTTATGAAATTTGGTAATAGTCAAAATTCCAATATCGTTCACATTCAACTCTATAGTCCAAACACAAAGTCTTTGGTTCAATAATAACAATTATTATTAACCGAACTACTCTAGCCAGAGGCTTTGACTTTGAGTTTGCTCTTGTTGACCATGATACTAACCCAATATAATTGAGAAGGTGAATCCTCTCTTGTATAGTGCTTCACTTCCAATACTTCAACTCAACCTAACTATAGCCACTCGATCGACGTCATGCCATAATTTGACTAAAATCAAAGTGGAGCTTTCATATTAAAGATCGATAGCATTCTCAAGTTGAGAGAATTGTGTAAATCAGTCACAACGATATTTTTGTTTGACCTTAATTATATTAACCAACATAAAACTATCGAGTGAGTCGTTTCATAGTTATCCAATAACTATCAGTACATAACCTCTAGTGTGACAACCCGTCTTTTCAACCCTTAAGAGTCGACACTAATACAACCACGGTATTTACGTGCCAAACATCCAAGTGCCAAAAAGACAGATTTTTGGGGTGAAAGAAAAGAGAAGACAGAAAAAATCTCACATCGTGACAAGTAATATATAATATCTAAATGATATTTAATAAAAGGAAACTTTAGTATTCAAACGACATCTGAGTTTAACTTATCATCCGCCTGGACAGTTATAACAACATATCCTTACAAATGCTGATGAATACAATTAAGAACCACAATGGAAATATAAATATGGAAATACGTCTTAGAGGCATCCAGCTCATCTCCCCAAAGCTCCAAAGCATCTAATGATAACTCTGGAAAAATACTCGGTCTGACCCGAGTATTATAAGAAAATAACACCTAGATCAGTTTGGTAAACCAGCGTGGGAAACTCAAATTAAATGGGTTATTATATCTTATAAAACCTTTTAAAAATAAAGGTTTATCGTAAAACCATGTCGCATATAAAAATGAATGAGTTTTTATCTTTCAACAACCAAACCAGTTTATAGGGAATCTAGTGATATTATAATAATGTCTAGGGTTTAAAATAAATATTGGATATAGTCAGAATGCTTGCATCTCACGTTTTAGTGTAGTCTGGCACAACTAAGTCCGTACGACACTTATTAAAGGATGGATTCCATACAATGACAAGGCTACTAGGGTACTGCATGCCATAGTACACCTCTCGAAAATGTACCGAGGACCTTACATGGACCCCATGCAAA
The DNA here is from genome assembly GCA_030737815.1 of Allium fistulosum. Taxonomy (NCBI): domain Eukaryota; kingdom Viridiplantae; phylum Streptophyta; class Magnoliopsida; order Asparagales; family Amaryllidaceae; genus Allium; species Allium fistulosum. The sequence continues at coordinate 336,111,370 of CM060904.1, read as the reverse complement.
TCAGAACCGGCCTACCCCTTACTGGATTTTACCTAATATGTCATCACCCCGGTTGCTTTGCAACCTTTTCTCGTGAGCTCACATGCACATACCAAATCAATAAATATCCATCAAGAAGGGTGATGCCCATACCTAATGGGTGCGACCCACATAGCCCCGAAGCATGTCCCCTATTTTAGTAATTCCCTATTGTGAGGCTTGAGGTTATGTTTTACCTTTTATATAGCAATCCCACTTAGAATGCTATACCGCCCTTTAGACAACAATACAATGCCAGCATTCATCCATACAAGTAGTTCAGGATATGAACAAACCGAAGGCACTAGTACTACTACTACTACTACTACTACTTCCTTTTTGGAATCACCCTCAGGATTAGTAGCAAGTAGCCCTTGCACTTCAAAGAGCTCCATCTTCAACTTCATCATGTTCAAGATGTCTTCAATTCGAACACTTAAGCCAGTTCGAAATGGATTTCGAATAACTCTTGTTTATCCGATCTTTATCTCTCCGAACTGACAATCAATAGTTTCTGGTAGATTCAACTTCGGTTCTCTTAGAAATAAACAGACAATACATAAGAGCGGAGATCACCTCCTAACCATTTAGGTGGACGGATCTCCTTATCATTTGTCCTAGAAGAACACAAAGCATCACCGAAGATGACTGTACCATATAATTCCCGTGTCTCTTCTAGATATTTATAGAGTTAAAAATGGACAAGATTTGATAATCGGTTATTTAACTATCAAATAAACTAACATTCAAACATAGATTTAATTTCATATGGAATCCACTAAGCGTCTTTAATTAATCCTCGTTAATTAAATTACTTTAATTATTTACAAAAATATTCATGTACTTATCTCACCGATATAAATATATTCTCAAACCATTTAAGAAAGATTTCATATTTCAAAATCATATTAAATGGATCAAAAACAAATGTCATTCAATACATTGTTTACTATAAACCCAAACAACTTATCCTTCAACGTTAAGTATAGAAAAATGCTTCCATACCACTATAATTAGAAAGATCATTAATTAATTTCATAAACTTGATTTCACAAGTGATCCAATTTGTATACGAAAATAATACTTTATACACCCAACATCAATCTTCGATTTCAAAGTTAGACTGTCCTTCGGATAACAATGAAGTCATTCAAGTTAAGGTATTGTTACATTTCAAACCATGACTCAACGACATTCTTACCTTTCAAGAAAGGTAGAAGTTTCCCTACCTCGAAGTCTAACATCAAGTTTACAGTTTCCAAAATTTACGTATATTATTCATTTAAAATCAAAGTTTTACAAACCAAACTTCCTTTCCATTTTATAACTCTTTTAAATCAATCTTTTTTATTAAGTAAAATTCCTTTTATAAAACAATTTATTATTTATAATCACCTTTATTTAATTAATTAATCACCTTTAAACCTCCTAAATAAATAATTAATTTTTAGAACATCATTAAATAAAGTAATTAATTAACTTAAACCTCATTAGTAAAATAATTAATTAACTTAAAACATCATTTATAAAATAATTTTTAACTTAAAACATCATTTATAAAATAATTAATTGACATAAAACATCGTTTATAAAAATATTAATTAACTTAAAACATCATTTATAATATAATTATTTAACTTTACCATATTACTTCAAAATATTATAAAGTTAAAGTTAACTCAAATCCATTTCTTTTCAAATTTCAGAAAGAGGCTTAGCGACCAAAATGATACTTAAACAAGCTACCACTTAGTTTTAGTTCAACGTTCCTAGTTGTATCACTGGTACTTACATTAGCAACATATATGTAGATAAAATTCAGAATTAACAATTAACAGCTAACACATCACTTATCTAATATTAATCAATTGTCAAATAAATATACGTCTAAGTTTATATAGCAGCAAAATGGGATTTATTCTGCTAAATAGATTTCTAAGTAATCTATTCAATTTAATTATAGTAGAACAGTGTTTTATTGTACTAACGGAATGTCAGTGCTAAAATAAAATTATTTATCTACATTATTGTAATTAAATTCAACACTAATATTCTATCATTATTTTATACTTTAACAAATCTATCAAGTAACTGTACTAAAGTGTTCCACTAGTTAATACGAATCAAATGTCGAAATCCGTGGATTATATGGACTTTGTATGGGTGCTTATGATTTTTCAAATTCTTAAACTATTAATTACTAACTAATTAACTAAAATAACTACCCACACCTAAACACTCAAGCCTAAGGCCCAATACCCAAATCCACATTCAGCTGCTTCTTCCCCAAACATTTTCCCAAATCCATCCACAAATCAAATTTTGCCCAACCCATTCCTATGCACAAAACCTACACATGTATGCTTCTGACACGCCACTGCCGATCATCAATCGATACACTAGCACCACCCATAAACTCCACCCGTCATGCTCGACTCATCCAAACACTCGCCATCTACTATGGTGACTCGAATCGAAATTTGATCATTCGAGTCCATATTTAAAACACGCCTAGTCTTGTTTATCTTGCCAACCCTATCGCCTCGTCCATTTCAAGACCCCGCCGCCACCATTAATAGGTCACCGCTTCCATGCTCCACCTCCCGACCAAGAAACATCGAGCTCGACACCTCCACATGCCGCCCTACTTCAATTTTCGAACCCATTGAAATAAAACCATAACTTAAGCTCATCAGAGCAACTCCAACCACTAACGACCACATCGACCACCTCCCTTGGCTCCGCCATCAACCAAGGTTGCCTCCAATAGCATTGACTCCACCCCTACACCCTTAGATTACCAGAATTTCAAAAATTAACAGAAAATGCTTATTTTTCTACCATGACCATCCTTGGCTATTAAAAATACCACGATCACTAGTAGAAATCACTACGTGGTGATACGACCACGGCCATATCCTCCATTCGTCAAATCGAGCTCGCCTAAAAACTGTTAACACTCAACCACTTACTATAATCGACCAATTTCTCACACCCTACTTGACGAAGCAACCCATGACTATTTTAAAAAAAAAACTAGAGACTAAAATGAACAACTTTATAGTTTATCTCATTGGTTAATTTTAAATGGTTTGAGAGCTGTTGATTTTTGAATATGATATGGGCATGCTTATTTTCAAAGACAGAGAGTAAGAAAAATGAAAGAGAAATGTGTTTGTTCCTATATCTATACCTCTATGTATGTTCATTCACTACAAGCATGACATTTATTTCCAAAGCAAATATCATCATTTATGATTTAAAATAATTTCATAAACATGAGTATCATATTTAAATCAAGCTATGAAAAATATATTCAACATTCATTTCAAACAAAGATTAGAGATCTCACCTTCCACATGGTTTGAAATGCTTTAAGTTTTAATCTCTGAGTGAAGTAAGAATTTTTGAGCTAAAAGATGTGATTTTTCAAAATTTATAAAAGTATGAAGATGAAAATGAAATGGGAAGTGCATATAAAAGATGGAGTATATAATGAGAACTGTATATCTATAAAATGGAATATAAAATAAAAGTAGAGAAGGATAAAGACCAAAATGCCCATAAATCCATTTATCAACTCTTCCATCAAATCCCAAGCCACCAAGTACTAACCATATGAAAATATATTTGATTTTTAAATGGTCTATGTACCTTTGTTAATTTTTACACTTAAGGAATCTTAGAATTTCAAATCCATCATTTCATATTTAAATTTAAATATATTTAGTTCTTATTATCATTATTTTATTTATTTATTTTTACATTTCAAAATAAATTGTTTTCTCTAAACCTTCAAAAAGCGGATATCGGTCATAATTTCGGTTTTCCATCGAACTACCTATTTTTGTAAACAAAATTCAAAAATAAATTTTCTATCATTAATTATAAAATAAAAGGAGGTTATTTAATTATTAATATCATTAATTGAATATTTAAAATAAATTAAATATTCACAAATTAAAGCGATAAAATTTTGGATCGTTACATTCTTCCCCCATTAAAAAAAACTCGACCCCGAAATTTCACCACAAGCTAAACCTAGGAAGAAACATGTCTAAACAGAACCCTTAACCACTTACTAGCTATTTCCTAAGTACAAAGAAATTTTTTAAAGGAAGGCTAACACCATGTAACATACCAGAATAAATCAAACATGCATACTCGCAATATCTAATACATACCAAAGGTATCTAGTAAGATACCCCACCAACTAGCAGTCACAATATAGGTACATAAAATATCCAGTTACTTACTAAACTACAAATACACCATAACTAGACATGATGCAAATAACACAAAAGAATTATCTGTAGAATGACTCCAAACTCTCTCAAAGAGAGCTCTCCTCATCAAAATCCTACATTGGGGGACCTGATAACTCCAAGGATTCCGCATCATCCGTAATCCATCCATTTGCAAGCTCCATACCACCCTATAATCCCATCCACCACTCATACTGGTCTTCCTCTGGTTCCTCTTCTTAGCACTTCTCTGTTGATTCTTCCTTTGGCTCCTCCTCCATCGGCTCTTCTTCTGGCTCATCTTCATTGGTTCTTCTTCTGGCTCAAGCTCCTTCATCAGCTATTTTTCTGGCTTTGGCTCCTCCACCGACTCTTCCTCCGGCTTTGGAATCGGGAGGTCAAGAATCTCCATGCCATGCAAAGCCATGGCCTGATGAAACAACTCCTTAGTCCTCATGATATCTCCTCTCGTAACTATGGGTGTCCTATAAAATCAAACAAAAAAATTCCTTAGAATCTCATAACAAGCCCTATTAAATTTTAACAATACCATATATATTTCCTATAAACATATATAATAGCTTAAGCACTTTATGTACTATGACTTGTTTTAAGTTTGTTCAGATTCGAATTCATTTTGATTGTACAATGACAAAGGGAATAATTTGCTAAGTGCACTTATAATGTTTGCCTAAACAAACATCCAATTGGCACTTACAAGATTATTCAGATCACCACAAAACTAATCGAGACTTTTTCCCCGAACTATCCAAAGAAATGTGCTCTAAAATATATTTGAAAGATACTTATAAATATTTCCATGGACTACTATTATTTCTTCTTCTCATAAGTCATTTGAAATCGTTTTCTTTTCAAAAACACTGAAATTTGAATCCACAAAATTTTCCTTTATTTTATAAATTACACCTTATAAACCGAATTTATAAAATTATCCTTATGAAGTGACTTCCTTTATTATGGTACCTTTTTAATAAAGAAACTTATTAAGCCTATATTAATAACAAATGCCTTATAGTGAAATTGTGAGACTGAATTCACAAGGCATACACAACTAATTTGAATAAAACAACATATGCTTGTAAACTGGCCGAGTATAAATAATCAACAAGCAATGATAAATAAATATCATAAATTCATAACAAACAATCACAACAAAAATAACTACATAATAATTTTGAAAATTAATCTTTTATATATAAAATATAATTGTAGGTAAAATTATTTCATTTGCTAAATTCAAAACAAAACATTTTTTTATAGCATTAACAAGTACGCGCTCTTGTATATAATACACTCTAACTCATTCTAGGGTGTCAATTACCCTAGCTGTAACATCCCCCTATTTGGAGGCCTAAAACTAACGGCTACGGATGTGTAGTCATCCATAGTTATTAAACTTCAATAACCAAATACGGCGGTGCTAGATTCATTGATACACAGATCACAAGATTATGGAAAAAAATTAACAATTTAAAAACACATTTCCACATTCCATTCAAAATATTGATGTTCATTACATAATCCCAAAAATGTTAACCACGATCAGCAAAATATAATTATTACACATACGCCAAGAGCGACATATGAAGATGCCCCCTTGGTTGATCAGAGTATATTGTAAGGCTAATAAATCTGCCTTTACAAACAAAATACACAGCAGAAATGATAACTCTAAATAACTAACTGCCTCCGGAAGCTTTATTCGTCCAAGAAGAGAACCTGAAAATCTAAAACCTCAAACTACTCAAAATTAATTGAGTACCCGAGAGTTAAAGGGAAAAAAAAATTCGAGTCAAACAAAAAGCCTGCTTTGAATAATAATCTAACAACTCAATTCTTTTATATATCTAGTGAGACCACGCCGCTTAGCGAAACGAGTTTTCCCCTTACTAGTACCCTAAAACCTTTATAAAGCCATATACTATTTTCCTGCATCCACAACGGTTAAAAACATACATTTCAAAATATTATAATGATATGCATATATAAAAACATTTTGGATTTCCCATCCCTAGTTTAAATTGGCACCCTGTCATACTTATTGTTTCTAGGGTCACTATTAACCTATTAGTTTTCCTGAGTTTAATAATAACCTTTTTCATTACACACGGACACCTTGTCCTATTTCATAGTTTTCATGGGATCACTAAGAACCTATAGGCTCCTGCTAATTAACTTAATTAATTCATGGGTCCCTTGAACCTATTAGTCATTCCAATAGTTAATCCCCTTATCCTAGTTTTCATGGGTTGACTAGAAACCTATGGATTTATCCAGTAACTCACTTCTCATCCTAGTTTTCATGGGTGTTGGAACTGGACTAGCCCGTAGCGGAAGTTATGGGTGAATTTCAAAATTTTACCCTATTGGATCTTTTATTGGGCCTATGAAGTCGAACTGAATTAGAACATTTCTAAATTTCATTTAAATAAAATCATTTATTTTATTTAAATTCAAATATATTAAGATATGAAATTAATTTTATTTGATTTAGTTTATACATAAATGTATCATATACATATATGTGTGAGTGCATGTGTAACATAATAATTCGTGAAAGGTATACTTTGCCCATATGTAGATGTTGGGATTTACATCGCAATAGACATATTAGCTCATTTTGTATGTCATGTATGTTGTCCAAATATGTGCATGTATATGTTTTACAAAATACACACACATATATGCATGTATAAATATATTATGTATAATATATGAACATAAAACATTTATATATAGATAAATATATATATAGAAAGAAAGAGAATAATTATTAAAAATTATTTATAATTCAAAATTAACTCAGTTTTGCAAACACAATAATTTTAGTATTTTAATTTGAATATATTTTGAATAAAATAATGTTTTCATCTATAAATAATTAACATAAAATTATATATTAATGAAAATTCAAATTTTACAATTTTCAAAAATCTAGGATCATAAAATAGAGCTTAGAAAAAATCTGGAGATTTTTCAAAGTTGAAATATTATTTTTAAAAACAAATACATTGATTTTGGCAATAATTATTTAATAAAAAATAATATATTATTAAAAATTAAAAATTAAAATTTTAAAATTTTAGAAATTTTAGGTCATGAATGAAAGGTTAAAAAAACTTTTGAAGAATTTTCAATTAAATTATTATTTTTAGTAAATCATAAACAGTTTTTTCGAAATAATATTAATTATTATAAATAATAAACTTTATTGAAAAATCACTATATTTTTTCTATATGTTTCTGAAATGATATAATATTTTTTTTAAATATAAAATTTAATTTTTAATATAATAATTATTTTATATATAATAAATAATTCAAAAATTGAATAAATGTTTATTTAAAAATATGAATATATGTATGATAATTAATTTTCGAATTTTTAAATTCAAATTATATATAAATAAGTGTACTAAAATTTTTAAATCACATATATATCTTATATATGCATATATGCTATTATGAGAGAGAAATATACATAATATATATATATATATATATATGAATTTGTTAATAAATATATATAAAACAATTATTAATGACAAAATTGATTTTGTACAGTAAACAACATTTTTCTATACATAAATCAAATAGTATAATAAACAACTTATGTACATAACCAAACTGATTTGTGACAACCACATCTACTTACAAATTCTCACCTAACTAAACATATAGTAGCAGTATATTTAAACAGATATGAAATTGCTCATTATAGGATCATAGAATATAATTTAATTACTGTAATATGAATTAAAATTACCAATTTAATGATGCCTTTGAATCCACGTTGAAGCAATGACGTCCCTTCCTTTTACGGTTCTTGATTCGTCAGATTGCAAGTCCGGAATCACCGACCTCTAACTATCGAATAGTATTATTTTAATTTGAAATATATTTGAGAATTTTGGAGTGGATTGAGATCTATGTTTTAACAACAATGTAGAAGGTAATGGCGGCTAAAAAGTTCATCATTATTTATAGACACACACACACACACACACACACACATATATAGGGTTGTATTAGAGAGAAACGAGAAAAACCTTTTTACCTATTCTCACTTGATCTCAACCCATTATCTCCAAGCAATTCCCTATGTTTTATCCACCCCTAGACCTTCCCAAAACCGAAATTTTGCAGCCCTAATGATGGGCCTTAAATCCATCTAAGCCCAAGCCAAAATACTATGCAATTAAATCAAATTTAATCGCTTGTCGATATTGTATATCGATCGATATATTTATAACTGTTATAAATATATATAACATATTTATTTCTCAAATCATATTAAAATTTTATAATTAATATTTCATAAATATTAATTAGTTTAATTAATTTATAACAATTATAAACTAATTAAATCGTTCGGTCTTAAGGGAACTCATCATTTCGGCTGTGTAACTCTTGGGTGTAATTTTGGTCAGCGATTAACATCGAACTATTCTAATGTTAACGTTCACATGTCACTTAGCAGGTGGTGTGACATTGTGACCAAATTTATCGTTTACTCATTTTCGATAAAAATCCAATTTTAGTTTAATAAGCGTTACCCGGTTGTGACATTTGTTTACACCACTTCTCTTCGTGAAAACTATATCATTGGACTTATGGAATTTAGTAATGGTCAAAATTCCAACCTCATCCACATTCAATAGTCCAAATACAAAGTCCTTGGTTCAATAATAACAATTATTATTAACCGAAATACTCTGGCCAGAGACTTTGACTATGATTTGACTTGAGCTGACTGTGATACTAACCGCATATAACCGAGGAGACGAATCCTCTTTTGAATAGTGCTTCACTTCCAATACTTCCACTCGACTCAACTATAGTCACTCGATGGAAGCCATGCCATGATTTGGCTATAATCAAAGCGGAGCTTTCATATTAAAGATCCACAGTATTCTCAAGTCGAGGGAACTGTGTAAATCAGTCACATTGATATTTTCTGTTCGACCTTAGTTATATTAACCAACAAAAAACTATCGAGTGAGTCGTTCCATAGTTATCCAATAACTATTAGTACGTAACCCCTAGGTGCCCCCAACAGTCATAAGTAATACACAACCCAACATTTGGAGAGGTACGTACTCCAGTCTCAATGGATACATCGATATCCAGTCTCGATGCATCTTGACTAGGAACATTTAAAATTGTATATTTGTTTCGTTGTGATAAATTACTCACGGTTACAATACTTTGTAACTACTATCACAAAATATACCATTTATGGATATATCTATTAAATATACTTTTAATTAAGTTAATTAATTAATATAATCACATTATATAAAGTATATAATAGGAAGAAAACACTTTTTATTCAAACAAGATTGGTCAATGAGTTAGTTATATGTAACAAATTACATAATTTCCCCTAGGGCATACCTCTAACTCTATTAACGGGTTGACTAGGAACCTAATGATGCATCCGTTAACTACTTTCTTATCCTAGTTTTCATGGGTTGACTAGGAACCTATTGACTGACGTCAATTCTTAATCCGGATATAGTTTTCACAGGTTCACTACAAACCAATTAGCCCCTGCTAACCTACCTTAATACATAGTTTTCATGGGTTTACTATGAACCTGTTGGTTACCTCCAATAACTACATAATCATAGTTTTCATGGGTTTACTATGAACCTATCTCCCGGACAACTTCAAGGTTTAGGCATCCTATGTTGTGGTCTCCTTGACTCCTTGGATGCAATTCTACTCATTCAGGAGTTTAATCAATTTATATTCACTACCGGGTTAACCTAGATGGTTCTTCTACCCTTTTATCCCCAAAATATAGTTATGAGTTCTTTATCATGTGAATATATTCATATTTAAAGAAGAAAACATAACAATTTAACAATCCCACTCCTGTGGGTTGAAGGTCATTGAAATACATTTCATATAAAACATAGTTAATCCCTTTAACTTATATTTTTATCAAGGCTATACTTCCTCAAATTCACATACTCAAATTCATTTCAAAACTCCTTTATTTAAGCCATGGATTTTTCCATTAAAAACTTGAGTTTGGGTCTGAAAACCTTTCGACTCCTTGAATTCTTGCTTTTGACCTCATAGCATGATCTCCTTCGAAAGCATTAAAAGCTAACTTTAAAACATCAGGCTCCTGTCTTTCGAATACTTTAAAACAACCCTTTCAAAACCTTTCGACTTGTTAAAGTATTATAATATAAGTATAGAAGCATAACCTCAAAACCATTTGAAAGTACCCTTTCGAAACTAATGAAGGTTACCCTTCGAAACCACTGAAAGTCCCCCTTTCAAAAGCACTGGGTTTATACTTAAAACATCATTTTGGGCCAAAGTGAACATAGAAGAAAGCATCTCTCTCGAAACCATTCTTTAATTCAAAAAGTATTGAGGAAGTTTGACGGTGTCGAATCCAACCTTTCGAAAGTATTATAACATCTGGGTATAATAATTGAAGGATGGCTTCGAATCCCCTTTCGAAACCATTGCCTTCGAAACCCGTAACCCCTTTCGGAAGCATTAGGAAGTGACTTGTATTTATAAAAAACAACTGAACCTTTCGACAACATTGATGTCTTCAATTCCATAAGAAGGTCATCAATTCAAAGAAGGGTTTCAACTTGGTCTAAACTACCCCTTCCAAAAGCTTTAAACAAAATCTAAGTAACTCTTTCGGAAGCTACTTCATTAAACATAGGCGACAACTCTCTTTTAAAAGCCTCTTTGAAATACTCTTTCAAAACCATTGGTTTCGACTAATTCGAAACCCATTTATAAACAAGCAAGCGCTTTTCTTTTAAAACCAAATAAAACAAAGGAACCAACCCCTTCGAAAGCTACCTTTCAACACCCTACCTTTCGCCTTCCTCCAGTCCATTACGTACCATTTAAATGATACCATGTGTATTGGTTACTGGTTTCGACCTAGAAGGTTTCGACTAGGTTGGAGGCAGAAGGTATGAGTCGAAGGGTCCTTCTAAAGAAGGCGGAACCCCTTTTTCTGAGCAAAAAGGATGTTTTTACCAAATAAAGTAAACTGTTTGTAACTAACTTGCCTACTTGTAAACACATGGTTGGTTACATTAAACTTTCAAATTATTTTACTAAAATTTGCCGCATTTTCTCAGATCTAAAACTAAACAACATTTAACATATAAGTCCTTCCTATTAACAAAACAATTAAATCATTTAGGTCCTCCTTTTAAAATAATTTAGTTTCCATACTAAATCACTTAGTAAAAATCCCCAAAAATTCTAGAAATTCACTTCAGTCATGTTATCTAACATATCAAAATTTCAGACCCAAATTCTCAATATAATTTCAAAATTAAATTTACAAACCCAAACAACCATATTTTTTTGAAAATTCATAATTAATTCTCCACGGCTTGGAAAATTATAAAAATCCAAACCCAACTCCAAAATCATGTTTTCCATAACATAAAATTTTCCCATGCCATTTAAAAATCATTTAACTTTGGTTTTACCCTAAAACCGTATATCTCCATTTAAACCATCTTGTTTAAACCACATAAACCATAAACCAAGCGTATCATCATTCAATAAATCATAAAAATGAATTTATCCCTAAAATCCAAAACCATATGATTATAAAACCAAAAATAGAGATGTAGTGATTAATATTCACCTTAGATTGGATAAGGAAATTGAAGATTGATTGAGATTGATTTCTTCTAGATTGAACCTAAGCTTTTTATTTGAATTCCTCTTCTCTTCTTCTTCCTAATGGTCGGCTTTGCTCTTTCTTACGGTTATAATTTTGCTTGTGATAAAAATGAACGTGTATGGCTAAGGGGAATAGTATAAGGGGAAATATGAGCGGCTATTTACCCTAATGCCCTTATGTTTAATTAGCTAACACTTAACCATTTATAAGTTTATTCAATTTAAACAAGCACGACCACTACATGTTTATTAATCAACCTCAATCTCCTTATCTACATTATTCTATTTAATTTATTCTATTAAATCTCCTGAATAATGTCAATAAAAATTAGGGGTGTTACAGGCTCCTCTCCTTAAAGAATTTCGTCCTCAAAATTCAGTAAGGACTAACTAGCAAACATAACAATCATCTATAACATCTCCTAACATCCATACTAGCCTACCCGACTAGCTATTAATCTATATAAATCTAATATAGACATACCATCAAAGCAGATCAGGATAAGCCTCTCGAATCCTGTCCTCTATCTCCCAAGTACATTCCTTCTCGTTGTCACTCCACTGAACTTTCACCAACTTGACTGTCTTGGTACTCAGTCTCTTCTCATCTCTCGCTACAACCCGAACTAGTTGTCTAACAAAAGTCAAATCAGGCTCTACTACCAAGTCCTCTAATTTTGTCTGAGGAATAGTAGCCTCTGGATCATGCACATACTTGCGAAGATGAGACACATGGAATACATTATGGACACCTGCCAAACTGCTCGGCAACTCTACTCTGTACGCGAGCTTTCCAATCCTTTCTATAATATGGAATGGACCAACATACCTCGGGGCCAACTTTCTCGACTTTTCAAATCGTACCACACCCTTCATCGGTGATACTTTAATGAAAACCCCGTCTCTCACTGAGAACTCTAGGTCTTTACGCCTCTTACCTGCATAACTCTTCTGCCTGAATCGAGCTTCCTTCATCCGTTATCGGATTAACTCAATCTTCTCTGACGCCTCCCTTACCAAATCTAGACCTAAGACCAACCTGTCTCCAATCTCTAACGAGCATGCAGGGGATTTGCATAGCCTTCCATACAAAACTTCAAAAGACGCCATTCCTATACTAGTCTGATAACTATTATTATAGGAAAACTCAATCAAATGTAGGCGATCTTCCCACGATCCACCAAAGTCTAATACACAAGCTCTCAATAAATCCTCGAGTACCATATTGACCCTCTCTGTCTGCCCATTCGTCTATGGGTGATATGATGTACTCATCTTGAGCTTGGTACCCAATACCTTGTAGACTCCTTCAAAATTTGCTAGTGAATAATGCATCTCTGTCACTGACTATGCTACTAGGAACTCTACGAAGTCTAACTATGTTCTTCATGCACAACTTCGCCAAAACTGGGGCCGTCCTGGTCGACTTTACTGGAATGAAATGGGCACTCTTGGTCAACCTGTCCATAATAACCCATATACTCTCATTTCCTTGGTTTGACCTTGGCAACCCATCTATAAAATCCATTGATATCGAATCCCATTTCCAGACTGGAACATCTAAAGGCTGAAGCAATCCACTTGGCTTCTGATGTTCGGCCTTCGCTTGTTGACAATTAATACACTGCCTAACCCACAAGCCAACATCCCTCTTCTTGCCTTCACAATAGAAGCTTCTCTTCATATCTTGATACATCTTGTTCCCTCTAGGATGAATCGTAAACTTCAATCGATGACATTCCTCCAGAACTTCCCTCCTTAAGTTCTCTACATTCAGAACGCATAATCATCCCTTCTTTCTCAACCATCCTCATTGGTCGAGACTAAAGTCCTTTAGATCATTGATCTATGATCCTACCTCAAGCCTTTTTATCCTATCAGCTAAATCTGGATCCTCTCTTTGCTTAGAGGCTATCCTCTCGATTAGCACTGGTTGAACTTTTTGACAAGATAACATGGCAGTACCCTGACTAGAACTAGTAGTAGATCTCAACTGCACACCACAACTGGCAAAGGCATCTAGATCCTTCCATTCTGCCAACATCGCTAACACCACATTCTAATGTTTCTACTGAGAGCATTTGATACCTTGTTTCCTTTCCCAGGAGTATACTCGATATCGAAATCATAAGCTGGCAAAAAGTCTAGCCACCTCTGTTGCCTCATATTCAACTCCTTCTGGGAGAATAAATATTTAATGACTTATGATCGGTATATAACTCAAATCTCTCCCCTAAGAGATAATGCATCCAAATCTTCAAGGCAAAAATCACCGCAGCCAATTCCAAATCATGAGGATGATATCTTACTTTGTGCGGTCTAAGATGCATAGATGCGTCAGCAATGACTTTGGCCTTCTGCATCAACACTGCTCCCAATCCAGTCTCACACTCATCTGTGTATACTACCAACCCTTGGTTACCATCTGGAAATACTAACACTGGAGCATTGGTCAACAAATGTTTTAACTTAAGGAATGCTTCCTCACATTTGTCAGTCTAAATAAACTTCACATCCTTCCTGGTCAACTTAGTCAAAGGTGCTGCAATCAGAGAAATCCTTAATGAATCTCCGGTACTAGCGAGCAAGTCCAAGAAAACTCCTGACCTCGGTTACCGTCTCTGGTCTCTTCCAATTATTGACAGCTTCGATCTTAACTGGATCAACTGACAAACCCTCCTCTGAAACCACATGACCAAGAAACTTAACCTCTTTCTTCCAAAAATGACACTTAGAAACTTCGCCTTCGGCTGATTCTGCCTCAGCATCTTCAGCACCACTCTAAGTTGAATCTCATGCTCTCTCTCATCTTTCGAGTACACTAAGATATCATCTATGAATACCAACACGAACCTATCCAAGTGTTCTTGGAAAACCTGGTTCATTAAGTCTACGAAGAAAGCATGTGCATTTGTCAATCCAAATGGCATCACCAACCACTCATACGAACCATACCTAGTCTGAAATGCTGTCAAAAGAATGTTGTCCTCTGCCACTCTCAATTGATGGAACCCCATCGCCAAATCCAATTGTGAGAACACTCTGGCTCCACTCAACCGATCAAACAGATCATCTATCCTCGGTAGAAGGTATTTATTCTTGATCGTCCTTTCATTAACTTACGATAGTCGATGCATATCCTTAACGACTCATCTGGCTTCCTCACGAAAACTGCAACCGCTCCCTAAGGAGAACTGCTTGGTCTGATAAAATTCCTTCCTTCAAGATCCACCAGCTGCACCTTCAATTCCTTCATCTTTGTTGGTGTCATCCTGCTAGGTGGTCTACTGATAGGTTCAGCTCCCAGTACAAGATCTATCCGAAACTCAACAGCTCGTTTCGGTGGTAACCCCGTAACTGCCTCAAAGACATCTGCAAATTCTCTTGCTACCCAAACTCGATTAAGCTCATCCCCAACCTCAATGGAACTCAACAAAGCACAAACACTCTTACTGGAATTCTCCACCGAGAAGATGATTCGGTTATGACTATCTGGGTGTCTCAATGATATTTCCCCATCCTGGCAAAATATCCTAGCCTCATACTTACCCAACCAATCCATACCTAAAATGATCCCGAAATCTACGAAATAAAAAACATACAAACTGCATGGAAACTTATGACCTAACAAATCAAGTTCTAACTGGTCTCATCTCATCCCTAGAGTTGCATACCCCCTATTGGATTCGCAACCCTTAAGGAAGTAACAAGATATGTGGGTTCTATGCATAACCTATCAACCAAATACTATTATATAAATGAATGTAATGCACCGACATCAAAATTTTACCCTAACTGGTATACTCTGAATCAAAAGCGTACCTTCCATCATAGTTTTCCCTTTCTCTGCTGTAGTAGGTCTAGAAGAAGATGGTGGTCCAATAGCAAAAACCTTCCCTCTATCCGCCCTGACTGGCTTTGGACACTGGTTCTTGTAATGCCCAACTTGGTCGTAGCTGAAGTATTTCACATTCTTCTTTTCTGCAGGCTTCTTTCCCTTCCCCATCCAGCACTCATGAGCATAATGGCCCTTCTTATCACACTTGAAGCATACCAAATCAGCCTTTTCCTTCTTGGCAGCCTCCCTTTTCTAGGCTCCCTTCTTCTTAAAGAATTTTCTTTTCTTTCCCTGAGGACCCGGGGATTCAACTGGCTTCTCTCTAACTGACACAGCAAGCATCTCCTCATGGCGGATGACCATCTCCACCACCAAATTACAAGGCTCTCTGACATGAGTCATAGTCATTCTGCCTAGCTCTGGCCTTAGTCCACAAATAAATCTCCATTCCTCCCGATATCAGTCTACCAAAGCATAGCCATATCGAGACAACTCATCAAACTTAACAGCATACTCGATCAGTGGCATCTCTCCCTGAACAAGATCCATAAACATTATCATCAATGCAGACTTGGCAACTTCAGACAGAAACCTCTGCTCAAACCTTCTCCTGAAATCAGCCCATGTCAGCTCTTCCTTCGAAACTCCGGCTGTCATACTATTCCACCAGTAAAGCGCTAACCCTTGCAACTATCCAGAGGCTAGCCTTCTCTTTTCTCCATCTTCAAAGCCTAAATCAGTAAAAATCCTCTCACAGTTCAAAAGCCAATTCTCAACCTCAACAACATCCTCTGTTCCGATAAACGGCTTTCCACCCAGACTGGTGTAATCCCTGCTCAGCCTAGCATAATTATATCTAGCTGGAGCTACAAGATTAGCTCCTCCAACAATACCAACAATTCCTGCTTGCAAAAGATTTGCTAACAATTGATACACAATCCCCGCATCTACTGGTGGATTTCCAGCACCTATATTGGCTTCAACATTTTGATTAGCATTAGCCTGCCGACCTTGGTTTCTCCAAGTATTAGGTCAAGCATTTCCGTTGGTTGTGGTGCTTCCTCCACCTAGATTTCCTCTTCCGTTTCCTACTTCCATATCCTCTTTCTCGTAAATCTACATACGAGCCTTAGTAAGATATAGAAGAACGGTCTAAGAGAGAGGGGAATACGTACTTAGATATATACCAATATATCAAATACAAGTACGTTACTATAGCGTTAACCCAAACCCCGATCATATTTTCAAATTCTTTGGGTTATGTTTCAGAAAAGCTTTTAGGTTTTACTTTTCTTTTAAAGTTTCATAAACCTATGCTTTGATACCAACTTGTAACATCCCCCTATTTGGAGGTCCAAAACTAACGGCTACGGATGCTGCAGTCATCCATAGTTATTAATCTCCAGCGACCAAATACGGCGGTGCTGGGTTCATTGATACACAGATCACAAGATTATGGGTAAATTTTAACAATTTTAAAAATACATTTCCACATTCCATTCAAAACATTTGATGTTCATTACATAATCCCAAAAACCTTAACAACGTTTAGCAAAATATAATTATTACACATACGCTAAGAGCGACATATGAAGATGCCCCCTTGGCTGATCAAAGTATATAGTAAGGCTAATAAATTTACCTTTACAAACAAAATACACAGCGAAAAAGATAACTCTAAATGACTTACTGCCTCCTGCACGCCTCCGGAAGCTTTATTCATCTAAGAAGAGAACCTAAAAATCTTAAACCTCAAACTACTCAAAATCAATTGAGTACCCGACAGTTTAATGGGAAAACAAAATTTTTGAGTCAAACATAAAGCCTAGTATGAATACTAATCTAACATCTCAATCCTTTTAGATATTTAGTGAGACCACACCGCTTAGCGGAATGGGTTTTCCCCTCACTAGTACCCTAAAACCTTTATAAAACCATATACTGTGCTCCCGCATCCATAATGGTTAAAAACATACATTTCAAAATATTATGATGATATGCATATATAAAAACATTTTGAATTTCCCATCCCCAGTTTAAATTGACACCTCTCTTCTGCGCTATTAAGATTACGTGTTGCGCCAGGTTACAAAGCCGATTAACCTCCCGCCCCCGACCACCACCCCCCGGGCTAAAAAATGAAGATTTCCGATGTCATCTGTGAGTCAAGAGTTTCACATCGAGTCACGGGTCCCATCAAGTCACTTTACGGGCGCATGAGGAGAATCAAACCCAAAGGAGATACTCTCTTAGAAACCCCCTTTGGTTGAGTTCTGCAGATATTATGTCCTATTCCCCATCTAATGACTATTCCAATTCTCAATCAGCGAAGCCTCACTCAGAACTATTCTCAAACGGCAAAGCCTTCCCTCTATTCTCAATCGGCGAAGCCTCACTCAGAGCTCACCGAACCAGAAGGGACCATAGGGAAGAAC
This sequence comes from Allium fistulosum, assembly GCA_030737815.1. Classification (NCBI taxonomy): domain Eukaryota; kingdom Viridiplantae; phylum Streptophyta; class Magnoliopsida; order Asparagales; family Amaryllidaceae; genus Allium; species Allium fistulosum. The sequence continues at coordinate 336,093,125 of CM060904.1, read as the reverse complement.
CTAGGTCTAGCTCACTTCTCCTAAGCTTCATTCAAAACTTACCTAGGCTTAATTAATAAGAAACCTTAGACAGATCGGAGTGATAATCTCGCCCCAGCCGACTAGGCCAGGGCTTCACTTATCACTCCTAAACTAACTAGGGAGATTTTCTATTACCTGAGCCGGAGAGCCTCACCACCCTTCCACCCGACCACCACCTCCCGGGATCAATGAACAACTATTCTCAATCAGCGAAGCCTCACTCAAAACTATTCTCAAACGGCAAAGCCTTCCCTCTATTCTCAATCGGTGAAGCATCACTCAGAGCTCACCGAACCAGAAGGGACCATAGGGAAGAACCTGGGTCTAGCCCAGTGTATATGCGTGTACGTGTGAAGCAACCAAAACCAAAGACATCTGATTGGAGATAGCAAAATCGGACCTTTTGAGGCCAAAAAGGTCGGTCTTCATCGTTCGATTTCCCTCTGTCATACTTATAGTTTCTAGTGTCACTATTAACCTATTAGTTTTTCTGAGTTAACTAATAACCTTTTTCATTACACATAGACACCCTATCCTATTTCATAGTTTACATAGGATCACTAAGAACCTATAGGCTACTTCCAATTAACTTAATTAATTCATAGGTCCCCTAGAACCTATTAGTCATTCCAATAACTATCCCCTTATCCTAGTTTTCATGGGTTGACTAGGAACCTATGGGTTTATCCAGTATCTCACTTCTCATCCAAGTTTTCGTGGGTTGACTAGGAACCTACTGATGCCTCCATTAACATCTTGCTTATCCTAGTTTTCATTAGTTGACTAGGAACCTATTGACTGATGTCAATTCTTAATTCAGATATAGTTTTCATGGGTTCACTACAAACCAATTAGCCCCTGCTAACCTACCTTAATACATAGTTTTCATGGGTTTATTATGAACCTGTTGGTTACCACCAATAACTACATAATCATAGTTTTCATGGGTTTACTATGAACCTATCTCCCGGAAAACTTCAAGGTTTAAGCATCCTATGTTGTGGTCTCCCTGACTCCTTGGATGCAATTCTACTCATTCAGGAGTTTAATCAATTTATATTCACTAACCTAGCTAGTTCTTCTACCCTTTTATCCCCAAAATAAAGTTATGAGTTCGTTATCATGTGAATATATTCATATTTGAAGAAGCAAACATAACAATTTAACAATACCACTCCTGTGGGTTGAAGGTCCTTGAAATACATTTCATATAAAACATAGTTAATCCCTTTAACTTATATTTTTCTCAAGGCTATACTTCTTCAAATTTGCATACTTAAAGTCATTTCAAAACCCCTTTATTTAAGCCATGGATTTTTCCTTTAAAAACTTGAGTTTGGATCTTAAAACCTTTCGACTCCTTCAAATTCTTGCTTTCGACCTCATAGCATGATCTCCTTCGAAAGCATCAAAAGCTAACTTTAAAACATCAGGCTCCTGCCTTTCGAATACTTTAAAACAACCCTCTTGAAACCTTTAGACTTTGTTAAAGTACTATCATATAAGTATAGAAGCATAGCCTCGAACCATTTGAAAGTTCCCTTTCGAAACCAATGAAGATTACCCTTCGAAACCATTGAAAGTCCCCCTTTCGAAAGTATTGGGTTTATACTTAAAACATCATTTTGGGCCAAAGTGAACATAGACGAAAGCACCTCTTTCGAAACCATTCTTTAATTCAAAAAGTATCGAGGAAGTTTAATGGTGTCGAATCCATCCTTTCGAAAGTATTATAACATCTGGTATGATAATTGAAGGATGGCTTCGAATCCCCTTTCGAAACCATTGCCTTCGAAACCCCTAACCCCTCTCAGAAGCATTAGGAAGTGGCTTGTATTTATTAAAAACAACTGAACCTTTCGACAACATTGATATCTTCAATGCCATCGGAAGGTCATCAATTCAAAGAAGGGTTTCGACTTGGTCGAAACTACCCCTTCGAAAAGCTTTAAACAAAATCTAAGTAACTCCTTCGGAAGCTACTTCTTTAAACTTAGGCGGCAGCTCTCTTTCAAAAGCCTCTTTGAAATACACTTTCGAAACCATTGGTTTCGACTACTCCGAAACCCATTTATAAACAGGCAAGCGCTTTTCTTTTAAAACCAAATAAAACAAAGGAACCAACCCATTCGAAAGCTACCTTTTGACACCCTACCTTTCGCCTTCCTCCAATCCATTACGTACCATTTAAATGATACCATGTGTATTGGTTTACTGGTTTCGACCTAGAAGGTTTTGACTAGGTTGGAGGCGGAAGGTCTAAGTTGAAGGGTCCTTCTAAAGAAGGCGGAACCCCTTTTTCTGAGCAAAAAGGATGTTTTTACCAAATAAAGTAAACTTTTTGTAACTAACTTGCCCACTTGTAAACACATGGTTGGTTACATTAAACTTTCAAATTATTTTACTAAAATTTTCCGCATTTTCTCAGATCTAAAACTAAACAATATTTAACACATAAGTCCTTCCTATTAACCAAACAATTAAATCATTTAGGTCCTCCTTTTAAAACAATTTAGTTTCCATACTAAATCACTTAATAAAAATCCACAAAATTCACTTCAATCATGTTTTCTAACATATCAAAATTTCAGACCCAGATTCTCAATATAATTTCCAAAATAAATTTATAAACCCAAAAAAGCATATTTTCCTTTGAAAATTCATAATCAATTCTCCACGGGTTGAAAAATTATAAAAACTGAAACCCAACTCCAAAATCATGTTTTCCATAACATAAATTTTTGGGAGAGTTTGGCTCACATCCCTAATAAGTTTCAAAATAAACAAAACATCCTTCACATACAAAACTTATATTTCCGCCCCCTATTTTCAAATTCGCGCAGGCAAAAATACACAAATACCCTTTACGTTTTTAAAATTTCAAACGCGTATAACTTTATGTACAAAAACCGGATCAACAAACCGTTTTCACCAAAAAATCACAAATTTTATGATCTTTGAAATGAGATCCATTGTTGATACCAAAAATTCATATTTGTAGTAAATGTGCAATTATTTCAAATATTTGCAGACAATTCAGCAACTTTTAAACCTTTTTGATTTTTTTTTCAAATTTACAAAATTTACAAATAATTGCAGATATTTCTGCAGCTGTACCGTATAGTTGCATAAATGTCTGCAACTATTGGGTATAGTTGCAGAAAATTATGCAACTATACGGTATAGTTGCAGAAATATCTGCAACTATTGCATATAGTTGCAGACATTTCTGCAACTATTGCATATAGTTGCACAAATGCAACTATTGCAAATAGTTGCAGAAATATCTGCAACTATTACACATAGTTGCAAACATTTCTGCAACTATTGCATATAGTTGCAGAAATGCAACTATTGCAAATAGTTGCAGAAATGTCTGCAACTATTGCGTATAGTTGCAGAAATATCTGCAACTATTGCATATAGTTGCAGAAATGCAACTATTGCTAATAGTTGCAAAAATGTCTGCAACTATTGCGTATAGTTGCAGAAATTACTGCAACTATTGCTTATAGTTGCAGACATTAATGCAACTATTGCAAATAGTTGCAGAAATGTCTGCAACTATTGCGTATAGTTGCAGAAATATCTGCAACTATTGCATATAGTTGCAGAAATGCAACTATTGCAAATAGTTGCAGAAATGTCTGCAACTATTGCGTATAGTTGCAGAAATTACTGCAACTATTGCTTATAGTTGCAGACATTTCTACAACTATTGCTTATAGTTGCAGAAATTACTGCAACTATTGCTTATAGTTGCAGACATTTCTACAACTACTGCTTATAGTTGCAGAAATGTCTGCAACTATTATGTATAGTTGCAGAAATTTCTGCAACTATTGCGCATATATTTGCAGAAATTTGTTGCGATTATTCATAACTGCAAATATTAAGAATATCATATTTCATAAAAAAAATTGATTCATCTTTAATTTAATTGCAGTTTACCATTAAATCGAAAAATAAGAAGAAGATTCAGCTCCACAGCGAAACGCAGGGGTAAGTTGGGAAAAAAAATGGCGGAAAACAGAAACAGGGATGTAGAAAATATATATTTTATGACAGGGACCCGCTTTGAATTTAAGTTCCGTTTTAAGGATGTGTGGCTAATTTTCACTAAATTTTTTCCATGGCATTTAAAAATCATTTAACTTCGGTTTTACCCTAAAACCGTGCATATCTCCATTTAAACCGTCTTGTTTAAACCACATAAACCATAAACCGAGCATATCATCATTCAATAAATCATAAAAACGAATTTATTCCTAAAATCCAAAACCATATGATTATAAAACCAAAAATAGAGATGTAGTGATTATTATTCACCTTGGATTGGATAAGGAAATTGAAGATTGATTGAGATTGATTTCTTCTAGCTTGAACCTAAGCTTTAGATTTGAATTCCTCTTCTCTTCTTCTTCTTAATGGCCGGCCTTGCTCTTTCTCGGTTATAATTTTACTTGTGATAAAAAGAAACGTGTACGACTAAGGGGAATAGTATAAGGGGGAAATATGGGCGGCTATTTACCCTAATGCCCTTATGTTTAATTATCTAACACTTAACCATTTATAAGTTCATTCAATTTAAACAAGCATGACCACTACATGTTTATTAATCAATCTTAATCTTCTTATCTACATTATTCTATTTAATTTACTCTAATTAAATCTCGTGAATAGTGTCAATAAAAATTAGGGGTGTTACACTAGCTTTAATGAGTTTACCCCCACTAGGGCCAAGATTCTCCTTTAATCTTCAGCTCCGACACCACATGTGAAGACTCGCCTTTTCAACCCTTAAGAGTCGACACTAATACATCCACGATATTCACGTGCCCAATGTCCAAGTGCCGGAAATCTTGATTGTTGGGGTGAAAAAAGAGAAAAGATAAAATATAATCTACATAGTGATGAGTAATATATAATATCCAAATGATCTTTAACAGAATGAAACTTTAATATTTAAACACCGTTAGTGTCTAACCTATCATCAACCTGGACAATTATAACAGCCTGTCCTTACAAGTACTGATAAATACAATTAAGAAACACAGCGAAAATAAAAATATGAAAATACATCTTGGAGGCATCTAGCTCATCTCCTTAAAGCTCCAAAGCATCCAACGATAACCCTGGAAAAATAATCGGTCTGTCCCAAGTATTATAAGAAGATAACACCCAGATCAGTCTGGTAAACTAGCGTGAGAAACTCAAATAGGTTGTTATATCTTATAAAACCTTTCAAAAATAAAGGTATCTCGTAAGACCACGTCGCACATAAACACGAACGAATTTTTACCATACGATAACCAAACCATTTTATAGGAAATTCAGTGATATTATAATAATATTTAGGGTTTAAAATAAATATTGAATATAGCCGGAATGCTTGCATCTCACGTTCCAACGTAGTTAGGCACAACTAAGTCTGTACGGTGCTTATTGGGGAATGGATTCCTAGTAAACTAGCGTGAGAAACTCAAATGGCTTGTTATATCTTATAAAACCTTTCAAAAATAAAGGTATCTCGTAAGACCACGCCGCACATAAACGCGAACGGATTTTTACCATACGATAACCAAACCATTTTATATGAAATTCAGTGATATTATAATAATATTTAGGGTTTAAAATAGATATTAAATATAACCGAAATGCTTGCATCTCATGTTCCAACGTAGTTGGGCACAACTAAGTCCATACGGTGCTTATTGGGGAATGGATTCCATACAATGACAGGACTACTGGGGTACCGCCTGCCACAATACACCTCTAGAATATGTACTGAGGGCCTTACATGGACCCCCTACAAATCAGGATCGGCCGACCCCTTACTAGATAGTCCTAAATAGGTCATCACCTTGGTTGCTTTGCAACCTTTTCTTGTGAGCTCACATGCAAAAACAAAATCCATAAATATCTATCTAGAAGGGTGATGGCCATACCCTAATGGGTGCGACCCACATATCCCTGAAGTATATCCCCCATTTTAGTCATTCCCAGTTGTAAGGTTTAAGGCTATATTTTACCTTTTATATAGCAATCCCACTTGGAATGTTACACTGCCCTCCAGGCAACAATGTAATGCCATCATTCGTCCATACAAGTTGTTCAGGATATGAACAAACCGAAGGCACAACTTCTACTACATTTGTTTTGGAATCAGATTCAGGATTGGTAGTAAGTAGTCCTTGTAGTTCAAAGGGCTCCATTTTCAATTTCATCATCTTCCAGATGTCTTTAATTCAAACGCTTAAGCCAGTTCAAAGTGGTTTTCGAATAACTCATGTTTATCCGATCCCGGTCTTTTTGAACCAACAACTGATAGTTTTCGGTAAACTCAACTCCAGTTCTCTTGGAAATAAATAGACAATGCAAAAGAGCAGAGATCACCTCCTAATCGTTTAAGTGGATGGATCTCCTTATCATTTGTTTGTCCTAGAAGAACCGAAGAATCACCGAAGATAACTGTACCATATAATTCCCATGTCTCTTTTAGATATTTCTAGAGTTTAAAATTGGATAAGGTTTGATAGTTAGTTATTTAACTATCAAATAAAAAAACAATCAAACATTGATTTAATTTCATATGGAATCCATTAAGCCTCTTTAATTAATCCTCATTAATTAAATTACTTTAATTATTTATAAAAATATTCATATACTTATCTCACCGATATAAGTATATTCTCAAACCATTTAAGAAAGATTTCCTATTTTAAAATCATATTAAATGGATCAAAAACAAATGTCATTCAACACATTGTTTACTATAAACCCAAACCACTTATCTTTCGGTGTTAAGTATGGAAAAATGCTTCCATACCACCATAATTAAAAAAGGTTATTAATTAATTTCATAAACTTGATTTTCATAAGTGATCCAATTTGTGTACGGAAATAATACTTTATACACCCAACATCAATCTTCAATTTCAAACTAAAATTATCCTTCGGATAACAATAAAGTAATTCAAGTTGATGTATTATTACATTTCAAACCTTGACTCTACAACATTCTTACCTTTCAGGATAGGTAGAAGTTTCCTTACCTCGAAGGATAACGTCCAAGTATATGGTTTCCAAAATCTCCTTATATTATTCATTTAAAATCAAAGTTTTACAAACCAAACTTCCTTTCCAATTTTCAAAATCTCTTTCCAATTTATAACTCTTTTAAATATATCCTTTTTATTAAGTAAAATTCCTTGTATAGAACAATTTATTATTTATAATCAACTTTATTTAATTAATTAATCATCTTTAACCTCCTAAATAAATAAATAATTTTAGAACATTATTAAATAAAGTAATTAATTAACTTTAACCTCATAATAAAATAATTAATTAACTAAAAACATCATTTATAAAATAATTTATTGACTTAAAACATCATTTATAAAATTGTTAATCGACTTAAAACATCATTTATAAAATAATTAATTAACTTAAAACATTATCTATAAAATAATTAATTAACTTAAAACAACATTTATAAAATAATAATTAACTTAAAACATCATTTATAAAATAATTAATTAACTTTACCACTTTACTTCAAAATATTATAAAGTTAATCTAACTCAAATCTATTTCTTTTCAAATTTGGAAAGATGCTTAGCAACCACAATGGTACTTAAACAAGTTAATACTTATTTTTAGTTCAACATTCCAAGTCATTTCACTTGTTATTACATAAGCCACATAAATGTAAATAAAGTTCATAATTAATAATCACAGCTAACACATCACTTATCCAATATTATTCAACTGGCATATAAATAAATGTTCAAATTTATATAGTAGCAGAACAAGGATTTACTCAGCTAAATAGATTTCTAAGTAATCTATTCAATTTAATTATAGTAGAACGGTGTTTTATTATACTAATGGAATGTCAGTGATCAAATAAAATTATTTATCTACATTATTGTAATTAAATTCAACACCAATATTTTATCATTATTTTACACTACAACAAATTTATCAAGTAATTGTACTAAAGTGTTCTACTAGTTAATACGAGTCAAATGTTGAAATCTGTAGGTTAAATGGACTTCATATGAGTGCATAATGTTTTTTCAAAGTTTTAAACTATTAATTACTAACAAATTAACTAAAATAACTACACACACCTAAACATTCAAGCCCAAGGCCCAATACCCAAACCCACATTCAACTGCTCCTTCCCCAACCATTTTCCCAAATCCATCCCCAAATCAAATTTTGCTCTAACCCATTCCTGTGCATGAAACATGCACGTGCATGCCTCTTACACACCACCAGCGGTCATCGATTACCGCACTAGCCCCACCCATAAACTCCACTCGCCACGCTCGACTCACCCACGCACTCACCGGGTTCACTATAGTGACTCGAATCGAATTTCGATCGTTCGACTCCACATTTAAAACACACCCAATCTAGTTCATCTCGCCATCCCAATCACCTCGTCGACTTCCACACCCCGCCGCCACAACGAATGGGTCGCTGCCTCCATGCACCACCTCCCAACCAAGCAACATCGAGCTCGATGCCTCCACATGCCGCCCCCAGTCCAGTTTTCGAACCAATCAAAATAAAACCCTAAGTCGAGCTTGTCGGAACTACTACGAAAACTAATGTCCATGCAATTCCCATGGCTCCGCCATCACCCAAGGTTGTCTCCAGCACCATCGGCTCCACTCCTAAACCCCTAGATCAACAAAATTTCAAAAATGAACGAAAAATGTTCATCTTGCCAACACGACCATCCTCGGCATTTAAAAATACCATGACCACCATTACAAATCACTATGCAATGATACGAACACGGTCGTAGACCCCATTTTTCAATTCGAGCTCACCTAAAAACTGTCAGCACTCGGTCACTTACTGTAATTGACCAATTTCTCACACCCTACTCGACAAAACAACCTACGACTATTTTAAAAAAAAACTAGAGACTAAAATGAACAACTTTATAGTTGATTTCATTGGCTAATTTTAGACGGTTTGAGAGATGCTGATTTTTGAATATGAGATGAGTATGCTTATTTCCAAAGATAGGGAGTACGAAAAAGAAAACAAAGAGAGAAATATGTATGTTTCTATATCTATATCTCTATGTATGCTCGTTTACAACAAGCATGACATTTATTTCCAAAGAAAATATCATCACTTATGATTTAAAACAATTTCATGAACATGAGTGTAACGACCCAGTATTTTGGACCATTCGCATCCATTATAAGTGTATAGGTAGACACTCATGCCGGAGTTGAATTGCTCAAAATACCGCGTTGTTAATTTAAATTTGGCAAAACTGAACATATACAGTAATAAATAATCACAGATCACAGACACAGAGTAATAAGTGCAGCGGAAATAAAAGAGATAGTAGTTCATGAAGCTACTATATGAATATATAAAATACATCAGAGTTTACAACAGAAGAGTAATACGATACATCAGAGTTAAACTAGATACAACAGAAGAGTAACAGATACAAATCAGAATACATCACTGGAATCATCGAATATCTGAAAGCTGGATAGATAGCTGGATCTCCAAGCGAAGCTCCAACTCCAAAGGTGAGTCTCGAAAGCTGAACTACTCAGTCTGACCCGAGCGTAAAGCAAAACACAAAACACTCGAGTCAGGATTAACATTCTCATATTAATAAATCCAACTCAACTGAAATAGCAATTGAAATACAAGTAACTCAAAGGATGTTTGGAATAACCATCCTTTAAGGATCCGTTAAACTATCTACTATGTAGTAGTGTACGATAAGTAGATAATGTCTACCAGTAATATAAAGATATCAAAATAGCGTTAAGTCATGGCCCATTCCACCCTTAACACATTTTTATTCCCAAAAGCATATATAAGACCGTAGTTTCCCTAAAACCGGAAGTCACCAGAGGGAAATCCATATACTAAAGGTACAAAACAAAACGTAGTGGTCGCGAATAGGATAATCAGTATGACAAGGTACATGAGGTGATACCAACTAGGATACTAGTAGTTGCCTGATCCGGACTGATGTTGGGCATAGCAGCTACTACCCCAACACCGCGAAACAACACTCCCAAATCGAGGGGTGCACCCAAATCGAATCACAATAGTAATAGATATGGTATCGAAGAAGTGTGTCCGCTAGAGATGGCGATCCTCAATGGCCCGGCGCGGCTCCTGTTTTAGTCATGTCAGGGGTCATCCAAAATCGTTCTCTTTCTTCAGTCAACGCGTACATCATTCCAACCACTTCATTCTGGATCAACACTCCGCGAATGTTAGTTATTAAAGTGGTTTCGGTATCGACAGAGAGTATGTCCATATCCGATCCCGGTCTCTTTAATAACTACGTATTATTACACCGATTGGTCGGTTATATATTTTAAAAACCAAATCAAATTCAATTTCAATTTCAATTCGTAAACCAACATTTCATTTCTCTTTCGAAATCAATTTCCATAATTTACGTTTCAAAACTTCCAAATTACCATTTCAAAATCTTATAATACCATTTCAAATTTTATTCAACGATTCCAATATTGATTCAAGTTCGTATATAAGTTTTATTCCGAAATCATTTAAATTAGTCTAATTTAACATTCAAATCAATTTCAAATTCATTTATCGATTTCATTCAATATTCGTTAAGTTACTTTATCATTCAAAACAATTTCTATTAAATTTCCAATTCATTAAATCAATTTCTTAAGTTCAACTTCATTAAAACAAACTTAAAATTTTGAATTAAATTAAATTCGTCAAATCATTTCTTTCAATTACAAGTCTTACATTAATTTCCAAAAATCACATTTTCATTTCTTGTTAAAGAAATTCAATTTCACTTATTTACTTACTTAAATAATTTTCCAAAAACTTACTTAATCAAGAAATCTCAATTTCAATTATTTACGAAGTAAAATTCACTTATTCAAAAGTTCCATTTTTCTTATTAAAGAATTTTAATTCAATTTAATCATTAAATAATTCAATCTTATTTAATTATTAAATAATTCAAAACTTAATTATTAAATAATTTCAAAGTTTAATAATTTCAAACTTAATTATAATTCAAACTTAATTATTAAATCATTTCTCAAATTAAACAATATTCTTTCATCAATTACATCGTTAATATTTCGTTTCAGATTATTAACATTTTCCTTTCATTAAAAATTCAATTTTCAACTTCATTTCAAAACCATATTATTTATTCAAATAAAATCTTTGTTTTATTTTTTTTAAATCAAATTATTGACCAATCGGGTTTTATTTAATTTTCTATCCTAGGTCAAAATTCAAATTTTTTTTGGGTATTTATCATTTCAACCCGATTCCAATTCAATTCAAAATCAAAACATAACAAAGGGAACTTGCAGTGTGATAACAGGGATGGTGTCAAAGTAAATAAACAAGCAATAACAATAATCAATATCAATCCAATAATCAATTCAAATAATCCCGAAATAACCGTATTAATTCGCATTGTTATTTGTACGAATTAATATAATTATTTCTAGAATCTACACTATCATTTCATGCAGATTAAAGATTATTACATTACAGTTTTCACTTGTCATCTATTACAATTTCATACATCATCAATTTAACAACATACATTCAGTGGTTCACAGTGTAATTAAACAAATCCTACGTGTCAATAAATTCAACAGTTAAAGGGGTCGTATTATACAAATGTCAGTTAATCAAATTTAACATTTAATTATCCTATATCAAGTTCAATTTCATACTATTTATCATTTTAACATTAACAATTTAACGTCCAATATAAACATCAACAATCAATCAATTATCAGCCAAACTGTATTATCATCGCATAAATAATTAACAGATAATGGTGTCAGATGTCACAGGTGAACTGATATAGGCAATAACATATATAACAGTGTAATTAACTAACAGCAGCATATTTCAATTTGTCGTTTCAATTGAAATCAGATTTAATAAATAAAAGAACGTTAATCGTGAGTGAGTGCTCACCTTTCGAGGCTAGAGAGACAAGAAGATGATACGGAAACAGATACGCACGCGGAACATCGACAAGCTAGGATTTGCTGTGATAAATCGATTTGAGATAGTAAGTTAAGATGGCACGAGATCGATAAAACAAGGTATATTACATATATATAAATTTTCAAAAATCAATTTAAAACATATATTTAAAATTATATATATATAAAATAAATATTAAATCCCAACCTATAAATATCTATAAGATTGAAAAACCAAATTCATATATGCATACATAAACTAATGTCTATATGCCTATATACAAACTTACACACATGTTAAAATAATAATAAAATAATATTTATTATAAAAATCCACACAACTTACTTTACTGTAATGTATACATACAAATGAAGTATGAAGAGTTACTTATTACAAAATCAATACTTTAAAACAAATCAATATACACAACTAATATAAAATTAAAATGTAAACCTATATGCAATTCAAAACAAAACAAAGTAGATGGACAGGTTCACAAAAAATGCATCTAGACTAGACAGCTACAGGATATAAAGACTTTACATATATTTTATGTATTAAAATAACTAACTCGCATAGCTATACTGGCTTATACTCTCATATAATAAAATCTAACACACGTACATATCACATTATATATATAAACAAACTGTGAACCAACGGACAAACTTTCGAAAACATATATATATACACTAACTAGTAAACAGAGTATACATACACACTGTTATAGAATAAATATATCTTAGTTATACATATACCAAACTATCATTTATATATATATATATATATATATCGGTGAACTGATGTGCACTATATATGTAATAAACATATTATAAAGTTCATATATATTTAAAACACACGTAACTACTTTATAATGTAATACATATACAACTTTCAAAATGTAAAGTACTTAAAAATTTATGCATGTCTCACGCACATACCAGAAGAGCACGGCAAAGGCAAGGAGAGGACGACAGTGGATGAGCTTCAACCGAAGGGGGAACGTGGCGATGACGGAGGCGAGTTTCAGATGGCCTCGAAGGTGCAGACAGAGGAAGGAAGGCCGAGATGGATGTGGCGTTTGGATGATGGCGGACTCGGGTGTGGTGGGGCGAAAAGGTGGAGAGGGTATGTAGGTGTTGATGGCATGGGGAAAGTGGGCGTGGCACGAAGGCTTCGGCAGATGGGAGGCGTAGAAATGAAGGCTAGCGGAGGAAGGGAAGTAGGCACGCGTGCGGTGCGGAGAGCGAGTGCGGCAAGGCGGAGTCGGAGGGTGTAGCAGCGGTGTTGCATGGGTCGAGTGGGGTTGAGCACGGTGAGGTTGCTTGGTAGGGTAGAGAAAGAGTAGGCCAAGTGGCGGTTGGCAGTGGAGAGAGAAGAGAGGGCGCCAGCGAGTGGAGGCGGTGGGTGATCGGCTATTGTGGAGGCCGAGATTCGTGGTCGTGTGGAGGCTCGGGCGGAGGTTGGAAGTGGATGATCGAGTGACAGGGCGGAGGCTAAAGGTGAAGCACGTGACGGGGAAGATGTCGGCAATGGTGAGAGGAAGAGATGTGGAGAAGTGAGGGGAAGAGAAATGATGGGATATTGGCTTCATGGAATACAAAATTAACGGGTTGGATTGATAAAGTTGATAATTGCTTTTCTGGGAAATATGAAAGCTACAGAGAATTGAAAGCAAATCTGTTTTCAAGATGATACAACTTACCAAAATTTTCTTTTATCAAACCATTGGAAAAAAGGAAAGTAATGCATACGAAATCAAGAAATATTAAATGCAAAAAGCCGTTGGTTCTGGACAGATAGTTAGATGAAGGGACAAATGGAAACCAAAAGGGTTTCGAAACGGGTACCGATACGGTAGGCGTTACGCAAAGTGCAACGTGCAACGGAACTTCGAATTTGACAATCGAATATACCGTAGAGATCGGCACGACGAGACGATCAAAACGGTATATAGAAATCAGTGGTACGATCATCCGATAAAAATCGATATCGGTACCAGAATACTGCTATTTTGCAGAAAATAAGAACGACGGAGCCAAAGATGTCCGAATTTGGAAAAACGACAAACTGAAATCTTGCTCAGAAGATGGTTTATAATTTTTCTATGTAAAATATTTTGGTTTTGAAAACGTTTTATTTTCAACGCTGTTTTAACTGATTAAATTGAAGTGAATTTACGCGCGAAATGAACTTTCATATTTTCGGACGAAAATTTACCAATTGCTATGTTTAACTAGACGTATTTCAAATATTAAATTTTTATTTCAAAATTTTATCGTTTAAAATTTTTCACAAAATTTCAACTAATTACGTTATTAAAACAGTTGAAATTTACGGGTCGTTACACTCTCCCCCACTCAAAACTTTTCGTCCCCGAAAAGGAACGAGGTAGGAGAATAGAAACAACCAGAAAGAAAAACAGATTTGAAATACAAAATAACAATTAATTTAAATCATATAAATTCAAATTTAAATTAATTGATATTCAATAATTTGATTTAATCCATTTGATTTCACTAAAATTAATCTGAACTATTTCTAAATTCATTATCTTATTATCCCATTTATCTTTAATTTACAATTTCTAAAACCATAAATTTGAATAGTCTTTTATTATAATCATTTTTTTTAGCAATTTAGTTTCTTCTTTATTCCAAATTATTGTTGAATTAATTCTAATTAATATATCTAATCACATATACTTAACCTATATAAATTAATTTAAACCATAAAAATTTCGATTTAAATTAATTTACATCTATTAATTTCTTTTAAATTCAAGGTATTTCATATGTTGATCAAATTTCAATTTATTAATTCTTTCAAAACAAATTTATTAATTCTTTTTTTCAAAACAATTTATTTCATTATTAACTGAGTTTACTTATTATCCTATCTATCTCTATTAACATTTTTATAATCAAAATTTAGTGTATAACATTTATTATAAACACTCAAATTTTATTTATAAATTCAATTTATATTATATATTATCCAATTACATATTCAACTTCTGAATCATTTAGGTAAGTTGTATTAGAATGCAGTCGAACAATATACAAATAAATTTTTTCCTAATTCAATTATTCAAGTTTAAATATTTATTCCCAATTTTGGTTTTATATATAATTAAAATCATCCTTTAACAAAATTTAAGAATTAGATTTCCCATTAACTTTAAACAATTTAGAGATATATATAATATATTTATATCAAATCAAATTAAATTTTAAAATAAGATACCTATATATATATATATAAATCAAATTATACAGAAGAAATTTAAATCAAAATATTTTTTCAAAACAAAACCGTAGCAAAGCTACAGAATGGTTTCTCCACTTCGAAACTCGAAAATGAATGTCGATGATGCGGCCGCCATCACCGAAATTTATTTTCCAGCGACAAAGAGAAGAGCACTGATTTCAACATTTTAAAATTCTTTGAAAATCATTTATATTCGAAAATACTTCCAATAATATATACTTTAAAATTTTAAAACCAAAGTTCGAAATCACCGAAAACTAAATTCTCAAATTTCTGAGTTAAATTCATTTCAAATTCCAATCAATTTATAAACCGTATTTATAAATTTATTTAGAACAATAAATGATAATCAAATATTATCATTTCAAACAACAATTTAATTTACCTATTAAATTCCAGAAAATTTTTACTTATATTTTCACAACATAAACAAACAATTTATTTCATTTTCCAATTTGAAAATAATATGGTGTCAGTTTGCTCTGTTCAAGTGTTTTGAAAATCCTATCGATAGCGTTGATCAGACGAATCGATCGAAAACCCAAATCAACATCAACAACTCAAACAACACCATATATTTTTAAAACAATTTAAATATAATTTTACAAATACAATTCCTCGCTCGATGATACAAGAATAGATTTCAAAACATGTATAGAGATTCAAATTGGATGGAAATCAAATCAAAGAAAATTTTGATTCGAAAAATAAGTTTGAAACAGAAGATAAGATAATTCAATTACCACAATCGGAAGATGGATGAGTTTATTTAATTCACGGGCAACCTTAACCGGGTCGTCCGTAACTTCAAGAATAAGATCGATGTTGAATTCCGAGGTAAATCAACACTCGATCTCAAGAGATGGAATTCAGGTATAGCAGGTAATAGATAGCATTGTAAACCAAGGATACAGAAATCTCCGGTAAATCGATGCCTATTATAAAGGAGTTTCACCCCTTTACAAATCATTCGAAGTTTGGCGAGACCGCCGATTCACTATAAGGGTCATTCGAAGTGGAGTTATGGGGACACTCCAGGATCAAGAAAAGACGAATAGTAAGGGACACGAATGAGTTTCGGAACCGCAGGGAACGTTCCAAAATTCAAAGAAATCGAGTCAAGGGAAGAGATTGAAACTCGAATGAGAGTGATTCTGTAAATACATTTACCCTATATGTTATGTTAAGTTTTGCCTAGAGCTACCAAAGCTCTGATACCAACTGTAACGACCCAGTATTTTGGACCATTCGCATCCATTATAAGTGTATAGGTAGACACTCATGCCGGAGTTGAATTGCTCAAAATACCGCGTTGTTAATTTAAATTTGGCAAAACTGAACATATACAGTAAATAAATAATCACAGATCACAGACACAGAGTAATAAGTGCAGCGGAAATAAAAGAGATAGTAGTTCATGAAGCTACTATATGAATATATAAAATACATCAGAGTTTACAACAGAAGAGTAATACGATACATCAGAGTTAAACTAGATACAACGGAAGAGTAACAGATACAAATCAGAATACATCACTGGAATCATCGAATATCTGAAAGCTGGATAGATAGCTGGATCTCCAAGCGAAGCTCCAACTCCAAAGGTGAGTCTCGAAAGCTGAACTACTCAGTCTGACCCGAGCGTAAAGCAAAACACAAAACACTCGAGTCAGGATTAACATTCTCATATTAATAAATCCAACTCAAGTGAAATAGCAATTGAAATACAAGTAACTCAAAGGATGTTTGGAATAACCATCCTTTAAGGATCCGTTAAACTATCTACTATGTAGTAGTGTACGATAAGTAGATAATGTCTATCAGTAATATAAAGATATCAAAATAGCGTTAAGTCATGGCCCATTCCACCCTTAACACATTTTTATTCCCAAAAGCATATACAAGACCGTAGTTTCCCCAAAACCGGAAGTCACCAGAGGGCAATCCATATACTAAAGGTACAAAACAAAACGTAGTGGTCGCGAATAGGATAATCAGTATGACAAGGTACATGAGGCGATACCAACTAGGATACTAGTAGTTGCCTGATTCGGACTGATGTTGGGCATAGCAGCTACTACCCCAACACCGCGAAACAACACTCCCAAATCGAGGGGTGCACCCAAATCGAATCACAATAG
Organism: Allium fistulosum; assembly: GCA_030737815.1. NCBI lineage: Eukaryota > Viridiplantae > Streptophyta > Magnoliopsida > Asparagales > Amaryllidaceae > Allium > Allium fistulosum. Next base: position 336,075,681 of record CM060904.1, on the reverse strand, counting down.
TAATAGATATGGTATCGAAGAAGTGTGTCCGCTAGAGATGGCGATCCTCAATGGCCCGGCGCGGCTCCTGTTTTAGTCATGTCAGGGGTCATCCAAAATCGTTCTCTTTCTTCAGTCAACGCGTACATCATTCCAACCACTTCATTCTGGATCAACACTCCGCGAATGTTAGTTATTAAAGTGGTTTCGGTATCGACAGAGAGTATGTCCATATCCGATCCCGGTCTCTTTAATAACTACGTATTATTACACCGATTGGTCGGTTATATATTTTAAAAACCAAATCAAATTCAATTTCAATTTCAATTCGTAAACCAACATTTCATTTCTCTTTCGAAATCAATTTCCATAATTTACGTTTCAAAACTTCCAAATTACCATTTCAAAATCTTATAATACCATTTCAAATTTTATTCAACGATTCCAATATTGATTCAAGTTCGTATATAAGTTTTATTCCGAAATCATTTAAATTAGTCTAATTTAACATTCAAATCAATTTCAAATTCATTTATCGATTTCATTCAATATTCGTTAAGTTACTTTATCATTCAAAACAATTTCTATTAAATTTCCAATTCATTAAATCAATTTCTTAAGTTCAACTTCATTAAAACAAACTTAAAATTTTGAATTAAATTAAATTCGTCAAATCAATTCTTTCAATTACAAGTCTTACATTAATTTCCAAAAATCACATTTTCATTTCTTGTTAAAGAAATTCAATTTCACTTATTTACTTACTTAAATAATTTTCCAAAAACTTACTTAATCAAGAAATCTCAATTTCAATTATTTATGAAGTAAAATTCACTTATTCAAAAGTTCCATTTTTCTTATTAAAGAATTTCAATTCAATTTAATCATTAAATAATTCAATCTTATTTAATTATTAAATAATTCAAAACTTAATTATTAAATAATTTCAAAGTTTAATAATTTCAAACTTAATTATAATTCAAACTTAATTATTAAATCATTTCTCAAATTAAACAATATTCTTTCATCAATTACATCGTTAATATTTCGTTTCAGATTATTAACATTTTCCTTTCATTAAAAATTCAATTTTCAACTTCATTTCAAAACCATATTATTTATTCAAATAAAATCTTTGTTTTATTTTTTTTAAATCAAATTATTGACCAATCGGGTTTTATTTAATTTTCTATCCTAGGTCAAAATTCAAATTTTTTTTGGGTATTTATCATTTCAACCCGATTCCAATTCAATTCAAAATCAAAACATAACAAAGGGAACTTGCAGTGTGATAACAGGGATGGTGTCAAAGTAAATAAACAAGCAATAACAATAATCAATATCAATCCAATAATCAATTCAAATAATCCCGAAATAACCGTATTAATTCGCATTGTTATTTGTACGAATTAATATAATTATTTCTAGAATCTACACTATCATTTCATGCAGATTAAAGATTATTACATTACAGTTTTCACTTGTCATCTATTACAATTTCATACATCATCAATTTAACAACATACATTCAGTGGTTCACAGTGTAATTAAACAAATCCTACGTGTCAATAAATTCAACAGTTAAAGGGGTCGTATTATACAAATGTCAGTTAATCAAATTTAACATTTAATTATCCTATATCAAGTTCAATTTCATACTATTTATCATTTTAACATTAACAATTTAACGTCCAATATAAACATCAACAATCAATCAATTATCAGCCAAACTGTATTATCATCGCATAAATAATTAACAGATAATGGTGTCAGATGTCACAGGTGAACTGATATAGGCAATAACATATATAACAGTGTAATTAACTAACAGCAGCATATTTCAATTTGTCGTTTCAATTGAAATCAGATTTAATAAATAAAAGAACGTTAATCGTGAGTGAGTGCTCACCTTTCGAGGCTAGAGAGACAAGAAGATGATACGGAAACAGATACGCACGCGGAACATCGACAAGCTAGGATTTGCTGTGATAAATCGATTTGAGATAGTAAGTTAAGATGGCACGAGATCGATAAAACAAGGTATATTACATATATATAAATTTTCAAAAATCAATTTAAAACATATATTTAAAATTATATATATATAAAATAAATATTAAATCCCAACCTATAAATATCTATAAGATTGAAAAACCAAATTCATATATGCATACATAAACTAATGTCTATATGCCTATATACAAACTTACACACATGTTAAAATAATAATAAAACAATATTTATTATAAAAATCCACACAACTTACTTTACTGTAATGTATACATACAAATGAAGTATGAAGAGTTACTTATTACAAAATCAATACTTTAAAACAAATCAATATACACAACTAATATAAAATTAAAATGTAAACCTATATGCAATTCAAAACAAAACAAAGTAGATGGACAGGTTCACAAAAAATGCATCTAGACTAGACAGCTACAGGATATAAAGACTTTACATATATTTTATGTATTAAAATAACTAACTCGCATAGCTATACTGGCTTATACTCTCATATAATAAAATCTAACACACGTACATATCACATTATATATATAAACAAACTGTGAACCAACGGACAAACTTTCGAAAACATATATATATACACTAACTAGTAAACAGAGTATACATACACACTGTTATAGAATAAATATATCTTAGTTATACATATACCAAACTATCATTTATATATATATATATATATATATATATATCGGTGAACTGATGTGCACTATATATGTAATAAACATATTATAAAGTTCATATATATTTAAAACACACGTAACTACTTTATAATGTAATACATATACAACTTTCAAAATGTAAAGTACTTAAAAATTTATGCATGTCTCACGCACATACCAGAAGAGCACGGCAAAGGCAAGGAGAGGACGACAGTGGATGAGCTTCAACCGAAGGGGGAACGTGGCGATGACGGAGGCGAGTTTCAGATGGCCTCGAAGGTGCAGACAGAGGAAGGAAGGCCGAGATGGATGTGGCGTTTGGATGATGGCGGACTCGGGTGTGGTGGGGCGAAAAGGTGGAGAGGGTATGTAGGTGTTGATGGCATGGGGAAAGTGGGCGTGGCACGAAGGCTTCGGCAGATGGGAGGCGTAGAAATGAAGGCTAGCGGAGGAAGGGAAGTAGGCACGCGTGCGGTGCGGAGAGCGAGTGCGGCAAGGCGGAGTCGGAGGGTGTAGCAGCGGTGTTGCATGGGTCGAGTGGGGTTGAGCACGGTGAGGTTGCTTGGTAGGGTAGAGAAAGAGTAGGCCAAGTGGCGGTTGGCAGTGGAGAGAGAAGAGAGGGTGCCAGCGAGTGGAGGCGGTGGGTGATCGGCTGTTGTGGAGGCCGAGATTCGTGGTCGTGTGGAGGCTCGGGCGGAGGTTGGAAGTGGATGATCGAGTGACAGGGCGGAGGCTAAAGGTGAAGCACGTGACGGGGAAGATGTCGGCAATGGTGAGAGGAAGAGATGTGGAGAAGTGAGGGGAAGAGAAATGATGGGATATTGGCTTCATGGAATACAAAATTAACGGGTTGGATTGATAAAGTTGATAATTGCTTTTCTGGGAAATATGAAAGCTACAGAGAATTGAAAGCAAATCTGTTTTCAAGATGATACAACTTACCAAAATTTTCTTTTATCAAACCATTGGAAAAAAGGAAAGTAATGCATACGAAATCAAGAAATATTAAATGCAAAAAGCCGTTGGTTCTGGACAGATAGTTAGATGAAGGAACAAATGGAAACCAAAAGGGTTTCGAAACGGGTACCGATACGGTAGGCGTTACGCAAAGTGCAACGTGCAACGGAACTCCGAATTTGACAATCGAATATACCGTAGAGATCGGCACGACGAGACGATCAAAACGGTATATAGAAATCAGTGGTACGATCATCCGATAAAAATCGATATCGGTACCAGAATACTGCTATTTTGCAGAAAATAAGAACGACGGAGCCAAAGATGTCCGAATTTGGAAAAACGACAAACTGAAATCTTGCTCAGAAGATGGTTTAGAATTTTTCTATGTAAAATATTTTGGTTTTGAAAACGTTTTATTTTCAACGCTTTTTTAACTGATTAAATTGAAGTGAATTTACGCGCGAAATGAACTTTCATATTTTCGGACGAAAATTTACCAATTGCTATGTTTAACTAGACGTATTTCAAATATTAAATTTTTATTTCAAAATTTTATCGTTTAAAATTTTCACAAAATTTCAACTAATTACGTTATTAAAACAGTTGAAATTTACGGGTCGTTACAATGAGTATCATATTTAAATCAAGCTAGTAACAAAATATTCAACATTCATTTAAAACAAAGATTAGAGCTCTCACCTTCCACATGGTTTGAAATTCTTCAAGTTTTAATATTTGAGAATGGAACATAAAATGAAAGTAGAGAATGCTAAAGACCAAAATGCTCTTAAATCCATATTTCAACTCTTCCATCATTTCTTAAGCCACAAAAGTACTAACAATATGAAAATATGTTGGATATTTGAATGGCCCATGTACCTTTCTTAATTTACACTTAAGGAATCTTAGAATTTCAAATCCATCATTTCATATTTAAATTTAAATATATTTAATTATTATTATTATTATTATTTATTTATTTTTACATTCAAAAATAAATTTTTTTCTCTAAACCTTTAAATGTTGTTTTAAAGTATATGCAAAGTATAACAACTTTCTACAACTTGTCGTTCGATAAAAGCTGAAAATCCGGAAAGTGGGTTTCAGTCACATTTTCAGTTTTTCATAGAACTACCTTTCTTGTAAACAAAATTGAAAAATATTTTTTTATCGTTAGTTATAAAATAAAAGAGGGTTATTTAATTATTAAGACCACTAATTGACTACTTAAAATAAATTAAATACTCACAAATCAAAACGATAAAATTTCGGTCGTTACACTTAGGTACCCCTATAGACATGAGTATATACTGCCCAACATTTGGAGAGCATTATGTACTCTAGTCTCAATGGATACATCGATATCTAGTCTTGATGCATCTTGACTAGGAATATTTAAAATGATATATTTGTTTTCAATGTGATAAATTACTCATGGTTACAACACTTTGTAACTACTATCATAAAAATACCCTTATGGATCTTTCTTTTAAATATACTTTTAGTCAAATTAATTAATTAATATAACACATTATATCAAGTATATGATAGGAAGAAAACATATTTTATTTCGAACAAGATTGGTTATCAAGTGAAATATATGTAACAACCCCTAACGCTGTCATAAGCCACCATGAACTTTGTCCCACTAGCTTCTCCAACAATCGACATGGTCGACCTGTCTGCTCATAGACCAATTCCTCTCGGTGGTTACGATCTCATGAACATTGCTGAGGCCCATGAGAGGATGGGGCAAGAAACTCCACTGATGGGCCGGTCTATCCTAGCAGGTACCCTGCACACATGCCTGGCTAAATTTATCTTTCCTTGGACATGGTTTCGCCTTTGAGGCTAACCCTCCATTATTCCCCTTTATTGGAATATCTGCTAGCTTCTAATCATCCGTGAACTTCTAAGTTTGGTCATCTCGATGGCAGTCCCCCTACCGTCAACAAGGCGCGTATGGCTCCCTCGGGGCAGTCTCGATCCCATAGGGATGTGGTCGAAATAGGCAAAGAGATGAGTGAGCAATGCATTCCAAATCCAAGTCAATAAATAAGTGGAGATCACCAATGTAAGAACCTTATATTTTGATGTTTTGATAGTGAACACTATACAAGTAGATATTGTATATACTAACCATTTTTGCAGGAAATTATATCAACTTTACAAAGAGACAATTATATCAAAATGAAGACATATTGACGCTACAAAGAACTATCAGTCATTGTGTCTATATCTAAAGGTATAAAGTTGTTAAAATCTCTCCTATGTGATACACACACACACGCATGCATGATCTTTCATTGAAATTTATAAAACATTCCAAAAAAAATTGAATTTCAACCGGCTGAAATATCCAAATCAGCCGACTGAATTTGTGCATATGCACATAAATATTTATGAATATTTAGCCGATTGACTGATAATATTCAACCGACTAAAAAGGCCTAAATTGAACCATTTTCTTGCTGATTTAAAAAAAACATCGATTCAACTGGCTGCCAAACTTTATTCAGCCGGTTGAATTTGTATAACGGCTAGTTTTATAAAAAGGTACCTCTTCTTTATGAAGGGTTACACTTTAAAACTAAGAGTTGCAGTCCCGACTATTCACCGTTTCTTCTCACGAATGATTGCAACTATTAAACTCTATATAAAGCAAATTATTTCATTGTTTTCCCAATTCTTTCTCTCTTTACTATTGAACTCTCAGGTATTCAATTACAAATTTCTTAACATTTTTTATCACACGATCATTTAAGTAAATTTTCTTATGATCAAAATTACTTCCTTTCTTCACAAACTACATGATATACCACAAAGGAGAAGATTATAGGAAGAGTGTACATTATTGACTTATCAGTGCTATTCAAGAGCATACTAAGTCAAATACTTTTCTATTGTTTATAGCTAAAGTCCTGTTGTAGTATCCTCAGGCAGTTGAAGTCCTATTCGGTTGTCAAGGCGGTTGAAGTCCTGTTAAGTTGCTCTGGCGGTGTAATACTTGTTCCTCCAGGTTAAGTGAGGGTATCGATTAAATCTAGAAGGAGTCTAGGACTGGACGAAGAACGGGAAGTTCGAACCAGTATAAAAATCTCTGGTGTCATTTACTTTATTACTTTTAGTTTTATATTTATATTTCACACAATAGTTTAATTAATATTTCATATTACACGATCCTTAGTTACTTTCATTTGGTATCAGAGCAAGGTCATCATATAACCATAACAAAGTTTTTGATATTCAAGTAATATGGAAAACAACACAGTATCGAGTTTTGTTGAAGGTCAATCCACTACATGACCACCACAATTTAATGGATTAAACTATAATTATTGGTTAACTAGGATGAGAATTTACATGCAAGCAAATGGATACGACACTTGGAATATCACTCAACAAGAATATTTTGTACCTACCACTCCTTATGCACAATGGTTAAATACACAGAAAATTAGATGCTACTACAAATGCTAAAGCTATGAATATGTTGTTTTGTTCCTTAGATAAAAATGAGTTTAATAGAGTTAGTATGTGTACTTCAGCATATGAAATTTGGCGCACTCTCAAAGTTACTCATGAAGGTACTAATAAGGTTAAACAAAGCAAGATATCTATGTTTAAGAATAAATTTTAGAATTTTAGAATGAAGCAATATGAAACCATAGATGAGATGTATTCTAGGTTTCAAGATATATATCACTCACTTCTGGCGTTAGGAGAAAAATATACTAATTTTGATATTGTTTCAAAAATCCTAAACTCTTTAACGGATGAGTGGGAACGAAAAGTCTTAGGAATTAAAGAAGCTAACGATATTTCTATCATAAAACTAGAAGAGTTAATAGGAAATCTCATGTCATATGAAGCTAATTCGCAGGAAAAAAGAGTCTAAGCCCAAGATGGAAAAACAACAGCATTCCGGGCCAATCAAGGAGAATCTGATAAAGATGATATGGCGTTTATAGCTAGGAACTTCAAAAAGTTTCTAAAATTTAGGAAGAATAAAAAGTTTGGAAATAACAGAAACAACAACAAACCATCATCCTCAACACTTGAATGCTATGAAATTCACAAAAAGGGGCATATGTAGAAAGACTATCTAGATCAGAAGAAAGATAAAAATAATTACAAAAACAAGAGCGACAGATATAAGAAGAAATAAGCCTTATCAGTTACATGGGATAACTTGGATTCCTCTTCCTCATCAGACAATGACAGTGATATTGATTCAGAACAAGCCAATGTATGATTTATGGCCTCAAACGATGGTGTAAAAGATCTTACTATTGATGATTTAGTTGATATAAATTCCGAATTATTAGATAAACTAAGAAATATTAAAAGAAAATATAAAAATACACTAGAAAGGCTAAATAGAAGCGAAATTGAAGTTGATATGTTAAGAGATGAAAAGAAAATTTTAGAAGAACTTATTATTTCACAAAAATCTTACTCTAATATTGCTTCTCAACTTACTATGTTAAGTAGTGAAATCAAGACTAAAAAAAAGAATGACACATTATCAATAGAAAATCATGAGTTAAAATCAACTATAAAAATATTAAAATTAGGTATTACTAGTCTTAAAACAAAGCTAGATAATATTACCAAAAACGTTTCTAACTTTAATAGAGGCAGAGAAAATCTTTCTAAAATTATAGAAAATTCTCAATCTACTTCTAATAAAAAAGGATTGGGATATAAAAAATTTACAAAAGTAAAAGCTAGTCCTAAATAGTAGAACACTCTACATACAAAGTTCAAGAAGAAGAATAATAATCTTGAAAATCCTGGTTTAAAATCTATAAGTCAAAAGAAAACTACAACCCATTCAAAATCTATTAAGATTTGGGTTCCAAAAACTAATAATCATTTAGTTAGAAATAAGTATATAAAATCTTTTATAACTTCTGTTCATAAGAATAATAATTTTGTTTATAAAGGAAATTCTAGACCCTCATGGGTTTGGTTCCCTAAGATCAACTCTTAGGACCCTAACAAAAGAAGTTGGTGCCAACATCATTTTTATATTTTTTGCAACAACATATGAAAAGAGGAAAATGGATACTTGATAGTGGTTGCTTAAAACATATGATGGGAAATAAAGAAATGTTAACAAACATTACGTACTTAGATGGAGGATCTGTCACATTTGGAGATAACTCCAAAAGATATATCACCGGCAAAGGCGATGTGAACAACGATGGTACAACTAACTTACCTCTTATTACAAATGTTTTGTTAGTTAAGAATTTAAAACATAATCTCTTAAGTATTAGTCAACTCTGTGATAAAGATATCAAAATTAATTTTAAAAAAGGTAAATGAAACATTTACGATAAAAATCAAAATTTAATTTTTGAAGGAAATTGTAGAAGAAATATATAGTATTAAATATGAAAATTAATCATAACACAAATTTATGTTTAATAGCCAAAGAAAATGATCCTTGGTTATGGCACAAGAGATTTTGTCACATAAATTTCAAAGCTATAAGTAAAGTATCTAAAAATAATTTATTTCAAGGATTACCAAAAATGAATTATAAGGTAAACAATATTTGTGATGATTGTCAATTAGGAAACCTAACAAAATCATCATTTAAGTCTAAGAAAATTATTTCTACATTATAACCCCTTGAACTATTACATTTGGATCTTTTTGGACCTACTCAAGTTTAATCAATTAATCATAATAAGTATGTATTTGTTATTGTAGATGATTTTTCAAGATATACATAGACATTATTTTTGAACAATAAAAGTGATACTTTTGAAAATTTTAAAATCTTGGCCAAAAGAGTTCAAAATTTCAAAAATTTAGAAATTAAGAACATTTGAAGTGATCACGGTTTTGAATTTGATAATGATTTATTTGAAAATTATTGTAACGAGAAAGGAATTTTTCATAATTTTTTATTTCCTAGAACTCCACAACAAAATGGAGTTATAGATAGGAAAAATAGAACACTACAAGAATGCACTAGAACTTTACTTAGCGGTAGTAATTTTCCAAAACATTTTTGGGCAGAAGTTGTAGCAACTGCCTGCTATGTTTTAAATAGTGTCTCTATTCGTTCCTTAACTAAACACACACCATATGGGTTATTCAATGGAAAGAAACGTAATATCACTTATTTTAAAAAAATTGGTTCTAAATGTTTTTTATTAAATACAAGATATCAACTTGGAAAATTAGATCCAAAATCCAATGAAGGAATATTTATTGGATATTCAAAACGAAGTAAAGCATATAGAATATACAATAAAAGAACAGAAATAATAAATGAAACACTACATGTTTCTTTCGATGAAAATTCAAAAATTAAAAACAATAATGAATATGATGAAATAAATACAAAACAAAGTAATTCAGAAGATGAAAATATTGGAAATATTGTTGAAAATAATATTGAAAACTTACCCATTGAAAATGAAGTACGTTCTCCACCTAGAGTATTAAGAAGTAATCCAATCGAAAATATTATTGGAGAAATAAATACAAATGTAAGGATAAGAAGTCAATTAAATCAAATGGGACATGTTGCTTTTATTTCTAACATTGAACCTAAAAATGTAAAAGATGCTTCAACCGATGACAATTGGATTTTAGCTATGCAAGAAGAGCTAAACCAATTTGAACGAAACGACGTTTGGGACTTTGTTCCTAGACCTAGTTATCAGACGGTTATTGGTACAAAGTGGGTTTTTAAAAATAATGTCGATGAGCAAGGTAACATAACTCGTAATAAAGCCAGATTAGTCGCTCAAGGCTACAATCAAGAAGGATGAATAGACTACGAAGATATTTTTGCTCCTGTCACTCGATTAGAAGCAATATTATCTTGTTAGCCTTCTCTTGTTATCATAATTTTAAATTATATCAAATAGATGTAAAAATTTCATTTCTAAATGGTTTTATAAAAGAAAATGTTTATGTAGAACAAGTACCATTGTTTACAAATGAAAAATATCCAGATCATGTTTATAAACTAAAGAAAGCATTAAACGGTTTAAAACAAGCACCCCATGCTTGGTATGATTGTCTTAAGAGCTATCTTATAAAACAAGGTAAGAATGATAATTTAATAATTCAAGTTTATGTAGATGATATTTTTTTAGTTCCACAAATAAAAAATTATGTAACAAATTTTCTAACATTATGAAAAGTGAATTCGAGATGTCATATATGGGAAAACTCGCATATTTTCTCGGTTTACAAATTAAACAATTAAATAACGATGTTTTTATAAATCAAGAAAATATTGTAATAATTTAATAAAATGTTTGGTATAGAGAACACTTTTGCAAAACCAACTCCCATGAGCACTACGGTCCATCTCGATCGAGGTGAAAATGGTAAAAGTATGGATCAAATATTGTATCGAAGTATGATTGGTTCTTTACTATATTTGACTGCTAGTCCTGATATCGTGATGAGTGTGTTTTTGTGCACGTTTTCAGGCAAATCCTGAAGAATCACATTTACGAGCTATGAATGAATTTTACGCTACTTAAGCAACACTAGAGAATACGACCTCTTTTATCTGAAAGGATGTTCTTTCGATTTAGTATCATACAGTGATGCTGACTTTGATGAATGTCGAACGAACCGAAAGAGTATGAGTGGTACATGCCACTTCATTGGACAGTCTCTAGTATCGTGGTTTAGTAAGAAGCAAAATTGTGTCTCACTCTCGACGTGTGAAGCAGAATAGATCTCTGCTGCCTTGGCATGTGCATAAGTAATTTACATGCAACATACTCTTCAAGATTTTGGCATCATTCTTTCTAAATCAACGATTTATTGTGATAACACAAGTGCCATTAACTTGTCCAAAAATCCAATAAATCATTCTTGCACCAAACATATAGATATTCGACATCATTTTCTACGTGACAACATAGAAAAGGATGTCATTTCTCTTGAATTCATATCTTCAGAAAATCAAATAGCAGATATATTTACTAAACCGTTGAATGAAAATACTTTTATAAAATTAAGACGAGAATTTGGAATTATACCTCTATAAGAATTATATTATTTTTATCTCCATATGTGATAAAGAAATAAAGTGCATAAAAAATTTCAGCCAAATTAGCATATCTTCTCTTGAATTAGATCCTACTATTTTTTCAGCCAAATTAGCATATCTTCTCTTGAATTAGATCCTACTATTTTAGATAAATCATATAAAAGGTCATAATTTTTTTTATATTAACCAATGAATATATATATATATGTATATATATATAATTCACATGTTACAAATCAAAAAGGATTTTGAACATTTCAGATATTTCTAAAAATAGAAATCATTAATATATATAAGATCAGAATAAGTATAGAAGGAATAAATATAAAAACTATAATTAATTTTTCAGATAAGAATGTCTCCGCAAGATAATTATTCGTACTCATCTATTGATTTCAGCTCATCCACAACAACTCCTTGAAAACTCAACTCCTATATGTTCCCGAACACATTACACCTTCTCCAAATCATCACACTGGCTATACTCCGACTGGAAAAACGAGTCAGAAGGAACATAGATATTGGTTCACTTTCTACTCAACATTAAATAAATGATATACATCATTTTCAACAAGAAATAATCAGTGTTCAATGCGAAATATACTATGAGTAAAAAATCACGGAGATCGTTTGAGTTTCCTTGAGAATTTTAAGATTTGCGGTCATTCTCCTACAAGTGATAGCATCCATAGACAATCGTCGCATCGCACGGAAACATCTCCTCGTAATTCATGGGAAAAAGGTCCATCAAGCAAACTCACCCCTGTACATAAGAATTTTCTGTCCCCTATCAAGCCATTGATGGAGAAAACTAAAGTTGAACCGGATTCTTTCGAAGGCTGCTCATCAGGAGAATATGAGCCTTCTGAAAATAAATAAATACGGTTTCCATATACGTTGGAATATCTGCATAATAATGTACGGTTTCCATATAATAAATAATATGTTTATTGCATAAAACTGTCTAAAATTATTTAACATGAGAAGAAAGCTCGTATATATATAATAACTTGATTATATTTTGTTATAAGCTGATTTGTGCAAAGACAATAGATTCAGCAGGCTAAACATCCTAGTTCAGACAGCCGAATCTTCAATTTGGCATCAAAATTTTCAAGCATTCAACCGGCTGATCCCAATAATTCAGACGACTAAATTGACCCGTTTTTGGCCTATTTCTTTGCTGGTTTGCTTTTTAAAGCAATCAGACGGCTAAGTCATTCCTAGTAGCCAGTTGATGTATTGAATTTCATTTCACTAACTAAAACCATTCTCCAAAAAAAAACAGATTTTTACATTATATTTCACTTAAAATCAAACAATGGCTCCAAGACCCAAAAGATCAAGACAGGTCTCCACTTCTACTGGCCCATCTCAAGATCAAATCAGGGCATGGCTTCATGATGATACCGCTGTTACAAGATTCAATAGCATGAAGAATTCTAAAATCTTTGAAGGAGCCTTTATGAAATTTATTGATTTCAATGGTTATGGAATTTGGAAGATCGTAGAAGCAAACAATTTTGATTCTCTTATAGGGTATGATGCTAACAATGTCAAAATTTATCCTCTTTTAAATAAACTTTTCTTTGCAAATATGAACTTAGATCATCCAAATCCACAAAACAAAACTGATTGTATTTGGACTATGGTTTGTGGCGTTAAGATTTATCTTCCCCTACAACGCTTAGGACATATTTTAAGATGTCCATCTCAAGGCATAGATATCGATGAAATTGAAGTTGACATGTTTCATTGAGATGAAGTATCACAAGATTTCTATCCGACAATATGACCAAACTAAAATCTAGTGCTTTGCGTCCAAAAGCTAATTCATCGTGCTCTTATCCGGTCGCTTCAACCTCATACCGACAGCTATGAAAAAGTTTATAAAAGAGATTTTCAAGATCTATATGCAATTTATTCATCTCAACCTGTCAATTGGGGTAAGATAATTTTGGAAGAATTTGAAACCGTTAATCATAGAAGAAATTACAAAACAATTCATTATGGAGCTTATATTATGCCCGTTTTGCAAAATTTTGGAGTAGTTATACCAAATTTCGAGTTTACGACAATAAGTGAACTCAACTCCAAAACATTAAGTCTCATGGGCCTTCCAAAGCGTCTTGCAAGTGATGACATAATACTTTTCAACAATGGGTTGCAAACCGTGACCAAGGTATTGCACAACCCCATGACACTAGCATTGCTTCCTCCTCCCAAGGACCACAAACTCAAGAAGATATAAATGAAATTGAAGAAATCAATATGGATGCCTCTTCCAAACAAGCTTTTGTTACCTTATCCCCAAACCAAAGTAGGCTCGATCGTCGTTTGACCAAAATTGAGCATAATGTTTCAAAAACCAACAAAAAGCTCAATTCTACCAAAGGCTTTGGGATAAGCTTTCTTGCTCTTCGTCAACGTCTTTATTCCTCCAACTTCATCAACAGGAGTTACTGAAACTCCTGCTCCTTTCACTTGGACAACTACAGAAGAGGTAGACAAAGATGAAGGAGGTAACTCTGAAAATCAAGGGTTTTGATCATTCTTTATATCATGGTATGTTTTTATTCTCAGCTTTTCATGACTCCTACCTATGTTCTATGTTCAAACTCTTTAAAAGTCAATTTGTGCTATAATATTTGTGATAACTTGATCATTCTATTTCTATTATGCTATATTTGTTTATCATGTTATTCTACATGGTATTTTCGTGACATGTCTGTAATATTTTGTATCTTATGCGATAATTGTATGTTCTGTGAATACTACTTCTCGTAAATTGTTATTTCTCCTATTGATATCTATTTTCTTTTTGTCGATGACAAAGGGGGAGAATAAAGTTAGGCCATGTCGATAGGTGGAGTATCATGATAGAGGGAGAATAACTCAATTTAAAATTGAACTTATATAGTTGTCATCATCAAAAAGGGGGAGAATGTTAGAACCTTATATTTTGATGTTTTGATAGTGACAACTATACAAGTATATATTGTATATACTAACCATTTTTGCAAGAAACCATATCAAATTTACGAAGAGACAACTATATCAAAATGAAGACAAGATTGACGCTACAAAGAACTATCAGTCATCGTGTCTATATCTAGAGGTATAAAGTTGTTAAAATCTCTCCTATTTGATACACACACACACGATCTTTCATTGAAATTTATAACCAAAAAAATTGAACTTCAGCCAGCTGAAATACCCAAGTCAACCGACTGAATTTGTGCATATGCACATAAAAATTTATGAATATTCAGCCAACCGACTGACAATATTCAGCCGGCTGAAAATGGCATAAATTAAACTATTTTCTTGCTGATTTAAAAAAATATCGATTCAGCTGGCTGCCAAACTTTATTCAGCTAGCTGAATTCGTATAACGACTAGTTTTCTGAAAAGGTACCTCTTCTTCATGAAGGGTTACATCTTTAAAACCAAGAATTGCAGTCCTAACTTTTCACAGTTTCTTCTCACGAATGATTGCTACTATTAAACTCTATATAAAGCAAATTATTTCATGGTTTTGATAATCAATTCTATTCCCAATTCTTTCTATCTTTACTATTGAACTCTCAAGCATTCAATTACAAATAGCTTTACATTTTAGATCACATGATCATTCAAGAAAATTTTCTTGTGACCAAAATTACTTCCTTTCTTCACAAACTACACGATATACCACAAAGGAGAAGATTATAGGAAGGGTGTATGTTATTGACTTATCAGTGCTATTCAAGAGCATACTTAGTCAAATACTTTTATGCTTTTTATAGTTGAAATCCTGTTGTAGTATCCTCAGGCGGCTGAAGTCCTATTCGGTTATCTAGGCAGTTGAAGTCTTGTTCAGTTGCTCAGGCGGTGTAATACCTGTTCCTCCGGGTTAAGTGATGGTATCGATTAAATCCAGAAGGAGTCTGGTACTGGACGTAGAATGGGAAGTTCGAATCAGTATAAAAATCTCTGGTGTTATTTTTTTACTTTTACTTCTATATTTATTTTCCGCACAAGTAAATAGTTTAGTTAATATTTCATATTACACGATCCTTAGTTACTTTAAACCAGCTCATCCTTGTCTTTCTCCATCTCATCACTATTCTCCTACTCCATCTGACGCAAGCTGAGTCTTTAACCTATGGTCGACCAGAACACCCTGCAACAGGCCGATGATGTGCTTAAGGAAGAAATGCATGTCCTTCTCCAATAGCTCAACATAATGCAAGCCCGCAATGCTGGAGGCGAGGCATTCTCAGATGACGTGAATGGGGAACCGTTCTCCGATGAAATCTTGGACACTTACATCAATCGGTGGTATGCCATACCGCCAATTGACTAGTATAATAAGAGCGTAACCCACTCGACTACATCATGGTATTCAACTCTGTCACCCATTATGGACAGCACTCTAGCTCAACAAAGTGCTTGTTATTCCCCTCCACCCACGCGAGACCCACCTCTAGTTGTTTCTTACACCTACAATTAGGCAATATTCACTCCCAGGCCCAACTATACATGGATTTCAAGACTCGTTTCTTCATGTCCCTTAGACATGTCATGCTGGCCAGTGAGCTAGGCAATATCAACCAGGGTCCTTCTCAAAGCTTGCGGGTGTATGTTAGCCGCTTTAATAGAGTTCCCACCCAAGCTAGGGGTGTAGATGTGGACAGCTTGGTTGAGGCTCTATGCTGATGGGTCAGGTACAAATCTAAGATGTGGAGGGAGCTTCAGAAATAGTTGGCTTTGTCCCTAACCAACTTCCATCATCAGGTGGACAACATGATAGGGATGTAAGATCAGATCTTCCAAACAACAACAATGAGGAAAAGCGCCATGCCTGAACCGACCCTCGCAACAATAATGGTTGTTGTAACAGCGGTCATCAAGTCGATGATAGAAGGGCCCTAAAGGCCAGCTTTCCCTACATACCCAAGTATTATAATTACTCAAACTTGAACAGCGACATGCCACAATCTACCTCGCCCCCAGGAACCAAGTGTAGCACCAAAGGTTTACCACCATCAGAGATGGAAAGAAGGAGGAACTATGCCAAAACGCAAAGTACTACGAGTTCCATCGAACAACGTCCATTCCATGAAACACTTCGGTATGCTTATGGATAAGATCAAAAGGCTCATCCGGGAAGCACTCTTGGAATTTGTTCGATATTAGATTAGGGAAAGGACAAACCATAAAGAATGGTAGAATCAGACACCTTAGCCCAACAATGCTAGGGTTCAAACCATTTTGGAACTGGGCCCCGAAAGGTGGTTAATTAGGTAAATTTCAATTTTTTTTCTTTTGGATCTTTATTGGGCCTATATAATATAAATTCATTTAGAACTTTTCTAAATAATATTTTGAATAAAATCTTCATTTTATTATAATTGTTTAAAATTAGTTTAACTTAATTAAAGTTATTTGTATATTATGAGCGCATCAAATGCACCCATGTGTAAAAGTGCAAGTGCAATATTTGAGAAGTAAGCATACTTAATGTGAATGTTGTTTTGGTGTTGGGATTTACATCACAATGGACACATTTCCCTTTTATATATGCCTTTTTCATCCAAAACAAGAAAGTTTTTTTTGGTTATACACACCACACACATGTATGTGTATTTGTATGTGCATACACACACACACACACACACATATATATACATATACATACACATACACATACACATACAAATATATTGTATAATGGTTATATTGAAATAGAATTTGTTTACATCATATGTAACAAAACAATGAATACAATACCTAATTAAAGTAGTTTAAAAGTTTACTACTATATTTTACATAAAACCCCTTTTGAAACTTTGAGTTAAATACACACATATACATAAACATTATTATATATAAACATACATCAAAAAAACCAAAGCAAAGTCTGAAATAAAATAAAACAAAAATTGTATCCAAATATTTTATGAATTAGAATGTTTGCTTTTTAAATAAAGATCTGGCACTAGCCTAAATACAATTGTAAAACAAGAAACAAATCACTAAATTAATGTTTCCCTCTTTTTTTTAACAAGCAAAATGTGTTTTAGAATAATTTATACATAAGGCCATTAAGTCATCATATTATGTTTGTTAACTTTAATTAATTAAGGAAATTATTTAAAGTTCTATTCGCATAACAAATTATATTTAAACATTCAAATCTAGATCTTGTATTATGAAAACTGACTTATTAACAAGATTGTTCCAAAAAAATTATTGTTTTATTCAAACAATAATTAAATTAGACGACATATGCATACATATTCGTGATAAGAAGGTCTAGATCTAGCTTAAACATACAAGATAAATAAACATACAGAATAAGAGATGAATAAAATTGTTATTGTTCATAAAAAACAACTAATAAAGAGCATAACATTTTTTAAATCAACATGACAATAATATACAATTGATTCGAAAGAGGTAACTGAGATACTCAAGTCATAATCCAAATTCATATATATGAACAGAAGGAAGAGATAGAGAAGTTAAAAGATATATAAGAAAAATATAGAATTACCTTAGGACAAAGCCAGGAGAAACACATTGAATGATAGAATAAATCCCAGATCCATTAGATCAATCTCTAGATCTACACGAATCAAGAGATAACCACCTATTTCTATTTAATTTTACTTTATGAAGTTTTGGAATTTTGAAGTTCCAACCACCATTAGAATTCAACCCCTGATGTTTCTGTGTGGAGTGGAAAAAGAAATGACAGAGCAATATCTAATTAAAAGAGGAAATGAACATGTAATAAAGATATGGTCTTTTTTCTCCTTTAATTAAGATTGGCCTTTCATTTCAGATTCAAAAACCCCTCCCCTTCTCAATATCATGGTTGGACATCATGTGTGGGCTTTGGATCCAAAAAAATTCAAAAATTCAATTAGTTTTAACTCTATTTAAATCCAATTTAAATTTCCTATCGATATCGTATACAAATACATACGTTTATAACTTTTATATACACACATTAGTAAATACTAATTATAATTAAACAAATAAAATAAGAAATTTTTAACAATTAATATTTCACAAATATTAATTATTTTAATTTATTTAAAGCTCTTTTTAGTATTTATTCTGTTTAAATCGAATTTAGACATTCTATCGATATCGTATATCGATATGCGCAATTATAGTTTTTATATACGCACTTTACTAAATATAAATGACATCAAATAAATAAAATAAAATTTTCATAAATATTAATTAATTTAATTCATTTTCAACAACTAAAAGTTAATTCATTCATGTGGTTTATTCAAAATATTTCATTTTGGTTGTGTGACTAAAAGATGTAAATTCAATCAGCGATTAATATTGAACAATTCAAATATTAACATTGACTCGTCACAGTAGCTAGTGATGTGACATTTTGACGGAATTTAACACTTACACATCCTTTAATAAAATCCAATTTTACTTTTTATCGGCATTACCCATTGGTGACAATTATTTGGACCAATTCTCTTTATCAAAAGTATGTCACTTTGAACTTGTGAAATTTGGTCGTCGTCAAAATTCTAGCATCATCCATATTCAAATACATAATCCAAACACAAAGTTCTTGTCTTAATAATAACAATTATTATTAACCAAACTACTCTGGTCAGCGATTTTGGCTTTGAGTCGACTTTAGTTAACTGTGATACTAATCCCATATAATTGAGGAGACGAATCCTCTCTTGAATAGTGTTTTACTTCCAATACTTCCACTCGACACAAATATAGTTGCTCGATGGACACCATGCCATAATTTAACATAACCAAAGCGGAGTTTTCATATTGAAGATTAGTAGTATTCTCAAGTCAAGAGAACTGTGTAAATTAATCACTTCAATATTTTAGTATATTAACTAACAGAAAACTATTGAGTGAGCCATTTCATAGTTATCAAATAACTGTCAGTACGTAACCCCATAGTGCTCCTTGCAGCCATTAGTAATATACTGCCCAACAATTGGAGATCGTTATATACTCTAGTCTTAACGGATGCATTGATGTTCGATCTCGATATCGACTAAGAATATTTCAAAATATGTGCTTATCATATTACGATATAATACCCACAGTTATAGCTATTTGTAACTGTTATAAAAAATACATCATATATGGACTTTATGACATATATACTTAAATTAACTAATTAATTACTTATAACATTTTATAACAAGTATATAACAAAAAGGAAACACCTTTTATTTCGAATAAGATTAGTTATTGAGCTAGATTTATGTAACAAATTACATAATTATTCCTAGGGCAAACCCCCTAACTGTATCATCCATTTCGAAGATCCTGACCATATGCAGGGGACCTCATGTGGCCAGCAGCAGTCGGGGGAGTGGTGAAGGGGCAATCTTGGTATCAAATAGAAGTGGGCACTACCAAGAAGGTTTACTCATCGGAGTCCCAGGCATCCAAGGCACCCCAACTTAAATCATAGCGACCGACCGACTTCATGGCCAAGGGTAAGGAAGCAGTATCCTATCCCCATCATGATCCTATGATCGTTACTGAAAGTCTATAGGATATTATATAATGCAACTTATATACTAATGTGATAGTATATACTAATAACTATACTAGGTAGAGTAAACTACAATAGTATAAATAAGATAGATAATAAAAGCGAGCACACCAAAAAATTTATACTGTTTTGGACCTCCCATCCTACGTTTAGTCCCGAAGTGCCCCTTCGGTAATTCCTTTAACCAATAACCCTCACTTCACCCGGAGGAATAGGCTAATACAAAAGTATTTCTTTGACAATCTTGTGTTCCAAATAACACGGATATTGACTAATAGTAAAATTCTTCCTATTATCTCCTTTGAGCATATGAAAGTGAATGCTTTAAATTTTAGGAAGTTATCTAACCAAAATAATATTTTGATTATGATTAATTAAGAATATGAAAGCAAAGAGTACACAAATATGAAGAGAGAAAGTAGTAGAAATTAAGAGAATAGCTACTAATTTGTAATCTTAATCTTTGATGTATTATAGAATCAACAAGATGTAAATAAAGAGTATTATTGCTAGACAAAATCTCTTTGATCTAATTGCTGCAACTTTTGAGGAAGAGGGGAGTTCTTTCAATATGAACAGAAACATCCGTTCATAATTTTGAAGTTACCTAGATGATAGACGCCTGTTGGATAACCACAGACTTCTATGGCTTTAGGGATAATAATCTCGAGCCATATGTAACGACCTGAAATGTTCAACCATTCACATCCATACATATCGGACTTGAATTGCTCAAAATATCAGATTGTTAATTTAAATTTGACAAAACTCAGCATATACAATAAATAAATAATCACAGAATCACAAACACAGAGTAATATAACAATAATGCAGCGGAAACAAAAGAATAGTAGTTCATGAAGCTACTATATATATATAACAGAGTTAAACAAGATACAACAGAAGTCTCGAATACAATAGTCAAATAAAAGATCAGAATACATCACTAGAATCAACTGAATATCTGAAAGATGGATAGATAGCTGGATCTCCAAGCGAAGCTCCAACTCCAAAGGCAAGCCTCGAATACTGGTACACTCAGTCTGACCCAAGCGTAAAGCAAAACACAAAACACTCGAGTCAGGATTAACAATCTTATATCAATAAATCCAACTCAAGCGAAATAACAACTGAAAATACAAGTAACTCATAGGATGTTTGGGATAACCATCCTCTAAGGATTCGTTAAACTATCTATATATAGTAGTGTACGCTAAGTAGATATTGCCTATCAGTAATATAAAGTATCAAAATAGCGTTAAGGCGTTACCATTATCCCCCTTAACACATTTTATATAAGCGTCATAGTCTATACAGCACTGTAAACTCTACCGTAAACTAGTGGGATATAAGGGAGTACTCCATAGGTATAACACGAAACAAATCGTAGTGGTCGCGCATAGGGATACGAGTATGACAAGGCACATGAGGCAATACCCAAGGTAGTGAAACTACCATTTGCCTGATCCGGACTGGTGAGAACGCATCGCCGCAACAATCGCAACACCGCGAAACAACACTCCCAATTCAAGGGTGCGCACCAATCAAAAACAAGTAATGAGTAGTTTACGAAGAAGTGTGTCGGCTAGAGGTAGCTAACCTCACTGGCCCGACACGTATCCTGTTTAAGTCATTTCAAATTTGACACAAGTGTCAAGGCTATCCATTATCGTTCTCTTTCTTCAAATCCAGCAACGTCATCATTCCAACCACTTCATTTTGGATCACACTCCGCGTATAATAGTTATTAAAGTGGTTTTCGGTTTAGACAGAGAGTATGTCCCTAATCAATCCCAGACTCTTCAATAACTACGTAATTATTACACCGATTGGTCATTTAATAAACTTTCAAATAGTTTATATTTCAACCAAAATATCATTTCCATTTCAAAACCATATCAATACGATATCACTTCCATTTCAAAACCAAATATGATATCATTTCCATTTTTAATATATCCATCTCAAATATATCCATCTAGAAAATCTTAGTACTTCAAAGTTATAACACTTTCTAAATCAAACACTTTGGAAATCATAACACTTTGGAATCATAACACTTCCCACTTTACCATTTAAAATAAATAATAGTATATATAATAAAATAGTTTATAATTTAAAATAGTTTATAATTTAAAATAGTTTATATAAAAATGGTTATAATTTAAAATAGTTTATATTAAAATAATTTATATGAAATAATTAAATTTATAAAGTAAAATATATAAATAGTTTTAAATATAATTTAAAAATACTTTATATAATAAAATAGCTTTCTCAAATTCACAAATAAATTCCAAATCAACACCAATCCCAAAATTCAAATTTAATCAAATCTCAAATCATCAATTTCAATTCAATTCAGTTATCAATAAATTATTATATCGATTTCAAATACAGATTTGAACCACAAATAAACCATTTAAATTTCGATATATTCCAAAGCTTTAAATATTTCACAATCTCAAAACTAAATTTGATAATTTCATATATATCTTAATTTAACTTTATTATTATTTAGTTTTGAAATATTCACTTAATAAATCCAACATTATTTAAGTAAAACCCCAAATTACAAATAAACTAAATATTTCCTTCAACTTATTTAAACTTGAAATATTCATTTAAATCACCTTAACCAAAATCAAGTTATAAAATTATATCCTTTAAAATTCTCAAATTCAATAAGTTCCAAATCAATTTCTAATTAAATATATTTCTTAATTAAATACAATTTCAAATCAATTTCAAATCTATCTTCTCAACTTTAATTTATTAAATCATTATAAACTCTATATTAAAATATAATTTAAATAAATACTTAACCATATTATATTTTAATAAAATCAAACTTTATTATTAAGCTTATTTTATATTCAAACAAATTTATGCATCGCTTAAAATCAAGAATTTAACTATTTATACAATAACATTTATATAATATCTAAAATCAATATTTACATAAAACCATATATTTCCTTCCAAAACCATAGTAATCATTTCAATTTATTTATATATAGACCAATGGTGTCTGTATATAATTTTCTATTCTATGGTCAAGTGATACAGATATTTATCATTTCAATCTGCAATTTAAATATATACGGGTATATATAATTTCAACCCACAATCCCAAATTCAGTTCAATGAAAATCGCTTGGGTTTATCATTTCAACCCATAACGATTTCCTCCTATTCTACAGTTCGTTCGGGTATGTATCATTTCAACCCATAGTGAATTTTATACTAACAGGGAACTTGCAGATAATAATATAACAACAGTAACATGCATATATCATCAGTATAAATAACAGATAATGGTGTCAGATGTCACAGGTGAACAGATACAGATAATGGCATATATATATAACAATGTGAATAACTAACAACAGCATATTTCAATTGTCGTTTCAATTGAAATCAAATTTAATCAATATAAGAACGTTAATTGTGAGTGATTGCTCACCTTTCGAGGCTAGAGGAATTTGACAAAGAAATGAGCTACGAATTCCAAAGCATCGCTAGATTAACACGAATTTGATGGCAAAGCTGATAGATAGGAGTTGACGAAATCAAATCAGAACTAGATCGATAACGGTAAATTGGTATAACTGTACTGATGTACAACTATATATATAAAGTCATATTTTAACTTTCAAACATATATTAAGTTAAATATACATACATTTCAAAATCCATTATTTTAAATTAACACTAAAATATTAAAGTCAAACATATATCTATAATGATAAATTTTGAATCAATACATTTCAACTTAACAGTTTAACATACATGTTTATATAACTTATGAAATCAACCAACAAACAAAATTTTAAGACTAATATATATAGATATATAAACACTGTAAGTTATATTTAAAACAGTATATATATATATATATATAATACTCTTGACCCAATGAAGTACACTAAATTACTATAAAATAATATATATGTGGTGCCCGAAGTTATATTTTAACTCAAACTATTATAAACACACTTAATTCCATATAAACTTATATAAAACCCATAGGTACCGTAACTTTTTATGAAATGTATATATATACTAATATACAACAGCAATATATAAAGCCTTCAGAGAAAAATAAAATTTTCAATACAACCGATCTTATATCCATTATATAAAAACATATATACTAACTATAATATAATAATACATAAGCTAACTCCCATACAGGTCAAGCGAGCCCAGGTAAAACAAAATTAAAGTAACAGACTCCACTATACTATACATTATACTATACGTATTATTTTTTAAATAAATTGAAATTTGAAATAATCATGTAAATACATTAACATTTACATCGAAATGGGTTAACCAGATAATAGAAATACACATAACACCTTATAAACTAAATTAAACTCTTCCAAAACCTTGTATAAATATAATATAACTTGAATTGAAAAAAATAGATTTTTAGGCAGATGTGGACATAAATATATAAACTTAAAATAACTGGTATGGCTACTACTTCTTAACATATATGAAAATAACTAATATAACTAATATAATAAAGCAAAATACTTGTATAAAACTTTACATATAATATATAATGTAATATATACCTTAAAGAGACTATACAGCTAAGCTACTGTAAAGCAAACAAACTCATTATACAAATACGTATATAATATATATATATATATAAGCATTGATATATATTAGTTTGAAGTAAATATATATATATATATATACACAACACTAGACAATATATATACCAGTAACATATACACAGTTTATATAACAAATTTATATATTTGTGTACCTTTATACAATGAGAGAAGCAAGGCCGAGAGGCAGGGTGCAAGCGCAGGCCGAAGCTGGAGGAAAGGCGGTGACAGATCTCGGGTGGCGCCGAGGCTTACATGCCTGGGGAGGTCGGGGAGAGGATGACATGCCGAAGGCTATGGTGGTTGCTACCAGAGCTCGCGTGTGCTGCTGCCATGGGGTCACAGGACACAGGTAGATGATGCTCATTTTGCTCGACTTATCTCGAGCAAGCCTGGTCAGGAAAAAGGGAGGTCGAAGGGGAAGTGGAGGCATGGTGAGGAGAGTGTGCGGCGAAGG
The DNA here is from genome assembly GCA_030737815.1 of Allium fistulosum. NCBI lineage: Eukaryota > Viridiplantae > Streptophyta > Magnoliopsida > Asparagales > Amaryllidaceae > Allium > Allium fistulosum. The sequence goes on along the minus strand of CM060904.1, from coordinate 336,050,363 downwards.
AATTGATGGTGTACGAAGGAGGAATGGCCGAAGTTGAAGGCCGAGGTTGGTGGAGGCTTGTGCTGCTTAGTGGAAGACATGTTTTTTTTCTCTTTTCTTTTACGACAGGCAAAAAGAAAAATGGAAGGAGGAAAAAATGAGTGATGTGCTGTAGTGGAAAGAGGAATAAGATCTGAAGCCAAAGAATGGAGGAAAGAAAGTGATGACGGAGAATGAAACGAAGGGACATAACAAATATATTGGAACCAGTAACAATAAATTGTTATGGGGAATAGAAAAGGCCAGCAACTGAGATAATTATTGTTGATGTCTGTTGGGTTTATACGGAGGAAAGGTGAATGGTCACATAATTAAATTCAAATTGGCGAACCGATACAAAAATCGTTCTGTAGATTTCACCACATTCCGAACTTCAAAACACAGAATTAAATATACCATATAGATCAGCGCGACGAGACGATTAAAACGGTATAAAGATATCAGTGGTACGATTATCCGATTAAAAGTCGATACAGACACTGATATACGTTGCTATTCCGTATGGAAAAATCCAAACGGTTCCGAAATTTTTGAAATGAATTATGCAGTCTTATTCAGAGTGTTCTAAATAAATTTTCTCATGTTGACATATTTAGGTTTCGGAACACTTTTAAATTCAACTGTTATTGACTGATTTAAACTAAAATAGAATTCCACAACAAAATAAACTTTCATATAATCTGATGAAAATTTACCAGTAGCTATGTTTAATTAGACGCATTACAAATATTATATTTTTATTTCAAAATATTATAATTTAAAATTTCACAAAATTTCAATTAATTAAATAAATAAAACCACTAAAATTTACGGGTCGTTACACTCTCCCCCACTCAAAACTTTTCGTCCCCGAAAAGGAAGGAGGTAGGAGAATAGAAAAAATAGATTGAAATACAAAATATGACAATTAACTCAAACCATATAAATTTCAATTTTATATTAATCAATATTCAACAGTTTGGTTTAATCCATTTGAGTTCACTTAAGTTAAATCAATCCATCTATTTCTAAATTCATTATCTTATTGTCTGGTCATCCTCAATTAACAATTTCTAAATCAATCAATTTGTATAATAATTTAATGGGGGAATTAATTTAAAGGACAAAAATTTGTATATTTTTAGCCTCAAGGACACGACCTTAATATTTTACCACAAGGACAAACATTCTCCTAAATATTATTCATAAGGACAAACATTCTTTCAAAATTATTCATAAGGACAAACATTTTTACAAAACTGCTACCGGACTAAAAACTGATACCTAAAAACTGCCACTGATAACTACAAACTGATACCTAAAAACTTAAAAACTGATACCTAAAGAAAGTTGTCCTTCAGACTAAAATACTGAAGGTCTGTCCTTGAGACTAAAATGCTGAGAAATTTTGTCCTTGACAATAATTTCCTGTAATTTAATATACTCATATTTTATTCAACAATTTAATCCTTTTATCCCAAATTATTATTAAGTTTATTCCACTTAATATATCTTATTACATATACTTAAACCGTACAAATTAATTTAAACCATATAAATTTCAATTTAAATTAATTTATATTCAATAATTGATTTTAAATTCGAGGTATTTCCATAAGTTGACCTAATTTCAATTTATTAATTCCTTCAAAACAAATTTATTTGTCTCATCTATTATTCAATTACTTATTATTCTATTTATCTCCATTAACATTTTTATAATTAAAATTTAAGTGTATAACATTTATTATAACCACTCAAATTTTATTTATTAAATCATTTTATATTGTATATTATCCAATTACATATTCAACTTATGAATGATTAAGGTAAGTTATATTGGAATGTAATTGAGTGTTATATAAGTAAAAATTTTCCAACCCAAATATTTTTTTCAGGTTTAAATATTTATCCAAGAATTTAAGAGTTAAATTTCTGATTTTAATTTAAACCATTTAGATATAAGTATATTATAATTTCAAATCAAATTTATAAACATATACCTAAATATACATTATAAATCAAATCATACCCTAGAAATTCAAATCAAATTCAGTTTCCAAAACAAAAGTGTAGCCGAGCTACTGAGTGGCCTCTCCACTTCGAAACTCGAAAATGAATGTCGATGATGCGGCCGCCATCACCGAAATTATTTTCCAGCGACAAAGAGAAAAGCACTGATTTAAGCATTAGAATTCTTTGAAAACGGTTCCTATTCGAAAATACTTTAAATAATACACATTTTTAAAACCTTAAGACTTTAAAACCATAGTTTGAAATCATCGGAAATTCTGATTCTCAAATTCTTAATTTAAATTCATTTCAATTCCCAAATCAGTTTATAAACATGTTTATAAATTCATCTGTAGAACAATAAATGATAATCAAATATTATCATTTCAATCAACCAATTTAATTAACTTATTAAATTCCAGAAAATTTTCCTTATATATTTATAATATAATCATTCAAATTTATTTCATTTACCAAATTTGAAAGTAATATTGTGTCAGTTTGCTCTGTTCAAGTGTTTTGGAAATCCTATCGATAGCGTTGATCAGACGAATCGATCGAAAACCCAAATCAACATCAACAACTCAAACAACACACTATAAAACATTTTAATATTGATACAAATACACTCCCTCACTCGATGATACAGAATGGATTTCAGAACAAAGATAGAGATCCAAATATGGAGGGATCCTAACCAAAATAATTCAGCTAGAAGATAGGCTTGATAGGGAGATAAATAGATTTCAAAGAGAGAGAAGAATGGATAGACTTATATAAATCGCGGTCAACCTTAACCGGGTCAACCATGACTTCAAAATAAGATCGAGGTGGAATCCAGAGGCAACTCGAAATCTGATCGATAGAATTAGGCATAGCAAGAGATATCAACATCTAAACCGACGATACAAAATCTTCGGTGAATCAATGCCCGTGGTAAAGGAGTTTCACCCCTTTAGAGTCATTCAAAGATTGGCGAGACCGCCCATTTATTGTAGAGATCATTCGAAGTGGAGTTATGGGATACTCCAGAATCAAGAAGCATGAATAGGGGAGACAAGGATGGATTTTGGAACACAGGGGAACGTTCCAAAATTCAAAGAAAAACCGAGTCAAGGAAGAAGGAATTCAAGCTCGAACGAAAGTGATTTCGTAATTAAATCTACTCTATATGCTGAGTTTTGCCTAAAACCATAGCTCTGATACAAACTATAACGACCTGAAATTTTCAACCATTCGCATCCATACATGTCGGACTTGAATTGCTCAAAATATCAGATTGTTAATTTAAATTTGGCAAAACTCAGCAGATACAATAAATAAACAATCACAGAATCACAGATACAGAGGAATATAACAATAATGCGGCGGAAACAAAAGAATAGTAGTTCATGAAGCTACTATATATATAACAGAGTTAAATAAGATACAACAGAAGTCTCGAATACAATAGTCAAATACAAGATCAGAATACATCACTGGAATCAACTGAATATCTGAAAGCTTGATAGATAGCTGGATCTCCAAGCGAAGCTCCAACTCCAAAGGCGAGCCTCGAATACTGGTACACTCAGTCTGACCCGAGCGTAAAGCAAAACACAAAACACTCGAGTCAGGATTAATATTCTTATATCAATAAATCCAACTCAAGCGAAATAACAACTGAAAATACACGTAACTCAAAGGATGTTTGGGATAACCATCCTCTAAGGATCCGTTAAACTATCTATATATAGTAGTGTATGCTAAGTAGATAATGCCTATCAGTAATATAAAGTATCAAAATAGCGTTAAGGCGTTACCATTATCCCCCTTAACACATTTTATATAAGCGTCATAGTCTATACAGCACTGTAAACTCCATCGTAAACTAGTAGGCTATCAGGGAGTACTCCATAGGTATAACATGAAACAAATCGTAGTGGTCGCGCATAGGGATACGAGTATGACAAGGCACATGAGGCAATAACCAAGGTAGTGAAACTACCGTTTGCCGGATCCGGACTGGTGAGAAGGCATCGCCGCAACGATCGCAACACCGCGAAACAACACTCCCAATTCAAGGGTGCGCACCAATCAAAAACAAGTAATGAGTAGTTTACGAAGAAGTGTGTCCGCTAGAGGTAGCTAACTCACTAGCCCGGCACGGCTCCTGTTTAAGTCATTTCAAATTTGACACAAGTGTCAAGGCTATCCATTATCGTTCTCTTTCTTCAAATCCAACAACGTCATCATTCCAACCACTTCATTCTGGATCACACTCCGCGTATAATAGTTATTAAAGTGGTTTTCGGTTTAGACAGAGAGTATGTCCCTAACCGATCCCGGACTCTTCAATAACTACATAATTATTACACCGATTGGTCATTTAATAAACTTTCAAATAGTTTATATTTCAACCAAAATATCATTGCCATTTCAAAACCATATCAATACGATATCACTTCCATTTCAAAACCAAATATGATATCATTTCCATTTTTAATATATCCATCTCAAATATATACATCTACAAAATCTTAGTACTTCAAAGTTATAACACTTTCTAAATCAAACACTTTGGAAATCATAATACTTTGGAATCATAACACTTCCCACTTTACCGTTTAAAATAAATAATAGTATATATAATAAAATAGTTTATAATTTAAAATAGTTTATAATTTAAAATAGTTTATATAAAAATGGTTATAATTTAAAATAGTTTATATTAAAATAAGTTATATTAAAATAATTTATATGAAATAAATTTATAAAGTAACATATATAAATAGTTTTAAATATAATTTAAAAATACTTTATATAATAAAATAGCTTCCTCAAATTCACAAATCAATTCCAAATCAACACCAATCCCAAAATTCAAATTTAATCAAATCTCAAATCATCAATTTCAATTCAATTCAGTTCTCAATAAATTATTATATCGATTTCAAATACAGATTTGAACTACAAATAAACCATTTAAATTTCGATATATTCCAAAGCTTTAAATATTTCACAATCTCAAAACTAAATTTGATAATTTCATATATATCTTAATTTAACTTTATTATTATTTAGTTTCGAAATATTCACCTAATAAATCCAACATTATTTAAATAAAACCCCAAATTACAAATAAACTAAATATTTCCTTCAACTTATTTAAACTTGAAATATTCATTTAAATCAACTTAACCAAAATCAAATTATAAAATTATATCCTTTAAAAATGTCAAATTCAATAAGTTCCAAATCGATTTCTAATTAAATATATTTCTTAATTAAATACAATTTCAAATAAATTTCAAATCCATCTTCTCAACCTTAATTTATTAAATCATTATAAACTCTATATTAAAATATAATTTAAATAAATACTTAACCATATTATATTTTAATAAAATCAAACTTTATTATTAAGCTTATTTTATATTCAAACAAATTTATGCATCGCTTAAAATCAAGAATTTAACTATTTATAAAATAACATTTATATAATATCTAAAATCAATATTTACATAAAACCATATATTTCCTTCCAAAACCATAGTAATCATTTCAATTTATTTATATATAGACCAACGTTGTCTGTATATAATTTTCTATTCTATGGTCAAGTGATACAGATATTTATCATTTCAATTTGCAATTTAAATATATACGGGTATATATAATTTCAGCCCGCAATCCCAAATTCAGTTCAATGAAAATCGCTTGGGTTTATCATTTCAACCCATAACGATTTCCTCATATTCTACAGTTCGTTCGGGTATGTATCATTTCAACCCATAGTGAATTTTATACTAACAGGGAACTTGCAGATAATAATATAACAACGGTAACAGGCATATATCATCTGTATAAATAACAGATAGGGGTTTTTAGGCTTAAGGAAAAAGTTGAAGAAAACTTTAGTTTTAGGAACAAGAAGTTTGCTTTTTAGGCTGAAGGACACTTTCTAGTGTAAATCACAGAATGATAGTTGTAACTATCATTTTTTGTTTACAATAAAAAGTGTCCTTCAGACTAAAAAGCAAATTTGTTGTCCTTAAGACTAAATTTTTTTTGCAACTTCTTCTCTATACCTATTTTCCTGTAACAGATAATGGTGTCAGATGTCACAGGTGAACAAATACAGATAATGTCATATATATAGCAATGTGAATAACTAACAGCAGCATATTTCAATTGTCGTTTCAATTGAAATCAAATTTAATCAATATAAGAACGTTAATCGTGAGTGATTGCTCACCTTTCGAGGCTAGAGGAATTTGAAAAAGAAATGAGCTACGAATTCCAAAGCATCGCTAGATGGACACGAATTTGACGGTAAAGCTGATAGATAGGAGTTGACGAAATCAAATCAGAACTAGATCGATAACGGTAAATTGGTATAACTGTACTGATGTACAACTATATATATAAAGTCATATTTTAACTTTCAAACATATATTAAGTTAAATATACATACATTTCAAAATCCATTGTTTCAAATTAACACTCAAATATTAAAGTCAAACACATATCTATAATGATAAATTTTTAATCAATACATTTAAACTTAATAGTTTAACATATATGTTTATATAACTTATGAAATCAACCAACAAACAAAAATTTAAGACTAATATATATAGATATATAAACACTGTAAGTTATATTTAAAACAATATATATATATATAATACTCTTGACCCAATGCAGTACACTAAATTACTATAAAATAATATATATGTGGTGCCCGAAGTTATATTTTAACTTAAACTATTATAAACACACTTAATTCCATATAAACTTATATAAAACCCATAGGTACCGTAACTTTTTATGAAATGTATATATATACTAATATACAACAGCAATATATAAAGCCTTCAGAGAAAAATAAAATTTTCAATACAACCGATCTTATATCCATTATATAAAAACATATATACTAACTATAATATAATAATACATAAGCTAACTCCTATACAGGTCAAGCAAGCCCAGGTAAAACAAAATTAAAGTAACAGGCTCCACTATAATATACATTATACTATACGTATTTTTTTTAAATAAATTGAAATTTGAAATAATCATGTCAATACATTAACATTTACATCGAAATGGGTTAACCAGATAATAGAAATACACATAACACCTTATAAACTAAATTAAACTCTTCCAAAACCTTGTATAAATATAATATAACTTGAATTGAAAAAAATAGATTTTTAGGCAGATGTGGACATAAATATATAAACTTAAAATAACTGGTATGGCTACTACTTCTTAACATATATGCAAATAACTAATATAACTAATATAATAAAGCAAAATACTTGTATAAAACTTTACATATAATATATAATGTAATATATACCTTAAAGAGACTATACAGCTAAGCTACTGTAAAGCAAACAAATTCATTATACACATACGTATATAATATATATATATATATAAGCATTGATATATATTAGTTTGAAGTAAATATATATATATATACAACACCAGACAATATATATACCAGTAACATATACACAGTTTATATAACAAATTTATATATCTGTGTACCTTTATACAATGAGAGAAGCAAGGCCGAGAGGCAGGGTGCAAGCGTAGGCCGAGGCTGGAGGAAAGGCGGTGACAGATCTCGGGTGGCGCTGAGGCTTACATGCCTGGGGAGGTCGGGGAGAGGATGACATGCCAAAGGCTATGGTGGTTGCTGCCAGAGCTCGCGTGTGCTGCTGCCATGGGATCACAGGACACAGGTAGATGATGCTCGGTTTGCTCGACTTATCTCAAGCAAGCCTGGTCGGGAAAAAGGGAGGTCGAAGGGGAAGTGGAGGCATGGTGAGGAGAGTGTGCGGCGAAGGAATTGATGGTGTACGAAGGAGGAATGGCCGAAGTTGAAGGCCGAGGTTGGTGGAGGCTTGCGCTGCTTAGTGGAAGACATGTTTTTTTTCTCTTTTCATGTACGGCAAGCAAAAAGAAATGTGGAAGGAGGAAAGGATGAATGATGTGTTGTAGTGGGAAAGTGGAATAAGATCTGAAGCCAAAGAATGGAGGAAAGAAAGTGATGACGGAGAATGAAACGAAGGGACATAACAAATATATTGGAACCAGTAATAATAAATTGTTATGAGGAATAGAAAAGTCCAGCAACTGAGATAATTATTGTTGATGTCTACTGGGTTTATACGGAGGAAAGGTGAATGGTCACAGAATAAAATCCAATTTGCTGAACCGATACAAAAATCGTTCTGTAGATTTCACCACATTCCGAACTTCAAAACACATAATTGAATATACCGTATAGATCAGTGCGACGAGATGATCAAAACGGTATAAAGATATCAGTGGTACGATTATCCGATCAAAAGTCGATACAGACACTGATATACGTTGCTATTCCGTACGGAAAAATCCAAATGGAGCTAGAAACGTCCGAAATTTGTGAAACCAATTATGCAGTCTTATTCAGAGTGTTCTAAATAAATTTTCTCACGTTGACATATTTAGGTTTCGGAACACTTTTAAATTCAACTGTTATTGACTGATTTAAATTAAAATAGAATTCCACAACAAAATAAATTTTCATATAATCTGATGAAAATTTACCAGTAGCTATGTTTAATTAGACGCATTCCAAATATTATATTTTTATTTCAAAATATTATTATTTAAAATTTCAAAAAATTTCAATTAAATAAATAAATAAAACCACTAAAATTTACGGGTCGTTACACCTTATCACATAAGTCTGTTGGTTTTCCACAGACGTCTGTGGCTTCGGTGATAAAAATCCTGAGCTTTGCCACAAACGTCTGTGGAAAGCTGGCGATTCCAGAAATAAAGCTTTTTTGATGCAAATCTTTGTATATTTGAATTTGTGTGTGTATGTGTACTCAAGGAGACCTTACATTGTTTATCTAAGACTATTAACACATTAGTATGACCTTAGTATGGTCCATAAATTTTTGTTTCTCTTCAAGTCTCGAAATCTTTGAGCATAGTGATCTCTTATAGTGTATACCTATAAATTGATAAGATATATGATTGTAGTTGTTGTCATTGAAACCATAGAGTGGAGGTTCTAACATTCTCCCCATTTTGATGATGACAACTATAAAATCGTTAGCCATGATGAAAATAACTCCCCCTTAATTTTATCTCCCCCTATGTATATGCATATATTTCTCCCTCTTTATCATTATCAAAACATAATAGAGGAAATTATACACAACATAAAATAGATATATAAACAACATATAGACATGTCAAACACAAATAGAACATAAGATAATTCAATGATAACAAACACGAGATCAACTGGGGATATAACAAAAATATAAGTATTACAATAATACATCAAAGTTAAATAACATAGTTCAAAGGAAAAGAGAGCAAATGAAAGAAGCTAGTGATACCGGTTTGACGAATAGGACAGTCCGCCATAGTTTTCATAATATTCCCACTAGGCAGATGGATCTTGTTGGTATTCAATGGCCATTAAGTTTGATCAATATATTCTTCATTTTCTTGAATTGAGAGACCTTGGAAAGCCATATATTGTTGTAGGCGAGATTGGTTAGGATCAGACAAAGACATATCGTCACTATCTTCTTCCTCTTCTACCGGTTGGTTTTGATATTCTTGCCTTTATCTTGAGAAGTTCCTTCATGAGAGGTATGAGAATGATAGATTGGTGCTTGTGATTGAGAAAGCGGTGTAGGTGAAGGAGATGACGATGATCGAGAAGATGACCTGCCACGTACTTTTCTCATTACTTTGCCTAAAGTGGACACAACCTTTTCCAAAGTTTTCTTCATTTTAGTCATTCTTGTTGGAAAAAGATCGTTCCAAACCTGCCATTTTAGTGTTCAAAGCTCGCTGGTTGACCATGATTAATTTTTGATTTCGAAGCATTAAATCATGGATGGATTCATTTTGCGTTGGTTCATTACGAGCTTCATTAATCTCCGAATCGGAATAGTATTTGGTAGTATGATGAGAGGAACCAGGTTGTTGTGGAGGAAGAGGTGCATGAGTTTGTTGTGAAGGAGGAGGAGTTTGAGTCTGTTGACTAGGGACCGGATACATTTTTTGTTGCTGCTGCATAGTCCATTGTGCCAGGGACATGATTGGAGGTGGTCTTTCGAGAAGATGCATTAAGGATAAAAACCTTATACCACTTTCTTTGACAGGAATTTCTTCAATATGAGAAATATAAGAAGGTACCCCGAGATCGTGTATGAGACACATGATGCATGGAGCATATATAATTGTGCGTCAGTGGTGAGACCAGAGGCTTTTAATTTCATCATGAATAAATTTAGCCCAATTTACTTGAATCCCATCAACTGTAGCATAGAGGGCTTTGTGGTCATTTTCATATATTTGTTCATGACTTCCTAAATGGGGAATTACCATATTGATTATCATATATTTTAATAACCTAGCTTTTGGGCGTAAATAAGTGGATTTCTAGTATGGCATTCTATCCTCCCAAATTTGATGTGTTATTTCATCACGTGGCAGATTTCTTTGGTTGGGAATTTCCTCTAAATCAAGTCCAGTAGAGGAACAATCGAGTAAACGACCAATTGTGTTTACGTTAATTTTCAAAACGCGCCCATAAACACTTCTCCATAACCAACCATCTTCATTTCAGGTGTCCATATATCATTACTATATAAGTTTGCATAAAAGAAAAGATGGCCAATTGATCAATTTGTACCTCATTTCATAAAAAATGATTAAATCTCGACTGTCGGAGGTGACGATGAGTTCTTGAATACCATATTCTCCAAATTTATATAATCGGTAAAATGGACCGAAATGAAGCCTTCAATTCTTCAAAACTTTTGTTTGCAATTGTGCTATTTCTAAGCCATTTTTGAATGTGGGCATCGGTGACAAGATGGGTTTGAGAGGATGAAGATTGGCCTCTCTTTGACCTTTTGCTAATGGGATTTTTTACTTTGGGAGCCATTTTTGATGAAATAGGGTTTTGAGAAGTTAGGGTTTTAGAGTTGGAGTTTTAGATTTGAAGTTAGATTGGTAAATAGTTGAAATGATGGTAAAAGAAATATATATGAAGTGGCCTTTGGTAGCAGATGAAACTTGGCTCAGATGTTTGAAAAGGAGTGACAGACGTCTGAGAACACTTAGTATTATTTTCACGAGCAATATGACAGACGTCTGAGAACACTTAGTATTATTTTCACGAGAAATATGACAGACGTCTATCTCTTCTTCACAGACGTATGTGGGGAGGCAGGTTAAGTATTTACTTTGATGGTTGTATTTTTTTATTTGAACTGAATATTTTCATAGGTTTATCATAAGAAACAACTATTATATCCAATAATCATACAAAGAATTATATATTATATGGTTTTCATTTTTATTTCTATATATAAGTATGTATATATATATATATAAAGAATTAATTATCGTCGAAAGAACTTTTCATTTTAGATTGATCCCAAGAGTTTGTGCTATTTTCTTATCTTGAGTCTTAAGTGGAGACCAACTTGGGCGTGCCGGAGTATCAATCCAGTCTTGGTTTGATGGCCCTGGCTTGCATAAATTTCTTGGAGTAATGTTATAAGCTTTTACAGGAATTTCTGTTAAATGAGGATATTGTTGATGAATGCAATTTTTTGTTGGTGAATGACCACAAATTTCTAGAATACATTTTTCGAGAAAGTTAAGATGATATCCTTGACGTCGTTGTTCGTAATACATTTCTCGTTGAACTCCCATCATTTCATGTTGATAGTGATATATTGCATCTACTTTGGTGTTGAGAGATGTTGATTCTAGATTAATTGCTCGTTTGGCTTTCTTTTCCTTAGGAGAGAAGCCGGTGTGATATGTAGGTGATGTCATAATGTTTAGCGCGGTTAATCAAATTGATGGAGGTATGGTTTTAGTTGGAGATACGCATGTGCTATTTGATGAAGGTAAGATAAAGTCGATAGTTGAACAAGTGGAGTCGTGATCAGAAGACATGTTTAGTTTTTTTTTAAATTTTAAATAATATTTCTAGTTTTATTTTTCTTTAATAATGTATAAATTGATTATGTAATCTATTTATAGTTAGAATTTTGTATGGATATAATTGTTCTAACCATTAATTTGTTAATGTTTTGTTTTTACGGTTGTCAAAAGATTGACTAAATTAAATTTAAGTTATAGAAAAATAATGTTTATAATGATGAATAATTATGGAATATACTAATTAACTAATTCATTAATGTAACATATACCAAGGTCTCGCCGTAGCTTTATGAAGGTTGATTCATATAATGGTTTGGTGAAAATATCGGCATTTTGATTTTCAGTGTTAACAAATTCAAGGGAGATAATTCCTTTTTCTACATCATCTCTTAAAATGGTGACAAATGTCGATATGTTTTGTATAAGAATGGTTAATTGGATTTTTGGATAAATTTATAGCACTGATATTATCATAATATATAGGAGAGTTGGTTATAATTTTATCGAAATCTTGAAGAGTTCGTTGCATATAAATTACTTGTGCATTGGCTAAGGCTACTGATATATACTCGGCTTCACATGTTGAGAGAGAGACACAATTTTGCTTTTTACTGAACCACGTAACCAGAGATGGACCAATGAAATGACATGTGCCGCTCGTACTTCTTCTATCTGTCTTGCAACCACCAAAATATGCATCACTATATAATACGAGTTCAAAGGAGCTGTCTTTAGGTTAGAAAAGTCCGTAATCTTTGGTGTGGGTTAAGTATCGTAGAATTCTTTTAACCGCTCGATGATGTGACTCCTTAGGTTGTTCTTCAAATCTTGCACATAGACATACGATAATCAAAATATCCGGTCTACTAGCCGTTAAGTATAACAGAGATCCTATCATACTTCAGTATAATTTTTGATCGAAATCTTTTCCATTATCATCTTTATCTAAATGTAAACATGTGCTCATTGGAGTTGTTTTACTTGAAGTACTATCCGTTCCAAATCGTTTTAGTAATTCTCCATAATATTTTTCTTCATTTATAAAAATTCAATTTTCTATTTATTTTATTTGTAAACCTAAAAAGAAATTTAATTCTCCCATATACGACATTTCAAATTCATTTTTCATTATGTTAGAGAAACCGTTACATAGTTTTTCGTCAGTTAACCCAAATATGATGTCATCAACATATATTTGTACAACCAATATATTATTATCCTCTCATTTTATAAATAATGTAAAATCAATTTTTCCAATTTGATAACCGGAATTTAGTAAATGTGTTTTTAGTTTCTCATACCAAGCATGGGGTGCTTGTTTTAAGTCGTATAATGCATTTTTATGTTTGAAAACATGGTCTGGTTATTTCTCATGAATAAATAAGTGTGGTTGTTCAACATAAACCTTTTCCTTTATGAAACTGTTTAAAAATGCGCTCTTAACATCCATTTGAAATAATTTAAAATTATGATGATATGAAAAGGAAGCAATGTTCATATAGCTTCAATACGTGCTACAAGAGCGAATGTTTCTTCATAGTCAATTCCTTCTTCTTGGTTTTATCCTTGAGCAACTAATCTTGCTTTATTAAGAACAATATTTCCATTTTCAACTACTTTGTTTTTAAAAACCCATTTTTTCCTATACGGATTGATCATTTGGTCTTGGTACAAGTTCCCATGCATCATTTCTTTCAAATTGATTAAGTTCCTTTTGCATTGCAATAATCCAAAAATCATCTTTCGATGCTTCTTTACAATTTTTAGGTTCAAAATTAGATATAAATGCAACATGACTTATTTGATTTAATTGATTTCTTGTTGAAACTCTTGTGTTTAAATTTTTAGGTTCAAAATTAGATATAAATGCAACATGACTTATTTGATTTAACTGATTTCTTGTTGAAACTCTTGTGTTTAAATCATTAATTATATTGTTAATTGGATGATCTTTTAAGATTCAAGGTGGTGATCTTAAAAGATTATTATTATTATTTATGTTATTATTGTTTTCAGTTACAGAAGTATTATTAATACTTTTGTTATTATAGATTTTGTCATCATCATTATTTTTGGTATCTTGAAAATTTTCATCAAAAGAAATATGAAGACTTTCTTCAATAATCTCAGTTCATTTATTAAAGATTCTATATGCTTTGCTATGATCCGAATATCCAACAAAAATTCCTTCATCAGCTTTCGGATCAAAATTTTCAAGATTATCTTTAGTATTTAAAATAAAGCATTTAGAACCAAAAATACGAAAATATGATACTTTAGGTTTCTTTTCGAAAAACATTTCGTAACATGTATTCTTAGTCATAAGTTGAATTGTTACACGATTTATACATAGCATGCGGTAGCAATAGCTTCGGCCCAAATTTTTTTTGGTAAACTACTACTACTAAGTAGTGTTCGATTTTTCCTTTCTTCTACGCCATTTTGTTGTGGTGTTCGGGGAAAAGAAAAATTATGATTAATTCCCTTTTTATTGCAAAAATTTTCAAAGATATCATTTTTAAATTCTCCACTATGATCACTTCTTATACTTTTAATTTTTAAGTTCATTAAAATTTTAATTCTCTTAGTGAAAATTTTAAATATTTCAAATGTATCTTTTTTATGTTTTAAAAATAGTGTCCAAGTGTTTCGTGAAAATTCATCGAAGATAACAAATACGTGTTTGTTAAGATTTATTGATCTTACTTAAGTTGGGCCAAATAAATCTAGATGAAGTAATTCAAGCATTTGTGTGGTAATAATTTCTTTCTTAGATTTAAAAGAGGTTTTCTTTAATTTTCTTACTAGAAAAGCATCACATAGATTTTTAACTTTATAATCTATTTTGGGTAATCCTTTTCCTAAATCCTTCTTTGCTAATTTATTTATATGTTTAAAATTTACATGACAAAAGCGTTTGTGCCATAGCCATGGATCATTATGATTGGCGGTTAGGCATAAATCACTATTATTTTTAATATTTATATTTAAGACATATATATTTTGCTTTCTTAATCCTTCAAAAATTAAAATTTTATTTTAATCAAATATACTACAGTTTTCTTTTTCAAAATCAATTTTAAATCCTTTATCACATAATTGGCTTATACTTAGTAAGCTATTTTTAAGATTCTCTACTAACAAAACATTAGTAATAAAAGGAGAAGTGGATATACCAATGTTGGTAACATCTCCAATGCCGATGACAAATCCATTTGAGTTATCTCCAAATGTCATAGTGCCGCCATTGATATATGTTATATTTGATAACATGTGTGCGTTTCCCGTCATATGCTTGAAGCATCCACTATCGAGTATCCAATTCTTTTTTACTTTTAATTTTATTTTTGAGTACCTACAAAATAGTAAAAATTTAATTGGTACCCACTTCCTCTTGTTAGGTTCTGTGTTAGAGGGTGAAGGTAGCCATACCCAAGTGGGTTTGAAAACATAATTTTTATTATAAACAATATTTTTCAAGTATTCATATATATGTTTTTGCCTAATAAATTTGTTATTTTATTTAGGGATCCATATTTTGACACTACTTGTTTCAGGAGTATTAATCTTAATTTTTGAAATAGGTTTCTTGAATTTAGTACATAGCGTACTATAGTTTCTATGTTTTTGCTTAGTTTTAAATCCTAACCCATTTCGATTTCCTGATGGTCTTGATATTTTGATTAAATTTGCTAAGTTTTGTTTTCCTTTATTAAATTTTGATATATTATTAGTTATTTTATCAAACTTGTTCTTAAGATGACAATTTTAAATATTGTTAGAATCTACACTTGCCTTAAGTTATAGTTTTTCTTTTTCAAGTTTGGAGTTTTCAAATCTACTATTTTCTAAATCATGTAATAGAGTAGCATTTTGAGAAGATAACTTTTTGCATTCTTTTTGAGCTATTTCTTCTTCTTCTAAAACTGTTTTTTCATCTTTTAGTAAATCAATTTCTATCTATGCTCTGTTTAAATTTCCTATATATTCTTTATTTAGTTTCTTGGATTATCTATATTTATCATCTAATTATATGCTAATTTCCAGAACTTCATCATATGTTAATTCAGGATGTACCTCATTAGTATTGGCCATAAAACATACATTAGCTTGTTCTGCGTCGCTTTCACTATCACCGTCAAAGGGAGAAGATGAACCGGAGTCATTCCAAGTTACTTGAAAAGCTCTTCGTTTCTTTTTGAATTTCTCGGATTTGCTTTTATTTTTGTCATTATTGAGTTATGGACAATCTTTTTTCATATGGCCGAATTTGTCACATCCATAACATTTAATTAATGTTTGATTTTATGAATTTGATTTGCCACCATTTTGAAATTTTATCATCCTTTTAAATTTCGTAAATTTGTTATAGTTCTTAGCAATGAATACAATTTCTTCTTTTTCCAAGTCAGAATTGTCATTATTTGCTTGTAAAGCAATATTATTCTTTTCTTGATTTTGCTCCTTTCTTGCCTGCAAATTAGCTTCATATGACATCAGATTTCCTATTAGTTCTTCGACTTTGAATTGAGAGAGATCGTTAGCTTCTTCTATAGCTAAAACCTTTCTTTCCCATTCGATAGTCAAAGAATTTAAGCTTCATGTAATAAATCAAAATCAGTGAATTTGACCCCCAGTGTCATGAGATCATGTTGTATAGTTTGAAATCTAGAATACATGTCACAAATAGATTCATTTGTTTTCATTTAAATGATGAAAATTGATTTTGTAAAATAGAGATCTTTGATTGCTTGACTTTTGTCGTGCCTTCATGAGTACTTTGCAAAGTGCGTCATATATCATATGTAGTAGTGCAAAGTATAACTCGTGAAAATTCATTTTTATCAAGTGAACAAAATAAAACATTTATGGCTTTGGCATTATTAGTTGCTGTGTTTTTTTGTGCATCGGTCTAAGTGCTTATGTTCGTGGTAGGTTCTTCATATCTAGTTAGTTTGCCAAATTTCTAAACCATTGGCTTCCATAAAAATTCACATACGCGTTGACCAATAAGCATAATTAGAACCAGTAAATAGTAGGGGATGAGCAATTGATTGACCTTCTTAAAATGTACCTGTCATATAGAAAGTTTTCAATTACGTGTTACTGCAAATTGAAATAAACTTGATGTGTTACCAAATGAAAGTCTATAGGATCTTATATAATGCAACTTATATACTATTGCGAGAGTATACACTAATAATTATACTAAGTAGAGTAAATTAACAAAGTATAAATAAGACAGATAATAAAAGTGAGCACACCAGAGTTTTTATACTAGTTCGGGCCTCCCATCCTACGTCCAGTCCCGAAGCTTCCCTTCGGTAATTCCTTTAACTAATAATCCTCACTTCGCTTAGAGGAATAGGCTAATACAAAAGTATTTCTTCGACAATCTTGTGTTCCAAATAACACGGATATTGACTAATAGTACAATTCTTTTATAATCTCCTTTGAGTATGTGAAAGTGAATGATTTGAATTGTAGGAAGTGATCTAACCAAAATAATATTTTGGTTATGATTAATTAAGGATAAGTAAGCAATATGAAGATAGAAAGGAGTAGAAATCAAGAGAATAGTTAATTAATTTATAATCTCAATCTTTGATGTATTTATAGAATCAACGAGATGTAAATGAAGAGTTGTTACTGCTAGATAAAATCTCCTTGATTTAATGGCTGTAACTTTTGAGGAAGAGTGGTGTTCTTTCAATATGAATAGAAACATCCATTCATAATTTTGCATTTACCTAGATGACAGATGTCTGTTAGAAAACCACAACGTCTGCGGCTTTGGGGATAATAATCCCGAGCCTTGTGACAGACGTCCGTTGGTTTTTCACAGATGTTTGTGGCTTCATGGATAAAAATCCTGATCTTTGTCACAGACGTCTATTGGTTTTCCACAAACGTCTATTGCTAGCAATTCTAGAAATAAAGCTTGTTTTGATGCAAATCTTTGTATATTTGAAATTGTTTGTGTATGTGCACTCAAGGAGATCTTACATTGTTTATCTAAGACTATTAACACATTAGTATGACCTTAGCATGGTCCATAAATTTTATTTGTCTTTGAGTCCTGATATCTTTGAGCATAGCAATCTCTTTTAGTGTATACCTGTAAATTGATAAGATATATAATATATGTGATTGTATAATTGTTGTCATTGAAACCATAGAGTGGAGGTTCTTACAGTTTCTCCTTCCTTGACCAATTCCAATATACATTAGGCCTTTATGGATGGGGTGGCTCAATCAACGTCATGTTCAAGAACGTCTTTGAAGCTCTTAGGCTTCCAGCCTCCAGCTTCACCCCATGCGCCTTGCTAATTTATGACTTTGGGGGTATGGGCATTGTTGGGCACAACCTCACTCGTGATGACATTCAGCCAAATGCCCATCGCTATAAAGATCCAAGTAAGCATTTTAGTAGTCGATTTCCTATCTACTTATAACCAGTTGATAGGATGACCGATAATTGTCGAGCTGGATGTCATCATCTCATACGACTGCCTCATCATGAAGTTCCCCATTCAAAATGAAGTCAGCAAAATTAGGGTGAACCAGCAAAAAGTGAGGGAATGTTAAAAACATCCCTTGCACAAGCAAAGAAGCATGTTCTCATTCTACAACAAGAACATTCCACCATCAATAGTGGGTTTCTTAACATATCCATCGGGTCGATCAATGCCCTAGTTCTTTCTAAGACCACGCTCAACCCCGAGGCATTGGAAGCAGCCCCTACTCTCTCATAACCAGCCGCCTCATTTGAAAGCCATGCGCATCATAATGTCGAGTCAGACTCATCATTACAGATAATTTCTCCTTTAAAAAATATAATGCAAAAAATAACATGAATACTTTTTCATCCATCTATTCGTTGTGAATGGCTTGCATATAACCCATCTCATCGTCAAATCCTTATGAGATGGCTGCGCGCAACCTACCTCACCATCGCACGACTCACTTAGAGAGTGTCTGAGCTAAGTAAATGTGTTCGGTTCAATTCGGGATCAATGGTTACCTCACAAAAGATGATGTGGCACTCACCTTAACCTCATAGTTCATGCGCTCGGGTCCTAGGCTCGTCTGCCACTCTACGCTCGACTGCTTGCCGCCGACGAGAACCTGGAAACAAATATGCATTTTAGCTCATCCTGGAAAAACTGCCACTCTACCTCCGACCGACACTTGGCTGGATTAATAAGTGCATCCAACCTGCCTTATTATCACATCGATAGTTAGCATAATCCTAAAAAAAGAAATTTATGTATAATAAATACAGGAACTACTGGATACTCAAGGTATTCCAATCAACAAGTCACACGGATGATCATGCAACATAACAAATTTCTCAAATTTGAGTTTGTAATAAATGTATATTTCATTCGGATCAAAAGAGCGCAGGGCACAATGCCCTTCCCGCTAGGCGTACAATGATATTCTCATCATTAATTAGTCGGAAAGATGAAAAAGCAGAGAAGAAAAGGCATGTCAACAGCTCTTCCAAGGTAGGCCAACCCAAACTCTTATCACTGCCTAAAAATCCCCTAGCTTTGCTGGGGAAGCACTCCAAACAATCAAGAGCTTGTTGAAGAAAACTAAGTAAGCTCCTATCTTTGAAGCACTTCAGACACTTTGACCGATCCAAAACTTGTCGAAGAAGGTGGAGTATGCTACCAAATCCAACGCCCTCTCCATCAAGTCTCCAAAGGGTCACGAGAAGCTCTAGAAAACATTGCCAAGGAGAAGACCAAGATTTCAGTCATGGCAGAAGAAGCAGAAGCTACAACCCCTACTCCTTCCAAAGAGGCATAGAAGCGTCCAAAACGACCTAACATCGGGAGTGTCAGAGCCTCAAAGCACGAAAGTACCCTAGCTTTACCAACATTATTGGACTGAGATCGAAATTCGACCATTACCAAAACCTTGGTGAGTAGGTAGGGGTCCAAGCTAGGTGATAGGTGTAGTCCACCCTAAGCAGATGTTTCCAGTAAATGGTTTGAACTGCAATCAATAAGCAACAATTCAAGAACCAAATGGCATTCTCCTTTCTCAACATCCTAACTAAATTTGATAAAAAAACCTGCATGTAAAAGAGTTTGGAAAGGAAATAAATGATAAAGTCAGTGAATTTATCATTAAAAAATTGCGAATGATTCACAAGCGTTGAGTTTTTTCATAAAGAGCAATTTTATGGGCTCGGGAAAGAAGAAGAAGGGGTATTTATATAACTATCGCATGCACTGAATTCAAAAAGCAAAACGAATCCTAGTCGTTTAAGAGAGATCGGTATTAAGTCAAGTCATTCACATGGGAAGATGTGACATGTCTCTGCCACGTTTGGAGAACGAATTGTCACAACCAATTTTACAAAGCCATTTGGTAAGCGCATTAAAGGCATTGCAGAGGCATCAATTGGTAGGATTTGTATGACTTTTTCAAGCCCGCATCCGCAAGTAGATACTGACTTGGAGGGAAAATTATTGTTGAATTTTTTTGCAAGTAGTTAGCATACCAATCAACGAAAATATGGCCCAATCAAAGCCAGCCCAATTGATCTACCACCGACCTAGAAAGGCCAGCCAAAGCCTATGTTGGTCTCAAACCCACCTTTCTACTCAGCAAGACGCTTTCTACTCGGCAAGACGCCAAGATGAGGCTCGACCATTTCATCTCAAAGCAACCTTCACATTTAGACAAGATCTGGATCAGGTCAGTCTTGATCCTGACTGGCTCCCTTATATCGAACTTCCAACGGTAGCTAAAAGCCAACACAATTTGACCAACATCACATAAGCTGATTGTCGGCTCCTATTCAAGCCTGCCCAGCAAGCAGCACATCGGGCAAGAGTCGCCCCAACATAGCCCATCTTTTAGCATGGCTTCAGTATAGCAAACTCCAACTGACATCAGGCTTCCTACTTGGCCACCTAACCTCCGATTACTAAATCGTGTTCCCCATATGGTACTAAATAAGATTCCAAATCTCTTCCATATTGCCAAAAGCCAGCCGGCTAGCTCATTCATATAGGCACTCAAGTGGATGACAAAGCTATCAATCCATTCATTCAGAGCACTATAGTTGGGCAGCAGAACTGATGTGGCTTACCATCAGCATTAAATGTGCATTTAATCCAAGCTCATGCCTGGTACGAGGAGGTAATAAGCATTTTCTCATCCATCATCCATCATCCATCTTCTGGCACAGTTTACAACTGTCGATCATCCACCTATGTAATCAGATCAACGGTCAAGCACTTTCCCTCAAGCTCTATAGCGCGATCTCAACCACCCTTGCTTTTCACTTCAAAGGGGTTGAGCTCCGGTTGAAACATTAAACAATCTTGAATACTACACATAATTTAGTGCTCTTATTTCCTCATAAGTACTTAAGATTACGTAGCTTTGTTAGTCTTAAGTCTACCCTTTTTTCTTATTGTTCTCTTGTAATTTCCTGTAGTTAAGAGAAATATATAGTGATAAAACTTCATAGCGGATGTAGGTAGCTTCGTTGAACCACTTTATATCTTGCTTTATTTATATTTCAACTGTGTATTTAACTCCTTATTTTCTATATTTTTAAGCCAAGTGACTAACAAGTAATGTTTGCTTTTCACAAAGCACTCGTACCATTTTGAGGTTGACTAAAAAACTAGTCAACACCATGTAGTATAAATTAGTCATGTTAGGGTTAACTAATTAAGATTACCCATTTAATAAGGTGTCTAGGAAAGTAGTGTCTAGGTTAGGTTTGGGTAGTTAATTACCCTACCGTACCTTGCTAATGTCCTAGCCTAAAATTTAAAGAAAGCACAAAGGTTGTCTCTAATAGAAAAGACCTAATTTGAACTGGGCATTGGGCTAATTTTCAAAATTGTTTTGAGATTAAAATAAAATTTAAAATTAGAAATATATTATAATGGTTGCAATGTAATTTTGAAAAGTGTTTTGGAAATATAATAAACATATTCCGAAAATTTTAAATATTATTAGATTAATAAATTAATTAAAGTTAGTTAATTAAAGTGTGTGTGTATATAATGATATATGTTACATTATCTTGAATTATTTAAGATGATGTATATATATGTATATACAATAAAACTTTAAAATTAATAAATAATTAAAATTGTTTAATTAAATATATTTAAAAGTGAATAAATAAAAAATAAAATATATGTGTAAAGATATATATGTATAACTATAAATGCTATAGTATAAATATTCAATATCAAAAGTTCAATTGAATAATATAAAATTAATCAAAATGTTAACTGATTAAATTTATTATATAAGATTTAATGTTATATATAACACTATTATATAAGTAAATTAAATTATAACTTTATATAATAATTAAAACTATATAACATGAGAATGTATAATTAAAGGTGGAACAATAAAACACCCTAAATAGACTTAAGGGATAAACCCATATACGTATAGTATGTATATCATGAATTCTTACGTGTCTGATACTTGAATCACGAGGGTATTTCATAAGAAATACATTATCCCATAAGTCGATATCACTCAATTCAATATATTGAAGATTATGAATCTTTAATATAATGTTGTCTTCTACCATTTATATGTTAAATAGATTACTTGTATACTCATTAATTTTGAGCTTTCCTCAAGATATGGATGTTATTTGTTGTACTATCAATATATAGAATAGACAAGGTACGATAATTGCACATATTTATTGAGCTTCCTCAAGGTATAAGCATTATACTTAGGTCATCGTGAAATGGTAGCACGAGTGAATAATCTATCTTTATTGTTAAGCTTTCCTCAAGGTAAAGATGAGATTTGAATAAGGACCACAAGGTTGGGAGTTGTATATGATACAACTGATCGGGAGTTATCCATCATATGCAGGAGTATGATTTATTGAGCTTTCCTTATGATCAAATCCCAAGGCATATGAGTCCTAACACAACTAATGAAGTCGGAGGACTTCTATGTTTCATTATTAGAGTTCTGAGAAACATAAAAGATAAGTAGGAGCTTATTAGTAAAATAAAATGTAATGTTTAACCTTACTAATATTCTAACAACATCTGCTATGACATTGCCCTAATCTACTAAATTAAAATTTGTAGAAAAATGTCTACACCTTAATTGTTTTCTAAAAATGACAAACTCACCATGCCTAACTATGGTTACTGGCTAAGTGCGATAAAGGTAGCATTAACTTATGAATGTCTTTGGTCGTCGATAACTGAACCTCCTAAGGTTAGACCCGTCGATGATGCGGACCTAGAACTATGATTGGCCAATAGCAAATGGGTCTCAAACCTTGAGATCGCCTAAATTTTCATGTTGTCTACGTTAAACAAGCTTATAGAGGCAACATGAAAACATATATGTCCATGAAATTTTCGATAGTCTCAAAGCTCTATTTGGGGAATAGTCTCGTTTTACAAGGTACAAAATTGTGAATAAATTATTCAATATGAAAATGACAAAAGGAAAGAAAGTGGACAATTGCGTTCTGATGATGGGAGGCTATATTGATAGACTTTCTCAATTAGACATAACAATATGCAATGAGTTGTACGTACATTTGATGCATGGATCTCTTGCTCCCCAGTATGAGCCGTTCATAAATATGAACCAGTTGAACATAATTCACATGGAGATCCTCAATATGTTGAGGCTGGTCGAATCTTCATCCAAGGATCAAGGGGTTGTACTTGCTTTTAAGGGCAATGATCACCTTCGAAAGGTTCGAAGAAGAGAAAAAGGGTTAACAAGATGAACAAAAAGGCTGCTTCGGCCGACAAGGGTGAATGTCATCAGTGTCATAAGAAGGGTCACTAGAAGAGGAATTGACCGAGGTACTTAAAGATTGTCATAGAGATGAAATTGATTGGTTATGCTGCTCCTATAGGTATATTTATGATTCAAAATTATTTTATAATCAATAAATTATCTTGGGTTTTAGATACTGGATTTGGTACTCACATTTGTAATTTGTTACAGGGGCTTAGGAACTGGCATCATGTGGCCAAGGGAGAGATGAGGCTTCAAGTTGCTGATGGATTACTAGTAAATGCAATGACAATTGGAGATTTTAATTTAAGTTTTCCTAGTAAATTTGTTTCAATATTAAATAATTGCTATTATGTAAAAGACTTTATTTATAGGATTATTTCTGTGTCTAGATTGTCTGAGGCTGGTTGTTTTTTTTCGTCGTGCTAACATTATTTAGACAATAATAAAGTCTTAATGGTATTTTAGATAATGGAATTTATACGATCAATACATATTATGTATATGCTGTGAGTAATTCTTCGAATGACAATATAAATAAAAATTGTCTTTAGCATTGTATGTTAGGTCATATAGGTGAGAAATGACTGTAAAAATTGAAAACCAAGGGTTTTCCACCATCATTTGATTCTCAATCATTTGTTACATATGATTCATGTCTGAAAGGTAAGATGACCAATCACACTTTTAGTAGGAGCAATGAAAGAGTTGATAAATTCTTGGGTCTCATGTATAATGATGTATGTGGCTCGATGCCTGTAATTACTAAAGATAATTGTTATTATTTTATAACCTGTACCGACAATTTCTTTAGACTATGATATTTATATCTTATGAAGAACAAATTCGATGTTTGTGAGAAATTTACTGAATGTAAGAATAAGGTTGAAAATCAAACGAATCGAAAAATTAAAATACTTCGATCCGATGATGGAGGTGAGTAAATTGGACAAGAACTCCAACAATACTTAAAATATAATGGGATTATCTCTTATATTTCTTCACTATATACACCATAAGGTTTTGGAGTGGAGGAATCGAACCATATTAGATATGGGTTGTTTCATGATGAGTAAGGTTGAGTTACCTCTTATCTATTGGTTATATACTCTATAAACCACACCGCAAATGTTGAATCTGTTACCCACTAAGTCTTTGTCTAAGACGCTACATGAAATGTGGCACGAGATGAAACCCTACCTCAACTATTTGAAGGAATGGGGTTGTACAGCGTTAAGATTGTCGGTTCCAATAAGCTTGAGGAGAGATCAACATTCTGTAAGTTTATAGGATATCCAAAAAATTTAGAAGATATATTTTCTACAATACAGAGGAACAAATGGCTATTATTTCTACACACTCCAACTTTATAGAAGCAGAATTTCAATCAAAAAAATTAATAGTGAAGTTGTAAACCTGGATGAGATCCAAGAAACTAACAGGAGGCCGAATCTATGGGAGTACCAAGTTCATCTGTATACAAAAACATGAAACCTATTAGAAGATTTAGTAGGGAATCTTTCACCCTAGATAGATACAAAGCCTTTCTCGTGGATGGTAATAATGAGGACTGTGTTTTAGTTGATGACACTCCTTTATCATTCCAGCAAGTACTAAAGAGTAAAGTCTCTGCACCTTGGCTTGGAGTAATGAAATCTGAGATGGATTCTAGTGGCGTCAAAAATAGCCACCAATAGCTAGTTATGTGAAAGCAACAATATCCAGTCACATAACTCAGATAATATAATGTAGAGAATATAAATTGAATAATAATAAAATTAAAACAGAAAGCAAGTAAAGAGAGACACAGATTTATAGTGGTTCGCTAACTTAGGACTACTCTACTCCAAAAAATTTCCTTTTATTCATTTATGCTGTAGTTACAGATATAAATCCATGAAATCCCAGAATAAAATGGCAGAATACAGCCTTGGTAGAAGATAGAATGAAGCAGAAAGAAGATCTATTTTTGATGCCATGTCCATTATATTTATAGGAGAAGACGTGAAAATACCTCGCTCAAAACCCAGATTTGGAACCCTGAAGCCAAGAAGAGCCAGTCCAGAAAGTTTGGGGACTACCGGAGCCCATAATAGAGATCGGGGCTGATCACTATTTTAGGGGACTTATAGGGTGCGATCCCTCTTATGGGTCCCCATGTTGTAATGTACTTCCTCTCCAAATTTCATGTTGATTATATTTGTTGATTTTGAGTTATTGACCGATCATTGCTATGGACTTGAATATGGCAGACCACTCATAGGGAAGAGGGCCAATCCCTCATAGAGAAGAGGGCCGATCCCTCCAAACTCCTCCATTTGATGTGCGATCCCTAGGGTAGACTCCCTAAAGTCCCTTCTTTTTGTTTCCAATGTTTCACTTCAATCCGCTTTGTGGTTGTTGAGTTATGGAGCGGTCACATTGAGTTGTGTTGTGTGCATCCTGTTTAATCTGATCCCTTTATTCCGATCTCTATATTCTAATCCCTTTTTGTTTAGTGAATATTCCGATCCAATCCCTCTCCTGGAGGGAGTGCTAGTTCCATACTTAACCATTTTTCAAGTGCTATCCATCCGAATCCATTCAACTATAGTCCATAGTTTCAAATATAATCGATCTCTAATCGTGGTAACCATCTCTTCTGGCTTTCTGCCTTGATGATCATGAAGTCTGTTGGGTTAAATTTGCATGTATACTGCCTTGCCAAAAGGCAGGTTAACACTCTGCCCTCCAAAACGTACCTTGTAATAGGAATGTGTGTTTTGAATTGCCATATATCCAAAATCCAAAGTCCGTAATCCATCGACAGCCATATTATCCAATCCGAATCTGATCCTTGCCATTCCATTGCCGTTTAAGATTGATATCCAAATCTAGGACCGTTTCGGGCCCATATCCAAGTTCGCCACTGCTCTGATGTTAATGTCCAAATCCATAGTTGTTCGAAGCTGATATCCAAATCCATGACATCTCCGGGTCCTCGCCAAGCACAATCCATACTCGACGATAGAGTAAGTCAATCATGTCACTCTCCAACGAAGCAGCGTTACTTCCTGTACTGTGGTTCAGTGTCCTTGAACATTAAATGATGCCTTGGCCTTTGTCCTAGGCCGATCGTGGTCTCTTCGGACCCTTGCCGAGCATAATCCATACTCGACGACTTGAGTAGGCCGATCCTGTCACTCTTCGACAGAGCGACCTACTCCTTGCCAGGCATAATCCATACTGACATCCTGTTGGGTTTTATTTTCCAGCCTTGACTCTCCGGTCGAGGACTTAATCCATGTGTGAGTGCATTATGTTGCTCTCCGACGAAGGGAATCGCACCTTGCGGTTACTGCCCTATCACTCCAGTCGGGACAATAATCGTGACCTGTTTTATTCATCGCAGTAATGTAGATCGTAAATAACCTAATGAACAAGAGTTCGTACATCTAGAAATCCAAAAAACTAAAAAAGCCTAAGGGTGCCTCTCCGGGTATGACGGTTCATCATCATCTCAGAGCATACCTATGGATCGTCCTCGACCCCATACATGTGTAAGTGGCTTAGCCATTTTATTATAGAGTTTATTATTATTATTATGTACGGAGTCCAAGCCTTAAACTCGATCCTTAGCATTTCGATTAGTTGATGACAATTCATGAACTTGATCCAGGGCCATTCTTGTTTCCATTCGATTCAGACGGTGGTTGCTCCTGTTCCATCGCCATTGTTCAAATCCTCATGTACTACTGCAGTCTACCATTCCTGATGTGCTCTCAATCATATCCTTTAAATGCTTACATTCATCCATGGTGTGCCCATTCAATTTGTGGAACATGCAGTACTTCCCAGACTTGCGCTCTCCCTCCATGGGATCCCTCTTTGTTGGTTTTCGATAGGGGACTTCCCCATAGTGTCCAGATAAATCTATTCTAGGCTTTCCGTTAAATCCGTGTAGGAAGAGAACATTGGCTCCTACTCTTTCCATCACCTTTTCGCCCCATTATATCCATCATCAATTTTCCACTTGCCTTTATCATTCTTGTTTACATCTCCTAATGATCCTCCGCTTTGCACAACTTTCATCTCCGGTTTGCTAGCTCATGCGTCTTCCTACTGCGGGAACCTTTCTGCTTCATGATCAAACTCTCTGAGATCCATAGGTCGATCCCATGCCAAAGAATCCTTGAAATCCGTGCCATCCGCAATTCCTGATATAGCTACCATCAAAATCATGGATGGATATGGTCGATCCAACGATGTTGTCGCGGGATTAAATCGTGTTAGAAAACTCCTTTGAGACTCTACGGTCCTTTGTTTCAGTGTTGCCAGACTCATCAGATTTTTGGGTCTCGAGATATGAACTCTGAACTGCCTCATAAATCTTTCGACCAATTCCATTCATGTGCCAATAGAACCGCTCTCCAACTGCCTGCACCACAGTGCAGCTATATCTGTTAAATACAAGGGAAAGCATCGTGCCATGACTTCCTCTGATGTCCCCAGTACTTCCATATGCCATATATACCTAATCATATGCATAGTTGGGTCCGACTTTCTGTCATATACTTCCAGCGTTGGTGTCTAAACTCCAATGGAATCCTAGCATTCCTGATATTAGGAGTGAATGGACTTCTATTTACATCATCCATATCCTTGTTCACCAATCCTCCACGCATAGCCTGCCCGATCATCTCTACAAACCTGTCATTGTCACCCAACGGTTGTCTCCTATCATCATTTCCAAATTGTCCTCTGAGTCCACGAGGGAATTTCAGAACATACTCCTCCGGACATGCATCCAAATTTCGGTTCGCACCAAGTTCCATGGGATCTACCGCAGGTCCTCCAACATCACGATCAACTAGACCTAGGGTAGGCCCCCAAGCCTCTGGGGATCGAGGCCGATCCCTTTGGAGGGATCGGGGCCGATCCCTCTAAGATGGCCGGGGCTGCCCCCGGCTACTCCGTTCCATTCCTTTGTCCAATAGCTCCGTCTCCATGTTCCCGGTTCCGATTTTCAGTGATTCTTGCTGCTTCAACTCCTGGATCTAAGTTGCCATTAGCTCCTGCTAATCTATTCCCTTGATTCTGCGCTCCAACTTATCCAATCCATCAGAGTAAATTCTGCATCATCTCCTCCTATCTTTTCAGCATCCTTTCCTGCATAGCATCCATCATCATTTCCATTTCATCCCTGGTGATGTAGATCGATGCTTGATTAGCTCCAACTCCTGAGGAAGCCTCCTAACTCCCTCCATGGTGGCTCCTTTTTGGTAGCACTCTCCTTGTTGATTGTGTCACCATTGCCCCAAATCTAAGTTCTAGATCTCTTCCAAACTATGAATCTGAATTCCAAATCTGTAGGGGCTAGCTTTATCAGTGAAAGCACCAAAATGTTGCCATCAAAAATGACCACCAACATCCAGTTATGTGAAAGCACCAATATCCAGTCACAGAACTAAGATAATATAATGTAGAGAATATAAATTGAAGAATAATAAAATTAAAATAAAAAACACGTAAAGAGAGACACAGATTTATATTCACTGCCACAAAGAAGATCTTTTGCAGCGTTTTAAAAATGCCGCTATAAACATTAGCAGCGTTTCGAAGAACGCTGCTTAATCTCATGCTGCAATAGAGTCAGGAAATACAGCAGCGTTTTAAAACTATTGTTAAAAAGGAGGCTACTATAGCATTTACAAAACGCTACATTATATTAATTTCATAGCGTTTATTAAACAATGCAAACTCATTAGAAACACTGCGGTATATCATTTTTTTTTACATGTTACACCTATTGCAGATCTTTTGAAATGCTGCGGTATATCAACTTTTTTGCAACATGTTATATTTATGGTAGCAGTTTAAAACAATTATAAAATCCATGAGTAATACATTAAAAGGAAACCATAAATTTATAAAACACTAATAGATATAATCTAGTATTATAAGCAGTTATGAAGATTAAACATAATCAAAGCTACCTCAATTTCATACACCATAAAATTTAGTCATATACAATATTTCATGAACAATGTTTTAAGCAAAAATATTAGCAACATAAAATCTTACAAAAAAAGCTTGCTAAAAGAGAAAATATAAATCGTGGAAAGTCCAAGCTCGTCTCCTTAAAATGTCCATTATACCTTTAAAGAAAAGAAAGCAATTAGAGATCAGCGGTAGAAAAGAACAAATATGAATTTATTTAGCATCAAATATAACAAGTTCAAGTTAATTTGACTAGCTCAAACAGTAGAAAATCCCATCCCTAATTATTGGCCAAACAGCCCAAGTGAAACACAACCTAAATTCAATACGATTCTTTCAGTTGAAGCGACACTACCATCCAACAAAGAGGGACATCATTTTATACAAAATAACAGCACTCATATGTACACAAAGGGAGAGGCGTGCATTAACTCACCACATTACTCGCATAAGTACACTACTGCTTATCCTGCGTTGAACCTGAAATTGAATATACAGTTAGTAAGATGCAACTCTACGTAACAAAATTTACAACATATAAAAATATGCATAAATGAATGGATCTGCCTCATCAATTATATCCATGGGACTAACATCCTCACCATCCACTCTGTATGATGCTAGCAGCATTCTCTACCAAATTGAAATATGATATAGCCCATTGTTAAAATAATAGTTATAACATATTGTTTAATAAATGTAAAACTAAATGCTCAATAAACTCCATACACATATAATACAGAGCAATTGCAGTTTAACCTTTTAACATTCATTCAAAAGATTCAAAAATATTTAAAGGTTAAAAGGTAGATTAATAAACAAACTAGTATAGATTAATAAATAAACTAGTATCAAACAAGCTCTAAGTAATATACTATATAAGTTGCAAAGTATAAGCAGGTAAAATGGTGATGGGTTTAAATGAGTATTAGTTTAATTTCTTCAAATATAGCAAAGCTTTCCTGATCTTTTTACACATGTTTCTTGAACATTATTTTCTTAATGGGGATTTTGTTATTCTGTCATGTATTATTTATCACACTGCACATTACAATATATGAGTATTAGTTTTATAATACTTAGTTAATTTTTATAAAGTTATTGAATTTTCATAAACTTAGTTAATTTTTATAAACTTAGTTAATTTATTATTATTATTATTTTAAACCATAGTTAACTTATTATTCTAAATCTTAGTTAATTTCTATAAAACTATTATTATTATTATACTTAGTTAATTTTTCATAATACTTATTATCATCATAATAATTTAGTTATATTTTTATAATACTTATTTAATTTTTATAAACTTATTAGATTTTTATAAAACTTGGTTAATTTTTATAAATTAGTTAATTTATTATTGTAATTAATATTATTATTATAGACTCATTTAAAATTTATTATTATTATTATAAATCTTAATTAACTTATTATTACTATTATAAGTTTTAGTTAATTTTATAAAATTATATTAGTATTATTATTATACGTAGATAATTTTTAATAAACATTATTATTATTATTATTTAGTTATATTTTTATAATACTTAGTTAATTTTTATAAACTTATCGAATTTTTATAAACTTATCGGATTTTTATAAAACTTAGCTAATTTTTATAAATTAATTAATTTTATTATTATTATTATAGACCCTTTTAATTATTATTATTATAAATCTTAATTAACTTATTATTATTATAAATCTTAGTTAATTTTTATAAAATTATTTATTATTATAATACTTGGTTAATTTTTCATAAAATTTATTATTATTATTATTTAGTTATATTTTTATAATATTTTTTAATTTTTATAAGCTTATTGAATTTTTGTAAACTTTTTGAATTTTTATAAATTAGTTAATTTATTATTATTATTATTGACTCGTTTAATTTTTATAAAACATAGTTAACCAGTTATTTATAAACCTGTTATATTGGTATGCCCCAAAAGAATTATGACATCCATAAAAGAACTGCTAATAATATACTCGCTTTGTTCGTGAATCTAGACAACACCACTTGCAAGCAGTTGAAATCAATAACAATTTTAAATTCCCAAATGAAGTAACTATAGTGAACGAAAACAATGATGTTTTCATTCAACCAGTAGAATACGAATGGAGACCCATAGTTTGTTTGAATTGTAGCTTCTTTCGTCATCCCATTAAGTTTGCTCGCTTGAAAATGTGTGGATGGTCAAATCAACTACAACCCAAGACGGTTTAGTGAATACTAAAAAGTACACTCAGCAAAATTGCTCAGAAAATGCTCACTCACAAGACCAATTGCATGTTGAAAACATGGATAATATAGGCACAACAGATCTATATGAATCCTAGGTCAGCACGCAAGTCAATGCATATAAAGTCAATTCGGTTTTTGTTGGTCCAACATCAGGACAAGTTGAATCCCAATCTAACAAGCAAGTAGAGGAAGCCAACTCTTCATGACAATATTAATCAATATGTGCTCGGTAAAACTACAACAACCTAAAAGTACAATGCAACTAAACCAATCTAACTCGCAACCCCCAAGCCCAATGCAATGTGACCAAATCAACACATGCACATTGGAATAAGAATGAAACTACATGGAGCCCACAAGTACAATGCAATAAAACCAGTCCTACACGCAAGTCATGGAGCTAGAACACTTTCAATCATTTTCCAATTTGGCAAACGAAGATCAAAACATTACGGTATCACATTAGCAACAACTCATAGGCAGATCTAACAATAAGGAAACAACCCAAAGTCTTGAGTTATGTACAAAAGCGCAGTTTTAAGCATATATGTATATTTTTTTATTCTGTATCTCTGGTTCTCCAGTTAAAATGATTCTTTTAACTTAATGCTCAACACATGAATTTTCTTACTGGTACTGACTTTAGTTCTTTCATTACTTACTTTAATATCTTTACTGTTTTAGTGCTCTGATATGAGGCAATGGCCGTGCATTATGTTGGCTAATTTCTTCGCGTATAGTAAAGCTTTCCTGATCATTTTACTAAGCATAGCTCAATTTACATAATTGAGCATATGCTCAGTTTCCTCAATGGAGCTGTACTAAGTTTGCACAACCGAGCATGTACATGCTTAGTTTGCACAAGTGAGCCGAGCTCAGTTTGCACAACTGAGCTATGCTCATGCTCAATTTGCTTAACTGGGCTATGCTCGGTTTGCGCAATTGGGCATGTGCTCGGTTTGCTCAATTGGGCATGTGCTCGGTTTGCTCAATTTGCATAAACGATCATAAAACTGATGGTTGAATGGATACTGCCAATGGTGATAAATAGTTATAAAGGGGAATACCCCTGACTGGGAAAAATGATGTAACAAGGAGGAGCATACCTGTTGCAGCCAATTGGTACAACTTGTCACAATTGCATGAACATGGTACATCGCCAAGCAACAGCAATCGAAATTCCAAAAATATAAAATGCACCAAGGTTTATATATGTGCCTATATGCTGCCAACCACACCCTCTTGCAACACCTAATATGTATATCTCCAAGCCTAATAAATTTTCAGGAATTCCACTCTATTTATCAGGAATAAATAAATAATGCAGGGAAAATGGGTATAAACATGAAGATTAGCCATGACTAATAAATTTTCAATTGAATGAAATCAAGTTTACCTATTATTATCATCAAGAGTCTGAAAAAAGTCAGGCTTTGATCCAAGCTTCATATACTTCATTGTAGTAGTTGGAAAATCTTCAATAATAGTAGCATAAATATATTCTCATATAACTATAATAGTCTTATGGACATGGTGAAAAAGTAGATAAAAGTAGCATATATATTCTCATATAACTATAATAGTCTTATGAGTATTAGATAAAAAGAATGACAGCTTTTAAGCTAGAAGGCAACATGAGCAGGTTGACCTCAAAATAAGTAAACAGTAAATAATATGGGAAACAGAATACAAGCACTACGTATTAATACAGCAAAGACTATATTGCTATATATGAATACATGTATTATATTCAGTGGTGACCTATGTGTAATTAAAATTTGCATATAGCACCATAGCATGCCACAACACATGTTGTTGACATGGTAGGGCAGGTTATCATTATGAAATGCGTTGGAAAATTTTACAGAACATAAACGTCGTGTTTATATGACTAGCATATTGATATTATAGAATTGAGTTATCACCTACCATGCACTAGTAATGTTTGTATGAGGCATAAATTGAGTAATCCTAAGTACCCGAACTATCAGTTTTAAGAAAGAAAAAAGAACATTCATTTTCATAAAGCAATAAAATGCTAGTGTTTTAATTAAGTGTGGTTAAGCTCTTAAAGTCTGAGTCGTAAGGAGCAGTAATAATATTTGCCAACTGTTTTGTAAATTTTGTCTTAGGCTTTTTTTGGAGCACTGGCTCTTCCCATTTGGGATTTGATATCACTTACCCTTGCTGCAAGTTAATAGATGTTCTTGTCCTTCTAGTAATTCTCCGATTCGTAGAGTAGGTCTGATAAATCAAGCACATTAGAGACCTCTGAATTTATTGCCTGGTTGTTACTTGCTATTTAGAATGGAGGGAACTTCCAGAGTATCGCCTGGGAGGTCTACTGCACTGGCCTTTGAGACTACTTTGGTGGAATTCGGTTTCATGACCAAGAGTTTCACTAGACTTTCTCCGATCAACTGTGCCGGGAGTGAAATCAGTTGCAGCCTATGGATCATTAATATTAATTGTTTTATATGATCACTGTTTTTGAAATAAAAATAAAAATAAAATGGTAGATTCAACAACCTTAACACTGTCTGAGTTTTAGAAGAAAGAAAACCAAAAAGTTACCTTCCTCATCAGGAATTTAACTATGAATAAAGGAATCTTGAATCCAACAAAATTATATCAAATAATCTTCTCAGTAGTTCAACTGAAAGTGGTTCTGCTAAACACAAGTAAAAAAAACACAATCAACTCCCATTAAGACTCCTTAAAATCAAATATAATAAATAAATTTGAATAGTTAAATCTTTCAAATACCATGTTATCGAAATTTTTGTACAAAAACTCAAGCAGAAGGGAGTGAAAGCAAAGACCGGTTTGTTGCTGGGAATTATTCATTAATGGAACAAATATTGCTCACTTTACATATATTGACGCAACAGGAAGAGCATATGCATTTCAAGTATGGATGTAACATGAAGAACATATGCACTACAGTCTAGAGATTTGAATAATTATCAGGTGTACAAGTTTAAAAGGCAATACTATTAGTAGTTACTACCAAACATAAACGATTCAATCATTAATAATAGGTGCAAAAATAATCGATATAACAAGATATTTATTGCTTTCAAATGATTTATGAACCGCCTATATATTTCCTTCAAACTAAAGTCGTTGATTCTACCAATGACATCATATATTAGGTAAAATAATTTTTAAAGAATGAAAGAGTTGGCACCGAAGGAAAATTTTAATCATTAAGAAACAATATAGCACACTGTGCACTTTGGAATAGAACAAAATAACATGTTACGACTAGAGGAGAATCAAAGCTTAAGTATGTAAGTATATCAGAATGGCATACGTGAAACAATTAAGATTAATTATATAACTTATTTTTGTTTAGTGGCTCGATAAATTTAAATACGTCAAGAGCTAAAAACTATGTTAAAATAGATAAAATTATTCACTAGGACAACAATTTTCGAACTTAAAAGTATGGCAGTTTTTGGTAGCATGTTAATTTTCCAAGAACTGATATGCTTAATAACATTAATATTGTATAATAAAAAAATCACCAAATACATTTTATTTCGGTACTATATGTAAAATTTAACAACACTGCTCAACAATGATAGACATGAATGCATTATTATAAGCACATTTACATTGAGTAAAATCCACTATGTTAAAAAAGTTCCAAAGTACATTGTATAAAGTTTACATAAAAGCATAGTGAACATTAAAACTAAGGAGAGTTTTAGAAGCTTATTTGGATATAGGTTAATAAAATAAAACAAAAGTGTGGTGGTAGATTATGGTTATTAGATATAAAACAGTTGATTATTGTTACAATTACATAATTGTAATATTACACTCGAATTGGATTATGTTTCCCAATGGAAATTACAAAATAATAATGTGGATGCATGTTCAACAATCTCAGAAATGTTGGACATTTTGTTCAACACTCATTTCATAGACACCTAAAATTCCCATAAATTGGATCCTATAGAATATACATCAAAGGAAAACTGAGGCGAACACTTGTTCAACAAACGTTCAATTTGGTTATGAATATGTAACCAAATATAATTGATTTTTGTAATATTTCAATAATTTATTTGATGGTCTCGCTCACTTTTAATAATTTCCTTAGCCTAAAAACTTGTTGGTCGGAGCATAATTCTAGAAGTATGGCTGAAACTAGACTAAGAGATGCAAAAACACCAATACTAAAGGCATGACAATTCAATAAATTTCTCAGAATACACCAGTCAGGCATATTACATGACTTGCCTGAGCCAAAATATAGGATAGCATAACCTATTTTTGAACAATGCTGAATAATATGTACTTAGTAATATGAGGCATAGCCGCATAGGTCCAGTAAACTTATGTTATTTTTTAATAAAAAGGAAGAAATTTATGTGCAATTATAGTATAATAGCTTTTAATGGAATATTAGACCGCGCTTTTGCTCTATTTTTAGTGGCAAACATAGATTGTGGCAAGTTGTTTGCAGATTAAACGAAAACCTAAAGACATCTTACTACTGCCATATAATGTTGCTTGCTCCATTGCATTTGATTTTGAAAATGCATAAAAAATAAAGTTTTTGATACATAAAGGTTGACATGTCCCCATTCCTATAGCATATGAATTTAAAATTAAATATTGTATATTTTAAACATATCATACCAATAGTTATTGCTTCATCAATTATATCCATGAAGCGATGTGAATCAAACTTTGGGTTAGAACAAAGCATTGAACAGAAAAGTCTGTCAAACATGAAAAAGAAAGATATTCACTTGTTGAAATACACACCAATTTTTGTTGAACAAACCATCAATAATTATTTGAATGAACTGTTCATGTTGCCCTTGAATTGTGTATAGGTCCTTTAAGTCTTTCTTCTCGGATTTTGATCCCCTATAATTAGCTTCAAATTATTCAATATCAACTTCTGTAACCTGTAGCAAGCAATAATGATCAACAACCAAGAAAATTTAACAGAATACAATCAAAACAATTCTTTGTAGGGTTTTGAAATAAGCTCTAGGTTAAAACTATGTGATAATAAATATGTTAATATTAATTTGGTTAACATGTATTTGAATATTAAAGCGTACCATTTTATACATTGTCCTGAAGTATTCTTGCAGATTATAAGCAGCTTCACTAAATAGTGCCTGGCAAGAATATAAGCATATGTTAGAATGGACTTAAAAAGAATAATGCACTACCCACACAGAAGTCTCTATAATAAACTATAAATTATACCTAAAACTAACTTCAAAGTACTTGTTAGTGCACACACTTTTAAAAGTTTAATTCATAATAAGAGATGTATGTTGTAAAGAACAAACTAAAATAAAAGAGTTATGACCACTAACAATGATTATGTGCAATTTGATATATGCCTCACAGTTCATATGTAAATATTTAAGTATCATGACTACTAAGTGAAGGATGCTCAACAGTATAAGTTCTGGTACCTCATAATTGGTGAACCTAGTCTGATCATAAAGTGCTCTTTTCTCTTCATCGCCAAGAATTGACATCACTTTCTGTAAAAGCTGAAATTTTTCCGTAGCTTCCTGAAATTTAAAAGAATAACAAGGTTGAGAATAATATAGACATCCAATACCTTATTAGGAGAATAGTAATTGTTACTCCAATAAAGAAATTATCAAATACCTCATCACCAGGGTTTTGTCAGGATGAAGTCGCAAAGCCAACTTGTAATAACCTTTTTAATTTCTGATTGAGATGCTACCCTCTCTACACCAAGAATGAAGTGAGAAAATCACGTGGATTTTGGAGCTTTCTTGTGCAAGATTCAAGAAAAAAAACTGACCCTGTAAAGTCAGCAATGGATCAAAATATAAAGTCTGTGGCGAGTAATAACAAAGACTCTGAATCAAATGAAATTCGTCGCTTTGAAACTTTGAGGCGTGAGCTAATTGAGCTTGAAAAGAGAGTTCAAAAAACAAGTGGTGAAAATAGAAAGGAGGATCTTAAAGGTGAAAGTGGAAGGCGGAATTCAACCACAGGGAATCATATCATGCTTCATCGTGAGGCAAAAAGTGATTTCATTTCAAAATCAATTGAGAAACTCAAAAAAACTAGCAAAGATGTTTGGCAAGGAACTCAATTGTTAGCTATTGACGCTGCTGCTGCTACAATTTTACGAAGAAAAACACTTGCTGGTGATAAACTTACGAAGAAAATCAAGTTCTAAAAGGACTTGGCATCAATTCCCAAATGGAATCCTTATGCTTCTTCCTGTTACTGTCGTTTGCCATGCAGCAATGCTAGTTAATTAAAAAAAAGCGCGGGCTCTAAAACTCTATCGATAATGCTAAGAAGAAATCAAATCAGTGAAGTGTTGAGAGGAGGCAGTGTTCGTATGTGAAGGAAAAAAGGATTAACGTTAACAGGAGGAAAAATGAATTGAAATCTCAGATTTTTAGGAAAGAAATTAGGGTGTCTGCGAGAGAAAAGAAATTGGGGAAAAAAGGGGAAGTGAGAGGGAAGGAAATTCAGGAGGGAAAAGAAATTGGGGAAAGTGAGCGTGGGCATAAAAAAAAGCGCGGGCCATATATTATTGAGATGCAGCATTTTAGGTATATATAATATTGTTTTGAGATATAATAAACAGCACTTTCTACAAAACGCTGCAATCTAATGCTGCTAAAAATGAATTTTCTTCTAGTGATTGGTTCAGCTAATCCGGCTTACGTCCACTCCAATAATTTTTCTTTTATTCATTTATGCTGCTGTTACAGTTGCAAATCCATGAAATCCCAGAATAAAAATGGCAGAGTATAGC
This sequence comes from Allium fistulosum, assembly GCA_030737815.1. Classification (NCBI taxonomy): domain Eukaryota; kingdom Viridiplantae; phylum Streptophyta; class Magnoliopsida; order Asparagales; family Amaryllidaceae; genus Allium; species Allium fistulosum. The sequence goes on along the minus strand of CM060904.1, from coordinate 336,011,550 downwards.
CTAGGTAGAAGATAGAATGAAGCAAAAAGAAGATGAATTTGCTGATGCCATGTCCGCTGTATTTATAGGAGAAGACATGAAAATATCTCGCTCAAAACTCGGATATGGAACCTAAAGCCAGGATGAGCTTGCCTAAAAAGTTTTGGGCCCATCGGAGCCCATAATATGGATCAGGGTCGACCCTTATTTGAGGGGATTTATAGGGTGTGATCCTTATGATGGGTCTCCCATGTTGTAATGTACTTCTAATCCAAATTTCATGTTGATTGCATTTATAGATTTTGAATTATTGACCGATCACTGCTATGAACTTTAATATGGCGAACTCTCTTAATGGAAGAGGGTCGATCCCTCATAGGGAAGAGGGTCAATTCCTCCAAACTCCTCCATTAGATATTCGATCCCTAAGGTAGACTCCATAGGGTCCTGTTATACCGCCTTTTGACCAGACAATATATCATAAAAGTTGGTGAAATGGGTTCTGTGATCATCAAGGCAGGAAGCCCGGAGAGACGGTTATTAGGCTGGGAAATCGATTATATTTACAACTATGGACAATAGTTGGGCGGATTCGAACCGAGTCCCAATCAAGGTGCAATCAATATGAAGTGACAAGGAAGGCTCCATGATGCCACATTTCAAATTTCAAGTCAATCAGAGTTCGTATGATGGAGTTATAGGCAAAGGAAGAATTTATATGGGTTGATCGGGAACGATATATAAAATAGCGTAAACCGACGAAGATTGATCAATATCTCAAAATCTACAAAGTTAATGCACTTGAAATTTTCAGAGCATCACTATATTAAAGAGTGGAGCCCACAAAAACGATCGCATGACAAAACTACCATATTTTGGAAAAGAGGTCGGAAAATGCGATATATTGGAACGATCATACAAATCAGCCATATATTGGAAAACTCGGAAAACTACCAAAACTACAAAACTACCATATCTTGACAAAACTACCATATATTTGAACAATCATACAAATCAACCATAACGATCTATAGTTTTATGGAAAATGCGCTATCTCACAAATGATACATCGAAACTGCATGAAATTTGAAGAGCAAGTATCTTTCATCATAGAGCACCCCTTGACCGATCGCAGCTCAAAAAGACGAAATCTTGGAAAATAGGTTGATCGTTATTGGAACGATCGTACAAATCAGCCATAACTATCCATAGTTTTATAGAAAATGCAATATCTCGCAAAAGGTATGTCGGAATTGCACGAAATTTGGAGAGAAAGTATCTTACATCATGCTATATCCCCATGAACGATCGTAACGCAATCAGATGAAATCTTGGGAAATAGGTCGATCATTATTGGAAGGGTCATACAAATCAGCATAACAATCTATAGTTTTACGGAAAACACGATATCTCACATCTAGTACGTCGGAATTGCACGAAATATGGAGATAAACTATCTTACATCATGGAGCACCCTCATGATCGGTAGCAGCTCAAAAGGGTAAAATTTTGGAAAATAGGCCGATCGTTATTGGAACGATCATACAAATCAACATAATGATCCATAGTTTTACGGAAAACACGATATCTCACAAACAGTACGTCGGAATTGCATGAAATTTAGAGAGCAAGTATCTTACATCATGAAGCACCCCATGATCAATCACAACTCATAAGGATGAAATCTTAAAAAATAGGCCGATCGTTATTGGAACGATCGTACAAATCAGCATAACGATCCATAGTTTTACGGAAAACACAATATCTCATAAACGTACACCGGAATTGCACGAAATTTGAAGAGCAAGTATCTTACATCGTGGAGCACCCCCATTATCGATTGCAGCTCAAAAGGATGAAATCTGGGAAAAATAAGCCGATCATTATTGGAACGATCGTACAAATCAGCATAACAATCCATAGTTTTACGAAAAACGCGATATCCCACAAACGGCACGTCGGAATTGCAAAACTCACTCGAATGTGAAATCTGACATTAATAATTTTTTAGTCCCATCCAGACAATCACATTTCGCCTCGAACGACACTCGATCTCGAACGATCACATTTCGCGTCGAACGACACTCGATCTTGAACGATCACATTTCCCTTCGAATGAGCACTTGATCTCAAATGATCACATTATGCCTCAAACAGGCACTCGATCTCGAATGATCACATTTCGCCTCGAATAGGCACTCGATCTTGAACGATCACATTATGCCTCGAACAGGCACTCGATCTCGAACGATCGCATTTCGCCTCGAACATACACTCGATCCCGTGCGATTGTCATCAGCCTGGGACGGCTATGAATTTGATTAACGGTCCCGAATGGCCGTTACTAACAATCAGACAAGACCACAGATTTGTTCATAGGTCATCAACGGGTTTCGAACATTGGACTTAAAGCAATTCAAAGCACGCCTTCCTACCGCAAGACATGTTTTGAAGGGAAAATATGTTATATCGCCTTTTGACTGGGTAGTATATCATAGAATTTGGTTAAATGGATTCTGTGATCATCAAGGTAGGAAGCCCAAAGAGACGGTTATCAGGCTCGGAAATCGATTATATTTGGAACTATGGACAATAGTTGGGCGGATTCAGACCGGATCGCAATCAAGGTGAAATCAATAGGAAGTGACAAGGAAGGCCCCGTGAGGCCACATTTCAAATTTTAGGTCAATCTGTGTTCGTATGCTTGAGTTATGGGCAAAGGAGGAACTTGTATGGATCGATCGTGAACGATCCATAAAACAGTGTAAATCGACGAAGATTGATCAATATCTCAAAATTTACAAAGTTAATGCACTTGAAATTTTAGAGCATAACTATATTGAAGAGTGAAGCCCACAAAAATGATCGCATGACAAAACTCCTAAATCTTGAAAAGAGGTCAATCATTATTGGAACGATCGTACAAATCAGCCATAACGATCCATACTTTTATGGAAAATGTGATATCTCACAAACGATACGTCGGAATTGCACAAAATTTGGAGAGCAAGTATCTTACATTATGGAGCTTTCCCATGATTGGTGCAGCTAAAAAGGATGAAATCTTGGAAAATAGGTTGATCGTTATTGGAACGATCGTACAAAGCAACCATAACGATCCATAGTTTTACGGAAATGTGATATCTCACAAACGGTAAGTCGAAATTGCACAAAATTTAGAGAGCAAGTATCTTACATCATGGAGCACCCTATGATCGATCGTAGCTCAAAAGGATGAAATCTTGGAAAATAGGCCGATCGTTATTGGAATGATCGTACAAATCAACATAACGATCCATAGTTTTACGGAAAACGCGATATCTCACAAACGGTACGTCGAAATTGCACGAAATTAAAGAGAAAGAATCTTACATCATGGAGTACCCTATGGTCACACGCAGCTCAAAAAGATGAAATCTTGGAAAATAGGTCGATCGTTATTGGAACGATCATACAAATCAGCATAACGATCCATAGTTGTACGGAAAACTAGATATCTCACAAACGATACGTCGGAATTGCACAAAATTTAGAGAGAAAGTATCTTACATCATGAAGCACCACCATGATCGATTGCAGCTAAAAAGAATGAAATCTTCGAAAATAGGCTGATCATTATTGGAACAATCGTACAAATCAGCATAATGTTCCATAGTTTTACGCAAAACGCGATGTCTCACAAATGGTACATCAGAATTGCTTGAAATTTAGAGAGCAAGTATCTTACATAATGAAGCACCCCCATGATCAATCACAACTCAAAAGAAGAAATCTTGGAAAATAGGCCGATCGTTATTGGAACGATCGTATAAATCAGCATAACAATCCATATTTTTATGGAAAACACGATATCTCACAAACAGTACGTCAAAATTACACGAAATTTGGTGAGAAAGTAGCTAACATCATGGGAAACTCATATAATCGATCACAGCTCAAAAGGATGAAACATGGAATGATCTCCTATGATCCAATTCCTAGTCAAAACATCAAAGATCGATTGGTATCTCACAAATGGTAAGTCGGAATGGCGCGAAACTTTGGGAGCATGGACCAGAGGCATGGGGGACCCTATAAAAATGATGGATGTCCCATTGGAGTTCATATGGAACGATCGGCTAAATTATTTTTTGGTGTCCGATCGATCCCAAATTTTGTGGGACGGGTCGTATGAGCCTGGAGGTTCTTCTGCCGAAATTTAAGCCTGATCCATGCACGTCTTCATCTATAAATACAGCGGACTTGGCTCATTGCAAAGGACTTTTCGGCTGGCTCTCCTTCATCACTTCTTATCTCTTTCCCCACTAATTTTCTAAAGCGAAAACAACTGTACTTGTAATCTTATAGTATCAATAAAAGAATATTGGAGTGGATGTAGGCCGGAGTTTGCCGAACCACTATAAAACTCGTGTGTTCCTTTACTTTTTCTACTATTTATCTTGTGATCTATATGCTTATATTTCTATTTGGATATTGTTTTTGACAATTGGTGCTTTCACATACAACTGGGTGTTTGTGAGCATTTTTAGCCCAAATGGGTCCCTTCTTTTTATTCCTAAAGTTTCACTTTAATCCGCCTTATGGTTGTTGAGTTATGGAGCGATCATCATTGAGTTGTGTGCTGTGAATCATGTTTAATCTGATCCCTTTATTCCAGTCCTTCTATTCCAATCCCTTTTTGTAGAATGAATATTTCAATCTGATCCCTCTCCTAAGGGGAGTGTTAGTTCCATACTTAGCCATTTTTTGAGTGTTATCCATCTGAATCCATTCAACTATAGTCCATAGTTTCAAATATAATCGATCTTCAATCCTGGTAACCATCTCTCTGGGCTTTCTGCCTTGATGATCATGAAGTCCATTGGGCTAAATCTGCCTATGTACTACCTTGCCAAAAAGCGAGTTAACAGATTCCATGTATGAAAACAAAGTGTGGACTTTGTCTAACATACCCAAAGGGATCCAACCTATTGGCTGCAAATGGATTTTTGAGCAAAAGCTAAATGTAGATAATGAGTGGAAACTTATAAGGTTGGGCTAGTTGCGAAAGGATTTCATTAAATTCAAGGTATTGATCATAACGAGACATTTTCGCCCGTAGCAATGCTTAAGTCCATTCAGATGATGCTAACCATTGTTGAAATATGACAAATGGATGTAAAGATGGCTTTATTAAATGGTGATTTAGAGGAGACCATCTTGATGTCATAGCTTAAGGGTTTCGAGGTCTGTGGGAGTTAAGGAAAGGCTTGCAAGTTGTTAAGGTCCATTTATGGACTTAGACAAGCTTTAAGGAGTTGGAATAAATGTATTGATAAAATGATCCAACATTTGGTTTTTATCCGAAGATTCAGAACATGGAGGAAGCATGTGTATACAGAAAGGAATATGGAAATTCTATCGTTTTCTTAGTGTTATATGTTAATGATCTTCTATTTATTGGTAACAACATTCCATTATTGCAATCAATGAAAACATGCTCTCCAAGAACTTGTCCATGAAGGATTTGGGAGAAGCAGCCTATATAACAGGTATAATGATATATAGAGATAGATCTAAGAGACTATTAGGATTATTCCAATCCTTGTACATACGTACCGTATTGAAAAGGTTAAGTGTGAAGAATTCCAAGTGTGGAAACATTCCAACACAATATAGAACGTCATTTTTAAGAAGGACACTCCTCAGACTGATGAGGAGAAAGAGCGTATGAAGAGAATACTCTATGCTTCGGCAATCGGTTCCATAATATACATTATGCTATGTACTAGATCGAACGTGTCATATGAATTAGGATTCATAAGTTAGTACCGGTCTAATTATAAAAAAACATTGAACGGTTGAAAATTGTATACTGAAGTAATTAAGAAATACCAGGGACTTACTCCTGGTATATGGTAATGGAGACCTCCTTATGAAGAGATACTGGCTCTAGCTTGCAGAGTGATATCAACAGTAGTAAGTCAGTGTCAGTTTATGTCTTTACTATTAACAATGGGGCTATTAGTTGGAAATGATCCAAACAAGAAACATTAGTTGATTTCATGATGGAGACCGCGTATGTCACCTTCAATGAAGCAACTAAAGAACTGGTTTGGATATGCAAGTTTTTAAGTGAGCTTGGAGTGATTCCCAACATGACGAATCTAATGACATTATTTTGTAACTACAATGTGGTGATGTAGATCGCAAAAGAGTTTAAAGCACACAAGAAATCACGACATTTTCTTCAAAACTTCCACTAAATTGGAGAATTTGTTGAGTAGAAAGAGGTCGTGATACATAGGGTAGATACCAAGGACAACATAACAGATCCATTCAAAAAGGGACTAGTTCAGTTGGTTCTCGTCAAGCCGATCAAAGGGATGGGAGATTGATAAAGTTAGGGTATTCCCTAGAGGCAATTCTATAATTTATTGTAAATTCTTAACTCTGTAATAAAATCTCATTTAAAATAAAACGTGTAATATGTTATAATTGATTAATTATTTAATTTAAGTATATTTAACAAAAAATCCATAGATGGTGTGTTTTATGATAGTAAATACAAGATATTGTAATCACGAGCAATTTATCACAATATAATAAACACATCATTTTAAATATTCCTAGTAAATATATATCGAGATTGGACATCGATACATCCATTGAGACTAGAATACGTAACGCTCTCCAAATGTTGGCAACGTATTACTTATGGCTGCCAAGGGCACCAAAGGGTTATATACTAATAGTTATCGGATAACTATAAAATGTCTCACTCGATAGCTTTTTGTTGGTTAATATAACTTAGGTCAAACAGAAAATATCGATGTGACAATATTACATAATCCTCTTAACTTGGGAATATTGTTAAGATTCAATATTGAAACTAATGATCAGTTTATAACAGTAATTGGCACTTAGCAAATGGATATCAAGATCAGTTTATAACTACTCTACCAGACTTTGCTTGAGGAACACCTATTCAGAAACTAATGATCAAGCTTAGAAGAATCAAACATAATCTCAAAGTATGGAACAAGATAAGACAGAAGGATACAGATACTATGGCAAACTTGGAAACATACTACAACAATAGACTAGTGGCTGCAGATAGTAACCTAGAAAATGTTCTTTTGTATGATGCAAGCAATGTTACAAGAAAGTAATCCTTTGAAACAGAAAATGCATGAAAAGTATACAGAAGCTAAACATAAATCAAAAATCACTTGGCTCAATGAAGGTGATTCTAATTCAAAAATTTATATGCCATGAATATAAGGAAATAGAGGAACAACATTAAAGCCATATACAATGAAAATGGAGAATTGGTATTTGATGCAATGCAAATTCAGAATCAGGTAGTCCAATATTATATAGACATGTTCAATGGTGAACACTTATACCACATGCATTATGAGGACATATGATGCAGGAAAGTGGGAACATCATATTTACCATTACCAATTTCAGAAATGGAAATTCATGACGCTTACTCAATTAAAGATGAGAAATACCCAAGACATGATGGAATTTCATTCAAGTTTTACAAGCTTCATTGGACACTTATTAAAGATGAGTTGCTTCATACTATAAATTATGTGTATGCATCTACTGATATCATAACATTGGTGCCCAAAATTGATAAACCTTTAGATATATCACATTATAGACCCATAGCCTATTGCAATGTGTTATAAAAAGTTATTTCTAAAGTAATTTGCAATATTATTAAGGTTTTTTTCCTTTTTTAATTTTTGAATCAAGGTGTGCATTTATTCATGGAAGAAACATTGCAAAAAATATCATATTGGCTAATGAGAACATCATAATTTTAAATACAGAAGGGATAAAGAAATTTTGCATTAAGATGGACTACAGAAGGCATATGACAAGATAAATAGAGATTTCATATGTCATATGTTAGCTAGAATGAATTTTCCACCCCAGCTTGTCAAATTGATATATGAATGCATTACCACCCCTACCTTTTCAGTGCTAATAAATAGTGTGCCATAAGGATGTATCTCTTCGACAAGGCGAATCAGGCAATGGGACCTCCTTTCCCCTTATCTTTTTTGCATTGCTATGGAATGCATGTCACTAAAATTAGAAATAGTAGTTCGAAAAAGAGATATCACTCCTAACAACAACATACAACCTACTGTATCTCATTTACTATATGATGACAATGTTATGTTTTCTGCAACAGCTGATAACAAAAGTGCACATGGTATTAACAACATAAGTCAATGTTTAAGCGTAGTAGCAAGGTTGACTCTAAATCAAATGAAAATAAAGGTGTACATTACTTCTAGCTGTTAGAACAGAACATAACATAAATTCTGGAAATTCTACAACTCCAGGAATCATCATTACTAGTTAAGTATTTAGGGGTACCTATATCAACTGATTATCTATATTATGCTGAATGCACATCACTATTTCAAAAGATAATGGACTGATTTGATAATTGGGATAGTAATTTACTTCCCATGGCAAGCAAAGCAGAATTGATTCACACTATTCTCTTGTGGTGTTATACTTGTTATTAGTCTATCACATGCCAACTGCGACACTCATTAAACTTGATAACATTTGTGCTGATTTCTTTTAGGTAGTAACACCTAAAATAGCATGAAGCAAACTTTGCATACCAAAATTCAAGGGGGAATTGGCTTAAAAAACTTTCAGCACTCAGAACTGTTGGTTGTTTAAAGCTCATATGGCAACTTCATTTCAAAGACAACATGTGGTCTAAGTGGATGTAAAACAAACATTGCACCAACACAACTTTCTGGCAACTATAACTCAATAATAATATGTCATGTAATATGAAGAACATGCTCGGACATAAGGGTGATAGTCTAAAATGCATCAAGTGGGTTATAGTGGATGGTAGTAGCACTTTACTATGGACAAAACCTTGGATTAACAGCAAGTCTTTAGTTGACACTAGTGTGAACCCGTGCTTCGCACACGGAATTAGAACTATTTTTAGTTTAAATATTTTTGTAGCTTACATATTTGTGTAGCTACACATACATAGATTATTTTTTAATTATCCAGCATGCTTATACGTAAATAGTAGGCATCGCTTTTTGAATCTACGTAACAGGTAAATAATAGACATTCTTTTAGCTCCAATATTTCAACAATACAAATAAGAGCACATATTGTATTCATGTAATGAACTTTCAACCACACAATAGTAAAATCCAAAATTAGAGACGTACTTTCCTCAGTAACAACAAAAAGTCATCAAGATTGTTGAAATACGCTTCTGTAATCCTAGTTAGGAATAGAGAAATTATACGCCAAAAATACATGCTAATTCTGAAAACAAATTGTCCCATAGCATTGCTAAAATATTGACTTGAACCGCAATAAATTCTTAGACAATCAAAGAAAAAATATATGATGCATTTAAACATTTAGAGTACAGTAGCCGAAACCTAATTAGTTGGTAGTTGATTATATGAGTTTTTAGTTTAAATAATTCAATGAACATCATCTTTAAAATAAATATGAAATTACATGTTATATAGTAAAATAATCAAATAGCCTAAATCAAATTAAAATAGTAAACCGTGGATTAACATCAAAAACAAAGAAGTACATATATATCATATCACTAAATAAAATATTTAACTATGTAGATCAAAAAAAATATGCCTCTTCATCTTCTCAACTTCAGCAGATGCTATCAAAAAATACTCTGAAAACAACCCTGAATTATGAACTTGTTTTTGATCTATAAGGCATGGTAGTTACCTGCATATGTAAAACATAGACCATCTTATAGGATAGACTAAATAACACTTGCTTATCTAAATAGAAGAAACTTGTAGGGAATAACGTGACTGAAAGAAGCATTAGGAGTACAACAACGATTAAAATAACATGATTTCGTTACCATTATTCTCAAAATAACAAAGTTATTAAGTTTTCAAAGTATAATTAGCATTTAGTAATGCTGATGATGAATAAGTAGGCATAAACAAAAAAGCAAAATTGACCGATGTTTTCATGTATAACATGGAGTCTAAAAAGCATTAAATTGTTATATGTGTGACCTATCTCAATCCATAATTAGAACATGCCAAAAATGAGATGATATGTAGTCTGTAGTAGCATATCAAAAAGTGGGGTCTGCCATAAGAACACTGTTCATATACCTGGTTAAAATGACAAATTGCTTCACTTCCACTTCAGTCTGCAAGCAACATCTTATTCGGTTCTGGGAGAATCAAATCAGTCAGTGCACGTAGAAAATAGAATAAGATTAAACCCAACTACCCAAGTAAAGGTATTTTTACAAAACAATATATATGTATATATACTTTTTTAGTATATATGACATCACGTAATATACTTGTTACTATAAAACATGTATAAACTAAAAAAACAATATTCTATTGTGATCTATCTCAAGCTATAGTAACAACATGCTAAATAATATATTGTCCCGTAATGAAATGAAAGGAAAAATGGCGGAAAATGAAAATTATTCTCATATAACATACGTTGAGAAAATAAATATTTGAAAAGAAGAATTATGAAGTAAATGAGGTTACCACTAAACAAACAGTTTTTTTTTCGCCTAAAAATATATGTCTACCAAACAATCTTTCTACAAATGAATGCCTACCTGGTCAATTATTATTATATAATCTCATACCATATTTGAATAGTACTTCTCGTCCGAAAAAAGACATGCTATAATTGAAAAAACAAACTATATGCTATAGAACAATACTTTAACACAGTGATATATATCTGAATTCATGTACAGATTTATTCACTCACAAATCCTTATGCAATCTGCGAAACAATGAAATAGAAATCAGTTGTGAATGGAAAAATAGCAATGTCATGAAAGCATAAAGGGGCAGACGTTCTCTAAAATCACAGTAGATGTAGGTCGTTAGTTAGAAAGATCAATAAATCGAGAATGTAAAATCCAATAGTTTTAGTTATTTCTAGTAAACTAACGATCTAAAATCCAATAGTTAAATAGTTGATACACGCAAGTTGAACCTTATTGCATGTGCCATCCAGGTTTCAAACTTCTCAGCTCCCAGTATGCTAAAGAGTAAAACGATGTAAAATATACATTTACAAAGGTATGTATAATCAAAATGAAAGCCATAGAGAGAACTGTTTTGCTTTATACATGCATTTGATATCAAATTGTTCCACTTTCATATATAGAACAATTGGCACTCTTTTTTTTATAAATAATTACAGCATTAAGAATCAAATCAGTTTGATTATATTGAATAATACATTATTTAGTATTCTTCAGGATTTCTATTGCATGACAAATAGGATGGATCTCCAAGCTTCCTGTATAGTTGTGCATAACAGAAAAAGATTAATATAAACAAAGATGAAAACAGAAATGCCTTTCTAATGAAATTACCTGCAAAACTTATAATAAATCACCCATACAGAATTATGTATCCTTGTTATTTTTACCATAATGTTAAGCCAAAATGTAATATATAATTGTTAAACATAGCAGAAGATTTGAAGATTGATTAAATATCTCACTGAAGTAAAGTATTCACCAGAAAAAATATACACTGTAACATAAACCTTATAAAAATAAGATCCATACATGAAATTTTAAAACAATTTGGATTGGCAGATATTTGATTGGTTTAATTTAATTTTTTTTTAGATCGGCAGTATAAATTTCTCTAGTATGCGAGATTTTTTTAGCTCAGCGTAATGTTTAAAATAGTATGAAATACTGAAAACTAATTCATCACATCCATATAATTTTGGATCAATATCACCATGAAAAAATCTAGATATTCATTAATAACAATAACTCTATTGTCTATACATATCCACGACTTTTTCTTGACATGTGGTAAAAGTTATCATTTAATTTCATGTCAGACTTAGAAAATATACTTAATACCATATAACTCCATATAGAATTTCTTTTAATCTGTATATATCTATGTTGTTTTCATATCATTGAATATAGCCAAAAGTTCTTAGAACATGATTTGTAGACCTTGATTTAGTTGTCTTTTATTTCTTTTATTTAGATGGAAACTATCGATAGTGTATTATGTTATGAAAGTTACAGGGTGAGGGACAACAACCGTAATATTTTATGGTATAGAAGTATTATTCTTGCCAACATCCATCACAATACTGTACCAGACCGGATACTTACATGCTAAGCCCCGTAAAGTGAACAACAAAAACCAACTGATGATTTGGGAGGCAGGAAGAAAAAAAATTAAATGTTTACTTATGTAGGCATGCAAGTAAGTGGCTACATATCAGGGCTTTTATAGAAAGGTCCACAGTTGAGCTTGTATTAGCTAAAAACGTTGAGTAAACTCTCAATATCAATGCATACACCACCGACCGAGCTATTAATTCGAACGGTTACCTAGTGATGAGCAAGAATAAGTAGCCATATATGTATATTTCATCCATTATTTTGTTCGATGTAGTTCGTACCATGTCTACGTGATTCCGTCCCAGATGTTCATCGTGTGGAATGTAGTTCCATTGTTTGTCGCATTCGCCAACTCATAAGTAATTCCATGATGATATGCATATGGAAAAAATAATTTAGATTTATATTCACATGAAGTTTAATTGATGCAACAAAGATTATGATATGACAATGCAAGTGATAAATTTAGTCTCACCCTAAATAACAGATGAGTCATTATTATCAGTTTGTTGTACTGTCTGTTCTAGCATAGATCTTGATTTTTGATCTGCATGTTCTTGCCTTATAACATACAGCCACTTAACTTCATCAAAAAAAATTCTTATTCCACGGGGTATGAGGTTATATTGCCCACAAGGTATTAAATAAAGATAAAAATAACGGTGAAGAAATGGACAATTAGTAAAAAGTAATGGTGAGTCTCACTTTTATACAGGATGCCTGCAAACCTTCCCGCCTACACAGTAAAGTTGACCAAATTTGTGTTGTAAGTCTAAAATTGTGTTAATTTTGATGCAGTAAACAAAGATTATATGAAAGCGAAACTAACAGGAAAAATACATAATTTAATGGTTGAGTTATTTTTGCGAATAACAGGTTTACTCATTCTTTTTCTATTACATGCACATATAGTTCCAATTGAATCGGGCTTCCAGTAGGTTTGAAAACACATTTTTTTGATTCCATAACACAAATATATAGTTCTAAGGACGTAGCAACTGCAAATTTTTGCACACTTTTGCCAACTATGTAAAGGAATCAAATATTGTTGTGTTTTGTAGATGCTTAAGCTTGGTAGGCAGAAGTTAGTTTGCTGTTATATTTCATAAATAAAATTTTATTTTCGTAGTATGTCTTCGAGAAAAAATCGAAATATGAAACAACTATACGAAAAAATGAAAAAATGCAAATTTCAGAATAAAAACGATGGCATGAACCACATTTATTTTAAAAAACATGTATGTGTTTATCAAATTTATTTTCTTTATCTTTTTTATTCCTCATCGAATGTACTGTCAACCTTAGATAAAGCATGCCTTTCCATGCAAAATCAGCAGTTTTGATAATGTTCATAGCATGTTCTTTGTGAGGAAATATTAAATGTTGATTTAAGTCTTAATCAGTGATGTCAACTGTCATTACATAATTTTATATTTCCCTAAACATATCGGTAACTATGAGCATCAATTTATCATCAAAGAAGCATTAAGAATTAATGGCAGAATAAAACCTTTTACCGATTACAAATTGAGATGTAGATTTCTAAGAACTGGGTGGATAGTAGCATAATCAAAATAAGGTTTGAATTGAAAAATCAGAAATCAGATAAGGAGTAAAATTCAAAAATAAAAGAGAAAAATAAATCAACTTGCCTAGAAATCCCAGATTTTTCAGTCTAGGTCACAGTGAAAATGGTGAAGGCTGTTGCTATACTTAATAGCGCCGAAGGAGTTAAGGGCCATGTATTCTTCACTCAAGAGGGAGATGGTCCAACTACTGTAACTGGAACCATCTCCGATCTCAAACCCAGTCTTCATGGTTTCCATGTTCATGCTCTTGGTGACACAACAAATGGATGCATGTCTACTGGTCCTCACTTCATTCCTATTGGAACGGAACATGGGGCATCTGAGGATGATAACCTCCATGCTGGTGACCTTGGAAATGTGACTACTGCTGTGGATGGGACTGTTACTCTTTCTCTATCTAATTCTCAGATCCCACTTACTTGGCCAAATTCAATTAATGGACGTGCTGCTGTTGTCCATGCTGATCCAGATGATCTAGGAAAGGGTGGACACGAGCTTAGCAAAACAACCGAAAATGATGGAGGAAGAATTGCATGTGGTATCATTGGACTCCAGGGCAAGATTAGGAGTTTAAACCATTGATATTCAGTGTCAGATGTAATTAAAAATGAAATTGAGTTGAAATGTACTATCATTGTGTGTACCTGAGCATCTTTATGAACTGTTTTGGCACTATGTTGAATAACTTGATGTTGTGTCTCTGCAAGGCCAATCTGTATGTGTGAAACTGTTAAATTGCAATTTCTTACTTATTGAATTTTCAGAAAAAATAACGTTTGAATTACATCTTAGTCAAGAACATTAAAGTAGTTTCAAAAGGCACATAGCATAGATATCTTTAAACATTACTTTTCATATGTATAGCTATTGGAGAGTTGTATGTGACCAGAAATATTATTATTACATTAATATCTTTAATTAGATAACTTTAGTATCCATTTAATAGCTATAGAAAACCTATTAATTAAAATATATAGATAAAGGCAGATTTTGACAGTTTCGTACATGTAAAACATGTATATAAATAAGGAAAGAATTATGAGATTGCTGCAAAAGTAATATAGCTTGCACCAAAAGGAAAATACATTTTTTATTGAAATAACATACCATTTCACGTTGACCTTGGAAAGTCTTCATATTAGAAAGTTAAACCACCATGGGGAAAAAGCAAGAGAGATTACTGCAAAACACCATTGAACAGAATCAACTTAGAGTTGGAAATAGTAACTTCTGCAAACCAAAACCTAAAGACACGTAGAGCAACAAAAAACCTGCCTAACAGAACTAATTAAATTTTAGTCAAATTGAGACTGAGATACATATGAAGGATGACATAATTTGGAAAGTAGCGGTCTTAGATAGATTTTTTTTCCACAAAAGATAGTGGTAGGCTTGGATGGAATGCAAAATAACAATCCTGCAAATGTGAAGTGGTAAGAGTTTATTTCATATTGCAAAATTATAACCTATTACTCAAATATGTTTAAGAAGTCATTCATGTTACTGATTAGGCAAAGTCTTGAGTGATTCTGGTAGATGGAGTAAATCTTAGTCATTATCTCGTTTATTAGCGTTTTCCATCATAAGTAGCAAGAATTAAACATTTCCAATGGAAATTAAAGTAAGATGTCAACATTACCATAGAGGAGAATGGAGTAAAAGGTAAGAATGACTTGAGAAAACTAATACATAGTAAAAGTGTTATATTTCAGGGTTTATGTTGCCTTTAAAACTTTAATTTGCAATGATATATCACTTATCTAAACAAATATTTGAGTACCAAGACATTGACCACCCGACAAAAGACGTAACTAACACCAAATGTACCATCTACCATATAAAAAGGAGGCCACAACAGAGAAACAACACTATTAGAAGCAATGCCTAAAATATAAAAATCCATATAAATGAACCGTTGATTAGTGTAATTCCACATTTGAGAATATAAGAAATATATAACATGATCTTAGTATTTTAAAAATAGTTGCATAATTTTCTCAATCTCAACCCTTTTAACTTCATATAGTTCTGATAGAAAAATATATGCATAACTAAATAGTAATGGGCATCTCTAAGACAACCAAACCACTATATAGGCAATAAAATGATCGATAGCCTAATTTAGAAAGGATCGGACGAATTGCTAACGAAAAAGGGGTACCTATTGTGCCACATGGTTGAATTTTATACATTATAATCCCTCATTTTCTTGGAAAGAAACATGGATAAACAAATGGAATTGCATAAAATATTTCAAATCAAAAAGTCACTCGAGAGTAATGGAAGGGTGGAAAATGGAAATAGCTCGAGTTACTTGTAACATGATGTAAAAAAATTTCTTACCTAAATGAAATAATGCATAACATTTCTAGTATTTATGTATGCAATCGTGATTCATACTAAAATTATTTACATGTTTAAGATGAACATAAATATTCGTTGACTATGAAGTTGATTATTATCAACGTAATAGAAGAATATCCATCATCTAGAATTAATGATCTTACCTTGAACCTAACAGTAATCTAAGGCCTGAGAGGGTTATACAACTAACCCAAATCATATTTTAAATTCATAGATGATTAATACATACCTCTTGCTTTCAAGTAACTACATAAATGATGGATAGGCAACAAAATGATCAATAACCCAGTTTGGAAAGGAACAAAAAAAATTAATGAATAGCTATCGAAAGAGGGAAAGCCCCAATACTTGTTGTTCCAAATAGGTAAACTGTATGCGTTATAATCCCTCATCTTCCTGCAAAGAAAAATTGATAAACAAATGGGGTTGCATAAAATATTCCTAATCAAAGTTACTCAAAAGAAATTGAATGGTGGAATTATCTAAGAATGATAAAAATATTCCAATATTCTATGGAAGAACTGTTATAGTACTACACATAAGAAGACACTAAAAAAATTGTAAATTTTTAATCTAAAAGACCTTTTCTTTCAAAAAAGAAGCTTTTAGTTCTTCAATATATTGCAATTATCCACCTTTACATTCATACAACACATACCATGCTAAAACTAACAGACTCACAAAAATTGTCTAACTTAAAATAAAAGAAGCAAAAATATCAGTATACTGCACTCCAATGTTGATGTCTTGTACTTTATTCCTAACATAGAATTAAACATATTGTATTTGACAAATACTATATCATCTTTCATTTGGTGAAAATTAACTTGATTTATTTACTTGCAATGTTCCATATGACTACCATATCAAATTTGTTGAATATTAGAAAAGCTATATAACTTAAATCTATAAATTAAGAAGTTTTTAGCAAAAAAAGGTGTGATATAAAAGGTGTAACATCATTTAGTACACTACTATAAGGTATTATAGAGTAATTAATAGGGTGCTTAAATGCATCATAAGTAACATGTTGTAATATTGTAAAGTTTGAAGTATCATTATGTTTAGGTCTTTCCAAGGTTCTTTGTTAGATATGATGTAATCGCCTTTCTTAAAATTGCATGAGACCCAAAAAGAATTAGTATGATGACCGCTAACTATAAAACTGAACATATATGCATTTGAATTAGATAGCAGGTATTTAGACAACATGTACTTCAAATTTTTGGTGAATCTTGATGCATTTCATTTTTTTATATTTACCTATATATGTACACCATAAGAGCTAATTATTGGGAAAATTAACTTGTAATAAATTTCAACCCTGACAAAGTTGTTTTAAATAATTTGACCAAATTGTATAATTGTAGATGCTTTAGGAATAATGAAACCATTTATAGTAGTCCATTATCTCAAAACCACTGCCAACATTAGCATGAAGATGAATAAGTTGCCATGAACTACGCCTTTTTTACCAAAAAAAGGTTGAATTTGCATAATTTTATTTATTGAACTTATCATGGAAATAGTATTAATCCCTGGGTAGCTAATACTATCAAGCCTACTTGTCGGAAAAAAGTAGAACTTCATTTGATAACTTACCAACAGTCATCCACCACTGTAATTAAGCTAATATCAATAACATTAGAAATGGACATCAACTTATCCATGAATATGTCTGCAATATAGCAAGAAAAAAAGTGGATCCAAAATATGCATACATGAGTCATGAATGTTGGCCGTAGCCTATAGGTAGGTTGTAGAGAGAATCTAAATAGCCCAAGCATGTTTGTACACTAACCTAAAAGCAAATCTTAGTCAATTATAAACAGACACTGCTCCAGACTTAACAAATGTATCACCAAGCTAGTGCTAGTAGTCCTCAAATATTCATACAAATGATCGTTATTAATATTTCTTGCATAATTTTATTATACAAAACAACCAGATCTGTGCATATTTCATTTCCAGGTTGAGCCTAGGTATAGAAGTTGAAAGACATATGTAAACCACACAAAACCATCCGTGCAACTGAACACAGAAAATCAAATCATCTCAGTTGAAACTAAAATTTGACAATCATGGTTATCAGGACCTCACAAACAGCTGAAACATATATATTACCTTGGAAACTATTTGTACAGCCGATTCAAATTTTTAAGCAAAATATACCCGTAGGAGAAATTTAGATAGTAATTATTTGATCCAAAGTTACCTGAAAGTTGTTTCCTTTTTTCTTTTCTTTTTTCCTTTTCTTGTTATTTTTTGTTTTTGCTTTTGCTTTTCAACTTTATTAGATACACGAAAGTGGTATATTTTATCATTATTTGAATGTCAAATTAGATTGTAGATGGCACTTGTTATGAGCATAAACACTGTAATAATATTGAAATGGAAAATAACTAAGATACAGAGGGAGTAAATAAATTACTGAACATGCAATATTGAACAGCCTGGTGAATGCTTGTTTTTCTGAATTTTTGATAGCTTGTGAGAAGCTGCCATTTTGGAGATCTAGTTACTGATGCAAAAAATATATTATATTTTGAAACAGTTAACCACCTAAATGATATTGTTCGCTGAAGGAAAATGCAAAAAAATATTAGATTTTGATTTAGTACAAAGGTTAAGTTGTAGGAGGGTTCAATGAAGTCAGCGATGTAATAAAAATTACAAATCAAAAGATCAGGATCTGTAAGTCTAGATGACAGTAGGAAAATGCAATGAATTCACATATTCATATCGCTCTTACCATCCACTAAGATATTCTAAAGCATCCACATGATCAATTTATTCAATATTTTAGCCAAAACTATTGTTTTAAGCTCAAGTATTATATCGATATGTGCTAATCTAAGATTCTACTTCAGTGGCGATTGGGATTATATATACAAATCCGGCAACAACTTATCAATATGCGAAAACAACAATCATCGTACAATACATACAGCTGAACAATGATTATTCGATTGACAAAACAGATATTCAATGAGTCGGAAACATAATTTTACGAATAGACATACCCGATTTTTTGTCCATACGCAGAAAGGAGGAGTGCGTCGGCAGGGCTGAACGGGTGAAGAATCAAGCTATCGGTGGGAAAGCGACACCAAATCGACCCAAAAGACGGCATGATGTAAAGTAAGGTGGCGGACATGGGGTAGCAGTTCGGATGCTAAATACCGATGGGAAATCCGCGACAACGGGGAAGATTGCGGTGATAAATAGCCTTCGCCGAAACCTACTCAATTAGAATAATTGACGTCAGTAGGGGAGGTAGCTATTTTTATCTTTGGGCATTTCGTGGGCATCAAATTAGCGGACATTGGGTATTATGATGATTAGGGTTAGAAGAGAAGAGAAGAAAGCGAATTTTGTTTTTCTCAGATAAAATGAATGGGGAGGGTAAATTTCAAGCGATAGAAGGAAAAATTAGCGACCGTTCGTTTCAGAAAATTGTGGAAAGGAAGAAATTTTTTGAGACCGTTCAGTTGCCAAATTTCAAGGAGGCCTGTGTGAGCTTGAAATTGAACTCACTAATGATAATATAGTATAGATATTAGGATGGGACAAATATCATATTTCTGACACCAAGTACACATTAGTCTCTAGCATTATTCAACATAGCCAATGGAACACATTCAGATTTACTGAAACAAGGAAGGCTTCACATTTAATCAATCAAGTACAAATGGACACATGAGGAGATGCAAATTATTGGGAATGTGTGGGCAACACCAGTTCACTTTTAATAGGACAAGGCAAGCATGTAGACAATCATATGATCAACTGAATCGGTGCCCAGTTATATGGAATAGCATTAATAGTAGTTCTTCCTAGGATTACTCAAGTATCAATCACTTATTGTCTGCAAATGTTTGTAGACAAAGCATGCTGACAATTATATGATCTATTGAACCGGTGCGTACAAAGTAATCCTAGGAAGAATTAACACGAAAGATAAACTATGGCAATGGAGGGTCAATTGTGAAGAGGAATGCGTGCTATGCAGGCAACTACCAGAAAGCATCGATCGATTATTTTTCGACTGCAATTATACTAGAAACGTTAACATATGGATGTTCATGAAATTAAAGCTTCATCTAAATACAAATGACAACTCCTTGGATCTTGAAGACGAAGTCGACCTGATTAGATCCCAATTTTCTAGTCCAGATCAGATTAGCCAACTTGCTTCGTGTTGCCTTGTCCCCACGATTTACCATATCCAGGAAGAATGCACAAAAGGATTTCTATGCATAGAGAAATTAATAAGATAGAGTGATCGAAGATTATACAGTCAGAGTTCACCTACCTCATGCCGAAATCGAAGGCGAAGACTGCTCGTACAACCAGAAACATCCAGATAGGGGTGGGTATGGAAGATTTCCATACCAACCGGAGCTTTTTCCGTTTCTTCCGACCGTTAGTGGAAAGACCATATTTATTCCGTGTTTCATTCCATCAACTCCGGAATTCCGCAAATTGAAAACCGCGGAAATTGGAAAATGTGGAACGGAACATGGAAATTTCACTTTTCCTATAACATGAAAAACCCTGTTTTCTGTAGCATGGAAAAACTTACTGTGACTGCTTTGTACTGTATATTTTTGACAGCCTTTTATGATATTTGTTTGATTAAGAAATATAATTTTTAGGAACTGAACTTTCTACTACAGTTCCAGTCTTCAAGCTTTCAAGATCATTGAAGCAATTCAACACCAGTTCTTTTGATTTTCTCACAGAGGTTTGATAGCTCAGTTTGCACGAATCATCATACTTAGTTTCTATTGTCAGTGTAAACTAAATTTGACCAATGCTTGATTGCAGAATGCCCTTATGCCTGGAAGTGGTAATCATAAGAAGAGATCTTCCCCTGGGAGACGTATTCTTTCATTTCTCAGAAACAGAAAACCTAGTGAGTAAAAGCATTTATAGTGTATATTCATAAAACTGTCGACCTGTAAAATGCATATATGTTGTTCTAATTTGTTACGATGTATTGAGCATAAATGCAGTTCATGTACTGTTATGTACATCCGTAGGCTTGCACGAAGTAGAATATTATCTCGAAATGACATGGTAACAATGACTAAATATAATTATGATTAGCATAAATCTTATGTACCAAAGTATTTTCTTCTGTTTCCGACTAATCCAATTTATCCATTTGTCTTTTATGATGATAAATGATGAAATCATTTGGTTGATTATATATATGAATGCACGAGATTGAACTGAAAATAGGGGGAAAAATAATGGAATGAAGCTGATGCCATCTGAATTATGATTCAAGTAAAATGCTAAAGTTGTTTGGTAATGTAATCCAATGATGATTCCTTCATACAATTTTTTTTATTACGTTGGGTTAACAGTAACATGCATTTGCATGTTTCAACAAGGCAACTAATTTGTTGTTTTTTTCAACCAATGGCCTTTTTTCCTTACAAAATTAGAGGTTTAGGCAGAAACTGGTCATGGATATCATAAACCATAGAACTTCCATTTTAGGTTCAGTGCAGCAAATACGGTTTCACGATATTCACATATCTTTAACTAATCCCTTTTGGTTTATATATTCACTTGTCAAGAATCGGTTTTTATTTATAAATCAACAATGAACTACAAAGTCGAAAAACTACAAGTCATGACATCAATCGTCCTAGTATAAAGTTCAGCAAAATTTCAAACATTGTTACCCAAAAAGTAAAAAATCTACACGATAAAAGGAAAAAAAAGATAAGTAAATATGTATAATTTGCGAAGTTGGATTACCGATTTCCCACAGCGTGCAACGAAATTAGGGCAACTGAAGATGATCGATCGGAAGATGTAAATGGCGATGATAAAAATAATGGAGATCTGAAGATGAAGATGGAACAGTCAAGAAGAGGGAAGAAACGAAAATTAGGGTTAATTTTACCGACGGCGTGAGGTGAATGAAACGAAATTAGGATGGAATAAGCAGACAGTGTTTTTTGGGTCTGGCCCAATTAAACTGCTGCTGTTAAAATTGAATGGAACGGAAATACCGGGGAAAACACAAAAATTTCCGCTTTTTTACCGCTTCGAATCGGAAGGAATTCCTTCCGACTTTATTATTTCGGAAAAACATGAAAACTGGAAATTTTCGGAAATATTCGGAAGGAAAATAACGGAAAAGCGGAAAAATGAAAAAAAATCCAGCCCTACATCCAGATATTACGGAAATGGAGTACAGAGCTTAATGATGCCAAATTGAGAAGATTTCTCGAAGCCAACTGAATGAATTAAACAATGACCTAATTAGATAAAGGAGAAATAAGGTGGTGATTGGGTTGAGCTTCTTCTTTTTCCTTTATTTTATTTCGACGGTTGATGTTTTGTATCTATTTGTACTCGTATTACAACTTGTATGTGTGTCTTGACTAGATGGCATCGTACTCTTTTTCCCTACTACTCTGGTAGGGTTTTTAAGGAGACGAGTCGCATAGGGTTTTTATATGTCAATAAAAGTGACTAATTTTCAAAAATAATATATATATGTGTGTGTGTGTATACATATGCACACATATATATGAATGTTTATTTTTAGCCATACTAATATAAGTACAGTTTTCTTGTGGCAACACATAAAAAAATTGATTTCTTAATATATATATTATTCTCAACTATGGACTAGTTTTATTAAAATAATTTACATAGAGTTCTAAAATTAAACATTAGTATTTTAGTCGATAAGTATATTTGGATATATATATATATATATATTAAAGTTTGAAATTTAAACATCAAGTTTGATTAATTCAAGTATATTAATACACATACATACATACATCATACATACATACATACATAACTTAAAAACATTTAAAAAATTATTTTCTAGAAATATATATGTATATGTATATATTAAAAAATGAATGGATTTAAAATTGCCTGAAAGGAAAAAGAAAAACAATATTTCTTATAAACATATATATATCCATGATTAGTAATATATATATATATATATTATTTGTAAATATTTACTTATTTTAATTTTTCTTGGGTCGAAAATAGAAGTATATACATATACATATACATATACATATACATACACACACATATACATACATACATACATACATATACATATATATATATATATCTAAAGATATGTTGAAATATAAATTACTAAGATATACCAGTTATCGACACATTATGATGTTAGCTCTTCCTCCTCAAACAATAGTACCTTTCTCCTTTAATCTTGGTGTACAAATCCCAGCTTTAAGGCACCAACTAGTTTCAGTGGAGGCTAGGGTTGTATTTTCATCTGTTTTGAATGATAGAAGATGAGGCTATGCCCCCCTTTCATGGACTATCTATGACATTGGACCTAATTAGTATACTATTTGCTAATTGACTAATTAATTGGTTGAGCTCATATATTTAATTAAATTAATATATAATACTTACATATTATTTAATTAATGTAAGGCCTCAAATAACTAAGTAAATGACATAAAAAATTAATACAACATTTTTATTCATTTTTATTATCAATTATAACATTTATAAATTAATTTACAATAGTTGAATGAGGAAATACCTAATAACACTATTGTGTTGACACCTTGGTGTGAACATGATCCTTGGAAACATTCGAACAATGTAAATATTAAAGCCGATGTGGACTTTGCTGAAGTATAATATTAGGCTCGAGTTCCATGCTTATAGATCATTTAGGAAAAATAAATTTTCTAATCTTTGTTAAGCTACACCTTTGTAACAATTTTTTGTGCACGTTTTCTTTTTTTCATCATGATATCACTTAGATATCCAAAATCCGGTTCAAGGTAAAGAACTCCAATAATATCGATTAATTGTTTTACACTATCTAGATATTTGACTTTAAGTTGACTACCAATTACAATGATACTAACTTTCTAAACGAAACAGACGAATCATATCTTGAGTAATATTTCACTTTAAGTAGTTCAACGTGTACTCAACTATTGTTGTAACATGATCGTGATGTCTGTGATTGACCATAATGAAAGAACATTTTAGGTACTTACGATCAATAATACTCTCTAAAGATTACAGCACCTTGTCACATGAGACTTTTTATTTTGATTTAGTTTTATTAACATATAGAAGACTCATGTTGAGTCATTTTATGATTGTTCCAAACACCCAAAAGTATGTTATCCTTTGGTGCCCCCAAAGTCATGAGTAATTTATCATCCATAATATCAAGAGCACTACATACACTTGTCTTAATGGATGTATCGATTTTTTTTGTAACATCTCATTCTGAAGTTAAAATAAAACAAATATATTAAAATGGATTTTAGAAATTTAATTGGATATTTGAATATAAAAAATTTGAAATCGAGATTCAATTTAAGTTTAAATGGATAAATATAGTTAAATGTTATTTTGGAAATAAAATAATTATTTTATAATTGTTGAAATTGAAAAGTAATATATTAATAAAATTAATATTTTATAGAAAATAAATTTTGTATTAAAACGCCTTGAGTGGAATTTTAATTAGATGTTGAATAGTTAGAGTGGTTAAGGGTTAAAAATGACTTAAAAGAAAAATAAAATAATTGAAAGAGTTTCATTGGACCCTCCATTCGTCCTTATCTAAATTACATACCGCTTTTACCCTCTAAAAAAACCATCATCATTCTCTTTTCAGTAGTAACCCCTTCCCCAAATAAAAAATATTTGCAGATGAAAAGGAAAAAGAATAACTACGAATCAAAAAATAAAATAATATAAAATCGCAAAGGTGGGTGCTAGCACCGACGATTCCGGAGGATGTCGGCTTGGGTCTCGTGTTGTTGAATTATGTGATGTGGTGAGGGTTTCGGTGCGACAATGAAGCTGTGGATGAAGACAGATGATGCACGATAGCGCCCATGTCGTGGCTTCGATGGCATTTTGGGGGTGTGCGGCAAGGCGAATGGCGACTGGGCTGGCTTGCTGCGGCTGGTGGTCATTAGTTGCGGCTAGAAAAGATGCAAAGAAGGTTGAGACAATGGAAGAAGCCAGGGTTCTGGGATTTTCGGCGAGTGTAATTATTCTTATCTTTAGTTTTTCGAGAGTAATTCAATTTCATTTAAATGATTCAAAAAGTACTGTGACAACCCACCTTTCTGATCCCTGAGAACGACACTTAATACATCCATGGTATTCATGTGTCATTGCCCAAGTATCTGAAAGACGAGTTCTCATGGGGTAAAATATAAGAACAGAATAATAATCTCACAACGCAACGGTTAAATATATAACATAAAACAAGACAGTACATAAGGTTACTCCCAACATGGAGTTATCAAAGTTACAACAAAAGTACTACTATCAGTCTAGGTAGTTATAACAACCTGCCTTAAAATATAAATACATAGAGCTAACATCTCATAACAGCGGAAATAAATAGCTAGATAGATAAGGAGCGTCCTGCTCGTACACCATCTTCAAAAGAGCCCAAAGAAACCTGTCATTTTCGGACTACTCAAATATAAATGAGTACCCGAGAGTTTAGGGAAAACAAACAATTCGGGTCAGACAATAAGTCTGGTATGCTCCAAATAAAAAAAATAGAACACACAAAAAAACCTGTGAGACCACGTCGCAAAAACGTAGAACGGGTTTCCCCTCACAAGGACAACATCCAAGCATAAAAGAATGGGCACAAATAATTAAACACCGTGAAGAACGCAAGACGCTTCCCGATGCAATTAAGAAAGAATCAATCCAAAAATTTGAATCAAAAATAAGGAAAAGGAATTTTTTCCAACAATAACTAGGAGGGTGCACCCCCCTTATCGAAAGTATACCTCTAGAAAATATACTGGAGAACTGCGATGTCTCTCGGAAACCTCCAAGCTGGACCCCGCCAACCTTACCGATTATCCGAATATTTCACATCTCCGTGCGTATACAACGAAACCAATCTAGAGTAGATGTGACAATACCCTAATGGGAGCAACACCATATAGCTTGGCCCCACTCGTTCTTTATTTAGTCATTTCTGATAAAGCATATCAATGATCTAAATGAGCAACAAATCGTCTTAAATTGATGAAACAAAAACAAAAGGAAGAAGGGTATCGAAATCGATAGTTAAGATATCAACTATTGGGGATAACAAAACGATCGTATATGGAAATTAAATCTTATACTCTTTCAATTCTTGGAAAATATCCATATACTTATCTCATCGGTATAAGTATATTCACAAAACAATTGAGAGGATTTCATATTTCAAAAGCATACTTAAATGGGTCAAAAACAATTATCTACAAGAAAAGCGAATGTTTTCCATTATAATTATAAAGATCATTTATGGAAATCAAATCTCCTACGCTTGTCATGTTTTCGATATTCTCGACTTACTCTACCCCTCGCCCGAAAACAAAGCCAGGTAAGTCAGGGCACTGGTTGCTCCTAGCTTTGCCTAGAAACTTCGGTTCCAGATCTCACAGATAGAGGATCAATCTACTCATCGGCTTTTAGTGCCAAGTATAGGACTACTTACTTTCCATAGATAACCCATTTAAATCATTATATAAATTTTGAAGCTCCTTTAAAATACTTTAAACAAAGATTTAAAACTTCCATTCAAATCATAACTTAAACCTGTCATATTTAAAGGAGAATACAACCAAGAGGGGTGAAGCTCCCTCTTAATCAAATGAGATAGCTAAAAGGGGTGTTATTTCCTTTTAACCAAAAATTCACTAAATGTCAATCCTAAGTTAAAAGGTGGTGTAAGTTCCCTTTAACTAAACATCAAAGTTATTGCACATAAACTGACCGAGCACAAATCAAACAACTAAACAAGAATAAAACAGAATCATTATTATTAACAATTTACAATCAATAGCTAACACAAAATTTGTTAAAATGTGAACGAGTCAAAGGAAAGAGATTAAGATTACACTAACTGTAAAATAATTAAATTATACTCACAGAATAAGTTATACCAACTAAACTACGAAAACAAGGAATATACTCACATCCTTTTTGCTTTGATGGAGACTTGGAATACTTCACCTTTGATAATGAATTTTAGTTCTTTTCTTTAGTTTGTGAATGAATTAAAATGAGATATGGACTTGGCTATTTGTAGTTGAAGAGAAGGGTATCTTAGTCATTTCCTGTAGCCTAACCAGATTCGACCAGATTTTGGTCCAATAGGAACCAGCCTTATGGCCTAATTTGATTCGACCACATTTTGGTCCAATAGAAAACATCTTGATGGCCTAATTTGATTTGACAACATTTTGGTCCAATAGAAAACATCTTGATGGCTTAATTTGATTCGACCACATTTTGGTCCAATATAAATCCTCCTTATCAACTATGGCATAACATGATTCGACCAGATTTTGGTCCAATGGCAACCATCCGCATGGCATAACCTGATTCGACCAAATTTTGGTCCAATGGCAACCATCCGCATGGAATATAATAATCATTATGCTATTTTTTTCATTAGGCAAGTAATTATACTATTCTGTTTTATTAGGCAAGTGATTATATTGTTCCGTTTTATTAGGCAAGGTTAATAATTCTCTCTTGTTTTATTAGGCAAGTAATTATACTATTATGTTTTATTAGGTAGGGTTAATAATTCTTTCTTGTTTTATTAGGCAAGTAATTATACTATTCCGTTTTATTAAGAAAATTCTTTTCTTAAGTAATCATTCTCATTTGGTTTATTCGGCAAACTTATTCTTAAATAAATCGGTTCCCCTAACCGCCTTATTATTCGAACCGTCTTTAAAATAACATTTTACATCAGTTTTAAAAATCCATTCGAGACGTTTTATCCAAAATTTTATTGTAGATATAAAATCTATTATTTAATCATTTAAAAACATATTAACTATTCAAGTTCAAAGTGATTAAATTATGGGTCGTTACATCCTCCCCTCCTTAAAGGAAATTTCGTCCTCAAAATTAATCAGATAAACTCAAGATATCAAAGTAACCCAAATGATATCATATATACCACACAAAGATACAAGGAAAGTGACCTCAACACAACTGGTGAGTACACTAAAAAGAAACAACAAATATAAACAACAACTATATCAACTCGGGATAAGAATCCCTAATATAGTCCCCAGTTTCCCAAGTACAATCTCTAACATCTCCACTCCATTGAACCTTAACAAGATTCACAACCTTCTTCCTTAATCGCTTTATATCATGAGCAATAATACGAATAGGCCGCCTAAGAATGGTTAGGTTAGGCTGAACCTCCAAATCAACTTGTTGTCCCGGTTCTACTATCATCGAAGGGTCTTGTACATACTTACGTAAATGAGATACATGAAATACGTTGTGCACATCTAATAGTCGATCTGGTAACTCCACTTTATATGCAATTTTACCAATCCAGTTCAGTATGGGAAAAGGGCCAATATATCGAGGGGCTAACTTTCCTGTCTTCCCAAATCTCATGACACTTCTTAGAGGGGAGACTTTTACAAATACCAAGTCCCTGACTAGGAACTCCAGATCCCTACGCCTTTGATCTGCATAACACTTTTACCGACCTTGTGATTCCTTCATCTTTCTTCTAATATCAGCTACCTTCTTATTGGCTTCTGAGATTATGTTGGGTCCAAGAAAAAGTCTATCTCCAGATTCAACCCAACACGAAGGAGAACGACATGGACGACCATAAAGAGCTTCGAAAGGGGCCATACAAATGCTTGCTTGATAGTTGTTGTTATAATTGAAGTCAAATAAGGGTAAATGATCTTCCCAAGAACCCCCGAAGTTTAGAATGCATGCTCACAATAAATCTTCCAAGATCTGGTTCACTCTCTCTGTCTGCCCATCTGTTTGGGGATGGTAAGCTGTAATTAGACTTAGCTCAATCCCTAAAGTAGTCTGCAGTCCCTAC
This sequence comes from Allium fistulosum, assembly GCA_030737815.1. Taxonomy (NCBI): domain Eukaryota; kingdom Viridiplantae; phylum Streptophyta; class Magnoliopsida; order Asparagales; family Amaryllidaceae; genus Allium; species Allium fistulosum. The sequence continues at coordinate 335,982,527 of CM060904.1, read as the reverse complement.
TAGAACCTACTAATGAATATCGGGTCTCGGTCACTTACAATACTACGAGGAGTCCCATGGAGTCTCACAATCTCCTTCACATACAAACTCGCCAGACTCGTAGCAGTCCTAGTCATCTTAACAGGAATGAAATGGGCACTTTTGGTCATCGTTGCCTCTTTTTGACCTAGGAAGCCCATCAATGAAGTCCATAGAGATCTGTTCCCACTTCCACTTTAGGATCTCAAGTGGTTGAAGCGGTCCGGTTGTCTTCTGCTGGTCACTCTTAATCTGCTGGCAGTTTGCACAATGACTCACAAAGATTGAAATATCTCGCTTCATCCCCTTTCACCAGAATTCCCTCTTCATATCTTTGAACATCTCGGTCACTCTTGGATGAAAAGATAACTTTGAATGGTGGCATTCGGCTAACACTTCCTGCCTAAGTCCATCACAGTTTGGAACACAAATACGCCCATTGATTTTCAATATGCCTCGGAGATCAATCTCAAAGCTAGAAATTAGACCTTCTTCAACATCCTTCTTAAGTCGAGCCAAAATAGGATTTTCCTCTTGACTGGATGCAATTCTCTCTAACAATACTGGCTTAACTTCTAGATTTGCAACCATTGCTACATCCTACTCAATGCATCAGCAACGACATTTGCTTTTCCAGGGGTATAAAGAACCTCTAGATCATAAGAGGCGAGAAACTCTAGCCATCTCTGCTGCCTCAAATTCAAATCTTTTTGGGTAAAAAGGTATTTTAAGGATTTGTGGTCCATGTATAACTCGAACCTTTCACCCAAAAGATAATGCATCCACATCTTTAGTGCGAAGACAATAACCAAAAGCTCCAAATCGTGCGTAGCATAATTTTTCTCATGCGGCTTTAGCTGTCGGATCACATAGGCAATAACTTTTCCATGCAGCATCAGAATTGCTCCCAATCTGGTTTCACAAGCATCTGTATACATGGTTAAACCTTCGCTCCCATCTGGAATGGTTAAAACAGGAGAGCTAGTCAACTTCTCTTCCAATTCATTGAATGCTTGATTATACTTAGAAGTCCAAACGAACTTAACATCTTTCTTTGTTAACTTAGTCAGATGAGAAGCAATCTTCAAGAAGTCCTTGATAAACCTACGGTAAAAACCAGCCAATCCCAAGAAACTTCTAACTTCCATCGCACTTTCGGGCTTCTTCCAGTCTTGAACCACCACGACTTTAGCTGGGTCCACTAATATGCCTTCTCCCAAAATAACATGCCCTAGAAACCTAACTTCGGATTTCCAAAAATGGCACTTGGAAAACTTAGCCTTCAACACGTGTCTTCTTAAGGTATCAATTACAACACGGAGATGATATTTGTGTTCCTCCTCTGTCTTGGAATAGATAAGAATGTCATCAATAAAGACGAGAACAAATTTATTAAGAATATCTCAAAATATTCGATTCATTAAGTCCACAAAATAAGCGGGTGCGTTAGCCAATCCAAATGGCATAACTAACCACCCATAGAAATTTTCAGGAGTTCAAAAAGCTATTAAAGGAACACTTTCCTCTACCACTCTTAATTGGTGGAAACCGGTGGCAAGATTTAATTGAGAAAATATCCGAGCACCATGGAGTTGATCAAACATATCGTCGATTCTTGGCAAAGGATATTTATTCTTGATAGTCCTTTTGTTCAACTCCCGATAGTCTATGCATAACCTTAGAGAACTGTCGACCTTTGTAACAAAGACGACTGGCGATCCTTAACTCGAGGTACTATGTCGGATCAAGCCCTTCTACAACAAGTCATAAGTCTGCCTTTCTAACTCCCTCTTCTCTTTCGGAGCCATCCTTCGTAAGGTTGTACAATAGGTCTGGTTCACGGAACCAAATCAATTAGGAACTCGACTTCAAGGTGAGGAGGTAAACCTTGAACCTCATCAAAAATATCTATGAAATCTCGAACCACCGACACATCTCCTAGCTCTGCTTTAGCCATTTCGAGTGAATAAAGAAAAATGCTCATTAACTTCTTAGGCTCTTCACAACTAATATCAACACCAACATCTCCAGCATCACTAACTCTGATGAGCCTTCTACCACAATCCAAGATAGCTTTAAACTTAGATAACCAATCCATTCCTAGCAACACTCCAAAACCCATAAACCCAAGAACAAACAAGTCAAAAGGAAAGAGATGATTTCGACAAGAAATAGGTATATTTAGACACGCAGTGTCAAGATTTGGCGGACCTCTAATTGGGTTTGACACAAAAAGAGGATTACTTATGATAACATATTTAAGGTTTAGTTTGTCCATTAGATCATAAGAAATAAAACTATGGGAAGCTCCTGTATCAAATAACACCCTTACAAGAATATCATAGATGGATAATGTACCTTGCAACACTTGCTTCCCTTTTTGATCTGAAGAAGTGGATGGTTTCTCTTTAATGGTAAAATTCTGTCCTTGAGATCCCATTTAGGAAAAGGGCACTCATTCTTCATATGTCCAGGCTGGTTGCAATTAAAACATGTGGTAATTGGGCAATGATTTGCAAAGTGGCCCATCTTATTGCACTTGAAACAAAGTATGTTGGCCAAGTTGGTCTACTTCTTCTGTGCTGGAGTGCCATCTTCGGGTTTCTTCCTTGCACCCTGCTTCTTTCCCTTAAACTTACGCTTGAAGTTTGGCTTTCCTTCAACTGGTATAATTGATAAAGGCTTGGCACTTACTGCTAGTACTACACCCTTCTGGACTCCTTCTTTAATATCAAGAGCCTCAAACCTCAAAGCCATGCTAATAATGTTGGTGAACGTACCCATAAGATGATTGGCCATTTCACGATGGAACTTTGGTCTGATTCCATTCACAAACATTTCATTTTTCTTGAATGGCGTGTCTATCAATCCAAGTCCAAAACGGGACAAAGCATTGAACTTATGCTCATACTGCGACACAGTCATATCACCCTGCTTTAAGTCAATGAAACTTCTAAATAACTAAGTTCTTCCGGCTTCTAGAATAAACTGTGCTTCAAAAACTTTCTTGAACTGGGTGTTTCTAAATCCCACCAATCCATCGCCGACTTTTGAAGTTGTCGCGATGCCAACAGCCATTTCTCCGCAACCTCAAACCAAAGATCTCCAAATATTCTTTCACAAGTTCGAAGCCACATCTGCACTCTAAGAATATTTTCAGTCCCATAGAATGGTTTCCCGCTCAAAGTGGTAAAATTCTTACACAAAGCCGCAGAGTTCATAGGGGTCTAAACTTGCACTACCATTTCCTCTACCGGATCTACAGCTGACATAGTAGCATTTCTAAGTACCCTGCCATTGGTAGCCGTGCAAGTTCCAGATCTTCCTCTTCCTCCTCTTCCTGTATTCAGTTTCTATTATCTGAACAAATAACAGGTATCTTTAGAATACAAAAATAGGATTAAAATGGTTTAAGGAAATAACACCAAAGGATCTAAACGAGACTTTAGAGGATAAATATTATTATTATAAAAATTATAAATATGCTCTCTCAAGTTTAACTCATTCTAGGGCATCACTTACCCTATCTATAATGAGTTCTACCCCAATTAGGCTAAGGTGTTCGCTCAACCAAAGCTCTGATACCAACTGTGATGACCCACCTTTTTGATCCTTGAGAACGACACACATCCATGGTATTCATGTGTTGTTGCCCAAGGATCTGAAAGACGAGTTGTCATGGGGTAAAATATAAGAACATAACAATAATCTCATAATAGAACGGTTAAATATATAACATAAAATAAGACAGTACATAAGGTTACTCCCAACATGGCTTATCAGAGTTACAACAAAAGTACTAATATCAGTCTAGGTAGTTATAACAACCTGCCTTTAAATATACATACATAGAGCTAACATCTCACAATAGTGGAAATAAATAGCTAGATAGATAAGGAGCATCCTACTCGTCCACCATCTTCAAAAGTGCACAAAGAAACCTGACATTTTCGGACTACTCAAATATAAATAAGTACCCAATAGTTTAGGAAAAACAAACAATTCGAGTCAGACAATAAGTCCGATATGAATAAACTCCAAATAAATAAATAAATAGAACATACAAAATAGCCTATGAGACCACGTCGCAAAAACGCAGAACGAGTTTCCCCTCACAAGGACAACATCCAAGCATAAAAGAATGTACACAAATAATTAAACACCACAAAGAGCGCAAGACGCTTCCCGATGCAATTAAGAAAGAATCAATCCAAATATTTGAATAAAAAATAAGGAAAAGGAATGTTTTCCAACAATGACTAGGAGGGTGCGCCCCCCTTATCGAAAGTATACCTCTAGAAAATATACTGGAGAACTACGATGGCTCTCAGAAACCTCCAAGCCGAACCCCGCCAACCTTACCGAGTATCCGAGTATTTCACATCTCCATGCACATACAAAACCAATCTAGAGTAGATGTGACAATACCCTAATAGGAGCAACCCCACATAGCTTGGCCCCTACTCGCTCTTTATTTAGTCATTTCCGATAAAGGATATCAATGCTCTAAATGAGCAACAAATTGTCTTAGATTGACGAAACAAAAACAAAAGGAAGAAGGGTATCGAAATCGATAGTGAAGATATCAACTATCGGGGATAACAAAATGATCGTATGTGGAAATTAAATCGTATACTCTTTCAATGCTTGGAAAATATCCATATACTTATCTCATCGGTATAAGTATATTCACAAAACAATTAAGAGGATTTCATATTTCAAAAGCATACTTAAATGGGTCGGAAACAATTGTCTATAAGAAATGCGAATGTTCTCCATTACAATTATAAAGATCATTTATGGAAATCAAATCTCCTACACTTGTCACGTTTCCAATATTCTCAACTTACTCTACCCCTTGCCCGAAATCAAAGCCAAGTAAGTCAGGGCACTGGTTGCTCCTAGCCTTGCCTAGACACTTCGGTTCTAGATCTCACAGATAGAGAATCAATCTACTCATCGGCTTTCAGTGCCAAGTATAGGACTAATTAATTTCCATAACTAACCCATTTACATCATTATATAAATTTTGAAGCTCCTTTAAAATACGCTAAACAAAGATTTAAAACTTCCATTCAAATCATAACTTAAACCCATCATCTTTAAAGGAGAATTTAACCAAGAGAGGTGAAGCTCCCTCTTAATCAAATGAGATAGCTAAAAGGGGTGTTATTTCCTTTTAACCAAAAAGTCACTAAATGTCAATTCTAAGTTAAAAGGCGGTGTAAGTTCCCTTTAACTAAACATGGTATTGCTCATAAACTGACCGAGCACAAATCAAACAACCAAACAAGAATAATAACAAGAATAAAATAGACTCATTATTATTAACAATTTACAATCAATAGTTAACACAACATTTGTTAAGATGTTAACGAGTCAAAGGAGAGAGATTAAGATTACACTAACTATAAAATAATTAAATTATACTCATAGAATGAGTTATACCAACTAAACTATGAAAACAAGGAATATACTCACATCCTTTTTTGCCTTGATGGACACTTGGAATACTTCACCTTTGATAATGAATTTTAGTTCTTTTCTTTAGTTTGTGAATGAATTAAAATGAGATATGGACTAGGCTATTTATAGGTGAAGAGAATGGTACTTTAGTCATTTCCCATAGCCTAACCAAATTCAACCAGATTTTGGTCCAATAGGAACCACCCTTATGGCCTAATTTGATTCGACCACATTTTGGTCCAATAGAAAACATCTTGATGGCCTAATTTGATTTGACCACATTTTGGTCCAATAGAAAACATCTTGATGGCTTAATTTGATTCGACCACATTTTGGTCCAATAGGAATCCTCCTTATCAACTATGCATGGCATAACATGATTCGACCAGATTTTGGTCCAATGGAAACCATCCGCATGGAATATAATAATCATTATGCTTTTTTGTTTCATTAGGCAAGTAATTATACTGTTCTGTTTTATTAGGTAAGTAATTATACTATTTTGTTTTATTAGGCAAGGTTAATAATTCTCTCTTGTTTTATTAGGCAAGTAATTATACTATTATGTTTTATCAGGCAGGGTTCATAATTCTTTCTTGTTTTATTAGGCAAGTAATTATACTATTCTTTTTATTAGGCAAATTCTTTTCTTAAGTAATCATTTTTTTGGTTTATTAGGCAAACTTATTCTTAAATAAATCGGTACCCCTAACCGCCTTATAACTCGAACCGTCTTTAAACTAATATTTTACATCAGTTTTAAAAATCCATTCGAGACGTTTTATCCAAAAATTTATTTTAGATATAAAATCCATTATTTAATCATTTAAAAACATATTAACTATTCAAGTTCAAAGTGATTAAATTATAGGTCGTTACAAGTACAGTGATTATACTGATCTTTACGTTGAATATAACATGGATTGGTGAGTATAATTTTCTTTCTCTTTTTTGTTATTACTAGTAACTACCACATTCACTGCTTTTTCATTATATTTTTTTAGTAAATATATTCTTCCCTATATAATTTTGTTGTTGTCAGTAATCTATAACACTCAAGTATCTTACCACCTGACCACCTGACCACCTTATGTTTTATCTGTATATGCATCACTATATCGATTATCATATATAGATTTCATTTTCTCTTCTCTGTGTATTTAAATCTGGAGTACACAGTTTGTATAAGTGAAATATATATGAGGTGTTTGCGTGTGTGTGTCTACACACACATGAAATTCACTTATGTTGCACCAACTTTAAATTGAAATTTCTCTTAAACCATCAACTATTAAGGTAGACCAAAAGCAAAGTTGTAGATGATATCAAGATTCAAGACGAACAAGTTGATAGTCTTTGAGCAGGGTTCGGCGATGGGTGATGGTTAAAAAAGTGGCCACGAAGGAGATGAAGTTCGTTGATGATCACCATATCAAACCAGACCTATACGGACGTGTTCATCTCACGACGAGGCTAGCCGTATTGTTCGTTTTGCTCAGAGTCAAGTGTGATGATGGTAGGAGGCTGCCGAAGATCACGATCATGGTTCTATGGACCTTGGTTGATAACAGCCAGAGGTGATGAGGACTGTAGTAGTGCGTGCGGCATGGCATGCAAACTTCATTGGTGCAATTCATCTAGTCTCAAATGGCCAGAAAAGAGTGTTGAGAGGATGAAACAGTGGCGAGCTGATAACAAGCTGGTGGAGATGGTCGGCGTCGAGTTCGTTGTAATGGCTAGGGTAGAATATAGCTTGGGCTGCTGGTTCGAATGGTGGAGGTCGCACAACATTTAGTGGCTTAGAGCGGTGGTGCGAGGCATGGAAGATGCGGGCTTTGGGTTCTTATATGTGCATGGACATGCATATGGAAAAATAAAAAATAAAAAAACAAGAAGAAGAATGAAGGATTTGTATGTGAGCAAGTGCATGTAGAAATAAAGCAAGGAAAATAACAACAATAACAATAATAATAAAGAAGAAGAAGAAGAACAAAGAAAGAAAGAAAGAAGAAGTTTATAGAAACCCCTAGAAATTTAAATATATTAGTCAAAGCTTATAAGTTATTAAACTATAAATTCCCAATTAAACCTCCAAATTTGAATGGATTATATCTTCACTATACAAGATCCGTTCGGGACGTGGTTCACATCATCATGATCGTTATGACGCATAGAATATTTTAGTATAATTTATTTATTCAATTGAGAAAGTATAGAATTATGGAAAAATTTGTATTTTAAAGATTAAATTTAGATTATTTAAATTTAATTTGAATTCAAAATTGTAATAGAAAACCTGTCGTATTTTAAAGACGTTAAGATAAATAAAATTTCAAATATCTCTTCTAAATTTCAAATATCTCTTTTGAATTCCAAAGTATAAAATTGAAATCAAACTAAGGTGAAATTCATAGTTTTTAAATTTAAATTGAATTATTTAATAATTGAAATTAAAAACTAGGATTAAAAGAATAAATCATAGTTAAACAATATAAAGATCTAATTTAATGAAATAGCGTAATCTTGTATGATTTAACACTTGTTTAGATAATTTAATACATGTTTGCTTAGTTCAATGTTTCATTGATTAAGTTATTTTACTTTATTTCCGCACAATTGTTAATATCCAATGTCATGTTTAAAATCTCTATTGTTATAATAAGAATGTTATCTACAAGTCAAACCCTATTACACAAACACGACTAATCCAATGGGTTATATAATGGATTTAAAGTGGCATTTTGGAAATAAATGTCGTTTAGGATGACCAAATGATTTTAAAGTTAATAATTTAACATTTCTCGAGTTCGACATAGGATTATCTACTATACTGATAGTATCTACCCTAGCAAACTAATTCGAAGGTCGCAACTCGAAGCATGGTGACTTTGTCCCTCGTTACTTTGTTTGAATGATCCATTGCCAAGACATTTAAAGCTATTAAGGATAATGAAGATCGTCAGAGACATAGTGCAAATGAAGAGAAGTAGCAACATCGATGGAGATAGGATTTAGTGGACTACAACACCGGTAAGATATATCACACCTTCAACTACCCAAAGGGTACGACAACTAAAAGATCATGTGATGTACACATCACAACTGACCAGAAGTGTACGGGTAAAATAGATAGGGATGAATTGTTGAGGTAGATTAATGTATGCAGAGGGTAAATCTACAAATGAGGTTTATCGGTGTGTAATTCTTCTTGGATTCACAAGACGGGAAGATGACTCAAGCCTTCTTATAAGTATTACTATAAATGCCATTTAACTCAAAAAAGACTATTTTTCAATATTGATTTGAATTTATACAAGACAAGGAAACTCGTAAGTAAAATGATAGGATATAATGTATCAGTTGATTAGAGTTGCAATTGTGTATGTTATATTAAATAGTGCCATGATATGAGTGTTATAACCGATTTGTGAAAATGGGAATAGGGAAATTTGTTTGGCATGAGTGACCCTATGTGTAATTTATATACCCCATAGAACCCAACATGACACATTCATTTATACTATATCGTACAATTGTACCCACAACTAGATTTCTAGCCTGACTCGAGGTTTTGTTTTCTACCAACTCCTCGGTTCAGACCAAGGCAGTGTAGGATGACTTCTTTCTCTCATTTTGAGGTCATCTCCTACAACATTGAAATGAATGGAGATTGGCACACCATATATAAGTTTATGGTAGTAGTAGACTTTGAGTTTAATGAGCGCTCGATTGCAACCGGCCTCAAGGGTACGGTCAGAGTCATATGGAAGGACAATGCTAGAGAGACCCATATCGAGTTTACCGAGTTGTGCTAGTTGTTTATGCATGATTTGGTGATATGTATTTTGTATATATTTGTCTATGCATGGGTAGGATGTCATTTTGTGCTAGTGCAAATATGTGATGGTAATCTGACGTCCGGTTATACAAATGTTATGTTATGTATATGTGTGTGTGTCTCTTTTTGGTTCGTTGATTTAGGAAACCGTTATATGTTATGTTTCTGATATGTGATTTATATGCAAATTCTTTGAACTCCTGTATTCGACCTTGTGTGGGGAGGAGATACATTTTCATTTCAGATATGTTACGATATTTTAAACAAATTTGTGTTGACCCAAAGTAGTGCATATGAGAATCTGCTTCTTTCGTGCCCATTGATCCGAGTTATCAAACGTTAAACTCCCTCTGATATTTCGGTCACTAGAACCGAGGCGTTGCATTTTTCTTGATACTTCTTAGAAACAATTTAAGGTTACTATTTCGTGCATTCGATTCAAAACTCATGGTTACGAATACCCCGCAAATGCAATCGATAAAATACGTTTTCTAAGGATTTTCTACTTATATATGTTTAATGTATTTATATCATTACTTATGTCATAATATAAATATATATAATACAAAACACCCCCCTCTACACCCATACTACCAATGAGTATTACTATGTAATATTGTTTGATAATATGGAGAATGAGGCGATATTGGGCTATCACATGTGAATATTCCCTTGGTCTAACACCGACACATATTTCAAAATCATACACTACTCACATGTACGTAACTGGTATATGGCACAAAGCAATAAAAAGACCGATACCAAGGTAGAACAATACATAATATAAAACAGAAAATAGAGAACAAAGGGTCATTATTATAGTGATAATATATAATAGATGAAATACATAAGTTCAAGTGGGTCTAAAAATAGTCAAATGCCCACTGTTATTCAAATATACAACTTATGCCTAATAAATACATCCCATAAATAAAATACATAAGAGACTACATCAATATAATGAAACGCTAATCTACAAATGTACTAGCCTCCAACAATGCCCAATAACCATAAGCTGGTCACATCGTCCATGAACCTAAAATATCTCGGACTGACCTAAGTATTATAGAAATAACACACGGGTCAAACTATGTCTAGAATGTAGATTTCATATATTAAAACAACCACCATGGTATAAACAAGTGTAACTCATAGTGACATATGCACATCTCAAGTTTATCAACATATCTCAAACCATGCACATAAAAGATCACCCATCACCAAGTATATTCAATTAATATGTGGATTAGCACAAAATCAAGTTGGTAAAATTAACACACAATCAAAAATATTAACACACAAATAGCCTCATGTACTATGTGGCATGGACTTGGAAATGCCAAGATTATCTCTCAAATAATCATAAAGTAGACTACCTAGGTCCCGTCTTACCTAGCATGTAAAGCAAATAACTAACAAACATCCAAACCAAACATATATCAAATACGAATAAGGCGTGCTCTCGGCAGCCATGTTATCTCTCAAAAAACCATATAATAGGTATATACAGGGACACACTAATTCATGAACTCTCCGTTCCATGAATATATTCAATCACATACAATAATCATCTAGACCTTAGACGCATAACCAGTCATTTGATTCTCAGTCTCTTTAAAAACCGGGTGAGCTCCCAATTTCCCAATTAAATCATTTGACTCACAGCTATATAGGCAATCATCTGGACTCTTGGTCCTATGAATAATAGTATGGCTCTTGACCTCATAGATAATATTTTGGCATTAGCCTCATTAGATGATCAAATTAACTCTTAGTATCATATATCCTTCATTGGCTATCAGCCACCGATAATAGAGGTATAATTGTAGTATCATATGTCTACCATAACCAGATAGAGACTGATAGCTCTCGGCCTGCTCCAAAGCCTTCCTCACACGCTTTTAGCGCTACTCCTACGATCTTTAGTTAGCATGATGATCATCGTAACCTAATATCCATCGGGTGCCACTCCACACTATGCAATGCCACAACCCTGTAAGTGGCCTAATGGTAATAGACTGCTGGCCTATGTGACATAAAGGTGAAGAATCTCAGCCTTGGCTCTCGGTCATACATCGTAAAGTATGTCATAGATCCTGGGCATGACCCTAGAATCAGGCCGTTAGGGTGGAAGCTAGCCTAATCTAGTCTTACTCCTCATAAGATAATAGGAATACACTACTCAATCAAGAGATACACATATGACTCTCAACAAACCAAAACTTTGCTGGCTACCTCTATGTAATATTCTCAAATAAAACCTTGTTTTTCTTATATAAGTGACATTTACTCACAAAAGGTAACCGAATAAATATCAACTCGGGCATCTCATACCACGTGGTGTTACTTGCCCATTTACTCAATGCTAGTAAATTACACTCACGTCACATATTCATTTCTATATAATAAGTCCAAAGGATAACTGAAGGAATATTACCAAAAGGCCCATACTAGATATTATTATAATTTCATTTATTCATTCTTCTCGCCATATTAAGATATAACCAAATAAAGCACACAATTTTTTAAGAAAAGAGATTTTGTTATATGGAAAAAACTAAAGGTTCAAAAAGCCATTTTATTCTCTAAATGTTAAAATACCTTTTTATTCATTTATTTAAAATCAAAAAATAAGGATTTTATACCTTAAAATTCATTCCCAAATCTCATTTCCATATTAAAATCATAGAAATCTATTTTATAACCAAAAAATATTTATAAAAATCATCAAATAATTTTCTATAATTAAATATGATTTTTAAATGAATATATAAACCTTAAAAATCAACTTTCTATATAATTTAAACTATTGAATATATTTTGAAATATCTTCTCATATTCAAAAGGGGTGTTACTATCTTTATACACCACAACCATCCCTACCGCCACTTAATAAGCTAATAAGATTAATTTAGAAAAAATGCTTCAAAAATACGCTTCGGTCAGTTATGCATAATTAAGTGAAAAAATAGTTACTCGGTTCTCCAAAGCTAGGCGATACTTATAAACCGTGATAAGTTTGCTGCTCTCTATTTATCGTAGGAAATTTCATATGGTCAGTAATAACAGAAATACCAATAACATAAAACTGGCTAAAAGTCATGTTCATGGGTTCATATTTTTAGTTTTCCGAAAGTTTTCTGTAAAAATATGTAATTCATAATTGTGGGTTTTCAGAAATATATAATCCAGCTTTTGAATGATTCATACATTACCAAAATTTCCAAATGATGCACTTATGTCTCATTTGATATTATTAAGCCATATAATATACTTCAATTTTAAACTATTTGAAATGGAAAAAGAAATTTAAATAAATGATTATGTTAAGGTAAGCATTAGAATAATTTGTTGAAAGAGCTAAAGAATGAAAATGATTTACCCTTGTCATCCAAAATTTACATTCATGTTTTTTTCAATATTCAAGTCCTTTTCTAACCAAATATTGGAAATCATGCTTTAAATTTGTTGGATTTTGTATCTACCTTGTAGGTTTCATCAACATGATTAAGAATTTTATTTATGTGCTTAATTCCAACAGTATGTTAATTAGATATTTGCATCAAAATTATAGGGATTATTTTAAATTTGAAATAATTAACACTAAAAGTATATACAATAACTATTTATTAATGAAGTAGATTATTAAGACAACAACTTTCTTTCCTTTTGGCCTCACCATGGTTCTCAACAGAGAGTTCACTAACAATTAAGAAAATAAGATCTTCAAGGAACCAAGGACACAAATGTTTTTTCTCTTGTCTAACTGAATTTTGATAAAGTTGTATTTGGAGAAGACAAGAAGTTGTTTGCATGGCTAAGTTTGATTAAACTTATTAAAGTGGGTGTGAAATGGGTGAGAGGAGTATATGGTTGGGCAAGATAATAAATGGGTGTAGGGTTTTAAAATGGTGTGTGTAGATAGTAACACCCTTCAAAAATCACTGAATCCACTAAATCAAATAATATCATATGGAGATGAATCCATAATTTAACAAAATCAAATAATATTTTTAATTGAATTTTAAAGCTTAAAATTCAATCTTTATTTAATTTAAACTATTAATTCTTTCAACTATTATTATTTGGTGAAAATAAATCATTTTCCACAAAATAATTCCATATTTTGAAATGTCATTTTTCTACTTCCCAAATCATATTTTTACCTTTTTAAATATACAATGTTTCGTTCGTTTCCTAGAGCAACAGTGCTTCGGGCTTGACCACCGATCGCTCACCCCTACTAGGGCTGTCAATCGCCCCTACTAGGGCTGTCAATCGCCAATGATGGCCTGGGCGCTGTTGCTCTATGCTGTGAACTAGATTGCCCCAATCTTTCCCAGTTTGTCATCATTTCTTTACACCCTTGCTTCTTCGATCAAACACGACTTCGTGCACACATCAAAACAACAATGCAACACTCACTATTACATAAATCATCACAAAATCAAAGCTTAATGAAGTAAGTGGTGGCCATGGAATGGGTTCGGACAATACCTAAGGATGGACCAACAAATTCTTTACATACAAACCATCTCAGCTCAATAAAGCAATGCATTCATCTATTCTAGACATATATGTGAGTGACGAGTTACTCACCTTGATGTTAGCTAGCACAAAATTCCACTAGACATTTCACTGCCTCATCCTCCTCCCTAAATATGATTTACTGTAAATTTTAATACTTCTCAAATCTAATCAAAACTCGAACTTGCTTGCCTATAAGGGTGTGGATCCAAGTTGAGAAGCTTATATTATGATTTTGAGATATATGAGGATTTATTTCTATCTTATTTTGATATTTTAAAGGGGAGGCTAAGGTAGAATTTTGCAATAAAAGAAGGAAAAGTGAATTAAAGAAGCTACGGGGCTTGGTTTTTGAACTGATGAAGAAGTCTCTAGACTTCTCAAGATAAATGAAGATAAAGGAAAGGAGCAGGATATTTTCTATAGCTAGGGTTTGGGCTAATGGGCCATCAGATGATTCGCTAATTCACTCTATTCTCTTCTTTCATTTACAAAACCATTATTCTACCTGTAACGACCCGCTATTTTGAACCATTCAAATCGACAATAAACCACACATGTCTGACTTGAATTGCTCAAAACAACGGATTGTTATTTATATTTGGAAAAATTTAGCATATACAGTAAATACATCAATCACAGAATCACAGACATAGAGTAATACAACAAAACGTAGCGGAATAGATAAATAGCAGTCATGAAGCTACTACAACATCAGAGTCCAAAGTAAATACAACATAAGTCCAAATACAAAGAAGTCTCTAATACAGAAGCAAATGACAAGTCTGAACATAAATAACTGGAAAGCTGAATAGATAAAAGATAGATCTCCAAGCAAAGCTCCAAGCTCCAAAGGTGAGTCTCAAAAGTTGTAATACTCAGGCTGACCCAAGCACAAAGCGAAACACAAAACACTCGATTCAGGATTAACAATCTTATACAAGTAAATCAACTCAAGTGAAATGTCCAAATGAAATGCAATAACTTAAAGAATGTTTGGGTTTCCATCCTCTAAGGATCTATGGAACTATCTACATACATAATAGAATACGCTACATAAATAATGTCTACTATAAAGTAAAATATTAAAATAGCATTAAGGCGTTACCCATATCCCCCTTAACACATTTTATATAAATACCGTAGTCTATACAGATACTGTAAGCTCCACCAAACCGATGGTTTATTCAGTGAGCACTCCATAGATATGATACAAACCAAAGTCGTAATGGGCACGATTAGGATAAATATGACAAGGCACATGAGGCAATGCCCAAGGGTAGGATACTATCGTTTTGTACTCCCGGACTAGTGGTAACGCATAGCAGCTACTACCGCACAACTCGAGACATACTCCCAAATCAAATCAAAGGGTGGCCACCAAATCAATCACAGAGTAATAAATATGGTATCGAAGAAATGTGCCCGATAGGGGGAGCGACCCCACTTGGCCCAGTATAGCTTCTCTTTTAGTCATTTTAATTATGACCCGAAAGTCAAGGTTATCCATCATCGTTCTCTTACTTCATTCCAGTAGCATTCTCCAAACCAACCCACTTCATTCTGGATTCTCCACCACGTGCACAGTTCTTAAAGTGGTTTTCGGTATTGGTAGAGAGTATGACAATATCTGATCCCGGTCTCTTTAACAACCAAACGCTTATTTCACACCGTGGTCATTTAAAAAAAATCATTTTAACAAAATCTCAAATTACAAATTAAAATCAATAATTATATATCTAACTTCAATTATATTTAATTTCGCAACTATTTACTTAAACATCATTTTTTTCTATCAAATCAAGTTATAAAATTATATCTTTAAATTCTCAAAATCAATAAATTTTCAAATCAATTCTTATCTGAATTCACTTCTTAAAACAATTTAAATTACAACTTAATTCTAACTTACCTTTCCAATCTCATTTATTAAAGTTATTACAAAAGTCTATTTTATTACATTAATTTAAATTTATTTATATTTTAAAACATAATATATATTTTTGTTTTATTAATTGTTTTTTAAAATCTTATGTTATATACTTTTTAAGAATATAAAGTTATAAACAATACCTTAAAATTTACATTTTTAAAACTTAACTTATAAATTTAAAATTCTTAAAACATATAATTTAAAAATCTAAATTTT
Organism: Allium fistulosum; assembly: GCA_030737815.1. Classification (NCBI taxonomy): domain Eukaryota; kingdom Viridiplantae; phylum Streptophyta; class Magnoliopsida; order Asparagales; family Amaryllidaceae; genus Allium; species Allium fistulosum. The sequence continues at coordinate 335,966,529 of CM060904.1, read as the reverse complement.
ACATTTATGTTTTAAAACAAAACTTTTATATTAAATTTAAAAAATCATTTTTTTTCAAACACATCTTTCCAAAATTTCACAAATCACTTTAAAAACAGACCAACGGTGTCCGTATATAGTTTTCTATCCTAGGGTTTAGTGATACGAATATTTATCATGTCAATCCGCAATAATTTAAAATTTACGAGTATATATCATTTCAACCCGCAATCCCAAATTCCAAAATCAATAAAATCGATTGGGTTTATCATTTCAACCCATAACAATTTTCCCTAATCTAAAAGATCATTTGGGTCCGTATCATTTCAACCCTCAGTGATTTCCTAAAGCTAAGGGAACTTGCATCATGATTTGCATAAAATAAATAACATCACATATTCATACATAACATATTACATAAGATGGCACAAAACTTACGTAACCAATTACATAACATAACATATTACTTACATAACATATTTCATACAGTAAAACATCGCTTGCATAATAAATTGCATACAATAACACATATTCATATTTAACATAACAATTTATACCATAACATGACATAATATGCAATCATTTCTAACATAGCACTTCAGTGATTTTCTATATTGCAAAACATAACACATATATGCATATAAATTTTATTCTTTATTTCTTTTCTTTCTTTCTTTTTTTCCTAACACGTATTTTTTTCTTTTCTTTTTTTTCACAGATTATTACCACATAGCATATTAGTGACATTTTTCTTTTTTTTTCTTTTTCATGTGTGATAACTTTTAAATCAATATACCATTTTCTTATTTTTCTTTTCAACATAGCAATTTCATATTACATCATAAAGCGTATATCCTACACATATCATCACATCCATTTTTATAAATGAACAACATATTCTCAATAACAATATCATGTCATCATCATAGGTGAACATAAGTGAATATCTATCATATCAAAATCATAAATAAACTACGCAAATTCTAACTATCACAACATTCCAATAACATATCAATTGATGTTCATTCTCTTAGCATAAGATTATCAATCGTGAGTGAATGGCTCGCCTTTCGAGGCTAGGAAAATTGACAAAACAAGCTATGAACTTGAATCACAATTCCAAAGCAAATCAAAGTGGGCTTGAATTGAAGAACGACAAATTATATATATAAATATATAACTTTTGTTTTTTTTATAAAAGAGAATGAAGAGGGGGGTTAAGGGGCTCGGCCTGGGGTTGAAAGGAGGTCACGGCCAAGGGGTATTGGATGGGTTTGGGCGCGGCCAAGGTAGGCTAAGGTGGAGGATTGGGTGTGGCTAAGTCTAAGGAGGAGATGGTGGAAGAATGGATGGATTTGTGGTGGTTTGGCTATGGCCTAGGAAAGGGGCTATGGTTTTCGGCCTTGGAGGAAGAGATGGTGGTCGAGATGAGGGGGAGAAGATGGCCTTGGAGATGGAGGAGACAGCGGCGGCTATAGGAGGAGGATGGAAGGATTTGAAAGAGAGGAGGAAAGGAGTATTAGGTTTTGAGAAATTTTGGAGTTTGGATCTAGAGTTCTCTGTAGATTTAGGAAGAAGAAGAAAGTGTATACATAAAGTTTCTCAAGAGAAATAATTATGTACATACTTGTTTAGTCAGATAAGAAACAAAAGGTCGTAGGCAAAGAAATGGTCACATGACCCTTAGGATGACTAGAGACTCTTGGTTAACCAAGGCCCATTAGACCAAACAAACCCAATAGTACTTAGCCAAATAAAATACAGATAAATACTACCAAATCATGTAATTTTTTCACAGTAATTCAAATTTATAAAGCAATAGGATTTTGATTTTGCCGAAACAAAAAATGGAGAGGAGATCATAATTCAGTCTAGTATCATATAAAAAGAATGAAATTTAAAAATTCAAATTTAAATTTTCCAACCAAAAGTCAAACTTTGACTAAGTTTGACCAAAATTTGAAATTTCACAAAAAAAAATTATTCTATTAAATTTGGTCAAATAAAACACTCAACATCACAAATTTGTTATTTAAATTTAAATTTTAAAAACGCAATTTAATTCAAAATAATATAATTTAAAATCGACTGAATCAATTACCATTTGTTTCCCTTTATTAAAAGATTTAATGTCCATAAATTCAATATTAAGTTTCCAAATTGTATTTTGGTAAATTAATGTCGATTAATTCAATTTAATGTCAATTAGTTCACTTCTAATTTGTTTCTCTTTATCTTAATTAAAAGATGTAATATCAACTAATGAAATATTAATCTGTTTCCTTTTATCATATCTAAAAGGTTAAATGTCAATCAATTCAATATATATATTTCAAATTACATGGTGGTTATAAATTTCCAATTTATTGGTGGTTACACACTAATCGTCTTATTTTCATTAAATAATTCAAACAAAGTTTTATCCTTTTATTTCGATTTACATGTTCATTATATTACATCAAATTTACCTTTCCATTAAACCATATGTTTCCTTTTTATTCCCTCAACTTCATCTTTTATTTTAGTTCAAACATACGTTTCTATTATTACGTCCATTAATTACAATTAATGTTTTCTTTCCTTTTATTTGAAAGATCTCAATTACATTCAAATCTATATTATTATCGTTATATAACTTATTGAAATTTGTTATTTAATAATTTGTTCCAGTTCATATCAATAAATTTCATAAAAAAACATCAAATTTTTGTTCCTAACCAAATTCTATTCAACAATTATAATTAACATCTTTTAAAAAAAATTGTTCGAATTTACGATCGTTACACTCTCCTCCACTCAAAAACTTTTCGTTCTAAAAAAGGAACGAAGATAGGAGAATAGAAGTAAAACAGAAAGATAAGATATATTCAAAATGCATAGTACCAGATACAACAATTAATTCAAAACCACATAAATTCCATTTTCGAGTGTTAACATTATACTTTTTATTACTTATTAACATCCATTTATTATTATCATTCTAATTAACTCACTTTCAATTAATTTACGTTCATATCCAATTTATTTTCATTTACCTTATTTACTTCTTAATTAATTAACATTCACTTATTATTATTCATCTCGTTAACCATTCAATGGATTTATATTCAATTCATTCGATTTTAATTTATTTACATTCAATTAATTTAGTTTCAATCCATTTTTATTCAATCAATCAATATTCATTGCATTCACATTTGATTAATTCCAATTTAATGTATTTACATTCAATTGACTTTTCAATTATTTACATTTTTTTCCATATTTAATTGGTTTACATTCAATTGATTTACTTTTAATTTATTAACATTCGTTACAATATTTTTTTCCATGCTTACTTATTTATATTCAATGAATTCTCATTCCATTAATTTCCGTCCTATTATGTTCAATTAACTTACATTCAATTATTAATGTTCATTATGCTCACCCTATATATTTACATTCGTTTACAATCATATTTGTGATTCTCTTTCACATTCAAATTTATTTATGATCATTTATCTTATTTCATTCACATAGCATATTTCCTTTAATGTCAATTTCACTTAATTAACCATTCTACAAATATACTTAAGTTTAATATCAACATTCCATATTTTCTTTTGCCTATCCAAAATGTTTAACCACGTTCATATTTTGGTTTTTACTTCCTATTTTCTCAAGTTTCAAGTTATATAATTATATATTCAAAATTTCTTACATCTCTACTTAATTAACTTTCATTCACAATTTATTTACATTCACCTTATCTTTATAACTTAAGTTCATTTTTTCCCTTGTCAAAACAAATCCTATTTTATTTAACTCGTTTCATTTATTTTTCATCCATTTGACTTCACTTAAGTTAATTCCACTTTATAATTCTATATCAACCATTCTTTGTAATTTACCTTTATATCACAAACAGTTTACAAAATATAAATTTATTTATTACTTGTTTAGTTTCTTAAGTTCATATTCATTTACTTAAATAGCATTCTCTTTTTACTATTCAATTTATTTCACTTAACATTTCTTATAACATAGATTAAGTGTATAAACATTCATTACAATAACTCAATTTTTTATTTATAACTTTCCTTAACAAATTTCATTTTAGACACCTTATTACTTACATTTTATATTATATACTATTCAATTACATGTTCTCATTAACATTCAAACTTTTTCCTGGTAAGTTTTTATTAATGTTTCAGAATGTAATCGAGCACTATACAATTTACCTTTTATTTATTAAGCAAAATTTAGTTTGAACATTTTAATTACTTAATTTTCCTCTTATATACCCTTCAATTACATATTCATGTTAACATTTTAACTTTTTAAATATTTCAGGTAAGTTATATATGTTTTAGAATGCAACTGAGTATTATACAAATTATTTTATTCTAGTTCTAATGTTTCAGGTTGTTTCACTTTCATTTTTCATTTTAGACACTCTAATTATTCAGAAATTTTACTTCATTTCAATAATTGAAAACCATTACTTAACATAAACTTAAATTTCCGGTTTCACTTCAAACCATTTTGGGATAAATATATGCATATATATTTTTGTATACCAAATCATACTTAAGAAATTCAAATCAAAATCCAATTTCTAAAACAAAAGTGTAACAAAGTTCCTAAGTGGTCTCCCCCACTTTGAGACTCGAAAATGAATGTCGATGACGCTACAGTGATCACCGAAATTATTTTCCAGTGACATAAGAGGAGAGTGCTGACTTGCTTCTTTTAAAATTCTTTGGAAACAATTTCTACTCGAAAATACTTTCAAATAATATTAATATTATTATTTTTCAAAACTTTAAAAACCAAATTTTGAAAAGCACCTAAAATTAAATTCTCAAATCCCCAATTTAATTTTATTTCATTTACAAATCCAATTTATAAACCAAGTTTATAAGATTTCATCTCCTTATAACATACAAAAATAATTACCGGTTTAGGAATGTTAACAAACAATAAATGATAATCTAGTATTATCATTTCTAACAACCCTTTCATTTAACTATCTAATTTCAGAAAATTATACTTTTATATATAGAATATAATCATACTTAACAAAATAAATAATACGATATAAAACAATTTTTATAACATAAAAAATACACTCTCTCATAAGATGATTCAAGAATGGATTTTAGAACAAAGATAGAGATTCAAATTTAGAGGAACCCTAATCAAAGAGAATCCTAACTAAGAAGATAGGATCGAAAGGAAGGATGATTCCATAATTGATTCTACTCATTCTAGGGTATTGCTACCCTATTTCTAATGAGTTTTTACTCCATAAGCTAAGTTTTACCTAAACCTAGCTCTGATACCAACTGTAACAATTTGTTATTTTGAACCGTTCAAATTGACAATAAACCACACATGTCAGACTTGAATGGCTCAAAAAACCAGATTTTTATTTATATTTGGCAAAACTTAGCATATATAGTAAATAAATCAATCACGGACACAGAGTAATACAACAATACGCAGCGGAATAGACAAATAGTAGTTCATGAAGCTACTACAACATCAAAGTCCAAAGCAAATACAACATAAGTTCAAATACAAAGAAGTCTCTAATACAGAAGCAAATGACAAGTTTGAACATAAATAACTAGAAATGACTGAAATAACTGGAAAGCGGAATAGATAAAAGATAGATCTCTAAGCAAAGCTCCAAGCTCCAACGGTGAGTCTCAAAAGCTGTAATACTCAGGCTGACCCGAGCATAAAGCGAAACACAAAACACTCGAGTCAGGATTAACAACCTTATGCAAGTAAATCAACTCAAGGGAAATGTCCAAATGAAATGCAATAACTTAAAGAATGTTTGGGATTTCCATCCTTTAAGGATCCGTGGAACTATCTATATACATAATGGAATACGCCACATAAATAATGTCTACAGTAAAGTAAAATATTAAAATAGCGTTAAGGCGTTACCCAATCTCCCTTAACGCATTTTTATATAAATACCGTAGTCTATACAGATACTGTAAGCTCCACCAAACCGATGGTTTATTCAGTGAGCACTCCATAGATACGATACAAACCAAAGTCGTAATGGGCACGATTAGGATAAATATGACAAGGCACACGAGGCAATGCCCAAGGTAGGATACTATCGTTTTGTACTCCCGGACTGGTGGTAACAGATAACAGCTACTACCGCACACCTCGAGACATACTCCCAAATCAAATCAAAGGGTGGCCACCAAATCAATCACAAAGTAATAAATATGGTATCGAAGAATGTGCCCGATAGGGGGAGCGACCCCACTTGGCCCGGTATAGCTTCTCATTTAGTCATTTTAATTATGACCCGAAAGTCAAGGCTATCCATCATCGTTCTCTTACTTCATTCCAGTAGCATTCTCCAAACCATCCCACTTCATTCTGGATTCTCCACCACGTGCACAGTTGTTAAAGTGGTTTTCGGTATTGGCAGAAAGTATGATAATATCCGTCCCGGTCTCTTTAACAACCAAACGCTTATTTCACACCGTGGTCATTTAAAAAAAATCATTTTAACAAAATATCAAATTACAAATTAAAATCAATAATTAAATATCTAACGTCAATTATATTTAATTTCACAACTGTTTACTTAAACATCATTTTTTCTATCAAATCAAGTTATAAAATCATATCTTTAAATTCTCAAAATCAATAAATTTTCAAATCAATTCTTATTTGAATTCACTTCTTAAAACAATTTAAGTTACAACTTAATTCTAACATACCTCTCAAATCTCATTTATTAAAGTTATTACAAAAGTCTGTTTTATTACGTTAATTTAAATTTATTTATATTTAAAAACATAATATATATATATTATTAATTTTTTAAAAATCTTATGTTATATACTTTTTAAGAAAATAAAGCTATAAGTAAAACCTTAAAATTTACATTTTTGAAACTTAACTTATAAATTTAAAATTCTTAAAACATATAATTTAAAAATCTAAATTTTACATTTATGTTTTAAAAAAAATCTTTATATTAAATTTAAAAAATCTTTTTTTTTCCAAACACATCTTTCCAAAATTTCAGAAATCGCTTTAAAAATAGACCAACGGTGTCCGTATATAGTTTTCTATCCTAGGGTCAAGTGATACAGATATTTATCATGTCATTCCGTAATAATTTAAAATTTATGGGTATATATCATTTCATCCTGCAATCCAAAATCAATAAAATCGCTTGGGTTTATCATTTCAACCCATAACGATTTTCCCTAATCTAAAAGATCATTCGGGTCTGTATCATTTCAACCCACAGTGATTTCCTAAAGCTAAGGGAACTTACAGCATGATTGCATAAAATAAATAACATAACACATATTCGTACATTACATATTACATAAGATGGCACAAAACTTACGTACAATTACATAACATAGCATATTACCTACATAACATATTTCATACAGTAACACATAACTTGCATAATAAATTACATAACACATATTCAAATTTAACATAACATGTGACGTAAGATATCTACCATAACATGACATAATATGCAATCATTTCTAACATAGCACTTAGGTGATTTTCTATATTACAAAACATAACACATATATGCATATAAATTTTATTCTTTTTTTTCTAACACGTTTTTTTCACACATTATTTCCACATAGCATATTAGTGACATTTTTCTCTTTTTTTTCTGTTTCATGTGTGACAACTTTTAAATCAATATAACATTTTCTTTTTTTTTCTTTTTCATGAATCATATATCCTACACATATTGTGACGCCCCACCTCTATACCCACGCTAACCAAGAACACTACGATGTAGTGCTGTCAGTTAGCACGGAGAATAAGGCTGTGGAGGAGCGACCATCCATGTAACTTCTTTGTGCGAGCACCGATATGTCGGATAGAATAGAATGCATATCTTTTAAGGAGGAAATCTGACATACCGATACAAACACAAAGCTATCACACGGTGGCTATATATAATCTTCAGAAACAAACATAGAAGTAATCATAACATAAATCAGTCACAGACATCCATATCACAAAGGCGGAAGAAGTTATGAATAAATATATATAACACATGAAAGTGTACATCAGTGTAGTGGTCAGAAAGATCCACGATAATACAAAAGAATAGCAACACGTGCTATTCAAAAAAATAAGTACACAACGTAGAGTCTATATCTCAAATGCGTACAATCAAAAACTACTAATCTAAGTAGTTAGCCAAAAGTTAGAATAATCCTGAAGAGAAGTCAAGCAGAAGCACCTGTAACATCTCGGTCTGACCCGAGTATTATTTATAAGAAAATAATAAACGGATCAGTCTAGCTATAAATATCAGATGATAATGTATAGGATAAATAATATGGCATGAACATGTAACAACCAAATGGCATACTACTATAAGTATGTAAATGATAATCAACAAAAGATCAATCAATATCACAAGAATCTTCTCAAAGATAAAATAGGGTATCATACCCTAAACTTGTATTCATAACAAGTCAATAACACATAAATTCACCAATGCATAAAAGCTGATATCATATCAATGAAAATCATGAAAATTGGTGAAGCACAAAGTTCCAGAAATCATCACCAGAAATCCAGAAAAACACATAAATAAGGGGGGAGGCCTAACACATGAATGGGAGCATGAAAACTCACCTACGCGTAAAACACATGACAAGAAGCTATCTCATGGAAGCTATCCATTAAATTTTCACACAGGAATGGCCCGAAGACCGTAGGGTGCTACCCTACATATGTGATGGCGAAACATCACACAAACGGGGTATAGTCTCCCTCGCAGACAAAGAGACATCGCTCAATCGCTATTCTAAATCACAAAAATGATCGTCATGATCATCAGGAAGTGTCAATTACACTAAGCTAGTAAATATATGAGTTTAGCTTCATGTCCCATAACCACTAGCTTAACTTAAATATTTACGAACAAACTGTAGATCTTCACTAGGAAATTGTCACAAAAAGGGTTTAATCGAACAAGTCCAAGAGCTAACCGACGAAGTGAACGCAAGCGTTTCATACCACTCGTTTTACTAAATCGTTTAAGTCGATTTCTCATTCGAGTGAAGTAAAGGCTTGTATATACTAGTAGATTGGAAATCGGTTTGAGAAAACGAACTTTTGATATTTAAAATAGTGTTGAAATCGCTTTGATGAAAGAGTTTTGATATTTACTACTAGTATTGAAACCTTCATATATCTTTAAAGTGACAAGTCATAAAACGATTGTTGAAACAATCTATCACAAAAATTCACAATCGAAGACGTGAACAAAATCCAAGGAAATCAGCTCAAAATGCATCAAAGTGGAAGTTCTGTTGAATGCTTTTCAGATAAGATCGCCTACGAAGGGGTGTACGGGGTTCGACCTGCCAGGTCAGGTCGCGGGAGTCCAGGGGGCAGCGCCCCCGGCGGGGTGCAGGGCAGCGCCCCGTCAAAACGGTACGACTTAGTGAAGCCAAGCTGGTCAAGCGACCTAAGGAAAAGTAGGTCATACGACCTAAGGGTTCACGCGACCTAACACTATGGCCGAGCGACCTAACTGGAGTTAAGGGAGGCGAGCGACTTAAGGTCCAACGACCTACGACTTAACAGAGTCGAGCGACCTAAAAGCACACGACCTAAAGACACGCGACCTAAAAGCACACGACCTAAAGACACGCGACCTAAAGACGCGCGACCTAAAACTCGCGACCTAAAGAAGGGTGCGCGACCTAACTGGTTCACGACCTAAGGAGGGTGCGCGACCTAACTGGTTCACGACCTAAGGAGGGTGCGCGACCTAACTGGTTCGCGACCTAAGGATTTACACGCGAGCGACCTAAGGGGTTGAAGGGTCGAGCGACCTACGACTTAAGGCCAGCGCGACCTAAAGTTTTAACTCGCGAGCGACCTAAAATTATAAAGGCCAAACGACCTAAGGCTTAACTCGCGAACGACCTAACACTGCGTGACTTTTTCAACGTGAACGAGCTACAGTTCTGGGCGACCTATGGAGGCAGAATGACCTAGCTCAGGAAATCTCCAAAAACACTAAAAATTTGGGTTTTTCGCCAATCCAATCCAAATCCAATACAAACAAACATGCTAAAGTGATGAGGAATCATTCCTAACAGTCCAATGACAATTATAGGCAAGATGTGAGATCAAAAATCTCACCTTTTCCACGAAATTGATGAAGATGAGACTTGAGAGCAAAGCAAGGACACCAACAAGCTTGAATCAATGTTCTTCACGTGAATTTGATGTTGAATCTCGGATTTGCAATAGAATTTAAGTTTGGAGTTTTAATTTCCACTTCCCACCACCATTTTTGATGAAGCTTGAATGTTATTTGATGAAGTGATGAAGATAAGAGGGGGTTGGGCTGAGTTAGTGTGTGTTCAGCCCCAAACCAAAGTCCTAAGCCAAAAAGTGACGAAAATTTCACTATCTCCAAACATATCGAAGTTTACACTCAAAAAGATCGCAAACGTTATTTTGAACTCAATGGAAGTGGTCTCGAGTCCTAATTTGACCGTATGCAAAAAGTAGCTTTTCGTACTAATATCCGACTAACGATAAAATATTTAAATAAAATATTAAATATAAAATCGATAGATATGCGGTTTGTTACACATATCATCACATCCATTTTTATAAATGAACAACATATTATCAATAAAAATATCATGTCAACGTCATAGGTGAACATAAGTGAATATCTATCATTTCAAAATCATAATCAAATTATGCAAATTATAACTATCACAACATTCCATTAACATATCAATTGATGTTCATTCACTTAGCATAAGATTATCAATCGTGAGTGAATGACTCACCTTTCGAGGCTAGGAAAATTGACAAAACAATAGCTATGAACTTGAATCACAAGTCCAAAGCAAATCAAAGCGGACTTGAATTGAAGAATCACAAATTATATATATAAATATAACTTTTGTTTTTTTGTTTTTATAAAAGAGAAGGAAGAGCGAGGTTAAGGGGCTCGGCCTAGGGTTGAAAGGAGGTTACGGCCAAGGGGATTTGGATGGGTTTAGGTGCGGCCAAGGTGGAGGATTGGGTGTGGCTATGGCTAAGGAGGAGATGGTGGAAGAATGGATGGATTTGGTGGTAGTTTGGCTCGGCTATGGCCTAGGAAAGGGGTATAGGAGGAGGATGGAAGGATTTGAAAGAGAGGAGGAAAGGAGTATTAGGATTTCAGAAATTTTGAAGTTTGGATCTAGATTTCTTTGTAGATTTAGGAAGAAGAAGAAAGTGTATACAGAAAGTTTCTCAAGAGAAATAATTATGTACGTACTTGTTTAGTCAGATAAGAAACAAAAGGTCGTAGGCAAAGAAATGGTTACATGACCCTTAGAATTACTAGAGACTCTCGGTTAACCAAGGCCCATTAGACCAAACAAACCCAATAGGACTTAGCCAAATAAAACACAAATAAACACTACAAATTCATGTAAATTTTTCACAGTAAATCAAATTTTTAGAGCAATAGGAATTTGATTTTGACAAAACAAAAAGTGGAGAGGAGATCAAAATTCAGTCTAGTATCATATAAAAAGATTGAAATTTAAAAATTCAAATTTAAAATTTTCAACAAAAAGTCAAATTTTGACTAAGTTTGACCAAAATTTGAAATTTCACAAAAAAAATTATTCTAATAAATTTGGTCAAATAAAACACTCAACATCACAAATTTGTTATTTAAATTTAAATTTTAAAAACTCAATTTAATTCAAAATAATGTAATTTAAAATCGATTGAATCAATTACCATTTGTTTCCTTTATTAAAAGATTTAATGTCCATAAATTCAATATTAAATTTCGAAATTGAATGTTGGTAAATTAATGTCGATTAATTCAATTTAATGTCAATTAATTCACTTCTAATTTGTTTCTCTTTATCTTAATTAAAAGATGTAATATCAATTAATTTAATATTAATTTGTTTTCTCTTATCATATTTAAAAGGTTAAATGTTAATCAATTCAATATATATATTTCAAATTACATGGTGGTTATAAATTTCCAATTTATTGTTGGTTACACACTAATCGTTTTATTTTCATTAAATAATTCAAACAAAGTTTTATCTTTTTATTTCGATTTACATGTTCATTATATTACATCAAAATTTACTTTCCATTAAAACATATGTTTCCTTTTATTTCCTCAACTTCATCTTTTATTTTAGTTCAAACATATGTTTCTATTATTACATCCATTAATTACAATTAATGTTAATCTATATTATCATCTTTATATAACTTATCGGATTTTTTTGTTTAATAATTTGTTCCAGTTCATATCAATAAATTTCATAAATTAAACATCAAATTTTTATTCCTAACCAAATTCTATTCAACAATTATAATTAATATCTTTTATAAAAAAATATTCGAATTTACGAGTCGTTACACTACCATATCAAAATATCTCCAAATCTCAATTAAAAATCACATTTATTTAATAATAGTGCATCACCGATATTATATATTTTTATGAAAATAATTTTCCCTTAATCTCTTTATTTTAAAAATAATAAACTCAAATCACAATATTCGGCCCATTTTAGTAAAATTTATTCATTAACATAAATAATTAAATAAAAATTCATTCTTCACCATAATAAAGTCCAAAATTCTTTTATTAATCATCATTTAACTTCATAAAATTATTAAACCATTTTTAATCTATTTTAGAAAAATCATTTCAAGTATATAAATATCAACTTTAATTCAAAATTACCAAAAATCACCTTTTATTGTCATCACTTCAAAATAATTCCTTTAATAATCTCCTCGGCAAATAAATAAATATTACCACTTAAAACTACCTTTTTTCTAAAACTCAGTAATAAAATACTTTACAATCAAAATTCTTGGCTTCACAAATATTTCACATTTAATCCCAAATAAAATTTATATTTCTCAATCATCATAAACCTTTAATATTATAATTTGAATCCCAAACCATTATCGATTTAGAATTTAAAAACCACTCAATTAATCTATATTATTAAATTTAATTAGTCACTTCTCAACATTGGATGTTATTGACTTCCCCCTTAAAAAAATTATGTCCTCTTGATTTCTCATTAGGGAAAATCTATAAAGAGCTAACACTCCTTGCTTTTCTACACCCATCTATAATTTACAAACAAATACTCAACAATCATCCATTGTACAAATCACAATCAAATCCAATCACAACATCTTACACAAAGCTCTTTATTTACCTTCTTGGGTTAGCTCGTAAAGTGTACAGCTTCGACCTATCAAGTACTAAATACAGTGACTCACAAACTCCAAAATATTCGATTGTTGGTTTTGAGCCCCTACATAAGCATATATCACCCATCATATCGAGAAAACAACAATTTGAAGCTCAACCAATACCACAATAACTTATTAAGCCCTTATGGTGGATTCCTAACAATGGATTATCATCCTTGCCCATCGTCTATAGCCATGGCTTTGAGTTAAACAATTCATTTCAAAAGATACCAAAGTCTCACAACCAAAATATACTTTAGATGTTGAAATTTTTGGAAAACTTCAGAGCAGTTTCAATAGTATGAAGTGTACTAGTAAATCTACAACACCAAAACACAATACGAATATATCATATATAAATCTATAACATCCCTTTAAAACAAACACCTTATGTATAAATAAAAAAACCCATAATTAACTTCAAGTATTGAAACATCTAACTAAATTTATTACTTTTCAACGATGAAGGTGTAAAATAACATGTAAACCTTCTTACTTTCCAAGCTATTCTAATATATATACAAAATATAGAGGATCCAAAATATATTCGAAATCTCAAAATTTTCAAATTCTCAAAAACTTCCATTATATAAATTGATCCTCATGTTCAATTACATTTTCACAAAAAAAACTCAAAACTTTACAAACCACTTAAAATAAAAGTATTTATGTCAACCTAGAATATTTTACAAAGATACACTTCTGCATCAAAAAAATTTCACACTTGGAAAGTTCACAATCTTAAAAGTATATAATACAAAAGTTGCTTTTTATAAAAATACCTTTCCGTTTAATAAAATATCACCAAAATCCTATCCAAATATTTTGACTTCATTCAAATATGCATTTTATTTTGATATTCTCAAAACTAGGTAAAATCACCTCACACCAAGGTTGTTTACTTTCACATCCACTTTTTTAAAAATGCAGAAATTTAACTTTTCTGTAAAAAGTTTAGTATAGAAAACAAAGTTAATTTTCTTACCATCATTCTTATTTCCAAAAACTTCCCATCAAAATTAACTTCCTTTTAAATCAAATTTCAAAAGGATTTCTTATATTCAAAACACTTCATCTTATATAAGTCTCATTTTAAATCAATTTTCTAAATACCTAAAATTTCTTTTAATTTAAAAACTTATTTCTTTTCTACAAATCAAATTTATATACATCTTCATTGAAAAGCGCTATATTTATTCCAAGGTATATTTATATCCTAAAATCTCGTTCTTCAAAAATCACATCTATTCATTCGCTTAACAAAAAATCCTTGTTAATACATGCAAATATTATAATACAAAATTTCTTTGAAAATTCATTTTCCAATCCCTCTACCATCAAATTTACAAACTTTACTTTTCCACATTTTCCAAAATATTTTTATCTCTAGCATTATAATTACAGAGTAAAACTTTACTAAACACATTAGTAAAATAACTCTTTTACAAAATAACTTTTCCTCAAAAATCAATACTTTAAATGTGCATAAAATATATTCTCATTTCAAACTTCTTTTAAACTGGAAACACACACACATGCTCTCTCTCTCTTTTATATCACAATGCATTTCATTACAAATATGCCTACAGCAATTCACACATTTTTTACAACATCTACTAAGTCACATATTAGCCAAACCACACACCATAACAGTTCACATCATCATCTACCATATATCTTCAAATTCACAAGTACTATAAAACACAATGATGTCATTTGGCCATTAATTATAGTGACTCGCTTTGCCTATTGGTTGTAGTGTTGACCATGTGATCAACCTTTCCTTGTCATTAATTTCACTATCCATTAAGGTTCGATGGTAATAATCGTCATTTTAGACGTAAAATTGTGATAATAAATTTATCGTTTTCAAAACAATACTTTACTCTAAAATTTAATACACACACATATACACTTCCTTCTCAAATCATTTCGCCAAATATTGCATCATACTCCTTACAAAATATAGTTTAAAATATTTCAAAAATATGGTTTCCTTTCAAAACCCTTTTCCCAAAAATATTTTCTATACTTCTCTTCGAAATGTCTTATTCCTTCAAAATATTATTTAACTTATTCTAAACATCATTTTCTTTTCAAATTATTGCCTATATCATTTGCCAAAATATCATATTTCATTTCAAAATACCGTTCTTAACATTTTCCAACACATGATATATATATATATATATATTAATATATATATGTATATATTATTCAAAACATTTTCCTTTTCAAAATATCATATATCACATTCCTCAAAATATTATCTTAAAACATTAGCCAAAATATTTTTCTCCTTTTAAAACATTATATTACTTTTCAAAAAATTGTATCCAAATGTCTCATCTTGGTGTTTAGGAATCCATATCGATAACATTGATCAAGTGCATTGATCAAAATTCTTAAAGCACTCAATGGACATATTAACATGATATTAAATTTTTAAAACTTTGTTAAATGTTTACTGAGATGGACTTTAAATAACTTTATTTTATAAAGATAACTGCTTTCGTATAGGCAAATATTTCCTACCACCGTATATATGTATGTATATGTGCACGCGCGTATGTATGAGTATGTGCACGCGCGTTCTTTACCTAAAATATTTTAACTAAAACATATATTTACTTATATAAATTCATTAAAATATGATATTTTAAATACATTCAAATAATGAATTACTCTCAATAACCCAATAAAATTTTGCCTAAATACATTTTAATCATATACATATATTTTTTTATACAAATTTATATGAAAAACAGTTCCCCATAATCCCTTGTGGTAACTTCAATGCCGAAGACTAGTTAAGTTCTAATATCAATTTTTGCGTAGGTTTCTAACTTTTAAGTGATGATTCCTACAGAATACCACACTTAAGGCTGATCTGTAACAATTATTCCAAATTAAGACAACGAAGCGCACAACAAACAATCACGCGCACACAGAAAGCAAACCAACTAACGCGTGCAGCGGAAAGCAAATTTTCGGCTTCCTCCATACTACTTTGATCACTAAAGGATTAGGCTATTACATTCAAAGACACACATGGTTTTAATATTCATCAACAATGCTGACACTTCTAGTTGGACCTACTACTTCTTTCACTACCCGCTTCAATTACTTTGTATCTCGTATATAGACTACACTTAGAATCAATGGAAGTAAAAATATTATTTAATAAGAAAGTAACAAATACATCCCTAGATGATAACCTTAATATATACTCCACCCCTTACTATAGGGTAACTACCTAACGTACCCAAGGGGATAAGGACTCTAAGTCTCATCTAAGGTCAAGGCTCGTGTCTTACATACTCTGTATTATTCTGAACTTGCTTTGATACCAACTGTAACACCCCACCTCTATACCCATACTACTGAAATGTCTTACTATGCAATACCATTTGATAGTACTGTTGGACTTTAATATGAATATTCCA
Source organism: Allium fistulosum (assembly GCA_030737815.1). Taxonomy (NCBI): domain Eukaryota; kingdom Viridiplantae; phylum Streptophyta; class Magnoliopsida; order Asparagales; family Amaryllidaceae; genus Allium; species Allium fistulosum. The sequence continues at coordinate 335,949,805 of CM060904.1, read as the reverse complement.
CTTTGATTATAGTTAAATAATGTCATAACGACCATAAAGGGACTATTGTAGAGTCTGAGTTAAAGTATTGGAAGTTAAACACTATTCAATAGAGAATTCGTCTCCTCGGTTATATGATGTTAGTATCACGGTCAACTATCATCAACTTAAAATTAATGTCTTTCCTAGAGTAGTACGGTTAATAATAAATGTTATTATTGAACCAAAGACTTTGTTTGAGAATAATATGATTAATAATAAATATTATTATTAAAGCCAGGACTTTATTATGAACTAACCGAGTTGACTATGAATAATATTGGATTTAACCATAGCTAAATTACATACATCTTAAAGTGATATAGTGTTGACTAACATAACGTGCAAAAATAATCATTACTTAAAGGTACTGCTTAAATTTATAAAATTAGATATTACCGTTAAGATTTAAGCAACGAATTAAGTCAAACTGTAACACCACTAGCTAAGATGACGTGTAAATATTAGTATTTTAATTTTTCAAATATTAATCGCTGCTAAATTCATATTTGTGAGTGGCTCAACCGAATCTATTCAGTCTTTGAAACACCGCTTGATTTAGTTGATTTATAATAGTTATAAAATAATTAAATTAAATGATATTTAAGAAATATTATTTATTATTGTACTTATTATATGTGGTGCATTAGTAAAATGGAGTGGCTCTAGAATTTTTTTAGGGTGCTGTTAGTAATTAAATGAGCGCGTATATAAAAGTGGTATGTGTATGTATTGATATATGATTTCGATGAATATTTAATTTGGATTTAAATTTTACAAAATACCGATAGATTTATAGGTAATTCACTCCATTTGGGACTCATTCTATGACCGACCATAGAAGAGGCACGAAGAGGGGGCCTTGAGTATTAATTGGTGGAAGGTAAATATAGAGATATTTTCTCTAAGACCTCTCTTTAAATTTGAACATTTACCTTCACTTTTGGACAAGACTTTATGCTTGTCCCTCTTTAGGTCTTGGTCAAAAATCCCATCATCCCTTACTCCATTTTTCAGCTCCATTTACATCCATTCAATTAGATACAACTAAATCTGATGTTAGCACGTCATTCACTTGCAACTTGGGTGCAAATCTTAAAGGTCTAGGAGATAGTTTAGGTCAACGTGTGAATCTAGGGCAACATATCTTTAGGTGTATCCTTATTCACAAATTCATATGATGTTTAATGTATAATTATATGCATATCACCACTTGTGTATACATGCTAATGCTATATAAAACCATAAGTTATATATTATAGTATTAGTAATTGATCATGTTCACTAAATCTAATACAATAATTTATTATTATTATATATATATATATATATAATTTAGATATAATATTATTTTCTGAATATACAAACAAAAAAAATTTGAATTGCAAAACATATTTAAAATACTATTTAGTAATTAACTCTTTCATATACATTTTAAATCAAATTAAAATAATATAAACATAATTCATTAATACTTTGGTAAACTTTAAATTTAGATCTTTGATGTAGAGTTAAATTTAAATTTTGTTTATTACTTCAAATTAGATACTTATTTAAAATTCAAATTTTAAACATAGATTTAGTCAAATATTTATATGATATTTTAAAAATGATATTATATATATATATTAAATAAATATTTTCGAATTATATATATATTGAAAGTACATATTTTTCATGTAATATTTTAACTTTGGCAGATGATATATACATATATATACATACATATATAAATAAATAAATAAATACACACACACACACACACACATATATATATATATGTAAATTGTGCTAGGTAGTAGATTTAATTCCAATATCTACTTACGTATAAACTTGACCATGTACTCTTTTATTATATTGCACATACACATTATATACATATGAGTATATAATGATATACTCATAAATGATAACTGTTAATTTTAATTAACACATTAACGAATTAAATTTGAAAATTAAATAAATTTTGATTTTATTTATGTAATCCAGATTGGATCTAGTATAACTCATTAGACTTCATAGGCCTACTATGATCCAAATAGGGAACTTCTTTCGAAATCTACCAATTTCACCCACTACGGACCGTCCTAGATCCAACAATGATATCAGAACCTAAATGGTTTATGCGGCCTACATTACCAACATTCGGGCCAACTAATAAAGCATACTTATTCAAAGGATGTCTAGAATAGTAGTGTCTAGTCATAGGGTTGAATAGTCAAGTATTCTTCCCTCCTAAGCTATTGGCCTAGCCTAATAGGTAGAGTAAGTCCAAAAGGTCGGCTTAATTGTAAATGCCTAAATTTGTTTGGGCCTTTGGCTAATTTTCAAATTTCAGTTTGAAAATTTAAAATATATTTTAAATTTATAAATTAAGTATAAAATATAAAATAAATGTTATAAAAGTTATAAAATATTTCTCAAAATTATTTTGACAATAAATTTAATGACTTCAAAATGTATTTAATAATTAATTGATTAACTAATTAAATGTTAATTAATTAAACTAAAACATATATGTTGATACATGTATATATATAACGATATGTATTATAGTTTTCATTATATATATATAATTGTTCAAGGTAAATTAATGTAATATTTCAAATTTATTAAAAAAATAACTATTTTTTTAATAAAATTAATTATTTGATTAATAAATAAACTAAATGTTCATTAATAAATATATATGTATATATAAAACTATAAATGTTTTAGTTTATGTTTATTTTAAATTATTTAGGATGAATGAAATAAATATTTTGAGTTTTAAAATGATGATTAACTTGTTAATTCGATTAATAATTAAATTAATTATATATAATATAATTAGTTCTATACGTACGAATATTATATAAATTATTTATGTTAATAATATACATATAAATACTATATAAATTATTTAAGTTATAAGCAGTTATAAATGAATTAATCTTAATAATATAAATGTATAATATAAGTGCAACTATAAGAAGCTCAACTTACGTTAAACAATAAATACATACGTATTGTACGTATACCATGATTTTATGTGTTTGACACTTGAATCACAAGGGTATTTCATAGTCAATACATCATTCCCTAAATCGATATCACTCAAATAAATGTATATACTAAAGATCATGAATATTTAATATATAAAGTTGTCCTCTAATATTTATGTTTAACAGATTACGTGCATGTTATTTAGTTGTTGAGCGAACTCAAGCTAAGGATGTTATGTGTAGTACTATTGATATATCTATTAGATGAGGTAAGATACAAACATGTATTTGTTGAGCAAACTCAACATACGTGCATTATACTTACACCGTCTCGAAATGGTAGGTACACGCGAATAATCTCTTTCTATTTGTTGAGAAAACTCAAAGTCGGGATGAAATTAGGACAAAGACCATGGGTTAGGAGTTGTATATGATACAACTAATTAAGTGCTATTCATCACTTATAGGCCTATAATCTATTGAGCAAACTCAAGGTCAGAATCCCAAGGCAAGTGAAGACTCACTAGATAAATGAAAAGATTTCTACGTTTCTTAGGATTTTGAGAAACGTAAAAATCTAGTGGGAGCTTGTTAGAAAAATAAAAATAATACATTTAAACTTTCTAATAATATAAGAACATTTGTGATGTGTGAACTGTTCTAATCTACTAAAATTAAATTTGCAGCATTCTCACCAACCTAAGACTATTTTCAAAAAATTATGAGCTCATTGAACCTAATTATACTTATTGGGTAAGAGAAATAAAGCCAACATTCACATATGAACAATTATGGTCTTTGATTACTAAACCTTTATGATGGAAGTCCATTGAAAATACTTATTCCGAGATCATTCAAGCTTACAACCCTTAGGTAGCTGATTACGAAATCACATAAGTTTTCATGTTGTCAACTTTTGACAAGCCATTGTAAAGACAACATGAAATTATGTATGTTCATAAAATCTTTGAAAACCTTAAAGCGTTGTTTAGGGAGCAATTTCATCCCGTAAGGTACGAGATTACTAAGAAGTTTTAAATACGAAGTAAGTAAAGGCAATCATTTTGAGGATTCTTCTTAATAATGATAGATGTTTCGATATGCAATGAACTGCAAGTGGATTAGATGCTAGGCTCGCTGGTTTTATATTTTGAATAATTCATATTGAATTACACTATGAACCAGTTAGGCATAAGCCTCGTCGGGCTACTCAATATGTTGAGGTCGGTTGAAGGATCGTTCAAAAGGATTGAAACACAATGTTACTTATAGAAGGTAAAGCATCTTATTCAAAAGGTTCAAAGAAACCCAAGCACATGATAGAGTTAGGGATATGCCCTAGGGGCAATTATGTAATTGTTACATATATCTAACTCGATAACCAATCTTGTTCACAATAAAAGGTATTTTCTTTCTTTTGTATACTTGATATAATGTGTTATATTTTAATTAATTAATTTAATTAAAAGTACATTTAATAGAAAATCTATAAATGGTATGTTTTTGACAGTAGTTACAATATGTTGTATAACTATGAGTGATTTATCACAATAAAACAAACACACCATTTTAAAATTTCCCAATCAAGATGTATCGAGATAGGATATCGATACTTCCATTGAGACTAGAGTACGTAACGCTCTCAATAGTTGAGCAGTGTATTACCCTTGGCTGCCGTGGGCACCAAGGGGTTATAGTTATTGAATAACTATGGAATGACTCACTCGATAGTTTTCTGTTGGTTAATATAACAAAGGTTAAATAGAAAATATCGATGTGACAATATTATACAGTTCTCTTGACTTGAGAATACCGTTGATCTTCAACGTGCTTCGATTATAGTTAAACCATGGCACGACGTTCATCTAACGACTATAGTTGTAACAACCCAAAATTTAACCCGTAATAATTAATTTGTTAATTAATTAAATAATAAAATAACTTTGTGAAATTATCAGAATTAAGCCACGAAAGTTGCACCATTGTGTCCATGGTAATTTTCTGGTCAATTTCCATATATAGAACGCCAGAAATCGAGCTAATATGACCAAGTTATAAAATAAACAAAATAAGCAGAAATAAAAAGAAAAAATAATATGGTCAGGTCGACCGGCCGGTCGACCTGGGCAAGGGGGCGGTCTACCCGCCTTGCATTTTAGCAGGTGAACGAACGTTAATTCGTTTGAACGAATTAGCAGCCACCGAACACGTCATTTGCATCCTTTATTTCGATCTGGTCCTTCCGTTTCTGCATCCGATGGCTCCTATTCAGCCTATGACGTGGTTGCATCCTATTCAATCTCCAGATCCAACGGTCCGAGATCCACTTCTACACCTATAAATTGACCCCTAGACCTAACACGTTTTCTCATTCTAGGCTTTCTCCAATTGGGTTCACCTTTTTAGGAAGGACCCTAAACGGAATTATTTTTCCAAAGGAGAAAATCGTTATAAATTAAAATTATTTTACAACTCCAAGTGGATCCAGGAAGACCAAAGGAAAAGCTTAGGACCGGAGGTGAGTGATTGTAATTATTTTAAGATTTTTTTTAAGTAATTTAAAATAATAGGATTTCCAATAGTTGTAGTTTTACTACGATTTTTGGAATAGCCTTTTTAGTAGTTATTACAGTTTTTAGAATTATTTTCAGTCTATTTCCTTTCAGCTATTCTTTTCAGTAATTTTAGTATTATTTTAGTTAATTATAATTTATTACTGTTAAGCATAGCTTTTTATTGATTTACAGTCTATTTACAGTATTTAAGTTTATTTACTGTTATTTATTTCTTATTTACATCTTTTTTGACGTTTTGGATTTTATGCAAGCGTCTATTCTCTTTATCCTCTTTTTCTATGCGTATGGATTAGAATAAATTAAACGCAAATATGGATTTTATAAGTAAGAATATTGAATGAAGTAAATAAGATGTAAATAATAAAGACTGCAATAAATAATGGAATTGGACTGTAATAAATAATGGAATTGGACTGAAATTACGCCTAATTATAATTAGAATTGGTCTAATCAAAGATAATTGGCATAGTTATAACTTAGAATTATAACTAAATAGAGTAAAAGGTGAAAGAAGCTTATTTTCACACTTAGACCTTGGGTTAAGTAATAAGCATGATTATAACATAGGTTATAATAAGAAAAAGAACATAATGGGGCTTATTTTAAGGCTTGGGATAAATTAATAAGCGTAGAAAGTAAAAATGATAATAAAGGCTTATTTAAATAATTTATCTAAGTTAATAAGAAAAGAGGAAAGTAGGACCTGTACCAAATAGCATTCCCTAAGGCACGCTTATGCTAAGAATGGTAGTAATTGGTCAAATAGAAGTCCAAATCACGGGGATTTGGATAAGGGGAGCAACTAGATATTGATTGGATGAAGGGCCAGTACCAACAGCATTTCCCTATTTTTCTATGGACACACGGTGATCTCGCATTAGCCTAAAGTGAGATGAGGGGCACACTACACTAGACGTTGGACGTAATAAGAAGACCCAATAGGTGGAGCAAAAGGTAGCATAGGTATGGTGGCAGTTACGCGTGCGACTTCCATTCTGGTGCTTTGTAATAGCTATGAGTTCCAAGCGCTTAGTATGGGTGTCTTTAGTAGACACCATTGTCTTCTGTGTAGGGAGCTATATATGTCGCCTGGATACACAGTAGTTGCTTTATGCATCTTTCGTAGATACCATTGGCTGCTGTGTAGGGAGTTATATAGCGGCTGGTCCACAGTAAGGTCTATGGAGTAGCATGTCGATCAGAAAGGGTAGAATTAGGGTTACATCCTAATTACAGGATTAGGAATTCGGCCTAATTAAATCAGAACAAGTGCAAGCAATCAAAGTTAACCTATCTTGAGGAATATTTAATCGTATTTATTTCCAGTTTATCTCTTTCCTATTTCCTTTGTTATCCTTATTTAAGCTAGAACTGTTGTAGAGTCTATTACTTTTATCTTGCTTAAAGACTCTTGTAATTACTATCATTCACCAGACTTTTAGTCCGACCCACTCCTCTATTTCCCCCTTTTTCCCCCTTAGGCAATCAAGGGAGAAGCTACTAGATTGCTGCGGCTTGGAGTTCTTCTTGGAGGAGATTTCTTCTATATACTTCTTTTATTTTCAGCTTTTGTTCTTGTATGCACTGGTCTATTTATGAGGGATATTACGTACTCTGATTTTGAGACTATGAATTTTTATTTCATAAGACATGATGGGTTTTGAGATATGGATGTTGTATTTGGCATTTGACTTATTTATGAATTAATTATGAAGCTTTGTTTTAATTAAATACTTATTTAGTTTCCGCTTTACCTATTCATGTCTTGTGGATCTTAATGTCTGTTGGTTTCAGTTATACCTACGATGAACCACGCCTTTTAATGTGTCCTTTTGGTATATTAAGGGGTGTGGGGTGTTTCAATACTTGGCTTGAGTGGAAGCATTGAAAGTGAGAACTATTCAAGAGATGATTCATCTCCTCGGCTTTATGAGGTTAGTATCACGATCAACTAAAGTCAACTCAAAGTCAAAGTCTTTGGCCAGAGCAGTTCGGTTAATAATAATTGTTAGTATTGAACCAATGACTTTGTATTTAGACTATAGAGTTGAATATGGACAATATTGGAATTTTGACCATTATCAAATTCCATAGGTCCTAATGTGATATAGTTTTGATGAAGAGAATTAGTGTATATAATTATCACTACCGAGTAACGCTTAATAAAGTAAAACTGGATTTTACCAAAACAAAGTAATTGATAAAATTGGTCATTAGGTCACACCAGCCGCTAAATGACGTGTGAATCGTCGAATTACACATTAGAGTCACACAACCGGAATGTTAAATACTTCTGTTACAACTCGATTTAATTAAATTATAATTGTTTTATAATTAATTAATTACTATTCATGAAATATTAATTATAAAGATTTATTTTATATTTATTGATCAATATTAAATGTGTTTTAAATGTAACAACCTGCCTTTCGTAACACCAAAAATTCAGCGCCATATATCAATGCCTAACTTCGAATGCCACAAAAGACGAATCGTCGAGGAAAGAAAGAAAAAATGAAGAACAATACAATGTCCAAGCACAAAGACGAAATCTCACATTGGAATGATAACATATAATATACTTAATATACATGAATGGGATTAGATGAACAGTATATAAAAGACTACACTGGTGGAAGTAATTGATAAATAAATATCAATACAAAGAGTCAAAATAAAATATCTAATATAAGTCACCTATACAAATAACATCTATCATATACTGCTATAGTATTAAGTTGATAAATATCCACATATCATTTTCGCCTCCAAAATGTATCCCCAAAAGTACCTGGCTCTCAAACTACTAATCGAGTACCTCGAGAGTTGTCATGACATAAATAGACAAAGATAAAATGCAGGTCAGGCATAAAGCATGGTGTGAAGGGAACTATCTCAAAATATTGTATGTCAAAACTATATACATATAGAATAGGAACTATAAAGGCACATCCGGTCCTCTTCACAAATGTGGCTTAAGGGTAATTTGGACAACCCATACAAAGGTAAAGTAAACCTTATCTAAGAGATAGGAAATTATACCATAACCTGCTCTTCTCCTGTAATCAACGAGTCAGAACAACTAATATAATGTGACCGCTATGTAACAACACACCATGATACAGGTTACACAACATGCAAAGGTAGGATAATCACAATATAAGTCTATCATAAAGTACACAACAATAATAGTAACAATAATAACATCAGCTAACTAATTATAGACAAACATAGCAATGAGAAACAACCAAAGAATACAAATTGATACTCATCATTACCGACGAATGGAGTCTGTGGTAGAATCGTGCCTAAGACAATAGAGTCAGTACCTTAGTCTACTATAGACCCCGAGTCATATCCAATGTGGTCAATCTCGTGTAGGTCTCACCATACCCCTCAGTGAGCATAGGTAATATATGACCAACTCTACATACCTAAAATTTGAGTCTGCGTTAGACATCAATCGCAGCCTAATGATTCTCATTGAGGGTCCAAAATAAATAGAGTTAGTACCTCAGTGTACCATAGACTCCGAGTCGCATCCAGTGTGGTCAAAATTGTGCAAGTCTAAAATAGTACCCCTCAGTAAGCATAGGTGATATATGACCTGTTCTATTTACTTGAAACCTATATGGACCTCACCGTACCCTTCAATAAGGATAAGTGATATATGATCCAGATATATGATCCACTCTTAGATGATCGTCATCGTCTCCCTATTGGCCGTCATGGATTTCTTAATAAACTCTCTATAAAAGAGAATGATGGGCATATTTCGTATAAGATGCCATTGGGACCATAAAAGAACACCGATGTCATAAAGATATATATCAAATATAACGTCACGTAATCCAATACGTCTATCACAAACGAAGATCGATATCTCATTGTCTATCAATATGGATGGCCCACCATAAGACCAATAATAGGCATGCCTACTAAGATAAGGCCAATACAGTGTATGATCACTAATATAAGATCAATACTATATATAGTTACTAATATAAGACTGATACAATTTATCAAACTATACGTACCTCGAGTCAAAGCCCGAAGGTACAGATCAACTCCGCTCAATAGTACACGCTTGGAAAAGGTGACCATTTAATCATCACTACATTGATATCTTGTTCGATCTCATTGACTTCGCACGTAACACTATACATTGTATTTTCATATATAATAGTTATAAATATACTAATCGATATTACCATATCGACACGCATTTGAATTGGATTTAAATATGTTAATTATTGATTGAGATTAAAATGATTTTGAGGCCCATACGGGGACTTTTGTAGGCGGCTACGATATGGCTATAGGTGTCGACAATTAGATGGGATAAGGGAGGTTGGATTTTGAATTAAAGGGAGGAGATTAAGAGAAAATTGATGATCTAGATCCTTATTTTACTCCTAAGGATCTCCTTTATTTAAAGCACTCTAACCTTCACTTTTATTTGATTTTTTGCTCTCCCTCTACAACAACCATGGTTGGCCACTCCTCCCTCTTCCATTTTCAAATTTTCAAGCTTAAATATTTAATCAAATAATATATGAACTTTAGTGGTAGCTGCAATTTGGAAGATAGCATCTTCTGGATACAAAAATCATTTCAAAGAGTTCAGATTCAATGTTGCAAGGTGTGCTATCTAAGCTTTAGGAAAAGGTATATTCTCATATATAATTTATATATATTGTATATAATAATCATTGTAGCATATATGTTTAGATAGAAAACGAATATCACGAATTTGTATATATCAGTGTCGTCGCCATATGATGGATTATATATACATGTAGAAGTTTACAAACTTAAAAAATAATTTTTTTTAATAATACACACATGCTCACAGCTATAATTTACAAAAAATCAGTTTTTTAATTCAAATATATTATTAAATTGTTTTCAGTGCTATAAATAAAATTAATATAATATGTAAACCTATTGTATGTACTATATTTTATTAATTTCCATATGTATATTAATGTTCAGATAAACTTTTTTATATAAATATTTAGTTCGAACATTTAATATACGTATATATCTCTTTGTTAAAAATTATATATATATATATATTTATAAAATTATATAATTTGTTTATAATTACTGCGGCATAAAATGTAATCATTTAAAATTGGTATCAAAATTTTAATATTTTTTAATTTTTATCTATATTTTTTATATGAAAATATATTTAAAAATTTTAATAAAAAATTTATTTTTTTGGTATAATCAAAAACTATTTTGACATATGTATGTCAAAATTTAATTAAAACTTTATTATATATATTTATATGTATTTATTTATGATATATATAAATTTATAAAACATTTAAATTTATGTAATGTATAAACATATATATACACACACGTATGTACAAAATTATATATGTATATATAACTTAATAGATTTTGAAATATTTTATATATAAGTATTTAAAGTTAACTAATTGTATTAAATTTAGATTTGTTTTAAAATAAAATAAAATTTTAAAATTAATTTATTGTATTTCATAATGTTCATGATATATATATATATATATAATTGAACATGTTATAATTAATATTTATAACAAATAATATATATAACATATCATTTTTTTTGGAAATGGGTAAGAGCTTTATTTAGGTAATTCCAGCCCAGATCGTTTTGCTCAAGACTTAGCCCAAAACAACATACATACAAAAGACACTTAACTGACAGAACTACATTATACTTCGCACTTTCCAGAATTATACCGAAACTCCTTTTCCTTCCTCATTAGAACTGACGAAATTCATGGCGGTTGGAACGAGTAGCTCGTACTTGGGATTTCTACCGATGGACAGCGCAGATCCACTCCTTCAGTTTGAGTTGCACCTCGTCCCGACTTGGCAAGTGTCCAGTTTTGATTCTTCTTTGAGCTAGATGCATGTCGCCTTCCGCTAGTTTGCTGACCTCTAAATGGTTTCTTTGCTTGTTTTGAAACACGCGGCGGTTCCTCTCTTTCCACGCGTTCCATACAGCTACAGTGATGGCAATATCACTCAATTTGGCTTCCAGATCTTTGTAGTGGCCTCTTTGAATCAGGTAATTGACTTCTTCTTTTAAGAGAATTGATTGAGATGATGAGTTAATTAACTTTTTACACGATTTCCACACCTCTTTCGAGAAACTGCAGGCAAAAAAAAGATGTTCATGTGATTCCGCCTCTTGATTGGATAGTACACAAACTGTATCTCTTATTATTCCCCATTTTGATAGCCTATCTCTTGTGGGTAATCTTCTGAGTATAGCTTTGTAAGCTGTAAAGGCCATCTTTGGATTGTTGACATGGTTCCAAATGATTTTTCTCCATAATACTTTATTGTCTTTGTGCCTGATCTCACTCCAAATAGATTTAGTGGAAAATTCGCTACCAGTAGGCTTCCACACCCAGATGTCATTCTCTCTTCCACTGAAAATGGGCATAAACTGAATTTTTTGCTTAATAACTTGGCTCACTGGAATTGAAGAGCAGTTCCGGTCATTGTTGTTAATTACTTCTAGCACTTTTTTGTTTGGACAACCAAAATCAGAGAAAGTATTAAGCCCCAAAATATCAATCAAGGATTCACCTTGAATCCGAGGGTCTCTCCACAAATCAGTCTCCCTTCCTGTAACTGTTTCACGAGTGCAACAAGAGGCTAATGTGCTTCTTATTCTCATTATTGCTTTCTAATTAGCTGATGCATTGTTGTCAATAGGAATTTGCCAGAAATTGCCTTTGATAAGTCTCACCCATCTCCCCCATAGACCCCTACCATTGATAATTCTCCAAGCTTGTTTCAGGGTGTAGACCAGCCTCATTTCTTTAAGTCTTCTAAGTCCCACTCCTACTTCCTCCTTAGGTCTGCATAATTTCTCAAATTTAATCTTGTGAAGTCCACATTTTCATATAAAGTCCGCACAAACTTTTTATATTTTTTGTATGAAAGCATCAGGTAATTGGAAAGTTTGTAACCAGAAGTTGACTTTGGAGTGGATAACCATGTACACCAGTTCAATTCTGCCAGCTAGGGATAAGAGTTTGGAGCTCCAACCCTGTAATTTGTCCCTAATAGATAAATTAGAACTGCACATTCTCTGTCAGTAATCTTATCGGAGGAAAGAGGAGCACCTAAATATTTTACAGGGAGTATGCCTTCTTTCACATTTAAGGTGTCCAAAATTTCATCCCTCTTGTTGCATGTTTTGTTAAAGTAACATTTGGTTTTTTTCTCATTCACTTTAAGACCAGTATATCTCTCTAGATTAAGAAAAATGTTTTTAACCACTTTAGCTGATGTACAGCTGGATTTTATACAGATGAGCAAGTCATATGCATAGAGCAAGTGACTCACAATAGGCTAGAAGTTATAAACAGGTTGAATGAGCTTGTGATGTATTGCTAGCTCCATTTGTAGCAAAAAATATTCCATGGCAATTGCAAACAAGTAAGGGGAAAGAGGATCACCCTGCCTGATGCTTTTATTGGAGCCTATAAAACCTTTTGGCATTCCATTGTGTAGAAATACATTCTTTTATAATATTCACAAACTTTGTTGGGAACCCCATAGAAATAAGCATATGGATGATAAATTGCCTATTGATTTTGTCATATGCTTTGTGGAGGTCCACCTTAAGACAGAATTTTTCAGCACCTGGTTTGTTGAAGTTTCTAATCAATTCATGTGCCGTAAGAGAATTTTAAGAAATGCTTATGCCTTTGATGAATGCAATTTGACATTCTGAGATGAGATCAGGTAAAATGAGCTTCATTCTATTGCATAAGATCCTGCTTAGTATTTTGTAGATCACATTGCAGCAAGCAATAGGTCGGTAGTCTTCAACTTTTGATGGGTTGTGCTTTTTAGGAATAAGGCAAATGAAGGTGTGATTGATTTCTTTTACAAATTTACCACTTTGGAAAATGTCTTGCATTGCTGGTATGATAATTTCTTTCAGGTCAGTCCAATGAACGAGGAAGAATTTGGATCCGAGACCATCTGGCCATGGGCTGGAATCAATGTGGATGGATTGCAAGGACTCCCAAACCCCTTCTTTAATGATCTGCCTGGATAGCATTCGTCAGCCTTTGGAGTTTACCAGCCTTCTGCATTGAATGTCTGGTAAGTTAGTGTTGACTTCTCCATTAAACATATGTTTATAGTATTTAATTGCTTGACCCTCTATATCTGCAGTATTGATTAGTGCATTTCCATCCTGATCAATAAGGTGAAAATTATTATTACTATTGCTTCGAATTTCCATTTTAGTATAAAAGAATTTAGTGCACTCATCCCCTTCAGTAATCCATTTTTCCTTAGCTTTTTGCTTAAGCTCTGTAGCTTTTATTCTGAGAGCTTCTTTTACGTTGCCCTGAGTTTGGTAATACTGTTTCCAAGGGTCATCGGTAGCATCACCTTTATCTATCATTAACAGTAGGTCCTCGCATTGTTTCTGTAGAGTAGAGATTTGGTCTCCTTCTTTAACCCTTCTTCTATTCCACTCTTTTAATTTATTCTTAGCAATCTTGAGAGTCCGAACTAATTTGTAGCATTGAGTGCCCTCCTCTAAAAGAATATTATTGATGTGAATGGCCTCATTATATCCTTCTATTTCATGCTAGCGATTGGAGTACCTAAATGGTTTGCCTTTCTCGGCCTGATTTTTTTCCATTAGATTTACAAGTATAGGGCAGTGATCACTAGTGGAGTGAGGAAGTATATTAACTCTAATATTAGAAAATCTGTTAATGCAGTTCACATTAACAAGTGCTCTGTCAAGCTTGCAGCATATTTTCTTACATTCCCCGCTTCTCCATGAGAATTTCAGGCCACGGTGGATGGGTTCGAGCAGCCCAACTCCTATGATGCAGTTGTTAAATTCTTCAAGTTGGGATACTCTCATGGTAAGACCCCTTTTTTCTTCTTCTGCTCTAAGCACTGAGTTGAAGTCCCTCATGACAATCTAGGAATCATCGACATTTTTACTGATGTTTGTAATGACTTGCCAAAGATGAGTGCGTTGAGAGGCCAGGTTGCTGGCATAAACACAGCTTAAAATTAGTTTTTAAGTCCTCCCACATTGGTAGCACTTACAGTAATTTGTTGGTCATCCTTAACCAGGAGATTAAAATTCCAAATTTTGTTATTCCATAAGAGAAGAATTCGGCCCTTGCCTCCAACATCATTGTTGTGAATGTAGTTCCATTCATTACCTAGTGTGTCAGTAAAGAAGTTTAAGTTATCAGTTCTAAATTTATTTTCTAGAATACTCAATATAGAAGGAGAATGAATTCTCCTAAGATTTAAGAGGTCTAAACGTCTAGTGTCATCTTACATTCCAACTAATTATAGACATTTCGACAGGGGATGCCGGCTCCTCAATTTCATAGGAGACACCTCACGACTTATGCTCGCCTTGCCTTTAGTCTCTATTTTCTTAAATTGAATTGAATAATCTTGATTGGGCTTGGTGAATTTGTTTATGCTACTATCTTTAGTTTTAGAATCTGAGTCAAGTTTATCCAGTACAACATTATTAATTTCACTCTCTTCTTCTGATGTTGCAGATGTATTCTTTGATGGATTCTCAGTTGGGCTATGGACCAATTCAGTATTCGCTTTCTCCTTTCCCTGTGTTTGGACAGCAGCCAAGTCTTCATCCTTTGGGACAACATTTCTTTCCTCTTGGTCATTAGACTCTGTAACTATTTGTTCTGTGTTTATATTTATGTCAGCAGCGCTAGACTCAGACTGTGCCTTATTTTGTTGTTGTAAAGGAACAGTCTGACTAGCCTCAGTTGTAGTTTTTTTACCTTCATACATGTTTGATGGGGGGGACACAGTCTCACATTGGTCCAAGGAGTGACCAAAGCACTTGCAGTTGTTGCAAATAGGTGGGATATGCTCATATTCTACCTCCTGTATGTAAATGTTTCCATTTCTATCTTTAGCCCTCACTTTTTTTTAATAGTGTCACTTGCTTTGATTTCTACAAGGACTCTAGCATACTTTAGTCTTTTGACATGTCTAGTATTTTCATCCATAGCAAGGGGATTGCCAATTAGACTAGCGATTTTACTAATTCCACGTGCATTCTATAGAGATAAGTCTAGATTCATCAATTTAACCCAGACTGGATGCGATTCTAGCATGTCTCTCTCAAGTCGGTAAAAATAAGTTTACTGTCAATAAACCAAGGACCCCCATCCAAAAATTTCTTACAGTCCAATTCATTGTTGAATTTGATAAGATAAAAACCATTTTACTTAGGGAAAACATCCCATTTACTCGAAGGTTCCACTCTCTTTTAATATATGCATTAATATGTATATAATAATGTTTTTTTACCAGCAACGTATATGTAGATTGAAGTGCCCCACATACTTTTTGCAGAAATGAAGACCTCATCATCTAGGTCAGCAAAGGCTCCTTCATCATCTTCTAGGTTATCAAATTTGTTAACCCCACCGTCAATACACGTGTTGCCAGCTATCGCATCATCCCATGATCTAATACCTTCCCTGAATTCCGGTTTCTTAAGGTTAGGTCGCACCCGTGCTCGATTCGGAACCCAAGATTGTTGCTGCAGATAATCCCTGATTTGATTCATCCCTTTATTTTTGTACCTTACCTCTTGCCATCCCGTGTCATCAGCCTCGTTTTCCATGGAGATAGGTTCGATTCTAGGGTTTTCTGCAGTTGCCATGTCCGCCATTGAATCAACTCTATAAAAATTTTTTACAAATTAATCCAATTCACATATACTTCATATACATACATGTACATACATACGTACGCACATATATACATACATACACACATGCACGCGCGCACGCACGCACATACACACACTAAAAGCAATTATGTATACTGTGGTGTTAGTCCATTGCGGTGTAGATTCGAACATCTACATATGGGCATGTTAAATGAAACACCTTATTATGTTGTACGTGCACATACACAAATACGTGTATATGATACACATACTATATAATATAATACAAAATAAAATCTTATTGATAAAATTAAATTAAATAATGATTTTACTTAAATAAAATTAATTAAGATATAAACAAAATTAGAGCTCATAGGCCTAACAAAGATCCAAATGGAATAACTTTTTTTGAAATTTACCTATTTACCTCGCTACGTGCTAGCCTAGTTCCAACAATGATATTAGAGCATATAGTTTATGTAGTCTAAATTAGTAGTATTAGAGCTAACTTATTAAAGCCTACCCATATAGTAGGGTGTCTAGAAAAGTAGGGTCTAAGGTTGTGTTTGGTTAATCAAGTATCCTGTCCCACCTGACTACTGACTTGGCCCGAATGGATGACATAAGCCCAGAGGTTATCCCTAATAGAAAATGCCTAATTTGGATTGGGCCTTGGGCTAATTCCAAAATTGTTTCGAAAATTAAAAAGTTAAATTTAAAATAAAACACATATTATAAAAGTAATAATATAATTTTTCAACGTGTTTGAAAATGTAACAACCCTCTCCAGAACGGGCCTAATATTCGACTTAATAAAAGCCCAATCGAACCTTAGGTTCATTCCAGAGTTGGCTGTTGGTTGGTAAATTTAATAACATACAAAGCTACCGATATATGCTTTTTGAGTCTCACAGCAGAAGGGATATAATATAATAACAAAATAAGTACTATTTCACTAATTCCAAATCTCAAAATTACAACATTCCAAATATTTGTAACACAATATTTCAAAATAGAACATCACTAAGTCTAAAATCTGGGTACATCAAAATAAATCAGAAACATAGATGAATAACTAAACCACCACAAGTCTTCACCGCCTCCTTCACAATCTTCATTCTCATCGTTCCCCCTAACTTATGGGCTGTTATGAGGAGGGAGTCAGAATAACAAATATCTGGTGAATGAAAATCTCAAGTCTTACCATCATAGTATTTGGGCAATATCATTTAGATGAGTATTTTGTCTTGCACATCCTACACTTTAACTTACTGAATATACCTCTAATTCTAATTCAAAGGCTTTTCTAATCAAGCTCCATATCGTATCTCCAACTATAAGCCAATGGCCCTTTCCAATCCAACATCGTAATTATAACGCAGGTGCAACGTAACTACGACGTCTAACAATACACACCCCCATCAACCATGTCCTAAAGATGTGAGAGAACGTACGTGCGCCACTTAGTTCCTATTTAATGGGAAATAGGCATACTTTGACCATTTAATACATTTACCATAGGAAGATTCCCGTTATTTAATACCTAGACCAAGGCAGACCCCTCTCTGGTACTTCCTAACTGACATCGTAAGAAACCCCATAAATTTTCTTAATACTTCTTTAATGGGAAAGAGGTAGAACCTCTAATAGCCATTAATACATCAACCCCGAAGTGGACCCCCTCCAGAGATTTCCTACAACCACACCTAAAAGATAATCTCGACCATTTAATATTTCTTGAATAGGAAGGAAGATAGACCCTATAATAGCCATTTAATACCTCCAACCCCAAAGCAGACCCGTTTTGGGATATCCGTTCTATGACCTATAACCTAAACAGTGACGTCTCACATTAGTCTGACCATTCGTAGGCGCGGTAGCTAGAGTAGATGGGTAGACTGTGGGTACTTATTACAGACGATGTCGCACGTCGGTTCCAAAGTCACATTGTTGGTATCCAAATTAGCTGGGCATGCTTCTATTTGTTTTTAACCGACTTTGCATCCCTATAACTTAGTCATATTTCCACTCTTCGACATTACAAAATAAGATATATACATACTATATATATAATATACCTCACCAACATTTACACATTAAGGCCATATAAGGGAAACTCATTATTTCGCCTTTAATTATGGATTAATTTCCATAATTATTCTTAACCTCCTTTCTATAGGGATCAACGTCATTTATTACCTAAATATTTTATACATTACAACTTACATATTACTAATATATTCATACTTAATGTAAATACTAGACTAACTTGTTTTTATATAATATTCCAAATCATGCATAAAATTATTTCTACACTAAGATTTTCGCTTCATATGTGCATTATTAAGATAATCTAAATGTTAAAACTTCCATATCCATACAAGTCTTAGTCCAATACCATAGTTACACAATAGCTAATATCCTAATTTAGATTAGCTATACAAAACAGACTTGTATGTGTATTAAAAATGGAATCAAATATCTAATTTATTTTACATTAACACCTATAGCTCAAGGAAACAGAACTTTACAATTTAAGTCCTATATATTCTATTCAACTTTTACATATGCAAGACTAAAGTGAAAAAGGATTCATATTTACTTAAATTGTAGAAATAGGCGGTGCAAACTACAAATAGGAAAATCATAATTTGCACACCGTTTCCTAATTCTTTTCTTTTAGAACCTTTCGTCATAATAAACAGAAATTGGAAAGTGGAAGTTGAATATAACATAAATTATTTATATTGGAAATAACAAATTAGATTCTACTATATTAACATAAAACAATTGAGATTCCAACTAATCCAAGAATTAACATCTTACGGAGGAATTTTGGAGTTTTAAATTTAAGGTTTTCGTATATAAAATTCTCCAAGGCATAAAACAAATCCAAACTTTTACTATACAAATTATTATAAAGATAAAACTAAGATTTCCACTCACATATAACTTTCCCATAATTCCTTTGTATTTGATTCCACATCTTTGCCTATTTCTTCTTTTAGTCTTTTAATTCTGCAGTATACAATAATTCAATTGTATATAAATTAAATTCAAAATTCAGAGATTTGGAAAGAATAGAAACAAAAAAATATACATATGTCTAAAATTTAATACCCTTTTCCTTTAATCCAATTGAATTTTCCCTAAAGCTTGAATCTTGAATCTAGAAAGTTTGTTAAGGAGGAAGAGAACTATGGAGTTTTGCTAGCATTCAAATTTTTCTTGTGAATAAAAGTGAAAGGGCTAGCCTCTTATTTATAGTAGTTGGAACATGTTAGAGCCATTAGATCAAGAATATTTTTACTAAATTAACTCAGGGACATCTTTGGCCTAATCAAACCCTAGCCACTAACATTGGACCGGTTGATCGGCCTTCCCTGGCACGCGGTCGAAAAATATTTATTGCCATTTATTTTAATTTATTACCTTTTTATCAACGTTAATGGTCCCTTTGACCATAATCTATCATTAATGTTTTTACTTTATTTCGAATTATTTCCTTAATTCATTTTGAATTATTTATGATCCGAAATTTTCAAATGTCGATAGCTTCTTCGTTTGAACTCCAATACTAAAACCTTATATATGAAAATTGCTTAGAAAATCACCATGAACACAATGGTGTAAGTTCCATGGTCAAATTCCAATGTTTGCAAAATTTCCATTTTAGCCTTATTATTTATTAATTAATTTCTTATTAATTTTTATGGGGTGTTACATTCTCCCCTCTTATAAAATTTCATCACCAAAATTCCTAAGGGATAGATAGTGTAACGTGCACTCTACAACCATATTGTACAACCAATTTATCTATGCAACCATCTACTCATCCAAAAATGCAATGTGATTTTGTATGCAACATATTGTAGGTGAGCTCAACCCTAACGTGAACGCAAAATCGTGATATATAAGCATGTAAGCAAACATCCTAAATATGCATAAGATTCTATACGAGTGGAAAATAATAGGAAAAAGTATGGAAGCCATCCCTTACCATCCAATCTAGCAACCATGATGCAAGCAAAATCTGTACAATACTAAATTTGAAGAGAGAAAATTTATCAAAAGAAAGGATGAGAAGCCTTCATCTTCTCCTTTGGTTCCCATGCGTTTTCCATCGGATTATGTCCCCATTGCACTTGGACTAGCCTAATGTCCTTGTTATGAAGCTTCAGATCCCCGTGCTCCACTATACATGCGGTGGCATGGGGTGCTATTAGTGTTGTCTCTACATCCGCTAAGTGATCAGGCTCTACTATAGTGGCGGTGTCGTGCAGCCATTTCCTCAAATGCGATACATGGAAAACATCATGGACTCCCGCTAACTTAGCCGAAAACCCTACTCGATACGCAATTTTCTCCACTCTCTCAAAAATCGAGAAAGGTTCAACAAATCTTAGCACCAACCTCTCCAATGTTCCAAACCTCTTAACCTTCCTAAGAGGGAAAACCTTAACAAATACTATATCTCCAACCAAATACTCCAACTCCTTTCTTCGCCTATCATAATAGGACTTCTGTCGGTCTTGAGCAGCCTTCATTCGCCGCCTAATCACCTTAACTTTTTCTATGGTCTCACGGATCATATTTGGTCCATGTAGAATTTGGTTGGTAGTTTTCCACCAACAATTAAGTGACTTGCATGGCCTCCCATACAAGGCTTTATAAGGTGTTATACCAATCATCGACTGGTAACTATTATTGTATGCAAACTCCACTAAGGGTAGATGTTGTCACCAATATCCTTAAAATCCCTAATGCAAGCTATTAACAAATCTTCCAAAATCTTGTTTACCCTTTCTATCTGTCAGTCGGTCTATGGGCAGGACATGATATTTCTTTCACTTATAAATAAATTTAGCTTCTTGAAATAATAAAACCGTGTTCTTGAAAGCGGGATTTCCATGCCTTGAAGCCATTAGCATGACCAAGGAAGCGTTCCTCGATCCTCGAATGAAGGATGAGGAGTGCAGACTCACAAACTGTGGGGTCGATGGTCACATTCGACCCCTAACCTTCTGAGAACCATCGTTGCTTCGACAACATCGAGAAGGTCCAAACTGCTGGGTCGATGGTCACATTCAATCCCTAACCTTTTGAGAACCGACATTGCTCTAACAACGTCGAGAAGGTCTAAACCGCCAGGTCAACGGTCACATTTGACCCCTAACCTTTTGAAAACCAGTTGCTCTGGTAACATTGGGAAGGTTTGAACCGTCGGTTTGATGTCACATTCGATCCCTAACCTTCTGAGAATTGATGTTGCTTCGGAAGTGTTGGGAAGGTATGTGGAAGAACTGTCATTTCCTGTCTTTGATAAAGCGACTTTCTGAGTCCAAGACCCCGTCTATCCATTGCTCAAGAGTCATGGCTTGACCGACTTAAATGGATTTGCATGTGATTACTGCAAATATGTAGGTACCCGAAGATAAGTGCTGCCCAAACTTCTATGATCCATGATCAGACCATAGAGGTTCAACCACACTTGGCGTCCAAAGATAGATGCCGATCAACTCTCATCCCTGACATAGGAGCAGAAGTATAAACACAAAATGGATATGATACAACCGTTTGAATACTAACTCTCGCCCCAAATGCAAGGGCAGCAGTATAAACTCAAACTAGACGTGACGCGATCGTCTGTACTCTAACACTTGCCCCCGACGTGAGAGCAGGAGTATAAACTCAAATTAGACGTGACATGATTATATGTACACTAACTCTCACCCCTAACGAGAGGGTAGGAGTATAAACTCAAATCAGATGTGACATGACCGTCTGTACAATAACCCTTACCCTTAACGCGGGGGTAGGAGTATAAATCAAAGTGAATGTGATATGATCATTCACTTATTTAACTCTTGTCCCTTGATTGAGGGTAGGAGTATAAATAAAAATGGACATGACAGGACCGTCCAATCCTTAACGTCTTGCTCGGAATTAGCAAAACGGAAGGTCCATGCCTAGAGTAAGACAGGATCTAACTTTCAAGCCTTCGATCGATGCCCAGAGTTAAGCATAATTAAAAACAAACATCCTGGATAAGGATGTACAAACTACAATCCTAAGTAGTTAATCCTAAACTAGCACCCAGAGCTTGTCGCAATCAAGAATCGCTATCCCAGAAAGAGGTACCTGAACTGCTATCCTAAGTGGTTAATCTCGATCGATGCTCGGAGGTAGGTGCGATCGCACTCAAAATCCTAGAGAGGAAAAAAAGGTTGCCACACCAGCTAAGTCGGCTAGTCCTAGAGATGCACGGCTCATAGGTTTGGCTTCGGTGGAAGTACTATCAACTTCGAGCATCGACCAGTTGGATGTCAATTGGATCTTGGAGGCAGAACCAAAAAAGGAGTAATGGATGATTCCAATAAGAGATTATTTTCAAAGAGAAATCCTTCCAGAGAGAAGGAATGAACGACGGAAGCTCCTTCGACAAGGTTCGAGGTATATCATACATGAAGGAGTACTTTAGAGGAAGGGTTTCTTTGTCCATATGCTTCAGTGTATCACTCACGACGAGGCCAAGTGAGTTCTAAAAGAAGTTTATGAAGGGGCATGTGATGACCACACCAGGGGCAGACCCTAGCAAAAAAGATCCATCGCTATGAATACTCCTGGCTACCCATCAACATGACGCAGTTGATTATACGGGAAGGTGTAACAAGTGCTAGAGATTTGCTAAAATTCCAAGAGCCCCACCGATAGGGATTACTCAAATGGTCGGTCCTTGGCCATTTGTAGCTT
The DNA here is from genome assembly GCA_030737815.1 of Allium fistulosum. NCBI lineage: Eukaryota > Viridiplantae > Streptophyta > Magnoliopsida > Asparagales > Amaryllidaceae > Allium > Allium fistulosum. The sequence goes on along the minus strand of CM060904.1, from coordinate 335,926,748 downwards.
GGGGTATTGATATTATCGGTGTACTGGCGATGTCTAAAGATGGTGCGAAATGCGCCTTCGTCGTGGTTGATTACATCAATAAATGGGCTGAAGCCGAGCCATTGGCCATGATTACCATGAAGAAAGCGATCAACTTTGTAGTTTAGAATATTATCTATCGTTTTGGAGTTTTGTAAGTAATCATTACTGATAACAGAACCCAATTCGACAGTTCCAAATTCAAGGATTTTTGCCGCCAACATCACATAGAGAAGAGATTTGCTATGGTGGCACACCCATAGACGAATGGACAGGTCGATGCTGTGAACAAGATCATCAAATTCATCCTCAAGAAGCAATTAAAAAAGGTCAAGGGCAAATGCGTCGATGAACCCCCGTTAACACTTTGGGCTTATCGAGCCACCATAAGTCAATGACGGGCCATTCTCCATTCACCTTAGCATATAGATCGGAGGCAATGATTCCGGTCGAATTGGAAGTACCTTCTCATCGAGTGACACACTACAAAGCATAAAAAAATAAGCATCTACTTCTAGAGTCTCTTGATATGATCAATGATAAATGTAACAAAGCTAAGTTGAGAGCAGCTGCATGCCGATACCAAGTCACCGATAGTACAACACCAAGGTACCCGGAGTTAGGTACCGACCAAAACTTCTACCATCCATGATCAAACCCTTGAAGTTCAACCATCCTTGGCATTCAGAGGTAGATGCCATTCAACTTTTTCATCCCTCGACATGGGGGCAAGTCAAAGTGGATGTGACATGATCGTTCACTCATTTGCTCATGCCTGAAGTTTGGCAAAGCGTTAATGTCTTGCCCAGATGATGGCGAGGCCGGAGTATAACTTAAAATGGACATGACTCGACCATCCATCTAACTAAATCTTGCCCTTGAAGCGGGGGCAGGAGTATAAACCAAAAAGGAAGTGACTCAACCGTCTATCCATTAACTCTTGGCTGTGATGTGGGGGTAGGAATATATATCGAAATGGAGTGAATCTACCGTCCATCTATTAGCTCATGCCTAGAGTTTGACAGAGCATTAATGTCTTGCTCAAAGGATGGCAAGGCTGAAGATCCATGCCCGAAGTAGGTAAAGCAAAAGATCCATGCTCGGTGAAAGGCAAGATCTTACATATAAACTTTGATTGATACCTTGATTCAGGTGCGATCGTAAGTAAACGTCCTGGATGAGGATGTCCAAATCATGGTCTGAAGTGGTTAATGCAAACCAACACCTGGAGTAGGTGCAGTCAATTCATGCATCCCAAAGAAGGATGCAAAACTTGCTACTTAAGGCAAGTCTCTTTGATCGGTACCCAAAGTCTAGCATGATCGAATGTTACTATCCTGGAAAGCGGCACCTAAACCACGATCTTAAGTAGTTAGCCTGACCAATGCTTGGAGTTTGGCACAGTCAAAACACGCATCTCGGAGAAGGATGTCTAACTCACTATTAAAGAAAATTCACTTCAATCGATGCCCGAGGGCAGGCGTGATCGCATTTAAAGTTCCTCTATGAGGAATGTTTGAATCACATTCTAGTTGACTGAAATTCGACTGGATTCAAAAATTATAAATGGTTACAGGGAAATGCCCAGAGATTGGCGCTTCAACGGTTGCTTTACGATGAAAGGTCGACAAAGAACGGAAAGGGTTAACGGCTAAGTCCGAAAATAATCCTGATAAGAAACGAATCACAAGTAAATTGAACGGGAAGCGCATTTCTCAAATACTTGGACAAGTTCAAACAAAGATTGCAAAAACATAAGTCTTTGTTATTCATATTCGAAATGGAACTTAGGAAGAAAAGCACAAGTTTTATTTACACCTAAGCTGAAAACAAACAACAACAATCACTACGCCATAAATGGCCTTCTGCAACACAAAAAAAATATTGGCTCAGGCCCGAAAAATGTTGCCATAGGTCTATGGCAACACTTTTAGGGTGATGCAATTTTTGCCGTTGCCTTAGACCTCAAAGGCAACATTTTGACTATCTAAGGCAACATAAGAAATATTGTTGCAATAGAATCCTATTTGGGTCTATAGCAACATCCATAGGTGCGTGTAGCAACATTCAAAAATGTTGCTATAGATATTAATTTTCTGAATTTGTGGGGCCCACAATGTAGAGCATATTTGATTTTTTAATAGAAATAAATATTTATTTAATAAAATGCTATTGCACAGAATTATTTGATATTCAAACAGTATTTTATTTAAATAAATATTTTATTTCAACATTTGAAATAGTACAAATTCCTGACTCCACTATTTTACAATTCAATGATTTATAACACTGATATTCACATATACAGATATTCCCCACTACATCACTCAGTTCACTCATTACATATACAGTTTCATTTACAGACACATACTGACTCATACACTGAATCTTCAACAACTTCCATATCATTACATATACAGTTTCATTTACAGACACATATTTGACTCATACACTCATGCACATTTGATTTGACTCTGTCTTCAAGCTTGTATCCAGCTGTCCAGTCTTCAATACCTGTCACATATAATTAAAAAGCAGTAATCTGGAAATAACATTTAACTCGAAAAGAAAATGAAAATATTTTTGTTATATTATTTGCCTCAGGTATTTGGGTTGTTTCTTTTCATATTTTTTTCTTACAGGGACCAAATATTTGCACGGACAACTTGTGATATACACAGTGTATCACTGCATATATCACAAGGCCGTTTCCCATTTTTTTTATCTCGGACGATTGAAAATTCCCACAAAAATGGACATGGCACAAGGTCAAACCCGAGTCATCGACCGGATTCAACTCAGGGCCTAGTCAACCAGCAATGAACAATGCACTGGAAGTGCAGCAGCAAAACAGTGCACAAGTCAGCTGTTCACAAGTGCATAAGCCAAACATGAATGCAACACATGGATACAAGGCAGTATGGAAGAAAGTAAGCAACAGTTCAGGAAAAAATGCACAAAGGAGAAGCCAAGTGAACAAAGTAGTACTCAACACAGCAAGCAACATAACATGACCAAGAAATGCATGTACATGGATGAACATACATGCATCATAAGGCTTGGTACAAGAAACTACTCAAGTGCAAGTTCATACTCAAGTGCAGCCAGATATGTAGACAAGCAAAAAAAAATGGACACGGCACAAGGTCAAACTCGAGTCATCGACTGGATTCAACTCAGGACCAAGCAACCAGCAATACAAACAAGAACCAGGTTCAGCAAAATGTAGACAAGCTAGTGCAAGAAACACAGCAGTACACATAGGCAGCCCATCAAGCAAAAAAAGTGAATGCATCTGGCATGTACAAGAGAAACATAGGCAGTAATATAGTATACAGAGGACTTGGAGCATCAGTTTCAGGTTAAAGAACAAGGCTAGCATGGTACCAGTTCAGTCCAGACCAAGCAAAACCAACAAAGCTCAACACACATATGTTTGTATATATCGTGGAAATCAAAACTCAATGTTCAGATTAGTCAACAGTTTTAGAAAACCAAAGATCACTTTCAAAGTTCCAATTTTCAAAAATGCAGAAGTTTTCAAGTGAAGCAGTTTTCAATAGGACAGCAGAATACAAATACTTCAAGTTCTGGTTTAACAAATGAAGCAAGGTACAAAGGTATGTGAACAAGTTTAACAAAGGTTCAAGTTCTGGTTTAACAAATGCAGCAGAAAGGAGCTAACAAGCTCAGATCAGAAATCAAAATCAAGCCAGTGAACCAAAACCCAACATACCAAATAATATCACATCGTAATTCATCATCGGCAAAGCAAAATCAAGCCAGTGAACCAAAATCCAACATACCAATTCATCATCACAATCCAACATACCAGATTTCTCAAAGTCCAACAGAAAGATTAAACTCGAGATTATAGGAAATAAAGCCTATAAATAAATCCCAATTCGTCATCGGCAAAAGCGTGCGAGTGTAACCAAAATCGAGAATAATCAAGTAAACCAGAAGGCAGAAAACATACCAAATAATATCACATCGCACCCAACGATGAAGTCAAAGCAATTCGAGCAATCAATCAAGGAGAACGAAGGAGCAAGCTACTAGGAACGTTTCTCACACTAGATACGATCAATCAGAGCATCAAAGCAACTGGAATTGCGTGCCCTAGTTTTCACAGAGAGGAACGAGAAAGAAAAATCGCGTGCCCTAATTTTCACACAGAGAGAACGAGAAAGAAAAGTAAAGCGGGGGAAATAGAAATTGCTAAGGTGTGGATTGATGGTTGAGATTTTGTTTTAAATGATGGTGTGGATTGCTGAGGTGTAAAATTTTATTAATTTTTTTAATTTGAATATATTTATAGCTACTGCAACATTTTGCTGATATCTATGCTAACACATTGAAGTGAACGTTGCAATAGACAAAAATCAGCATAGCTATCGTTACATTGTAGCTAGCAACACCTTGTAATTTCGTTGCAATAGGTCATCTATGGCGTAGTGAATGAAGATGATGACCTACATATGCCTACATGAGTACATGCATATTATCAAGAACTTCTACAAGGGAGAGCACGTGTATACTTGTACGTAATCATATTCGACACCGAACGACTAGAGCCAAAAAAAGGCAGACTCATACATGGAAAATCCATAAGAGAAACTAGTTTAGAATTACTAAGCTCAGAAAAATAGATCGAAAGAGCACTCTCCAAATTTATAACACTGGACGTGAGTCAAGCATCGCGACGAATAGCTATGGACATAAATCTTTACAAAAGCGATATGGGAGAAGGGTAATGACCATTCAAAACATATAGTAGAATCCTTTACAATAATCCTAACCTGTCTCGAGTCAAAGCACATCATTTTTGAAACAAGATGTACTTTGAGGGGGAAAATGTTATCCAGCCTTTTGACCAGGCAGTATTCGGATGGACTAGACGAGTCAAACTTGGAGTTTTGAAGGTAGGTAGCTCGGAGAGATAGCCCTAGAGTCCAGAAACTAATTACGGTCGAGAATTCACAAGGCATACTTTAAAGGGCGAGTGTTACGATCGAATTTATCGTAGTCTTCGAACGGTCTTAAATAATTGAATCGGACGAGCGAATGATAGAGAAATGACCCAAGGACTTTGAGAATGTTAAAAAAGGAAAGAAAAAAGAAAGATCAAAAATGAGAAAAAAATTTAAAATATGGAAGTTCAAGTCTTAGAAGTGGCGGCCCGAAGTAAACCCACAAAATTCTTAGGTCAAACTCAAAGCAAAATAGACTAGAGAAAATCCCCAAGTCAGTCCCGAAGTAATCAATAAAAATCCCAAGCGCGACTTGGTATCGACTCCTAGGCACGACTCGGTACCGATCCTTGATGCCACGAAGCAAACACTTAAAAAACTCAATTCTAACTCTAAGCGCGACTCGGTACCGACTCCCAGGCACGACTCGGTACCGACTCCTGGTGACTCGGTGCAAACACTCAAAAAACTAGGGTCTGACTCCAAGTATGTGAAGAAAAACTTAAAACATGAAAATCTTAGAAAATCTCAGGTCAAGCCCCAAGTAAATGCTTAAATTTCTCGGGTCAGGCTCCAAGCAAGTTCAACCACTTCAAAAAAGCCAAAACAAGCAATAATTCACCCAAGTTGGGGATCGGTACCGATCCCACTCTAGGGATCGGTGTCGACTCCCAATCCCACCTTGGGTAGACCTCATCTTCTGCCTACATGCCTTACTTGATGTCAAAAGCCTATTTCCAATGTCACTTTGTTGAATCAATGCAATTCTCTATCGATTTCCATGAAATCCTAAATCTGCAACTTTGTTCTTTTACAACTTCATTATTTGGACCTCGAAACAAGCTATTATTGATACAAACAATAATGGAATCATGAAGCTAACCATAAGACGAACCAATGTGGAAGGTTGAAGGCAGCCATTTTAGGGGTCGGTACCGGCCCCTACCCTTGGAGTCATGCCGACCCATCCAACCTGATGATATGGCACATGTTTTTTGAGAGAATTGGTTTAAATCATGGATAACGGCTTAGAGGTATTTTGTGCGAGATATTAGGCTCCCCGTCCCTATAAATAGGGGGCAGGGCTCATTTTTCAGGATCTTTTGGCACTAACTCTATTCTATCTTATAGTTTTGTAATTCTGAAAATCTAAGTGTTGGAGTTGTACCGACTCCTAAGAACTACTGCCTCCAACTCTGAAGTCAGCAATAAAGTATTAAAGTGGACGTAGGCCTTGCTTTGCCGAACCACTGTAAACCCTATGTGTTCGTTATTTACTTGTTTCTCGCTCATTTTATATAATTCTTCACTTTCATTCTCTACTTAAATATTTAGGTGTTTGTGCCATTTTTTGTTCAAACAATTATATACATTTATATGTATTTATTTATGTTACATATAAATTTATTTAATGTACAAATATATATACGTATACATAAAAACATTATATATGTATATCACTTAATAGATTTAGAAATATTTTATATAAAAATATCTAAAATTAATTTATTGTATTAAGTTTAGATTTGTTTTAATTAATTGTATTAAATAATGTTAATTTAATCTAAACACATATATAATATAAAATCGAACATTTTATAATTAATATTTATGACAAATAATATATATATAACATATACTTCGTATACATACATGCATACATACATATATTATATAAAATTGAACATTTTATAATTAATATTTATGACAAATAATATATATATAACATATACTTCAAATACATACATACATACATACATATACACTTACCAACATCTATATACGGGTATGTTAAACCATATACACCTTATTATGTTGCATGTACAGGTACATACATATGTGTATATGATACACATATCATATAATACAAACTTAATTATAAACAAAATTTTATTTATAAAATAAAATAAAATATTGAGTTTATTTAAAACAAATTTTGGTAAGACCTAAATAAAATTAGATTTCATAGGTCCAAGAAAGATCCAAATGGAATAAATTATTTTGAAATTTACCCATTTACCCTACTACGTGCTGCCCAGTTCCAACAACATGGTTCTAAGAAAGGTATGAAAGATGCTCTTAGTGACAAAGGTGAATGCCACTATTGTTACAAGAAGAAGCATGCAATTGTCCGTACTATTTGAAGATCTTTAGAGAGAAGATAGAGTCACACTCTGTCGCTCCTAGAGGTATATTTACGATTCAAAATTGTTTTGCAATTGATAAATTATCTTGGATTTTAGACATTGGATATGAGACTCGTATCTGTAATTTGTTACAAGTACTTAAGGGTGGATGGTATGTGGAAAAAGGTGAGATGAGGCTTCAAGTTGTTGATGGATCTGTAGCAGATGCAACTATGGTTGGAGACTATCACTTAACTTTGATAAGTTGATTTGATTCAGTATTAAATAATTGTATTATGTTAAAAACTTTATTTGTGGAATCATATATGTTTCTTGATTGTCTGAGATAGGTTTTAGTTTTCATTATAAAGGCATTACTGTGAACATTGTGTTTGGTGGAAATAATATGTGCAATGGTGTTTTAGATAATGATATTTACTTAATTTTAATCATAAATATGCTGTTAATAAATCTTCTATTGCCAGTGATACTAGTTATTTATGGCACTGTAGGCTATGTCATATTAATGACAAAAGACTGCACAAACGAAAACCAAAGGTCTTCTACCCTCATTTGATTATGAATCATTTGGTACTTGTGAGTCATATCTCGAAGACAAAATGACCAAGCGCTTCTTCAGTGGGGGCAACAAAAGAGTTGATGAACTCTTGGGTCTTATACATACTGATATATGTGGTCAAATGCCTATAGTGATTGAGGACAATTCAACTTACTTTGTAAATTTTATTGATGATTTCTCAAGATTGGGATATATATATATATATATCTTATGAAGAATAAATTCAATATCTACGATAAATTTAAATAGTACATGAACGAGGCTGAGAATCAGATAAACCATAAAATTAAAATACTTTGATTTGATCGAGGAGGTGAGTATATTGGATAATAACTCCAACAGTACTTATAATAATGAGAATATCTCTGAGATTAATCCATCCTATAATCCATAACACAATAATGTCTCAAAAAGAATGAATCGAACCTTATTATATATGGTTCATTCCATGATGAATAAGGTTGAGTTACCTCTTTTATGTTGGGGATATGCACTGAAAACCATAGCACACACGTTGAATTTGATGCATACTAAATCAATGCATACGATGCCATATGAAATGTGGTATAGGAGAAAAGCCCACCTCAACTATTTGAATGTGTGGGGTTATCCAACCTATGTTAAGAATGTTGGCCCCAACAAACTTGAGACAAGATCGACTTTGTGTAAATTATAGGATACCCTAAGAACTTCATGGGATATATTTTCTATAACACCAAGGAACATAAGTTTATTGTTTCTCGGTATGCTATCTTTCTTTAAAAGGAATTTATATCAAAATAATTTAATAATAAAGTTGTAAACCTGGATGAGATCTGAGAAATTAACATAAAGGCTAAACCGGTAGAATAATCAAATTCACCATTATACGAGAACACACAACCTATTAGAAGGTTTAATAAGGAATATCATGCACCAGAGAGATATTACAGTTTTCTCATGGATGAAAGAAAGAGGACCATGTCTAAGAAGACGTCACTCCCCTCTTATTCCAACAAGCACTGCAGAGTAAAGACTCTACGCTTTGGCTTGAAGCTATGAAATTAAAGATGGATTCCATGTATGCAAACAAAGTTTGAAATTTGGATGACATACAGAAATGAATAAAACCCATTGTCTACAAATTGATCTTTAAGAAAAAGCTAAAGGCATATGGAAAAGTGGAGACGTATAAGGTAAGGTTAGTCACAAAAAGTTTCGTTAAATTCAAGGAGTTGATTATGACAAAACATTTTCGCCCATAGCCATGCTTAGGTCCATTTGGATAATACTTGCTATCGCCACATTCTATAACTAAGAAATATGGTAAATGGGCATGAAAACAGTTTCCTAAATAATGATTGAAGAGAACGTTACATGTCACAATCCGAAGGTTTCGAGGTCGGTGAGAGCGAGGGAAAGACACGCAAATTGTTAAGATCTGTCTATGGTCTTAAGCAAGCATCAAGAAGTTGGAATAAATGTTTTGATGAAGTAACCAAACAGTTTATTTTTTATCAGAATATATAGGAAGCATGTATATACCGATGAGATGTGCTATCATATTCTAATCTTATACGCCAATGATTTCCTTCTGATGAGTAATCATATTGCATTATTGTAATCAGTGAAAGCATGGTTATCCAAGAATTTATCCATGAAAGATTTAGAAGAAGTAACCTATATACTTGGTATAAGGATCCATAGAGATAGATCGAATGGTTACTGGAATTCTCCAAATCCATGTACATAGATATCATACTGAAAAGGTTCGGTTAAGAAGAATTTCAAACATGGAAACATTTTGATGCAATCCGGAGTCATCCTTTCTAAGAAAGATACTCCCAGACTGATGAGGAGAATGAGCTTATGAAAAGGATGGCGAATGAATCCTCAATCGGTTCCATCATGTATGTTATGTTATGTACTAGACTAGATGTGGCTTATGCATTAGGATGTGTAAGCTAATATCAGTCTAATACTGGAGAAAAGCATTGGACAATAGTAAAGTGTATTCTTAAGTATTTAAGAAATACTATAAAGACCTCCTTATAAAGTGGTATACAGATTTCAGCTTTTAGAGTGATATTTATAACTGTAAATTAGTGGTTGGTTATGTATTTACAATGACTGGTGGAGTGGTCATTTGGAAAAGTTCAAAGCAAGACACTACACTTGATTCAATGATTGAGGCAAATACATCGCCCTTAATAAAGCAGCTAAAGGAGCAATTTGGATGTGCAAGTTTATATATAAGCTAGGGGCAATTTCAAACATTGAGAATCCCATATCATTATTCTGTGATAACAATTCTGCGATGCAGATTGCTAAAACTAAGAGCTCAAAAGAATTCAAGACACATTCTTTGAAGTTCCACTCGATAATGGAGTTTATCAGTGATAAAGAAGTTTTGATTAAAAGGGTAGACACTAAGGACAACATAGCATATCCATTTACGAAGGGACTTGCTTGATTAGTTGCGACCAAACTGCTTGAAGAGATAAGATTTAGATTCCATAATTGGCCTCAAGTACAAGTTGGAGATTGAGAGAGTTAAGGGTATGCCCTAAGGGAAATTCTGTAATTTACTATAAATTATTAACTCTAAACTAAAATCTCATTCGAAATAAATGGTTTTTGTTTTCTGTTTTATACTTATAATATTATAACATATTAATTAAATAATAATTTAAGTAGATTTAATAGAAAATCCTTAAATGATGTGCTATATGATAACAATTACAAGGAGTTGTAATTATGAGAAAATTATCACAGTATTAAATAACATATTTTTTTGAATATTGTTGGTCAAGTCAAGGACCGCTATCTTAACTAGTTAATGGTATGCCGCTCTAGACATAGGTTCTAGAGGACATGGGTTCAAACCCTTAGACATCAAAATGAGTGTTCTACTTGAATAAAGTACCACTCTACCATCAAAATAAATATTTTTGGTCAAAGTGTTTCAAGAAACGATATCAATACATCCATTGAGACTAGAGTACGTAATGCTCTCCAAATGTTGGGTAGTGTATTATTCATGGATGATGGAGGCACAAAGGGTTTACAAACTCATAGTTATTAGATAATCAGGAATGATCATCCGAGAGTTTCTGTTGTTTAATAACAACTACGTCAAACAAAAAATCTTATAGTGATGATATTATAAGTTCTCTCGACTTAAGAATACCGTTGAACTTCAATATAGATATATATACTCTACTTTAATTATAATTAAATCATAACATAGCGACCATCGACCGACTATAGTTGGGTCTAAGTTAAAGCATTAGAAGTGAAACACTATGCAATAGAGAATTTGTCTCCATAATTGTATGAGTATCACGGTCAACTGTAGTCAACTCAAAGTCAAAATCTCTTGCCAGAGAAGTATAGTCAATAATAAATATTATTATTGAACCAAGAAATTTGACTAACCAAGTTGAACATGGATAATATGGGAATTTTGACCATAAACAAATTTCTTGCATCCTAAAGTGATATAGTATTGACAAAGAAAATGTGTAAAAATAATCGTTACTAAAAGGCACAACTTAAAATTGTAAAATTGGATTTCACCGATGAGACTTATGAGCGACGACTTAAGTCAAACCGTCACACCACTAGCTTAAGTGACGTATGAACATTAGTAATTGAATTATTTTAATATTAATTACTAGCTAAATTCACACCTGTGAGACGCACAACCGAATCTATTTAGTCTTCGAAACACTGCGTAAATTAATTGATTTATAATAGTTATAAATTAATTAAAATTTATGAAATATTAATTATTACTATACTTATTATATAGGTGTGTTAGTAAAATGGAGTGGCCTCTAGAATAGTTTGGTGTGCTATTAGTAATTAATTGAGTGCATATATAAGATTTTTATATGTATGTATCGATATAAGATATCGATGTATATTTAAATTGGATTTAAATTATACAAATTACTAATGGGTTAATGGGTATTTCACTCCATCGTGGACTCATTATATGGTCGGCCAAAGAAGAGGCAAGAAGAGGGTGTCTTCAGTTTGAATTGGTGGGAGGGAAATATGAAGATATTTCTCTAAGACCTCATTATAAATATGAAGATTAGCCTCCACCTTTGGGCTAGACCTTTTGCTTATCCCTCTTTAGATCTTGGCTAAAAATCACATCATCGCCCACTCCATTTTTCAACTCCATTCTCATCCATTCAATTAAATACAACTAGATCCGATGTTAGCACGTCATTCACTTGCAATGTTGGGTGCAGATCTCAGAGGTCTAGGAGACACTTTATGTCAACATGTGAATCTTTGGCAACGTAGCTTAAGGTATGTCCTTATTTACAAATTCATATGATGTTTAATGTATAATTGTATGGATATCACCACTTGTGTGTGTATATGGGTAACACCCCATATTTTAGCGTTGGTTATTTAATTAGTTAGTTAGTTAATTAGGCTCCAAAAATGGAATTTGTGCAAACGATGAAATTTGATGCTGAGATTTGCACTATTGCATTCGTGGCGAAATTCTGAGCAGTTTTGCGATCGGAGTTCAAACGAAGAAGTTACGGATAAAAAACGAATTCGGAACGAAAATAAATAAATAGGAAAAATTAACGTTTATTGATTGATTGCCCGGGCTCACAGTCCGACCTGTCATTGGGATCGGTCGACCCCTAGCGGTCGATCGGTTCTCCATGCACGGTCGACTGGTCGCCTTTTGGCGGCTAGGGTTAGCCTAGGCCCAACGGTCCAGATTTAATATATTTCGATCTAACGGCTCTGGTTGATTTTAGCGCCTATAAATTCAGGCCTAACCCTCCCTTCTCTTGTCATATTTTTCTAGATGTAGTGCGAAGCTCTGCCATTTCCTCTTCTCCACTTTCTTTCTAAATTATAAAAATAAGATATTTATATCTATATTGGATAAGAATAGAAATCAAATGAAAATGAAAAGAGAAGAGAATCAACTATACATGTATTTGAGGTAATTTATATATTTTTATCTATTTTTATCTATTTTCTCTCCCAATCTCAAATCTCTTCTCAGACTGTAATTCTAATGTATGTATATACCCTTTCATACATATTTTTTGGATTAAAAAGGATCTGGAGATGAATCATAGGTTCTACTTCAGATTTGGAGATTTGGATCGCTTTTAAAAGGTGAGTGGAAATTTTTATAGATTGTTATAATTTAGAAACCATCCCATTGGTGTTTATTTGATTTTTATGCCGAACTAATAATTGTATATGGGTTCTAGGCAACAAATTGAATATAATAAATATCGCCTACATATTCTTATTTATGGATTGATTTAGAATTGTTTATAACCTGATCTGGAAATCTGTCCCAGAAGTATAAGTTTAGAATATTGATTTGAATGAAATTTATTCTAGATCTGAAATACGTTGTATAATAATGTTATGAATTTGGATTATTACCCTAATCTTATTGGAATGTAAACTTTTCTATGTTTGGAGTTGCTGGAATTTAGATCCGTTTAATATTTGTAAATTAGTTTTATTTCTTTACCTTTTAGAAAAATAAAGCATTTGATCTAACAAGGAATATATGCTAATAAAAAGAAATGATTATTTCTTGTAATTTCAAACAATGTAACCTTTTATATTTTAAAGTTATATCATTTGTTTTGGACTAATTTATGGAAATTATAGCGGATAATCTTTGTAGATATGATTCCAACAATTGAACATGGAAAAAGGACATTTTGAAAGATAAATGGTAATAGATGTAACAACCCGCATATTTTACGATTATATATTTAAATGTTTTATTTAAATATAGCATTGTTTGTTGAATTTAAAGTCCGAAATGTGACTTTTTATAAACAGTCGAATCCAGACCCAAACCACTTCCATTGAGTTTAAAATGATGCTTACAACTTGTTTAAGTATAAACATCGATATGTTTAAAGTTGATTAGGATTTTGGTATTTTCATTTGGAACCTTGGGTTTGGTTCTAGCCCACTAACCCAATAAGAGAACCCAAACTCCTCTACCAAATACCCTAACTCCTCTACTCTTCATTCATTCTACTCATAATTTCCTAACACTCAAGCTAAAAGGAAAAATGAGGGAAAAGATAGGAAATTAAAATTCCTAAGCCCTAGCTTTTCTTAGGAATTCAAATTCAAGTTATAAATCAAAGAGAAGCTTATGTAAGCATGCTCTTCATCTTCTCCATCTCAATTCCTCTTCAATTCTTGATTTTTCCTATAACCTAACTTAGGAAAAACTTTGCATTTGATCATAGATTGAAGGTTCTTGAAGTGAAGTTGAAGAGAGATTGATCTTGCTCTATTTTAGAGCTTCTCATACCTTGTTTTTGAATTTAAAGGTGAGTTCTTTAACTCACATCTATGTCTATAGCTTTCATTTATTGTTAGGTATGAATTCCTAACATCTATTTCATGTCCAATTGCTTTTGAATTGAATTAGTTTAGTGAATTTTCCAATTTTTGGTATTTTGAAGTCAAAATCTATGAAATCCTACTATGGATGTTTGGACATGTTGTTTGGAGCGTATTGAAGAGCCTATAGGGTTGGGTTGTCGCTTGGCATAAATCCCTAGCCACCATCGCTCATCCGATCGCTTCCGAACCGATTTGGCCATTAATGGCCTATGCTGATTTTTGCCCTAAGCTTCAGCTCAGATGTCTGGTAAACGCTCAGACGTTTGGGTAGTCGGAATAAAAATTCCAGACTTACGGCTCAGACGTCTGAGGTTATTCCCAGACGTCTAGGCGATCTGGAAGAAAATTTCCACACCTTCAGCTCAGACGTCTGGGAAAACCACCAGATGTCTGTCGCTGTTGAATTCAGGGAAATTGCCTATTTTTATATGGCTTTCCATTTATATCGATTTTTGGTTGATCCGATTAGTTGTTATCACTATTTATCGACTATGATGACTTCTTTTCTGGATTTTTGGGAATATCCATTTGATGGATTTGATATCGATTTTTATGGTTTTATTACACATCGTCGAATGTGAATGTTTGGTGATAGATTGTTTTTACAATCATTTCTATGATTTGTCACTTTTAAAATACAAAGATTTCAATACTAGTAGTAAATACTCAAATTCTTTCACAAAAACGATTTCAACATTACTTAAAATACAAAGCTCATTTTAAAACCGTTTTCCAATCTATTAGTATATACAAATCTTTACCTCATTCGTATGAGAAATCTAATTAAACGGCTTAGCAAAACAAGTGGTATGAAATGCTTGCGTTTACTTCGTCGGTTAATTCTTGGATTTGTTTGATTGAAATCTCGTGACAATCTTCGAGTGGAAATCTACAATTTGTTCGTAAATATTTAAGTTAAGCCAGTGGTTATGGGACATGAAGCTAAACTCGTTTATTTACTAGCTTAGTGTAATTTACACTTCTTTTTTATCAATGATGATCATTTGCTATTTTCGAGTGGAAATCTACAATTTGTTCGTAAATATTTAAGTTAAGCCAGTGGTTATGGGACATGAAGCTAAACTCATTTATTTACTAGCTTAATGTAATTTACACTTATTCTACGGAGCTTCAGCTCAATTTAGTGGGGTAGCGACCCATAGTCTTTTGACCGTTCATGGAGCAATTGGCTCAATGAGTCGGTGCATGAGGCGTATCTTTTTAGGTGCGTCGATGTTCGGCTCATTTTATGGTTTAGCGACCTATGGGATAGCGTCTCGTTTATGATACACATGTTGGTGAGTTTTTGTGCTCCCGTTTGTGATAGGCCTCCCCCTTTGCGTTTTCTGGATTTCTAATTATTGATTTTCGAAATTTTTGTTTCACCAATTTTTGGGATTTGCATTGATATGTTTTGTCAATATTTGAGGTTTGGTGAATAAGCTAAAGAATATGATATTCCTTTTGGATATTTGAGGAGATTTTGAGATATTATATGATTTTCATTGTTATCAAATATATACTTGTCATAGTATGACATTATTGTTATCATATATTTTTTGTCATATCTCTTATCCTATCTCATCTTGTATGATATTTATAGCTAGACTGATTCGTTTATTATTTTTCTTCTTAAATAATACTTGGGTCAGACCGAGGTATTTCAGATGCTTCCACTTGACTTCTTAGCAGGGACTAGCTTCTAACTTTTGGCTAACTACTTTAGCTTAGTAGTTTTTGTTTTTATACATTCGAGATAGGGACTCTTGATGTATACATATTCTTTTGTCTAGCACTTGTACCTATTCTTTTCTGATGTAGTGGATCTTGTATGACCACTACTTTGATGTACACTTCTATGTGTTATATTCATATCTGTTTCCGCCTTAGTGATATGAATATCTATGACTGATTTATGTTATGCTTATTTTATATTTGTTTCCGAAGACCACATAGCCACTGTGTAGTAGCTTTGAGTTTGTATTTGATATGTCAGATTTTCTCTTGAAATGAAATGCATGACATACCATTTGACATATCAGTACTCGCACAAAGCAATTACATAGATGGTCGCTCCTCAATAGCCTTATTCTTCGTACTAATTGATGGCATTACCCAGTAGTGTCCTTGGTTAGTGTGAGTATAGAGGTGGGGCATCACAGCTTGGTATCAGAGCCAAACTTCAGAACAATATAGGATATTATGACAAGAATCATTGTCCTAAGTCTCTCTTAGGAATCGTGCCTTAGGATTTAATCCGAGTCTTAGGACCCGTTCTATCCTATTTTATTTTATGATGCTTTGTTTTACCAATCTAGCTTATTTGAATTCATTCTGAGAATAACCTTTTTCCTCTTCGTTCTTTCTTTCTTTCTTAAAGAAGAAGAGATGGTTAGATTTGGCAGTCCTAGCGCTGGTCAATCCAGTGGTCCTCCTTTGGATGGCTTATTCATGTCTGCACAACAACTTTTGGATCTTGTAGAGAATTAAAGGTTTATCTGTGCTTTGAATAAGAACCCCCAAAAAGGTTTTACCTTTGAAATTAGAAGTGCCTTTCGACCAGTTTGTAGATATCACTCTTCGACTTGAAGAGACCGATAAAGGAAATGATGGTGATATTGGGGTTTCCAAGAAGAGGCATATTAAGTTCAAAAGCCCTAATCCCAACAAGAAAGTGAAGCAAGCAACTTCGGTAGCAAAGACTTCAATCCCTAATCGTGGAGAATGCTACAATTGTAGTTCTAAGGACCACTATGCAGATAAGTGTCTGAAGCCCCTTACTTGTCGCTATTGCAAAAGTTTGGGTCATCTTTTATCTTCATGTCCCAAACTCCACAGCAAGAAAGAGGGAAAGATGAATGTTGCGTGAGCTTCTAGTAACCCTTCTCTTAGTCAAGGTATTTCTTATTCTGTCCTTGATGGCATTATTTGTTTCGTGGTTATCTTATTCGAATTCTTTTTTTATACGGGTGCATATCATTCTTTTATATCAAAAGAAATTATTGATACTTTTTCTTTAAATATTATGGGCTTGATGACTTCACTGAGAATTGCGAATCCGGTTGGTGGATCCACAACACTCAGTTTACTTTGTGAAAATGTCGAGATTATTTTATGTGATTATGCTTTCCGATCTGATTTGCATGTTATGCGCTACTTAGGTTTTGGAATTGATTTTGGGAAAGTATTGGCTTAATCATTATGAAGCCCATATCCTATATCCCGAAAGGACTATCCATCTTCGACATCCACAATCTGTTAAGCAGATTTTTATTGTTCTTAATGATTTCGATTCCAATTCGGTGACATCATTTTACTCTTTAAACCCACATGATGAGGAAGATGTTATTTTCCTCATTCAAGTAGTTTGTGAATTTCATGATATCTTTGAGCCTGTCTTAGGATTACCACCTAAGCGATCAATTGAGTGATGCTAAGGTCTTTTCAGCTCGACCTTGCCACCGGCCTTCATCAGCTACGAGTTGCGGAGGATAGCGTTCCACTTACCGCATTTCGCACTCGTTATGACTCTTTTGAGTGGCTCGTTATGCCATCGGTTTGACGAACCCTCCAGCTTATTTCATCCATCTTATGAATCGAGTATTCTGCGAATATCTTGATGAATCTGTCTTTGTATTCATTGATTATGGGTGAAAACAGCAATTTAAAATTGCAATTCTTTCTAATAAGATATATTTATAAGTATAATTGGATTTTGTTCTTAAAACGAGCAAAGAATATTCGTAAAATTTTTAAGAGACATGTTTATCATATGGAAGATGATTTTGTGTTGTATTGCCCATTGAGTGCTTTAAGAATTCTGGTCGAGGCGCCTGATCAACGTTATCGATAGGAGTCTCCTAAACGCTATGATGAGACAGTCAGACACAGTAAATTGACTTGTAATAAGTAAATTTTTATAAAAAGATGATTACATAAGGTTAATCATAATTTTGAATGTCTTAGCTTTTCGGAAAAGAGGATCATAAAATAAATGATTTAGCATAGAAGCTGCTTTTCAAAAATTAAAAGAACTCCTTTCCGATACTCCTATTTTTGTAATTCCCGAAGGGAACCAAGACTTCACTGTTTGTATTGATGCTAGTCGTGTTGGTTTAGGAGCCGTTCTCATGCAAAGGGAACGTGTTATCGCTTATGCTTCTAGGCAATTAAAGCCTGCCGAGACTAGATATGCCACTCATGATTTAGAGCCACGGCCATACTTTTTGCCCTTAGAATTTGGCGTCATTATCTTTTGGGAGAGAAATTTGTTCTCTACACCGATCATAAATCTTTGAAGTATTTATTTTCTCAAAAGGAACTTAATTTGCGTCAACAACGTTGGCTCGAATTCCTTGCATCTTATGATCTTGATATTGTTTATACTCCTGGAAAGGGAAATCGTTGTGCCGATGCACTTAGTCGTAAGCAACAGGCGGTTGTTTCCATGATGATATCCGAATGGAATGATCTCGAGACTTTGTCCACTTGTGAGATTCGAGCTCGTGACCCCAATTCATGTTCATCTCTTGTTTTATGTAGCCTTGATGCTCATCCTTCTCTTTTAGACCGCATCCTTGAAGCTCCAAAGCAAGATCCCGAATTGGCTCATCTTAGCCAAAGTTGTAAGGAACAAAATAATATTGATAGTCTGAAAGACTTTGAAATCGATGCTCGTGGTGGTATTCAAAAATTTGGTACACTGGTTGAGCCAAATATTAGTGATCATCGTAAAGCCATTTTAGAACTCTCATCGTTCTAAATTTACCATTCATCCCGGTAGTAGTAAAATGTACGCGAAAATGAAGCGACTTTATTATTGGGATGGAATGAAATTTGATATCGCTAACTTTATTAAGCGTTGCATGACTTGCCAACTCGTAAAGGCCGAGCATTAAAGGCCTGGTGGGTTATTGCAACCTTTGGACATTTCAGTTTGGAAGTGGGATCAAATTTCCATAGATTTTATTGACGGTATTCCCTGTTCTCGTTCGGGTCATGACAGTTTATGGGTGATTGTAGATAGACTTACAAAATCCGCCCATTTTATTCCCGTTCGGTCCAATCAGACCGTACCTCTTTTGGCCAAACTCTATGTTAAATAAATTGTTAAATTGCATGGAGTTCCTACTTCTATTGTTAGCGATCGTGATCCATTATTTACTAGTGGATTTTGGAAGGGTCTTCAAAAAGCTTTGGGAACGAAGCTTAATTTTAGCACCGCTTATCATCCTCATTCCGATAGACAAACAGAGCGTGTGAATCAAACCCTTAAAGATCTCCTTCGTGCTTGTGTTCTTGATTTTGGTGGAAGTTGGGAGGATCATATTTCTTTTGTTGAGTTTTCTTATAATAATAGCTTCCAGTCTAGTATTGGTATGGCACCTTTCGAGACACTCTATGGAAGGCCATGCCGATCTCCTTCATGTTGGCTTGAAGCCGGTCAGAAGCTAGTTTTATGTCTAGATTTTATTCGTGACTCCACAGAAAAGATTGACCTTATTCGTCATAGGATGAAAGAAGCTCAAAGTAGACAAAAATCCTATACCGATAACCGAAGAAGGAAATTGGAATTTTCTGTGGGAGATTTGGTATTCATTCGTGTTTCACCTATGAAGGGCGTTGTGCGTTTCAGTCAATCGGGAAAGTTAGCACCTCGGTATATTGGCCCATTTCCCATCACCGAACGCATTGATTTCGTGGCTTGTCGCCTTTCATTACCGGCTTAATTTTCTGCTATTCATGATGTATTCTACGTTTCTCAACTACGGAAATGCCTTAGAGATTCCGATTCTATTCTTAAGCCCGGTGTTATTGAAGAAATTGAAGTTTCACCTAATTTGACTTATGAGCAACATCCTATTTGTATCATTGCTACGGAGGTTAAACGCCTTCATAATAAAGATGTTCCGCTTGTGAAAGTTCAATGGTTCGCAAATCCTAAAGATTGTTCTTGGGAATCTAGAGAATTCATCGAGCGAACACATCTGGACTTACTCTCTCGTGCTCCTTAGGGTGAACTTCTCACTTCAAAATTTTCTTTTGTGTTGTTATGCCTTAGAGTGGTTGTTACTCTTTATTTTCTTCTTAAGTATTGCAAGGACGCAATTTCTTTAAGGAGGGTAGTCTGTAACAACCCGCATATTTTACGATTATATATTTAAATGTTTTATTTAAATATAGCATCATTTATTGAATTTAAAGTCCGAAATGTGACTTTTTATAAACAATCGAATCTGGACTCGAGACCACTTACATTGAGTTTAAAACGATGTTTACAACTTGTTTAAATATAAACATTGATATGTTTGGAGTTGATTATAATTTTGGTATTTTCATTTGGAACCTTGGGTTTGGTTCTAGCCCACTAACCCAATAAGAGAACCCAAACTCCTCTACCAAATACCCTAACTCCTCTACTCTTCATTCATTCTACTCATAATTTCCTAACACTCAACCTAAAAGGAAAAATGGGGGAAAAGATAGGAAATTAAAATTCCTAAGCCCTAGCTTTTCTTAGGAATTCAAATTCAAGTTATAAATCAAAAAGAAGCTTAGGTAAGCATGCTCTTTATCTTCTCCATCTCAATTCCTCTTTAATTCTTGATTTTTCCTATAACCTAACTTAGGAAAAACTTTGCATTTGATCATAGATTGAAGGTTCTTGAAGTGAAGTTGAAGAGAGATTGATCTTGCTTTGTTTTAGAGCTTCTCGTTCCTTGTTTTTGAATTTAAAGGTGAGTTCTTTAACTCTTATCTATGTCTACAGCTTTCATTTGTTGTTAGGTATGAATTCCTAACATCTATTTCATGTCCAATTGCTTTTGAATTGAATTAGTTTGGTGAATTTTCCAATTTTTGGTATTTTGAAGTCAAAATCTATGAAATCCTACTATGGATGTTTGGACATGTTGTTTGGAGCGTATTGAAGAGCCTATAGGGTTGGGTTGTCGCTAAATCCCTAGCCACCATCGCTCATCCGATCGCTTCCGAACCGATTTGGCGATTAATGGCCTATGCTGATTTTTGCCCTAAGCTTCAGCTCAGATGTCTGGTAAACGCTCAGACGTCTGGGTAGTCGGAATAAAAATTACAGACTTATGGCTCAGAGGTCTGAGGTTATTCCAGACGTCTGGGCGATCTGGAAGAAAATTTCCAGATCTTCAGCTCAGACGTTTGGGAAAGCCACCAGACGTCTGTCGCTGTTAAATTCAGGGAAATTGCCTATTTTTATGTGGCTTTCCATTTATATCGATTTTTGGTTGATACGATTAGTTGTTATCACTATTTATCGACTTTGATGACTTCTTTTCTGGATTTTTGGGAATATCCGTTTGATGGATTTGGTATCGATTTTTATGGTTTTATTTCACATCGTCGAATGTGAATTTTTGGTGATAGATTTTTTTTACAATCATTTCTGTGATTTGTCACTTTTAAAATACAAAGATTTCAATACTAGTAGTAAATACTCAAATTCTTTCACAAAAACGATTTCAACATTACTTAAAATACAAAGCTCATTTTAAAACCGTTTTCCAATCTATTAGTATATACAAACCTTTACCTCATTCTTAATTAAACGGCTTAGCAAAACAAGTGGTATGAAACACTTGCGTTTACTTCATCGGTTAATTCTTGGACTTGTTCGATTGAAATCTCGTGACAATCTTCGAGTGGAAATCTACAATTTGTTCGTAAATATTTAAGTTAAGCCAGTGGTTATGGTACATGAAGCTAAACTCATTTATTTACTTACTTAGTGTAATTTACACTTCTTTTTGATCAATAATGATCATTTGATATTTTCGAGTGGAAATCTACAATTTGTTCGTAAATATTTAAGTTATGCAAGTGGTTATGGGACATGAAGTTAAACTCATTTATTTACTAGCTTGGTGTAATTTACACTTATTCTATGGAGCTTCGGCTCAATTTAGTGGGGTAGCGACCCATGGTCTTTCGACCGTTCGTGGAGCAATCGGCTCAATGAGTCGGTGCATGGGGCATATCTTTTTAGGTGTGTTGATGTTCGGCTCAATTAGTCTGTGCATGGGGCATATCTTTTTAGGTACATCAATGTTCGGCTGTGCATGGGGCGTATCTTTTTAGGTGCGTCGATGTTCGGCTCATTTTATGGGTTAACGACCTATGGGATAGCGTCTCATTTATGATACACGTGTTGGTGAGTTTTCGTGCTCCCATTTGTGATAGGCCTCCCCCTTTGTGTTTTTTGGATTTCTAATTATTGATTTCTGGAATTTGTGTTTCACCAATTTTTGAGATTTGCATTGATATGTTTTGTCAATATTTGAGGTTTGGTGAATAAGCTAAAGAATATGATATTCTTTTTGGATATTTGAGGAGATTTTGAGATATTATATGATTTTCATTATTATCAATTATATACTAGTCACAGTATGACATTATTGTTATCATATATTTTTGTCATATCTCTTATCCTATCTCATCTTGCATGATATTTATAGCTAGACTGATCCGTTTATTATTTTTCTTCTTAAATAATACTCGGGTCAGACCGAGGTATTTCAGGTGCTTCCACTTGACTTCTTAGTAGGGACTAGCTTCTGACTTTTGGCTAACTACTTTAGCTTAGTAGTTTTTGTTTTTATACATTCGAGATAGGGACTCCTTGATGTATACATATTCTTTTGTCTAGCACTTGTACCTATTCTTTTGTGATGTAGTGGATCTTGTATGACCACTACTTTGATGTACACTTTTATGTGTTATAATCATATATGTTTCCGCCTTTGTGATATGAATATCTATGACTGATTTATGTTATGCTTATTTGATATTTGTTTCCGAAGACCACATAGCCACTGTGTTGTAGCTTTGAGTTTGTATTTGATATGTCAGATTTTCTCTTGAAATGAAATGCATGACATACTATCTGACATATCGGTGCTCGCACAAAGCAATTACACAGATGGTCGCTCCTCAACAGCCTTATTCTTCATACTAATTGACGGCATTACCCAGTAGTGTCCTTGGTTAGTGTGAGTATAGAGGTGGGGCGTCACAATAGATATCTGTACATAATTTATTGCGCTTATAATAATTAAATAAAAAGCTAATAACGACGCTTAAATGTATTATTCGCGTTTATGAAAATTAATTAATGGGAAAGAAATTTAAAAGGTTGTAACTCCAGTAAATAGGAAATAAATGGTAATAAATATGGGGGTTGTAATAACTTTATATGATAAGTGGATTAATGCGACTGATAAATAAAGAAGTTGAATCAATGACTATGGAATAGTTAAAAAGGTTACTAATTTGAAATTAGTAATCATACATAAATGTCCTAGGAAACTTCCGTTAGGATTTAATGGACAAATTGTCATTTATGAGCATAAAAAGAGGATTTATGGGTAGATAAGTATTTAAGATAAATCTTATTGCCTTAAATAAAAAGGGAATTAGTAAGCTAAGTCCAATATCTACCTAAGGTAATATAAGTAAAGACTTAGGATGGTTAATTGGACTTAGTAGGTTAGTGATCCAAGGTCGGTAGGGTCACTCGGTAGAAGACTGCCCTTCACTTTGAGGCTACCAACAATCGGGTGCACTTACAACTGATGTGAGATATCACAAATCACAGGACCCATGACAACGTGAGAGAGTGGGCCTGCTTTCTTAATTGGAAAGTATTAAATGATCCAAATTTGGAATTAGGACCACTAAAGGATATCTCCATAGGGGTTCGCTTCTGGTTTGAGGTATTAAGTGGCTGTAGGGTCCGCCTCTATTCTAAAAGGAAGTACAAAGTAACCTACGGAGATTCCAAATAAATAAGGATGTCTCTAAAAAGGTTACTTCAATGTTGATGTATTAAGTGGATGTAGGGCCCGCCTCCCTACCGAAAGAAGTAACCTAATGAGATTCCATATTTACAATTAAGAGTGGTAGTGGATATCTTGGAAAGGTTTTGCTTCAGATTTGGGGTATCAAGTGACTGAAAGGTCCACCTCTTTCCTATAAAAGAAGTATTAAGTAGCCCAATGAGATTTTCAAGCAATGTCAACTAGATAGTACCAGTGAGGAGTCCGCCTTGGGGTTAGGTATTAAATGACGGGGTCTGCCTAGTCCTTATTAATGAGGTATCAAGTGGCTTGGGTATAGTCTCCCACATTGCTAAGGCCGTAATAACAATAGTACCAGTAAAGAGTCCGCCCGGGCATAGGTATTAAGTGACCGGGACCTACCTAGATTATAGGTATTAAATGGTTAGAAGGCTGCCTAGTCCTTTTAAAGGTATTAAGTGGCTTAGGTACCGTATATTAACATGGTTATGATTTGATCGGTGATACATGCTGTAATAGTTGGACAATTAAATGTCGGAAGTCTTAAATAGTGGTTAGAGGTCTTTGTAGCTATGACCCGCCGACCATCGACAACATTATTAGAAAACCACCTTGGGAATAGGTTTTAAATGACGGGGTCTACCTTGATTGTGGTATTAAATGGAAGAGCCTGCCTATTTATCTTTTAAAAGTATTTTGTGATGATTAAAGAAGCCCGCTTCATATATAGAAGTATTAACTGGAAAATGGGTTTGGAGGTATTGGGTGGTTGTAAAGCTTCATCGGTATTTTGTACCTTAGGAAGGGGTATGTAAGTAATCGTGTTTGCAATGCAAGGTTAGATTAGAATTGCTAAACTTAAGGGACATAACAATTAAATGGAAACCAATCAGAGTAAATTTATGTTATGGACAATTTATAGATTTTCCAATCACCAGAACATTGCTTTGACCCCCTCCTTGTTACAACACTTAGGATAGATTTAGAGGAACATGTCACTAGAGCTGGTGTGCTTTGTTGTTGGAGAAGTCTTCTTTTCTCTCATGCTCGATGCTGATTTGACAATCTGCTATCCAATGAGCCATTAATTTCAAGATAGTAGTCATAATCAGTATTCTTATCGTATTATTGTTTTCACTATGAGTTTAGATTTCTATCAATCTCTGATAATGCTCATGCTTATTTGCAGGTACCAAATCCAACGATCTATGCTTTGACGGACTTGGGTTTCGATTTTTGTCAAAATTTAGGCCCATTAAGGTGCGGTTTGTTACATTTAGTATTAGAGCCTAGGTTAATAGATTAGAGGAATTAGGATAAATTGACAGAACGTATTCGTACTTTCCTATCTAGTAATATTATATTTTTACGTTGGATTCTAAGAGTTCCGACTATAGAAGTAGTTGTAGTCCCACTCCGAAGGAATGGACAAAGCACCTATGGGTTGGAAATATCTTAAAGTTAAGATTTTCATGCCGACTCCTAAGTACCCCACAGAGTGCTGGCGATGCGTAAAGCACTATTGATGTAGAGCATGAGTATGACATATGGCAGAATCCCGAAGACTGGAGATATTCGACTTGATGGTTGAGATTCTAGCTACCGTATGATTTTGGATTTTGAGTTCCAATCGGAGACATACATTTATGCCAGATGGGTGGGAAATTAGAGTCTGTATGTCGCAATTTTCTACAAGTAAGTTTTTGCTAGGGTGCATTCATTGATCACCTCTTTGACTGCAAACCGGATTTATATTTGAATAATTAATGTTAATTCCTTAGTCTAAAACCAGTGAGAGTATTTTTATAAGTATATTTTGGAAATGCCTTAGATTATGGAAAAAGGGTTTTCAAAGGATTTCTTTTCCCAGAATTTATTTTGGAAATTTTGTTTTGGAAAAGTTTTAAAATTTTAATTTTCATAGGAACACGTATACCACTAGGTTGGTCGTATTAAGAAATTTTTAGTTTACAAAAGATTAATTTTTGAAATACTTAAATATTTAGATGTATATATTAGTAAAGATTTGATTTTGATTTTTGGCAAGGAAATAGTTGTCCAATTTGGAAAATTTGTGTTTTAAAAAGGTTTTTGGAAATCCTGAAATATATATATATATATATAAGATTGATTTTTAAGGGAAGATTTGTATGAAATAGTTTCTATTATTTTAAAACAAGTATAATGGAGCATATAGTTAGCTTAGCTATTCTTCGGTTTATAAAAATGAGATTTTCATTTTTTCTCTCTTTAAGGTACAGACAAAATAGGAATGACCTTCAATTTTATTGGTGTATGTAGTTTATAGTGTTGCTGTACTCACCAGTTATTAGAAGAAATATTTTCGTGCGAAGTATGTAGGAAATAGCAGTTCGAATATTTTTGTGTTATTAGAAGTGTTGTTGGTCGCAACAGTTTTGTTGAGGCTATCGTAATCTTGTCGAGGAGGGGTCAACACGGTAAGGTGGATACCGTCGTGTGGGAGGTAGAATTTTTCTAGATTAGTTAAGCTAATGATGGTGTGCAAAATGGTCATTAGAATATTAATTAATTTAAACCGGCCCTATTGGGTTCAGGTTTAGGTCGTGTCCAAATATGGGATAGCAGTCGACTACAAGCGGTTGATCGTAGCGGTTGACTGGTTGACCTAATAACGGTCGACCGCTAGGCGGATTCAGGTCAAACCTGAGCCTGGAAGGCGACTATAAGTCACATCCAAACCATCAGCCATCGCACTTCCTTTCATTCTCTTCCTCCTCTCCATTTTCAACCGAACCCATTTCCATCTTCCCCTTCCTTCACTTAATCAAAGCCTCTCTCCTCCGTTCCTCCACCAAGCGATGCCAAAATTCTTGCACTTCAGATTTCGCCCCACCACCACTCTGGATCTAAACCCTTTTCTCCCTTATTCCAACCGCCTCTCAGCCCAAGGCACTGCCATGCACCGGCGGCTCTTCCTCTCTTTGTCCCGGCCTCACTCCACAAGAAGCTGCTTGCTTGACCGGAGCAAGCGAAAGATCGCCACTTATCTTAGAATGGTGGACTTTGATTTTCTCCATGGACGACAAGTGAAATTCGGAGATTTCGCCGCTTTTTTGCTTAAAGAACTTTTAGTCGCAACTGAACTTGCACCGATCCTCCGCTTTGAGATTTATGAGCAGGAATATTACTCGCCCCTTGTCTGTCTTTCCGATGCACAGATGGCGAAGAATTTTGATGATGGAAATAGCTATATTGAGTCCGCGGTGATGGGATCTTGGATCGAGATGACAGATGAAGATCTCGCTGGAGTTTTGGAGACATCTGCATTAGACACAGATTTAGATGACATAGAGATGACTGATCCTGAGATTTTATAGCGGACCTTTTTTAGAAATGTCGGTGATTGGAGGATCGACAATTTGCGATCAGCTGCCCATCTCATTGTGTGCATCATTTAGCACAACATCATTTCGTATACAAGAAGCCTCGAACATATATATACCTCAGTGTGAAGAGTCGCCTATGCTATAATTGGCGGCATAGCCGTCAACCAGGCTTGTCTTTTGATGCTTCATACGGTCGATCAAGGAGTTGGTACCTCGAGGACTCACTTTTCATTTTCCCACTTGCTCACTTGAGTGTTTAGGCATTACGGGGTAAATTTGAGCGGAGTGCCAGTAGTGAGGAAGGTCCCTTCCGCCATCGACCAAACCACTATTAAGAGGATGAATATTCCCTTACCGCCTGCTACACCACCTGTGCCAGCACCAGAGCAACTGCACCAACAGTAGAGGATAGCGCAAGGCGCTGAGGGATACTTGATTATTGATCTTGTTGCTATCCGTCAGGTTCAAGCAGAGCTCCGAGAGGTTAGGGTGGAGCAATAGCGCCAGGGGCATGAGATTGAGTGCATAGTCACCATGCTACGACCATTCCACGGTCGCGGCAATGGCTCGAGCTCCAACCACGGAGCGAGACGTTCTCACAGTTTGTAGGCGGTGTTTTATTTAGGATTATTGTACCTTTATTTCCACTATTTGTCCTTTTTCTGTAGGTTGTTTGGGTTGTAAATGTTAGCTGTCTCTTGTCAAAGACACGCACGATATTATGAGTTTCTATTTATTGACTGTTATTTTTTCTGGATATGCGAACTGCTTCTATATACGTATAGTAAAGAAGTAGTATAAATATGGGAATCTTATAAAGACATTTGATAAACAGTAAATGAAATATAAGACTGGAAGTTTAGAATAGTTGGAAATTTTAGCGAAGGGCATGATAAAAGTTGTTTTGATATCGTGGGTCATTTCTCATATTCCTTAATAGCTAAGAATTTTGAATAATAGATGTGATGACATTTTAAAATAAAATGTCAAGTTTTATGGGTAAATTTTAGTTGTAGAATTTTGGAATTTAGTTTATGCGTTAGCGCAAAACCGACTTCCGACTATGCTGAAATTGTGGCTTGATTTATCAAAAATTTTAAGAAGAAAAATGTAATGACCCGTACTTTTAAACATTGAAAAATATTAAATTAAAAAAGATTTTTGAATAAAATTGTTAGGAATAAAAAAGAAATTAAGATTTCACAGATACAAATTAAATTATAATACAAGTTATGAGCTTAAGTAAAATTTCTATTAATGACACATGTTTGCAATAATGTAAGGATGATAACAAATGTTAGTGTGTATTTTAATGACATTGGTTTGAATGAAATTAACAACTGTCTGAATATAAATTTCCAATTGATTAGAATAATAAATGTTAATAAAGAATAATAAATTTTTCTTTATTAAAGAAGAAATCATACGTTTATTTATCTAAAATGTTTGGTAGCTTAAAGATTGATTGCAGAGACGAGAAACTATTATTTGGTAAGAAATGCATAATTCCTATTTGTATCCAATAGTGTATAAATATGTTTAAATTACTATTAGATAGGAAATAATTGTTCTATTTCTCATTACATTTATTTTTTCCATTTTGAAATTCACCTTTGTAAACAATTGAAATTAATGTAATTGAATAATTTCAATTAATGGTAGAGAGTACACCAAATTGTAAATTAATAGGTGTAAATAAACGTAGCTTATGTTTTGTGAAAATATAAGGAAAGTTGATTTAATGAAAAGAACATTTATATCAAATAAAATGAATGTTTCATTTATGAATGTAGGTTTAATTTCATTAAAATAAAGAATATAATGATTGATTTAAAGGAAGAAACATATGTATATTTGAACCGTGTTTTAGCATACAGATGGATTACAAGAGTAGGAAAATAATTTATTTAAGTAAGTTATTTATTACTCTAATGTATAAACAACAAATTTATAAAGGTGTTTAATGACTAAATAAAACAATTATTCTATTTTTCGACTATTTTAGTTGTCTGTTTTGAAATTTAACTTTGTAAGTAATTGCAATTAATGTTATTGAAATATTTCAATTAGAATGGAAGAAAACGTTGATTGCAATTAATAGATTTAATAAAAGAAATGCACCTTTGTGTTAAACAGAAAGGATGTTTTAATGAAAATAAAAGATCATTTTGGGAAAACCAAATTGAACGTTTTCATTTTTAAGGTAAATAATTTTATTATTATGCATAGATAAAAAAAACTAAATGCATACAAATTTGAATATTATTTGAGTTAATGAAGTTAATTTTGTTACGTTTCATCAATTGAATTTGAAAAGGGTTGTGCGATGTACATGGTCCCTTCATTTCTTTTGTTATTAATTGTTGCATGTACGTTAGTTATCTCATTATTAATACTTGATCCATTCATTTCTCCTTCTGTTTAATACCTAAGCCTAAACTTTTAGTTTGTATTTAATTCTTGCCACCTCATTTTCGCGTATACAAAATTTCACTTTCCTTTGGTTTGCAAACTTTCCCATTCCTACGTACATTTCTTTATACAACAGTAATGCCTGAAGCTTTCAAAATAAACGTGACATTTATTTTTGTCTCTCCACCTTCATTTCCTAATTCTTAAATAACCTGTAGCTTATTTCTTTCATTTGTAGTGTATATTTGTGTTCTTTTTTTTGGCTAAGTCTTATTGGGTTTTTTTAGACTAATGGGCTCCTTAGTAAACCAAGAGACCCTAGGAACCCCAAGAAACTTTGGATCTGCCACGACCCACTTTTCCGTACAGTTCGAACTGACACTTTACCACACTTGCCCAGTCCAAATTGAACAGAAAGGTGGATAGTAAGTAAAGAAAATAGAAGGAAGATAGAAAGAGGATGGAAAGAAAATAAAACAACACAGAATCTCACAGCGGAAACAAATATTCTATAATATAGAATAAGGCTTTACATAAAACAAAACTATAACTTAAGCATATACAGACATCAATCAGAGTATACAACCTATTCAGCACGGACAGTTATAACAACCCGTCCTTACAATTGCTGATATACACAACTAAATGCAAAAAAATATAATAATCTACGTAAATACGACTCTGGGCTCCAACTTCTCTCCTGAAGCTCCAATCTTCCAGCTAAACCTGGAAATATGCTCGGTCTGACCCGAGCATATAGGAAAAACCACGCCCGGGTCAGTCTGGTAAACCAGTGTGAGAACTTAAATCACAGGAATTTTATTCGTTATAACTTTCAAAATCCTTTTAAAATCAAAGGTATCCCGTAAGACCACGCCACACATAAACACGATGGGTTTTTCCCTTACGGTAACCAAAACACTTTTATAGAAAATCCGATGATATTAGAATAGTGTCTAAGTACAAATACTTATTCAAATAGCTGAAATTGTTACATTAATTAAATTCCAGCATACTAGGCTCTACAACCAAAACTGTAAAGGCACGTATTGGAGAATGGATTCCATACGAATGACTAGGCACTTGGGTACCACCTGTCACAATACATGTATAGAAACAGCTTACCGAGGACCACGTCGGGATCCCCTACAATACAAGACCGGACTATCCCTAACCTGGATAGACCGAATATGCTATCACTCCGGCTGTTCCCACCTTTTCTGAGCTTCTTCCATATATCGTAGTAATAAAATGATATCCGAGGGTATCTAGAAAGGTGATAAACATACCCTACTTGGGTGCGACCCACTTAGCCTTACTCCATTTCCCCTGATTTTCAGTCATTCTCGGTTGATGAGGCTTGAGGCTACGATTACCTTTTAAAGGAATTTTCACTTAGAATGCTCATTGTCCTCCAATAACAATGTACCGATAGCATTCGTCCATACAAGTCCGTTCTGGGTCTATTCCTACTACATCCATTTTGGAATCATCAGGATTAGTAACGATTAGCCCTTGCACTTCACTACTCCATCTTCGATCCCATGCTCTTGTTTTTACATCGAAAACGTATTCATTGGATCGAAGTAGTTTTCGAATAACTTATCTGATCCCGGTCTCTTCGAAACAACGTCCGATATTTCCGGTAAACTCAACCCCGGTTCTTTAGAAAATAAACCGACGAAATAAGATCGGAGATCACCTCCTAACCTTTTATGGACGGATTTCCTTATCATCATCCTAGAAGAACGAAATGAGTTTATACGTACAGTATAGAACGATAATTGTACCACATAATTCCCTTATTTCTTCTAGATATTCCCAAAGTTATGTTTTTGGGTCCATATTGATAGTCGGTTATTTAACTATCAAATACACAATCATCAAATGAAGGTTTCATCTTCCATTGAAAACATTAAGCCTTAATTAATTTAAATTCCCATAACTTTAAATTACTTAATCAAAACAGCATATGCTTATCTCACCGGATAAGTATATTCACAAACCATTCATTTCAAAATATCCGAAACCCTTTAAAAGTAAATCTGGAAAGCATCACTGCGGTATCAACCATGTATTCACAGCTCAATGGTTACGTCTCTATCCCAAAGAAATCTAAAATTTAACTGTAGGCACTCTCTGCCTCCGATTACGCCATGAAAGAATACCATTACTTTTCCAAAACTCTATTTAAAAAATTTCAAAATAATGCTTATAAAGTTACAATATAAATTTTCCAAGTTCTAATTAAGTAAAATACTAATTTATAAAAGTTTACTATATAATACATTATTTTCAAAAACATTATTAATCTTTAATAAATTTATCATTGAAATAAATATACTTTAATACTAATTAACCCTTAAGTAATAATTAACTTTAAACAATCACTATAAAATAACTTTAATTAATAATTAATATACTTTAAACAATTAAATAACTAATAACTTTAAAACAATAATTAATACTTTTTAAATAATTTTTAAGAATAATAAATTAATTACTTTAAATCATTATCAAAATATTTACCAATTAACTTTAAAAAATCATTAATAAATAATAATCATCTTTTAAATAATTTTGGTTCAAAAGTCAACCCAAATCGGAAAAGACTTATAAATTTTCAATGGTACTTAATCAAATAACCATTCGTTCCATAACAGTCCAGAATAACAGATATAGATATTCACATCAATCAATTCAACATCATATTGCCAATATAATTTATCGGGAAAATAAATAGATGTCTGTGCGATTATAATAGCAGAACATGGTTTTATTTCTGCTGGTAATTGTCCACAACAGATATAATCAGTAATAATGGTAGAATGGTGTTTTATTCTGCCAACAGGGGTTCAATTAGATACGATTAGTGGAACAGTGTTTTATTCCGCTAAACAGATGTCAAAACATCATAATTACTTAAATTAACTCATCGTTATCTTTATCTTGAATAACTTCAGTAGACAGGTCATATAAATTT
Organism: Allium fistulosum; assembly: GCA_030737815.1. Classification (NCBI taxonomy): domain Eukaryota; kingdom Viridiplantae; phylum Streptophyta; class Magnoliopsida; order Asparagales; family Amaryllidaceae; genus Allium; species Allium fistulosum. Next base: position 335,894,041 of record CM060904.1, on the reverse strand, counting down.
AAACGACGATATTTGTTTTAAATCGGGTGATTAAATTTCCATCCATTTAAATATAACATAAATTCTCACTTGTTCAAACTCAACAACTATTCATACGACGACGTAGTGTTCATCGATACGAACCCATCGCAATGAATTTCGCTTCAATTAGAATTCGTATGCATTAGTTATGACATTTAAAATTTACAATATATATATATATAAATAATTTCACATTTTATATTTAAAACTTGACCGTTTAAAAAATGCCATAAATTATCGCTTGGTCAAGGCTGACGAGAGGCTTCACGAAAATGAAGTACCCGACGATACGAAACCATCGCAACAATTTTCGCATTAATCGGATGTCATCTGTTCGAGTTATGGAAATTCAAGTTTTCTAGTCTTATATAAATTAAACATTTGAAACTTATTTCACAAATCTTTAGGCCGAATCCCAAAGCCTACAACACAAACCCATTCCCTCCTTCCTTCCCAAACCTCCTTCATCTCCATTTTTTTGTTTTGCTTCCAGTAACAAGAATTTCTTTTTTCTTCTTTTATTTTTATCTATCTTTTTTTTTCCTTTTTTTCTTTTCTTTTATACGTGGGCCGAACCCCAAATCTACCCTACCCAAACTGTTTCACCTTTCTCCTTCAAACCCATGCCTGCAGCCAATCAACCCACCTCTGTGCACGGAAAATCGTGCACGCATGCACATACACTACCAATTCCGACCACGAACAACCCTTCCACGGCCATACACATGCGGCTATCCCCAAGCTCGACCATCTCCACGCCCTGGTTCCACCGCCGACCACCCCTGGCCAAAAACGAGTGCTGCCACCATTCGAAAATCCTACAGGCACCCATAAAATCCCCTCGTCCAATCACCATACCGGCATTCAGAGCCTCCCGCCACTACTGACGAAATCGCCGCCCCCTACACTACCTCTAGGCCCCTCGCGACCCAACCCGTTGCTCCTCTTTTTCCACCAGCGATGAGAAACCGAGCCTAAGAAAAATGACTGCCACTAAACCCTAAATGACATGCCCACTCAAAATCAATGCCAAATTCAAAAATTCGCCATGGTCAACCTCTTCCCCTTGATGCGACGCTCCTCCACGGTCAGGCCTGCCTCCCCTCGACGACCACCTCGCCGTAATTTAATTTTTAAATGAATTTTGATCATCCCATAATTTCTTAAAATTTATGCCATTAAAAATTACGATTTCCTCACTAAAATTCCTATCTTTAGGTGACAATCACGATTCCATACTTGATTTAACGGCTTAAGCATGGTGAAATTCAACAAAACTGGGGTTGTTTACTTTTACTTTACAATTACACACAATATATAAGTTTAACAAACTTTAAATTATTTTTAGCGTGATCTATACTTGAAATCAAACACTTCATCAGGTTATATCATCGGCAAAATCAAACTAAAAAGAGGGATATTGAATTTTGAACTTGTGCATAAATGGATTTCCACCTCTATTAACATGACAGAGTGTTATAAAACATTTCCAGGTATTCTAAAATTAAATCCTCACCTTCAAAATGCCAAAATTTCTTTGAAATTTTCTAGTTTGAATCTAGGCTAGGACTTGAAATCTTGATAATCTTGCTTGCTTTTGAATTTGAACAGAGGGCTTTGTTTATAGGGTTTATATTTTACAGAGCTTTTATATTTTTTCTTCTTTACAGTTTTGGTTTACAGGCTTTTTGAAACTGAAGCCTACATACATACAACCTATATATATACACGTTTGTAATGATGTATACGTACCAGATTATGGCTTAAAAGAATTTGATATGCTGTAAAATGTTTTGATGGATTGATTTGAACTCTGTGACTTGAGTTGATATCTAGTTTGAAATGAAACAGAGGTGAATGTTTTTATCCTTTCTCTTTTTAGCCAGGCAGCAGCTGTATATATTATATATTTTTTCATTTTTACTTTGACTTGTTTTACCTTTACTTTTCTACATTTGTTACTTACCTAGTTAAATTCTCTTTTGATTCTAAACTCAAGGCATTACAAGCTTTGTTATTTATATTAATATATATATATATATAACTCAAGGCATTAAAAGTCTTGTCATTTCATTTTTTATAAACCTCAAGGCATTAAAACTCATGGCATTACAAGCTTTCAAAATAAAACGTGACATTTATTTTTGTCTCTCCACCTTCATTTCCTAATTATTAAATAACCTGCAGCTTATTTCTTTCATTTGTAGTGTATATTTGTGTTCTTTTTTTTTTGGCTAAATCTTATTGGGTTTGTTTTAGACTAATGGGATCCTTAGTAAACCAAGAGACCGTAGGAACCCTAAGAAACTTTGGATCATTCCTTTTCCCACCCATTGAACTTCTATTTCCTATTTTACTAAAACCGAGTACGTACAGAAATTCCTCATTTGAGAAACTTTCTGCGTACTCTTCTTTTTCTTCTTCTTGCTCAAATCTACAGAAAACTCCAAACACCAAAACTCCTAAATCTCCAAATCAAATTCCATCCTTCCTCCTTCAAAACCCTAGCCCACCTCTCTCCTCTTGCCGCCACCCACCTCCATCACCATCCACAACCAACGGCAGTAACCCATGGCCAAAGCCCCACCTTCCCTCTCCACTTCTTTCTCCTTTTCCCCTTCCTTTTCTCTTCCCTTTTTTCCTCTTTCTTCCCTTTATTTTCATGGTTTCTATATTCCACTAAACTACTTCAAATCAAATAATTAATTTTTTTAAACCATGTATAATATCAATGGCAACAACTTTGTTGTTTAACCTTTCTTCCCATTTCGAATATTTCTATACAAAAACTCCATTTTCAAGTCCTTTCTCGGGTTCAGTTTTGGCCGAAAATACCTCATATTGTATCAATCATACCTCCTTCAAAAATGAACCAAATTATATGATTCGTTTTTTCAAACCATTTAATTTTCCGGTGGCTCCAACTTTGTTTTAGATCAGTTCTTCAAATTCCTTAATTTGCTCTGCCAAAAACTCAAATCTTTTCGAAGTATTTTTGAACTCAGATTTTCAACTCAGAAAATACCTCTGTTTGTTTTGACCATAACTTCCTCAAGACAGAAGATTTTTGAGTGATTCTTTTTTTGAAAGTGGAGAGAAATGAATTTTGTAACAACTTTCTAGTTAGTCACTTTTACAGATTTAGTAGTATTCTAGTCCAAATATTTTCTTAAAGATGACCTAGTTTCAGGTTTGTCCATAGTTTGGATCTTGGGTTGTTTGGAAGTTGGAAGCAGTTGAAACTTGTTTATTGATTCGTGTTCGTGTCTAGCTTTGTTGGATTTGCTTTGCATTTGGATCTTTGCTAGGAATCTCCATATTACCCTATTTTTATCATCACTTCGTAGCCACGAAAGGTGAGCAAACACTCACAACTACTAGATTTTCTTATGTCAGTTAAATTGAATTTATGATGTGATTAGAAATTGATTGGTTGCTGTTTAGTATATTTTAAATTGTCATTCCAGTTAAATCCGACTTTTGTTGAATTTAATTGCCATTTAATTTAATATTTAAATTTAAATTGCCAGTTAAATACCCGTTAATGATAACCAGTAAATTGTTGGTAGTTATTGGTTGATTTCAATGATGATTGTGCTGTATATTCAATTGTTGATATTTGGGTGACTGGATGGATGTTATTGGTTGACATTTTGGATGATTGGATGTTATTTATGTCTATATCTCTGTATCCCTATGGGCTGAAATGATGCATACCCGAACGATCTTATAGATTAGGGGAAAATCGTTATGGGTTGAAAGGATAAACCTGAGCGGTTTTCATTGATTTGAAAATGTTGTTTTTTGGTACTGGTTGAAATGACATATACCCATGTAATTTCTTGAATTTGGATTTTATTTGAAATTGAATTATTTTAAGGGTTTAAGTTAATTCAAACTTCGGATTTGTTTTAATTAGACGATTAAGATTGATATTTCGAATTATTTGAAACCTTTTAAATAATTATATTCACGTTGTACACTTGATAGGAGATGAAAATTCTATAACATCTATGAAACCATTGCACTAATATTTCTATTTTATTTATTTTGATTTGACTTATATAAGATCTTTTAGTTCTGGCTCAAGTGTTTTGTCTTTTCATTACGCTCAGGTCAGTTTGAGCTTCTCAGTGTATTGAAGACTATTTTCTGGAGGACGAAGACGAAGATTCAGTATATTATTGCTATTTATTATTCCACTACATTCTGTGTTCCGCTGCATTATTTATTTATTTCTGATGTATATATAACTTTGATTTGAATTATAAAAGTGTAAAACAGCTTCATGAACTGTTTATTTGATTATTATATTTTGTCGTTCCGCTGCGAGATTTTATGTTTTTTTTTCTTATTTACCCCATTAACAATCCTCCCTTTTGAATGGTTTGAATCTGACATGTGTGGTTTATTGTCGATTTGAACCGTCCAAAAAGATGGGTCGTTACAGTATATTTTGAAAAATTTCTCCTTGATTTGAAAAGTTCTCTTTTGGAAAAAAAAGTTTTTAGGTTTTATTTGTTTTTGACTCTTAAATTATTTTTAGAGTTTTGTTCAAAATTTTATTCAGGGGAAAATGTGCATTTAAATATTTTAGGATCTTATTTTGATGTACGAATTTAAAAAGCGAGAAAGATTTTTGTGAAATATTTGATTTTGAAGGCCACATATTAAGCATAGGAAAGGCAAGTAGAGTTAAAATTTGCTAATTTAGCGGTGTATTAGGATCGACGTGAGATAAATGCAAGCAATAACAGGGGAAAAGCTGTTTTAGCCTTGGAATTTCTATTTTCATTCCTTGTCAACGATATGCGCAAGTCTATTTTTAGACTTAATTCCTTTTTAGAGTTTGAAATAAGCCTCCTTATGCGTTTTGTGTTTGGAAAATTTGGAGTAAATTCGAGGCATGGAGGAAATTTTCACTGTACTACGGGAATAGAAAGATCATAGTGTGGTAAAAATATTAAATTCTCCACCCAAATTCCTTTTTCCAACATAGGAGTAAAGTTTAGGAAGTGATTTTTCGATGCGTTAGATTATTGGATGGTAGGAGGTAGATGCAAAAATTGGTTGCTTCATACTTCTACTCATAGAAGTATGAGAGTTTTGGGTGAATTTTTTTTCTTCAAAAAACTGCATGCATATAGGATTGCCTGTATATATGTGAGTTGTTTGCATTATGTTTTCAAAAATGTTTTGAAAAGAAATGCATTCATATAGGAGGATTCGATTTAGAATCATTCTGCATACATATTTTCTACATGGTGGTACAGTAATATATTATGCACTTGTGCACGTTTGGATGGTACACTCATCGGTTGTGTAGTTTAGGATAACCAGAAGCCAAAATCATGACTTAGTCATGGTGAAATTACGTGGATGAAATTCTTTTTAAGTGGGAAGAATGCAATACCTCATAATTTGGCATTAGTTATTTAACTAGCTAGTTAATTAATTAGGCTCCAAAAATGGAACTTGTGCAAATGATGCAATTTGACCAAGAAACTTGCACCATTGCATTCGTGGTGAAATTCTTAGCAACTTTCATTTTGGATTTTTGCGATCGGAGTCCAAACGAAGAAGTTATAGACAAAAAATTTCGAAATGAAAATAAATAAATAAGAAAAACTAACGTTTATTAATTGATCGCCAGGGTCCACAGGTCAACCTGTCATTGGGACTGGTTGGCCCCTAGAGGTCGATCGGTGCTTCATGGATGGCCGACTAGTCTTCTTTAGGCGGCTTGGGTTAGCCTAGGCCCGACAGTCCAGATTTAATATATTTCGATCTAATGGCTCTGGTTGATTCTAGCGCCTATAAATTCAGGCATAACCCTCCCTTCTCTTCTCTTCTAGAGGCAGTAGCAAAGCTCTTCCATTTCTTCTTTTCCACTTTCTTTCTAAATTATAAACTTTAGATATATATATCTATATCTATATCGGAGAAGAATAGAAATCGAATAAAATGAGAAGAGAAGAGAATCAACTATACGCGTATTTGAGGTAATTTATACATTTATATATATTTGTATATGTTTTCTCTCCTAATCCCAAATCTCTTCTCAAATATGTAATTCTAAAGTATGTATATACCCTTTTATACATCTCTTGAATTAAAAAGGATTTGGAGATAAATCAAAGGTTCTACTTCATATCTGGAGATTTGAATCGCTTTTACAAGGTGAGTAGGAAATTTTATAGATTGTTATAATATGAAAATTATCCCGTTGGTGTTTATTTGATTTGTATGCCTAATTGAATATAATAAATATCGTCCACATATTCTTATTTATGGATTGATTTAAAATTGTTTACAACCTGTCTAGAAATCAGTCCCAAAAGTATGAATTTAGAATATTGATTTGAATGAAATTTATTCCAGATCTAAAATAGGTTATATAATAATGTTATAAATTTAGATTATTACCCTAATCTTATTGGAATGTAAAATTTCTATGTTTGGAGTTGTTGGAATTTAGATTCGTTTAATATTTGTAAATTAGTTTGATTTCTTTCCCTTTTAGAATAATACATCATTTGATCTAACGAGGAATAGATGCAAATAAAAAGAAAATAAAATGTGTAAAGTATGAATTCATCGTAATTTACATTGTCTATTTCAGTAATAAAAAGAAATGATTATTCCTTGTAATTTCAAAACAATGTAATCTTTTATATTTTAAAGTTAAATCTTTTATTTTGGACTAATTTATGGAAATTATAACGGATAATCTTTTTAGATATGATTTCAACAATTGAACATGGAAAATGGTATTCTGAAAGATAAATGGTAATAGATATATGTACTTAATTTACTACGCTTATAATAATTAAATAAAAAGCTAATAATAACGCTTATATGTAATATTCACGTTTAGGAAAATTAATTAATGGAAAAGGAATTTAAAAGGTTGTAACTCTAATAAATGAGAAATAAATGGTAATAAATATGGAGGCTGCAATAACTTGATAGGATAAGTGGACTATAGATTGATAAATAAAGAAGTTGAATTAATAACTACGTAGTAGTTAAAATATTACTAATTTGAAATTAGTAATCATACATAAATGTCTTAGGAAACGTCCGTTATGATTTTATGGACAAATTGACATTTATAAGCATAAAAAGGATTTATGGGTAGATAAGTATTTAAGGTAAGCTTATTGCCTTAAATAAAAAAGGAATTAGTAAGCTAAGTCCAATATCTACCTAAGATAATATAAGTAAGACTTAGGATGGTTAATTGGAGTTAGTAGGTTAGTCATGCAAGGTCGGTAGGGTCACTCGGTAGAAGACTGCCCTTCGCTTTGAGGCTACCAACAATCGGGTGCACTTACAACTGATATGAGATATCACTAACCATAGGACCCGTGACAACGCGAGAGATTGGGTCTGCTTTCTTAATTGGAAAGTACCAAATGGTCCAACTTTGGAATTAGGACCAGTGAAGGATATCTCCATAGGGGTTCGCTTCTGGTTTGAGGTATTAAGTGGCTGTAGGGTCCACCTTTATTTTAAAAGGAAGTATTAAGTAACCTAGTGAGATTCCAAATAAATAAGGATGTCTCTAAAAGGGTTTACTTCAATGTTGAGGTATTAAGTGGATGTAGGGCCCGCCTCCTTACCGAAAGAAGTAATCTAATGAGATTCCATATTTATAATTAAGAGTGGTAGTGAATATCTTAGGAAGGGTTTGCTTCAGATTTGGGGTATCAAGTGGCTGAAGGTCCGCCTCTTTCCTATAAAAGAAGTATTAGGTAGCCCAATGAGATTTCCAATCAATGTCAACTAGATAGTACCAGTGAGGAGCCCGCCTTGGGGTTGGGTATTAAATGACGGGGTCTGCCTAGTCCTTATTAATGAGGTACTAAGTGGTTTGGGTACAGTCTTTCATATTGCTAAGGTCGTCATAACAATAGTACTAGTAAGGAGTCCGCTTGGGGAAAGGTATTAAGTGATGGGGACCTGCCTAGAATATATGTATTAAATGGTTAGAAGACTGCCTAGTGCTTTTAAAGGTCATAACTGGCTTGGGTACTGTCTATTAACATGACTATGATTTTATCGGCGATAGATGCAGTAATAGTTGGACATTAAATAATGGAAGCCTTAAATAGTGGTTAGAGGTCTTTGTAGCTAGGACCCGCCGACCATTGACAACTTTGTTAGAAAACCACCTTGGGAATAGATCTTAAATGATGGGGTCTACCATAATTGAGTTCTTAAATGATAGAGCCTACCTATTTCTCTTTTAAAAGTATTTTGTGATGATTATAGAAGTCCGCTCACTACAACAAAAAGTGTCTTTTATAGCGGCATATAGCCGCTATTAATCACAACCACAACGGTTTGATAAGCGCTGTATATCGACATATTATAAAAAACTGTTGAATATTTATAAGTATTAAGTGGCAAATGGGTTTGGAAGTATTGGGTGATTGATAAGGCTTCATCAATATTTTGTACCTTGAGAAGAGGTAGGTAAATAATCGTGTATGCAATGCAATGCTAGATTAGATTTGCTAACCTTAATGGATATAACAATTAAATGGAAACCAATCGGTGTAAATTTATGTTATGGACTGTTTATAGATTTTCCAGTCACCCGAACGTTGTTCTAACCTTCTCCTTATTACAACCCACATGACAGATTTAAAGGAACAAGTCACTAGAGCTGGATGTGCTTTGTTGTTGGAGAAGTCTTCTTTTCTCTTGTGCTCGATGCTGATGTGACAATCTACCATCCAAGGAACACCATTAATTCCAAGGTAGTAGTCATAGTCAGTATTCTTATCCTATTATTGTTTCCATTATGAGTTTAGATTTTTATCAATTTCTGATAATGCTCATACTTTTTGCAGGTACCAAATCCAACGATCTGTGCTTTGATGGATCTGGGTTTCGATTTTTTGTCGAAATTTAAGCCCATTAAGGTGCGGGTTGTTACAATATGTGTGTGTACACACACGTCAATGCTATACCAAACCATATGCTATTTATCACTGTATTATTAATTAATTAATCAATTCCATTGGATATATTACAATAATTTATTTAGAATACAAACACACACACACATATATATGTAATATTATTTGGCCATAATATCATTTTCTAAATACACAGATGAAATTTTTTAAATTTCAAAATATAGTTAGAACAATATTATTAATTAACTCTTTCATATATATATATATAGCTTAAATTCTGACTAAAATAATATAAATATAATTTTTAAATATTTTATGTTTCAGCAACTAACAAAAATATTTTTTTAATTAACCAAATTACATTTATAGTTAATTTTGAGTATTTCAATAACATTATAAAACTAGTTTCATTTTAAATACAAATATATATTTAAATATAATATATATAAACAAAAAAACAAGTTTTTGGATTTTTAAGAACTTTTCACCAAAAAATATATATTATATATATATTTTATAATATTTAGTTATATAAAATGTTTAAAAAATTACACAAATTATTTATTGTTGTTAAAATTATTTTCAGCATATATATATATATATGTTTTATGGAATAAACAAAGTCAAATTTAGGATATTTAATAAACTTTGCATTGGATCTTAGATCAAGATTTAAATTTAAATTTTGTTTACTATTGCAAATTAGATATAGATTTGGTCAAAATTTTATATGATATTTTAAAATATTATATATATATTATATAAATATTTTCGAATCACACACACACCTATATTGTAAATACATATTTTACATATAATATTTTAACTTTGGCAAATCACACACGCGCTCGTGCGCACACACATATATTTCTAAGCATATAATAGTAGATATAAATCCCAATAACTACTTATGTATACACTTGACCATATATACTCATAAACTATATATTAATTAACATATTAATTTATTAAATCTAAAAATTAAATTAAATTTGATTTAATTTAAATAATCTATATTGGATTTAGCATAACCCATTAGACTTCATAGGTTATTATGATCCAAATAAGAAAAAATATCGAAATCTACCCATTTCACTTGTTGTAGAATGACTCGGTTCCAACAATACCGTTGGTTCAATGCATGTAAAACTTGTAGAGAAGTTTAATATATAAACGTAGTTAAGTGGTTCCACACATATTACATATCGTTGTAACGATTGTTTTCTCTTCTTTTTTTGATCAATATATCAATGTTAGTAGCAAATGACGAAATTTAAAAGCTTTTTAAAAAGTACTTTGATATCATTTACAATGCTAATAAGACTATTTGACTTAATAATTACTTCTTGTTTTGTTAGACTTTAGCTCATATTTTATCATTGTTTACTAATCGTAAAAGCAAAAACTAAATTTATTAGAAAATGTAATGAATGAGATTGAAAAGAAACTTAATACTTCTATTAGGTTGTGATTACTTTGACATGTGCATCAAGCATGCGTATAAAAAATACATTCAAATAATAAAACATATTTAATTGAAATAATCAAACATTTATCTATAATTTTAGTTATTTTAAGTTTAATTTCTTTATAGAAAAGTGTGTAGTTTAGAAATGATTTCACAATATTGGATTCTGGATCAAAATAATGTAAAACTACAAATATACATATAGATTTATGTATGCATAATCTTATTTTTCTATCGTAATAATTTCCTTATCCAAAATTCTTTTAAGTATGTGAATAAACAGAACGTCGTGCAAATTATTACCTTAAGAAAATGTTTTATATATGATTAGGTGAAATAATTTTTTATTTCAAATATTTAAAAAAACATTGTTTTCTATAATAGGAAAATTAGAAGAACAAAAAACTTCAGCTACATTTTTTAAATGACAGACATATGTTTTAAAATTTAGTTTGAAGGATACTGAATGCTATATTAATATAGCATCAGATAAGACAAATGCTATATGAACTATAAAAACGAATACTATATGAACTTAGTATTGTATATGTGTAATGTTATATGAATTTAGCATTATATACATATAATGATATATTAATTTGGCTTTCCTTTAACAATGAAAATGAATGCTATTTTAGTTCATCTAGTGTAGTTCATTTGATGCTAGTTTAATTTATCATTTTGTTCATCCGATGCTAGTTTAGTATAACATTCTGATTTACCTAGTGTCATTCGGACTAAATTTGGGGCATTTCACTAGAAGGACAAACTTTGCAGTCCAATTAGTTTTTAGGACACACATCCATATAAATTAATTTCAAGGCCAAAGTCAGCAGAATAATTACTTTTAAGGACAAAGTCAACAGTCCAATTACATTCAAGGACATAATTTCATAGGTTTTTAGGCCTTAGAAACTAATTATTTTGCATTTTGTCCTTAAAAGTAATTATTTCAGTTGTGCGTCCTAGAAACTAATTGCACTAACTAAAGAGGCCCTTGTGGCTAATTTCCACGTATATGCCAAAATTATACAATCGAAATAAAAAGCACATTTGATATAGCCCTGAAATAAATGAAAAATGTATATATTATTTGATACTTAGAAAGGAAGACATTTAAAAAACGAAATAAAAAGTAAAAATATACGTGAAAGATTGTTATTATGGAGATTCGAACCTATAAATTTAATAGCATTTCAAACCCTACAAATAATAATATAGATTAACTTTTGCAATGAACGAGATTCGAACTTGTGACCTTGTGGTTCTCAAGTATGTGTGGTAAGGGTGTTTTTGAAATTTCACGGTCGGAACAAAAAGTTAATCCAACTGTTAATAGAAAATGAAAGAGGTATATATTTATTGATACTTAGAAAAGAAAAGACATAAAAAATTGAAATAGAAAGAAAAGACACGTGTAAACGATTGTTGCTTACTATGGAGATTCGAACCTATAAATGTAATATCATTCCAAACTCTATAAATAATAATACTAATTAATTTTTACAATGAATGAGATTCAAACTTGTGATCTCATGGTCCTCGTATATTCATTCATCGTAAGAACATATTTTTCAAGTATTGATAAAAGATAAATAAAGAAAGAACAAGATCTTGAGAAGTACATTTCAAACTGAGGGAAGCAAAGCATTAAAACTCCGTCTAATATGCTTTGTCCCCATTTTTTGATTGATTATGGAACTTTCCACTAAATGCTGTAAAGAAAGAAAAATATTATTTGGTAAACATTAATTTAAATACCTAAGCCTACTTGGGTGAATCAATGTTGTCAATAACCCATCACTCCCCGCAGCCAAATGGCTTTAAATCAAAACGGACACAATTTCTCTCGTCATTTCAGATCCCTTTTTTTTAATATTTTATTTTGCCAGTTACCCCTTCGAATTTTATGTGTTAAAAAAACAAAAAAGGACGGTTCTCAAAACAGACAACAAAATCTATGTTCAGAAGTTTCATCCAGTTGTGCCCATGTTCACTATGATTAGAATTGAGCTAAATTTTGTTTCTATTTGGTTTCACGTTCATTCCTTTTTCTAATCTTTATATTGATTTGGATCAAGAAGAAGAAGATGTCTCTATTTCGCAAGTTCTTCTATCGCAAACCTCCTGACGGCCTTCTTGAAATTTCCGAGAGAGTTTATGGTACGATTTGCGTTTATAGTTTATTTTTTATTTGTTGCTGCAATGTCGTTTATTGTTGTGAATACTTTTAGCTCATAGTAGTATACTGTGGGTGAATCATATGTGGGCTACGTGAGTTGAGTTTGAGAATTGTTGTGTGTTTGTTGGAAACTGTAGATTCTTGTACCTAAGGAGCTTCTGTTTGTAGCAAAGCTGGATTTTTAAAGCGTTATACATTTGGTTTTATAATCATCCGTTGTTTTGATTAGTTTTTAACTTATCACGAGTTCAATATATGCTTTAATGTTTGTTATTTTGTCTTCTCATACGTCCTTATACATATGTCTTTTGGGCAGCATTTCTTAACTGATTTCCTGTATCCATTTTATGCATGACTCAGAATTGTGTTTTCATGTCTATAGATCATAGAGCTTTTACTTGGCACGTGGAACCTGAAATATATATTTTGTTGGTCTATAAAGCCTTTCTTATCTCTATCTCGTCTTATGTTATATACCAAATTTATCCCTATTTTTCATAATGTTTCTTCTTCTTCTCTCTTGTCCGTATGCTAGCCGGTGTTGGTTTATGTTATTCACACCCAACCATGGTGGTGTGTATCAAGGTTCAATATTTCGTTTTCTGTTTTCGTTCTGGTCATTGGTAATTTTAAAATTTCTAGTTCCATTTTACAAATTTCGAAAGTTCCGATTTAATTTCGATTTTTTAATTGCGGTGCTTTTTTGATTTGAATTGCTATACACGCTAATAAATATTCAATACCATCATAAACTTATAGTGTATTTTTTTACATTGCATACGAAATACAAGCCTTAATAAAAAAATGGTTTAAGATTCTGCTTTATTCATTTGAGATTTTCAAAATTTTGATCAAGTTTGAAAATTTTGAATTTTTTATCATGTAAATTAACAAAAAGTATAACAACTTTTTTAGATACTATTTGAATCTTGTGCATTTATTTATTGTTTTGTTTTGTTGATTTCTTTTTTTAATTACTATATATATGTTTATTGTATTTTGTACAATTTTTTTTCAATTCTTTGAAGAGCAAATCCGAAATTTTGTCTGGAATTGGAATTTTGATCAGATTCTGTTTCGGTTATGAGCGGAACTGGAACGGAATCACCGGAATTCCGTCGGATTTTGAACCGGTGTGTGTATTTTTGAAAGTGTGTATAAAAGATTGATTCATTTGAATTTATATTATTCTAGTAGTGCTGGGCAACAATCTTAACTCTTAAAAACTATGAGTCAATATTAGTTACTGAAAATATTATGCTTCGTTTGTTTCAAATATTGAATGTTGCACACCGGTTGTTGAAAGATGAATGCTGGATGTTGATTACTGAATTGATGATTGCTGATTACTCAAACAGTTTGTTTTCTTGCTGAATAAAAAAGTAATTTACTAAAATATGTTGTTATTTTGACAGTATTACTCTTAGTGGTTATATAATTGGTTATTTAATGCAAATATATCATACATTGACTAATCTTATAATACATACATTCAACTATTTATTATCAATATTATCAATTTTGCAAAAGTTGAAAAGTAAACATATGCTTATATGTATGTTTGTGTTTGTTTATATGTAAAAACTCGATTATGGGTAGTGGGTGTGTTTACGGGTAAATTTTCTAAAACACATAATTTCACGCGTAAATATGCATGTACACCAATGCTATTAAAACATACAACCACACTCAAATCGTCGCAACCATCTTTAGTAATTAGTCTTCAAAGCTAGATACATTCCCTTCCAACACTAGAAGCTACCACCAACACAATAGAAAACTTTATCTATCCACAAAAGGTAGCAAAACACAGATTCCAACATATTAAAGAACCATGAATGCACCTCGTTGGTTCATTAAGTTGATAAATTTAAATTGGAAGATGCATCATATCTCTCCCTCTCCCTCTCCCCCCCCCCCCTCTCTCTCTATATATATATAGTATAAAAATGACATAAGTTATAGTTTTCCAAAGAGAATCCTCCTAACAACGACGTTGACTTGTGATATCTTAACATAGGTATTTTAATCATATCAGAATTCTTATGAGCTATATAACTTTTACCAGACCTCCTATCATATCCACATATCTTGTTTGACATAACTAATATATTTCAAAGATAATCAGTAATCTTTTCAAACTCAATCGCTAATTTCCTTGCCTTTTTCTCTTCTAGTATGATTTCAACTTCAAATTCATCCTTTGATTAGTGTATTTTTGTGATTTTAAAATGAGAAATGATTAGAGAAAATAAATGTTGATAAATTTTTAGCGCAAATGTGGAAATAAGTGATCAATGGATAGAAAAAGCGACATTTCTCTGCTAATTCAAAGTCGCTGAATGGAATGAAATGCTTCTGATTGCTGATTGCAATCAAACAAGTATAAATATAATCCAATTTATAGTAGCGAAAAACATACAAATTTGAAATCATATGCATCTTGCACTGAATAGTGCAATGGGTTGATACAGTTATAGGTACTGCAAGAACGCAACATACAATAAAAACAAGCAAAATTACATTAAAACACATTACTATGAACACTTTCTAGTTTACAACATTTATCTTTATTTAACACGCTATTTTAATTACATAATGCAAGACGTTTTTTCTAAAATAAACATGTTCAAAAGTTTCAGTATGTTGCATTGTAAAATCTCAGTGTAAAATGAAACCACCGGCACCAAATAAATAATGACATGACTTTGAAAATTTAATATCTTGTATCATTTATGATAACACATTTTTCATTTAATACATAGTACAAGAAATCCTAATGAAAATAAAAAATAACAAAACTGTTAGCTATGTTGAATTGTAAGAATGCATAATAGGGAGCTCTTAAAAAAGGGAGGGGGGGGGGGGGGGGGGGAGGGGTGCAACTTTATATATGAGGGAATCACTTTAGAATGTGAAAAGTTGGAGTTTTTTTTTTGTTTTCATTTCTTCCCCCCACACCCCCCTCTCTCTTCTTCTTCTTTTTTTTTTTTGAGGAAAACATGATTTCCGCTGTAGTAAAACTATGAAATAACCATCTAGAAATACTATTCTGTGAAACAATTTCAAAAAATAAGTAATCTAGCAAATTTCTTTAGATAACTAAGGATTCATTTCTGTCAACTAGTGAATGGAGAATGCAAAAAAGAAATTGTGAATAAATAGCACAAAAGGAATTAGAAAATAATGATTTGTGTTTTTTGCAGGCAAAGAAGAGGTAAACAAAAAATGTGTAATTTGATGTTGTTTTTCTGTAGTGTGCTGCTACTGGTATCCAGTTTTTTTCTTCCAACCACCATTATAATTTCATCAGATATCAATATTTTTTATGTACTTCTACGGCTCTGCCCACCATTTTCTATTATTTCACTCAGCCATACACGGCCGAATGACTGTTTGTAACCGAACATTCTTCAAATAACATGGTTGTTGAGCACCGACCAGTGAATATGTAATTAGCTTAGCACTTCACGGCTGTTTGTAGCCAAACATTCTTCAAACCACACGGCGGTTGAGCACCGACCAGTGAATAGGATAGTTAGCTTTGTACTTCACGGTTGTTTGTTACTGAATATATTCTGAAATAGGCGGCCATTTAGCACCGACCAGTGAATTGCTTCTCTCAAACTACATTCATAAAAAAAAATGCTTTGAGTACCACGGTTTCCAATCATCGTGGGAAAGTGAAACTCATGGTTACAAATAACCGTGACAAACAAAAAAAAATACAAAAAAGGGGTTTGATGAGGTGGACTTCTGACTTGCTGGCTTTGATGATCGACCGTTCTTCTCCATGATGGCAGTCGTTCGTAGCTTGGAGGGAAAATATGTGTTGTTTAAATTTTGGGTGCCTAATCAGTAGAACGAAATAATGAACGGTGGTAGAAGAGGGGAAGTGAAATTTGCAAGGTCGCCTTTATTGTAGGTGGCTAGAAGAAAAAAACTGGGTTTCAACAATAGCACACTTTTCTGTAAGCTATAATGTTTATTTTAGATGTAAAATATTTTATATGTATATTTTTGCACAATATTGATACTTTTTAAACGTTGATTCGACTTGACTTGTGGTTAGATTGAATTAGTATAGTGTCAAGCAATAACATTCAATAATGATTATATTTTTAAATTTTCATATTGCATCTTTCGGATCAGCTTGAGTCTATTGGTTAAGATCAGGTTTTTGTTGTCCTTAAAAATTATCAGTATCTAACTTAAGGCTCATTAAGTTTATATTGGGTTCAGATTTATTTGGTTGGCATTTTTTGTTTGGGACTTGATTTTTCAAGTCGACCGAATCACAGTTATGATTGCCCTTCTTTTAATACTCCATGCACGTTACTTTGACTTTATGTTTATAAACTGTTGGATCTCAAATCTTCCACTTTATCCATGATATTAAAGTATCAGGATCACTTGCTTCTTTATATCCTATTGTGGATGTGATACAAATTTTTTTACTGATGTCTCCAATATCTGATAAATAAAGAGGCAAATTCATGCAAACTGAATTTTTGGACAATTACCAGACCAAAGAAAGCCAGTAAAAATCCCACTAAATATAAGTTCTGTAAACTTTCTGAATTAGGAGAATGCAAAGATTCTCTGTTGAACGATTGTAACCCCGCGAACCATGACGGTGATGCACCAGGAAGTGTGAGCTGCCATGCACAGATATTGTTGAATATAACATTAAACTTATTATATTTTGGAGAACTTTCTTCTTTATAATAGTTTATTCATACGTAGCAAAGTAGTAATAGTAATCTACTATTCAAAATATTCAAATAATTAATCGTTTTACCTTTCAAGTTTCAACTGAATCCCACCTTGCCTGGCTAACAATGTATTTCTCATCAATTCATTCGCTAATTGTTCCAATTTCTCCGCGACTGTTCTTGTTATCCCGCTTGTCTATAATTAAAATCTTTACGTGCAAAATTATCGAATCTTCGCACAACTTGTCTGAATAATGTATTGCAAATTGCACTTTTCCAGAAATATTTAAGAGAAGCATGCATGGAAACGTCTTTGTTTGTTGGGGACCAAACAGAAATGCTCTGCGTCAACGATATTTAATCTGAAATTGAATGATTTTTAATCCATATTATGAATATCATCTTTACAAAAAATAGATCATTTTGAATTTTCTTACCTTTTCAAAGTTATAAGTCAACATGAGCATTAAAAGTTAAACGCATGTTTTAACCATTGTTTTGAAATTTTAATTTTATCGTGTTTAAATATTCTAATGAGTTTATTTTCTGTGGAGATAATCTTAAGTATGATGTGAACATATCCACAAAATTTTGTAGTATTCAACATAAAATACGACGGAGGTGCCAAATGGTGTCACAAAGAGGGGTGCCATGGAAACTTCCTCACACACACACAAATAAATAAACTGAAAATATGAAATCATTACCTAAGAAATTGATTGCTTTTCGGTTTTCTTTTTGATTAATTTTTGTCATGTTTTAATGTGACATGAACAAATGGAGATGATTATCTACTCCTGAAATATAAATAATTAATTTATTAGGTTAAATTATTAATACCCAATAATCACATATCCACCTGATACCAACTTTCCAATTTTTTGAAGCCTGTATATGCATTTTTTAGATGCAAGCACTACACCTGATGGAGCACCAGTCTAGGATCCTAATATTTAACTTATAGTGTAGGTAACATAATTGCAAATTTGATATCCATGGAAACACTTTCCCAAGGTTCCTTAAGCATCATGGTATAAAATTTCAGTTTCTTTTATCACCACTTTGTTCCTCCGCAAAAACTGCCAGCATTACCATAGTAACTCGGCAAGGAGTAAAAGCATAAACATTGCACCTTCATGTAAAGGAGTCTTATATCCAATGCAGCACACTAGTTTCTAGTATTTATAGTGTTCCGCTGTTAAATTTTTAATAGTTGATTTCATGTTCACAATAAGCTTTTATAAAATAAATCCGCAGTATTTGATTGCTGCTTCACTACTGATGTTTTGGAAGAAGATGAATATAAAGATTATATCCAAGGTATTGTTTATCAGCTTCATGAACATTTACCGGATGCCTCCTTTATGGTCTTCAACTTCAGAGAAGGCGAGTATCAAAGCCAACTATCTAAAATGCTATCAGAACATGATATGACTGTTATGGATTATCCCCGACAATATGAAGGATGTCCTTTGCTTAGTATGGAAATGATACACCATTTCTTAAGATCGAGCGAGAGCTGGCTATCATTAGGTCAGCAAAATATTCTATTAATGCATTGTGAACGAGGTGGATGGCCTGTTCTTGCTTTCATGCTAGCAGGCCTTCTGATTTATCGGAAACAATATACGGGTGAACAGAAAACATTGGAAATGATGTACAAGCAAGCTCCTCGTGAGTTGTTGCAATTGTTGTCTCCTTTGAATCCATTGCCTTCACAACTGAGATATTTGCAGTATATATCAAGGAGAAACGTTGGCTCTCAGTGGCCACCACTAGAAAGAGCGCTCACTTTAGACTGTGTCATTCTTAGAGTTCTTCCCAACTTTGATAATGGAGGATGCAGACCTATACTTCGTGTTTATGGTCCGGATCCCATTATTCCTTCCGATAAGGCTCCTAAAGTTCTGTTCTCGACTGAAAAGAAAAGCAAGGGAGTTCGACTTTACAGACAGGTAAACAAAAAAGTATTGTTACATTCTGACTCTAATTTTAGCTTGTCAAAAGTATTGGTCACAACCTACCAACTAATTATGTTGGATATCCTCGTCGAGCTTACTGTCTTTTGGGCCTTTGGCATGGAAATTGTTTGCAATTAACTTGTCTTGTTTAGATATGTCAATTAATTACTGATAACTACCAAGAGCAAACATTATGCCAAATTTAATAGTCAGCATCAATACAGGCATTTGATATTACAACAAATGCGTGCAGGAAGATTGTGAACTAGTTAAAATAGACATACACTGCGACATTCAAGGCGACATCGTGCTTGAATGCCTCACACTAGACGAGAATTTTGAACGGGAGGTGATGATGTTCAGAGTCATGTTTAACACAGCTTTTATCAGATCGAACATCCTAATGCTCAACCGAGATGAAATTGACATTATATGGGATACAAAAGATCGATTTCCCAAAGAATTCAGAGCTGAGGTTGGTAAATTACTTTGATGAATCAATCTGTACCATCAAACGTTTAAAATAAGAACCTTGTTTTATTTTGTTTTTAAGGTACTTCTATCAGAAATTGATGCTGCTGATGCTGCTGCGTCACTTGTTACCATGGAACTGAATAGTAACGAAGATGAAGGACTTCCAGTTGAAGCATTCGTGAAAGTGCAAGAGATCTTCAATACTATCGACTGGGTAGATGGGAAAGGAGACGTCGCACTTCAAGTTCTTCAACAACTGACTTCTTCTAACGCGCTTCAAGATAAACTTGATACAATTCCTCCTGAAATACTCGAATTTAATCTCATCCCTCAAAAAGCAAAGCCACAATCTCCTGATTCAAAGACCAACATTCAACAAAATATTAAGCATCAGGGCTTGAGTACTGTACCATTTCAACCTTCTTCACCTAGAACGCCAATCCAAAGATTGCAAAAGGCCAGATTAAATTCAGCTTCCTTTGGAGATTTCCTGCAAAGCTCCCCGGTTCATGTTTCTAGATTCCACAGTGCACCTTCTGAACTTGGTATTAATTACTTTTTACAAGACCGTGCATCATTAGCGAGCCCTGAAGTCGCTAATTCAATATCAATATTACCATCTTCTCCATCCCTTACTTCCACCATTAGCTCTGGATTATACGTTTCTGCATCTTCCGAAATTCCATCACCTTCATCTTCTCTATCTGATAAGCCTAAAATTGCTTCACCATCACCTTCGTCCTCTCAATCTGAAAAGCATACAATTGCTTCACCATCACCTCTGTCCTCTCAATCCGATAAGCATACAATTGCTTCACCATCACCTCTGTCCTCTCAATCCGATAAACCTAAATTTGCTTCGCCATCACCTTCATCCTCTCAATCCGATAGGCCTAAAATTGCTTTACCATCACCTTCGTGCTCTCAATCTCATAAGCCTAAAATTGTTTCACCGTCACCTTCATCCTCTATATCTGATGAGCCTAAGATTGCTTCACCATCACCTGTTATTATACATTCTATCCTAGAACCATCTAATAAACTTTCTCCACCACCTCTACTGCCTGCCATTGATACCGTGTCTAAAACATCAGATAGATCATCATTGGCTCCACCACCCCAACCCCCTCCTCCACCCGTTACAACTCAAATATCATCAACTTTGACCTCTCCGAGTTCTAGTAGTACAAGTTCAGCTAAGGGCAAGCTGGTCCCAAATCCACTTCCAATTCCATCATCAGCTCCTCCACCTCCTCCTCCACCTATAAATAAAACTACTGGCCCACCACCTCCACCGCCTATAAATAAAACTGCCGGCCCACCACCTCCACCACCTCCGTTCCGAGGCCCTGCATCTGTGCCGCCAGGCCCACCACCACCTCCTTCTAACTCATCTATCAAGGGACCAAATGTCAATATTCCTAGCAGAGGAGGCCCTCCACCTCCACCTAATGGACTAAAAGGACACAGCTTGAGTCTTTCTAGACAGCCAACCCAACCAGCTGTCAAGAAGGCTCCTTTAAAACCACTTCACTGGGTTAAAGTTACAAGAGCAGTGCAAGGAAGCTTATGGGCTGAGACACAAAAACCTGATGAAGCATCAAAGTAATTAACTTCATTTGTTAAACTATTTTGCCATTTGTTATATGAGCTCGCATTTATTACTTTGTATATTTCATTTTAGGGCCCCAGAATTTGACATGAATGAACTAGAGAACCTTTTCTCTGTTGCAGTAACAAATTCAAATCGTGGTTCAGGTGACAAGTCCAGTGGCCGGCAATCGCATGGGCAGAAATCGGAAAAAGTTCAACTGGTAATCCCCATATTTTTGGAATATACCTCGAGTTACATGGGCCGTGATTATATATTAATATTCATGTACTTGCGGTATATTTTGTCTTGACGATTGTGAATTTTAAGAAGTTGGGCTTTCAAATTGTTGTACAAGTTTGAATACTTAGGACTTCCATTGATATTTTCCTACCCTTATGTTGGTATTTGACTAATATTTGACTCAGGACATGTCTTATACACTTTACTAAAATAGGAGGAAGAGATAGCTTAAAAATTAAACATTAGAGAATTTTGCTTTTGAGTATGGAATGAAATACCAGAACGTAAAACATGGATCAATGCATAGCTGTTAGAGTTATTCTACTCTTTCGGCCCTTTAGTAATATAAAAGCAAGTCTATTGTGTGACATAACATTAATCTGCACGTTTGATTTATTGTGTAGATTGATCTTCGACGAGCAAATAATTGCGAAATCATGCTTACGAAAGTTAAGATGCCTCTCAACGAATTGATGGTAACCTTTATTTAAGACATCATTTTTCCCGATAATAAAAAAGAAAGCTTCATTAATCAGTGTCAGATTCAGATTGAATTTTACTTTTATATATTATTTTACAGAGTTCAGTACTTGCTCTGGATGATTCTGTTTTAGATGGTGATCAAGTAGACAACCTCATAAAATTCTGTCCAACAAAAGAAGAAATGGAATTACTGAAGGTAATTAATTACTAACCTTTAGATATTTGGTTTGAACTTATTCTGTAACAAAGCTGCACAAGAATCTTGTTGTACATTCCTTTTCATATTAAAATGATGAATTTAAATATTAGGGTTTTGGTGGAGACAAAGAAAGTTTAGGAAAATGTGAACAGGTTAGTATATACTGATTCATCATCCATATTAGATACTTCACCACACTGATCATTCCTATCCTTACCTACCAGTACTTTTTAGAGCTGATGAAAGTCCCAAGGGTAGAATCAAAATTGCGAGTGTTCTCCATTAAGATTCAGTTTCGTTCCCAGGTCAGTTCTATTACAGCCAGCTGGTTCTCTCTCTCGCTCCCTCCACCCCCCCCCCCCCTTTTCTATGCGTTTTTTTTTTGTCCTTTGGCAAAATCGTAGGGTATACAGTTCTACTTGGATTTATTTCAGGTAGCTGAATTTAGACGTGATCTGAATGTTGTTAACTCTTCTGTTGCAGAGGTATGAGATACAATCTTATCTTGGTATATTTGTTTTCTTGTCGCCAGAATTTATCTGAAGCTTTTTGCATATCAGATCAAAAACTCTGTCAAATTGAAAAGGACCATGCAAACAATTCTATCTCTCGGAAATGCTTTGAATCAGGGAACTGCTCGGGGTGAGTGACAAATGACCATACATTAATATGCATCATGTAACAAGTGCATGTGTGTGTATTTTTTTAACATGCCAACAAGTGTCGATTTCGAGAACCAAACTTGTGACTTTTAATTTCGTAGTTTGAACTGCCAACCAACTGAGCCAAACCTGTTGGCATCATGTAACAAGTGCAATCAAAGTTCTTACTGCTATTTAGGCTGGATAAACAATTTCACATAGTTTCAAATGTAATTGTTCAACAATATATTTGAATCAATGAATTTCATTATCGTAACATTTGTGGCTTTGCCAATTTCCCCCCTTTTCTTCAAAAGGTCAATTAGGTGTCATTTTTGTGAGAGAAATTTGAATTCACTTTCTTCCACCTTTAATACAAAATCAAATGTTGGAAGAACAGCATTTGCCTGTATGGTTAATAAAATCCCCTTCTCTTTTCGTTATATATCAAACTTATTTCAGGTTATGTTTTGTAAATAACATCAGTGCTTTTTTTTAATTGATAAGTTCTTTTGCACTTCATGGTTGTACGAATCATTAGATGAACAGTTTATAAATTTATCATCAACTTACTTTTCCTTAAGTTTCATTATATCAATTTCTAAGATTGGCTGATCTCCTTGACACATGTTCCATTTAAGTTTACCAAAATAGATACATTGTATTAGTGTTCAATCAATTTTTAACAGATGTATGTTAAGTTATAGACAAAAAATCATTGGTTGAAAGCTTACCCAATAATCATGAATTAATGCGATAAAACACCCAATACCCACCATAAACAGTCACAATCACCTGATCACAGCAAAAGAAGGAGAAGAAAAGTCAATAAATACAGATACCATAAACAGTCACAATCAAATGTCTAGTGTAATATTCAGACAACAATGGAATGATTTGGAGGAGAGAAAAGGAAGAAAAGAGGAAGTAATGGAGAAGAATAACAAGTGAAAAAGATTTAATTATCAATTTTCCATATCATGTCATTACAAAGGTTGTATATACATAATCAGGCTTACACATAAGACAGGAATTGTAACTAATCCACTCTTGAATTGACAACTCCCTCCACTAAAGCCAATTTTATATAACTAAATAACTATTTAGCAACATCCTAATTGCTTCTATTTGTCTCTAGAATGTGCATAGCTTAATTAATCTAGAAGTTTACGGTGAATTCTTTTGTGTCTATTAGGCCTTGTCATTACTTCATATCAGTTTCCCAATCAATGTGGTGAGTATGCCTTGTTGGACAAATCACTACTCATTTCGTAAAGAGGATTGGTTCACAATGAGATTTATTTATTTATTTTAGTATTAATGGTGGAAATAACCATAAAAAGGTGAAAAAAGAAACAACTGTAATGATGTGGATTTGTCGAAAACTAACCTTGGTATTCTGTATATAGTCATCTAACCCAAACTCATTCCACATGCTGTGTGTTTGTATCACAAATTTAAACATATTTGATATAAATATATTTCCAAGCGTTTAATTATATACTGCATGTTGTAGTCCTGTAATTTACTTATATCCGACTTTTCTTCCTTTGTTTCTTTTATGTTTTGATCATTCAGGTTCTGCTGTTGGATTTAGGCTGGATAGCCTTTTAAAACTGTCTGATACCAGGGCAAGGAATAGTAAGATGACTCTCATGCATTACTTGTGCAAGGTAATTTCATTTAATGACTGCTTTTCTTTAGCATTATGCTCCCTGGGAAAAAATTTCTATTCATGTTTTGAACATCCAGTAGCTTTGTTCGAACTAAAAACTGGTAAACAATACTTTTCTTAGCATGTATTATAAAGAACAACTTCTAGATGTATTAAAATTTGATATCTTTTATTGAAATTTCTTTTCCAATAAAACATACCAGCCTCAAAGGTTTTCTGTGCACACTTAAGCATTAAAATTACTTGTGATTTGATCTTTTATGGGTAATTTTAATGATGGATTTTTCTTGTTTCAAAATTGGAGTTATAGGTAAATTTATTCGAAGTTAACACGGCAAATCAAATTTTCCGTAAAATGCTTAAATTGTAGAGATTAAGTATAAGCTACTTAATCAAAAGTTCGGTGCAGGCAAAAAAATAAAATAAAATAATTAATTAAAAAAAAAAATTAGGCCCCGTTTGGTTTGCTGTTTTTAGTTTTGTGTTTTCGTCTAAACAAAAATGCGTATTTCTTATACATTGTTGGAAAACACGCAATTTTGAAAAATGAAATTAACATAGAAACCAGAAAACAAGTTTATTTGATTTTTCGTGTTTTGAGGCATAACAAAAGGACGAAAAACAATTCATCATCTCCATTTCCCGTCGATCGTCGTAATGGCTAAGAATTGTAAAAGAATTTTCCTCATTTTCTTGTATTTTGTATTGTATGTTGAAACACAAAACGCAAAACTAAAAACGAAACCAAACAGGCCCTTAACTTCTAAAGTTGTTCTGGATGCAATTTGATCTAATTATTCATCTTAAAGTCTAAACATCAAACCATGATGACTGGAAACTGAGATACCGACCAGAACATCAAACAATGATGCATATACATAACATAAAAAAATCATATACGAATGATAAAAAATGACCCTGCATCTCTTCACCTTTTGAAACTGTCTTTATTTAGTCCAAATTGCCTATTCCTTTTCATCGTGTTCCACTTAAAATTTAGGTGGAATCTCGTCCAATATAGGTTAAGGATATATAGAGGCCATGTATGAATTCTTATGCAAGTTCAATAGTGAGATGGTACGAGTCAACTGCATGTTTATTTATACATGCCTATAACAAATATGCTCGTACTTGACATCAGTAAATATATTTAAGTTTTTAAATGCACTTAAACTTCGTATTATCTTTCTATTTGTTTGATATGAAGTGCTGGGTGATTTTAAGTAGAGGCATACATTAAATATATATTTATTACACTAATATAAGTCATGAATTGGAGCCTATAGCTCAAAAGAGGATGAAAATGGGTGACATTTAGTGCTATATCTGAAATATTAAATTACCACACAACTTTGTTTTTATGTAGAGATGATTTTCTACTATACGTTACACAGTAAAGAGATGAAATAAAACATGCAATTGAATTTATTTGATATATTCAGAATCACATTAAGCCATAATTTGAAAAGAAAGAAATATAGGAATATTATTTGGAATATCTCCATTAAATACTTCGTCTGTTCAGGTGCTTGCTGACAAACTTCCAGAATTACTTGATTTCCCTAAGGATCTTGTCAGCCTAGAAGCCGCTTCTAAGGTACTCATACATAACTCTTTTAATCACGATGTTCTACTGACAATGTAGACATAATCTGACAACAAATTGTTTTACAGATACAACTAAAGGCATTAGCTGAAGAAATGGAATCAATAGACAAAGGTTTGGAAAAAGTTGTGCAGGAATTAACCGCTTCTGAAAACGATGGGCATATCTCGGAAGATTTTCGGAAGGTATATTCCATTCAATACGTATTGGATATAATGCTATGACATGATAGGTGTATGCTAAAAAATGAATTAAATATCAAGTGTCCTTGAGAAATAAAAAATATTTTCACACCAGAGATTTAAATATTTACCTGCAATGTTATTATGGAATGAACCCTACAATTAAAGTAGTCAAAATTAGTCGGGTTGAATGGCATATAATGCTTAGGGAAATCGACCATATGAGACGACAAATATGATTCCACTGTGAGGTTGGTTAGACATTCACGTATTAGTATTTTTTGGATAAATTTATGTTATCATTATATTAGTACTTGAATTAGAATTTTATATATAGATGTTAGCAATATAATCGTCAACATTCAAAGATGCATTGAATTGAGAGTTAATCAAGAGAAGAACCCCTTTCGAAGGACTTCGAAACAACTTGTATTGACAAAACTGTGATTCAGTGTTGCAGTCTTATGTACAGATCCTTTCAAAGGGATCAAAATGGATTATAGTTAAGAGTCGAAAGGACCCCTCCGAAGGTGTCAATACAACAGCTATGGAAGGAACTCCTTCGAATGTCAAGGTATTTTCGAAAGCATTCAAATGCCTTTCGAAGAAGTCCTCCTAAATGAGTTGATTCAACAATTATGATGAGAACCCTTTCGAAGGTCCAGTGCCTTTCAAAAGCATTCGAAACTCGATGTACATATATTTGAGTAAATAGTAGATTCAATTATGCCATAGAGCGTCATTTTGGACAAAATTATCATAAGTCCATAGGACTCGATGATATTGATTCATCATCACGTTAAGTTGGTGGCGCAAGGGCTTTGATTGTGACTACAATATGCATTGGAGTCAAGATATCTAAATTGGTTCTATGACATAACATATGCTTTAAGAAGATAAGTGTGAATCAAGTGCAATTGGTCATTAAGCAAGTTAATGACCGAAATGATTGATCTCATATTCGAATTCAATATTCATAGGCTATCAAGCATCCATCCTCCAATAGCTCAAAATAATATTATTCATGTAAGCATGAACGATCAAGTCCATGTGTTCTCTCTATTATTTTTCATAAAGGGTTTACAAACAATAGAAGTTGTCCCCAATTTGATTTAGGGTTATCCGAATTTGATTTGACCAAGAAATGCAGGAAATGAATCTCTTCCAATTTGGACCTCTAGGATCGTATTTATGGAGGTGGGTTGGACCCTTTCACGTCCATCCTTCCGCTCTCATGGTTTCGAAGTTGCTGGTAGGTACACGGGTCTTCTGACACGCTTGAATAAGCCCTTTCGTCTCTATCGAAGGCATGCTATTGATGGATATTGATCTAACAATCATCAATACCACTTACACATATTTTTGAAGTCTTTCGTCACCGTCGAAATATATGCTTTTGGATGGCGAATGGATTTCGGTACTAATGGATTTCGGTATTTCACTGTGCTGTTTGAGTATAAGTGGAAGCATTTCTGACCCATATATGCTTTTGGATGGCGAATGGATTTCGGTACTAATGGATTTCGGTACTTCACTGTGCTGTTTGAGTATAAGTGGAAGCATTTCTGACCCATTCGTCGCCTTCGAAACCTTGCATCGAAGTTGGAGTGTGTTATTTGAACGTGAGCAGAAGGGTATTTGGACTGATTTGAAAGGCTGTAATGGTGGCGGAAGGTTGTTTTCGAAGGTAATCTCTTCGATTATTGCAAGAGCCTAACTGTTGATGCTTGCGGAAGCCCTACTGCTACATGCGTAACTCCTTATAATGCTTGCGGAAGGGAAGTGTTGGTAGATTCTTCCGCGGAAGGTAGATAGTGGCGGAACCAATTGTTTCGAAATGTCCGATCTATGCGGAATGGGTTGTGTTTGGTGGAAGCCCTTACTTTCATCTCCCGGGGAAGTGTCCAATGCTTGCGGCACCAATCTAATTTCCTTCGGAAGCAATTTCAATTTCTTTTCCCCCTTTTGAACCATAGCGGAATCCCTTTTCAATACTTGCGAAGCCCTTATGATAAGTTTATTTTTGATGCTGTCGTAAGCCTTCTTTCAACACTTGTGGAACTCATCTTTCGATGCCTTCGGAAGCCTTCTTTCAGCACTTTTCTTTCGATGTCTTCGGAAGCCTTCTTTCGTATCTTCATCCTTGAGTGAATTTTATGGTTAACAATAGTAATTGGCGATAAACTTTTAACTTTTTTTTGGATGTCTTCATAAATGTTTCATTACATTGGTCCACTTTATTACCGTTAGTTATTACAGAATGATAGTCCTTACGTGTATTTTATTTAGTTCATATAAAGATGCCACACAGTGTGACCCTTATTGAGAAATATTCTCCTTGCTGTTGCTTTCTCTCTCTCTGTCTCTCTTTTTAAGTATAAATTTGGTTCTGGTTTTAAGAGTTTTTTTTCCTTAAAAAAAAAGAATCCCATTTTGGTTCTTTTTTCTAGGTTCCTATCCTTTTCATGCAGTTATTTGGTGGTGTTGTTGCACAACGATAAACATGTGACCTCAAATATTTTCTTCTTCTTTCTGATGGAACTGAGCACAGCATTTTTGAATAAATTAATTCAATATTGAACATTCATAAAACATTCAAATACTTAAGATTCGATAATCATTGAGAAAAAAATTACACAATCTTTTTTACATCATATTCAACAATAATTTTACAAATTTAAAATGAGGGATGCATCTGACATTTTTTTATGAGAGCAACAGGCCAAAATATCAGAATATGTATACTTTTCAATCACATTTGTATGATGCAAGTCAGGCTAAATGCTTTTGCTAGAAGCTTGCCAAACCACATGATGTTGGTATTTAGTTTATGGTATTAATAATAAATTGCACGTATGTGCATCTAATAGCTAAATTTATTTACTTTTTCTTTAATAAAATTTAATGTAATAAAATTTAATGGAGATGTATGCTATAAGTGCAGAAGCTTTGTGGTCACAATACTTTTATTTCAAACAGTATTGTTGGTGGTCTTGGATGCAAATCGATAGTGAAATTCCAATAATGGAAAATATGCAATGGGGTGCTGGTGGGGGCTGCAAATCGATAACGATGTTTCGTTGATGGGTGATCACGAAGGGGATACCTAGGGTATTTTCAGAATTTAAAAAGGACACGGTGAAAATCATATTGATTGAATTTTCATTATTAATAATAGAGATAGAGATAAAGATAGTAAGATTTGATAGAGATGGAACTAGCAGTGTGGTACTTGTAACAAAATGTAACTTGTTTAGCCGATTGCAGTGCATTTTGCTGATTTCACCTTCCTTGTATAAATAAAATCAGTCATAGTCCTTGCAAGATACCTTTATAGGTTACTTCTGCAAATTCTTTAATTGGCTGACAAACTAGCATGTATTATATCAGACTTTAAAGGAGTTTCTTATTGGCGCTGAAGCTGAAGAAAGGTCCCTAACTTCGCTCTACACTAATGTGGTATGTAACTTTTCTATTGCTAAGCGAGTAGTTCTTTTTCTAAATTTCTACTAAAGGAAAAAAAAAATTCAGGGAAGAAATGCAGATTCTTTAGCCCTTTATTTTGGGGAAGATCCTGCCCGTTGCCCGTTTGAGGAAGGTAATCTTATTATATTAAAACACTTGCATATGCTAATTATATCTATTTTTTCATTTATTGACTTGATTAAGTTCACCTCTTAAAAATTTCAATTTTTAAACTGCTGCTGTATTGGTATGATATTTTTTTTCCCATGATATCCCCTACATGAATGAAACTTAAATGCTTTAATTATTTAGGAATGTTGTTCGCATATGATATTTTGTAATAAGGACACCATAATAATATATTCTTATATGTATGCACACATGCAAATGCACGCAGCAAAAATGCAATTTTTGTTGGTGTTCAGTTATATTGCAGTATACTGTTAATAAATCTATTTATATGCAAATTTACTTCCCTGCATCTTCTATATTTCAGTGATTTCTACGCTTCTCAATTTTGTGAAGATGTTCATTCGTGCCCATGAAGAAAACTGCAAGAATATAGAAATGGAAAAGAAGAAGGCTCAGAAAGAAGCCGAAAATGAAAAGATGAGACTCAATGCTCAAAAAAGGGATAGTGGTGCAGTAAATTCTCCTCGTAGAAGTCCAAAATCACTGAATTTCTTAAGTTAGGTCTTTCGTCTGCATAGCAACAGTACAAGTCTGGGTTTTCTTCATTCTAAGCTTGGTGAAATTCAGAAAGGAGGTTTTGTTTTTGTTTTTCTTCTTTTAGAAATTACAGAGGAGATATTTCTGTGATAAAGGTAAACATGGATTATTTGGAATTCGAATACATGGATAGTAAATAATTGTATTAATATATCTTTGAACTAAGTAGAATTTGATAACTAAATTTTTTTTTTTTTTTTCGCAGATTGAGGATGCAGCATTTAGAGCAACCTCTAGTATATTCGTCAATCAAAGTATCTAAAGTTGAAAACAATGTATAGATAGAGTTTATTTTTGGTTACAGATATTTCACATTTTATGTGTTTCTGGTAGTTTTATTTTCTTGTAGAAAATAAGTAGTGCAGTGAATATAGGATCTTAGATATCTACATCTCTACTCTACATAAATAAAGAAAGCCTGAGTTTTTGAAGAAATTTTGAGGATATGTGGGGATGGAGAAGAAGATAAAGAGTTAGGAGCAGAGAGAAAGGAAATTACAGAGAAGGCTGAGGGAATTGACTCGTGAGAAAATGATGTGCACTTAGCCTGCACATGGATATACTGATATTTTTTGGGTACTGTTCTTGCTTCTGTGTAGCTATTGGACATATTTTTTGGGTACCGTTCTTGCTTCTGTGCAGCTATTGGACACATGGATTTAATGTTTTGAAGGCGCGTACCCTCTGGTTATGGAAATTGTTGATGCTATTTAATGAAATGAATTATTGGGCATTCATCTATTTTTGTTTTTTTTATTCATTTTCCAAAGTTAAATCGTGCATTCTTGGTATTTGGGTTATACAACAAAGATTGGCACGTTCACCTTTGTAGCACATGGTTTTTAGTGCAGTGAACCGTCTAGTTATGAGCAGCAGCAGTATTTCTGTGACCAATACAATGAGGCCGTAAACGATAGGCAAATGATTAATGATGTTATGTTGGCTTCAACAATCCGAGAGTTGTGATTTTTGTGGGTCTTGCCTACAAATTGTGTTGAAAAGAATCATTTTACATTCCCATTTTGACCTTGCACTAGGTAAGCTTACTGTCTAGCCAACTGTTTAGGCATATGCCTAACGAGTCTTACCGACTCAACCAAGAATCCAAATGGGTATTTTCGGCACTGGTTAAACATTAGTTGAGCATTAATGCATGGTATAAACATCTAAGTACTAATTTTACGTGATCCTGCTGGTAACCCGTTTTTTAGCAAAGCAGATTCTAACTGGACTTAGAAGATCAAAGCAAAGGCATAATGATTTACAGACTTGAAGACACCCTGAGAAAGACCAGAGAATTAAACTCATGAAGTTTGGTTGAAAAATTGGCTAAGTACTTAAATCACCCCCAAGTTAAGGCCATAAGTCAACCCGTCGAGTTAAGATCATTAGTCAACCCCAAGTTAAGGCTTTGAGTTGGCACCGAGTTAAGAATTTGAGTTGATACCGAGTTAACACTAAAGCATCTTCAACCGAAAGAAGATTGAGACGGAAATGAAACGACTTGAAATTTAACACGTACACTTAGAAAAACACAAGGAAGGACTTAGAAAAAGTTTGGCCTCACCAATTAAATTGAACCCCGAGTTAAAGGACCTTAACTCAACCCCGAGTTAAGGACCTTAACTCATCCCGATTTAAGGAGAACATCGAGACGAAATCAGAATGACTTGAAATTTGGCTATAGCACTTGGAAAAGGCAAGAGAAGGGCTTGGAAGAGTTTCACCATGATTGGGCCAAGCACCTAAACTCAACCCTGAGTTAAGGACCTTAACTCGGCACGAGTTTAGGATTTGACTCGGGTCGGCCTGGGTCTTCTGGCATGACTTTGCACTATCTTCTGGACTTCATTGCTATTGAGCCTCTGATTTTATGCTGCCCAATTCCTCTATAAATACCAACCTACCTGCTACTAGAAAAAGATCTCTTTTTGCTAGATCTCCTTCAACGCTCTTGGACTTGGAACTTCCATTACACACTCTTCACTTCTATCCTCCTAAAATAACATTCTTAACTCCGTTGTAAATCTGGGATCTTCTAGATCATGGCCATATCGAATCTAACTAGTTGTAATTCAGATAGAGAACAACTAATAAAATAGATTGAAGTGGATGTTGGTCGGAGATTATGCCGAACCACTGTAAAAAATTCTATGTGTTCTTATCTACTTTATGTTGTCTTTTACTTTTGATCTAAACTGGTTCTTTCATCCGATTTTCGGGTGTTGATCCATTTTTTGGGTTAACACCTGCCTCCTTGGTTACTCTCAAACCCATCAAACCTCCCAAATTTTCGATTTTGATCAATTACTATTAAATCGAATACTAAAATTTTATCCAAAATCCATGAATTATCAGAAAGATATAGTTTCTATTAATCCTTGTTTAAATGAATAATTTTTTAGCTCGTTCTTGCCACATAGCATCCTTCTATTGATTTTATAACCTCGGTTTGGAAGGAGGCGTTTTAGTGAAAATGTAATTGCAACAAACAATAAGCTATAAATAAGAACATAATTATTTATGCGATTCAATTTTTGGGACCTATGTCCAAGGGATGATATATGGATGTTATTGTTGTTTTTTATGATGTAAATACAACGTTTAAGCAGTTTAGAATGCAATGATTTTTTTAAGGTCGGATTTATGTTAAAGATGTAGAGGTATTTATGAGCGACCAGAGATCAGGAGGTGATGTTGATGTGGTGGGCATTGAAGGTTCTTTAGATTGAAAGAGTATTCTCTAGAGTTTAAGGTAGTGAGAGTCATGAGAAATTATGTGGCCACTATGGCATTGAAAGAGGGGAGATGTCAAAAATAGGGATGTAATCATCATGAGGATAAGACTAGGATAACCATTTGAACAAAGTGAGCAAGACGGGCCCTTGAAGAATATGTTTGTTTGGGATAATTGTTGTGGTATAAGCAGTTGATAAGGTTCATAGAAATATGTTTGGTCAAATAGGGTTTTATGCTTTGAGAAGTTCACTTCTTGGTCAAGATGCTTCGAACGAGAGAACATGAGCCTTAGGTTCTTTAAGCTAAGACAACCCAGTCTTTGTTTGAAAATTATGATGTCTTGCAAGGTTTTGAAAAATGGATCTTGTTTGTACTTTCAAATTGTCATTGTAATCGATTGCTTTTTATGCATTGAAAAATACACGCAACATTTTCCTTTCAAGCATGTTTTTGAGTGAACGGTAGTTGACTTTGTCATGTTTCAATATATGAAAGCTTTGGCATTTAATGTAAAGCACGTGTGTCAGCATATTACGAAGGGACTACTGTTCTTTTAGAGATGATTCCATATTTTCTTTTTAGATTGACCGTTACTCAATACAATACAATGACTGATAATTATCTCCCCTGCCCCATGATTGATTGATTCATTAGTTGACTGATTCGAGTTCGTGACTTGAATTAACGACAACTTACCCCGTCATTGGAGCAACGACTTGCTACTTGGGCAATATGATGTTTTAAGACATCATTTACGACCTATGTGAACCTGTGCAGTTAATGCTCCGCTATTTAGGGCTGTTATGGTTGAACCGCACAACCGCACCAACCGTTCATGCAGTTACCATCTACAACGGTAACGGATACGGTAACGGTTGAAGAATTTGAAAACTGCGGTTAACCATACCAACCGTACATGATTTTTTTGTGTAATATTTAACATTAAAGTATAAAAATTAGTAATTTAAGTTAAAAAAATAGCTTGAAAATTAATAATATGTGTCCAAATGAATAATAACATGTGCATTCATACTGGTCATTTTATAAACAAATAATTTTTTTTACAAAATCCAGTTAAAGCTATATTAATTTATCACCAATAATCCATATAATTGAAAATATATGTACGACATGCTTCAAGATCTAAAATACGACGGTTAACCATCATAAACGGTTGCGGTAACGGTTATAAGAATTTATAACCATCAACAACGGTTACGGTTGGTAGTAATAATGATGGTTACCGTAACCGTAACACCCCTACCGCTATTACCCTGCTATATTTCATAGCGGATTTCTACCGCTACG
Source organism: Allium fistulosum (assembly GCA_030737815.1). NCBI lineage: Eukaryota > Viridiplantae > Streptophyta > Magnoliopsida > Asparagales > Amaryllidaceae > Allium > Allium fistulosum. The sequence continues at coordinate 335,859,429 of CM060904.1, read as the reverse complement.
ATTTTTCCATATATCCCCAAATATAGTCTTTCCGCTTTAAGCCCCACTATTTCCGCTATATCTCGTTATTCTCGCTATATTTTGTTATTTCCGCTATATGTTCTTTAAAAGAAATGAATAGAAAAATGACATTTATACATTATAAAAATCATAAAATTAATTTATTTAATTGAATTTTTAATATATTTTCAGAAATGAAAATACTCTAATATTCTACTAAATTCAATTGTGTTATATAACAGTTTTACGTTTATTTACAGTATATTCGCACATGTTTTTATTTAAAATTATTTATGTATTAATTATAATTCAATTGAATGTTAAATTTTCATTTAATTACCATATATATATTTGTAAAAACATTAAGTACGAGTTTTATATGCTATTTTTGAGTCATCCGCTATATCTCGCTATATCCTTGTTGTATCTCCGCTATGACTTTTTGCAACTCTACCGCACTGAATATGTCGAGCGTTTTAACTGCACAGATGTGAACACATATATGGAAAGCAAAGATTTTTTCATATGAATTTTGTGACCTGGATGTTTATACATCTAACTAATGCAAAGTGACGTAAGCTTTTAATTAAGTAGCGTATTGGTTGTGTGGAGGCATCCACATTTGTCAGAGTTATAAGTAACTTATGACATTGAAGTTTGATACACATTAGTATTATAAAATATGAAATAACACTCTTTTAGGGGTATCTACTGTTTGATCCTTCAGATTTGTTTCTTTACCAATAAAATGTTGATTATTTGAGTATTATATATTCATTTGCATATAAATAAAATTGTTATACACATATTATATAATATTCATATATATATATATATAATTAAATAATTCATTCAACTTTATCACATGCAGACTTGAAATATATTATGATTGAACTTGATATGTGTGAACCCTAACTTGTCAATCTTATTCACTATATTATTTATATGATGTGTATTTTCACATATGCTTATATCATTACATTCGGTATGCACACTAGACTATCTAGTCAGACTCACACTTTGTATTTATTAATGATTCTTAGGTCAGTCGCATTTACTTTATTAAGTACTTGGATACTAATCTGAAGATTCATCACGATACTAATTTTATTATATACTAATCTGTTTAGTTTGACTCTACTTGTTGTATCTTAGATCTAGGCATGTACATTTTTGGATAAACCGTTGTACATTTCTTTATATGATTCTATGTACGACTTGTATTACGTATGACAAACATGCATTTTATATCTTATGTTGTATCACATTTTCTTTTATGTCGTGAAGATTATTTCTTTTATTGATTTATGTGTATTATTTTGTTGTAGGAAATCCACGTAGTATTGCTTTGTATCGGCAGTGGATACAAATTTGATATATTATATTTTGTGTTAGCATACATTAGACTACTTATTATGTGTCCCATTCTTCGTGCTTATGGACAGTTTTACTCTCCATTAGCATGGTATAGAGGTCAGGTGTTACAGTATCCCTCTAAATTCCTTCCTTGTAAAATGTACACTTCATTCATTATATATTTTGCTGCCTTTGAGATGGGTAGTTAGTCTTAATTGATGACATTCAGTAAATACCTCCTCTCTTAAGGCAGCTGCATCTAGGAAATATATTATTACACCCTTGTAAAGCCAACCATTACGAACAATATTATATTCCTTAATATTTTCAGACTTTACTCCTTGCTCTAGGCAATTCGAAATCTTGATCATTTTCCCATCACGCCTTTGACTAGCTCTAATCCTTTTTAATAGAGTAGATCTTACCTCTAGACTCACCAATATTTCCGATTCGAGTTCACACAATGTCTAAGTTGTATCTAACTACAAACTCTAACTTCTACCACTCAACATACATAGAACTTAATATTGTTTATTATTGGCTAAGTGCCTCTGCAGTAACACCATTTCTAGAGATTTAGGAAATATCAAAGTCATAAGAACCCAAAACCTCTAACCACATCTCTATTAGTAAAGGTTAAAAATCATTTATGAGAAAATATACTTCAATAATTTGTGGTTGTTGAATAAGCCGAATCCTTATCCGAGCAGATAATGCTTATAAATTTTCAATGAAAATACAATAGCTTCAAACTCTAAGTCATGAGATGGAGGAGGCTATTCATGTGATTTAAGTTGTTTTCTAGCATGAGAAACAACCTGTCCCCTTTGTACCAAAAATGACTCAAAGACAGGTACCACATGCATCTGTATACACAGTCAATTCCTCTATCCCATCCGAAGTAGCTTATACTAGTGTGTGAGCAAACACTTTTCAAGTCTCATAAAATTATACTAACATTTCACATCCCAAATAATAGGATATTTTACTTAGTAAGACGTGTTAACAATGTAGGTATCTTCGATAAGCCTTAAATGAACTTCTAATAATATTCATCAACTTAAGATAGCTCTTTAATACTTATAACATTTTGGTATCCTCTAATCATGGCCTTCTGCTACTTTGCTTGGATCAACTGGTCATACTCCAAGACATCGTGTCCTAAAATTCATACCTCTCTATGTATCAATTTGATAATTTAACTAAAGCTGGTGTTTCCTCAAAGTTTCCAACATGAAGCACAAACCTGTTAAGTTGACTTTTGAATACACGATTCATGAGATCAAAAATAACGTTGATGCATTAGTCAGTCTAAATGACATAATCAATCACTTATAAAGTCCAAAAGGAGTGTGAGTAGTAGATAAACACACTTTCTTTAGTTACTCTAAGCTAATGGAAACATGTAGCCAATCTGACCAAGAAAAGATATTTGCACCACTAAGTTGATCAAACAAATTATCTATTTATAGCAACATATATCTTCTTGGTCAACTTTTTCATCTTGTGGTAATCAGTGCAAAGTCTTAAAGATCCATTCGCTTTTGTAGCAAACACTACTAGTGCTCCCAACTTTAAAGTACTATTTTAGATAAGCCATTTCCTTTGAATCTCTTGGGTTTGCACCAGTCGCCTTAAAGGCATATATTTAGGCTTAGCATCTTTTTTCCAAATTGATATGGATCTTAACCTCACAACGGGGAGGTAATCCAAAAACGTCCACAAACACGTTTAGAACTTCTATGACAATTGAAAATGATGCTGACTCATGCTGAGAGATATCAAGCGAATACAAATAGTTAAATATCACCGATCTTTCGAGCTCAGAATACAAATCCTACGTACACCTATAACCGTCTCATGCTATAATTAATCGCCTTTAGCAATCAAGTATCACTTTATGTTTCCAATCCAATCCATGTCCGGTACAACACTAAAAATAACAAATCTAAGAACAAATATATGACATAAAATTTAATTTTTTCATAACTTGGTTTCACATTAGAATAGACAATACTAAGGTTAGTCAATCCTCTATTCGATTTGACACTACAAAAGGTCTGTTCGCAAGGTCATGTTTAAGGTTTAGTTATCTACAAAGCTACTAAATGTAAACAAATGAGAAGATCTAACATATAAAACAAGAAAATGAATAGGACCCCAAACTAAGAGCGTACTTTCCAACATGATGTTCATTCCCTTCCTTTGAGCCATTGGCCTAACTTGCACTCTGCCTCTAATGCATAAGCATTGACCACCTGCCCCTTCAACTTCGAAAAATCCTTATTTATGTTCCCAATTTTGTTACATTAAAGCGCTTTCTCTCGCACTTTTCTACTTTGCATGTTGTTGCATAGTGTCCCTTTTTGCCACATAGGTGGCAAACAACATTAGCTTTGGACTTCTTACTATTCTAGTTCCTTTTCTCTTGGTTCTTGCACTTCCCATTGAACTTTGATTTGTTTCCTCCTCACCGCTCAATGATGATTGCAACTTTAGATAAAGCTTTAGAGCTCCTATGTCAAAATGCCATGTCAGCTAACTTCTCAAATGTGACTTCCATGTCCACATGGCTGATTAAGATGTCCTTGAACTGTGCTTGCATCCCCTTACCAAACCTTCCAACTTTCTTCACCGAGGTAGCAATATTCTTAACCCTAAACCTAGCCAAGGTGTTGAACTTCCTAACATAGTATTTAACTATTAGCTTTCCCTATTGAAAGTTGATGAAAATTTCCAACTGCATAGCTCCTTCAATGGCTAAGAGGAATTGAGTTCAAAGCACCTCCTAAAGTCTTGTTCGACCACTTCATTTATTTTTACTTCCTCAACTACCGGTTCCCACCAACTCAGTGTTTCCCCTTATAATTTCTTAGATGCAAGCCTCCTTTTTAGCATCTCGTCCAAGCCCATGTCATTAAAGATATGTTCTCACATTCAGTATCAAGTTGAATTTCGATGAAAGATTCAGTTCCTATGTAGGACATGCCGCTGAGATTTAGAAAGATCTTACACTATCTTGATAAGTCAACTAGTGGTGCGGGGACGATTATAGCCACACCACCTCCACCACCTTCCGCAGCGTCAGGAGTGCCATTTATTGTTTTTTGTGCCACTAACAAGGTGCCTTGTCCGTACATCAAAGTTAGGACAAATTGTAAAAACCAAGTCGGTGCTTCTGTTACGTATAACATTGGAACCTCCTTGGTTTAGCTTCTTGTGTTTTTTATGTACATGGTTTTTGATATGTAAGGGAGATCTATTTCCAGCTACTAGAGAATTGTAGAAGCATCATGTGATGGATGGTGTAGAATATACTATATATTAGCAAATATAACAAGTACACTCTATCAAATTTCCACTCTTCATGGATTCTTTACTTGCACAATTGTCGTTCAAGTGGTTTGAATGTTTTTAAGTGTGATTCGACTCCCTTAGTGTAACATTCCTCATTTCAAAACCTTAAGATGGAAGTCTAATATGCTGCATTCACTTTGGAATTATCTTTTTGCAACAGAGATGAGATCAGTTATATATAAAAATAGTTTAAGTAAACAATGAAACAATTTAACAACATTGAATGAATTCATCGTTACATTTCCAAATTAGTTCCATAGTCGTGCCCATGCAGGTGCTAAAATATAATACAATCATAGTTAATAATGTCATGCCCAACATATGAAGATGCTAACATGAACACTTAATACAACAAAAATGAAATAACATTTATATCATCTAAGCCTTCTACTTTGTCTTTAGAACCCTTCATTCGACTTCCTTAAACAACCTGCCTAGGTCTATAAGCTCAGCCTACTTGAATGAGCACCCATGAGTTTATGGGAAAAACAATAATAAAAACAAGGGCCATACATAAATTCTGGTATGAACAATACATTACTCTAAACATAAAACATAGCAAGACCATGCCGCTAAAGCACAAAATGAGTTTTTCCCTCACTATAACACAACATTTATTTAATGGCTTTAAACATAAGCATAAAACATTATTTCAACTCTAAAGGTCTTATACATGCTATGATACTTTAATTAGAAAAACTCGCCTTTCAAGTGATATGCCATTCAATCATTATTATCTTTTCTTTTCAAACCTAAAATATACTAACTTTGACTGCCACCAAGGCCTTATGCCTTCTTCTTTTGCTGAAGAGTTATAGGTTCAACTTTCGGCTGCCACTAAGGCCTTATGCATGCACTGCTTTCTTAATCCTACTGATTATACTAACGGTTTTGGTTGCTACATAGGCCTTACACCTTCATTATCGTGTTTTGGCTTCCACTAAGGCCTTATACTTGCGCTTTCATGTTTTGATTGCCACTCAGGCCTTACACCTCCTTTTCGCTTCTTGATTGCCGCATAAGACCTTATGCTATCTAACTTGGTGAAGGGAGAGAAGGACAGGTAGATAAATGGATTCACGGATACGCTCACCTACCTAAAAGGTTGGACAAAACAACTAGATATTGAAAGTCGGCATATATCCCAGATCCCTTATTGTCGACACAAGCAACAATAGTTTGGATCTATCCTACCAAATAATGCTTTGGTTGCCACATCAAGCCTTACACCAATTGCTTTTGTTTTTTGCATGCCACTGCAGGCCTTGCTCTAACACTTTTGACTACGGTTGCCACTCTGGGCCTTACACCCTTCGCTTTCGGTTCTTGAATGCCACATCAAACCTTACGTCGTCTATTGCATATTCTACCTAACCATTCGCTTATTAGGCTTTATCCTTGGCTATTCATTAAGTTGTTTAAGTCCAACTAACTTCGGCTAACTCCCCTACTTAGTACATTGTCATTAATGTTTTAAGTACTGGTTTTAGCCATCTTAAGCCTTAGCATAAAATCTTCCTCTGAAAGTTAATTAATTCTTGTATTAACTTACTATCGAGAGTTAATCATCTCTTGGTCTTATTTAGGGAAGCCGTGCCTAGTTTAGCTTTATTTCATTAACATGCAAAATCTTAATTCTAGGTTTTAGAAATTACATTTTGTACATATAATTCCTCTATTACCCTCGTATATTCTTCACTCATGGCCCTCGTCTATTACCTTCGGTTGATAACCTAAGCTTAGACTTAGCATTTCCAAATCATTAGGTCCTACACATAGTGTTTTCTTATTCATTTTCTTTGGGTTCGTCAACTCTCCCTTTGGCACTGCCTCTCGGTATATGTCAAAACCATGCCTTCTGCTCATTTAACACCACCTTTACACGTGTCAACACCGGATTTGTTCCGGCTTTGTCTTTCCACTGTTATTTCAGTACTTTTCTGACTTATTCAGCATATAAAGTGGATCTAGTATTTTAACCGCTATTTAAATAGTTTACTCATTTAGATTACCTTCGACCCTATATATTTTCCTTAGCACCCATAAACCTCCCTTCGACTAAGTGTATTTTCGTTTGGAAATTACTTATTATATTTCCAAAAAATCATAGAATATATATATGTATGTATGTATGTATGTATGTATTTATTTATTTTCATAAAATTCCTAAAACTTCTTATTTCTATCCATATTCTATAATAAATGGTTCTTACATAATTCATACCTAATTATTTATTTATAGGAAAACTCTACAAATCACAATTCATCCCTAATAATATGTTCATAACATCATATTAAATTTTTGGGTCATTTAAATCACAAGGAGCATAAGAAATCATCTTAATTAATTTGTCCATATTTAGTTACAAAGAAAAACGAGGATTAGGGGATATATATAACTCACATAGATCTCTTGGTTGAACGATGTTTCTAGTTCCCTTAGGTTTGATCTTCACCTTTACCTTTTATTTTTATTTTAGACTGCTACCACCATTAAAATGCTTCAAAACTTTTATTTTAATTTAAGTGTAGAATGAATGAGAAGAGAGTGATGAAACAATTTGAAAAGGCATGTAATACCCTCTCGATGGGCCATCGAGCCACCATTTCTCTTCCTCATTTAATTCATTTTAGTTAGTTTCATTAAGTGACAACATTAATAAGTAAATGTGCACTCAAATACTTATCACATTATATTATTATTTAATTCCATATCGAATCTTTTAAATTCTTATTCTTATAATTAGTTCCTTAATTAATTTTATATTAATTTATGCGGTGTTAAAGGCTTTCCCTTTATAGGAGTTTCATCCTTGAAATTCAAATAAGGTAGCGATTCATAATCTTTTCCATACCCACACTAGCATAAACACATGCGTTCCCTACCCATGTGTCACAAACCAAAATGTACTAGTGCATTACTAATACATAATAAAATCAACCATACTATCACATATATACATGGTTTATAACAAAATATAGCAAACCCAAATGCTAATCCAAGCAAACAACTTGAGATAAGTCCTCATGACTTTATTTTCCATTGCCTAAGTACAATATTCTAAGTCATCACTCCACTGGACTCACACAAGCTTTACTACCTTATTATGAAGCTCATTCACATCTCGATCTACTATCGAAATGAGCTTCCTTACATAGGTTGTGTTTGGTTCTACAATCAAATATTCCATAGCTCTTGGACATACTACATCCTTAAGGTCTTGGATACACTTCCTTAGTTGTTATACATGAAACCGGCAAAAGCACTCAATAACTCAACCTTATAAGCTACCTCCCTGATTCTCTCAAGTATCGAAAATGGGCTAACATACCTTGGCTCTAACTTCCCAGCCTTTCTGAACCACATAGTGCCTCTCCGTGGTGAAATTTCAACAAACACTTGATCCCCAAGATCAAACTCTAAATCTTTCTACCTCTTATTAACATAGCTCTTGTAATGACCGCCCTACACATACGGTGAAAAATGGTTGCTAAAGGAAAGAAAAAAGTAAACAAGAGGAAATATAAGAGAATGGAAAAGAAGAAAAAGGAAACATCAAATAACCACATAACTTGTCGAATATCTGACATTGCATCGGATAAAATATAATAGTCAACACAGGTATAAAAATTTCGAGACAACAATAACAATGTGAACTAATATAAAAAAGTCGAGATAGTAATAACAATGTGAACTAATCATTAGAGTATAAGATCCACAAAGTTATACAATACAGTAAAAGAGTTTATACAACTGGAAAATAAACTCAACTGATACACTGTCTCGTATAATAGTAAGCCAAACACTGTAAAGGCTCCACAGTATCATACATCAGAATATACAACAATAAACTCAAATATAAGTAAACATCACCTCTTGCTAGTCCATTTGCAGAACCCCATATGTCATCCACACCTGCTCTCAAATATACTCATTTAAGAGTACCTGCAATAATAAGAAGCAAAGTATAAAACCTCAGGTCAGACAACAGTCTGGTGTGAGCGATAAAAAATCTCAAAATTGTATAAAAGTCGATATAGTATACGGAATAAATGGTACACAAATCATACCTGACCTGTCCCTGTAACTAAAAGAGTCAGCACATAACATAGACAATATGCCACTCTACAACATCATAAAAGGGTACACCATACTCAATATCTGTCGGGGTGCCTTGGTATCTCCATCCACAATACCTACTCCATACTAAGTAAACTATCCAGGGGTCTAGGTATCTCCATCCACAATACCCACTCCATACTAAGTCAAGTCAGGGTGTCTAGGTATCCCTACCACAATACCTACCTCATGTGACATCCCTAGGGTGATAGGTGGCTAGTGAAGCAACCATAATAAACATAGCGTCCATCAAACAATACTAACTGTCACCCAATGTGATCTAGATATATGATAACTCGTATGACCCCCAAGCCACTGACTAGTGGTAATCCCGGTTCTCCATTATACTCTTGTATCTCGCAGTCCAAAGCTGGATACGTGTCTTGCAGCCTAAAACTGGACAGTGGACCCAACACCATAAGTCCAGGGTATACGGATCCTCACTACCAATCTATGGGCATCTCCACTATACAATACCCTTAATTCGAGTACAACAGAAAATTCTTCGAGTCATCAACGATCTCTTAGCACATACACATCCATCCAAGCCCTACTTTCTCAATCCAGATCCGAGCTTTACTCGCTTAATCCAATCTCCACTATCTACAAGGAATAGTCTCGACGTTCCTCCACTCCACAACTCCCACCATGAGCCTCTTCGGTACATACTCCCGACCCGAATCACAAATCAAAGATACGGAGTGTCTAATCTTCGGTACCTGCTACCTCCACGAGCCACAAATCAAAAATACAAGTCCATCATGCTGTACATCGCCATCCCTCATGATGCGAACAAGCTAACACCTCCAGTACGATCTATAGAGTCCTGAACTATCTACCTCAGAACCTACCCCAACACGAGCCACATCCAAAGTACCAACTCCCAAGTCAAAGCATCACATCATCACCTCGCCATCTCAATCGCTCGCCCAAGAGCAATAACATCAAGATTCTAAGTCGGTCGCACGAATAAACCATCAATTATCACACATCATAAAATCTCACCAACGTCCAAGCCAAAGATCGGCCTAATCACCAATTAACAATAGTAATGGACATTGACCACTCTACAGTAGTCAATACGAACCACCTTGGTCTTGTACTTAACCGAAAAAATAAGTACAAACCAAACGAAAACATCCGGCATCCATTCTAAAGTTCGAAGCCTCATCTTCCACCTTAGATCCGTCGGCATGTATACTAACTCTCCTTTAAAACTTATCTCGCTCATTAGGTATTCGCGTGTGCAAAACCTCAACGTACAAGATATTCTCCTAAAACCCGATGACTGCTAATCGACATTTTCAACCGAAATAGCCAAACAAGCCAAATAACCAAACATACATCCAACAATCATACATACATCCAAAACTACATACATACAACATGTATAATCCGTCCATACCAAACAATGTAGGAAATCATATCAATTATAGCTCAAATATGGTAATTCCCTAACTATGGCACGTCGATGAAAAATATGTGATATTCTTTATAAATAATTTTAACATAATTTTATTTTCTTTTATAAAAATCTAGCAGATCTATAAGTATAGGAAAATCATATTTTAAAACCAAAATCATTCCCGAGCATCAATCTAATGTTATACAACGAATCACAGTATGGTGAGAGATAATATCACCTACCTCCATAAAATCTATCTAAACCAACATCAGAGAATAAATATCTCCATCATGAGCGCAAAGCAAGAAACCACATCCAAAACAGATCTCATATGCAAAAGCTATGGCCAAAATAAGAATCGGGATTAAATAAGCGATTAACTAACTAATTAAAATGATAATTACCTAATTAAGTCACTAATCTTTCTTTCTTCCTTCTTTCTTATTCCTGTACATGTACGAATAGATATGCAAACCATGACCGCAACTTCAAACCTCAATTTCTCCTTCGTCCCTCGACGAAACGTCGTGTCATTTTTTCCAACGAGTCTCTTTATGTGTGCTCTTAGACATGCACCCAATCACATCTCGATCGCAAGCCTCTTGCAAGATTCAACCTGATGCTATGTCGTGCCTAGACCATCAACCTTCAATTGAATGCATTTTGATTCCCTGACCAGATCTGATGAGTTTTGGAGGAGAGATGCTAATCGAGTAAAGAAATCCAACAACGATCTCCGTTTCGTCTATCATCGACTTTAACTTTGACAAATCCAAACCATAGATTGACCATGGATGAGATCAATGTCGCCAATCACCATCAATCAAAATTCTACTATGATCATCGCGAAGCCCTCATCGATACGAACTCATCGGATCTGGTTTTGTTATTTTAATGGAGCGGACCTCTCTATTTTAATTTTTGAATGAAAATGAGAAGGAGGCCATGATTTTTGAAAGAGGTATGAAAAGAAATTGAAATGAGATTAGAGAGGGAAAGGATCTGAGTGGTATTTATAATATTATTTTATTCCATTTATCTAAATTATCAAATGGCTGTACGTTTCCAGTCCGTACGATCACACGATACATTCGATTGCCACGAAACTCATTTGCGTACATCACCTTATTTTATTGGATCCAACGGTACAAATCTCATTGCTATTGAGACTGTGTCTTAGGATGCTAATTTTACATTTCGGGATCATTTTGGCAATCGAATCGTCCGATCTCTAAACATAGCGATCCTTATACTTATTTTAATTCGCAATGTCAATCCGAACTCAATGAAAGTGGTCTCAAGTCCTGATTCAGCTGTATGCAACAAACCATATTTTTGGGCCTTTATTTAATTAATAATTAAATATTTATACCAATTATTAAATATTTGATCGTTAAAAATACGAATCGTTACATTCTCCCTTCCTTAAAAAGATTTCATCCTTGAAATCACAAACCAAAGAGAACGTCTCCTAACCCATAGTACCTCTAAAGCCTCTTAGATTCTAGAAAAATGTGACAGTACCTCCTTTGCATGGCTAGGTCCGGGAAAGATCCCAATACAGTATATATATATATATATATATATATATCTTATATCTTTAAATATACTAGGTTAGGGGTGGGCACGATCAGTTAACCGACAAAATCGGTTAATATTTTCGGTTAACCAAAATATTAAACGGTTCGGTTAACCGGTGATCGGCTAAGGCAGTTAGTGACTACCGACCGAACCGGTCAAACTAAACCGCGGTTAACTGGTGAAATTAATTGGTTAATCGATGAATATAAACTGTTAACCATTGACCCGTTAACCGTTTAGTTTCACTAGTTAACCGGTTGGTTTCACCAGTTAATCAATTGAATTATGAAGTGCTACATCCTACAGGCGATCACATAGTACATACGTTATGAAGTATGAACTGCTATATGCATACTGGCATTTAGCAATTAACGTTATAGTAACCTAACAACACAATACAATACATCAAATCGATCACAATTCAAAGTTTTAAACCCTAAAGTCCAATACAAATTACAAGACAGCAAAATTCAAGGTTTCAATCCCCAAAGTCCAAACATACATAGAAATACATAAATGATCCAAATAAAATAACATAATTACTAGAATAAATAGACTGACAATGATATTGCAACTTCGATCTCCAATCTCTGATTCTCCGAGCCTCTGTTCAAAAGTAAACAGATACAAGTTAGTCGAACTTAAATGAAAGATATATGGTGTATTACACTATTACTGCAACTAAAAACATTGACACAAAAATTGAACCGACATGTTTAATATTTACAATAAATGTCTTTATAATATATTAACTGAGTATTAACTTAGTTAATGACTTATATTTGACTTAAACTAATAGTACTAGAAATGAACTTAGTCAAGTTAATCTGCACACTTATTTACTGTATGAATACTAGAAATTGCCAAATCATGGGGTAAGTACCAATTGTAATTGTATTAACATATTAGAAATCTGCATTTGTAATTGTAAAAATGTTTCTATAAATTAGAAATGTGCATTCAGTGTGCAGATAATCAAAAATGCACATTTGTAATTGTAAAAATGTTTCTACACATTTGTAAATCATAATGTATGAGGTATAGTCATGTTAATTTGCACACTTGTTTACTAATATTGAATTAGTGCTAACATAAATGTTTCTTGTAAATTAAACATTTCAGTCATTGCCTAACAATATTTCTAAGGGAACCATGCCAGGTTGTAGTATGATTACATTCTTACCATGCATAGAGAAGATGTTGTAAATTTAATATAGATAAATATTAACTACAATGTACGTATATAATACCACGCATAATAAATTTTATATTTACTGCTGAGAATATCCATTCGTTTCGAAATCTAGCCGATCTCCTAAGATATTTAAACATAGGCAGTTAACACTTAACAGTAGTTGATACAGATACAATATATGTATAAGAATGTTCACAAGATGAACTAACCATGGTCAAAACCGTGATGATGGAAATGGACTATCCATGTTGAAAATAGATTATCAACCAAATCATCCAGCCTTTGTGATGCATTTATCAAAACACTTGCCCCTTACCGTCTGTCAAAATAATTATAGCAAGTGTTAAAAACCGATTTCTAATAAATTATATTTCTATATAGAATAGTTTAAATTTTGATAATCTCATAAGAATTAGTAGTTAGGTGTAAATGTTGAATCTTTTAAACACATATACGGTTATTTTGCAAATCTAAAGTATAAATAAATACTAAGAATAATTGTTAATTTTGTCCAATGTTGCATCTCTATGAACTGAGTTTTTAAAATGCATTCTCAAACAAAGATACAATGCTTATTATTATTTTTAACTAAAAAGCACATACACATACTATAATTAGCGGTTTTTCAAGGTAGTTTTTATGTGAATCATTTGACAGGTATAATTAGCGGTTTGATCATGCTTTTAGGGATGAGACAAACTTAACAAAATACCCAAACGTACAAAAGTATGGTTAGGCTTTAAGCATATAACACAGTCAAAATAGAGTCGACTTGGTAGACCTTCACAATAGGACATATACAATATAAGTAGAGTTGGCAAATTATGAATCGCTAACATGTTTAAAAAATTATGAATGTCGTATGCATATATATATATATATATATATATGTATATATGTATATGTATTTAATATGAAACAGTAAAGTAAACTTATTTATGAGGAAATTTCTCGCAATTAATATGAATATAAGAAATAATTTTCAGCTAATCATTTTGGTCCAGATTGTTTTCAACACATTCTTGGCAAGAAACTTAATGATTTCAGCTACACATTAAAGTACAAGTTATTTAATTACTAATATACATCGAACATCAAACTAATATAACTATGATAATACTACATATCAGTTTAAAATTCAAGATAAATAGTAAAACTATACAAAATATATCAAACTCATATTTTTCCTCTTCCTGCTAGCATTCATCATCGCTCAAAATTCAAATCAATGATTGAGATAGAAAAAAATGAAAACCAAGGAGGCGGGGGATCGATTTCTATTTGGATTCGAAGGTTTAGTATTTTTTTGAAGCGAAAATGAACGAGTTTGGGAACAATTGTATTTGCGATTCATGGATATTGATGGCTAAAGCCTGAAGGGATGCTTGATTTAGTTTGGATTAGGGTTAGGGAAAATGGGTGGGCTGGGTTGCAAAACCATTGGATTCAGCACTTTTTTAAAATTTAAAAAAAGGTTCGGTTAATGGTTAACCGATGTATGAACCGCGGTTAACCGTTAACCGAACCAATTTTGGTCGGCTAACATCGGTTGGTTAACCGAAAGTTTGGTTAACCCATTTTTTTAGTTAAAGCGGGTTCGGTTAAGGTCGGTACATCGGTTTGGTCCGTTAACTCGGTTAAATGCCTACCCCTACACTAGATCATATATAGCAATCGCCTCAAATAAATATGCTATATCAAATCATGACTATCCCGCATGCCTAACAACCACATAAACATAAGCTATCATCTCAAATGCTAACAATCCAGCATCATACATGCATACAGTAGATCTATCATCAAAAAGTAACATCGATGCTTATCCTATCATGCAGAATACTAAACTATCTAGTATAAAACATCAAATATGATATCCAATATGAAAGCTGGCGATAAAAATAAAATCTCTCTAAGTAAAGAGCTTCGGATAAACGGTTCTAATGCTTTTCTCGGTCTCACATATACAATTGCCTTTGCTTTCACTCCACTGAACCTCTACTACTCCAATGCCCTCCTCCTAATCTATTTGTATCACATCTATTGGTATGAATAGGCCTACGAGATCTTAAAGTCTCTGGTTCAGTCTCAATATTATATACTCGATTCGGTGCCAAATATCCAAATGCCTCTTGTAAGTTCTCCCAAAACCCACTATCGAACAACAGGTTTTGGCCACTTACAATGCTCTCGGCATACAATGGAATCACACTATCCATCCAACATATAACTTAACAAATACTGATGCCGTTCTACTAGACTTAAGGAATACAAATCTAGCATTATTCGTCAACCAATCGAATGTGACTCAAATGCTATCACATTATCCTTAGTCATCGGCAATCCATTGATGGAGTCTATAAATATATGTTCTCACTACTCGAGAACAAGCAATCTCTCATCCCTATGGAACCAACAGTCTCTGCTAGGTCTCCACTGCATCACCTTTACAAACACTACTCGTTCTTCTTATTTAGCCACGATCTCCACTAGTCTAGCCTAATACCTCTGACTAGTACCAATCCGCTAAATCAAAGTAGGTTTGATAGTCAAACCAGCCATCACCCTTGGCCATAGCTCATTGAATTTTGAAGTCATAACCAGTAATAAGCTCGAGCAATGCCCACTCTAGGAATATTGCTCCCAAACTTGTACATCTTCCACTGGAAGCACTAACTACTACATTTCCCTTACGGACGTATAGGAAATGTCAAATCTATAGGAGGCTAGGAACTCTAACCATCGCTACTAACGAAGGTCAAGATCCTTCTTGGAGAAGAGATACTCCAATGATATGGAGTCACTGAACAACTGAATGTCTCTCCTAATAGAGTGCCTCCTAATCCCCAAAGAAAATTCTATAGCCACCAACTCAAAATCATTACTCGGATACTTCTTCTCGTGCGTTTTCCAGCTGTCAACTAATATATGACAACCTTACCTTTCGGTATCAATACCACACCCAGTTAAGTACTACAGGTATGTGTGTACTATCACCTCCTCATTCCCGCTCGAAATGAGTAACATTCGTGCACTCGTCAACTTCTCGGTCAGACTCACTAACGTGTGTCTACACCTTGCGTCTCAAATAAAAGTCTGATCCTCTCTCATCAAATAGGTTAACGATGCTGCCACCTTGGACAAATTAAGATTCTGAACTACCATAACTACAAGATCTACAGTGATGTCCTACTCTGAAACAACATGACCCAAGTATCTCATCATCAATCGTGTCTTTTGCTCCTCTTTCGTCCATGAGTAGATGGAAGTATCGTTAACGAACACAAGCATACTCAGTCAAGGGACCGCTCCAAACACGGTCCATGAGATCAACAAGGTATGTCAACACATTGGTTAACCCAAACTTCGTAACCAATCCAATCCAAAAATCTAGGTAGTGTACAAAACACTATAATCGGCACAACCCCTCTAAATACCCTCATTTGGTGAAACCATTGCAAGGTCCAATTAAGAGAACATCCTCGTGCTATAGAGATGAACTCATCAATAAACGAGACTAGAAACTTATTCATTAGCTCATCCAGCTTATGACAACCAAAAAACAACTCTAAAGAGCCATCCGCCTTATCAACGAACACTATAGGTACATCCTACCCAAATATACTCCCATGAATGAACCATCACCTAAACAGGTCATCCGCTCGCACCTTTACTTTCCTAAGCTCTTTGGGCATCATATGCCTTAAAGGAACAATTATTGGTCTAGCAACTCTAACCAGATCGATATGGAACTCAATCCCTATATAGTGGCAATCCAGTCACCTCATCGAATATGTCCGGGCACTCTCTAGCTACAGGCATAGATGACAACTCATCATGTAGAATATCAAGAAAATATAGAAAGCTGACCATCCCCGTCCTCTATAGGTAGCCAATCACCGTTGTTCGCTCTTCCACAACCCCAATCGTCATCAAGGCCCTCTCAAAATCCACCACTATTCTATATCCCCTTCTGCCAGTCCTTTCCCAAACCACTATACCAACCCAATCAAACCCTAAAACAATTTAATAGCAAACAAACAACAACATCCATGACTTAGTAAGACAAAGTTTCAAACCATGTGTAGGCTGGCTGAGCCCCTAACTAGGTCCGTCAAAATTACATGTCGGTAATTATCTCGAGTCTCATTCCAAATATCTCTATCAAATCTAGATATGAAGGAATATGAAACGTCGACATCAAACAAAACATCTATGGAAATGCTATAAGTGGAAAGCATATCTCAAGTTGTATTTCCATTTCCCTTCTCTTTCATCAATGGAGCACTCGATTAAATTGGAATGACAATCAATACATATGCTTCCCAAGTTTATCCCTACTTAGCTAGTTTGGGACAACTCTTCTCCACTGGGTACAGGCTCTCTCATCATAAAGCCTTCTCGATCATCTTATGAAAAGCCCTCATCAATATGACCAATCAATCGCTTCCTAAGACGATCACTCAGTCCAATGTTAAACTTTCCATCCTTTTTGTGTGGAGTATCCATGGAAATAGACCGTACTTCGACTATACATCGAATTTGGCCACGTACTCCAACACAGACATACCACCTTACTTCAATCAGCGAACTCTCTATACAACACCGACTTCAAAAAAGTTGAGATAAAATTTCTTCGAAGAGAACTACGAACTAATCTCAAGTAAATCGATCCTTGGGAATCGAAGCTATAAAAACACTCCACTAGTTCATTATTCTTCCCTGGAGTTATTTAGAGATTAAATTCTACCATATGGCATCGTCTAACTCTAAGTGATCGAAGATCCTCTCGCAAGTAACCATCCAATCTTGCCTTTCATAGCCGACTCCATTCCAAGGAATGGTCTGCCTCATAGATTCTCGAAGCCTCTATACAGCTTGGCAAAGTCGACTTTAACCATTTGCACATGAGCACCATAATCATCCAAAACAACTTGGGGATTCCGAGAAATGATTCGCACCATCTCAGCGAATATATCCTATCAATCAGGGTTAGTGACCCCAATCCTACCTAATCCTCAACTCTAAAGATAGAGTCAATAGCAGTCTTTCTTTCATGCCAGACCATTCTTATTCTACAATAAGGACAATCAGTCTTTCATAAAGAAAACTGCACCAATAGTGCTTGTGTGTGCAACCTAACTCATATACTATATATACTACTATATAGTTTTTAAAACCAAAATATACAACAAATACGAACTCTCTCGTATATAGACACACTCTAGAGACACACTCTAGATCCAGTCTAAGGCGATAACTCCTACCTAATTTTTATGGATCTCAGTATCAACTTAGGTTAATCATATAACCTATGCTCTGATACCAATTTAACGTCCATCTTACACCTATGGTGCATAATGGTTGTCAAAGGAAAGGAAATAAGTAAAGAAGAGAAAATAGAAGAGAAGAGAATGGAAAAGAAGAAAAATGAGACATTAAATAACCACATAACCTATCGAATATCTCACATTGCATTGGATAAAATATAATAGTCAACACATGTATAAAAAAATCGAGACAGTAATAAAAATATGAACTAATCATTAGAGTATAAATCCACAAAGTTATACAATACAGTAAAAGAGTTTATACAACTAGAAAATAAACTCAACTGATACACTGTCTCATATAATAGTAAGCCAAACACTGTCAAGGTTCGACAGTGTCACACAGCAGAATATACAATAATAAACTCAAATACAAGTATGAGTAAACGTTACCTCCTTCTAGTCCATCTGCAGAACTCCATATGTCATCCACACCCCCTCTCAAATTTACTCATTTAAGAGTATCCAAAATAATAAGAAGCAAAGCATAAAACCCCAGGTCAGACAACAGTCTGGTGTGAGCGATAAACAATCTCAAAATACTATAAAAGTCAATATAGTATACGGAATAGAGGGTACACAAGTCATACCTAACCTATTCCTACAATAAAAGAGTCAACACATAACATAGATAATATGCTACTCTACAACATGTATAAAAGGGTACACCATACTTAGTATTTGTTGGGGTGTTTAGGTATGTCCATCCACAATACCTACTCCATACTAAGTAAACTATTTAGGTGTCTAGGTATCTCCATCCACAATACCTACTCTACACTAAGTCAAGACGTGGTATATAGGTATCCTTACCACAATACCTACCTCGTGTGACATCCCTAGGGTGACAGGTGGCTAGTGAAGCAACTATAACAAACATAACATCCATCAAAAAATACTAACTGTCACCCGGTGTGCTCTAGAATATGATAACTCATATGGCCCCCAAACTAGTGACTAGTGGTTCTCTGTTGTACTCTCGTATCTCATAGCCCAAAGCTGAATACATGTCTAACAGCCTAAAGCTAGGCACTAGACCTAACACCATAGGTCCAGGGTATGCAGATCCTTGCTACCAAATCATGGGCTGCCCCACTATACAATACCTTTTTTTTAGTACAACAGCTCTTAGTCATCAATAATCCCTTAGCATATACACATCCATCCGAGCCCTACTCGCTCAATCTAGATCCGAGCCCTACTCGCTCAGTCTAATTTCCACTATCTATAAGGAATAGCCCCACGTTTCTCCACTCTATGACTCTGATCATGAGCCTCATCAGTACCTACTCCTTACCCGAGTCACAAACCGAAGATACAAAGTGTCTAATCTTCGGTACCTGCTACTCCATGTGTCGCAAATCGAAGATACAAGCCCATCATGCTGTACATTGCCATCCCCCATGATGCGAACGTGCCAACACCTCCAGCACGATCTATAGAGTCCTGAACTATCTATCTCGAAACCTACTCCCAATACAAGCCACATCCAAAGTACTAAATCTCATGTCGAAGCATCACACCATCGCCTCGCCATCTCAATCGCTCGCCTTAGAGCAATAACATCAAGACTCTAAGTCGATCGCACGAATCAACCATTAAATTGCATACCACGAAATCTCATCAACGTCCAAGCCAAAGATCTGCCAAATTTCCAATCAACAATGGTGATGGACATTGACCACTCTATAGTAGTCAATACCAACCACCGTGATTTTGTACTTAATCGAACGGATAAGTATAAACTAAACGAAAACGTCCAACATCCATCCTGAAGTCTGAAGCCTCATCTTCCACCTCAGATCTGTCGGCACGTATCCTAAATCGCCTCTATAACTTATCTCATTCTTTAGGTTTCTGCGTATGAAAAACCCCAATGTACAAGATATTTTGCTAAAACCAGATTACCGCTAATCGACATTTTCAACCAAAATAGCCAAACAAGCCAAACAAGCAAACATACATCCAACAACATACTACAACATGTATAATCCATCCATACCAACCAATATGGGAAATAATATCAATAATAGCTTAAATTTAATAACTCCCTAACTATGGCACGTCGATGGAAAATATGTGATATTCTTTATAAATCATTTTAAAATAATTTTATTTTCTTTTATGAAAACCTAGCAGATCTATAAGTGTAGGAAGATCACATTTTAAAATCGAAAATCATTCCCGAGCATTAATCTCATACTATATAACCAATCATAGTATAGTGAGAGACAATATCACTCATCTTAATAAAATCTGTCCAAACACCAAAGTGTAGATCTCCCCATCACAAGCGCAATTCAAGAAACAGCATCCAAAACGGACCTCGTACGCAAAAAGATATGGCCAAAGTAAGAATTGGGATTAAATAAGCGATTGGCTAACTAATTAAAATGATGACTACCTAATTAAGTCACTAATCTTTATTTCTCCCTTCATTATTATTCTTGTACATGTATGAATAGATATGCACACCATGGCCTCAACTTCAAACCTCAATTTCTCCTTCGTTTCTCGATGAAACGTCGTGCCGATTTTGCCAACAAGTCTCTTTACGCGTGCTCTTCGATATGCACCCAATCACATCTCGACCTCAAGACACTTGCAAGATCTGACCTAATGCTATGTCGTGCCTAGGCCATCGACCTCCAACCGAATGCATTTTGATTCCCTTGGCTGGATCTGGCGAATTTTGGAGGAGAGATGCTATTCGCAAAGAGAAATCCAACGGCGACCTCCGTTTCACCTATTGTCGACCGTACCTCCGGCAAATTTAAATCCTAAACAGGTTATGGATGAGGTCGACATTTCCAATCACTATCGATCAAAATTCCACCATGGTCATCGTGAAGCCCTCGTCGATTAGAACTCATCGGATCTGGTTTTATGATTTTTAGTGGAGCTGATCTCTCTATTTTAATTTTTGAATGGAAATGAGAAGGAGGCCATGAATTTTGAAAGAGGGATGAACAATAAATGAAATGTGATTAGAGAGCGAAAGGACCTAAGTGGTATTTATAATATTATTTTATTCCATTTACCTAAATTCTCAAATAAATGGCTGTACGTTTCGAATCCGTACGATCACATGACGCGTCTAATCACCATAAACCTCATCTGCGTACATCACCTCATTTTTTTGGATCCAACAGTACAGATTTTGTCGCTATCTGAGACTACACCCCGGGATGCTAATTTCGTGCATTTCGAGATCACTTCGATCATCGGATTGTCCGATCTTCAAATATGGCGATCGTTATGATTATTTTTGTTACCCCGCCTTTTGGTCAAGGCCGGGATATCAAAAAATTGGCTGGAAAGGATGGATATCAGGATTGGAGATCGATTGGAAACAAGGCTATGATCGATACCTTCAAAATTTGACCAAGCTCCAATCAAGACCGGATCGATTGGGAATGATGAGCAAGGCTAGGAAAAGCTACATTTCAAGTTTCAAGTCAAACGAAGTTCGTATGATCGAGTTATGGATGGATCAATATTGATAAGAAGTGGCTGTGTATCGGTCTCTTTGTATCGATCATGATGGTAGTTAGTTTGGATATATCGGTCTTGGGATCGATGGCTTTCATATCGATGCAATGTGCATCGATTTGGTTGGACACGGCATCGGTATGGCAACGTACTTCGTATCGATCAAGGCTGGGATCGATACGAAGAATGAACCAGCGGTCACAGAAGTTTGGAAGAGCATTTCGTATCGATCAGGTATTGGATCGATACGAAAGACATAAATAGAGGAGGGACCGATGGATACGAAGTCATATGACTTCAACAGGACATTCGAGATCGATGTAAAAGTAGGAATAGAGCATGGACACGAGGCGACAGTTCAAGGAGTTTGGGGAGGCATTTCGTATCGATCCATCATTGATCGATATGAATTGATGGAGTTAAATTGATGGGTACGAACAAGGCAACACGAAGAGCAGTGGCCGATCGATATGAAGAAAGGAACAGGTGATGGATATGAAAGGCAAGCGCGGATCGATACGAAGAGACAAAGCAAGGGACCGATATGAACAACATATATCTATGGATACGAAGACTGTAGACTGATGGATGCGAAATGGTGGATACATGGCAATGGGATATGATGGATACGAAATATTGATGGATACGAAGCCACCAGCCTACCTTGGAAAACACAAACTTGGATTGATCATAACTCACAAACTACCGATCCAAACGTCACGAAACTTTCACAAAGGCTTACTTATGCACTCGAGCACCTCCATGATTGATTTGAACTCAAATGGGGCCAATTTGGATCGATACGAATTGTACATGGATCGATCCCAAATCACTTTGGATCGATCTGGTGGGCCCACCTATGCAAGAGAAAAGGTATTCCAGGTTTTGAGGTGGATATTTTCGGATCTACACCTATAAATAGCGGTCCTATGGCAACTAAAAAGGGGATCTTCTTCGGCTCTTGAGGACGAAACTCTGCTATTTTGTTGGTTAATTTTCAAAGGCTTGTAATTATAATCTCGATACAAAAGGAATAAAAGGATTGATTCAAAATGGACATGGGCCGGAGATAGCTGAACCACTATAAATCTTGTGTTCTTTCTTGCTTTCTTACATTTTAATTTTTCTATTTCTACATTTTTATTCTCTACTTTATCTGGATCTAAGATCTGTGTTTGGATATTGTGGATCTGTGTGTAAACACTAGTGCTTTCACTACTTCTGGGGTTTGTGACCAATTTTGACGCAAACACTTTGGTGCTTTCACTGAGAAAGACTAGCGTCTGTTATACCGGATTTGTAGTTCAGATTTGGAAAGCTAAAGGATCAGATCTAAAAGGAACCATGACAAAGCAATCAACAAGGAGACAAAGAGTAAAAATGAGTCAGCACGAAGGGAGTCAGGAGGCTTCCTCAGGAGCAAAACCGGCCTCAGTTTTCATCATCAAGGATGAGATGGAGATGATGATGGGAGCTATGCAGGAAGAATTGTTGAAAAGGTAGGAGGAAATAATGTAGAACCTTCTCAAACAGTTTGGACAGGCAGGAACAGCTGGAGCTACTGGAGTCCAGATCCACGGAGCTGGAACAGAAGGACCCAACAGCCAATCGGATGGAGCAGCTCAACAGGGCGCAGCCCCCAATCAGCACACAATTACTAATTTGGATGGATACAGACTCGGGGGCACACTACCATGCAATGATAGACCAATTCATGGAGGGATTCCAGGTGACACCACACAGTTGGATGCCGGAAGAAGCACAAGAGTACGTGATGAAGAGTATGTACCAGAATTCCCTCGGGGACTCGGGGGGAAACCCTTGGTGGACAACACCGGATTAGCTAAGATTATTAGGTGAACTATGCGCGGAGGTTTAACAAACGCAGATCTGGAAGGAGTAAACATGAGTCCGTTTACCCATGATATCAGAATGGCTAGGAATCCACCAGAGTTCAAGCTACCTACTCTGGAGGTGTACAACGACAAGGCTAATCCTACCGATCATTTGAAGAGGTACACGAGACACATGGAAGTGCTGGGGGCATCGGAGGAAGTTATGGCCCAGTTCCTCTGTACTTTACAGATATAGCTGCTATATGGTTCAGGCAGTTGGAAGATGGATCTATTAGGACATGGACAGAATTGGTGGACAAGTTGTTGAAGCAGTTTCGGGTTCATATCAAAAGGCCAAAAAATGTGATGACATTGACATCAGTAAAAAAAGGACAGGGTAATTGCTCAGGACTTTCTTAACTCGGTTCAATGCAATGGTTGCTTCGGTGGATCGGACGGATCCATCGATAGTTTTAATGGCGGCAGTGTCAGGAGTCAGGGACAACTCAGATTTCAAAGTATCATTGATACAAGATCCACTAATGGATCTCGGGGAATTCTTGGCCGAAAGATTTCTTCGATAGGAGGACGCGAGTCTGGATTTGAAACTAAAGGAAGTAAATGTGGTTAAGGATGGAGAACTATCCAGTGAAAGCTCGAGTAAAGATAAGGATAAAGGAAAGAGGAAGTTGTATGACAACTCTGGAAGGGCAAGGAAACGCTGGGGAGAACCAAAATTCTCAACTTACACCAGATTGAACGAAACATTGGAGCGGATATACTGGAAACTCGGGATTGCCTTCCCTACTGAAGGCCGGTAAGGAGGGAACCCTCAGAACGCGAGAGGGCATCCGGAAGTCACTGTCTCTTTCATGACCTGGACGGGCATGATACCAATAGTTGCATGCATCTAAAGGATATAATAGAGGAGCATGTAAGGAGTGGTCAGTTGCGGTAATATGTCGGAAATCAGAATGTGGTGGTGGAATAGGAGCAACCACCGTCTACCTCAAATGACGATGGCGCGAGGCCCAGGAATGATGGTCGATTGGTTATCGACTGACAGGGATGGTATGGAATAAGTAGCAAACTCTGGGCAAACCGGCAAGTCACTTACTCATGTACGGGGATGGAGATAGCCCCTAGGCATGCTCTGAGATGATGATAAACCATGACGCTCTAGTTTATGAAATCTTCTTTTTCCTTTTGGTTTGGACATTTGCTCTTTTCTGGTTTAGTTTTGGAGTTTGGTTTGAACTCCTGGTTTTGTTTGTATGGACTTTGGTTCGGAAGCTTGTTTTCCAGTTTGGATATTAATTTTGATTTCTGGTATGGATTTTTGGTTTTCTGATTTAATCTGGATTTTCGATTGAATTTTGATTGGATTTTTATCTGGTTTTTGACAAATGGTCGTCGGGTATGGATTGTGCCCGGCAAGGGGTAATTCGCTTCGTCCGAACGTGGCAAATCGGCTTATTCGGTTCATCGAGTATGGACTATACTCGGCAAGGGTCCAGAGTGACCAGGATTCGGCTTAGGACTTAGGCCACAACATTACTTAGCGTTCAGGGACATTGAACCAGGATCACCGTTGAGCAAGGCATTGCTTGACACATGTCGTCGAGTGTGGATTGCGCTTGGCAAGAACCCATAAAGGTTAGGGATTCAGATATTGGCTATGAACAGCTAAGGATTTGGACAAGGGCCCAGTGTGGTCCCAAATTCGGATGTCGACCCGGAGAGGTCATGGATTTGGTTATTGGATATGGATGGATTAAAACTCGGTTAACGAGTTTGGATGGCTATGGAATTGTCTAAGGATTTGGTTACTAGATTCGGAATCGGATATCGACTCGAAGCAGTCGCAGATTTGGATAAGGATATGACTATGGCACTTGGATAGAATGGCTCGGTAGTGGATTGGATTATGGATCGGATGGTATGCCTATGGACGGAATGTGGACTTTGGATGTCGGATTCGGAGCTATTCAAAACATGCCTTCTTATAACAAGGCATGTTTTGGGGGGCAAATGTTACCCCACCTTTTGGTCAAGGCCATGATATCAACAAATTGGTTGGAAAGGATGGATATTAGAATTGGAGATCAATTGGAAACAAGGCTATGATCGATACCGTCAAAATTTGACCAAGCTCCAATCAAGACCGGATCGATTGGGAATGGTAAGCAAGGCTAGAAAATTCTACATATCAAGTTTCAGGTCAAACGGAGTTCGTATGATCGAGATATGGATGGATCAATATTGATAAGAAGTGGTTGTGTATCGATCTCTTCGTATCGATCATGGTGGTAGTTAGTTTGGATCGATTGGTCTTGGGATCGATGACTTTCATATCGATGCAACGTGCATCGATTTGGTTGGACACGGCATCTGTATGGCAGCGTACTTCGTATCGATCAAGGCTGGGATCGATACGAAGAATGAAGCAGTGACCATAGGAGTTTGGAAGAGCATTTCGTATCGATTAGGTATTGGATCGATACGAAAGACATAAATAGAGGAGCGACCGATGGAACAAAGTCATATGACTTCAATAGGACATTCGAGATCGATGAAAAAGTAGGAATAGGGCATGGACACGAGGCGGCAGTTGAAGGAGTTTGGGGAGGCATTTTGTATCGATCCATCATTGACCAATACGAATTGATGGAGCCAAATTGATAGGTACGAACAAGGCAACACGAAGAGCAGTGGCCGATCGATATGCAGAAAGGCACATGTGATGGATACGAAAGGCAAGCGTGGATCGATACGAAGAGGCAAAGCAGGGGACCAATATGAACAACATATATCTATGGATACGAAGACTGTAGATTGGTGGATGCGAAATGGTGGATACGTGACAATGGGATATGATGGATATGAAACATTGATGGATATGAGCCACCAACCTACCTTGGGAAACACGAACTTGGATCGATCATAACTCACAAACTACCGATCCAAACGTCACGAAACTTTCACAGAGGCTTACTTATGCACTCGAGCACCTCCATGATCGATCTGAACTCAAATGGGGCCAATTTGGATCGATACGAATTATACATGGATCGATCCCAAATCACTCTGGATTGATCTGGCGGGCCCACTTGCACAAGAGAAAAGTATTCCAGGTTTTGAGGCGGGTATTTTCGGATCTACACCTATAAATAGTGGTCCTATGGCAACTAAAAGAGGGATCTTCTTCGGCTCTTGAGGCCGAAACTCTGCTATTTTGTTGGTTAATGTTCAAAGGCTTGTAATTGTAATATCGATATAAAAGGAATAAAAGGATTGATTCAAAGTGGACGTAGGCCGGAGATAGCCGAACCACTATAAATCTTGTGTTCTTTCTTGCTTTCTTACATTTTAATTATGCTATTTCTTCATTTTTATTCTCTACTTTATTTGGATTTGAGATCTGTGTTTGGATATTGTGGATCTATGTGTAAACACTGGTGCTTTCACTACTTCTGGGGTTTGTGACCAATTTTGGCGCAAATAATTTTA
This sequence comes from Allium fistulosum, assembly GCA_030737815.1. NCBI lineage: Eukaryota > Viridiplantae > Streptophyta > Magnoliopsida > Asparagales > Amaryllidaceae > Allium > Allium fistulosum. Next base: position 335,832,251 of record CM060904.1, on the reverse strand, counting down.
ATTCACAACGTCAATACGAACTCAACGGAAGTGGTCTCGAGTCCTGATTCGGCCGTATTCGAAAAATCATATTTTTAGGCCTTCATTTAATTAACGATTAAATATTTAAACCAATTACTTAAATATACGATCGTTAAAAATACGGGTCGTATACAGCTCTTCTGTCGAGCATCCTTCATTCTTTGCTAGATCAAATTGACCTTCTCCAAAGTTTTTCTCATAAGATCCGGACCTAAATAAGTTTATCTCCATTCTTGCTCCAACATATTGGTGACTTACAAGGTATTCTATATAATGCCTCGAGAGGTTCCATTCCAATACTGGACTAATAACTATTGTTGTAGGACAATTCTACCAAGTGTAAGTGATCTCAAGGTCCATCGAAGTCTAACACACATGCTCATAACAAATCCTCAAAAACATGATTGACCCTCTCGGTCTGTCTATCAGTTTGTGAATGGTATGATGTACTCACATATAACTTCTAGCCCAAAGCACTCTATAGGCTCCACCAAAACTCACAAGAAAACAGTGGGTCTTAGTCACTAACTATAGTACTTGGAACTCCATGCAGATGCAGTCCCACTATAGTCTTCACATACTTCTCGGATAACCTTACTGCGGTCCTGGTGAACTTCACCAGAATGAAATAGACACTCTCAGTCAATCTATCTAGTATGATTCATATACTCCCTTTCCCCGTCCTCGTCCTTGACAAATCATCTATGAATCCATATAATCTAGATTCCACTTCCACACCGGAATCTCTAAAGGCAATAAAAGTCCACTTGGCTTTTGCTGCTGAACCTTAACTTATTGGCATGTGAAACATCTCTTGACATATTCTCCAACATCTCACTTCATTCCTCCCCAATAGAAGCTCTGTTTCATATCTTAGTACATCTTAGTGACTCCCGGATGGACAAAAAACTTTAAATGATGGCATTTATCCAAGGTCTACTTCCAAAGGTCTCCACAAACGGTAACGTACAACCTTCCCTTCTTTCGAAGCCAACCTTTCTCATTAATACCGAAGCCTCTTAGCTCTTTGGTCTCAGAATCACTCTTCTGGCCATTGATCCTTTTGGAATATAGTGGGTATTCTTTTTGCTTCTCGATAATCTTTTCTATGCGGGCTGGGGGAACTTGCAATTATGAAAATTTCCCAAAGTTCTACTTTGATCAACACTCGATCGAAAATGAACATTACAAGAAGCTAAAGTCTCTAATACAACCCACTCTTCTATCATAGCCAAAACACAACTCAGCTGTCTTCGACTCAAAGCATCAATAACCCCATTTCCTTTCCCAATGGTGTATTCAATCCCAAATCTAAAGAAACTTAAATTCCAACCACCTCTACCATCTCATGTTCAACTACTTTTTGGAGAAAAATTATCTCAAAGTCTTTTGGTCAGTAAAAAATTTAAATCTTTCCTTAAGAAGGTAATATCTCCAAACCTTTAGTGCAAGGATAACTGCTGCTAGCTTAAAGTCATGTGTTTGGTATCGAACCTTGTGGGGATGCGATTATCTAGATGCATAAGCCATCACTTTACCTCCTTACATCAATACCGCCCTTAATCTCAAACCAGAAGCATTAGTATAAACTACCATATCTCAATTTTCCTTGGGTATCACTAAAACAGAAGCATTTGTCAACTGACGCTTCAACTCTTGGAATGCCATCTCGCACTCCTTCATCCAAACATACATCTCATTAGTTTGAGTAAGTCTCATCAATGGCGCTGCTATACGAGAGAAGTCCTTAATGAATCTCTGATAGCACCCTACCACTTCCAAGAAACCTCTTATCTCAGTAACGGTCTCGGGCCTCTCCAGCTAGTCATGACTTTGATGAAGGATCTACCACCCATCCCTTCTCCGAGGCTACATGGCCTAGGACTTCACTTCCCATTTCCAATAGCAACACTTGGAAAACTTTTCCTTTAACTTGTGATGTCTTATGGTCTCCAACAACAATCTAAGATAAACTTCACGATGTTGCTCATCCTTGGAATACATCAAAATATCATTTATAAAGACTAACACAAACCTGTATAACAAATCATGAAAGAAACGGTTCATAAGATCCACATAGAATGCTACAACATTGGTTAGTCCAAAGGACATGACTAACCACTCATATGAACGATATCTTGTTCTAAATACGATAAAAGGAATACTTTCTTCAACCACTCATACTCGATGGAATCCTGTAGCCAAATCTAGTTGCAATAATACTCTTGTTCCACTAAACTGATTAAATAAAACCATCTATTCTTGGCAATGGATAATGATTCTTTAGTGTCAAATTGTTCATCTTCCTATATTCAATGCATATATAAAGTAATCCATCTGCCTTTTTCATAATACCGTGAAAGCTCCCCATGGGGAAGTACTCGGCATAATGAAACTTCTATGCTCAGGTTCCACTAGCCTCTTCTTCAACTCTTCCATTTCCTTAGGCTGCATTCTTCTAGATGGTTTACTAACAGGTTATGCCCTTGGTACCAACTCTATATGGAATTCATTTGCTATTCTTAGTAGTAATCATGTCACTGGCTTAAAGACATTTGCAGATTCCCAAATCACTAAAACCCTTCCAATCTCCTCTTCCCGACTTCCCATTGCACATAATAAAACCCCAAATATCCCTTTCATTACATCTAAAATCACTAAGATTCTTTCTCCACCTTTCGAGTTTCATAGGGAAATAACCCTCTCGACATAATAAATTTTGACATCGTCCTACGCTATCCAATCCATACGCAGAATTACCCCATACACTAAAATACATATGGGTTGCAATTACAAATATTCACACATAATAAATTCTAAACTAGTGCACTTTTATCCGATAGTGGCGTGCCCACCAATCAGATTAACATTAAGCAAAGAAGTAACTAGATAGGTGACATTTAATCCTAAACTATCAACTAAGTCTTTCAAAATGAAAGAATGGGTAGCTTCAATATCAAACAGAACTCTAAATGAAAAATTAGAAATCAAGATCATACCTCCAAGCACTGCATGCTTTCCTTTCTCCTCAGCTGCTGGTCTTAATGAAGGCCCCTCCAAAGAAAATAACCTTGTTTGCTTCAGCTTCGGACAATCCTTCTTCTTATGGCTCGTCTTGTCACAATTAAAACACTTAATCTTGGTCACTTCAACTGGTTGCAGACACTTTGATGCATAGTGTCACTTATTTCTACAGTTGTAATAAACAATTTCCAAAAGATCCTTTTGGCCTCCTCCTTCCCGAGCCTTTCTTCTCGGCTACTTACCTTTCGTCCCCTTCTAATATAGAGCAAACCTCTTCTTCTTCTTAGTCTTGGGTTTCATCTCAATCCCCCTCTCCTCTTGATAAATGCTATCATACCTTTAGTTCGTATCTACCACAAACTCAAAAGGAGATGTTAAATATGCCATCGCCTTGGGATTCATGCCCTGCTTCAATCATTGAATGAACTTCTCGTTCTTCTTCAGTGGGGTTTTAATCACTTTTCAACCATATTTCACAAGGAATTGAACTTCTGAATATACTCTTTAATTTTCAGATCTCCCTGCTTCAAATCAATGAACTCACTCAACAACACACTTCTTTTTGACTTGGAAATAAACCAAGTCTTGAACCTTTCTACATACTGCTTCCAAATGATCCCTTCTTCAGGGGTCTCGATAGTTACAGTCTCTTACCAGTCCATAGTATCATCAAGCAACCGCCTCAAAGCTAACCTTTGCTTTTGCACATCCTCCGATCTTAGGTCTCCAAAGATGCACAGAAGCACTCACACACCTTTATCCACTTCAATACTTCTGCAGTCGATTCCCTACTAGTGAAAATCTTCCTTCCTTGGTTATGATAATCTTAATTCAATTTTGAGAAGTTTTCCCTCGCCATTGGTCTCGACTCTACAATCTTGGGTATGTTTTCTCTCATCATCTATACCATGGAGTGCCAGAACAAAGCTTTTACATCCACATTCCCATGATAGCTGGGAGTGCCACATTCTTAACTACAAGTGACATTTCTCTTCCATTGCCTTCATTAGTTTGCATGCTCTCATTCTCTCTCTTGCATTAGCTCTATCCGCACTTCTTACACTTATCATTTCCATTCTTACTTTTCTGTTAAGAAAGTATTCAATAGAATCAAGAAGAAAAAGAGTGAATCACTAGTAAAAAGATAAATATATCCACTTATATATGTATAGCAAAGCACATGTATGTTGTATAATAGCGCATACCTTCCCTAAGGTATTACTATCTATTTCTCTATGTATGCCTTTACTTAGCTCTATTTTACTTGAGTATCCCCTAACCTAAGCTCTGATACCAACTGTAACATCCCTCATTCTGAAACCCAAAGATGAACTCTAATGTAGTGCAGTCTCCTTGCAATTATCTTTCGGCAATAAAGATGAGATCATTTAAATAGAGAAACAGTTTAAGTAAACAGAGCAATAATTTAACAACATTAAATGCATTTTCATTACAATTCCAAATTAATTTCCATAGTCGTGCCCATGCAAAGGTCAAAAATATAATACAATCATGGTTGATAATGTTATGCCCAACATATGAAGATGCTGACATGAACACTTAATACAATGGAAGGAAAACAACATTTATATCATCTAAACCTTCTGCTTCATCTTTAGAATGCTTCATTCATCTATTTAACACAACCTGTCTAGATTCATAAACTCATCCTCGTCATATGACTATCCATAAGTTTATAGAGAAAACAATAATTAAAACACAGATCAGACATAAAGTCTGGCATAAGCAACACATTACCCTAAATATAAAACATAGCAAGACCATAAATATAAGTGTGAAGCATACATATATTTGATTGGTAAAATATGCGAGTCACAAATATAAGTGTGAATCTTACAAATATAGGTGTTTAAATAATTTTCTTCAAAGAAAAATCGATAATATGACCGGAAATCGGTTTATTGGTAAGCATCTTTTTGATCAATATAGGTTGTTCGAACTCTTTTACACTTGTCTGATGATCAAATGGACACATTAGCAACTAATTACCATACAGTCCTTTTCATAAAGCAATGGAATGTTCTAGAAGCTTCCAAGTGGATAAGAGATATTATCGTGGAAAGGGTATAAGAGTATTCAAATAAAGGAGAAGTAATGTAAAGAAGCAATGATCGACGGTAAGCCTTCCATGGAATGGTAGGGGGTGAGACCATTCTTGAGCCTATATAAGGAGGGGCACACCTATGTTAATAAATCACAAATTCATAAAGCAGAAATGAGCTATTTTCATGTCTTCTTCTTCTCTAATTTCAAAAAGCAAAATAATTGCAAAACTCATCCAAATCAACTCAAACTTGGAGTGGAGCCTTGGGACAACATTACAACATCTTCCATCTAGTTTGTTTTAGAAGAAGAAAAGCCAAACTCCCTCAACAAGCAAAGGTTGCGAGCAATTGGTGTGATTGAAGGGTAAAAAGGCAAGTGCAGGGGCAAGGAGGAGAAGGAAGAAGGTGGTTGCAAGGAAGAGGAGGGGCTTGGTTAGCTTGGATTTGGTTGTTTGTTGGGTTAAAGGTGAGTTAACACACCACTTTGAATGGAAAACACAACATATATGCTGTGTTTGATTGTGTTTAAGTTGTTTGAATTAATATTGACATTTGTTAGAACATTGGTTTCGATTCTTGCTTTGAAAGCAAGTGGCATATGTATGGACATAAACGGAATTTAATGGACTCTTATGGCATGTATAAAGGCCTTGAAACAAAGCACAAAGGTTATAGATGGAATTTGTTTTAGATCAGACTCGGATTTGAAAGTGCACTTATAGCGATAGCCGTTGTGGATGCACTTGTAAATTGCCTTGTTTTTGGCGATTTCTATAGAACTTCGTAGAGAGATCCTTAGTAGTTTATCATTATATTTATAATGTTTTATATGTATGTTTGTTGCCATAAAAATTTTGGATGGTAAAAAGTTAAGTAACATCTCGAAAAGTGGCCAAAACTTCACTTGTGCAAAACTGCCCCGTTTAGCCTTGAATTTTGGACTTTAAAGGTTTGAAAAGATATTTAAATTTAAGTATTTTTGTTTCATTATTTTTACAAGTATTTACTAACTAATATTAGAGTATTTCAAAAGTGGTTTAAGATATTTATGAATTTTTAAGAATTAGTCGTGAATTTTTAAAGAAGAGGATTTTATAATAAAAACCTATTTTTCTAAGTTTTTATGGAGATTATAAAGTTGTTATTTTCATGAACATTTTAAGTACTATTAGTATTTTAAAGTATTTTAAAAGCGTTTTTAAGTATATATAGTTTTTATAAAATACGTGGACTATTTTATATCTTATGTAATAAATACCTTTTAAAAATGGTTTATTTAATATCTAGTTTTACAAATAAATTACCGTACATATATATCATTTTAAAAGGGGTTTTAAGAGTATAAACAAAAGGTTCAGAAAGGGGTTAGAATTTCTAAATGGCCAAATGGTTAATTGTTTAACTACTTCTTTGAAAAGTAATTAACTATGCATAACACTAAACCGACGAAGTAGGATTACCTATTTGTGAGAGTTAAGATTGATGTTCGAGTAGGGATATGAGCAATAAAGCTTCAACCTACCGGCTTCCTTCTTGACCGAGGAATAGTTAAGTTGGAAAATATTGGAAATGTGTTAATCATGTTGATTCCTTATTTGTTTATGGAAATCATTAATACTATACTTAACACTAAAGGCCAACAAGGTATAATTATCTATTTGTGAGATTCAAGAATAAAGTGTCTAGGAAAATCTTTGATGCAACCAGTGCTCTAACTTACCTTGCTTCACTCTTTGATGAGGAATAATTAAGTTGGAATGTCGAAAACGAATTAAGTATACAAATATTGATTTGTATAAGCAATTATTTTTGACTAGATGATCGATTAGTCAATTATCGATCTTGACCTAATATTAACTTGGAAGTATCTAAAACCTTTACAATTTCATACCAATGAGAAACCCTAGGAGTAGCATTGGTATGAACGTCTCTAGCTTTCACTTACTTCTGAAAGAATTAAAATTGAGTTTTATAGAAATTCATCAAATTAGTTTTAAGCAGACCAGGATTAGTAAGTCTTTTACTTATCGAATGCCACTTGAAAACTAGTATACGAGTTCTATGTTTTGGGAGTGGTTGTTAAGTGAAATGTTATACAGTTGAACTGTCAATCCTAAGGTTAAGTCCAAGGGAGAGTTTAGCGTTAAAATTTCAAATGATGCTATCGTATGGGATTGTCTATCTTGAGGAGTATTCCAAGATAGAGGACAACCTTAGCAATCATCGGAAGACTTATGTGTGAATCTATGCGAAGATTCGAGACCTGTTCAAGATACTCGAATCCATGTAGCGATTCATGATCTGTTCAAGATATTGGAATCCATTTCGGGATTCATGTTCTATTCAAGTGATGAAGACTTGAGTAAGAGATGCCGAATGTAGCCTCGATATCAGAAATGACTAAAAGTAGAGATGGGATGCATAGCCAAAGGGAACGTGAAATTTAGAAATCCCAAGGGTGTAGGTGACTCCTATCTAGTATTACTTACGACATGCATGCAAGAGCGATGCATTCGGAACCACGAGCGTGGGCCAGTTATGTATTTTCTATGGACATATAGTACATTCCCTAAAGATCTACGTTGCTTGGAAGGATATCTCTGATCCTTGTGCAGGAGTTCGGATTCGGCTTGATCCGAGGAGATCTCCATGGAAATCCTTACTTGTGCAGGAGTTCGGATTCGGCTTGATCCGAGGAGATCTCCATGGAAATCCTTACACCTATGCGAACGCAACTTAGCGGTTTTTATTATATACCTATTATTGTATACCTATTATTGTTGTGGCATTCACACAATAGCTATTTGATATGATTTAAGTGCTACACTCTATACATTATTTATCATATCACTGTATTGAACTTAATGAATGGTTGGTTTATTTGAGGGGAAAACCATTACGAGAATCCGTATGATCTCAATAGTTACTATTACTTGTCACACATATTCCTTGAGTTTCTCACATTGGTTTACCAGACTGATCTGGGTGTTATTTTCTTATAATGCTCGAGTCGTATTTCTAGAGTTAACTATGGACGCTTTGGAGCTTATGGAGAAGCGCTGGATGATTACCTACTGTAGTATTCTTATTTTCGCTGCACTACTGTATTGTATATATCGGCATTGGGAGGACATACAGTTATAACTGTCCAGGCTGATGATAGTACTTAGGTTATGTAACTCTGAAATTTCTATATAGAGTAACCCTTTGTACTGTTCTTTTGATAGTATATGTTATCATTTTGTTGTGAGATTTTGATGTTGTGTTCTTTCCTTCTTGTTCTATTCTTTTTTGATTTACCTTAAATTTTTGTCTTTCCAGCACTTGGGTGTTTGGCACACGTGGATGTATTTAGTGTCGACGTTCGAGGGTCAAAAAGTCAGATCGTTACATTTGATATTAGAGCTCAAGGTTGGGCAAACACCTTGGCTTTGGTTGGTTATGACTATTTAGATATGAGGTAAGCGAAACCTTGGAATTAGTCGAATGTGTTATACATATAAGAGCGTATCTGTATTTTGAAACTAGACTTTAAAATTATTCCTTAGGAATATCTCCTTCTAGTAACTCATTCTTTGAAATAACTCTATCCTTTCATATCCTAAAGAGTTTTTACTTAGTTATGTAGTAAGAACTATGAGTCCTAGAGCTTGCTAATGCTAGAGGTAGTCGGGTAGTATTGTTATGAATGGAAGGAATCAAGCACTGAGGAATGTTGCTCTACTTGGGGAACCGAAGAAGAATATCGTAGAAGAGATCGTTCAGGTCAGGCCTCAGATAAGTTTGCTTCGCATTCCCATGATTATGAAAGGATGGGTGGTAAGAGTTTGATGGTACAGAGACGATCATAGAAGGCCAGACTTAGATCAAATTATTTTATCGGATATTTCAAGAGATGGAGCTAGGTGACACAATAAAACATAGGTCAGCATCGCGACATCTGATAGATGCAGCTATGGATTGGTGGAGTTCTATTACAGCTGATGTCTAAGAGAACGACTTCTCTTAGACCCAATTTAAAGATGGTTTGAGATGAAGTTTGTTTTGGAAGCCGGAAAGACTGTGTTTAGGAGTTTTATAGATCTGAAGTAGGGAGCCATGACCGTGGGAGAGTATGAGAACCGGTTCATTACTTTGTCTCAATTTGGATTAGGATTGGTTGACACGCCGCTGAAGAAGAATGAGATGTTCATTGCAGGTATGCGCCCTGAGTTCCAATGGAATATGACTAATCACGTCATGAGATTTTTTGTTGGTTTGGTGGATATGGCCTTAAGGTTTGAGAGCTTAGCTCCAAAGCCATCTATTTCTATACCAGCCGGGGACAACAAGCAGAAATTTCATCCACCGGGAGATATTTCTAATATAGTTTACCATAAGTGTAGGCAGAATGGATATTTTGCTTGGAGTTGTAGGTTGGGAAAAGAAGGGCCGGTGGCTAGAGTGCAGATAGTAAAAGCACCGATTGAAAAGTTTTCAAAGCTTGAGGCACTGTTTGCACCGAAAGCTTATTACGATGCCATCAGCCTTGCCATTTTGTTAGATATAATCCTATGCTCAAGAAAGGGGAGCAGCCTAGGGCTTTTGCTATTTCTGCAAATGAGAAGGGAAGAGATTCTTTGGGTATATTATCTATTTATGCTTAACTATTCATGTTTGTATGACTCTAGTGTTTCTGTTAGATTAATATCCATAACCTTGATGATTGTTTAAACTCGGCCAGTTTAGAGACATGGACTGTTGTTTGTTGATTATTGATTTATGCCTCAACATTTATGAGCATTTTACCTTTCTACATCATATGGGTTGGGTAGATAGTAATTGTGGTACATAACTTAATGAATTAAGTTTCACAATTGACTAAAGTTGGAAAGTTGGTGATAATGTTGGTTAAAGTGATATTTACTGTAAACAAAAGGAAAGATAGAATATTAGGAAAACTATTGTGAAAAGATATAATATTTGGAAAAATTATTGATGAAAAGTATATGGGAAACTGATTTAGGAAATAGAGATCATGATACTAAGTATTATTATATGAAGTATTTGATACTGTTTTGAAATGAATTTGGTTAAGTGTCAAAGGTCATCCATGGATGTAGTGAACTCACTTCTATAGCTTGAAAATAATTTCAGTGATGATTGCAACATCATCGATGTTTATTTTTGGGTTTTTGAGTGGGGAATGCTACAGAGCCGTTTTGGTAAAACAGATTTTGATTTAAATCCCGAAAGTGTGATTTGATATACAAAATTTATATGTAAATATTATTTTAAAATTGTTCGAAATGAAAACCGATGTTTAGTTCTAAAGTTTTATGTAAAGAAGTTGGAACTTTGTTAGATTATGATGTGTTGTTTGGTAGTTTCCATTTATTAAAATAAAGTGGAATTTTCGACAATTTTGGACAGTTGAAAATTTCCAAATTGTTATAGAACATGCAATTAGGTGTTTTGTGGAAATACAAAAGTTAACTTTTTATAACTCTTGAATTGAGACGGCAGTATGTTAAAACAAGTGTTAAATGGTTAAACAAACTTGTTAAGTAAAACACAAATTTGATGTTTTGGTATATACTCTTAGGATGTAGAAGAGTATTATACGAGTATGAACTTAAGTTATAAAATGTTTATAAACTTGGAGTTATGTTTTATGAGATGATTCATATATCATTTTATTATTGAATGGCATACTATTTGTATAAAGGAATGTAAGTTAAAGGAATTGTTGTAATTAAGAAACCAATAGGATAAATACTTAACTTGTACGTAGATCGTTATATTCGCATGACTCTTCTTGATCCAGTATTCGAGTACATGTTTTTGAAGTGGTTTGCACCGCTCTGAACAAGGATTTGTCACTCGATTCTTAATGACGAACACTTGATACGGGTTCGTGATACGATCCTAATGTTTTCTATCATAGTATATGGCTATACAAGGAGAATGGAGGTTTCTAATCAAGGAACCTAATTGGAGTTCGCACCAGAGAGATCGTGTGATCTACACTAGTTTGGAAGTGAAAACTGTGTGATTGAGCAAGTGATCGGATTGGATAATGCATACGGATGGTCCATGTGCAGCGTACATGCTTTAGTATGTTTGTTTATTATGTTCATTAGCTTATGAAGGGTTTGGGGAATGACTCTTTGATTTGTTATGAGGTAACAAGAATAATCGTATAAGTAATGACCTAAGACCATTGAGCGTAAGGTATGCTTAGTAGGTTGTTTATCGTCCTTGTGCGATGAGAGAGTTTTGAACCTGAGCAAACCATGAGCATTGGTTGCTAGTGATTGTAAATGCTATTTGAGTATCTATGTACTTATTCCTTCATTAAGGTTAGAAGTGCCATGGAGCATGGGTGCTCAAGGTTGTGCAAGGAAGAGGGCGGATAGTTTGAAGGAGTTTTATCCAGAGTTGCCTATAGACTAAGGGTTCCTATTTATGTTAGTATTGTAAATCTTTTGTAATATACATACCGCTTAAGGTGGAGTCACTTAGTATGCATTTTGGTTTGCATTTTAGTTTGTATATAGTTTTAGCAGTATGCTATATATGTTTCTTGTTTCGTCTATCTTCTTTGATCATTGTTTTTATTTGAATTTCAAGGCGGAATGTTCTAAGTGGAGGAGAATGTATGTCTTCGAATATCGAAACATTTTGAAATATAATTAAGTGTTATAAATATAATTTTATAATCTTGTTAAACATCATTTAATTAATTAATAATGATAAGAAACTCGTTTTTGAAAGTTGTTTGCAAAAATATTTTCTTCGAAGAAAAATCAATAATGTGACCGGAAATCGGTATAAGTTGTTCAAACTCTTTTGCACTTAACTAATGATCAAATGAATACATTAACAACTAATTAACACACACTCCTCTTCATAGAGCAATGGAAGGTTCTAGAAGCTTCCAAGTGGTTAAGAGATATTATCTTGAGAAGGGTATAAGAGTATTTAACAAAAGGAGAAGTGATGGGATGTGAGCCTTCCATGGAATGGTTGGGGGGTAAGAGCAAGGCTAAGGAGCACCATTCTTGAGCCTATATAAGGAGGGGCATATCCATGTTAATAATGGGTGAGAGCAAGGCTAAGGAGCACCATTCTTGAGCCTATATAAGGAGGGGCATATCCATGTTAATAAATCACAAATTCACAAAGCAAAAGTGAGCTATTTTCATGTCTTCTTCTTTTCTAATTTCCTAAAGAAAAATAATTGCAAAACTCATCCAAACCAACTCAAACTTGGAGTTGAACTTTGGGAAAACATTACAACACCTTCCACCTAGTTTGTTTTGGAAGAAGTTAAGCCTAACTCCCCCACCAAGCAAAGGCCGTGAACAATTGGGGTTATTACAGGGCAAAAAGGAAAGTGCAAGGGCAAAGAAGAGAAGGAGGAATGTGGTTGCAAGGAAGAAAAGGCGCTTAGTTAGCTTGGACTTGGTTGTTTGTTAGGTTAAAAGTGAGTTAACACACCACTTTGAATGGAAAACAAAACACACACACACACACACAGATATATATATATATATATATGTGTGTGTGTGTGTGTGTGTGTGTTGTGTTTGATTAAGTTTAATTTGTTTGAATTAATATTGACATATGTTAAAACATTGATTTTAAGTCTTGCTTTGAAAGCAAGTGGCATATGTATGGACTTAAACGGAATTGAATGGGCTTGTATGGTATGTAGCAAGGCCTTGAAATAAAGCACATAGGTTATAGATGGATTTTGGTTTAGATCGGACTCAGATTTGAATGTGCACTTATAGTGATAATCGTTGTGGATGCACTTGTGAATTGCGTTGTTTTTGGCGATTTCTATGGAATTTTTTTAGAGAGATCCTTAGGGGTTTATCACTGTATTTATAATGTTTTATATTTATGTTTGTTTCCAAAAATAATTAGATAGTAAAATGTTAAATAACATCTTGAAAGTGGCCAAAACTTCACTTGTGCAAAACTTCCTCGTTTAGCCTTGATTTCTGGACTTTAGAGGTTTGGAAAGTATTTAAATTTATGTATTTTATTTCATTCTTTCTACAAGTGTTTACTAACTCATATTAGAGTACTTCAAAAGTGAATTGAGATATTTATGAATTTTTAAGAATTAGTTATGAATTTTTAAAGAATAGATTTTTATAATAAAAACTTGTTTTTCCAAGTTTTTAAAGAAATTATAAAGTTGTTATTTTTAAGTAATATTTTGAGAAAATGTTTTAAAACCTACAATAAGTATTTTAAAATAGTTTTTAAATAGGGGCATTTCATCAGAAGGACAAACTTTGTAGTCCAATTAGTTTCTAGGACACACATTCAAAGAAATTACTTTCAAGGCTAAAATCAGTAGAATAATTACTTTCAAGGACAAAGTCAGCAGTCCAATTACTTTCAAGGACATAATTTCATAGGTTTTTAGACCCTAAAAACTAATTATTTTACGTTTTGTCCTTGAAAGTAATTATTTCATTTGCGTGTCCTAGAAACTAATTCCATTTGCTAAAGAGACCCTTGTGGCTAATTTCCACTTTTAAATATATATAGGTTTTAAATATATATAGTTTTCAGAAAATATGTTGACTATTTTATATCTTATGTAGTAAATATCTTCTAAAAATGATTTATTTAATATCTAGTTTTACAAATAAATTACTATACATATATATCATTTTAAAAAGGGTTTTAAAAGTATTGAAATAAGGTTTAGAAAGGGGTTAGAATTGCTTAATCGCCAGATGGTTAATTACTTGTTTGAAAGGTAATTAACTGTGCTTAACACTAAAAGCCGACGATATAGGCTTATCTATTTGTGAGAGTTAAGATTGATGTTCGAGTAGAGATATGAACAATATAGCTCTAACCTACCGGCTTCCTTCTTGACCAAGGAACCGCTTGACCAAGGAATAGTTAAGTCAGAAAATATCGAAAATGTGTTAATCGTGTTGATTTCTTACTTGTTTATAGAAATCATTAATACTATACTTAACACTAAAATCCGACGAGGTAGAATTATCTATTTGTGAGATTCAAGAATAAAGTGTTTAGGCAAGACTTTGAGGCAAGACTTTGATGCAACCAGTGCTCTGACATACGTAGCTTTACTCTTGGACGAGGAATACTTAAGTCGGAATTTTGGAAATGGGATAAGTATATGAATATTGATTTGTATAAGCAATTGTTTTTTTACTAGATGATCGATTAGTAGATTATCGATCTTAACCTAATATTATCTTAGCAAGTATCTAAAAGCTTCATGATTTTATGCCAATGAGAACCCCTGGGGAGGTGCATTGGTATGAAATGTCTCGAGTTTTTTCTTATTTATGAAAGAACCGAAATTTAATTTATAGGAAATTCATTGAACTAGTTTAGAAGGGACCGGGATCGGTAAGTGTTTTACTTATCGAATACCACTTCAGAACTAGTATATGAGTTTTATGTATTGGGAGCGGTTATGAGGTGAAATGTTATAGAGTTGAACTGCCAATCCTAAGGTTAAGTCCAAGGGAGAGGTTAGCATTAATATTTCAAATGATACCATCCTGTGGGACTGTCTATGTTAAGGGGTATTCCAAGAGAGTGGACAACGTTAGCATTTGTCAATGGACTTATGCGGGAATCTATATGGAGATTCTAGATCTGTTCGAGATGTTGAATCCATGTAGCGATTTGTGATCTATTCAAGATGATGGAATCCATTTGGGGATTCGTGTTCTGTTCAAGTGATGAAGACTTGAGTGACAGATGTTGAATGAATCCTCGACATCGAAAATTAATAAAACCAGAGATATAATGCATAGCCAAGGGTAATGTAGCATTTAGCAATCCCAAGGGTGCATGCAACTCCCATCTAGTATTACATACAGACATGCATGCGGGAGCGATGCATTCGAAACCATGAGTGTTTGGGCGTATGCCGGTTATGTATTTCCTATAGTAGATTCCCTAAAGATGTACATTGCTCAGAAGAATATCTGTGATCCTTATGTAGGAGTTCGGATTTAGCTTACTCCAAGGAGATCTCCATGGAAATCCTTACAGCTATGCGAACGCACCTTGGTGGTATTGATTGTATACCTATTAATGTTATGGCATTCACAGAGCAGCTATTTGATATGATTTATGTGCTACACTCTAGACATTATCTATCATAATGTTATATTAAACTTAATGAATGGTTGGTTTCTTTAAGGGGAAAACCATTACGGGAATCTGTACGGTCTCAATGGTTACTATTACTTGTCATACATATTCCTTGAGTTTCTCACGTTGATTTACCAGACTGATCCGGGTGTTATTTTCTTATAATGCTCAGGTCAGCCTCATGTATATTTGTAGATTTAGCATAGACACTTTGGAGCTTATGAAAAAGAGCTGGATGATTACCTACCATAGTATTCTTATTTCCTCTACACTACTATATTGTATATATCAGCATTGTGAGGATAAACAGTTATAACTGTCCAGGATAATGATAGTACTTAGATTTTGTAACTCTAAAATTTCTGTATTCATAGTAACACTTTATACTGTTCTTTTGATATTATTTTTTATCGTTCCATTGTGAGAATCTGATGTTGTGTTCTTTCCTTCTTCTTTTTATTGTTTTTTTATTTTATCCTAACTTTCTGTCTTTCCGACACTTGGGTGTTCGACACACGAATACCATGGGTGTATTTAGTGTCGACATTTGAGGGTCAAAAAGTCGGGACATTACAAATACTCTTGTGTGCTTGTTCTTTTACAGACTTTTCAGCTTTACTCAAAAAACTTTACTACATATTCCTTTATAGTGTCCACTTGAGTGCTCCAAGGTTGAACATCTTCTCTTAACTTGATATGATTTTATAACCTTGAGCTTTGATATCAAACATAACACCATACTATTCCAGTCACCCTATGTCGATGTTTAAAAATTGCATCTGATCTCGAAATGCTAAAAACATTGAAGCATTAAGGGTATATGATAAAGCTATTTGGTATGTACCTGTATGTATCTAGTCATAGAGAAATAGATCAAACATAATATAACAAATACCTAAATGCAGAAATAATGTAGATATCATATGAGGCATAACATAAGAAATAATGGAACATATAATGTCAACATGAATTACTAAATCATGGTTCACCAAATCCCATGTACATAAAGTAAAAAATAAATTGGATGACAATACTAAGTCTCATATTCCAAAATTAAAGCCGACTAATAATAAGCTAAATACTGGACAAAAATACCTAGATCCTCCATAAGCTCCAGATGTTGGATCATATATTAGCTAGCATCTAACCTTATCACCTAACTCTCAACCTACTCGGGAAAATATCCAAAATTTATAAAAAGAATGACAAACAAAACGTAGGTTAAGCATATGTAACGACCCGTATTTTTCTGATAATTAAAAATATTAAATTAAATAAGATTTTGGAATTTAATATTGGAAGAAATTAAAATTTGTGATTTATTAATGAGAAAAATCTCTAGAATGTAATTTAATAATGTTGATTTGATTTAATTGATAACTATTTTAATGTAATTTCAATCAATTGAAATAATTATAAAGTTAATTTGGTTATAATTGTAAATAAGGAACAAATTAAATGTTGGATTTAATATCGAAATTATATGTTATAAATTAGAATAGGTTTATTTAGGAATATGAAATCAATTAATTAGTATGTGAATTTATTAGCTTTGTTTGTAAATAATAAATATAGAAATGTGTTTGAATTATTAAGGTGTAATAATTGTTTAATTATCATTTCATTATTTAATCCGTTGAAATTAATTTGGAAATCAACGTGAATTAATGTAATTTAATATTAGAGTTAATTTGAAATAAGATGATAACCGAAGAATATGAATGTAATAAAATGTAAACTAATGTTAATTATATTCATAAGGTAATAGTTGATTTAATAATAAGAGTGAAAATCCAAATAAAAGAATTTGATTGAAATTTAATTTATAATTAACTGGGTTTTTATTTCAATTGCAATTGAACTCTAAAATTAATGTAATATTTAAATAGTAGATTTAACATGGAAATTTTATTTTAATAGGTTATTACTTTCTATGTAATCTAGAATGATGAAATTGTTAACTATTAAATTTGAATTTAAAGGTGATTAAATTAATTTAATAATAATTTATTTAATTAACGTGAAAATTAGCCATTTTGGCCATCGTCTTGGATTTCAACGAAACTAGTTTCATCGGATCCGTAATAGTGAATTATTGTAGGATTTCAAGTTTTGTAGCGATCGGACTTATCGTTTGATCCTACAGGCTCGAAACGCGTAGAAATCAATTTAATGAATTCAATTAAAATAATCTGATTTAAAAAGCTAACTTCTGTATACAATGGAATTAGGATTTGAAACTAGTTCCATTGAGTTTAAAAATTTCGAAAACATATATTTCGATACATTGGATGACCCATTTTCGTTTTGGAAACGAAATGGGCTTTCGGGTCGTCGTTATCGTTTCTACCCAATTCGATATGTCCATCATTCTTATCTATCTTTGGCCATATAAATAGATTTCTTTTCTGAAACCCTAGTAGCCTTTTCATATTGTTTGTATGTGCATTCCTCATCTTCTCTTTCCAATGGTAGAAACCCTAATTCTCAAAATTCAATTTCAAATCAAATTCAAAATCCAAACTCCTCAAACCATAGCAAATTATATATCGTTGGAAAGCTCTTGACGAGTGCAATCTTCTGCTGCAATTCTTTTTTCAATTTTAAGCATTGTTTGGCAAGAAATCGATGAATAAATCTCGGCCGTCCATCCTAGGTTTTTCATTTTAACGGTGGATCTTCGATTATTTGGCGATCGGATGGTGCTGGAGTGTAGAGGGCGTTGAATGGAGTAGATCTTTGGTATTAGTTTGGGTCGCAAGTCATCAGAATCTCCAAAATTTGCCAGATAAGGCGGCGGCGGTGTGGCGAATTGGGAGGGGGGCAGGTTGGAGGTGTTCGCGAGTAGAGGAGGAGGGGCGGCATAAGGAGGCGGTGACACTGGTGGTCGTGGATCATGTCGAAGGCGACTGTGGTTAGCGCGACAACAATCAAAGGGTGGCGGTTGTAGCACGAGAGGGCTTCAAATTCGATCTGTAGGTTCGCGCGTGAGGAAGGTGACGTGTCCAATGTTTATTCGCCTTTTATTTTTTTATTTAAATTTAAATTTCTAAATGTTCTAACTCGTATAACTTTTTCATACGAGCTCAGATTTGGACGCGGTTTTCTCCGTGCGATCATATCGAAATTTCAGAAATTATGGAACTGGTTTGATTGGATTCTAAGACTGTTGGATTTTTGGTCTTTATTTGGATTTTAATCGACGATAAATTCAAAGATGAGTGATTTAAACCACTCACAACTACTAAATCATCCTATGTTAGTTAAATTAAATTTATGATGTGATTAGAAATTTATTGATTGTTGTTTGGTATTTTAAATTGTCATTTAAGTTTAATTTGAATTTATATCGAATTTAATTTCTATTTTAAATTTCTATTGGAATTTAAATTTTTTGTTAAATACCTAATTGATAACCAGTTAATTGTTGTGATTGATTGGCTGATTTGGATGATGATTATGATGGATGCTTAATTATTGACATTTTGGATGATTCGATGTCATGTTTTTATATATGTTGTTATCACACTGCAAGTTCCCTTGGTTATTATTAGGAAAATCACTATGGGTTGAAATGATACATACCCGAACGATCTTATAGATTAGGGAAAAATCGTTATAGGTTGAAATGATAAACTCGAGCGATTTTATGGATTTTGAATTTTACTCGGAATTGCGGGTTGAAATAATATATACCCGTAAATTTAAATTTATTGCGGGTTGAAATGATATATATCCATATCACTTGACCATAGGGTAGAAAATTATACACGAACACTGGATTGGTTAAATTAAATGATTTTAAATCCTTAATTTTGAATCCAGTTAAAAGATATTATGAAATAAAATTTGATTTATATGAACTGAATTATTTTCAAAATCCAAGCTTTTAAAATGTTGAAATTGAAATTGGTTTAAATGAATTGTTCAAAGAATTTAAATTGAAATCTTAAAGTTGAATTTCGAAATATATATAAAAATTTTCAAATTTGAGTTATTGTAAACGTTTGAATATTTAAGCTTGAAACCTATTGAATTTGAAGTGGTTTAAATTTGTAGTTCAAACATGGATTTGAAATCAATATAAATTGAAATGTTTTTTATGAGAATTTGAATTGAAACCTTTAGCCTTTGAATTGAAATCGTTGAACTGAGATTGATTTAAATTGAATTTTGGAACTAAAGTTGATTTGAATAATTTGTGAAATTGGAAGAAACAACTGTAATTTGAAACTATTTTCGATATAAACTCTTTTAATATACGAACTCTTTTAACATATAAACTATTTTTCTCATATAAACCATTTTAATATATTAATAATTTTTAATACATTAACTATTTTTAATATATAACCTATTTTAATATATAAACTATTTCTAATACATAAACTATTTTCATCTATAACCTATTTTAAAAATATAAACTATTTAATATATATTATTTTAAATTTATAAACAACTTTTAATATATATTTTAATATATAAACTATTTCTAATATATAAACTATTTTAATCTATAACCTATTTTTAAAATATAAACTATTTTTAATGTATAACTATTCCAATATATAAACTACTTTCAATATTCAAACTGTTTAAAGTTGGAACTGTTATTATTTAGATTTAATTGATTTAAATGCAAATATTTTGATATGATGGTTTAACTTATTTTATGGTTATGATTTTGAAATGAATCGAATTTAAAGTGAATAATGATTTCGAAAGTGAATATGATTTCGAAAGTGATATGATTTTGAAGTAAATATGATATTTTGATATCAATTATGAATTGGTTTTGGAAATGTAAAAGAACCAACTGGTGTGAAGTAAGCATTTGGTTGTTAAAGAGATCGGGATCAGATATTGTCATACTCTCTGCCAATTCTGAAACCACTTTAACAACTTTGCACGTGGTGGAGAATACAGAACGAAGTAAGATGGTTTTGCAAACGTTACTGTATGAGGTATGAACGCAGCCCTAGCCCCCTCGGGTCAGCTTGATATGACTAAAACATGAGCCACACTGGGCCAAGTGGGGTCGCTCCCCATATCAGGCACATTTCTTCGATACCATAGTTATTACTTTGTGATTGATTTGGTAACCACCCTTGATTTGATTATGGGAGTGTGTCTCGAGGTGGGCGGTAGTAGCTGCAATGCGTTACCACCAGTCCGGATTCGTAAAACGGTAGTATCCTACCCTGGGCATTGCCTCGCGTGCCTTATCATATGCCTTATCGAGCCCACTACGACTTTGGTTTGTATCGTACCTATGGAGTGCTCCCTGAGTATCCTATTGGTTTGGTGGAGCTTACAGTATCTGTATAGACTACGGTATTTATATAAAAATGTGTTAAGGGTGATATAGGTAACGCCTTAACGATATTTTAATATATTACTTTACTGTAGACATATTATAATAGCATATTGTATTACGTAGTAAATAGTTTAACGGATCCTTATGAGATGGAAATTTTGAACATCTCTTAAGTTATTGCACGCATGTTATACACTGGATAGGAGATGTAATTTATTTCACTTGAAATTACAATTGAAATATGTTGTTAATTTGAATTTGTTAGTAATTTGATCGTTGAATATGATATGTTAATATTTAAAATTGTTTACCTATGTTAATTTCCATGTGACACCAATAAGATGCTGTATATATATATATATTATATTTAAATTGTCATTTATGATATATGCCTGTTGTTGATATGTATGTTACTTTATATTATTTTTTTATTGCTCTCACACTGCAAGTTCCCTGTTAGTTTAGAAATTCCCCATGGGTTGAAATGATATATAACCGAATGATCCTATAGATTAGAGAAAATCGTTATGGGTTGAAATGATAAACCCAAGTGATTTTATTGATTTCAAATTTGGGATTGCGGGTTGAAATGATACATACCCGTTAATATAAAATTACTGCGGATTGAAATGATAAATATCTGTATCACTTGACCATAGGTTAGAAACCTATATACGGACACAATTGGTATATTTTTAAATGATTTCCAGAATTTTTAAAGGAAAATATATGGGTTTTAATAAACATTGATTTTTAAAATATAATATAAAGATTTTATTTTAATATGTGTAAAATTTAGATTTTAAACTATATGTTTGGGAAATTTTAAAATTATAAGTTAAGTTGTGAAAATGTAAATTTTAAGATTTTACTTATATTATTATTATTATTATTTAAAATATATAATAAGATTTAATTAAATAAAATTTAATATAATAAAATTTAATAAACTTTAATTTAATTATTATATATATAATATGTTTAAGTATTTAAAATTATATTAATATTTTAAAAAATAGATTTTGTAATAACTTTAATAAATTAAGGTTGGAAAGATGAATTGAAATTGATTTGAAATTTTATTTGTTTAAGAATTATATTTAAATAAAAATTGATTTGTGTTAGCGCCAAAATTGGTCACTGACACCCAAATCCAGTTGAAAGCACCAAATACCAGTCACAACTCACAAACAGAATGTGTGTAGAGAGTGATGAAGTGAAGAACAGTAAAAATTAAAATGAAAGCAGTAAAGAACAACAGATTTTATAGTGGTTCGGCTAACTCCGGCCTATGTCCACTCCAGAAGTTTCCTTTTTATTGATATTCAAATCAATTACAGCTACAAAATGACAGAGTAGCCTCAGCCTTAGAAAATAGAAAGTAAGAGAGCAGAAAGAAGATCCCTTTTCTGAACCCTCACATGCTGTATTTATAGGCAAATCCTGAGTTGTTGGGCTTTCTGAATGATCTGGGCCCATCAAGGCCTTCCACCGAGCCACATACCTCCACAATGCCGAGCCACATCGGCCTCTCCACAGTGCCGAGCTGCACCAGCCTCACCACAATGCCGAGCGAGGTACAATGCCGAGCGACTTCCAATGCCGAACGACTTCCTATGCCGAGCGACTTCCAATGCCGAACGACTTCCTATGCCGAGCGACATCCTGTGTCGAGCGACTTCCTGTGCCGAACGACTTCTTGTGCCGAGCGACTTCCTGTGCCGAGCGACTTCCTGTGCCGAGCGACTTCCTATGCTGAGCGACTTCCTGTGTCGAACGACTTCCTCGAGACTCCAACATCCCGACTCACTCGAGACTCCCTTGAGACTCCAACATCCCGACTCCCTCGAGACTCCCTCGAGATTCCAACATCCCGACTCCCTCGAGACTCCAACATCCCGACTCCCTCAAGACTCCCTCGAGACTCCGACATCCCGACTCCCTCGAGACTCCGACATCCCGACTCCCTCGAGACTCCGACATCCCGACTCCCTCGAGACTCCAACATCCCGACTCACTCGAGACTCCAACATCGAGCCACTAGCCTATGCAGATCCACTTCATCCAATCCAATATCCATCTTCGAAGCGCATTACATCATCTATCCGTCCAGTCGACTTAAACCTGTCGTATTCCAGTCTTGACAAACGAGTAGTCGATTTAGTTAAATCCGCCTGCCTACAGCCTTGCCAAAAGGCGGGTTAACACTTTGCCCCCCAAAACATGCCTTGCTATTGGAAGGTGTGTTTTGAATAGCCTCAAACCCGATATCCGAAGTCCATACGTCATCCATAGCCGTACCATCCGATCCATTATCCAATCCATTCTATCCAAGTGCCGCTGCCGCATGCTTATCCAAATCCACGACTGTTCCGAGTCGACATCTGATTCCTATCCAGTAACCAAATCCTTATCCAATTCCACATCCATCTGAACCCGACTACTGAGTTCCAACCCATCCATATCCAATAACCTATAACCATATCCGTGACCTCTCCAGGTCGATATCCAAATCCGGGACCGCTCCGGCTCCTTGTCTGAAACCTTAGCTATTCATAGCTAACATCCAAATCCATAACCTCTCCAGGTTCTTGCCAAGCGCGACTTGCACCTGACGACCTATGTCAAGTAATGCCATGGTGTTCCTAGTTTAGTGTCCCTGAACGTTGAGTAATGCCATGGCTTAAGGCCTAAGCCGAATCCTAGTCACTCCGGACTCTTGCCGAGCATAGTCCATGCTCGACGACCTTTTAGCCAAAATCCAGAGGAAAATCAAATTAAAATCCAATCCGAAATCCAAATCCATCCAGAAAACCAGAGATCCATATAAAAAATCCTAATCAAAATCCAAATCAAAAACCAAACATCCAAACCAAAGAAACCAACAAAACCGGGAGTTCAAACCAAACTCCAAAACCAAAGCGGAAAAAGCAAATGTCCAATCAAAAAGGAAAAAATAGATTTCACAAACTGGAGCATCTCGGCAAACCATCATCTCAGAGCATGCCTAAGGGTTATCTCCGACCCCATACATGAGAAAGTGATTTAGCCGTTTACCCGAAGTTTGCTACTTATTCCAAACCATCACGATTAGTTGATGACCAACCGGCCACCATTCCTGAGCCTTGGGCCATCGTCGCTCAAGGTAGGCGGTGGCTGCTCCTGTTCTGCCGTCGCATTACGAGTTTCAACATATTGCCGCAACTGACCATTCCTTACATGCTCCTCGATTATATCCTTTAGATGTCGGCAGTTGTTAGTATCATGCCCGTCCAGGTCATGAAAGAGACAGTGCCTTCCTGATGCCCTTTCACGTTCTTTGGATTCTTTTCTTGCTGGCCTTCGATAGGGAAGGCGATCCCGAGTATCCAAGAAAATCCGCTCCAACGTTGCGTTCAATCCTGTGTAAGTGGAGAACTTTGGTTCTCCCCAGCGCTTCCTTTTTCCTTTATCCTTGCCCACACCCGAGCTTTCGCCGGGTAGTCCTCCATCCTTAGTCATGTTTACTTCCTTTGACCTCATGTCCAAACATGCATCCTCTTGTCGAAGAAATCTTTCAACTTCATGAAAGACTTCTCCAAGATCCAACGGTGGGTCCCGTACCAACGATACTTTGAAATCCGAATTATCTCTGACTCCTGATACCGCAGCCATCGGGAACCATTGATGGATCTGGCCGATCCACCGAAGCAACTGCTGCATTAAATCGAGTTAAGAATGTCCTGAGCGATTCATCCGCCCCCTGTTTGACTGACGTTAGCATCATCACGTTCTTTGGCCTTTTTATGTGAACTCGAAACTGACTTAAGAACTTGTTCACCAGTTATGTCCATGTTCCAATGGATCCATGCTCCAGCTGTCTGAACCACATAGAAGCAATATCAGTCAAGTACATGGGAAACATCAGGCCATAACCTCCTCCGTTGCCTCCAGCACTTCCATATGCCTAGTGTACCTCATCAAGTGGTCGGTGGGATCCATCTTCCCGTTGTATACTTCCAGAGTGGGTAGTTTGAAATTGGGCGGATTCCTAGTTGTCCTGATGTTCCGGGTAAATGGACTTTTGTTAACTCCCTCTGAATCCCTATTTGTCAGACCTCCGCGAATAGTCCGCCTGATAATGTCAGCCAATCCAGTGTTTCCAACCAAGGGTTGCCCCCTATCCATGTTTCCAGACTGCCCCCAAGTCCCCGAGGAAATTCTAGCACATATTCTTCATCACGTACTCCTGTATTCCTATCGACGTCAGGCTGCGTAGCGTCATCCGGTATTCCTCCATGAACTGGTCCAGCATCACCTGGTGGTGTGCCCCCGAGTCTAGGTCCATCTAGATTGTTAGCTGTTTGTTGATTGGGAGCTGCCCCCTGCTGAATCACTCCATCTGTCCGCTGGTTGAGTTCCCTTGGACCAGTTCCAAGAACTCGAGCACCTGCAGTTCCTGGTTGTCCAAATTGCCTAAGAAGAGCCTGCATCATCACCTCTTGCCGTTTCATCATCTGCTTCTGCATAGAATTCATCATCACCTGCATCTCGTCCCGAGTTATGTAGATGGATGCATGATCCTCTCCAGCTCCAGAAGAGGCCGCTTGACATCCTTCCTGATTGCTTCTTTCCGCTACTTGCTTCCATGTTGGTGGTCTAGCCATTGCTTTCTAGGATCCAAGTTCCTAACTCCAAAATTCCCGAGTGCTTGCGTTCTCCGTGAAAGCACCAAAGTGTTAGCCCTAAAATTGGTCATCGACACCCAAATCCAGTTGAAAGCACCAAATACCAGTCACAACTGACAAACAGAATGTGTGTAGAGAGTGATGAAGTGAAGAACAGTAAAAATTAAAATGAAAGCAGTAAAGAACAACAGATTTTATAGTGGTTCGGCTAACTCCGGCCTACGTCCACTCTAGAAGTTTCCTTTTTATTGATATTCGAATCAATTACAGTTACAAAATGACAGAGTAGCCTCAGCCTTAGAAAATAGAAAGTAAGAGAGCAGAAAGAAGATCCCTTTTCTGAACCCTCACATGTTGTATTTATAGGCAAATCCTGAGTTGTTGGGCTTTCTGAATGATCCGCGCCCATCAAGGCCTTCCACCGAGCCACATACCTCCACAATGCCGAGCCACATCAGCCTCTCCACAGTGCCGAGCCACACCAGCCTCACCACAATGCCGAGCGAGGTGATGCCGAGCGATGTCCAATGCCGAGCGAGGTTCGATGCCGAACGCCTTCCAATGCCGAGCGAGGTATAATGCCGAGCGAGGTACAATGCCGAGCGAGGTACAATGCCGAGCGACTTCCAATGCCGAACGACTTCCTATGCCGAGCGACTTCCTGTGCCGAGCGACTTCCTATGCCGAGCGACTTCCTGTGCCGAGCGACTTTCTCGAGAGTCCAACATCCTGACTCACTCGAGACTCCCTCGAGACTCCAACATCCCGACTCCGTCGAGACTCCCTCGAGACTCCAACATCCCGACTCCCTCGAGACTCCCTCGAGACTCCGACATCCTGACTCCCTCGAGACTCCGACATCCCGACTCCCTCGAGACTTCGACATCCCGACTCCCTCGAGACTCCGACATCCCGACTCCCTCAAGACTCCCACATCCCGACTCACTCGAGACTCCAACATCGAGCCACTAGCCTATGCAGATCCACTTTATCCAATCCAATATCCATCTTCGAAGCGCATTACATCATCTATCTGTCCAGTCGACTTAAACCTGTCGTATTCCAGTCTCGACAAACGAGTAGTCGATTTAGTTAAATCCGTCTGCCTACAGCCTTGCCAAAAGATGGGTTAACAATTTGAAACTAAGAAATTTTGAGATTTTAAAGATATGATTTTTGTAACTTGATAATTTGATTATGATTAAAGGTGATTAAATGAATAATTTGAAATTTAAATAAAATTGAATATTTAATTTTGATTTAAATTTGTAATTTGAGATTTTATTTAAATGATATTTAAAATGATTAAGTGAATATCTTCAAAAATAAAATTAAAGTTGAATTTTGAAATATAAATGAAATTTATCAAATTGAGTTACTGTAAATTGTTTGAATATTTAAACTTTGAAATCTGTTGATTTGGAAGTGGTTTAAATTTGTAGTTCAAACCTGGATTTGGAATCGATATAAATTAAAAATGGTTTTAATGAGAATTTGAAATCGTTGAACTGAGATTGGTTTAAATTGAATTTAAGAACTAAAGTTGATTTGAATTGATTTGTGAAATTGGAAGAAACAATTCTAATTTATAAACTCTTTTTAATATATAAACTATTTTAAAATATAAACTATTTTTAATGTATAAACTATTTTAATCTATAACCTATTTTAATATATAAACTATTTTAATCTATAACTATTTTTAATATATAAACTACTTTCAATATTCAAACTATTTAAGTTGGAACTGTTATGATTTAGATTTAATGGATTTAAATGCGAATACTTTGATATAATGGTTTGACCTATTTTGTGGTTATGATTTCGAAAGTGAATTTGATTTTTGAAGTAAATAATGATTTAGAAAGTGATATGATTTTGAAATGAATATGATATTTTGATAAGAAGTATGAACTGTTTGAAATGAAAATGACCACGGTGGGAAATAACCATTTGGTTGTTAAAGGGACCGGGATCAGATATTGTCATACTCTTTGCCAATACCGAAAACCACTTTAACAACTGTGCACGTGGTGGAGAATCCAGAACAAAGTAGGATGGTTTGGCGAACGTCTGTATTAGGTATGAACGCAGCCCTGACTCCCTCGAGTTTGCTTGATGTGGCTAAAATAGGAGCTATACCAGGCCAAGTGGGGCCGCTCCCCCTATCAGGCACATTTCTTCGATACCATTCTATTACTTTGTGATTTGATTGGGTGCACCTTTGATTTTTGGGAATGTGTCTCGAGGTAGGCGGTAGTAGCTGCTATGCGTTACCACCAGTCCGAATTCGTAAAATGGTAGTATCCTACCATGGGCATTGCCTCGCGTGCCTTGTCATATGCCTTATCGAGCCCAATATGACTTTGGTTTGTATCGTACCTATGGAGTGCTCCTTGAGTATCCCACCAGCTTGGTGGAGCGTACAATATCTGTATAGACTACGGTATTTATATAAAAATGTGTTAAGGGGGATATGGGTAACGCCTTAATGCTATTTTAATATATTACTTTACTGTAGACATATTATAATAGCATATTGTATTACATAGTAAATAGTTTAACGGATCCTTAGGAGATGGAAATCCTGAACATCTCTTAAGTTATTGCACACACGTTATACACTGGACAGAAGATGTAAAATCCTATAAACATCTCTTAAGCCATTACACTCATATTTATTTATGTTGATTTAACTTACATAAGATCTTTTAGTTCTAACTCAAGTATTTTGTCTTTTCATTACGCTCAGGTCAGCCTGAGCATTTCAGTGTTGAAGACTATATTTTTGGAGGACGAAGACAAAGATTTAGTATATTATTACTATTTATTATATTTATTCCACTGCATCATGTTGTTCCGCTACATTATTTATTTATTCCTGCTGTATGTATAACTCTAATATATTGTAAAAGTGTAATCAAATGTTATTTGTAAAACAGCTTCATGAACTGTTTATTTGATTATTATATTTTGCCATTCCGTTATGAGATTCTTGTGTTTTGTTTTTCCTTCTTTTCTCTTATTTTCTTATTTACCCCATTAACAATCCTCCCTTTTGAATGGTTTGAGTTGACATGTGTGGTTTATTGTCGATTTAAACAGTCCAAAAAGGTGGGTCATTACATTTGGTATCAGAGCTTTGGTTTAGCGATAACCTTAGCTTTGTGGGGTCTGACTCATTGAGATAGGGTTATTAATACCCTAGAATGAGTTGTTTGAGCGTATATATATGAGAGAACGTACTTGTTAGTGTTATAAAATGTTTTTATATTGTGTTAATTTGTTCTGTTTAGTATTTATAAATTCTGGTCGGTACATAGGATGCTATGGTATCGATATAGATTTCTAAACACTTAATAGGGCAAACCGACACAATATTATTTTCGAAATATAGGTAAATGAAATAATTTTACCTAGTATTATATTTTGTATATAAAAGAATAGTTTTTATAAATGGATATAGTTGTTTGTGATATGTTTGTTTGTTAGGAAGTAAAATTTTATAAATATTGGTTGCAAAATAAAATTTACAAATAAAGTAGATATAAATTGGAAATTTGAGAACTTGAGTTCCGGGGTTTTGAAATTGGTTTTCAAAAGATTTTGGAATATGATATTAGTATTATTTGGAAGTATTTTCGGATAGAAGTATTTTCAAAAGAGATTTAAAAGAAATGTTTTAAAGGAATTTTAAAAGGAAATAAGTTTGTACTCCCCTCTTCTATCGCTGGATAATAATTTCGGTGATGACGGCCGCATCATCGACATTCATTTTCGAGTCTCAAAGTGGGGGAGGCTACTTAGTAGCTTTGCTACGCATGTGGCTTGATAAACAGATTTTGATTTAAAATTTCTTAAGTATGATTTGATATATATAAAAGGTATAAATATATATATTATTTCAAAATGATTCGAAATGAACCTGGTAATTTAGTTCTTAAGTTCCTGTTAAATTAATGATTTTTAGTTTAGAAATAAAGTGAAGTTTTAAAGTTGGAAACTTCTAAAAATGAAAAATTAAAAATTAAAAGCTAAGTGATTAATGAAATTGTAAAGAGTTGGAAATTTGTCACTTGTAAAGTAAAGATAATAAAAATAAGAAGATGTAAACTATTGAACATTTTGTTAACTAAAATGAATAAGATAAAATTTGTATTACATTCTATTTCATTCTTAAAACATATATATAACTTACCAGAAATGTTTAAAAGTTGAAATGTTAATATGGATGATGTGCACGTATATGTGCATATACATATACATTCATATTTTATCTCTTTTTATTTAAATAAATATCATATTTGGGCATTTTAACATGTTTAAACCCAAAATTCAATTATTTTCAAATCATCATATATTCATCTTCATTCAAGGGGAAAATGGTCATTTTTGTGCATGTGTCAATTTGAGAATTTTTACTTGGACAATTTTTATGATTTTTATAGGAAATTTTGATGCATATGGAAGAGGGATTCATGAAGATATATGCATGCACAAATGAATACAAAGGAAAGAAGAAGGAAATAATTCAAATCCAAGATCATGGAGGACCCCACCCACTTGCCTAAATCTACAATTAGAAATTAATGGACAACTAAGTGGAGGTTAAAACTTCATGCACATTTAATGAGGGATTAATTAATGGCTAATGGTTATTTGGTGGTCACACTTCCTAAAGGGCATTTCGGGAAGCTCCATAAATATTGAATTAGGGTTTTATGCATGTATAAATAGCCCTCTTATGTACATGTAAATATCTTCTACTCTCTCATATATTTGCTTAGGAAATTAGCAAGTTGTAAACAAAAATCAAAGTGAAATAAAAATGGCTTCCCAGCCTCTTTTCTCTCTCTTTTCTACATGATTTTCTTTGTTTTATTGTTAATGTTTATTTCTATTCTCTTTCTTTTTATGTTCATAGCTTAGATTTACATTTATGCACTAGTCTAATTAATTTCCTTCTAGTAGTTAATATCCTTTTTCTTTATTTATTCTCTACTTTCTTTCATTTTCAATGTTGAAACTTACATGTGTTGATTTGATAACACAAATGAGTAGCTAAACCCCTTCAATTTAGGGGTAATGAAGCTCTCAAATATTACGTAATTTCAATATTTTTATGATTTATGATCTCTTTAGCTTGTGCTTCATGAAAGTGAATTTTGATGTAAGTTTATACAAGTGGGTTTGATAGCTTATATTGCTTATGCAAATGAGCTATTCTTATTCAACATAAACACAATTTACATCATCATTTGTTAATTAATTTTTGATTTTGAAATGAAAGTAAAAATGAAATTTGATGATCTATATTACTAGTTACAATAGTAAATAGATCATACTTAAAATAGCTTTTGCTTTGGCTTCATTTTCATGAGAATTGATAAGTGGTTTATTTGTTGTATTATAGTTTGATGGTTTGAGTTATGTTAATTAATAACATAAACAAACTATACTTATGATAAATACAATAATTATTTCACTTAATATCAAAGTTAGAGATCATAAATTATTTGTTTGTTGATTTACAAAAATATGAGAGTGGATTTGCCTCTAAATTGTTCTCTAGTCTAATAGTTTTTAAATCACATTTCAATTCTAGCTTTAGCTTCTTTTTTTGTAGTTAATAATTTTCTCTCACTTTGGTCTAATTTGATTGAATTGAAAATTTTAAAATCTTAAAAATTTCCTGCGGATCGACCCGTACTTGCCACGTACTAAAATTGTATGCCGTGCGCTTGCGGTAAAATTAATTCGAAATTTTTCGGCAAATTTCTAACTCGATAGAAATTACGTCGTTAAACAAGTTTTTGGCGCCGTTGTTGGGGAATTGCTTTGATTTTTAAGTTTATATTCTTCGAATTATTTTTGTTTAATTTTTGTGTGATTTTATTTTGTGTGTGTTTGCTCATTTCAAAAAAAAATTAAAATTTGTGTTGTTTTGTTTTAATTTCTAAAAAAAATATTTGTATATATTTTGTGTTTAATTTCTTTTCACGTTGCCAAAGCAGATAGAAATAGTTGCTTGCTTCACTTTGCTTGCCCAAAAAAAAGCGCTTTGCTTGCATAAAAAAAATTTTGCCGCTTAAAAATAAATTGCTAATAATCTGCACGCTCTGGTATCGTGCTTTCAACTCTAGTTTTATTTTGAATTGCATTTTTGGTTGCTTGCATTTTCATTTATATTAAAAAAAAACAAAAAAATTTCAAAATCCAAAAATAAAAACAAACTTCATTTTCGTTGCATTGTAAATTCACGTTTAATTTTTGTTTTGCATTCATCTCATTTTGTTTTATTTTCTAAGGGCAATACCCCAATTCACATAAGGTGAGGGATTTCATCACCCTTTCCTTAGCCCACAAACGCATTTCATCGTAGAATTTGACTAATAATAAAGGTTAGACATTCGACTTAAGGGTGTCGCGAGCTCATCTAGGGCTTAATTGTATCTTCACAATTGTTTTCTTTGAACAATTTTATTTCTTGGTGTCTAGGCTACGGCGGAGTAATAACCATTTATAAATATTACGGTGATTCGTAAATATTATAGTGGTTGTTCCTCTGAAGGTACTTAAACCTTCGGTTGCATTGCTACGGTGATTCGTGGTGCACCGATAACCCCTGCCCGTTACCTGGCTGAGAAATTTTTTTGTTGATTAAAAACAAAGTGTGATTATACAATTTTGGGTTAGGAGCTATTAAGGACAGAAAATTATAATTAAGTCCTTTGCATTCATTTAGTTGCATTAGTTCATGCATATTTAAAAAAAACAAAAAAAATCCAAAATCCAATTTTTTTTAAAATTTTACTTAACTTAGTTTTTAATTCAAAAAAAAATTCATTTTTCCTTTCCTTTGAAACCTTTCAATCAAAAACAAAAATTCAAAAAAAAAATCTTTTCAAAAAAAAAAATCAAATTTCCATTTTCTAAAAACAAAATTCCTTTTGGTAAATATTTGAAAATTTGAAAAAAAAATTATTACAAAAACAAAAAACATATAAAAATTTGAAAAGCCAAAAACAAAACAGAAATCAAACTTCTTTTTTGAAAATAAATTTCACTTGGTAAATATTTTTCTTCCTTTAAAAAAAAGAAAAAAACAAAAATAATTTTTTCACTTCGTTTTTCAAATCTTCTTTCATTCTCTGAACTCGATTCTAACTTCTTTCTCTTCTCGACTTTCACTTGTGCATGAGTACTTGGACTCGTGACACAACAACAAATCGTTGGACTCGCGACTCGATAACTAACCGTTTGACTCGAACAAACGATCCTCCCGAAATGGCGAATGAGAACGCCCCTCGAACTCTTATGGATATAATCTTTCCCGATAGAGTTTCTATTCCATCTTGCATTACATTACCTGCCCCTACGGATAACCATTTCTAAATTCACTCGAACCATATTGCCACGCTTCCAAAATTTGGCAATTTCGAACACGATGACCCATACATCTTTTTGACTAAATTCGAACAAGTTTGTGCAACCATTAAACTCCAACAACTTTCCGATGACAGAATCAAACTTCGATTAATCCCATTTGCTCTTACGGATTACGCTGAAAAATGGTTGTACAGCTTACCATCAAACTCGATTAAAACGTGGGAAGAATTCGTAAAAGCTTTCTTAAAAAAGTTCTACCCTTTGGGAAAAACGAGTAGAATCCGAAATGAAATTGTAAATTTTCATCAATTCAAGGGAGAACCATTCGAAAAATATTTTGAAAGATTCAAAGAGCTTTTGATAAAATGTCCACACCATAACTTCGAAAAATAGAGGATTTGCCAAATCTTATACGATGGACTCGAAAACAGCTCACGAACCATGCTCGAATCAAATGAACCAAGCTTCCCAACCGATGTGTTATAAATGCAACGATCCTTATTATATAGCCGATCAGTGTCCCAATTCTGTCGAACAAATCAATGCTTTCAATAAAGCCAAAAATGACCCATTCTCTCCAACGTACAACTCTGGTTGGAGAAATCATCCAAATTTTGCGTGGAACCAAAACAATCCCAACACGAATACGATTCGTCCCAATTTTCAAGCATTCCCGAATAATGCTTCGAATCCTCCTTTTCAACCCAACAATTTTCAACCAAACTTTGCGGGTCCATCCCATAATCAACCGGAACAATCAAATTTTCAACCAAATTCTGCTCATCTTCCCTAAGACGATAAACGTTTAACTTCACTTGAGAAAACTCTTGAAACGTTGGCTAAAGCAACTACTCAAAGTCTTCAATCAAACAGCAATTTGCAAAATTTATGGACCTCATATATGCAAAACACAAACCAATCGATTGCAAAACTCGAAATGCAAATGAGTCAATTAGCCACGTCTGTAAGTGAACGCGAACGTGGAACATTCCTAAGCCAGCCCCTTCCAAATCCCAGAAATCAAAACGCAAATTCAAATCAAGCCCATGTTGTTCAAGATAGCAATGTCACCTAATTGAATGCTATCACAACTTTATGTTCCGGTAAACAAATCAAAAATCAAGTTGTTAATCCAAACGATTTACCGAAAACTTCTCTCGACGCTTCTAAAGCATCAAACGAATCTGAACAGAACGTGGAGCCAAACGTTGAATCGAATGCCAATCAAAATTCTTCTTCTACTCGAGTAGACCCGTCTACCGAGTATCGTGTTTCATTTCCACATCGTCTTCGACCAAAGAAACACTCGGACCAAATGGAAAAGACGTTGGAAATTTTTAAACAAGTGAAAGTGAACATCCCGCTTCTTGACATCGTTCAACAAGTCCCCACATACGCTAAATTTCTTAAGGACTTGTGCACCCAAAAGAGACACACTCAAGTGCCCAAAAAAGTCTTCTTAGCCGCCAGTTTGAGTGAAGTCTTGTCCCAATCCATGCCCATAAAATACAAAGATCTTGGTTGCCTTACAATTTCGTGTACAATTGGAGATAAGACGATTAACAAATGTTTGATAGACTTAGGCGCGAGTGTCAACTTGATTCCATACTCTGTGTACGAACAATTAGGCTTAGGTGAGCTCAAACCCATAAAAGTTATGCTTCAATTCGCTGATCGTTCCATTAAGAAGCCCATGGGAGAAATCGAAGACGTGCTCATTCGAGTAGGGTAATTCATATTCCCCGTTGATTTTATCGTTCTCGAAACACAACCCGTGACAAATCCCGCGTGTCAAATTCCATTGATTTTAGGTCGACCATTCTTAGCCACCTCAAATGCTTTAATCAATTATCATAACGGTTCGATGAAAATCTCTTTTGGAAACATGACTTTGGGTTTGAATATTTTCAATCTTGAAAGCCAATCGAACGAACCTCGTGACCAAACGTTGGAAGTTAGTGACATTCACGAAAACTTCGAAAACGAGACACTTGACCTTAACGACGAACGCGAAGCCGAGTACGAAAAATTGTTTCACGAAATTCCCAATGAAATTGAATGCACTCTTCCCTTTCAATCACTTTCAATTGAGTACGAATCTCAACCCAAATCTTTGATCGAAAAACTCCCGAAGTTGGACCTTAAACCACTTCCCGATCACCTTAAGTACACATACTTAGGTGATAACGAAACGTTGCCCGTCATAATTTCTGAAACTCTCTCTCTTGATCAAGAAACCTCCTTACTTTATATTCTTTCGAAAAACAAGGAAGCGATTGGATGGTCGATTACCGATATTAAGGGAATTAGTCCCGCTCTTGTTTAACATCGCATCCATATAATCGATGATGCCAAGCCTGTTCGTGATGCGCAATGAAGGCTTAATCCAAAAATGAAAGATGTGGTGCGTGATGAAATTCTTAAACTTCTCGACAACGGAATCATTTACCCAATCTCTGATAGTTCATGGGTTAGCCCAATTCACGTTGTACCAAAAAAGTCTGGGCTAACTGTTGTCAAGAACGATTCAAATGAACTTATTCCAACTCATACTTAAACGGGTTGGCGTGTTTGCATTGACCATCAAAAACTAAATGCCGCAACACGTAAGGATCGCTTCCCTCTTCCTTTCATTGACCAAATGCTCGAACGATTAGCCAGCCACGAATTCTACTGCTTCCTTGATGGTTATTCCGGCTATAACCAAATTCCAATCGCTCCCGAAGATCAAGAGAAAACGACTTTCACGTGTCCATTCGGTACCTTTACTTATCGACGTATGCCATTTGGACTTTGTAATGCTCCTGTGACTTTCCAACGATGCATGGTTGGCATCTTTTCTGACATGATTGAACGCTTTCTAGAAGTTTTTATGGAAAATTTCTCAATCTTTGGCGACTCTTTTTCCCAATGTTTACATCATCTCGAGTTGGTTCTAAATCGATGTAAAGAAAAACATTTGACTTTTGAATTGGGAAAATGCCACTTTATGGTAAAACAAGGCATAGTCCTTGGACATATCATCTTAAATAAAAGCATTGAGATAGATAAAGAAAAAAACGACGTAATTGCAAATCTACCCATTCCCAAATCTATTAAGAACATTCGATCATTTCTAGGACACGCTGGCTTTTACCGACGCTTTGTGAAAGACTTTAGCAAAATTGCTCGTCCTTTGACGATCTTCTTGGAAAAGACGTTCCTTTCGATTTTAACTCTGATTATATCTCTTCTTTTGAATGTCTTAAGAACGAACTCATTTCTACTCCAATCATTTGCGCACCCAATTGGGATCTTCCTTTCGAAATAATGTGCGATGCTTCGAACTTTTCCGTTGGTGCTGTCTTAGGACAACGCATCAACAAGATCCTTCATGTCATTTACTACACAAGTATGAATTTGAACGACGCTCAACTCAACTACACAACAACCGAAAAAGAGCTTCTAGCTGTCGTTTATACGCTCGAAAAGTTTCGACCTTACTTGATAGGTTCACACATTACTGTGTACATGGACCACTCTGCACTTCGATATCTCTTCGCTAAAAAGGATGCTAAATCCCGTTTGATTCGTTGGATCCTTTTACTTCAAGAATTTGACCTTGCAATTAAAGACAAAAAAAGATCTGATAACGTCATAGCCGATCACTTGTCTCATCTTCCGAACGCACCATCTTCTTTGCCAATCAATGAAAACTCCCCCGATGAACAACTTCTTTCAATTTCTATCGACCCATGGTACACTGATATAGTGAACTACTTAGTCACTAAAGAAACTCCCTCATCTTGGTCCAAATAGGATAACTACAAATTCATGTCCCAAGTGAAATCTTTCTATTAGGACGATCCATACTTGTTCAAATATTGTCCCGACCAAATCATCCGATGTTTCATTCTGGATAATGAGATCAGGAGTGTTCTTTCGTTTTGCCACAATCAAGCGTGCGGTGGACATTTCGGTCCTCAGAAAACTGCGGAAAAAGTGCTTCAGTGTGGTTTCTATTGGCCTTCTCTTTTCAAAGACTCGTTTGAATTTTGTAAAACTTGTGATCGATATCAAATGCTTGGACAAATTTCTTGATGAGATATGATGCCTCTAAACCCCATTCTTACGATCAAAATCTTTGATGTTTGGGGTATCGACTTTATGGGACCTTTTCCCAATTCTTTTCGAAACTTGTATATCCTTCTCGCTGTCGATTACGTTTCAAAATGGGTTGAAGCCGTTCCTTGCAAAACCAACGACCATAGAATTGTTGTGAAATTTCTCAAAGAAAACATCTTTTCGAGGTTCGGCACACCTCGCACAATAATCAGGGATAACAGAACCCATTTTTGCAATCGTTCATTTGAAACTTTAATGAAAAAATACTCGATAACCCACAAGCTATCCACTTCGTATCATCCTCAGACTTGTGGCCAAGTTGAAGTTTCAAATCGATAAATAAAACAAATTTTGGAGAAAACTGTTAACAAAAATCGAAAAGATAGGTCTCAAAAATTGACCGACGCGCTTTGGGCTTACCGTACTGCTTTTAAAACTAACCTTGGATGTCCCCATTTCGTTTAGTTTACGGTAAAGCTTGCCATTTATCCGTTGAAATCGAACACAGAGCATTGTGGGCAATAAAGAACTTAAACTTTGATCTTGAGAAAGCTGGCGAAAACCGAAAACTACAACTCAATGATCTAGAAGAACTTAGGAACGACGCGTATGAAAACGAAAAAATTTACAAAGAAAGAACAAAAGTTTTTCATGACAAGTCAATCCTAAGGAAAACGTTTTCACCTAACCAGAAAGTTCTTTTATATGACTCAAGACTTCATTTATTCCCTGGGAAACTTAAATCGAGATGGACCGGACCATTTGTGATACGAACTGTTTTTCCACATGGTGCCGTAGAAATAGAAAACCCTAGGGATGGATCGATTTTCAAAGTCAACGGTCATTGTTTGAAACCTTTCTTGGAATTGCCCAGTAACCAAGAGGGGAGCTCATGATCCTTCATGAGCCAGGCTATGTCTAGTAAGAATGTTAACCCTCTTTTGTAAATATGTACATATTTTCCCCAATTACAGTCATTATATCGTGCATTGACTGTGGGGACACAGTCAAAATTAAGTGTGGTGGGGGAGTCTCATTTTCATTTTTTAAGTTTCATGGCATTTTTGAATTTTCATTTTCTTTTAACTAAAAAAAATCTCAAAATTTCTAAATCTCAAAAACATTTTCTTTTTTTAGCATTTTGATTTATTTGTGAAGAAACACTATAGGATGTATAAGTTTTGGGTAATAAATTGAAATTTTTTAAAATATTTATTTGTTTTAACAAAAATAAAAATGAAGTTTGATTACAAATAACAATGGTTTAACTAGTATATAGGAAGATTCATATGTCTTAATTATGAAGTATATTCTAATTGAAAATCTTTGTTTAAAAAGTGGCAAATTTAAAGTAAAGGATATAACATTTTTATCTTCTAAGTTAAATGGTGCTAAGATGATTTTGCAAAACTCTCTCTTTCTATAAAAAAAAGAAAAAAACATTTGTATATATGTATATATATTTTTAACACCTAGAGTCATGTGTTCACAATCGTGTGTTCACTCGCCATGCTCTGTACCCTTCTCATGTAAGTCCGAAAGGCAGTGCACGATCAGTATATCTGGCCTCAGTTTATCTGATTTAGGTGTATGTATATAAAAATTCTTTTTAATAACACCTACAGTCGATAAGTGTTCACACTTGTGTGTTCACTCGCCATGCTCTGTATTCCCCTCACATCAGTCCGCAAGGCAGTGTACGGGTAATATATCTGGCCTCAGTTTACCTAAGTTAGGCATATGTAAATATTGTTAATATCAATAAAATTTTCAAATAAGAGAGAGTATGCAATTGAAATCTAAGCACTATTTTTACTTATTTGATTTGACTTGTTATTGAAAAGAAATGAAAATACTACTTTGATAAACTTTACTAATTGTTTGCACAAAAAATGGACAAACACCTCAAAGTTGTATGATTTAGTAGATCTTATGTTATTCTTAGTGATTTGAGTGATTTATGCAAATATATGAAAAGCAGGGGCTAAACTGTAAAAAGACACGTAGATTTATAGTGGTTCAGCCAGAATGTGCCTACGTCCACTTTATATGTTATTTCCCTTCTCTTGTTTTGATTACAAGTACAAAGCTTTGATACAAGTAAAAGAAAGTTGTTTGAAAGTTCTCTCCATGCTTGAGCTCTCAAACTTGTCCCCCATTGTTGTACCCCTGCCCCTCTATTTATAGAGTGAGGCTGGGGGTAGGGGTCTTGGAGGTATAGAGCAGCTTGCGGGCCTGGGCTGACGTAATCTGGCCTGGCGGATCTGGTCCGGTTTCCTTTGGCTCGGTGGTGAGATGAGTGGTCTGGTTGCTTCGTTCGGTGGAGACTTCGTTCGGTGGAGGCTTCACTCGGTGGAGAGGTTTGGACCGGTGGGGAGTTGGTCCGGTATAAGCTGGTCCGGTAGAGGTTGGTCAGGAGTTGGTTCGGTAGAGGTTGGTCAGGAGTTGGTTCGGTAGTGAGGGTGCAGCTTGGTCCGGCAGTGGGTCTCTCGTGGAGTTGGTTCGGTAGAGGTTGGTCAGGAGTTGGTTCGGTAGTGAGGGCGCAGCTTGGTCCGGCAGGTATGGGAGGTAAGTGGACCGGTGGAGCCTGGTTCGGTGGTAGGTGTTAGGGAAGGTACCCAACAATTGCCCCCCAAAGTAGGGCATATTCCCGAATATGGCGTGCTTTGTTTTATGTAGCCTTGATATTTTCATTCGGTTCTTGGGTGCCGAATCAGATGGTCCGGTCGTGCCTTTTCGTCTATAAGTAGGGACCGTACGCCTTTGTTATTCCCTACCAGCCGAATTAAACTCCTGTCTTTGCCGGACCAAGTCCTTACTTTTGCCGAATCAAACGCGTTAGCCGAATCAACTTCCTTACTTTCACCGAATCAAACGTGTTAGCCGAATCAACTTCTTTACTTTCACCGAATCAGGTGAGATCCTTTCTATGTTGGCCGAATGAGTTTTTTTTACCGAATGGACTTAGGGACTCTGAGTGCCGAATGGAGTCATATGCCCATATAACCGAATGAAGTTGGGAATACCGAATGAAACTGATACCGAATGAACTTTTTATACTGTACTACCGAATGAACTTCTACGACTTGAATCATGAGCGAAATTCCAGACTGCACACACTCGCTCCTTTACTTCCTCTACTCTAATGACGCACTTCTTTGTGTTTGCAGATAAATGTCTCAAAAAGCAGAAACTCGATCAGATAAAAGGAGGTCTCAGGGCGAAGGAGAATCTTGCGCAGTGCCCCCTGCTCAGCCAGGACCGGAATGTCACGGATCTACCCCGAGATCACTAATGGACGGGTACGGCCCTCAGGAGCTTTTGAACTCCCCGACCGATTGCTTTCCCAGCTCCCTTAAGGAAGAGCAGCTTGATGTCATCTCCCGCTCTTTTGGAATCGATAGAGCGCGCATGCTGTTGCCAAGGAGAGAAGTTATGCCATATGACCCTCCCGAAGGGTACTTTGCCTACAGCAGATATCACTGCATGTGTGGTGCCATTCCGCCTCTTAATGCTTGGGTAGCCAGCTTCCTTACATATCTAAAGGTGGCCCCATTCCAGCTTCAACCCAACTCCTATGCTATACTGGTGAGCCTCTTTGTCATCTTCTAGAGGAAGTATGGGCGTGCTCCTTCCAACCGGGAGATCCGGTACTTATATAATCTGAGGGGCTATAAGAAGGGGTCCCCATATATCAGCTTGGAGTCAGCTGTAACCTTCAAGCCGGTCTTGGATCTGTATTCTAAGTTCAGCATGTTCAAGAAGGAGTGGTTCTTCGTCAGGGACGACTCTGTTTCTATTCGGCGTTTCACCTCTGGATGTAAGTCGACGCTTTATTTATAATTTCCATTCTGGTTGCGATGCTTCTTCTCATACATTTTCATTTTTGCTAGCGACAGGTGGCTTTGCAGTTGTGGAGACTGATCGCCTGGTTCAGACGACGGCTGAGATAGAAGCTATCCCCGGGAGAGATAGATCAACTGCCTACCTGATCAGAAATGCGGCCCTCCTGGAGTATAACTTGATCCTTCCACAGCAGTCAGTAGTCAAGCTGAGGGAAACGGCGGAGGAGAGGGCGGCTGCTCAGGCTAAGGGAGGTGTCACGGTAGAGAGTGGCAAGAGGAAACCTTTCACGAAACCTCCAGCTGTCGAAGGTAAGAAACTTAAGAAGTCGGATGGTCCCTCCCCCAGCAATTGCCCGCTTACTCCAGGAAAGGAAGATGTGGAGGAGGAGAGAGGTGAGGGTGGAGACGACCGGGAAGGTGGCGACGGTGGTGATGGCATCGTGGCCTTGCTTCCTGGGCAAGCAGGCGAGATTCAGGAGTGGACGGATGATGCATTCCACCAAGCGTTTGAGGGGCTGGACGGGGAACCGGCTTCGATAGAGAAATCCGGGAGAGCTGACAAGGCTGGGACTGGTGCAAGCGAGCCTCCTCAGACTATTCCAGCCAAGGTGGCTCCGACGACTCAAGGTGAACTTTTGACTCCTGCGGACTCCATTTATGATAGGGACCTAGGAATATTTTATGACCCGCTCCCGTCCTGGAATGAAATCCAGGACTTATTGCAGTATCCTACCCCTCCCCAGGGTTTGTACAATCACAGATGCGTTTTCCTTCTTCTTCTAACTTTTAATTTACCGTGTTTTCTCGAATTATGGATCAATGTAAGCTTATGACACTTGTTCTTCATATCAGGAGCAGGTAAAACGGCCAAGGCCTCAGATCTTCGGCACAGGCTTGAACAGTACAAACTCTCCAAAGCTTCCGCCAAGCCGAAGCCTTCGGCCTACCATTCCGGGGATGTAGTCGGCTACCGTCCTCTTCTCGGGGTTATTGAAGAGGGCATTCAAAAGAGAAAGAGAAGCCATCCCTTATCCGAATCTTCACTTAGTCCTCAGCCCCCGGTTCAGCCTCTTCATGATATCACGGAGGAGGATACTGAATTCGTACTCTCTCCGCACCCGTCTGAAAATCCTACCGTCACTCAGATTGATCGTCCTGACTTGGCTCGGAATCCATTTGTGGGTCATCCTGACTTGGATCCAAGTTCCCATGATATCACCTTTGACGAGGTTACCGGTGAGCACCTTCTTCCCCGCAATCCCATGGTACGGGTGCTTGATGAGGCTAAGTCCTTAGATCTCGATTTATTTACTACTCGGATAGTTACTATGGGAGACGAGGCCAAGGCTAATATTGATCGGGTGGCGGAGGAGACTAGGAAGCTGATGGGGCATCATGCCCGGCTGGTTAAGGTTGGAGAGGAGATTGGGAGTGCCAACATCCGATTACGATTGATGGTTTCGGATCAGACCAAACAGCTTGCTGATCAGGCCATTCAGATTTCTCAGCATGAGGCTGCCTCCGGGCGGTTGAGGAAGACTATGGAAGAGGCTAGTAAGGCGGAATTGCGGAAGATGGAGGCTGCCTGCAAGGTGCAGATTGACATGGCTATTGCCACAGTGGATGAAGTCCGGAAAGCGGATTTGGAGCAGGTAGAGGAGCTGTCGGGGAGGCTTGAGGCCGCAGAGCTCGCTCAAGCTAAGCTGAAGGAGGAGATGGAGGCGATGCGGAAATCCCTTCAGGTTGACTGCTCGAGATACCGACTGGAGAAAGAAACTGCCCTTGGAAGGTTGTCGGCTTCCGAGGCCCGGATGAGGGAGTTTGAGGAGAATGAGGGGATGATGGACGAAATGCTTCAGGACATGTACTTCTGAACTTGGAAGCAGGGCAACCTATCTTGGATGGATGATTATCCTCGGGTCATGGCTAAGATTTATCTTCGGGCTCTGGAGGAGACTAAGGCTGATGTGGATAAAGAGGGTGGCATGGCCTTCAGCATGGATGTGGTCACTGCCCAGTTTACCAAGGAGGAGAAGGTGGCGGTGAAGGAGGGCATGCGGTTGCTTGCTGCTGAGGAGGCATGTGTGCAAGTAGAGGATGACGACCAGGACGGTCAAGAAGCAGGTGCTGGTAAGTCTTTCTTTTAATCTCTCCATTAAATTGGTTGCTTATTATTAATGAATCCTTTCTCTGACTGGTCAGGTGGGCAACAGGACAAGGATAGATCTCCAATGCAGCCAGCCCTTTGATTAGACCTGGAAAAACTCTTTTTGTGGACTTTGACAGGGTTGTATATGTTAGTCTTAAAATAGTAAAGCAACCAATTAGGTTGTAATATTTTGCTACTTGTAATAAATAGCTCTATTCTTGACGTGTAATTCTTTAACTTAAGCTGGTTTTGTCGTTTTCTGAATGTTTGTTGTTATTTTGACATGTCCGTATGAGAGATATGGCTATGCATATTCTTGTAATCAAATTGTGTTTGATGTCAGGTTCTTGTTTAAAACATAATTTTATGATTTGCAATGTTAACGTGAGGCGTGAATGAATTATAGTCATGTATTTACATATGAAAGGAGGAAATACTGCCCTTTATATTTTGCTTGTAGAGGGCAGCTTTGAATATCCTGCGTGACTGAGTAAAGGATGCGGTTTGGTATCTTGTCGTGAGCATCTGCTTCCATTAGTAAATGTTTCCTGTCCTGTGTCCTGTACTTCAGGGATTGTTACAGAGGATAGGGGAAAAGTTGCTTAAGTAAAATTGAAATATGTGAAAAAGTAAAACTTCCAATCACGGAAGGCCTTCGATGTGCTTAAGTTCGTGGCAAACGGGTTTTGTAGTCACTTTCCCTAGCTGTGGGTCTTGGAGACATTTGTCACCCATCTTACGCCTCCGCGGGGAGTTAATTCTTTTTTACCACAGCCGCACTTAAGACACATCGGAGCCGAGATCGCACACAGTAACTACCCGGACCATTATGGCCCGTAATCGTGGGTATTATTCGATTTACTGTGGCCGGCTAGCGTGGGTGCCGATCGTCAACTGTGAATTGCCCCTGGCTGGCCACACCTTATGTTGGGGCTTATAGTCGGTTCACAGTTGCCGGCGAGCCGAACGCCGTAATGAGCTGCCTCGGCTATAGTCGGCCTTCTCGGTGGCTTATAATCGGCTCATTACAGTTGGCTTTAAGGGCCGTCGCGAGCAATGAGTTAACCCGCAGCAGAGGGATGCCGGAGCAAAAGTGTCTCATTGGCGAGGGCATAGATTCGCGTAGTACCTGTTAGGTCTTGTCCAGGTGAAGTTGCGTTGTGGAGTGCATCGAGTGAAAATGCTACTTGCACAGGATTTTGTTCAACAGAAAAGGATAATGTTAACAAGCAGCCAAGATATAAAGGAACTAGTTAAAAAAGAGACAAGGTTTTTTAAAGTGGTTCGGCATGAAAAAGCCTACGTCCACTGATTCTCTTTGTTAATTCACTTCATATGGGCAGTACAAGTTAAGAAAAGTATCGACGGAGGTGCTGGATGTTCCATGCCCTCTGGAACACCTCTCCGTCCACTGTTGACAAAATATAAGCTCCATTGTGGAGATCTTTATGAATTACATATGGTCCATCCCAGATTGGGTCTAGTGCTCCGGGGCGAGGGAAGATTCGCTTGAGGACAAGATCCCCTTCTTGTAAGGTACGATGCTTGACTTTGGAGTTGTATTGTGCTGCCACTTTCTGCTTGTGGGCTGCTGCTTTAAGGACTGCATCATTTCTTCTCTCCTCAACTAGATCCAAAGACATGTGGAGGAGTTCTTCATTCTCTTCTGGGTTATAGTGGATCCTACGGTGGGAAGGCACAATGGTTTCAACTGGGAGCATAGCCTCCGATCCGTATGCCAAAGAGAAAGGAGTGTGCCCCGTTGATGTTCTGAAAGATGTGCGGTAGGCCCACAGTGCCGTAGGGAGTTCATCCACCCAAGCGCCCTTTGACTTTTCGAGCTTCTTTTTTATTAGAGTTTTCAGAATTTTGTTGACGGCTTCGACTTGTCCGTTTGCCTGGGGATATGCTACGGATGAAAAGCTTTTGTGAATTCCGTGCTCTTGGCACCAGTTGGCGAATTCCTCGCTGTCAAACTGAAGTCCATTGTCTGATATGATTTTGAGTGGGACCCCGTACCTGCATAGAATATTTTTGATCAAGAAGTTAATAACTTTTACTGAAGATACTTTATTCAGAGGTTCCGCTTCCACCCA
This sequence comes from Allium fistulosum, assembly GCA_030737815.1. Taxonomy (NCBI): domain Eukaryota; kingdom Viridiplantae; phylum Streptophyta; class Magnoliopsida; order Asparagales; family Amaryllidaceae; genus Allium; species Allium fistulosum. The sequence goes on along the minus strand of CM060904.1, from coordinate 335,787,424 downwards.
TTTGGTGAAATAATCAACTGCCACTATAGCATATTTGGCCCCGCCTCGGGCCATCGATAGCTCGCCGATTAAGTCAATTCCCCATATTGCGAAGGGCCAAGGGCCGGTCATTTGAGTAATCTCAGTTGTCGGTAGCCGCGGAATCTTAGCGAATTTTTGGCATCTGTCACACTTTTTGACGAAATCTAAGGCGTCCTTGCTTAAGGTGGGCCAGAAATATCTGTATCGGAGTATCTTTTTTGCTAATGTTTGCCCTCTGGTGTGATCTCCGCAGCTCCCCTGATGGATGTTGGATAAGACTTCCTTGGCTTCCCTTCCAGCGACACACCTCAATAACGGGTTAGAGAATCCGCGCCGATAGAGGATGTCTTCTTGTATTGTGTAGCGGGATGCTTTCCTCAAGATTTTCTTGACTTCGTTACGCCCGTTGGGTAGTGTGCCACTTTGTAGGTAGTCTCGGATGGGAGTCATCCAAGTTGCTTCTTCAGTTGCAGCTATCAGATTCACTTGCTCAAAACTTGGGGCCAGTTGCTTTGAGAAGGTTACTGCCCCGAAGATGGTGATGTCTCTCACACTTGCTTGCTTTGCCAATTCGTCGGCCTCTCGGTTCTCTTCCCGAGGGATGTGTTTGACTAAGTAGTGGTCCAATCGGCTGAGAAGTAACTTGGTCTTCTTTAGATATGCTATGAGTCGTTCTTCTCGAGCTTGGAATTCTCCTAGTATTTGATTAACAATAAGTTGAGAATCGCTATGAAGACACAAAGAATTGGCTCCGATTTCTATGGCAATTTCTAGTCCAGCTATCACCGCTTCATATTCTACATCGTTGTTGGTGGCAGCGAACTCCAACCTTATAGCATAGTGCAGTTTGTTTCCCCTGGGAGTGATTATTACCACGCCTGCCCCCGAGCCCTGTTCGTTTGATGCACCATCCACAAAGAGATTCCACTTGATATCTTCTGCTATTTCCAATTTCACCATATCTTCGTTGGTAGTGAATTCTGCAATGAAATCAACCATGGCTTGTCCCTTAATGGCGGTGCGAGGGTGATAGGTGATACCGTACTGACTTAGTTCAATGCACCATTTAAGTAGTCGCCCAGAAGTGTCGGGACGATGGAGTACCTGCCTCAGTGGTTGATCGGTCAGAACTTTGATGGAATGGGACTGGAAGTAGTGACGCAGTTTCCGTGATGTGATTAGTAAACAGTATGCTAGCTTCTCAAGTTTAGGATATCTGACTTCCGCCCCAGTAAACCTTTTGCTGACGAAGTAAACTGGCCGTTGCGTGCGGTTGTCTTCCCTTACCAAGGCAGCGCTTAGGGCGTGAGATGACACAGCAAGGTATAGGTATAATTCTTCGCCTTCGCTTGGAGTCGAGAGCACCGGTGGTTTCTGGAGGTGTTCGATTAGGTTAAGGAAAGCGGTTAAGCATTCGTCAGTCCATTCGAACTTTCCTTTGTCTTTCTTTAGAGCTTCGAAAAAGGGGATGCACTTGTCCGTTGCCTTGGAGATGAATCGGCTTAGGGCGGCCACTTTTCCATTTAGGCTTTGCATTTCCTTTCGGGTGGAAGGTATCTTGATCTCCCTTAGCGCTCAGACTTGTTCAGGGTTCGCTTCAATCCCCCTGGCATGAACGATGAATCCTAAGAACTTTCCTGATGACACTCCGAAGGAGCATTTTAGAGGATTCAACTTCATTCCATACTGGCGGAGTACTTGAAGCATTTTGCCTAGGTGGTTTACGTGATCTTTGGCTTTCCTTGACTTCACCAGCATGTCATCCACATATACTTCCATAGTCTGTCCTATTAGCCCTGCAAACATCTTGTTGACGAGGCGCTGGTAGGTGGCTCCTGCATTTTTAAGTCCGAAAGGCATTACCTTATAGCAGTATAAACCCCGGTCAGTGATGAAACTAGTGTGGTCTTGGTCGGGAGCATGCATAGGAATTTGGTTATATCCTGAGTATGCATCCATAAAAGATAGGAGCTCGTGCCCGGTTGTGTTGTCTACAAGTTGGTCGATTCTGGGAAGTGGGAAGCAATCCTTTGGGCAGGCGTCGTTTAGGTTGGAAAAGTCAATGCAGGTTCGCCACTTCCCATTAGCCTTCTTTACCAGCACCGGGTTGGTGATCCATTCCGAGTAGATAGCTTCTCGTATGAAGTCATTGGCGAGTAGATTCTTTACTTCTTCATCGAGGGCTGCTGATCGCTCTGCCCCCATACTTCTCTTTCTTTGTTTTACAGGCGCCTTGGTAGGATCAATTTTTAATACGTGGCAGGCTATGTCGGGAGAGATTCTGGTCATGTCAACGTGTGACCATGCGAATACATCCAAGTTGTGGCGGAGAAAATCGATGAGTTGTTCCTTCAATTCGGCTTTTAGTTGGGACCCAATTTTCAATAGTCTACTTGAGTCGTGCTTGTCTACAGATATAAACTCCATAGCCTCTGCAGGCTCGGCGGTGGCCTCCTCCTCTTTGTCCCTAGGGTCTAATTCATTGAAAGGGTCGCTGGTATATCGAAGAGGAGGGTCTTTCTTTAGTTGCTATGCTTCTAGACTTTTTGTGCAGAGGGCAATCTCTACACCCTTCCCTTTATCCTTCCTGTGGTTGTTGCGAAGTTCAGTCACATAGCAGTCTCGAGCAACGTCCTGGTCTCCTTCCACTTCCCCTACTCCATTGTCTGTTGGAAATTTCATCTTTAGGCACCATGGGGCTAGGACAATTTGGAAGTCAAACAAGACTGGTCTTCCTAAGAAGGCGTTGTAGGCCGAATGGTTTTCTATTAGCATGAACGTCTACTTCCGTACAATGGAGCGGGGATGGCTTCCAATCTCAACAAAGAGGTCCAGTTGCCCGAGGGGCATCTTAGCATCCCCAGTGAAACCGTGTAGTGGTTTATCGCAGGGAGATACATCCTTCATTGATAGCTTCATTTTGTCGAATGCGTGTTTGAACAGGATGTTTACTGAGCTTCCAGTGTCTACCAGGATTCGGTAAACTTCGGCGGGACCGAGTCGGGCAGAGATGACCATGGGATCCATGTGGGGGTACTGCCTTCCTTCTAGGTCATGCTTACCGAATGTGATGTCATTACTTTCTTTCCGCTTCGGGTGGCGCTCTTCTATAACCGAATTGACACAGTCTTTATTGTCTCTAAGCGACTTTCCATACCTTTCCATCTCTTTCCAGCTTCTGTCTGTGATGTGCGGTCCTCCTGAGATGGTATGGACCACTATTTTCTCTTGACTAGAGCTGCTAGTGTTGCGGTTTCCTCTGCTGGTGTCCGGTGAGGGTAGCCTTGGGTTTTCATTGGAAGGAGCTGGAGTCTTGTCCTGACTTTTTACATAACATTCCAGTTTCTTCCTTCTGATGTGTTCCTCAATCAGATCCCGGAGATGATGGCATTCATTGATATCATGCCCGTGAGATTCGTGGAAGCGGCAGAACTTTCCAGATTTCTGCGCGTTATCTGATTCCTTTTTGTATAGTGGGCGTTTGTATCTAACTTCGCCTTGGGTGGCAAGGAAGATATTTTCTACGGTCTCGTTCAAAGGAGTGTAAGTGTCAAATCTCGGCCCAGGCCGATATAGGCGCTTTTCTCCCTTCTTGCCCCCAGCATTGTCTCTGGAATCATTTCTTCGAACGTCCCTTGCCACAGCGGGGGCGTTGCTGTGAGTTGCCTTATTTTGCTGTCCTGACTGCCCCTCAACGGCAGCATCCTCAAGCCTCATGTATTTCCTGGCTTCATGGAAGAAATCGAGTAAAGTAGCTGGTTTTTCTTTCGTCAATCTTCTAGCAAATTTAGTGTCCGGATGCACACCACTACAGAGGGCCATTAGGATAAGCTTCTCATCGGCATCTTGGACTGCGGCTGTTGCGGCATTGAATCGGGTTAGGTATTGCTGCAGTTTTTCTCCAAGTTTCTGTTTGACGCTGGATAAGGAATAAGCGTCCTTAGGTTGTTCCACATGGATGCGGAACTGACTGATAAACTTTTCTTTCAACATTTCCCACGAGCTGATGGATCCCTGGGGTAGATGACAGAACCAGGAGGTAGCGAGATCTGCTAAGAGGAGCGGAAAGCATTTGCATAGTACTCCCTCTGTTGCTCCACTCATGAGCATATGTTGCGTGTACCTCTGTAAGTGTACAACGGGGTCGGAGGTTCCTTTGTAAGGTTCCATTGTCGGCATCTTTCATTCTCGGGGAGTGATAGCAATTTCGATATTGCGGGCGAAAGGGCTGGTTACCCTAGCGCCTATCCCTCGATCTCTTTGCTCCCGTTGGACACACTCTCTGAATAAGCGTGCCATCCTTTCATCAGAATTTGGAGCAGATAGAAATGAGTTTGGTTCTGTTCTGTGGGATTGATTCCGTCCAGATGACCTGTAGGGATGGTATCGTCTATCGTTCCTCATATTTTCCAGCGGTTGCCTTTGATCTTCTGAGGGCATGCTAGGGTCAGCTACAGTTGGCCCTTGCCTTGATCTTCCCCTGCTGGGTTCTGATCTAAGCACTTCCTCGGGTCCAACTTCGGGCCGGACTCTAGCTCGTCCTCGTTCACCGGCGTTTCCGTGGTTAGGCAGTATGACAGGCTCAACTACAGTTGACCTCCGTCCGGTACCTCCCCCGTTGGGTTTGGTACCAAACGTTTCCTCAGGCCTAACTTCGGGCTGTGCTCGGTCTCGGCTCCTACCATGGCTACTTCTGCCGTTAGCTCCTTCGAAGAAGGAAGATCTTTGTTGTCTCTGAGATCCTCTAGACTGGGACTCGCCCCATGATTCAGTGTTGCGGTTGGATTCTTCAGCATCCCTTAAGCGTGACATGAGATGGTCCACCAAGGCTTCCTGCTGGGACGTGAAGCGGTTAGTTACTTCAACCACAACTCTGTCCAAATCTACCCTAGTAATTGCTGCAGGCTGTTCTGTGGCAGGAGTGGTCGGGTTAGCCTGTCCTTCATTTGTTACTGCTGCCGGAGGAGGACGATTTACTTGATTCGTGACAGCTGGATCTGGAAGACTGCTGGATGCGATGTTTTTTCCTTTGTTAACATCTTTCCTCTGTTTGGGAGGCATGTTTTCCAAGTGGCGGACGATGCTGTTAGGAAAACTGTTAAGTGGATGAAGCTGAAGCTTCGAGCTTCTTGTTCTCAGTGAAAGCACCAAAAATGTTTGCACAAAAAATGGACAAACACCTCAAAGTTGTATGATTTAGTAGATCTTATGTTATTCTTAGTGATTTGAGTGATTTATGCAAATATATGAAAAGCAGGGGCTAAATTGTAAAAAGACATGCAGATTTATAGTGGTTCAGCCAGAATGTGCCTACGTCCACTTTATATGTTATTTCCCTTCTCTTGTTTTGATTACAAGTACAAAGCTTTGATACAAGTAAAAGAAAGTTGTTTGAAAGTTCTTTCCGTGCTTGAGCTCTCAAACTTGTCCCCCATTGTTGTACCCCTGCCCCTCTATTTATAGAGTGAGGCTGGGGGTAGGGGTCTTGGAGGTATAGAGCAGCTGGCGGGCCTGGGCTGACGTAATCTGGCCTGGCGGATCTGGTCCGGTTTCCTTTGGCTCGGTGGTGAGATGAGTGGTCTGGTTGCTTCGTTCGGTGGAGACTTCGTTCGGTGGAGGCTTCACTCGGTGGAGAGGTTTGGACCGATGGGGAGTTGGTCCGGTATAAGCTGGTTCGGTAGAGGTTGGTCAGGAGTTGGTTCGATAGAGGTTGGTCAGGAGTTGGTTCGGTAGTGAGGGCGCAGCTTGGTCCGGCAGTGGGTCTCTCGTGGAGTTGGTTCGGTAGAGGTTGGTCAGGAGTTGGTTCGGTAGTGAGGGCGCAGCTTGGTCCGGCAGGTATGGGAGGTAAGTGGACTGGTGGAGCCTGGTTCGGTGGTAGGTGTTAGGGAAGGTACCCAACACTAATCAACTAAGGATCTATTTCATAGTTGAACTATGTTATCAACCGAAACAACGAGTTAAGCTATCATCTATTTGTTACGATAACTTCATTTTTATTGGAAGTTTTGACGAGTAAATGACTTAAATTTTCAAGACAATGACCAAAACTTACATTTAACTTATTTGTGTCGATTTAAAAGTAAATCCTTCATTTGTAAATATTTTCAAAAACTCGCATTCATCTCTTTATAAATAAATCTTGCATTTTGTAAATATTTTCATCCTGCATTTTGATTTTGTGGGTAGTATCCGCTGAAAACCCTCACGAGACAACACTCGTCCTACTAGAGACACCCAGAGGTTTAACGGCTTGTTGCATACGCTCAATGCAATCGTGCTCCCTACGAAAATGGATTTATCTTAGTTTGCCTTTATTCGAGGACGAATAAAAAGATAAGTATGAGGGTATTTGATGTGCACGTAAATGTGCATATATATATACATCCATATTTTATCCCTTTTTATCTAAATAAATATCATATTTGGGCATTTTAACATGTTTAAAACCAAAATTCAATTATTTTCAAATCATCATTTATTCATCTTCATTCAAGGGTAAAATGGTCATTTTTGTGCATGTGTCAATTTGAGAATTTTTACTCGGACATTTTTTATGATTTTTATAGGAAATTTTGATGCATATGAAAGAGGGATTCATGAAGATATATGCATGCACAAATGAATACAAAGGAAAGAAGAAGGAAATAATTCAAATCCAAGATCATGGAGGATCCCACCCACTTGCCTAAATCTACAATTAGAAGCTAATGGACAACTAAGTGGAGGTTAAAGCTTCATGCACATTTAATGAGGGATTAATTAGTGGGTAATGGTTACTTGGTGCTCACACTTCCTAAAGGGCATTTTAGGAAGCTCCCTAAATATTGAATTAGGGTTTTATGCATGTATAAATAGTCCTCTTATGTACATGTAAATATCTTCTACTCTCTCATATATTTGCTTAAGAAATTAGCAAGTTGTAAACAAAAATCAAAGTGAAATAAAAATGGCGTCCAAGCCTCTTTCTCCTCTCTTTTCTACATGCTTTTCTTTGTTTTATTGTTAATGTTTATTTCTATGCTCTTTCTTTTTATGTTCATAGCTTAGATTTACATTTATGCACTAGTTTAATTAATTTCCTTCTAGTATTTAATCTTCTTTTTCTTTGTTTATTCTCTACTTTCTTTCATTTTCAATGTTGAAACTTACATGTGTTGATTTGATAACACAAATGAGTAGCTAAACCCTTTCAATTTAGGGGTAATGAAGCTCTCAAATATTATGTAATTTCAACATTTTTATGATTTATGATCTCTTTAGCTTGTGCTTCATGAAAGTGAATTTTAATGTAAGTTTATACAAGTGGGTTTGATAGCTTATATCGCTTATGCAAATGAGCTATTCTTATTCAACATAAACACAATTTACATCATAATTTACTAATTAATTTTTGATTTTGAAATGAAAGTAAAAATGAAATTTGATGATCTATATTACTAGTTACAATAGTAAATAGATCATACTTAAAATAGCTTTTGCTTTGGCTTCATTTTCATGAGAATTGATAAGTGGTTTATTTGTTGTATTATAGTTTGATGGTTTGAGTTATGTTAATTAATAACATAAACAAACCATACTTATGATAAATACAACAATTATTTCACTTAATATCAATGTTAGAGATCATAAATTATTTGTTTGTTGATTTACAAAAATATGAGAGTGGATTTGCCTCTAAATTGTTCTCTAGTCTAATAGTTTTTAAATCACATTTCAATTCTAATTTTAGCTTCTATTTTTGTAGTTAACAATTTCCTCTCACTTTGGTCTAATTTGATTGAATTGAAAATTTTAAAATCTTAAAAATTTCCCTACAGATCGACCCGTACTCGGCACGTACTAAAATTATACGCCGTGCGCTTGCGGTAAAATTAATTCGAAATTTTTCGGTGAATTTCTAACTCGATAGAAATTACGCCGTTAAACAATGGATATGTAATATAATATTATACAAGTAAAATCTTAATAACTAAAATGCTTCGAAATGAACATATTTTATAAATGAAAAACTATGATGTATAAGGAACGTTATAAACATAAGTTAATGTTTTGAAATGCTAATAATTAGATTGAATAGTAAAAAGTGAATATTATCTAAGAAAATGTTTATAAACTTAAGAAATGACTGAAATGATTCATAAATAAGTTTATGATTAATTGACACTATAAAAGAAAGGATAAATGTGAATTAAAAGGTAGAAACACTTAAGTATGAAATGTTTATTCATGAATATTATTATTAAATGGAAATCAAGTTATATAAATTAATGAATGTGAATTAATTGCAAAGAAACTTATATAATGTCTTAAGAATTGATTTATTGATGTTCTAGATAATTGAATGGAAAATAACATATGTAAGTGAATGAAGGTAAATTAATGGAAAGAGACATTGTATAAATGAATGAAAATAAATAAAAGTAAATAATGATGTGAAAAGGAACCAATAGAATAAACTTAAATAATATTTAAAATTCATTGTTGTTTGGCTAATGTGAAGTTTGGGGAAAGGATACTTTAAATTGTTTAAGGATGTATAAGTAATCTATTAAGTAATTATCTAAGGCAGTTGAGCATAGGATACACTTGATAGTTTATTTATCACCCTTGTACGATGAAAAGTTTCTAAACTAAACAAGCCATTAGTTTGATTGCTATGGATGTGTGATAGATTCCTTTGTTGCATATGATGGTCATTGTTGTTTTGTTGCATATGTTCTGTGTTGATTTGCTTTTGTTACTAATTTAAAACAACTAAATATTTCTCTTGTACATAATTCTCACTATTTTGGATTATATAAGTGAAATATAAGTTTATAGAAGCAATAACTACTGCTTTGGTTTCATAAATAAGCTGTTTGCCGACAAATAGGTACGTTTTCGGATTACGGTTTTGCAACGATATTTTATTGTTTTCCCGTGGTCTAGGATGTTTTATTTTTGAAATATGATATATATATATATATCGTAACTATTGATATTATTATTTTTCCAGACCTATCCGTACAAAAGAGACTCTCCCGAATTTTTTTTGAAAATTTAAGACTTAGAAAATTTTGTAAAAGTTGGGTTATTTTAAAATTTTATTTTGTAAATTAATTGTTTATAAATTGATTATTTTGAATAAAAATATATTAGTTTTTTAATTCCTTCTTTCCTTTTCGAGGATGAAAAGTTTTGAGTGGGGCAGAGTGTAACGACCCGTATTTTTTCGATAATTAAAAATATTAAATTAAATAAGATTTTGGAATTTAATATTGGAAGAAATTAAAATTTGTGATTTATTAATGAGAAAAATCTCTAGAATGTAATTTAATAATGTTGATTTGATTTAACTGAGAACTATTTTAATGTAATTTCAATCAATTGAAATAATTGTAAAGTTAATTTGGTTATAATTGTAAATAAGGAATAAATTAAATGTTGGATTTAATATCGAAATTATATGTTATAAATTAGAATTGGTTTATTTAGGAATATGAAATCAATTAATTAGTATGTGAATTTATTAGCTTTGTTTGTAAACAATAAATATAGAAATGTGTTTGAATTATTAAGGTGTAATAATTTTAATTATCATTTCAATATTTAATCCGTTGAAATTAATTTGGAAATCAATGTGAATTAATGTAATTTAATATTACAGTTAATTTGAAATAAGATGATAACTAAAGAATATGAATGTAATAAAATGTAAAATAATGTTAATTATATTCATAAGGTAATAGTTGATTTAATAATAAGAGTGAAAATCCAAATAAAAGAATTTGATTGAAATTTAATTATAATTAACTTGGTTTTTATTTCAATTGCAATTGAATTCTGAAATTAATATAATATTTAAATAGTGGATTTAACATGGAAATTTTATTTTAATAGGTTATTAATTCCTATGTAATTTAGAATGATGAAATTGTTAACTATTAAATTTGAATTGAAAGGTGATTAAATTAATTTAATAATGATTTATTTAATTAACGTGAAAATTAGCCATTTTGGCCACCATCTTGGATTTCAACGAAACTAGTTTCATCGAATCTATAACAGTTAATTATTGTAGTATTTCAAGTTTTGTAGCGATCAGACTTATCGTTTGATCCTATGGGCTCGAAATGCGTAGAAATCAATTTAATGAATTCAATTAAAATAATCTAATTTTAAAAGCTAACTTCTATATACAATGGAATTAGGATTTGAAACTAGTTCCATTTAGTTTAAAAATTTTGAAAATATATATTTTGATATATTGGATGACCCATTTTCGTTTTGGAAACAAAATGGGCTTTTTGGGTCGTCGTTATCGTTTCGACCCAATTCGATATGTCCATTCATTCTTATTTATCTTTGGCCACATAAATAGATTTCTTTTCTGAAACCCTAGCAGCCTTTTCTTATTGTCTGTACGTACATTCCTTCTCATCTTCTCTTTCCAATGGCAGAAACCCTAATTCCCGAAATTCAATTTCAAATCAAATTCAAAATCCAAACTCCTCAAACTATAGCAAATTATACATCGTTGGAAAGCTCTTGACGAGCGCAATCTTATGCTATAATTCATTTTTCAATTTGAAGCATCGTTTGGTTAGAAATCGATGAAGAACTCTCGCCCGTCCATCCTAGGGTTTTCATTTTAACGGTGGATCTTCGACTATTTGGCGATCGGGTGGTGTTGGAGTGTAAAGGGCGCTGAATGGAGTAGATCTATGGTATTAGTTTGGGTCGCAGGTCATCAGAATCGTTGAAATTTGCCAGATAAGGTGGCGATGGCGCAGCAAATTGGGGGGGGGGGGAGTTGGAGGCGTTCGCAAGTAGAGGAGGAGGCGCGGCGTGAGGAGGCAGTGATGCTGGTGGTCGTGGATCATGTCGGAGGCGATTGTAGTTGGCGCGACAATGATCAAAGGGTAGCGGCTGTAGCACGATAGGGCTTCGACTTTGATCTGTAGTTTCGCACGTGAGGAAGGTGATGTGTCCTGTGTTTATTCGCCTTTTTTTATATTTATATTTAAATTTCTAAATGTTCTAACTCGTATAACTTTTTCATACGAGCTCAGATTTGGACGTCGTTTCCTCCATTGCGATCGTATTGAAATTTAGGACATTATGGAACTGGTTTGGTTGGATTCTAAGACTGTTGGATTTTTGGGCTTTATTTGGATTTTAATCGACGATAAATTCAAAGGTGAGTTATTTAACCAACTCACAACTACTAAATCATCCTATGTTAGTTAAATTAAATTTATGATGTGAATAGAAATTTATTGATTGTTTGGTATTTTAAATTGTTATTTAAATTTAATTTGAATTTATATCGAATTTAATTGCCATTTTAAATTAATATTAGAATTTAATTTTTTTGTTAAATACCTAATTGATAACCAGTTAATTGTTTTGATTGCTGATTTGAATGATGAATGTGATGGATGCTTAATTGTTGACATTTTGGATGATTCGATGTTATGTTTATTTTATATGTTGTTATCACACTGCAAGTCCCCTTAGTTATTATTAGAAAAATCACTATGGGTTGAAATGATACATACCCGAACGATCTTATAGATTAGTGAAAAATCGTTATGGGTTCAAATGATAAACTCGAGCGATTTTATGGATTTTGAATTTTACTCGGGATTGTGGGTTGAAATGATATATACCCGTAAATTTAAATTTATTACGGGTTGAAATGATATATATCTGTATCACTTGACCATATGGTAGAAAATTATATACGGACACTGGATTGGTTAAATTAAATGATTTTAATCCTTAATTTTGAATCCAGTTAAATGATATTATGAAATAAAATATGATTATATGAACTAAATTATTTTCAAAATCCAAGCTTTTAAAATGTGGAAATTGAAATTGGTTTAAATGAATTGTTTAAAGAATTTAAATTAAAATCTTAAAGTTGAATTTCGAAATATAAATGAATATTTTCAAATTTGAGTTATTGTAAACGTTTGAATATTTAAGCTTGAAACCTATTGAATTTGAAGTGGTTTAAATTTGTAGTTCAAACATTAATTTGAAATCGATATAAATTGAAATGTTTTTTTTGAGAATTTGAATTGAAACCTTTAACCTTTGAATTGAAATCGTCGAACTGAGATTGATTTAAATTGAATTTTGGAACTAAAGTTGATTTGAACTGATATGTGAAATTTGAAGAAACAACTCTAATTTGAAACTATTTTAATATACAAACTCTTTTTACATATAACTATTTTTCTCATATAAACCATTTTAATATATTAATAATTTTTAATACATTAACTATTTTAAATATATAACCTATTTTAACATATAAACAATTTCTAATACATAAACTATTTTCATCTATAACCTATTTTAAATTTATAAACAAATTTTAATATATATTTAAATATATAAACTATTTCTAATATATAAACTATTTTAATATATAACCTATTTTTAAAATATAAACTATTTTTAATGTATAACTATTCCAATATATAAACTACTTTCAATATTCAAACTGTTTAAAGTTGGAACTGTTATGATTTAGGTTTAACTGATTTAAATGCAAATATTTTGATATGATGGTTTAACCTATTTTGTGGTTATGATTTTGAAAAGAATAGGATTTAAAGTGAATAATGATTTTGAAAGTGAATATGATATTTTGATATCAATTATGAATCGGTTTTGAAAATGTTAAAGAACCAACCGGTGTGAAATAAGCGTTTGGTTGTTAAAGAAACCGGGATTGGATATTGTCATGCTCTCTGCCAATTTCGAAACAACTTTAATAATTGTGCACGTGGTAGAGAATCCAGAACGAAGTAGGATGGTTTGGCGAACGTTATTGTATGAGGTATGAACGCAGCCCTGGCCCCCTCGGGTCAGCTTGATATGACTAAAACAAGAGCCATGCTGAGCCAAGTGGGGTCGCTCCCCCTATCGGGCACATTTCTTCGATACCATATTTATTACTTTGTGATTGATTTGGTGGAAACCCTTGATTTGATTATGGGTGTGTGTCTCGAGGTGGGTGGTAGTAGCTGCTATGCGTTACCACCGGTCCGGATCCGCAAAACGATAGTATCCTACCCTGGACATTGCCTCGCGTGCCTTGTCATATACCTTATTGAGCCCACTACGACTTTGGTATGTATTGTCCCTATGGAGTGCTCCCTGAGTATCCCACTAGTTTGGTGGAGCTTACAGTATCTGTATAGACTACGGTAACGCTTTAACGCTATTTTAATATTTTACTTTACTGTAGACATATTATAATAGCGTATTGTATTACATAGTAAATAGTTTAATGGATCCTTAGGAGATGGAAATCCCGAACATCTCTTAAGTTATTACAAGCACGTTATACATTGGATATGAGATGTAAAATCCCGTAAACATCTCTAAAGCTGTTACACTCATATATATTTATGTTGATTTAACTTACATAAGATCTTTTAGTTCTGACTCGAGTGTTCTGTCTTTTCATTACGCTCAGGTCAGCCTGAGCGTTTCAGTGTTGAAGACTATATTTCTGGAGGATGAATACGAAGATTTAGTATATTATTACTGTTTATTATATTTATTCCACTGCATCATGTTGTTCTGCTGCATTATTTATTTATTCCTGCTGTATGTTTAACTTTGATATATTGTAAAAGTGTAATCAAATGTTATTTGTAAAACAGCTTCATGAACTGTTTATTTGATTATTATATTTTGTCATTCCGCTGTGAGATTCTTGTGTTTTGTTTTTCCTTCTTTTCTCTTATTTTCTTATTTACCCCATTAACAATCCTCCCTTTTGAATGGTTTGAGTTGACATGTGTGGTTTATTGTCAATTTAAATCATCCAAAAAGGTGGGTCGTTACAGCATAAGACTCGAGTGAGGGATAATTAGCCAAAACACTACACACACACACACATATATATATATATATATATTAGTATGATACTGATATACATAAGATAAAGGGTGGAATCTAACTAGGAATATGGAATTATACCCCAACCTACTTCTTCTCCTGTAAAGAAAGAGTCGGGATAATAGTATATTGCTATTAGCTGACCGAACATAGTATAGAGTACTACAATACTGGTATTGGATGCCCAAGGTATAAACATATCAATTTAAACATAACAGTATTACAAAATAGAGTATCCCAAACACAACTGTTGCATATGCACAACTAATAGAAACAAAAAGAGTTTTTTTGGACAAATATTCATCGATATACCTCAATAAGAGCAAACTTATAGGCCATTAACTTAGGTTTTTCATACTCTCGCTAAAAGTGTTCTCTTGTCTATTCTTAACCTCTACACTAAAATTAGTGGTTCATATTGCACCCACACTCAAACAATCAGAGCACATACAGCTTGACTATCAAATATGAGCTCCTGATCATAGTCAACATCAACAATAACTCCTAAGAAGTAATAACAGATCTCTATTCTCATAGAATGCTTTATAATGCCTCAACTTAGATTGATAGTTATCCTAAAGAACCACGACCCGTAGGTGTTTTTCGACCCTCCTTAGCCTCCATTGTAAATCCACTCCACTTCCCTTCCCCAATCTACCTATTCCCAAGTAACTTGCCTCTTTTCCTTAGTCAAACTTGATAGTGTTAAGGGTGTTCTCTAGGGGAAATTGTGAAAGTTAATTATATAATTTAACTCTTGTAGCAAAACTTGGTCAAAATAAAGTAAGCTTTGGTCTTATTTTCTATTATTTATATTATTATATAAGGATATAAATAATGTTATAAATTCATTGAATACATATAAGTATTAAATCCTTAAGAAAAGTATTTCATCGACTGCAGTTGCGAATGTGTTCGTAACCATGAATTTTGAATTGATAAAATAAATACTTATTCTTAAATATTCCTAGTTAATATGTATCGAGAATAGGGTGTCGATATATTCATGGAAACTAGTGCGTAATGCTCTCTATACGATGGATGGTGAATCTCATGACCTTTTGGGGGCATCAAGAAGTTATGTACATGTAGTTATTTGGAACAATTGCAGAACAATTCATCAAGAGTCTTCTATAAGTTAAAAGTAAAACAGAAGATCTCACGTGATGATGTGCAGTAGTCTTTTGACTTGATAATACTATGAATTTTAAGTGTTTGCACTATCTTTGATTATAGTCAATCACACGACATCGATGATCGTGTTAAGGCCATAATTGGGTATAAGTTGAACCTCTTGAAGTAAAACATTTTTCAAAAAAGGATTTGTCTCCTTTGAGTAGAAGGTTAGTATCATCGTAACTGGTAGTCGACATAAATTTAAAGTCTTTGGCCAAAGCAAATCGACTAATCAATTATTATTATCAGAATGAACCATGGACTTCAGTTTTGGACTTCACAATTATCTAAGGATGTTAAGAGAGTTATGATAATTGATCGAGCTTTAGATATCTAAGTGATATAGCGATAATGAAAAAAAAAGTGCATAATATATAATTTCTTAAGGGTGTCGCTAAAATAGATAAGAAATTGGATTTCACCTACATATTCTTTAAGCTATTGAACTTGTGTCAAACTACTATGCATCAGCAAGGTCCATATAGGTTTTAGTATTTAAACTATTTAAATATTACCGATGGTTGAGTTTATAATTGGGGGTCACACAACTGCAACGCTCAGTTTTTGACCAAAAATAATTTATTGAAATAATATATAAAAATAATAAATTATTATCATGAAGAAATTAATATAATGGTTATATTAATTATGTTACTATTATTATTAATTATTAAAGGGCCTAAAATATTAATCAATAAAATGTATAACTTTTATATATTTATTCAACTTGATTTTAGGCCGATATAATAATTTACATATAATAAATAATATATACGTTTAATATTTGTTAAAAAAAACTTTAGTTTACAATCATATTTCCGTGTCGGTTGAAACCCAAATTTAAAAGTTTCAATTCTCTCCCGCTTCAGTCTTGTTTTTGTTTCATCTACACAAATCAACAAGCACGATGGAGGAGGAAGGTAAGGTAGAGGTGGAAAAGGGGAAGGTGGCCAATAAGGGGGAGGTCGGTGGTTGTCATAAAGGCGAGGATGATGAAGACAACTGTCTGAGGAAGGATGAGGAAGGTTGTATCTTGCATAGCAGTAGTAAGATCTGCTCCATACACGGTGAAATTTGGTATATCTAGAAGTGATAATCAGAGAAAATTTCATATTCCGTTAGATGGTGAGAAGGTACTATGTAGTGACACGGTGAAGGGAGTTAGTTGGTTGAGTGCAGCAACATAATTGTGTCAAACCAACGATTATGGATGGTTTAAGAAGAAGAGTATTGATAAGGAATGCAGTGAATGATGTTGAAGTAGGATGCGAATTTTGTGTACTACTTTACATAGTGGGTCTGAGGCCATATTACAAAAATATTGAAGTATTTATGAAGAAATTATGGAAAACAGAGAATGAATTCCCATTGGAATCTTAGGAAAATGGTTTCTTTGTGGTAAGGTTTGGGTGGGAAAAGGATTGTGAGACTATAGTAGAGCAAGGGCCATGGTTTTTTTTAATAAAACCTAAACATCATTGAAAGGATTTTTCTAGAGATGAATGTAACACCCCATATTTTTAGTAACATTATTTAGGATATTTAATTAGTTAAATAAAATAAAATAATGTAAGATGACTAATGGATTGAGATTTGTGATTAAATAAGGGGTAGCCGTGCCATGTTAAATAAGTGCACTAAAGAACAAAAAGAGAATAAAAGGTTAGGAAATATACAAGAGCAAAATAGGAACAAGGCTCATCCTTATACCCTAAACCCTTAACCCCTCAACACTCACGTTCACTTCATTATTCACAAATCAAAAATACAAGTTAAGACCGGCCACCATTAGCAAGCTCAAGAGAAGATAAAAACTAGGATTTCAAGAGGGCGAATCAAATCACTTTATCAAGAACAAATCTCCCATCTTTAACAAAGCTAAGGTGAATAATGATCACATCTCAAGTTTTTAATGGTTTTCAGTTTTTAGTATGAAATCCGATTTATTTGCAAATGTTTTGCCATGTTTTGGATGATAAAATGTATATCTATATGTTGTTGATGATTTATGCTAATTCCCATAGATTTTGTGATATGTTTTGATATGAAAACCCTATTATATGACATCCAATTGCCTTTCGAATTTAAATTTAGATTAGAAACAATAATCTAGAAATGGGTTTCAATTTTCTGAAATAATGTGGATTTTATATGAATTTTCTAGTGAAGAAAATGATAACTTGGGTTTAAAATTAATTACGACCAAATTATATTGGCTTAGGGTAAATTTATATATGTTAGAAAACATGTTAAAATTATTTTCTTGAATTTTTGTAGAATTTTCCTAAGTGTTTTAATGGATATATAAAGTTATTTAAGGTATGGGACTTAATTTTTTTATATATTTATAAAAAGGAGAAGGAGTATTTTGTAAATAATTCAAATTGTTATTTCTGAAAATTGGCAGTACTTTTAGAAAAGAAAATTTTGCAACCAATCATAATTTGACAAATAAGGCAGGTTAGGTACAAAGAATTAATTTAAAAAGTCAAATCAACATGCTTTTTCCTGTTTCAATGCTTTTGGCACAAGGCTTACGACTCCTTACCTCCGCCTTCGACTCCATCAAAACCAATGCACACGGTATCATATACCTGGTACGTAGTGAATTGGGTATAGGCGAAAGGTACTAGGTCGAAACAAAATGTTCCGAGGGGATCAAGCATGCTTTGTTATAAATTGAAAGTGCGCCTGCTTTTGCTTTCGAAGGAAGTGCTTTCGACTTAGTTGGCTATCGGTTGAGTCAAATGTTTCAAGGAAAGGTTTCGAATGGGCTGCGCCTTTTGTTTTAAATGAATGCTTTCGAAGGGGTCGAAACCCCTAACTACCGCTTTTTACCTTTCGACCCAGATTGGTTTTGAAAGGGTTACCTTGTTTTTAAAATCAAGCCGCTTCTCCGATATTTTCGAAGGGATGGTTTCGACACCATCACCTCTTTACTTAGGAATGCTTTCGAAAGTGATGCTTTCGATTTAAATGTATTAATGACCTTTTTGCTCTATAAAAGGTAGAACTTAAATTGTTTCGAAAGGTGTTTCCACATGTTTTAAATTGAACCCAAATGCTTTCGAAAGGTTTGTTGTTTACAAAGATTTTGATGCTTTAGAAAGTTTTGAAGAAAGGTTTCTAAGGATGGTTCCCCAATGGTTTCCAAAGGTCTAAAAGGTAAGGTTTTCCAATGGTTTCAAAAGGCAATGTTTAGTGTTTTAAAGATAGGATGTCAAGGTTTTAAAGCTTTCGAAGGAGATGTTTTTCAATGCTTTCGAAAGGATAAATATGAATGGTTTCGAAAGTTACGATTTCGAAAGGTATGTTTTGGCCTTTGGCCTAATGTTTTACTGTATCGAAAGGCATACTTTCAAAGGTTTCGAAAGGGTACTTTCGAAAGTTTAAACATTTTCATCAACAAGGTTTGTGTGGAGAATATGTAACATGACAAGGTGATTTGAGTAAAGCAAAGAATAATTTCCTTATTTAAAGAATGATTTAAAGGTTTAAATCAATTTGAAAGAAGAGGTTTCCAAGGAAAATTTTATGGGTAGATAATCCTAAGTAGAATGACTCAAATATTAGAATACCAGATGAGACTAGTGTTTGTAGATATTAGAATACCAGATGGGACTAGTGTTTGTACCAAAAATGGCACAACACTCATCGGATGTAATTGAAGAGATTAGAATGAAGAAGTAAAATGAAAAATGAGGCCAATCTAACAATCACACCAAGAAAAGAAACAGTAACAGAAAGAAAACAAGAATTTATAGTGGTTCGGCGTTATTGCCTACATCCACTTTGAAGGTTTTGATGTTTATTGCTGATTAGAAACTGAGTTACAACAGTACAACAGCCAACACTTGAATTACAATGGAGTTTAACTCAAGCAGCAGCATAAAAGTCCCTTTCTAGTTGCAATGGAGGTGCTATTTATAGGTGTGGAGCTGGAAATATCTACCTTGAATCTCGAAATACTCTTTCTCAAGCTGAGGTGGGCCCACACAATCGATCTGGAATCATTTGGAATCGATCCTTGATCGATCCAACATCTCCTCGTATCGATAAGAAATTGTTCCAATTAAGCTGCGATCGATCATGAAGGTTCCTGATGTGTTAAGCAACTTGCTGTGAATTGCATTTGGAGTTGTGGTTGTGGAGTTATTGATCGATCAAGGTTGCAAATATGGAGTGGCTAAGGCCTTTGTATCGATACCTTCGTATCGATCCCTTCGTATTGATGACGTGGCATGCGCGTTTTGTGGAGATCCATGATTTGCGCATAATGGTGAGACCGCTTCCTTTGGGTTGACTACTTCTTTCGAAGCTTCAGATATGTGGCTTGCTTCGTTCGTATCCATCCGCTGCTTACTTTCTGTGTTGATGCCTTTCTTCCATCTTCGTATCGGTTGCAGGCTATGCTCTTCGTATCGATCAAGTAGGCGATCGATACAAAAAGGGTAGTTGTTTACTGAATGAAGCATGATCGATCTGGGAAGTGCTGAAGTCCATCATTATGACTTTGAACCATATGGATACGAATGATGGATGCTGAGTGCTTGAGTTACGTTCATTTTATATCGATGTTGATCGATACGAGATTGGCATGTTTCTCATGGATCTTGATCGTTCCATAACTTGAGCGTACGAACTCCGATTGACCTGAAATTTGGAATGTTGCTTTGCATAGCTCTGTTTGTCATGTCGTGTTGATTGTAGCTCGATCCAGACTCGGACCAAGTTTTCCTGTATCCATTGTGAACTTGCAGATACCTGATCTCTGGAGCGGATTGTCTTCAGTCTCTAGTCAAGTCCTTGGTATCACAGCCTTGCCAAAAGGCGGGATAACATTTGACCCCCAAAGTACGTCCTGTGTGAACATGACTTGCTTTGATAAGCTGCTATCTTCATTCTGAAAAGGCTCTATCTGATTCAATGAATAGTTGTTGTCCCTTCATCAAGAGATGTAATCTTTGGTAGATGTGACTCCTAATCGATTTCCAGTAGTATAAATGTTGAGTTGTAGACTACCAATGATCACGCGGCCTTTGTTGTAGTTGAAGGTTAAGTGTTAGCAATTCGTTGTTGTTGTTTTGTTTGTCACCAGGTGAGCATTCAATTCCTGTTAATTTCAAGAATCAAATGTTAGTATAGCATGTAGGTACATGTACGCATTTGGACCTGACTCCCGTTCACGCTTGCACATTCACGGGTTGTTGTCAAGTTTTTTTTAAAAAAGAAGGATTTTGGTGAAAAAGTTCTTGCCATCGATCGATGGTTCCTTTTGGATCGAGTTTTGTATTGATCCTCTCTTGGATTGATGTGAAATTCGAGTTGTAACAATGATCAATGGTTGTTCTGATGCCCCTCTTCATATCGATCCTCTTCTGGATCGATCTGGGGTGCATTAGAGTGGATTTCGTATCGATGGTGATTGATACGAGATGAAGTTGCAAAAGGCGTGTTCCATAAAGATGGATACAGATTAGTTGAATTGTTATACAAAGGTGCTCTTCGTATCGATGGATACGAGAGTTACAAGCACAAACGTATTGGAACGCTTCGTATCGATGGATACCAACGATCCGAACATAGGTACATGGTGCATTTCGTATCGATGGGTATTTGACCGATTCAATCAGTGAGAAAACCGAGATACGAATCGTTTTTTACGTTGGATACAAAGGAGTATATATACTTTTATGTACTTAGCATATTTTTTCACCTTGCTATTTCGTATCCAATCAGAGAAAAGGAAAAGAAAGAAAAACTTTAGAACTCTCGTCCCCAAACCCCAAATCGTTAATTCTTAACCCAGATCTTTCGAACCTAGGTAAATAATTAATAGAATCGCGCCTATAATGACAAGATTCGAGTTTCGTGCCCCCTTGCTCACCATAATCGCCATCTCCAGTGTCGTTGGCGCCAGAGTGTAACTAAGGTAAAGTTGAGAGAGTCGGCAATGGCGATTGGGGAATTGGAGAAGAAGGAGACGAGATGGATCAATGGGATAGATGGTTGGAGGAGAAAAACCGGGATCGAAGCCACTGGCTTCAGGCTTATGTGGTTTAAACCATGAGTTCGTATCGATGGTAGGCGAGCAGTGGTTTCGTATCGATGGATACAGACATTGATTGTGGATTGATCTATTAATCTACACAAGCGGGCGAAGCGGAAGTTCTGCCCCCTTGATTGAGGTGAAATAACTATGTCTCTTGGATCGATATGAAAGCTTGCCTCTGGAAATGAGATGAGGAAGAATATCGATTGATATGAACTGATCAATATGGAAAGCATCGACACGAATGAAGCCTATGGATGAAGTGGTCGATACGAACAAGTCATCGATTCAAATGTTGATCGAAACGAAGAGTTTATCAATCTGAACCATTGATTGATATGAACGAGTGACATGCGATCGATACGAAAGCTTGCTTTAGGGGAACGATCCGCACTCGAACATGATGGGTACGAACTCCATATCTTTTGCACATTTAAACATTGGACTCCGACGAGCATTTAGCCTTGCATATTTGGACTTTTGTGTAGAACCGCATATATGACTATCCTTCAAAGCTTGTCGATGGAACTGTGACTTGTTAAAAATAATAAATTTTAATATGGATCGTTCTTTGAAGTCGGAATGGGATGAAACGGTTAACAATGACGGTCGCTCCGGTCGAATCTCGAAGTCTCGTCTCTTTACCATCTCTTAATCTTGTAGAATTTTAGAGTACTGTACAGCACTTCACTACACAACACGATCATTCACTTTGCACTAGGGGGATATGAGTTTTTTTTACCATATAATAGTGTTTTTTACTGAGTTCAATAGCTATGGATCCTGGAAGCTCAGAACAGCAAGAAGCTCAAAGTCCTCCATTCTCCAGAATAGATATGCCGGATGCCCCGGTTGATATAGTGAATTCTGCTCCGGTTGAGCTGCCAGATGCAGTGGTGATAATGAATCCAGTAGATTCTATCCAGTCCAAGATTACTGAAGAGGTGCCAGGTAGAATTTTCCATAGGCATGGGTTGTCTTTTGAAGAAGTTCGGCTACTAGGTCCGGAAGATAGAGCACACTATCCCTCGGAGGGATTCACTGCATGCAATAGATTTATGTGCTGGGTTGGAACAATGCCTCCATTCAACCAATTCATTAGGGACGTGCTGTTTTATCTGAGGATCATGCCTTCTCAGCTTCATCCGAATGGATACGCGCTACTCAACAGCTTGTACATAATATTTATGGAACATCTCCTTCGTCCCCCGACTGTTGACGAGATCAGATATTTATTCAATGTGAAGAGTCGGGCAGATAATCCATCATTCACCTTCCTGGAGGCTGGTAGGAACTGCCAAGTTGTGGCAGGCACATGGAGCAAGTTGAGCTACTTCAAAACGGAGTGGCTCTATGTGAGATGCCCACCAGGATTTTGCAAGCGATGGCTGGCCAGACGTAAGTGCTATTACTTGTTTCGTTATTTAACCGTAACTGGATAATATAGATCGATGTTGAATACACGGCCCTAAGGAGCGCGGTATAAAGAGATAGTGAGGATACTCCAGGCGGTGCCGGTTGAGTTAAGAGAAATAGATGAAGTTCTCATCGACGACAATTTGATCACCGCCGGGCTTTTAGAGAAAGGACAGAGCATAGGGCCCATGGGGATTCCAAGAGTGGCCCCAGTAAGACAAGGCGAAAGATGGGCTATTGTCGTGCCCCTAGTCGAGGGAGCTCAGGCCGCGCCCGACATAAAAATCATCGAACCTCGCGATGATGAGGATAAAGAAGCTGGTCACGAGCCCGCGGTCGTGCATCCACAGGGCCCTCGGCCATCCGAATTAAAGAGAAAAGGCAAAGCTCATGTCTATAAAATCAAGTGGCGAAATACTACCGAAGCAACTCAATTTGTGACAACTTCTCTTGGTCTAGAGACCTCTTCCCTGCAGACAGGAAGCTCACTAAACGGGCTATCAGATATTCCCATTCCCGAGGGCATACCATCATCCCCTGATCTTGGGTTAGAAGGGCCCACTCCCCTTCGAGAACCGACGCAGGCCTAACTTCAATAGATATAGGGGAGTCAACTCTATTAAGCAAAGCTGCTACAACTGGTCGGTAGGAGGGTTTACACATGCATAAACGCACTTCACGGCATTACACGACATTCCATCATGTGCTTCTCAATATCCATTGGTGACTGATTTCCTTCTTCATTTTTGCAGATACAATGGTGAAACAAGGTTCTATCCTTGGTAAACTCCGCTCTTCGCGCCAGTCGGCTAGATCGCATTTTGAATCACATCGCCGCAAGAGTGAGAGAGATTAAGGCCTTGGCTACCATTCTAGCCGGGAACGTGAGCGCTACGACAGGGAAAAAGAAAAATCACACCAAAGCAACGCTCCAGGTCGCGATCTCTGCCTCCGAAAGCGCCTTCTAAACCTTCTGGCCCTAGCAGGCCCTCTTTTGAATCTTCGCACCAAACAGCGCCATCTCACGCTCCAAAAATCGGTGAGCAGCACCGTAGAAGTGAAACAGCCGCTCCCGCTATCGTAGAACAAACCGCTATAGAGCCAACGGGCGAAGGAGCCGTCCGCATTGCTAAACTGAAGAAGGATTTTCCAAACATATGCTTCGATATGGTTTCCATTTTCCCCCCAACTTGAAGAAAATCCCAAACGACATAGAAAAACTAGTGCAAGACTATGTGCACGATGCATACAACTAGTACCATGAGTGGGTCAAGATGGCAAAGCGGGTCTCGGCTGTGTCCTTCGAACGAGCCAAGGCGATTGAGAAATTGGAGGGAAATCTTTCTCATAAAGACAGGATAATAGAGATGCTCTCCAATGAACTCGAGTCCTCAAGAAAAGCTGAGATGGAGACTGGCCAGAGAGCCGAGGAAGCTAAGAAATCCATGGAAGAAATGAGAAAAACTCATATGGACTTGGTGCAAGAGATGGGGCATCGCAACACCATGATCATTCAAGAAAGGGATGCCACACTAAAAGAAGTTGCTAAATTAAAGGCAAAGCTAACTGAGGCCACCAGAGAAAAAGATGAAGCTAATAA
Organism: Allium fistulosum; assembly: GCA_030737815.1. Lineage (NCBI taxonomy): Eukaryota > Viridiplantae > Streptophyta > Magnoliopsida > Asparagales > Amaryllidaceae > Allium > Allium fistulosum. The sequence goes on along the minus strand of CM060904.1, from coordinate 335,763,254 downwards.
GGTTGCCCATGAAGCATGTGAGGAGGCAGAGAAGCTTAGAGAAGAGAGGGACACCACAAATCAAAAGGCTGCAGCAGCCGACACTAGGGTCGAAAGGGAAGTAAAAGCCATCGAGGCCATGATGGAAGGTGAATTCGAGGACCTCCTGGTCACCTACAATGCAAACTTCCTAAGGAATCACAACTTGAACTGGCTTGGCGAGGACTATCCCTTCCAATTTTATAAGGCCTGGAATCGCCCGGTTGAAGATGAAAAGGCGAGCTGCAAAGTTGCAACAATTGATGAATTTGAATTGGAAGCTCAAGTGTGGATTTGAGACGAGCCCAAAGTCCTTTACGACACAACTATCTCGCCCCAGAGAGAAGCCCTGGCTGCTAAATACCCAGAGGCCAGAGAAGGATCTGGGGTTGAACACCATGACGCTGCTTCTGAGGTGCCCCCAGCATCTCAACCTTCCCCCACATCTTCTGCCGACCCCCCAGTCATCCCGCGGTATGATCCCGACTGGCTACATCTTTGTCCAGTCATCGAGCATAGTTCGAAAGGCATGCTAGCTCAACCCGTGAGCTAGTCTGAGGAAGGTACTTCGAACACTTCTCCTATTCTTCAAAATGCAGGAACATTATCAGAGGATGTTACTAATAAATTCTCTTATCTTTATTCAGCCTTAGATTCCGCATCGGCCAACCCTCCTGCAACTCAAGAAATTCACCACGATCAGGAGGCGTTAACAACAGAGGCCACAACTATGATGATTACTACTTCAGCTGGGGAGATGCATGATAGCAGTTGTATGCTTGACGACCAACTGATGGAAGCGCTTCTTAACTGCCAAAGCGATCCAAGCATTGAGATGCCCTTTAATGTGGATGAAGACGTTATTATTACGGGCTCCTCGGGTCCGACTGGCAGTATCCCAATGAGTGAGCGCGTGGACAGAGGAACAAATAATGAGGGAAATTATGGCTTAGATGGAGCAAGATCTTAGAGCCGGTGGAGGTATGGCAGGTTCTGGCCCGACCTCGATTCTCGTGATTTCTTCAGGTGGCACCATGATTGAGACTAGCGTGCCTTATTCTTCTGGTATCGAAAGTGCCACTATTCCACCAGCTTCACACACAGGGGATACTTCAATCTCCTTGGGCTCCCAAGAGGAGACCGCATCGATTCCCCTGGCTGGAGACTAGCCAACTGAAGCGAGCCGAGAAGGCAAGGGTTCCAAAAGAGGTCCGGACGGTAGCTCAAGCGGATCTACGCCAAAGAAAACTAAAAAGGACAGGAAACCGACGGCGTAGATTTGCATTTGGACTTCCTCTTTTGTAGATAGTTAGAATAAGCTTCTTTTCTTTTGGTTTTTGTAAGCCATGTATAGATGCGGGTTTGGCCCCTCGCTTATAGGAATTCTTTGGATAGATTTTGTACTTATTTTCTGAAGAATGGTATGAATAAAATTCCTTTTTTGTTTTTGGCATAACTCTGCGTTTATTTGTTTAAGTACTTAAGCATTCACATTTCCATTCAATGTACTCATGAACTTTAGTCCCTAAGTCAAACTAGAGTTCGGTCTTTAAGTCTTGAGGTCATGGCCTCGGGCCATAATCAAATGCTGAGTTGAGTCCCAACGTTGCGTTGTCTCGGCCAGCGGTTGGTACTTGAGTTATGCCCCCAGTTTTGGGGATAGTTGAAGTAGTTAGTTGGCAGTCGTCCTCCACCTTCACTAACTTCGATTTAACTTAGTCGGAACCAAGTTAAAGTAACATGAGTTTGAGCGGCCAGATTACACTCGCTCATTTGTTAGCATTTGCATCCACACTCTGGGGATTAGATTTGTATGTCGGCGGTCGATCATGCCTGCTTATTGTTTAGGATTACATCCACACTCTGGGGACATAATTTATTTTGTGGGTGGTCGATCACACCCGTTTAATGTTTATACTCTAGTTCACACTCCAGGAATCTAGAGTCAGTTGACAGACGGTCGATCACATCTATTTAAGGATTAGGATCTTATTCATGCTCTGGGAATAAGGAGTTAGTTAAGGTCGTGGATGTTGGGATCACATCCTCCTTAATCCAGTAAACGAAGTTGTAGATGGATGGATCCATCCTCTTCGAGCTTGGAAAGAAGCGAGGTCGTGGATGGACGGATCCATCCTCCTCAAGCTTGAAAAAGGCGAGGTTTGTGGATGGATGAATCCGTCCTCCTCGAGCCAAGTAAGGAGGCGAGGTCGTGGATGGACATATCCATCCTCCTCAAGCCATGTAAGCGAGGTCGTGGATGGACGAGTCCATCCTCCTCGAGCTGGACGGTCGATTCATGTCCTGATTTGGAGTTTGCACTTCTGTTCGCACTCTGGGAGCTGAAGTTTGTTAGAGAATTGTCATGTTTCAACTCTCTTTTAATTGATTGTTGTTTGCCCCCGAGCTCGGGGTTTCATTTAACGAGTGACCGGTCGGATCACGATCACTCTCTATTTGAATGAGTCCCACCGTAAGATGGAACTTAGCTCTTAGTACATCATGGCGGTTGCATGATGCATTTAGGAATCACTAATTTGGCTTGATGAGTCTGCACTTTATTGTTGAAAAATGAAATCATGGCAAAGTTAGTTGCCTTGTTACAAATACAAATTCTCGAATTGCATAAACAAACTTCAAAAGGAAAGCAGACTAAATGAATGAAAGCCAGTTATATGTAATAGTGACAGAGACTCTCGCTGTTCCATGCCCTCGGTAGAGTGAGACCATCAACGGTCAATAGCTTGAATGTGCCATCCCCAAGCCTCCATTCGATAACATACGGTCCTTCCTATGTCAGTTTCATGTGCGAAGGGACCGGATAGATTCGCTTAAGCACGAGATTGCCAATTTCAAAGGTTCTAGGTCGGACCTTGGCATTGTATAATCGAATGACTCAATTGCGATGTGCGGCTGCCCTCAAATCAGCCTCTTCATGCTTCTCATCCAATAAATCCAAAGATTCTACAAGGAGGATGGCATTCGTCTTCGGATCATAATAAGTCACATGGTGAGAAGGTACCTCTAGCTCAACTGGAATAACGGCTTCATAGCCATAAGAAAGTGCGAATGGACTATGGCCGGTTGCGAACTTGTGGGTAGTTCGATATGCCCATAATGCTATGGGGAGCTCATCGACCCACTTACCTCCAACCTTCTCCAACCGTTTCTTCGAAATGGACTTGATGACTTTGTTGACAGCTTTTACTTGTCCATTTGCTTGAGGGTGAGCTACTGCCGAGAACTTTTTCTCGATGCGATATCGTCGGCATAAATTCTTAAACTCGACACTATCGAATTGGGCCCCATTGTTAGTGATAATCGTCTGTGGGAGGCCAAAGCAATAGATGATGTTACACACAACAAAGTTGATTATTTTTTTCGTCGCGATAGTAGCAATGGGCTCAGCTTCCACCCATTTGGTAATGTAGTCAACTACAATGATGGCGTACTTTGCACCACCTTTGGTTAGAGGCAAGGACCCTATTATATCAATACCCCATGTGGAAAACGACCATGGACTGACCATTTGAGTAATCTCGGTTGGCAGGGCTCTCGGAATTCTATCATGTTTCTGGCACCTATCACATCTCTTAGCATAATCCAATGCATCTCGGTTTACGGTTGGCCAGTAATACCCATATCTGAGTATCTTCTTTGGAAGGGCTTTCCCCCCAGTGTGATCGCCGCATTCTCCTTCATGCACTTCATGCGACAATCGCTTGATTTCATCGTGGGCGATACATTGGAGTAAAGGAACAGAAAATCCCCTTCTGTACAGGACTCCATCTTGGATGACAAACCGTAAAGCCTTTCAGAGAACCTGTCTTTTCTCACTCCTACGCTCGGGTAATGTTCTATGCTCAAGGTAGTTTCTAATTGGAGTCATCCATGACTCCCTCTCGGGTGTTGCCTCATGAACCCAGTCTGTCTCCATCTGATCAATACTTGGAGCAGTAAGTGCCTCCACGGGGACGAGTCCCATCTGATGTGCTTCGCTAGTGCTGGCCAGTTTTGCTAAAGAATTGTCCTTTTGATTTTGCTCTTAGGGTATACAGTGGATGGCATAATAGTCAAACTGATTTAACACTTCCAGGACCTGCATAAGGTAGGAGGCCAATCTTCGGTCTCTGGATTGATACTCTCCTCGAACCTGGCACACCACTAGTTGTGAATCACAGTAAATCTGCATAGCAATGACTCCCAAATCTTTGGCTAGCCTCAGTCTAGCAAGCAAGGCTTCATACTCAGCTTCATTGTTAGTTGCACGGAAGTCAAACTTCAAAGCATAACGTAGGATTGCCCTTCTAGGGTTTCAAGAACCACTCCAGTGCCTGAGCACCGGTCGTTTGATGCACCATCAGTGTATAGCTTCCATATATAGTTGGGAGATTCACTGGTTTCGGGCAAGTCCTCCGGTACGGTGAATCCAGCTATGAAGTTCGTCAGAACTTGTCCTTGAATAGCTCGTCTTGGGGTATAAGTGATATCAAACTGACTCAGCTCAATGTTCCACTTGAGCAACCTACCGGACGTTTCAGGTCATGTCAGGATCTGTCGTAACGGCTGGTCGGTGTAAACAGTGATCGGGTGAGTCTGGAAATATGGGTGGAGCTTTCTCGAGGCTACAACAAGACAATAAGCCAGCTTCTCTACCTTTGGGTAGTTTCTTTCTACCCCTGTCAATCTTTTGCTAATATAATAGACCAGTCGTTGGATCCGATCCTCTTCTCGAACTAATGCAGCACTGATTGCATTTGCTGAAACCGCCAGATAGACATACAGCTTCTCGTAATCGACCAGCTTTGACAAGATGGGAGGTGTTGCCTGATGTTGCACTAGTGCCTGGAATGCACCTTCGCACTCCTCTGTCCACTCTAAATTCTGTTTACCTTTTCTAATCAGATCAAAGAAAGGAATGCACTTGTTCGTGGCTTTGGAAATGAATCTGCTTAAGGCTGCCACCCATTAAGAATTTGCACCTGCTTGATGGTTCTGAGGGTTTTGAGATTCCGAATTGCTCAGATCTTTTCGTGATTAGCCTCAATACCTCTGGCGTTGACAACAAACCCAAGGAACTTTCTAGATGCAACTTCGAAATGACACTTTAATGGATTGAGCTTCATTCTGTACTATCGGAGTATGTTGAACATCATCTCCAAATCACCGATGTGGTTGTTGGATAGTTGCGACTTCACGAGAAAATCATCCACGTACACCTCCATAGTCTTCCCGATCTGGTTTGCAAACATTCGGTTCACGAGCCTCTGGTAAGTTGCTTCAGTGTTTTTGAGCCCAAACGGCATCACCTTGTAGCAATAAAGTCCCAGATCGGTGATAAAGCTAGTATGCTCCTGGTCATGAAGGTGCATTGGGATTTGATTGTAGCCGGAGTATGCGTACATGAAAGATAAGAGCTCATGTCCGGCCGTTGAATCCACCAGTTGATCAATTCTCAGAAGCAGGAAACTGTCTTTGGGGTAGGCTTTGTTCAGATCTGAGTTGTACACACATGTTCGCCATTTTCCATTTGATTTTATGACAAGCAATGGATTCGATACCCATTCCGGGTATAAAGCATCACAAAAAACCCATTAGCCTTGAGTTTATCCACTTCTTCCTTCAGGGCGGCAGATCTCTCTGGATCCATACCGCGCCTTTTCTGTTCCACAGGGACGTGCCGCGGGTCGACATTTAATATATGGCTCGCGATGTTCGAAGAGATCCCACACATGTCTGAATGAGTCCAGGCAAATACATCAAGGTTTGCCCGGAGAAAAGCAACCAGTTCCTATGTCATCTGGGGCCCGAGTTAAGATCTGACCTTTACCACTCTGGAATCATCATCATCGTTGATCGGAACATCAATAGTCAACTCCGCTTGGGGAGCCTGGTATTCTTTGACTTCCCCTTCATCATCATTGTCTCTAGGATTAAAATCCTTAGGAAACTGGTCGTGGTGCCCGGGCCTAGGCCCAGGCGTTAACTGTCAATCCTTTAAAAAACGGATGCAGAGAGACTCCTCCACGCCTTACCTTTCTCTTTTCGATGTGCATCCCGCAGCTCTGCAATATAACAGGCGCGTCCAGCCGCTTGATCGCTATGTATAATCCTAACCCTATTGTCAGTAGGGAACTTTAGGGTCAAACACCATGGGGCAATAGCTACCCTAAACTCTGCAAGGGTCGGTTGGCCTAGAAAAGCATTATATGGGGAATGTATATCCAACACCACAAACTGTAACATCCGAACTCTTCAGCGATCACCAATGCCTAACTCAACAGGTAAATCCATTGTTCCAACTAGTATAGTTTCACTTCCATTGAAACCATGTATACGTGGTTGGCACAGTTTCAGATCTTTCGCTTCCATCAGCATTTGATCGTAAGAATGCTTGAAAAGTATATTTACAGAACTTCGACTGTCAACCAAGATCCTCTTCATCCAAGCAGGACCTATCTGGGCAGAAATGACCAATGGATCAATCGTGGGGGCCTCGACTCTATCGACCTCACGGTTTCTTAAAACGATGTCGTCTATCATCGTCCTCTGTTACTTTACTGAGGCCCCTTCATCAGTACTACTACAACACTCAAAGTCCACATGCCTAATCGTACTAGCATATGACTCCATTTCCTTCCAAATCTGTTCAGCTGGATGAGAACCACCACTTACAGTATTAATTACCAACCTCCCGCCAGTACACACTGGTTCCTCAGGCCTAGCCTGGCCTTGATCCCGATTGGGGTTAGATGGGCCCGCACCACCATCCTGCGATGCTCGGACAAACTGCTCTAACTTTCTCTCTCTACTCAACCTTTCAATAATATCTTGCAAATAATGGCATTCATTAGTGTTATAGCCGTAATAGTCATGGAATCTACAAAACATCCCGGTCTGAATCTGCTTCTCCGATGAAGATTTCGGAGCTGGCTTCTTATACTGCCCTGTATTACATTTCTGAAGATAAACATTTTCAAGTGACGTGCTCAAGGGAGTATATCGATCAAACATAAGAGCTCTGGGTCTCCCACGATGAGGGTCTCTCTTCTTTCCTTGACCTCCATCACCCTTCTACTGACTTTGTTTATTCTGAATATTTAACTGTACTTTACTGGAGCTCTCCCCGGTCTGCTTCACTACAACATTACTCTGGATGCCTTCACCATTCGACCCCACGACGTCCTGCTTCCTAGACCGTTTAGCATCTTCTCTCCTCAAAAACTGGGCTGCCTTTGCATAGAAGCGGTCCAACGAAGCAGGGAGTTTCCCAGCCAACCAATCACCAAACTTGGAATCAGGATCAATCCCTTTAGTCATGCCATCAGAATAGAGTTATCATTGGGATTGCTGACTTCAACACAAGTAGCATGGAACCTTTTCAGATAATGCCTAAGAGTCTCTCCTGGAGCTTGAGTAACACTGGACAAGGTATTAACATCCTTCGGTCTTGCAGCATGCATACGGAACTGCTCAACAAACTTAGTAGCTAACTGGTCAAAACAAGAAATAAATCTTGGTGGTAGATGGGTGAACCACATAGTCGCAATTCCCTCTAAGGAGATATGGAAGCTTCTACACTTAACCGCATTATCAGCTCGAGCGGCATTCATGAGCCATTCATATTTCAAAATATGTTGGTTGAGATTCGAATTTCCTTCATACACTGGTAAGTTCGGCATCCTGAATCGACGGGGTGGCTCTGCATGTAAAATGTCATCGGTGAACGGGGTGTGACTTCTAGAAATTCCCTAGTCATCATTGGTGAGGCCTTGACTTTCCCTAATCATCTGGCATATCATAGTTGGAATATCAAGCATCTAGAGATTCGAGGCCAAGGCATGGTCGGTTTCCATGTCATGAGAATGGTCCGATCGTTGTCTACAATCCGTTCCACGCCTCCTTGGCTCCTGAGCTTAATGGAAGTGAGGATCCTGGGCATGAGTGCGGTGACGAAGGGCTGGATCTGGTTGGTTCTGGATCCTAGGACCCAGATCTATAGCAGCGGCTACGTTGTTATGAGTAGTATTGTAAGGAAGTGTCCCCCCTCGGGAGGAGGGTGCAGCTTCATGCATTGTAGAAGGACTTATCCCGACTTGTCCAAGATTTGCAGCATTCGTGTTCTCGGAGGCTTCCGCGTAATTCTCATCTAATCAGCGGTGTGTAGATCTATGATAGAAGTCGGATGACGCCGAGCTTTCAGAAAAGGAATAAGAGGTATGCTCCCTTCTAGATTTCCCTCGCCTTTCTTCATTCACCTGGTTCATAAGTTCTGTATTGGCGCGGATCAGTTGAGTGAGTTCTTGATGGCTTTGAGTGAGTTCATGCATGAGGGTCTGGTATTCCTCTCTAGTTACTGGACCGGATGGATTTGGAGCTCCAGCTAGTGCTTGGCCTGTAGTAGTCAGCTGCATGGGATTTTGCCTATCCCTTTCTTCTGGGTCAGTGGCATTGGAAGTGGTTCTGGTAGTACGCACCATGTTGAATGTAGTACAACACTTTGGTACCAATTTGAATAGAATAGAAGAAACCACTGGAAGATAGATCTGGATCTCCTCCTTAGACTTTAGCAATCCAATAGCAGCAGTGGATCCACAGAATCAGAGAAAAAACAGAGTTTTCTCAGTGAAAGCACCAAAGTGTTTATACCAAAAATAGGCACAACAGTTGTCGGATGTTATTGAAGAGATTAGAATGAAGAAGTAAAATGAAAAATGAGGCTAATCTAACAATCACACCAAGAAAATAAAATAGAAAGAAAACAAGAATTTATAGTGGACGTAGGCAATAACGCCGAACCACTATAAATTCTTGTTTTCTTTCTGTTACTGTTTATTTTCTTGGTGTGATTGTTAGATTAGCCTTATTTTTTCATTTTAATTCTTCATTCTAATCTCTTCAATTACATCCTACGAGTGTTGTACCCATTTTTGGTACAAACAACTGGTATGGGGTCACGCCCTATACTTTAGCTAGTAGCCTTTAGCTAAAATAGGTCCAAAATTCCAGTATGTAGGGCTTTGTCACAGGTGAGACTAAAATTATGTTACACGTAGAAAGGAATCTAAAAAGGAAAGACAGGTTATTGGTGAGCCTGAAAATCATTTGGATCGGTTAGACCTGGAGAAGTAAGTAAGCACAGACCGTCCAGAAGAGGAGTACCTAACAAATGTTAGATTTTTATGTTTTTCTGGTAGGCCCGAGTCAGCCAAGGGTTAGTAATTAGCCAAACAAAACTACAGTGTATGGATAGATAGTCCATTTGATATCTGATATGTACATAAACATGATTTTTCTTTACATGTTTAACCAGTTTTGGTTATAGGATTATAATTTGCAAAAGATATGTTTAAAAGGATATTAGTGAGGGGAAACCCGTTCTGCTAAGCGGCGTGATATCACTTAATATCAAATAACCGAGATGTATAGTATTATTCACACCAGGTTTTATGTCTGACTTGAAGTTTATGTTTTTCCTCTTAAATTCTCGGGTGCTCAAAATTTATTTGAGTAGGCTGAGGGTTGAGGTTTATAAGTTCTAGTAGGATTGGCGAATAAAGCTTTCGGTGATGAGCAGGTGACTAATAGATAGCTAATTAGGAGTTGCTATTTATTTTTGATTGATTCCGTTGTGTTGTATATATAATACTCTGGTCAACCAAAGGGCATCATCATATGTCGCTCTTGGCATATTTATGTAATAACTATATTTTATCTGAACCTGGGAAAGCGATAGGATTATGTCATTTGAATATGGAATATGTTTTGGAAATTTAATAAAAATGTTGTTCTTTTTGAAATATGCGATTTTGTTTCATATTCATGTGCTTTTGATATTATGGATACCATTAACATTACCATATTTGGTCACCGGAAGTTAATACTATGGATGACTGCAGCATCTGTAACGCATAGCTTCGGGCCTCCAGATAGAAGATGTGCATAGGTTTATGAAAAAATTTAACTAAAAATGATCTTTGAAAAATATAATCCTAAGGAATTAGTGATAAGATTGGGGTAAGGGATAACGTTATGGTAATGTACTTGTATTTGTCATATATAAGTATGCGCTTTATCTCTAGTCTCCTATCTTTATTAGGTTATTTTTCTGTATCTCACGAAGGTTCGAATGTAGATATTGATTCTCGAAGAGATAATGTTGGAGAAGAAAGCACCACTGTAGACGTAAATGCCAGACCTAATACTAGAAGGAACCAAGGTCAGGCACGAGATGGAATATTGGTGTTGAAGTCCCGCAAGTTGACATGGGAGCCATTTATCAATTTCTCGTGAATATGATGCAAACGGGGGTTGCTGCTGGAGTAGTTGGAGGAGGAGCCCAGGAAGCTCCAGTAGTCAACAATTATGCTGCTTTGAGTAGGGACTATGCTAGGTTGGGAGGAAGACCATTCATTGGGACTGAAGACGCCATAGAAGTGAGGAACTGGTTACTGGATGGTGAGATGATTTTTTATAGATTTATGGCTCAGTGATGAGCAGAAAAGAAGGCTCGCTTCGAGGTAGCTTCAAGGAGCAGCCTTATACTGGTGGAATAGTGTGACGGTTGGAGTGGATGAAGGAACGATGAAATAGGCTGAGTTTAAGAGGAGGTTCGAGGAGAGATTCATGTTTTTGATGGCAAAGTTTACCTTGCTCAGAAAGTTTGCCGAGTTAGAGCAGGGAGAGATGACTGTGTTAGAGTATGCTACAAGGTTTGAGGAGTTGGCAAGATATGGTCATGCCACTGTGGATACTGTGATTAAGAGAAACAAGAAGTTCATTATGGGGTTGAAACCTGAATTGGCCAGGGCTACATTACCTCATATAAGGGGTCCTTGTGATTTTGTAGTAGAGATGGCTCTAAGACACGAGGAAATGATTGCTTCTGTGGAGAAGGATAAGGCGAAGGAAGTCCAGGTAATGCAGAGTCAGAAAAGGAAGTTCTTTCCTAAGAAGGGATCCCAGAAGGATGGGGCTGTGAAGAAGGGAAAGTCAGAAGTTGTCTGTTTTAAGTGCAACAACAAAGGGCATTTTGCGAATGAATGTTGTTCTGGAGAGGCAAAGAAGGTGACAGGGAAAAAGAATATCAAATGCTTCAACTGCGTTCAGATGGGTCATTACAAGATCCCATGCAAGGAGCCTGCTAAGGATGGAAAGAGCAAAGTATATACATTGGAGTCAGCTACCTCGAGACCCATGGCAGGGGAAAAGGGAAAGCAATGTTGGGAGGTATGCTTATGATTCTTGGTATGGCAGTTAGTGTTCTGTTTGATACTGGTGCATCGCATTCTTTTATATCTCTATGTTTGGTAGATAAGCTTAACCTAGAACCCTCATACCTAGTTACTTCCTTAAGGGTGCAAATCTGATAGGAGGGTATGCGACACTTGGGATGAGATGTGACCACCTAAAGTTTGACTTGTTACGTCATACTTTTGTTTGCAGTTTGCATGTGTTTGATTTTGTAGGATTCGAAATTATTTTGGGTATGGATTGGTTAAGTAAGTACGATGCTAGAGTATTTTGCCATAATGGGAAAATATCGCTTAGACACCCAGACTGTAGGGAGCGGATTGTATATATCATAGAAAACCCTAGCTATGAGATAAATGCTTTGTTGGGTGTTATGGAGATAGAAGACAAGCTGAATCGAGTTTTTGTGGTTAGAGAAATCACAGATATTTTTGAACCCGTAGTAGGATTGCCACCAAAACGAGCCATTGAGTTTCAGATAGATTTGGTGCCTGGAGCAGAACCAGTAAGTAGACCGCCAAGAAGGATGACACCTACCAAAATGAGGGAGCTCAAGGTGCAGTTGGTGGATTTGGAAGGCAAGAATTTTACCAGACCTAGTAGTTCACCTTGGGGAGCAGCCGTAGTGTTTTCTAAGAAGCCGGAGGATGTTAAGGTTATGTATTGATTATCATAAGTTGAATGAGAAAATGATAAAGAATCAATATCAGTTGCCTAGGATTGACGATTTGTTCGATTAGTTGAGTGGAGCCAAGATATTTTCACAGTTGGATTTAGCAACATGTTTCCATCAGCTTAGAGTGGCAGAGGATAGTATTCCTTTGACGGCATTTAGAACCAGATATGGATCGTACGAATGGTTAGTGATGCCGTTCGGACTGACTAATGCGCCAGCTTTCGTTGTAGATTTGATGAACCGAATTTTCCAAGAGCACTGGATAGGTTCGTATTGGTTTTCATAGACGATATTTTGGTATACTCTAAGGATGAAAGAGAGCATGAAGTTCATCTTAGAGTAGTGCTTTAAATGCTGAGGCAGCATCAGCTGAAGGCGAAGTTCTTGAAATGTCATTTCTGGAAGAAGGAAGTGAAGTTTCTTGGCCATGTAGTTTCAGAGAATAGGTTATCAGTGGATCCAACTAAGACCGAGCCCGTGAATAGTTGGAAGAGACTAGAAACGGTGACTGAGATAAGGAGTTTTCTGAGGTTGGCTGGTTACTATCGGAGGTTTATTAAGAATTTTTCACGGATGGCGGCACCAATGACCAAGCTAACTCAAAAGGATGTGAAGTTCGTTTGGACCGATAAGTGTGAGAGGGCATTCTAGAAGCTGAAACACTTATTGACTAATGCACCTGTGTTGGTTGTTCCAGAAGGGAATCAGGATTTGGTGGTGTACATGGATACATGTGGGATTGGGTTAGGAGCTGTGTTAATGTAGAGAGGTAGAATAATTGCCTATGCTTCTCGACAGCTTAGACCACATGAAGTCAGATACCCAACCCATGACTTGGAGTTAGCCGTGGTAATTTTTGCACTAAAGGTGTCGGACACTATCTTTTGGGAGAAAGATTTGAGTTGTATATGGATCATAAGTCATTGAAGTATTTGTTCTCTCAGAAGCAGCTGAACATGAGACAGCAGATGTGGTTGGAGTTCTTAGTTGATTATGATTTCGGAATTGAGTACACACCAGGAAAAGGCAACAAGTTTGCAGATGCGCTTAGCAGAAAACATCAGAATGTGGTGTTAGTAATGATAGCTGAGTGGAAATATTTGGTAGCGTTAGCGACTTGCAGAGTATAGTGGAGAACTAAGAGTAGTTCAAGTACAGAAACTGCTTTGTTATCATGTTTGGAAGTTCGACCAGTTATGATCGAAAAGGTTGCTTCTAAACAGCTAGAGGATCCAGTGTTGGATGAATGGATCAGAAAGCTAATAGATGGAATAGAGAGCGATGACTTAAAGGATTTTAGTCTTGATCATAATGGGTGGTTGAGAAAGAAAGGAAGATTGTGTGTTCCGAATGTGGGAGACATTAGGAAGAAAGTTTTGGAGGAATGCCATCGTTCGAAGCTCACTATTCATCCAGGAGGAACTAAGATGTATCAGGACATGAAGAGAAGTTTCTTCTGGGAAGGTATGAAGAGGGATGTAGGCTTATGGGTAAAGCAGTGTTTGAACTGCTAACGGGTGAAAGCCGAACATCAGAAGCCAAGTGGGTTGCTTCAGCCTTTGGACGTTCCAATGTGGAAGTGGGATTCGATTTCTTTGGATTTCATTGACGGGTTGCCAAGGTCTAATAGAGGAAATGAAAGCATATGGGTCATTGTGGACTAGTTGACCAAGAGTGTCCATTTCATTCCAATTAAGTCAACCAGAACGACACCCACGTTAGCAAAGTTGTTTATGAAGAAGGTAGTTAGACTGCACGTAATTCCTAGTAGTATAGTGAGTGATAAAGATTCTTTATTCACTAGCGAGTTCTGGAAGAGTCTACAAGATACCTTAGGTACCAAGCTCAAGATGAGTACCACTTACCATCCACAGACTGATGGGCAAACGAAGAGAGTTAACAAAGTTTTGGAGGATTTGTTACGAGCTTGTGTGCTAGATTTTGGGGGATCATGGGAAGACCATCTACATCTAGTTGAATTTTCGTATAACAATAGTTATCAGGCTAGCATAGGGATGGCACCATTTGAAGTTTTGTATGGAAGGCGATGCAAATCTCCAGTTTGTTGGTTAGAGACCGAGGATAGGTTGGTTCTTGGTCTGGATTTGCTTAGAGAAGCTGCAGAAAAGGTTGAGTTGATTCAAGCTAGAATGAAGGAAGCTCAATCTAGGCAGAAGAGTTTTGCGGATAAAAGACGGAAAGACTTAGAGTTTTAGTTGGAGAGCATGTTTTCATTAAATTATCGCCGATGAAGGGTGTGGTTCGATTTGGGAAATCAGGGAAGTTGGCATCAAGGTTCGTTGGATCATTTCCTATTATTGAGAGGATCAGGAAACTCACGTATAGAGTATAGTTACTAAGCAGTTTGGCAGGAGTCCATGATTTTTTCCATGTTTCTAATCTAAGGAGGTGTATTTGAGATCCGAAGGCTACTATATCACCTATTGTGTTAGATGACTTAGTCGGAGAGCTGAATTTGACTATAGTTAGAAAGCCAGTTCGCATAGTCACAAGAGATGAGAAGAGACTCAGGAACAATACAGTCAAATTAGTTAAAGTCCAGTGGAGTGAGGATGAGAGAGACTTTACTTGGGAGACTGAGAACAGGATGAGAAATGCTTATCCTGATTTGTTTGATGGTATATTTTACCTTTGATTTTTTTGATGTGTACCTTATCGTAATTTCGAGGACGAAATTCTTTAAGGAGGGGAGTCTGTAACACTCCATATTTTTAGTAACATTTTTTAAGATATTTAGTTAGTTAAATAAAATAAAATAATGTAAGATGATTAATGGATTGAGATTTGTGATTAAATAAGGGGTAGCTGTGCCATGTTAAACAAGTGAACTAAAGAATAAAAGGAGAATAAAAGGTTAGGAAATATACAAGGGCAAAATAGGACAAGGCACATCCTTATACCTTAAACCCTTAACCCCTTAACCCTCACGTTCACTTCATTATTCACAAATCAAAAATACAAGCTAAGGCCGGCCACCATTAGCAAGCTCAAAAGAAGATAAAAGCTAAGATTTCAAGCGGGAGAATCAAATCACTTAATCAAGAACAAATCTCACATCTTTAATCACAAAGCTAAGGTGAATAATGACTACATCTCAAGTTTTTAATGGTTTTCGGGTTTTAGTATGAAATCCAATTTATTTGCAAATATTTTGCCATGTTTTGGATGATAAAATGTATATATATATATATATGTTGTTGATGATTTTTGCTAATTCACATAGATTTTGTGATATGTTTTGATATGAAAACCTTATTATATGACATCTAATTTCCTTGCAAATTTAAATTTAGATTAGAAACAATAATTTAAAAATGGGTTTCAATTTTCATAATTTTCTGAATTAATGTGGATTTTATACGAATTTTCTAGTGAAGAAAAATGCTAATTTGGGTTTAAAATTAATTACGACCAAATTATATTGGCTTAGGGTCTGAAATTTATATATGTTAGAAAGCAAATTAAAAATGATTTTTTGGAATTTTTGTAGAATTTTCCTAAGTATTTTAATGGATATGTAAAATTATTTAAGGTATGGGACTTAAATGTTTTATATATTTATAAAAAGGAGAAGGGGTATTTTGTAAATAATTCAAATTGTTATTTCTGAAAATTGGCAATACTTTTAGAAAAGAAAATTTTGCAACCAATCATAATTTGACAAACAAGGCAGGTTAGGTACAATGGATTAATTTAAAAAGTAAAATCAACATGCTTTCTCCTGTTTCAATACTTTAGGCACTAGGCTTCCAACTCCTTACCTCCGCCTCCGACTCCATCGAAACCAATGCACAAAGTATCAGATACCTGGTACGTAGTGAATTGGATATAGGCGAAAGGTACTGGGTCGAAACAAAAGGTTTCGATGGGATCAAAGCATGCTTTGTTTTAGATTGAAAATGCGCTTGCTTTTGCTTTCGACTTGGTTGGTTAGGCTGAGTCAAATGTTTCAAAGGAAAGGTTTCGAATGGGTTGCGCCTTTTGTTCTAAAAGAATGCGTTCAAAGGGGTCGAAACCCCTGACAGTCGCTTTTTACCTTTTGACCTAGATTGGTTTCGAAATGGTTACGTTGTTTTTAAAACCAAGACGCTTCTCCAATGTTTTCAAAGGGATGGTTTCAACACCATCACCTCTTTACTTAGGAATGCTTTCGAAAGGGATGCTTTTGACTTAAATGTATTAATGACCCTTTTACTCTATAAAAGATAGAATCCAAATGGGTTCGAAAGAGATAGTTTTAATAGTTTCAAAAGGTGTTTCCACATGTTTTAAATTGAACCTAAATGCTTTCTAAAGGTTTGTTGTTTACCAAGGTTTTGATGCTTTTGAAAGGTTTAAAGAAAGGTTTCTAAGGTGTGGTTCCCCAATGGTTTCGAAAGGTCTAAAAGGAAAGGTTTTCCAATGGTTTCGAAAGGCAATGTTTAAGTGTTTTAAAGGTAGGATGTCTAAGGTTTTAAAACTTTCGAAGGAGATGTTTTTCAATGCTTTCGAAAGGAAAAATATGAATGGTTTTGAAAGGTATGTTTTGGCATTTGGCTAAAGGTTTTAATGTATCGAAAGGGGTACTTTCAAAGATTTCAAAAGGGGTACTTTCAAAAGTTTAAACGTTTTCATCAACAAGGTTTTGTGTAAAGAATATGTAACATGGCAAGGTGATTTGAGTAAAGCAAAGAGTATATATAATTTCCTTGTTTAACGAATGATTTAAAGGTTTAAATCAATTTGAAAGAAAAGGTTTTCAAGGAAAATTTTATGGGTAGATAACCCTAAGTAGAATGACTCGGATATTAGAATATCAGATGGGATGGTATGGGGTCGCGCCTTATACTTTAGCTAGTAGTCCCTTGCTAAAATAGGTCCAAATTTCTAGTGTGTAGGGCTTTGTCACAGGTGAGACTAAAATTATGTTACACACAGAAAGGAATCTAAAAAGGAAAGACATGTTATTAGTGAGCCCGCAAAACCATTAGGATTAGTTAGACCTGGAGAAGTAAGTAAGGAAAGACCGTCCAGAGGAGGAGTACCTAACAAATGTTAGATTTTTATGTTTTTCTGGTAGGTCTGAGTCATCCAAGTGTTAGTAGTTAGCCAAACAAAACTATAGTGTATGGACAGATAGTCCATTTGATATCTGATATGCACATATACATGATATTGCTTTACATGTTTAACCAATTTTGGTTACAGGATTATTATTTGCAAAAGATATGTTTAAAAGGATATTAGTGAAGGGAAACCCATTCCGCTGAACGACGTGGTCTCACTTAATATCAAATAACCGAGATGTACTGTATTATTCACACTAGGCTTTATGTCTGACTTGAAGTTTATGTTTTCCCCTTAAACTCTCGGGTGCTCAAAATTGATTTGAGTAGACTGAGAGTTGAGGTTTTGTAGGTTTTAGTAGGATTGGCGAATAAAGCTTCCAGTGACGAGCAGGTGGCTGAAGGATAGCTAAATAGGAGTTGCTGTTTATTTTTGATTGATTCCGCTGTGTTGTATATATAGTACCCTGGTTAACCAAGGGAGCATCATCATATGTCGCTCTTGGCGTATTTATGTAATAACTATATTTTATTTGAACCTGGGAAAGCGATGTGAT
The DNA here is from genome assembly GCA_030737815.1 of Allium fistulosum. NCBI lineage: Eukaryota > Viridiplantae > Streptophyta > Magnoliopsida > Asparagales > Amaryllidaceae > Allium > Allium fistulosum. The sequence continues at coordinate 335,745,684 of CM060904.1, read as the reverse complement.
TATGTAATTTGAATATGGAACATGTTTTGGAAATGTAATAAAAAATGTTGTTCTTTTTTAAGTCTGTGATTTTGTTTCATATTCATGTGCTTCTGATATTATGGATACCATTAACATTACCGTATTTGGTCACCAGAAGTTAATATTATGGATGACTGCAGCATCTGTAGCGCTTAACTTCGGGCCTCCAGATAGGGGATGTTACAATGAAAGTTGATAAGGACTTGCATCTCTCAATGCCAATTTGGATTAGGGTATCGGGTTTGGTTTCAAAGTACGGGGGATAGAGGCCATTAGTGATTGGAATCCCAATGAAGACGGACCTTCCAACTACTATGAAAATTCACATCACATTCTCTAGAGATTTGATCGCGTTAAATATAGAGGTAAAGTTTCTAGATTTTTTAAATGGTATATTTGAAGATGGGAAATATGAAAACAACAGGTGGAATATGTGAACCTGCTAGATGTGATAATTGTGTCTGCTTCTGTCACACAAGGATTGATTGTCCAATGGTCAATTCTTAGGTCTTGATTAACAAACAAGAAGGAAATGAAGAAGGGAAATAGGATGGTGAAGGAAAAGAAGGAGACAAAAATGAAAAAAATAGTAGAATGAGAAGAGATTAGTGGAGATGTCCGCCTAAATTCAGATTGGGAACATAAAAGTGATGATGGTAGTGAGAAAATAATGTTTAGGAAGATGGTTATGGACATTAATGATGTAATTCTTTAGTTAAAGCTAGCAAGAGATAATGTAATTAGGGAAAGGTAGGGTGCTTTAAACAAAAATAATAGTGAAATGGAAATAGGAAACAAACAACGGACAAATAGGAAAGAATTACGAAGAATTTGGAGATAGCAAAGCAAAGTGAAGATGATAATGTAATTAAAAAGGGGAGATAGCAGGTGGTGTGGATTCCATGACAGAGAAGCTAATGGAAAGAAATTCTAGATAACAAGATGGTAAGGAGGGTGATAAGTTGGTCAAACAATGTGAATAACTCTCAAAAGAGATACCCTTAGATATGAGTGTAGATGGGAGGGCCAGCCAGGCATCTTGGACGAAACACATTACATTTTGACCTCTTTAGATGGATCCTCATCTGAGGAAGGAGCCACGACATCAATAAAGCTTCCACCAAACCAATGGTCCCTTACAAAAGCTCCAAGTCGTTATTGGGCTTTGGTGATTCCCACAAACATCGCAATTCCTTTTCCCTCATCTATTGATTTGAATAAATCCAGTGATATAAATTTTGATCTAACGAATGTTTAAATTATGTAGTCCCTTAGGAATTGACATAGGAGGAAGTAGTGGCAAGAAAATCCAATAAACCAATTAGCCAATACGATCGTATTAAAAAGCCAAACTTGCCTAATATTGATGTAGTGGTTCAACCTAAGAGCCTCGCCAAGAAAAGCAAGAAACGGGATTTTGCGAATCTAGACTTTCTAGTTAAAAATTAATAAGTAGGGATATTTGAAGAAAAAAAGGAGGTGAGAATGAAAGAGGTACAAACATAGGTAGAGAGTTAGGAAGTAGGAATAAATCACACATCAATAAATTAAGATGCTATGCTAGAATGTGCGGGGGCTTCATAAACCATATAGAAAGTTGGATATGAAGAATAATATAACCTAATGTAAAGCTAGTTGTTTGGGTTGCAAAAAAATATTTTACGTACGAAAGAGATTAACAGTTGGAAGAAGTCTTTTAACATTAGATGGGATTTAATCAACAATTTGGAATGTGTTACAAATGCATAATTTTAGTATTAATTTATAGTGAGGTATGAGATTGCAAAATTGTTGGCGTTGGTGACAACACATTACTTTGTATCTAAAAGGTACAAGGGGTAAATATTCTACTGCTTATTTATTTATGGTCACAACTTTGAGCATCTTCAAGAGAGGTAGTGGTTCAACATTGAAATTGATGCGATAATATTTCTCATCCTTGCCTGCTTGTAGGTGACTTCAACTGCGTAAGACATGCTAGTGAGAAGCTCGAGGATGGCAGAGTTCCTTTTGGCAAAACAATAGAAATAGAAATGTACATGGTTAAGGCTGAGTTGACCAAATTAGATATTGTGGGGTATAAATTTTATTAGTGGTTGGAATGAGGGAAGAATATCCTAACAAAAATAGATAGAGTGCTGGCTAACATGCAGTGGGTACAAACTTTCCACATATGTGCAATCTTATATCTCCTTGCTAGTAGTAGTAATCATTTTCAATACTAGTGAGGCTAGAACATGAAGAATAGTATGAGGACGTTTAGTTACCTGAACTATTAGCATTATGATGAAAATTATTATAGTCTATTTGTAAATTGTTGGAATATGTATGTTAATGGAAGGCCATTATATTATCTGTTGAAAAAGCAGAAGTGGATGAAGGAGATATTAAGAGAGCGGAGTAAGGTTACATATGCATTTAGAAGGTGGAGGGCTTGAGAAACAGATGTGGGTGTTGTAGAAACTACTGGAAGAAAAGAATGATACTGAAACTGTTAATGAACTCTAAAAGGTGAAATTGGAGCTGGATATAGCTTTGCATCGACAATATACATGTTACACAAAAATCAAAATGAGAGTGCTTAACGGTAATTAGAGCTGGACACTGCTTTGAACCTTGGGCGTATTTCAATGGAAAGATGTCTAATAAGAGGCGGTGCAATCTATAGGACAATTAAATCACTATAAATAGTATCAATTACAAAGGTATACATGAGTTTGGAAGCAAGCGGTAGAGTTCTATAAAACACTATATAACAAAAATAAGTGGCTTTTGCAACTTCTTGCGATGACTTATAAGTATATTATAACGGACTACTGTTAAGATCTCAAAGATGTAATCAACCGAGAAGAGGTAAAGGATGTTGTATTTGGTATAAGGGATAGTTCTACTCCTGGACTAGATGGCTTCAACGCTAAGTTCTACAAATTGAACTGGAATGATATTAAGGATGAGCTAATGGCAACGGTCGAGGATGTTTTCTAGACAGCCAGAAAAATTAAGGAAGTGAATCATATAAATATTTGTTTGATATTCAAGGTGAAATATACAAAAGACATCAATGACATCCGACCTATATCTTGCTACAATTTCTTATATAAGATAATTACGAAGGTACTGAGCTATAGAATGAGACCGACTCTAAAAGGTCTGATAGTATAGAACCAAGTGCCTTCATTTAAGGAAGAAATATTACGAATGGAACATTGTGTGCATATGAAACAATTAGGGGTTTGAAGAGAAAATATAGTAACATATGTATTAAAGTTGATATTTGTAAAGCTTATGACTTAGTCAATGGAGACTTTGTTATAGATATGATGAAAAAATTAGAATCACTATGAAATGGACGAATTTGGTTTAGGACTTAATAGAGTCACCTTCTTTTTTGATTGCAGACCAAGGTAGTTCATGTTGATTCTTTGATGGCTCGAATGGTCTGCAACAAGGTGATACACTTTCTTTGCTCCTCTTTGCAATAATGCCAATTTTCTTCTCTTTGCTGATGGGTGAGTGTATGAATAAAGAGAAGATAAGAAGTGTCATGAGAGCAGGTTCCATGATTAGCTATATAATATGTTATGATGATATTCTTATATTTCTAGAAGTAGATGTGGAAGGTATAATGGCCATGGTTTTAAATCTTTTATATCTCACCAGAGATCTCCTCCGAGATCTCCTTTTCATATTTAGACCAAACTAGACATCAAATCTCCTTCATATCCCCTTCGACACTCATGTCGTCCAAAATATTTAAATCTGACCCGCAATATGGATCGAAGTCTCAATATGAGATCTCATCCAAAATTATTTCTTTTCTACTTTTACATAATATTTTTTCATTTTTATGCAGATTCAAAAGAAACAACTCAATCTAATTACTATTTACCAACTCTTTGAAATATTTTTTACTTAATTTCTTTTTTATGTTCAAATAAGATGATATTAGCCAATCGTTACCAAATAAATTAATCTAATCAAGCTACCACTCTTCTCAAAATATTAATTTCAACTCTCTTTTATATGCAAATCAAGTATGTTACCATTTTTATCTTTTTACGTTGAAAACTATAGTTGTTAAATAAATCATTAAAACATCAATTTTAGACATATAATTTACTTCAAGATATTCTTGAGATGTACTTTAAGATCCGAGATGTCAATCCGAGATATGCACACGATATACACTAATCTCATCCGAGACCTCCTTTGATACGTGATAGCTTGTGTGAAAATTCCAAGATGAAACTTGACCAAAATTCGAGATTTAAAACCTTGGTGGTGGCAATTAGAGGGGGTACAGAGTACTCTACAGTGCAACATGCCTTCAGCTAAAACATAGCAAATCAAACATATTCTTTGGGGAAGCTGGAAATAAATCGGAAATATATGCAGTATTGAAGATAAATGAAGGTAGTCTCCTGATAAAATACTTAGGTATTTTGTTATCCAATGTCAATTTAAAGAATGATTTTTTTAGTGTTTAATGGAAAACATCAAAAATAGCATGAAAGGATGGGAATGTCTAATGGTAAGTCAAGTAGGTAGATCAATCTCATAAGGTCAACAATATACCCTATGCTACGATACTCGATGTAATGCTTCAAATTTCCAGTAGCAACGATTTGCCACTTCAAACATGTTTGTAGAAACTTTTTTTTGAAAAGAGCAAATGAGTAAGATTCCATGAAAAATAGTGTGCAGCCCGAAAATTATGGTGGAATGGGTTTGAGTTTGTTGAAAGAATTGCAAGTCGCAGCACATATTAAACCCGTATGGAGAATTATTAATGAGGAGTGGCTATAGGTGGCAATAGTTAAATCAAACTACTTGAAAAAGTAGTCCATTGAGAATGTAATAGTCGTAATGATGATTCAAGCGTTTAGAAATTCATTCTTAGCATTAGAAGCGGAGCAAAGATGTGAATTGGAAAAAAATAATGGATAGAAAAGTACTTTACTCTAGATTGATCCATGGCTTCAGGGTGGAAACATAATAAGTAAATTAGGGGCTGATACTATGGTAATAGTAAGTGGGAAATGATGTTGGCCGAGGACATAATAGGAAACGGGGAGTCGAGAGTCGATAGAGTCGGTTTTATGGGATCATTAAGAAATAAGGCAGAAAGAATAAGAGTATATGAATACAAGGATGAAGATTATTGGAATTTATTAGTACACAACAAAGGAAAATACAATTTCAAAGCCGTATGGGAAGAGACTAGGCAAAATACAATCAACCATTACGATGTAAACAGATTCGGGGTGGAATCTCCTACACCATAGTCGTTGTTTGTCTTTCTAAAGTCATTATCAATCTTTTGCCAACAAAAGATATGTTATTTCAAAGGTGTTTAGAAGTTAACCCAATATGTGTTTTTTGTCATCAAGAAAATGAAAGCATATATCATATGTTCTTCAAGTGTAGATTTACTACATATGTATTGAAGTGGTGTCGTATCAAACTTAGCAAGCTAGCTTGTCATACAGAAGTAATATCACACTACTGTTAAATTAACGACATCATAGACAAGAAATGAAAAAGTCAAGACAAAGCTAAAATTGTGTTAACAATATGTGCGTGGGAGGTTTGGAGAGAATGGAACAATAGATTGTTCTCTTAATCCAAACCGCAACTAGAAAGGATGATGTGTGAGAAAATAGCGTGCTTAGTAAAATTCGACAAGCCAAATCAAAACCCATTGAATTCGTCAATGTAGAAGATGAAGCCATTTGTAATAACTATGCATTAGCAAAAAATTACCTCCTACAATGTTTAGGTAGTGTTTACGGCTTTTGAATACAATATTAGGCGTTGGATATTGAGCAAGTTGACCATCAATTGCTCCGGTTCTGTACTCTATAACCTAGCATTAAATTTTTCTTCGTTTATATCATTGTTTTTTTCTTAGGTAGCAAGTTGCAAAAAATATGAGGCATTAGTGATATAATACAGAGTGATTAATCAAATAAACTATGTAGAGTGGGTGACTTGTCTTAACAAATAGTGATCCAAGCATAAGAGAACTTTATCAAGTCACTTATCCATCCAAAACCAGATCGATCAGAGATAAACTGCTTTATTATGTGGTAATTATAGAGATTATATCTCGACCTCTTATTAAGCTATCGATTCCAATTTAAATTGATATTACATTATTGTTATCACGATATGTTATTGGGTCCTCAATGATGAAATCCAATCCTAGTTTTCTTATAAATTTGCTACTTTCATCGTGGCATTATTCTAGGCGATGTACTTAGCCTTTATAGGTGAACCCACCACAACCTCTTATTTGAAATATATCCAACCTAAAGCCCCTTTGTTAAGGGTAAACATGAATTTAAGGTTGATGTGGTATTTTTTGTGTCACTCATGAAGTTCGAGTTTGAACACTCCTTTATAAGGAGTTTGTTATTTCCTTAAACAGTTCTCTAGTATTTCATAAATACTCAATAATACTCTCAACTACCATTTAATGGTTTTAATTTGGATTTGATATTTGCTTAATAAGTAAATTTTGTTCTAGTACATAATATAGCATATATGATGGTTCTTACTACCTATGCATAAAGAATCAATCTTATATGCTTCATGTTGAACATTTTTAAATATTGTCTGCATATCGATTCGGACAATCCCATTATCCTCTTATACCGAGTCCAAGGACATCTCTTTCAAATCCTTCATCAAGGTTTGTACAATCAAGCTTTAACTGATTTTAATATAGGTACATCATTATCAATTAGTAGCATGTCATTTACTAATTGTATTATAAATGTCTTAATACATTATATTTTCTTTATTACAGCTGTATTTTGATTGAAACCAAAGTATTTGATTTTTCTTTAATCAAAATATTAGCTTAGCCTTTGAATGTTTGTTTAATATCATATTTTAAAAGTTCCATAACTTTTATTATCTCTCTACTAACTTTGTGACATTTTGGCTATGGTGTGCAACCAATCTCATCTAAATCATTGTTTATAAGTTCCATTTCAACAGCAGTTTTATGCCAAAACTAATAGTCATATTGTGCATAAAATGCACGTAGAATTCGAATAGACTTATGCATTTTGACTTACAAATTTAGTTCATTGATTTCAACTTTTAAAATCGAGGAGGTCATTTCCTGTGAACTTGCTTTATACACTTCAAACTGCATTGAACTTCTTCTTGAATAGTTAATTGTGGTCGATGTTGATATCAATTTGGGTACAATCTCCAAAATCAAAATTTGCCAATGTATATGGAATCCATTTTATATTTAAAGAATCACACCATGTGGTAGAGTCTATACTCCATATGGCTTATAGACAACCGAGGAGACTGTTATTATGAACAATCCATGTTCTCGATATTGATAAGGAACTCGTAGTTTCTCTTCATCGTGTGAGATTCCTTTTAGATATTCTAATTAGTCAGTCCTTTTGGGCTTGCATAAATTTGTATTATCTACATAGTTAGTTTCTCAGTTTGAATCTTGGATCGCATCCTAGTTCGTCGCACTACTAATAATCTCTCTATAAAGATATTCCTTCAGTAAGAAGGAGGTATGTCTTAAAGCAACAATTTGTTTTTCCATGTGATGGAATCGACATTCAAAAAAGTTTATGAACTACATATAGACTTACATAATACAGATTTAGCCTTCAATTCACAAAAAATACGTTCATAGTGTAGGTTATACAACCATATATACTAAACTATTTAAGATGAGGTTTCTTCCTGATTCATATCTTACATGGAATCGTAGTCTTAGTTTTAGATTAGACCAAATTCAACATTTTACTCTCGGGTACATATCCTTAAATAAATGGGTAACTCGAATTCATTCATTATTAATCATACTTTTTCCAATAGAGTCTGATTATTCCTACTAATACGTCAATATGTAGCACGGGAAGGAGTGACTTTGAGAGTGAATCATATTCTCTTTTAGGAACACTTGGAACTCTTATCCAAGATACTTACCCATTCGATCAAATTGAATCATTTTAATTCTTTTGCATATTATTTATTCTTAGTTCTATTTTGTATTCTATGAATTTTCTGTAACACCCTATATTTTTATAAAATTATATAGAACAATTAATTGGGTAAATTAAATAAAATAATGTGAAGATTAATAGGTTGGGATTTTCTAGACTAAGGGTAGCCGTGCCATGTTAGTGTGTTAATTAAAATAAAATAACATAAACAAAGGTGTTAGGAATGAGTAAGGGCAAAATAGGAAATAAGGAAGGCTTATACCCTAAACCCTTAGGAAATAGAACACACATTCATTTTATTTTCACTCAAACTAAAATTTTACCAAGGCTGGCCCCCATTATTGTTCTCAAGGAAAGATTAAAGCTAGGATTCAAGTGAAGGATGATAATCAACATAATCAACATCAAATCTCACATATTTTAATCTCAAAGCTAAGGTGAATAATTACCACATCCCATTTTCTTTTGGTTTTCAGTTTTAAGACTAGATCTGAAATGATTTTGCAAGTTTATGCCATGTTTTTTATGGTTAAAGTTATATATATGCTTGTTGGTGAATTATGCATGTTCATATTAGTTTTTATGATATGTATGATATGAAAACCCTATTAAATGACATCCAAATGCCTTGAAAATTTAAATATAGGTCAGAAATGATATTTTAGAGATGGGTTTCAATTTTCATAATTTTCTAAATTTGTGTGGATTTTATATTAATTTTCTAGTGAAGAAAATGATTTATTGGGTTATAAATTATTTACAGCTAAATAAATAATTATTTGGGTTTGAAATTGTTATATGTTGGAAAAAATATTAAAATAGATTTTCTGGAATTTGTCCAGATTTTTCCCAAGTGTTTTGATGAATATATAAAATTATTTAAGGCATGGACTTAAATGTTTTATATATTTTATTAAGGAGAAAGGGCATTTTATAAAATAAAATGATTATTTAATTATGAAAATAGTGGCAGCATTTTTCTAAAAAATATTTGTTAACCAATGAGAATTTGACAAACAAAGGCATGTTAGTCAAAAAGTTATCCTTTTTAAGTTAAAAACAAAGAAATCATACTTTTAGCATGTTCCAGCCTTTTACAGCATCAAACCTTCTGACCCAGACCTTTCGACAAGGTCGAGAGGTTCATAGCTTTCGACAAGGTCAAACCAATGCATATGGTATCAAGTTACTTGGTACGTAATGAGTTGGACAAGGTCGAAGGATTCTTAGTCGAAAGGTTGATGGCCAAAGAGGTTAGGGTATGTTTGTTTTATAAACCAAAAGCTTTCAACTGCTTTGCTTTCAAATAAGAGCTTTCGACTTGGTTGCTTTCGACCAAGTCAAATGTTTAAAATAAAGGTTTTTAAACCTTTCGACAAAGTCGAAAGGTTACTGCCACTTTGTTTTGTTTTGAACCTTCCAACAAAGTCGAACGGTTTGCCTGTTTTAAAATCGGTGGCTTCTCCATGCTTTCGAAAGAAAGCTTTCGACTTAGTTGACTTATCTTTGTTTTTCTAATTAAAGTATAACCCTAGCTTCCGAAGGAGTTGTTTTAAAGGCTGAAGCCTATTGTTTAAAAGTTAAGTTTTAAAGCTTTCTATGCAGAGCTTTCGACAAATTCAAAAGGTTGCTTCCAATGAAGTCGAAAGGTTTTTAAAAGTAGATTTTCCACTTGTTATAGATTGAACCCGGTAAGTCTTCGAAAGGTTTATGTTTTAGAAGGTTTAATGCCTTCGAAAGGTATGCTTATTGAATGATTTCGAAACGCTTGTTTATCGAATGACTTCGAAAGGTTTGAGTTTAGTGGTTTCTAAAGGTTTAAGGTCAATGATTTCGAAAGGTTTTAGTTCAATGGTTTCGAAAGGTTTGAGTTCAATAGTTTCGAAAGGTTAGAGATGGAAGGTTTTCCAATGTTTTTCTAAGGCAATGTTTTAAAGTGATTTTTAAAGGAGAATGTCCAAAGTTTTATTGCTTTCGAAAGGTTTGCTTCTCAAAGGTTTCGAAAAGATTGATGAATGGTTTTGAAAGGTAAGGTTTTGGCATATTGGCCTAGATAATTAAAAGGTTTTCACTTAGTTTTGGAAAGGGGTACTTTCAAAGATTTAGAAAGGAGAACTTTCGAGTGTTTAAATGTTTTCATCAACCAAGGTTTGAGTAAAGAAAATACATATATATGTATATATAACATGGTAATGTGATTTTGAGTAAAGCATAAAGAATATATATTTTCCTTGTATAATTTTGATTTAAAGGTTTTAAGTCATTTTGAAAAAAAATTCAAGGAAAATTATGGGAGGGGATCCTTAAGTGAAAATGACTCATCTATTAGAATACCAGATGGGACTAGTATAGGGTCGCGCCCTATACATTAGCTATTAGCCCCAGCTAATTGTTGTCCAAAATTCCAATGTGTAGGGCTTTGTCACAGGTAGACTAAAATTATGCTTACACACCGAAAGGAATATATGTTTGTATGCAGATAGGTTATTGGTGAGCCCGAAAAACCATTAGGACCAAGAAGACCTAGGAGATGAGTAAGTTAGGAACAGACCGTTCAGAAGTGAAGTATTTAATAGATAGTTAAGAATAGACAATCCAGAAGAAGAATAGCTAACATGTGTTAGATTAATTTTGATTATATTGTTTGGTAGGCCTGAGTCAGCCAAAGGTTAAAAGTTATCCAAACAAAACTTATGTGCTTGAACAGATAGTTCATTATTACATGATATTTATGTATGTTTACATAATGATGCTCTACAGTGTTTAATCAGTTTTGATTGCAGGAAAAGGTTTTGCAAAGATATATTTTAAAAGGATGTTAGTAGGGGGAAACCCATTTCGCTAAGTGGCATGGTCTCACTTAACATATTAAACCGGGATGTATAGTATTATTCATACCAGGCTTTATGTCTGACCCAAAGTTTATGTTTTCCCCTTAAACTCTGGGTGCTCAAAATTAATTTGAGTAGGCTGAGGGGTTAAGGTCTTTTTCAAGTTTAGTAGGATGACGAATAAAGCTACCAGAGGCATGCAGAAGGAAAACAGATAGCTATTTAGGAGTTGCAATTTTATGATTTGTTGTATTTTCGATGTATTTGTATTAAGTCTATTATGACTATATGACTCTGATCATCCAAGGGGGTATCTTCATATACCGCTCTTGGCATATTTTGTATTAAGTATATTTTATATGTGCCTGGGAACGTACTGGCATCATATGATATGCTCCTACTATTTCTACTACTACAGTAACATTTTAAACAAAAAGCTTCATTTAGTCACTTACTATAGGATATTTATTTCTTCTACTATAACTAATTCATAGATCAAGTATCTTGAACTCAAAAAAATAGATCTTACAGGGAGCAATTTTCTATAAGAACGCATTTCGAATAAAAATCATATTTCTTGTTCTTTATTAAGCTTCTACAAATATTTTGGTCGATTCTATCTTCTTTATCCCTTTATAAAGCAGAGATGACCATTCATCCTCTCTTCATTCCAATTATGCCAATATTACATCCATGTAGCAACCGGGAAATTCGAACAGTTCGTCTTTGAATATCGTAATGTTTTGAAATATAATCAAGTATTATAAATATGATTTTATAACCTTTTTAAATATCATTTAATGAATTAATAATTATAAGAAACTAGTTTTTGAAATTTGTTTTAAAAAATATATTCTTCGAAGAAAAATCGATAATGTGACCGAAAATCGTTTTATCGGTAAATAACTTTTCGATCGATATAAGTAGTTCGAACTCTTATGCACTTGTATAATGATCAAATGCATACAATAGCAACTAATTAACACACACCCCTCTTCATAAAGTTGAAATGTTCTAGAAGCTTCCACATGGATAAGAGATATTATGAGAATGGTATAAGAGCAATATGCATAAAGGAGAAGTGACTTAAAGAAGAAGTGATGGGAGGTGAAGCTCCCATGGCATGGTGGGGGGTGAGTGAGAGCTTAAGCAACACCATTCCTAACCTATATAAGAAGGGGCATACCTTTAGTTATCAATCATAAATATTTACAATGCTTAGAGTTAAAACTCAATGGCTTCTTCTTCTTCTCTCTTATGTCCTAAAATAAATTATTTGCAAATCAAATCCAAATCACCTCAAACTTGGAGTGAAGGCTTAGCACCACATTATAAAACCTTCTACCCAGTTAGAAGTTTAAAAATAAAATCCACATTCGCCCTACACCTAGAGGCCGTGAGTTATTTGAGAGGTTTGGAGGAAAAAGCAAGGTGAAAGCAATGTGAAGAAAGGAAGGAAAGGAGGTAGCTAGCTTGGGTTTGCACATTGGTTCTTAGATCTTGGTTGTTTGTAAGGTTAAAGGTGAGTTAACCTCATTTTGAATGAAAATATAACATATATATGTTAGTATTTGATTATGTTTATGTTGATTGAATTGTTGTTAACTAGTGTTAAAAATATCGGTTTGAATTCTTACTTTAAAAGTAAGTGACATATGTGATCCATGTATATGGACTTGAACAAACTTGGAATGGACTTTTATGACTTGAGATAAGACCTTGAAAAAAGCACATAGATTATAGGTGGACTTTGGTTTAGATCGGACTCGGATTTGAAAGTGCACTTATAGCGATAGTCGCTATAGATGCAGTAGTGAATTGCCTTGTTTTTGGCAATTGCTGTGGAACTTTGTAGAGAGATCCTTAGGGGTTTCTCACCATATTTATAATGTTATACATACATACATACATACATACATATATATACATATATATATATATATATGTTTGTTGCTATTAAAAACTTGAATAGTAAAAAGTTAAGTAACATCTCGAAAAGTGGCCAAAACTTCACTTGTGCAAAACTGCCCCGTTTAACCATGATTTTGGACTTTAAAAGGTTTGAAAAGATATTTATATTTACGTATTTTATTTCATTCTTTTTACAAGTGATCACTAACTCATATTAGAGTATTTCAAAAGTGGTTTAAGACTTTACGAATTTTTAATAATTAGTTGTGAATTATTAAAAGAGAGATATTTTGTTAAAATATATAGAAAACATGTCGTTTTCAAGTTTTTAAGGAAAATTATAATTTTTTATTTTCAAGTAATATTTGGGATAAATATTTTAAAACCTATTATAAGTATTTTCAAGTATTTTAAAAGTATATACAAATGTTTTTGAAAAGGGTTTAAGAATTGCTTAGTGGTTAAATGGTAAATTGGCTAATTACTTGTTTGAAAAGTAATTAATTATGTTTAATACTAAAACCGATAAAATAAGGCTTATTTATTTGTGAGAGTTAAGATTAACGCCGAGTAGGAATGGAGCAATAGAGATCTAATGTAACACCCCGTGCTTTTACGTTAATTAATAAATGAATAAAAAACTGTGAAAATGGAACTTTTTGTAAATTTTTGATTTTGGCCACGAAACTTATACCATTGAATTCGTGGCGATTTTCTGATTAATATTTTTATATAAACTTTTCTAATAGGAGTTCAAACAAAAAAGTTATTAGTACTTGAATTTTTGTAGTGGGAAAAAATTATATATGTAATTAAGGATATAATTTAAAATTAATTATTGATTGATTAACACAGTTAAAATTAAGGATAACTTAACATTTGAGAAATATGATTAAGTTAAGAGATAACATTAATTTGACATTAAGAGAAAGAAATCAACAAAGGAATCAAACATATTAAAATAAACCGAATCGGCCCATATGGGTTGATCGTGACCTACCATAGGTCGACCATGAGCGGTCGACCATGGGTCCTAGGCGGTCGACCCGAAGGGTTTTGAAGGCGGCAGTTAGTTTAGGCCATGTGGCCTAGATCTAAATTAGTTACATTCGACGTTTGGTGCTGATTTGAACCTCTGTAAATTAGGACCTAGGGCTTCACTTCTAACTCATTATTTTTCTAATGAGCATGGAAGCTTTGTCACTTTCTCTTCTCCTCCAAAAATTCTAAATACACAGAAATAGAATAAATTGCACGTATACAATTTGGAGAAGAATAGAAAAGGATAGAAGATAGAAGGTAGATTCAAATCGTGTTGCTACATCAAAGGTAAACTTTTAGATCTAGTCCTAATTATTAAATCTAAATGTCTTTTCCCTAATCCAATTTATAATGAGATCTGTATAAATATTATATGTGGATTCGAATAGAGAGTCAAAAGTAGAGAATACAGATAATAGGGTCCGATCTGGATTAATCTAGAGATTTGGGAGCGCTAATTAAAGATGAATAGGAATATTATATATTTTTATAATACTATATTATATCATTACAAATCTATTCCATATGTCCGAGAACTGAATTTAAGTTGTAATGAATTCATAAATGTTAAAAGTTGAGATATGAACTTGCCTATGTAATTACATAATGATTTTATTAATTTTGCAATCGCGTAATTATTAATTTTATTTTTTTAATTACGCAACGACAAGAATTGTTAGTTTCTGCGTCAGATATTAGTTGTAAAACATAATGAATTGGGATTTCATTTTATTTAATGTTGATGATTAAAGTCTGGAATAAAGTTAATTTGACTTTTGGTATATTCATGATATTTTAGTTTTATTGGAATTTGAATTGTTACAAGTAGATTTCCATATATTACCAGGTCTAAATTTATGAAAGTGCGATGTTTGAAATGATAATGAGCAAATATATGCCTGTAAAAGAAAGAGATGTACAAAATAGTGATGATTACCGTATTTTGTACTGCCTATTTCAATAAATAAAAAGAGAATTCCTTATAATTACAAACACCGTGCAAACCTCCTCTTTTATATGAGATATGGAAATTTACCGTGTAATAATTAATTTATGAAGTTTAATTCCAATTTATTAAAATATAGTAAATCCCAAAGAAGGAATATTGAAATAAGAATGCAACTAAAAAGTTAATAAAACAGAAACTGATGAAAAAGAAATTCTGAGTAATAGGCAAGAGCAAGAAGCTGGGGAAATGAAGTGGACTAAGTCTGATAATATAATGAAATGGACTAAGTCTGATAATCTAACGAAATGGATTAAGCCTGATAATTTAATGAAATAGAATAGAAATCAAAGTTGAACTAATGAGTGCCGTAGCAACGATGTTGATGTTTAAAACTGAGAAGCGGTAAATGAAATTAATGAAATAAAAGATAAACTCATAGTAAGACTGAAGACCTTAAGTTAGACATAAAAGATATTGAGACAATAAAGAAAATAAAAGAAGAATAATTATACATAATTCTAAAATATGTATATAAGTAGCCTTGGATATGCGTTTATGACGGATGTAAATAATTGTAAATTGTCTGTTATAATTATAATGGACCAATGTTTAAAGGTCCTTAGACTGGGTTGGAATGCTAAAAACATATCCAACCTATAAGACCGTAGTGAATGTACGATTTCTTACTAGAGGGGTACCCCCAACTCTGGATAGTGCTTATTGCCTTGATTATAAATTTATTGTTATAATATGTCGAGTGCACAGTCAAATAAGGTCCACTTCAAAGTTTTTAATTGAGGGTATTGCCTTGATTGTACTAGACAATCTAAATGGATGGTGAGTGAGATCGGACTTATGCAACATGGCATGAATAGTCTAGTGTGCTTATGTACCAAAACGAGTTGCAATAAGTGAATGTGAAGGATAGGGTTACACCAAACTGATCTCTTCCTCTTACTAGGATTGGTTTAGTTGGGCCATGCAATGCCATAGTTGTTTGTTAGTTTGTTTGATGGGCAATGCTAGTTAATACATACAAAGGTTCCTTCAAAACGTAAACGGGATGGTGGTGCATGGAGCCTAAAATCCACAATAAGAAGCAGACAGGGGTAAGCAAAAGGTTGGCATACGTGATGAAAAATCCCTGAAGTATTAGGCCTTATGGACTGAAGGTCATGGACTAGAGGTCGTCGGTGTGCACGGTAGGATTTCCTAGGTGATACGATGGATCTTTATGAGGTACTGAGCGATTGATGCAGGTTGAGATAGTATCTAGGTCCATTAGTGGACTTAGGGTGTATGTGTGTGTATTTACCTATATTGACATATATCTACAAGGTGTAGATGTGTATAGTTCGTATATCATAATGGAGTCATATAATAAAATCTAACATGATATGAAATAGTGAACAATTGGCATAAGCTAGTGTTATGTATAAGGTGTATAATTTACCAGTCATCAAAACGTTGTTCTGACCCCCCCTCTCATTACAACCCACAGAATTTAGAAGGGCAGTTACCGGTGTTGATTTTGAGCAGTTGTCTGGCTGAGGCCCTTGACATTTGAGATGTCGATTTTGGTCAGTAATTATATTGCTCTATTATATTTTCTTATTTTTGCTGTGTATTATTACCATTAGTGCTCTGATATATTTTCCTTTTCATAGGATACCAAACCAATGATCCATGCTTTAGTGGACTTGGAGTTTCAGTTTAGCGAAATTCTAGGCCCAATGAGATACAAATTGTTACATTTGGTATCATAGCTTAGGTTAGTCGATTCCTGAAAAATTCGAAAACGATGAGTGAACGTATTTGTACTTTGACTATAAATATAAATATAGTTTATGCTAAAATCCTAAGACTCCCATCTATAGAGTAGTTGCATATGGAATATCTCTAGAACTGGATAGTACTTAACTCCCTAGTCGGGCTTTGGTTGCCTAATGATTGTTGATCCATATTTTGATTGCCGATTGATGATGTACAATAGGTTTAGGTAAAAGAAAAATGAGGGTCCATTTGTTATAGAAAGTGGAAGATGGAGAAGTCTCTAAAAAGGGTGTGAAATGGTCACTCCTAATTTATGACTGGATTTTTGGATCTTTGAAAATGGAAAGAAGGATGTTCATAAGAGAATAGCCAGAAGTCCACTTTGAGTCCAACCCAATAATAAGAAATTTTTGGAAATCGAGGAAAAGTATAAATTCTATGCTTTAAAAGAACTTTTGATGAAAAAAAATGAAGTAAGTATTAAATTTTGAGAATATATATATATATTAAAGGTTTTGTAAGAAAAAAAATATATTTAGATCCGGTAAAGAATATTTTTGTCCGAGGCTAAATTCTTTTGAAAAGAAGTGATAGAGCAATATAACTCGTGAATCTTTCTATATAATGAAAGTTTTTAAGATATAAAATGGTCTGTATGGCTGGACAATATAAGTGGTATGGATTTGGAATAGAGTAAATGGTTTAGAAAAGAAGATAAATTGAGCTGTACGTGGCTGCAATATAGTAATAAAGAGATGGTAAATTAAGAGAAACAATTAGAGTTAGTGTAGTTTAGGCTGAAGGGTTGATTAGTAGGAAGTTTTGAAATTACATAAAAGAGAGGTCTAATTTATTTTTATTCGGTTGGAATTTGACATATTTTAATTCATTGGAATGAAAATGGATAATAAAATAAGTTTCTATGAATCAATCAAGTTATAAATAAAGGTGTTTTGTTTGAAATAATAAGGGATGTAAATGCAAAGGAAGATGTACAAAATATGAAAACCCATATTTTGTACTGTCTATTTCAATACAGAAAATGAAACATAATTCCTTGTAATTTCGTAGAAAACACGAATCCTCTTTTAAGCGATTCACAAAGAATTATAGCATTAACAATTCCCCTTGAGGGAGAAGTAGTTCTAATGCATTAAAATATAAGTTCCTTAAGTTTAATAAAAAAATTGTAGTGATTAGAAAAGTGTTAGTAAAATTATTTTAAAAAATGCTGGTTATCTAATTAGAGAAGCTAAACAAAGGAAAATACACATTTTCCATTATTATGTGCATTTAATTTAGATATCTTTTAAACGTCTCACTTTTATGATAATTGAGACTTTGCCCAATATTGGATGTTTGGGAGAGTATGAAATGTAAAGGAATTGATAAGATGAGGGTTGTTCTTATCTACTCCATTTTTATAATTTAAAAATTATTAAAGCTATTTTAGAAACATGTAAAGTATATTTTTGGAAGAAATGGTTTGGTGAAATGATTAAGTTTTTGAAAGAAGAATTTAATAAATGACCAAATTAAAAATTCTAGATTTTTATGATAAAAGTCTTTAAAAGAAAAGGCTGATTTGATTTTAAACTTAGAATTGCTAACGTTTACTTTTAAGTTTAGGGAATAAGTTTAGTTCAAGAATCTTACAATGTATGTTTTGAAAAGAGTTAAAAACACCAAGTATTTTTGAATTTAATAAAAGTTTCTAAGTAACACTTTTAAAGACAAGAGTTTTAGGATTAGATATTTCAATATTTTTTTGAAATTTTCATTTTTGAAGAAAAATGATAAAGACCAAATCAAGATTTTAAATATGGAGTAGATAAGAGTTGGTTCCTAGGAGGGACGGGAAAAAAGAATAAGGTTATGAAGGAGATAGCAATGACTACTTTTGGAAAAGTAACAAGGAATCCCCATAGGGTGTGAGGGCACTAGAAAAATCTTAGGAATATTATGTTAATATTGTCCATAAAGATGATATTAAAGGGCACTTCTATAAGTTTTGGAATATGCTTGTAGGAGGCTTATGAATAAAGGAAATATCAAGGATTGAGAATACTATCAAAAGAATGAGATTAAGAGAAGATAGTAATAGATGGTAATGAGATGGTAAACACACATGGAAGATATCGGTATACTTAAGTTGGGGAAGCAAAAGAGGAAATGGGAAAGAATATTTCCCCAAGCTTAGTTGCCACTGCATAGATTGTATTTCTTATCCACTGCAGTGATAAGAGGCATGGTTATTCCATAATTGGGTATGGAATGGAAGAGATTAATATACCTTATTCATCGTAAGCAATAAAGGAAGGATAAGATTTGAAGATTTTTTCTGAGGGATGACCTATTAGGAAGGTCCATTCTAACTGTGGTAGTAGTTAGTGGTGTTGTATTTTCTTCCAATGTTAGTTTTACTTTTCGTGGGTTGTAAGCATTAATTGTTGCAATGGATTGCGTACATTTAGGGAAATGTTCAATTTTATGTGTTTTCTTAGTAGACCGCAATGATTTGAGAAAATGGTAAAAAAGAGATTTCATGAAGTCACTTAACTAATGCAAGAGAAAAGAAAATAGATGAAACTGAAAGTTAGTTAATAAATTAAGAAGATTTATTTAACTAACTACTAAATAAAAGTAAAACGAAAATGTAAGTTTTGAAAAATAGAAAATTTTTGGATGGTAAATTTCAGAAGCCGAAATTGAGTTAGCCGGGAATTTCGGATTGTAAATTTCACAAGCAAGGGAGGAGTATTGGTACGAAACATCTCTAGCTTTCACTTACTTCTGAGAGGATCAGAATTGAGTTAGCTAGGAATTCATCGATTAGTTTTGGAAAGTCCGATAAACGGGAAGAGTGTACTTATATGTGATGACTAAAAACCCGTAATCACTTCAAAATCATATAAGCAATCTATGTTTTGGAAGCGGTTGTAAAGTGAAATGTTATAGAGTTGAACTATCAATCCTATGGTTAAGTCCAAGAAGAGGACAACAATAACATTTCAAACGATGTTGTCGTGTGGGACTATCTACCTTGAGGAGTATTTCAAGAGAGAGGACAACGTTAGATTCATCAGAGGACTTATGTGGGGAGCCTATATGGAGGTTCGAGATCTATTCGAGATGTTCGAATGTATGTAGTGATTCGTGATCTGTTCGAGACGATGAAATCCATTTGGGGATTCGTGTTCAGTTCAAGTGATGAAGACTCGTGCAAGAGATGCCGAACATAGCCTCGGCATTAGGAAAATGATAGAAAATAGAGAAGAGGCATGGCTAGGGAGGTTGAGCAAACCTCAAGGGTATATCAACTCCATGTCTAGAGATGCTTATTGATATGTTGGTACCAGGAGTTGATATGGCTTGGATCACATAGCAAGGGTGGTCCAGTTATGTTTACCTTAGAGTATATCTCATCTAGAGAATACATTGTTCGAAAGCTAGTTTCTGATCCTTGTCATGGAGTTTGGATTCGGTTTGATCTGAGGAGATCTCCATTTGAAAATCCATTATGCGGACGTGCCTTAGCGGTATTGATTGTATACCTATTATTGTTGTGGCATTCACACAACTATTTGATATGATTTATGTGCTATAACTAGTCTTGATCCTTGTCATAGAGTTTGGATTTAGTTTTTTTGTACCGAACGCGATCTTTCGACGCTCGAAAGACGACATTAATACGTTCACTGTATCAACTGCCGGGCAATCGAATGCCGGAAAACCGAATTGTTATGGTTAAAAAAGAAGAGGTAGAAGAAGACAGAAGAAAAAGAAAGAAAAAGAAACAGAAACAATATCAGAATCTCACATTCGCAGCGGAACAACATATAATAGATAAATGAATAATCTTTAAATCAAAGAACTATATTAGTTTATACATTACATCATCGGAGTCAATATACACACAATACATCAATGGACAGTTATATAAACTTGTCCTCATACAGTATACACAGCGGAATAATAATATCATATACAAGTGATACGTCTCGTCATCCAGCTCGCCACTGAGCTCCACAGCACTCCTGAAATCCAGAATGACCTGATAACCTGACTCTAGACTGCCCGTGTGGAAATTGGTGGGCACCCAGAGTTTAGGAAGGAAACAATAAACTCCAGGTCAGTCATGAGACTAGTGTGAGAACTAAAACAGTTATTATCTTTAAACAACAACAACAAAGGAAGTAAAAGACATTCGCAATGCTTTTGGAAAATGAAACTACCATAAGACCTCCCGCCACACACACAATGCAAACGCAGAATTGGAGGAGATTTCTTCTTATGATAGTCAAACATGCTTACTACGCAAAATCATTTGATTTGATATTATTATTAGTGCATAGTGCAGAAAAACATTTCGAAAGTATAATATTAATCTTAGCCAGCATACAACCATTATTGTATGCCTATTATAGCTACCATCTAAACAGTGGTGACCACCATAAGTAAATGGCAGGTTCTACAACTAATACCGTACAAGGTTCGTATTGGAAATTGGATTTCCAACAAATGGTCAGGCTAAGGAACTTCCTACTGCCACATGGGATCGCCTCTGGCGGGACGTCCCGAGAACTAACTAGCTCTCTGCCAACACAAAGCCGGGTTACCTCTGACACCAGGTAACTACTACACGAATATGCCACCCCCCGGTCCTTTGGGACCTTTATCCGAGGCGCCTCGATCAAACAACAATCACACAGTAAATGAGATTGGAGTATCCACATAGGTTAAATACCAGGGCTCCATACCTGATACCACCCTTTTCCAAAAGGAAATGACATACCCTAAAGGGAGCGACCCTCATAACCTTGCCGCATCATTCCTGTTTCGACCATTTCCGGGTTGTGAGGTCCGAAGAGGTCTCGTCCACAAAGCTACGCTTTTTCACAAAGCCACGCTTTGATCACAAATGATCAATAAATGATCATCACACAGCAACACTCAGCATGCCACATTACCAAATTGGGAGTATATCACTGATAACCTTCAACTACATAACCTCTGAGCTCGTACGTCTCAGAGAAGGGTGTTAAGCTAAGAGAATAAATTCTCCGCCACCAAACAGAAATGTATTTGAAAGAAATCAGCTTTATATCTCAAAATGTAATGTCAGACATGTAACCATACAAGTCTGTTCCGGGTTCGAACAGAACCGAAGGCACTTCCGAAGAAGCCCTTGCAATCCGGGTATTCACAATCCCGATCGAACTTCCCATCACAAAGGAAATCTCTATACCGTAGCTAACGGTGCAGAGACAATCGATAGGTCATCCTATCGTTTTCACAAATACCCGGTCTTCACCATCGGTCTTCAATGCGATCCATATCGTCGTATCACTAATTCAGAATGGGTTATATGACACAAAGGTCTTTTCCCGACTAACCCGAATAGTGAGCACAATATTTAAAACATATGGATATAGGGATTTCAATTAAGTCACAACTTATTACCCAAATCCTTTCCTTTAAATGGTTTAAACAAATTACCATTTTAAATCTTTAAACAAAAAGATTTACTTCACAAAGTTTACCCAGTTTCACAAAGATTCATTCACAGATTTCCAAATCAATTTCCATCTCAATTGGATTAACCCATTAATTCTTTAAATTAAGATTTAATTTATAGCTTTCAAAACTATTCACAATTCAAGTCTTTTATAATATAAAAGATACACCTTTTAAAATCTTCTTTGATTTCAAAATAAAGCTTAATCATTTTCACAAAGGTTAATTCATAGTTTTTCTAAACTATTCACAATTCAATTTTCAACTTGAAATGTTTCGATACAAATTGGAAATCTTTTCACTTTATGAAAGCTATTATTATCTGAAAACGGATAGTTTTCGTTTTGGGAAAAACTGGTTACAATTATACAGTTTAAAGCCATCCAAGTATAAAACTTGAATTTAAATTTAAATTTCCAAAACTATATTTTAAATGGTTAAAAACCCATATAAACACCTTTTATACTTGTAAAATCTTTTAGACCATAATTCCCAAATCATTGAATTCAATTTCAAAATATTGAATTCAAATTTTAAATCAAATGATTTAAATTTCCATTTTATTAAGTTATTTAAAATAACTCTTATTTCTGAAACTCATTTTCGAAACTTTCAATTCCAATTCCAAAACTATTTTGGATTCAAAAATTCAGTCATTAGAATTTGTTAAAAATCTGTGACTTAATTGATTTCCAAGTGAAATCCACATTTGTGTGTGTATTGTGTAGTCCAAGGGTTTAACATAATAGTGCACAACATTCAACCATCACAGATCAAATATAACAATATAATTAATAAGCGGTATAAACGATAATGCTTATCTTTCATTCACAGATCACAGATATATATATCACAGATAAACAAATTACAGATCACAACACAAATCAGGATATATCACAAAACATCACACATCAAAGATGTCAAACAATTCAACATCCAATATAATCCAAAGATCCATACGTAGGATTACTTTAATTATCTGATTAATTTCTAAATCAGATAAATTTCTATAAATAAATTTTACCAGTTATGGTAAATTAATAATCAATTAATTTCAAATTGATTTTCAAATTTATTTCAAAACACCAAATAAGTTTCCAAATATTTCCAAAAGATTTATTTCCAATCACCAAAAATCAATTACCAAATGGATTTCTAAATCTATTTCCTTTTTAAAATAAATTCCGTTTAAGAAGATAATTTCCTTTATTTTTCAAACTATTTAAAAATCCAAATTTTAAATAAATTCCCAACTTATAAATAATATTTTCGAAATCCATTTATTAAGCCCTTTTTCCCGAAATTTGAAATTTAATTCAATACAGTTCAAAAAATAAGACTTTTATCTTTTAACTCCTTTTAAATTCATCCAATTATCAAAATAAATTTTTCGATAAATTTTCAACTTCAATTTCGAAAATCCAATTTTTATTTATTTTCGGTATCCAACGATACCAAAAATATATCCGGCTAAATTATAGCCGTCAACAATTTCAATCACAATATAATCACACGGCGATTATAAATAAATCAACATACAACATTGAAACAGATTCAATTATTTGAGGAATCCAGTTGGATCCCTCCAACCTATTTCCCTGCATCCACAGATATTAGCACAATACCAATTCCACTTCGAAGTGGAATATCGCGGTATATGGGATTTATAAAATACTATCCGCTATTATGCGGTGTAATAGGGTTTCATCCGCTATATAATGCGGGAAATCAACTCCAAATACATATATAATACCAATTCCACTTCGCGGTGGAATTATCGCGGTATATGTTTTTAATAAATAACCTCCGCTTAATATACGGCGTATAGGGTCTATTTCAACATAATAGATAACAATCATCATTTAATCCACACAATCAAGCAATTTTAAATTTAACTATTTAAAATTTAAATCGAACAAAATTCGATTGAGTGAGGAGTTCTCACCTTGCTTTTAAAATGTCGAGCGTTCAATTTTTACATTAAATCGAACACGTTCGATTTAACGCAAAATTTTCACTTGTTCGAAATGATCCCACGTCTGCACCACATTGAGCTGCTCGTCGCTGCGATTTCGGCGCCGCCAGTTTCATCGATTTTCGACCTCGTATGAACAAGTTACAACATTTCAAAGTTAATACGATTTTATATATAAATAATTTACAACTTTTATATTATTATTATTTTAAAACCCTACACTTCATCTCTGCCGTTCATTTTGAACAAAGCAAATCCTGACCGCACAAGCCTTCTTCCTCAACGCGATGACCCAGGTTCACGTTCGAACCCAAATGCCGCCACCAAACCCAAATTAACGCGCCAACCTCAGACCATCGGGAGTCGATCAGGTACCCCCACTACGTGCGCCCATGCGTGCATTACCTCCGACCCAAGCCTTGGCCAACTCGGCCTTGTATTCACGTGGAAAAGCGCGCTCGAACGTATGGTGTTCAAACCCTATTTGCCGTCAATCTATCACGTAATACTCGATCATGGTCGTTGAATCGATAGATTTCAATGCGCTTTACAACTTTGTAGTTGAAAACTTCTGATAATTGTTGATAAATTATGAGATATTAGGGAATGAAATATTATGCATTTTCGGCCATGAAATGTTTAAGTGGCGGCTATGAACGATATCGGCTAGGGTTTCACATCTTAACGTATATATATACGTATATAAATAATATTAAATTCATTTTAAAACGACGTTTTCAAACGATCTCCAAATCATACGTGCCGCCTGGCATTCATAAGGTTTTATCCGCGTTCCGGACACAATGGAACGTGTTTCGGGAGCTAATTCGGTCATATGTGATAGTTACGGAAATAAACGATCAAATTTAAATCAAATCGATTTCGATGCGTTTTAACTTGCCCCGGACAAACCGTAAATCTGATTGACACGAAAATTGAAATCTTACAAAAATTTCACATTACGGATCCGATGAAACTGGTTTCGTCAAAATCCGAGACTGTTTGAAAAATGGTCATTTTTACTCGTCGATTAAATATTGAAATATTCAATTTTCACAAATTGACTTTTAATTCAATTTTAAAAGTTCTATAACATCATTCTAACTCCAATATGATTTAATAAAAATTTATAAATCATTTTTATTCACATTTGATCCAATTTACAATTATTTCCAAAATTTCAAATATTAAATTGTCGATTTAATTATCCAATTAAATCAATATATTCGAAATTTAATTCATTCAACTTACATATCTTACTTGTTAATATTTAAAATTAATTAAATATACGAATTTAAAATGACAGAAATTCTGGGTCGTTACATTTTTTCACATAACTGTTCTTGATCTTGTATTCGAGTACATGTTTTCGAGGTGTTCCGGTCCGAATAAGGATTTTTCACTCAATTCTTGACGATGAACACTTGATATAGATTTGTGATACAATCCCGATGTTTTCTGTCATAGTATATGGCTATGCAAGGAGAATGGAGGTTTCTAATCAAGGAACCAAATCAGAGTTTGCACTAGAGAGGTCAAGTGATCCATACTAATTTGGAAGTAAAATTTATGTGATCAAGTAAGTAATCAGATCAGATATTGTGTATGGATGGTTCATGTGCATCATACGGGCTTTAGTACATTTTTATAATGTATGTTGACTTATGAAGAGTTTGGGGAATGACTCTTCGATTTATTGTGAAGTAGCATGCATAATCGTCTAAGTAATGATCTAAAGTTGTTGAGCGTAAGGTATGCTTAGTACTTTGTTTATCGTCCTTGGATGGTAGAAGAGTTTTGAACCAAAGCAAACCATGAGCATTGGTTGCTAGTGTTGTAAATACTATTCGAGTATTTGTATGCTTATTCTTTTGTCAAAGTTAGAAGTGCCATGGAGCGAGGATGCTTGGGATTATACAAAGAAGATGGAGGACAATTTGAAGGAGATCCATCCAGAGTGGCTTATAGACTAGGGATTTCTTCTTATTTTAGTATCATATATATATATTTTGTAGTGTACTCACCGCTTGAGGTGGAGTTCTTTAGTATGCAATTTGGTTTGCAGTTTAGTTTGTATATAGTTTTAGTAGTATGCAATATATATATATATATATATATATATATATATATCTTATTTCGTCTATCTCTGTTGATTATCGTTCTTATCTTAATTTCGGACTAAATGTTATAAGTAGGGGAGAATGTAGCTACCCGAAAATTTGAACACTTCATCTTCGAATATCATAACGTCTTGAAATATAATTAAGTGTTATAAATATGATTTTATAACCTTGTTAAACATCATTTATTTAATGAATAATGATAAGAAACTTGTTTTTGAAATTTGTTTATAAAAATATATTCTTCGAAGAAAAATCGATAATGTGACCAAAAATTGGTTTATCGGTAAACAGCTTTTCTATCTATATAACATGTTCGAACTCTTATGCCCTTGTCTAATGATCAGATGAACACATAGTAATTAATTAACACATATACCTCTTCATAAAGCTTGAAATGTTCTAGAAGCTTCCATATGGATAAGAGATATTATGAGAAGGGTATAAGAGTAATATGCATAAAGAAGAAGTGACTTAAAGGAGAAGTGATGGAAGGTGAAGCTTCCATGGCATGGTGGGGGGTCGAGTAAGAGCTTAAGCAACACCATCCCTAAGCCTATATAAGCAAGGGGCATACTCTTAGTTATCATTCATAAAAATTTACAAAACTTAGGGTTGAAAATCAATGCCTTCTTCTTCTTCCTCTCTTATGTCTTAAACCAAATTATTTGCAAATCAAATCCAAATCACCTCAAACTTAGAGTGAAGCCTTACCACCACATTAAAAAACCTTATACATAGTTAGAAGTTGAAAAAGCAAAGCCACACTCACCCCACACCTAAACCCCGTGAGCTCTTTTGGAGGTTTAGAGGCAAAAGCAAGGTAAAAGCAAAAAGAAGAAAGGAAGGAAAGGAGGTTGCTAGCTTGGATTTGGACTTTGGTTCTTGGATCTTGGTTGTTCTTAAGGTTAAAGGTGAGTTACTAACTCACTTTGAATGAATATGTAACATATATATGTTAGTCTTTGATTGTATTTATGTTGATTGAATTGTTTTTAACTTATGTTAAAAACATTGGTTTGAATTCTTACTTTAAAAGTAAATAACATATGTGATCCATGTATATGGACTTGAACAAACTTGGAATGGACTTGAATTAGGTTGTATGACTTGAGGCAAGACCTTGAATAAAGAATATAGGTTATAAATGGACTTTGGTTTAGATCGGACTCGGATTTGAAAGTGCACTTATAGCAATAGTCATTATAGATGCAGTTGTGAATTTCCTTATATTTTACGATTGCTATGGAACATTGATAGAGTTTTCCTTAGGGATTATTCACCATATTTATAATGTCTTATATATATGTTTGTTTCTACTAAAAGCTTGAATAGTAAAAAGCTAAGTAACATCTCGCAAAGTGGCTAAAACTTCACTTGTGCAAAACTGCCCCGTTTAGCCTTGATTTTGGACTGTATTTTATTTCATTCTTTCTATAAGTGTTTACTGACTCATATTAGAGTATTTAAAAATTGTTTTGAGAACTTTATGAATTTTTAAGAATTAGTTGTGAATTTTTAAAGGAGAGATATTTTGTTAAAATAAATAAAAACCATGTCGTTTTCAAGTTTTTAAGGAAAATTGTAAAGTTGTTATTCTCAAGTAATATTTTGGATAAATATTTTAAAACCTATTATAAGTATTTTCAAGTATTTTAAAAGTATATACAAATGTTTTTGAAAAGGGGTTAAGAATTTCTTAGTGGCTAAATGGTTAATTATTTAATTACTTGTTTGAAAAGTAATTAACTATGCGTAAAACTAAAAGCTGACGAAGTAATGCTTATCTATTTGTGAGAGTTAAGATGGATGTCAAGTAGGGATGGAGAAATAGAGCTCTAACCTACCGGTTTTCCTCTTGGCGAGGAATAGTAAGTCGGAAAATGTATGAAACGTGTTAATCGTGTTGATTTCTTCTTATTTATGGAAATAATTAATACTAAACTTAACACTAAAAGCCAATGAGGTAGACTTGCCTATTTTTGAGATTCAAGAATGAAGTGTCTAGGCAAGGCTAATGCAACCAGTGCTCAAACTTACCTTGCTTCACTCTTGGGCGAGGAATTGTTAAGTTGGAATGTCGGAAACGAGTTAAGCGTATAAATCATGATTTGTATAAGCAATTGTTTTGACTGGATAATCGATTATTAGATTATCGAACTTGACCAAATATTGACCTAAGAAGTTATCAAATGGCTTCACAATTTCATACTAATAAGAACCCCTGGGGAGAAGTATTGGTATGAAAGATCTCTAGCTTTCGCTTACTTTTGAGAGAACCTGAATTGAGTTAGTCGGTAATTCATCGATTGTTTTGGAGAGTCCGATAAATAGGAAGAGTGTACTGTATAAGATGAGTCAAAACCCTTAATCACTTAAAAACCATACATGCGATCTATATTTTGGAAGCGGTTGTAAAGTGAAATGTTATAGAGTTGAACTGTCAATCCTAAGGTTAAGTCCAAGGGAGAGGTCAAGGTTAACATTTATAACGATGTTATCGTGTGGGACTATCTAGCTTTAGGAGTATTCTAGGAGAGAGGACAGCGTTAGCATTCATCAGAGGACTTATGCAGGGAACCTATGTGGAGGTCTGAGATCTGTTCGAGATGCTCGAATCCATGTAGTGATTCATGATCTGTTCACTACGCCATAGATGACCTTCTACAACATTTTTGCAAGGTGTTGCCAGCTAAAATGTTGCAATAGATATAAAATTTTGGTCCTACTGCAACGTTGTATTTATGGTGTTACCTTAGCCATAAAAATGTGTTGCTCTAGCTAAAAAAGTGTAACACGATGCAACATTTTTATATAGTGTTGCTATAGATGTATTCAGATTAAAAAATTAATAAAATTAGCAATCTGCGTGAATACGATCCAACGGCCTACATTTAATCCGATTGTTAAACTGGATCACCACTAAAATTTGCTCCAAATTTTCGTTTTCCCGCTTTACTTTTCATATCATTTTCGTTCTCACCCCCAATTTCCAAATCATATTTTCGTTTCTTTTTTTTTCTTCCAAAAACAAAATCTCGTCCTTTTTTCAAAGTTTGGTAGTGATCTCAGACAAGCTTCGTTCCCATTTCGTTCTCACCTCCAATTTCGCTGCTGTTTGCCTACGTGTCGAGCGCTGTTTGCTTTGTTGCCGAGATCTGGAAATGTCTGTTCGGCTTGTGAATCGGCGATTGTTGTTGGAGTTAGGTCATGATTGGACTGGGTTACGGCAGTGGGTGATTGCGATTGAAATTTCAAGCGATGGAGGTGAGGCCAATGGTGATTTAAGGTAGTTCTGGTCGATGGGTTGCTGAAATTGTTGTTGGTGAATTTGATATGGGAGGCGCTGGTGGGTTCGCGATTTGGAGGAGTTTTTAACAGGTTGGTTTTCAGTTTGATTGGTGAGGAAGTTAGGGTGTAGGGGTAGTTCGGGTTGTCGAAGAAGGCGGGTAGGTGGTTGTTGTGATGGTGAAGGCATAGGGTTAGTGAGGAGATGCGAATTGGTTGTGACAGATTGTAGAGGAAGGGATTTGTTGTGCTATGTGCAGAAATGGTTCGAGTTCGTTAGGTGATAGGAGCAGGAGTTTGTGGCTGATTGTAGCTGGATGGTGAATCTGGTTGTCGCAGTTTGTAGAAGTTGGATATGAAGGTGTGATGGAGGTTGAAGTATATGAAGTGATAGGTTAGAGCTTTGTTTGTTGTTGCGCGTTTGGGATGTTTTGGTTGTGAGATGGTAGTTTGGAAGAAAATGCAGTTTGCTGGTAGGGGTTTCGATAATGAAGTATGCAGTGGTTGAATGGAGTAATGAATGTGCATAGGGGTTTTGATGTTTGTTGTAGAGGCTTGTTGGCATGAAATCGATAGAAGGTTGTTGTTGCTTGAAATGTAGCAGGGAGGAGTTTGGGTTAAGGCAGTTTGGATTGGTGAAAGGAAGTTGGTGGTGGAATGGTAGGTAGCTGTTATTGTTTTGTGGAAGGAAGGAATGGGTGGTTATGCCAGCGATTGTGATTAGGTGATTAGGAAACATGTTCGATGAAGGGTAATGTATTACTTATTAACTCGCAACATGTTCGATGAAATGTCAATTTTTATTTATCATGGTTTCAGGTCTTTTACCAAGGCAGAGCTAAAAGCAAGGTTATTTCAGTTTTCACTGAACAATTTGCTAAGAATGATGGCTGGAAAAAGGTCGGATGATTCAGAAGAAGCCATGAAAGAGTTGCAAAAGTCAATCATCGAGGAGGTGTTCAAATTCGCAGGAGGTGTTCATTTGTGCATCATTTTACGTCGTTTCAAAGAAGGCTCGATCTTCCGAAATCGGATGAATCGGTCGATCCCCGCCGGGACTGCGGTGCCCCGGACCCCCACCGGCGCTGCGCCCGGACCCGCTTCTCGGCTCGCCTTCGGCTCGGCACTCGGTTCGTTATATATTTGTTAGTGTCGGTGTCTGTATAAATTGAAACTGCATATGTAATGAGTGAATTGAGTGATGTAGTGAGGAATATCTGTATATGTGAATATCGGTGTTATATATCATTGAATTGTAAAATAGTGGAGTCAGGAATTTGTACTATTTCAAATGTTGAAATAAAATATTTATTTAAATAAATTACTGTTTAAATATCAAATTCTATGCAATAGCATTTTATTAAATAAAAATTTATTTTTATTAAAAAATCAAATATGCTCTACATTGTGGGCCCCACAAATTCAGAAAGTTAATATCTATAGCAACATTTTGGAATGTTGCTACAGATACCTATGGGTGTTGCCATAGACCCAAATAGGGTTCTATTGCAACAATATTACTTATGTTGCCTTAGATAGTCAAAATGTTGCCTTTGAGGTCTAAGGCAACGGCAAAAATTGCATCACCCTAAAAGTGTTGCCATAGACCTATGGCAACATTTTTTGGGCCCGAGCCAACATTTTTTTTGTGTTGCAGTAGGCCATTTATGGCGTAGTGGTTCAAGATGATGAAATCCATTTGGGGATTCGCATTCTGTTCGAGCGATGAAGACTCATGTGAGAGATGTTGAACGTAGCCTCGACATCGAAATAATGATAGAAAATTGAGGAGGGGCATGTCCAAGGAGGTTTAGCAAATCTCAAGGGTATATCAACTCCATGTCTAGAGATGCTTATCAATATGTTGGTACCGGCAATTTATATGGTTCGAATCACACACCAAGGGTGGTCCAGTTATATTCACCTTAGAGTATATCCCATCTAGAGATATACATTGCTTGAAAGATAGTTTTTGATCCTTGTCATGGAGTTCGAATATGCTTGATCCGAGGAGATCTCCATGAAAAATCCATTATAGGATGTGCCTTAGCAGTACTGATTGTATATCTTTTTATTGTTGTGACGTTCACACAATAACTATTTGATATGATTTACGTGCTATGCTCTAGACATTATCTATCATATCACTATATAAGACTTAATGAATATATGGTTTAATTTGAGGGAAAAACCGTTATGGTAATCTATACGGTCTCAATGGTTACTGTTACTTGTCTCAATTTTTTTGAGTTTCCCACACTGGTTTACCAAACTGATCCGGGTGTTAATTTCTTATAATGCTTAGGTCAACCCCATGTATGTTTCTAGATTTATCTACGGATGCTTTGGAGCTTATGGAGAAGAGCTGGATGATTACCTTTCGTAGTATTCTTATTTTTGCAAAATTTCTGTATGGTATATATCTGCATTATGAGGATAGACAGTTATAACTGTCCAGGTTGATGACAGTACTTAGGTTTTAGTAACTCAAATATTTTGTATTCAAAGTAATCATTTGTACTCTTCCTTTGATGTTATATATTACCATTTTGTTGTGAGATTCTGATATTGTGTTCTTGTGTTCTTGTTTTCTTGTTCTATTCTTTTTCTTTTATTTTACCCTAACTTTTTGTCTTTTCGGCATTTGGGTGCTCGACACACGAATACCTTAGATGTATTAGCGTCGACATTCGAGGGTCAAAAAGTTAGGTTGTTAAGTTCCATTCTTAGACTTTCGCTTTCTCTTTTAAATGGTCAAACCCATCACTACAATATTGCATCGAATTTCTTTACTAAAATGCATGTACTTATTCCTAGCATATTAAGGAGATCGAATTGCTTGCACTTAAGTAAATAGATCGGCACCGACATTTTTGTGATTCAATATGTAGGTCTGTTTATAGTCCTTGGTCTATTATTATTTCCAACACAATAAGATCCTTGTACTATTCAATTGTATTGAGCACATGACCTTCCACTTTTCTTTAGTTGCTTATTTCGAATGAAACAATTTCATCAAAATTCCGGTTATTGCATAATGCGACTATTCACCATATAACTTTTGTATGTGATTGAATATGGATCGAACGTCTGTACTCCTATACTGTTTTAGATTTCAGAACTCATAGAAGATAAACACAACCTTGAGTAAACTAATATTTAAGTTATGAAGGCCTGAAAGATTTAACTACTATATCTTTTGCATGGGCCTTGAAGCAAAACAGGCAAAAGTTAATTTACTATTAAGTAAATATTTACATTTCTATATCAATCTTCACTAAAGTTCATTTCGTATACTTCAATTGATAAACAAAATTTATTAATAATACAAATTCTTTAAAGTAGATTATTACAATATTATGTATGTACTTGTGCTTATTAGAATGGTAAAATATGATTCATTTCATTTATCCAATATGACTCCTACTAGATTTTATATATCTCTACAAACCCTAAAAGAGTTACATAAATCTTACGATTCCTCTATTGGGTTTTAAGATCCATTTATTATGTTGCATATAACCTCGGGGACTACCAACAAATCACATCCCTAATAAATGGTAGATAACACATTACTAATTATATCATGTATAATTCCTAACTGTTATCTTTGCTCCTAATCCCTATATGACCTTGGGGAGTACGAATAAGCTGATAGTACATTGTTCATTCTGACCCATTATTTCATGAAAACCAAGTTATGAATTATGTACCCCTTTGAGAATGCCAACAAGGGCATATAATGTGCTTACCAATCTTAGAACATTTAAGATATTACTATACATATTATATAGCTTAAGGGAACCAACAGCTATACATTTGCAAGTACTCTACTTAAATATAAATAATGGAGGGTAACCTACATTTTAAAATTCATATTTCCAAAACTTATTTAAGAATGATATTGATTTAAAAATAATATATTTATTAATATTTGAATGGGATCAAAGGTCATCCATATTATCTTAAATATTAATATCCAATATGATACACACTCACAACATTTATACATAGGTATTTATTGTAAAATTATTAATGGTTTTTAAGTTTATATACATATATTATTTATATATTATCTATTTTTTAATAAATTTTATGATTTTAATTTAATATTACATGTATGTGTATGTATTTATTTTATTAATTAACTTTTAGATAATAGTGAATTAAACATTCCAATTGAATTAATATGTTAAAATAAAAAAAATCTTTTATAATTCAAATATTTTGAGTTAATATATAATTGTAACTTTTATAATCATTTAATTCAATTTAAACTCTTTTAAATTAATACTACTTATAATCTTTACAAATATTTTTAGTTCAAAAATTTGAAACCTCTTTTAAATTCAAACTATTAATTTCAAATTCAAAAGTTTGTTCAAATTCAAAATTATCAATTTCAAAATTTAATACCCTTTTCAAAATATGAATTTTAAACTTTAATTCAAAACTATTTCTAATTTTTTTGATATAAGAGTGATCCTCGAATGAGGAGAGCACTCGAAATTGTACTAAAACTAAAACAGAAAGCATATAAAGTGTTTGAGTAGTATGTTAGAACCTCCATTCTATGGTTTCAATGACAACAACTATACAATCACATATATTATATATCTTATCAAGATTACATGTATATACTACAAGAGATCATCATACCCAAAGATATTGGGACTTGAAGACAAACAAAGACTTATGGACTATGCTATGATTAGTAAGGTTATACTAGTGTATTAAGAGTCTTAGATAAACATTGTAAGGTATCCTTGAGTATATACACACACATGAATTCATATACATAAAATTAGCACTAAAAACATTCAACATTGGCATTGAAAACTGCTATAATCTGAAAAAGCCATCCACAGACGTTTGTGGCAAAACCACAGACGTCTATGAATACTTTTGAGAAATTCTTCCTTGAAGCTACATGCGTCTGTGGAAAATCCACAAACGTCTGTCATATGGCAACTGCTCTAATTTGAAAGGATTTTTCATTTCATTTTAAATAATAGCATCTCTTCTTTAATGGTTGCAGCCATTAAATCAAATAGAGTTTGTTTAACAATAACAACTCCTTATCTGCATCTCTTTACACCTATGAATATTTCAAGATTGAGAATTAAAATAGGTATATTTTCTTGATTTCTTATTAACTTTCTATTTACAAATTCGTGCATCTCTTGCTCACATAGTCTCAATCTATCATAATCAAAATACCATTTTGATTAAACTACTTCTGATAACTCAAAGTATTCACATTCACATACTCAATGGAGATCATAGGAAGATTTATACTATCTATCAAAATCCGTGTTATTTGTAACACGCGATTGTCAAAGAATTACTTTTGTATTAGCCTATTCCTCCGAGCGAAGTGAGGGTTATTTGATCAAAGGAAATATCAAAGGGGAGCTTCGGGACTGAACGTAAGATGGGAGGTCCGAACCAGTATAAAATATCTGGTGTGCTTGCTTTTATTATCTATCTTATTTATACCCTATTAATTTACTCTATTTAGTATAATTATTACTACATATTCTCACATTAGTATAT
Source organism: Allium fistulosum (assembly GCA_030737815.1). Classification (NCBI taxonomy): domain Eukaryota; kingdom Viridiplantae; phylum Streptophyta; class Magnoliopsida; order Asparagales; family Amaryllidaceae; genus Allium; species Allium fistulosum. Next base: position 335,710,711 of record CM060904.1, on the reverse strand, counting down.
AAGTTGTATTATATAAGATCCTCTACAATTACATTATAATTAGTTACAACTAATCAAGATCATCACTTTGATGATCCATAAAATAAGACTAGAAAACGAAAAAAACAAGCAAAAACATGTACAATGGGCTGTGCGTGAGGGGGAGTTGCTGCTGGGTGATGAGAGGGTGCCAAACAAATAAATGGCTACTTTGTAATTATTGAAAACAAAATATATTTAATTTCCAAATATGCATATTTAAACTAATCCCAATGCCCGAAACATTTTTGGGCCTTACATGTAGTTCACAACTTAGTATTCAGATCACTCAATGAGTCATGCCAAGTCAGATAATTGGACGTTTTCTATTTCATCTTGGTTAAACACTCGTTTTAAATACCCATGCCATGTGATCATTTCTTTACATGGATCATAATGTTGGTGAGTTATTTACATTAATACAATGTTGGCTCGGATACCATTATTGGATCGAGTGCATTAAGCTGTAGATAATTTGGTCCAAATTTCAAAAATGTTCTCTAATTAATTAAATGCACTATACCTTATGGTGTTTTTATACATATTAATTGGTAATTAAATCATATATAATACATCGAAAGGCATTTTAAACGTTATTTGGTGTATTAAAGTTAATAAATTGGTGCAATAAATCATATTTAATGCATTGAAGGATATTTGAAGTGTTACATTTAGGGTTATGCTATTTTAATTTTCTCATTAATTATTAAAACATATTTAAAACTATATGATGTTGATATATGTATGTATGTATGTATACACGTACGTATGCATGTATATGAATGTCTATATATATATATATATATACATATATAAATGTCGAAATGTAAGTGTATATGGGTACGCACAAATGTGAGCATAAAACGTATAAATAAGTGTACATGTATGATTTAACTTGTGCAACAAGACTTATATATGTCAACATACAATATACATAAATATATATACATATAATTATTAGCATTTATAAATATACATTATATATAATATATATACTGCTAAAACTTAAGATATATGAATACACACACACACATGTGGGTTTAGACATATGTAACAATCCATATTCTACATATCGGAGAATCATAGGATATTAATTCTATTTTTATATGAGGTCATGTGATTCTATGATTTCGGTAAATGACTACTAGAGCCATTTTCCATCCTTAGGATTTTTAACAAACGATTTTAACTCTAGAAATCTTTTATGGCCTATAATTTTTGACAAGAGCCGAATTGGGGTTTAGAACCACTTCCATTAGATCAGAATGATGGTTTCTCTTTCCGTAAAGTGGTCATAATAGAAAAATGAACTTACCATTTTGGGAGTTAGGGCTGTTTGAAGTTTCACTTGATTTTGGACTGCTTAATGGGTAATTAGTGAGTTGATGTTTAGGCCCAATGTCCATTTCAGGATTAACAAGAGGATGAGGATGATAGGGCTTCTCTTTATCATTTCACACTTCCTTACAATAGAGAGAAAACCCTCATTAACCATTTCTAGCAAAAAAAAGTACCAAAAACCCTACTTTAATTAGACAAACTTGTAATTAGAGGAAGATTAGCACTTTTGGAATGACCCTCTCTTTTCTACCTTAATTTTGTAAGGATTTTTTTTACAAAGTGATATATATATATATATATATATGTGTGTATCATTTATTAACAAATATATTTTCCAGGGTCATTTTCCTTTTTCCAATAAACAAACTTTATCCAGGATCAAAAGTTTTACCAATATAGATATATCAGTGCAACCACAAGGATATGCACACACATATGAAGATGCATGTGCCCCTCTTGTTTAATCAGGTTATGTCAAACAAGAGGTTACATTGATTGATTAAATTTAATCAATTCCCACATAGCTCAATTTTATTTATGTAATAAAATTTTAGTCATATAGGTAACAGTATGATTTTTAATCCTTGATAGCTTGCTGGATCCTCTATGAAATATGATCCATAGAAACCAGATAATTATGTTATGATTATCTATAAAATTAATAGTGTAGTATCTGTGCTTTGAAAATGATATAAGCTTCTATCATTTTCTATGTTTGCTTTCCTATAAAATCTGCCTTATATGCAAACTCATATCTGGGATATTTTTAAGTGAATTATCATATTCCAGAAGCTTGATTCCTTGATACCAAGATACTAGGCTAAATGAAATGCAGTCCAGGGTGAGTTTCCTGGGACATGTGGATACTCAGCAAAGAAAAACATGGGTTAAATAGACTCTCTGTTCAGGCATATTTCAGAGGGTCTTAAAATGCATTTTGCCCAAAACTTTAGTAAAAAGAAATTCAGATTCATGTTAAAATTACAAAGGTACTGGTGTGACAATATCTGAACAAAACATGTCTAAACATGTATAAAATTACTAATATGGATCTAACTTCACCCTCCTATAAAATCACTATTATGGATCTAACTTACAAAATTATAGATAAAAACTTTTCAACATTCCAGATAATGAAACTCAGATATTTTAAATTCCAGTTACAAGTCAAATTCTTAAAATACTTAACCAAATATCCAACATCACTCAGTACTTGCTACAATGGAAAATTTTAAAATATCAATACATGCAAATTTCATCTTTTAAGCTCTTATCTATCTAATTCTAGCATGTTATAATCTTCTTCTCAATGCCTTGCTTCTACTCCTACCTAGAGGCTGCTGTTCCTGAAAAAGCATTTGAAGCTGCCTCATTTTAAATGAGACACCCCAGATGCCATTAGCACACTAGGGTCAGACACATGTCTGGTATGAGAAAATCCACTAAAGCAATTAATTAATTAAGTTAAAATTGAATTAAGTACATATGCATATAGTTCTGCCCTTTGAAAACAAGTAATACTTGTGTGCATGTTCTGTGTCATTGTGCATGTGCACACTTTAATCTTTCTTTCCAGAGACTTTATATAGATATGGCACATACATTCAGGCATACAATTCAGTCATAAATCAAATAATCATTCACACAAAACAGAAAAATAACCAACATTAGTTAAATCATTTATTCCCTCCTCGTATTTCATTTCTGGGAAAACTCTAGTTCCTCATCATGTCAAATATTCTTCCCTTGATATATTTATCTACCCTGGTCTCATATGCAATTTTATGAATCAATGGACACATTGTAATGAACTAATTCACTCCATTACACAAAGATCTCAGGACTTAAACAAGCCATGTGTCAACTTGCATTACTCAAGAACACAAGTCATTCCTGCAGTAATCTTGACCCCATTTCCTAATCAAGTTCTCAAGTACTTTCTCTTTTTAAATTTTTCAAGGCAAACCCAATCAGTGAGTCATTTCACTAAAACAAGCATTCATCTCATAGCATTCCTCATCATTCATATAAACAAACAGAGGCAATCAAGCAATTTAAGTATTGGTACTTATTAAAACATGTTCTTGCAATTTTAAAGAGGTATAGACAACTAACATTGGTTTATGGCTCTATGGGAAGATTTTGTTGCAAACATCTGTGCTTTAGTTAAACTCAGATTGACCAAGCTTCCTAAATCACAAAATCTATTTGCTAGGTGGTTATTGTATATTTTCTTTGAATCAGGAGTATCAGCACATAGGCAAGCCTATTGCACTCCTAATTCCTTTTCATCTTAAGCCTCAGCACATATACATATGTATATTGCAGCCCATATGCTCATCAATTCTTCTGGGTTGAGACAAAACCAACACTACTTGCTTATATTCAACATTTTATTTTCTGGGTATTTATTTATATTTCTAACCAGTATCATATCAGAAAAAGATCTGGGTTTTTAAGATACTTATTCATGCATACTGATCATATTTAGAATATTCACAAAATAAAACAACCAGAACAACCATCTAGCATTAAAGCATCCTTAATTTCTGAAAGACAATCACATACACTTTTAAGAAAAATTAATTTATAACTGGCTACCTTCATTAGGACTTAGTGCCTTAAGTTGTTGAGTGAGTTTTCTCACCTAGCTCTCTTCTTTGCTTCCTTAATTAATTGATAAACTTCTGCCTTTAGCCTCAAGTTCTTTTCCTTCACTTGCCTTATGTTTTATATGGTGTATTTTTTTTCAAAGTTCTTTTTGAGAAGGAGAGGAGGCTGCTGCTTATATATATACAGAGTTCTCCTTAGGGTTTTGGGTATTGGCTAAAGCTATTTTTGCCCACCAGAAAATTATGTTATCTGCATTTATTTGAACCCAAGATTCTACCCTCCCCGGCTTAATTTGGTGAAGAGAAAAGTGGTTATCTACTTTGGTTATTTTCAGAAATCTTAATTTTCCATAAAATGCTTTTTTTCTCTTGTCTATTTGCATGCTAAATGTGTGATCTGATTTCCAGCAATTTTATACACATATCTCTTTCTTTCTTAATTCAGCCCATACAAAATACATTTTTGTTTTCCTCCCATTTTCTATTTTTAGCCTTCACTTTATTATCTGGTGTTTCCTTTTTACTTACCCACTAGAGGAAAAACATATTTGTGTGTTTCATCTTACTAGTTTAAATTCTAATACTTAGTTAGTATACTTACATATATGTTTTACAGACAATAACTTATATACATATATACCTCTATATTATTTTATACTGATACACATATGCACATGTATACTTAGTTATATTTCTGCATATAGCACATTTGAGGGTTTTCTTTATTTATCAGTAAATATATATATATATATATACATATATATATATATACATTTTCCATACATAGCATCATGTACTCATTCATAGTATCCAGGGATCTAGCTTTACTTATGTGTATTTTCTGTGCACAAATGCACATCATTTTATTATACCACATCAAGCTATCTCATCTTTCCCTTTAAACATGGTTTTAAAAACTACTTAAAAATTATTTTAATCTTATTTATATTTTCCAAGATAAATTCCTAAAATCTTGGGTCATTACATACACCCCACCTTTTAGGAATTGTGTCCCACAATTTTTCCAAGCTTAAATCAGAGAACAAGTACTCCTCAACCACTTAGATTTCTAGTTCTATGATAATAACTAAAAATACATGCATCCAAAAGAAAAGCAAATTAAAAAAAATTAGATTTACCTCTAATCTGAAAATAGCTTAGGGTAGTTCATCCTAACCTTGTGCTCTAATTCCCATGTGCAATCACTGGGATCAAGACTCCACTGTACTTTCACAAGTTTCAGTAATATATTTCTTAATTTCTTCACATCCTTTGCCAAAATCCCTACTGGATCTTTTTCATAAATCAAATTAGGATTTATCTGCACTTGGGTTGGGGTCTCCAGAATTTCTGCCTTGTCATGTACCCACCTTCTCAGTTGTGATACATGAAAAACATCATGTATGCCTTGCATGTTTTCTGGCAATTCCAACTTATATGCCAAGGAACCAATTCTTTCCAGAATTTTGTATGGTCCAATATATCTTGGGGTTAACTTGCCTTGTTTCCCAAATCTCAGCACATTTTTCATAGGTGAGATTTTGATGAAAACAAAATTTCCCACTTCATATTCTACCTGCCTCCTTTTCCTGTCTGCAAATTTCTTTTGCCTATCTTGTGCTGCTGCCATTCTTCTCCTTATCAACTCAATTTTCTCCTTAGTTTCGTGTATGTACTCAGGCCCTAAAATAGCCCTTTCTCCTGCTTCTACCCAACAAACAGGTGACAAACAAGGCTTACCATATAAGGCTTCAAATGGAGTCATTCCTATGGTGCTTTGATAGCTGTTGTTGTATGTAAATTCAACTAGATGAAGATAATCTTCCCAGTTGCCCCCAAAATCCAATACACATGCTCTCAACATGTCCTCCAAAACCTTGTTTACTACCTCAGTCTGCCCATCTGACTGAGGATGGTAGGCAGTACTTAAGCATAGTTCACTTCCCATTGCTTCTTGAAAGCTTCTCCAAAATTTTGAGGTGAAGATGGTATCCCTATCACTCACAATGGTTTTGGGAATGCCATGCAATTTTACCACTTCCTTCATAAAAATTTGAGCTAATTTAGGTGTAGTCCTTTCTGACTTGACTGGGATGAAGTGTGCTACTTTGGTTAGCCTATCAACTATCACCCATATACTTGTATTTCCTCTCTTAGATCTAGGCAGCCTATCTACGAAATCCATAGATATATCTTCCCACTTCCACTGTGGTACACTAAGAGGCTGCATCAACCCTGATGGCCTTTGGGTTTCAGCCTTGACTTGTTGGCAAGTCATACATTTGGCAATGTATTTAGCTACATCTGATTTCATCCCCTTCCACCAGAAGTCTCTTTTCAAATTTTGGTACATTTTTGTGTTGCCTGGGTGTATGGAGTATTTACTTCTGTGATATTCATTCAATATCTCTTTCTTCAATTCGGTGTCCTCTAGCACACACATCCTATTTTGGTATCTCATATAACCATTTTTATCAATATGGCGATTCATCACTTCCTCCCCTTTTGAGAGGAGAATTTTCTTCTCTAATAAGTTTGCATCCTGTTCTTGCATTTTTTCTACCTTCAGAATTAAATCTGGTTGAAGTGTCATTAAGCTTAACTTCCCTTTATTTTCTTGTGCACCATGCATCTGCTCATCAATGTGCACACAACCATTCTCCCCAATTTCTAACTCAGTTATCAAAGACAAGTCCTTAAATTCTTCTATCATCATCATAGCCAATTTAGCATGCTGTCTACTTAGAGCATCTGCAACTTTGTTTGCTTTGCCTGGTGTATAGAGTATGTCAAAGTCATAGGCAGCTAAGAACTCCACCCATCTATGTTGCCTCATGTTCAAATCTTTTTGTGAAAATAAATATTTTAGAGACTTGTGGTCAGTGTAAAGTTCAAACTTAGTGCCTAACAAATAATGTCTCCAAAGTTTCAAAGCATAGATCACAGCTGCTAATTCAAGATCATGTGTGGCATACCTAACTTCATGGGGTTTAAGTTGTCTGGATGCATATGCAATGACTTGGCCTTGTTGCATCAACACTACACCCAAGCCAAATCCACTAGCATCAGTGTATACAACTAATTCTTCATTTCCATGAGGTACCTTTAAAATTGGAGCATTCACCAATGCCTCCTTCAACTATTCAAAAGACTTTTCACATTTTTCTGACCAAACAAAAGCTTGGTTCTTCCTGGTTAGGTTAGTAAGTGGTGTAGAAATTTTTGAAAAATCTTTTATAAATCTCCTATAATACCCTGCCATCCCCATAAATGACCTCACTTCACTCACAGTGCTTGGCCTCTTCCATGCTTGAATAGCCACTACTTTATTGGGGTTCACAGAAATTCCTTGGGCAGATATAACATGGCCAAGAAAATGCACTTCCTCTTTCCAAAATTCACATTTTGAGTATTTTGCCTTTAAGTCTTTTTCCCTTTGTCTAGACAAAACCATGTGCAGATGACTTTCATGCTCTTCCATTGTTTTGGATTAAATTAAAATGTCATCTATAAAAATAAGCACAAACTTGTCTAAATAATCTCTAAAGGTTCTGTTCATTAAATCTACAAAGTATGATGGTGCATTGGTCAAGCTAAATGGCATAACCAAAAATTCATACAACCCATATCTAGTGTTAAAGGCAGTGTACTTGATGCTTGATTCTTCCACCTTCATTTGATGAAAACCAGATGCTAAATCTAGCCTAGAGAATACTCTTGCTCTAGCCAATTGATCAAAAAGATCATCTATTCTTGGCAGTGGGTATTTATTTTTAATGGTTACCTTGTTTAATTCCCTATAATCTATGCAGAGTCTCAAGGTACCATCTTGTTTCTTAACAAACACCACTGGTGCCCCCCAGCAAGAATTACTGGGTCTTATAAAACCCTTATTTTCTAATTCCTCTAATTGTTTCTTTAATTCTTTTAGTTCATTTGGCCCCATTCTTGTTGGCTTTTTAATCACTGGGCTTGCTCCTGGAACTAAATGAATTTGGAATTCCACTGGCCTATGGTTTGGAACACCATTAACCTCCTCAAAAACATCCAAGTATTCATTGACTATGGGAATTTCCTCAATAATATGTTCACTGAAATCTTTACCCAAATCAATCAAATGACACAATTTTCTTCCCTTGGACACTTCACACAAAATTGTGATCCTCTGGCTTCCATGGTTTTGCAATGATATGGTGGATGAGTCTAAGTTAATTATGGCCTTGAATTGCCTTAACCAGTCTACTCCCAAAATAACACCTATGTTTGGGTAATTTAAAACATATAAATTGGAAATAAAAGTATCTCCTCCTATGTTTAATTCCACATCCACACAGATCATGTTTAAAACACTAGAACTTCCCAGTGGACTTTGTATATGTAAAGGGGTTTCAACCAATATGCAACTTAATTTCAGCATTTTAACTAATTCATAGGAAATTAAAGAATGAGTTGCTCCAGTATCATATACTACTGCTATGGGTACATTACAAATAAATAGTGTACCTTCCACTTGATTGTGCTTCTCAGCATTGATCTCCACTATTTTGCCTTTTTCTTCCAAGTTTGCTAATTTTCCTTGCTGCTTATTCTCAGGACAATTTCTTTTCATGTGCCCTTCTTTCCCACATAAATAACACTTGAAAGCTCCTCCTTTCAATTCTGGACATCTTGGTTTGATATGTCCTTCTTTTCCACATTGATGACACACAATCTTCTTGGTTTCCTTAGCTTTAATATCCCCAGTAGACTTAGTTCTGGCCTCTTCTTTCTTCTTATCATAAGGATGATATCTCCCCTTACCATTCTTACTGTTATTGTTCTTGAAATTTCTGAATTTTTCCCTTTCCTTGTCATGCTGCTCCAATCTCAAAGCTAAGTCTATCACGTGGTCAAAGGTCCTGTCAGCATAAGGTAACATAGCTCTGCTAAGTCCTGGGTTCAAACCTTTTATGTACCTATCATTTTTGGATGCTTCATCTGCCACAAGCATTGCTCCATATGTGGAAAGCCCTTCAAACTTTTGAGTGTATTCTGTGACAGTCATAGTTCCTTGCCTAAGTCTAATAAATTCTTCTAGCAAGGTAGTCTTAGCTGATGCTGGTACAAACCTTGCTTCCAACATCTCTTTGAATTGATTCCAAGTGATTTCATTCTCATTTCTTCCTGCAATGATTACTTCCCACCAGCTTAAAGCTATTCCTTTTAGCTGTCTCGAAGCCACTTTCCTCTTTCTTTGATCATCAAGTTGCATGTCATTGAAAATTCTATCCAATGTTCTCAACCATGCTTGAATTTCCATAATACTCTCTGTCCCTTCAAAGCTTTTGCCTCCTAAATGAGTATATGTCTTAAGTAATTTTGAGAGCTCTTCATAGGGATTTTCTTGCCTTTTTCCTGCCCCATCCCTAAATGCTCTCACCAAGTCTTGCAGATTGACCATTGGTGGTGCATTGGAAGATCCTGCTCCCTGATTTGGTGGTCTTCCTACCATAGTTTGCTAATAATAATTTACATAGCTGGTTAGTTTGATTGGTAATTTTATTATTTCAGTGGTTTTATTTACACTGAAAACATTGTTATATATTTAGTCTCTTTAAATTTTATTTCTATCAGAGAACTTGATCTTTATTTCTGCTATGTTTAATAACATAGCACTGATACCAAATGGAATGACCCTCTCTTTTCTACCTTAATTTTGTAAGGATTTTTTTTACAAAGTGATATATATATATATATGTATCATTTATTAACAAATATATTTTCCAAGGTCATTTTCCTTTTTCCAATAAACAAACTTTATCAAGGATCAAAAGTTTTACCAATATAGATATATCAGTGCAACCACAAGGATATGCACACACATATGAAGATGCATGTGCCCCTCTTGTTTAATCAGGTTATGGCAAACAAGAGGTTACATTGATTGATTAAATTTAATCAATCCCCACATAGCTCAATTTTATTTATGTAATAAATTTTTATTCATATAGGTAACAGTATGATTTTTAATCCTTGATAGCTTGCTGGATCCTCTATGAAATATGATCCATAGAAACCAGATAATTATGTTATGATTATCTATAAAATTAATAGTGTAGTGTCTGTGCTCTGAAAATGATATAAGCTTCTATCATTTTCTATGTTTGCTTTCCTATAAAATCTGCCTTATATGCAAACTCATATCTGGGATATTTTTAAGTGAATTATCATATTCCAGAAGCTTGATTCCTTGATACCAAGATACTAGGCTAAATGAAATGCAGTCCAGGGTGAGTTTCCTGGGACATGTTGATACTCAGCAAAGAAAGACATGGATTAAATAGACTCTCTGTTCAGGCATATTTCAGAGGGTCTTAAAATGCATTTTGCCCAAAACTTTAGTAAAAAGAAATTCAGATTCATGTTAAAATTACAAAGGTACTGGTGTGACAATATCTGAACAAAACATGTCTGAACATGTATAAAATTACTAATATGGATCTAACTTCACCCTCCTATAAAATCACTATTATGGATCTAACTTACAAAATTATAGATAAAAACTTTTCAACATTCCAGATAATGAAACTCAAATATTTTAAATTCCAGTTACAAGTCAAATTCTTAAAATACTTAACCAAATATCCAACATCACTCAGTACTTGCTACAATGGAAATTTTTAAAATATCAATACATGCAAATTTCATCTTTTAAGCTCTTATCTATCTAATTCTAGCATGCTATAATCTTCTTCTCAATGCCTTGCTTCTACTCCTACCTAGAGGCTGCTGCATCTGAAAAAGCATTTGAAGCTGCCTCATTTTAAATGAGACACCCCAGATGCCATTAGCACACTAGGGTCAGACACATGTCTGGTATGAGAAAATCCACTAAAGCAATTAATTAATTAAGTTAAAATTGAATTAAGTACATATGCATATAGTTCTGCCCTTTGAAAACAAGTAATACTTGTGTGCATGTTCTGTGTCATTGTGCATGTGCACACTTTAATCTTTCTTTCCGAGACTTTATATAGATATGGCACATACATTCAGGCATACAATTCAGTCATATATCAAATAATCATTCACACAAAATAGAAAAATAACCAACATGAGTTAAATCATTTATTCCCTCCTCATATTTCATTTCTGGGAAAACTCTAGTTCCTCATTATGTCAAATATTCTTCCCTTGATATATTTATCTACCCTGGCCTCATCTGCAATTTTATGAATCAATGGACACACTGTAATGAACTAATTCACTCCATTACACAAAGATCTCAGGACTTAAACAAGCCATGTGTCAACTTGCATTACTCAAGAACACAAGTCATTCCTGCAGTAATCTTGACCCCATTTCCTAATCAAGTTCTCAAGTACTTTCTCTTTTTAAATTTTTCAGGGCAAACCCAATCAGTGAGTCATTTCACTAAAACAAGCATTCATCTCATAGCATTCCTCATCATTCATATAAACAAACAGAGGCAATCAAGCAATTTAAGTATTGGTACTTATTAAAACATGTTCTTGCAATTTTAAAGAGGTATAGACAACTAACATTGGTTTATGGCTCTATAGGAAGATTTTGTTGCAAACATCTGTGCTTTAGTTAAACTCAGATTGACCAAGCTTCCTAAATCACAAAATCTATTTGCTAGGTGGTTATTGTATATTTTCTTTGAATTAGGAGTATCAGCACATAGGCAAGCCTATTGCACTCCTAATTCCTTTTCATCTTAAGCCTCAGCACATATACATATGTATTTGCAGCCCATATGCTCATCAATTCTTCTGGGTTGAGACAAAACCAACACTACTTGCTTATATTCAACATTTTATTTTCTGGGTATTTATTTATATTTCTAACCAGTATCATATCAGAAAGAGATCTGGGTTTTTAAGATACTTATTCATGCATACTGATCATATTTAGAATATTCACAAAATAAAACAACCAGAACAACCATCTAGCATTAAAGCATCCTTAATTTCTGAAAGACAATCACATACACTTTTAAGAAAAATTAATTTATAACTGGCTGCCTTCATTAGGACTTAGTGCCTTAAGTTGTTGAGTGAGTTTTCTCACCTAGCTCTCTTCTTTGCTTCCTTAATTAATTGATAAACTTCTGCCTTTAGCCTCAAGCTCTTTTCCTTCACTTGCCTTATGTTTTATATGTTGTTTTTTTTTCAAAGTTCTTTTTGAGAAGGAGAGGAGGCTGCTGCTTATATATATACAGAGTTCTCCTTAGGGTTTTGGGTATTGGCTAAAGCCATTTTTGCCCACCAGAAAATTATGTTATCTGCATTTATTTGAACCCAAGATTCTACCCTCCCCGGCTTAATTTGGTGAAGAGAAAAGTGGTTATCTACTTTGGTTATTTTCAGAAATCTTACTTTTCCATAAAATGCTTTTTTTCTCTTGTCTATTTGCATGCTAAATGTGTGATCTGATTTCCAGCAATTTTATACACATATCTCTTTCTTTCTTAGTTTAGCCCATACAAAATACATTTTTGTTTTCCTCCCATTTTCTATTTTTAGCCTTCACTTTATTATCTGGTGTTTCCTTTTTATTTATCCACCAGAGGAAAAACATATTTGTGTGTTTCATCTTACTAGTTTAAATTCTAATACTTAGTTAGTATACTTACATATATGTTTTACATACAATAACTTATATACATATATACATCTATATTATTTTATACTGATACACATATGCACATGTATACTTAGTTATATTTCTGCATATAGCACATTTGAGGGTTTTCTTTATTTATCAGTAAATATATATATATATGTATACATATACATATATATACATTTTCCATACATAGCATCATGTACTCATTCATAGTATCCAGGGATCTAGCTTTACTCATGTGTATTTTCTGTGCACAAATGCACATCATTTTATTATACCACATCAAGCTATCTCATCTTTCCCTTTAAACATGGTTTTAAAAACTACTTAAAAATTATTTTAATCTTATTTATATTTTCCAAGATAAATTCCTAAAATCTTGGGTCATTACAACTTTGGATTGAAGATTTGTTGTTGGAGATCACTTGGAGCTGCTGTAGATTCTTGTATTCCATGCCTTCTTAGATTGCCATGGATTGCTTTGGATTTAAGTGAATGTTTTTAAGCCTCTACTCACTAATTAGCCACTATATGATGTTTAATGATGTTTTTAAATGATTTCTAAACTCTAAAATATGTTTTAAATGCTCTTTAATCACATATGTAAATTATAAATGACTTGAAATTTTTTTTGTAAAATTTGTGTTCTTATGGATCTCCCTTATTCGTATAGTTATACCTTTAGATATAGGCTTCACTTCAATGTGTATGAATGTATGCTTGTTAGGATATTTTATATTTAATGATTTCTTGAATGTATGATGTTTGTTTCATTGAAAATGCCGATCGGATGTTGATTTAGTTTTAGAAAAAAATTAGGATCGGTGTTGATGATCGATGATAACCCATAAAGGTCACATTGTCCAAATGACATGTGATCCATAGGGTAGGTCAAGAAGGACCCCGTAAAGCTACTTTTCAACTTTCAAGCCATTTGGAGTTCGTTTGCTCGAGTTATAGACGATTAAAGTTGGCTCAATGGTGATTTGGAGGCTATAGATCGGTAGAGGTTGGCCAGGGCATGCTCAGGTCATAAATGGATCACTTCATGTGATGGAATGCTTTGGGTCGATAGCTTGCATGGATGCATCGCATGAGAAGATGGGATAAAATTCCAAGTGAGGAATCGGTAGTGCCCATGGATCAGTGCCAATCCACGGGGTTACTTAATTCATGTATGATTTTGGATCAATGGAGAAAAGAAGGAAATTTGGCTAAGGCATGGATCGGTGGCCATAGATCAGTACCAATCCATGAAGCATTGATCGATGAGGGTGATGGATCAATGAAAGGGAGCTTCACTTGGTAGAGCATAACTTAGTTGAATTGAAGTATAGAATCGATGATGATGGATCGGTGGCTATGGATTGTGGTTATGGTTCGGTGGTAAAGGGAATTGGAGCTACTCCGAGTCATTTGCATGTTTTCTTCAAGAAGTGATGGTGTTTGCTTTGAGTCTTGGGTGTGTTCACTCCAAGCTCATGCTTAGCCAAACACTTAACCAAATATGGTCAAGCGTAGGGTCAGCACCAAACCATAGAGTTCGGTAACGATTTCCAATGACAATGATGATTCCATGAAGGGAAGTGACAGCTTTGATGATGGATAGCTCTACTTGGAGAAGTAGAGTAGAGGACTATGAGTTGGGTTAAGGGGACTATTGGGGGAAGGTTATAGGACGTATAATGGTATTCTAGGACTAATGATGGTTGTAGAGAATCGTCCTGACCGCAGTGACTTCTTGAAGGGAGTTGTATGATCGGTTCCAGGACGTGCTCTGCTATAGATGACGTATGCAAAGAGACATTTGAGACTCGAGGGTTTGTAGGGTACTCATAAGGTGGCGTATATACTGGGGATGTAGTGGTACCTGGAGCGTGATAGCTCTTTATTCTAGATGGGAGGTTTTTTTACCCTGGATTGATGTGATGGTTAATCTATTTCCTAGCCTACTGAGTGGCATGGATTCGTGTATAGAGGAACCGGTATGCGGTTTATCGGTACAGATAGTCTGGTCTTTGGCCATGATGGATCAAGCGAGTGATCTTGTATCCAACACACTGAGTGAGTGAATGTGAGGATGGATGATGGATGCTATGTTTGTTTTGATTGCTTATCACCTTAGGGATGTCACATTATACTGAGGTTACTGATGTAAATACTTAGTCATCCCTTGGTCCTTTAATGTATAGTACACCCATGATGACTAGATGTAGAGTAGTGTATATCTTGTGTATATGTTAACTCTGTGGATGATGGGACAAGTCAGGTATGATTCTTTATACCATTTGTCTTATTATAGTGGTTTATTAGTATTTAGAGATTTTCTACCACTCACACCGGACTGATGTCTGACTTGATATTTTATGTTTTGCTTCATATTATTTCAAGTACTCTTAAATGCGTAGATTAGGGATAGAGGATGAGTAGGAGATCACACTCTCATATTACGACATTTACTTATTATGATTTGCTATTATACAGCACAACACTATGGAACTTGCTAGTGCACTTATTATCTAGAGATGGGTTGTTTATGAGTTATTATTTGATGTATAACTCTATCACTTAGGTTGGTTACTGTATGGGTCTATGTACTTTGATTTTTGTGATTCATTCAGTTATTACTATCTCGCATGTTTTATATCTGAGATGCTTACCATTATATTTTATTCGATATGCCATGAGATATACGATAGGTTTTATGTTTGATTTACTTTACCTTACAAACTTGACGGTCCTCCTGCATCGACCTGGCACAGCTACAACAAGGGTTTATCACATCATTGGGTGCTGGTGGTGCATGGCAGTTGTCACATTTAGTATTAGAGCTTAGGTTGCATAATTTAACCTAAGGGATACCAAGATCCTATAGAGATAGGGTATGAGTTCTCACCCTGGACTGGATTGAGAGTGTGTGTATATATGAGAGTGGAGTGCGTACTTATTATATATTTTGATTTCCAAAACTATATAGTAGTATATATATAGTATATAAATCGCACTACATGCACGAGTACTACTTAGGCAAAATTCCTTATAGAGAGACTGATCGTCGTAATTTTAGATTGAAGGATGAGCCGTCAAATAAGGAATGCTGCTTGGAACTCCATCTTTGGCATCGAAGAAGGGCTGGCTCGGGAGCTACTGATCCCAACCTGCAGATGATGTTCAATACCATAATGTGGAACATGCTGTAGAATGCTCAAGTAGCCGAAATTTTTCTATTGATGGTGGTGCTCTAGGGCAGGCGCCTAGAGCCGATTTCGCTAAGCTGAACAAAGACTTTGCTAGTCTTGCTGGCAAACTGTTCCAAGGAATGGAGTCGGCGATGGAAGTGCAGAATTGGCTTAATACTCGCGATGGGATCTTCGATGACTTAGAGCTGGATGATGATATAAAAGGTGATTGGCTTCCAGACAGCTTCAAGGGCAAGCCATAAATTGGTGGAATGTTGTGAAGAACACTATCCTAGAGGGCCAATTCACATGGGACCAGTTCAAAGCCAGATTCAAAGAGAAGTTTATACCGGCAGCTCAGAAGTCGGTCTTGTTCTGTAATTTCATGGATCCAAAACAAGGGGATATGACTATCTTCGAATATGTATCTGAGTTCGATGCCCCATCGAAGTATGGGATGTCCTTCATTGACACTCCATCAAATAAAACAAGAAGTTCATAGTTGGCTTGGATGAATACTTGGGAGAGAAGTTCATGGGCCATATTGATGAGACTTTTGAGATGTTAGTCGAAAAGGCCTTAAGGCATAAGAGTCTTTATCCGAAGATGGAGGCTTTTGTTCCTAAAGACGAGCCAAAGCCGCAAGTGGGCGGGGGAGGCAAGAGGAAGTGGAATAATAAGAGGAAGCATTTTTAGAACAAAGGTGGCCAGAAGAAGAGTAAGACCTCACTGATTTGTTACAACAAGGGCCATTATAGTAGAGACTGCAAGGCTAAGAGGAAAAAGTGCTATAATTGTAGCAAGACATGACACATTTAGAAGGACTATCCAAAGCCATCAAAGCAAAAACAGGTAGTGAAAGCATATGCTATATGTGCCATTCCAACTTCGTCGAGTGCTCCATCGATGAAAGAGAAAGGAAAAGGCATTGTTATTCATGGTATGCTTTTCATTTATGATGTTTCCATATGAGTTTTATTTGATACCAAGGCTTATCATTCCTTCATATCTAGTGACTTAGTAGATAGATTGAGATTGAGACCCAAAATTGTTGATCGACCTTTGATTGTGACGAACCCTATTGGAGGCTCCACTGGCCTATGTGTTGTTTGTCATGGTTTGGTCTTATCGAGCCATGGATGCTCTTTTGCTTGTGATTGATTTGTTTTGGGTTTATTTTAGGTATGGACTGGCTTCATAGATATGGGGTGATGGTGGATTATGAGAAGTCATTGGTGATGATAGGGGTAGATGATGAGCGGATGGTAGTGTTAGGCTGCCTATTGAATGATGACGTAATGGTTAGTTTTCTATATTTGCTTGATATCCCACCTAATGAATTGCTATTAGTACCTATTGCTAGGGAGTGTCCGGATGTATCTGAGGAGGTGAACAAACTTTTGCCATACAGAGGGATCGAAATCTGTATTGATTTAGATAAAGAAGTCAGACCGATATTGATGCCGTTGAGAAGGATGGCACCTAGAGAGAAGAGAGAGCTAAATGTGCAAGTGAATGACCTATTGCGACATGGGTTCATTTATAGGAGTATTTTTGAGTGGGGAGCAACAATAGTATTCGCCACAAAGGTGGATGGTTCCCTTAGACTATGTGTTGATTACGGTGAGCTGAATAATGTGACAAAGAAGAACAAGTATCCACTCCTATGTATTAATGACTTGTTCGATCAGCTTCATGGTGCTAGAGTATTCTCTTAGTTTGATCTTGCGACGATATTCCACCAACTAAGAGTAGCGTGTATCGATTACATCATTTCAGATGCCATCTAGTTCCTATAGGTGGTTGGTTATGCTGTTTGAGCTAACTAATGCAACGGCATACTTTGTTGATCTCATGAACTGTGTTTTTAGGGGTCAGCTAAACAAATTCGTGCTTGTGTTAGTCAATGATATTCTAGTCTACTCATGGACAGAGGAAGCACACAAGACACATTTAAGGATCATGCTTGAGGTGTTGAGAGAGCACCGACTGAAAGCAAATTTTTGATGTGTCACTACAAGAGGAGGAAAGTGAGATTCTAATGTCATGTTGTTTCTGAGCAGGGCATCATCATGGATCCTTGTAACATACCGCCTTTTTGTACGTTTTAAGCAGGCACACGTACCGACTCAAACCATACAGAAGGGCGGATTGTTATTGGGTGAATAAGAAAAAGCAGAGAAAGAAAAAACAAACAGAATCTCGCAGCGGAATGACAAAATATAATAATCAAATAACAGTTCATGAAGCTGTATAAAAAACATTTGATTATACTTATACAATACAAAATCAGAGTTACACATATCAGAGATAAACAAATAATGCAGCGGAACAGTATGAATGCAGCGGAATAAATATAGTAAATAATAGTAGTACAAATCTTCGTCTTCTTCCTCCAGAAATAAGGTCTTCAAATCCTGAAATGCTCAGACTGACCCGAGCGAATTGAAAAGACAAAACACTCAAGTCAAAACTAAAAGATCTTATGTGAGTTAAATCAACAGTAAATAACTATGAGTCGAACAGCGTCAGAGATGTTTACGAGATTTGACATCTCCTATCCAGTGTCTAACGTGAGTGCAGTAACATAAGAGATGTTCGGGATTCACATCTCCTAAGGATCCGTTAAACTATCTACTATGTAGTACAATACGCTATTATAATATGTCTACAGTAAGATAAACTATTAAAATAGCGTTAAGGCGTTACCCATTTCCCCCTTAACACATTTTTTATATATTCCCATAGTCTATACAGTACCTTAATTCTGTTCGTACTGGACGTCGTTAGAGGGCACTCCATAGGTATGGTACAAAACAAACTCGTAGTGGTCTCGATAGGGTAGGTGACACGGCCCAACTAGGCAATGCCAGGGTAGATATACCAATTACACTTCCGGAATGGTGGTAACGCATAGCAGCTACTACCGCCACATCGGAACACACTCCCAAATCAAAAATTGAGGGTGGCCACCAAATCAGTCGCAAAGTCAGAATATAGTATCGAAGGAGTGTCCCCGATCGGAGGAATGACCTCACTTGGCCCGTCAATTGCTCCTGTTTTAGCCACCTTAAGCTAACTCATGGGAGTCAGGTCCACATATATACGTCATATAGGATCGTCGCCAACCATCCTACTTCATTCTGGAATCTCCACCGCGTACACAGTTGTCAAAGTGGTTTTCGGTATTGCCAGAGAGTATGACAATATTCGATTCCGGTCTCTTTAACAACCAATCGCTTATTACACACCGGATGGTTCTTTTACATTTCCAAAATCATTTCAAAATTGATATCAAAATATCATATTCAATTCAAATAATATCATTTTCGAAATCATTACTTACCTTCGAAATCATATCCACCTTTGAAATCATATCACATTTGAAATCATAGATCGAAATTATATTTCCTTTCAAAAGTCATATTTCCAAAATAGGCTAAACTCTCATTTCAAAATATCATATTAAACCAAATATGTTATTTAATTCCCAACTTAGTTTATAACATCGTTAACCATATTCACTAAAAAATCGAGAATTTGAATATAACCCATCCATTTTACTTAGTTTGGAATTTAGAAGAAAATAGTTTTAAATAGTTAATATAGATTTAAAATAGATTAAATATAAGTAAAATAGATTAAATAGCTTTAAAATAGATTAATTAGATTTAAAATAGGTTAAAACATGTTAATTAGTTTAAATAAATTAAATGGATTAAAATAGGTTAAAATGATTTAATATAATTAATACAGGTTAAAATAGTTTAATACTTTGAAATCTTAATAATTAGAAATTTTGAAATAATATATCTTTAAAACAGTTTATATTAAAACATGAATTCGGAATTTATATCAAATTAAACTATTCATTTCATTTCAACGCATTTGGACCATTTTCAATTTCCAAGTCAACAAACCAAATTCCAAACCTTTCAATTTAACATTTCAATAAACTATTGAATTTCATATCATTTCAATCCATGTTCAAAATCAATTCGGATTACTCCAATTTCAAAATATTTCAAAGTATTTTCAAACAACTTCAATAACTTAATTTCGACAGAATTTCATTTATACTTAAACGTTTAACTTTAAACTTCCAACTTAATTTCTTAAAGCAATTCCTTTTAAACCAATTCACATTTCAACACAAAACTTGATTTTCCAATAATACTTCAATTTATATACATCACATTTTATTTCAAAATATCATTTAATTAAATTCAAAAATTAAGAATTTTAAAATCATTTAATTTAACCAATCCGGTGTCCGTATATAATTCTCTACCCTAGAGTCAAGTGATATGGATATTTATCATTTCGATCCGCAATTTAAAATTTTACGGTCATATATCATTTCAAACCGCAATCCCGAATTTAATAACAAAATCCATAAATCGCTCGAGTCTATCATTTCAACTCATAACGATTTTTCTAAATCTATGGATCATTCGGGTATGTATCATTTCAACCCATAGTGAACTTGCAGCTTATAACGATATAAAATACAACATCCATTCATCCAATATCAACAATCAACATCCATTACAAACATCATCCAAATCAATCAATAAATATCAATATAGAACTGATAATCCATAACAGGTATTTAACTAGCAATTTATATTTAATAATAAATTAAATAACGATTAAATTCAAATAAATTCAAATTTACTGAGATGATGATTCAAAATATACTAAATAGTCATAAATAAATTTCTAATCACATCCTAAATTTAATTTAACAAACATAAGAAATTTTAGAAGTTGTGAGTGGGTTAAAACACCCACCTTTGAATTTAAATTCAAAATAAGCCCAAAATTTGAACGGTCTCAGAATTCGTCCAAACCAGCGTCAAAATGCCGGAATTCCGATACGATCCTAACGCAAGAAACCACACATGAATCGGACCTCGTACGTGAGAGTTATATAACTTAGAATATTCGAATTTCAAATTAAAATATAAATAATAAAAAAATACCGTACCCTCCACGTCACCCCACGTACACAGCCTTCTTACATTCAACCCAAGCAACTTGCCTTCCCCCGCATTTGACCAGCCACGGCCGCTACCTCCGATCGCCAACAACCAAGGCAATCCCTCTGCATGGCCACCGTCCTCGGCCCCCATCGCCCAGCTCCATCGCGGCCACTCCCCAGGCCGACGCCGCCGCCGACAACATAGGTTTTGAACCATAATTTCACGATTCTAGTCGCCACACTCAACTATAAGGGGTTTGACTACCACCATATGACTGCGGACGCAAATCTCCACAAAACCCATAAGCTGATTTCGTCGATTGATGCCAAAATCAGAAAGCCCCAATTTGCCTTAGGGTTTTGAAAATTTGACCTTTGACCGCAAATTCTCGATGACTCATGCTCTATTCCAGAAAACAGATGCTAGACGCTGATTTGCATTGTCGAGAGCTTTGCAACGGTATATAATTTGATAGGGTTTGGAGGAGTTAAATTTTGAATTTGATTTTGGTTTGCAATTGAATTTGGAATTGGTTTTATTTTGTCTGCCATTGAGAAGGAGAAGTGGACAAATGAATTGTATGTACAGACAAATGAAAATAAGAAGGGGCTAGGGTTTATAATGGGCTATTTATAGGTAGGTCAGAGATAGAGAGAACGGATACGATTTGATTTGGATTTTGAACGATAAATAACCCGTAAAGCCCGTTTCGCCTCCGGAACGAAATTGGGTAATTCCATATATCAAAATAGATGTTTTCAATATTTTTAAACTCAATGGAGCAGGTTTCAAGACCAAATTCCATCGTACGAAGAAGTTATGTTAAAATCGGCTTATTTCAAATTGATTTCAATTAAATTGATTTCTAGGGGTTTCGAGCCCGTGCGATCAACCGATAGGTCCGATCAATACGAAACTTGAAATCCTACAATAATTTACCGTTACGGATCCGATGAAACTGGTTTCGTCGGAATCCGAGTCAGTGGCCAAAATGGCTATTTTCACATTAATTTAATTAATTAATATTAAATTAATTAATCACTTTTCGATTCAATATTTAATAATTTACAATTTCTGTCACTCTGGAATACTTAGTGATTTATAGTCCTTTAAAACAAATTTCTATATCAATTTACTATGGAATATTTCACAATTTACCTTGTTTAATCTCAATTTCAAAAATTCAGTAATTAAAATAAGAAATCCAAAATTTCATTTATTTGATTTTAAATCCTGTTATTAAATCAATTATCATCTTATGGATATAATTACCATTGGTTTATATCTTAGTGCATTAATAATTTCCAATTTCATCTTAATTTCAATTAACATAGTATTTAATTTCATTTACTTACAATAAATCCATTTATTATAAATTGAATTCCAATCATTTATAATTAATTCCAATAAATTGATTTGATTCAATTCCAATCTTTTTATTAAGTCCATTATTACTCTATAAACCTAGTTAACCTTTGTTTTACCTTTCATTACCTTAATATACTCCAATTTAACAACTTCTAAACATTGTATTACATTTCACATTAATGTAACATTTATTTACATTTATTTAAAATTGATTTCAATTTCAATTCAACTAACTAAATAAATACGTAACTTATAATAATTGTCACTATTTACTTTTAATTACATTTATAAGTTTATTACTTACAACAAATGTTACCATTTCTTTCATCACACAAATTTTATTCCATTTCCATTCATTACAAACTATTTTATCAATAAGTCAACATTTTAAATTATCAATAAACTTTTATATCCCATTATAAATTAATGCACACATTAATACAACAAATATTATAATTCTTTACACAATATTGGTTTTATTCAATTACCATTTATTGTACCATTTCATTACATAATTAAACATTTACATTGGTTTTCTCATGTTAAGCTTATAACCAAGTTATAACATTTACATAAATTCAATTTGTTGGAATCTCATTCAGGTTATTAATAATTAACTTACATTTGTTTTCATATATTCCATTTATAGCCAAGTATAACATTTGCATTATTTCATTTATTGGGGTTCCATTCAAATTGTTAATAGTCAACTTATATTAACATAAATACCTTTAATTATAATTATTATTTCATTCTTAGACCACCAATTTTATTTCTTTCAATATTATATTACCAAAATCTCATTATAGTAACAAATTTTAATTATCGAAAATTTACGGGTCGTTACAATCCTGCAAAAGTTGCAGCAGTCTAAGATTGTACTAGACCCCAAAAATGATATAGATGTGAGATGTTCCTTGGGGTTTGCTGGATATTACAGACGATTCATCCAAAACTTCTTCAAAGTAGTTGCATCGTTGACTCAGTTGGCAAAGAAGAATCATACCTTTACTTGGGATGTGAGATGTGAATATGCATTAGTGAGTCTGAAAGAAAAGTTGATGAGTGCACCAGAATTGACCATTCCTTGTGGGAATGAAGGAATGATAGTATACACTAATGCTTATGGTACCAGGTTGGGCATGGTATTGATGTAAAGGGGCAAAGTTGTTGCATATGCTAGTCGACAACTGAAGCTACATGAGAAGAAATACCGACCTACGATTTAGAATTAGCAGTGATCGTGTTTGTGCTGAAAATTTGGAGGCACTGTCTTTTAGGAGAGAGGTTCAAGCTATTCACCGATCATAAATCATCGAAGTACCTCTTTTCATGGAAGGATCTTAACCTTCATCAACAGTGACGGTTAGAGTTCCTAGCCTCCTATGGCTTTGATATTGCATATACACTAGGAAAAGGGAATGTTGTTGCTGATGCATTGAGTAGGATACATGTAGCTTGGGAGCTATGTACCTAGAGTGGATGTAGAGTATATTGCTAGTTAAGATTTTTGACCAAGATGCGAGCTAGAGCCAAAGATGTTGGCGAGCTTGACTATCCATCCCAACGGTAATAATATGTATCGTGATATGATGCAGACATATTATTGGGAAGGGATGAAGAAAGATGTTGGGATATTTATCTCAAAGTGCATGAACTGTCAGTTGGTTAAGGCAGAGCAGAAGAAACCTAGTGGTTTGATGCAACCGCTTGAAGTTCCTAAGTGGAAATGGGTGCAAGTATTAAAGGATTTCATCGATGGACTATCGAGGACTAGCAAGGTTACGATAGAATTTGGGTCATGGTTGATTGACTGACCAAGAATGCCACATTTATACCCATCAAATTAAGTAGAACAGGAGCCAAACTGATCAAATTGTATGTGAAGTGGATAATACATTTCCATGGTGTGCTGAAGAGCATTATCAGTGACCAAAACCCGTTGTTCACTACTGGGTTTTAGGAGAGCTTATAAGAGGCATTGGGAACAAAGCTGCATCTGAATACAGCTTATCACCCTCAAACTGATGGCCAAATTAAAAGAGTGAATCGTATCTTAGAGTATCTCCTACGGACTTGCATACTAAACTTTAGAGGCTCATAGGATGATCACTTACATCTTATTAAATTCACATATAACAACAATTATTAGTCTAGTATCGGTATGACACCATTCAAGACATTATATAGCCGACCGTGTAACGCTCCTTCATGTTGGTGGAAAGTGGATGGAAACCTGATACTTAGGCCAGGTATGATTAGAGAAATTTCAAAGAAGATCGAGATCATTCGGTAACGGATGAAATCTGCTCAAGACAGACAGAAGAGCTACACCGATAAGAGACATAAAGATCTAGAGTTCTCTATCGGCGATATGGTATTTGTCAAGATCTCCCCATTATCGATTCGATAGTAAAGGAAGTTGACATTGCGATTCATATATCCTTTTTAGATACTAGAGAGGATTGAGAAGCTTACTTATAGAGTTGACTTACCTCAAAGAATGGCAGGAGTGCATAATGTATTCCACGTTTCTCACTTGTGGAAGTTTATACATGACTAAGGCATAACTGTCGCACTGGATCAACTAGATGATATCGAGATTGAACCAGAGGCTTTGAGACCTTGTATGTAACAGCCTGAAATTTTCAACCATTCGCATCCACACATGTCAGACTTGAATTGCTCAAAATATCAGATTGTTAATTTTTATTTGGCAAAACTCAACATATACAGTAAATAAATAATCACAGGATCACAGACACAGAGTAATATAACAATAAGCAGTGGAAAGAAGAGAATAGTAGTTCATGAAGCTACCATTTATATATGATAGAGTTAAAACAAAATACAACAGAAGTCTCGATAAAATAGTCAAATAACAAATCTGAATACATCACTGGAATCAACTGAATATCTGAAAGCTGAATCGATAGTTGGATCTCCAAACGAAGCTCCAACTCCAAAGGTGAGTCTCAAATGTTGTGACACTCAGTCTGACCCGAGCGTAAAGCAAAACACAAAACACTCGAGTCAGGATTTACATTCTTATACCAATAAATCCAACTCAAGTGAAATATCAACTGAAATACAAGTAACTTAAATACGGGTAACTTAAAGGATGTTTGGGATGCCCATCCTCTAAGGATCTGTGGAACTATCTATTTTGTAGTAATATATGCTATCAATAACCAAACGTCATTAAAACACCGTGGTCATTTTAATATAATTTATACTTCAAACCAAAATATCATATCCCTTTCAAAACCATATCAAATATATCCATTCTTCACTTCAAATTTATCTATTTCCAAATCAATTCACTTTCAAAGTTATAACACTTGCGAAACTAAACATTTGAAATTATAACACTTTGGAAATCACAACATTTTGAAATCATAGCACTTTGGAAATCATAACACTTTGAGATCATAGCACTTTCATTTAAACAGTTTAGATATTAATAATAGTATATATAATAAAATAGTTTATAAAATAAAATAGTTTATATAAAATAGTTAGTTAATTAAAATTGTTTATATTAAAATAGTTTATATAAAAATGATTTATATGAAAATAATTTATAAAGTAAAATATATAAATAGTTTTAAATATAGTTTAAAAATACTTTATATAATAAAATAGCTTCCTCAAATTTCACAAATCAATTCCAAATTAACTCGAATTCCAAAATTCAAATTTAATCAAATCTCAATTCATCAAGTGCAATTCAACTAAGTTTTTAAATAAACCGTTTCAAATTATATCGATTTCAAATATGGATTTGATCTTCAAAATAAAACATTTCAATTTCAATATATTTCAAAGCTTTAAATATTCAACATTTCAAAACTAAATTCGATAATTTCATATATATATATATATATATATATATATATAAAATTCACTTTACTATTATTTTAGCTTTGAAATATTCACTTGATAAATCCAATATCATATAAAACAAACCCCAAATTACAATAAACTAAATATTTCCTTCAATTTATTCAAACTTGAAATATTCATTTAAATCACTTTAAATCAAAAATCAAGTTATAAAATCATATCTTTAGAATTTCAAATTTAATAAATTTCAAATCAAACTTATTTAAGTATAATTCTTAAATAAATATAATTTCAAATCAATTTCAAATTTATCTTTCCAACCTGGATCATTATAAACTCTATATTTGAAAATATATATATTAAATAAATACATAAACATATTATATATCAACTTTATTAAATCAACTTTAATAAATTTTTAAAATCAATATTTATTTAAAACCATATCTTTCCTTTTCAAAGCCATAGAAATCATTTTCAAAATATTATATATATATATAGACCAACGGTGTCTGTATATAATTCTCTACCCTATGGTCAAGTGATACAGATATTTATCATTTCAATCCGTAATTTAAATATATACGGGTATATATCATTTCAACCCGCAATCCCAATTCAATGTCAATGAAAATCGCTTGGGTTTATCATTTCATCCATAACGATTTTCTCCTATTCTACAGATCGTTCGGGTATGTATCATTTCAACCTACAGTGAATTCTATACTAACAGGGAACTTGCAGAGTGATAACAGATATGATAATAATATAACAATCAGTAACAAACATATATCATCAGTGATAAATAACAGATAATGGTGTCAGATGTCACAGGTGAACAGATACAGAAAAGGGCATATATATAGCAATGTAAATAACTAACAACAGCATATTTCAATTGTCGTTTCAATTGAAATCAAATTTAATAAGAATGTTAATCGTGAGTGATTGCTCACCTTTCGAGGCTAGAGAGAACATGAGATGATACAGATACGCACATTGATACGGACACTAAATTTGAGTTACGAATCCAAGCAAAGCAAAAATCGACACGAATTCGACGAACAGAGCTGATAACAGGAATTGATGAAAACAAATCAGAACTCGACCGATAAAGATAATTGATATAAGTGAATTGATATAGATATAACATATAAAATTGTATATATATACAAAATCATATTCTAATTTCAAACATTTATTAATAAAATATGTATACATGTATTTCAAAACTAATTGTTTAAATTAAAACACATAAAACAAAGTTTCTATATGTAAATTTAAAACCAAACTAATGTATACTTATATATATATATATATAAACATATATTAAACCCCATATTTGCATAAAAGAATAAATATACAGTCCAAACTATACATGCTGCAACCCCCAAAAATGTAAATACATATGTACGGTCCCACATACTATATATATACACGCCTTGTTTACAAAATTTAATACAAATAATTTAAATATAATTTTTTTCCGAAGAAGACAAGACTATATAAACAACTTTATAATGTAATATATAATACTTTTCGTAACTTATGAACTGTAACATATATAACAAACATAAACAGATATATAATAACTTACTGTAACTAACATATGTAAGACATATAATTATATATATTACATAGGATATATACACTGTAAATAAACATGTATAACTAATATACCTCGTAACATATTACAGTAAATATATATGGTGTAAAACATACTTATTATATTAAAATCAATATTTATTAGAGAATCAATCTGAGTTTGTATATAAATATCAGTATACCCATGTGCTTATAAACCAAAAATCCAGAGATATATACAAATTAAATATATAAACATATGATCCTATATATATATACCAATACATTATATATACTATATATGTAACTATATCTATTTACAGTAAAATAAGTAACTTATATAACTATATATACAGAATATTGTAAACAAATAGTTGCTATATATATAAAGGTAACATACACTATAAATAAACAATATATATAAATACTGTAATAATCCATATTGCAATACATAAAAATAAGCTTACATAAACCTATACGTACTAACAGATCAAATAGTCAATTATATACAGTATAATATGTAAAATATGTACCTCTTCTACAAGTACAGGCTTATAACTGCGTTATATAATAATCACGTATATATAATATATAAACAAAACTCATTTAAATAATATATATATATATACTGTTCAATCCCATACCTGATAAAACATACATTTATATACTACTCATTATATAACACAACTAGCATAGATTATAGAATATAACTTATAAACATATATATAAATATAAAATATACCTTAATTAATATATATATATATACAGAGGAGCTCGGCGAGGAGATGAAGTGGCGGCTGAGGAAAAATGGCGAGATGATCGGCGAAGGAGCTGAACGTGGGCGTGAGGGGAAGAGTGTGGCACGAGCTACAGTTCGGGTTCGGCTAGCGTGCGGAGGAAGAAGAGAAAGGAGGCCGAGGGTAGAAGAGGTGGCCTCAGTTGCACGCGGGTGCTTGGGAAAAGGAGAGGTGGCGTGCCGAGGCTTGGAGCTGGAGGTTTTGCACCAGCGAGGGGAAGTGGTGGATGCGGAACGGAATGGCTGAAGTCAGTGGGACGTTGAGAAAGAGGGCACGGCAGTGGTTGCATATGCAGCTGAAAGCATGGTGGTAGGCGAATTATTCGCGTTGGAGAAGGTGATGACGAATGGGAAAGGGGATCTCAGGCAACCGAATGAACATTGTATTTTTTTTCTTTTATTTTATTTCAGAATGAAAGAAGAAAGGAATTGAAGAGGCTAGCACGAACATATATAACATGGAACCACTAGGAATTACAAAAATCTAAAAAGTTGAAGTGTTAGGAATATTAATGGTTTTTGACTGTTGGTTAACACGGTGGATATATGAAAAGTTATAGAAACCAATAGGCTCAAATAACGAACCGCAACGCCTAACCGTTTACAGATTTCGCGGCGTAAAAGGGTTTGGAAAACAGAAGTGAATATACCGTTGAGATCAGCACAACGAGGCGATCAAAACGGTATACAGATATCGATGATAGGATTATCCGATCCAAAGTCGATTTTCGGTACCGAAAAATGCTGCAAAAACGCAGGAATTAAGATAAACGGAGCAATAACAGTCCAAATTTGAGGAAACGAAATATGACGTCTCACTCAGAAGATGATTTACAAATTTTCTATAGAAAAATATTCAGGTTTGGAAAACATTTTATTATCATCAAATATTAACTGATTTAAAATTAAATAAAAATTACACAATAAAATGAACTTCCATATTTTCTGAGGAAAATTTACCAGTTGCTATGTTAAAATAGACGTATTCCAGATATTAAATTTTTATTTCAAAATTTTATAATTTAAAATTCCACAAAATTTCATTTAATTACGTTATTAAAACCATTAAAATTTACGGGTCATTACACTCTCCCCCACTCGAAACTTTTCGTCCCCGAAAAGGAACGAGGTAGGAGAATAGAAACAACCACAAAGAAAAATAGATTGACAAACAAAATAAAACAATTAATTTAAAACCATATAAATTTCAATTATTTTAATTTATATTCAGCAATTTAGTTTAATCCATTTTATAAAATCAATAAATAGTCATCCAATTCAAATTGTTATTTCAAATTGTCAATTCAAATCATATAAATTTCATTTAGTCTTTAAATTGATTTCCATTCACTTATTTATATAAAAAAATCAATCATTTACATAATTTGTTTTCCATTAAAGATTTAAGTTATTAGTGAGTCATTTTATAAGATATTACTCAAGCTTCTATTGCCTTACTTAAGTTTATAACCCATTTCGGTTATTGAAATAAAATTTAAGTTTTTTGTATTCACCCTTGAAGAGAAAAGAAATATTTCAATATATCTAAAAAATTCAATTAAAACATTTAACCTCATTTACTTAGTAAAATATAACATATATCAAAACATCCTCATAGCATTATGCAAAGATTTTTCAAAAGTCTAAAACAATGTTAGAAATTTATATCAAAACATTATAATAAGCTTTAAAATAAAATTCCTTAAATCCGATAATTTATTAGACTCATTATAATTTTTTTTATAAGTATAAACTCAAGATTATTAAACTGAAACTAATAGTATATTTCAAATCTTATATTAAATTTCTAAATCAAAGTATAAAATTTCGTATCTTCATAACTAATTATACACACTTGTTTAAAATGAATATTCAAATCATGGAAAACATTTATTATGGTTTAATACAAAATCTCAAATAGTAAATAAACCTATAAATTTACTATTAGTACTTCGAAATCAAGTAAATATTCCAAACTATACTTCCAAAATAGAGATTCAAATTTATTTGCTAAGTTTATTACTATAAATAAACTTCGCAAAACAATTTTTTTTTCTATTTATATAATATCTTTAAATTTATATATTCAAAGAAACTTATATAAATTTTGCTTGTAATATTCATTTGAAAGCTTCACTTGTAAATCAATTATCTTTAATACCTTTCAAATCTCAATTGTAAATTATTTTTTTGCTTCATTTATAAATACCACTTATATGTTTAAATAACACCTTTATAAATATATGTAAACTATTTGGAAATAATTATTTACATCATTACTTATATTTACAAAGAAGCTATTGAAAACATTAAATCCATAATTCATAAATTTATTAATTTTATCTCAAGATACCTTTCAAACATTATTAATAAATCAATAATCATTTTCTTTAAAGCTTTAAATATGTTTTATTTAATTAATAACTTCTAAAATATTTACAACACTAATAATTTACTATTAAACTAGGTAGTATATAAATAAACAATTTTTATACATTTTAAATTATTTAGAAAGAAAAATGATCAAAATATCCTTTATATGATACTTTATCAAAATACTTTTATAACTCGATGTCTTAACATGTTTATCCTTGTTCTTGCAGACTCTGGTCGTACATTGATCAGGCGTAAAACTAGGAATCTCCAAGTACTTAGTAGACCTGTTTCAACACCCAGTGAAAAATACTTAAAAACAGGTATGAGAAGTACCGCTCAAAATCTAATGTCAAACAATGATGATACAATAGCAGTGGCCCGCTGCTGATCCAGTATTTACGCAATGGGCACAAAACTTTCCAGAAGATCCTTCCACCTTCCGGATTCTAGAAAAATATCGTAGCCATTTCGTAAACAAGGGACCATCGACCCCTATTGTAGTGGTACGCTGCTGATTCAATGATTTACGCAATGGATGCACTTCCTTCCCGGAAGATCCATAAACAACAGATCCCAGGATCGAAAGCGCCTCCAATGGGTAAACTAAAGAACCATCTACCCTAAAAAAATCGTGGAACTCATGAGTTTAAGTCCGGACAACCATATCGGTTCGAATCCATTTCTGAATTCACCCAAGTATATTAGGGTTTATCGGTTGAATCCATTCCTGGATTCCCCAAGTCCATCTGGGTCGAAGCATATCATACTATACTCCTTCGCGGAGGGTACTTCCCCATACCTCTTACTTTAAAATATAATATACCATATATAGTACCCTTTCAAATCATAGCTTCAAATACCAAACTTATATAAATTCCATTATATATAAGATTTCATTTTAGACAAAGTACTTTCCAAAATCAATAATTTCAAATATATCAAATCATTCTTATATAAATTCCGTTATATATAAGATTTATCTCTTAAGATCGAATACCTTCCAAAATCAACAGTTTTAAAAATCATCTTATACTTATATAAAGTCCGTCTTATACAA
The DNA here is from genome assembly GCA_030737815.1 of Allium fistulosum. NCBI lineage: Eukaryota > Viridiplantae > Streptophyta > Magnoliopsida > Asparagales > Amaryllidaceae > Allium > Allium fistulosum. The sequence goes on along the minus strand of CM060904.1, from coordinate 335,678,918 downwards.
GAGTCAAAAAAATTTCCAAAATCAATTTCGTTGTATGAAAAGCCATATAAGATTCAAAATTAGAGGAGTCCAAATCGAAGAGAACTCAAATTACGAAAACAGACTCGGGGGGAAGATATGATAATTAAATCACAAACGATGAAGATGGATAGCCTTATATTAATCGCGGGTGACCTTAACCGGGTCAACAGTGACTTCAAGAATAAGATCGATGCAGAATTCTAAGGCAAATCGGCATTCGATCGCAAGAGATAGAATTCGGGAATATTAAAAGATAGCAGCATCTAAACCAAGGATACAGAAATCACCGGTGGATCAATGCCCATTGTAAAGGGAGTTTCACCACAAATCATTCTAAGATTTGCGGGACCGCTTATTCATTATAGAGGTCAACATCAATGGAGTTATGGGATACTCCAAAATCAAAAGAACACGAATAAGAAGACAAAGATGGATTCCAGAACAAAAGCAGAGTCCCGGAATTCAAAGGAGATCCGAGTCAAAGAGGAAGAGATTCAAGCTCGAATGAAAGTAATTATGTAATTAAATTTACTCTATATGCTAAGTTTTGCCTAAAACCAGAGCTCTGATACCACATGTAACAGCCTGAAATTTTCAACCATTCGCATCCACACATGTCGGACTTGAATTGCTCAAAATATCAGATTGTTAATTTTTATTTGGCAAAACTCAACATATACAGTAAATAAATAATCATAGGATCACAGACACAGAGTAATATAACAATAAGCAGCGGAAACAAGAGAATAGTAGTTCATGAAGCTACCATTTATATATGACAGAGTTAAAACAAAATACAACAGAAGTCTCGAATACACAGAAGTCTCAATAAAATAGTCAAATAACAAATCTGACTACATCACCGGAATCAACTGAATATTTAAAAGCTGAATCGATAGTTGGATCTCCAAACGAAGCTCCAACTCCAAAGGTGAGTCTCAAATGCTATGACACTCAGTCTGACCCGAGCGTAAAGCAAAACACAAAACACTCGAGTCAGCATTAACATTCTTATACCAATAAATCCAACTCAAGTGAAATATCAACTGAAATACAAGTAACTTAAATACGGGTAACTTAAAGGATGTTTGGGATACCCATCCTCTAAGGGTCTGTGGAACTATCTATTTTGTAGTAATATATGCTATCAATAACCAAACGTCATTAAAACACCGTGGTCATTTTAGTATAATTTATACTTCAAACCAAAATATCATATCCATTTCAAAACCATATCAAATATATCCATTCTTCACTTCAAATTTATCTATTTCCAAATCAATACACTTTCAAAGTTATAACACTTGCGAAACCAAACATTTGAAATTATAACACTTTGGAAATCACAACATTTTGAAATCATAGCACTTTGGAAATCATAACACTTTGAGATCATAGCACTTTCCTTTAAACAGTTTAGATATTAATAATAGTATATAGAATAAAATAGTTTATAAAATAAAATAGTTTATAAAATAAAATAGTTTATATAAAATAGTTAGTTAATTAAAATAGTTTATATTAAAATAGTTTATATGAAAATAATTTATAAGGTAAAATATATAAATATTTTTAAATATAGTTTAAAAGTACTTTATGTAATAAAATAGCTTCCTCAAATTTCACAAATCAATTCCAAATTAACTCGAATTCCAAAAATTCAAATTTAATCAAATCTCATTTCATCAAGTGCAATTCAACTCAGTTTTTAAATAAACCGTTTCAAATTATATCGATTTCAAATATGGATTTGGACCACAAAATAAAACATTTCAATTTCAATATATTTCAAAGCTTTAAATATTCAACATTTCAAAACTAAATTCGATAATTTCATATATATATCAAATTCACTTTACTATTATTTTAGTTTTGAAATATTAACTTGATAAATCCGATACATTTAAAACAAACCCCAAATTACAATAAACTAAATATTTCCTTCAATTTATTTAAAATTGAAATATTCATTTAAATCACTTTAAATCAAAAATCAAGTTATAAAATCATATCTTTAGAATTTCAAATTTAATAAATTTCAAATCAAACTTATTTAAGTATAATTCTTAAATAAATATAATTTCAAATCAATTTCAAATTTATCTTTCCAACCTGGATCATTATAAACTCTATATTTGAAAATATAGATATTAAATAAATACTTAAACATATTATATATCAACTTTATTAAATCAACTTTAATAAATTTTTAAAATCAATATTTATTTAAAACCATATCTTTCCTTTTCAAAGCCATAGAAATCATTTTCAAAATATTATATATATATATACCAACGGTGTCCGTATATAATTCTCTATCCTACGGTCAAGTGATACAGATATTTATCATTTCAATCCGCAATTTAAATATATACGGGTATATATCATTTCAACCCGCAATCCTAATTCAATGTCAATTAAAATCGCTTGGGTTTATCATTTCACCCATAACAATTTTCTCCTATTCTACAGATCGTTCGGGTATGTATCATTTCAACCCATAGTGAATTCTATATTGACAGGGAACTTGCAGAGTGATAACATATATGATAATAATATAACAATCAGTAACATGCATATATCATCAGTGATAAATAACAGATAATGGTGTCAGATGTCACAGGTGAACAGATACAGAAAAGGGCATATATATAGCAATGTAAATAACTAACAGCATCATATTTCAATTGTCGTTTCAATTGAAATCAAATTTAATAAAAACGTTAATCGTGAGTGATTGCTCACCTTTCGAGGCTAGATAGAACAGGAGATGAAACAGATACGCACACTGATACAAACACTGAATTTGAGTTACGAATCCAAGCAAAGCAAAAATCGACACGAATTTGACGAACAGAGCTGATAACAGGAATTGATGAAAAAAAATCAGAACTAGACCGATAAAGATAATTGATATAAGTGAATTGATATAGATATAACATATAAAATTGTATATATATATACAAAATCATATTCTAATTTCAAACATTTATTAATAAAATATATACACGTGTATTTCAAAACTCAATGTTTAAATTAAAACACATAAAACAAAGTTTCTATATGTAAATTTAAAACCAAACTAATATATAATTATATATATAAACTAATTTATATAAACATACATTAAAGCCCATATTTGCATAAAAGAATAAATATACAGTCCAAACTATACATGCTGCAACCCCCAAAAATGTAAATACATATGTACGGTCCCACATACTATATATACACACACCTTGTTTACAAAATTTAATACAAATAATTTAAATATAGTTTTTTTTCGAAGAAGACAAGACAGAGAAGTATATATTAGACCTTTTTATGCTACTTACGATACGTAAGTAGCATAAAAAAGGTCTAATATATACTTCTCTCTAGACCTTTTTATGCTACTTACGATACGTAAGTAGCATAAAAAGGTCTAATATATACTTCTCTATATAAACAACTTTATAATGTAATATATAATACTTTTCGTAACTTATGAGCAGTAACATATATAACAAACATAAACTGATAGATAATAACTTACTGTAACTAACATATATAAGACATATACTTATATATATATGACATAGGATATATACACTGTAAATAAACATGTATAACTAATATACCTCATAACATATTACAGTAAATATATATGCTGTAAAACATACTTATTATATTAAAATCAATATTTATCAGAGAATCAATATGAGTTTGTATATAAATATTAGTATACCCATGTGCTTATAAACCAAAAATCCAGAGATATATACAAATTAAATATATATACATATGATCCTATATATACCAATACATTATGTATACTATATATGTAACTATATCTATTTATGGTAAAATAAGTAAACTTATATAACTATATATATACAGAATATTGTAAACAAATAGTTGCTATATATATAAAGGTAACGTACACTATAAATAAACAATATATATAAATACTGTAATAATCCATCTTACAATACATAAAAATAAGCTTACATAAACCTATACGTACTAACATATCAAATAGTCACTTATATACAGTATAATATGTAAAATATGTACCTCTTCTACAAGTACAGGCTTATAACTGCGTTATATAATAATCACGTATATATAATATATAAACAGAACGTCTCACTCAGAAGATGATTTACAATTTTTCTATAGAAAAATATTCAGGTTTGGAAAACATTTTATTATCATCAAATATTAACTGATTTAAAATTAAATAAAAATTACACAATAAAATGAACTTCCATATTTTCTGATGAAAATTTACCAGTTGCTATGTTAAAATAGACATATTCCAAATATTAAATTTTTATTTCAAAATTTTATAATTTAAAACTATACAAAATTTCAATTAATTACGTTATTAAAACCATTAAAATTTACGGGTCGTTACATTTTAGGCCTATTCGTATCATCGGACGTGATATGAAGCAGCTTAGGAGGAAGATAATGAAGTTGGTGAAGGTTCAGTGGAGTGAAAGCAAAGGCGATTGCACTTAGGAGACCAAGGAGAGCATGAAGACAGCTTATCCAGAGCTCTTTGCTTAGTGAGACTTTATATTTATTTCTTTTACTTTCACTTATAATATCATGAAGTTTAACTTAGTGTAGTATCCTATATGCTAGAATAGGTTTGGATGTTTCCTTTTCCATTTTTTATTATGTATGCATAATTGATGTATGATGGTTGCCTATGCTTGCATATGGTTGTTAGGCTGCGGGATAACCTTGTTGATTTCTATTTGGAATTTTGGGGGTGAAATTCCTAAATAGGGGAGAATATAAAAACCCATATTCTACGTATCAAAGGATCATAGAAAATTAAAATTATTTTTATATGAGGTCGTGTGATTCTATGATTTTGGGAAATAACTACTAGAGCCATTTTCCATCCTTAGAATATTTATCGAATGATTTTGACCCTCAAAATCTTATATGGTCTATAACTTTTGATAGAAGCCGAATTGGAGTCTAAAACCACTTCCATTAGATCGAGATAATGGTTTATCTTTCCATAAAGTAGTCATAATAGGAAAAAGGACTTACCATTTGGGGTTATCGCTGTTTGAAGTTTCACTATATTTTGGATAGTTTAATGGGTAATTAATAAGTTATTGGTTAGGCCCAAAGCCCATTTTGGGATTAGCATGAGGATTGGACCGATGAGACTTCTCTCTATCATTTCACACTTCCCAAAAATAGAGGGAAACTGCCATTGACCACTTGTAACAAAAAATTTACCCTAATCCCTACTTTAATTAACCAAAACCTATCATCAGAGGAAGATTGGTACTTTGGATTGAAGATTTGTTATTGGAGATCACTTGGAGCTACTGTAAATTCTTGGATTTTGTGCCTACTTAAATTGCTTTAGATTGCTTTGGATTTAGATGAGTGGTTGTAAGCCTTTTCTCACTAAATAGCCACTATATGATGTTTAATGATGTTTTTAAACGATTTCTAAACTCTAAATATGTTTTAAACCTTCTTTAATTACATATGTAAATTTCAAATGATTTGAAAAAGTTTTATAAAATTTGTGTTCTTAAGAATCTTCCTTGCTCCTATAGTTATACCTTTAAATTTAGGCTTCACTTTAATGTGTATGAATGTATGCTTGTTAGGATATATTATATCTTATGATTGCTTGAATGTATGATGTTTGTTTCATTAAAAATGCCGATCAGATGGTGATTTAGTTTTAGGAATAATTTATGGATCGGTGTTGATGGACCGATGATGACCTATAAAGGTCACATTGTTCAAATGGTATGCGATCTATAGGGTTGGTAAAGGACCCCAAAAAGCTATGTTTCAAGTTTTAAGTCGTTTGGAGTTTGTTTGCTTGATTTATGGGCAATTGAAGATGTATCCGTGTTGATTTAGAGGCTATGGATTGGTAGAGGTTGGCTTCGAGGCATGCTCGGTCATGAGATGGATCACTTTAAGTCATGTGACATAATGTTTTGGATTGATAGCTTGCATGGATGGATCGCACGAGAAGATGGGATAAAATCCTAAGTGAAGGATTAGGAGTGCCCATGAATTGGTGCTAATCCACGGGGTTATTTGATTTGTGCTTGATGTTTGATTAGTGGAGAAAAGAAGGAAATTCGGCTAATGCATGGATCGGTGGCCAGAGATTGATACCAATCCATAAGGCATCGATCAGAGAGGGTGATGGATCGATGAAGGGGAGTTTCACTTGGTGGAGCATGGCTTAGTTGAATTGAAGTATGGGATCAATAATGATGGATCAGTGGCTATGGATCGATGGATATGGTTTGGTGGTAGAGGGAATTAGAGCAACTCCAAGTCATTGGTATGCTTGCTTCGAGACGTGATAGTGTTTGCTTTGAGTCTTGGGTGTGTTCACTTTAAGCTCATGCAAAACCAAACACTTAGCCAAATATGGCCAAGTGTAGGGTCGGTACGAAATCATAGGGTTCGGTGACGATTTCCAATGACGACGACATGTGGTGCGACGATGATGATTCTGTAAAGGGAAGTGATGGCTCGGAAGATGGATAGCTATACTTGTATAAGTAGAGTAGGGGACCATGAGTCGGATTGAAGGGACTATTGGAAGAAGGTTACATGACATATGATGGTATTCTACGACTAATGATGATTGTAGAGAATCGTCCTAACCGCGGCGACTTCTTTATGGGAGTCGTAAGATAAGTTCTAAGACGTGCTCCACTTTAGATGACATGTACAAAGGGATATTGGAGACTCGAGGGTTCGTAGGGTACTCGTAAAATAGGGTATATTTAGACATAATTTAGTTTTAGTAATAAGTTATGCATTAGTGTTGATGGATCGATGATGACCATAAAGGTCACATCGTTCAAATGGCATGCGATCCATAGGGTAAGTCAAGAAGGACCCCTAAAGCAACGTTTCAAGTTTCAAGTCGTTTGGAGTTCATTTGCTCGAGTTATGGATGGTTGAAGATGGATTGGTGGTGATTTGGAGGCTATGGATTGGTAGAGGTTGGCTTTAGGACGTGCTCAAGTCATGGGATAGACTGCTTTGTGTCATGTAATGGAATGTTGTGGGTCGATAGCTTGCATGGATGGACCAGATGAGAAGATGGGATAAAATCCTAAGTAAGGGATCAGTAGTGCACATGGATCGGTGCCGATCCATGGGGTTACTTGATTCGTGCTAGATGTTGGATTAGTGGAGTAAAGAAGGAAATTTGGATAAGGCATGGACCGTTGGCCATGGATTGGTAACAATCCATGGAGCATCGATCAGTGAGGGTGATGGATGGTCAGTGAAGGGGAGTTTCACGTAGTGGAGCATGACTTAGTTGAATTAAAGTGTGGGATCAGTGAAGATGGATTAGTGGTTATGGTTTGGTGGTAGAGGGAATTAGAGCTACTCCGAGTCTTGGGTGTGTTCACTCTATCCTCATACCAAACCAAACAATTAGTCAAATATGGCCAAGTGTAGGGTCGGTACCGAACCATAAGATTTGGTGATAATCTCCGATGACGATGACCCATGGTCTGACAATGATGATTCCCTGATAAGAAGTACGAGGAAGGTTACGGGACGTATGACAGTATTATACGAAATATAATGGTTGTAGAGAATCATCCTAACCACGATGACTTCATGATGGGAGTCGTAAGACCAGTTTCAGGATGTGCTCTGCTATAAATGACGTGTGAAATAGGATAGTTGAGACTCGAGGGTTCATAGGGTACTCATAAATGGGGTATATACTGGGGACATGATGGTTCCTGGAGCATGATGGCTCTTTATTCTAGATGGGAGGTTTGTTTTCCCCGGACTGACGTAATGGTTAGTCTAGTTTCTGGCTTACCGAGTAGCATGAATTCAAGTACCAAGGAACCATGGCGTGGGCAATCATGATGGATAGTCTGGTCTTTAACCTGATGGGTGAAGCGGGTGATCTTGTATCCAACGCACTGAGTGTTTGAATGTGAGGATGGATGATGGATGCTATGTTTGCTTTGCTTGCTTATCACTTTAGGGATGTCACATGATGCTAATGTTATTAATGTACGTACTTGGACACCCCTTGGTACTTTAATGTATAGCACAGCCATGATGACTATAATATATAGTAGCATATAACTTGTGTATGTTCTAACTCTGTGGATGGAGGGACAGGTCAGGTTTGATTCTTCATATCATTTGTCATATTAGTGGTTTATTAGTATTTAGATATTTTCTACCGCTCACATCAGACCGCTATCTGACTCGAGATTTTATTCTTTGCTTCCTATTATTTCGGGTACTCTTAAGTGAGTAGATTAGAAATATCAGATCTGGTGTAAATATGGAGTTGGAAAGAGGACGACCGAGAGTTCATACTCTCGTATTACTACATTTACTTATTATAATTAGCTATTCCACTGCACAATATTATGTAGCTTGCTACTGCCCTTATTATTTTGAGATGGTTTATTTATGAGTTATTATTTAATGTATAACTCTATCACTTAGGCTGTTTACTATACAGGTCTATGTACTCTGATTTCTGTGATTCATTCAGTTATTACTGTCTTGCCTATTTTATATCTGAGATGTTTGCTATTATATATATACGACAGGTTCTGTATTTGATTTACTTTACCTTACAACCTTGATGGTCATCTTGCATCGACTAGGCACCGCTACAGTGTAGGTTATCACATTATTGGATGCCCGTGGTATAGGGTGGTTGTCACAACGCGCACACACACACACTCTCTCTAATCATATAACAATAAATACATTAACACACATAGATATATTTATATATATTGTATAAAATGACTTTTGGCCTTATACATATGTTCGTTAATACACACACACACAAATTTAAATTGCTAATAATATTAAATGTTGGTATATTTAAATTTCAAATTCTATTTTAGAATTAATAATTTGACTAATTGAAGTTCATTACCTTTAATGGCTATAAACATATATGTTAAATGTATAACTAGACCTCAGATCCTATTTTAATTCCTATGATATTATAATCAAAATTTGAAAATATTTTGATAAAGAATTTAGTTTTGTAATGTTATATCATGAATAAAATAAAATTTAGTTTATACAAACATAAGATTTGTAATAGATATACTAATTTACACAAATTATAGATTTGAATTCATCGTTTTACAATTAAGTATGCACAAACTTTAGACTTGAATCCATTGTTTGATAATCAATTATAATGCCAAAATCATAAAGAAATATTTAAAAAATATTATTAGATTAGAAATGAAACTTCCTAGCTTCTTGTCATTTGTTAGCACCTAGAAATTGATTGTGTCTCCTCTATGGATATCTTCTCCTTCCTTGAAGCTAAGTCGTAAGCTTTTTTTTCTTGGCTGGCAAATCAAAATGGAGATCTTAATTTTGAGAGAGAGAGAGAGTAAATGACTAGTTAGAGTCTCATAACAACATTATCATATATATAAGATTGGAGAGTCCATCTAAATGGGCCTAGATCTAATTTGTTTCTCCATAAATAAAACAAGCCTTAGTTAAATAGAAAATACATTGATATGTATTCTATAAAATGGAAATCAACATGTATTACTGAAAAATTAATTTTCGACCATGATATAAAATCAATTAAACAACTTAAATGCATATTCTATTTATTTAAATATTATTCAACTATTTTAGTTTATTAAAAAATTTATACAACATATATATATAATTTATAGTGTGACGATCACCCTAGACCTCTGGCACTCATTATACATGTATAATGCGCTACGGAGGTACCCGGCTGATATAGGACGGTAGCTTAGGGTGCGAAATAATGAAAATCCAAGCACAAATCCTGTAGAACATCTCACAGTGCATAGACAAAATATAATATAATAACATAGATGCAAAACAAGCGAGACAATGATAAAATCAAATGGACCATAAATAAGAACGTCTGAGTGCAACAAGTTCGCAGATTATATAAAAACCGAAATCTTAGATTTTATACATCCTAAATCTCCAAAATAAACTCTATAACTATCTCTAAGGTAATCCAAGCACAAATCCTGTAGAACAACTCACAGTGCATAGATAAAATATAATATAATAACATAGATGTAAAACAAGTGAGACAATGATAAAATCAAACGAACCGTAAATAAGAATGTCAGAGTGAAACAAGTTAGTAGATTATATAAAAACTGAAATATTAGATTTCGTACATCCTAAATCTCCACTATTACTGTCTCTAAGATAATACAAGTACTGGTATAGCTCCACAGCACTATCACAACGGAATATAAGTGGTAGTAAGCTCCAAGTATAGATGTACGAAAGCATAACCTCATGCTCGTACTCCATACAGCTCCATGTGCTATCCGGACATGTTATCCCTAATCTACTCATTCAAGAGTACCTGAGATGATAAGAAGAAAAGTATAAAACTTGGATTAGACAACAATCTGGTATGAGCGATACATCATCTCAAAAATACTATAAAATCATATATAATAAATAAGAGCATAGGGTATAAAGAACCATACCCAACCTGTCCCTACATCCAAAGAGTTATCACATAACAGTCGATATGTGCTAATCTACTATCATTTCCATATAAGTGTATTACAATCGAATTATAATGTTCAGTGTCTAGTTATACGATAAAAAATACCTACATCGTGGGACACCCTAGAGTGATAAACAACCGCGGCAAACATAGCATCCATCAAACAATCCTCACCATCACTCGTGTGCATTGGATGTGTGATAACTCGTATGGCACAATCAAAATCCAGGGAATCAATCGGAATCCTTGCTTCATTGGTGCTCGAATCCATGCCATCTCATAAGGCTAGGAACCAGGCTCACAATCGCAAAAGCCTAGGGCAATCTACTATCATAAGATCTGGACACAATCACAAATCCAGGTGGGCATTCCCGCATAACCCTTTTTTACGAGCAGCCTAGAAACTTCTAACATACCAACGATCACTTTGCATGTGTCTCCATAATGGAACTCGATCGTTATTCCATCCCAGCTATCTCCACTATAGAACATAGTTGCAAATACAACTCATAACCCCTCATCGTTGAGCTTGCCCTTGAGGATCACCATCACAACTCTCATCGTTAAGTCATTATCATCGGAACACCTTTAAACACCATAGTAATACGTGGAATCGATGTACTAAAGTTTTATAGTCCTCGTATCGAAGTTTTATATCATCTCTCCATCTTTCACCACACATACCCTGAAGAAAGCCCTAACCTAAAGTATTCCTCTTCCAAACTCGAAACACTCCTGAAACCCTAAGCCTCGTCTGGCCTTATTCATGATCGAATCGAACCTATGCTGCTAAACCCTAAAGCAATATCTCCATAACCATCACCTTGTCCACCATCTCACCACCACTGAAAATGATCCCTTGTCCATCCACCAGACAGAAGTAGCTACCTGATAGGATTTCCTATCCGGTCTTCTACCACTGTACCAAGTGCTACCGGACAGGATTTCCTATCCAGTCTTCCACTATCGAGCTAACCTATATTCAAACTAGTACCTTCCCTTTCTATAGCTAACCATCGGACTATGCCACCACTGGACCAAAGCTACTACCGAACAGCCTTTGTCGAACCAAAAATCCATTGCACCTTTAGCACACCATCTTCGTGCCGATTCCGTTGTGACACTTAACACTTCAACCATCGTGCATCTTTGCAACGATAGGACTCCAAAAGCTCTATAGTCTATTCGTTAAAGTCCGGTTTCATGGTTCCTACCACTAAATCACTTCGATGAGTGTTTTCAATCATTCAAGCATACACATAAACACCACACATACATCAAACAACATTCAAACTTGCAAATCACACAACCAAACATAGCAATCATCATGCAAGGTGTCTACAACGTAACCACATATATCAAGGTAATCACATATCCAAATAACACGTCTAGAACACCAAAAATCCATTTATTTACATTTTTACTATAGATATGGTTTTAAAATAGCATAATTTTAACTTTAAAAAAGGATCCAAAACATGTAAAAACCTATAGATACATAGACAATAAGGTGAGAGATGATAAATCGCCCACTAAATACCCAACAAGTGGAAATTTGCACGTAAATCGAGGCAAAATAAAAAATGAACAACAAAGACCTAATTTTTCTTCCCTAAAAGTGTAGATTTGAAGATCTCCAATGAATCCCCTTGCTAATTTACCCTTAATCTATGGTTTAGGCTTGATTTAGGGGAGAAAAGAGAAGGTTTTGGGTGAGGAATGAGTTAATGGAGGCTTGGATCTATTTTGAAGATGGGAGAAATGATTTGGAGAAGTTTGTTTCAACCAATATAACCTTAAACCCAAAATGGATTATTGGGTTTCTCCCCAATCTCACTAATTACTCATTAAGGTACTCTGAAAACACCAATCAAACAACCATATTTCCTAGCTAGGCAGTCCACGCTATTGTAACCACTTTACAAAAAGGGAAACCATAACATCTTTCCAATGGAAGTATTTTCGGACTCTAATTCGGCTTTTATCAGAAGTTATAGCCGTCATAATTTTTCAAGGGTAAAATCATCCAATAAAATTTCTCGAGATAAAAAATGTCACTACTCAACATCCTCTATAGCTATAATGTCATACGACCTAATGCGAATTTCAAAATAATATTTTACGACCCTATAATATGTAAAATACGAGTTGTTACACTCTCCCCCTTTTAGGAATTTTGCCCCCAAAATCATTAATACAAACAAGGTAAAATCAAATATAGCTACCCTGCATGCCTAATATCCATAAGTAAACATATCAAACAGACAAACTTGCACACATAAGTAGGAAATGATATCTACGCCTACCCTAGCATATCATACGGAATTATCCTATATGATATCGAAAGTGAAAGAAATGTGATAAACATAATGTCTCACTAAGTAAAGAGCTCCATATAAGCAGTCCTCCTCCCCTGATCAGTTTCCCAAGTATAATCGCCTTCTCTCTCACTCTACTAAACCTGCGCCAGATCTACCGTCTTCCTCTGAAGCTGCTTCGTGTCATCTCTGATGATACGAATAGGCCTACGAGGTCTTAAAGCTTCTAGTTCAATCTCGATATCATCAAGCCAACTTGGTTCAAATATCACACCTAAGCCATGCACAAACTTTTGCAAATGAGAGACGTGGAACACGTAGTGTAGGACCCCCCATCTTTTGAGGTAAGTCGATTCTGTAAGCCAAGTTCCAAATTCTCTCGAGTACCGAAAAATATTAACCTTGTTTTCTACGATGTATAAATAAATAAATTTAATTTAAATAAAAGTGTTTTCAATTCAATTTGTGATGATTTATATTTCGAAAATAAAATTTTAGTTAATTAAATTATATTTAATATATGATTTTGTTTTAATAAATTGAATTAAATTAATAAATTCTTTTCGGATAATTTATTGAAATCGAATAAATTGTTTTAATTGACTACAGAATATTTTGAAGTGTAAATAATTTTAAATATGATTGAAAGAGCTGGAAAATAAATTTATTTTTTAATAACATAATGAATGATTAAATAAAAATGAAGAAATCATATTTTAATAGTTTAATGGCTTGTAATATTTTGAAACATTTGATAGTTTAACATACATCAGAAACAAATTTATAGATAATGATGGAATTAATAGAAATGTAAAAGAAAGTGGATTGTTTTGAAATATGGGACTTAACTATAAATAAAAGAAAAAATTGGTAACAAATATAATTTCTGCTTCACTCCAGAATCATCTTCATTTTTCTTTTTCCGAACTCGTTCCTTATTTCCTCTCTTTCTTGCCCCATCTTTCATGGAATCGAATCGTTTAGAAAAAATATAATGTATAGGCTTTCGTTCATGCTAGGCGACGATGATGTCGCAAGGGGATGATACACTTTACGATGGCTAGTGTTTGAGTATCACTTCAAGATTGATGATGTCTGTGGCGATGTTGGCGATGTTGTTCAAGTCGCAAGTGCGCATCAGGCAAGGGAAGGGGACGATTGCGACATGAGTTCGTTGCTTGGCACGATGTAGTATGTTGGAGGTTGGATTTGAGTTGTTGTGGAAGTGGTGGTGAGACTGCAATGATGGAGCACTACTAAACAAGTGATGGAAAAGAAGAGCTAGTTCAATGAAGGCAATGAAGCATTGGTTGAAATGTTGCTTCGAAACCAAGGTGAGTTATATTTTTAACTCACACCTACTATCTAATATCATCCTGGCTCTTGCATATATGATTATTATTGATTGTTTGGCAATGATTGCTTGGTCAATATATATAGATTGGATTAAATTGGTTGTTGATGATGATTAATGTTCGATATAGTTTGAATTGGTTGAAATTGAGGTGAATTATGATTTTGGATTGTTTGGGAAATTTTGTGTATGTTGGATTGTCCAAAATGCAATGGAGATGTCATGAGTAGTTATTTTATGTGTGTGTTCATTATACGAATGATCGGAATTCAATGTAATTCGATTCGGGTCGAACAATAAAATTTATATTGATGACCGTTGATGATTTTTGAGGATTTTGCTCCATAAATCATATTCTTGGAACGTTCGATGGATTTTCTAGTTTAAATATTTTTGAAAGCTTCAATAAATTATTTTTGTACTGCAAAAGTTGTTTTGAAAATATTTTTTTCTAACTATTGGAGTATAAATTAAAGATTTTGAATCATATTCTATGGTTTGAAACAAATTTGATTTATTCTGTAACTTATAAATTTATTTTGAATAATATTTAATTATAGTAGATTATTAAATAAATTTGAAATGATATTAGATGATTTTCAGTATGAGCTATTTGAGATTTTGAATATATAGTGAGGGTTTTGAATTATAAATTATAGTTTAAAATGAAAAGAACTATTTCAGGAATTTATAAATTTACTTCAAAGTATTTTTTAGTTATAGAAAATTTTGAAATAGTTTTTATAATTATTTTGATGTGTAAAGTGACTTTGGAAGTTTTGGAAAATATGCATATAAGGATTTTGAAATAAAATTTTGTAATTGCATCTTATTTAGGATTAAGTAAATAAAGTGAATATGTTAGTAGTATATATTTAGTATTTATTTCTAAGTATTTATTTTTTATATATAAATGATCCAATATTGAATATTGAGTGGTAGGTTGTTATGTTTATTTATTTGAATAATCTATTTTATATTATTTTTCTGATCATCCTTCACTTGTATATTGAATTGGATTATATGAGTAATTCATCGTTGATGTTGAGTTGTTTAGGGATTTGGTATAATACGGTGATGACATCTTTCTATATGATTTTGTCATATTTCATTCTATGTGATGAGAAATTAGAATAAACGGAGTTATAATATCATTTGGAATAGGACATTCGATAAAATTTATCCTGTTATTCTTTGGACTCGTTATATAAAAACATTGAAGGAGCGAGTGTGATGTAGGAGCACTGAATAAATGAACTAGTAACACGCAGTGGTATGGGACGACGTTATGCTATTTAATCGGTTATTCTTTCCTCATGAATGACCCTCATACGGAGGTATGTTGTGTGACTTATTGTGGTGAGTATATGTGGAGACTAGACGTGGGCTTGCATACATACATACATATATATATATATATGTGTGTGTGTGTGTGTGTGTGTGTGTGTGTCTATCTACCTTTTGTCCAGCTACTTTTATGTTTCGATAGTGAGCCAGATTGGCCAGTATCTTCCCTGGCGGCCTATTGTGGTGGTCACGCCCCGGATCTGTGACACCCTTGTATTATTTATTGTGAGCAGCTGCAAATTGTATGCCCTTGTGTCACATATGCCAGTAGTAAGTTACCATAGGGGCACATGTCGGTAGTCATGGCCGAAGAGGCTACGTGTGGTCATGTCTATGGTGGATTGTTGTCACGATACCGAGAGGGGAGAGGTAATGGGGCACGTGTGGTTCTCGAAGCAAGCAGACGTATCGTCGGTCTCTCGTCTGGTTCTAGTGTATGTGTATGCATGTTGGTGGTAGATAGACATATATTATGTTTAGATGTGATTATACCTGCGACAAGGTCCAGAGTATGGTTAACACCATATCCTTCTCAAGTAGATGTCCTATTCTCTTTAAGTAAACGATCGACTATTTATTGATTATATTTGGGCATTGTTATGAGCTAGCTCAAATATTTTTTTGTTGATTTTAGTGATTTGATGATGATATTTTATAATAAGAGATTGAGAGATATTGTGGGCATTGCTTCATCATTTCCTCACTTTACTTGTGGATATCTCGTTATTGATGATTTAAGGATTTGATGATGATTTCAAGATATGGATGATTCACCTATTCGATGTTGATTTTGTAGATCCTAATTAGATATGTTTTATATGGGTGATGACGCTTTCCTATTTCGGTTTGTTGTGAATGTTGTTTTAAGATCTTTTGAGACTATAATATTATTCTTATTATACTTTCTATATTATCACTATATGTTATATTACACCTATCATTGTAGACATAGTCTAACCTGTGTATTATTTATAATACTTGGGTCAATCCGAGACATTTCATGTACAAGAACAATGAGACCATCCGGTGTTATTTGAGCATATAGGAGACTAGGATGTTGCGTTATTGTGTATCATCTATGTATTATATAATTTCATGTATGAATATTCTTAAGTTGTATTTTGGATCTACATTGTTTATAGTATATTATATTTTATCGTTGTAATTCCGACCCTATGTTCTCTGTTTATGAACTATATATTTTGTATTGTTCTATCCTGGAGGCACATATGTTTATTGCTTTGTATCGATGCTCTGTATGTATAGGTGAGTTATTTATTCGATGTTTAAATACGTACCGGTGTTAGCCCAAGGGAATATTCACGTGTGTGTCCTATTTCATCTTATTCTCTGTATTACTCGATAGTATTACTTATTAATACACTTGAGTAGTATGTGTATTGAAACACATCCTTTAGTATTCCCAAGAAGGGCACACCAAAGGATGTGGTGCGTTATAGGTATAGCTAAAGCATCACAGAGACTAAGATTCATAAGACAAATAAGTAAAAGCAGCGGAAAACATTTAAATAATAATTTATCATTCAGAATTAAACTTCATCTCAAAATAAGTCATAACATGTCTCAAAAACTCAAAATCTCACATGTCTTATGAAAATACATCTTAGTCTCACATAATTAGAGTAAAAATAATAATAATAATCCCTCTCACAAGTGCTAATCCATCATAAGCCAAATGAGAAAGATGAAAAGTAGAAGAATACATCTGAAATGAGAAAGCTCCAGAAATGAATCTCCAAGCAACCTGAATCAACTATCCTCAACTCTGCTGGCCTATTACAGAAAAAGAAAAGATAGAGGAGCGGGTCAGACAATAAGTTTGGTGAGTGAAAGTAATTACTAGCATTTCTAAGCAAGATAAAGATAATAGACTAAGCAATAGTTCTAGCATGAAAACAAGATATAGAAAAGATAAAATTCATATAAAATATTGTTTCTGATTCTGTTTGACTGTTTGCTTTGATTGTTTGCACTTGTCTTAAATTGCTCTGATTAGGCTGAAACCCTAATCCTATCTCAACTGCTAACTTGATTAGACTGAAATCCTTATTCTACCCATTGATCGACTTTTCCTATCTTTGTGTGCCACTGTGAACCAATCATGTTGGTCCCACAACAAAAGACACCTCTTAGCGCTTAGGACGCTGTAGCGAATTATTTACCCTAATCGATGCCGCACGCTCGGTCACTGCCGGTACACACTAACTGTCACCCCCTATTTGACCCTTTATTTACCCTAATCAGCATAAACGTGCCCGGCCTCACCTACGTGTGAGACCAACAGTCCTCGACCTGAAAGGGAATGCTGCCGGTACTAGTCCTAACAAACAAATCTTCTAACTTTGCGCCCCTTTCCTAAATCCCCAAATTTGAGCCTCTATCTATTGGCCACTTATTTACCCTAATCGGCATAAGCGTTCCCAGCCTCACCCACATGTGAGACCATCAGTCCTTGACCTGAAAGGGAATGCTGCCAGTACGGGCCACTACTACTATATTTGCTTATTAACTTAATCCAAGATCTAAGTTTTAAAATAAGCCCCTTCTGTTATTTCTTTCTTTCTAATTATAACCTACGTGTTATAATGGTTCTTGCAACTGTTACTCTTCTATTTTCTCGTTTTAGCTATAACCACTTATTATAATCATGCTTGTAAATATCTCAAGTTTGCCTATTTCAGTCCATCTCCATTTTATTGCAGTTTTTCTCATTTTACATCTGATTTCTGTAAATTTTGTGTTTTCCTATTTTAATCCATGTTTGCGAATTCTTCTCTTTTTAATATTTTATTCGCGTCGAAAAGGATTATAAAAAGAAACTAACTTTTACAGGCTAAATTCCAACTTAAAATAGATGTAAATAACTGTAAATAACTGAATAAAATAGCTGAATAAAAATAGACTGAAAAGAACTTCTGAAATTTACTTAAAAACTGACTGTAAATAAACTTACATAAAAACTGTCTCAAAATTGTAGAAAAAATACAACTATTGAGAACCCTATTATTTTAAATTGCTTACAAATCTAAAATATTTACAAAACACTCACCTGTGGTCCTTAGCTCTAATCCTGGGCCTTCTTGGATCCACTTCTAGGGTGTAAAAAATTTTTATTAAAAGATTTCCTTCCAAGAAAAAATTTCTATTTAGGTTTCAGCCTCAGGCAATGAACCCAATTGGGAGAAAATATGAATGAGAAAAGTAGCTAGGCCTAGGGTTCTATTTATAGTATGGCTTAGGGATCTCAGGCCGTCGGATTTCAGGATTGCATCTGGTGCAACTACATCACAGGCCCGCTGCGAATCGTTGGATCTAGAAAACAATGCTTCATATCACACGAAAATCAAATTGTAAAACTTCGGCACGTCTCTGGACGATTTCTCGTTCGGGGCAAAACGCGGCTCGACCTATAGGTCGACTCGACCCTGGCAAGGGTCGACCCGTAAGGATTTTTTTTCGTTTAATTGTTTTTATATTTATATAATTATGATTTTTTATTCTTCTCGTAACTTCTTTATACTAGCTCGGATTTCAACAAGTTATATATGGAAATTATTCAGAAAATTGCCGTAGACCCAATGGTGCAACTCCCGTAGCTAAATTCTGATAATTCCCAAAAAGCTCATTTTCACTATTAATAATTATTTTGGTTATTTAATTATCTAAAAATGCGAGGTGTTACATTCTCCCCTCCTTAAAGGATTTCGCCCTCGAAATCTCCAAGGACAGTAGAATGAAATAAATATTTTTCATCCAAATTCCACAACCACATATTCAACCATCATCCATTACATCCATTATCCTTAAGCTTTTTAATGCAATTTATGATATATGCTACAGTGTAGTGTTAATATCCCTAACTAATGCAAAAGATTAGGCGGCTTACTGATTCAGTCGACCTCCTTTTTATGCGCTCATGTCTGTGCCATGTATCCAAATGAATGCAAATTCCCAAATGACAACTGATAGTTCTACATGCGTGCTACAATCATCATCCAAATGCAACAATCATATGATAATCACCCATTCATGGCAACCATGAAATAAAAATGCAAGTGCACACACATCCATATGCATATGCTTTGGTGACCTAGTTAGGCCGATCTCTAAGAGATAATAGTGCCTAGCATGTGTATATGTGTCCATTAGCATTCACTAACAAACACTTGCAACCACTTGCATCCAACATACATAACATGTTCTAGTAACATGTTTACATTCAGTCCTACCATCCATAGGTTAAATCTTGAGATCTACCCTCCCAAAGGATACTAAAGGAAAGAACCTATTCAAAACTAAAGATGGAAATAGGAAATTCAAGACATACCATCGAAGAGATGCGGATAAGAGAAACATATTTTCTCCTTAGCCTCCCATGTAGCGTCCTCAATACTATCTCCTCATTGCACCTTAACCAAAGGGACTTCCTTATTCCTAAGCTTCTTGATATCATGTCCAACGATCTTGGTAGGAATGCATCGAACCGATGCTTCTCTCTCCACTTCAACTTCCTCAAGTTGGCTAGGTTCCACTACCTCTGTCGAATCATGTAAGCACTTTCTCAAGCGCGAAACATGAAAAATATCATGAACTCCCTCGAGCCTCTCTGGTATCTTTATCTGATATGTCATCTTCTCTACCCTTTCCACAATGGGGAACGGTCCTACGAATCTGGAAGCAAGTTTCCCACTTGATCCAAACCTTAATATCTTTCTTAACGGAGACACCTAATGAAAACCAAATCTACTACCTCGAACTCAATATCCCTTCTCTGCTTATCTGCATAGGATTTCTGTCTATCCTAGGCCATCTTCATTCTTCTTCTAATCAAATCAACCTGTTTGTACCAAAATTGGGCACAACACTCTTCGGAAGTTTTTGAAGAGATAAAGTGAAGAAATTAAATGTAAAAAGAGGATTATCTAACAAAAACTCCAAATTTCAGATATGAAAGCAATTAAAATGCAAGGAGACACAAGAATTTAGAGTGGTTAGACGTATTGCCTACGTCCACTATGAAGTAGTTTGCTTTATTGATCTTTCTTTGAAGATTACAAGTGGATTCAATGAATTACAGCAGAGAATTATGATTTGCAGCAGTAAATTTCGTTGGTAGCAGCAGCAATGGAGTTCAGATCTGGATCTGGCAGAGTCCGGGCGTTGGAGAGCTCAAAGAAGAAGAAGAACCCCTTTTCTGTTGGCTTTGGGGGTCTATTTATAGGTGTATGAGGCTGATATTTCGCTCAGATATCGGGAGAGCCTCTCTGGCACGTGACCAGGCCCGCGTGCCCAAGCCCGTGAAGTTTCGGTCCGATCCGTGATCGATACGAACAGATTTCATATTGATCAAGATTTCATCCAATAGAGTCGAAATTTGGCGTGGACATTCTTTAGCATGCACATAGTCTTCTGTGAAAATTTCATAGCATTTGGACTTGTAGATTAGGAGATATGATCGATACGAAATGAGATTCTCGGTTGGCTGTTTCGTTCGACTCGCTCTATTCGACTCGCTTCCGTTTGACTCGGTGACGTGGCGCTTGAGTCTTTGGATCACTCTGTCCTTGATGCTGTTTTGAGCGAGTCAAAGTGGAGCATCCTGAGGGATTCGAACAGTGGTTTTGCCAATGGAGTCGAACTCGATGGAGTCGAACAGTGGTTCGAGCGGAGCGAGTCGAAGAAGGCATCTGATGGAGGTGAAGCAGAGCGAGTCGAAATAGTCACTTCTGATGGTTGTGAAGTGAGTCGAATCTGAGCGATTCGAAGTTGGCTTCTGATGGTTGCGAACGGAGAGAGTCAAAGTATGGCTCGAAGCAGAGTGAGTCGAAGTATGGCTCGAAGCGAAGCGAGTCGAAGTGTGCACTTCCAATGGATTCGAACTAGAGCGAGTCGAAGAAGGCTGTTCTTAACCAATTTTGTATCGTTCACAACTTGAGCATACGAACTCGGATTGACTTGAGATTTGGAACGTTGACTCTCATAGCTTAGGTTGTCATGTCATATCAATTTTAGCTCGATCCGGACTCGAACAAAATTCGTCGATATCCATAGTGAGCCTGTGTATAACTGATCTCTAGGACGGGCCGTCATTGGTTACTAGTCAATTCCTTGGTGTCACGGTCTTGCCAAAAGGCGGGATAACATTTGCCTTCCAAAATACGTCTTATGAAAACATGATGTGCTTTGAAGTGCTGCAATCTTCATTCTGAATAGTTATCGTCTTTTTGATAAAAGCTGTAATCTTCGACTGTTTTTCTTGATAATGTAAATTGTTGACTGTCAACTGCTGTACCCTGTATTGTTGCAACCGACTGCTTTATGCTAGCGATTAGCTGTTTGCTGTTGTAATCGTTATTAGATGAGCTTTTGATTCCTGTAAATCTGGAACATTGAATATTGGTCCGACATACATGCATATATGTTAACCTGACTCTCGTTGACGTTTGCACGTTCACGAGTCGTTGTCAGTTTATTTTATATTGAATTCCGTATTGGTCCTCTCCTGAACCGATGTGAAATTCGTGGTAACAACGCTCGATGGTTGCTTTTCGAATGTTCCTTCGTAACGACCCTCTCCTGAATCGATGTGAAGGGTTAAAACATTGGAGACGATTTTTATCGAATTTAGGGATGCGAAATGAGCATTTCGAATCGATATAGATGGAGTCACTAGATACGAACATCCAATTCGTATCGATGGAGTTGGCCTTTGGAAGCAGTGATTTGATGGAGTCGATCTGCACATGAGACGGAGTCGAAGGTGATCGATACGAAGTGTGGTCTCGTATCGATGGAGTCGAACTGGACAGGGGACGGAGTCGAAGCGGAGACAGAGTCGAAATGATTGCTTATTTTGCTGCACCGGAGACGAAGTCGAAGACAAGCGATACGAAGGGGAGCTTCGCATCGACGCACTGGAGAGGGAGTCGAAATGCGTGTTCGAATCCACCGGGATACGAATCGTTTATTCCTTTTGCTTTCGAGTCCATATAAATACTTTGTACTTAGCCATTTTCCACTTTTTACCTTTCGCTTTCCTTCCTTGCCTTCGTATCGCTCAGAAACTCGAGAAAAAAGAAGAAACATTCTTGCCTTCGAACCGATTCATACCTTCAATCATTTGAACTAACTGACAGATCTAGGTAATCCAATAAGCGAATCCACGCGTAAACGATGAGACTCGGGTTTTTAACACCAAATCAATTAGAGTTGTGATCGATCGAAAATTCCTTGGCCTCAGCTTCGCGTCGATCTGGAGTGGGGGTTTCGAGATGATGAGGCGGAGGCCTTCGTATCGATCGATGGTGGAGCTTCGCATCGAATCGAATGCTTTGAATACGTGGATCGATACGAAGGGGTTGCGTCTGATCGACTCGAAATGATGGCCTTGGGTCGAGTCGAAGTGGAGTGCCTTGGAATGAGTCGAAATGGACTGCCTTGGAATGAGTTGAAATGGAGTGCCCTAGAACGAGTCGAAATGGAGTGCCCTGGAACGAGTCGAAATGGGCGGCCCTCTCGGATCGATTCGAACTGGAGGTTTTAATCGAGTCGAAGTGTTGCGCTCCGATCAATTCGAAATCTTAGCCCCTTGATCGAGTCGAACTTGCACGCCAATCTTCTGACCGAGTCTAACTCATATGCAAATGACCATGATCTATCGATGCGAACACGGCCCTTGCGAGCGATACGAATTGAACATTAAATAATCTGAAACTTCCTGCACATTCGAACAATTGACTCCGACGAGCTTCAAACTTGCATAACTGGACTTAATTGTTTCACCGCATATCTGATTGCCTATCGAAGCTCGTCGACGAAACTAGAACTTATCAAAATGATAACAAATTTCAACTTGGAATGATAGTTAATAGCAGGACGACATGGTTGTGACGGTCAGCGATGACGGTCCTTCCGACTGAATTCCGAAGTCTCGTCGTTTACATGCTTTCTTTAATCCTGTGGATCTTCTCAAATGATATACATTAATGCACTTCACAGCACACACTCACACACTTCGATCCATCCATCGAGATACCGGTTATTGAAGCCTCAAGTTCACAGCAGCAAGAACTCCCGAGCTCTATTCCTCCATCCATCGAGATACCGGTTATTGAAGCCGAAGTTATAGACCTAGCTCCGGACGATCGGCCGGGTGCCCGGTTCAATTGTAATCCACAAGATTCAGTGCCTATCGGGTATCTCCGAAGATATGCTAGGACGGATTTGCTTAAGGCACGGTTTGTCGCTCGACGACGTGCTACTTCCTGGGCCAAATGACAGGCCGCATGATCCCCCGAAGCGGTTTACTGCTTTCAACCGTCACGCTTGCACAGCGGGGACACTCCCTCCCTTCAACCAATATATAAGGGAGATGTTATCGTTTCTTGGCATAGCTCCATCTCAGCTACATCCCAATGGGTATGCCTTGTTGAACAGCACCTTTGTCCTGTTTATGGAGATCCTCTTTCGACCGCCGAAGCCGATCGAAATCAGATATTTATTCAACGTCAAGAGCTATGGAGACAGCCCTTCTTTCACCTTCCTGGAAACGGTCAGAAACTACAACATTGTATTGGGCTCCTGGGGAAGGCTAAGTTATTATAAAACTGAATGGTTCTACGTTCGGTGCCCCCCTGGATTTGCTAGGCGGTGGTTGGATAGACGTAAGTGTTGTCATTTCTCTCTTGAATCATTGAGATATTAGTAGCTGACTTCAAAACTGACATACTTTTCCTTTTTATAGCTGCAATCTCTCGTCTTGACGGCGCATACTTCAGAGAGCTTGTTCGGATTCTTCAAGCGTTTCCGGGCAAAGAGGGGCATATCAACTTGGTCCTGTCTGACAGAAACTTGACGACTGTCGGGATGATAGAACGGAGGCAGAGCATATAGCTGGAAGGGATACATAGAGTGGCCCCGAAGAAACGGGTGAAGTGCAAAGCGCCCGCAGTCGTGATAACCGAAGAAGTTGATCCGGAGAGAACGCCTACCGATACCGAGCTCCAAGCTGGGCCTTCTTCCGATGTCCAGGATTCGGGAGGAAGTAGAAAAGGCAAGGCAGCTGCTTACAAGCGTTCTAAATCCATGAGATTAAAATCCGTGGTTGTGTCTTTGCCCGTTCCGAGGGTTAGAATTTCTGAGGCTCCTCCCCCGCCAGTAGAGAATCCTTTTGAAGGGCTTGTTGATATCCCGATTCCGGATTTTGTGTCATCTCAACACGATGCCGGGATGGAGGAGCTTGATAGCGCTCTTGAACAGAGCGGGTCGCTTGTTATGAGTGCGGCCGACATTTCCAGTTGGTCGGGGGGTTGCACATGCATACACTTCACTACACTACATGATTCACAACTGTAAATCATCCAACTTAGGAAATCGCTAACTCTTTCTTCGTTTCTCATTTTCGAGTACTATGTTTGGAAAAGGATCGATGCTCGGGAATCTCCGCTCGGCCCGAAAGTCTTCTTCTTATTATGATTCCCGCAGGAGGGACTCGGATAGAGATCGCGATCGTGAGTACTCTAACCAAGATAGGTACGGGCGTGATAGGGATAGAGAATATAGACATCGGTCTAGATCGCGCTCTCCTCCTCCTAGACTTCCATCTCCACCCCCTATTATCGTTCCACACCCGCCAGAGCCTTCTCGTCATAGGCCATCTTCTCATACTTCTAGATCTGAGTCACACCTTCAGAGAGTTGAGACCACGGCCGCCATAATTGCAGAGTAGGTCCCCACCGAGCCCATAGGAGAAGGGGCCCATAAACTGGCTCAGATGAGGAAGGACTTTCCGAACATTTGATTCGATGGCTATGTTTTCCCATCACACTTGAAAAGAATTCCATCTGGAGTGCAAAACACGATGCATGAGTACGTTCATGACATCTACACCCAATACAGAGAGTGGGTTAAGGCTGCGGAGAAAGCTTCTAAGGTGGTTGTTGAGCGAGCCAAAGCACTCAAGAAAATGGAATCAGATCTTGCTCAAAGGGACCTTATCATTAAAGTGCTCACTGCTGAGGCCGAGTCTTCTTGGAAATCTGAAATGGTAGCCACCAAAAAAGCTGATGAAGCGAATGTGGCCATGGAGAGGTTGAGGCAGACACATGTTGCCTTGGTGGAGGAGATGGGCCATCGGAACACTACAGTCACCGCCGAGCGGGATGCGGCGGTCAAGGAGCTCAATGAACTCAAGGCCAAATTCGCCGACATGGCCAAGGAAAGGGATGATGCAAACAGCACAGCCCAGGAGGCGTGCGAGTAGACTGTTCTGCTTAAGGGTGAGCGGGATGCAGCTGTGGCTAAAGTCCATAAGGTGGAGGCTAAGGTCGAGGAGAAAGTGAAGTCGGCCGAGTCCAGGCTAGAGGCTGACATCGAAGACCTCCTCGTCGTTTACAACGCTAACGTGCTAAGGCACAGGGGTCTAGCCTGGCTCGACGATTACCCAACACATCTTTATAACGCTTGGGGCCGACTGGTTGAGGAAGAGAAGGAGGCGCATCAGGGCGAGTCTGTGGATGAATTTTAACTCGATAATCGGATTCTGACTGAAGATGAAAAGAAGATTCTTCATGAGTCAATGATTCTGCATGAGAAGGAAAGACTTGGTGCACAGCACTTTGAAGTTGGAGAGGGTTCAGGGGTTGACCACCATGAAGCAATTCTTGAAGTTCCCACGTCAACCCAGCCCGAATCCTCGTCTATGGTCGATCCCCAGGCTGTTCCTGCTTACAATCCAGATCAGCCGCAGATGTCTTCGGCTGCAGCGCAAGTTACTGATGCCGCCCTACCGCCTACGAGTCAAACTGAGGAAGGTATTCTGAACATTCCACATATCTTTCTTAAGTCGAAATCTTCGATCGAGTTAAGTTCTAATAGTTCTCTTATTCTGTGCCCAGTGATCAATGCTGCACCGTCCATGCCTCCTGCTACTCAAGAATCATATCAAACGCAGGAGGCTATCGCGACCGAAGCAATCACCGTAAGTTCAGCTGCCCCACCCGACGATGCCCAGGGAAGTACACTTGTATTTGATGAGCAGTTGATGGAAGAACTCTTTCGCCGTCATGGCGATCCTTTAGCTGACTTATCATTCGTCATGGGCGGAGGAGTTCTTGCCATAAGCTCTTCGATGCCGACCACTGACGCTCCCAGCGAGGCTTGTTCGGGTACTGAAGAGGAAAACTTGGCACAAATCGCCGCTGAAATGGATGCCGCAGCGCATGGTGGCAGTTTTGGAGGTGGGACGACGACACTTGGTCCAGCTCCGCTTAGAATGATATCGCCTGGCGGTACATTTTCTGACACTAGTGTGGCCATGCCATCTTCTACATTTGATCCTATCCCTCCGACTCCGCCCGCAGGGAGCATTCCTATACATTCGAGTTCGGAGGAGGATGTTGATATAATGCCTTCGCCCGAAGATTCACCGCCGAAAAGCAAAGGCTCGAAGAGGAAGATTAGCGGTGGCTCCAGCGGGTCCACACCAAGAAGGAAGCCAAGGAAGAAGAAAGATTAAACATGCTTCCCCGGTTTATTTTGACTTGCATTTTTTTGGCCGTGTATAGATGCGGGTTCGGCCCCTACTAGTAGGAATTTTTTGGAAACTTGTATACGAACTTCTTCTATAAACAATAGAAATGAAACTTCTCTTTTTTGACTTTTTTTCTGTCATTGCGTATTTGCCTAAGTATTTCAATATCTGAAATGCACTTGTGAAGTTTTAGTTTCGGAATAAAGTTTGTTTTTGTTCGCCAAGTTCTGGTATTGTGGTCATGGTTTGCGACCGGGGAGCGAGTTGTAGAACATCAGTCAGCGATTGCTTCTCGTTTTCGCCACGTTGAGCCTAGTGCCACTGAACGGATGTCTGAGTCAGGTGGAGACCGAGTGGTTTTTCCACGTTTATCTGATTGTCGATGATCATATTCGCACTCCGGGGATTCTCATTTGTTTACTGGCGGTTGGTCACGCCGGCCTAAGTTTTTATTACATGTCCGCGATCTGGGGACTTGGAATTGACACTTGTACTTCGACTCGCGCTCTGGGAGTTTGGAGTTGATATTTATACTTCAATTCATGCTTTGGGAACTTGAAGTTGGTGTTTATGCTCCGTTTCGCGCTCTGGGAACTCGGAGTTGATGTTTATACTCCAGTTCGCGCTCTGGGAATTTGGAGTTGTTGTTTATACTCCGCTTCGCACTCTGGGAATACGGAGTTGATGTTTATACTCCGCTTCGCACTCTGGGAATACGGAGTTGATGTTTATACTCCGGTTCGCACTTTGGGAACTCGGAGTTGATGTTTATACTCCGACTCGCACTCTAGGAGTTCGGAGTTGATGTTTATACGACTGGGGAAACTACGGCATTTTACTGTGTCATCGGCTCTCGCAGCATTCATCAGCCATTCGTATTTCAGGACATGTTGATTGGGATCAGAACTTCCTTCATAAACTGGCAAAGCTGGCATCCTGAAGTGCCGAGGTGGTTCAGCATATAATACGTCATCGGTGAAAGGGGTATGACTTCGGGAGATTCCCCAGTCGTCATTACTGAGACCCTGACTTTCACGAATCATTTGACGAATCATCGCCGGTATATCTGGCATCCGGGTACTAGGAGCATGCTGATCCAAGGTGTGGTCAGGTTCCACAGCGCGAGTCTAGACCGGATGTGGTTGACGGTCTGTGCCTCACCTCCTTGGTTCAACATCGTCAGGGACATAAGGCTCAGGAGTCTGCTCCCATTGGTTACGTTGAGGATCGGCCTGGTTTCTAGCATCTCTTTCTCGTTTGGTTGTGGTGGTAGTAGCAATGTTGTCTGTGACATGATAAGGAGCAGCACCTCCTCGGGATAAAGGTCCTGTATGACAACTAGTGGATGGTCTAGTTCTTGGTTGTCCAAGATTCGAAGCAGGTTGGTGTCCCGTGGCTTGGGTGTAGCTTACACCTAGTCATGGACATGTGGATCTGGTTTGGACATCGGAGGAGGCTGAACTTTCTATGGAAGAATAGGAACCTTGCTCTCTTCTGGATCTTCTTCTCCTTTGGCGATTTAGCTGGTTGGTCAACTCTGCGTTGGCACGCAGTTGTTCAGTTAGCTGTTGTCGACTCTGGGTCAATTCTTGGAACATCGTCTGGAACTCTTGTCTGGTCACCAGACCTGTTGGATCTGAAGGTCCGACGACATCTTGATTTGATGGAGGCAATTGCACGGGATTCTGTCGGTCCCGTCCTCCTTGATCAGCAGCTGTAGAGGTAGTCCGTGTACTTACCATGGTGAATTAGTGAAAGTCCTTTCCTAGATCTGATACAGACCTGAATAGAATGGAAGGGCTTCAAAGTTCTAGATCTGGATCTTCTTCTTGGATTTGTGCAATCCGATATAGATAGGAGATCTAAAAAGCAGGAGAAAAATTGGGTTTTCTCAGTGAAAGCACCAAAGTGTTTGTACCAAAATTGGGCACAACACTCTTCGGAAGTTTTTGAAGAGATAAAGTGAAGAAATTAAATGTCAAAAGAGGATTATCTAACAAAAACTCCAAATTTCATATATGAAAGCAATTAAAATGCAAGGAGACACAAGAATTTAGAGTGGTTCGGCGTATTGCCTACGTCCACTATGAAGTAGTTTGCTTTATTGATCTTTCTTTGAAGATTACAAGTGGATTCAATGAATTACAGCAGAGAATTATGATTTGCAGTAGTAAATTTCGTTGGTAGCAGTAGTAATGGAGTTCAGATCTGGATCTGGCAGAGTCCGGGCGTTAGAGAGCTCAAAGAAGAAGAAGAACCCCTTTTCTGTTGGCTTTGGGGGTTTATTTATAGGTGTAGGAGGCTGATATTTCGCTCAGATCTCGGGAGAGCCTCTCTGGCACGTGACCAGGCCCGCGCGCCCAAGCCCGTAAAGTTTCGGTCCGATCCGTGATCGATACGAACAGATTTCGTATCGATCAAGATTTCATCCAATGGAGTCGAAATTTGGCGTGGACATTCTTTAGCCTGCACGTAGTCTTCTGTGAAAATTTCATAGCATTTGGACTTGTAGATTAGGATATATGATCGATAAAAAATGAGATTCTCGGTTGGCTATTTCTTTCAACTCGCTCTGTTCGACTCGCTTCCATTCGACTCGGTGACGTGGTGCTTGAGTCTTTGGATCACTCTGTCCTTGATGCTCTTTTGAGTGAGTCGAAGTGTGTATTGATTGAGCGAGTCGAAGTGGAGCGTCCTGAGGGATTCGAACAGTGGCTTTGCCAATGGAGTCGAACTCGATGGAGTCGAACAGTGGTTCGAGCGGAGCGAGTTGAAGAAGGCATCTGATGGAGGTGAACCAGAGCGAGTTGAAATAGTCACTTCTGATGGTTGTGAAGCGGGTTGAATCTGAGCGATTCAAAATTGTCTTATGACGGTTGCGAACGGAGTGAGTCGAAGTATGGCTCGAAGTGGAGCGAGTCGAAGTATGGCTCGAAGCGAAGTGAGTCGAAGTGTGTACTTCCAATGGATTCGAACTGGAGCAAGTCGAAGAAGGCTGTTCTTAACCAATTTTGTATCGTTCACAACTTAAGCATACGAACTCAGATTGACTTGAGATTTGGAACATTGAATCTCATAGCTTAGGTTGTCATGTCATATCAATTTTAGCTCGATCCGGACTCGGAAAAAATTCGTCGATATCCATAGTGAGCCTGTGTATAACTGATCTCTAGGACGGGCCGTCATTGGTTACTAGTCAATTCCTTGGTGTCACGGCCTTGCCAAAAGGCGGGATAACACAACCTTTTCCGAAGTCTCTCTAACCATGTCGGGACCAAGTAGCAATCTTTCTGTAGACTCCTACCAACACGAAGGCGACTTGCAATTTCTTCCATAAAGGGCTTCAAAAGGAGCCATTCCAATGCTAGCCTGAAAACTATTATTATAAGCAAATTCCACTAAAAGAAGGTGCTCCTCCCAAGTCCCTCCAAAATCAAGGATGCACATCCTCAACAAATCCTCAAGAACTCTATTAACTCTCTCTGTTTGGCCATCTGTTTGAGGGTGATAGGTCGTACTCAATCTAAGCTGTGTCCCTAAAACCTCTTGCAAGCTCTTCCAAAAATCGCTAGTAAAGATAGGGACTCTATCGCTCACTATGCTAGAGGGAACTCCATGAAGTCGGACTATCTTACGAACGTATATGGATGCCAAATAAGGTGATGTCCTCTTGCTCTTGACCGGAATGAAGTGGGTGCTCTTAGTCAAACGATATACAATCACCCAAATACTGGTATTCCCCTTCCTAGATCGGGGTAAACCATCTAAGAAGTCCATCGAAACACTATCCCACTTCCATTCGGGTACATCCAATGGTTGAAGCAATCCGCCAGGCTCTGCCTTAACCCTTTGGCGCACAAGACACTTAGCCACAAACTCTGCTACATCCTTCTTCATGCCACTCTAATAAAACACTCTCTTCATGTTCTTATACATCTTATCACCACCTAGATGATAGTCATCCGAGAATGGTGTGCTTCTGCTAGAACTGCACTCATCAAATCACCAGTGAAGGGGACACACAGTCTTCCATCTCTCTTTAGCCACCCTTTACTATCGATGGAATAGCGTTGGAGATGTCTAGAGACCTCTCCTCTGCTAATCCTATCCAGAATATCCACAAACTTTGAAACCTCTTGCTGCCTTGAGCCAATCTGATCTATGAGGGTAGGCTTAACCTCAAGTGCTGCTAATAATCCAGGAGTAATGTTCGTAGAGGGCTTAAAATCAAAGGTGGAAATAAACTTTAGGCTTTTCCACTCCACGAACATTAGGCTAAGGGTTGTTCTCTCCCTACTTAACGCATCCGCAACCACGTTCCCCTTGCCAGGGGTGTAAGCTATCTCAAAGTCATATGATGCTAGAAACTCCATCCAACATTGCTGCCTCAAGTTATATCCTTTTTGTAAGAACAGGTACTTCAATGATATATGGTCAGTGAAAAGCTCGAACCTCTCTCTTAGCAAGTAATGTCTTCAAGACTTAAGCGCAAAAACAATAGTAGCCCGCTCCAAATCATGGGTAGGGTAGTTCTTCTTATGAGTTCTCAATTGTCTACTCCCATAGCATACTACCCTCCCCTCCTGCATCAATACTGCCCCAAGGCAGTCCCACATGCACCAGTGTATACTGTAAAAGGCTTAGCTCCGTCGGATAAAACTAACACTGGTGCACTAGTAAGGGCCCTCTTTAGCATCGTGAAGGAATCCTCACAATCCACGTCCCACACGAATGTCACATTCTTCTTAGTGAGTCAAGTAAGCGGTGCTGAAATCTTAGCAAAATCTCTAATAAACTTCCTATAATAACCAGCAAAACCTAGGAAGCTTCTAACTTCGGTAGCGTTCTTGGGGACCTTCCAATCCTGTACCGCTGCTACCTTAGCGGGATCCACATCTAGACCCTCTCTTGAGACTACATGCCCCAAGAAACACACCTCCTCATGCCAAAAGTGCACTTCGAGAATTTTGCTTTCAACTAATGAACACGAAGTGTACGAAGAACCTCCTCAAGATGAATAGCATGCTCTTCCATACTCTTGGAAAACACCAGAATGTCATCCACAAACACTACAACGAACTTATTTAGGACATCTCGAAAAACACGGCTCATTAGATCAACAAAATAGGCTGGGGTATTGGTCAGCCCAAACGGCATAACCAACCACTCAAAGAAACCATCGGGTGTCCTAAATGTTGTCTTATCGATGCTATCGTCAGTGACCCTAAGTTGATGAAATCCAGTGGCTAATTCAAGCTGAGAAAATACTAAAGAGCTAACCAACTGATCAAAAAGATCATCTATCCTAGGAAGTGGGTAACGATTCTTCTTCATAAGCTTATTCAACTCTCTATAGTCTATGCAATGTCGAAGGGAACCATCCGCCTTTGTAGCGAAGACGGCTGGCACCCCCCACTCAGATATGCTCCATCTAATGAAGCCTTTCTCTAATACCTCACCAATCTTCTTACTTAAATCCTTCCTCTTCCTAGGAGCCATATGTCTCAAGAGCAATGCCACTGGCTTAGCATTGTCATTCAGATAGATCCTAAAGTCGATCTCTCTCTTAGGGGGTAGCCACCTAACCTCCTCAAAAACGTCTGGGAAATCTCTAACAACTGGAACTGAATCTAACTCTCCTAGTGATGAATTAAGGGAATAAAGGAAGCTCAACATGACTGAACTATGTGGGTCGCAAGAAACCTTGAGGGTCAGTCCGCTACATGTGTGACACTCCACCTCTATACTCTCACTAACCAAGGACACTACTAGGTAATATCATCGATTAGCGCAAAGAATAAGGCTGTTGAGGAGCGACCAACTGTATAATTTCTTTGAGCGAGTACCGATATGTCGGATAGTATATCATG
Organism: Allium fistulosum; assembly: GCA_030737815.1. NCBI lineage: Eukaryota > Viridiplantae > Streptophyta > Magnoliopsida > Asparagales > Amaryllidaceae > Allium > Allium fistulosum. The sequence goes on along the minus strand of CM060904.1, from coordinate 335,645,917 downwards.
CATTTCATTTCAAGAGGAAATTTGACATATTCAATACAAACTCAAAGCTACAACACAGTAGCTAAATGCCCTTCGGAAACAATATAAAATAATCATAACATAAAATCAGGCACAGATATTCATATCACTAAGGCGGAAACAAATATGAATATAATACATAGAAGTGAGCATCATAGTAGTGGTCATACAAGATTCACTACATCACAAAAGAATAGGTACATGTACTACACAAAAGAATATGTATACATCAAAGAGTCTCTATCTCGTATACATGAAAGATAAAATTACTAATCTAAAGTAGTTAGCCAAAAGTCAGAGGCTACTCCCTACTATGAAGTCAAGTGGGAGCACTTGAAACACCCCGGTCTGACACGAGTATTATTTAAGAAGAAGAATGATAAACGTATCAGTCCAGCTATAATTATCATGCAAGATGAGATAGGATAAAAGATATGACAAATATATATGATAACAATAAAAATCATACAACATCTCAAGTTTTCTCAAACACCCAAAAAGAATATCATATTCTTTAATTTTATTCACCAAATCACAAATATTGATAAAGCTTATCAATGCAAATCACAAAATTGGTGAAAAACAAATTCCAGAAATCAATATTTAGAAATCCAGAAAGCATAAAGGGGGAGGCCTATCACAAACGGGAGCATGAAAAATCACCAATACGTGTATCACAAACGGGACGCTATTCCATGGGTCGCTAACCCATAAAATGAGCCAAAGCTCTACAGAACATGGTATAGTCCCCCCTTGCGGACAAATGAGCCAAAGCTCCATAAACGGTCAAAAGACCATGGGTCGCTACCCCACAAAATTGAGCCGAAGCTCCACAGAATGGGGTATAGTCCCCCACATGGACAAAGAGACATTGCACATCGCAAGTCTAAATCATAAAATGATCATCATTGATCAATAAGTGTAAATTACACTAAGCTAGTAAATAAATGAGTTTAGCTTCATGTCCCATAACCACTGGCTTAACTTAAATATTTACGAATAATCTGTAGATTCCCACTCGAAAATGGTCAAAAGATTTCAATCGAACAAGTCCAAGAATTAACCGATAAAGTAAACGCAAGCGTTTCATACCACTTGTTTTGCTAAGTCGTTTAATTGGATTTCTCATACGAATGAGGTTAAGGTTTGTATATACTAGTAGATTGGAAAACAGTTTTAAAATCGAGCTTTGTATTAAAAGTAGCGTTGGAATCATTTTTGTGAAAGAGTTTTAGTATTTACTACTAGTATAAAACCTAAAGGTGACAAATCACAGAAACGATTGTAAAAACAATCTATCACAAAAATCCACATTTCAATAACATGAATTAAAACCATGGAAATCGATATCAAATCCATCGAATAGAAACACCAAAAATCCAAAAAGAGATCATCAAAGTTGATATTTAATGATAATAACTATTTGGATAATCAAAAATCGATATATCGGAAATCCATATAAAAATAAGCCAAATTTCAGAATTTAACAACCATTGATGTTTGTGGGAAATCCATAGACGTCTGCCCCCTGTTTTGGGAAATTGCAACCCTGAGGTCACAGATGTCTGTGGATAATCCACAGACGTCTGTCGCTTGTAGCGGGACAGAATTTTCAAAGCCCTTAAATGGGAAAACCTACACAACTTCTCGGATTCGAAAGCGATTGAATGAGCAACTGCGACTAGGGATTTATGCCAAGTGACAACCCAGCCCTAAAGGCTCTTCAATTCACCCAAAACAACAGTCTAAACACCCATACTAGGGTTTTCATAAATTTTGACTTCAAAATACCAAAATTAGGAAAATTCACCAAACCAATTCAATTCAAAAGCAATTGAATAAGAAATAGATGCTAGGAATTCATACCTAACAACAATCAAAGCTATAGACATAGATGTGAGTTCAAGAACTCACCTTTAACCTGCTAGGATTGATTCCTCTTATACTACACCTCAAAGATCTTCAATCTATTATTACATGCAAAGAGTTTCCAAAGTTAAGTTATAGGAAAAATCAAGAATTGAAGATGAATTGAGATGGAGAAGATGAAGAGGATGCTTACCTAGCTTCTCTTTGATTTTATAACTTGAATTTGAATTTCCTAAGAATCTAGGGCTTAGGAATTTCAATTTCCTCTCTCCACCATTTTTCCTTTAGCTTGAGAGTATTAGGAAATAGAGAATGGAATGAATTAATAGGAGAGGAGTTAGGGTATTTGGTAGAAGGGTTTGGGTTATCTTGTTGGGTTAATGGGCTAGAACACAACCCAAAGCTCAAATGAAAATACCAAAATCCTAATCAACTCCAAACACAACAATGTTTATACTTAAACAAGTTGTAAACATCGATTTGAACTCAATGAAAGTAGTCTCGAGTCCAGATTTGACTGTTTACAAAAAGTCACATTTCGGACTTTAATTCAACTATCGATGCTATATTTAAAGAAAACATTTAAATATATAATCGTAAAAATATGCGGGTTGTTACAAACTCACCTCCTTAAAGAAATTACGTCCTCGCAATACTTGAGAAGGAAATAAGGAGTAACAACCATTCTGTGACATAAGAACACAAAAAGGAAAATTAAAATGAAAAGTTCACCTTAAGGAGCACGAGAGAGTAAATCAGGATGTGTTTGCTTGATGAATTCTTTGGATTCCTAAGAACAATCCTTAGGATTTGCGGACCATTGAACTTTCACAAGCGAAACGTCTTTGTTACGAAGGCGTTTAACCTCCGTAGCAATGATGCGAATAGGATTTTGCTCATAAGTCAAATTAGGTGAAACCTCAATTTCTTCAATAACACTAGGCTCAAGAATAGAATCAGAATCTCTAAGGCATTTCCGTAGCTGAGAAACATGAAATACGTCATGAATAGCGGAAAATTGAGCCGGTAATGAAAGGCGATAAGCCACGGAACCAATGCGTTCGGTGATGGGAAATGGGCCAATATATCGAGGTGCTAATATACCTGATCGACTGAAACGCACTACACCCTTCATAGGTGAAACACGAATGAATACCAATCTCCCACAGAAAATTCCAAGTTCCTTCTTCAGTTATCGACATAGGATTTTTTTCTACTCTGAGCTTCTTTCATCCTATGACGAATAAGGTCAATCTTTTCTGTGGCATCATGAATAAAATCTGGACCTAAAACTAGCTTCTCACCAGTTCCAAGCCAATACGAAGGAGATCGGCACGGCCTTCCGTAGAGTGCCTCGAAAGGTGCCATACCAATACTAGATTGGAAGCTGCTATTGTAAGAAAACTCAACAAGAGAAATATGATCTTCCCAACTTCCACCAAAATCAAGAACACATGCACGAAGGAGATCTTCATGAGTTTGATTCACACGCTCCGTTTGTCCATCGGACTGAGGATGATAAGCGGTGCTAAAATTAAGCTTCGTTCCCAAAGCTTTTTGAAGACCTTTCCAAAATCGACTAGTAAATAATGGATCATGATTGCTAACAATAGAAGTAGGAACTCCATGCAATTTAACAATTTCTTTAACATAGAGTTTAGCCAAAAGAGGTACGGTCCGATTGGACCGAACGGGAAGAAAATGGGCTGATTTTGTAAGTCTATCTACAATTACCCATAAACTGTCATGACCTGAATGAGAACGGGGAAGACAGTCGATAAAGTCCATGGAAACTTGATCCCGCTTCCAAACGGGAATGTTTAGAGGTTGCAATAACCCATCGAGCCTCTAATGCTTGGCCTTTATGAGTTGGAAAGTCATGCAACACTTAATAAAGTTAGCAATATCAGATTTCATTCCATCCCAATAATAAAGTTGCTTCATGTCCGCATACATTTTACTACTACCGGGATGGATGGTAAATTTAGAATGATGACAATCTTCTAAAATGTCTTTACGAAGACCACTAATATATGGCACAATAAGTATACCAAATTTTCGAACGCCTCCACTAGCATCGATTTGAAAGTCTTTCAAACCATTAATATTATTGTTATCTCTACAACTTTGGCTAAGATGAATCAATTCGGAGTCGTGCTTTTGAGCTTCAAGGATGCGGTCTAAAAGAGAAGGATGAGTGTCAAGGCTACATAAAACAAGAGATGAACATGAATTGGATTCACGATCTCGAATCTCACAAGTGGATAAAGTCTCGAGATCATTCCATTCAGATATCATCATGGAAACAACCGCTTATTGCTTATGACTAAGAGCATTGGCAACACGATTTCCCTTTCCGAGAGTATAAAGAATATCAAGATCATAGGATGCAAGGAATTCGAGCCAACGTTGTTAGCGCAAATTAAGTTCCTTTTTAGAGAATAAATACTTTAAAGGTTTATGATCGGTGTAGAGAACAAATTTCTCTCCCAAAAGAAAATGACGCCAAATTCTAAGAGCAAAAACAATAGTCGCGAGCTCTAAATCATGAGTGGCATATCTAGTCTCAGCAGGCTTTAAATGCCTAGAAGCATAAGCGATTACACGTTCCCTTTGCATGAGAACGACTCCCAATCAAATATGAATAGCATCGGTATAAACAATCAAGTCTTGGTTCCCTTCGGGAATCACAAGAATAGGAGCATCGGAAAGGAGTTCTTTTAATTTCTGAAAAGCAGCTTCACATTTGTGAAACCAAATGTACTTGACTCCCTTTTTTGTCAAACTAGTAAGAGGTAAGGAAATTTTAGAAAAGTCTATTATGAATCATCGGTAATAGCCCGCCAATCCAAGAAAACTACAAATTTCCGTTACACTCTTTGGTCTCTTCCAATTTTGAATCGCCTCAATCTTTGAAGGATCCACGGAAATTCCATATTTAGAAATAAAATGTCCTAAAAATTTCACACGAGATTGCCAAAAATGGCACTTAGAAAATTTTGCTTTCAGTTGATTGCTGCTAAGTGTTTCCAACACAATTCGAAGATGTTTTTCATGCTCTTCCTCGGTTTTAGAATAAACAAGAATATCATCGATAATGATAAGAACAAATCGATTGAGGAAGTCTTTGAAAATTCGATTCATAAGGTCAACGAAATAAGCAGGAGCATTCGTTAAACCAAATGGCATAACAAGCCATTCATAAGATCCATAACGAGTACAGAATGATGTCAAAGGAATACTATCCTCTGCAATTTGAAGCTGATGAAATCCGGTTGCTAAGTCTAACTGTGAAATGACTCTAGCACTACAAAGTTGATCGAATAGATCATCAATCCGAGGTAAGGGATATTTATTCTTAATGGTAAGAGCATTAAGCTTGCGGTAGTCAACGCAAAGCCTAAGTGTACCATCGGGTTTCTTCACAAAGATAGCTGAAGCTCCCCAAGGAGAGGAACTAGATCGAATAAACTGTTTTGCTTCCAATTCGGATAATTGTTTACGCATCTCCATATTTTCCTTATTGGACATACGATAAAGAGGATGAGTGATAGGTAGAGCTCCCGGGATTAGATTAATTCTAAACTCAATTGCTCGCTTAGGTGGTAATCCTAAAACAGGCTCAAAGATGTCGGAAAATTCACGAACAACGTGAATGAGGGAAATAACATATTCCTCATCATCATTGTCGTCATCATATGGGTTTAGAGAATATAAGGATGCCATCGAATTGGAATCGGAATCATTAAGAACGATAGAAATCTACTTAACAGATTGGGGATGTCGAAGATGGATAGTCCTCTCGGGACATATGATGTGGGCTTCATAACAATTAAGCCAATCCATTCCCAAAATCATTCTGAAACCTAAATAACGCATAGCATGCAAATCGGCATGGAAAGCATAATCACATAAAATAGTCTCAACATCCTCACAAAATAAATTGAGTGTTGCGATTCCACCACCCGGACTCGCAATTTTTAGTGAAGTCATCAAGCCCATAACATTTAAAGACAAAGTATCCACAAGTTCTTTTGATATAAAAGAGTGAGATGCACCCGTATCAAAAAGAATTCGAATAGGATGATCACGAAACATAATAATGCCATCAAGAACAGAATGAGAAATACCTTGACCAAGAGAAGGGTTACTGGGAGCTTGCACAACATTCAGGTTTCCATCTTTCTTGTTTTGAAGTTTGGGACATGAAGATATGGGATGACCCGAACTTTTGCAATAGCGCAAGTAAGGGATCTTGGACACTTATTTGCATAGTGGTCCTTAGAACCACAATTGTAGCATTCTCAACGACCAGGGGTAGGAGTCTTCACTACCGAAGTTGCTGCTTCCCTTTCTTGTTGGGATAGGGCCTTTGAACTTATTATCGGGATGCCTCTTCTTGTTGTTGTTGAAGTTCTTCTTGGCACCCCCAACATCACCATCACTTTCCTTATCGGTCTCTTCAAGTCAAAGAGCAATATCTACAAGCTGATCGAAAGGCACTTCTAGTTTCATAAGTAAAGCCTTTTTGAGATTCTTATTCAGACCATAGATAAACCTTTGATTCTTCTTCAATGGGGTATTAATATACTTGACCCCATATTTAGAGAATGATTCAAAAGATGTGACATAATCTGTCATAGAAGATTCACCCTGAATTAGATCAATGATGCGTCGAGCTAAAGTTACCTTTTCTGCTTTAGGTACAAACTTTAACTCGAACCTTTCTCGGAATTGCTCCCAAGTAAGATCCGCTTCAATAATTTTTGAAATCAAAAGCTCATACCGTTTAATGCTCTCCCCTGGAGCATGCTAGAAGCCACTTGGACTCGATGTAAGTCCAAAAGATTCATGCAGGAAAAGATGTGATCACATGTTCTAAGCCAAGCTTGGACTTCTATAATTCTTTTGGAACCTTTGCATGGCTTTCCACCCAAATTGGTGTAATCACTGCACAAGCGTGCAAACCCAGATTTAAGATGAGTAGGCTTGGGAATGAGACTAGTAGCTTGGGCATTCTTTACAAGATCCAAAAGCTGTTGAGCAGACATGAATATGCCATCCTGAGGAGGACCACTGGATTGACCAGTGCTAGGATGGCCTGCACTAACCATTTCTCTTCTTAAACAAAAAGAAAGAAGAGGAAAAAGGTTATTCTCAGAATGAATTCAAATAAGCTTGATTTATAAAACAAGGCATCATAAAATAAGATAGGACATGACGAATCCTAAAACTCGAAAAAAATCCTAAGGCACGATTCCTAAGAGAGACTTAGGACAATGATCCTCGTTATAATATCCTATAATGTTCCGAAGTTTGGCTCTGATACCATGTTGTGACGCCCCACCACTATACTCTCACTAACCAAGGACACTACTGGGTAATACCATCGATTAGCGCGAAGAATAAGGCTGTTGAGGAGCGACCAACTGTATAATTTCTTTGAGTGAGTACCGATATGTCGGATAGTATATCACACATTTCATTTCAAGAGGAAATCTGACATATTCAATACAAACTCAAAGCTACTACACAGTGGCTAAATGCCCTTCGGAAATAATATAAAATAATCATAACATAAAATCAGGCATAGATATTCATATCACTAAGGCGGAAACAGATATGAATATAATACATAGAAGTGAACATCATAGTAGTGGTCATACAAGATCCACTACATCACAAAAGAATAGGTACATGTACTACACAAAAGAATATGTATACATCAAAGAGTCTCTATCTCGTATACATGAAAGATAAAACTACTAAGCTAAAGTAGTTAGCCAAAAGTCAGAAGCTAGTCCCTGCTGAGAAGTCAAGTGGGAGTACCTGAAACACCTCGATCTGACCCAAGTATTATTTAAGAAGAAAAACAATAAACAGATCAGTCTAGCTATAATTATCATGCAAGATGAGATAGGATAAAAGATATGACAAATATATATATGATAACAATAAAAATCATACAATATCTCAAGTTTTATCAAACACCCAAAAAGAATATCATATTCTTTAATTTTATTCACCAAATCACAAATATTGATAAAGCTTATCAATGCAAATCACAAAAATTGGTGAAACACAAATTCCAGAAATCAATATTTAGAAATCCAGAAAGCATAAAGGGGGAGGCCTATCACAAACGGGAGCATATAAACTCACCAACACGTGTATCACAAATGGGATGCTATCCCATGGGTCGCTAACCGATAAAAATGAGCCGAAGCTCCATAGAATAGGGTATAGTCCCCCCCTTGCGGACTAATGAGCCGAAGCTTCACAAACGGTCAAAAGACCATGGGTCGCTACCCCACCAAATTGACCCGAAGCTCCACAGAATGGGGTATAGTCCCCCAAACGGACAAAGAGACATTGCACATCGCAAGTCTAAATCACAAAATGATCATCATTGATCAATAAGTGTAAATTACACTAAGCTAGTAAATAAATGAGTTTAGCTTCATATCCCATAACCACTGGCTTAACTTAAATATTTACGAACAAATTGTACATTCCCACTCGAAAATTGTCACAAGATTTCAATCGAACAAGTCCAAGAATTAACCGACAAAGTAAACGCAAGCGTTTCATACCACTTGTTTTGCTAAGTCGTTTAATTGGATTTCTCATACGAATGAGGTAAAGGTTTGTATATACTAGTAGATTGGAAAACAGTTTTAAAATCGATTTTTGTATTAAAAGTAGAGTTGGAATCATTTTTGTGAAAGAGTTTTAGTATTTACTACTAGTATAAAACCTTTGTATTTAAAGGTGACAAATCACAGAAACGATTGTATAAACAATGTATCACAAAAATCCACATTTCAATGACCTGAATTAAAATCAAGTAAATCGATATCAAATCCATCGAATGGAAACACCAAAAATCTAGAAAAGAGATCATCAAAGTTGATAATTAATGATAATAACTATTTGGATAATCAAAAATCGATATATCGGAAATCCACACAAAAATAAGCCAAATTTTAGAATTTAACAGCCATAGATGTCTATGGGAAATCCACAGACGTCTGCCCCCTGTTTTGGGAAATTGTAACCTTGAGGTCAAAGATGTCTGTGGATAATCCACAAACGTCTGTCGCCAGTAGTGGGATAGAATTTGAAAAGCCCTTAAATGGGCAAACCTACACAACTTCTTGGATTCGGAAGCAATTGAATGAGCAACTACGACTAGGGATTTATGCCAAGCGACAACCCAGCCCTAAAGGCTCTTCAATTCACCCAAAACAACATGTCTAAACACCCATACTAGGGTTTTCATAAATTTTGACTTCAAAATACCAAAATTAGGAAAATTCACCAAACTAATTCAATTCAAAAGCTATTGAATAAGAAATAGATGTTAGGAATTCATACCTAACAATAATCAAAGCTATAGACATAAATGTGAGTTCAAGAACTCACCTTTAACCCAAAAATAGAAAAGATAAGCTCTAAAACAAGCTAGGATTGATTCCTCACACCTCAAAGATTTTCAATCTATTATTACATGCAAAGAGTTTCCTAAGTTAGGTTATAGGAAAAATCAAGAATTGAAGAGGAATTGAGATGGAGAAGATGAAGAGGATGCTTACCTAGCTTCTCTTTGATTTTATAACTTGAATTTGAATTTCCTAAGAATCTAGGGCTTAGGAATTTTAATTTCCTCTTTCCACCATTTTTCCTTTATCTTGAGAGTATTAGGAAATAGAGAGTGGAATGAATGAAGAGGATAGGAGTTAGGGTATTTGGTAAAAGGGTATGGGTTGTCTTGTTGGGTTAATGAGCTAGAACACAACCCAAAGCCCAAATGAAAATACCAAAATCCGAATTAACTCCAAACACAACAATGTTTATCTTAAACAAGTTGTAAACATCGATTTGAACTCAATGAAAGTAGTTTTGAGTTCGGATTTGACTGTTTACAAAAAGTCACATTTCAGACTTTAATTCAACTAGCAATGCTATAGTTAGATAAAACATTTAAATATATAATCGTAAAAATATGTGGGTTGTTACAACATGTCCCTAGCCTATCGACTCTCCTCTCGCAGTCCAATATCGCACCATAAGTGGATAACCAGTCCATCCCCAAAATCATCCCATATCCCGAAAATCCCAGTACATTGGCGTCACAATCAAAATCTACGCCTAGTATAAAATATTTCAAACCCCTACAAATCATGGATAAATGTGTCGATCCTCCTATGGGGTTTGAAACAACTATAGGGTCTACAACTAGAGAAATATCTAAGTGCAAACAATCAACCAAGGAACTAGAAATGAAAGAATGCGATGCTCCGGAGTCAAAAACAGTCAGAATAGGAAAATCCAAAATAGAGATCAAACCTTCTACAGAGACTTTCCTACCTCGGTCTAGTCCACTACTAGAAGGTGCTGCATCCAACGCCTGTACTTGCACTGTAGGTGCGCCTGCTCTCTGCCCTGTCCTTTGAGGATAAGTTCTACTAAGGTGTCCAGGCTGCCCACAACTGTAACACCTCCCCTTCATCGTGTCCTTCTTATAGTCTTTTTAGTAATTCCCAACCAATCCACAATTGTGACAGTTCTCGCCCTTCTTGATCTGTCCCTTTTGAGGTCCTCCTCCTTTCTTCTTGTCCTTATCCTTCTTGTTCTTCCACACTGCTTCTTAGAGTTTTCTGATTTAGGAACCTCCTTAACCTCTTCTTCCTTAGCAACATCTGATATAAGGGCCATTTCCACAAGTGACTCATACGTCGCTCCCATAGGTACATGTGTCAATGCCAACCCATGGAAGGGCTGGTTCAAACCCTTAGCAAACTTAGTGGCCTTCTTATGCGGTGTATTAACAAGCTCCATCCCGAACCTCGATAACTTATTAAACTGATTTGTATACTCTTTCACCGAAAGACTCCCCTACGTCAGACTAATGAACTTCTCCAACTGCATGCTTTCCTCGACTTGCAACAAGAACTTTCTTTCAAACCTTTCCTGAAATCCAACCCAACCAATGTCTCTACCCTCCATCTCTACAATCTCCCAGCAGTAATAAGCCTCTCCCTTCAGCTGCCAAGATGCAAGCTGAACTCTCTATCGGTCCTCCAATCCTAACAGCCTAAATATCCTTCCGTATTTCTCAACCAAGTTCGTGCCTCTACGAAATCCTTCGTGCTAGAAAACGTCTTGCCTCCTAGGTTAGCGAAGTCCTTACATAGCTTAGAAAATTTAGCTGCTGCAGGTGGATTAACGAGACCTCCACCCGCCAGTGCTGCATTGGGTGCTTGCCCTTGCACCTCTGGTGTCGTAGCTTGGAGGTATCTATGGAACCAGCTAGGGACTTGGACACCCTCTGGAAGATTTGGGGCATCCGCCATTCTATGTAAAGAAAAGAAAATTTAGGCTCGAAAGAATCGAAAGAAGGTTGAATTGGACTTTGAGAGGATTTTTATAAAAACTCTCTTATACTTGAAAACTATTTCTATAATAAGAGTTTCTTTCTGAAAAATACTTTTAGTTTGAAGATATGTTACCCTTGAAAAATACTTTACTTTTAAAACAAGTTATTAGGAATCCTGTAACCTTAGGCTCTGATACTAAATGAAACACCCCACACCCCTTATTATTCCCAAAAAGGGCACACCAAAGGATGTGGTGCGTTATAGGTATAGCTAAAGCATCACAAAAACTAAGATTCACAAGAAAAATAAGTAAAATCAGCGGAAAACATTTAAATAATAACTTATCATTCAGAATTAAACTTCATCTCTAAATAAGTCATAACATGTCTCAAAAACTCAAAATCTCTCATGTCTTATGAAAATACATCTCAGTCTCACATAATCAAAGTAAAAATAACAATAATAATCCCTCTCACAAGTGCCAATCCATCATATGCCAAATGAGAAAGATGAAAAGCAGAAGAATACATCCGAAATGAGAAAACTCCGGAAATGAATCTCCAAGCAACCTAAATCAACTATCCTCAAATCTGCTGGCTTATTGGGGAAAAAAAGGAAAGATAGAGGAGTAGGTCAGACAATAAGTCTAGTGAGTGAAAGTAATTACTAGCATTCTAAGCAAGATAAAGATAATAGACTAAACAATAGTTCTAGCATGAAAATAAGATACAAAAAGGATAAAACTCATATAAAATATTGTTTCTGATTCTGTTTGACTATTTGCTTTGATTGTTTGCACTTGTCTTAAACTGATGTGATTAGGCTGAAACCCTAATCCTATCTCAACTGCTAACTTGATTAGGCTGAAACCCTAATTCTACCCATTGATCGGCCTTTCCTATCTCTGTTGTGCCACTGTGAACCAATCATGTTGGTCCCATAGCAAAAGACACCTCTTAGCGGTTAGGAAGCAGTAGCGAATTATTTACCCTAATCGATGCCGAACACTCGGTCATCGCCGGTACACACTAACTGTCGCCCCCTATTTGACCCTTTATTTACCCTAATCAGCATAAGCTTGCCCAGCCTCACTCACGTGTGAGACCATCAGTCCTCGACCTGAAGGGGAATGCTGCCGGCACTGGTCCTAACAAACAAATCTTCTAACTTTGTGCCCCTTGCCCAGATTCCCAAATTTGAGCCTCTATCTATTGGCCACTTACTTACCCTAATTGGCATAAGCGTGCCCAGCCTCACCCACGTGTGAGACCATCAGTCCTAGACCTGAAAGGGAATGCTGTCGGTATGGGCCACTACCGCTATATTTGCTTACTAACTTAATCTAAGATCTAAGTTTTAAAATAAGCCTCTTCTGTTATTTCTTTCTATCTAATTATAACCTACGTGTTATAATGGTTCTTGCAACTGTTACTCTTCTATTTTCTCATTTTAGGTATAACCACTTGTTATAATCATGCTTGTAAATATCTCAAAATTTCCTATTTTAGTCCATCTTTGCGAATTCTTCTCTTTTTAATATTTTATTCGCGTTAAAAAGGATTAAATCTTAAAAAGAAACTAACATTTACAAGCTGAATTCCAACTTAAAACAGATGTAAATAAATGCAAATAACTGAATAAAATAGTTGAATAAAAATAGACTAAAAAGAACTTCTGAAATTTACTTAAAAACCGACATTAAATAAACATACATAAAAACTGTCTCAAAACTGTAGAAAAACTACTACTAGTGAGAACCCTATTATTTTAAATTGCTTACAAATCTAAAATGATTACAAAACACTCACATGTGGTCCTTAGCTCTAATCCTGGATCCTCCACTTCTAGGGTGTAAAATATTTTTATTAAAAAGATTTCCTCCCCATAAAATTTTTCTATTTAGGGTTCGGCCTCAAGCAATAAACCCAATTGGGAGAAAATCTGAATGAGAAAAGTAGCTAGGCCTAGGGTTCTATTTATAGTGTGGCTTAGGGATCTCAGGCCATCGGATTTTAGGATTGAATCTGGTGCAACCACGTCACAGGCCCGCTGCGAATCGTTGGATCCAGAAAACAATGCTTCAGATCGCACAAAAATCAAATTATAAAACTTTGGCATGTCCCTGGACGATTTCTCATCCAGGGCAAAATGCGGGTCGACCTAGGTGTTTTGCGAGTCGACCTATAGGTCGATACGAACCTGGCAAGGGTCGACCCGTAGGGGTTTTATTCGTTTAATTATTTATATATTTATATAAATCCGATTTCTTATTCTTCTCGTAACTTCTTCATACTAGCTCGGATTTCGACAAGTTATATATGGAAATTGATCGGAAAATTGCCGCGGACCCAATGGGGCAACCCTGTAGCTAAATTCTGACAATTCTAATAAAATGCTCATTTTCACTGTTAATAATTATTTTGGTTATTTAGTTATCTAAAAATGTAGGGTGTTACATGTATAGAGGTGGAGGTTTTTATATTTTGGTATCAGGGCATGTTTAAAATAATACATCACATATAAGAGACATAAGCCTTCACCTTAGAAAGACTTGGAGTCCCTGTCCCCTTCAGTGTGTTGGGTAATTATACTATTTTAAAGTGGTAGCATGAGTATATCATGATTACTAGGGTAATCATCTGGGATCGTACTTGTTATTTTTTCTGATATATATTATTTTTATCCATGTCCCTTTGTTATATTTTTTAAGGGTGGAATTTAAGTAGTTGATGGAGATAGTGAAATAAAGAGTTGTTGCCAGACTAGTAGTGTCGGCATTAATGAAGGTGAATAAACCTCTGTATGGCAAGTTGAGTCAAAGGATACAGTAGTGATCAGAGTGCGCAGCGGATGACTATAAGTAGCTTTTTGCTGAAGGCGTTTGTTTGTGTGTATCGTTGTATCATGCTTGTTCAATATTATCGATGTTGTGTAATAATTTTTACCGTTAATGTCGTTGAATTAGATGTATATTCGAATTTTAAAAATGAATATTTTGATTCAAACAGGCTTATGATTTAATAAATCTGAATTTTATTTTTTGCAGAGTGATTTAAAATGTTTTAATATTTTATTTTGATGTTAATTTATCCGTTGAGTGCTTTAAGAATTCTGGTCGATGCATCTGGCCAACATTATTGATAGGGATTTCAAAATGCAAAGACGAGACATTTCGACCTAATGGTTTGGAAAAAAATTAATATATTTTGAAAAAAAAACCATATCATGAAAATAAAGCAACACTTAAAATAATAATAATAATTCAATGTTTGGAAAATAAAATAAAATTAAGAACTACTATTTAAAAAAAAAGCTATTTGATTATGTGACCTTAAGAGTTGCAGGAACCAACTACATGATTGATATTATCATCTTTTTTAAATAAGAGTAAGTGGATATCAGTTAATCATGACCTCAAAATAGGTGTGTGTATGTGTGTGTATAATAAAGGTAAGTAATGGTGTCTAGAAATCGGTTGGCTGACATATCTGAATTCTAAAATAGATTTCATAATAAGAGATCATTTATTATATAGACTATACAAAGACAAAGTAAAGGTTTAAGCTATAATATTGAGACACTGTTTGGTAAAACTTGATGACGCTTTAACACTATTAGTTATCCACATATACACAACTTGCGTAACAGTAGTTCAAGGTCTCAATGATAATTAGGGCTTGAAATTATCATGCACCACATTTCAGGGTCTCTTATTTATATACAGTTTATGTACCATGGTGATAACTACAATTAGGTAAACTTCATTATGTTATTATCGTATGTACATGTTGCATGAAAACACAACAAAGAGGAAATATGATAAAAGTGACTTTGTATCTTTGTCATGGAGTAGAGGATAGGGAATGTAAAATAAATAATACTTAAATTCGAACTCTCATACGAAATGCTTATAGAAGCATTAGATTAGCATATAGTATGAGGAATTTGAAGGTGAATTGCACTTCTACATTTCAATGTTTTCTATGTTTGTTAAGAAGCATTTTTCAATAATGCTATAAAAACAAACTGAGAGTTAATTTACAGATATTGTTGCAAATGTCTCTATTTTTTTGCCAAGCAACTCTTTAGCAACATAAATTTTAAGCAACAGAAATGCTTAACTTTTCGCACTTGTATGGATTGCAGGGTTGTTTTCAACCTAAAACCTCTAAAAATATGACTAATGTATGTTTCTTACTAGAAGTGTTATTTTGTAGAATGAAGATCAACTTGAAAACCTCTAACCTTTTTCGACATTTTCTACATTGAGTTCTAGTCCAGTTTCAGTATTATGAACCTGCCCAACTTCTAAAATCTCAGAAATCTTGTCCTTTAGTCTTATTTCTATTCCCATCTTTAAGGTCGTTGTTGAACTTGGACAAGACTCACATGCTCCTTGAAGCATTAATACCACAAGACCGTCTATCTCATGCAGGGAGACATTACCTCCATCATCCATTAGGCTTGGTCTCACCTCATCTAGTACCAAGTTTTGGCCTGTTCATTTGTGCAGTGTTCATTTGGCCATAACTTTTAAACGGTTTATCCGATTTCAGCAATTTTCCCCATTCCAAAAAGAAAATTTTATAACAAAGAATTTTGGAGTGAAAATTTTTAATTTTGAAATACGCTATTTTTGAAAATATATGAAGTTAAATAAAACATTAAATAGTGATAATATAATTTCAAACTTTAATACCCTTATACATTTATAGTCATAACTTTTAATCTAAACATCCGATTTCGACAATTTTGGGTCCATTGTAAAGATAATTTGATAAAAAACAACTTTGTTTTTGAAAATTTTTGAAAATTGCTATGTTTAAAATCCATTGATATTAGGTTTAAAAATCTGGCCTGCATCAAAAAAAATCTGAACCTGTGCACCCTACCGTTTTGGCTGTAACTCTCATCCGATGATCTGTTTTCGATGAGTAAGCACTCGTTAGAAAGAGGAGGAGATGAGGTACAAGTTTTACGATGGTCGCTTAATCAAAGTTTAAGGATAGCTTTGTTAAAAATTAAATATTTGTCTCTGTTTAGGAGTTAGTACTTCCATTTTGTAATGTAGTTTATTACTCATAACTCTAAAACTTTGCAAATTGGATTTAGATGTTTTTGGCCTCGTTAGAAAGATATGGAAGTAAGGAATAACTTTTCTCCAGAATGTGATGTGAAATTTTGTCGTTTAATAAGCGAAAACCAAGAATTTATCTCGTTGGTCTGGGATAGATTTGCTATTCGATTTTGGCTTCCCCTTGTTAAAACGCCGTAGATCACAACATACTTAGTGTACTCAAGATCTGTAAGATGTTTTGGAAACTACATACAATGCACTATGACTTTACTTTTGATTGCTACCTTAAATTTTGATGTTTTGATTTTTGAAAGTAAGCACGAACACAGCATATCGTAGAAAACATAAATAGAAATGTTATAATTTGATTTGTATTTAATGTTTGAGCTTCTTATAGGTACCAGAAAGCTACTAATGGATTGCACAAAGATTACTTGCTTCAAGTACGCTACTAAAAGGGGAAAAAATTTGCTTGCTAAAAATAAGAAAATTACAAAATGAAAGGTATATTTTATGCATATGATAGTATAGAGTATATAAATGTGTGTATAATGATTGTTATACCCCGTGCTGGAAGTCCTAGATAGGAAGGACCTCATTTGAGGCTTATATTATTTGTTTTAATTTTTCAAACATGAGCCATGCAAGGAAGGCTCTTCTGAAATTTTCCTAATTTCGGTACTTAAAAAATGTTTAAGAATTTAATTGTATACGAGTTAAAATACAAATATTTAAATAAAATTTGATTAAACAAATAGCATGAATGTAATGTAAATTATATCTAATAATGAGAATTTTTTTTATCATTATGGATGCATGTAGTATGATGATTACGTTTATACATTATATAAATCTTCATGTGAAGATGTTGTTCGTACATCACGTAGCAAACAAAGTAATGATTCATCTTTTATTATAGGAGTTGTTAGAGATTCCCCTTATATAAAAATTGCAAGGATGTAATTCATTTATGGGGGAGTCTGTAACAACCCTATTTTCTATGACGTATAAATAAATAAATTTAATTAAAATAAAAGTGTTTTGAATTCAATCTGTGACGATTTATATTTCAAAAATAAAATTTTAGTTAATTAAATTATATTCAACAGAAGATTTTGTTTTAATAAATTGACTTAAATTATTAAATTCTTTTCGGATAAATTATTGAAATCGAATAAGTTGTTTTGATTAAATACAAAATATTTTAAAGTGTAAATAATTTAAATATGCTTGAAAGAGTTGGGAAATAAATTTATTTTGTAATAATACAACGAATGATTAAATAAAAATGCA
This sequence comes from Allium fistulosum, assembly GCA_030737815.1. Lineage (NCBI taxonomy): Eukaryota > Viridiplantae > Streptophyta > Magnoliopsida > Asparagales > Amaryllidaceae > Allium > Allium fistulosum. The sequence continues at coordinate 335,628,280 of CM060904.1, read as the reverse complement.
CAAATCATATTTTAATAGTTTAATAGTTTATAATATTTTGAAACATTCAATAGTTTATATACATTGGAAATAAATTTATAGATATATAATGGAATTAATACAAATGTAAAAGAAAATGCATTGTTTTGAATTAAAGGACTTAATTGTAGATAAAAGGAGAAATTGATAACATATATAATTTCTACTTCAGTCTAGAACCAACTTCATTTTTCTTGGCCTAAGCCCATTCCTTATTTCCCCTCTTTCTTGCCCTATCTTGCACGAAATCGAATCGTTTAGAAAAAATATATAATGCGGAGGCTTTCATTCATGCTGGGTGACGATGATGTCGCAAGGGGTAGATACACTTGACAGTGGCTAGGGTTTGAGTGTCAATTTTAGATTGGTGACGCATGTGGTGATGCTGGCGACGTAGTTCAAATCACAGGCACGCATCGGGCAAGAGGAAGGGATGACTACGATGTGACTGCAATCGACGATGTGAGCTTGTTGCTTGGCACAACATGGGAATGTTGGAGGTTGGTTTTGAGCTGCTATGGCAGTCGTTAGTGAGACAGAGGTGATGGAGCACTAATAAACAGGTGATGGAAAAGAAGGGCTATTTCAATGAAGGCAATAAAGCATTGGTTGAAATCTTGCTTTGAAACCAAGGTGAGTTATATTTTTAACTCACAACAATTGTCTAATATCATATAGGTTCTCCATATATTATTATTGATTGTTTGGCAATGATTGGTTGATCGATGTGGATTAATTGGATGAAATTGGTTGTTGATGATAGTTAATGTTTGATATAGTTTGAATTGGTTGAAATTGAGGTGAATTATGATCTTGGATTGTTTGGGAAATTTTGTGTATGTTGGATTGTCCAAAATGCAATGGAGATGCCATCCATGTGCATTTTGATGAGTGGTTATTTTATCTGTGTGTGTTCATTGTACGGATGACCAGAATTTGATGTAATTTATATTGATGATTGTTGATGATTTTTGAGGATTTCACTCCATAAATCATATTTTTGGAATGTTTGATAAATTATTTTGGTATTGTAAAAGTTGTTTGGAAAATATTTTATTTCTAACTGTTGGAGTATAAAGTGAAGATTTTGAATTATTTTCTATGGTTTAAAATAAATATGATTTATTTTGTAACTTATAAATTTATTTTGAATAATATTTAAATATAGTATATTATCAAATAAGTTTGGAATGATATTAGATAATTTTTAGTATGAGCTATTTGAGATTTTGAATATACAATGAAGGTTTTGAATTATAAATTATAGTTTAAAATGAAAAGAAGTATTTTGGGAATTTATAAATTTATTTCAAATATTATTTAGTTATAGAAAATTTTGAAATAGTTTTACAGTTATTATGATGTGTAAAGTGACTTTGGAAGTTTTGGAAAATATATATTTAAGGATTTGGAAATAAAATTTAGTTATCGAATCATATATTGGGATTAAGTTAATAAAATGAATATGTTATTAATATATATTTGGTATCTATTTCTAAGTATTTTTTTTTATATAAACGATCCATTATTGAATATTGAGTTGTTGGTTGTTATGTTTATTTATTTGAATAATCAATTTTATATTATTATCCCGATCATCCTTCACGTGTATATTGAATTGGATTATATGAGTAATTCACCATTGATATTTAGTTTTTTAGTGATTTGGTATGATATGGTGATGACATCTTTCTATATGATTTTGTGATATTTCATTCTGTATGATGAGAAATTAGAATAAACAGAGTTATAATACCATTTGAGATGGGACATTCGGTAATATTTCTTCAGTTATTCTTTGCATTCGTTATATAAAATATTGAAGGAGCGAGTGTAATGTATAAGCACTAAATAAATGGACTAGTAACACGTGGTGGTATGAGACGACATTATGTCATTTAATTGGTTATTCTTTGCTCATGGATGACCCTCATACGACGGTATGTTGAGTGACTGGTTGGGGTGAGTATATGTGGAGACCAGAAGTAGGCTTAGATTTTACATACATACATATATGTATGTATATATATATACTATGTGTCTATCTACATTTTGTCCTACCTTTTGTCCAGCTCCCTTTTATGTTTTGGTAGTGAACCAGATTGGCCAATATCCACCTTGGTGGCCTGTCGCGGTGGTCGCGCCCTAGATCTGTGACACCCTTGTATTACTTATTATGAGCAGCTACAGAGTGTATTCCCTTGTGTCACATAGGCCAACAGTCAGTTACCATAGTGGAAAATGTCGATAGTCGTGGCCGAGCCTATAGTGGATCATTGTCACGATACCGAGAGGGGAGAGGTAGTGGTAACCGATGACTGTACGAGTCGTGTCATATGGACCACGTGTTGCTCCTGGAGTAACCAGACGTATTGTCAGTCTCTCGCCTGGTTTCGGTGTATGTGTATGTATGTGGGTGGTAGATAGACATATACTATGTTTAGATGTGATTATACTTGCGGCATGGTCTAGAGTATGGTTAACACTGTATCCTTCTCAGGCAGACGACCTATTCTCTTTAGGTAGGCGACCTACTATTTATTGATTATATTTGGGCATTGTTATGAGCTAGCTCAAATCTTTTTTATTGATTTGATGATGGTATTTTATAATGTGAGATTGAGAGATATTGTGGGCATTGCTTCATCATTTCCCGACTTTACACGAGGATATCTCATTATTGATGATTTATGGATTTGATGGTGATTTCAAGATATGAATGATTCACTCATTCGATGTTGATTTTGTAGATCCTAACTAGATGTGTTTTATATGGGTGATGATGCTTTCCTATTTGGGTTTGTTGTGAATGTTGTTTTGAGATATTTTGAGACTATAATGTTATTCTTATTATACATTCTACATTATCACTATATGTTATATTACACCTATCATTGTAGACATAGTATGACCCGTGTGTTATTTATAATACTCGGGTCAGTTCGAGACATTTCATGTACATGGACAATGAGACCATCCAGTGTTATCTGAGCATAGAGGAGACTAGGATTATGCATTATCGTATACCACTGTTTATTATATAATTTCATTTATGAATATTTTTAAGTTGTATTTTGGATCTACATTGTTTATTGTATATTATATTTTATTGCTGCAATTCTGATCCTGTGTTCTTCGTTTATACTATATATTATGTATTATTCTATTCTGGAGGCACGCATGTTTATTGCTTTGTGTCGATGCTGTGTACCTGTTGGTGAGTTATCTATTCGATGTTTAAATACGTACCAGTGTTAGCCCAAGGGAATATTCACATGTGTGCCCCATATTATTTTATTCTATGTATTACCTGATAGTATTACTTAGTAATACTCTTGAGAAGTATTTGTATAGAGGTGTGGTGTTTATAGAAAAAGACCAACGAATCTCAACCCCAACTTCCTCTTAGTACCGAATCGAACAACATTTTTCAATAGAGAGATCTTGAAAAACACTATGTCACCAACGGAGAATTCCAAGTCACATCTTCTCCTATCGGCGTAGCTCTTCTGTCTAACCTTAGCAGCTTTCATTCATTGCCGAATGATCTTGGTCACCGAAGTCTCTCTAATAATATTTGGCCTAAGTATCAGTTTCTCTCCTACTTCCCACCAACATGAAGGACCGTTGCACAATTAGCCATATAACGCCTCAAATGGTGCCATACTAATGCTAGAATGATAACTGTTGTTATATGCAAACTCTACTAAATGTAAATGACCGTCCCACTAAGCACCAAAATCGAGAATGCAAGCTCACAAGAGATCCTCCAAGGTACGATTCACGCTCTAGTCTGCCCATTAGTTTATGGATGATAAGCTGTACAAGGTGCTGCTCCGTCCCTAATGCCTCTTGTAAGCTCTTCCATAACCCGCTACTGAACAAAGGGTTTCGGTCGCTCACAATGCTATTAAGAGCACCATGGAATAACACGACCTAATTTACATGAAACTTGGCCAATTTGGATGGCGTTCTTCTAGACATAACGTGTATGAATTGGGCACTCTTCATCAATTTATCGACCATGACCCAAATGCTATCATACTCTTCTCCTATCCTTGGTAATTCGCCAATGAAGTCCATTCCCATTTCCACTCGGGAATCTCGAGCGGTTGTAGCAAACCAATCGACTTCTTTTGCTCTACCTTTACCAACTGATAGTTCAAGCACATTGAGACGAATGCCCTAACTTCCTTCTTCATCCCTTCCTATTAAATATTTATCTCATATCACGGTACATTTTATTACCACCGAGATATATAGTCAATCTCAAATGATGTCACAACACCTCATCCGTCAACATATCATCATCAAAAACAAACAATCTCCCGTCCGGAGCCAACCATCACAATCGAGCCTGTATTGCTTTATCTCTTCAGACTCTGTTCCTTCCTCTATCTTAGCCATGATCTCCGCTAGTCTAGCATCTCACCTTTAACTAGTACCGATCCAGTCAAACAAGGTAGGTCTGATCATCAGGCTAGCCAATGCATCCGGATCTAGCACACATCGAGGCCTAAAATTATAGCCTTTGATAAACTCCTATAGCTTCCACTCTAGGAACATCGCTTCTAAGCTATGATGTCTCCTACTCAAAGAATGAGTGACTGCATTTTCTTTATCTCACATATAGGAAATTCTAAAGTTATAGGAGGATAGGAACTCAAACCATTGAAGTCGACAAAGGTTGATGTAACATTCACCCTTCTGACCGCCTCCAGTCGGTAATTAAACCAACTAGAAACGTTCAAAAAGACGAATTGTTATTTAGTTTATAAGGTTTAAATAGAATCAGCCACAGAAACACAGAATAATAACAATGAATTAAAACAAATGAATCTTTATTTCATTACTATAAATCTTTTTGAATACATCAGAGTTTATACAATTTTAATACAGATACAGCGGAATATCTTAAAATACAATTTTCTTCTGAAAACTAAAGTGATTCTTTACTCTCTCTCTAACTTCGCTGCTCGAAAATCTTCAAGCTGTAAAATACTCGGTCTGACCCGAGTATTATATTCAAAAGAAAATAATACACAGGTCAGTCTAATTCAAACCAGTTTATGAGTGCATAGAGACAATAATAATTTAAATAGACGACAGTCACAATAATTCTCGTCTATCCAATCCTTTTAACAAAGGAATCGGATAACGAAAATTTTAACACTTAACAGTGTTAAACAATAAATAAGCAGATTTAAAATATCAACAGAGATAGATAAACAATTTATCAAATCGCCTAAATCAATTTAAAACAATCGAAATTGTCCCTTTAAAACCATCAAAAATTCAATTGGCTGCCGTACACGCACGCGTGTACGGCCTTGCCAATACGGCATAAAAGATCAATGCATCACGACGCAAAGAAATATCAATTCAAAACTGTCGATTCTGGGTGGCTGCAGTACACATGCACATACATGTGCACTGCCTCGCCACACAATAATGGTAGTGAAATACAAACCAAAAGAGTGGCATAAACAAAGATATAACATGTATGCACTGTAAAACTTATCGGTGCAAGCTCTAAAAATATCTATATGAAGATTTCACTGCAACTGGTCGGGAAGTGCAGCAGTTCAACGATCGACAGAGACAAGTACATCTCTCCTAAATGTACTTGAATACTTACAACAAAAGGGTACAAATACAACATGCAGTTATATACAATGGCATAGGACCAGAGCCATGCAAGTGAGACCATACAACCAAGGATTTACAGTGCACTAAGTGGCAGCAGTATGAAGCTCCAACCAAAGTAAATATGAGATATGTACACAAGTAAATGTACATAACAACTACACATGGCAAAATGAATCAAAGGTAAGAAAAGAAATGGCACAGGTATGTGCAGGTCTTAAACCACAAGGACAGTGATAGCATTTTCATGCAATACTAGATAAAAGTGAACGATGTGCAAGGCAACAACTTCAAGTAGATTAATGCACAATGAAGTATAACCTCAGAACCAAATGCAAATGATAATACAATGTATCTGTTTCTAACATATGACCAAATGCAATTGCAATAAGGACCTGACAGTACACAAGTGATACTGTCTCGAGGTAATTAGTCTCAAACAACACTGGGCAGTGCCATCAGAGATGAACACTTCCTATATGCAGACCCGATTTGTGTGATAACAAATATTTACTCCACCAAGTCAAGTGGAATTTACAAAATGTACTTACAACTGAAACCAAATACAAAAATCTAATGCAGACACATATAAGTGCACCTGTGTACATGTTAGAAATGCTCACAATAAAAAAATAAAATGGTTATAAATAACCATATATGAACATTGCAACAACTCAAGACATTTGCACCAGCCTCTACAAAATCAAAATGTGCAAATATAACTATGTTCAAATGAAACTGGACAGGGCGACTTTGAAAAGTATCTAATTCCAGTACATCAACATGAAACCAGAGAGAGTGAAGTCAGAAACCAAGAAATGCAGTATCAATCAAGGCTGAAGCCATGTCAATTTAAAATCGAAGAAAAGTCAGACCTGCCTGGGTCTGCTTAAAGCCATGAATGAACAGATTCAAAACCAAGGAACCATGTCAAGTATGCTCAAGTCTAAGTGCAACCGTATGGAAGTAGTGTGACAACCAGTCACATATATACACACATGAATGTATATATATATAAAGAAATGCCACACTAACTACAATGCAATGCAGGGTAATTTAAAGGTTCATAAACAAAACTGGGGCCAAGCTCAGTTACTACCATGATCCAATGCAACTCAAAAGAACTCAACAAAATTTTGACGAAACACAAAAATGGTACAAGAACAAGTTAGGCTGTGATTGAAAAGGACTGCAACGAAATACAGACAGTGGTGCAGCACCCTTTAGGCAAATACCAAAAGAGTATAGGGACAACAAGTAAGGAATCACAAAATCAAGGCAGAGGTGCAGACTACAATACGAGTCAAGCAAATGTATACAGTTCAGACAACAAGCCAGAGGTGGGCAACATGAACTAATGAACTCATAGGGACAGTGCAATCAAAAGCACATATATGCCGCAGTTACAACAATGACCAAAGCCAGACATATGAAGTCGAGCAAGTCGAACTACCACAAGTAATCGAGTGGGAACATGATCAGCAGACCAAAGTTCACGAAATAAAAACATTAAAAATGCAGACGACCAAATATGCAAACCAAATAGCGATGACTGGACAGGTGAAGTGTTATCAGGTTGAAGTCAAATTATGGTAACAATATGAACACAATCAATCTACAGCTTATACATGAATGCCATAACAATCAGAGGCAAATGTAACATGCTCAAAAATAAGCACATATAGGCAACTCGACCAACAGACTGAACCAACTAGGCAAATGAATCAATGTGCAAGCAAAGAACAGAGGGCGAGACAGTGACAACTCAGATGAACAAATTTATCACCATTTCATGGCAAATCAAATTACTGAATTCATGCTACAAGGATGAACGGAAATGGTCAAGCTAACTGGAGTCGAGCCAACAGAGAAAATCATCACAAAATCAAAGCCGCGTTTCTTTTTTTCTTCTTTTAAAAACCAAGTCAAGTGCAGTGGAAATCAAATACATCTCAGATTTCCAGCTGATAATTCAAAACCATTTCAAAGCCGAGAATTTCCAAAACCAAGTCAAAGTTCATCAATACTAACAAAAATCGAATAACATAAGATAGGCATCGAACACTCAAATTCGAAACCATGGTGTCACAGAATCAAGTACGCGAACCAAGTCGCAGTTCAAACCCACATGAATTTAAAAAGACAGATAACAATCTCAAATATATATATAAATCAATAGCCCACACGAATCAGTTTATATTTTAAACAATTATAGATACGAACGCAATGGAGGGGATTGAACTCAGATAAACGAAATCCTGACTTTCGTATGAAATAGATGTGAGTGGTGAACACTCACCTTTTGATGAAGCAGTCGCGAGCGAAGAACGGAAGTCGAATTGGATGTGAGTGTCGAGAACACTCACCTTAGCCACGATGTTTTGGAGCAGTCGAAGCCAAAGTCCAAGTCGCTAGAGAATCGATCGCCGAAGCCCTAAGTTTTTGAAAACCCTAATCTCGAAAGCCTCAACGAGCAAGCGAAGAAGAAGCCGAAGCCAAGCGCTCACGGGAACAAAGGGAACGAAGCCCTAATTCGGTTGCAAAGAGGAAATCGTCGCCGCCATTTTTTTCTTTCGTTATTTTTAGAACTAGGGTTTTGAATGAGAAAAAAATGAGGGGAAACGGGTATACTTAATCACGGCACCAATATCAAACATGGGCCAACATTGAAATTTAAAGCCCGTTTAACTCTTAACAGTTAACAAAATTTATAAAAGAATTTTAACCGATTGACAAACTCCTTTACATTATTTATGAATCCAGATTCAATTCAAATTCAATTTTCAATAGATTAAATTCTAAAATTTAATCGCCCAATTTATCCTGATAATTTGAAATTCGAGTCAATTCATCTTTCAAATATTTAAAATTAATTAAATATTTTCAATTTAAATTGTTCAAAATTCAAGGTCGTTACAGTTGAGATCCTTCTGGGAGAAGAGATACTTCAATATTTGGTGATCCGTATAAACTCAAACCTCTCTCCAAGCAAATAATGTCTCCATATCTTCAAAGTGAATACTATTGCCGCCAACTCCAAATCACGAGTTGGATACTTCTTCTCATGTGATTTTAGCTATAGACTAGCATAGACGACAACCTTTCCCTTTACATCAACACCGCACCTAGTCCAGTACCATAAGTGTCTGTGTATATTGTCAGCTCGTCATTCCCACTTGGAATGACTAACACCAGTGTGCTCATCAACCTCTTCTTCAGACTCATGAACACATGCTTGCACCTTGCACCTTGCATGCCAAATAAAAATCCAATTCTTCTTCATTAAGTTAGTTAATGGCGCTGCTACCTTAGAGAAGTCCTTGATAAAACGTCTATAACATCCCGCCAATCCAAGAAAGCTTCTCACGTATGTGGTGGTCTTAGAAATAACGTAACCCAAAAATAACACTTCCCTCCTCCAGAAGTGACACTTTGAAAACTTTGCCTTCAATCTGTGCCACTTCAACACCTCGAGCACAATCTTCAGATGCACCTTTTGTTCTTCCTCTGTCCTCGAATAAACAAGGATATTGTCCATGAACATAAATACAAACTTATTTAGCCGATCCTTGAAAATACGGTTTATAAGATCAACAAAGTACGCCGATGTATTGGTTAGCCCGAATGACATAACCAACCACTCATAAAACCCGGACGGCGTATGAAACGAAGTGATCTACACATTCTCCTTCACCACTCTCAGATGATCAAACCTCATTGCAAGGTCCAACGGAGAGAACACCCTAGCACCATTGAGCTAATTAAGAAAGTCATCGATACGTGGGAGTGGATACTTGTTCTTCTTCGTCACCTTATTCGGCTCACGGTAATCAACACACAAACTTAAAGAGCCATCCACTTCAGTGGCAAACACTACAGGTGCTCCCTACTCTGATATACTTCATCGAATGAAACCTCTTCCTAACAAGTCATTCACTTGAACCTCTAGTTTCTTCTGCTCTTTCGATGCCATACGCCTTAATGGCATAACAATCAGTCTGACATCCTACACCAAATCTATACGGAACATGGTAATCCAGTCACCTCCTCAAATATGTCTAGACACTCTCTCGCTATGGGCACAGATGACAACTCATCATGCAGGATCTCAAGCGAGTACAAAAAACTAACCATCACCCCATCATCAGATAGGCCACCTATCTCTAATCTATGCATATCATCAATCCCTATCATCACTAACGAGCTCTCATAATCCACCACCACTCCATATTTATACAGCCAATCAATCCCATACACTACGGAACCCCAAAAAACCAAAAACAAAGCAATCATAAGCAAACAAACATTCATAACTCGATAAGGCTACTTCTCAACAAACCATGCAAAGGCTAGTCGATCCTCCAACAGGGTTTGTGACAATCAAGGGTCGGTAAACTACCTTGTGTTTCAATCCTAATCTGTCTACCAAATCACTAGATATGAAGGAATGTGAAGCCTCGATACCGAATAAAACAAATATAGGTGTATCAAAAATAAAAAGCATACGCTGTATAACGACGCTCTTCCCCTTCTCCTTTGCTAAAGGGGCACTCAATGAAGCTGGAACAGTGTTCAAAGCATAATCAGGCACAACTTGCTTATTTCTCGACATTTCTGGACAATCCAATTTGATATGGTCTGGCTTGTTTCAGCTATAGCACTTCTTGCCTTCTGCCTTACAATCTCTGGCAACATGGCCTCTCTCCCCACAATTATACCAATTAGGCACCCACTTGCCCTTCTTTTGGCCACCCTTGATCTGCAGCTGCTTCCTTTTATTGTTGTTCTTATTCCACTTCTTCTTGCCTTCCCCTGCCTGCCCTTAGGAGCAACTTCCGAATTGAGCTTAGGATAAAGACTCTTATGTCGAAGAGCCTTCTCCACCAACCTCTCGAATGACTCATCAATATGTCCTACTACTTTTTCTCCAAGATAATCATCCAAGCCTATGATAAATTTCTCATTCTTCTTAAGCGAAATATCGATAAAAGATAGACCATACTTCGACAGCATGTCGAACTCGGCTACGTACTCTGACACAGACATACCCCCTATCTCAAGTAAACAAATTTTCGGAAGAATGCTGACTTCTGAGCTGTTGGTATATACTTCTCGCCATAAACTTCTCCCACGTAATTTGTTCCTTAGAAGTAGTAATCTTGAGGGCATCCCTGAAGGTGTTAAGAGGCCAACTTCCTCTTCATTGCATCCTCTTACTCTATATCCTTAATGATGCGTTCACAATTGTCTAACCAATCCTACACTTCGATGGATGATTCCATTCCTAGGAGCGGTTTACTTCCTGAAGTAGAGTAATCCTTGTTCAGTCTGGCAAAGTTATCCCTTGGCGCTTGCAGTGGAGCATACCGCCAACGACCATAGTAGGAACAACTTGGGAATTTTGACCATGTTTCGCAATATCTCAATGAGCGTGCTCTGCAAGTCAGGGTTAGCAGCCCCTAATCCCGCCCCTTCATCAACTCCCGAAATAGAGTTCCTAACAGCATTCCTTGTTAACCGACTCATTCTTACAAGCTATAATAAGAATGAACGGTCCCTCTAAAAGGAATAAGTGGTGTCCATGAATGCAATGTGACTTATATATAGTATATATACTACTATATAGTTTTGAAAACCAAAATATAACATGTACGCTCTCTCATATATCGCTTGATCCATTCTAAGGCAATAACTCCTTCCTTATCTCTAATGGATCCAAGTATTAACTTAGGTTGTCTACGCAACTTAAGCTCTAATATCACATGTGACGACTGCCATACACCTTCAACACCCAATATATTTGTATAATGTGCTATGGAAGTGCACGACCGATGCATGACGGTAGCCAAGGATGTATAGTAATGAAACTCCAAGCACAAAACCTATAGAACCTCTGACAACGAATAGACAAAATACAATATAATAACATATATTTGAAACATATGAGACAATGATATATTTAAATGAATCATAAATAAGAACATCGGAGTGCAACAGGTTCACAGATTATACAAAAACTGAAATACTAGAGTTTATACATCTCAAATCTCCAAAATTAACTTTATATCTGTCTCTAAGGTAAAACAAGTACCGGTATAGCTCCACGGTATTGTACAACAGAATATATGTAATAGTAAGCTCCAAGTATAGATATATGAAAGTGTAGCCTTCTACCCATACTCCGTAAAGCTCCATGTGCCATCCAGACCTGTTATCCCTAACCAACTCATTTAAGAGTGCCCAAGATGCTAAGAAGCAAAGCCTAAAACTTTGGGTCAGACTACAGTATGGTATGAGCAATACATCATCTCAAAAATACTACAAAAATCACATATAACAAATAGGGGGATAGGGTATGAAGAGCCATACATGAAGTATTCTTGCATCCAAAGAGTTAGCACATAACAGTCGATATATGCTAATATACCATAATTTCCTTATAAGCGCTCTACAATCAAAGTACAATGTCTAGTGTCTAGATGTACGGTCAAAAATACCTACATCATGTGACACCCTAGAGTGATAAACAATCTTGGCAAACATAGAACCCATCAAACAATCCTCATCATCACTCATGTGTGTTGGATATATGATAACCCATATGGCACAATTGTAAACTAGGGAATCAATCAAAATTCCAGCTTCATTGGAGCTCAAATCCATGCCATTTCATAAGGCTAGGAACCAGGCTCACAATCACAAAAGCCCAAGGTAATCTACTATCGCAAAATCTAGACACAATAGCAAATCCATGAGGCATCCCCATGTACCCTTTCTATACAAGCACACTAGAAACCTCCAAGTTATCAATGATTCCTTTATATACGTCTCCATAATGAAACTCAATCGTTATTCCATCCTGGCTTTCTCCACAGTAGAACATAGTTGCAAATACTGCTCACAAGCTCTCATCGTTGATCTTACCTTTATGGATCACTATCACGACTCCCATCGTTAAGTTGCTATCATTGGAATACCTCTAGACATCATTGTAAGCCGTAGATTCATCATATCAAAGTTCTAAAGTGCTCGTACCAAAGTATTACGTCATTGCTTCATCAATCGCCACAGATACCCCGAAGCAAACCCAAACCATGTCCAAAGCATTCCACTTCCAAGCTCAAAGCACTCTGAAACCCCAAGCCTCGTCCAGCCTCATTCATTAATGGACCATATGTTGCCAAACCCTAAAGCCATATTTCTGTAACCATAATCTAATCCGGCACCTCACCACTACTGAACACGATCCCTCATCCATCCACCTGATAGATGTAGCTACCAAATAGGATTTCCTGTTCGGTCTCCCATCACCGAACCCAAGTGCTACTGGATAGGATTTCCTATCCAATCTTCCACTGTCGAGCCAACTTAGATCCAAACCAGTACCTTTCCTTTCTGAAGCCAACCACCGGACCATGCCACCATCGATCTTAATCTACTACCGGATAGCCTTTGCCGACCTAAAAACCTATAGCACCTTCAACATACCATCTTCATGCTAATTCCATGGTACACTCAACACTTTGACCCTCGTGCATCGTCTATGGAACGATATGACTCCAAAAGCTCTAGAGGCAATTCTAACATGTTAAGAACACCAAAATTAATTTATTCACATTTTTTTACTATAGATAGGGTTTTAAAAATGCAACAAAACATAATTTTAACTTCAAAAATGGATCCAAAACATGTTAAAACCTATAGATGCATATATAATATGGTGAGATATGAAAACCACTCACAAAACGCCCAAAAGTTGGAGATTTGCAGGCAAATCGCGACAAATCCAAAAATGAACAGAAAAGATCTGATTTTTCTTTCCTAAAAATATAGATTTGAAGATCTTTAATGAATCATCTTGCTAATCTATCCTTAATCTATGGTTTAGACTTGCTTTGGAGGAGAAAAGAGAATGTTTTGGGTGAAGAACAGGTTAATGGAGGCTTATATCTATTTGGACGATGGAAGAAATGATTTAGAGTTGTTTGTTTCAGCCAATATAGCCTCTAAACCTGAAATAGGTTATTAGATCTCTCCCCAATCTCACTAATTACCCACTACGCTGCTCCAAAAACTGACAAACTACAAATAGCCATATCCCTTATTCAGAAAGTCCAAATCGCTATTATCACCACTCCACGGAAAGGGAAATCATCGTATCATTCCAATGAAAGTTGTTTTGGACGCTAATTTGACTTTTTACCTAAAGTTATAGCCTTTTACAAGTTTTCAGTGGTAAATCGTCAAAAAAAATTTCTCGAGGCCAAATATATCACTACTCTACATCCCCTAAAGTTATAATATCATACGACCCGATATGAATTTAAAAATAATATATTACGTCCCTTCGATACTTAAAATACAGGTCGATACATATAGTCCTCTAATAATATCAATTCTCTATAATAAATTAATATGACATTTTCATTAATTTATAATAGTGTCGCCAGAGGCCCAATACCCATATTACCAAAGAGTAATAATTGTTCGATGGTATGGAGTAAAGGACATGATATGAGCGATCTCTCGTATACATTCCCTTTGGGCAATACCAATATTTCTCAATACCATAATACATAAAAAATAGTATGTATCTTAGCTTGGCACAAAGCAATGTACATAATTTTTCAAGGACTGAGTAAATCACATATCAAAACATACATAAATAACGTAACCCAGATAAAACAAAGTAGAAAAATTGATCTGAATATAATATATACATAACAGATGTCATACTACACGTTTCAAAATACTAACAAATAAACATGGCCGATGACATCAAACATCATAAACTGACATATATATATATATAGACTTTGATACGACTACTACATCATAACTGAGTAGACAAGACAAAAATTGTAATACCCCAAAATTTTGTGAAAAATCATTTTTGAAAAATGATTTAATTTTGAAATATTTAGATTTAAATATGGTGAAGTCTCTGGAATAAATAGTGTGCAGGTATATGTGTGCACGTGCACACTGAAATGGCACAAGGAAGAACTCCAGATTTCTTGGATTTAAAACAAGAATTAAAGGGCAATACAAACATGATTTGGCAACATGGTTGTTTGATTTCTGAAATTATATGGATCATCTTAGAAAATAAGAAAAGTAGGTTTTACTTTAAATCAGTAAACAAAATTTTATTTAAAACCCAGAAGAGAAAATTATGTATATTAGTAAACCTGTATACATATAGGTACATATGCTTCTGAAATTAAAGAGAAATTAAAATAAGCTTAGATAAAATATGTGTACAAATATATTTTTTTTTTTAAGCACTGAAAAGTATATATATATATAAGTAAGTAAAAACTATGACATTAAAATGACATGAAATGTGATACAAGTTAATGAGCTTGTATAGGCAAAAATAGCAAAGGGGATTTTCAGAAATAATTAAAATAAAAATAGGATAGTCACACCTTTAACATGACTAGGAGAGTGGTCATTTTCTGAAAAGTAAAAGAAAGAAAATGCAGCCTTTAAATTGGTTAATATGGCCGGGGTATTATGAATGAAAAATGCATGATGCTAGCCAGGACAGAAATGGAATTCTGTTTCAACAAAACCCTAGAGGAAAAATGTTTATAAATAGGCAGTTTAGCCAGTAGAATCATTTTTACCCCGAGCTGCACAAAAATAAGAAAAGAAGGAAAATATTGGAAGAAAGGAGAGAACACTCCAACAAGAATTTTCTGGATTAAACATTTAGGTGAGTAATCTCACTAAGTTCATGGCATTAAGACCTGAGATGAGGCAGCCACTTTTTATTTCCATTTATATATATTTCTGGTTTTGATGTATATGATTTCATCAATGCTTTTTGGATGTTTTATTTTAAATCTGATATGATTTAATATGGATGATTTTGGATGATCTTTGATTGGTTGAGACATTTGTCTTTGGATGAGTATCATACTGATTTATTTATACTCACAAATGTTAAAGTTTAGGATCTTAAAAATTATATAGAGAATACTCTCAGCTGTTATAGATCTATGGCATGGAAACTTTATAAAAATGATTAGAGCTGCATTATACTTGGTATAAGTGCTGAGGCTTGAAAAGAAAAATGTTAAGGGTGCAATAGAAATTTTCTAAGTGCTGAGCCCTTAATCAAATCAAAAAAAAAAGAAGAGAAACCCACAAGCTAAAATTATGATTGAACCAGATCTTGAATCTGAATCAATCATAAAGGCTTGCAGATCAATATAACATGCCATGCCTCTTTTACAGTTGAAAATGTTCTTATATTTTACCAAGATCAAGACATATTGACCCCATTTAGGAAATAACTGTCTGATTATTTCTGAGGAGAATTATGCTAGAAGAAATTATGGATGTTTCCATGTTTGCAGTGATATGTTCACTTAGCATATTTGATGATAGGATTTATGACAATACACTAGTAAATAAACTAGGGAAGGGAAGGCCAAGAAGACTGCTGGAATGCTTGTCATATTTGAAGTATGCAAGTTGGCACATGGTTTGTTTAAGCCCTGAGATCTTTGTGCAATGATGTGAATTAGTTCATTGCAATGTGTCCCAGTGATTCCTAAATAGCAGATGAGGTAGGGATTTAAATTGAATATTACAACCTGTAAATGAAGAAATAGGAATATGGATATTTCTTAGGTTGAATGGTATGGAACCAAGATGGTTCCAGTAAATGAAATTGTTGCAAATAGATAATTATGTTTGCATGATTATGTATGCAAGTGAAGGAATGATAAATGAATATATCATACCTGAATCAACTTAATTATATTATGTTAAAATAATTGATTGCAGAAATTTGCTTAAATAACAAGTTAGTACCCTTATATTCTCTATTGCTTAATATCATGAATGAATTGATGTTACTCATACCAGATCATAGATCTGACCCTTGTTTGCTCATGGCATCTGGGGTGTCTCATTTTAAAATGAGGCAGCCACTTATGCTCTTTCAGGTAACCCAGGCACTAAGTAAAAATGAAGTTATGGCTTTTATGGAGGAGTGAATGAACATGCTAGCTAGTTTCAATAAGAGTTTAAACCGATTATATCTGCATGTATTTAGGAAAAATTTTATGTTCTAAGATTTCCAGTTATGTAATGAATTCTATTATGGTTAGATGAACTAGTTGTATCATGTTAAATATATTGTTATGCACTAAGGTTTAAAATCTCAAAGGAAAAATCTGAGTGGGAAACAAGGAAATGATTTTAATTATTGATATGGATGTTTGGAAGAGAAATATGCATATGTAGTTGAGCTGTTGTTTTGTAAAATTTATATTATGTAATAGTTAATCTTGAGATATAACAGAGCACTGAGTTTTAGAACAAAATCTGGATTTAGCAAGAAGTAAACTTAAAAGGATTTTATTTTCTTTTTACTAAAATGCTTTGTAAATAAATCTGAATTCATTTCTGAATTGAAAAGTAAAATGTTTTTCTAAAAAGCTTCAGATAGAATGAAATGAAAGGAATCTCCATTGTTTTGAACCAGAGTGTAGTATATACAGGACTCATGGGTTAACCAGCCTCAACTAAATGAAGTATTGGTTGATCATGATAGACTGTATCTTGAAAATAAAAATGCATTTCAAAGCTTAGTACATTTAGCAATTGATACACCCAGTTTTCTGGAAAATGAGCAGAAATATTGACATGTACATGTATATCTGTGTACATGTTGATATTTGAGCAAAAATATGATCATAAATTCTTAAAACAGTTGTAGGAATGGGATACAAAAATAGTAAAGTAAGAAGGATTGTTTTGTATGTTGGGTTATAGGCAAAAATTAAACATATATGTACAATCATAGGTAGGTATCAGATTTCTAACCTTTCAAAAAAAAAAAGAAGAAAACCAAAAATTGTGTTTGAACCGACCTGCATGGTACTCGAACTCGTGACCTCTTGTGTATAAGTTAGGCGCGTTTCCATTACGCCTAGATGTTGCTTGTGTTCACTTAGGATCCACTTTCTTTTATACTGAATCTAATTTTATCCAGACTTTAAACACAATCATCTACATTAAAAGCTTGTTTACTACTGATTATTACTTGAACATTTCTTGATCCTAATGACAGACTAGAGTACATGTTTCTAGTGGATTTCATGGCCAAAAATCTGAATACAATAATGTATCTGAATTACTAAATCTCTAAATCAAACAGGATGTTATTGAACAAAAAAAAATATAAAGTATATACTCTGAATTTAAACAAGAAGAACACATGCATCTTCATATGTATGTGTATGTTATTAGATATGCACTGATATATTTATATTGGTAAGTTATTTTGATCTTGGATATATATTGGTTATTGGAAAAAGAAAATGACCTTGGAAAATATGTTTGTAATGAATGATATATTAATATATCATCTCATAGCAAAAAAAAAAATCCTTATGAAATTAGGGTGGAAATAGGAGGGTCATTTCAGTTGGTATCAGAGCTATGTTATTCAACATAGTAGAAGTAAGGATCAAGTTCTTAGATAGAAATAAAATTAAAAGGAACTAAATACCAAACTAACCAGCTATGTAAATTATTATTAGCAAACTATGGTAGGGAGACCACCAAATCAGGGAGCAGGATCTTCTCATGCACCACCAATGGTCAATCTGCAAGACTTGGTGAGAGCATTTAGGGATGGGGCAGGACAAAGGCAAGAAAATCCCTATGAAGAACTCTCAAAACTGCTTAAGACATATACTCATTTAGGAGGCAAAAGCTTTGAAGGGACAGAGAGTATTATGGAAATTCAAACATGGTTGAGAACATTGGAAAGAATTTTCAATGACATGCAACTTGATGATCAAAGAAAGAGGCAAGTGGCTTCAAGACAGCTGAAAGGAGTAGCTTTAGGCTGGTGGGAAGTAATCATTGCAGGAAGGAATGAGAATGAAATCACTTGGAATCAATTCAAAGAGATGTTGGAGGCAAGGTTTGTACCAGCATCAGCAAAGACTACCTTGCTAGAAGAATTCATTAGGCTTAGACAAGGAACCATGACTGTCACAGAATACACTCAAAAGTTTGAGGGACTTTCCACATATGGAGCAATGCTTGTGGCAGACGAAGCATCTAAAAATGATAGGTACATAAAAGGTCTAAACCCAGGACTTAGCAGAGCTATGTTACCTTATGCAGACAAGACTTTTGATCATGTGATAGACTTAGCTTTGAGGTTGGAGCAGCATGACAAGGAAAGGGAGAAGTTCAGAAATTTTAAGAGCAATAATAACAAGAAAGGTAAGGGGAGGTATCACCCTTATGATAAGAAGAAAGAAGAGGCTAGTAACAAAAGCACTGGAGATGTCAAAGCTAAGGAAGACAAGAAGAAAATTGTGTGCCATCAGTGTGGAAAGGAAGGGCATATCAAACCAAAATGTCCAGAGTTGAAAGGAGGAGCTTTCAAATGCTATCTATGTGGGAAAGAGGGACATATGAAGAGGAATTGTCCTGAGTATAAACAGCAAGGCAAATTGGCAAATTTGGAAGGAAAAGGCAAAGCCACAGTGGAAAGTAACACTGTAAACCATAGCCAAGTGGAAGGTACATTACATATTTGTACCATACCCATAACAGTAGTGTATGATACTGGGGCAACTCACTCCTTAATTTCTTATGAATTGGTTAAAATGCTAAAACTGAATTGCATATTAGTTGAAACCCCATTGCATATACACAGTCCATTGGGGAGTTCTAGTGTTTTAAATATGATTTGTGTGGATGTGGAGTTAAACATAGGAGGAAATATTTTTATTTCCAATTTATATGTTTTGAATTACCCAAATATAGGTGTTATATTGGGGGTAGACTGGTTAAGGCAATTTAAAGCCATAATTAATTTAGACTCATCCACCATATCATTGCAAAATTCTAGAGGCCAGAGAATCACAGTTTTATGTGAGGTAGCTAAGGAAGGAAAACTATATCATTTAGTTGACTTAGAAAAAGGTCTGAGTGAACTAACCATTGAAGAAATTCCCATAGTTAATGAATACTTGGATGTGTTTGGGGAAGTTAAGGGTGTTCCACACCACAGACCAGTTGAGTTCCAAATTAATCTCATTCCAGGAGCAAGTCCAATAATCAAGAAACCTTATAGAATGGGGCCAAGTGAACTGAAGGAATTGAAAAATCAGTTGGAAGAATTAGAAGGCAAGGGGTTTATAAGGCCAAGCAATTCCTGCTGGGGTTCTCCAGTAGTGTTTGTAAGAAAACATGATGGTACCTTGAGAATGTGCATAGATTACAGAGAACTAAATAAAGTAACCATCAAGAATAAATACCCATTGCCTAGAATAGATGATCTCTTTGACCAACTCAGTGAAGCTAAAATATTTTCTAGGCTAGACTTAGCATCAGGATTCCATCAAATGAAGGTTGAAGACTCAAGTGTTAAGTACACTGCATTTAACACAAGATATGGCTTATATGAATTTTTGGTTATGCCATTTGGTTTGACAAATGCTCCTTCATATTTTGTTGATTTGATGAATAGAATATTTAGAGATTATCTAGACAAATTTGTACTGATTTTTATTGATGACATTTTGATTTATTCCAAGACAGTGGAAGAGCATAAAAATCATTTGCATTTAGTTTTGTCAAGACTAAGGGAAAATGATTTAAGGGCAAAATTTTCAAAATGTGCATTTTGGAAAGAAGAAGTGCATTTCCTTGGGCATGTCATCTCTGCCAAAGGAATATCAGTAAACCCTAACAAGGTAGTGGCAATCCAAGCATGGAAAAGGCCTAGCACCATCAGTGAGATTAGATCATTTATGGGGATGGCAGGATATTATAGGAGATTCATAAAAGATTTCTCAAAAATATCATCACCACTTACCAATTTAACTAGAAAGAACCAAGCCTTTGTATGGACAGAAAAATGTGAGCAAGCTTTTATCAAAATAAAGGAAGCTCTGATAAATGCACCAGTGTTGAGAGTGCCAGAAGGAAATGAAAATTTGGTTGTGTACACTGATGCAAGTGGCTCTGGGCTAGGGGCTGTGTTGATGCAGCAAGACCAGGTGGTAGCCTATGCATCTAGGCAATTAAAGCCACATGAAACCAGGTATGCAACCCATGATCTTGAACTAGCAGCAGTTGTGTATGCTTTGAAACTTTGGAGACATTATTTGTTAGGTGCCAAATTCATTTTGTACACTGATCATAAGGCACTGAAATATTTATTCTCACAAAAAGATTTGAACATGAGGCAACATAGATGGGTAGAGTTCCTAGCTGCCTATGATCTAGATATACTGTATACACCAGGCAAGGCAAATAAAGTTGCAGATGCCTTGAGTAGACAACATGCCAAAGTAGCCATGTTGATGATGGAAGAATTTAGGGATTTGTCTATACTTACTGATTTGGAAATTGAGGAAAACAGTGGGGTACAAATGATGCCTATTGAAGAAGGTGAAGGTAAAGGGAAATTAAGTATGATATCTCTGCAATCAGATTTACTTCTTAAGATTCGGCAAATGCAGGAACAAGACCTAAACATGGTGGAAAAGAAAATGCTCATATCAAAAGGGGAGGAAGTAATAAATTATCAAGTTGATAAAAATGGGTATTTGAGGAATAAAAACAGGATATGTGTTCCAGAAAATATAGAATTGAAAGAGGAAATATTAAATGAGTACCATAGGAGTAAATACTCCATACACCCAGGTAGCACCAAGATGTATCAAAATTTGAAAAGAAATCTTTGGTGGAAGGGGATGAAGTCAGATGTGGCCAGATATGTTGCAAGGTGCATGACTTGCCAACAAGTCAAGGCAGAGACACAAAGGCCATCAGGACTATTGCAACCCCTTAGCATACCACAGTGGAAGTGGGAGGATATATCTATGGATTTCATAGATGGTCTGCCTAGATCTAAGAAGGGAAACACAAGTATATGGGTAATTGTGGATAGGCTAACTAAGGTAGCACATTTTATCCCAGTTAGAGCAGAAAGAAATGCTCCAAAATTGGCTCAAATATTCATGAAAGAGGTAGTAAGGTTGCATGGCATACCTAAAACCATTGTGAGTGATAGGGATACCATCTTCACCTCAAGGTTTTGGAAAAGTTTTCAAGAGGCTATGGGGAGTGAATTGTGCTTAAGCACTGCCTACCATCCACAATCAGATGGTCAAACTGAGGTGGTGAACAAAGTCTTAGAGGATTTGTTGAGAGCATGTACACTGGACTTTGGAGGCAACTGGGAAGACCACCTCCATCTAGCTGAATTCACATACAATAACAGTTACCAAAGCACCATAGGGATGGCACCATTTGAAGCCTTATATGGCAAGCCTTGTTTATCACCTATATGCTGGGTAGAAACTGGAGAAAGGGCTGTTCTTGGACCTGAATATGTTAAAGAAACTACAGAGAGAATTGGGTTAATAAGAAAAAGAATAGCAGCAGCTCAAGATAGGCAAAAGAAATTTGCAGATAGGAAGAGAAAGCAAGTGGAATATGAAGTGGGAGACTTTGTTTTCATCAAGATTTCACCCATGAAGAAAGTCATGAGATTTGGCAAGCAAGGTAAGCTTACACCAAGGTATGTTGGACCCTATAAAATTCTGGAAAGAATTGGTTCATTGGCTTACAAATTAGAACTACCAGAGGAGATGAAAGCAATGCATAATGTTTTTCATGTGTCCCAACTTAGAAAATGGGTACATGATAAGGAAGACATTTTGGAAGAGCCTACCAAAATTCAAATAAACCCTGACTTGGTTTATGAAAAAGAACCAGTGGGGATTGTAGCCAAGGAAGAAAAGAAATTAAGGAGCAAAACCTTGAAACTAGTTAAGATCCAGTGGAGTAGTGATCCTAATGACTGCACATGGGAGTTAGAGGATAAGATTAGAATGGATTATCCTAAGCTTTTTGCAAATTAAAAGGTAATTTTTTTTTCTCTGGAAAAATTATTTGTTATGCATGGTTGATATGGTTGAATTTGTTTGCTTATGCATATGTTTGATAAGTTTTCAGAAAAGAAAAAGATGCTCACTATAAATGTTAGAAAAATTGTGAGGACACAATTCCTAAAAGGAGGGGTGAATGTAATACCCCAAAATTTTGTGAAAAATCATTTTTGAAAAATGATTTAATTTTGAAATATTTAGATTTAAATATGGTGAAGTCTCTGGAATAAATAGTGTGCAGGTATATGTGTGCACGTGCACACTGAAATGGCACAAGGAAGAACTCCAGATTTCTTGGATTTAAAACAAGAATTAAAGGGCAATACAAACATGATTTGGCAACATGGTTGTTTGATTTCTGAAATTATATGGATCATCTTAGAAAATAAGAAAAGTAGGTTTTACTTTAAATCAGTAAACAAAATTTTATTTAAAACCCAGAAGAGAAAATTATGTATATTAGTAAACCTGTATACATATAGGTACATATGCTTCTGAAATTAAAGAGAAATTAAAATAAGCTTAGATAAAATATGTGTACAAATATATATATTTTTTTTAAGCACTAAAAAGTATATATATATATATAAGCAAGTAAAAACTATGACATTAAAATGACATGAAATGTGATACAAGTTAATGAGCTTGTATAGGCAAAAATAGCAAAGGGGATTTTCAGAAATAATTAAAATAAAAATAGGATAGTCACACCTTTAACATGACTAGGAGAGTGGTCATTTTCTGAAAAGTAAAAGAAAGAAAATGCAGCCTTTAAATTGGTTAATATGGCCGGGGTATTATGAATGAAAAATGCATGATGCTAGCCAGGACAGAAATGGAATTCTGTTTCAACAAAACCCTAGAGGAAAAATGTTTATAAATAGGCAGTTTAGCCAGTAGAATCATTTTTACCCCGAGCTGCACAAAAATAAGAAAAGAAGGAAAATATTGGAAGAAAGGAGAGAACACTCCAACAAGAATTTTCTGGATTAAACATTTAGGTGAGTAATCTCACTAAGTTCATGGCATTAAGACCTGAGATGAGGCAGCCACTTTTTATTTCCATTTATATATATTTCTGGTTTTGATGTATATGATTTCATCAATGCTTTTTGGATGTTTTATTTTAAATCTGATATGATTTAATATGGATGATTTTGGATGATCTTTGATTGGTTGAGACATTTGTCTTTGGATGAGTATCATACTGATTTATTTATACTCACAAATGTTAAAGTTTAGGATCTTAAAAATTATATAGAGAATACTCTCAGCTGTTATAGATCTATGGCATGGAAACTTTATAAAAATGATTAGAGCTGCATTATACTTGGTATAAGTGCTGAGGCTTGAAAAGAAAAATGTTAAGGGTGCAATAGAAATTTTCTAAGTGCTGAGCCCTTAATCAAATCAAAAAAAAAAGAAGAGAAACCCACAAGCTAAAATTATGATTGAACCAGATCTTGAATCTGAATCAATCATAAAGGCTTGCAGATCAATATAACATGCCATGCCTCTTTTACAGTTGAAAATGTTCTTATATTTTACCAAGATCAAGACATATTGACCCCATTTAGGAAATAACTGTCTGATTATTTCTGAGGAGAATTATGCTAGAAGAAATTATGGATGTTTCCATGTTTGCAGTGATATGTTCACTTAGCATATTTGATGATAGGATTTATGACAATACACTAGTAAATAAACTAGGGAAGGGAAGGCCAAGAAGACTGCTGGAATGCTTGTCATATTTGAAGTATGCAAGTTGGCACATGGTTTGTTTAAGCCCTGAGATCTTTGTGCAATGATGTGAATTAGTTCATTGCAATGTGTCCCAGTGATTCCTAAATAGCAGATGAGGCAGGGATTTAAATTGAATATTACAACCTGTAAATGAAGAAATAGGAATATGGATATTTCTTAGGTTGAATGGTATGGAACCAAGATGGTTCCAGTAAATGAAATTGTTGCAAATAGATAATTATGTTTGCATGATTATGTATGCAAGTGAAGGAATGATAAATGAATATATCATACCTGAATCAACTTAATTATATTATGTTAAAATAATTGATTGCAGAAATTTGCTTAAATAACAAGTTAGTACCCTTATATTCTCTATTGCTTAATATCATGAATGAATTGATGTTACTCATACCAGATCATAGATCTGACCCTTGTTTGCTCATGGCATCTGGGGTGTCTCATTTTAAAATGAGGCAGCCACTTATGCTCTTTCAGGTAACCCAGGCACTAAGTAAAAATGAAGTTATGGCTTTTATGGAGGAGTGAATGAACATGCTAGCTAGTTTCAATAAGAGTTTAAACCGATTATATCTGCATGTATTTAGGAAAAATTTTATGTTCTAAGATTTCCAGTTATGTAATGAATTCTATTATGGTTAGATGAACTAGTTGTATCATGTTAAATATATTGTTATGCACTAAGGTTTAAAATCTCAAAGGAAAAATCTGAGTGGGAAACAAGGAAATGATTTTAATTATTGATATGGATGTTTGGAAGAGAAATATGCATATGTAGTTGAGCTGTTGTTTTGTAAAATTTATATTATGTAATAGTTAATCTTGAGATATAACAGAGCACTGAGTTTTAGAACAAAATCTGGATTTAGCAAGAAGTAAACTTAAAAGGATTTTATTTTCTTTTTACTAAAATGCTTTGTAAATAAATCTGAATTCATTTCTGAATTGAAAAGTAAAATGTTTTTCTAAAAAGCTTCAGATAGAATGAAATGAAAGGAATCTCCATTGTTTTGAACCAGAGTGTAGTATATACAGGACTCATGGGTTAACCAGCCTCAACTAAATGAAGTATTGGTTGATCATGATAGACTGTATCTTGAAAATAAAAATGCATTTCAAAGCTTAGTACATTTAGCAATTGATACACCCAGTTTTCTGGAAAATGAGCAGAAATATTGACATGTACATGTATATCTGTGTACATGTTGATATTTGAGCAAAAATATGATCATAAATTCTTAAAACAGTTGTAGGAATGGGATACAAAAATAGTAAAGTAAGAAGGATTGTTTTGTATGTTGGGTTATAGGCAAAAATTAAACATATATGTACAATCATAGGTAGGTATCAGATTTCTAACCTTTCAAAAAAAAAAGAAGAAAACCAAAAATTGTGTTTGAACCGACCTGCATGGTACTCGAACTCGTGACCTCTTGTGTATAAGTTAGGCGCGTTTCCATTACGCCTAGATGTTGCTTGTGTTCACTTAGGATCCACTTTCTTTTATACTGAATCTAATTTTATCCAGACTTTAAACACAATCATCTACATTAAAAGCTTGTTTACTACTGATTATTACTTGAACATTTCTTGATCCTAATGACAGACTAGAGTACATGTTTCTAGTGGATTTCATGGCCAAAAATCTGAATACAATAATGTATCTGAATTACTAAATCTCTAAATCAAACAGGATGTTATTGAACAAAAAAAATATAAAGTATATACTCTGAATTTAAACAAGAAGAACACATGCATCTTCATATGTATGTGTATGTTATTAGATATGCACTGATATATTTATATTGGTAAGTTATTTTGATCCTGGATATATTTTGGTTATTGGAAAAAGAAAATGACCTTGGAAAATATGTTTGTAATGAATGATATATTAATATATCATCTCATAGCAAAAAAAAATCCTTATGAAATTAGGGTGGAAATAGGAGGGTCATTTCAAAAATAATCTGATATAACCACAAACAATTATTACATAGACTACATCGTGACAAAATATAACTGATATGCTAAATATATGACAAAACACCATTGTCAGCAATGTGTCTCAAAATAGAAATATGACCAAAAGGAAACATCTTGTAAATAAGCATAGTCTGATTCGAGGTCATTTAATGTATAACAAACCCCGAGTTAGGCTAGAAACTAGCTGTGAGTGTAATGGTGCACATAGCATAACAAAATGCGTGTTAGTTATATATGATATGTTTAAGAAATCAAAATATGTCACACACTTGCTAAACAATACACATCCATATCTCAGCGTGCACACAGTGAAAACACCCGGGTCATAGCTCTAATTAATGTAACTCACAGCTACAACTCTAATCAACTGAGACATCACTCAATTTATATTTATGGGTTGCAATCTTGAGTATTTTTTTTCACACTGTTTAAGTTATAAATGAATAAGAAATTGATATTACTAGTGAATCCTATTCATATTCACTCTACTGGACATTGTGTCAGAACTAGGATATCATAGCCTACTTCATCCGTATACCCCTCGACCAGTAGTTATAGGTGCCCCTACATAATCTATTGGTTGCATCATCTATGTCATCTCATCTTGTCATCATTGGCACTCTTGTTATGCTTCATATATATATATATATCACTATGTTTCCATCCCGTCATTGTCATAATGTTATCACATGTCCTCATGGTTGTGTCTGCTTAATAAATCATTTGGATATAGTGGCAATGGACCAGATCGCCATGATTCAAGGAGCGACCCCAAATTAATCTAACTAGGATGGATACTAGCTTATCTAGTAACTCACCTCGTGTGGGTCAATCATCATCACTTATTATTTATTTATTAGGAAATGGCCTCACTACGATTTTAATTTCAAAATGTTGTTACTAATCTCACTGTCATTTAAGGGTTTCATATCACACATTTGTGCCCATACTTCATAGCAATTATATATACATAGCATTAGATAAATAACATGCATTCATTCAACATCCACATATATAATAGCATAGCATCAAAAAAAGGACGTGGCATAAGTAAGGCATTATGTGTGAAACCCGAACCCAATCGGTCTCGGGTAGGGTCTAGGCAATGAAAAATACCATCTAGGCTCAATCAAACCATACTCGAACCGAACCAACCCAAAAGACCCAACCAAAAAATATAAAAATTTGTGCAATTTAATTGTAGTTATCGAACCGAACCCAAACCGACTCGATCGACCCAAATCGAACCCCACGTCAGGTCGGGTCTAGCTTTCAAAATGCATAATTTAGAGTCGACTAAACCCTACCCGCCTAAGACCCCAGCTTATTAGATCAGTTCCGACACGATGAGTTTAATTGCCATCATAAAACGAAGTATAAATCCATTATAAAGTAGAGAGGAAAACGTGCATGTCAGCAGATATCCTTTACCACTTTATAGAAATATCCTTTTTAAATAATAAACTCTTTTAATATATTTTTCATAACCAAAATAATATTCATTTTCTCATAAAATAATTGAAGCTTTCCAAATCAAATATATATATCCAAATAATTAGCTTTACATTTTCTAAATATATAATCGATTTAAAATTTTACTTTTATTTGCTCCTCAAATAAATTAAATAATTACTTTTAAAATTTATATAGATAATAAATACTATTCTCAAAACATAGAACAATTTTTATTTTATTTTATATTTTTACCGAGATCATTCGACCTTGTCATGGAGCATAATGCTCTAAGCAAACAAGGCAGCGATTGATCGTTACCTTGATCAGCATTCAATCAGTCAAGGCATCGGTTGACCGTTGATAACAGGTTGATCGACTGATGGCCAATGCCTAGAGCATTTTTGCTTCATGCTTTGGTCATTCCTGAGTTGTTTTCTATTTAGTTTCTTTTTTGATCAACTAGGCTTGATTTCGGCATATTTCGAAAACAATAACATGCATTCATTCACCAAAGATCAATAAAGAATTGGATAGTGTTTAAAATATGAGCATATTTAACAAATAATGAAACATTACTTGACAGTAAACCCTGTTTCATCCAAAATCTCAACAACAATTCATAGATTCAAAACAAATCAAAGCATAACATTACTGTAACATTATAACATTTCAGATAAATCAACATGCAGATAAAAATATAATATTACACTCACTTAGAATCCTTTGAAGCTTGAATTTGCACCTCCTAACTTCAAAAAGACCACAATCTTTGCCTAAATCCAAATGACCTGGGAAAAAATAAGCGATTAAATTTAGATTTAACACCTAATATTGGGTAATAATAGGTCATGAGTGATTAGGGGTACAATTCCTAGTAGATTTCACTCGAAAATATTTGTAAAAATTAATTTTTTGCTTAGGGATTGTTTAGGCTGCTACTGTTTAGGTTTTAAGCTTTAGAAATTTGTTAGGAAAAGAAAACAAGATGAAGAATAACTCTCCTTTTCTGGCTTGTAATTTGAAAGTAGGTTTTATGCCTCATTATTGTGGCGACCCCTACATCTCTAGCGCCCAACATATCTGTATAATGCGTTGCGATAGTGCTCAGCCAATGCAAGACAGTTACCAGGGGTTGTAGAGTAAATAAAACAATCAAAAAAGCTATCATAAATCTCACAATGTATCGAACAAAATATAATAATCATCATAAATATAAAATTGGACAGACAGAAATGACTAAACGGATCATAAACCAAAGTATACAGGTTCAAACAGTAATACAAAATAGTAGTAGAGTTTATATAATTGATAAATAAACTCAAATGATAAACTCTCTCTAAATAAAATAAACAAACATTGTCTAGGTGCCATCGTGTCGCGCAGCGGAATTAACAATAATAAGCCTAAATATAAGTATGAGAAAGCATCACTTCATGCTCACCCATATGTATAGCTCCATGTTTCGCCTATACATGTTATCTGGTCTACTCATTTAAGAGTACCTGAGATAATAAGAAGAAAAGCATAAATTCTTGAGTCAGACAACAGTCTGGTATGATCAATAAACAATCTAGAAATACCATGAAAACTGATATAGTAAGGAATAATGGTATAGAGAATCGAACTTGACCTATCCCTGCAACCAAAGAATTAGCACATAAGAATAATATGCTAATCTACTAACATAATAAGGTGCACAACATCCTAAGTAGAACTTTAGGTGTCTTGGTATCTGCCTCCATAATACCTACATCCTGTGACATCCATAGAGCAACAAACAAATATGGAAAACATAACATCCATCAAACAATCATCATTATCACTCATGTGCTTTGGATATATGATAGTTCGTATAACCATTCCTCTGCCAATTATTAGTGGAAAAACCCTGGTTTTTAGGTGCTCGAACTCTAGCTACACATATGTTGGACACTAGATCCCTTCCTCGATTCAATGTACATGATTCCCTTCATCGATTTATGGTAACTGACTAAGTAACCAATGAGCGTCCTCACACACCCCTGTTTTATGAGTATAAAAGAAACACTCTGATTATTAATGATTTGCACACGTATCTTAGTCCTTCCTTCCCAAATTGTTTCCATTCATCATAGAAGAACCCTTCCTCATTCCACTTTCCATTGTAGAACCCTTCCTCATTCTACCCACGAATTCCCTTCCTCCAACTCGTCCTTATGGATTATCATCACAACTCCTTCGATTGAGTCTTCATCATCAAAATACTTCTAGGCATTTACATCACTCATAGATACCACATATCAAAGTTCTAAAACCATTACGTTGAAACATCGCACCTTCATCTCACTTTTTATCATCGTTCTTTATTGTGCCACAATTTTCGAAGCTAAATGCTTAACGAATTCATATGGAACGATTACCTAAGCATCACTTATGCACCCCCAAAACCTTGCCTCAATTCTCTTATATCTAACATAGTCGGACCGACCATGTATGGCCGTCACTGACCATGTGGGTCCAACCTTTATTTTACCAAAGTGGTCAAGTGTGTAAGCTACAACCCATCTCGTCAAGCCTACCCAACCCAAAGAATTCCTTGTTAAAACTCAAAGCATAGCACCTGAAGACTCGAAGTGGACATGGTCGGTACCGACCATGTGTCCATATCATAAAAATATTCTAATTCCAAATAACTCTCCTCTTTCATTCTCTAGCAAGACCTAAATCACACACTTTAAAGACCCCAAGTTTGCCACTCTTTGACACGAAGCACGCTGCAATGCCAGTATGATTTTTTGCCTAATAAATTTTTTATGTCCTCAAAAACACCTCACCACTTCACAATTCTAGCTCAAACTGAAGTTTTCATGCCAAGAACTCAAAGCTTGATCAATTTTTACATGACGTTCCCTAAACACCGACCATATTTTTGTCACTACCAACTGTGTTTCGATTACCAAATTTTGAAACACTAAATCAGTGCTAAACCACTTGCAACTTTTTTGGGGTCTCTTAGGACTTCAGACAACACTTATTCAACCACATCATGTTTCGAGCATTTTGATGCCACTTTGCACCAA
This sequence comes from Allium fistulosum, assembly GCA_030737815.1. Lineage (NCBI taxonomy): Eukaryota > Viridiplantae > Streptophyta > Magnoliopsida > Asparagales > Amaryllidaceae > Allium > Allium fistulosum. The sequence continues at coordinate 335,597,409 of CM060904.1, read as the reverse complement.
ACGAGTACCATATTCCTAACTACATAAACAACTAAGAAACACATTAAAATAATTCATACAAACATTAGAAATCATCAAATAACATCGAATCAATACATATTATCCATCCAAGTACGATTTATTAGCATATATCATCCTAGGTTTGATTTCTTATAAATTGAAAATTACGGTTGGTATTGTGTAAAACGAGTTAAAATATAAATCCATCTTTTTAAACTCGATTTTAAAGTGTCATTCATACTAGAACTAAGTTTTAAAATGTTTAAACTTTGGAAATCATTTCAATGTTCTATAAGATAAATAATATGAGAGATCTATCTTTTACGTATGTTCTATAAGATAAATAATATGTAAAGGCCCAAACTTTCGTACCCTTTGAGTCGACAATAAACCGCACACGTCCACCCTAAAATGAACAAAAAGATGGATCTTTAAAGGTAAGAAAGAAAAATAGACAGAACATAATCTCACTCGAATTGAATAACATATATTATTGAACAACAATCTTTACAATGGAAAATTTTAATATACATATATCATAGTCTAACCTAAATTCAGCTTGTACAGTTATAATACTTGTCATTACAAATGATGAAAAACAACAACAAAGTGCAGCGGAAATAGAATACATTCATACATAATGAAGATCTCTAGCTCTCCTCTGGAAACTCCAAGCGTCTTCAGCTAATCCAGAAACTACTCGGATCTGAACCAAGTATAAAAATACCCGGATCAGTCTGGTAAACCAGCGTGAGAAACTCAATTCATACATGATTGTGTCATAGATCAGAGATTGGTGACAAAAACTTTTGAAAAGAAAGAGTATCTCATAAGACCACACCGCACATAAACACAGATGGGTTTTTATCTTATGATAACTAAAACATTTTTATCAAATCATTTGATATTATTTCTAATGACATTCTTTGAAAACACTTTTCAAGTAAATATATTCAAATAGCCGAAATTGTTACCATTATTAAATTCCAGCATACTAGGTTCTACAATCAAAATGGCAAGCACGTATTGGAGAATGGATTTCCAACAAATGACTAGGTGAAGGGACTACCTTCTGGCAGTACATCTCTAGAGGAATGTACTGAGGCCCAACCGGCGGTCCTCTACCAACACAAGACCCGCCTACCTCTTCCTAGATAATACCAAATATGTCATCACCTCGGTCATTATCGACCTATCCGAGCGCTCATTTAGCATACACCATATTAATTTAAACTCGAACGTCATAGCGGGTAAAAATATATCTATAAGGGGATGATCATACTCTAATGGTTGTGAACCACATAGCTTTGCTGCATATACCCTGTTTTGGCCATTTCCGGGTGTGAGACTTGATGTAATAATTATCTTCACATAGCACATCATCTTTCCTCTTGGAATGCCACATTGCCATTCCATAATCACACAACTGATTTCCACAAACATATAACTCCTGAGCTCATACGTCGTAGGAAAGGGTGTTAAGCTAAGAGAAGTTGCCTTCTCCGCCGCCAAACAGATGATACTTTTATAGAGATCAATAGATGTGATTTTAAAATGCAATGTCAGACATTCGTCCATACAAGTTGTCCAGGAACAGGACAAACCGAAGGGAATTCTCCTACCACATCCTGTTTTGGAAGTCACCTCCAGGATCAGTAGTGATTAGTCCTTGCAAATCGAAAATTTTCATAACAGAGAATTAATGCTACTATAGATATATGATATGGTAATTTCCCCGAGGGACTGGTGGCAAGTAGCCCTACATCATGAATATCCTCGTCTTCAACTATCTTATCTTCAACATGTTTTACTTCGAAACGTAAATTGGTTCGAAGTGGTTTTTGGATAGGAGTTACCCAGATCCTACCCTAGTTCCTTCGAAATACAATTATTGATAAAAATGTAAATATGTGTATATAGGATTTTGCTTCGCCTCTTCTCATTTGAACTTTTTTACATATTTATCAAAATACTTTGGAAATCTTCAAATCGTTTAATTTCTAACCAAATAAAAATTCCATCTTTCGAAAACATGTCTTAAATTGGTCAAAAACGATGTTATCTTAGACAATGTTTATTGTAAACCCAAATCATTCAATATTGAGTAGAAAAAGGTCATTATTTAAGACATCTTATTTTCAAAATCGTATCCTTTTAATAAGTTGAAACCATGATATCTAACTTGGTAAATTCAAATTAGTTAGTATTCGAGTTAAATGGTTTCACAGAAATTATATCAATTTATACTCAATTCAAATTTCTATATTCAACAAGTACTATGGACAAAATAACGATGAAATTGCTTTTCTCTTTTATTTAATGTGAATAGTACAATTTTCCTTCTCAAAAACTTAAATATGATCTTTTCATTAGAGCATTCGGGCTTTCCCTTCAATCTGTTCCACCCCTCGCCTAGAAAGAGAAAATAGAGGCCAGGTAAGTTCAAGGCACTGGTTTCTCCATTCCTAACCTTAGTTACACATCTTGTTATATTTTTCCAGATCTCATAGGTGGGACAAATGTACTAGTCGTTTCCACATACTCATTTTGTTATTACATTCAAGGAATTGATTTCGATTATATTATTTAAGTGTGATAAACAATTCCTCTTAACCATTCATTTAAACTCTTATTAAAACTTCCCAATCATCTTTGAAATACTATATTGTTTATTTAAAGATATATATAAAAGGTTCGGGAAAGAATAGTTAAGTTTTAAATCTATATTTCTAAAGTTTATTAAAACTGTTATAGAAAAGTGCTGCGAAAAGTGCTTTTAAAAGGTTATTTGATTAAAACAACTTTTCTACCATTCAGAAATCCATATTTATAACTCAAATCTCTTTTAAAACATTTTAACATATTTATCAAATTTATTTCATATTTTTAACCATTTAGAAATATTCATTCTAAAGAATTCTACACTTCGGTCACTTAACTACAAAAGCGCGATTTTCCTGAAAATTTGATTTGGACATAACTTAAAATCTACAAGATGAAATCTTGGTTTTTTTTTCTTTCCATTTGAAAACTATGGTTATAAGGATCCGAAAAATCTTTATTTCGAAGATTTTCGACTTAGTTGGCACCTTACACAATGATTTAAAGTTACTGGTCGAAAATTACGAACTATCGCTACGCGACAAACTCGATTTTGACTATTTTGGTGAATTGTTCCGAAACTTATCCGAAACACCTCAAAATTGTTTTAAAACCATATTAAAACTATTTTAACTCATTTCAAACAATATTCTATCGTTAAATCATATTTTTAGCTCTTTATCATATATTTGAAATTATATTATTATAATATTCCCTTTGAACCTATTCAAAATTATTAAGTTATTTACTATTCCAAATTTACAACTTAAGCATATTTTTAAAGTTAACTTTAAAATCCAGAACATTTACTTCCATTTTTCAAAATACTTCGAACTTTTAACTTTAACATTTTGTTTTCAAAATACTTTGAACTTTTAACTTTAACATTTTGTTTTCAAATCAATTTCTAACTTCTCCGAAAGGAATTCTTTTCTATACTTAATATGAAAAGAGGCTTAACTGAGCCAAGTATATGGCATATAATTCTAAACAAATGAGGTCTCAAATCAACTATTATAAACCAAAATAAATATAGCCATAACTAACTTTATTTAAAGTGTAGATAAAATCAACATTAACAAATCATCCATTCATCCAATATTCATCCATATAACCAAATATTCTAATATCCATATTTTCAACCAATAAATCAACATATTATCATCGGATATAAGCATGGGTATCATAACAACAATCAAAATAGGATTTAAATATATATAGAGCTTACTCACATTCATTTTGAAAATCATTTCACTACGAACTAAAGTATCCTTCTTTTGCTCTATCACTACACAATGACACGTATAAATGAAGATGTAGCTTGCTTAAAGAGATGGAGTGCTTGGACTAGGGGGTTCGGCCTTAGATGCTTGGATTTGTGGGGGTGGGTACGCATGTTTTGGAGGTGGGCAAGCTCGGGTGTGTGGCTTGTAAGCTCGGGTTGAGGGAGTTTGCGGGTTTGGGTGGAAGGTATGGGTGTGTGGTGGGTTTTGGAGGTGGTCACGGACGTGGATAGAGGTGTAAGCATGGCTGGAGGTGAGCTTTAGGGCTCGGGTATGACGTGTGGGTGGATACGACCTTTGGGTAGGGGGTAGGCTTGGGTATGTAGGTTTTAGAGGGTGGGTATCGGGTTTGGGTTTGGGTGCATATGTGTGGGGGGTTTGGCCTTGATGGAGGTGGTGTGTGGGTAGGAGGGTATAGGTGCTTGTGTGAGTGGTTTAGGAAGTAGGAGTGTTGGATTCCATGGAAGAGATGTAGAAAGTGAAGAAATGGTAAGGAATGAAGTGAACAAATGAAAAGAATGGAGGGGCTATTTATAGTTGAAGTTTTTCTACTCAAATTACTTTTCTAACCTTAATTCAATTTTGAATTTTCAACCACCTTTTATTTCCTTTCCAAGGGAAGAATGGACATAGAAGAGATGGCTTTTAATGAGATGAGATATGTGGATTTGAGATTTGTCCTTAATGAAATGATTATGCATTTTTCATTTAATTAACAAAATTCATCAAAATAAAATGCCCCTTTTCCATGCATGTTTTTGACAACTAAGTGCTAAAGCATTTATGGAGAAAGGATGCTTGAGTATTTATTTGAAATGATTATGTTTATTTATATCTTTATAAAAACAAAATATTATTTTTTTAATATTTTAATAAAAGTAAACTCCATTTGTCTTTTAGTGCTAATTGTAAATGTTTACCCAAGTGTGTAAATATGTAAGTATGCATGTTAAAAGAAATTATGTTGCAAAATGTTGAAACAACTTCCGTTTGGTCTTCGATCATAAATATGAAAAAAGATCGTCAGTCACATTTTTACGTTTTTATTAAACTATTTATTTATGTAAAAAAACTTGAAAATTGATTTGTTATCATCTTTAAATAATTAAAACAATTTCATTTGAGTTATAAAACCATATTTAATAATATTAAAATCTAATTGTAAAAATACGATGTCGATTTGTCAACGTGCGACGAAATTTGTCAATTTTTATAAAACAAATATATATATTTATAAAGTAATTGTAAATCAAATTACTGCCATTATATAAAAATTTTAAAAAGAATTATTTATTATTTGTCAATTATTTATATTACGAAATTTGTCACTTTTCGACAAAAACCCAAACTTCTTAATTTTGTAATCAAATTCTAAAAATAAGTTTATCATTCTTATTTATCACATAAAACATGATTATTAAGTTTAAAAATTCTATATTTGAATATTAAAATAAATTAAATATCCCATTTTCAAAGTGGTAAAATTATGGATTGTTACATTCTCCCCTCCTTAAAAGAATTTCATCCCCGAAATTAAAATTTAGACTTATAAGAAAACCTATCATGCAACCGAGCCTGAGAAAATTCTACTTTAATCTATTCTTAAAATAAGGAAAAAGAGAGATCTGCTAAATACTGATACTACATAATGATGTCATCAGATATATACATAATACCACATAGATCTACATCCCTAGCCATAGCGCGTACTACGCACTTAAGATAATATACATAGTCAAAAAATATACATCAGCTATATAGACAATATTCCCTAAAATGAATCATCCTAACCATACCATAGAACTCCCTAAAATATCATCCATACTAAACATTCGTGTTCATCGTCTCCTCACCTGTTGGTCCTCCCAAATCCAACACATCTGGCATAACCTCCTCTCCTTCTTCCTCTTCAGGCTCCACGTCCTCCATCTCGTCCTCTTGTACCATGTCCCAACCTAGTAGCTGCTAGGGCTGTCCTACTGGAACCCATGGAATATGACCAATCTCTGCTGGAACATACTCATTTATCTCCTCCAAACCAAGATCCTCAATCGGCTCTAGGATTGGCGATCCTATCTCCGGAATAGGAGTGCCCATCTCCCATATAATACCCTCGTCACTATCTAGTGGGCTATCGCACAACCAAGTGTCGTACATCCCTAAATCCTCTCCTAAAGGCCCTTCCTCAATGAGCTCATCTCCTACTGGCTCCCGGGCTCCTCCTCTATAGGCTCATCTTCCTGATCCTCCTGACTCAAAGGGTTTGCATTCCAAAGATCTAAATCGTCTGCCTCTGATCCTATATCTGCCACTGCCTCAGCCTCCTCTACTATAGGAACCATCATATCCTTATCATTTGAAATAAATATCGGGTCATTAGCTGATCCTATCACAACTCCAAATGGCTCCCCTATCTGGTCATCCTCGTCACTAGTAATAGGAGTATCTAATACCTCTAAATACCCATACTTCGCTAATCCTCTCCTAAGTCTTCCTCCTAACTTTAAACGCTCTGCTTTAGTTAATTTCTACAATGATAGAAAACTTAGAATTAGTTACTAGGCCTTTTCAAATTCTTATACTTAATAAATTTATAAAGTCTTATCTTACTTAACACCCCCTTTTCTTTTTCTTATTTACCTAAGGTCTTAATTACTTATGTAATTTAAGCTTATTGTAACGACCCGCCAATCCACACTATTCAAGCTGACAATAAACCACACATGTCCAACCCAAATCAAACGGAAAGACAGATAGTTAAGAGAAAGAAAGAAGAAAGAGGAGAAGAGAAGAAAAGAAGAAATAAATTAAACAACATAGAATCTCACAATCGTAACGGAACAATATATAATATAATATCAATAATCTTTACAAAGGAGAAACTGTTATATATATACATCCACCAGAGTACAACAATAAATCACAATCATTAGCTTGGATAGTTATAACAACATGTCCTCACAATTGCTGATAATTTCAACAACAAAGCAGCAGAAAATAAACGTATACATGTATACTCCTTGAAGGCCTCCAACTCGTCTCTTGAGCTCCAATGCATCCAAAGCAGTCTGTAAATATGCTCGGTCTGACCCGAGCATTATATTAAAATAACACCCGAGTCAGTATGGAAAACCAGTGTGAGAAAACACACCCAACTGGATTTAAAAGTTACAAAAACCTTTGAGAACAAAAGTATCTCGTGAGACCACGCCACACATAAACACGGACGGGTTTTTACCTTACGATAACCAAAATAATTTCTATAGAAAATCCATTTATATTATAATAATGTCTAGGGGTCAAAGTAAAATATGAATATAGTTAAAATGCTTGCATCTCATGTTTCAGCATAGTTAGGGACAACTAAGTTCGTATGGCGCTTATTGGAGAATGGATTCCATACAATGACTAGGCTTCTGAGGTACCGCCCGTCATGGTGCATCTCTAGATAATAACACTGAGGTCGAACCTATCGACCCCTGCCAACACAAGACCGGCCTATCCTTTACTAGATAGTACCGAATAAGATCACCCCTCGGTTCAAATCGGCAACTGTACCGAAGAATACATAAGTTAATAACAGGGACTCTATTAAGCTATGTTTTACCTAGCCTTGCTGCATCTCCCATGTTTTAGTCATTCCCGGTTGATGAGCCTTGAGGCTATGTTTTACCTTTTATATAGCACTTCCTACTTGGAATGCTAGTGTTGTCCTCCAAGCAATAATGCAATACCAGCATTCATCCATATATGTCCATTTCTGGGACTGAACGAAACACTTGAGAGCTCTGTCTTCAATTCCATCATCTTTAAGATGACTTCACTTCGCAACGCTTAATTTGGATCGAAATGGTTTTCGGATAACATATCTGATCCCAGCCTCTTTGAAACAACATTCGATAATTTCCATAAACTCAGCCCCATTTCTTTAGGAAATAAACAGTCAGAAATAAGAACAGAGACCACCTCCTAACCGTTAGTGGACAGATTTCCTTATCATTATCCTAGAAGAACGATACGAGATTATACGCACAGTATAACGTCATCGGCGATGATTGCGCCACATAACTCACTTGTTTCTCCTAGATATTTCCAAAGTAACGTTTGGATCCAAATTCGATAGTCGGTTATTTAATATCGAATAACAATCATTCAATCAGGAATTTAATTCCATGGGGAAAAATCAACATTTGTTAAGCACCAAGCAATACTAAGCCTCTTTTAACAAATCCTTCATTTATTTAATTCACTTTGTAAATAGTCAAATAAAAATTATTTTACAAAGATGTATGTATGTATTCCCCAATCCCTATTTCTCAGTACTTAGAAAAATTTCCATACACTTATCTCAACACTATAAGTATATTCACAAAAGTAAGAAAGATTTCCTTCCTAAACGATTCAAAAATCATTTACAAATCCCTTACCAATCTAAAACATTTATAAAACCATTTATAACCACTAAAACCATTTATAAATATCATTTCTCAAATCATTTATAATCCTTTCTATAAATCCACGCAACTATTTATAAGGCTCTTCTTATAAACCTATAAACCCATTTATAATTTTCCTTTATAATTATCTAAAACCATTTGCAAAGCTCTCTTCATACATTATGAATGATTCTCCTTTAAGTCTCCTAAAACATTCTATAAACCTCTCTTATAAGCTCAAATCTATTTTAAAAACCTTATTTATAAATCTCGAAAACATTTATGAATAAATAATAATCATTTATTTTAACCATATTATTATATAATAATAATAAACATTATAAATAAATAAGTATTAACTTTAAATTATCTGAGAAATAGTAATTGATAAATTTCAAAACTTTTTAATAAACAATTATAACTTTACCTTCAACATCTCTATAAATAAAAATAATTAATTTCCAAAACTATATTGAAAAGTAATCATACTTAATTTCACGTCATATTAATAATTTAAATAGTTAACTTCCAACTATTTAAAATACTGATAGCCCACTTTAAAACAATATTAGTATAAATAACCAACTTTTAAAACATAAATGTTTTCTTTGAACAAAATCCATACTTAACATTCCACATGATCGTTCCTATATTTATAAAGCTATAGTTATAAATCTCTTCTATTTTATGAAACTTCCTTTCATAAAAATTTCTTTATTTATGAAGGCCATTTATAACTCCATTCTTTTATAAATCTCACTTATTTATAAATTCCATTAAAAAATCAATCACCATTCATTTTTAACGTTGTCCCCAGATGGATAAATTCCATTTATAAATTCCTTTTAATTTATATAATATCATTTAACAATCCCAATTCACCCTCACTTTCAATTTCCAAAATAGAGTCAACTATTTTCTAAAACAAACTTCCATATCTTATAAAAAAATCCATCATTTGATTTATTTCACCCATTTGTTAAATAATAATAGTTTCCTTCGATTTATAACACCGTTTATAAATCCATTCTTTTATTAATAAAACATGATTTTACAAATGTTTACTTCATTTGTAAAACATCACTTTATACAAAATGATTAATAATATTTATATCAAATATTTTCTAATTTCTTTTAAAACCATATCCTTTTATTATAAAAGACGGACTTAATTTAAGATTTAAAAATCTTTGTCCACAATTAAAAATTTCTATTTAAAAATATTTTCATAAAACTATAAATTTATAATTTCTCAAAATCTTACCTTTATTTTAGAAAAATTATTTAAACATATAAATTTCCAAAATCACTTTGAAATCCCATTTTAAATCAAATCATTATTTTATAGTATTTAGATACCAAAAATAAGGCCTCATGCTACTAAAGCACTAATAAGTAAAATCATGTTCATGTCATCCAATATAACATCCAACATATCATATATCACAATATATATGAAAAATAAAATCAACAGTGTGAGGAATCCTATTCGATCCCTCCAACCTTTCCCATGCATCACATACAGTATATAATCATAAAAATATAAATCAACCGCTTCGAGGTGGGATTTGTATATAGAGGGTCATCCGCTCTTATACGTGAACATAATAGAGTCTCAACCGCTCCAATAGGTGGAAATATATCCAAACCAACTAATAAATATAGTATACCATACAAACAAGCAACAAACAACATAAATAAAATTAATCCCACTTATATAAAAATATAAGCAGGCCAGAGAGGTGAGTTTACTCACAAAAATTCCAGAAATCGGCAAAGTGCTCTGGTTTGAATTAAACTTGAGAAGGATTGTAACAACCCGACTTTCTCTCCACAGAAAGTCGGATCATTATGAAGAAAGAAAAGGGTAGAAAAGAGAAAAGAAGAGAAAGAAAGAACTAAACAATATCAGAATCTCACAGCGGAACGAAACAAAATATAATATATCACATACTATTACATAGTCTTTACATAATCAGAGTTACACAACTTATACAACAAAATAGACAGTTATAATTTCTGTCTATTATACAACTCAAGATACAATTCAAACAAAAGACTCAGATCAACCAACACAGCGGAATACTATCTATCTACGAATGCTGAAGCCTCCTGCTCCATATCTCCTCCATAGATTCGTCAAAGCTAACCTGAATCCCTTGGCTACTCGTAAAAATTTGAGTACCCAAGAGTTTAATAAAACAGAAAATAAACACTTGGGTCAGACATGGGTCTGGTGTGAGTAAACGGGTTAAAATTGTTTAACTTCAAAACCTTTTGAAAACAAAGGTATCACGTAAGACTTCCCACACATAAACATGGAAAAGTTTTTACCTTACGCTAACCAAAACATTTGATATGAAATCCAGTTATATTATAATAGGGTCTAGGGTTTTCAAGTAAATTACAGAAATAGCTGAAATGCTTACATCTCACATTCCAACATAGTTGGGCACAACTAATACGTACGGCACTTATTGGAGTTTGGATTCCATACAATGGCAGGGCTACTGGGGTACCGCCCGTCACAGTACGTGGCCTAGATCACCGTACCGAGGAGTACGCCCGCTCCCCTGCAACACAAAGCCGGAACCATCCCTTACTGGATAATTCCGAACAAGATAATCCCGTAGTTGGCGCGACCAACCACACACTAAGCCGAATAAAAGAAAAGGGACCTCTAGACAGGGATCTATCTTGCTCTCAGTGGGTGCTACCCACGAAGCCTTGCTGCACCTCCCCTGTTTTAGCCATTCCCGGTTGATGAGGCTTGAGGTTACGATTACCTTTAATCAGAACATATCACTTAGAATGCTCATCGTCCGCCTGACGATGTACTGAAAGCATTCAATCCATACAAGTTCGTTCCGGGTTCGAACGAAACCGAAGGCATTATCTCGTTACACTCGTTTTGGAATCACCCTCAGAGTTAACGACAATAACCCTTGCACTCTAAATCTTCATCTTCACTTGAGATTCACGACCTATCGTTAATTTGGATCGATGTGGTATTCGGGTCTCCAGACCTGGAAATCCGGTATACGAAAACCCGATCCCGGTCTCATCGAAATCCAAAACGTATCTTTTAAGGCCAAGTTGTTTAAAGGTTTACACATTTAAACTTATTCAGGATGATATAAATATATAGATAAATCACATTATCACAATAGATAATTCATATCAACATTTATCTCACAAAGCAGCATATCACATATCATAGATATCATATCCAAATCATCCAGTATCAATCAAGCACCCAATATCAATCAATCATCCATAAGCAGAATTGATTAACTCCAAATCAATTAAATTAACCTTTAATTAAATTAATTACTATCCTTTAATTACTTGGATTATCTTAATCCTGCTTATTATCATTAATTAATTACAAATTAATTAATTAAACATCTTAGTGATCTTCCTTAATTAATCTTCCTTGATTAATTATACTTTAATTACATTCAAGTAATTATCCTTAACCATATTCAGTAATTAACATTTAATTACTGTCATTAATTACAATAATTAATGAACCTTCATTAATCAATTAACTATAATTAATTTTATTAATCCTCAATTAATTACAATTAATTAATCATACTTCAATTAATTACTTTTATTAATCACCCTTTATTAATTCATTAAATAATTCTTATTAATTAATTAACCTTTTAATTAATTAAATAATTAATTTTAATCAACCACTTCATTCATTAATTAGTCTTAATTAATCATAATAAGTAATTAACAATTTGTAATTACTTTTCTTAATTAATTACTTCTTAATTATTTATATTAACCTTGATTAATTAATCTAATTAATTATTCTTTAATTACTTTATTTAGTAATTATTAATCAATTTCATTAACAAATAATCCTTAATTAATTACTTTATTAATTAATTACTTTTAAATTAATTACACTTTGTAATTAATCTTAAATTAAACACATTTAATTAATCACATTAATTAATTAATTAAAATAATTAAGAATTAACACTTAATTACTTACATAAGTAATTATCTTCTAATTACTTCCATTAATAATCTTGATTACTTTCTTAATTAATTACTTAACAAATAAGTAATTCCATTACTAAATAATCCTTAATTCATTAATTAATTAACTACTCCAAAATTAATTAATCTCAACAATTATATTAATCAATTCCTAAGATTAATAACATCAAGTGATTACCCTTTTATCACTTTAACTAATTACCCCATGAGTAATTTTCCTATTAATTACTTCCATAAGTAATTTCATTCAATAATTAACCAATAATTACTTTATTAAGTAATTACACTTAATTAATCCATAATTAAGTGATTATTTAAAATTAAATAAATAATTAACTAATTATATTTCAAAATCCTTAATTAAATAAGAAAACCATTTATCTTAATAAATCTCTTTACTTATTAACAAATCATTTACATTAATTAACTATTCTTAAGTTAATAATAAAAATTAATTAACCTTATTTATTTTCACAAACAAATTATTTAAAATTAAACAAAATCTTAATAACTTACCTACTTTAATTATATTTAAAACTTGATTAATACTTTTTCTTTTGAACTCTAATTATCTTAAAAATTGATTAATTACTTTGTTATTGAACTTGAAAACATTTGTAAATTAAACTCTCAGTTTTAAAGACCCAGAACAACCCGAGCAAACATCACTAAAACCCCGAGTCACTCGTGAGAAAAACTCTCGTACTCCACAACTTCGAGTCGACTAGCAGACTTCACGAGACTTCCCCGAGTCGCCTTCGTCTTTCCCAACGAAATCGAAACAGACACCCAAACGTGCACACGTGCACGTGCACGTTCATCAGAGTGACTTCCGACCAACATCGCTCCCTCCAGCACATCGTCGGCGACCAGTCCAACACCCCTGACCACCCAGCTTCGACAATTTTGCCGACAAACAAAATCGAGCAAATCGAGCTCTTCTCTGGAACCAACCGAATCATCAAATTCCTCTCGCGCCGCCGCCTACGACCACGAGGAGCTTCGCCGCCACATCCAGACCTTCATCACGAAACCATGCTTCGTTTTCCCCCATCGCGACCCGGCCCGATGCGTCACCGTCGTCGAACAAAGCTCGACATTCTCCTCGACAAAAACAGGAACCAAAACCCTACTTCACCTATTTCCGGCCTCCACGTCACATGAAAAATCTAGCGACCATTTTTCCTTTGATCGCCGAGCTACCATCTTCCTTCAGAACAAACATCAACCAGCTCGATCATGTCCATCACCGGAATTTGGCAAATTTCCAAATCCCGATCATCCCAGAAATTCTCAGTGATTATCGAACTAAAAATCACTTAATGTATATTAAAAATCGTGATTTACAATCACGAATTCATTCATGCAATTTATACCAGAAATTAGATTGGTTGATTTTTCGACAAATTCTGATTTCCACTGTATTTCTTCAAAATTTGAAGTAATTTCAGATTATAAAATCCTAGAACTATTTTTATAACCATTATCATACTTTAACACACCACTTTCATTTAAACATCAAAATCTAATATTGATTCTGTTAGGAGATTTGAATTTTCTTAAGAAAAACAAATCCTGTAAATAAAACTGAGAAGATGAATTTATACAGGCACTTATATCCTCAGACATTTCACAATTCCAACATGCATTCATAAACAATATACATATAAATATATATACATCATCACAGCACAATCTATCACATGCATCAACTTTTAACCACAGATTTATAAAACTGTTTTTAAAAATGTTTACTCACCAGTATTTAGAACAGAGAACAGATAACAGAAGACAGATTTGTTTCCAGGCTGATGTTCCAGATTTTTGAACTTCTTTTGATTAGTTGAATTTGAATCTAGCTGCTATGAATTTAAACTTGCTGTTGATTTATTTCTCTGATTGCATGTCTTTAGATTGCATATTGAAGATTTGAAATTGCTGTTGTCTTGATCTTCTTTCTCTGATTTTCATTTGAAATTTCTAGATTTTGCTTTGCTTTCAATTTTGATTTCCAGGTTTTCATTTTTCTTTTTGATTTTAGATTCGAATTGTATTTTTTTGTGGAGAAAGAAGTGAAGATAGATTAATTCAGCTGAAAGTAAAAATATATTTCTTCTTTCATATGTTATTTATTTAATTTAATTATTAAAAAGAAAATGTGGACATTTGTCCTTCTTAGAGGTTAATTAACTTACACATATGCCTATTTTCTTACAATTGTCTTTAAACTACCTTTAAAAACTTACAAGTGTACATTCTTATTTTAATTAATTTATTTAAGTCATTTATATGTATTTAAGAAATATTTATATGTATTTAAGAAATATTTATATGTATATAATGTATTTATCTCCTTTTATAAATAAGCATTAGATTTTAATAAATATACAAATGTGAAAAACAATTATTTAAAATAACTTATGTTTTGATCAAATTTTTATAACATATTTATATATGCTTGAGAAACTTATTTTAACTCTATATATATATATTTACAAACCAATTTATCTTATGTTTGAATTTTTAAAATGAAAGAATATTAAAACAAATAAACTTCTTAATTTAAACCTTAACCAAAATAAAACTTAAAATATATGTTTATAATAAATAAGAAATTATTCTTGTTATTTAAATCTCAATTATCATTTCCAAAAGTATTAAACCAAATTAACAATTTCCAAATTACAAATTATATAAATATTAAAGTTTGAAAATACTTTATTAAATTCAAATTCAATATTCTTTCCATTTCAATATATACAAATATATTTATTCTAAATGGAAAATACTTTTAACATTAATTTTGATAATTATTATATTGAAATTTAATATATAACTTCAAATAACAATATATATATTCATATATATTATAATTTGAAAACTTATCCTTTTATTAAATTAAAGACTACCTATTTATAATATATATACCAATATATATACATTATAAATGTAAACACCTATAAGTTTTTAGAAAGATAAATCTTCCTAATTTAAAATTGTTAGAAAAGATATTCCCAAATTAAAATGTTTATTAGTTTTTCAAAAGAAATAAACTTTCCAATTAAAATGTTATTAACCTTTAAAAGAATTAAACTTGTCAATTTATAAAATAAATCAACAAATCAATTTAATTATTAATAAAGATTATTAAATTGATATTGCCAAATTTCCGGGATATCACATTCCTTCCCCCTTAAAATAATTTCGTCCCCGAAATTTAAAAGCAAAGATAATTTAATAACCCAGCAAATTTTTAATTTTAAACAGCAATCATACATATCAATCATATTCTAACAACCATAGCAAACAATTTAATCAAACAAATTTAACTATCCAGACAAATTCTGGATAGAATTCCCTCGAGTTTCCCCAAGTATATATATATATACCGGGATACTCGTTCTACAGGATCTTAACTAACTATCTACAATAATCTAGAACTCCTACCTTTCTAGATCACAAATCTGAACAAGATATCAGACTAACTCAAAACCATCCCAACTATCCTTCTGAACTGTTGATTCCATCACTCGATGAATCACACACGTATTCCCTCAAAGATACGTGAAATACAATGAATTCCAGTTATCCGAACTGGAAACTCAATCCTGTAGATCAAAGAACTAATCCTTTTGAGAACACAAGAAAATCTCAAAATACTTCTAGAGCTAGCTCTCCAATCTTACCAAATCTTGTATCTCCTTTAATTGAAGAAAACTTAAACAATATCCAATTTCAACTTCATCCTTCCTGATCAGCTTAGCCCTTGCTGATGCTTCCTGGAACAATCTAGCCCAACATCAAACCAATTTCCGGATCCTTCTCAACAAAATGGTTTCCCAAAAATCACCGAAATCCAGAACACAATTCTACTCCACAAACATTAGAGAACTATGAACTACTTCTCCTATCTGGAATAGCCAAAACAGTTGCACTTGACAACCTTATCTCCAAATCCTGAAAATTTCTTCACACATAGAGATACACTTGAATTTCCTATAGAAATTCTCTATTCCAAGAAAATTACAACTCCCGAATGCTTCCGTTCTAGAATAGTTACTACCTTGCTTCCGCTGCACAACTCTGATCTGGAATAGATGAGAATGCCATCGGAGAAACTCGAGCACAAACTTGATCATCCAAAGTTCACCATACCATAAAATCTTAGTGAACCATTCCACTTGGTCAAAAACATCCCAGTAGAATCCCCTCCAGAAAATTAGGACTGATCAATCCTTCTCCAAAGAATCCTGAGCTGCTTCACCAAATTCTTCTCTAGAAGACATCCTTCTACTAAGCTGAACTTCTGGTAACTCCACGAATCAAGTCGATACGGAATCTCAACATCCAATAATCCCAAGAGAATACCCGAACTATCGCAAGTCACTTTTGCGATCAACCCAACCTAATTTCCACAGATACTGTTCTCTCTTCACAAATCAGAACAGCTCATACTTAACTATCCAATTCATCGAAGAAATGGATTCACTCTGCTGCTTCTGGACTCTAACTTCAGAAAAACTACTCAGCCAGAAACTTCTTGCCAATCACAGAATACTCCGAGCTGCACTGCTGCCACAGATGCCAAAGACTTCTTATCCGAAACTCTTTGAGAAACTTGGACTTCAAAGCAAAAAGAAACACCCCGCTAGACCCAGCCACAACACCGAAACAGATCTACTTCCTTAAACTTGTTCCAGAAGAAACATCTTCAGAAACGTCCATAGCCACCGTGTCTCATCACACAGCTACTACTTCCTGAGGTTACCAAAATACCATCACTCTCTTCAGCTCATCCAATAGATCTACTCTATTCATCCAACTTCAAAGATAAACTCTAAACCATAACTGGTTTCCTTCAGAGATCGGTGAAATCTTTACACCACAACAAAGTTCACTCGAGACAGTATTAGGTCTACAGTCTCGTCAGATATACTTCCAACCTCAACACTCAAATTCTAACTATTGGTAGTTGTATTACTCACACTACCACCTTATCTACCTTTATAACTTATATTGGAAAACCCGAACAGGTAACCCAACAAATAGGTAGAAATATATATATATTTAAAATGATACTTTTTATATAGAAATTATTTCTGGGTAAAATTATTTCATTTACCTCTTTAAAACAATATTGTGTCTGTTGGCCTGGTTCAAGTGTTTAGAGATCCCTATCAATAACGTTAGCTACTCGTATTGACCAGAATCCATATACCACTCAACCGATCAATTAACACAATATAAAACCATTTTTATATAACTAACAATTACGCGCTCTCAAGATAGACACCACTTCAGAGCCTAGGTATTCACTCAACCTCGCTCTGATACCACATGTAACAACCCGACTTTCTCTCCACAGAAAGTCGGATCATTATGAAGAAAGAAAAGGGTAGAAAAGAGAAAAGAAGAGAAAGAAAGAACTAAACAATATCAGAATCTCACAGCGGAACGAAACAAAATATAATATATCACATACTATTACATAGTCTTTACATAATCAGAGTTACACAACTTATACAACAAAATAGACAGTTATAATTTCTGTCTATTATACAACTCAAGATACAATTCAAACAAAAGACTCAGATCAACCAACACAGCGGAATACTATCTATCTACGAATGTTGAAGCCTCCTGCTCCATATCTCCTCCATAGATTCGTCAAAGCTAACCTGAATCCCTTGACTACTCGTAAAAATTTGAGTACCCAAGAGTTTAATAAAACAGAAAATAAACACTTGGGTCAGACATGGGTCTGGTGTGAGTAAACGGGTTAAAATTGTTTAACTTCAAAACCTTTTGAAAACAAAGGTATCACGTAAGACTTCCCACACATAAACATGGAAAAGTTTTTACCTTACGCTAACCAAAACATTTAATATGAAATCCAGTTATATTATAATAGGGTCTAGGGTTTTCAAGTAAATTATAGAAATAGCTGAAATGCTTACATCTCACATTCCAACATAGTTGGGCACAACTAATACGTACGGCACTTATTGGAGTTTGGATTCCATACAATGGCAGGGCTACTGGGGTACCGCCCGTCACAGTACGTGGCCTAGATCACCGTACCGAGGAGTACGCCCGCTCCCCTGCAACACAAAGCCGGAACCATCCCTTACTGGATAATTCCGAACAAGATAATCCCGTAGTTGGCGCGACCAACCACACACTAAGCCGAATAAAAGAAAAGGGACCTCTAGACAGGGATCTATCTTGCTCTCAGTGGGTGCTACCCACGAAGCCTTGCTGCACCTCCCCTGTTTTAGCCATTCCCGGTTGATGAGGCTTGAGGTTACGATTACCTTTAATCAGAACATATCACTTAGAATGCTCATCGTCCGCCTGACGATGTACTGAAAGCATTCAATCCATACAAGTTCGTTCCGGGTTCGAACGAAACCGAAGGCATTATCTCGTTACACTCGTTTTGGAATCACCCTCAGAGTTAACGACAATAACCCTTGCACTCTAAATCTTCATCTTCACTTGAGATTCACGACCTATCGTTAATTTGGATCGATGTGGTATTCGGGTCTCCAGACCTGGAAATCCGGTATACGGAAACCCGATCCCGGTCTCATCGAAATCCAAAACGTATCTTTTAAGGCCAAGTTGTTTAAAGGTTTACACATTTAAACTTATTCAGGATGATATAAATATATAGATAAATCACATTATCACAATAGATAATTCATATCAACATTTATCTCACAAAGCAGCATATCACATATCATAGATATCATATCCAAATCATCCAGTATCAATCAAGCACCCAATATCAATCAATCATCCATAAGTAGAATTGATTAACTCCAAATCAATTAAATTAACCTTTAATTAAATTAATTACTATCCTTTAATTACTTGGATTATCTTAATCCTGCTTATTATCATTAATTAATTACAAATTAATTAATTAAACATCTTAGTGATCTTCCTTAATTAATCTTCCTTGATTAATCATACTTTAATTACATTCAAGTAATTATCCTTAACCATATTCAGTAATTAACATTTAATTACTGTCATTAATTACAATAATTAATGAACCTTCATTAATCAATTAACTATAATTAATTTTATTAATCCTCAATTAATTACAATTAATTAATCATACTTCAATTAATTACTTTTATTAATCACCCTTGATTAATTCATTAAATAATTCTTATTAATTAATTAACCTTTTAATTAATTAAATAATTAATTTTAATCAACCACTTCATTCATTAATTAGTCTTAATTAATCATAATAAGTAATTAACAATTTGTAATTACTTTTCTTAATTAATTACTTCTTAATTATTTATATTAACCTTGATTAATTAATCTAATTAATTATTCTTTAATTACTTTATTTAGTAATTATTAATCAATTTCATTAACAAATAATCCTTAATTAATTACTTTATTAATTAATTACTTTTAAATTAATTACACTTTGTAATTAATCTTAAATTAAACACATTTAATTAATCACATTAATTAATTAATTAAAATAATTAAGAATTAACACTTAATTACTTACATAAGTAATTATCTTCTAATTACTTCCATTAATAATCTTGATTACTTTCTTAATTAATTACTTAACAAATAAGTAATTCCATTACTAAATAATCCTTAATTCATTAATTAATTAACTACTCCAAAATTAATTAATCTCAACAATTATATTAATCAATTCCTAAGATTAATAACATCAAGTGATTACCCTTTTATCACTTTAACTAATTACCCCATGAGTAATTTTCCTATTAATTACTTCCATAAGTAATTTCATTCAATAATTAACCAATAATTACTTTATTAAGTAATTACACTTAATTAATCCATAATTAAGTGATTATTTAAAATTAAATAAATAATTAACTAATTATATTTCAAAATCCTTAATTAAATAAGAAAACCATTTATCTTAATAAATCTCTTTACTTATTAACAAATCATTTACATTAATTAACTATTCTTAAGTTAATAATAAAAATTAATTAACCTTATTTATTTTCACAAACAAATTATTTAAAATTAAACAAAATCTTAATAACTTACCTACTTTAATTATATTTAAAACTTGATTAATACTTTTTCTTTTGAACTCTAATTATCTTAAAAATTGATTAATTACTTTGTTATTGAACTTGAAAACATTTGTAAATTAAACTCTCAGTTTAAAGACCCAGAACAACCCGAGCAAACATCACTAAAACCCCGAGTCACTCGCGAGAAAAACTCTCGTACTCCACAACTTCGAGTCGACTAGCAGACTTCACGAGACTTCCCCGAGTCGCCTTCGTCTTTCCCAACGAAATCGAAACAGACACCCAAACGTGCACACGTGCACGTGCACGTTCATCAGAGTGACTTCCGACCAACATCGCTCCCTCCAGCACATCGTCGGCGACCAGTCCAACACCCCTGACCACCCAGCTTCGACAATTTTGCCGACAAACAAAATCGAGCAAATCGAGCTCTTCTCTGGAACCAACCGAATCATCAAATTCCTCTCGCGCCGCCGCCTACGACCACGAGGAGCTTCGCCGCCACATCCAGACCTTCATCACGAAACCATGCTTCGTTTTCCCCCATCGCGACCCGGCCCGATGCGTCACCGTCGTCGAACAAAGCTCGACATTCTCCTCGACAAAAACAGGAACCAAAACCCTACTTCACCTATTTCCGGCCTCCACGTCACATGAAAAATCTAGCGACCATTTTTCCTTTGATCGCCGAGCTACCATCTTCCTTCAGAACAAACATCAACCAGCTCGATCATGTCCATCACCGGAATTTGGCAAATTTCCAAATCCCGATCATCCCAGAAATTCTCAGTGATTATCGAACTAAAAATCACTTAATGTATATTAAAAATCGTGATTTACAATCACGAATTCATTCATGCAATTTATACCAGAAATTAGATTGGTTGATTTTTCGACAAATTCTGATTTCCACTGTATTTCTTCAAAATTTGAAGTAATTTCAGATTATAAAATCCTAGAACTATTTTTATAACCATTATCATACTTTAACACACCACTTTCATTTAAACATCAAAATCTAATATTGATTCTGTTAGGAGATTTGAATTTTCTTAAGAAAAACAAATCCTGTAAATAAAACTGAGAAGATGAATTTATACAGGCACTTATATCCTCAGACATTTCACAATTCCAACATGCATTCATAAACAATATACATATAAATATATATACATCATCACAGCACAATCTATCACATGCATCAACTTTTAACCACAGATTTATAAAACTGTTTTTAAAAATGTTTACTCACCAGTATTTAGAACAGAGAACAGATAACAGAAGACAGATTTGTTTCCAGGCTGATGTTCCAGATTTTTGAACTTCTTTTGATTAGTTGAATTTGAATCTAGCTGCTATGAATTTAAACTTGCTGTTGATTTATTTCTCTGATTGCATGTCTTTAGATTGCATATTGAAGATTTGAAATTGCTGTTGTCTTGATCTTCTTTCTCTGATTTTCATTTGAAATTTCTAGATTTTGCTTTGCTTTCAATTTTGATTTCCAGGTTTTCATTTTTCTTTTTGATTTTAGATTCGAATTGTATTTTTTTGTGGAGAAAGAAGTGAAGATAGATTAATTCAGCTGAAAGTAAAAATATATTTCTTCTTTCATATGTTATTTATTTAATTTAATTATTAAAAAGAAAATGTGGACATTTGTCCTTCTTAGAGGTTAATTAACTTACACATATGCCTATTTTCTTACAATTGTCTTTAAACTACCTTTAAAAACTTACAAGTGTACATTCTTATTTTAATTAATTTATTTAAGTCATTTATATGTATTTAAGAAATATTTATATGTATTTAAGAAATATTTATATGTATATAATGTATTTATCTCCTTTTATAAATAAGCATTAGATTTTAATAAATATACAAATGTGAAAAACAATTATTTAAAATAACTTATGTTTTGATCAAATTTTTATAACATATTTATATATGCTTGAGAAACTTATTTTAACTCTATATATATATATTTACAAACCAATTTATCTTATGTTTGAATTTTTAAAATGAAAGAATATTAAAACAAATAAACTTCTTAATTTAAACCTTAACCAAAATAAAACTTAAAATATATGTTTATAATAAATAAGAAATTATTCTTGTTATTTAAATCTCAATTATCATTTCCAAAAGTATTAAACCAAATTAACAATTTCCAAATTACAAATTATATAAATATTAAAGTTTGAAAATACTTTATTAAATTCAAATTCAATATTCTTTCCATTTCAATATATACAAATATATTTATTCTAAATGGAAAATACTTTTAACATTAATTTTGATAATTATTATATTGAAATTTAATATATAACTTCAAATAACAATATATATATATTCATATATATTATAATTTGAAAACTTATCCTTTTATTAAATTAAAGACTACCTATTTATAATATATATACCAATATATATACATTATAAATGTAAACACCTATAAGTTTTTAGAAAGATAAATCTTCCTAATTTA
Source organism: Allium fistulosum (assembly GCA_030737815.1). Lineage (NCBI taxonomy): Eukaryota > Viridiplantae > Streptophyta > Magnoliopsida > Asparagales > Amaryllidaceae > Allium > Allium fistulosum. The sequence goes on along the minus strand of CM060904.1, from coordinate 335,574,527 downwards.
AAATTGTTAGAAAAGATATTCCCAAATTAAAATGTTTATTAGTTTTTCAAAAGAAATAAACTTTCCAATTAAAATGTTATTAACCTTTAAAAGAATTAAACTTGTCAATTTATAAAATAAATCAACTAATCAATTTAATTATTAATAAAGATTATTAAATTGATATTGCCAAATTTCCGGGATATCACAAGGATCATTCAATTTAACTGAAAATTCCTACTAGCTCTGAATTCGTCCAATCCAACTCCATAGTGTAGTGCTTGCTGATACGGATGCAATGCAACTTGTCGCGCTCGATATGGACATCGTACAAGAAAGTTACGAATTAATTAACTTAACAATTAAACCTTAACCTTTCTTCCATCTCGTTTACTCCCCCTGTTCATGCGCGTTTTCTCTGTTTTTTTTTTAAAGATCGCCGCACCAAACCGGAATGACGCCGTCGACCATGCCTCGCCGTCGTGCCATCCTCCGCCATTCGAGCCACCTAGCCAGCCTCCTACCCCTCACGCGCAACGCGTCAAAAACCCAAAACGCTAGCTAAATGCGAGTGAATTTCCATCGCCTCGATCGACGATTCAACGATCTAACCGGTGAATTGCTTCGTATTGTCATGCTCTACATTTTCCTAGTTGAAGTCAAAGGCTTATTTGGCCTCTAAAGGCTCCAATCATTATTGGTCGTTGGATAGTTTAATTTTAATGGCGGTTGGAAATTATTTTAGGGTTAGGGTTTGCAAATGAAAGAAAGTAAAGGCCCTTACATAGAAAATTTTTGCGGCACTATTCATCCATGAAAATTTCGAATTCCAAACGAAGTGTGCGCCTGCATTTTATATGTTATACCCCTATTTCGAACACAATGGAATATATATCAGAAGCCAATTCCATCTTATATAGAAGATAGCTTTTCAAAATCGAATAATATAAATTAAATTCCTTTAATAAATTCTTACGCGTTTTGAACTCGCACGATCAAAAGATATGTATGATCGCCATAAAATTCGATAGTGTATAATAATTCACTATTGTGGATCCAATGAAACTAGTTTCGTCGAAATCCGAGATAGTGCCCAAAAAAGACTATTTTTACACGTTAATTAAAAAGAGTAATTCCCAAAATCAGTTTAATCACTTTTAAATCCAATTTAAAAGTTTACTATCTTCATTCTTGTTTAAATAGAAATCAATTCAACTTTTGAAATCATTTTCATTCATATTAAATTCAAGATCCAATTATTTAAACAATTTCAAATATTAAATTTAACAATTTAATTACCCAATAAATCACTATATTTGAAATTCAAGTTATTTAACTTATAACATTAACTTTTCAATATTTAAAATCAATTAAATATTCTAAATTCAAATGACTAAAATTATGGGTCGTTACATTTATTCTATTTGCCCTATTCATATATTGATAAGAAAATCCTTGATCAATGCACAACTTTACCTAATAATTTCAAATCCAAGTTACCTACTTAAATTTAGGAATTTTATTTATCTAACTGAATTGTTTTTTACTTAGCTTTTCCTAAACCTTTATGTTTTATCCATGTTAAATTTGCAAATGGATATGTTTTTTCCTAGAAAATGTTAGATTTTAAAAGAATTTAATTGAAATCATTTTTCTCCTTGATTCATTCGAAATTAATACTCCCAAAATTCCTTTCAAAATTTATATAAAATTTCTTCCATATTTATCTTTTACAAAATCGTTTTATTTGTAAAATATGCTCATATTTTGTTTATCTTAAATAAATTTCTTAACCTTAAATAATATTATTACCAAACACCTTTTAGTCAAATCGTGAAACTTAATTCACAGGGTGTTCGTATTTAAACCTTTACATCAAACAACCAATCATTTAGTGATAATAACTAAATATTATCATCTCTTAACAACCAAATACTCAATACATAACTATATCATTTTGAAAATATCCTTTATCCAAAATATAATCCTAGGTAAAATTATTTTATTTACCAATTTTGTTCTCAAAACAAAAAACATTTTATATAACATTAACAAATACGTGCTCATATATATAATACTCTCAACTTATTCTAGGGTGTCACTTACCCTATCTCTAATGAGTTACTCATCCTAGGGTATTACTAACCCAATCTCTGATGAGTCTTTACCTCTATCAGGCTCAGGTATTCGCTCAACCTAAGCTCTGATACCAAATGTAAAGGCCCAAATTTTCGTACCTTCTGAGTCGACAGTAAACCGGACATGTCCAACCCAAATTGAATGAAAAGATGGATCTTGAAAGATAAGAAAGAAAAATAGACAGAACAGAATCTCACTCGAATGGAATAACATATATTATTGAACAATAATCTTTCCAGTGGAAATTTTTTAATATACATACATCAAAGTCTAACCTAAATTCAGCTTGGACAGTTATAATACATGTCCTTACAAATGCTGAAAAACAACAACAAAGTGCATCGGAAATAAAAATACGTTCATATGTGATGAAGATCTCCAGCTCTCCTTTGGAAACTCCAAGCGTCTTCAGCTAATCCTGAAACTACTCGGATCTGACCCGAGTATAAAAATAGCCGAATCAGTCTGGCAAACTAGCGAGAGAAACTCAATTCATACATTATTGTGTTATAGATCAGAGATTGGTGACAAAACCTTTTAAAAAGAAAGAGTATCTCATATGACCACGCCGCACATAAACACAGAAGGGTTTTTACCTTATGATAACTAAAATATTTTTATCAAATCATTTGATATTATTTTTAATGACATTCTTTGAAAACACTTTTCAAGTAAACATATTCAAATAGCCGAAATTGTTACCATTATTAAATTCCATCATGCTAGGTTCTACAATCAAAATGGCAGGCACATATTAGAAAATGGATCTCCAACAAATAACCAGGTGAAGGGACTACCTTCCGGCAGTACATCTCTAGACGAATGTAACGAGGCCCGACTGATGGTCCTCTGCTAATACAAGACTGGCCTACCTCTTCCTAGATAGCACCGAATATGTCATCACCCCGGTCGTTACCGACCTATCCGAGTGCTCATTTAGCATACACCATATTAATTTAAACCCGAACGTCATAGCGGGTTGAAATATATCTAGAAGGGGATGATCATACCCTAATGGTTGCAAACCACATACCTTGCCGCATCTACTCTGTTTTGGCCATTTTTGGGTGTGAGGCTTGATGTAATGATTACCTTTCACATAGCACATCATCCTTCCTCTTTGAATGCCTCATTGCCTTTCCATAATCACACAACCGATTTCTACAAACGTATAACTCCTGATCTCATACGTCTCAAGAAAGGGTGTTAAGCTAAGAGAAGTTACCTTCTTCGCCACCAAACAGACATTTATAGAGATCAATCGATGTGATTTTAAAATGCAATATCAAACATTCATCCATACAAGTTGTCCAGGAACAGGACAAAATGAAGCACTTCTCCTTCCACATCCTGTTTTGTGGATCACCCCTAGATCAGTAGCGATTAGTCCTTGCAAATCGAAGATTTTCATAACATAGCACTACTGCCACCATAGATATATGATATGGTAATTTACCCGAGAGACTAGTGGCAAGTAGCCCTACATCATGAATATCCTCGTCTTCAACGATCTTATCTTCAACATGTTTTACTTCGAAACGTAAATTGGTTCGAAGTGGTTTTCGGATAGGAATTACCCAGATCCGACCCCGGTTCCTTCGAAATCCAATTATAGATAAAAATGTAAATATGTGTATACAGGATTTTGTTATGCCTCTTCTCATTTTAACCTTTTTACTAATTTATCAGAATCCTTTTAACTTTGGAAATCTTCAAGTCATTTAATTTCTAACCAAATAAAAATTCCATCTTTCGAAAACATGTCTTAACTGGGTCAAAAAAATGTTATATAAGACATCGTTTACTGTGAACCCAAATCATTTAATATTGAGTAGAAAAAGAACATTATTTAAGACATCTTATTTCCAAAATCATATCATTTTAACAAGTTGAAACCATGATATCTAACTTGGTAAATTCAAATTAGTTAGTATTCGAGTTAAATGGTTTCGCAGAGATATATCATTTTATACTCAATCCAAATTTCCATATTCTACAAGTACTATGGAAAGAATAACTATGAAATCACTTTTCCCTTTTATTTTACGCGGATAGTATAATTTTTATCCTCAAAAACTTAAATATGATCTTTTCATTAGAGCATTCGGGCTTTCCCTTCGATATGTTCCACCCCTATCCTATAAAGAGAAAACAGAGGCCAGGTAAGTTCAGGACACTGGTTGCTCCATTCCTAACCTTAATTACACACCTTGTTTATCTTTCCAGATCTTACAGGCGGGACAAATGTACTAGTCATTTCTGCATACTCATTTTGTTATTACATTCAAGGAATTAATTTCAATTATATTGTTTAAGTGTTATAAAAAAATTCCTCTTAACCATTCATTTAAACTCTTATTAGAACTTCCCAATCATCTTTAAAATACTAAATTATTTATTTAAAGATATTTATAAAGGTTCGGGAAAGAATAGTTAAGTTTTAAATCTCAATTTCTAAAGTTTATTAAAACTGCTATAAAAAAGTGCTGCGAAAAGTGCTTTTGAAAGCCTATTTGATAAAAACAACTTTTCTACATTCGGAAATCCATATTTATCACTCAAATCTCTTTTAAAACATTTTAACATATTCCATATTTTTAAACATTTAAAAATATTCATTCTAAAGAATTCTACAATGGGTCACTTAACTGCAAAAGCGCGATTTTCCTTAAAACTTGATTTGAACATAACTTAAAATCTACAAGATGAAATCTTGGTTTTTTTTGGAAAAAATATGGTTATAAGGATCTGAAAAATCCTTATTTCAAAGATTTTCGACTTAGTTTGCACCCTACACAATGATTTAAAGTTACGGGTCGAAAATTACGTAGTACTGCTACCTAATAGACTCGATTTTGACTATTTTTGTGAATTGTTCTGGAACTTGTCCGAAACACTTCAGAATTGTTTTATAACCATATTAAAACTATTTTTAATCATTTAAAACAATATTTTATCATTAAATCGTATATTTAGCTCTTTATCACATATTTGAATATTATATTATTATAATACTCCCATTAAACCTTTCCAAAATTATTAAGTTATTTACTATTCCAAATTTACAACTTAAGCATATTTTTAAAGTCGTTAACTTTAAAATCCAAAACATTTACTTCCACTTTTCAAAATACTTCGAACTTTTAACTTTAACTTTTTGTTTTCAAATCAATTTCTAACTTTTCCAAAACGAATTCTTTTCTATAGTTAATTTGAAAAGAGGCTTAACTAAGCCAAGTATATCGCATATAAATGGGGTCTCAAATCAACTATTATAAACCAAAATAAATATAGCCATAACTAACTTTATTTAAAGTGTTGATAAAATCAACATTAAGAAATCATTCATTCATCCGATATTCATCCATATAACCAAATCTATTCTAACATCCATATTTTCAACCAATAGTGTCAAATCAACATATTATCATTTGATATAAGCATGGGTATCATAACAACAGTCAAAATAGAATTTAAATATATATAAATAAAGCTTACTCACCTTTATTTTGCAAATCCTTTCACTATGAACTAAAGTATCCTTCCTTTGCTCTATCACTACACAATGACACGTACAAATGGAGATGTAGCTTGCTTAAAGAGATGGAGTGCTTGGACTATGGGGTTTGGCCTTGGGTTCTTGGGTATTTGGGTGTGGGTATTCGTGTTTTTGCGGTGGGTAGGCTCGGGTGTGTGGCTTGTGAGCTTGGGTTGGGGGTGTGTGCGGGATTGGGTGGAAGGTATGGGTGTGTGGTGGGTTTTGGAGGTGGGTACGAACGTGGGTAGGGGGTGTAGGCTCGGGTGGAAGTGGGTTTTGGGGCTTGAGTATGACGTGTGTGGTGGATAGGGCCTTTGGGTAGGGGTAGGTTTGGGTACGTTGGTTTTAGGGGGTGGGTGTTGGGTTTGGGTGTGGGTGCATGGGTGTGGGGGTTTGGCCTTGGTGGAGGTGGGTATGTGTGTGGGTAGGAGGGTATAGGTCCTTGGGTGAGTGGTTTAGGAGGTAGAAGTGTTGGATGCCATGGAAGAGATAGAGAAAGTAAAGAAATGGTGAGGAATGAAGTGAACAAATGAAAAGAATGGAGGGGCTATTTATAGTTGAAGCTTTTCTACTCAAATTACTTTTCTAACCTTAATCTAATTTTGAATTTTCAACTACCTTTTATTTCCTTTCCAAGGGAAGAATGGACATGGAAGAGATGGATTTTAATGAGATGAGATATGTGGATTTGAGATTTGTCCTTAATTAAATGCTTATGCATTTTTCATTTAATTAACAAAATTCATAAAAAAATGCTCCTTTTCCATGCATGATTTTGACAACTAAGTACTAAAGCATTTACGGAGAAAGGATGTTTGAGTATTTACTTGAAATGATTATGTTTATTTACATATCTTTATAAAATCAAAATATTATTTTTTAATATTTTAACAGAAGTAAACTCCATTTGTCTTTAAGTGCTAATTGTAAATATTTACCCAAGTGTGTAAATATGTAAGTATGCATGTTAAAAGAAATTATGTTGCAAAATGTTGAAACAACTTCCGTTTGGTCATTGGTCGTAAATATGAAAAAAGATCGTCAGTCACATTTTTACGTTTTTGTTAAACTATTTATTTATGTAAACAAAACTTGAAAACTGATTTGTTATCATCTTTAAATAATTAAAAAAGTTCATTTGGGTTATAAAACCATATTTAATAATATTAAAATCTAATTGTAAAAATACGACGTCGATTTGTCAAATGCGACGAAATTTGTCAATTTTTATAAAACAAGTATATATATTTATAAGATAATTGTAAATCAAATTACTATCATTATATAACAATTTTAAAAAGAATTAATTATCATTAAGACAAAAGTTGAACGTATATCCAGTTTTATCGAAAACCGAGTTTTGTCACTTTTCGACGAAGATCCAAACTTCTTGATTTTGTAATCAAATTCTAAAAATAAGTTTATCATTCTTATTTATCACATAAAAATGATTATTAAGTTTAAAAATTTTATATTTGAATATTTAAAATAAATTAAATATCACATTTTCAAAGTGGTAAAATTACAGGTCGTTACATAATAAATAATTGAAATCACTTTCAATATTTTAATTGTGCATCAAAAATCATGATCTCAGCTTAATTTTTGAAAATAATAAATAAAAATACATTGTAAAAACTAATCCTTACTTATTTATAGGTAAAAGACTTACGGTAAACTCTAAATTTGTCGACTCTTTTGTTCTTAAATATTGTACAGTTGTATCTTCCAAGCTAATAAATGCAATTTCAGTGAAAACTAAAGATCTACGATGACTCAAAGAAATTTTTTAATAGTTATAGAATATTAAAAATTGAATTAAACTATAGTTAGAAGAAATCTAGTGAACTTATATGAAGACACGTTTCTTCGACCCTTAGAAATCGACACTAATACATCCTCAATATTCACGTGCCGTAAATCCAACTGCCGAAGAGGCGGTGCTTTAAGGGTAAGAAAGAAATAAAGACAGAACAGAATCTCACACGAATGGAATAACGTATATTATTTCAACATATAATCTTTACAGCGGAAAATTTTAAATACATATATCAGAGTTAAACATGGACAGTTATAAATATATATATCTTTACAAATGCAGAATACAATAGTATACAAGTATGGTGAAAAGGAGGTAATAGTTTACTTAACAATATTCTAACTCCATGCTCAGAGCTCTTCTAGATTTCTTCTAACTAATCCTGACTACTAGGCTACCTGGAAAAATAGGGAACCCATAGTATAAGTGAAAAGAAAATAAATTCCGAGTCAGTCATGGGACTGGTGTGAGAAACTCAAAATATGGATATTTAAAAACAAAGGGTATCTCATAAGACCACACCACACATAAATACGGAATGGGTTTTTACCTTATGATAACCAAAATATGTACTACGCAAAATCTAGGAATATTATTTTTAGTGGCATTCTTTGGAAAATGTTTTTCAAATAAACATATTAAAATAGCCGAAATTATTACATTGATTAAATTTGATGGCATAATAGGTTTACAACTAAGTCCGAAGGCGCTTATTGGAGAATGGATTCCATACAATAACAAGGTAAGGGACTACCTTCTGTACAGTACATCTCTAGAAAAATGCACCTTAGGTTCCAATCTATACCAACACAAAACCGACCTACCTTTACCATAGATAGTATTGAACATCCCATCACCCCAGTCATTCCCGACCTATCCGTGGGCACATCATACATAACAAACCCTAAATATAAAGGGTAATCTAGAAAAGTGATGACCATATCCTAATGGGAGTGACCCACTTAGCCATGTTGCATGTACCATGTTTTTGTCATTCCTAGGTGATGAGGCTCGAGGTAACGACTACCTTTCTCATAGCACACATTTAACTTTGAATGCTACACTGCCATTCCATGATCACACAACTGATTTTTACAAATGTATAACTCCTGAGCTCGTACGTCTTAGAAAAGGGTGTTAAGCTAAGAGAAGTTGTCTTCTCCGCCACCAAACAGATGATACATTTATAGAGATCAATCAATGTGATTAGAAATGAAACGTCAGACATTCGTCCATATAAGTTATCCGGGGATAGGACAAACCAAAGTAACTCTCCTACCACATTATGTCGGGAAACATTCCTAGGATTAGTAGTGAGCAGCCCTTGCATCGAAGATCAAATGAAGATACTACTACTATGTATATATGATATGGGAAATTTCCTCCGAGGGTCAGTGACAAGCAGCCCTTCATTCATTTACTATCATTCCATGTCTTCACTTTCGAATGTACATTGGTCCGAAGTGGTTTTTGGATAAGAATAACTCAAATCCGACCCCGGTTCCTTCGAACCAACCATCGATAAAATGATGTTAAGTAAATAGATGCTTATTATTTTATTAACTACTTTCTTTTTTATCAAAAATATCTTCTAGAGATATATATCTTTAAAACATTTGATCTCGGTTTATATGGAATTACTAAACCTTTCTTTAACTTTGGGAATGCCGAAACATTTCCATAAGTCATATTGGAAAACATTATTGAGTTAAAAAGGGTCGATAGAAATTATACTAATTCTACTCAATATCGATTTATGTATTCAACATTTACTATTCGTCGAATAATGGTGAAATCGCCTTTTAAATTCACACAGATTATATAGGTTCCCTCCTTGGATTTAATACCAAGCATAAGAAGATTATTTCTATACAATCCAAGTTGTATCAAATTAAATTTATAAATTTTTTATCTTTTATATTTGTCTCGTTTCTGACATTTCGACCTTATCTATCCCTTGTCCAGGAAAGAGGCCAGGGCACTGGTTGCTCCTAAACATCTCCTTAGTTTAAATACCCCACATCCGAATCTCACGAATAGAAAAATCACGTCTACTCATCGGCTTTTAGAGCCAAGATTAAATCATTTTATTTATAACAGCTTTTCTTCAAATCATTTATTTAAACTCGTTTAAATACACTCTAAAACCTCCAAATCATTATTTAAACACTTAATCATTCATTTGAAAATATTTATAAAAGGTTTGGAAAAGAATTGTTAACTTTAAATCCATATTTCAAAAGTTATTAAAAGTGCTGCGAATAGTGCTGCAAATAGTGTTTTTAAGGCTTACTTGATCATGACAACTTTTCGAGCATTTAGAAATTCATTTTTATAACTCAAATCTTTAAAATATTTGAAAAGATTTATAGAATTTATTCCATATTTTTAAAGAATTAAAAATATCATTTATAAAGAGTTTGTCGCTTTGGTTTCAGAACTACCAAACCGCGACTATTTTGAAAACTTGTTTTGCTCATAATTCAAAATCTATTAAATGAAATCTCAATTTTCTTTCTTTATTTGAAAACTATAGTTATAAGTTCAGAAAATTCTTATTACAAAGAATTTTGACTTTGAATCTATCCTTTAACGGATTTAACTTTCTACGACGCAAAATCGCGAACTACCGTTACACAATGCGCCTATTTTAATCAATTTTTCATTTGACTTTCAAAATTTATCAAAACACTTATAAATATTTATAAAATATTATTAAATCATTTTAAACCATTTTAAAAAGGTTTAACACTCTCATACACATCATTTCATTTATTAAAGGAATGTGATTTCCTTTGTGATTTTCGACGTGTGTTAAACGTGACTTGTTAATACAATCAAAAAATCATATAATCAACGTCCAAACTTGATGATCAAACATAGCAACCAAACAACATATCATATCATCATCAAAAGTATGTATATATATAAGTGGAGTTTTCTCACCTTAATCCAAACCAATACTTCCTACCAACATTCAAATCACAACAATTCTTCACTAAACATTGTTAACTTCAACTAACCATCACCAAACAACTCAACCATGCTTTCAAAGTGCTCGGCTACCACCCTTCACCTCTACTTTGCTTATGGCCTCACCTCCCTAGCATCCAAACTCATAGCCTCAAGCTTCCATACCCAAGTGCTCACGGCGACAAGGCCAAAGCCTTCACCTTTTGACCTAAAACTCATGCCTATACCCATCCATCACACCCCAAAGCTCTCAGCCTCCACCACCTCATGCTATCACCACCTTCTTCTTTTTAGAACCCACAGCCTAGGCCCCTCAAAACTCACGGCCTTACCATCCTAGCACCACCAAAACTCACGACCATAACCATTGAAGAGTAGAGAAAGGAGTTATGGTATTCAAAGTGGAATGGTGTGTGTGTAAATATTTACTTATATATTTTTATCTCTTTTCTATATATTTTTATTATTATTTTATTTAGGAGGAAGTCGTTAATATAGCTTGAGAAAGAAGAAGAAAAATATGAAGAATTGTGTTAGGAAATGGGAAGAGAGGTGGATGTATTTATAGGCAAAGTTTGGACAAAAATATCTTGGTATTTTTTTCATTTAACATCACATCAAACTTTCTACCTCCTCCTCCCCACATGGCTGACCATCAGCACCCCTCCATCATCACCATCACTTCGACCATTATCACCCGCATGTGTATGTGCCCATGTGCATGCATGTGCATTGACTTTGTGAATGCTTAAGTAGTAAGCAAACTAAAATATCTTAGATATTTTCTTTTGTATATGTATATATATATATGTGTACATGTATATTTGTATGTATATATATATATGTTCATGTGTGCATATGACATGAATATATATGTACATCTATGTGCACAAGAGACTAAACAACGTTGCATCGACTTTGAACAACTTTCGTTCGTTAAACCGTTGAAAATCAAGAAACCGATTCCCGGTCATATTTTCACTTATAAATTAATTTACATATAAATGTAAACAAAATTTGAAAAATCGTTTCTTTTCATTATTAATTAATTAAAATGATCACATTTTATTTATAAAACCATATAAAATTAATGTTAAACAATCGTTTACAAAAAGTGTTATTATATCGATAAAGCGATATCAATTTTCTTATATTTTCAAATCAAGTATATATCTTTATAAAACGATTATAAACGATTTATTATTACTTCACAACTATTTAAAATGAATGATTATCATTTAAAACATTTATTTGAATAATTCTAATAATTATTAAATCATTAAATCTCAATTTAAATTCATAAATCAATATTCAAATATAAGGGCATCCCTGATGATGCCATAAATACCTTTATTTTTCCCAAAAATAAAATAATTTTTTTTATTTCATATTCTTTTTCAATTATAAAATAAGTGTATGTATCCATCTCCATGCGCGACGTTTTATGACTTTAGAGCTATTTATTGATAAAACAGTTTCCGACCATTTTATCGATATTTTTTCAAAGTATATATTTTGTTAACATTTTTCTCAAATAAGTTCATTATTATTATTCATTACTTAAAACTTGATTACTTTTTGAAAACTAATCTATATATGAATATTTAAACTAATTTAAATATCTTTAATTAAACCGATCAAATTACGAGTCGTTACAATTTATGGGGAAAGAGAGTTGAAAATTATCAAAGTTTAAACTTTAACATCATATTATGCGACCTTAGTTGATTGAATTTTGCAATTGAATTTGTGATATAATTTGAGTCCTTGTGGATCCTGAGATTAAATAGTATTTAAGATGAGAAAAGAATAAATATTTTATTTTTGATGAGAAAAAGAAACTTTTGGTTAGGGTTTGAACTTTATAGATTAATAAAATAGAATTTAACATAATAAGTAAAATTAATAAAAGGGGAAGTCAAAGGGACATGGTGTTACAGTTGAATATGTTAACGCTTGTTAAATATGAAAATTTAGAGGGGAAATTGTGAAAATATACACATGAATAAAGAAGAATTAAGGATTTTAATTCTTAAATTATAAGAAAAAAAGGAAAGGTATTATGGGAGATCCATCTTTTCTATATGTATAGTATAAGATATAATATAGGATAACTAATAAATAATTGAAATCATTTTCAATATCTTAAATACGCATCGAAAATCAAGATCTCAACGTAATCTATAAAAATAATAACCAAAAATACATTGCAAAAACTAATCCTTACTTATTTATAGGTAAAAGGAATAAGACAATAAATTCTAAATATGTCAAATCTTTCAATTCTTAAATATTGTACAGATGCATCTTCCAAGATAATAAATCCAATTGCAACAAAAACTAAAGATTTGCGATGATTCAAAGCAAATTTTTAATTGCTATAGAATATAAAAAATTGAATTAAACTATAATTGGCAAAATCCTAGTGAATTTAGGGGGAAAGAGGGTTGAATATCGTCACAGTTTAGACCTTATCATCATCAAAGTTTAAACCTTACCATTATATCAGGAGAAAACTAAAGGTATGTTGATTGAATAGTGCAATTGAATTTGTGATTTGATATTGAGTCCTTGTGGAGCCTAAAATTAAAGAGAAACTAAAATGAAAGAAGAAAAAGAAGGGAACAAATATTTTATTTTCGATGAGAAAAAAGAAACTTTTGGTTAAGGTTTGAAATTTATAGTGAAATAAAATATAATTTAATTTAATAAAAGGGGAAGTCAAAGGGGCATGGTGTTACATCTGAATATAGTAAAGCTTGTTAAATATGAAAATCTAGAGGGGTAAATGTGAAATATACACATGAATCGAGGAGAATTAAGGATTTTAATTCTAAAATTATAGGAAAAAAGAATTGTTTTTAGGGAGAGATCCATCTTTTATGTATATAGTATAAAATATATAGACACATGCGCGCGCACAAAAAATATGGTCAATATACCCCTGATACCCTGAATGTAATATATCTTAAAAATTAATCATTAAATTATCTGCACAATTTTCAGTAGACTATAAAAATCCAAAACAAGATATTTTATCGCTAAAAAACTAAAAATAAAACGGTAGGAAAGTTAAGATCATTCAATACAGTTTTCAATCACTGCAAGAAAATAGAATTAAATGGAAAAATAAATTAATAGTGTCTTTTTAATACTAATGAAATAGAAAAAAATAAGGTGACAAATATTTAAAGGGTATTTTATTTAAAGGACAAATTTATGATGTTGTTTACTCTTGCGTCACCAGCTTTAAAAATTAGTCAAATGGACAAGACATGTTTCTCCAGATCTCATCTCAAACATGTTGCCTCATTTGGCAACCCCTACACTGCCACATCCCATGTTGTCGCTTATCCATGTTGCCACATCACATGTCGTTGCACCCTACGCCGCCGCAATTTCATGCCACCATCTGTAACGATTTGGAATTTTTAACATTTCAAATGGGAATATTTAATTTATTTAAATATTCAAATTTGATTCAATTTATTAAATAATATGAAAATCATTTTTATTAAAACGAATTGATTTTTGATGACATATTTTTAAATGGATTTATAGGATTTTTCAATAATTAGGAAAATATTCAAATTATTATTTGACGTATTTCACGGTAAACATTTGTATTTTTGAAACTTTTTAAAATAAAATAAACAGTGATTTTATTGTTTTTTGTATCATGTCGCATTGTCGTGCACGATTGTATTTTTATTTCTATCGTTCACGGTCTGTACGCGAACGTGATATTGTGTGGCGAAGTACCGCAAAACCTTTTCAAATCAAATTCTAAACAAGCTTTTGAGAGAATCCTTAATTTGATTTATGTGATGGGGTTCTTGAATTTTGAATTTTGGTTGCTTAAGTTTAAAGTAATGATGTTGGTTTTGTTGAGAAGTATGCACACTTCATTTCAACTTCACCTTCACTTTAATGCTTCTTCTTCTTTTCTTCTTCCTATAAAATAAAAAAAACTTCATCTCTTCATTCAAAAATCAAAATCTCCCAAACCATCCACTTTCAGCCAAAACTTCCAACTGCAAAGTTGTGTGTTATAGCCTCTAATATTTTTTAAAAATAGTCGCTCATCGTTTTAACGAGTGTGGTGGAAGATATCATCTGATAATAGTGATTGTCAAATTATGATCGTTTTTCGATGATCATGGAATGGAGATCGGAGAGTATGGTTGGGTTTGTATTGTCGAGACGTGATTTTTGGTGTTGGTCGTAGGATTTTTAGTGGTCAAAGTTGGTCATGGTAGTGAGATGAACGGTTTTCGTTCATTTGAAATTGCCGACATTGCGATCGACGAGAGGAGTAGCAACAAGTGCCGTGACGAAGCTTGGGTGAAGGCGTAACTTTTTCGTATCGGTGGCGAGAGCTCTGGTGGTCGGTGATAGCCAGGCGAAGTCGAACTAGGGTTTGGCTATGTTTTGTTTTGGGCTTGGTTTTCGAGTGGTGGCGTTGATCAAGGCCATCGAGCTTGGCAAGGAGGCGACCAAAGGTGTGGTAAGGAATTGCGAGTAGAAAGGCGGTGGTGGCGTTGCTTGTTGGTGGCCGAGGCGGTGGAGAAGGATGGCGATCGTGGTCGAGTTTGATACTGGAACGCATTTTTTTAAAGCAGGATTTGATTTGGGGAGAAGGATACTGTTACAGTGGGTTTTGGGTTTGGATGTAGCGGGCTTGGCCCATTCGAGTTTTGGTAAGGAATATAATCCATTTATTTGTTTTATATTTTAACTAAATGTGTGTTTGACTTTAAAAAGCTATATCTTGTTCATTTTAAATCTGATTAACCCGCGGATTTTTGTGTTAGACTCGTATTGATGAATACAACATTATTTATAAATAGTAGATAGTTTTGATAAAGTATGTGATGACTCACCTTTTTGGATGATTAAAGTCGAAAATAAACCACACATGTCTAACTCAAACCGTTCAAAAGCGAGGATTGTCAATTGGGTTTAATAAGAAAATAAGAGAAAGGAAGGAAAGCAAAACACAAAATCTCGTAGCGAAATGACAATATATAATAATCGAACAAACAATTCTTGAAGCTATTTTACAATATACATTTGATTTCAATTTACAACTTAATCAGAGTACAATCAACAAACATACCAAAATAATGCAGCGGAATAATAATAATAAATACGATCTAGCAAACTCCATCTTCATCTTTAAGGAATAATGTCTTCAAACGCCGAAATACTCAGGCTGACCCGAGCGTAATGAAAAGACAAAACACTCGAGTCAGAACTAAAAGTTCTAATGTAAGTTAAATCAATAACAAGTAAATATAAGCGTAATAGCTTTAGAGATGTTTATGGGATTTTCCATCTCCTATCAAGTGTACAACGTGAGTGCAATAACTTAAGAGATGTTACGGGATTTTCCATCTCTTAAGGATCCATCAAACTATCTATATGTAGTAAGATACGCTATATATGTAGTGTCTATCAGTAAAGTAAATTATTAAAATAGCGTTAAGGCTTTACATTGATCACCCTTAACACATTTTTAAGCGGGAAGTCTATACAGGTCCTGTAACACAACCAGTAACGTCGGTAGCTAGTGAGTCTCCTATAGGTACCATACTAAAACAAATTCGTAGTAGGTGCGTATAAGGATAAAAGTAGGACAAGTCACGTGAGGCAAGGCCCAAGGTAGGATACTACCAATTCGAGTCGCCTGACTGGTGGTAACCCTTAACGGCCCACCTTGAACATCCATCCCATAATCAAACCAAGGTGCACCGATCAAGTCAAAATCAATATAGTAATACGAAGAACAGATGTCGCTAGAGGTAGCTAGCCTCATAGGTCAGGAAAAGTCGTCATGTTCTAGTTATTTCCAATTGACACAACTGTCGGGGTCTATCCATCATCGTTCTCTTTCTTCAAATCCATCAAACGTTCGCCAATCCAACCACTTCATTCTGGATCATCCACCGTGTATACAGTTGTTAAAGTGGTTTTGGTATTGACAGAGAGTATGCCAATATTCAGCCCCAGTCTCTTTAACAACCAAACGTCATTTTACACATCGGTTGGTACTTTTAAATTTCAAGAATAAATCACACTTCATATCAAAATATCAGATTTGCTTCAAAAATCATTTCGAGTTCAAATAGATCATACCTTCAAAACATTCGTATTTAAATCAATGATTTAAATCTTAATAGTTCCCTTTTAAAATAGTTTGAATTTTGAAAATATTTTTGGATAATTAAAATAGTTTTAATATTTAAAAATAGTTTGGAATAATTAAAATAGTTTAAAATTGAAAATAGTTTAGAATATAAAATAGTCTAAAGATTGGAAATATTTTGGAATATAAAATAGTTTTAATATTGAAATAATTTGGATAATTAAAATAGTTTATATCAAAATAGTTTGTTTATTAAAATAGTTTATATTTTAAAATAGTTTATATTAAAACTATTTCTTCTTTCACAACAATTTGAACTCATGTTCCAAATCACAACAAAATCAATTTTTCGACTTCCAATTCAAGTAAACTTCATATTCGAAATTCAATATAAATCAGTCTCAATTCAAAACGATTTCAAACTTTACTTCAAATTCAATTTAAACGGTTCTATTCAAGTGGCTAAAAGTTTCAGTTCAATTTCTCTTTTTTTAACAATTTAGTTTAAAACCATTTCACATTCCAAAATTTTAAAATACCAATTTAAACCATTTTAATTAAACTAAATTCAAAGTTTCAAACTAAAATATAAACCTTCATAATTATTCACTTCCAATAAATTCAAATCATATTCCAATATCCACTTTAAGATTCCAAATTAAATCCTAAATTCATTTAAACAAATTCAATTTCAACATTTCAAATCTTGAATTAGAAAATAATTTAATTCATATAAATCAAAATTTTATTTTCTTTAAAACAATCTTATTTAAACCAATTGAAATTCAAGATTTTAAAACCATTTAATTTAACCATTCGGTGTCCATATATAATTTTCTACCCTATGGCCAAGTAATCAGTTATTTCAATTTAATCACATGGATGGATATATATCATTTCAACCCATAATTAAATGATATAGCATATACCATTTCAACCTATTTCTTAATTCATTTTGATTTATTACCAGTGACAATTTATAAGATGTCAAATAATAAATATGGTAATAATAAGAATATTTCAAATAAATAACAACCATTCATCCGATATATCAATCAATAGACATCCAATTATAATCAACATTCAAATCAACCAATATAACAAAACAATTACTAGTTATCAATTGTTGGTGTTTAACTAGCAATTAATTCAATATTAATTTAAATGTCAATTAATTCAATATAAAATTAAATTAAATTTAAATTACCAAGCAACAACCAATAATTTTTTATCACTTCGTGATTCCAATTTAACTAACATCGGAACATTTAGTATTGCGTGAGTGGGTTTAATCACTCACCTTTGATTTATAGCCCATTAAAAATCCAATAAAAGCCCAAATTTTCAACGGTTTCCAAATTCAACCAAACATGTTTCACATTGTCCAAAATTTCGATACGAGTCCAGTGAAAGATATCGCACGTCAATCGAAGATCGTATGAAAAAGTTATGCAAGTTAGAAGTTTGAATTTTAAATTTCAAATATAGCTATTATCATAATACGAATGTGCAAATAATTGAAATTTGAGTTGAATATTGTAACGACCCGTAAATTTTAATGATTTTTATAACGTAATTAACTGAAATTTTTGCCTGAAAATAAACAACTAAATTTACCAATGAAAAATTAATATTTGTGATGCGTCTAGTTAAACATAGCAAATGGCAAATTTTCATTGGTAAATATGAAAGTTAGTTCTGTTGTGTAATTTTCAATTTTAATTTAAAATCAGTTAATTTGATGAAGTAAAATATTTTTGAAATCTGAATATTTTTATATAATAAAATTTTAAATCATTTTTTGAGTGAGACGTCATATTTCATTTCACCGAATTTGGACTTCTCTAGCTCCGTTTATCTTATTTCCAGCAGTTTGGAAGCAAAATATCAACTTTTGATAGGATGATCGTATCGCTGATATATGTATACCATTATGTTCGGCTCATCATGCTGATCTCCGTAGTATATTCATTTGTGTGTTTCGGTGTCCAGTACACAGCGAAAACCGTGAAACGGTAACCGTATCAGTACCCATTTTTTAACCTTTGGTTTCCTTTGTCCTTTCATTTTTCCACCGTATAAATCAAATAGCCACTTGACATAAATAATTTCAGAATTCAAGATCGTGGCTTTTACTATTCACTGGTTTCTTCGATACCATTCTATTACTTTGTGATTTGATTAGGTGCACCTTTGATTTGAGAGTGTGTCCCGAGGTGGGCGGTAGTGGCTGCTAGGCGTTACTACCAGTCCGGATCCGCAAAACGGTAGAATCCTACCCTGGGCAATGCCTCGTGTACCTTGTCACATGCCTTATCGCGCCTTCTACGAGTTTGATTAGTGTCGTACCTATGGAGTGCTCCTTGATAGCCTACCTACGGGTGGAGTTTACAGTATCTGTATAGACTACGGCATTATACAAAATGTGTTAAGGGGGATATGGGTAACGCCTTAACGCTATTTTAATACTTTACTTTACTGATAGACATATTATAATAGCGTATATTACTACATAGTAGATAGTTACACGGATCCTTAGAGGATGGAAATCCAAAATATCCTTTAAGTTACTTGTATTTCAGTTGACATTTCACTTGAGTTAAATTTATTGATATAAGAATGTTAATCCTGACTCGAGTGTTTTGTGTTTTGCTTTATGCTCGGGTCAGATTGAGTGTCATAGCATTTAACACTCACCTTTGGAGATTGGAGCTTTGTTTGAAGATCTATCTATCCAGCTTTCAGTTATTTTAGTTTATTTCAGTCATTTATGTTGAGACTCGTCAGTTGCTTATGTATTAGAGATTCATTTGTATTTGAGATTCTGTTGTATTTTGTTTCAGACTCTGATGTTTTATAGTAGCTTCATGAACTACTATTTGTCTATTCCGCTGCTTATTGTTATACTACTCTGTGTTTGTAATTCTTTGATTGAATATATTTACTGTATATGCTAAGTTTTGCCAAATATAAATTAACAATCTGTTGTTTTGAGCAATTCCAATCTAACATGTGCGGATGCGAATGGTTCGAAATAACGGGTCGTTACAGTTGGTATCAGAGCTCTGGTTTAGGCAAAACTTAGCATATGGAGTAACAATTTATTACAGAATCACCTTCGTTTGAGCTTGAATTTCTCCCTCTTGATTAGAATTTCTTTTGAATTCTGGAACCTTTTCTCTTTGTTCCAAATCCATCCTTGTCTTCCCTGTTCGTGTTCTTTTGATATTGGAGCATCCCATAGCTTCATTCTTTTGTGTGACTAATTCCATCGGCAGTCCCCTCCAATCCAAATATGACTTGTAAAAGGGTGAAACTCCTTTACAACAAGTGTCGATTCACCAGAGATTTCTACGTTCTCGGTTTAGATGCTATTATTCTTACAAAGCCCGAACTATTTCCCTGGTAGACGATCAGGGTAATTCCCTTGTAATCTTGACTCCACTCTGATAGTCGGGAATTATCCTGATGTTTTAGGTGAAGTCACTTTTCTTTCTCCCAAGCGGGAAATTGAATTCCGCATCGATCTTATTTCTGGAGCTCGACCTGTTGTCCTCTGTTGTCCTATCTCCCGGACAAATGGATCTATGAATGGTTAGTCATACCCTTTGGATTAACTAATGCTCCTGTCTTCTTCGTTAATCTCATGAATCGCATTTTCCGCAATGTCCTCAACTGGTTTGTCCTGGTTTCCGTTGATGATATTCTCGTCTTATCTAAGTCTAGGTTGACCCGGTTAAGGTCGTCGCGATTAATATAAGTCAATCCCTCTTCCTCTTCTGTAATCTCATTATCTTATCTCACTTTCGAGCCTATCTATCTTAGTTAGAATTCTCTTGGATTTGGGTCCCTTTGAATTTGAATCTCTATCCTTGTTTTGAAATCCATTCTTAAATCATCGTGTAAGGGAGTGTATTTGTAATTAATATAAAATGTTTTATAAAATGTTGTTTGAGTTGTTAAGTTTGATTTGGGGTTTCGATCGATTCGTCTGGCCAACGTATCGATAGGAATTCCAAAACACTTGAACAGAGCAAACTAACACAATATTGTTTTCGAAATTTGTAAATGTAATAATTTTATGTATTATTATATTTTATATATATATATATATATGAAAGTATAATTTTCTGAAATTAGATAGTTAAATGAATTGGTTGTTTGAAATGATAATACTAAATTATCATTTATTGTTTTGTCAACATTACTAAACCATTAACTTTTGTTGTAGGTTATAAGGAGATGAAATTTTAAAACATAGTTTATAAATCTGATTGCCAAATGAAATGAAATAAATTAAGGATTTGAGAATTAAGGGCCCGTTTGGTTTCATTTTGTATTTTGAGTTTTGTGTTTTCAACTTGTACTAAGAAATACCAAGAAATAAGAGAAGAAGATCTACAATTCTTAGCCATTACGACGATCAACGGGCAACAAATGAGTTGGATTGTTCTTCGTGCTTTTGTTATCTTTCGAAACACGAAAAACAAAATAAACTTGTTTTCTATTTTACATGTTAATTTCATTTCTCAAAATTATTTGTTTTTTAGCAATACATACGACGGACGCACTTTTGTATAGACGAAAAACACAAAATTAAAAACGACAAGCCAAACGGGCCCTAAATTTATGGTGTTTTTCAAAATTTGGTTTTTAAGTTGAGAATTATATATTATCTGAAATATATTTGAATAGAAATTGTTTCCAAAGAATTTTAAAAGAAGTAAGTCAGTACTCTCCTCTTTTGTCACTGGCACTCAGTAGCTTTGCTACACCTTTGTTTTGGAAAATGGATTTGATGTGAATTTCTTGAGTATAATTTGATGTATAAAATATAAATATTTATTTATTTATTTCAAATGGTTTGAAGTGAAACCGGAAATTTAACTCTCAAGTTCTATGATAAGTGATGATTTTCAATTATTGAAATGAAGCAAAGAATTTTGAATAATTAGAGTGTATAAAATGGGAAGTGAAATTGAAATAACTTGAAACTAGGATAAAATTTATTTGTATAATACTCAATTGCATTTTGAAACATATATAACTTACCTGAAATATTCAAAAAAATTAAAATATGAATGTTAATGTGTAATTGAAGGTTATACAAGAGAAACTTAAATAATAAAAGAATGTTCAAACTAAATTTTGCTAAATAGAAATGTTGTAAATAAGGAAAATTTTGTATAGTGTTTAATTACATTCGAAAACATTAATAAAACTTACCTGGAAAGGGTTGAATGTAATTGAATAGTACACAATATAAAATATAAGTAATAAGATGTTTAAAAATGAAATATTGTTAAGGAAATTTATAAATAGAAGATTGAGTGGTTATAATAAATGTTTATACACTTAATCTATGATGAAACAAATTGAATAATTAATAAGAGAATGCTACTTAAATAAATAATTATGAGTTTAAGGATAGTTGAAATTGAATTTCGAGTGGAATTAAATTAAGTAAGATTAAATGGATTAAATAAATGAGTTAAATAAAATAAATTTTGTTTTGAAAGAAAATTTTGTAATAACTGTCAATAAATTGAAAACAAATTAATTATTAAATTGAAATCAACCACTTGTGAATTCAATGGATATTTATTGATTGAATAAAATGGATTAAAATCAAAGTAGTTAAATATAATCAATTTAATAACTAATGAAATAGATGATTTGTATTAATTGTTGTATTTTATCCTTGAATCTACCTTTCCTTTCTGATTGTTTCTATTCTCCTACCTCCTTCCTTTTCGGGGACGAAAAGTTTTGAGTGGGGGAGAGTGTAACGACCCGTAAATTTTAATGATTTTTATAACATAATTAACTGAATTTTTTGCCTAAAAATAAACAATTAAATTTAGCAATGAAAATTTAATATTTGTGATGCGTCTAGTTAAACATAGCAAATGGCAAATTTTCATTGGTAAATATGAAAGTTAGTTCTGTTGTGTAATTTTCAATTTTAATTTAAAATCAGTTAATTTGATGAAGTAAAATATTTTTGAAATCTGATATTTTTATATAATAAAATTGTAAATCATTTTCTGAGTGAGACGTCATATTTCATTTCACCGAATTTGGACTTCTCTAGCTCCGTTTATCTTATTTTCAGCGAATTTGCAGTAGTTTGGCAGCAAAATATCGACTTTTGATAGGATGATCATATCGCTGATATATGTATACCATTCTGTTCGGCTCATCGTGCTGTTCTCTGCAGTATATTCATTTGTGTGTTTTGGTGTTCAGTACACGGCGAAAATCGTGAAACAGTAACCATATCAATACCCATTTTTGAACCTTTGGTTTCCTTTGTCCGTTCATTTTTTCACCGTATAAATCAAATAGCCAGTTGACATAAATAATTTCAGAATTCAAGATCGTGGCTGTTACTATTCACTGGTTCCAATTTATAACTGGTCTTTTCTCTTCTGCCCTTTCGTTTGTTCTGACTCTTGGAAAAATAAAAATAATAATAATGTATATGTATGATATAAACTAAGCTTTTATATATAGCATGTACGTTACTGTGCTTATCTTCTTACTACTGCTTTTCCTTTCATGGCCGATCAAACTGCACTCGTCCCCTCGAACAACCAAAGCAACCACCTTCCCCCTCTCGTCCTCCACCTTTTCTCGTCGTCTCCCCTTCTCTTTGCAATCTAATCCACCATACCCTCCCAGATCCACAACGCCCACTCCATTGCGAAACAGAACCCATCAGCCACGGCCCACCTACACATCGGCAGTCCTCTCCGACACCACCACTGGCCGCAACCTTCACCCTCTCCCTTTGCCGCACTGCCTTCCCTCACCCATTAGCAAACCGCCTCCACAGCTCGAGCACCCAGCTGAAAACATCCATCGAGCAGCAAAGCCTCGTCACCCATTCATCAACACAAGTGGCTCCAAATGCCCCTTCACTTGAACCCCACCACGCAACCGAACTCGGCACACCTATCAGTGCACCATTCTCGACGCATCTCCGAGCCTCAGCAGGCTAGCCACCTTCTTTTACCCTACAGCCACCCTCTCCCATCCTTTCCTCCACGCCCGCTTAAGTTGTAGCCATTCCATAGTCTCGCCCAATCCCACTTTCCGAACCCACAACACTCGCCTGCATACTTGCTCCTCTTCCATGTACAGCCAACCCGCCACCACCCTCTGAAACGTCAGTTCCTCCCTCCTCCAGTGCTAAGTCACACCACCCATGCCCTTTGACCTCAACAACAGCCAATCCTCCGCCTTGCAGTGCTCCACTGTTATAACCCCTCTCTTCTTATATCATTTATGTAATTTTATACGTTTATTTATATATTAGTTTATACATATGTACGTATGGGTTCATATTGCTGCTTATATGTAGCCAGTGACATTATCTTATTTTCTATATTACCTGAGAAAGCAGGTCGGTATATTTGTTTAATTTTCGAAGCAAGTTATATATATTTATTTGATTTTAATATTACCTATATATTACATATATGATTTTGAGTAGCTTATATATATATATATACACCTATATATATTGAAAGGAATATTGATTTTTGAGAAGAATTGATATTCAAAATATAAAATACCGATATTCGATTTTTCTTGGATATGTCTCAAGGAAAAAAATATATATAAAAAATAATATGATTTGAAAAAGAATTATATAAAGATTTTTTTTACGAGTTTAAATTAAATATTGGTTTTAAATTATATATATATATATATATTATTTTGATATGTGTTTTAAGTTGAATATTGATTTTAAGAAAAATTTATAATATAATATATATTTTATTTCAGTTTATATCAAGCTGGTTTTGATTTGTCTCCATCAATCCCAAGCTATCAACTTTGCTCGTCGAATTCGTGTCCATCGTGCTTTGCTTTGGAATCCGTGCGTGGATTCGCAGCTTATATCATTGTCAAATTTCTCTAGCCTCAAAAGGTGAGTAATCACTCACGATTAACATTCTTATATTTAGTAAATTTAATTCACCTGAAATGACGATTGAGATCTGCTGTTAAATTTGAATTGTTAAGTTGTTTAATTTTAAAATATAATATGCTGTTATCTGCAATATAACACCATAACCTGCTGTGTATTATATTTACAATGTTAATGATGATATATGCTTGCTATTGATATGTATATCATTTTACGTTATTATTTTATTTGTTCTCCCTCTGCAAGTTCCCTATTAGTTAAGAAATCCTTATGGGTTGAAATGATACATACCCGAACGATCTTGTAGATTAAGGGAAAATCGTTATGGGTTGAAATGATAAACCCAAGCGATTTTTATTGATTTTGAAATTTTGGGATTGTGGGTTGAAATGATATACATTCGTAAATATTAAATTATTGTGGTTTGAAATGATAAATATCCGTATCACTTGACCATAGGATAGAAAATTATATTTGGACACCGTTGGTCTATATTTTTAAAATGATTTTCAACGTTTGAAAGGAAATATGTGGGTTTTAATGAATATTGATTTTAAAAATATAATATATAAATGATGTTTTTATATATGTATAAAATTTAGATTTTTTAAAATAATATGTTTTGGAAATTTTAATTTATAAGTATGTTTTGAAAAATATAAATTTTAAGATTTTACTTATAATTTTATTATTTTTAAAAATATATAAAATAAGATTTAATACAAAATAAAGTTAATAATAAGATTTGATTTAATAAAATTTAATTTAATTAGTATATAATATGTTTAAGCATTTATTTAAATTTATATTAATACGTTAAAAATAAATTTTTAATAACTTAAATAATAAAGGTAGGGAAGATAAATTAATGTTGACTTGGAATTGAAATTGGTTAATAATTGAATTTAAATAAGAATTTATTTGAACTTATTGATTTTGAGATTTTGAAAAATATGATTTATAACTTGATTTGATAAAAAAGTGATTAAATGAATATTCTCGATTTTAAATAAAATTGAGATTGAATATTTAATATTGATTTAAATTTATAAATTAGGATTTTAATAAATTTTTATTAAAATGATTAAGTGAATATTTTCCAATTTGAATAAAATTAAAGTTAAATGTTGAAATATAAATGAAATTTATATTGTAAATGTTTGAATATTTAAACTTGAATCTTATTGGAATTGAAGTGATACTTCAAACCTGGATTTGAAATTGATATAAATTGAAATGGTTTATTGGAAATTTGAATTGAATCTTTGACCTTTAAATTGAAATGGTTAAACTGGAATTGATTTAAATTGAATTTTGGAAGTTAAGATGATTTGAATCGACTTGCGAAATTGGAGGAAACTAATTTTATTATATAATGTATTTTTAATATATATATAAACTATTTTAATTTATAACTATTTTAATATATATACTATTTTCAATATCTAAACTATTTAAGTTGGAACTGTTATGATTACAGAAGGGTTATGATTTCAAAAGTGTTATGACTTCAAAAGTGTTATGATCTCGAAAGTGTTATGATTTCAGAAGTATTATAATTTTGAAAGTGTTACGATTCTGGAAATGGATATTATTCAAAGTAAACAATGATATCGAATTGATATGGTTTTGAAATGAATATGATATTTTGATATGAAGTATGAACTATTTGAAATGAAATGACCATGGTGTGAAATAAGCGTTTGGTTGTTAAAGAGACTGGGATCGTATATTGTCATACTCTCTGCCAATACCGACTGTGTACGTGGTGGAGATTCCAGAACGTAGTAGGATGGTTTGGCGACGATTCTATATGAGGCTTTAGCGCAGCCCTGACTCCCGTGAGTCAGCTTGATGTGGCTAAAACAGGAGCCACGCCGGGCCAAGTGAGGTCATTCCTCCGATCGGGCACATTTCTTCGATACCATTCTATTACTTTGTGATTTGATTGGGTGCACCTTTCATTTGGGAGTGTGTCTCAAGGTGGGGCGGTAGTAGCTGCTATGCGTTACCACCAGTCCGGATCCGCAAAACGGTAGAATCCTACCCTGGGCATTGCCTCGCGTGCCTTGTCACATGCCTTATCGCGCCTTCTACGAGTTTGATTTGTGTCGTACCTATGGAGTGCTCCCTGATAGCCCACCTGCGGGTGGAGTTTACAGTATCTGTATAGTCTACGACACTATACAAAATGTGTTAAGGGGGATATGGGTAATGCCTTAACGCTATTTTAATACTTTGCTTTACTGATAGATATATTATAATAGCGTATATTACTACATAGTAGATAGTTACACGGATCCTTACAGGATGGAAATCCCAAACATCCTTTAAGTTACTTGTATTCAGTTGACATTTCACTTGAGTTAAATTTACTAATATAAGAATGTTAATCCTGACTCGAGTGTTTTGTATTTTGCTTTATGCTCGGGTCAGACTGAGTGTCATAGCATTTGAGACTCACCTTTGGAGATTGGAGCTTTGTTTGAAGATCTATCTATCTGGCTTTCAGTTATTTCAGTTTATTCCAGTCATTTATGTTCAGACTCGTCAGTTGCTTATGTATTAGAGATTCTGTTGTATTTTGTTTTAGACTTTGATGTTTTATAGTAGCTTCATGAACTACTATTTGTCTATTCCGCTGCTTATTATTATATTACTCTGTGTCTGTGATTCTGTGATTGAATCTATTTACTGTATATGCTGAGTTTTGCCAAATATAAATTAACAATCTATTGTTTTGAGCAATTCCAGTCTGACATGTGCGGATGTGAATGGTTCGAAATAACGGGTCGTTACAAATATGAATCAAAACTATTTCTAATGTTGATATATATTCTATTTGAATTAGAATTGAGTTAGTAAGTTTTTAAAACTGGAATTTCAAGTGATTTCGCCAATTCTTGAAATCGTCGATATAATCGACGCGTTAAAATAACGATCTGGGTCACAGTCTCGGAATTCGACGAAACCAGTTCCATTGAATCCGTAATAGTGTATTATTATCGGATTTCAAATTTCGTAGCATTTGGATTTACCGTTTGGTCGTGCGAGTTGGAAACGCACGGATTAATTTAAATTAAATTCGTCAATTTAAAAAGCTATCTTCCACGTACGATTGAGTTAGGCCTCAAGACTAGTTCCATTGGATTTGGAATAGGGGTATAACATTAGAAATGACAGGCAGGATGCCTTGATAGGAGTTCAGGATTTCGAGATATGCTAAGTGAGATATTTTGAATAAAATAAAATAAAATTTTCAAATCATGCTGATCGAGCCACCTTAACCTTATACGAGTCGCCGGCCTATGCCTGACCGAAGCCGCCTTCTCCACATTTTAAATCATGAGCATGCCTTTCTTCTTCTTCGAGCAGAGGATCGAAAAAGAAAAAAAAAGGGAGGAAAATTTCGAAATCAATGAAACTCGAATCGTGTGTTGAGGGAGGGTGGGTTTTCACGTTGCGTCGATTAGAAGAGCTACGATGTCGTTCATTGAAGTTCGACATTTCATGGGAGGAGCTAGGGTAGGCCGCGACATTCGTGGCTGAGGCTGGAGGGGAAGTCGAGGATGGGCGCGTCGTTCGTGGGTCGCGATTTTGTTCTGGCAATGCGGAGCTAGGTGCGGCGATGGTCGGCAGTAGCATGGAAGATGGCGATGGTGGGAATGGTGGCGACACAGTGAGGGTAGGATCACGATTGGATATAGGGTCGGCGACATCAGGATGGTCGAGCGCGATTTGAAAAATGAAAGGAAGCAGCGGTCTGGGATGCTTGGAAACGAGATTAGCAGCAGGGTTAGCAACGTGGTAAGGTTAATTAAATTCGTTAATAGGTAATTAGTCTAAATTAAGTAATTAGTTGATTAATTATAATTAAATTGAAATCGTTAATTTATATAATTAGAAATTTGCTTATACGAGGTTCAATCAAACGGAATCGGTCGTGTGGGATTCGTAGCTGCGGAATCTACGCAATAGAATTAGTTTGGAACGATTGGCAATTTCAGAAAAAGGAAAAATCAAGGTGAGTAAATCTCACTCATTTTGGATAACTGGATTTAATTTATAATGTTAAAATTTAATTATTGGTTGATTGGATGGATTGATAAATTATTATTATCAGTTGAATGTTATATTAAATATATTAGTATATATATTAGTAGTTGGGTATATTCCCGTCGATTGGAGCAGATGAGACACTATGCGCCCGCATAATAGCGGATGACCCTATATTATCATGATATCCGGCCTCGAAGCGGGATTGTTATTATTTTATGTTATATAACATCTGTGGTTGCAGGGAAACAGGTTGGAGGGATCCAACTGGATTCTTCAGGATTGTTGTTTTTAATTTCATATATAGTGATATATGATGTGTGTGGATAATTTAATACAGATTATGATATGATTTGATTTATTGGATGCTATAGTAGCACTAGCCTTAATTTTGGTATTATAAATACCATAAATAATATTTTGAATTTAAAAAGGGAATTCAAAGGCAACTTTGGAAATGAAAATATTTATATTGAAATTTGGGATTTATTTAAAGAGGAACTGAAGTGGATAAAATAAATAAAATTTGATTTAGATATTTATTTAGCTATTTTGTAAAATGGTTTCAAACAGAAAATTTAATTTGAGTATTTTTAAACAGTGGATTTTTAATTGGGATTTCTGAGAATACGAAATAGAATTCGAAATCGAGATTTGAATGATTTTGGAATATAGTTCGGATTTAATAGGAATTAGATTTTTAAATGGGATTTTAAATAGAAACCGATTTATAAATGGAGTTGTTTAATATGAATCTGTTATTAACAGAGAAATGAGAATTGAGTTTATAAACTTATAAACAATATTTATAAATAAAGTGGAATGATTATCATTTGATAAATTGGAAATATAAATTCACAGTGGGAATTTAAAATGGGATATGGACATCGGTTTAGAAAGAAATAGAAAATTCTATTTTGAAATTTGGGAATAGTTGTGAAATTGGAAATGTAAATCGATTTATGATAAATCGAGAGAGATTTATAAGTATAAAATGGGTATGTTGAGTTTTAAAAACGGTTTTGCACAAGAAGTGAAGTTTGTTTTTAAAAGGGATTTTTATTTATTAAACTACGTAGTTTGGAAATTGTTATCTGTATTAAAATATTTTGGAAAGTTTGTCTCAAATATTTAATATTAGTGGAAATGAATTTTTAATTTTTATAATAAGCCTTGTAATTTGATTAGTTTTATATAAAATGAATTGGAAACGAGCCATGGTGATTATTTAAAAGGGTTTTTATATTTAAAATGATTATTTAAACGTGTTTTGAAAATAAATTATTATTCTTTAAAATACTTATTATTTTACATAGAATTTAAAAGTAAATAACTGGAATTTATTTGTAAAGACTCTCGAGATTTGTAAACCAGGTTTATTTTACGGATGAAATTTGATAAGAGAAATCTTATAAAGGAATTCTAGAAATTTAGGAGAATTTCCAAAATGTTAGATACGGGAACTTCGAAAGTGAATCTGAATTCATAAAAAGATGTTAAAATTTTATAGTTGGATTATAAATAAGTATAATCGAGTTTGTTGTAAATTGTAAAAAGGAATTAATAAAAATTCCGGAGATTTATTAGATAAGTACGGAATATTTCCTAAGTATGGATGTTAGAAATGATTTTGAGAAAAAGACTTATAATATTTCCTAAGTATTGGAATTAAATGGTTTTGGAAATATTCTAACTACGAAATGATTATACAGAAATATTTTTCTAAGTAATGGATTATAAGTTGGATTTGGGAATATTTCTAAGTGTTGATATGGTTTGGAAATATCCTGTCATGGATATAAGAATTTGAAATTTGTTTTCAAATACTGAAAACTAGAAGAAATTGAATATATGTCTTTGTAAAGATAATTTGAAATAAATGTTTAAAAGATTTATAATATGGCCTAGTGACTGCTTGTGTGTGTAATTTGATAGTTAAATAACCGACTATCAAATCTAGCCAAATTCGTTGATCGTTTCGAAGAGACCGGGATCAGATTTAATTATCCGAAAACCACTTCGATCCGATTTGAGCGTTGACAATTGTGATATCGTGAAGATAATGAAGATGGTGATTTTGGAGATTCGATTTGTTCAGACCCAGAACAATTTGTATGGATGAATGCTATCATTGCATTGCTTGCCTGGAAGACAGTGTTAGTATTCCAATTATGAATGCTATTCTTAAGGTAATACGTAGCCTCAAGCCTCATCAACCGGGAATGACTGAAAATCAGGGGAGATGCAGCAAGGCTAAGTGGGTCACACCCATTAGGGTATGTTGTCACCTTTCTAGATTACTCTACATCTACATATTTATGGATTGGTTGTGCATGAGATCGCAAAAGGGTTGCAAAGCAACCGGGGTGATGACATATTCGGCACGATCCAGTAAAGGATAGGCCGATCTTGTGTTGGCACGAATCGATAGGTTCGATCTCGATACATTTTCTAGACGTGTACCATGATAGGTGGTACCCCAGTGCCTAGTCATTGTATGGAATCCATTCTCCAATAAGCACCGTACGGTTTTGATTGTGCCCAACTATGTTGAAATGTGAGATGCTGGCATTTCAGCTATTTTAATAAGTATTTATAAGACACTATTATAATATCACAGGATTTTTATATAAAAGTGGTTTGGTTATCGTAAGGTAAAAATCCATCGTGTTTATGTGTGGCGTGGTCTTACGAGATACCTTTGATTTGCAAAGATTTTCTTATAACATTAAATCCAGCTGGGTGTGTTTTTATCGTGCTGGTTTTCCAGACTGACTCAGGTGTTATTTTATTATAATGCTTGGATCAGACCGAGTATATTACAGATTCAGGGTAGGATGATATGGAGCACAGGAGCCATGCTGGAGGATCATCAAACGTATTCCACGTACTTGATTATATTCCGCTGTGTGTGTAGGCTGTATATCCAGCACTTACGAGGACTAGTTATTATAACTGTCCCGATTGATTTGTTGATTGTTGTACTCTGATGATGGTATATATAATAACAGTTATAGTTCTTTATATGTTATTATCTATTATATATTGTTTCGCTGCGATTGTGAGATTCCATGTTATTGTTTCTATTTTTGTTCTATCCCTTTTCTTCTTCAACCCTAGCAATCGGTATTTCTGACACTTGAATATTCGGCATACTATACAGTGAACGTATTGATGTCGATTTTCGAGGGTCGAAAGCTACGGGTCGCTACAATCACACCATGACCGCGTCGCCAAGCTCCACCTACGCCTAAGCTGTCGTCACCTCCGGCACCCCAATCGCCTCCGACCATGCCTCGAACGCCGTGCCTTTACGGCCAAAATCTAGCGAATTCTGACGCAATCAGCTCGAACCAACCGTACATCCTGTAGATCTCGCCGAGCACTACAACTTC
Source organism: Allium fistulosum (assembly GCA_030737815.1). Lineage (NCBI taxonomy): Eukaryota > Viridiplantae > Streptophyta > Magnoliopsida > Asparagales > Amaryllidaceae > Allium > Allium fistulosum. The sequence continues at coordinate 335,542,541 of CM060904.1, read as the reverse complement.
CGTTTATAATTTGTCGTGAAAATGCGAGAGATGAGAGAGATCCAAGAGGAAGAAGGCGGAGAGGTTTCGGCCATTGAAATAGAGAAAGGCGACGGCCATGGAAAAATTAGGGTGTTGCATATTAAAATAATATTTTAGTCTCGATTTGCGTGCCTAATTTATAGCGTAAGGTCCAAAGCAGCCTGAGCTCTAATCGAGGCGTGCTAACTGGCAATCTATATGTAAAAAGACCTTCTGAACACAATGGACTAGTTTCGAGGCCTAATTTCATCGTATACGAAAGTTAACGTTTTATCGTTCGATAAAATTTAAATTAGATTATATTCATATAATTTATCAATTCATGGACATGGACAAATACAATATTTCTACTTTACAAACACGTTATTACAAACCACGACGTTCTTTAATAATTCAATATTTAATATTATTACACATTTGAATCAAATTTGAATAATTACATTTCAAAAATAACATTTTACATTTGAATATAAACCAATTGTTAATTAAATTTGAAATAAATTTCCAATTTCATAACTAATTTCGTTTGGTATCACTTATTCTTACACTTTAATTAAAACCAATTATTATTAAACTGATGTAATCACTTTTAAATTATAAATTAAAAGTTTTCTATCATCATTCTTAGTTAAATAGAAATAAATAATCTTTTAAAATTAAATTTTCCATGTTAAATCCAAAATTTAAATATTAAATTAATTTCAACATTAAATTACAATAGTAATAAAATCCTAGTTCATTATATTTTAATTCCAAACAAATTCTTTTATTTTGAATTACATGTTCTTTATATTACATCAAAGTTCCTTTTCAATTAAAACATGTGTTTCCTTTTTATTTCCTCAACTTTCTCTTTTATTTTAATTCAAACATATGTTTCTATTATTACGTCCATTAATTATAATTAATCTTCTTTTCCCTTTATTTGAAGATTTCAATTACATTAATTTCTCATTGATTGCCAAATTTATTTCAAAACGGATTAAATAATAAGACAAGAAATAGAACAATTGTTACATCTTAGTAATTCAAACACATTTATAAATTTATTGTTAACGCACAAAGGTTAATAAATTTATGTGCTAAAAAAATTGATTTCTTATTGTATGCTACCATATTTAGAATATTGTTTATTCCATTCTTATTAACATTTATTATTACAATCAATGGATTTTACATCCAAACATTTATTAATTATATCCAACTAAATATTATTAATATACATTCTAATATGCATTACCATCTTTACCACATTGAAATTTGTCATTTTAGAAATTATTGAAGATCAAATTATATATTCTGACAATATTAAATTTCAAAGTCTTATTTAAGTTAATATTTTAAACTTTCAAAAATACGGGTCCTTACAATCTCCCTCACTCAAAACGTTCGTCCCTGAAAAGGTACAAGAAAGAATCAAGAAATTTGATATATTTTATTCAAAATAGACAATTTATAAATAATTAAATTTACACCTTTAAGTTTAATATAAATTTGAAAATAACTCAACTTCAACGAAAAATTTTCTAAGTCCTAAATTTATGAAAAATTTCGGCATCATCTCCTTTGCACGGCTAGGTCCGAAAAAATAAAAATACCAATAATTACATAGTATATATCATATTTCAATAATAAAGCATCCCAAACCATGGGAAAACAATAAAACACCGCTATAAAAACCGTAATTCGAAAATGTACCTATTTTTCGGGCAAACAAAACTTTATTTATGACACCAAAAGCAACTGCTATTGCTTCCATAAACTTGTATCTTACTTACATAACCCAATAGAGTTAAAATTATGTAAAAAGAGTAATATATTAGTTGTTTCAATCAATAGCACAAGCAACACAACATATACAATAATCATATGCAAACAAAAGCAGCACGACCATTATATGCAACCAAAGAATTCATCATACATCCATAGCAATCAAAAACTAACAGTTTGTCCAGGTACAGAAACTTTTCATCATACAAGGGTGATAAATAAACTATTCATACAACCTCAACAATTTGAAGTATCATTTCCCAAATTTCCCATAAGCCAAACAATAAAGAATTTAAATATTATTTAAGTTTGTATGATGTAAATATATCATTTATACACAATATCAATTCTAATCGCTTGCTTGAATACACTTATTTCACTTTCGAACTAGTATTGTTAACTCGACTACTCTAGTGCGGACTCTGATCCGATTTCTTGATTAGAAATCTCCATTCTCCTTGCATAGTTACAAACTATGAGATAAAAATTCAAAATCATTTCAAAAATCTGTATCAAGCGTTCGCCACCAAGAATCAAGCGAAAAATCCTAATTTGGACTGGTGTGAATTACTACAAATCATGTATTCGAATCTGGATCAAAACTGTTATGCGAATAAAATGATCTACGCACAACTTACATATTTTATTCTATTGATTTCTTTAACACATCTTTTGCGTTTCATTTATTTTAATTCTCATTCATTCAAACATCGTCATCTTTTATTAATTTATATTCATTTACTTACATAGATTATTTCCCATTCAATGTTTGAAATCATCAACAAATAAATTCTTAAAGTATTACATATGTTTCTTTGTAGTTTAATTCACACTTAATTACTTATATAACTTGATTTCCATTTAATATTAATATTCATTAGTGAACCAATTCATACTTAAGTTTTTTTACTTTTTAATTCACATTTGTTTTCACAATAGTATTTCTTTTAATATTAAATCTATTTATGAATCATTTCAACATTTAAGTTTATAATCATTTACTTAAATAGTATTCTCTTTCTACTATTCAATTTAATTATCAAGCATTTCAAAACATTAACTTAAGTTTATAATATTTCTCGTAACATCTTAATTCTTTATTTATAGACATAAGTTCATTTTGAAACATTTTTATTACTTTAGTTTTTACTTGTATGATATTCCATTATCTTTTAATTTACAAGTTACAAATCTTTATAGTTTCATTAAACACTTAGCTTAAATTTCAGATTTCAATTTGGAAGTTTTCAACCATTAAAATAGTCAAAGATTCCATTCCATTACAATAATTGAAAACCACTAATTACCAAAAAAACCTTAAGAACTAAATACTGGGTTTCATTTCAAATCATCTTGAAATAATACATACTTATATCTTTTGTATATCAAATCATACTTAAGAAATTTAAACTAAAATTTGTTTATCAAAACAAAGGTGTAGCAAAGCTACTATAGTAGTCTTCCCACTTTGAAACTCAAAAATGAACGTCGATGATGCCACGATCATCACCGAAATTATTTTCCAGCAACAAAAGAGGGGAGTACTGAACTTATTTCCTTTTTGAAATTCTTTTGAAAACATTTCTATTTGCAAATACTTCCAAATAATACCAATATTACTTTTTCCAAAATCTTTGAAAACCAAATTTCAAAACACCGGAACTTAGGTTCTTAAATTCCAATTTATATTCATTTTATTTGTAAAACCTATTTTATAAACCATTGTTATAAAATTTCACTTTCTAACAGACAAACATATTACATACAACAATATCAATTTATAAAAATTATTTTTCTTTTATATATAAAATATAGTTTTAGGTAAAATCGTTTCATTTACCAATTCAAAAACAATATTATGTCGGTTTACCCTATTCAAGTGTTTAGAAATCTCTATCGATGCCATAGCGTCCTATCTACCAACCATAATTCATAAAACTCAATAGAACAAATTAACACAATACAAAACATTTTTATAGCACTAACAAATACGTGCTCTCATATATATACACTCAAACTCATAATAGGGCATCCCATTACCCTATCTCTTAATGAGTTTAACCCCCAACAGGCTAAGGTATCTTTAAACCAAAGCTCTGATACCGACTGTGACGACCCACCTTTTTGGACGATTAAAGTCGACAATAAACCACACATGTCTAACTCAAACCATTCAAAAGGCAGGATTGTCAATTGGGTTTAATAAGAAAATAAGAGAAAGGAATGAACACAAAACACAGAATCTCGTAGCGGAATGACAATATATAATAATCGAATAAACAGTTCTTGAAGCTGTTTTACAATATACATTTGATTTCAATTTTACAACTTAATCAGAGTTCAATCAACAAACATACCAAAATAATGCAGCGGAATAATAATAGTAAATACGGTCAAGCAAACTCCATCTTCATCTTCAAGGAATAATGTCTTCAAACGCAGAAATACTCAGGCTGACCCGAGCGTAATGAAAAGACAAAGCACTCGAGTCAGAACTAAAAGTTCTAATATAAGTTAAATCAATAACAAGTAAATATGAGCGTAATAGCTTTAGAGATGTTTACGGGATTTTCCATCTCATATCAAGTGTACAACGTGAGTGCAATAACTTAAGAGATGTTACGGGATTTTCCATCTCTTAAGGATCCATCAAACTATCTATATGTAGTAAGATACGCTATATATGTAGTGTCTATCAGTAAAGTAAAGTATTAAAATAGCATTAAGGCTTTACATTGATCACCATTAACACATTTTTAAGCGGGTAGTCTATGTAGGTCCTATAACACAACCAGTAACGTTGGTAGATAGTGAGTCCCCTATAGGTACCATACTAAAAGAAAATCATAGCGGGTGCGTATAAGGATAAAAGTATGACAAGGCACATAAGGCAATGCCCAAGGTAGGATACTAACAATTTGAGTCGCCTGACTGGTGGTAACCCCTAAAGGCCCACCGCGAACATCCATCCCATAATCAAATCAAGGTGCACCGATCAAGTCAAAATCAATATAGTAATACGAAGAACAGATGTCGCTAGAGGTAGCTAGCCTCATAGGTCAGGACAAGTCGTCCTATTCTAGTCATTTCCAATTGACACAAGTGTCGGGGTCTATCCATCATCGTTCTCTTTCTTCAAATCCAGCAAACGTTCGCCAATCCAACCACTTCATTCTGGATCATCCACCACATACACGGTTATTAAAGTGGTTTCGGTATTGACAGAGAGTATGCCAAATTCGGCCCCGGTCTTTTTAACAACCAAACGTCATTTTACACATCGGTTGGTACTTTTAAATTTCAAGAACGAATCCGATTCATATCAAAATATCAGATTTGCTTCAAAAATCATTTAGAATTCAAAATAGATCGTACCTTCAAAACATTCGTATTTAAATCAATGATTAAAATCTAAATAGTTCCCCTTTAAAACAGTTTGAATTTCGAAAATAGTTTTGGATAATTAAAATAGTTTTAATATTGAAAAATAGTTTGCAATAATTAAAATAGTTTAAAGATTGAAAATAGTTTAGAATATAAAATAGTCTAAAGATTGGAAATAGGTTGGAATATAAAATAGTTTTAATATTGAAAATAGTTTGGATAATTAAAATAGTTTATATTAAAATAGTTTATTTGTTAAAAATAGTTTATATATTAAAATAATTTATATTAAAACTGTTTCTTCTTTCACAACAATTTGAACTCATGTTCCAAATCACAACGAAATCAATTTTTCGACTTCCAATTCAAGTAAACTTCATATTCCAAATTCAATTTAAATCAGCCTCAATTCAAAACGATTTTGAACTTTACTTCAAATTCAATTTAAACGGTTCTATTCAAGTGGCTGAAAGTTTCGGTTCAATTTCTCATTTTTTTAACAATTTAGTTTAAAACCATTTCACATTCCAAAATTTTGAAATACCAATTTAAACCATTTTAATTAAACTAAATTCAAAGTTTCAAATTAAAATATAAATCTTCACAGTTATTCACTTTCAATAAATTCAAATCATATTCCAATATCCACTTTAAGATTTCAAATTAAATCCTTAAACAATTTCATTTAAACTGTTTCAATTTCAACACTTCAAATCTCGAAATAGAAAATAATTTAATTCGTATAAATCAAAATTTTATTTTCTTTAAAACATTCTCATTTAAACCAATTCAAATTCAAGACTTTAGAAACCATTTAATTTAACCAAATCTGATGTTCGTATATAATTTTCTACCCTATGACCAAGTGATCGGTTATTTTAATTTAATTACATGGATGGATATATATCATTTCAACCCACAATTAAATGATATAGGCATATTTCATTTCGACCTATTTATTAATTCATTTCCATTTATTACTAGTGACAATTTATAAGATGTCAAATAATAAATAGGGTAATATCAGGAATATGTCAAATAAAGAACAACCATTCCTCCAACATATCAATCAATAAACATCCAATTACAATCAACATCCAAATCAACCAATATAACACAACAATTAATAGTTATCAATTGTCGGTGTTTAACTAGCAATTGATTCAATATTAATTTAAATGTAAATTTGATTCAATATAAAATTCAATTTAATTTAAATGTCAATTTTAAATTACCAAACAGAAACCAATAAAATTTTATCACTTCATGATTTCAATTTAACTAACATCAGAATATTTAGTATTACGTGAGTGCGTTTAATCACTCACCTTTGATTTATAGCCCATTAAAAATCCAATAAAAGCCCAAAATTTCAACAGACTCCAAATTCAACTAAACTAGTTCTATGTTATCCGGAATTTCGATACGAGTTCAACGGAAGAAACTGCATGTCAATCAGAGCTCGTATGAAAAAGTTATGCAAGTTAGAAGTTTGAATTTTAAAATAAAATTTAAAATAACTAAGGGCAATATAGTAATTAACAGCACCTTCCCAAACTAACGTTAGCAGCCACCAAGTAAACTAATTGGCCGTCGTTCTCCCTTTGTTGCCGCACGCAACTCCAGGCCGCTGCGCCATGATCGGATATCACCACCATGACCGCGTCGCCAAGCTCCACCTAGGCCTAAGCCATCGTCACCTCCGGCGCCCCAATCGCCTCCGACCATGCCTCGAACGCTGCGCCTTTACGGCCAACATTTGGCGAATTCTGACGCAATTAGCTCAATCCAACCATACATCCTGTAGATCTCACCGAGCACTACAACTTCCGTTTAGACTTCGTCGCGAATAGGTGAGAGATTAGAGAGATCCAAGAGGAAGAAGGTGGAGAGGTTTCGACTGTTGAAATAGAGAAAGGCGGTGGCCATGGAAAAATTAGGGTTTTGCATATTTTAATAATATTTTAGTCTCGATTTGCATGCCTAATTCATAGCATAAGGTCCAAAACAATCCGAACTCCAATCGAGACGTGGTGACAGGCAATCTATATGTAAAAAGGCCTTCTGAACACAATGGAACTACTTTACAAATACGTTATTACAAACCAAGACGTTCATTAATAATTCGATTTTTAATATTATTACACATTTGAATCAAATTTGAATAATTACATTTCAAAAATAACATTTTACATTTGAATATAAACCAATTGCTAATTAAATTTGAAATTGAAATAAATTTCCAATTTCACAACTAATTTCGTTTGGTATCACTTATTATTATACTTTAATTAAAACCAATTATTATTAAACTGATATAATTACTTTTAAATTATAAATTAAAAGTTTTCTATCATCATTCTTAGTTAAACAAAAATAAATAATCTTTTAAAATTAAAATTTCCATGTTAAATCCAAAATTTAAATATTAAATTAATTTCAACATTAAATTACAATAGTAATAAAATCTTAGTTCATTATATTTTAATTACAAACAAATTCTTTTATTTTTATTTACATGTTCTTTATATCACATCAAAGTTCCTTTTCAATTAAAACATGTGTTTCCTTTTTATTTCCTCCACTTTGTCTTTTATTTTAATTCAAACATATGTTTCTATTATTACGTCCATTAATTATAATTAATGTTCTCTTCCCTTTTATTTGAAGATTTCAATTACATTAATTTCTCATTGATTACCAAATTTATTTCAAAACGGATTAAATAATAAGACGAGAAAAAGAATAATTGTTACATCTTAGTAATTCAAACACATTTACAATTTATTATTTACACACAAAGGTTAATAAACTTATGTACTAAAAAAATGATTTCTTATTATATGCTACCATATTTAGAATATTGTTTATTCCATTCTTATTAACATTTATTATTACAATCAATGGATTTTACATCCAAACATTTATTAAGAATATCCAACTAAATATCATTAATATACATTCTAATATACATTACCATCTTTACCTTATTGAAATTCGTTTTAGAATTTATTGAAGATCAAATTATATATTCTGACATTATTAAAATCCAAAGTCTTATTTAAGTTAATATTTTTAATTGTCAAAAATACGGGTCGTTACAAAGTATAATTTATTTATAAATTAATAATGATTGAATATAATTACGTTGTTTTAAATAAATAACATAGTTAAAATAACTATACTTCGTTTGTGATACCTATTTGGCAGAATAAAATATCATTCTGCTATAATGAAACTAAATAGATTATTTTGAACATCTATTGAGTAGAATAAAACACTGTTCTGCTATAATAAAATTGAATATACTAATTTAGACATCCACTGAGCAGAATAAATCCCCGTTCTGTACTTGCAAAGTAAAATGATGATTTTTGAAGTTAATTAATATAATACTAATTAATATTGGAAAATGATGGGTTAGCTATTGATTGTTAGTTATTGAGTGGCAAAAGCTTGGTAGCCTGGCCGTATTGGGTGTGGCATTGATATATATTAAAAGTGGAACATTTTTAGTAATTGAGATAATAGTAGCATTAGTTAAGTGCTATGATTGCTCAGGGCCTCATTATAGTATTTTGAAATACTATTATTTATTGTTTTTGATTTAAAATGTTTGATTTGAAGAATGATTTTAATATGATTTTGGAATTTTCTATGGCATTTATTCTGAAATGGTTTTTGAACTTATTTATTTTACTCCAACCTTTTTGAAAATATTTTAAAATTATTTCAGAAAAATAATTATTTTTCATAAAACTTAATAAAGCGATTCTGTTTTTAAAGAAGATGAAAATATTTTGGAGCAAATATTGGTGAACGTTTCATATAAAATGTTAAATATAAGATAGATTTATAAATGGTATTTTATAAATAAAAGAGGTATTTATATATGGTAATTTATAAATAAAAAATGAATTTATAAGTGGTATTTTAATAATAATGAAGATTTGAGTTAATTATATATAAGATTTATAAAAATGAGTTTTGGATTTATAAAAGGATTTTATAAAGGGTTTTTATAAAGGATTTTTATAAATGGTTTTTATAAAGGATTTTTATAAAGGGAGATTTATAAAAGAGTTTTAAATAAAAAGGAGCTTATAAATAATTTTAGAGATTTATAAAAGGAGTTTTATAAATAATTTAAGAGATTTATAAAAGAATTTTTACAAATTAAATTGTAAATTTATAGGAGGACTTGTAAATATGGAATGGGTTTATAAAAAGAAATAAAGAAATGAGATTTGATTTTGATAAACAATCCTTCTTAATTATGGTGGTAAGAAAGCATTCTTTCCATACTTAACACCAAAGGAAAAGTGGTTTGGGTTTATAGTAACAATGTTTTTGACATTTGTTTGGCCCGGTTAATGATTTTTGGGAAAATGAAAAATGTTTTCTAAGTTTTGGAAGTGAAATGGTTTATGAATATACTTATATAGTTGAAATAATTATATGAATATTTTTTAGATTATTTTCAAGGTAATTTTTAATTAATAAAAAGATTAATTAAAGAGGCTTAGTGGCCGCTTATGTGATTAACTATGCTTGGTTTCTTATGAAATTAAACCTTTGATTTGATTGTTTTTTTATTTGATAGTTAAATAATCGACTATCAAATCTTGACCAAATATAACTTGGAAATATCTAGAAGAAACATGGAAATTATATGGTACAATTATCTTCGGTGATGTTATACTATACGTATAAACTCGTTGTGTTCTTCTAGAACAAATGATAAGAAAATCTGTCTGCATAAACGGTTAGGAGGTATTCTTCGCTCTTATGTATTGTATGTTTATTGTAACGACCCAACTTTTTGGATAGTTTAAGTCGACGATAAGACACACACGTCAGACTCAAACCGTTCAAAATGGAGGATTGTTATGGGGTAAATAAGAAGAAAAAAAACAAAGAAAGAAAGAAAACAAATACAGAATCTCGTAGCGGAATGACAAAATATAATAATCAAATAAACAGTTCATGAAGCTGTTTACAAATAACATTGATTTTACTTTTATAATATAGATCAGAGTTAAATACAACAAGAATAAATAAATAAATGCAGCGGAACAACATGATGCAGTGGAATAAATATAATAAATAATAATAGTACAAAATCTTCGTTTTCATCCTCCAGAAAGCAGTCTTCGATAAACTGAAAAGCTCAGATTGACCCGAGCGAATTGAAAAGACAAAACACTCGAGTCAGAACTAAAAGATCTTATGTAAGTTAAATCAATAGTAAATAAATATGAGTGTAACGGCATCGGAGATGTTTACGGGGTTTGACATCTCCTATCCAGTGTCAACGTGAGTGCAATAACTTAAGAGATGTTCGGGATTTCCATCTCCTAAGGATCCGTTAAACTATCTACTATGTAGTACAATACGCTATTATAATAGTGTCTATGGTAAAGTAAAGTATTAAAATAGCGTTAAGGCATTACCCATATCCCCCTTAACACATTTTATATATTCCCATAGTCTATACAGTACCGTACGCTCCTCCGTGAGGTTTACCCAGAGGGCACTCCATAGGTATAGTACAAAACAAACTCGTAGAAGGCGCGATAGGGCATGTGAACACGGCACTCGAGGCAATGCCAGGGTAGGTATACCAATTGCGGATCCGGACCGGTGGTAACGCATAGCAGCTACTACCGCCCACCTCGGAACACACTCCCTTAATCAAAATCAAGGGGTGGCCACCAAATCATCACAAAGTCATAATATGGTATCAAAGAAGCATGTCCGATAGAAGGAATGACCTCACTTGGCCCGGCGTGGCTCCTGTTTTAGTCACATCTAAGCTGACTCACGGGAGTCAGGGTTACGTAAATACCTCATACAGAATCGTTCACCAAACCATCCTACTTTATTTCTGGAATCTCCACCACGTACACAGTTGTTAAAGTGGTTTTCGGTATTGGCAGAGAGTATGACAATATCCAATCCCGGTCTTTTTAACAAACAAACGCTTATTTCACACCGGATGGTTCTTTTACATTTCCAAATCTGATTTATAATTTATATCAAAATATCATATTCTCAAAACCATATCATTTTCGAAATCATATTTACTTTTGAAATTATATCACATTTGAAATCATATCACTTTTGAATTCATATTTCCAAAAATAGATTAAATCCTCATTTAAAATCATTATATTCCTCAAATATGTCATTTAAATCCCTACTTATGTTATAACATCATTTAATCGTATTCTACTTAAAAATCAAGGATTTAAATATAAAACTTACACTTTACAAAACCTGAAATTCAGAAAATAGTTTAGATAGTTTAAAATAGTTTAAAAAATAGTTTAAGATAGTTTAAAACAGATTAAAACAGATTAATATAGTTTAAAATAGATATTAAAATGGATTAATATAGTTTAAATAGATTAATATAATTTAAAATAGATTAAAATAGTTTGATATAGTTTAAAATAGATTAAAATGTATTAATATAATTTAAAATAGAATAAAATAGTCAATATAGTTTAAAATAGATTAAATAGATTAAAATACTTTAGAATTTCGATTTAAACCAATTTCCAATTCCAACCTTCAAACTTGGATTTTCAAAGTAATTCAATTTATATAAATCAATTTCCTTCAAAATATCATTTACTCCAATTCAAGATTTAAGGGTTTTAAAATCGTTTAATTTAACAACTCCAGTGTCCGTATATAATTTTCTACCCTATGGTCAAGTGATACGGACATTTATCATTTCAATCCGCAAAAATTTAAATTTACGAGTATATATTATTTTAACCCGCAATCCCAAATTTCAAATCAATGAAAATCGCTTGGGTTTATCATTTCAACCCATAACGATTTTCTCCTATTCTATATGATCGTTCGAGTATGTATCATTTCAACCCATAGGGATTTTCTAATAATAACTAAGGGAACTTGCAGTATTATAACAATATAAATATAACATCAAATCATCCAATATCAACAATTTAACATACATCATAATCATCACCCAAATCAACCAATAAGCATCAATAGATAACTGATTATCATTAATAGGTATTAAATTGACAATTAAATTCAATATTAAATTAAACGATGATTAAATGCAATAAAAGTTAAATTTAACTAGAATGATAATTTAAATATACCAAACATCAACCAATCAATTCCAAATCATATCGTAAATTCCATTTAACTAACATAAGATAATTTAGTGGTTGTGAGTGGGTTAAAACACTCACCTTTGATTTATAGTCGATTTAAATCCAATAAAAGCCCAAAATTCCAATAGAAGAAATCACATATGAATCAAAGTTTTTATGCAAAAGATATTCATGTTATAAGTAATATTATTAAAATAATAATTGGTACACGTTTAAATAAAAATAAACAAAGTTTAATACTTACGTTTTTCTTAAGTTAGGCTTCAGGTAAAGATGGAAGAACAACTAAGATGATGGTAGGACATGTAGGAAAAAAAAAGGATGAAACTTATGTTTCATAAAAGAAAGCTTTTGAATTTGCAAAATGAGAACTTTTGAATTTGCAAGTTCACATTAAAATGAGAACTTATGATTCAGGAAAGGAAGATTTGGAATGGAGATCTAAACATAGGAAATGAAGCGGCGACAAGAAAAAATAAAGGACCTATTTTAAAAACGTGAACAATTTGCTGATGAGATTATATATTCAACAAAGAATAATTTGAACTAAATGAATATGAGGTGTCAGGAAAAATAAAACGTAAAAGAAGAAATAAAGTGGCAGGTTATTTAATAATAAAGAAACGAAGGTGGAGGGACAAAAATGAATGTCACATTTCTAAAATGAAGGCTTTAGGAAATATAGGCTACTAAAATAAAATAAAATAAAATATGAGGTGGAAGAAGGCTACAGGAAAACAAAACGAAAAGAAATGAAGTGGCTGCAGAAATATGAAATGAGATGGAGAAAACAACAAACTCAAAAAAAAATTACTTTAGAAATTGGAGGTAGGACATGGTGTAAAGAGGTGAAGAAAGGTTAAATAAAATATATATATATATATATACATATAAAATGAAACTCACATTTGAGAAGATGTAGCTTCAGAAAAAAGATGAAGGAAATAAACGAAAATGAAGAAACAACAAAAATGAGGAAAGAAATATGGTATATATTAAATAATGATGAAGGAATGCACGAACCAGATGTACACTACCAACAAACCTTTGGAATTCAAATTTCAAACTAATGTCTCCTCTTTATTACTTTCCTTAACTCCCATAAACCCATAGTTACACCTATTTAATTTTACATTAACACACAATAAATTATATAAATTCTTTACACAAATTTGTGTAATTAATTAAGATAATATACAGCATTAAGAACCTTTCATTTCTCTCTCTGTGATTAGATTAGAAATTTAAACAAACATGTTAACATTTCAATTAAACATTTTACTAGGAACGCATTAACATATATTAAACAAATATGACAGCATAAATGAGGTAATATAAATAGGTGTATAATATATATATATATATATATGTACATCTTTATCTCCACTTATGGTTTACATTCATAAATAAATGGTATGCTACTAATCCACATAAGGAGGCAATGAATGTAAGAGTAAATTAGAAGAGCGAAGATGGAAAGTTAAATTATGTTGCAATTAAAATCTAATCAAGTCTAAGTAAAAAGGAAATAGTCAAGTGTAAATCTATTTTACCCTTTTACAATCTCCTATTAACATTTAATTTAAAACCATATGAGATTTCAAACCTAAATAATCCTATTTTATATATAATTGGATCTGAAACATAAATTTATATTTAGGTACAAACATATATGCAGTAAACCAACACTAAAATTAGAAACATGAATTGAATTAATTAGAAATAAATCACCCAATTTAAATTTATTTCAATATACGTTTACAATTAACGTCTTCTCTCTTTTTAATTAAAAGGTTCCAATCACATTAATTGCCATTGATTTCTAAGTTAAATTCTAAAAGAGAAATGAGACAATTCAATTCCTTTTATAGTAATTTAACGTATTTAAGGAATTATTGTATACAAACCAAAAGCTATTAATTTCTTGTTAAATAATTGATTTCTTATTCCTGTAATTAATCTGTAAGCTAAAATACATATCAAACAAATAAACATATGTTTACTCCTTTACTAAACTTATTCATTTTTATTCTTTTATTTTTGATTTAAATGTTCTCATATTAAATCAACTATTACCTTATGAATTTATTCAACATAAGTTTTCATTTTATTTCACTCAACTCTATATTTAACATCTTTTCTTATATTAACTGCAATATTTAATTACATTTAATTTCATTGATTTCCAAATTGATTTCAACGGATTAAATAATAAGATGATAAGTAAAACAATATTTACATTTAAGTAATTTAAACACATTTAAAAAAAACACATTTATAAATCAATTCAGTGTTGAATATTACACTAATTACAGTGTTCAATCTCAACTGTAATTAAATCCAATTAATTATATTTTAATTCCAATAAATTGATTAAATTTGATTTCAATCTTTTATTTAATCATTTATTGTCAAATGGGTAAAACTAACACTAATTTACATTTTATTACCTCAATATTCTACAGTTATTGCCTTAATTCACATTAACGTAACATTTAATTACATTTAATGCAATTTATTTCTAATTTGATTTCAACAAGTTAAACAAATAGGTAACAAATAACAATTGTCACCTTTAGCTTAATTTAATCACATTTATAAGTTAATTGTCTACACAAATGTTATAATTATTTGCACAACACTAATTTTTATTCAATTACAATTTATTACATACTATTTCATTAATTAATACAACATTTAAATTATCAATTACTCTTTTAATCCAATTATCACTTAATACACACATTATTACAATTTATTTACAATCTATAACCAATTATAACTTTTTAATCATTTCAATTAAATGGAATTACATTTAAAGCAGTTGTCGATTACCTTAAATTAATACTATTACATTTTATTCTAGTTATATTCTTATTATTAAATCACAAATTTTTATTTCTTCCAACATTAAATCACCAAACCTTATTAAATTAACTATTTTTAATTATCGAAAATTACGGGTCGTTACATTTATTTCCAAAAGAACCGGAATTGGGTTTATTGGAATCTATCGATTGTTGGTTTGGAGAGACCTAGATCAGATAAGCAGGAGCTGTAACAGTCCTGAAACTCGGCCTTTGAAAATCGGCACCCGTACTTCACTTGTACTCAAATGCCATAGATTCAAACGCCGAATCCGGCTTGCCGGAGCTTATAACACCATTAAGTATAACAACACAGCGGAAGAAAGAAATAAATGATATTATATACAAATCCAATGAATACAATATCCAGAATGATATACAACAATGATATCAATATGATACAACAATATCAGAGATATGATACAATGCTACAGTAGAAATAACAATAATGGAAGAGATCACTCCAAATGATCTACAAAAGAGAATGACTCCAACAACTCCACATCAGCTCGAACCATCATCATGATACACAAAGATAAGCAAGTGCAGTCGACCGATCTCCAAAAACTGAACTAGCTCCAGATAATCTACTAACCTTGAATATCTGAAAAACCCAACTCTAGACTGCCCGTGTGGAAAATGGTGGGCACCCAGAGTTTAGTAAAGGAACAATAAACTCCAGGTCAGTCGTGGGACTGGTGTGAGCAACAAAAACAGTTTATCTTTAAAACAACACAAAAGGTTTTAAACATTGAAATCCGCAATGCTTTTGGAAAATGAAACTACCATAAGACCTCCCGCCACAAACACAATGCAAACGCAGAATTGGAGGAGATTTCTTCTTATGATAGTCAAACATGCTTACTACGTAAACAAACTCTTTTGATATTATTACTAGTGCATAGTGCAGAAAATTCTTTCAAAATACAATATTAATCTTAGCAAGCATAGGTACCATTATATTATGCCTACTATAGCTGCTATGTTAAATAGTAGGTTCTACAACTAATACTGTACAAGGTTCGTATTGGAAGATGGATTTCCAACAAATGGTCAGGCTAAGGAACTTCCTACCGCCACATGGGATCACCTCTGGCTGGACAACCCGAGAACTAACTAGCTCTCTGCCAACACAAGGCCGGGTTACCCCTGTAACTAGGTAACTAACGAATATGCCATTCTCCGGTCCTTTGGGACCTTTATCCGATGCCTCGGTAACCAACATCACACATAATAATAAAGTGTATCCACATGAGTAAGTATCTGGGCTCCATACCATGATACCACCCTTTTCCAGAAGGAAATGACAAAACCTAAAGGACGCGACCCTCATAACCTTGCCGCATCATTCCTGTTTCGACCATTTCCGGTCTGTGAGGTTCGATGAGGTCTCGTCCAAAAAGCTACGCTTTTTCACAAAGCCACACTTTGATCACAAATGATCAATAAATGATCATCACACAGCAACACTCAGCATGCCACATTACCAAATTGGGAGTATATCGCTGATAACCTTCAACTACATAACCTCTGAGCTCGTACGTCTCAGAGAAGGGTGTTAAGCTAAGAGAATAAATTCTCCGCCACCAACAGAAATGTATTTGAAAGAAATCAGCTTTACATCTCAAAAATGTAATATCAGACATGTAACCATACAAGTCTGTTTCGGGTTCGAACAGAACCGAAGGCACTTCCGAAGAAGCCCTTGCAATCCGGGTATTCACAATCCCGATCGGACTTCCCATCACTTAGGAAATCTCTATACCGTAGCTACTCGGTGCAGAGACAATCGATAGGTTATCCTATCGTTCTTGCAAATACCCGGTCTTCAACACCGGTCTTCAAATGCTATCCATATACGACGTATCATTATTCGGAATGGGTTATGTGACACAAAGGTCCTCTCCCGGCTAAACCGAATAATGAGCGCAATATTTAAAAACATATGGATAGGGAATTTCAGTTAAGTCACAACTTAAAACCCAAACCTTTTCTTTCAAACGGTTTAAAAAAATTACCATTTTAAATCTGTTAAAAATAAATAGATTCAATTCATAGCTTTCAAAAAGAAATCACTCATAACTTTCAAAAAGAGTCTCTAGAGGTGTACTATGATGAGTGGTACCCCAGTAGTCCAGTCATTGTATGAAATCCAATCTCCAATGCGTGTCTTTACAAACTTAGTTATGCCCAAATATGCTGGAACGTGAGATACAAGCATTACAGTTATGTTATATATTTATTTTAAAACCCTGGACATTGTTATAATATTAATGGATTCTCTAATAAAAATGGTTTGGTTATCGTAAGGTAAAAATCTGTTTGTACTTATGTGCAGCATGGTCTTACGAGATACCTTTATTTTTGAAAGGTTTTATAATATTAAAATTCCATTTGATTGTGTTTCTCACGCTGGTTTACTAGACTGATCTGGGCGTTATTTTCTTACAATGCTCAGGTCAACATGAGCATATTTTCAGATTTAGTTATTGATGTTTTAGAGCTTCTGTGATGCCCCACTCCGAGAGCCTCATTAACAAAGAGTATTATATGGATAATACCGTCTGCTGATGCGGACAATAGAGTATAATGGAAGCGACCATGTGTAGTCTTACTTTAACTATCTACTGAACACGTCGAAAAGTGGTTTTTATCATCTCACGTGGTTCGACAAGTTCAATAAATACTTAAAGCAAAGCTACAATGGCTATAGGATCTATCAGAACAAAGTGTAACAACTCGATGTAATATACATCACAGAACAGCGGATCATCATAAACACATATACTGATACAAAGCAGAGTATACAAAATGATACATGTCAAGTGGTATAGCAAACCACAATATACAGACGGATTCACAGGAATACATCAGAGTTACAACAGATAAGGACTAAACAAAAAGCTAAGACAAAAAGGAGCTAGCGGAATAGTCCATGCGGAAGCAAAAGAGGCTAAGTCCAAAAGCACCTAACCTGAAACATCTTGGTCTGACCCGAGTATAGAATACACGGGTCAGTCTAGCTAAACAAATCAGTTAGATAAACCGAACGATAATAAACCTGCAAGATTATATAGTATAACAATTATCTCTAAAGGAGATAACTCAATCATCTAACATAAGATGAATCATAACAAAACAAGCCTCATATCATCGGCATCTCAACAAGCAAAGGATATCATATCCCAAATCAAGCCAAAAGGCAAATAACAAATACCAATGAAGGTATACAAGTTCCACTAGATGATCGCTACATATCATGTAACGACCCGAAAATTTCGAACCCGAAATTTCCAGATAGTTAGAAGAAAAAGAAAAGAGATAGAAGAAAGAAACAGAAAGAAGAAAGAAGAACAGAATACACAACATCTCACATTCGTAGCGGATTAAATATAATAACAAATAATAGCATTTTTATAAAAGAAAGCTGTAATTGTTACTTTCAATACAATTAATCAGAGTTACAATCATTACAATAGACTGGACAGTTATATCAACCTGCCCCATACTACTATCAATACAACTCTCAAATACACAGCGGAAAACACTCTATACGTTCCTGCCATCCAGCTCGCCTCCTGAGCTCCAGAACGTCCTTACCTGGAATCTGTAATACTCGGTCTGACCCGAGCATTACATCAAAGTAACACCCGGGTCATGCTGGAAACCAGCGTGAGTAAACTCATCTAACATGAAATTTCAATTCATAGAACTTATTTAAACCCGGGGTAACTCGTACTTTACTATAAGTAAACAACTTATATAGTCAACACTTATTTTCACAAAACAATATCTAAGTATCCAACTTAGTTTAAATGGTCCATATTATCCTAATGCAGCCCATTGATTTCACATATCAATCTATAAAGAATTATAGAAGATTTCAAATCGAAGTGGTTTCGGGTATTTACTGATACCCGACCCCGGTCTCTTCGAATCAAATGTCATCCTTTAAGCCAAGATGTTTAAGTTAAACAATTTAATTTAAATTCAGGATATCATATTCATATAACAATTCTATCACAGATAGATAACTTACATTATCACAATTCATCCAAAGCATTACATATCGCAGAACATCATAATTTATCAGACTAGAGATATTAATCAATCCAAACATTCAATACAATTTAATCATCCATAAGCAAGATTAATTAGTCATACCATTTCTAATAAATTTAAATTAAATTAATTACTTCAATCAATTTTGCTTACTTAACATTAATTAATCTCAAACCAATTAATTAATGTTCCTTAACTATCTATCTTAATTAATCTTCTTTAATTAATTATTCTTAATTAATCTTATTAATTAATCAACTTATAATCACTTACATTTCTTTAATTAATGAATTAATTTCACTAAGTAATTACTCCTTAATTATTTCTATTAATAATCCTCAAATCACTTCTATTAAGTAAATACCCTCAAATTACCTTCATTAATTCCCATTAATTAATCACATTCATTAATTGATTTATAACATTAATTAATCATATTTATTAATTAACCTTAATTAATTACATTAATTAATTAACTCTAAATTTAATCACATTAATTAATTAATTAACCTTCAATTAATTATCTAAGTAATTAATCCTTAATTACTTTCCTTAATTACTTCCATAAAGTAATTATCCTCTTAAATTAATTACATTTAGTAATTACACATTAATCCCTTACACTAAGTAATTCACTTAACTAATTACATTAAGTAATTAATCCTTAATCAATGTCAAGTTTATCCTTAATTAATTAAACCAATTAATTATCTTAAATTAATTACCTAAATTAATTAATCATCTCTTAACCACTAGTTAATGATCCCAACATTAACTACCCATTAATTACTTACTCTAAGTAATTATCCTTTGATTAATTACATCATTAATTAATTCTCAATTATTCACATTCAATAATTAACGTATCTCTTAATTACTTTCATTAAGTAATTATTCTTTAAATTAACTACCTTTAGTAATTATCCTTTGATTATTTTCATTAAACTTCTATTTGAAAACATTTTGCAAATCAATTATATAATTGAAAGTATATAAAATTTTCTTTTAAACAAAACAATTAAACATTAGATTTAATTATTTAAAATCTTTGAAAACTTAATTATCATTCCTTTTAAAACTTATTTACTTTAAATATATTAAAACTTAGTTGAACATTTTTTTTTTTAAAACTAAATTACTTCAAAAAAATTTAAAATCTAAACAACATTTACTTTAAAAATTTTAAAACGCCTGACTCGAAATACTTAAACCCGAGCCCAACCTCACGTTTCCCCGAGCTCTTCTCCGTGTCACTCGCATACCACTCACGCTTCGAGTCCCCACGCAAAAACTTCGAGCAACGACCCGAGTCGCCTCTATCTTCCCCAAAACTCAACCCCACAGCTAACAATCAGCGACACAAACGTGCACGTGCACGTGCACATGGCGTCGACGATACTCCGACCATCGCCGATCTCATCATCTGATCACTGACCACCTCTTCGAGCTTCCTGACCGATCGAAAGTTCCTTGCCGATGCTCGAACCCAAAAATCGAATTTCGACATCACCTGAAAAGAAAATCCCCCATCTACAATCATCACGAACCACCGTCACCAACCACTAGGATCTACGTCCTTACGTCAGAAGCTTCGCTCAACACTCCACTACCTTTTCCCCTTCCTCCGGTTTCACTCGATGCAAACACGACGCCGCGATCACCCAGAAATCAACCATGACCCAAACACAGCCTAAACCCTAAAATCACTTCGTCCAGACGATCCACTGATTAGAAAAATCCAATACTAATTTTCCTGAGATCACTATCACTCAGGCCTCCTTCGACATTGACCCAGTCGACTAACTCCATGCCGATCGCCAGAATTAGACAAAAATACAAATTCCGGTCAATCCCAAAAATCTCAACATTTATCTTTCTAAAAATCATGATTTTTCCTCCTAAATTCATCATTTACAAATTGAAATCAGATTATAGGATTAAATCAAAAATTCCAGATCATGGAATTTGAACTTATTTTGAATTAGACCTGTAAAATTTCATTTTTTTGAAATACATACCCAAATGTTTATTTGAAACTATTTTTAAATTTGAAATTATAATGTTACAATCATTTCCCACTTGAAGATCAAAGCTTGAATTCATTTGTATAGGTAGATATGAATTTTCATTGTTGTTCAAGAGCCTGGAATCACAACAGTGCCAAGCAAACATACACACTGCCATATATAAAAAATATATATATTGTATTTCAACTAAAATCAGTTAAAATCATCCATGCAACCCATACTTATAACCTTACTTTGCAGATTTATCACATGCATTGCAATATTCAACCATTTTAAACTTTTTAAAACTCTGTTTACTCACCTGCTTTATTTGAACAGAGAACCCGGAAGTTTTCTTTAATCTGGAATTTCTTGAGTTTGATCTGGTATTGAACTTTGTTGTTGAGTTGATTTTCTGGCATTAGAGTTGAATCTGGACTTGTTTGAATTTATTTGTAACTTTTTAAATCTTTGGCTTGAATTCGAATTTGCTTGATTGCTCAGGCTATTGAGGTCTGAGATGATCTTTGAACTGTTGTTTTGCTTTTGATTTGGTATTCTTTTGATCTGTTTTAATTTTTCCTTCTGGTTTATGTACAGGTTTGGTTTTCTTTGAAAATGAAATAAAGAGATGAGAAAAAGAGAGTAGAGATATTATATAGTTTAATTTTCTTTTATCTATTATTTTTAGAAGAAAATAATAATAATTGGAATAAGTGACACTTGTTCATTTCTTATCTTAAAATCCTAACACTTGTTAATATCCTTACTTATTAATTAACACTTGTCTTTGTATACATATTACTTTATTTTGAAATGTTAATAAAAAGCTTTATACTTAATTTATTAATTTACAAATACTTATCTATATATAAAAAAAATTACTTTAAAGAAAATAAAACCAATTTATTGATAAATAAAAGCTTATATATTATTTTAAAGTATTTAAAATATCTATCTTTTGAATTTCCAAATTTAAATCTAGATTCAAATTCAATTTAAAAATTAATTTGATATATATATATATATATCATATATATTTAAACAAACACAAATTCAATTTGTATATAATAATTCTATATACATGAATATATACAACATACTATTATTATTGATTTGAAATTAACAATCTTACCAAATTTTAAATAAATTTTAAAATGGAGATTATCACATTTGAATTTGTTCGATTTATAAATCAGTGTTTTCAATAGTTAAAATCAGATAATTGTCCAATTAACTAATGCCCAAAATTTGGGTTATCACATATCATGCGGCTCAAAAAGACCAACACCGAAAGGCGATGCACTAGGGAATATACATATCAATCAAAACAACAAAAGATGCTCGAGCTCAGTACTGTATAAACAAGGATCCATAAGCCCGAAGGCTCCAAACCCAATATCACCCATGCGGCTCAAAATGACCAACATCGGAAGCAATACTATAGGGCAACAACAATCCCAAATATCTCTTGAGCCGGGGCAAAGGACCAACTCCAAAGCGATATTAAAGGCAACAAGCCAGAAGGAGACAGTCCGAAGACACTATCCCAAAGGCAACAAACCGTGTGGTGAAGGTCCGGAGGCCCAGTACTGGACACCACTAACTGGCGGAATGTGTCACAACTCTTGAAAAGGAACCCGAAAAGTGTTAACGCGAGTCCCATAACCACTCGTTCGCACTAAACGGTTTACTATCCATTAGCCAATTTCACACTCAAAGCATTACAATGTTTACCTCATCTCATCGGTAAACTAGACACAAAGGTCAAAACGATCAATCGAATAGGTCGGGGATTAATCAGAAAGGTGAACGCGCGGATTCATGGTCCGTGTTTTACCTAACCATTTAATCTCCTTTCCACTTCGTTCGAAGTGCAAAATTGTGTGTGTTTAAATAGAAATTTATAAAGCGGAGAAGGGAGCTTTTAATATGATTTAGAGGGATTATTTATAAAAACCGTGAATGAAGTCAAAGGTAAGTTATCAAAGCCAAAGATGCAATATCAAACACTAAGAACCAACTTGGATCGATAAAATTTGGAAAACCAATCAAAATGAGCAAAAATAGGCAAAACAGGGAAAATAGGAGCAGGTCGGTCGGCCGTTATCAGAGCTCGGTCGACCGGACACTGTTCTGAAAAATTCTCGGGAAGCAGGTCGGTCGACCGGACTTCCTGGTCGGTCAGCCGGAGCCAAAATTCCTGCACTCCCAAAACAGAGGCAGGGAAGTGCCCAAGTAGCAGGTCGGTCGACCGGACTCTGCATTCGGTCGGCCGGAGCCTGATTTCCAGCACTTCTTGCCCTATCAATGAATACCAATTCTTTCCAAATCAAAAGCAATAGCACATGAATACTTGTAAGGAATTCATACCCAACATCAATGATATCAAGAGAGGTAGATGTGAGTTCAAAACTCACCTTTTTACACACAAGCAAAGAAGAAGAAGCTCAATTGCAAAGAAACAACCAATCACACTCCACTTCAATTCTACAAGCTTCAATCTAAGATCAAAACAAGTATTTCCTAAATTTAGGTTTAGGAATTTCTTAGATTGAAGAGAGAAATAGATAGAGAAGATGAAGAGGAGGCTTACCAATAGTTTCTATTTGATTTTGGAGCAAGGATTCGAGTTTGCAAGGAGAAACTAGGGCTTGGAATATCTAATTCCTCTTCCTTTCCACCATTTTCAGCTTTACTTGAGGAATGAAATGAAATGGAGATGAGTGGATGAAGAGTTAAGGAGATGGGGGGTTAAGTGGGGTTAAGGGCTGAACCCAAACCCAAGTCCAAAGTGAAAAAGGGTCAAAACTCCACAAACTCCAAACATATCGAAGCTTATACTCAAAATGATCGCAAACGACATTTTGAACTCAATGGAAGTGGTTTCGAGCTCCAATTCGGTCGTTTGCAAAAAGTAGCTTTTCGGACTATAATCCGACAAACAACATTATATTTAAATAAAATATTTAAATATACAACCGATAAATATGCGGGTTGTTACAGCTTCAGAAGACGAGTTGAATGCCTTCAAGACGTATTGACGTATCTTTATTTTCATTGTATTTGTTGTATTGTATTTATTAGCATTTGTGAGGACATGCTGTTATAACTGTCCAAGCTGATGATATATTAGTTTACTCTAACTAATGTATGTATATTACAGTTTTGTTTTGTAAAGATCATTGGTATATTATATATTACTTGTCATGTTGTGAGTTTCTGTTTTGTCTTTTCTTTCTTTCACCCCAACAGTCTGTCTTTCCGGCACTTGAATGTTCGGCACATGAATACTATGGATGTATTAGTGTCGACTTCTAAGGATCGAAAAGGCCGGTCTTTACACCATCACTCCCAACTTTTGCCGCCACCATCTCAAAAACCTCTACCCTAGCCATTAGCTCATTATCTCAACTCAAACTCTAACCTTAAAGTCGGCTATTCACAACGTCTGTCGCACCACCTTGGATCTCCAACCATAATCGTCATTATTCTCCCTTCTTTTTGTCTTAATTCTTCAATTACAACAGAAAATAGTAACAAATAAGAAAATGATATGATATGGTATAATTTTATGATTTTATTCAAGAAAAAATCATCAACTGAAAAAAACTACGCAATAGCATCCTTGTTATCAACAAACTATGTAGTAGCATTACAAAAAAAACATTTCAAGAAAAAGTAAGGTTTCTTCAAAAAAAATACCGAAGTACCATTATGCTATAGCATTACATGAAAATATTTCAAAAAACGCAAAAACATGATGTTAAATCTTTCGAGAAATGCACCTTACAAACAATGCAACGAACATGTAAAAACAAAAATGAAACTAAATGGTAACAAATGTAACATTAAATTATATGAAAATAATTAAAGATGCATTTAACAATAAAATGATACTACATGGTAGCAGTAGCATAAATTACCTCATACAATTCCAAAGCACTGAATGGTATTATAAAATGAACTACAATATTAAAAAATGTACTACAAAGTAGCATTGTAACTAGGGGTAGGCGCGGGTCGGTTTGGTACGGTTTGAAAACCAACCCGCTTCCACACTATATCAAATGATTAATCAAAAATACAAAACATTATACTAATCTTTTAAAAAAGGTTCGGTTTCGCTTCGGTTTGGTTTTGGTCCGGTCCAGTTTAAACTAATGTTAAATATGAAATAAGATAATTACTTCCATCAACAATCAATTTACGAAGGCAACTGTGTGAAGGTTTTATATTTAAAGTTAAAACACACAATGTTGTATTGAAATGAAAGGTTGTTGGTTCTCAATTTTATGAATATTTCAATTTGACATTTAGTTACAAGTGAGATTTTTTTAGTAGATTAACCAATCATCAACGTTAATCAATTCATAGTCGTTAAGTAAAATTATTAGAATAATATTATAATTAACATTTATCCAAAAAAACGAGATGAAAAATAATATACCAAAACTTTAACTTCTTCCTTTATGACAACGATTATTATTAATATAAGCTGAAAATAGAATATACATTGTTAGAATATAAAATAAGATAAGAGTTGTTTATATTTTTATCATAAGATTACTACTGTAAATATTCGGCTTGGTCCGGTTTAATATGGTCGATTCAATCGTCCAAACCGCAACTAAACCATATCGATGTCGGACGGTCTGGTTTGGAGTATTCGCTTTGGTTAGAAGATTCGGTGCAGGTTTCTGCACCGTCGGTCCGGTGCAGGCGGTTTCTGTATAGTGATGCGGTTTATGCCCATCCCTAATTGTAACATTGATATCATTAACCAATGTAAAAACATAAAATGACACTACAAAAACTTTTACAAAATAAAAGTCTATAAATAATCCTCATAAAATATTACTAGATGGAATTGTAAAAATATGTTACACCTTATAAAAATTCTACTAAAAAATAGTCTTATAAGCTAACATATATATTTATCTCATTTAAAGTGTTAATACAATTAATAAAATACTACTACAAAATAATATGGTAAGCTAATATTTACGCACTTCGTCTAAAATATGATACTATATTTCATGAAATGCTACTACAACTCAAAAAATACTACTACAAACATAAACTGCTAATGTAGTTCATATAATGCTGCTGCAGAATAACATTATGAACTAAAACATACACACTTCATCTAAAATGTGTTATTATAAAGTTCAAATACTGCTGCAATTCATAAAACTCTACTCCAAAATTTCATTATGAGATAATATATGCATACTTCATGTACAAATGCTACTGCAATTAAAAAATGCTACTACAAGTCATATAATGTTGCTACAAAAAAGCATTATTAGCAGAAATATAGATAATAATAATAATTTTTTCAAAACCAAAATGAAACTAAATAGTGTCAACATTGAATGTTATCTATTTCAAAAATATATAATATATCATAAAACGTTACTACAAGGTAAGGCATAAAAAAAATTACTATCAAAAAATTCTGCTATAAAATAGCTTTATCAGCTTGTGTATGTGTGTGTGTAAATAAAATCATACACACACATTAACTTCATCAAAAAATGCTACTACAAATAATACAATGCTGATACTAAAATAGCATTGTAACTTGAGAAATATATTTCATCTAAAAATGTCACTAGAATACACACAATGCTACTACGAGAATCAATATAGGCTGAGATATACATTTGTTTAATTTAAAATTTTTAATTCATAAAATGATACCATATATATAGTAGTATTACAAACTATTTTATACTTCTTCAACTCAATATTGCTCTTCACCACCAACAACCAAACCACATAAATGTTTCAATCATCTTCGCGGTACAACACCACTCCCATCTTCACTTCGATCTCCATCACCATCTCCTAATTTCATCATCATCATAGCATTTTCCTTCATCATCATCGCCGTCAAGCTTGACTACACCACCACTGTTAAGAGTGCACCACCAACAAGACCCACCATCCCTGGATGTGGCTGCACCCCTCCATCTTTCAGGTCAATTGCATGAGAAATTATGAGCCTCATTTTAACGTGGCGCCATGAAACTTTTGAATGCCTACAATATGTTTAATAAAACTATCCTTCTTACTAAAAAAATAAGGAAGTCCTTGAAACCAAAATAATTATGAAGTTATCTATCACACTATTCAATGTATGGAAAAACAACCAAGGACTTTTGAATTATAATTATTAGAGACTTCTCCTTATGACTGTAACAAAATTAATTTTGAGTAACAATTGTTCAACTTACTTCAAGCCTCAACACTTTTGACCATCAAACCCAGTTACCCCAAAAATATCTCCAGTTTGATAAATAAAACATAACAGGAAACCTCGTCCTGCAATACCCAAGGGACAAACAATATTACATCAATCAGATTCATTAGATACCTACATCTAACATTTATATTTCCAAATCAAACAGAGAGAAAAGTCAATCGAGCAAATCAGATATTTGCATCTTCTTCAACGCGTCCAAAGCTGCCAACTGTGCAGCGACCGCATTATTAGGGTACATATTATCCGCTTTCAGCCTCTCTCTGAACCCATACACAGGAGTCCTGGCCGTTTGATATGCTTTAAGCAAAGTACAGTACATCCCCATCCTTCCTGTATACCCATTCTGCCTTATATTCTGAAATATTTTCTCTGCATTATGAATATCCCCTCTTCTAGCGTAGTGCTCCAACACAAGCATATAAGTGATGTACAACGGCTTTAACTGTTTTCTCTCCACTGCCTTCTGAAGCAATGAATCAGCCTTTTCAACTTCTCCGCACTCTACATACAGTTTTACTAAAGCATCCCAAGTTGAAGGACCTATCCTCCATTTCTCAGCCATTTCCTCTGCCATTTTCTTACCCTTAGCCAAAAGCTTATGGTCTGCATACAATTTTATCATATCATTATAATATCTAGGTGACAGTTTATTTCTGGTTTTTCCCATACTTTCAAATACCTTCTCTGCGTTCTCAACTTTGCCTAGCTTTCCCCATGCATTAATGCAAGCTAAGCCCTCTGATGCTCTAGGATTATTACACTCACAAAACTTCCATATTCTTTCCACATCATCTTTTTTTCCAAGAGCAGCGTTAAGAGTTAGCAATTCTTTGAATGCATCACGGTGTTCATTTACGTCTTCACACTCGATTTCTTTGAGAATGGACTCGGCCTTTTCCTTTTGGCCAGCATGAATGTAGTGCCTTGCGAGTACAGATTTGGTGCCAATGTCTGGCTCGATACCTTCAGATTTCATCATATCGACAAGGTTTTCCATGCCAGAGATGTCGTGAGAACGACCTTTCATGTCAATCAAAAGCCTGTAAGTTAGTGAAGAGGGTTTCACGTTTTCTTCTTCCATTAGTTTGAGAAGACCTGCAACTTTTCTGCGATCGGCTTTTTTGTAGAGGAGGAGGAGCTGGTTGCAGGAGAAGGTTGTGAGAGGAGAGTCTAGGCCTTTTATTTTTTCGAAGATTTCCTCTGATTTCTTGATGTTCCCGGTAGCAGCACAGTTAGCTAAAATAGTTCTGTAAATGGGTTCGGTTCTAAATGATTCCGGGATTTTGTTTATG
Source organism: Allium fistulosum (assembly GCA_030737815.1). Lineage (NCBI taxonomy): Eukaryota > Viridiplantae > Streptophyta > Magnoliopsida > Asparagales > Amaryllidaceae > Allium > Allium fistulosum. The sequence continues at coordinate 335,513,711 of CM060904.1, read as the reverse complement.
TACTGTTCAGCCTTTAGGATGCCTTGTACTTTCACAATTAAATCGAAGTAAGAAACATAATCACGGATGTTGAATTCGAGGTGCTTGTTTGCTTCCATCCATTCATAAAGCTGCAAAAATAACATGATCATATGAAGTTATATTGTCATTTGGTTCAAATATTAAAGCCTGGGTAAATTGTACAAGTCAAAGAACAAGAGTGCCCAAAACTAACATTATCCCCATTGAGTTATCAGATTTTAGGAATAGAAAAAAGGGACCTGGTTAAATTTGTTATAAAAGTCAAGTTTATAAAGAAATGAAGCTTCTGTGCCAAGATAGTGCAACTTCGTATAAAAGGAATAAGATAGAATGCATATGAAACCATAAGGGTTTCAGTATCTAGTTAGGATATGATTAAGAAATTTTCAATGCCTAGCGTATGAGAGAACTAAGAACGTAAAATAACCACAACGAACACTGCATCTGAGACAATTGGTAACTCAAACATAACGAGAAAAGCTTGTAAACAGTGACAGAAGAAAAAAAATGAAACAAAAGATGAGGCGTATGTTGCGAAACAAGATATATAAAGAAATTTACCATCGATTCAACCTCAATTTACATGTCTAATGAATGGCTAAATTCTCAGAAGGAAGGATAGATATCAGCAATGCTAAACGTAAGTTGGATACAAGTGAAGAAAACAAATGGAACTTGTCAAAACATAATGTCCAGTTTCACAAGTTACAACGAACATATCAAATTAATAGGAGTTATATGACATGTTATTACTGGTATTGCTGATTGAAATTAGACCTGTCAAAACTGACCCCAACTCATTTACCCAACCCACTTACCCTAATATTAAAAGGGTTGGGCCTAAACCGTTTAAATTTTTATTTATTTGAACCCAACCCGTTTAAGACTGAGGAATAAAACATCTCAGAACGAACCAACCCGCTTATCCATCTTACCCTACTTTCGCCTCAAATCTGCACAACACGAAAACCCTAGTTCTTATTTTTTCTCAAATCTGCAAAACACGATAGGACAATAAAAGCCGCTTTCTCCTAATCTTCTAAAATATGTTGTTTAAGACGATGATAGAGTCTCTACTTTCATTGTTTGGAAATCGCCCGATTTCGCCAAAGATAAAATCTTGTTTGAGGCGATTTCTCTACCTTCATTCGCTAGCTTAATATCTACGTAAGTCCCTACCATTATTGTTCTTTTTCTTTAGAATTAACTTATTTACTGGATGCTTTTTGTTTTAAGATCGATGCTACGCCAAAAAAGATTTCTTTTTTTTTAATTTGGTGAGATATAGTTCTGGAGTTATTAGCACAGTCAAATATAATTGAAAATCATGTATTTTGTAACGGCTTATTTGGTGAGAATTTGGAGGTGGTGAATGAAATTTTGCTTGTGTACGGAACATATGAAAATGGATGCAATGACAGATTTGTTCATGTTCCTGTTAAAAGTGTTGCATCTGAACTGATAAATAACTTAAATTTGGTAAAGAATGAATGTATTTTTCATATGTTAACGCTCTTACGTTCCAACGTTATATTGGACGATTCTTAAGTAGTCCACTTCTTAAGTTGCAAGAAATAAAGTAACTACGTATGTACATTTCCCTGTGAAAATAACAATGGGGGGGACTACTTGTGAATATGGACAAGCCCAATTCTTAAGTTGCAAGAAACTGAAGTAACTACGAATTTGCATTTCCCTGTGAAAATGGGCATGATACAGTCATTTTAACTTTCTTCTCTTTTTTTTTTGTTCAAACTGATCACCTCTATGATATTGATGTTTGGTGGTTCATTTTAACAAAACAGTACAGGCATGTTTAAGTTGCAATTGTTTTAAATGAGAATAGATCTTCTTATTTAATAAAATGAAGAATAATTGGTGATGTTGGTTTGAAAATTTTCTATTCCATAGTTGAATGATTAGCATAGGTTAAAACATAAACCACTGATCTTATCACACTAAGGAAGCACTTGGTATTAGCTGATATGTAACATCACTAAGATATCATATGCAAAATCTAAGATTCACTGACACATTATTATTTAAACATAATTTAATTAAAGAACGTGCTATCATAAATAACAAGGTTTTAGTAGATGTAGTGTTTACATGACATGTTACTCAACAGGTAAAATTGTTACGCATTTAGCAACCCAGTATGTTTATTTTGGATGGGCAATGCTGCTAAGGCAGAAACCAGCGAAACAACTGTTTACATTTTTTCTTTTCTTCTTCTTCCTTTCATTCTTGATTGATTCTTGATCGTTTTGCATTCAAGCATTGATCGAAAAACCAGAACCCCTTTTAATCAAATTAAAGACTAGGAACAAAGATTGAATGAAGATTTAAATAACTGTAAACCATGTTTTTGTTCTTCTAGGTTTTCCAGTTTGCTTGATTTCTCGTTCTGTTCTCCTCCTGATTTATTAGCTTAGCAATGATATTAATAATTGAAATACACTACATTAAACACGATGGTTTCATGAATTGAAACATAGAGATAATGATTAAATAATTTTGAACTCCTATATACTTGGAAAGTGGTTGCCAGGCTTAAATAACCTTAGTTCAGAGCTTCATTTTCTCTTTCTACAGTTTGAATTGCATTTTCTTGATGATTCTCAATCAGTTATATGCTTGTTACACCCTCATATCCACTAAAATGCAGGTTTAAAGCATTGATATGGGATTTTGTGGTGTTTTATTCACTGAATATTTAAATGAAGTTTTCAAGAAATATACAAGGATTTTCACGAAATGTTCAGACTAACTTGATTAGCGGCACAAGAGTTGATTGCCCAAAACATGTCATTGCATGTTTCTTTTCTTATACAGGTCTGCAGATGAGACCAACTAATTGGCTATTCAAAAGAGAAAGATGCATTGTTAAGACTACAATTCAGTCATTGTCCAGAAATCCTGAAATATCGCTGAAAGTACTAAAATTGAGAATCATCAAGCAGCTTATGAACTTTCAAATATTTTGTAGATTTATTACTTATGTATGACATAGCTGCTATTTTTGTAATATTTCAGTTTAATTCGGTTATTTTGATGCACTTTTTGTATTCAACTATGGAGTTTCTCACCTTAGTTTAGATGTTGCAGTTTGTAATTGTACTATATGCAGCACCTTCAAATATGTTCTAGTTTTGCAATATTTAGTTCGGTTTTCTATTTCTTGTTGCAGTTTTTTGTATTTTAGGTAGTATTGATCATTATACTTTGCATTTTCTGATGTAGTTTTAATAATATAATATTGCAGTTTTTCATTTACTTGTGCAGTTTTTACTGTTTGTTGTGCAATTTTTACTGCTTATGCAGCAGTTTTTTGTTAAACGGGTCGGGTCGGGTTAACTCTTTATTAAATGGGTTGGGTCGGGTCAACCTGTTTATTAAATGGGTCAAATGGGTTGGGTTTATTTATGTCTTAAATGGACCGGGTTAAATTTTACCCGACCCATTTATGATCCGATCCAACCCGTTTGACGGGTCTATTTGAAATTGAAAGGATAATACACAATGTTGAGATGAAATCATGCGCTTACAAGTATTGATCTAAAACATGTTTAAGTAAAGCTTGGAACAGATTAATACCTGCAAAGCGTTTGCATAATGCCGAATCTTTCGCAAGTTAAGAACTGCCAAAGAAATTTCAGTTCTTCTCAACGGTTTTCCTTCATTAACCCATTTGTTAAGAGCAGCAGTAGTGGACTGCCTAGGTGTCTCAATCAAAAGTTCGAAAAGTGGTGAAGTGTTGCTCTTTCTTGTTTCCTTTTTGTCACCATTTGACTCACTCTCATCATCTGACAATCCAAGTTCACTAGCAACAGTTTCATCTATTTCTTCCTCAGAGACATCTCCTTCAATGCTTAAGTCATCATTGTCTTCAATTATTTTGTCTGCACTCTCAATGGTTTCAGGGTGCGAATCCAAATCAGAGAAACCCTCTTCTTCTTCACCACCTTCAGCGTTATCAGATTTTGTTCCAGCTCCAGAAGATAAATTTCGGGTTAAAAAGAATGAGTTTGGAAAGATAAGAGACTCATGACAGCATGATTTGGAGAAAGCCCTCTTTGTAATTGCACAATTAACCGATTCATTCTTATTTCCTTTCTCGGTGAATCCAGATGAAACATCTCTCTGAGCACAGCAAGCACGAGCAACCACCACGCAGTTGCTTTTATTCCTGCATATAAAAGTTGGTATTAAGTAATTATTTTAGTTTAAGTTCCAGGGAAATAAAAGAGAGAATTAAGCTCACTCCAACTTTTCCTAGTGAGGCTTGTATAGAATTTCCTATCAGAATGAAATGTAAATAAAAATTGTGGCCTGTGTATATATAGGGGATTTCTCACAAACATGCAAAAAACAAACATAAATTGTCACAAAAGTTGCAAACAACCAATACAATCAATAATCAACAAAACCAAACTCAAACAAGAAACACAAACAATATCAAATAAGAGAATCCAATAAACTAAAGAGAAATGATTTATAGTGGTTCATTATTAACCGATATTATTAAGGATTTCGGAAGATGTATTGAAGATAATAAATGGTGGTCAAACATAATTAGAATAAGATCCTTGCTGACAAGCCATTAAATATGTTAACATACCCATTACCCAAATCTAGTGATAATTATTAAATTTACTCTAATTTGATATGAGTGGAGCATTAAAACTTGGTATAAAAATCCCAAAAGGACGTCAACTCCTATACCAAAATTCAGAAATTTGGTAAACTTTTTATCCCAATTTCAAAAAACGAAGCTTCATATTTGAACAAAATTTCCAAGATTGGAAGCTACTTTGGACAAATTTTGTCGAGCGTGCATATGTTCCAGGTCCTAGTAACTGATTATCATGGAAGATTGTTGAAAATGATTATGTTCTTCCGGAATGGATAAATGAAAGTAAATTATCACTTTAGACGATAAGAGCCAACATAAGCACTTTAATGATCTGCTTGCTTCTTGTCACCCGTTGTCCCAATGTTTTAGCCGTGTATTCATCTCAAATAATTTAACACTTGAATTTGATACTAATACGCTGTGTGACAACCATAACTCACATTAATTTATGTGGCCTTCACCATCAACAATGCATCTTCAAAAACGAATGTAATTTGGAAAGTGAAACTGATAAACTCATCACCTACCAACTGAATTTGGAATTTGGAAATCAACTACGATTTGTAAACATATCCACCAAATTGTTTTTGAGGGACACGAGTTTTTCTAAAACTCACCTCAACACGGTTTGTATGTGCACTAAAAGCAAAAAAAAATTCAAAAGTATAACACAAGTATAAACATTTCCGCAACCGCACAAGTAAACTTTGAGGGAAAATGTTATACCAGTTTTGAGTCAACAAGAGATAAAGCAAAGACATTTCATTGACTGTCGTTTACCCAATTATCATTTTCCAGTTGATTGTCGTGTTGGTACATCTTTCTTATGTTCCACAAAATTCTTAACTCGTCTTCATTGTGTTATCACACATTTTTCAATGCTTCAAATATTAATTCGACCGTCTTTTTACATCTTTAACATTTTAAAAAAATTAGGTATCGGTTTTAAGTAATCTTTGTTGTATATCTTGTTCATTTTATTATGTTAGTAGCGCATAAATACATACATATGCATACTTCCGTCTGTGTGTATTCGTTGTTTTCACATATTCTGTATCTTTACTTGTATCTATATTTTACTTCATCTATTTGCTTGTTCAAATTTTGCTATATATTATTTTTACTTAAGCAATTTTATATATATATATATATATTCTTTTCCGGCTATTACGCATCTTTAACACGGCAGCTATTACTATGTTAGCACAATTTATGTTGTTTTGGTTTATTTTGTTGCATTTTGTAATCGTATATTTTTGTTTGGATTATTTCCTGACTTTTTTGGGTTCACTCCTACTCGTCTTTTTATAGATGGCTTTTTTATGTGCCTCTCATCTTCGCATCTAAAGCTTCAAAACCCTTGTCAACTCCAATTTTCTAAGCAACTAATTTCATATCAACTTCAAGTCAAACTTCAAGTATTCTCTTCTTCTTTTTTACCTATTTTATCTTTTTATACGTGTTTGATTAATCTCTGTTTCTTGGGTTGGAGTAGATTAAATTAAGGGCATTGTTAAAGGGACTCCTAAATAGTTAAGCGATTAATCCTCCAGAGTCCCCTTAAAATTTAGTTATAAAAATGCCAAAAATATTGAAGAAGAAAAATCAACGGCAATCCAAAATATGCCGCCTTAACCATTTTTGAAGTCCCTTTAACAATACCCTAAATTAACCATTTCAAAATTGAATTCTTCTGATTTAGGTGAGCTTAATCGTCGTTTGAGAGAAACTTCAGATTTTGCAAAATTTTGTAGGCGATTTATTTGAATAGTTAGCTCAAACATTGGAATAAAAGTTGAGTTGTTGTTCTTTGATTCGCATGTCAATGCTTCACATTTTGACTACATATTACTACATCATTTGAAAAAAAATTCTACACATAAATGCATCCATATTTTTGTTATAAGAAAATCACGTCTATTTCATTTTCATTAAAGAAAAATTTATATTGTTTCTTAAGAATAAATTTTTTTTTTGATAAGAAGTTAAAATAAAGGAAAAAATTAAGCAAAGATTTAATTTTGTTGTATATGTAGATTTTAAGCTTTTTTTCTATTCTTCTTCTTTTTTGGTTAAGAACATACCTGAGAAATTATCATTTGGAAGGTTTTCATTATATTAAATATGTTATATGGTAAAAATATATCTACTTAGCTTCCTATCATTTTATGTAGATATGCACATACACTTTTAAGCATTTTACATGTTTAGGGATGATAGAAAATTTCTATTTTTGGTATGTATTCATAAAAATAAACTGTAATAAAAATAGAGAGAATATTTCTATTTTTGTGAAGAACCACTAGTCCAAGTGGCAAGTGATATGGTGCTCCATACCGAGGTTATAAAGATGTCGGGTTCGAACCCCAAGACATTTAAAATGAGTGTCATGCTTGAATTAAGTACCACTCTTATTCTAAAATAATAATAAAAAATCTATTTCAGAAGAAAACACACATGGTAAATAAATTATTTCAAATACATTGACTTTTAATACGTTTGTTCTCTTTTCTTTCCAAAATATTTTTATCTAGATGCTAAATGTGTATTTATATTTTCATTCCTACTATCACATACGGATTTATACACATGCCTTATTTATCTCTTGTTCACACACACATAGATATACACACAAATACACACATTTTATATATAATCCCCATTGAATATATGCAACATGTATTTCATTCTTATTTTAAAACACACACACACGTGTGTTTTATTTATTTGCACATGTAATTCTTTTTTTTTATGTTACTTATTTAAGAGAAAGTATATACATACACATTTGCACCTACTAAGTAGTAACAAAACCTAAACATAAGGATGCATATCCATAGAGGGATTAAATCATAAAATATTCACACTTTATCCTTTTATCCTGTTTCATGTAAGGGGTAAACCATTATTTGTTTGTTTCGAAATTATTTAAGTAAGTTTTGTACAAATTATATAAGAAACATTTTTTTTATTTACATTCTTTCGGTTTTAACAAAAAACATAAACGATCATTTTTAACCATATGCAACATTTACATAATATATTTTCAAATAAAAAATAATCGGTACTACAAGAAAAATAAATCATTGATTTGTTTGAATTTGTTATATGTTTTCTTCAAAAATGTTTTATATACATGTGCATCGTACGCGTCAGTGTACTTGTTGATCTAACGATAGGATGTTAGCATTTGAATTTCTAAGTACAACATTTTATCTTTTACGCAAAGTGCATGTGATGTTCGTTGTAATTATTTGTCTTTAATGCACGGGAAGCATGCTATTTTACTAATTAATTTGCTCACACATGTAAAACATGTGTTTGTAATAATTATATTGTTTTACATATGCAAAACACGTATCATGTGTTTTTGATAGATCCATCAAACGGGTTGGGTTGGATCATAAATGGATTATGTCGTTTTTGACTCAATCCATTTATGATCCATTTAATACAATGATCAACCCGACCCAATCCATTTAATATACGGGTGTTGGCGTCAAAATTGACCACCAACACCCAATTTTACGTGAAAGCACCAGTATCCAGTCACAGATCGCAGATAGTATATGATGTAGAGAATATAATATGAAGAATAATCAAAATTTCAATGAAAGCAAGTAAAAGAGACAAGATTTATAGTGGTTCGGCTAACTCCGGCCTACGTCCACTACAGAACAATCCTTTTTATTATACTGAAATTTGATTACAGCCACAACCCAAAGTTTCAGAATCAAAATGGCAGATTATCCCTCAGGTAAAAGATGAAGAGAAACAGAATAAAGATTCCCTTTTCGAAGGCAAACCTGCTGTATTTATAGGTGAAACTTCGGCTACATGATCTTCTCATCTACATGGGCCCACCATAACGATCATCAAGTCCAATTCGTCCATAAATAACGATCGACATAGTCATACCGATCGTTATTCCTTCATCCAAATCAATGTCGATCGTTCCCTTTCCACGTTGCTACGCCGACCCACCTTCCTCCACTATACTATACTGATCCATCTTTCACGAAGCGTGCCAACCCATCTCCTCCATGGAGACATGCCAATCCATCCCTCCACATGAAGATATGTCGATCCTTCCTTTCTTATGTAGCCTGGAAGGTATGTCGATCCCTCTAAGGCATGCCGATCCATGGCACTTAGGTTACTACGCTGATCTCTAACGCTTTAGGGTATTACGCCGACCCAACCCCTTCCGGTGCATGTCATACCGATCCCTATCACAAAACTCCAATATGCTGACCCCTTAGAGTGCTATCAAGGCCGATCCATTCATCGTGAACAATACCGATCCATGCTTTGCTGAATCTCTCCATGTCGATCCTTATTATGCCCCTCAAAACTAGGCCGATCCTTTCCTATGTCGATCCATGCTATGCAAATCCAATCTATACCGATCCATATTACACCGATCCCTCCTATGCCGACCCTTCCTCATTCAAGCCACTATTCACATTTCAAGCACGTTGCATTGTTTATCCACTGACTATGTTTAATCATGACTTCGTGTTATTATCTGTAGCTGATTATCCATCCATCCATTTGAGCCAAATCTGTGATATCTCAGCCTTGATAACCGTGAAGTCTATTGGGTTAAATCCGCATACGTATTGTCTTGCCAAAAGAGGGATTGACACTTTGCCCTCCAAAACATGCCTTGCGATAGGAAGGCGTGTTTTGAATTGCCATAAATCCAAAATCCGAAGTTCGTAATCCATTGATTGTCATATTTTCTAATCCAGAATCCAATCCGTTTTCAATCCAATTCTTTGATCTCTGCGGACCATTAGCGAAATCCACGGCTGTTTTGAGTCGATATCCAATTCTAAACTCATTCCAAATCCATTAACCAAATCCATGGTCTCTCCGGATCGTATTATCCAAATTCGGAACCACTCCGGGTCCATATCCAAATCCTTAGACCTCTCCGGGTCATTTTATCCAAATCCGGGACCGCCTCCGGGTTCATATCTAAATCCTTAGACCTCTCCGGGTCATTTTATCCAAATTCGAGACCGCTCCGGGTCCATATCCAAATTCTTAGACCTCTCCGGGTCCTTGTCGAGCACAATCCGTACTCGACGATCTGAGTAGGCCGATCATGTCGCTCTCCGGCGAAGCGGCCTACCCCTTGCCAGGTATAGTCCATACCCGACGATCTGTTGTGTTCTATTTTCCGACCGAGGGCTTAATCCATGGGGTATCCTACTCTGGGCTCGATCCCCAATCGAAGACAATCCGTGGGAATCCTACTCCAGCCCCGACTCTCCGGTCGAAGACTTATCCATGTTCAAGTCCATCCTGTCGCTCTCCGACGAAGGGACTCGTAACTCACGGTTATTGCCCCATCTCTCCGGTCGGGGCCATAACCGTAACTTATGTTATTTATTACATTAATCCAGATTTAACAATTCCAAAGTCCACTCGATAAAATATAAAATAAAAGCCCGTACAACCGAAAAACTAAATAGCCATAGTATCAGAAAAACCAGAGTTCGCAGTAAACAGAAAAAACAAAATTTCATAAACTCGAGCATCATGGTTCATCGTCATCTCAAAGCATGCCTAAGGACCGTCCTCGATCTCGTACATGTGTAAGTGACTTAGCTGTTTCACTACGGGGTTTATACTTATTCCATGCTATAAATCCAATCAATTAATGATAAGCTGACGATGATGTCTTGATCCAGTGCCATTTTCATTCGAGGTGGGCGGTGGATGATCCTTGTTCCACTGCCACAACTCGATTCCTTATATATTGTTGCAACTGACCATTCCTCACATGTTCCTCAATGATATCCTTCAAATGCCTGCAGTCATTTGTATTGTGTCCATCCAACTCATGGAATAGGCAATGCTATCATGATGCCCGCTTGTATTCGGAGGGTTCCCTTTTTGTCGGCCTTCGATACTGGAGGCGCCCTCGAGTAAAATAAATCCTTTTCAGAGTTTCAGTCAAATCCATGTAAGAAGAGAATTTCGGTTCTCTCCATTGCTTTTTTGACATATTACTGTCATCGTTCATTTTTCGTTTGCCTTTATCATTCTTGTTTACATCTCTTGATGATTCTCCACTTTGCACAGCATTCACCTCCGGTTTGTTTGCTCCTGCGTCTTCCTGTCGTAGGAACCTTTCTGCTTCATAGTAAAACTCCTCTAGATTCATAGGTGTATCCCGTGCTGGTGAATCCTTAAACTACGTGCCATTGGCAATTCCAGACACAACCGCTATCAAAACCATGGATGGATCTGAACGATCCACCGATACCGCCGCAGCATTAAACCGTGTTAGAAAACTCCTCAGGGACTCTCCGGTCCTCTGTTTCAGTGTTGCCAAACTCATCACATTTTTGGGTCTTGAGATGTGAACCCTAAACTGCCTCATAAACTCTTCGATCAATTCCGTCCATGTGTCAATAGAGCCGCTTTCCAACTATCTGAACCATAGCGCAACTATATCCATCAAATACAAAGGGAAGCATCGTGTCATGACCTCCTCCGATGCTCCCAGTACTTCCATGTGCCCCATGTATCTCGTCAGATGAACAACGGGATCTGTTTTTCCATTATATGTCTCAAGCGTTGGTAGTTTGAATTTCGGTGGATTCCTAGCTTGCCTGATCCTAGGAGCGAAGGGGCTCCTATTCACATCTTCTAAATCTCTATTTACCAATCCTCCTCTCATGGCCCGTCTGATCATTTCCACCAACATGTCGTTGTCATCAAGTGGTAGTCTTCGTCCATTGTCTCCAACCTGCCCCCCGAGCCCATGAGGGAATCCTGAAGTCTGTTCTTCTAGACGAGCGTTCATATTCCGATCAACGTCAAACTGCATAGCACCACCTGGTATCATGCCTGAAATCGAGCTAACATGACCCGGGGGCATGCCCCCGAGTGTGGAACGATCGGCACCGATCGTTCTATAACCATCGGCTATGGTATGGCCGATCGTTCCTGATTGGTCAGGGACTGCTCCTGGTGATTCCACCACATCCTGTATCATGTTTGCTTCGTTTCTTTGGTTCTGATTCTGGATTTACTCAGCTTCTGCTGCTCCAACTCCATGATCCATATTTTCAGTATTCCCTGCTACTCCATTTTCTTGGTTTTGCACTTCAGCTTGTCCAACCTGTCGGAGTAGTTTTGCATCATTTCTTCATGTCTTTTCAGCATCCTTTCCTACATAGCATCCATTATCGTTTCCATCTCGTCCCTGGTAATGAAGATCGATGTTTGATTAACCCATGAGGAAGCCTCCTGACTCCCTTCATGATGATTCCTCTTTGTTCTTTGTCTCCTTGTTGATTGCCTAGCCATTGCTTTCTAGATTCAAGTTCCCAAGCTTTCAAATTCAAGATCCTAACTTCCAAATCCGCAGGTGCAAGCTCTCTCAATGAAAGCACTAAAATGTTGGCGCCAAAATTTACCACAAACACCCAATTTTACGTGAAAGCACCAGAACTCAGTCACAGATCACAGATAGTATATAATGTAGAGAATATAATATGAAGAATAATCAAAATTCCAATGAAAGCAAGTAAAAGAGACAAGATTTATAGTGGTTCTGCTAACTCCGGCCTACGTCCACCCCTGAACAATCCTTTTTATTATATTGAAATGTGATTACAGCCACAGCCCAAAGTTTCAGAATCAAAATGGTAGAGTATCCCCTAGATAAAAGATGAAGAGAAACAAAATGAAGATCCCCTTTCCGAAGCCAAGCCTGCTGTATTTATAGGTGAAACTTCGGCTATAGAGCCTTCTCACCTACATGGACCCACCATAACGATCGGCAAGTCCAATTCGTCCATAAATAACGATCGGCATAGTCATACCGACCGTTATTCCTTCATCCAAATCAATGTCGATCGTTCCCTTTCCACGTTGCTACGTTGACCCATCTTCCTCCAATATACTATACTGATCCATCTTTCACGAAGCGTGCCGACCCATCTCCTCCATGGAGACATGTCGATCCATCCCTCCACATGAAGATATGCCGATCCTTCCTTCCTCATGAGTATGTCGATCCTTCCTTATGTAGCCTGGAAGGTATGCCGATCCCTCTAAGGCATGCCGATCCATGGCACTTAGGTTACTACGCCGATTCAACTCCTTCCGGTGCATGCCACACCGATCCCTATCACAAAACTCCAATATGCCGACCCCTTAGAGTGATATCAGAGCCAATCCATCCATCGTGAACAATGTCGATCCATGCTTTGTCGAATCTCCCCATGTCGATCCTTACTATGCCCCTCAAAACTAGGCCGATCCTTTCCTATGCTGATCCATGCTATGCTAACTCAATCTATGCCGATCCATATTACACCGATCCCTCCTATGTCGACCCTTCCCCATTCAAGCCACTATTCACATTTCAAGCACGTTGCATTGTTTATCCACCGACTATGTTTAATCCTGACTTCGTGTTATTATCTGTAGTTGATTATCCATCCATCCATTTAAGCCAAATCCATGATATCCTCCCAGCCTTGATAACCGTGAAGTCTATTAGGTTAAATCCACCTGCGTATTGCCTTGCCAAAAGGCGGGTTAACAACGGGTTACCCATTTAACATATTTAAAGTTTAAATTCGATTTAATTAATAAAAAATCAAGAAAATACAAAAAAAATCAAATTCAATACTTTACTTTTTGAATTTCTAAAGTAATTAAATTTTCAAATTCAAAATTTAATTTTTAATTCTAATTTTTAGCAAAATTCAATTTTTCATATTTCCAATTTTAAATTTTTGAAGTTTAAAATCCAAAGTCAGATATAAAATTTCAAAACTTAAATTTTCAAATGTAAATTCAAAATTTTAATCTCAAATTTAATATGAAATTTAAATATTTTAATATTTAAACTTAGAGTTAAATTTTTAAAAATTTACATAATTCAAAAGTTCAAAATATAATTTTTTTAAAATTTTCAAAGTTCCAAAGTTTAATCCAAAACTCAAATTTTCAAAATTCAAATTGTTATGGGTAAATTTTTGCATGACCACCTATTGATTTGGAAACAAATGAGCCCAGCCTAGCTACCGAATGATCCGCTGTCACATACTGATACCACCCTACAACTAGCTCTGACCAGAATAATGCCATCTCACCCTGGGTACGTCCACGTTATGATGGTTTCCATCATACCCTATCATCCAAAATATTTTTCGAGTTAGTTTAGTTATGAGGATGTTGCTAAGTATATATTTTAGTTACCATGGAAAACTACAACATATATATATATTTATAATATGAAATATTTGAGTGTTCTGTATTGTCTGTAATGTAGGCGTGGATTCATCGGTCAAAGTTTTGTCTGATTTCGGATCAATAGGAAGAAATTAACGTTGTTTAAACAAAAAAAATATGACTTCTGCCTAGTCGAAGTTTAGATACAGGGATGTAACTTATTATTTGCTAAGTACAACTGTTAGTCACCGTAGAGAACTACATCGTATGTTAAGAATATGAAGCATCCGAGTATTTCGTATTGTGCATAATGTGGATACAAGTTTAACGGTCAAAGTCTCGCCTGAGCCAAGTTAGTATGAAGAAGTTATTGCAATCTAAACGATAAAAATTATGACTTCAGTCTAGTCGAGTTTAGATTTAGGATGTAGCATATTATTTGCTGAGTTCAACTGTTATTCACCATGAAAAACTATAGCATACATTCACAATATGAAGTATACACATGTTATGTATTATCTATAATGTAGACGTGAGTTCAATTGTCAAAATCTCGTCTAATTCTGAGTTAGTATAAAAAAGTTAATGCAGTTTAAATGAAAAAATAGTGACTTCTGCTTAGTTGGAGTTTATATTTGAGGATATAGCCTATTATTTGCTAAATGCAGCTGATAGCTACCATGGAAAACTACATCGTTCGTTCAAAATATGAAATATCTAAGTGTTTCATATCGTTTGTAATAATGATGAGAATTTATTGATCAAAATCTTGTTTGATTTTGATTTAGTATGAAGAAGTTATTACAGTTTAAACGAAAAAAATAACGACTTGTGATATGTCGTCCGAGTACAAATTTCTAAACTTACAAATTTACAAAACTCAGATTTTCAATTTTCATATTTTCAATTTTATTATTTCAATTTAATATTTTTAAAATTTAATATTTGTAATAAATAGGTAAAAGGGTTGTATATTTATAACCTTTTTAATAACGATCGCTCATTTAATACATATTCATAAATGGGTAGACCCAATTCATTTATAAGTAAGGTTAATGGATTGAGTTTATGGATTGGGTCATATTTTAACAGGATTATGTGTGTTCATTGGTCTAATTAGATTAGGTATTTAAAAACCTCATTATTTAACACATAGTTACAACATGCAAACCTTTCATCATGTATATCAAGTCATATTAATCCGACATCTAAAGAGCTGCATGATTCATCACTCACCTATAAGAATTGCATTTCCTTTCTTTTATTCATCGATTTAAAAACAACCGATAATCAATTATATATGAAAACAAATGCTCTTGAAACCAAAGTCTACTAATGATTTGACACTATCTATGCACTTGTCATCAAGACATCATGTTCACCATTAACATATTTCTCCATCATTTCCATAAAGAAATTGGTAACTCCTCTCTGAGCACTCATTCTTCAACGATCTATTTTCGTACAAATAAAGCTAGTGTTAGCTTTCCAATTACTTCATCATTTCAAGCCTTGGCAACTGGTTCTCAATGAAAATGGTCGAAAATGAATGCACTTCAATCGGAATAGCTAAGTTATCGTTTTCAACACTAAAAGTCAACAAGGGTTGAAGACTATTAGCTCAAGTGGTAAGATCACAAAATTGTAGTTTTAAGGTCTATGGTTCAATAACCGAGACACCAAAATGAGTGTTATGCCTTAATTAACTATCACTATTGTTATAAAAAACAATAAAAATCAACAAAGAGCTTTTTGATGCTCTCCTAGCTTCTTTGATCCATTATCCTAATGTCGTAAGTATGTATTTATATCATGGTTCAAAATTCCGACCGGTGCACCGGATTTCTGTACTTTCGGGTTTGATTCCGACGATAACCGAATCGAAATTCACTAAAAAATCCATTTTAGAAAGCACGCACAAAAAATCAATATCTGCAGGCAAAACGACATAAGTAATAGAGTAAGAGGAAACAACTTGGTTGATTGGTCAGGAAAAGATGGTGAAATCGACCATTGAGCAAGCGTGATATATTTTGGACTAGGTTAGTTTCTTGGTCTTGGTATATGTTAAATTTGAATAAAACTTTGATACATAATGTTGTTTTATTAAATATTAGGCTTCTTAAATTACAACTATAGGTCTAATTTCAATTATGAATAAAATATTATGATTACATATATACAAGCTTATAATAGCTATTAGTGTATTTATATAACAAAATGTTTCAAAAAATACAAAATCTGATACCGGAACTAGAATGAAATTTCCAAAAATTCCAAAGTGGAACAAAAATTCCACAAATTTCAAGTGATTGGAACAAAAACTAAAACTGGGATTTTAAACCTTGATTTATATCATAAAATTTAACTATATATATGATGCAGCGTTAAGAAAGGAATCAACGAAACATACCTTATGTCGTAGGTCGCTCAAGAATTGCCGCATCTCCACATCTCCTTAGGTCGCTCCAGAATTGCCGCATCTCCTTAGGTCGCGAAGGCCTGCTCCTTAAGTCGCGGTGCCGCATCTCCTTAGGTCGCGAAGGCCTGTTTCTTAAGTTGCGGTGTTCTTATGCCGCTCCATCAAGCTGTAAATCGCGAAACCCTAGGTCGCTTCCACCTAGGTCGCGAACGACATACCTTAAGTCACGAAGCCCTAGGTCGCTCCAGAATTCCTTAGGTCGCGAACAAATCCTTAAGTCGAAGCCGCTCCAGTAAGTCGCAAGATCCTTATGTCGCTGCTTGTTTGGGTCGTTACTTTTCTTATGTCGCTGAAGTTGTTGAGTCGCTGCTTGGTTTTTTTTAGTTGTGAGTTTCTTAAGTCGTTTGCTACTTGTTAAGTCATGTGTTGAGTTGTGAGCGAGTTATGTGTGTTGTAAGCCTATAAATAGGCGGGTTTGTGTCATTTGTAATGTTGTTGAATTTTGAATAAAATTTTGTTGAGAGCTTTGTGCCTCCATTAAAATTGGAAGTTGAGTGTGATCTCCTTTCTCCAACTTCGGATATTCGAGTGTGCTCGAATCAACGAATTTAAAGCCGATTCACGGAATCTCGTGCGCAAGATCAACGTCGAAGAATCGTAGATCTTCTAACGCGGTATCGTGCGCGATCAACGTGTTGAAGATAGCTAGATTCCGGCATCACCACGATCAACGGAATTGAGCATTTATCGTTCTATTGGTTTATTTGACACGAAATCATCATTTCGTGAGGATGATCCTGGATAGGTTGCGACGGTTTGGGATCAAAACTGTTCGAGCCTAGTCTAAGCTGCGTCATTTGGTATCAGAGCGAGGAGACGAACTTTTCCAAGTTCGTTGGGTGTGAAGTTTCGAGATTTGAAGTTTTTAGAGTTCGAATTGAGTTGTTTGTTCATTTGGGTGTTCGTGAGATTTCAAACAAGTTGGGGAGTTTTGATTCGAGATTTTTTGGATCGAAGTGAAGTTTGTGTTTGGATTTGTTGAAGATTTGATCATGCCTCCGAGACGTGCTAACCGCTATCAAAATGTTGAAGATTTATATAGAAGACAAGAAGCTGAGCAGATGGAGCAGCGTATTAATGAAAAGTTCAATGAGTGAATTGAAAAATTGGAGAAATTGATGATCGACATGAATCAAAATCAAAGGAGAACGTCACCAGTTTCGAACCAGGGTGGAAACAGGGTTTCGCCATCGGTTTCGGAAGAAAGGAGGATGTCACCCCAGTCGTATCGAGATAGGAGATAATCATCAGTTTCAATGATGCGAGACCATCATAGGTACCGAAATGAAGGAGGAACTCAACGTGGTTTCGAAAATGAACCATATCGTGATGCTGAAAGACAAGGTAGACGGAACATGCGTGGACGTAGGGATGTAGATGGTCAGGATCGATATCGAAATACATCTGATTTTGAGAAAGATGGTGATGGAGGTAGTATTCATTATCGAAATCAAGACCAAGTGCGAAATCAATTTTGAGATTCAGAAAATGATCGTAAATGGGAGTCAGGTATGAGGATGGAAATTCCAGAATTCAAAGGTGGTATGCAAGCAGAAGAATTTCTTGATTGGTTGTCGAATGTTGAAGAAATTTTGGAATTCAAGGATGTGCCTGAGAATCACAGAGTCCAATTAATTGCTACAAGACTAAGGGGAAGAGCTATGGCTTGGTGGCAACAAACTAAACTAACCTGGGAGAGAATGGGAAAATCAAAAGTTGTCACTTGGGAGAAGATGAGAAAGATGATGAAAGCAACTTTCTTACCGTACAATTATCAATCTCTTATGTATCAACGTTTGCAGAATTTAAGACAAGGGACGAAGACAGTGAATGACTATGCAGATGAATTCTATCAATTGATTGCAAGGAATGATATTATGGAAACCGAGGAACAGCTAACGGCTAGATATGTTGGAGGGTTACGAATGCAAATTCAAGACATGGTTAATATGTTTAATCCTATGTCTGTTGCTGAAGCACATCAGAAAGCTCTAGCTTGGGAGAAACAAGGGAGACGAGGAAGTGGTATGTTTACGAGTTCCAACAACCAGAATAAAGGTGCTAGTAGCAGTGCAAATGTTTCCAAGACAGTCAATAAACCAATTGTCAATGAAGCCGCTAAAGCAAAGGTCAATAACAGTATCAAGTGCTATAATTGTCAGGAGTGGCCATAAAAGTAATGAATGTACAAAGCCAAAGAAGAGAGCATTAGTTGCAGAGGAATGTGAGTGTGAGGATGTGGAAGCTGAAATTGATTATTCTCATCCACCGAAGTTTGATGAAGATGAAGAAGTTGTGTCAGGAGACGAAGGGTGTAACTTGATGATGAGAAGGTCTTGTTTAACGCCAAAGCATGAGGATGATTCTAGTTGGCTGAGGAGCAATATCTTTCAATCTACATGTACTATCTTGGGAAAGGTTTGTCGATTTGTTATTGATGCGGGAAGCTGCGATAACATTATTTCTGAAGAAGCCGTCAAGAAGTTAGGGTTGAAGACTGAAAAACACCCTAGACCTTATAAACTGGCATGGCTAAAGAAAGGTGGAGAAGTGACAGTGGGAAGACGAGCATTTGTTACATTTTCTATTGGGAAGAAGTACAAAAATGAAATATGGTGTGATGTTGTCGATATGGATGTGTGTCATCTACTATTGGGAAGACCATGGCAATATGATAGAACTGTACAACATAATGGTCGCACCAACAGCTACAGTTTCATGTTCGAAGGTACTCAAATCACCTTAGTTCCTAAGAAGCGTGAACAAAGTGAAAGCAAGTCAGAGAAGAAAGTGGAACCAACTAGTCTATTAACTTCGAGAGAATTTGTTAAAGAAGTGGAAGATAGTACTGAATTGTTTATGTTGATTGGGTATGAAACAAGTGAAGATCTTGAAATGCCTGCGGAGGTTAGAGCGGTGTTAAATGAATTTGAAGATGTCTTTCCTGCGGAATTACCTAAGGATTTATCGCCACTAAGAGACATACAACATCAAATTGATCTAGTGCCAAGTGCTGTTTTACCGCATAGGCCGCATTATCGTATGAGTCCGAAAGAGCATGAAGAGTTGAGGAGACAGGTTGAGGAGTTGCTTGAGCAAGGACGTGTTCGAGAGAGTCTCAGTCCTTGTGCTGTATCAGCTCTGTTGGTGCCAAAGAAAGATGGTTCGTGGAGAATGTGTACAGACAGCAGGGCACTCAACAAAATAACTGTCAGATACAGATTTCCTATGCCAAGACTTGATGATCTATTGGATCAACTCAGTGGGTCGGTAATCTTTTCTAAGATCGACCTTAAGAGTGGTTATCATCAGATTCGCATAAGACCAGGTGATGAATGGAAGACAGCATTCAAGACTCGGGAAGGATTATATGAATGGCTGGTCATGCCATTTGGTCTATCTAATGCACCAAGTATCTTTATGAGGGTGATGAATCAAATTTTCAGACCTTACATCGGAAAGTTTGTCGTAGTCTACTTTGATGATATCTTGATATATAGTGCTAGCACAGAGGAGCACGTTCAACACTTGCGGAAGGTGTTAACTATTCTTCGTCAAGAACAGTTCTATGCAGCGACGAAGAAATGCGTGTTCATGACGCCGAGTGTTTTATTTCTGGGTTATGTCGTGTCCAAGGAAGGGATACAAGTGGACCAAAGTAAAGTAGCCGCAATCAAAAATTAGCCACAGCCCAAAACTATAACAGAAGTCAGAAGTTTCCATGGGTTAGCTTCATTTTATCGAAGATTTATACCGCACTTTAGTAGTGTGATGGCTCCTGTTACTGATTGTATGAAAGGAAAGCAGTTTTCATGGACGAAAGAGGCAGGATCTGCTTTTGAACAGATCAAGGAACTTTTAACATCAGCACCGATTCTAGTGTTGCCAGATTTTCAGTTACTATTTGAGTTACATACAGATGCGTCCAAAGTTGGAATTGGAGGAGTGTTGAGTCGGAAGGGTCGTCTAATTGCCTATTTCAGTGAAAAGCTTTCTGGAGCAAAGATGAGATACAGTACTTATGATGTGGAGTTTTATGCTATTGTGCAGGCCGTGAAGCATTGGAGACATTACTTATTCCACAAAGAATTTGTTTTGTATACGGATCATGAAGCATTGAAACATTTACAAGGGCAGAATAAAATTGCAGCTAGGCATGCATCGTGGATAGCTTATTTGCATCAATTTACGTTCGTCGTAAAGCACAAGTCTGGAGTAACTAATCGCGTCGCCGATGCATTGAGTCGGAGGAATAATTTACTAACAACCATGCGAGTAGAGGTGATGAGTTTTGACTTACTTCCAGATTTGCTTACTTCAGATTCATATTTTTCCAATATCTTAGACAAAGTCAAGCAGGGAAACATGGATGGATATATGCTGGTTGATGGTTTTCTATTCAAAGGAAATCAGTTGTGTATTCCAGATTGCAGTCTGCGAATGAAAATCATCAAAGAATTACATGAAGAAGGACACATGGACCATGACCGTACTATGCAGTTGATCTCAAAGTCTTATTTTTGACCATCGATGAGGAAGGAGATTGAAAAGTTCGTTCAGAGATGCCATATTTGTCAAGTTTCAAAGGGAACCGCAACAAATGCAGGTTTATATATGTCGTTGCCTATATCTACTAAGCCATGGGTGGATGTTAGTATGGACTTTGTATTGGGATTGTCGAGAACGCAACGTGGCAATGATTCTATCTACGTGGTGGTTGATCGGTTTTCAAAAATGGTACATTTTATCGCATGCAAGAAGACGGCGGATGCAGTTAATGTCGCACAATTATATTTCAGAGAGATCTATCGTCTTCATGGGTTGTCTGAATCTATTGTATCGGATAGAGACACTCGTTTTCTAAGTCATTTTTGGATGAGTCTATGGAGAATGGTCGGGACAAAGCTGAAATTCAGTAGTGCTTATCATCCACAGACGGATGGACAGGCAGAAGTTGTGAATAGATCCCTAGGTAATCTATTGAGATGCATTGTGAATGACAATTTGAAGAGTTGGGATTCGAAGCTGTCAAGCTGAGTTTGCACACAACTATGCAGTTAATCGTAGCACTGGGTTCAGTCCTTTCCAGGTCGTTTACTCAACAATGCCTAAGGGACCATTAGATTTATCTATAGTACCACAGCAGAAAGGAGCGATCAAACGAGCTAGTGATTTTGTGAATGAATTGCAAGGGTGCCACAAGGTTGTGCAGGAACGATTGCTTAAGACGAATGAGAAATATAAGCAATCCGCGGATATTAAGCGACGAAATGTTGAGTTCAAAGAAGGAGATTTTGTATATGCAGTATTGACTAAGGATCGATTTCCTATTGATACTTACAACAAACTGGCTGCTAGAAAGATTGGCCCTTTGGAAATCGTAAAGAAGATTAATGAGAATGCTTATCGGTTAAGATTGCCGGATCATATCCATACTGCTGACGTTTTCAACGTCAAACACTTGATTCCATACCATGAAAATAAGCATGTCGAAGAAGGAGAATGTGTGAATTCGGGACGAATTCTTTTCAACCAGGGGAGGATGATGCAGCGCCAAGAAAGGAATCAACGAAACATACCTTATGTCGTAGGTCGCTCAAGAATTGCCGCATCTCCACATCTCCTTAGGTCGCTCCAGAATTGCCGCATCTCCTTAGGTCGCGAAGGCCTGCTCCTTCAGTCGCGGTGTCGCATCTCCTTAAGTCGCGAAGGCATGTTCCTTAAGTCGTGGTGTTCTTATGCCGCTCCATCAAGCTGTAAATCGCGAAACCCTAGGTCGCGAACGACATACCTTAAATCGCGAAACCCTAGGTCGCTTCCACCTAGGTCGCGAACGACATACCTTAAGTCGCGAAGCCCTAGGTCGCTCCAGAATTCCTTAGGTCGCGAACAAATCCTTAAGTCGAAGCCGCTCCAGTAAGTCGCAAGATCCTTATGTCGCTGCTTGTTTGAGTCGTTACTTTCCTTATGTCGCTGAAGTTGTTGAGTCGCTGCTTGGTTTTTTTTAGTTGTGATGTATTGTTTCTTAACTCGTTTGCTACTTATTAAGTCATGTGTTGAGTTGTGAGCGAGTTATGTGTGTTGTAAGCCTATAAATAGGAGGGTTTGTGTCATTTGTAAGGTTGTTGAATTTTGAATAAAATTTTGTTGAGAGCTTTGTGTCTCCATTAAAATTGGAAGTTGAGTGTGATCTCATTTCTCCAACTTCGAATATTCGAGTGCGCTCGAATCAACGAATTTGAAGCCGATTCACGGAATCTCGTGCGCGAGATCAACGTCGAAGAATCGTATATCTTCTAACGCGGTATCGTGCGCGATCAACGTGTTAAAGATAGCTAGATTCCGGCATCACCACGATCAACGGAATTGAGCATTTATCGTTCTATCGGTTTATTTGACACGAAATCATCATTTCGTGAGGAAGATCCTGGATAGGTTGCGACAGTTTGGGATCAAAACTGTTCGAGCCTAGTCTAAGCTGCGTCAATATACAAGGAAAATAAAAATAAATAAGCACACGTAATTAATTTACAAAATGTATAGAATAAAATGTAAGATGGTCTATTTTGACACGTGTAAGAGCTACCATTAGGTATAAGACTAAATAATTTGAACAAAAAAATAAATCACATAATGAAGTTGCAATATCAACTAAGAGAATAAATATTCATCAAATAACAATGTATACTTGCATTTTTGGTGTCAAACCAAAAAATAAACATAAATAATGTAATCAACCAAATTTTAGGTGTAACAAAACCAAAACTAAGTTTTGTTTGTAAACACTAAGAATATATGCAATTTCTTTAAATGCTGCATATGTGTACATTTAAAAAAAGGTAAATGTTATATGCCTCAGGGATTAATCAGCTAAACCTCACTGCTTGACCAATAGTGATTGGCTTATACATACATACATGTAGATATACATATATACGAGGCCCAATACATTTCTACCTAATTAGGAAAGAATAGCTAACTAGTTGATATAACCCAAAAGCCATAAAGACCACTGATCTTGAATATTTTGTTGTGAGGGAAACCAAACACCCTACGACCCAAAAAGATCTTATATGTACATACATACTAGCGCATGAGACACATGATATGATGTACGCACACATGTATGTGTAATGTGGAGAGGGGATAGATATGAACAGTTTAAAGAGTATTTATGTAACTTTGAATTCTGATGATGGCTGAAACAGTAACACGCTAGTTAATCGTATATCTAATTCTTATTATTAGTTTGTGTGTGTATACAAACACATATACACACACATCAAAGCTAGACAATTGGCATGTGTACTTGCAACTCTTAATGAATAGCAAACACAACATCTTTATTAATAGTTTGTTTGGAAGTGCAATCTTTTGGTCCGACCGTGAACTTCCCAAAATACCATTCACTCATATATAATTCAAGTATTATATGTATTATTCTCTTTACAACCACCTAAAACAAAAAATAATTTCTGTTATTTCTAACCTATTATTTCTACACTAGACTGTAACAATTCAAACTAAGTTAAAACTTGAATATTTCAATAAATATATTTCCAGGTTTGCGTGTTCGCTGAATCTTTATTAATAGTTGGCTTGGAAGCACAATCTTTTGGTCCGACCGTGAACTTCCCAAAATACCCTTCACTCATATATAATTCAAGTATTATATGTATTATTCTCTTTACAACCAACTAAAACAAAAAATAATTTCTGTTATTTCTAACCTATTATTTCTACTAGACTGGAACAATTCAAACTAAGTTAAAACTTGAATATTTCAATAAATATATTTCTAGGTTTGCGTGTTCGCTGAAATGAGAATATGTCAAATATGCACAGCAGATAATAAAAGATTCTTCTAGATAATTCAACACATCTTTATTAATAGTTGTAATACCTTTGGTGTCACATATTTTTTGTACCAACATAAACTACCAAAAATGCCACTCTATTTTAATATCACTTAAAAAATTGGATGTAACTTCTTCTACAAGTTCAAAATTCCCCTCTACAAATATTACAAAAATTTAATATCATTTAAATATAGAATCTAACAAATAAACCTTTGCAAATATTATCAAATTTTAGTATCACTTGAATATAGGATCTAATAAATAAACTTCGTTTTACAAATCCAAAACTTTTCTTCTACAAATATTATCAAATCTTAATAACACTTTAAAAAAATCTAACAAATAAACCTTTTTTACAAATTATTAGAAACAAAAATTCAAATAACAAATTAGATATTGCAACTAAGAAATAAAAACAAAAACTTACTACACATGATTTCGACGTAAAATTATGACTTAACTTTTGTGCAAATCATTTCTCTTAAATATGTTAAACACATTCAATTTATAGAAAAACAATTCACGTGTAAAGCATATACCATCATCACGCGCGAAGCGCGTGCCGCGACGCTCGTATAATATAAGTCAGGTTGAATCAACAGCATCCCTCTAAACTAAATTTCAATAAAGAAAACGAAAGCACAAAATTCGGACATTATTCTTTGAAAAATAGCATAACTATTTGTGTATTTCACTTATACTCTTCCTTAATGGTAACATGCGGTTTCTATGAATATACTTAGCAAAACACAGTAGCTTCTTAATCTATGCAAAACTGTTTATCATGTGGAAATAAGAAGAAAGAAAAATCTCTAAATGCCTTCAACTCCTCTACATGGCCCGGTTTCCCCTATAATATCATTTTAGATGGAAATGAACCTGAAAATTTTCTGCTACCGTAACGAAACAATGTAAAAGAACAATTTCTAATGATAAAAATAACATATAAAGCATTGAAAACACTGAATCAAACACAGCATATCAATGGAAGAAAATGGTAGATGTGAATAAACACATTATAAAACAGATAACGATAGAAACAGAGTTTATGGGGATTTCACCTGAGAGGGTTTGAGACTCTACGGAGAGCCCACATGATGATGAATCAAATACACGAGGTTGGAAGAAATTCTCGAACCCCTGGAAATAGCTGGTTAAGACAGAATGAAAGTGAGAATTAAGGTCTAAAACCCTAGAGCTAACTTCTGCTGTGCAAGCGCAGTAATAAAGCCGGTTTAGGGATAAAAATTGGAAATTCAAATGGTTTGGCTTAATCAAACCGAAATGGACTAAATTGATGAACCGATTGAGCAAAATGAGTCTCCAACTTCTGCCATCTCTCTGCACTTGAAGCATTTAAAAACAAAAATGTCCTTGAAATGAATATAAATCAAGGGGATTCGATGGGTATAATTGTACTTTCATCATTTTTACACACAACTAACAGATATGTAGACTCCTTTTGCGGGAACCAAGAACTAAATAACAAAGTAATTTTTTTCACTTTAGCCCTATTTTTTAAACTTATTACAATTATAGCCTTGTTTCTAAACTTAGCTCACATTTGGTCAGCTCAACGTTGAGCTGGCCATAGTATACTGGCGTCATTTCAAATGCCGTCGGTATGTATTTTTTTATTTTATTTTGTGAACGTAGTGAGCAGCTTTTCAAAAGCAATCCACTACGTTATAAAAAAAAGATGGACGACTTTTGAAATGTCGCCTAATCGTTTTATTACTTTAAAACAGAACCCCCTCCCCCACCCCCCCCCACCCCTCCAACTTTGCCCATTCCACAGACCAGTAAAAAACAAAGTTTTCCCCAATTTTTCCCAAAGT
This sequence comes from Allium fistulosum, assembly GCA_030737815.1. Classification (NCBI taxonomy): domain Eukaryota; kingdom Viridiplantae; phylum Streptophyta; class Magnoliopsida; order Asparagales; family Amaryllidaceae; genus Allium; species Allium fistulosum. The sequence continues at coordinate 335,487,668 of CM060904.1, read as the reverse complement.
TGAAATTTTATTGCAAATTTCGTAGATTTCATAATCAATTTGATGCATTGCTTGCTCTTCATCGTAGGAAACTCCTACATGTATAATTTCTACTCTCAATCTCCAAATTTCAAACTTTTGGCAATTTAGGGTTTTGTGAAATATGATAAATTCATCGTGAACTTGTATAACGAGTTGTACGAGCATATAATTCACAAATTCGTTGATTTTACCTTGTTTAAGTAAATACTGGACATTGTTAATTATAGTTAAATTAGACTTTATGTTTAGCAAATGATTGAATTTTGTGTAGAGTACTCTGAGATGGTACCGGAGTCGATAGACGGCAGCGTATTATACTTGCAAGAACGCCATCAAACAAGCAACCACGCTTGGATGGAGTAATACACTTTCTTATGGAATAGAAATATACATCGATGTTGGTTATACGTAGTTCTTATATTTGGTTGTTTTTTGACAACGCAATACTTTAGATGAGGCTATTGATCACTCATCTAAAGTGAACAAGGTGATTTTGTCTCAGCCGCCGTGCTAGAGCTGATATCTCTGGCCGGCTTTTCACTTATCATGCAGTTACGGTACACCCAATTAGATCATTATTTTATCACCGCTTTGGTGGATAGATGGAGGCCGAAGACATCTACATTCCACCTTCGGGTTGGGGAGATGACCATCACGTTGGCCAATGTTGTTTGCTTAGTTTACCCATGGACGGTGCTCCGTTGAGCAACCAAGAGCCAGTAGATTATATAGAGTTGTGCGAGACGCTCTTAGGCTATCTCCTCCTACTGAACAGAGGTGGGGTAATGAGATAATAGTTGCTACATGGTTTAGGGAGCAGCTTGCTGATGAGATTCCAGTAGATGCCTCCGAGATTCAGATTGCTTAGTGCACTCGAGCCATTATATTGCATATCATCACTTCACATTTGATTTGCGATCATTCAAAAACCCATATATGGCTCGGATGGCTTCCCTTTCTAGAGGACTTTGATGTTTATCGCCAGTATTCGTGGGGGTAGTGCGGTTCTAGCCTATACATACACGGAGTCGACGAGGCTTGCTTTGTTAAAGAACACATCTATTGTTGGTTATTTGACTCTAGTATATGTATTAGCATTATTATCTTCATATGAATTTATTTCGTATGTTCATATACGTTGCAATCTTATGTGTATACACGTTCGTGGTTATGGCGTTGGACGTACCTTCCGGTCCGGAGAATAGCAATGAAGAGGACGGATGTCGATTTATCTATATCTGTATGGTGTTAGGTATATTTATTACGTTTTTGATTATATACATATGTTTTGATCTAATAATTCATGGTGTTCTCCTATTTTAGGTGGGTAGGACAAAAGGGCACCGCGAAGTCTCTCAAGTGCAATGTTATGTTCTAATGCAACGAGTTCGATGTACTCGATTACGATTCTATGACATCAACCATTGTTCGTCGATGGCAATTCTATCGGTTTAAAAAACCATCGAGCGAATTTATAATAAAAATAACCGCAAGCCCATAGCGTACCATCGTAGTACGTAGTGAGTACGGGTCGATCCGTAGAGAATTGTTGGATTTTAAATCTATATTCAATCAAATTATACCAAAATCGAGAGAATGTTTCAACTACAAAAAATGTAAAACTAACACTACAAAAGTGAATGAAAACTACGAGAATAAAATGACAATTTAGAGATAATTCCATTCTCTAGATCATATAGTTCAACAAAATATGAAATTATGATCTCTCTTTTTTAGTCATAAGTGAATTTAAATGATGTGCTTATCATAAGTATGACATATTTGTGCTATTAACTAGCCCAACATAAGCCATCAAACTATAACACAACCTTTAAATCACCATTAATTCTCATGAAAAATGACAACAAGTTGAAAGTAAAATCTATTTTAAGCATGGCCTATTAACTATTGATTAGAAATATAGAGCAACAAATTTTGATTTCAACATTCACTTCATTACCATAATCATCTGTAGATGAAGAGGTAATTTGTGTTTAGTGATAGTTTAAGCATAGCATATTTGGTGTCAACAATATAGGCTATCAAATTCAAAGCAAAAATAACAAGTTAAACCACTTCAAGCATTATCATTAAGCACAAAAAGAGAATAATAATTATCAAAATGTTGAAGCTACATGATTGGAGAGCTTCATTACCCCTAAATTGAAGGGGTTTAGCCTCTCATTTTTGTTATCATATCAACAATTATAGCATGCAACATGAAATAAAAAGAAAAGGAAGAAAAGAGCAAAGTAAAAGAAGAGCTAACTAAAAAGAAATAAAACTATTATACTTGCATGAATAAATGAAACAACACTACTAGCATGAAAGGAAATGAACATATAATTAAAAGGAAACAATAATTAACATTGCATAAAAAAAGGAAAATTACATAAGATAAAAATAGCTAAGTAGCCATAAAAAGAGAAAGAGAGTTTTCTTTTATTTTTAATCTAAGCTAAAACTAACTAAGAGGAAGAAAGCCTAAAAGAAAAGAGAGCCTAAGAGAAGAGAGGCTAATTACATTAACATAAGGGGTATTTATACATGTATAATACCCTAATCCAATTTTTTGGGAACTACCCAAACTACCCTCTTAGGAAGTGTGGTGGCTAAGTAATCATTAGCATGTGTTAATCCTCATTTAAATGTGCATGAAGCTTTAATGGCCATTAGCATGTACATTAGCTTATAATTGTACATCAAGGTAGGTACGTAGGTGGGTGGGGTCCTCCATGTTATCATGAAATGAATTATTTCCATCTTCATTTGCTTATCTTCACTCTTGTGCATGCATATATCTTCAAGAAACCACTTGCATTTGAATCCAAATTCCTACAAAAAATCATAAAAATGTCCAAGTAATTTTTCTCAAATATATGCACAAAAATGACCATTTTGCCCCTATATGAAGATGAATATGTGACGATTTGAAAAAAAAATTAAATTTTGATTTAAACATGTTAAAATACCCTATATGATCATTTATTTAATTTAATTAGATTAAATATAGTGGTAAAAATATGCACATTTACGTGCACATCAAATACCTCCACACTTATCTTTTTATTCGTCCTCGAATAAAGAAAAACTAAGATAAATCCATTTTCGTAGGGAGCACGGTTGCATTGAGCGTATGCAACAAGCCGTTAAACCTCTAGATGTCCCTAGTAGGACGAGTGTTGTCTCGTAAGGGTTTTCAGCGGATACTATCCATAAAATCCAAATGCAAAGTGAAAATTCCTAAATGCAAGATTTATTTACAATGATGTGGATGATAGTTTTTTGAAAATATTTACAAATGAAGGATTTACTTTCAAATTAACACGAATAAGTTAAATATAGGTTTTGGTCATTATCAGAAAATTTAAGTCCATTTACTTGTCAAAATTTCCATTAAAAATTGAGTTATCGTCACAATTAAACTCTAGTTTGGCTAGTTGTTTCAGTTGATAACATAGTGTAACTATGAAATAGACCCTTAGTATATTTTCAAAGTTGATCAAAGTGGTATTTTCATTTCTTTTGAATAACGAGTCAAATCAAATATTTAAAAACAGTGCTTTGATTTCAATTGCTTACTCTCTCTTATTTTTGAAAATTTTATTGATATTAACAATATTTACATATGCCTAACTCGGATAAACTGAGGCCAGATATACCACCCATGCACTGCCTTGTGGGCTTATGTGAGGGGAATACAGAGCGTGGCGAGTGAACACATGAGTTTGAACACCTATCGACTGTAGGCATTATTAATATAAAAAAATTATATACATACACCTAACTCAGGTCAACTGGGGCCAGATATATCGATCATGCACTGCCTTTCGGACTTACGTGAGAAGGGTACAGAGCATGGCGAGTGTACACACAAGTGCGTACACCTATCGACTCTAGGTGTTAATAAAATATATACAACAAGATTTTTTTTTCAATTTTTTTTGAAGAGAGAGCTCTACAATATCATCTTGGCATTACTTAACTTAAAAGATTTAAAATGTTATCGCCTTTACTTTAAATCAACCACTTATTAAACAAAGATTTCAATTAGGATATACTTCATAATTATCACCCATGAACCTTCCTATATACTAGTTAAACCATCGTTACTTGTAACCAAACTTTATTTTTATTTTTGTTAAGGCAAATAAATTTTCAAAAATTTCAGTTTAATAACCAAAATCTTATAATTATTCTATAGTGTTTGTTTAAAAGTAAATCAAAATGATAAAAAGAATTAATTTTTTGAATTTTTTTTTAGTTTTGAAAAGAAAATGCAAAAAAATAAACCATGAAAAATAAAAAAGAAGAGAGGCTCCCCCCACACTTGATTTTGACTGTGTCCCCACAGTCAACCCAAGTTAAAGGAGAAAAATAAAATACAAACATGACCTATATTTACATGAAAATATTATTATTTACAAGACATCCGAAAATATGCTGTTAAAGAGTAAATAAAACGGTTTTCCAAAGACCGATTCATTTGTCTCGTCAAGTATGAGAGACACAGCTTAAGCACAGAAAACCAAATCATAAAAGATTTCAGAGTTAAATGTTGATTTGGAAAAATGAATGTCGTTTTATTAAAAATCGTATGAATTGTTTTATTTTCGTTGATTTTCGGGGTCGACAAAACAATTGATTGAAGTTCAAGTTTATTTCCACCAAATTGAAATTCAAACTTATCTTTGAAACTTCTTTAGAATTATTGATTTCAAAATCAAAATGGTGGTTTAGATCATCTCCTTTGGAATTTGACAACACATTTTCGAAAAGTCCAAAAAATTCGTGTTCGTTAAATTCGTCTTCCTTTGTTGGATTATCAACAACTTCATTACATGTATCGATTTCAAAATCCAAATTTTTTGTACTCAAAATTTTGAAATCAGAAAAAGGAAGATCGAAATTTAAATCAAGTTTCTCACCCTTAAAAGAATTGAAATCCAATTCAATTATCGAATTTTCAACAACTTCATTAAGATTGTCATTTTCCATTTCAGAAGTTGTTGTTTGAAAATCATCAATTTTGGGAAAAGATGGATTGTTATTTGACTCATCACACGTTGGGATTTGGTTGTTGTTCATGTTGTTTCATGTATGTTTCAAACAACAAATCCCTATGCTCATTGTAGATTTCATCCATTTGCTCAACAAAATCCAGTTTATAATTATTACCTTGAGAATGCTCGATTTGAAATTGTTGAGAACAGAAATTATCAATTCAATAAACGGTGGATTATTATTTGACTCTTCACAAGTTGGGATTTGATTTTGTTTCTCATGAAATTTTTTGTAGGTTTCACGCAACAAATCATCGTAATCTTTTTCCATTTGCTCAACTGAATCAAATTCATGATTATTAATTTGAGAATTTTCAATTTGAATTTGTTGAGAACAAAAATTGTCAATGCAGCATTAATGAAACTATTCCCATTGCCAAATTCATTTAAAAAGTGGTTCATATTTCCATTTTGAGTTTGAAATTCATTTTGGAGTTCGAAGTTGTATTGGCATGAGTTATAATCAAAATCATTTGAATTTTGAATTGAATTCAAATTTTGAAATCCTTGACTCGAGTTATTACACAAATACGAATTACACAAATCATTTATCCTTTGATTTTGTAGTGTAGATAGTTTAAGTAAAGTCGAAATTGTTTCAATGCTATTTTCAAGATTTGAGGGTTGTTCGTTATTTTGAAAATTTTGCGGTTCAAAATTCGAGATGTTTATACAATAGTTGTCGTTAAAATATCCATATGAGTTTGATGTGAAACTATATGGATTATATTGATTTTCACAACTATTGTAAAATTCAGGCAACTAGGGAAACTCGGACATTTTTAAGAATGTTTTTTTGGACTTTTCTTTTTTTATAAAGGAAAACTATTTACCAAAAGAACTTTTATTCAAAAGAAATTTTTTTTTTTGGATTTTCATTTTTTTTTGTTTTGGAAAAGGTTTATATTTTTTTTGGATTTTTTGTTTTTTTTTAGAAAAAACCATCTTAAAATTTTCTTTTTTTTTAGATTTTAAAATTTTTGATTTTAAAATTTCAAATGAAAAGGATTTAAAAACTAAGTTAAGGAATATTTATAATTTTTCTGCTTTTGATTTTGAATTTTTTTTCTTTTTTTATATATATGCATGAACTGATGCAACTAAATGAATGCAAGGATTTCATTACAAATTTCCTATCCTAAGTAGCCCCTAACCCAAAATTGTATAATCACACTTTGTCTTAATTCAACAAGATAGTTCTCAACCAGGTAACGGACAGGATTTATCGGTGCACCACGAATCATCGTAGCAATGCAGCCGAAGGTTTAAGTACCTTCAAAGAAATAATTCGGTATAATATTTTCGAATCACTGTAATATTTATAACTGATTATTGTTCTGCCGTAGCCTAGACACAAAAAGATAAATTGTCAAAAGAAGACAATTTATCAATATACAATTAAGCGTTATCGATATCTAACCGTTATTATTATCAAAATTCTAGGATGAAATGCAAAGCAGAAATTAAACGTGAATTAAAAATGCAACTAAAATGAAGTTTTTTTTTGAAATTTTCTTTATATCAATGTAAATGCAAGCGACCAACAATGCAAGATAAAATAAAACTAGAGATGAAAGCACGATACCAGAGTGTGCAGAATTATTAGTAATTTATATATATATATTTTTAGTGGCAATTTTTTTGAGCAAGCAAGCAAGGCGATTATTTTAGCAAGCACTTCTTTTTCTTGCAATTTTCTGTTTTTGCAACCTGAAATTTAAAAACAATATACATATATAATTTTTTTTAATATATAAGGATGGAACTTTAAATCAAAACAAACTAAATAAAACAAAACAAATTCACAGAAAAAAAAAATTAGGCAAATGATTTTTTTTAAAACTAAAAGAAAACTTAAAAACAATTCAACTCAACCCAATTTAGAAAAATAAAATTTGAGAGTCTTAAACAAACAAAATAGAAAAAAGAAAAAAAAATAAACAAACTAAACTTTACAAAAAAACTAAGCTTTAAAAAAAATAACTCGAGCCCAAAAAGAAGCAAAGACCCGCAAGATTTTATCAGACCGAAATACTTTTATTACACCTAAAAACAAATCGCGTACTTAATCTAACTATTATCAAAAACTGAAACGTATTTCCACTTCCTCTTATTTTCAAATTCCAGAAACCAAATTGAAATTCCAAATTAAAATTCGAAATTAAAGATGAATTCGAAGCTTGAAGTTGTGGATTGAGTTCACTTGTCGAGCAAAGGTTGAGGTTTGTTTCGAAGGCGATGGATGGTGGTTCGATTGTCGAATTGGGTGAGGGATGCGGGGTCGCTGGCAGGTTCGAAGGGGATTGGAGGTGGTTTGAGTTGCTGAGGTGGTTCGCGAGTTTGAGGCGATTGGGTTATGGGTTGCAGTCGTGGTTTGAGTTGAAGAAGGGTATGGTGATGTTTTGTTGCTGGTGGTAGGCGATGAAGGTTGCGATAGGAGGTGATGATGAAGGTGGCTTTCGTGGATTTCGTGGAGGCAGTGAATGAGGTAGCCACTAAAGGTGGTATGGTGGAGGGAGTGATGTCGTAGTGGTTCAGGAGCGATATTGTGAATTAGGTGTCAAAAGGGAAAGTTGTTATGTAGGTGATGATGTTTGTTTCTGGTGATGGTCAGTATTTTTTTGTATCAGTGATGGTGGCAGTTTGTCTCTGGTTGGTTGGGTATGTTTTTCGGGTGGAGGTATGGCAATGATGGAAGCGGGAAATTGATGAACTGGTTTGTGGGAGATGGACAGTGGGTTATAGATGGTCGGATGATTGAAGTGGTGGTAGGCAGTGTTGAACTGTTGCAGTGAGTACGTTGAGTGACAACAACTTTGTTTGACAGGCTTGTTTGAAGGGGATGAAGGGGAGGCTGCAGTTGTGAAGAAGTGGTTTTGTTTGTCGAAGTGATGACTGGAGTTTTTGCACGGCGGGTAGATGTTGTTGTTTCTGAAGTGTAACTGTGATCAAGAAGTTGTTGAAGTGCAGAGATGTGGAGTAATGACAGTTAACAGAACAACCGTAGAATATGACTAGAAATGTAAAACAATGTAATGTAAGATGAGAAATGTAAATCAAAGCAACTGTACAATTAACAATGAATACAAAAACAACAACAAACACACAAACAAAGTGCAAACAAAAATCAAACAGCACACACAACACAATTTTTTTATATAAAAATGCAAGCTAACACACAACACAAACACACACAAAAATTCAAACAAAAAAATAAGTCGAAGAATAGAAAATCAAATCAAATCAATTCCCCGACAACGGCGCCAAAAACTTGTTCGTCGACGGCGATTCTATCGGTTTAGAAAACCGTTGAACGAATTTATAATAAAAATAACCGCAAGCACACGTAGTACATAGTGAGTACGGATCGATCTGTAGGGAATTATTGGATTTTAAATCTATATTCAATCAAATTATACCAAAGTCGAGAGAATGTTTTAACTATAAAAAATGTAAAAACTAACACTACAAAAGTGAATGAAAACTATGAGAATAAAATGACAATTTAGAGATAATTCCACTCTCTAGATCATATAGTTCAACAAAATATGAAATTATGATCTCTTTTTTTGGTCATAAGTGAATTTAAATGATGTGCTTATCATACGTATGACATATTGTGCTATTAATTAGCCTAACATAAGCCATCAACTATAACACAACCTTTAAATCACTTTTAATTCTCATGAAAAATGACAACAAGTTGAAAGTAAAATCTATTTTAAGCATGGCCTAATAACTATTGATTAAAAATATAGACCATCAACATTCACTTCATTACCATAATCATATGTAGATGAAGATGTAATTTGTGTTTAGTGATTGTTTAAGCATAGCCTATTTGGTGTCAACAATATAGGCTATCAAAATCAAAGCAAAAACAACAAGTTAAACCACTTCAAGCATTGTCATTAAGCACAAAAAGAGAGTAATAATTATCAAAATGTTGAAGCTACATGATTATAGAGTTTCATTACCCCTAAATTGAAGGGGTTTAGCCTCTCATTTTTGTTATCATATCAACAATTGTAGCATGCAACATGAAATAAAAAGAAAAGGAAAAGAGAGAAAAATAAAAGAAGAGCTAACTAAAAAGAAATAAAACTATTCTACTTGCATGAATAAATGAAACTACGCTACTAGCATGAAATGAAATGAACATGTAATTAAAAGGAAACAATAATTAACATTGTATGAAAAAAGGAAAATTACATAAGATAAAAATGGCTAAGTAGCCATGAAAAGAGAAAGAGAGCTTTCTTTTATTTTTAATCTAAGCTAAAACTAACTAAGAGGAAGAAATCCTAAAAGAAAAGAGAGCCTAAGAGAAGAGAGGCTAATTACATTAACATAAGGGGTATTTATACATGTATGAAACCCTAATCAAATTTTTTTTAAGAACTACCAAAACTATCTTCTTAGGAAGTGTGGTGGCCAAGTAATCATTAGCATGTGTTAATCCTCATTTAAATGTGCATGAAGTTTTAATGGCCATTAGCATGTACATTAGCTTCTAATTGTACATTAAGGTAGGTGGGTAAGTAGGGTCCTCCATGTTGTCATGAAATGAATTGCTTCCGTCTTCATTTGCTTATCTTCACTATTGTGCATGCATATATCTTCAAGAAACCACTTGCATTTTAATCCAAATTCCTACAAAAAATCATAAAAATGTCTAAGTAATTTTTCTCAAATTAATGTATGCACAAAAATGACCATTTTGCCCCTATATGAAGATGAATATGTGACGATTTGAAAATAATTTGAATTTTGATTTAAACATGTTAAAATACTTTATATGATCATTTATTTAATTTAATTAGATTAAATATAGTGGTAAAAATATGCACATTTACGTGCACATCAACCTTATACAGACATGTGCTTGGAGACCTTCCAAACTTATGCACTGCTTCTATTCATTTATGGACAACATGGGTTCCACCCATTTGTTTACGTGATGTAGCGCATCATCTACTTGACAGAGTGATGCGACAATTTGATATGCAATAACATTTGCTAGAACAAGCTCCTAATTACAGGATTAATATGGCATTTATGGAGTATGATATGGTGATTGAGACATGGAATCATCGCCATCTGCACACGCAACAAGAAAGGGGCCTCACGTTAACGGACGAAGAATATTATACTTGGTACTAGAACATCACGCACGCTATGTTCTTCGTGCCAAAGAACCTCATGTTGTGACAGATCCGTAAATTCCTAGAGCTCCTCTTAAGGGGAATGTGGTATGTACATTCGTTGATTAACTAAGCGTAGTTAATTTGTATATGTTTTATTACTTTGTTTTGGCAGACGGATGGCATTTACCATGCACTGGAGTTGGTTGATTAGCTATCCAAATAAGTACCAAAGCGTTCGAAGGGTAAATGCTTTAGTGTGAAGCGCATTTTACAAACAATCTTGGGAAAGAACAAGCTATCACAACCCGTACCACTTCCTCATGCTCCTCCTCCTACGCTCATAGAAGCATCGCTAGTAAGAGTTTAAGGCTCATCCTACAACTCTTACATACCAAAGACGTAGACATTGACAATGCTTCATACTCACAACCTTCGCAAGCAGAATTCGAACCCAGGCCTTCACAACCTCCGGGGACCATAGAACAAGCAAGGAGGAGGATACGCTAGAGGATTTTCCATTATCACAGAGGAATCCAAAAAGAACTCCTCGGGAAGTCTGCAACCTACGAGATTAGGTTTGATGTTATGAATTTAATGTTATTTGTAGTATGTTGGTATTATGGATTTATTGTTTTTCGAATGTTATATCGGATCAGAACGTTTTATCGGATGTTATGTGTAACGATCCGTATTTTACGTATCTAAGGATCGTAAAATATTTCTATTTTATTCGTAATAGGTCGTATGATTCTATCATTTTGGGATATAACTCTTAGGGACATTTTACACACATGTGATTTTTTTTAAATTTTTATGCGACCATTTTGACCCTGAAAAACTTGTTTGGGCTATAAATTTTGATAGGTGTCGATTAGGGTCTTAAACCAGTTCCATTGCTTTAGCATGATTGTTTCCCTTTCCGTAGAGTGGTGATAATAGAAAAACGGAATTACAGTCAAGAAGTTATGCATGTTTTAAGTATTAACTACTGCTGGTCAGAATTAATGTGTAATTAATTAAGCCCATTAATTGGCCCACTAGCCTAATTAGAGAGTATTATAAATAGGGATAGTAGGAGTCAAACTAGAACTTTTCCCTCTCATTCCAAATAAAGTCTAAATCCTAATTAGTCCTAGATTTACCCAAATCCATCCAGATTGCTCTCTAAATCAAACTAGATTGTGGAGAGATTAGATCCTCAATTAAAAGATAGAGATCATCGATTTGCTTGATTTGAAGTGCTTTTCTTCGCTGTCTGGATTAGATCTATACACAAATTGGTTGAATTTAGTAATTGGTGAGTGGTTTATACCTTCTCACTATACTATGCATACATATATATACATGGTAGAACTATAGGATTTAACATGTTTTAAATTGATTTTTGGCCATAAAGCCTTTTCTAACTCTAATTACATGTTAATCCATGCATATGATATAGCTTAATTAGAAATCACCTTTGTTTATGTTCATATATTCATGTTATATGTATATCTACGTTAGAGATTGACTTGTTTATTTTATATTGCACGTTTGAATGGATGAAATCACTTGTTGTTCTATGTATGTATGATATGATTTGATGTTGTTTGTTGTGTTTTGGATGTTTAGAAAGATAGGTAGGAGAATAGAGCATTTCGGAGGAAAAGATGGTCGGAATTGGACGAAACTTGAAGGGGAGGCTTTGGAGTATGGAGAGAGTTTGTGATTCAAGTCGCACGTCTTGATTCTTTAAGTACACATGTCGACACTGACATGAGAGATCAGTACCGACATGTTTGTGGTGGTCTATGGGTTGGCGACTTTGGTGAGGTGAAGAGAAAGGCTAGTGGAGGTTACCCATGGTGATGGATTGGTGATTGGCTAAGTGTTGGAAGCTATAACGACTTGTTTTTAAAACGTGGAGTTAAGTGCTTTAAAGAGAAGACTTGTTCCTATGGCGACTTGTTTTGTGTTGATAGATCAGGGTCAGAGCATCTAGGCATGGAGTACTAGAAGCAAGGAAGGAGTGAAAGAAAACTAGTCATTAGTTGGCTAAGTAAAGAGATCAACACCAACATGAAGAGATCGGTACCGACATGTTCTGGTGAGTCCAATGAGAGTGGAACTTCTGGGGAATGGTGTAGAGGCTCTGTAGATCATGTTGGAGGTGTTGGCTCATTCGTATCAGGTTGGATGACGATGTAACAACATGATGAAAAGCTAAATCTTTGAATGTTGGCTCGTGTTGGGAGTAGGTTCCGAAGATGGGGGATCGTAAAGGAGTGAGCCATATGATCGAGGAATGTGGATGGGTTCCTTTTGAATAATTTAAACTATATTGAGAAAGAAGGGTTCCGTATCCAAATGGAGAAAAGGTAGGCTCAGAAGTATGTACTAAGGAATCATAAGGGTATTGTAAGTGGGGACACCAATGGATTGGTAGCGAGGATCGAAAAACCCTGGACAAGTGGTTTTGGGTCTACTGTCCAGCTTTGGGCTGCGAGGTACGAGAGTAGAATAAAGAACCGGGATTTCCATTAGTCCCTAGCAATAAGGAGGCCATACGAGTTATCATATATTTAGAGCACAAGGATGAGTGATAGTGGGTCATGTTTGATGGATGCTATGTTTGCTTTGGTTGCTTTCCTTTAGTGGGATATCGCTCGAGGATATCATTAGGAGTGAGTACTGGAGATAGGGATATTTGGACATCCGCTATGGTATTATGTATTGTACCTTTATGATGTAGTAGAATAGCATATTATACTATTATGTGCTAACTCTTTGGTTGTAGGGATAGGTCAGTATGCTTTGTGTACTCTTGTTCCTTATCATATCCACCCGTATAGTAATTCGAGATTTATTTACTGCTTACACCAAAATGTTGTCTGACCCAAGGTTTTATGCTTGCATCTTATTATCTTGGGTGCTCTTAAATGAATAGACTAGATAACAGCTCTAGATGACACAGTAGTTGTTCGGAGGACAAGCTGGATGGAGTTATCTCATATTATATACTTATATGGATTTTACGCTTATTCCACTATGTAGCACTAGGGAGCCTTAGCAGTGAATGTTTACTATTTGTATTTTTAGATAATTGTTGAGTTTGTTTCTGTTGTATAAACTCTACTATCAATGTATAACCCTGTGGATATTATACTCTGATGATGATTTATTCACATTGTTATTATGGTCTCTTCTGTTGTATATGTGATATTATATTTTATCCATGCGTTATGAGATATACGACATGTTATATGTTATTTTTGTTATTATTCATCTCGATGATCGTCCTATATCATGGGCACGACCGCACTCCACTATTTAGTTATTATATGTGCCGATGGTATAAGGCGGTCGTCACATTTGGTATCAAAGTATTATTTACGTGATTAACTTGAGTTGATGCTGCGATCCAGTAGAGATAAGGAAGGAGTTGTCGCATCAGACTGGATCTAGAGTGTATATGTATGAGAGAGTGTGTACTTGTTATAAGTTTGGTTTTTAAAACTATATAATAGTATAGTATAAGTCGCATGCACATGAGCACTATAGACATAGTTTTCTTTATGAAAGACTGATAATTCTTGTTACAGATAAGAATGAGCTGGCATACAAGGAATGCTGTGAGATCTGCTTCAGGAGTTAAAGAGGGAGTAGGATCAGGAGCTTCTAGCCTGATTTCCAAGCCATGTTCATTATTATGATGGCTAATATGATGAGAAATACTCCTGGAGTTGTGCTGGGAGAAGGTGCTCCAGTGCAAGCGCCTAGGGCCGATTTCGCTAAGTTAAGCTAGGATTATTCCATTTTGGGAGGAAAGCCATTCAATGGAACAGAATTAGCCATAAATGGTTGGATACTCATGAGCACATCTTTAGTGATATGAGGTGGAAGATGCCATGAAAAAAAGTTGACTTCGAGGCAGCTTCAGAGCCGAGCTTTGAATTGGTGGACTGTTGTCACTATTGCTACTCCAAAAAACTAGCTTTCTTGGGATCAGTTTAGGATGAGGTTTGAAGAGAAGTTCATTCCTGCCGCTCAGAAGTCGGTATTTTTCAAAAAATTCACTGATCTCAAGCAAGGAGAGATGACGGTTTCTGAATAAGCAGCAGAATTTGATGTTTTGTCTAAGTATGGGATATCATTCATCGACACCCCCTTGAGAAAGAATGAGAAGTTCATCATAGGATTGGATGACTATCTAGAGGAGAAACTAGTGGACCATATTGATGAGCCGTTTGAAAAGCTGGTAGAGAAGGCGCTTCGCCATGAGAATATGTACCATAAAGCTAAGACTGTTATTTTGTTGTTGCTAAAAAAAGAGGAGCCAAAGCCGCAACAAGGTGGTGAAGGCAAGAAGAAGTGGAATGGAAAGAGAAAGTAGCATAGGGAAAGAGTGGTAAGTAGAAGGGTAATGGGAACCTATTTGTTATGGATGTAAAGAGATGGTCATTTAATCAAGGATTGCAAAGTGAGTGAAAAGAAGAAGTGCTACAACTGCGATAAACCAGGGCATTTAAAGTAAGATTGTCCAAAACTGGTGAAGGATAAGCAGATAGTGAAGGCATATGCTTTGGACGCCGCTTAGACTTCGTCGTGTGCTCCCTCGGCAAAGGAGAAGGGGAAAGGAGTCACATTCAAGGTATGCTTTCTATTAATGATGTTCCTATTTGAGTTTTGTTTGATACTGGTGCTTCACATTCATTCATATGTAGTAACCTAGTAGATAGATCGGGATTAAGACCCGAGGTAGTAGACCGGCCCTTGATCATGACAAATCCTGTTGGAGGCTCGACTAGCCTGTACATAGTTTGTAGCGATTTAGTTTTATCGAGTCATAGATGCTCTTTTGTTTGTGATTGCTTTGTTTTTAATTTCGTCGGGTTCAGGGTTATCTTGGGATGGATTGGCTAAAGAAGTATGCGACTATAGTGGATTGCGAGAAGCTATTGGTTATAACCGGAGATGTGGATGGGCGAACGGTATGATTAACTACCTACCAAAGGATGGGGTGATGGTTAGTTTTCTATATTTCCTTGAGGTTCCACAAGAAGGGTTGTCATTTGTGCCGATCGCTAGAGAGTATTCAAATGTCTTTAAGGAAGTGAATGGATTGACGTCGCATAAAGAGGTCGAGTTTCAAATTGACTTGATGAAGGAAGCCAGACCTACAGTTATGCCTTTAAGGTGTATGACACCCGGAGAGCAGAAGAAATTGGAAGTGCAAGTGAATAACCTATTGAGGAAGGGGTCCATTTAAAGAAGAATATCTGAGTGGGGCGCACCTGTTGTATTCACAACTAAGGCGGATGGCACTTTGAGATTAAGTGTAGATTATCGTGAGCTGAATAAAGTGATGAAGAAGAACAAGCATCCACCCCCATGCATTGATGCCTTGTTCAATCAACTGCAAGGTACGAAGGTGTTATCTCAAATGAATTTGGCAACGGGCTTTCACCAGCTTAGAGTAGCGAAGGAGGGTGTACCTATTACTACATTCCATACGCCATCGGGTTTTTATGAGTGGTTGGTGATGCCATTTGGATTGACCAATGCTCCGACATACTTTGTGGATCTCAAGAATCGAGTTTTTAGAAACCGGCTAAATAAGTTCATGCTTGTGTTCGTGGATGATATTCTGATCTACTCCAGAATTGAAGAGGAATACAAGACGCACTTAAGGATTATGCTAGAGATATTGAAAAAGCACAAGTTGAGAGCGAAGTTCTCTAAGTGTCACTTCTAGAGGTAGAAGTGAGATTCTTGGGTCATGTCATTTTAGGACAGGGTATAACAGTGGATCCTGCAAAGGTGGCGGTGGTCCAAGATTGGAATCGATCCAAGAATGCTACAGATGTGAGGAGTTTCCCAGGATGGTGGGATATTATAGATGCTTCATCAAGGACTTCTCGAAGATAGCAGCACTATCGACCAATTTGACAAAGAAGAATCAGACTTTTGTTTGGGACGCAAAGTGCGAGCATGTGTTTGTGACTCTGAAAGAGAGGTTGACAAGTGCACCAGTGTTGACCATTCCAAGTGGGAATGAAGAATTGACAGTATATACAGATGCCTGTGGTACTAGATTGTTGGCGGTTTTGATGCAAAAAGGAAAAGTTATTGCGTATGCAAGTCGACAGCTAAAGCCACAAGAAATCCCACCCATGATTTAGAGAAGGGGTGATTGTCTTTGCTTTGATGATGTAGAGGCATTATCTATTGGAAGAGAGGTTTGAGTTGTTTTTGCAGACAATAAATTCCTAAAGTATCTTTTCTCTCAGAAGGATCTCAACCTTCATCGCAATGGTGGTTAGAGTTCTTAGCCTCTTATGATTTTGGTATTTCCTATGCACCAGGAAAAGAGAATGTGGTCACCGATGCATTAAGTAGAAGACATGCTAATTTGGGAGCAATATTTTGGAATGGAAGCAGATAGAGTACATTGCTGGATATGATTTCAGACCTCATTGCAAGGTGGAACCAGAGATGTTGGCAAGTTCATCGGTTAGACCTACTATTGTTGAAAGGATCGGTACTAATCAAAAGCGAGATGCAAGGCAAGCGGAGATCATAACAAAGATAGAGGAAGGATTAGAATCTGAAGACATGAAGCAATACGAACTCGACCAAGAGGGTTGGCTTCGTAAGGATGGAAGACTATATGTTCCCGGTGTTGATGGGTTACGAGATGAAGTGTTCAGATAGTATCATCATTCTAGATTGACTATCATCCCGGCGGTAATAAGATGTACCGAGATACGAAGCGAACCTATTATTGGAAAGGCATGAAGAGGGATGTTGGGGGCATTTATCTCGAAGTGTATGAACTGCCAGTTGGTAAAGGCAGAGCAAAAGAAACCTAGTGGATTGTTGCAACCATTAGAGATTCCTGAGTGGAAATGGAAGTAAGTATCGATGGATTTTTTAGATGAACTGCCAAGGATTCGAGCAGGGTATGATGGCATTTGTGTTATAATAGATCGGTTGACCAAGAGTGCAAGGTTTATACCCGTCAAGTCAAGTAGAACGGCATCCAAGTTGGTGGAGTTGTATGTAAAGTGGATAGTACGATTTCACAGTGTGCCAAAAAGCATTATAAGTGACCGAGACCCATTGTTCACTAGTGGGTTTTGGAAGAGCTTACAAGAAGCGTTAGGGATGGAGCTGCATCTTAGTACAGCTTATCACCCATAAACGGATGGGCAAACTGAGAGAGTAGATCATATATTGGAAGATTTCTTGTGAGCATGCATTATATACTTTGATGGATCATGGGATGAGCATTTGCATTTGGTGGATTTTGCATACAACAACAGTTATCAGTCGAGTATTGGAATGGTTCCATATGAAGCATTGTATGGAAGACCATGTAACGCTCCTTCATGTTGGTGGGAAACGAGCGAGAAATCGATACTTGGACTAGATATGATTAGAGAAACATCGAAGAAGATTGAGATTATTCGACAATGAATGTAAGCTTCTCAGGATCGACGGAAAACCTATGCGGGTAAAAGACGAAGAGATTTGGAATTTTCTGTCGAAGATATGGTATTTGTGAAGGTATTTCCTCTAAAGGGTATAGTTCGATTTGGTTAGACAGGGGAAGTTGGCACCGAGATTCATAGTTCCTTTTTCGATAACTGAAAGGATTGGGAAGCTAGCATATATGGTCGATTACCTCAGAAGATAGCGAGCATGCACAATGCTTTTCATGTCTCTTATCTTCGGAAGTTTTTGCATGACTCAAACGTGACGATTACACCAGATCAGCTAAAAGATGTTGATGTAGAACCAGAAGTTTCTATATCTCCTAATCCGATTCGTATTTTTTGGTACGATACGAAATAGCTTAGGAGAAAGACGGTAAAACTAGTTAAGGTACAATGGATCAGAAGTGATGATGATTGTACTTGGGAGATGGAGAAGAGCATGAGGAATAGGCATCCAAAGCTCTTTGAATGGTAAGACACAACGTTTATCGTATCTATTTTCACCACTGTATATTATATTAGATATGTTAGTATACTGCATGCTATGATAGACCGCCTACACTATTGGTTGCATGGTTGCTTGTTTGATACGTGTGATGGCTGATTATGATTGGTAGGCACGTGGGCTAACTATGGCTGCTTATACTTTGGCTTGTTTTGGGATTTTAGGGGAGAAATTTCTAAAGGGGGGAGAATGTAACGACCTGTGTATTATGTATCAAAGGACAGTAAAATATTTCTATTTTATTCATATGAGGTCGTATAATTCTATGATTTTGCGATATGACTCTTAGGGACATTTTACACAATTGTGATTTTTCCTGAATTTCTATGTGACAATTTTGTCCCTGAAAACCTTGTTTGGAGTATAACTTTTGATAGAAGTCAAATTGGGTCTCAAACTAGTTCCATTGATTCATGATGATGGTTTCCCTTTCCGTAGAGTGGTCATAATAGAAAAACAGACTTATGGTTAGGAAGTTATTAAGTTTTAATAGCCGCTGGCCAGAATTAGTGTGTAATTAGTTAAGACTGTTAATTTGTTCATTAGTCTAATTAGATAGTACTATAAATAGGGGTTGTAGCACATAAATTAGAACTTATCCCTATCATTTCAAATTAGGTCTAAACCCTGATTATCCCTAGATTCATCCTAGTTCATCCAAATTGCTGTCTAAATCAAATTAGATTATGGATTAGAGATTAGATCCTCGATTAGAGGATAGAGATCATTGATTTGCTTGATTTGGAGTGCTTTTCTTCGCTGTCTAGATTAGATCTACACACAAATTGGTTGAATTTGGTAATTGGTGAGCGGTTTATACCTTCTCACTATACTATGCATGTTTATATGGTAGAATTATAGGATTTAATATGTTTGAAATTGATTTTTGGCTATAAAACCTTTTCTAACTCTAGTTACACGCTAATCCATGCATATGATAAAAATTGATTAGAAAGCACCTTTGCTTATGTTCATATATTCATGCTATATATAGATCTATGTTAGAGATTGACTTGTTTATTTTATTTCTATGGATTGCACATTTGAATGGATGAAATTGCTTGTTGTTCTATGTTTGTATGATGTGATTTGATGTTGTTTGTTAGTATTTTGGATGTTTAGAAAGATAGGTAGGAGAATAGAGCATATCGGTGGCGAAGATTGTCGAAGTTGGACGAAACTTGGAGGGGAGGCTCTGGAGTATGGGGAGAGTCGGTGCTTCAAGTCGCACTTCCGATTCTTTAAGTACACATGTCGACACTGACATGAGAGATCGGTATCGACATGTTTGTGGTGGTTCTATGGGTTGGCTACTCTAGTGAGGCGAAGGGCAAGGCTAGTGGAAGTTGCCCAAGGTGATGGATTGGTGATTGACTAAATGTTGGAGGCTATGACGACTTGTTTCTAGAACGTGGAGTTGAGTGCTTTGAAGAGAAGGCTTGTTCCTATGATGACTTGTTTTGTGTTGATAGGTCGGGGTTAAAGCATCTAAGCATGGAGTACTAGAAACAAGGAAGGAGTGGAAGAAAACTCTGCCATTAGTTTGCTAAGCAGAGAGATCGGCACCGACATAAAGAAATCGGTATCGATTTTTTCTAGTGAGTCCAATGGGAGTGGAAATTCTGAGGAATGGTGTAGAGGTTCTGTAGATCGTGCTGGAGATGTTGGCTCGTTCATATTAGGTTGGATGACGATGTAACAGCGTGATGAAAAGCTAGAATCTTCGGATGATGGCTCATGTTGGGAGTAGGTTCCAAAGACGGCGGCCCGTAAAGGACCGAGCTATATAATCGAGGAATGTGGATAGGTTGTGACCGGTGGAAATTGGATTGAGCAAGAAGGGCTCGCTATCCAAATGGAGAAAAGCTAGGCTCGAAAGT
Organism: Allium fistulosum; assembly: GCA_030737815.1. Classification (NCBI taxonomy): domain Eukaryota; kingdom Viridiplantae; phylum Streptophyta; class Magnoliopsida; order Asparagales; family Amaryllidaceae; genus Allium; species Allium fistulosum. The sequence goes on along the minus strand of CM060904.1, from coordinate 335,467,574 downwards.
ATGTGCTAACGAATCGTTGATACTTGGAGTGTTTTCTATTGTACTCGAAGCAGGGGTATTATAAGTGGGGATGCCCATGGATTGGTAGCAAGGATCCGAATACGCTGGACCAGTGGCTTTGGGTATAGTATCCAGCTTTGGGCTATGAGACACGCATCCAACTTTGGGCTGCAAGATACGAGAGTACAACACAGAACCGAGGTTTCCATTAGTCCCTGGCAGTAAGAAAGTAATAAGAGTTATCATATATTCAGAGCATATGGATGAGTGATAGTGAGTCTTGTTTGATGTATGGTATGGTTGCTTTGGTTGTTTTTGTTTAATTGACCATCACTCGGGGAAATCATTGGAAGTAGGTACTAGAAATAGGGATATTTGGACATCCATTATGGTATTTTGTATTGTACCTTTATGATATAGTAGAGTAGCATATTATACTGTTATGTGCTAACTCTTCGGTTGCAGGGACAAGTTAGGTATGGTTTTTGTACTCATGTTCCTTACCATATTTACCCGTATAGTATTTTGAGATTTATTTACTGCTCATACCAAACTATTGTCTAATCCAAGGTTCTATGCTCTACTTCTTATTCTCATGGGTACTCTTAAATGAGTATACTAGATAAAAGGTCTAGGTGATGCAGTAGTTGTTTGAAGGAAGAGCCGGAGGAGCTATCTTGTATCATATACTTATATGGATTCTATGCTTATTCCGCTGTGCAGCACTAGGAAGCCTTAGCAGTGACTACTTTCTATTTATATTTGAGATACTTGTTGAGTTTGTTTCCATTATATAAACTCTACTATTAGTGTATAACTCCGTGGATATTATACTCTGATGATGATTTGTTCACATTGTTATTACCGTTTCTTCTATTGTATATGTGACATTATATTTTGTCCATACGCTATGAGATATACAACAAGTTATATGTCATGATTATTATTATTCATCTTGATGATCGTCCTATATCGATCGGGCACGACCACAGCGCACTATTTAGTTATTATCTGTGCCAGTGATATAAGAGAGTCGTCACATTATGGATTTATTGTTATATATTGATGTATCGAATGTTAAATTTAATCTTTAAAACACGTTGATGTTGTAATTTGGTTTATTTAATATTGATTGTCGATGTTGGAAGTTGTTGTTGTGTAGGATTAAAATTTACAGGTTTCTGCTTGAAACCTGGAAACATTGGGGCGATCTTTCAAAAAGCGCTAGTGGGCGACTTTTCAAAAGTTGCCCACTGGCAATTTTTGAAAGATCGCCCCAGATTGTTACTTTTACTACATAATATCACCCTTCCTCTCTCTCCCCTCATTCTTTACTTTACCAAGCTCTAAACAAAAAACCCAAAAACAGAACTACCCTTCCCTTCCATAATTCATCTTTTCTCATCTAAACAGTGTAATTTTTGCAGATTCGCGTCATAATCTAAGGTAACTTTTAATACTTAAAGTTGATTTTCAATTTTTTACATTTGTTGATAGAAGTACTTATGTACCTTTGTTTGCAATGGATCAATGGGAAATTGATGATGAGACATTAATGAAATATCGTGGCCATTTAGAGTTTGATTCTAATGTAAATGTGGAAAATGTTGAATATGTACCTGCAACTCAATTATCCTCACAATCCCAACATTATGGATTTGCACCTGAAACTGAAATAAATGTTGAATCAAATCAGCGTAGGTCAGGTAAAGAAGTTTGCATCTAATCAGAAGTAGTTATTGGAGAATCGGGACACGTCAATGACAATTTGCAACAATATTTCCCCGTTATACATGGTGGTAAGTGGAAGAATCACAATAAAGCACTAGATATTGAAGAGGCCCCCCCACTGAAAATATGTTACTGTAGAGTTACATTTGATGTGATCGTGGAAAGAAATAAAATGAATGCAGGTCGTAGGTTCTACGCATGTGCATGTTATAGGTTGAGTAGAGAAATGCCTAAATCGTTCGACTGTTGTAATTTTCTCCAATGGATAGATCCTCTATTATGTCACAGAGGACTTGAGTATGCTCTTGAGATGCAGGATGAAGTTTCACGGTTGGAAAAAAGAATCTTCGATTACTAAAACACAATTCTTACTTACATTCGAAAGTCCCTTTAGAAGAACAGTTTGATCATGTTGCTGGTTATCCTAACGAGTAATTTATGGTAATTTGGTGCATGTTGTATCATATATTGTACCATATGTTGTATCGTATATTGTATTATATGGTAATTTGGTGTATGTTGTATCGCATGGCAATTTGGTGTATGTTATATCATATGTTGAATTGACTGTTAGTATTGTGTATGTTCTATTGTAAGGTAATTTAATATATTGATATCAGTTGTTTTAGGTTTCCGCTTTAAACTTGTTTTAACATTGGTGGCTTTTCAAATATTGCATGTTGGCAATATTTGAAATATTGCTAATGTTAAAATAGGTTTCAAGCACAAACCTGAAACCTATAACAACAAATATATCGACACAAACAACATACATCTCGTCCATAGTTCCAACACAAACAACGCGCTATAAACAACGGAAACAATGAGCTTCAAATAACATGAATAACAAGTAATATTACAAATATGCATGATATAATAGGTTCTCAAATAAACATATCTAATACCAACACAAACAAAGTGAGTTACTATCAACACTAATAAAAGCTAAGTTGCTGAAGTACAACGATTCTTCTTATGACTATGCACTCTACATCTGCTGCACCTATTTGCCTTTGGAGTCTGTATCTCATCCATAGTGCCTTTACTTCTTATAGACCTAGGCCTTCTAGGTGCTCTGTGACCTGTTGGAGGTTGAACCAATGGTCCTTCGTGTGCACTGTAATAACATTTATCATGAACGAGATGAAATTTTAGTGTGTAAGCCGCTAGGTAATTATGAACCGGGTACCAAGGTGAGGCGAAGTCATGATTGAAAGTCGCTAGCATCGATTAATAGTCGCAATGCATTGGATCGATGATGGCTAAATATGTAGATACATAATTGAAGCGCAATAACAACAGTAGTAGTAACATATAAATATAATGATAGTCGATGCGGAACGAGTAATATGATTATATTTACTAAATAAAAACTTATATCAAACTGGCAGTATAAAAATTGAAATAAGTAAAGTGCAGCAGAGATTTTTATACTGGTTCGAACTTTCCGTTCTACATCCTATCCCAGACTCCTTATGGATTTATGACTATAGCCTCACTTAACCCAGAGGTGTTGGTTTTACAAACCGCCTGAGCTGCCAAACATGACTTCTATATTACAAACTGCCTAAGTTGCCGAATAGGACTTCGTGCCTGAAAAACTCCAACAGGACTTCGACTACAAATGGTAGTAAGATTCTTGACTGATTGTGTTCTAGATAACATAGATAAGTCTATTAAGTACACCCTTCCTATAATCTCCTTGAGATGATGATTTGAACATGTAATTGTAGGAAGTAAATGGTTGAGAATATTTTTAATTCACAGGTGCGAATAGTTTATAATGATAGAAAGAATTGATTCTTGGTTTGGTTGAAAATAAAAGTGAATTCTCAATTCTATTTATTGATTTGAATAGTTCTAAATCAATAGTAGTAACCATTGGAGAGAACTATTCAAAGTAGGGGATGCAACCGTTGAAGAAGAAGGGACATGTCTTTTCAAAAATTCAAATAAAAATCCCGGCTATAGGCATCCAAACGTCTGGATTTTTTATACCAGACGTCTGGATTCAATATAGACGTCTATTATGAAAAATCCAAATGTCTGGATTTGAAATAAAAAGTTCCTTTTTTATTTAAATGAATCTAGATGTCTGGGACAAAAATTCCAAACGTCTGAAGTTGAACTATTTTGTTCCTCAAAAATCTATGATTAAAATTAGACATTTGATGTTGAACTAAAATGCTCCTCAAACATCTATGATGAAATTTAAACTTCTGGTTTTCAACTAAAATGTTCTTCTTCCTTTTAAATGTTATATTTTGTTTATAAAATAATATTTTGACTATTTCTTTTGAATATATATATTATAACATAGTTATATTATAAAAATAGCTCAAAATATATTTCTGTGTGTGTATGGTCATCAAATTGAAGATTGTACATATAATCTTGACCGACAAAAATAATATATAAACTCTATTTGTTTTCTTCGGTTTTAGCCCAATTTTGATGTTAATCATCATATCTCCTTGTATATATTCCTTCGCCTTATCTTTGTCGTGTATGTCTCTTCTTATATTTCCACGTATATACTTTGGCATATTCCTGCAAGTTAGCTTAGAGGTTCTTTGGCATAATTGTATAGCTGTTGTCATTAAAATCCAACAAGAGTGGTTCTAACATTCTCCTCCTTTTTGGGTGAAAATAACTATGCAATTTTTTTGAAAATATTTATCTATATAAAATGATATTATAATATGATTAAAGCTCCCCCTAAGTATAATATCTCCCCCTATCAACATGCATATGAATTTCTCCCCCTTTGTCATTATCAAAAAGAAATAAGAGCATATGCATATTATATTTTAATAACTCCCATTAAATATAATATTTCTCTTAAGAAATAAATCTATATACTTTTTTATATATATGTAAAACCCCTTTTTTTATATATAAAAGAGATAAGTATCATAGATAAGTGAATAAAACAATTTAACATTGATGCAACTTAATGAGTATTTAATAGATATGTCAAATGTAATCACAATGTCACTCATTTTACAAAATAAATATAGGGTTTACAATTAGGAAACCATATCCAGTTGGATGTGGTTGATCGCTTAAAAACATAATTTTCATTATTAATCACAGTGTCGTAATAATTGCTAATGTATAATTGTCTATAATGATTGGTTGGATTAGCAAGAACCCATATATCAACATTAATTGTCATTGATTTAGTATTCAAAGAATGTTTTCTATTTCTATGTAAAATACTATCATGATATGAAGTGGTTTTATAACTATCTCTATTTTTAGTACTAGTATTAAAACGTGTATACATGGTTGCATATCTAGTACTATTTTCATGTTTATCGCACTTATAGCCTAAACCATTTTTATTATTGTAAACCTTAGTATTTATCATTAAGGAAGATAAACCATCTTTTTCTTTATTTAATTTTGTAACTTTCTCATTTAATTTGTCAAAATTCGCTTTAGAGTTACAAAATTTCTTTTGAAAAATAACATTATTTTCTTTTAAAAGCTTGCATTCTTTAATCAAATCTAAATTTCTAACATTCAAAGCATTATTCTCTTTTTCAAGAAACAAAATTTTAGAATTAGATTCATTTAAAAGAATTTTCTAAAAATATAATTTTATTTTGAAAAGATTCATTTTCCTTTAAAAGATTAGCATTATTATTAATCAAAAGCTCATTTTCTTTTGAAAGCAATTTATTTTGAGAAACAAGTTCTTTAGTGGTAGTTTCAAAAATTCTAATTCGTTTATTAAAAAATTATTTTCTTCCTTTAATTTATCATATTTAAGTTCATAATCCTTTAATTTCTATAAAGCAACATTATTGACCTTTTGTAACAATTTAAATTTTTTAAATAAACTATCATGTGATCCTAAAAGATCATTATAAATAGAATCGTTGTGTATCGATTTTGATCTGAGTGTATCCATATTGCACATGTATCGAGATTCAATTTTCAGATGATTTATTTTAGAATTTTCCTTTTCTCAACTGTCTTTGAGCTTTGACCGGATCTTCTCTTTTTGGCCATTGTTCTAGGAAGTTGTTATGATCAGTAGAACGCCATGCTCTGATACCAAATGATAGTCGCTGGCATAAGTTAATAGTGGCTATGCACTGGATCGATGATGACTTAATATATAGATACATAATTGAAGCGTAGTAATAACAGCAGTAGTAATATATAAATATAATGAACGTCGATATGGATCGAGTAATATGATTATATTTACTAAATAAAAACTTATATCAAACTGTCAGTATAAAATTTGCAATAAGTAAAGTGCACCAGAGATTTTTATGCTGGTTCGAACTTCCCATTCTACGTCCAGTCCCGGACTCCTTCTGGATTTATGATACCCTCACTTAGCCCAGAGGAATAGGTTTTATAAACCGCCTGAGCTACTGAACGGGACTTCTATACAAACCGCCTAAGCTGCTGAATAGGACTTCGTGCCTGAAAAACTCCAACAGGACTTTGACTACAAATGGTAGTAATTTTCTTGATTGATTGTGTTCTAGATAACACAGTCAAGTCTATTAAGTACAACCTTCCTATAATCTCCATGAGATGATGATTTGAACGTGTAATTGTAGGAAGTAAATTGTTAAGAATATTTGTAATTTACAAGTGCGTATAGATTATAAAGATAGAAAAAAATTGATTCTTGGTTTGGTTGAAAATAAAATTTTATTCTCAACTCTATTTATAGACTTGAAATGTTCTAAATCAGTAGTAGTAACCATTAGAGAGAACTATTCAAAGCAGGGGATGCAACTGTTGAAGAAGAGGGGACATGTCTTTTCAAAAATTCAAATAAAAAACCCGGTTACAGGCATCTAAACGTCTGGATTTTTTGTACCAGACGTCTAGATTCAATATAGACGCCTATTATGAAAAATCCAGAAGTCTGGATTTGAGCTAAAAAGTTCCTTTTTTATTTGAATGAATCTAGACGTCTGGGATGAAAATGCCAGACGTCCGAAGTTAAACTATTTTGCTCCTCGGACGTCTATGATGAAATATCAAACATATGATGTTGAACTAAAATGTTCCTCAAACATCTATGATGAAAGTTAGACTTCTGTTTTTGAACTAAAATGTTCTTCTTCCTTTTAAATGTTATATTTTGTTTATAAAATAATATTTTAACTATTTTCTTTTGAATATATATATATAATAGACATACTGTAAAAATAGTTTTCAAAATAGTTTTTTGTGTATATGATCATAAAATTGGAGATTGTATATATAATCTAGATCGATAAAAATAATATACAAACTCTATTTGTTTTCTTCAATTTAGCCCGATTTTGATGTCGATCGTCATATCTCCTTGTATATATTCCTTTGCCTTATCTCTGTCGTGTATATCTCTTCTTGTATTTCCACGTATATACTTTGGCATATACCTGCAAGTTAGCTTAGAGGTTCTTTGGTAAAATTGTATAGTTGTTGTCATTAAAATCCAACAAGAGAGGTTCTAACAATGATGAGCTCTATTCACACCAAATTGGCAATTGACGAACAAGCAGCCATAACATGCGCATATGGCAGCTATTGTAGTAAGGAGTTGTTGCATGTACAAGAACAAGGGTTACCATTGATTGTTACCTTAAATTCATCACCAAAGTAGTGAATTACTTTCCATTTGACCTGATTGAATCGGACAATCGTTGAACGTCTTGCTTCACATGCTCTCTCAGCCATATTTGCTTCCCATTTTAGAGTTAAATGAGATGTCAAAGTTTTAGAAAACTCTCTTATTTGACAAAAATAATCCACCAATCGAAAGACGGTACGATCAACCAAAGCTTTAACAGGTAATGATTGTGCACCTCTAAGTACACTATTAAAACATTCCAACGTATTAGTCATCATAACATGAAAATGGCCAACATTATCCCTACACAAAGCCCATTTATCCTCTTTCCTACCAAACCTTCTCCCTATCCAATTATGCACTATAATATTGGTGGTCTTAATTTCCTCTCGAACTTTTAGATACTCAACTTCCTCCGAAGCACATGATGCAGCATAAAATAAACCTGTCAAACGTTTGTCTCTAAATCCAGTGGCTTGAAATTTTGCTTTTAAATGTCTAGCACATAATCTATACTTACGAGGTAATCCCTAGTGGCTCTCCTATGCTATTGGTATTTCTTTCATTCTATCGGAAATGAAAGTAATACGTCGATTATTAACACTATGAATGAACCTTCGCATGCAAGTAAATAACCAACCCCAACTATCACATGATTCTGACTCAACAATCACATAAGCCAAAGGATAAAGCTGATCATTTGCATCTACTGCAATTGCAACAAGTAAGGTACCTTTGTATTTGCCATACAGATGTGTGCCATCAATGCAAGACAAAGGTCGATAATGTACAAAACCGTCAATACAAGGCCCAAAGCCCAAAAAGCACGATCGAAAACTTCATACTCATCAGTTATGATGTGTCTAACACTACCTGGATTCGCTCTAGCAATTTCGACAAAATATTATCATAGATTGGAATATGACACTACCCAATCACCATACATCCTTTCAATTTCCTTGCTCAATGCTCTCCACGCTTTCATATAATCAATTTTAATAAAAATTTGTTTCTCCATTAAAACCTGCACCGTTCCAACTGTCATGGTCAAATTTGCTTTCATGGAAGGCGTGATCTTCGAAAAAAGGTAGATGTTGCTTACTTATGATTAGAGTTAACTATTGGGTTAACGCAAGTAAGACCACTTGGATATTTTTTAATAATCCACCATCCGGGTCGTGACTTTTTTTGAATCTATAGCATATATTCTCCACAGACAATTTGAATCTACATTGCAAATGGCGATGTAATTTGCTTTGTTTGACCCAATTGACTTAAAAGAAACTGCATGTAAAATTGACCGTTCACTTAGTTGTTGTAGAAATTTTCTTTTGCTTTCAAATACCATACCAACTTTGAAACCATTTTGAACACCAGACGATGAGAATATTTCATTATTGAATTGCAGATTTGCGATGATGGATCTAGCCATCATTTATGCATTACACAAGTCATCATCCAAAGTTATCTCCATGTCTAGTTCATCACTATCCTCACAAGCATCATCTTCGCTTCCAAAATCATAGTTTAGTGGATCATTGTTTACTTGCATGTTATTTATCCATGTTATATCATTCTCTAGTCTGGTTACAATAGTCATGCTATCAAGAGTAGGAACGTCATGTACTTGTACATCTACATCAGCATCTATATCCACACCATCATCAGATACATTAGGGACCCCTAATTCAGCTGTTGGTTGAATGTTCGATTGTGTATCAATAACATGTGCCGGAAAGCTGCAATATGAATATACAACATTTTTAATATGGTTATAAAATGCAACACAATTCATTAACATTGCAAAATGTAAGGCACTTTTGGCTCATATGGTATAATTCAGAAGGTGTGGGCTGCATTGAACAAGACCTACAACTATTCGATGGTCCAACACTATTTTGCATCGGATGTTGCTGCGGAATAAAGCTACACATGAAAGTAAAGTTTTTTATCACATCTAATACAATGAATAATATACAATTTAAGAATATTACCAAATATGTGTTATCTTTGACTCATGAATGAAAAACTATCCTGCGTCGGATATGGATAACTAAATTGTACATTTTGTTGAAAATTCATGAAAGGAGGATATTCTAAGAGCATTTGTTGCTGTCTATATTGCACTACATTCATAGGCAGATTACTATATCTAGGAGATCGAATTCCTCACGAAGTATTCATGGTCCCTAGCATTCTAGAATAATCTTCAACACTATAGTTAACTACAGGTGCCGGTACAGGTTGTTCTACCACCGACCTTCTATTTTTCTCAACAAACAACTCTATGGATTTCAATACGGTAGAAAACATTAATTCAACATCGTCATCGTCGACAATTTTTATTGATGTAGATCCAGAATCGGTTGGCCAACTGCAAACCAAATTAATATCAAACGCCTCCGATTTTATCTTAGTTACTTTGTACATCGATTCTTTTAACCGTTCAAAGTTAGATCCTTTACGAACTTTTGCTGGTTTGTAAGATCCACTAACTTACTTTCTACACATTTGATCATCAATAACCAATTCACCATCAAAATAACATATAGTTGGAATAAAATTAGGAGTCATTCTACAATAATAATTGATACAACAATACGTAGTTTTCATTTACAAATCTATCAAAAAACTAGGGTTTATAATTCATGCCTTGATTGATTCGAAGCAATGAGATTTTATTATTGTTGAATTAGATCTTTTAAAACACAAGTTTTGATTGTATTTAATGCAAATGGTAAAAGATTTCAGAAAAGGATAATGGAAAGGGTTTTGGGTTTTTTGTTTAGAGTTTGGTAAAGTAAAGAACGTGGAGAGGAGAGTTGGGGCTGCTGCCTTTTACAGGTCAGGAAATTGGGTGATTTTTCAAAAGTCGCCTATTGATGACTTTTGAAAAGTTGCTCATCTATTTCTTTTATAATGTAGTGGACGACTTTTGAAAAGCCACCCACTATGCTCACAAAAAAAATAAAAATAAATACATGCTGACGGTATTTGAAATATTGCTAGTATGCTATGGCCAGCTCAACGTTGAGCTGGCCAAAAGTGGGCTATAAGTGTAAGAAGTTTAGAAACAAGACTATAACTGTAATAAGTTTAAAAAATGGGGCTAAAGTGAAAAAAAATCGAATAATAAAATGGTATAAGAGTGCATGAAATTCATCTGACTAATTCTTTCACTTAAATTTAGGTTATACAACCTGAAGTTTTTGGTATTCTCATTGGACTTCATTGTCTTCTTTTTCGATTTAGACAAAAAAATCAACTTACTTCAATTTTGGTTCTTTTAATTCCTTGAAAAAACTTTTGTTCCCCTTGGTTCATGTATGTAAACTATTTGGGATAGAACTAGTGTAATAACCCGAATATTTTACGATTATATATTTAAATGTTTTATTTAAATATAACATCGTTTGTTGAATTTAAAGTCCAAAATGTGAATTTTTGTAAACAGTCGAATCCGGACTCGAGACCACTTCCATTGAGTTCAAAATGACGTTTGCAACTTTTTTGAGTATAAACATTGATATGTTTGGAGTTGATTAGGATTTTGGTATTTTGTTTGGGCTTTGGTTTGTGTTCTAGCCCACTAACCCAATAAGAGAACCCAAACCTTCTACCAAATATCTCCCACTTCACTCCTCTTCATTCATTCATTCCACTTTCTAAATTCCTAACACTCATGCCCTAGAAAAATGGGGGAAAAGAAAAGAGATTAGAAATTCCTAAGCCCTAATTCTCTTAGGAAATCCAACTTCAAGTTATAAATCAAAGAGAAGCTTAGGTAAGCATCCTCTTCATCTTCTCCATCTTCTCCATCTCAATCTCTCTTCAATTTTCAGAAATTCCTATAACCTAACTTAGGAAATTCATTTCATTTGGTAATAGATTGAAGATTCATGAGGTGTTGTTGAAGAGAAATCGATCTTGCTTTGTTTTAGAGCATCTCATTTCCTGTTTTTGGGTTTAAAGGTGAGTTCTTGAACTCACATCTATGTCTATACCTTTGATGGTTGTTAGGTATGAATTCCTAACATCTATTTCATGTTCATTTGCTTTTGATTTGAATTGGTTTGGTGAATTTTCCATTTTTTGGTATTTTGAAGTCAAAATCTATGAAAATCCTACTATGGATGTTTGGACTGTTGTTTGGAGTGCATTGAAGAGCCTATAGGGCTGGGTTGTCGCTTGGCATGAATCCCTAGCCACCATCTCTCATCCGATCGCTTCCGAACCGATTTGGCCATTAATGGCCTAGGCTGATTTTTGCCCTGAGCTTCAGCTCAGACGTCTGGGAAAACACTTAGACGTCTGGTCCATCGGAATAAAAATTCCAGATGTACAACTCAGTCTGCTGAGGTTATTTCCAGACGTTTGGGCGATTTGGAAGAAAATTTCTAGATTCTCAGCTCAGACGTCTAGGGATACCACCAGACGTCTGGTGCTGTTTAATTCAGCCAATTTGCCTAATTATCAGTGGATTTCCGTTTAATCGATTTTTTTTATCTGGTTGGTTGTTGTCCTTTATTATCGACTTTGATGACTTCTTTTCTGGATTTTTGGGAATATCCATTTGATGGATTTGATATCGATTTTTATGGTTTTGATTCACGTCGTCGAATGTGAATTTTTGGCGATAAATTGTTTTTACAATCGTTTATGTGATTTGTCACTTTTAAAATACAAAGGTTTCTATACTAGTAGTAAATATTTAAACTCTTTCACAAAAATGATTTCAACATTTACTCTTAATACAAAGCTTGTTTTTAAAACCGTTTTTCAATCTATTAGTATATACAAACTTTTACCTCATTCGTACGAGAAATCCAATTAAACGACTTAGCAAAACAAGTGGTATGAAACGCTTGCGTTTACTTCGTCGGTTAATTCTTAGACTTGTTCGATTGAAACCTTGTGACAATTTTCGAGTGGAAATCTACAATTTGTTCGTAAATATATAAGTTAAGCCAGTGGTTATAGGACATGAAGTTAAACTCATTTGTTTACTAGCTTGGTGTAATTTACACTTTTATTGATATATGACGATCATTTTTGAGGTTTAGACTAGCGATATGCGATGTCTCATTGTCCGCGTGGGGGACAGTACCCCGTTATGTTGAGCTTCGTCTCATTTTTATAGGCTAGCGACCTATGGGTTTTATGGAGTTTGGTTCATCGGGCGTACCGTTGTACTACGTTGTTGTTCCGGCTTATTTGAGTTTTAGTTTCCTTGGGCGTACCGTTGTACTACGTCGTTGCACCGGCTTTATGGGTTAGCGACTCATGGGATAGCATCCCTTTTATGATACACGTGTTGGTGAGTTTTCATACTCCCGTTTATGATAGGCCTCCCCCTTTTTGTGATTTTTGGATTTCTAATTGTTGATTTCTAGAATTTGTATTTCACCAATATTTGTGATTTGCATTGATAAGCTCTATTAATATTTGTGATTTGGTGAATAAAAAATAAAGAATATGACATTCTTTTTGGTGTTTGAGTAGATTTGAGATATTGTATGATTTTTGTTGTTATCATATATATTTGTGATATCTCTTATCCTATCTCATCTTACATGATATTTATAACTAGACTAATCTGTTTATTATTTTTCTTCTTAAATAATACTCGGGTCAGACCGAGGTGTTTCAGGTGCTTCCACTTGACTTCTTATCAGGGATCGTCATTTGACTTTTGGCTAACTACTTTAGCTTAGTATTTTTTGGTTTTTATACATTCGAGATAGAGACTAATTGATGTATGCATATTCTTTTGTCTAGCACTTGTACCTATTCTTTTGTGATGTAGTGGATCTTGTATGACCACTACTTTGATGTGCACATCTATGTATTATATTTATATCTGTTTTCGCCTTAGTGATATGAATATCTGTGACTGATTTGTGTTATGCTTATTTTATATCTGTATCCGAAGGCCACATAGCCACTGTGTAGTAGCCTTGAGTTTGAATTTGATATGTTAGATTTCCTCTTGAAATGAAATGCAAGACCTACTATCTGACATATCGGTACTCGCGCAATGCAATTACATAGATGGTCGCTCCTCAATAGCCTTATTCTTCGTGCTAGTCGACGACATTACCCCGTAGTGTTTTGGCTAGTGTGAGTATAGAGGTGGGGCGTCAAAACTAGCCTTTAGGATATCTCTAATTTGAATCTTTTCTTTAAAGGATTTGCATAAAAATAGGTTTTCGTTTTCCATATTAAATCATATATTTAATGTCTTACCCAATTTGGTGTGGATAAGACACCAAATATATTTAGAGAAAGAGCAATTTAAAAAAAATCTTAGAGTTCTCAACTTTTTTTCCAAATAATACATACACCAGGTCCACTTGAGATTTCCAGGTAATTAATTTGTCCTTTAGTTCCAAAGTATTTTTAATAAGATATATGGTAGAAATGGAAATCTTCTTATATTTAATATAATCCCAACTAATTGATGCCCAATGAAAATAGGAAAATGGATTATTATGCCATTATCCCCAAATTACTACATATAACCTCTGTGAGTTGTATTATTTGAAAAGCAGCGATATATATGCTCTGTTTTATCAAATTATACCTTACAAACTTTCTATTTATGGTATTTTTGAACCAAGTTTTTTTTACATTGGTTTTCATGTGCCATAAATTTTGGGTCTTTAAATTGAAAGTATAAGTTAAAACTTTTAGCATTAAACTAAAGGTGCAACCAATGTTAAATTCAACGACATAGTAGCCTCTAGAGTTCGATGCATCAAACTCAAATGGACGTACGAGAAGCATTTAACTTATGATCGGTAAAATAATCCTAACACCCTTTATGGTAAATTTTGTGTCTTTAGTGCTCGACTTAATGATTAATGTGTCTAATACTAGGTATATTTCTATAGAAAAAATTGTAAACTTTTGAACCTATATAATCTCATTCCTCTAATTTATTTTTCCCACCTTTCTAAACTTCATTTTTTTTGAAAAAAAATGAGTGATCCTCCGTGAGGAGAAGATTACTCATATAATTTTATTTCACATTTAAAAAGAAGCTACCAAGAAGCCTGATAGGCAACAATTTCTTATAAACCCGTATGAATAGAATAAAAATAAAAACACCCTAAAAAACCTAAAAAAATCTAAAAAGTATGAAAAGAAATAAACAAAACAAAATGGTAGCTACAAATGAGAGAAGGGGCCATGATGAGAGAAAAAATATCATCCGATCCCCAAAGAGAAAGTGAATAATTTGAATATCTATCAAAGAAATCCAAATAAGCTGTAGAAGGCCCCGCAGCATATCGAAGCTCGGCTCATCCAAGCCCATCCAAGCAATGAGCACGTTTGGGTCGAACATCCTATGTTAATAGCTAAAACTAAAAAAACTCAACAGAAAATGTGAGACTTAAACATATATATATATATGTATATGTATATAAGTTTATTATATACATATATATGCAAGAGGAGAAGAAGTAACATGTGTGAAATACAGTAACCTAGGTATGACATGAGTCATGTGAAGTAATAGGCCTACACATAACTCAAACATACTTATGAGCAAACATGTAAATGAATTCTCAATTAAACCCTCAGAAGTAAGACTAAGACTCCTAAACATCATAAGTTTTGAGATGAATGTTATACTCAAAATTACAACATTAAAATTACAATCTTTCTTAACTTCTAAAACTTATAAAAAATAGTAGAAATTACGCAAAATCGATCAAAATCTACCACAACAGTTATCTTTTCATTTGGTCAGAAAAATATGTATTTACTTTTCTATGATGTACTATCTCCAAATATGATGCATATACAAACTAGAAGGAAGAGTGCGTAAATTAATAGTGGAGAATTATAGCAAAATCATAGCAAATAAGCTTAACACAGAAGTGATAGAGTTAAGGGGGTGCCCTAGTGGTAGTTATATAATTTGATTATATAAGTTAACTCTTATAGAGAATCTTCTTCGAATTAAAGTAAGGTTTTTATTTTATTCTCTATAGTATATATTGCTATACTGGGATATACATAATGTTAAATTATATATATATATATATAATTAGAAAATCTTTAGAAAAAATATTCAATCGATTATAGTTACAAATGTGTTCGTAACCATGAGTATTGAATTGAATAAAATAAATATTTGTCCTTATATATTCCTACTTAAAATGTATCAAGAACGAGATATCGATATATCCAATGAAACTAGTGTATGCAACACTCTCCATATGATGGACAATGAATTACTCATCACCTTTGGAGGCATCAAGGGTTATGTGTGTATAGTTGTTTTGAACAATTACAAAATTACTCATTGAAAGTCTTTTATAGGTTAAAAGTCAAGTAGAAGATCTCACTTGACGACATGTAATGGTCTTTTGGCTTGAGAATAATGTGAATTTTAAATGTCTAAACTATACTTTGATTAGCCGGTCACACAACAGTGTTGATCGTGTTAATACCATGGTTGGGTATAAGTTGAACCACTTGAAGTGAAATATTATTCAAGAGACGATTCATTTACTTTGAATAGAAGGTTAATATCATCATAATTGGTAGTCAATGTAAAGTCAAAGCCTTCGGCCAAAGCATATCAGTTAAATGACAATTGTTATCGAATTAAACCATAGACTTTAGTGTTGGACTTTATAGTTAACTATAGATATAAGGTTTTTTTTTCATTGATAGAGCTCTAGATTTTTGAGTGATATAGTGACGACGAAGAGAAAACATGCACAATATATTGTTTCTTAAGGGTGTCGCTTTAATAGATAACAAATTGGATTTCACTTAGATAATATGTAAGCAGTTGAGCTCATATCTAATTACTGTGCTTTAGCAAAGTCCGTAAAACTTTAACATGTAATTTGTTGAAATATTACTGATGGATGAATTTACACCTAGAATATACATAGCTATAACTAGAATACACACAGCTACAACTCTCAGTTTTGCCCAAAAATAATTTATTGATGTTAGCCCTTTTCTGGGCTAACACTTCAAATCAATGAAAACATAGTAAATAAATGAAATTGTAAGCAATGGAAAGAGTAAAGCATGAAAAAAAGAGGTTTTTGCAGCGGTTCAGAAAATCTCTGGTTTACATCCACTTTAATTTTTCAATGGTCACTTTATGCTTGAATTACCAATTTATAATGTATTTTTGAGATTAAATCTCATAGTACAATAATGGCAGCCTCTCCATTTGCCAAAGCTAATAATAGATCATGATAACGACTATTTATAATTGAATTAGGTTGTTCCAAGCCTAAAAACCTCAATAGATCTGGTTTGAAATCGTCAATCAAGGGGACTCGCAATATCAGGAAACATATCAGTTCAAATCTGGACCAATTCTCCAGGCTTGATGGATTGATATTGATCCATCCATAGATCGGTCATGGATTGGTATCGATCCATGACTATAGTGTACTTTTGTAACAACCCGCCTTTTTTGAACCTCGGATTTAATGTTAGAATTGATATTAACCTCTCAAAGACTGAAAAAAGACAATTCGTTTTGATAAGATAACAGCAAATAAACTAATAATTCTAAATATTTAGTTTATAAACTCGTAGCGAAAGGAAATAATATATAATATAAAACATCTTTCATACAAATCATAGATCCATACAATAAATTCCAATCCAATCCAAAAGGACAGATATATATCGTTAGAGGTTATATTTACAATCTACATAATATTTGTAGTAGAAAGTCTTTGCCGTTATGTCCACCACACCTTAAGGGACCATCAACCTAGTGATATAAATAAAAGGGAAAATAGGAGTGGGTCAGACATAAGTCTGGCGAATGAAGCAAATATATCTCGTATATACTACAAAAGGACTGCTAAAATATCGTTATTGTCTCCTAACCAGTACATATACCTTAACCTGCCTACTTGCACCCAAGGAATAATATCAACACTAAACCTCTAAGGAATTCCAATTTCCAAACAACAATATAAGCTATCATTGAGGGAATAACCATTTCCCCGAAACATATATTTCCTAAATTAATAACACTGAAACTGAGGGAACAACCATTTCCCCGAAACAACTATTTTTGTTTCAAATACCAAGGGAATAAAAATTTCCTCGAAACAACTATTCCCTGGACTATGTGTGCCTCAATACTGACATTTAATACCCAATATAAATTATCTAACCACTCAATGATCAAAGGCGCATCAAGCATGCCCAGTATCCAATAGTCAATCATACATCAATAACGGTCGACTATTCATATGTATATATTCATGTATATCACATAAATATATACATATATTCATCCATATGTATGTCCAAAGCATTCCAATTCAATAAGATTAAGAAGTTACTTTAAACCACCAACTAATTAATGTCCAAAACCCAAAGGAAATACCCTCCGAATCGATATAATTTAATATTAAACTTGGCCTTATTGGGTAGTTTTCCTTCATACCGGTGGACCTATGTACTGCACAGTGGTGGACTGGTGTACACAATTTTTACAAAAACATCCTACATTTATTTGTTTTCTAGAAAGTCATATATTTATTTTCAAATTTTGTTTTGATCATAACTTCTTTGTTTTTCACTCGATTTCGAAACCGTTTCCTTCTAAATTTAAACTAAAGTCTTTACTATCCATATACTTTAATTTTATCAATAGTTCAAGTTGAAATCGATTTTGAAACTGTTTTCTTCATTTTCACTTGATTTTATCTAATGGTTGATGAATACAAAACTAGTTTTCAAGTTTTATAAATATATTTTCTTATATGTGTGTGCCTGTCTATACACACACACACACATATTAAAGTATGCTTCAAAATCATTGTAAATTTGTATTAAAAATCATATTATCACCTGAATAAAATTTGGCACAACACCAACATTTATATATATATATATATCACATACATTTCAGTATTTTTCACTTTTGTGCAAAAAGAGTAGTTTTCCATATATCTTTCAAAATTCCATGATAAATTATATAAAAATACCTTTTATAATTTCTAAAACATATGAAAATCCTTCTAAATTATTTTCATAAATTTTTTATTTGATTTAAATAAGCATTTTGAATATATCCTATACATACAAGTATATACGCACGCCCATATGGGCTTATATATAATCACTTGGGTCTATGAACTTTATATATCATAACATATATACTACTATTATATGATAACATATATACTATTGTTTTTAATGAGTAGGTTACTTTCTTTCCTTCATCAAAACATATTTGATGATTACTATAATTGCAACTGAATATTAGTTAGATGTCTTGCTCTCATCAATATTTCATTGTTGCATCTAACCTTTCACTCACATAATGAGTTTTGTTCTTTATACCTTGGAAAATATTTTTATTCAATCCCATCATTCATCTTTTCCATTAAGAGGTTGAGAAATGTACTTAGACAACTAACATATGTGTTTACGAATTAGTTAATTACTTTTATATTTATTAAGTGAATGTATTTTAAAATCAATTAATGTGTGTGCTCTTCAAACTGCTCGATATGATGTCTATGTACAAATTCATTTTTTTGATAATATATTGACTTGTGGTCAAATTTTACTTCAAATTTTTTACTTTACTACTTGATATGATGTTTAAGTTGGACCTGCATTTGTTTGATTAGCCATATTTTTATAGCATAGCTATTAAAAAGAGGAAATTAGTTTAAAGAAAAAAGTTTAATAAAAATTTATTTTAACGGACGTTAAAATACAACTTCCGTCTCAAGGACAAGCGCGAAAAATTTCACGATCGTTCCTTCTTTTTTAGTCTATTTTCCTCTGTAAACAAAATTTCTTCTCCATCAAGCAATGGCATTCCAAAACCAAATCAATTTTCTTCCTCAAGCTGATTTACAAGCGCAATCAGCTTCCGAAGCTAAGTCAATGGACGTAAATCCACAAATTTCAACAAATCCAGAACAAATAAACGATGAAACTGGGATTTCAAAAGGTAGGGTTTCGACTGCAATGCGTACAGATGTAAAGAGAAGATGAAAAAATAATCCATCCACGGCTGTTGATTCGCCTGATGTTGAACAACAAACAAAGAGAACGATAAAATCTAGGGCAGCAAAAACTGTAAAAGAAGACGACATAAAGAGACAACAGCTTTGTGATGAAATCGTCAGTAGAAAAAGAAAGACAAAGGTATAACATCTGATTTATTTTTCTTCAAAATAATATTTCAGTATTTATTAGACAGTAAATGATAATTAGATCGATAGTTATTGAATGATACTTCAATACATCATTTGATTTATTGCATGCATCATATTGAAGTATTAGATGATGATGAACATAGCATTCAGTCTTTGACAAAAGACAGACAACAATAAGATGCATAGTTATAGAATGATAGACAAATATAGCATTGAAAAAAATGATAGAAAAACATTGCATTATAGAATGATAGTTGAATATATCACTTTATTTACTGTATGTATAATGATGCAATGATAAGTGAAAATAGCATTTCCATATTCGATATACGGCAGACAATAATTAAATAGATAGTTATTGAATGATAGTTCAATATATAATTTCATTTGTATACACAATATTGAAATACGAGATGATAGATGAACATAGCATTCAGTTTTTGATGGTTGATAAACAACAATAAAATGCATTGTTATAGAATGATAGACAAATATAGCATTGGATAGAATGATAGAAAAACATAGCATTCGGTCTTTAAACTGTAGGAGCATACATTGAAAAAGAGTAATGATAGACAAATATAGCATTGGATAGAATGATAGACAAACATAGCATTGGGTCTTTAAACTATAGGAGCATACATTGAAAAAGAGTAATGATAGACAAATATAGCATTGGATAGAATGATAGACAAACATAACATTGGGTCTTTAAACTGTAGGAGCATACATTGAAAAAGAGTAATGATAGACAAATATAGCATTGGATAGAATGATAGACAAACATAGCATTGGGTCTTTAAATTGTAGGAGCATACATTGAAAAAGAGTATTGATAAACAAATATAGCATTGGATAGAATGATAGACAAACATAGCATTGGGTCTTTAAACTGTAGGAGCCTACATTGAAAAAGAGTAATGATAGACAAATATAGCATTTCTACAAATAATGATAGATGAATATAGCACTAGAAAATTGTGCATTCATGGTTGAGAAATAAGATTATAGTTTGTTAAATACTGAATTATTCATTCATAATTTTTTGTACAGGAATCAAAAGGCAAAAGATCAAAGAAAGCAAAAAAAACAAAAGGGAACAAATCAAAGAAATTATCTCAGGAAAAAATTCAGTATAGATGCAGCTTGCTTCCAATGATAAAAATTTTCCGGAAAATTAAGGAAAAAGGAGGTTATCTTGTTGATCAACTGAATTATTTAAAAAAAACACCTTTTGAAAAATTTATGCTTGTGTTTTTCAAAGAAATTTTATCCATAGCTGCTTTTACAAAATCATCAAAAACCTTAGATGATATCATAGAAACATTTTCTATCACTGACGAAGCTTTTAAAGTGGGGAATGTTTTTTTAAAGATCAAACCTGAAGATATTTCAATTCTCTTTAGCTTACCTTTATCTGGAATTAATATTTTTCCATTACCTAAAATGAGTTTACAAATACTTCCAGACAATTGTAAGGATTTTGTACTAAGAAATTTTGGAACAGTAGAGCACATAACAAAGGATCGTACAGTTTCAAAAATAAATAATGTACTAGAAACACAACAATTCCAAAATGAAACTGATTTTCCAAAACTGATTATTATTCTTGCAATGATAACCTTCTTCTTTCCCGACAACCAAAGATACTTACCATGGGGATATATTCCTTATATTATTGATCACAACAAAATGAACTCGGTATCTTGGCCAGTTTCAATTCATCATTCATTGATTAGAGCTTTGATGGCTTTCAAAACAAAGCCAAGAAACATGCCAGGTTGTTCCATGCTCCCAATTGTAAGTACAACATTCTAACTTTATGTTAATACATCTATGTCTATAAATTAAATTATATAGATTATATATTTTAACAAGTAATATTTTATTTGTAGTTTTTCCTATGTTAGCATGTCAATTTGATATCTCCATTAGCAACATACTGTTCTACTTTACCTAGATTCGGGAGGTGGAATATAGGAAGCTTGAAAAAAGTCATTTCAAGAGAAGCTTTGATAAACATAGACAAAAGAAAGGTATTATTTCTCACACAAGTACAAGAAATGTATACTGATAGATAGATATATCATAACATAATGTATATTAACAGTTTTCATTTTGTTATTATACAATCATAATTTAAATGATAGTTACATATATCATTTCTACACAAATACAATGTTCTATAGTTGCTACTAAAAAATGATAGTCAGATATAGCATCACATGAAAAATGAAAATTATAAATAAAATTACTTCATTCATTGTATCTTAGCTCATTCATTACTACTTATGTTATTACGTAGATTTTTGTTGAAATAAGAAACCTGACCGAAGATGAAAAAGCACTTCTTCAACAAAAAAACCAACAAAAATTTGTTCAGATGGATACAAATGAGAATATTGTGATACAAAAAGTAGAAAACTTGGAAGAGACATCAAAAAAGCAAGTTGACTCAATGAAATAGTACATTGAAGATTTGGAAAATAAATTAAAGAAGAGTGAAAAAGAATTAGAAATGGAGAGACAAAAAAGAATAAAAGCAGAAGGCACTATCATACGGTTGAGAAAAGAAATAAAAATGTTGAAATCAAAACCAAGAGAAGATATAGAAGCACCATCATTTGATCTGAATATAACCCAGGAAATAAAAAAGATGCAGGAAGAGAAAAAACAACAGCATCAGAAGGAACCTTCAGAGGAAACAGAAAAATCCCTGACAGTGAATGAAAGAACACAGAAAAAACCAAGCTCTTTAGTTTTGAGGGTTAAAAAGCGCCAACGAAGGAATAAAATTGATCCTAATTGCCAGTATGAAATTGTTCACAGAAAAACAAAGAAAAATGCTGACAATGAAGACCAAAAGGAACAACCTGAAACTGAAGAAGGTCAAAAAAAAATACAAGTGAACAGAAACAAGAAGAACAAAATGAAGAATCTGATTATGAAGAGGAATCTGAAACTGAAACAGATGAGGAAGCCACTACAATTGAAAATGAAGAAATAATTGATGTTGATGGATACTCGCCATCAACTAAAGCTTACAAGAGTAAAGATATAACAAAAAGCAGTATTCTAAAATTATTGAATGAAGAACAGCAAAACAAAATTCTTACTTTCTTCAAATTTAATGAAAATGAGAAGTAAGATTTCTGATCTTTTTTCTTTCATTATATTTGTAATTAAATAAAACTAAAAAAACCAACTTGTCAATTATTGATTTTCAATTACAGCACTGTAGCATATCAAAAAGATGAAGGGAACAAAGGAGGAGTCGCGATAGTGAAATCTATGCTGGAAGCTGTTCTATTTGAGGGGGTTATAGATGGACAGGTATGCATCAACTCAGAATTATGATAGTAAAAAAATGTATATAAATGTATAAAATGAAAGAATGATAGGTAAACCTAGCATTCAACTTTCAAAGTGCATATAAATGAATTGAATGAGAGAGTGACAACTAAAAGCAGCATTACTATTTGTAAAATGCAGATAACTGTATAGGATAGGAGAATGATTGTTACAACTAGCATTCATAATTTTTTAAGTGCATATAAATGTAAAAGATGAGAGAATGATAGTTAAAACTAGCATTCGAAGTTTCTAACTGCATATAAATGTATTAAATAAAAGAACGGTATTTAAAAACAACATTGGTATTTGTAAAGATCATATAAATATGTCGAATGTCAAAGATGATTGTTTAAACTATCATTTGCATTTTTCAGTGCATACAATGAAGTAAACATGTAAATGATAGTAAATACTAGCATAAATATTCCTGGTTCAAAAATAAAATATCCCATAAAACTTACAACCTTTTTTTGTTTTCTTAAACAGATTATTGATTGGTTTTACTACAATCAGGAGATGTATGAACACAGTTACTACTTCACTACAATGATGATGGTAAGTATAAGCTTTTCATTATAAATGTTAAAAAATAATACAAAGTATTCTAATGCATATGAATGTGCAGAATGCTATAGCACACGATCAGCAAACTGTGATCAAAGACATAGTCATACCGGCAATATATGTCATTGTCAAAGATGAATTTACAGAGAAAATTTTCTTCCCTCTACATTACACAAACCATTGGAGCTTGTTGATGCTAAACTATGAAACAATGCAGTGGAGTCATTATGATTCAACAAAACCAAAAACTAGATCAACAAGGACTTCAAACCCCAGCTATAACCAAGCCATCATTCTTGTAAGAAAAGTATAATTTTTATATCAGTCTAACATTAATATACAACACTAATTTTTCTTCTTGCAGAAAGACAAAATTGAATTAATGTTCAAGAAGAAATGGGCAGAAGTAGGAATACTGAACAAAGAATTTCACAAACCTAAAGTGTTGCAGCCAAAAATCCCACCACAGGATTGTGATTCGTAAGTAACTAATTCCATTTCTTCTCTTGTCATTGTAGTTTGTATATTCATCCAACTTTTGTTATTCTTTTTTAAATTACAGCTGACTACATCTAATGATCAAAATGATAGTTAAACCTACAACTGAAAATTTTAAAATGCATAAAATTGTGAAAATGAAAAAAAAACGACAGTTCAAACTATTATTTATATGTTTTCTGTGCTTATGAATTTATCAAATATTGAAAATGATTATTTACACTAGCATACATATTTTTAAATTCTTTTGGACTAGACTAAACATGCAAAACAATAACAAAATATCATTTGTATTTTTAAATTGCACTAGAATGCATTAAATATGTAAAAATGATAGTTAAAATTAGCATTGCTAATTGACAGTTCATTGAACTGCATCTATTGAACAAAAAGATTATGTATAAGATGTACATTACAAACACAACAATGGTGTCTTTATGAATGCATTGATTAATAGTGTGATAAAAATATAAAGCTATATTTTAGAATTCTAATGTAAAGAATGCTATTTTATTTTAGCATTAGCTTATACTCTAATATTAACTTTCCATATCTGAAACAGGCTTGATTGTGCATTCTTTGTCATGGGAAACTTGAAAAAACTGGACAAAGATGAGATGCCAGATAAATATTCAAATGAAATGCTTAGAAACCTAAGAGCTACAGTGGTGTTTGACATACTCAATAATCCATAATATAGTTGGTCAATGTAGAAATACTGATACAAATATTCTACATAAGAGTAGCTGTTGCATTTTAACTTCTTTGAACTTTAGAATTATTTGAACAGAAACACTTCTGCTAATTAAACTAAGGTGGAGTCTGAGATGGAGTCTGAGATGGAGTCTGATATGGAGTCTGAGATGAAGTCCGACATAGAGTCTGAGATAGTCTTATTTGTTATACAACGCTTGTATTGTTCTCAGTGCATAAACTGCTCAGATGTATTTGAACTTCTCGATTTGAATTTGACTTGATTATAATTGTCTGTTTTCAGTACATGAACTACAATGTATAAACTAAAGATATATTCAACTGTCATTTTTATGTGTTTTCTGATGCTTTTACTGTATTTATGAAGTGGTAAATAATCATTTACACTGAAATGCTAGATAAAACTAGCATTATGCGAAAATACATTTCTTGGTAATTGAACTGTGATGAGTAATGCGTCGATTTATCCATATATCATTTATATATGATTTCCAATGTATGAAATCTGTTTCAAGAGTCATGACTACTGATTACACTGTAACTTGCTTTTAACTGAAATGCTAGATACAACTAGCATTCAACTGTACATCATCATAATGTCAATTAATCACAAAACCACTTATGTAATCTCATTAGATAATCATATAAACAGTATATCATCATCATCAGATACTTCATTCTTGCACAACAGCATTACTTAGTTCTATACAATAACAGATTATGGGTTTCAATGTTGAAATTGTATTTCAGGTGAAATGCATACTGATTACAATGAAATGCTAGTTACAACTAGTGTTGGACTAAAATGATAAGTACATCTAACATTGAATAGAAATGTTAATACTGAAGTGCAGAGCTAATACAGTTCTTCAATTCATATTATATATTTTGCAATATGATTAAATAATAGATTCCTAAAAAAAATCAACAACAAAAGGAAAATATAAGAACATCAGATATTTCAACTTAAAACAAAATAACCAAAACAGTTCACATTTTATTTTCTAATGAATTCACGAAGTATGACTTCATTCTTCTATAAGCTTTAGCAGCTTTACAGTTATAAAACTATTCTATTACACTAACAAAACACGTTTTATTTTCTTAACTTTTTAAAGAAGTAAGACAATTCCTTTTGTTGTGGCCAACTACATTACACAGGCTACATCTGTTTCTTTTACTTGGAGAATATCCAAATCCACCACGCCTCTTTGTAGATGGTCTTCCTGCACCACGAACTTCTTTAGGAGGCCTAATCAAAACATCATTTTCAGCAGCAATTGGTTTATCAAAATCTGGAATTAGATTGATAGCATTAGCATACGAAGATCTGAAAGCATTAACAGTAAAATATTCCTCCACAAAATCATAAACTGATAATCTAGACTTGTTAATGCACTTAATTGCATGCGCACATGGAAAACTAGTAACTCTCCATTGATTACAACTGCATAAACGATTTTTAAGATCAACAACATGTGACTTAGGTGATTTTACTTCAAACACAAATTCCGAGGACTTATAAACATCCCAACCAAAGCCATCATCTATTAACTTAGACAAACGTTCCTCCATAACAGGACAAAGATTTGTTGTCCACAAACAACATTCCTCTCTTCGTCTCGCCATTTGCTCCATAACTTTTACTCGAATACCATCCAAACAAGAAGTTATAAGCATAACTCGATCTTCCAAAATCCATGAGTTGAAACTTTCTGCGACATTTGAAGAATATTCACCATAACGCTTTCCTTGAAAAAACAAATCTGCCCAATGGTCAAAAGGTTTATCTCTAAGAAAATTTTCTGCAGATGTACCCCCAATATCCTTAAATTTAGAAAGATATCGCTCAAAATCATACATATTAGAGGCTTTAGCACAAAGTTTGAACAACTCCACAATAGATGAATCACCTTTAGCTGACTTGACAACAGTACCAATATTCTGTTCCATGTGAAGCAAACCATAGCTATGATATGAAGAAGGGAATATTTTCGGAACACCTAAAATGAGACCGCATTGACGATCAGACATAAAAACTAAATACCGATCTTCATTAAGCATTCCTTTCAAATGTGATTAAAACCAAGACCAATTAGATTCATTTTCATGTGAAACAATACCCATAGCAAGAGGAAAGAAACCTACAAAATAAACAATTAATGACAGTTGAGTAGTAAGAAACATGTAGATATCAGTAATCATCAAAACCTGTATTAAATGTTAATAATTTCTATTATACACAATTAAATTAGGTTCAAATGATATATGAATATAACATATGTTATTTTAAAAGTCTTCCAGTTACTGCTGCATAAAATTTTAGTTCTTGTTTTTACGTTTCTACTATAAAACATTTCTACTGTAACCAGCTCAATCATTAAACAAAATGAAGAAACAATTCTAGTGTAAACATGGATGCAGTAAAAATTATGTACAACTTTTAACAATGATAGTTTAATATATCATTACCAGGAAAATAAATAAGTAAGTAAAACAAAAGTAAAATGAAACTCATACCCTGGTTACCATTTTTACAAGTAGCAGCTAACAAAACACCTGGTCTTCCCTTCAAAGCAGCAGCATCTAAAAATATTAGTGGCAGATAGTGTTTAAATCCAAGTAGACAATCACTAAAACCAATACAAACTCTCTCAAACTGATTAGTTAAAGCATTAACTTCCATGGCCACGTAACTACCAGAATTATACTTCTGCAACGCCTCCAAATACCAATTTAAATCGTTATATGACATAGCATTATCCCCGTATATTTCTTTTAAAGCCAACCGTTTTCCGCTATAAGCATAATAATATGACAGATTAAAATTGTACTCTCGTCTAAATTCGTTCATAATATCCTTTGGCTTCTTCATAGGAGCATCTCGAATTTGATCAACAATCAAAGATTTAACAAATCTACTTGAAATATTAACTTTATTAACATCTTTAAGACCGGCTCCACACGAATGATGAAAATTGTACGTTCTAATAAAAAACCGAGAGAGTAGACCAGGATCCGAAGAAGCATTAAGATAAAACTTACAACCATCCTTCAACCAAGAGCAATTAACTGAAATTCTATCAGGAGAGTTTCTTACAAAAATCAAATCATAACCATTTTTAATTTGATATGCCATTAAAAACTCCCGAAAATCCTCAGCTCCATTAAAACAAAAACCAAGAAAATCCACAATAGTTTTTTGAGAACCTTTCTTCAACATATCTTTCAAGTAGTAAGAAGAATCAGCATGTGAATCACTATTAGCACCAGAATTACTACCAATTGAAGTACTTTGAACACTTGCATAGCCTAATCCACAGCCAGCATTATCAGCTTCCATAGCACAAACATTTTCCTTAACAGTAAACTTAAAATATTCACGCTTCTTGAAAATTAGAAAAGACCTAATACTAATCAAATCTGAATCGGTATTAATGATTATATTCTTATTCTCGAGAACGTAAGATATCTCAGTACAAAATGGACTAAGATGTGGCCAAACTTCATAGATTTCAATCTTAATAGCAAACAAAGAAGAGCCTGTTGTAAGTCGAGTAGAATAACAATTCTCATTATGTTCAAAAATAACTAGCAAACTATTTGCTTCATCATTGTAGATATCAGTACTGCAAAAGAAATAAAAAAACCAGTTAAAAATGCTAAATTAACATAGAATAACAGATGGATATAAAATTAACTGCTAAAATGAAAGAAATATAAATGACATGAAAAAGCAGATAATAAATGAACATAGGACAGTCAAATTAAAACAAATTATGAATACAACAACAAAGAATGCTATATAAATATAGCATAACGCAACAAACTACCTAAAAAATCATTACAATGATAGATGAACATTAAAATTGTAAAACAATAAACTGTGCCGAATAAAAATAACAGTACATAATAAAATCTTACTTTGCCATTTAAACAAATCTAAAATAGGTACCCAAATCTGAAAGAAGACAAAACTGTGCAACCTACAGAAACAAAAATATACTTAATAATCGAAAATTATTAGATCAGAGGAAGATAAGAATAAGATCGAAACAAATTAGAGCAACATACCTAAATGTAAGAAAATTATTTAATAACAATCCAGAGGACGATGAAGATCAATGATAGAGAAACACGATGAAGATCGATAGACAATAGAGAAGATCGAACATAAAAATAAAGAAACACGCGTCGTTGAATTGAAGATCGATGAACTAAGATCGGTAATATCAGAATTAGATCAACGAGAAATGAAGAAGCAAAATTTAAATTTTACAGAAGTTTGTCCTTGGAACGAAAATAAAAAGCCCGCGTCCTTTAAACGAAAAAAAATTCCACGTCCGTAGGCCCAAAAAGAGAAGTAAAAACTTCCTCCAGCCCATTTTCCTGTATTAAAATAATGACAATTAAATTATTTCAATGACTGATTGCCGCATCAGGACATTCAAATATAGTCAACTGCCTTTGAATTGTCTTATCAATTGGTTCAGTGTACATGAATAGTCACCAACCACAATTTATAACCAAATATCATCAACCCTTTATTGTGATCATATCAATGGTGTTAAAAGAGAGTGCACATTAGTACCTATATCAAAGTAAGTGTTTCAAAACAAATTGATTACTTTTAAGTGGTTTCAATAGGACAATATAGGTTATAATATAGATGTTGATAATTAATCTTGTGCATAATATATAGGGCACATTTTGAAAGTTTGGTAATATGTTTATCATTCACTATATATCTTGTGCATAATATATAGGGCACATTATATCTCATTTTTAAATGTGTCGACTAATGCACTTGTTGAATTGAAACTTATAATGCATAAAGTTTCCGCTATGATAAAATGGAAGAATCAAGAGATTAGGCAAAAATTTAACTCAAATAAAGTGGCCCCTACTACACACATGGATAATTGAGTAAGCATTGATGTATGTAGTTTTTTAGTTATCGGTTACTATTTTCAGTTTTATATTTTATGTATATATATATATTATAGTATTTGGAATTTGTTGCTCACATGGTAGTTTGTTGTTAGTGATTTGTGTAATAGCCAAGGGATAATGTTGGTTACAATCTTTTAACTTACTTAGCTAACAAAGCTAATCTGTTTGCTAATTATGCGGGGTGTAATCAGTATTTATAGTTTCTAATTGTTGTACATTTATTTTTTCCTTCGTTTAACACAGTTAAAAGGGTGGATATTTATGATTGAAATTTATTCAAGCTAAAGTAGAAGAAAAAAATAATGAATCATGTTTTTAATGTTACTGTATGAAGTATACTGTTTATGAGTAGTGCGGAAGAAAGTTAAGAGTGGAATGCTCTCCTTTTCGTTTAGTAATCAAATTTTGTTTTATGCGTAGTGGACAAGATTCCTTAATTCAATTTGTTATTCTAGGATATCTTTATCTAGTATATTTAACCTGCTTTGTTATCTTATATATATATATATATATATCAGCCTAAATTACTCATGGTTTTGTAAGAAATGTATATTAATGTGCTTGTACAACTTTTTTATTCATTGTATGTATTACAAAATGCAGTATGTTAAGCATGCTTGGTAATACGAACATTTAATTAAGAGACGAAATTTGTTGAAGGTAAATACTGTGAAATGCAAAGAGGGACCGATATTTCAGTTGATGCACTGAAAATCATGACCAATAGATAAACACGTTTTGTTACTACTGGGAACTCATAGTTTCATGGGAAAGATGGCTGAAAGTAATCGACTGTTTATCAATAAATGGTCATACTGAAAACGGTATATATTCCAAAAGAGTAAAATCAAAATTTGCAGTAGAGATTCATTTTAACATCAACAGTAAGCATGGCTGATAAGGAGTTGCTATACTGAACCAGATTAAAAAAACACAGTAGTTAATACAGAATCTACATTTGCAGCAAAAACAAATTGTAGTAGCATTGACCAAAAAAATAGGTGGATACGTAGGTGCTATATTAAACGTGGAAGCAAATTACAATGTTGCATACAGAAATGGATACTTTAGTACAAAACCAGTTAGTAAGTAGTAGTAAATCAACTTGAACATTATTCTTCAAAGCTATTTCCGTTTTCAATCCTTATTTCTACCCTGACCCTTATTCACATCTTCATCTTTCTTTGTGTCAGCCAAAAGAATAATTATTCAGTTACTAAATGTTCCACCAATGCATCATTATTAATTGTCAATGATACAACAATACCTCTATGATTATTCCACCTTTAACTCTAGATTTAGCTCCCGTTTGAGCAGTTAGCTTCGCACGCTTTATTTTCAAAATCTATCTTGTTCTGAAGGAGGAAATTTCATAACTATGAATTTGAATAAAATAGCATAGTCAAATTTTCAATTAGTAGACCATACAATATAATGATTCCATTTGCAGAATAAAAGGAAATGTAACGAAATTATAGAGTGCATGAATCCAAGATAAATAGAGTCGCATCTCCTCCACTTTTATGCACACATACTGTGATGTATGTCTGAACAATTTTGATGTAGTGTATGTTCTATAAAACTGTATAAAATAATAATGATGTAACCAGTTTAAGAATGATATCATTTGTGAGATAAACACATAAAACCAAAGAAGCCATAACAAATTTATGCCATTGAATTTATTGCCATTGAATTTTTATGCATGGCATTAATCCATAAAGAAATGAAGACACAAAATTCAATGATCAATCTATTATATTGTATTCTAGTAAATTTATCTGTCATCACCAACAATGCAGCCAATTTTGAATGAGCCCCTACGTAGTAGAAATAATTTTAATGACTCCTAAATTTGCATATAGTATTTATTTATTTGGAGATAAATTTATGACAGAATACCTCAGTTAAATAGAACAGTTCAATATTTAAACATTCATTTTTCCTAGATTTTAATGATGCAATGTACTCATGTATGTGATAAAATGGTAGAAAATTATACTGCTTGTTTTAGGTCATTCACTGTTGTTATGCACAACCAAACAAATCTCCAGCATGCACGGTCAAATGGTTGAATCAGGAAAGACGTTACTCCCCATGATGATGAAGCGCAACGGTTGTCAACTAGCTATGAATTTTAAAGTGATTGTTATAAATTTCAAAATTTTAACTTTTAAACATAAATTAGGAAAAGTGATGAATGCATAAAAGATAATAGTTGTAACAAAAGTTGGATGAATCAGTAACTAATATTTGTGTATTAATTACTTACCACTCCATATGATTTATCATTATTACCAACAAATTTGTGGTAATAAATTTATTGATGTACAGTTTAAAAATTCCATCCATGAGAGTAATTTTGTTTGCATGTGTATATGAAGAGTTAAGCATAAGGATATTTTAAGTGTGTCATTACTCATGCATGATCTATAACTGACTAACCCAAGCTGCATGCGTAGCGTGTGTGTGTGAGTAATTTTAAGGACAACTTGCCTTGGTGTTTTTCAGGATCAATCCACACTAGTATTCAGTCAGACATATACTGTTGTAAACAATGATGCATCACCTAAAAATAAAAGATGAATTAAAAGTTGCGGATGAAGTAAATAACAGTAGTATTTTTAAAAACAAAAGAATTCTATGTGCAAGATAACTAAGTGAAGGTCAAAAGTGTTTTGATCATCATGTATGTTGCTATGTTTATAGTTTATCATTGAAATTATAAAAATTTCCAAGGATACAATGACTGTGTAACTTTTTACATATGCATCGCATGTTCAAAGTTTTGTTAATTAGAATATTGAACGTCAATGAAGTTATCAAATTTTATGAACATGTATTACATGTTTATTATTACATATTTTCTGTTTTTTCTTATATTTGTACATATATATGTAAAGGTGCCAAAACGTTTTATCCATAAGATGGCCAAGTATAAGTTTTAAGATAAAAAAATACTATTGTAGGTTATTGTCAAATTTCCTAAACCATATTGTCAAAGTTTACAACACCAACATATTTATTAGTTATTGCACATCCTTATCTTACAAACAGTTATAACTGCATTAAATGACATTAGAGAATATATATATATGTATCGGTCAGTTCAGTTTTTAAACGAAAAAAATATCTTCAGTCCACATTAACTACTGTAGTAATTACCTATTTGATATTTACAATTTAAGATTGCGTATAAAGTAAGCTGTTATAAGTTTAAGGGAGTGGTAGACCATTTATAACTGACAAAAACATTCTTTTTCAAGATAATAAAAATATTTTAAAATAGTGGACCAACCAAACAATATATACAAATTGTATAAGTTGTCATTTGTAGAAGGATAATTTTTTTCTAGACCAATGGTTCCTATTTATATTTCAATTATTTGCATTACCGGTGGGAAAAAAACCCAGACATAAAGATGTAAATATCAAACACTTACAAAGAGATAAGATTACTACTCAACGTAATGATGGAATTTTCGCTAATGTGTAGTTGCTTTTTCTCTCAAAATAAAGAGGTTACCACTTTAGAATACATTACTCACCATAAAAAGGATACCTTAATAAACAAATAATCTCAAAATCAATGAGGGTAGCAAGTTGATAACAGCTTAACAATATGCATTTATCCATGAATAGGAAGAAGAGGCTATATAATTCTCAGTTATGTTCATAATTTCTTAGCATATGCATGTAGAGGTATTCAAGTTAGCTTGCGTATGACATAGTTTAACTCAAATATCGAGTATTACAATTTGTAGCTATCTAATTATCCGTTGATATGTGGAGAGGAGCATAAAGTGATAAAACATTCAAAATTATTCTTTAGTGGGTCTTAGGTTAATCGTGGAATTTTTTTATAGAAAGAGATTATGTGTGGATCCACATTAAAAGAGGGTATTAAACATTAATAAGTGCTAAGATATGTGTGGATACGGTATTACCATGTTTAATGCTGGTAGTAAAGGGGATTGTTAAGATGAACATAGACATGAGTAGTCCTACGGTATTAGCATGTAAAGATTTATTAATGAATCATAATTTTGAAGTTTATAAGAACCGTAAACAATATACTTAAATCGTTTTTGAGATTATAATGACGAATAGTCAGAAATATCAACATGTTAATACAAAATAATGATTTTAGGAATAATATATTTTTTATATGGAAAATTTTAGAGGTTTATGTAGACAAAAATGAAAATCCTTCAAGCAGCAAATATGAGTATTATTACTATATCAGCATTTAATGATTTATCTGAGTAAAAAGTTTAATATTATTCATTCATGTTTCAGTCCAAAATATATTGAATTTCAACATAGCTGTAGGTGTTAAGTTTTGATTGCTAAATATTTCATCATTAAGTTTGCAGAAAAAAATTAAACAGAGGATTTAACTTAATTGGGACTAAAAATTATCAGATTGTTAATGGTTTTAATAGAAAAGTGTTTAGTGTAAGCATGCAACATGCGGGATAATGAACTCCTATCATTATAATATAGTAGGACTAGTGTGAACCCGTGCTTCGCACACGGATTGTCGAAATAAATTGTCTAGTTTTTCAAATTTTTATCTATTAAAATCAATAACAACTTTTTCATTATTCTTCATACTACAGTTTATATTTACAATAAAGTCGTTGCAACAAAATTAAACAATCATGGTCTTAGAGCAACCTTGGCATTGTGCCTAAAAGGCCGTTTTGAATTGAATGTAGGAAAATGATTGCAAGAAGAAATTAACGCATGATAGTTATATTAGAAAATACAGCGAGTGTATATATTTTTGAATCAAACAATATATCGAAATAATAAGCAACATTCATGAAGGTAGGTTAAACTAAACCGACACAAATCTTATTACCTTAATTTACTACGCAGAATACAATATTTGCCAACTTACCATGTTTACCGAGAACACATCCTTTGATTTGTCCATTACAATACTCGTAATTAAGAGTTTGACTAAAAGTTGGCAACCTAGGTTGAATTGGCTGAGACATACCTGATTGTTTGATTATGAGGTAGTTGAGAAGTAATAAAGTATATGGATAATCTATGCATAACCTTGGTTGAATTTGTTAAACATAATTCCACATAACAACTATCCATATTATTTGTAAATGATGCAGTGTTCTCCTTGTGATATTTATTTTCAAGCATCGCCCTTTACCAGTTCTGCAGCAACTTAATTTAGTTCTGCAGCAACTTAATTTGTAGCAGCAGTTCTCCTTGAAGTTCCTTATTAGCACTTCATTTTGTGAAGATGTTGCAGCATGTTAAGCACTTGCAAATATAGCAGCAGTTTTTCTCTTTCATCACTTTATACTATCGAGACTCTCGTAGCATGCTTCCCACTTGCAGTTGTAGCAATAGTTATTCATTTGTAGTGCTTCATCCTTGGCTTGGTTACAGAGAACATGCTCCGATGGCATAAATTTTCCCTTATATTTACTGCAGTTCTTGTTTTCTCCTCCGCTTGAATATGCTCAATTGGCATCTTATTTCTATTACGCCACTCAGACATTTTTCATCCTGCTTTAAGATCCCTCATTAAACCTGCTACTCACTCAATCAATCATGATGCCCTCGATTTCTGCTATGTTAATTGTTTTACCTTCTCGTGTTGTCATCAACCTCTACACTGTATTAGCATGGCTTTAATGCCAACATGTTGTTGCTCAAGTTCTACTACAATAGTTTTGAAATGCTAGCATAGCTTCGGTTTTGAATGCTCTCTATCACTTCAGATCACAATGCACTATAGTTCTGAAATGCTCTCAGTTTGTCTTTTCTTCAGTAATGTATTTCACATTGCCGCTTAAGATCTGGACCATCTTCTATCTCTTTAGAACATCCTCTTCAATATACCGGCACTGCATTCTGAAATTTTATCCATTGTTAATTCTGAATACAATCATTATTTGAGAAGCTATTAACATCCACTGATTTATGTTTTTGTTTAACTTCAGCTAACTTTATCTGAAGATTGGAAGCCTGAATGTGTTCCTGCACATGGAATATAATTTATCGCAAATGAGCTGCAAATATATTCTATCAGTGAATACACAAGGGTCAATATACTCATATTGATTCCAAAAACCATAGATTGGCGATGGTGGGAGGAAAATCTGTGGGGCCTAAAGATTTATAACTAATTACAATGATGTTCTTTACCACAATATGCATAATATTATTAGAAATTTAGGCTCATTACATCATAGTTAAATTTAAATTAAAGGCATTAAATAGGTTCTTACTTCTAATGTAAATGCAAGAAAAGCTTCCATGAGTACGTAAATTGTGTTTTTATTTTTTAATAATATGTAATTTACATGTTTATGATCAAGTGTGATGCATGGAAAACATAAACACGGTACAAAGAAAGAAATTGAAGTTGAAAAGAAATAGGTAAGTATACATAACTTTTGGCATTATAAAAATAAAAAATTTTGAGGAAAATTTTTTGAAAATGAAATAACAGGAATATTGATTGCACATTTTATCAAGTAGAAATTTCCCTTAGTACTAAATTAAGAATATGTAGGTCATTATTTGTTTAAATTAACAATTGAAATAAATGTTTTAACGATGAATATTAACTTATAATTCTGTAGAAGCTTACCTGTATTCTAGAATTAAGATACAAACTGATTGAACTGTTGTAGATCTATAAATTGCACATTATGGAGAATGTAGTTCATTTTGTTAAAGAAAAAAATCAATCTTAAAACAAAACGTATATACAGCAAAATGTATTACTTTGATACAGTGGACACCCAATGAAACCCCATTTAAAAGCTCAAAGTAAGTCACATATTCATACCAACTCTCAATTCATACGCATATCAGAGACACAT
The DNA here is from genome assembly GCA_030737815.1 of Allium fistulosum. Taxonomy (NCBI): domain Eukaryota; kingdom Viridiplantae; phylum Streptophyta; class Magnoliopsida; order Asparagales; family Amaryllidaceae; genus Allium; species Allium fistulosum. The sequence goes on along the minus strand of CM060904.1, from coordinate 335,431,125 downwards.
ACTCAACCTAATTACATCATTTTGTGCCATTGATTATCGTAGTATTGTTAACTATACAAAGCCATTTCTTCTTTACTGTGTTTTATTAGCTTTATTGCTAAGTTTGGTCATCACAAACCTTGTTTACATTAAAACCCTATTCTCTAGACCTTTAATACTTATTATAATTATTGGGAAAAATTATCTGGTCCAACAATGTATATTTGACTTAACATTTTTTTGGTGCTTGAAGCACTTCTCGGAGAGCAATTTGGGTTTGGAAATTTAAACTATGAGCGGAAAGTAACAAAGTGGTGTTTATTGTGCATGTGTCAATGTGCATATGTATATATGTGTGAATATGTTAATTTTCACCAGAAAGAAGAAATGAAGCAACCAAACTATCATTGCTTCCTTTGCATAAGGCACTATAGCTTTTAAGTTTAAATAATGAAAAAAAAAATCATAGCCCAAGATAAACTAACTTATAATAATTGTAGTGAAATTTCATGCTTGGGGTAAATAATTAAGTACACCATAGAGGACCCTCCAACACGAATCTATACATGTATATAGAAGTACACACTGGAAAAATAAATAACTGGTACTTTATTTCACTTCTGACACATGACATATATTGCAGCCATGTTGACTCATAACATTATTATGACCAGGTCAATTTTTGAAAAACATGTTTTTGCCTTTTTGTAGCTTTATTCTCGATATATTCAGGTACTCTTTTATGCTACCAAACATCTAATGTTTTAAATTCTCTTAGATAAAAAATAGTATATTTCCTTAGTAAATTATTTAATGTAGTTTGGACATTTTTTGTATCGATAGAAATCCACAAAGCTGGTAATTATGGATATGTATATTTAGAGAAACTGAATTTTAACTACGAAACCAAAACACAAAGTAATTCTTGCATTGGGTCCAAATTCAGTATCTATAACAGTTATCGACAAAACCCATTTACTATTGGATTTTTCCAGCAAACTAACCTTATTTTAAGATTAGGGCAACTTGTACCTAGAATCTTGTATGTTGATATTTTTTGAAGGTAGGTAGGAAAATTTATAATTGCTTAATTTAGAGGAAAGCTTGAAATGTGATGGATAATCACTTCAATAATGATTCAAAAAGTAAAGTGACTTCATTTTGTTGAATACATCCAAAAATTCCAACACCTAGCTATGACATGTCATCAATTACATATAAATTAAAAATGACCAAGTAGTTGTTTATTATATTGAGTAAAATAGCAAAACATGTGCATGGTCAAAGTATAGTGAATGAATTGTTGAAGAGAGTCCTTTTAGATAAGGGAGAGAAATTTAGGGGACTCCAAAAAAATAAAATTGTTAATGGAAGAAGTTGATGCGGAGGGCTCCAACCAAAACAATTTACTATTTTATCCTCTTAAGCATATTCGGTAACATATCATCAAAATTTTGAAAGAAAAATGGCATGAACTTACCGAAAAATCTACGTAAGAACGCGCTATCGTCGAAACAGTACTTCTGTAGTGGTGTATCGAAATTTGTTCAAAAATATAGCACAGGTTTTTCATTTAAATTTTCACATGTTGATAAAACAACCGTAATTATGTTTGTTAATTTTACCGAAGACCGAGTTTTTAAGTACTTCCCATAACCGTTTTAAAAATATTGGAACAATTAACCCCCTCCCTATCCAAATTATAAATCTCTTTATCAATTTGCTATAGAAAATATAATTAGCTTATCTGCAAATTTTCAAAATATAGTATATATTTGTGCAGACCTACACAATTTTGTAAGTATTGGTCGTACTTTATGATAATATGTTATAGAAGATGCCAATTAATTCTTTGTATGTGTTTGAATAATAAAATTAGCTAGTGGATATAATCATTGTGTCATACATTTTTCTAGTAAGCAAGATAAGTACTAAAACCTTACTCGTAACAAAGAATAATGCAAAAATCATAAAAAAAGAATAATACCAAGATACCGGTCTGAAGTGACTCTTCTTATTTTTGAGTTGCTCAACTATTGTCCTTGTTGGCCATTGCAACGACACAATATATGGATCATAAAATCTAAAGGAAGTTAGCAATGATAAATTACTTTGTTTAATTAAGGCCACGGTTGCTCAGAATCCAACATCTTATGCGTTGATCCCATGATTACAGACTAAGAAAATCAATGGTTAGTGAAATATATACATGCATGTACAAAAAAGTTAATGATTAACTGTATTTGTCGAGAAATACCTCTCCTCAATCTACTCCATAAAAAATGTGAAATAGTTTAAAAAACTCACTTACCCAAAAGGATAAAACCCCTCATTTGATCACATTACCAGATGGATCAGCCAACAGTAACGGTTGAACCTAAGTCCTTCGATTTCTTTAACCAACACCAAAATAATATGAATTAGAATATACATCTCCAAAAAATGAGTTCATTACTAATCAGTAAGCAATACATATTATCTCTTAAGGAACAATTAATAAAATCATGCTGATTTTTCGAACTACAATGCCAAACTTTGTCCCTATTGATTTGATAAAAAAATAAACAAAAATCCAATATCCATTGACTTGATGCAACATTAGTAATAAGCATCTAAAACTAAATCTCCTACATTACTCTCCAGATTGTAAGAACTACAAATCATTTTTGAAAATGAAACATGTTTATATCAAATTAAGCACCTTTATGTACCTCAACCTCCTAGAGCTGTTTTGTTCAATCTTGGCTAGAGATGCTTGCTTTCACACACAAAATACAATAGAAGCACATAAAGTTTCCAATCTTGGAAATATAAAAACAAAATAACAATTTTAACAGTTTTGATCCAACATTGTTACCTTATGAAATGTATATTTCAAAACAATCTGCATAAAAAAATTATCAGCAGTGGAATCACTTAGGATGAATCAAAAGAGGGAAGAGTTATTGTACAAAATATATTTTTGATGCTAATATATAAAAAATCCTAAATCACAACATGATTTTAGGAATGGAGTAAGAAATTTTGAGTAAAAATCAGGTGTTGTGTTCAATTTAAAGTTCAAACTGAAGGAAGAAAAGGAAGATGAAAGAATGCGTCATCCATTAAACCACATGCACATAATAGCATGGTTTTTTTGGCCTTTAATGGAAATTAATTAACTAACCTCCATGAAATGTATTTAATAAGAAAATAGTATTTACTGCATTGAAGATATGTGTAGAATGAAAAGTCTATATGAATTCTACAATTAGTCCTCTTTATGTGACATAACCTCCCAGGCTTCCACAGTGACAAATCCAAAAAATTCGTTACAATAAGCTGAGATATTAATATAAGCTATTTAAAAATAATTATTAATTAAAGTGATCGTAATACACAAAAATATATAAATTTGAATAAATGCTAGATTAAAGTTTGATGGTAAGATCATACGTATGTTGCTGTCCACTTATCACAATTTAATGCGAGTGCCATTATTTTATATATATTGTTTAATCTAACCGATATTTTTAAACACTATTTAATTCTTAACTGTCAATTGACTACAAAATAAGTCGGGTATACAATACAATTCTAATGCACAATATTGGAACGATAATGAAAATCAAACACTTTGAATAAATCAATGAAACCAAATTTTGTTCATTGAACATAAATGGTATGGTACATAAAACACAAAGATTAAGAGAAACATGTATATCCATGGTCAATCACTATTAGCAAAACTATTTACCATTATTGTTCAATATTATTTAACTCTTCACTATTAATTGATTACAAATAATTATGGCATATAATAAGATTTTAACACATAAAATCCGGAAGTTAGTGTACAACATTGGAAAGATTTGTTCTTTTAGCATAAATGGTATGGTACGTAAAACACATAGATTAAGGGAAACATGTATCTTTATAGACAATCACTATCTGCAAGACTACTTAATGACTAATCCAGTGAACTAGAAGAATCCCAAAAAATTCATGTAAACCGTAAAACAATAATCACCATCAGCAAACCTACTCATTGTAATCACACAATAGTAATAGCAAACTTTCCATGACATATGCATAGGTATCATTATGGATTCTCAATGAAATAGACTGTGAGAATCATATAAAGTTTACATGAACTTTTTAAATTGACTATCATGTTTTAATTTACATTACAACTGAAATAAAATGTCAGGCTCTAAAAAAGTCATTTAAATCTGTGCAAATAAAGGAGCTTTATTCAGTTGAGATAAAACTAACATCTACATCTCAGACCAATATTGCAAGAAAGTTTAAAATGTAAATAAGATATATGAAATTCACCTGAATCGCCCTGATGACGAACCCAACTGAAAACACCCATAGTCACTTTGACCAAATAGGTCTTTTAGACTGAGTTAGATGAGTCATTGTTTTACTGTAGAGTAAAATCCAGCAACCGTATTTTAATATAGAAAGTTACAACGATAATATTCTTAAGCATGATAAGCGAGAAAAGAATTGCAGTGAAGGTATGACTCAATTGGTAAACTGTAAAAGGCGCAAAAGTATAACAACATTGTAATCAGAGTGGCATATTTGTTAATGAAACAGAGAACAATCAACACCTAGATGATTGTTATACTTGTATGGTAGCACTTGTAAATCAGAAGTTAGAAACTATTTCAATGATATCGTTTTGGTAATACAATGTGATGAGTAATTCAACTTAGTGTATTTACAGCAAGTTTGGTTGTATATGGTCTAAGCTAGCTATATAATGCACTCTAAACGAATGAGCTGATCTGAAAGTTCAAAACACAACAACAAATATACCAACTGTCTATTGTTCAATATTCAGTAATTAACGCATGAAGTAAGCCTATTTCCTAATTGGATTACAACTTCAACAGGCGAACGCTCCTAGGCGAGGGAATTAGCGAAGTTGATTAAGTTTTTCTAGCAAAGTGTAAAGAGTTGAAAAACACGAACAAATCCAAAAAAACCAAATATTAAAATATGCCTAAATCCCAATAATATCATCAAGAAAGAAATAGTCAAACCGCATCCAAAAAGCAGGATGACAATAAGAACACAAATTAAAAAGCTGAATTTAAAATCAATATTACCTTAATCGGTTTAAGTTTAATTGTAGAAATTCATGTTGACAGCAGAATAAAGTGAACAAAATCAAATTGGGAAAGGAGATTACCTAAACATGTTTCTCGGTGTTTCAAAGCAACCCCCTAAGGCAAACCGTTTGCTGCCTAGGAAACCGAGGCAATCTAGAGAGATCAAAGAAGAAACCGAAGAGCTACCCACGCCTAGATACATGAAGAAGCAATCGACTGAAATCCAACTGAATTGGGCTGACCAAGTTTAGGAAAGACATCCGAAAAGAGCGGTGGAGAAAGACCTGGAATTGCTGAGCTTGCCGCAAAGAGAAGCCTTCAGAGATACCCACCCGCAACGATCGATCAGCGGTACATCGTTTGCCTGTTCGAGGGTTAATTGAAATTAGGGTTAGGTAAAAGGGACTGCGAAGGAATTAAAATCAAAAATATATGTTGGGACGGTTTAGGCAGGAAAGACTCTACTCTTTTTTTGTAGCTTACGGGAAAGGATGAAGCGGAGAGCTAGTAGGAGAAGAAAAAAATATAAAACGCGACCGTTCAGTTGACAAAAAAAATCAAGCAGGCTTGTGTGCTCTTGAAATGCAACTCAGTAATAATATAATAGTATAGATTAATGAAATTACGGACATCAATTTGCTCGACACTTACTTAGGTGCAGGATGGAGCATATGCAACTGCTTCAACAGTGGGAGTAGTAGTGCGGCGTAACAATTGTGCACAAAACATGCAACATGTAATTTTTAAAAATACGCCATGTGTGCGTGTGTGTACACACACACATATACTTGTATACGATGTGTGTGTTGTTTCAACTACCATAAATCAACACGAAATACGATGCAATGAAATTTAAAAGCAATACTTTTAACCTTACCTTCAAACTTGTAAGCCTTTTGGGTAAAATTATTTGTACAATTAATATGTTCGATGTTTCCCAGCAAATAAAATATTAATATTGCTAATTAAAAGTTATGACAAACACAAACAGGAAAAAGCAACAACAAATAAGCAAGTTTATGCAAATTGCTAAAAGCCCAGTATCCACAGTGGAAACTGGTAGAATGTTTGTTCTTCCCAAACTAAGTATTAACAGGTACAAATAGTACACATAGAGAAAATGAAGCTTTATTTTATTTCTCCATATACTAAGTTTCAATACAGATTTAGTATATTCTTGTTCATAAGCTACGGATGGTGACATTACTGCTATCTAAATATTAACTACTTCACATGCAGGTGATAAAATTCTTAAGAATGTTAGCGTGTTCTAACCAAAGTTTCGTTAACATAGAATTGTATTGAAATAGCTATAATTACAACATAATATTTGAAAAAATAAACCACCTTTTCAACTGTTTATGATAGATTACTTTATAATAGGTCTTGCTTGATTAGGTCAATGCACAAAAGTGTAACATTTTGTAATGCTGAGTCTACAGTTCTGTCATATCATCATTTATGAAACCATAGTGACAACTAAAACAAACATTCATTGAAGGACTGATTTAAGGAATGAATAAGATTTGAATATAAATTAATAGTTAATTTTTCGAAGATGATAATACAAACTGAAAATCATAATTTAACTTATTCCACTGTTAGGATAACGACATATGAACACAAATAAATACAAATATGAATTAATTTACTCGTACTTCACATCAAATGGTTATATTAAATTATTAATATAGTTACCCAGCCACAGCTGTCATACACATAAAACTGTGGAATTTAATTTAAACTAATGATTAACGAATAGGCGGTATTGTTTTTCAACGATGTTGAAGTTACAGTAAATAACAATTGAGTAAAATGACTTTGTACATGTGTTGTACATTGAGTCTATCCAGCTGCGAATCATTAAATTCAAAAACAGGAATCCATAGATTCAGAAAGGGAAAGTGCAAACAAATCCCCAAAAGTGGTTACGAAAATGATTTGATATAACGAAAAAGGCAACTGAATTGATGACAGAAAAAAAGAGCATAATAATTTGCAATGGGTTTGAAGCTTTAATAAATGATAGTTGAATGCAACAAATTTGTATCTTTCTGATATTTTATTTTAGCTCCCACTTGCAAATTATTCTAACTCATTGGTCGAGAACCCTAGGCTTGGAAGAGGCAATCATAGTTTCGAAAAACTAATCAAAAGTAGCAACAGTGACGATTTAATCTAACAGAAAATGTGACATAATTGATGTTAAAACATTAGGGCCAAATAATCCCTAAGAATATTGTAGTAATATGAAATAAAAGTTAGGCAGACTGAATTCAAACCTGGCTTGTGGGTATGTTCTCCGACCAACGAATAAATAATATTCCAAAATAGGAAACCCAATCTTCTTTGTACGCGACTGGAAGTGCAAACAAATCTTCAAATCTAGACATAACAATGAATTGATATTGCTCATCAAAAAACACAATCTTTGTACACTCCCACCTCTTCATATCAAAAGGTCTGTAAAATGCATGATTGTTTATGAACATACATTCTACTTGGCTTGAGATAACACGGTAACAAATTTATGCCTACAATTAATCATGATATCATCTTTTTAAATGTGGGTACTCAAGCATATCATAATATAATTTAATGAGCTTCAATTGTATAGCGTTAAAGATATATAAAGTTGATTATTTGTACAACGATATGGAATTTAGGATAACAGATGAATTTATACCAAAGCAACCATAAAAACAAAATATTAATTTGGCAATAAAGTTATGGACTGATGACTTATTGCATAAAAAAAATTCTTACAGTAATTCAAAAGAATCTACACATTGTTATTAATGCCCATCATCATCGTCGTTAATGAAAATGAATGAAATCAAATTAATAAAATTAGTCTTATTAATTGATAAGAAAATATAATTTGGTAATATAGCTACTGACTGATAACTTATTCCATAAAAAATTCTTCTAGAAAAAGATTAGGGTTTGGGAATATGAACAAACTACCTCTTCAAATCAGTATCTCTTTGCGTAACCTCTTCATTGCATCCGTTTTTTTCCGAGCGTTGGATCTCAACCCTAACCTTCGTAATTGGGAACATCAAATCTAGAAAACAAAACCACGAAATGGAAGAATTGCACAGATCTCGTACTCCTCCAGAGTCCTGACGGTGTAGATCTAAGCTCGCTATATAACAAAACTATTATATATCATAAAAGTAAAAGTGGTATGTTAATCAGGGATAAATCCATCATACCTAAAGACGGTGTGGTATACGTTGGTGACAACGGTGTTCAGTTGATGGCAACGGCTTCCATAAGCAGCACCATTCGGTTTGCAGATGACAACTGCATCGATTGATTCGGTAATAAGAGTCGACAATCGATTTGGGGATTCAGTAGCCCTTCAATTTAGTTGTGATGAGAGGCATCGATATGGTCGTAATCATGTGTCCATCGATTTGGCCATGAGTAGGTATTGTGGAGATGGTGGTGGTGTATTTGAGTATAAGAGCTCTGATGGTGTTGAATCGCCATGGCAATTAGGGTTGAGGAAGAAAGGGAGAATAAAAAGAGACATAAAAGAAGCAAACGGGAATAGAATGAGGGCGCAAACAAAAATGAAGCGAAAGGGTAATTTAGGTATTTCAAAAAGACGCGGTTGAAAGTATACGGAAAGAATTCTTATTATTAGTAGTAAAGATATGTGCAAAACTTGATTTTCCAATATCTTCTTCACTATATTCATATAAACATACTATATAATATATACATTTATAATTATTTCGAATTTAAATTCTTTGGTCTTTAAAGTTATTAATCAATAACCCAAATTTATCGTATTCCATGTATTAGCAATGATTATTGGTCATATTCAATATTAAATTCTCATTGTTTTGCATTGTTTGGCCAAACATTAACAAATTCTATTTCTATATTGATTCTATCACTAAATATTATTTTTATCTTAGATCATACTATCATCAACTTCTGTAATTTTAAACTAGTTACATCCATAATCAAATTTACTAATCCTAATCAGACTCCTAACCGTATTTCAACATTTAAATTTCATTATAGATGGATAGAGAAGTTGCACTCACCAAAATTAATATCCAATTCTCAAAATTAGCCCCTGCCTAGATTATTGTGCATGCCGACTTCAGAGTTCTACCACCAAATTGATATCATATCATTGCCTTCATCCTCCCCTTTGATATGCCGCTGGTTTCATTGAATTTTGTTAAGAATCGTATGAGATATTGTGTTTTGAAGTTTTTTAGTTTAAGAGGAAAAGAGGAATTTCATAAATGGGTCAAGGAAGATGAAATGAAATAATTGTACATGAGTTCATTTTTATGTCTGGAGGGAAAATCAATGGTTATTTAATTTTAAATTCAAATGCCAAATTTTAGCCCAAAGCCCATTAACTACCTGATACCTATTTCATATGTATCTCCTCTATACGTCTTCGAATTGAACAAGTGAATATACGATGCGAATCACAAAAATAAGCCAAAAGCAATGGTGCAGGCCCCGTTGTTAGATTCCAAAGATGGAAAATTGACTATTTTGCTCCTTCAATACTTAAATTAATTAAATTATTTATTAAATCCAATATTGTTGAATATTAAAAATATCAAGATATTACATTCTCTCCCTTAAAAAGGATTTCATCCTCGAAATTCCCAAAAGGCAAAGAATGTAATTCGCATAATCTCTCACTCTTTATCACGTGTACATTATCTATAACATGCTCTAACATCTAATTTAGCCATCATTTATCTAAGTCTAGCAATCATCCACACAAATAAAGAAACCAATCTTACCAAGCATTCATACATGACATACAAAATCTGAAATCAAATTCATCAAATTGGTTTACATGTTCTATTAGCATATGTAAATATATACGTTGATGCTTGTGTACTTTATGAAATGGAACCGATAACACAATGTCAAATATATGTATGAAGATGACATATGGCATTATATATATAGGTAAGGATCGGCCATTCTTTTTTTTGTTACACCTCAAATCCCCCCTGATTTCAACCATATGTTTATGTCAGGAGAAAGAAACTATATTATTTAATACCGAACATGTGGTTAAAATCAGAGGGATTCGAGGTGTAGCAAAAGTGAGGGGGAGCTGATCCTTTCCATATACATATATACATGCAAACATCTAACATTTGAGCTCTCCTATATGAATGAGATGATATGACATATAAGGTACGATGCAAGCATCCTAAGGTGAACATATAATTTCTATATGTATGCACAACTAATCACATCATCATAGCATATGGTGAATACAACCATAAACAAATCATAAGAATCGAAGCATATAAAAATTTCATGATTATAGCACAATCCATAACATAAATAAAATAATCATCCGAAGCAACTATCCAACCAATATCAAGTAACCTAGGCAAAATAACAATGAATTCAAGAAATCATTCAACCAAACCTAGATACCAACTAAACTAACAAGAAAGCAAATGGAAAACATTTTAGAAAGGATTCAAATTATCAGATCTACTCCTTCACTTTCCAATGGTTCCTAACCAATTCGTTCTTCCCAACATAATCTAACAAATCTATTATTAGCATAATCATCTCGAAATACCAATCTCAAAAGTAAATGCATGTCTATTACTTCTGTAGTCCATGCTACCATCTCAATAAATGATGCCACAATGCATAATAACGGGTAGTCTTAGCACAAACGTGCCCAAATAAAACTGCAGTCTCTCATACCATTCTTAAATGCACATACTCAACACTTAAATCATCCGATAGTACTTTCCTCAATTTATCTTTCGGGTTGCTAAGGTAAGACTACTCAAAGTGGATGATGGCTTACCCAAACAAATCCAAACAACTTGAATCACCATACTATTCTTTTTTTCACCTAAGAAAATCCAAAATGTTCGACGTATTGACATGCTAAACATAACATTTCTCTTATCCAAATCTCTAATCCAACTTAAGCAGTATCATTATGCTAATGATTCACTTCTCCAAATATTCAAAAAGTATGATACTCAAAGTATCACCTTGTAATGATCCGCCTTTCTTAGTACCAATGACGACACTTAATATATCCTTGGTATTCGTGTACCGATCATTTAATCGTTCGAACGACGGGTCATTAAGGGTGAAAGAAAGAAAAGTTTAAAGAGAAGAAAACTAAACAACACAGAATATCATAATGCAACGGAACAATATATATTACTCAAGATAACATATTACAATGTTATTTCAAAATTTTACATCAGAGTCATACCAATACAAATTCTACCCTAGGACAATTATAACAGTCTGTCCCTATCTAATTGATACAACATACATATAATACAATGGAAGACAAGGCAATAACTATATATCGATGAAGCTACCTGCTCCAAGCTCCTCCAAAATGAATCTGCGAAAAAACCTAAACTGTTTGGTTGCCCGTTCAAATTTGAGCACCCAAGAGTTTAGGAAAAGAAAATAAACTTCATGTCAGACATGGGTCTGGTGTGAGTAAAGCATGTATTTTAACTTTATAAAAACCTTTAAATCAAAGGCATCTCGTAAGACCATGCCGCACATAAACACGGACGGGTTTTTACCTTACGATAACCAAAACATTTGTATATAAAAATCCAGTGATATTATAATAATGTCCATGGTTTCAAATAAATATCAAACTAGCTGAAATTGTTACCATATTAAATTCCAACATACCAGGCTTTAAAATCAAAACCATAAAGGCACGTATTGGAGATTGGATTCCATACCATGGCAAGGTAAGGGACTACCTTCGTATGGTACACCCCTAGAAAATGCACCGAAGCCTGATAAGAACTTCTTATACCCCTGCTGCACAGAGCCAGCTACCCATTTAACATGGCGAACCAGATTACCGTATACCTTTTTGAAACCGAGGCCTTATACTACCATGGTGTTTGCACGCAAAACAACTAGAATATGGACAATCTAGAATGGGATGGCGACTCCTAATGGTAGCTGACCATATAACTCTGCCGCATACCCTGTTTTTGCCTTTCCCGGTTTATGAGGCTCATGAGGTCACTACTTTACCTTCTTTCTCTTAGCAGACCAACTTGGAATGCTAACACTGGCCTCCAGGCAGAGATACAATACCAGCATTCATCCATGCAAGTTGTTCCGGGATCAAACAAACATTCCACATTACTATCTTCGATTTTGGAATCACCCTCAGAAAGAATAGTATAACTCCACAACATACTTCAATATGATTCAACATCGTTCATTATTAGTTTGGAGTGGTTCGGACATATTCGGAGACCGGTGTCTCCAAAACTAAGTGATAATTTTTTGCTAACTCAATTCTGGTTCTTTTGGAAGTATGCACTAAGCAATCGAGTCCTTACCAAGGAACTCCAATATACACGACATACTTCCTGAGTTAAAACAAGTCCAAATTGATAGTCGGTTATTTAACCATCAAATAAACAAAGAACAACCAATTCCATTTGAGATTTATTTATCCATAGCAACCACTAAGCCTCAAAACAAATCTTTATTTAATAAATCTCTTTTCAAAACGTTTGTCTAAAACATTCATATACTTATCTCTCTGATATAAGTATACGCACAAAACATTTGCGAATAACTTCTTACTTCCAAATCATGTTAAAAAGGATTAAATAAATGTTTTTTAAATTGGAGGTAAGGACAATCCTAAACACTATCCCCTCGGTGTTAAGTGTGAAACGGATGTTCCATACCACCATTTTTAAAAGGTCAGTTTAGAGAAACCCAGATCTTAAATTCTTTTTATATTCCTTTCGGTAAATCCTTTTTAAACAAATCTATTTCATTTATGAAATCTATTTTTATTTTGAAATCAAAACCATTTCAAAATACTTTCAAACTTCCAAATTCATTTATAAAACCCTTTTATAAATATTTAAAATCATTTATATAGATTGCTTTTATAAACATCCAAACTTTTTTATATGAATTTCATATAAATATCCAAACCTTTTATAAACTCCCTTTATGAATATCCAAAACATTTTCTAAAACTTCTTTTATAAAATACCCCAAAATCGTTTATAAAACTTCTTTATAAACCATTCTTGTTTAAACAACTTCCTAAATAACCTTAATCAAATTAGCTTCCTTTAATAAGCAAATCCATTTTATAAATCATCTTTATATATGAAATCTTCTTTGCTTAAAAAACCAAATCCATTTACCCAAAACAACTTATAAATTCCCAAATTCCTTTATAAAACTCTTTATAAAAACTTCTTTTTATAAACATACAAATCATTTATAAAACTCTCTGTAAACTTCTTTTTATAACATTGAAAACCATTTCCATTGATTAAAACATCTTTAATAAAACGATTTTCCAACTCATCCTTTAAATATCTTGTTCAAAATGCAATAACTTTGAAATCATTTCAGAAAGAAAATGAATTATTTATCCTTACAAAATCAAATGGAGGCTTAATGACCACAATGATGTTTTTAATTTGATTTTACTTATCTAGTTAAACATGGCATCACATAACAACATGTATATAAGGGATCAACACATAACAATCAACCAATTTAAGTAAATGTCGAAGTTAATTGTAGTAGCAAAATGGTGTTTTATTCTGCTAATAAATTTTATTTAGCTTTCCTGATCATATGGGGTTACTTAAGGGTAAGCGACACAAAAATCCCTTGATTTAAAACAAATTTGAAAAGAAAACAGTTTAAAACAAAACTGATTACTTAAACTCAAAGCGATCTTAAAGTAAATTGAAACCCTTATAAATGAGAATCAAATCCTTGTTAAATAGTAATTAAACTCTAACTAAAAGTAATTAAACTTTAATTAAACCTTATTAAAATATAATTAACTTAATAAAAAATTAATTAAATAAAACCCCTTTCCAAAATAATAATTAATTAATAATTATCTTAAATAAATAATTAAATAATAATTAATTAATCCTTAATTAATAATTAAATAATAATTAACTTTAATTAAGTATCAAATCATGATTAACTTAATTGATTAACGCTTAAGTTTAAAAACCATTATTAACAAATGATTAAGTACTAATTACCATAATTAATTAATTAATTAATCAATCATTAAATAAATAATTAAATAAATTATCAAATAATTGTTCTCTAATTACCAAATTAAAGTTAGAAAACATTTTCTAAAAATATTTTAAGTTAAAACAAGTTTAGATTAAAAAAATAGTTAGATTTCCGAACTGCGCGAAAAGTGACTATTGCTATACGGACCCGTAATTTTCAAACTTGAAACTTTGATTTTCTAGCTTTTAAAACTTCAACTTTGAATTCTTGTCTTCTTTAAGATAGAAAAATAAACATTTGAAACCAAAATCAATTTAAACTTGAAATTTTTTCACTTTGCAACAAAAATCAAACTTTCGACAAAAAACAGATTTCTACGTCGCTTTTGGTTAGCGAATCGCTATCGTCATGTCATGAACCCACATACAACAAATACAACATTCAAACATAATATCACATCATAACATTATAGCACCATCATAAGCAAAGTATCACTTCACAATACTAATGTTTGTAATCAAAATGGTCACAAACACCCAAGAGTAGATTTATGTGGAGAAGTAAATTAAGAAAGTAAAATTAAAACTGGAATAGAATAAAACTAACAGGCTAACAGAAGTAATAATCAAGAACACAGAAATTTATAGTGGTTCGACGTTGTATGCCTACGTCCACTTTGAAGATTATCTTTATTGATCCACTAATAATCTGATTACAATAGAAAATAATATAAATAACTTGATTACAATAAAGACTAAAAGTAACCAGCAACGTAAAGATCCTCAGAATGACCGTTTAGGCCAGTATTTATAGGTGAAGATGACCACCAATCTCTTTGAAACTTTGGCTAAAGGACCTTCTAATCCACATGGGCTCACCAGACGGGTCGCTAGGCCCAAATCCTAATGAAGAGCGATCGATACTGATCCCTTCATTGGTCGATTTTTGGGCAGCGATCCCTATAGTAGCTTCTGCATGCTCAAATATGTTGGCTTTTCAAATATCATGTCATTTGGACCACTGGAGCTCAAGTTATTGATTGGTCTTTGATTTGATATGATTTGTTCACTGAACATAGTCGAACCCTCTAAATTGAACGTGTCGATCCCTCTTTGGTGGACCTAAGTATGCCGATCCATCTCCTTTCATAAGATATGTCATTCCCTCCTTTATAAGTTGAAGTATGACTTTCCAAGTCACTAATCTATGCTGAACCATACTCACTTGACTACGCCGATCCCTCGTTTACTTAATCACGTCGACTCCTTACTTGCTCAACCATGCCTATCCATATTCAATCATCTATGCTGAGCCCTCCTTTATGAGCTAAAGTATGCCTACCCAAGTCAACAAACCATGCCGATCCCTTTCTTGCTCGACCATGCCGATCCATCCTAATTCAACAATGTCGATCCCTCGTTAATTCAATCATGTCGATCCCTATGAAGTTACCAAGCCATGCCGATCCCTTCACTTGTCTAAGCTATATTCCATATTTCTAGCATCCTGCATTGTTTATCTACCAATTCCGTTCAATTCTAGCTTCATATAACTATTTGTAATTTTACCCCTGGGTCCCACAATCATTATTTCGGGGTCATCGAGCTTGATAACAGTCGGAACTATCTTTGTACAATCAGCTCAATATAGCCAGGTTAGGATACCGCGTAACACTTGCCCCCCAAAGTACGTCTTTTAAGTAACATGACGTGCTTTGAATCGAAACAAGTCCAAATTGTCGAAAAGAGGTTCCTCTAGCTTCCTGAATGTTTGCTATTCCTTTGTCAAATCATTTTTTCAAGGCATTGAATTCTTCATTGATTGCCATGACGCTTGGTCGATTTCTAATAATATAAATCTAATGCTATATTCCGTCAATATATATAAGTCCGGTTCTGCAAGACTTAAAAGCTTTTACTATCTAGTCCAGCCTTGAACTTGAAGGTTTCAGGTTTGATTTCAATTTTCGTTGATTTCAAAAAATTGAACTTTTAAGTCATTCACGTGCACATTCATATGCATGTTTCTGTTGTCGGCTCCCAGACGCATTCGAACACTTACGGGTCGTTGCCAATTTTTATAACATTTTGTATGTTCATGCACATAGCCTAATCTTTACAACTATCTTTATTTTTTTCTCTTTTTTCTCTTTTTTTTAATCTATAGAGGTTGGCATTCATTATGTCGATCCCTCTTTCTAGCCATGCTAATAGGGATCGGCAAGCTTCTATGCCGATCCCTCTCTCCTTATTACATGCTCAATGTTCTAGGTTGAACACTCCCCCATATATATATCCACCTTCCTTCCTTTCCTTCCCCACTTACTTCATTCACTTGCTTTTGGACTGAGCCCTCATCACGAAGCCAAACTCTCCAACCATTGGCCTTAAATCCACTCACGATTTTAACTAACCCACAAACTCGCCTCTCTTTCCTTTTCAATTCAATCACCTCCAAACACTCGACCTTCTCTCAATTCGAACATCCATACTTTCATATAGGTAAGATTTGGTAATACTTCCTTTAATTATACAATAGGATCCTTAGCTCTGAGTTGTGGGTGAGTGTTTGAGGTCGGGATGGCGAACGATCTTGGAGAGGTTGTTGATTACTAGAATAAGGTTTTGGTAGATTGAATTAGGTGTAAGAAGAGGAGAGGAGGAGAAAAGGCGAGGGTTCGGCGAGGGATTTTGATGGAAGAAAGGCCAGGAGTAGAGGAATGTAGGGATCGGTATACGACAATATGGTAGTGGCAGGGGTTGGTTAGGTAGGGATCGATGGTACTGAATGGCGTGAAGGGTCCAGCAATCTTGGCTAAAAGGAAAGGGGTTGATATTTTTAGGGTTAGGCTATCATCTGGGGGAAGGATCGGTAAAGGGTGTTTAGCTGAGGGATCGTTCATGGTAATGGAATAGGGATATATATCCCTAGTTTAGCTGAGGGTTCGGTATAAGGTTTTTGGGTTGGGATCAGTGTTCCCTTTGGGATTGGCATGGAGTCAATAATTGGTTACTCAAACTTGCAAACTAATCTAACTTGATTTATTTGAAAAATAACTACTAATTTGTCTTAATGACCTTGGACATGTGATGACAACGAACAAAAAAATGCATATCCTATGTTGAACTTAAGATTGAGCAATCAAATTCCCGGAACTTTCAGTATGGACTAAAAAACTTGCAAATGAACTTAAGCGACAAACTTCACACTTCAATATGCCGATAGTCGATGCTAAAGCTTTCATAACCGATTAATCCTCTTACCAGTTGAGACAGTCAGCGATGACGGTCTTTCTAGACGAACTCCCAAGTCTCGTTGCTTTATTTCGTTTTTCTGATTTCAAACTATTTATATCTTTTAAATACCGCACTGTACTACACTAGTTCACACTTAGCACGGGGGGATCAGGTTATCTTTTCTAATCTCAATTATCTACTGAGTATAGTTAATATAGATTCCAAACGCTCGAAGCGTTCAGCTGATATGTCTTCTAATCCATCAATGCAACACATCGGTTCTAAAGCAAAGTCAAGTTCCGCAACTATGTCTGGCAGACTTTCTCCCAGCCATCATATGGAACAAACAGAAGTTTCTAACCCACGAGCTGATCTTTTCTTAGATATTCCGGTCCTCCCAACGGAAAACATAAGCCCTGCTCCTGCAGAGGGCGCTATTCTTCTAGATAATCCAGTGGACTCACAGGCTTCCCGAATTAGTGAGGCCGCTCTCCACCGGCTATGTTCTATTCATAGAACCCGTTTGAAGACGTCTTGGTTCTTTCAAGAAACGACATGCCTCACTTGCCCCTAACAGGATACACAGCGTGCAATAAGTTTATGTATTGGGCCGGATGCTTACCGTCCTTCAACTCATTTATCTGAGAAATGCTGAGATACCTTAGGATAGCCCCCACTCAACTTCATCCAAATAGTTACGCTTTTATACATGGAACCTTCTTGCTGTTCATGGGTGTTTTATTTCGTCCACCTACTCCCGAAGATATAAGATTTATTTACAACTTCAAACGGCGGTCGGGAAACCCTTCTTATGTTTTTCTTGAACCCTTGCCGAATTGCCAAGTTCTGATGGGTGCTTGGAACAAACTCTCTTTGTTTAAGCATGAATGGTTTTACGTACGATGTCCTCCTGGCTTTGCGAGATGATGGTTAGAAGAACGTAAGCATTGCCTTTACCTTTCTCTCAAGTTCACTAATCCAAGTCATAACTTTTCCTTTGAATTTACTAACATCCGGAGTTCTTTCAGGTGTTCGCCCACGTCCTGAAGGCGTCGATTTTTCAAGAGCTGTCGCTGCCATTCGCGCTACCCCGGTTAAGGACAGGGACATCAAACTTCTTGTAACCGATGAGTTACTTTAATTGTTTAGGCTGTTGGAAGATGACCGTAGTATCAGGCTCCCTGGAAGTGCAGCATTGCCGAGGAATGTTGCAGATCAAAGAAGGGATACCGTCAAGCCCATCGTGCCCTCTACCGAGGGGACTCAGGACGATACTGAAGAGGGTGAGATTAAGGATTCTCAGGCCGACAAGTCAGGAGACGTTAATGCAGGTCTGGGGAAGGCGCCAATGGTCAAACCATCATAAGGCATGCAATCCCAAACACCCAAAAAAAGAAAGAAAAGGCTGGCGTACAAGCTTCGTAGAAGAAAAATCACCGCGGATCCAAAGTTCATTATTACTCCAGTTGAAGAGGAATCGTCTTCTCAACACTTTGAAAGTTCGCTAAAGGGATTTTCAAATCTTCAAATTTCGGACGACATCATGACCTACGACTTTCCAAATATCAATATTGAAGGACTCAACTCTCCTACTAGAAGTGGTGAAGGCATCCGACCTTCTTATAAAGGAGAGAAAACGTCGATGAGCAAGGCTACAGCCACAGGTCTATTGGGGGGAAACACTAGGACACTCACAACTACATGCACTTCACTATACACTCTTTGTTAACCTTTCGTGCAACAATTACTAATACGCTCTCATTTGGTCCTCGCAGGTGCAATGTCTCAATCCAGAGCCTTTGATCGCTTCAGAAGTTCTTTATCATACCACCGATGTAGCCAGGATTCAGAGTCTGCCCGGCACAAGGAGAAAGGTGAGGGACGGGATAAGAGTTATCACTCAAGAGAATCTTCTTCCTCTTCTAAACGCAAATCCCAGTCCCAAACATCACATCAAAGTGAACAATCTAACTTTCTTGCCTAAAGTAGAGACCAGCTTTCCTATCATGGCCTTCATATTGCTGCATCTCATGAGCAACATTCCGGCTCCTCGAGCTCTAAACAATCTCATGAACGTTGATCAGGAAAACATCCAGTTGCTACCTCTGATCCGCCTTTTCCAGCTACTACCCGATGTTTCTATAGCAGAGAAGTCGGCCGAGCTCAAGGCCACTTTTCCAAAAATTTGCTTTGATGGGCTCAAATTCCTTCCTTCCATTCATATAATTCTGGGGCACACCAAGGAGAGTTCTCTCACGTGCGTTAATGATGTATTCGTGCAGCACAAATCGTTTATACACTTGGTGGAAAAAGCTTCCGAAGTATCCATTGAGCGACAACATGAAATAGACCCCCTCAAGTTGGAAGCTATACACGATAAGGACATAATCAAATAGCATGATGCTGAATTGTTAGAATTAAAAACTCAACTTGTTGAAGTGGCCAAAAATGCTAAGGAAATGGCAGAGTCAGTAAGCCGTTTGGAAGTTTCTCATAAAAAGGAACTTGACGCGGCACTTCATCGTAGTAGGGCGCTTGCTTTAGAAAAAGACTCCTTGCAAAAGGAAAAAGATGCTATGGCTCGCCGCGTTGAGAAACTTGAAGAACTTTTCCAGAAGGAAAGGGAGGAGAAAATTGAAGACAAGAAGAATCGCAGAAGAACCGCGAGGAAGTTATTGAAACCAGGAGCCTGAAAGCTAAACTCGACGAGCAGCTTTCTAAAATCGAAGCTCTTAAAGAGGAAGCTCGAGAAAAGGGCCGAAAAAAATGATTGAACAAGTTAACTCCCAAGTGGAAGCTATTATATAGTCCGGTAGAAATGAGATTAAGGACTTATTCAACCCGTTGATCATTGAATATAATGCCAAAGCCATTATTCACCGCGACTTAAGTTTTCTCGACAAGGGTTATCTCCAATCACTCGTTGAAGCTTGGGAGCATATTATCGAGATGAAGAAAAAAGAACTGGGTGAAGCCGAGCTCAATGAAAAAGAACTAGTGAGGGAAATTCTTCGTAGAAATGAACCCTTGGATTTAGTTGTCGCAAAGCTTCGATACTTCAACTCTTCTGCACCTACCAAGGGAGGAGAACATATTGCCGAATCTTCGGGGACTGATCCTAAGGATCTGTCTTCATTCCAAGCAACCGGAACATCAATCTCTCTCGATACAGAGCAAGACCCTGGCTATGATCCGGACAAGCCCGGCTACCAATCCAAGATGCTATCCCCTATCTTAGAAGGAGGTACACCAGCAACCACAGAGAGCAAACTGAATGCGGGTATCGCACTTTACTCCTCAGTATATGAAAAGTTTTGTTCTTCATACGCAATGGTTTTGAGCTAATCTCCCTGTTTAACAAATTTTGCAGGTCTTCCGGGCCCTAGTTACACTCTTAAAAGTTGTGCTGCTGCAGAGCAACATGATAAACCAGCCGAGGATCTGGTAGCTGTTGATGTATCGAGGCCCTATGCTCAGGTCATCGGGGCTCTTGATGACGACAAGGATGAAGAGCCGCTTCCAACAGACGAGTCTAAAGACATAATGATTATTGGCGCCTCCAAATACACCATCAAGGTTAGCTTGAAAGAGCAAACTGGAAAGGAGGAGTTGCTGAAAAGAAAAGTTAAAACTGAACCCACCGAGGTGGACATTTATGATCCTCATCTCGTGCCACTGCAAATTATTCCATCTGGCGAGTCAATTCCCAGTGAACTTCCTCTTAGCTCTGCAAGCTCTCCTTCTAAATACGGTAAAGGGTCCAAAAAGAGAAGCACAAGTGGTTCTACTCTTGAGAAATCCAAGAAAGAGAGGAAGTCGAAGAAATAACTACCGCTTCGGCTCAATGTATATAGTTTTCATAGTCATTTCTTTCACTAGTTGTGGTTGTACGGGTATGAATCTTGATTTTTTGGAATAACTTATAGTGAGATCTTGAAACCTGTAATGTGAATAAAAGTTTTTGGTTTCTGTTGAGCTTTCGTGTGGATTGTCATTTAAGTAGTTGAACTAGTACTTTCCATTCAATGTACTTGTAATTCTTTGTTTGTAAATTCTAGTAACAATTCACCAACTCCATCCCAAGGCCTCCCAGTGGTTGTGGCCTCGAGTCATATCAAACACTAGGCATGGGCCTTAGTGTTATGCTATCGGATTCAACATCTTTTCGAGCAACTGTGCTCCTGCCCCCGGTTTGGATTTGGCAAGGCTTTAAGTCGGACGGTCGAATTCCATCCTTAGCGAGTTTATACTCCTCCTGTTGGTTTAAGGTCGGAGTTCGTGGAATAGAGAACGATCGAACTCCACTCATCTATTTATTCATGTTTGTATCCATACTTTGGGGATAAGATTTGGTTGATGGGTGGTCAGATCGTGCCCAGTCTATGTTTATACTCTAGTCCACACTCCGGGGACTCAGAGTTATCTTGCGAGCGGTCGGTTCACGTCCAATTTATGTTTATACTCCACTCCGCACTCTGGGGACTTAGAGTTATTTCGTGGGTGGTCGGTTCACACCCGAATTATGTTTATGCTCCAGTCCGCACTCTGGGACTTAGAGTTATTTCAAAGAGCGGTTAGATCGTACTCTTTTTGATTGATTAATTTGCCCTCTAGGATTTGGGGATTGATTTAGCGAGCGATCGGTCATATCTCGGTCGCTTTAATTTTGTTTCAGTTCCACAGTTCGGGCAGGAGTTATTTGTCGACCATATTCATTCCTTATTGTGTATTCCGTCCTTTGGATTGTGAATGAGAGTTGTAAACGAACAAGTTGATTGAGCTCATCTTGTTTGATCCCATTGGGAGTTAGCATGATTGATCGATTTCAAACTCTGCGAGCCTATCATATATATTGACATCAATCAGTTTTGCAATGTAATTAGCATACAATGCAATAGCAAACATAAATTCAAAGGAAGCCTAAAACTTTATTCATTAAATGGAAGGAAATAACATAAACTATCTTATTACATATTTGGAAAATCAAATGCTAAAGCAAATTTTGAAAGTAAATACAACTAAAATGTAAAGAAAATAAACTAAGTGAAATAACGTCGTAAACGTTCGCTACTCCACGCTCTTGGAAGTGTAATGCCATCGACAATCACTAGCTTCAAAGTTCCTTCTCCAAGCCTCCGTTCAATGACACATGGTCCTTCCCAAATTGGATTCATGTGCGATGGGGTAGGAAAAACCCGTTTTAGGATGAGATCACCAATTTCAAAGGTTCTCGAACGAACTTTAGTGTTGTAATACTGGGCGACTTAATGCCGTTGTGCAACCACCTATAGATCGGCTTCTTTGTGCTTCTCGTCTATAAACTCCAGAGATTCCAAGAGGAGATCTTTATTTGTTTTGGGATCGTAGTAAGTCACTCGATGAGAAGGGACTTCGAGTTCAACAGGAATAACGGCTTCGAAACCGTAGGCAAGGGCAAATGGAGTATGGCCAGTCGTGGACTTGTGAGTGGTCCTATAAGCTCAAAGTGTTGTAGGGAGTTCATCCACCCACTTGCCTCTAAACTTCTCCAAATGCTTCTTCGGAATAGATTTAATGATTTTATTTATAGCTTCAACCTGTCCATTTGCCTGAGGGTGAGCGACCGCCGCAAATCTCTTTTCAATACGATATCTTCGACAAAAGTCTTTAAATACAGCACTATCGAATTGAGTCCTATTATCAGTTACAATAGTCCGTGAAAGACCGCCGACATATGATGTTTTGGACAATAAAGTTGATTACTTTATTGGTTGTGATTGTGGCTAAAGCTTCTGCCTCGTCCCATTTAGTGAAGTAATCAACTTCAACGGTAGCGTACTTCACGCCACCTTTAGAGATTGGTAAAGAACCGATAATGTCTATACTCCACATAGTGAACGGCCATGGACTGGCCATTTGCGTGATTTCTGTTGGTGGAGCTCTTGGGACTTTTGCATATATTTGGCATTTATCACATCGTCTTACATAATTAGCAACGTCTCGATTTACGGTTGGCCAATAATACCCATAACGGAGTATTTTCTTTGCCAGAGTTTGCCCCCTGTGTGATCGCCACATTCTCCTTCATGAACTTCTTTTTGAACACACTTTATCTCATCATGAGCGATATACCGGAGTAGAGGGACTGAGAAACCTTTCCTGTACATAATTTCTTCTTGCATAATATACCGTGAAGCTTTGCGAAGGACTTATCACTTTTCATTTCTTTTATCGGGTAGGACTCCATGTAGTAAATAGTTTTTAATTGGAGTCATCCACAATTCCCTTTCAGATTCCGCTTCTAGTGTCTAGTTGATCTCCATCATGTTTATACTTGGGGTATTCAGTACTTCGACTGGGACCAAGCCTATCTGCTATGCATCGCTAGTACTAGCAAACTTTACCAACGAATCAACCTCTCTGTTTTGATCAGGTGGAATATGTGAAATGTCATAGTATTCAAATTCTGTCAACAACTCCTGAACTCGGGTAAGGTATGGGGCAAGCCATTGTCCCTTAGCCTGATAGTCTCCCCTAACTTGGTACACCACCAACTGCGAATCGCAAAAGATTTTAAGAGATTTAACTCCAAGTCCTCTAGCGAGTTTAAGTGCAGCAATCAAAGCTTCATACTCAGCCTCATTGTTTGTTGCTGGGAAATCAAGCTTTAAAGCATAACAAATTGACCAGTTTCAAGGGTTACAAGCACAATCCCAGCTCTAGAACATTGATCATTAGATGCTCCATTAGTATACAATTTCCATCGTACAGTATGGATTTCACTACCTTATGGAAGATCATTTTGCATAGTAAACTCTATTATAAAGTCCGCCAATGCCTGACCCTGGATAGCTCTTCGAGGGAGATAAGTAATGTCGAATTGGTTAAGCTCAATGTTCCATTTGAGTAACCTTCCAGACGTCTCAGGTCGCCGTAGGACCTGTCATAACGGCTGGTCGGTGTAAACATTGATCAGATGTGCCTAGAAGTACGGACGAAGCTTCCGTGATGCAATTAGCAAGCAGTACACCAATTTCTTTATTTTTGGATAGTCCTTTCTGCCCCTGTTAATCATTTACTGATGTAATACAACGACCTCTAGATCCGATTCTCCTCATGAATCAAGGTGGCACTTATAGTGTGTGCTGATACAGCCAAATAAATGTAAAATTCCTTATGATCTACTGGCTTTGACAAGATAGGGGGTCTCTCCAGATGATTCACCATAGCTTGGAACACGTCTTTACAATCCTACGTCCATTCAAACTTTCTTTTCCCTTTCCTAAATCAAAGAAAGGAATACATTTATTGGTAGCTCTGGAGATAAATCGACTTATGGCAGCAACGTTCCCATTCAGACTCTGCACTTGTTTAATAGTTCTTGGCGCTTGGATATCACGGATAGCCTGAATCTTCTCGGGATTAGTTTCTATTCCATGAGCATTGACAATAAAGCCCAATAATTTTCCCGATGCAACACCAAATGAACACTTCAAAGGATTGATTTTAATCTTGTAATATCGAAGGATGACAAACATTTCTACCAAGCCCCTGATGTGGTCGCTTGATTGTCGTGACTTCACAAGCATATCATTCACATACTTTCATTTTTTTTCCAATCTGATCTTTAAACATCCTGTTAACTAAGCGCTAATAAGTTGCTTCGGCGTTCTTCAATCCAAACAGCATTACTACGTAACAGTACAATCCAACATCTGTAATAAAACTGGTGTGCTCCTAATCCTGGATATGCATCGGGATTTGGTTATATCCCGAGCATGCATCCATAAAAGATAGCAATTCGTGTCCTACGGTTGAATCAACCAGCTGGTCAATCCTTGGAAGGGAAAAGCTATCTTTTGGACACGCTTTGTTCAAATCTGAATAATCAATACATGTTCTCCATTTCCCATTCACCTTCTTCACAAGTACAGGATTAGATACCCATTTGGTGTAGAGGGCGTCGCGGATAAACCCATTGACTTTTAGTTTCTCTCCCTCCACTTTGAGAGCGGCAGATCTCTCCGGATCCATGCCACGTCTTTTTTGCTTCACCAGAACATACTTCGGGTCAATATTCAATGCATGGCATGCGATGGCAGGCGAGATTCCACACATGTCAAAGTGAGTCCAAGTATACATCTAGATTCGCTTGAAGAAAACTAGCGAGTTCTTTCATTATCCGGGGGGGGGGGCGAGCTGTAACCCAATCTTCAGGACTCGTTATGGGTCGTCGTGGCTGACCGTGATATCAATCGTTAGCTCAGCTGGTGCAGCCTTGGTCTCTTTGGGCTCCTCTTCGTCATCTCTTAGATCTACATCTCTATAGAATCGACTGTGGTGCCCGAGCTAAGGGTGAGGCGCTGGTTATCAATCTTTAGTAGCTTGGATGCTGTTACCCGATTGCTTGGCCCAGCTACGAGATGCTAATTATAGAGGTTTTGATTGAATCTAAGTGAAACTCGAGCCAGTGAAAGATTGATTTGAATTGAGAAGTTCGGCATATATACATCGTTCGACATGCAAGTGTGGTTCGGCCTGAATACGTGGTTCAGCCGTTTACATGGTCCGGCTTGTATACGTGGTTCGACATATATGACAGTTCATCTTATATATGTATGGTTCGGCCGAGGGAAGATGGCGTGTGTCTCCCGGCCAAAGAAAGGAGTTGCTAGGAACTCAATATCGCTCGGTTAGGGGAGCCATTGTGCCATTCGGTTTGGGTGTTTCGGTATGCACCACTCGTTCCAGATGCTTCGGCACGCACCGCTCGGTCAAGGGAATGAAGTAACATGTGGCTTGGCCTAGACGGGTTAGCAGGTATTGTTCGGGGAGTTGTTGCAGTTTGGTTAAAAGTGGTTCGGCATGTATGATCGGTGTATTTGGTTCAGTGCACGATGAGGAAGTTAGCCTGTCCGTGGAACCAATAGTGAAGTAAGAAAGCCGACACTGCTTTACTTCGAGATCCACCACGAGTTACTCCGAGTCCTTTAAGAGTTCGCTTCGAATCAATTACCCGATGATCACCGTTCGACCATACTGGATCGGCATTTCTCGTTCGGCGTATCTCGCTCAGTATGCCTGGGTCGGTCGACTCGAGGTTCCCATATATAGGCCCAAGTACTTAGCTCCTAGGCCTGAGAAGGAATTCCGGTCTATCTTCGTCTATAGATAGAGGGGCAGGGGTGCAGTGAAAAGGGACCATTTTTCGGGAACTCCGGGGAGACTCTGCCATTTCGAAGACTCATCTATTTTCAATCCAAACTTGTAATCAAGTTGTTAGTGTACGGATTGTATCTGTATTTAATAGTTCGAATAAGCAATAAAGATCACACTCAATGTGGACGTAGGCAGTTACGCCGAACCACTATAATTCTGGTGTTCCCGTTTTTTACTATTCTGATAGCATTCTATTGTAACAATCCTCCGTTTTAATTTATTTTATTCATTGATCTCTCTACACAATCCTACTCAAGGGTGTTAGTGACTAATTTTGGTGCTAACATTTTGGTGCTTTCACTGAGAACTCATTCTCAGGTTGTTAGGATCTCCTTTGTTGCTACTAGATTGAGGAAATCCCCCAAAGAAGATCCAAGTTCATTTACAAGAAGTTCGTAGATTCTACTCAGAGTTCCAATCGATAACTCTACAATGGGAAGACCACATACTAGATCAACCTCCCACAACGCGGATGTCAATGAGACCGCCAGTGTCCAACAAGTGGGACCTAGCAATCAACAAGCTAGCCCAGGTGCAGCGACCGCCGCCATCCAAAACCAAGCAGAAGTTGTCACCAGGACAGAGTTCAACGAGCTGATAAGAGAACTCATGGAAAGCAAGAGACGACTTAACGACCAGATTCAAGCTAAAGCCAATCTCATGACCCAGATTGCTCAGCAACAACATCAGAATGCTGGAGGGAGCCCCGCTTCCTACTCCTCATCCTACAGCTCCACTTCGTTAGATGAGCATCACAGGCGCAGACGCCATAGGATTGAAGGCACAAACAGCCACAGCAGAACAATCCAACAGAAATGGTCCGGGCACTCTACGTGGAACCACAACCCCTCGCTTGCACTTGGAAAATCGCACTTAAGTTGGAATGGGAAACTTAGGATCTGGAGCACGAGTGGAGATAGGCCGACCAACTCACCAGGATCGTAACGAAGCAGGCTCCCAGGTCGTGCATTTGGGAGATCACTTACCAAGGAGGCACCGGCCAGAACGGTCCCATAGGACGGAGTCTAACTTGCAACCTCCCATCCAGACCCCGGATTTATCAGCTATGGTCAGACAGCTGATGAGAGAAAATCAGGGCTTATCTAATGACGATTGGGGTACAGCTAGGAGTCATACTCCATTTATGGATGCTATCCTACAAGCTGAGTACCCCCTGAAGTTCAGCATGCCGACTATTCCACCCTATGAGGCGAAGGCTGATCCCCGACAGCATGTAATGAGATACGAGTGGATGATGGACTTGGCTAGAGCGAATGATGCGACTAAATGTAGATGTTTCCCAATAACCTTATCCGGGATTGCCACCATGTGGTTCACCAAACTTCCTCCGCGATCGATCTCCAGGTTTGATGAGTTAGCGGCAAAATTTGTGGAACAGTTCAGAATTCATACCACTCACCCAAAGGATGTGATGTCTTTATCCAGTGTGATCCAGGCTCCAGGGGAGTCATTAAAGGAGTATTTGCAGAGATTCCATGTTGCTGCTACCGAAGTTAGTAACCCGAATGACCACGCTATTCTCATGGCCGTGATGCGAGGAGTAGATCTGGAATCGAAATTTGGTGATTGGTTGGCAGGAAAACCTCCGGCCACCTTGGAGCATTTTTATTCAAAGGCACACCAATTTATGAGACGGGAGGAAGCCAGGTGGACGAGGCGAGGCAGTGCGTCAAGGCCTGGAAAGGAGGCGGTGCAGAGTAATATTGCAGTAAAGCAATCTGGCGACAATTCTGGAAAGGTCCAGGTTAATGTTCAAAACAAGCCCGAGCAGTCTAAAGGATCCGAAGGAGGAAGTTTCGGTAAGAAGAGGGAGGCAGGAAAGTGGAAACCAAGGATCCCGACATACAGTGAATACACCCCTCTGAACGCATCTCTCGAAAATATTTACTTATCAACTTGTAATACATTTCAATATCGAAAGGCGTGCCTAAAGGAGTCCACTGAGGAGCAAAAGCAGACCGGGAAATACTACCGGTTCTACGAGACCTACGGGCACAACACCGAGGAATGTAGACACCTCCACGATGCTATAGAAAAACTGATTCGGTAGAAA
Source organism: Allium fistulosum (assembly GCA_030737815.1). Lineage (NCBI taxonomy): Eukaryota > Viridiplantae > Streptophyta > Magnoliopsida > Asparagales > Amaryllidaceae > Allium > Allium fistulosum. Next base: position 335,402,485 of record CM060904.1, on the reverse strand, counting down.
AAGTTATAGCAATTTGTTAAGAATCCGCAGGAAGGCGGACATGGGGCATCCGACCCCAATCGCGGGTAGGCTTCGCATCGACCTGAGGAACCCGCTCGGACCATAGGCAGACTAATCATAAACACGATAGTTGGTGGGCCCCACCCGGCAGACAAGAACTAGCAAGAAATGGAGCGTTATGCTAGTTCCCTAAAGCACGCGATTTTGAATGTTATTCAAACATAGAAGATGAGACCCCAGCGAAACAGCAACGAATGATGACAGATGATATAGTGTTCAGGAGTAGAGATGCCGATAAGGTGGAGGCACCTACCATAGACCCGATGGTCATCTCGGCAACGATTGGGCCAGCATTTGTGGGAAGGATACTGATTGATTGTGGAAGTTCTATGAACATTATTTTCAAAAAGGCATACGACCAAATGAAGATGGAGGCAAAGGATTTGAAGCCATCTAAAGCCCGCATTCATGGTTTTAATGGTGCAGCAACTGATGCAATAGGTTTTGTTGAATTACCGGTTGAGTTAGGAGAAGGTGAATGTAGGAGGGTACGGATCCTACCGTTCATTGTTCTGGATGTTGATTCCTCGCATAATGTTTTTTTGGGCCGGCCGGCCCTGGCGAATTTTAGGGCAGCTTTGGCCCCATGGTGTTTGACCTTGAAATTTCAGACCGATATAGTAGTTGGTGTAGTACATGGCGATCAAGCAACTAGTCGTGCATGTTATGTGGCTAAGCTGAGAGAGGCCCAATGGAGAGAGAAGGGGAAGGTTGTGGACAACTCTGTCCGCATCCACGCAACGCAAAATTGATAAGTAACGCACGAGCCTTGGCTCGGGCAGCAGGGATGGATCTACAGAGACATAGATCCAAGAGACAATGATGAAGAGCCTAAGGAGGCTAAGGCTGCACCGGCTGAACTGACGATTGACATTTCAGTCAGCCGTGATGACCTATCATGGGTACTTAAGATTGGATCACAACTGACTCCCTCGATGTCTGAGGATCTAACTGACTTCCTCCGAGGGAACCTGGATGTGTTCGCTTGGACCCACTCTGATATGTGTGGGATTTCTCCTGCCATCGCAAGTCATATGTTGAACATTGACCCAAAATATGTACCAGTAAACAGAAAAGGAGAGGTATGGACCCGGAGAGGTCTGCTGCTCAAGGTGGACAAACTCAAAGCCAATAGGTTCGTCCGCGACGCCCTCTACCCTGAATGGGTTTCTAACCCCGTGCTAGTGAGAAAAGCGAATGGGAAATGGAGAACTTGTGTTGATTACTTAGACCTGAATAAGGCATGCCCTAAGGATAGTTTTCCTTTACCTAGAATTGACCAGCTGGTTGACTCAACAGCAGGGAATGAATTATTGTCATTTATGGATGCGTACTCAGATACAATCAAATCCCGATGCACATCCCAGATCAGGAGCACACTAGTTTTGTCACGGACGTCGGATTGTATTGTTATGTGGTAATGCCTTTTGGGTTAAAGAACGCCGGAGCAACTTATCAGTGCTTGGTAAATCGAATGTTTAAAGATCAAATTGGTAGAACAATGGAAGTCTATGTGGATGACATGCTCGTGAAGTCACGACAGTCAGACGACCACATTCGAGACTTAGCAGAGATGTTTGATATACTTAGATACTACGGAATGAAAATCAATCCACTGAAGTGTTCTTTTGGCGTTGCATCAGGAAATTTTTTGGGTTTTATTGTCAATGCGCGGGGAATCGAGGCTAACTCAGAAAAGATTCAGGCTATCCGAGATATACAAGCACCCAGAACTATAAAGCAAGTGCAAAGCCTGAATGGAAAAGTCGTCGCACTAAGTCGATTCATATCCAGAGCAACCAACAAATGCATTCCTTTCTTTGATGTTATAAGGAAAGGGAAGATAAATTTTGAATGGACGACAGACAATGAAGATGCGTTCCGAGCTCTGGTGAGACACTTAGAAAGTCCCCCGATTCTATGAAAACCTGTAGACCATGAGGTGTTGTATGTATACTTTGCCGTGTCTCAGCATGCCATCAGTGCGGCCTTGGTTCGCGAGGAGGACCGACTTCAAAAGCCAGTGTACTATGTCAGCAAACGTCTAACGGGGGCGGAAAGAAAGTATCCTAAAATTGAGAAGCTAGCCTACTGCTTGGTGATTGCATCACACAAGCTTCGTCCATATTTTCAAGCGCATCCGATCAGTGTTTATACCGATCAACCTTTGCGACAGGTACTCCAACGACCAAAGACCTCAGGAAGGTTACTGAAATGGAATATTGAGTTGAGTCAATTCGATATCACCTACCTACCACGGAGGGCTATCCAAGGGCAGGCGCTAGCAGACTTCATTGCAGAATTCACCATATCAGATGAGCCGAGTAGTGATGATGTGATTCCCCCCATTCGATGGAAACTATACACCGATGGGGCATCCAACGACCGTTGTTCTAAGGCTGGTGTTATTCTAATAACTCCCGAAAACCGATCCATTTGTTATGCTTTGAAGCTTAATTTCCCTGCTACAAATAACGAAGCCGAACATAAAGCACTGATTGCTGGCTTAAATTTACCAGGGAACTCGGGGTGAAGTCGGTTGAAATCTTTTGTGACTCACAGTTGGTGGTGTATCAAGTACAAGGAGACTACCAAGCAAAGGGGCAAAGACTTGCCCCTACCTTGCTCGGGTTCAAGAACTGTTGGCAGACCTTGACTATTATGATATCTCGCATATCCCGAGTGAACAAAATGGGGAAGCCGATTCATTGGCAAAATTCGCAAGTACTGATGACGCACAGTAGATGGGTTTGGTTCCCGTTGAAACCTTACATTCCCCGAGTATAAACGAGATGGAAATAGACTATGTGTTAGAAACAGAAATTGACAGGGAGTCATGGATAACCCCGTTCAAGCAATACCTACTACACGGGACTTTGCCCAAAAGAAAGAACGAAAGACGACAAGTCATTCGCAAAGCCTCACGATATATAATGTATGAGGGAGTAATGTATCGGAAAGGGTTCTCGGTTCCTTTACTTCGGTGCATCGCTCACGATGAGATAAAGCGGGTTTTGAGAGAAGTTCATGAAGGAGAGTGTAGCGACCATACTGGGGGGCAGACGCTAGCAAAAAAGATCCTCCGCTATGTATACTATTGGCCAACTGTTAATCGAGACGCCGCATACTATGTGAGAAGATGCGACAAATGTCAAAAGTATGCGAAGATACCAAGAGCTCTGCCGACGGAACTCACACAAATAATTAGTCCCATGCCATTTGCATTATGGGGAATTGATATAATCAGCTCCTTGCCAATCTCCAAAGGTGGTGCAAAATACGCAATTGTTGCGGTCGATTACTTTACCAAGTGGGCAGAAGCAGAAACCTTAGCTACGATCACCACCAAAAAGGTCATTAATTTCGTTGTACGAAATATCATATGCCGTTTTGGCCTCCCGCGAACTATCATTACGGACATCGGAACTCAGTTTGAGAGTAGGGAGTTCAAAGAATTATGCCAAAAATATTGCATTGAGAAAAGATTTACGGCAGTCGCTCACCCAAAAGCCAATGGAAAAGTTGAACCCGTAAACAAAATAATCAAATCCATATTGAAAAAACGTTTGGAGAAGGCTAGAGGCAAGTGGGTGGATGAACTTCCGACAGCACTCTGGGCTTATAGAACCACCCACAAGTCCGCGACTGGCCACACTCCATTCACATTGGCATATGGCACTGAAGCTGTTATACCCGTGGAACTTGAAGTTCCTTCTCATCGGGTGACTCACTATGATCCTGAGACGAATCCGAATCTTTTACTGGAATTGCTAGACTTTGTGGATGAAAAACATGATGAAGCTGATTTGAGGATGGCCACATATAGGCACCGAGTCGCTCGATATTACAATGAAAAAGTTCGACCAAGAATCTTTGATGTGGGCAATCTCGTTTTGAAGCGAGTTTTTCCGATTCCATCACACATGAATCCCACATGGGAAGGTCCATACGTCATTGAACGGAAGCTTGGGGAAGGAACTTTCAAGCTAACGACCGTCGATGGCATGACACTCCCCCGAGCATGGAATAGCGAGCATTTGCACCGTTATTACACTTAGCTCACTTCTCTCGCATGTTAGTAGCAATTGTTTCCAGTATGTTTTTCTTTAGTTGTTCTTTGTTTTCGGCATGTAATAAGGCAATTCAGATTGTTCATGTTTGTTATGATCAATAAAGGCTTGAAGCCACTTTTCTATGAACTGTTGATGTTCCGTGTTATAATTCTATGGCAAAAGATTAAATTGCATCATTATGCTCGGCGTATGAACGCACACACAAAATTAGAAGTCAATCAATAAAATAAAAATCTCTAAGTCCCCCGAGTGCGGACTTGAGTACTCTGAGTCCCCGAAGTGCGGACTAGAGTATAAATGATTTGAAAATCTCTAAGTCCCAGGAGTGCGGACTAGAGTACTCTGAGTCCCCAGAGTGCGGACTAGAGTATAAACAACTTAAAAATATCTAAGTCCTCGGAATGTGGACTAGAGTACTCTGAGTCCCCGGAGTGCGGACTAGAGTATAAATGACTTAAAAATCTCTAAGTCCCCGGAGTGCGAACTAGAGTACTCTGAGTCCCCGGAGTGCGGACTAGAGTATAACGACTTAAAATTCTCTAAGTCCCCGGAGTGCGGACTAGAGTATAAATGACTTAAAAATCTCTAAGTCCCCGGAGTGCGGACTAGAGTACTCTGAGTCCCCGGAGTGAGGACTAGAGTATAAACGACTTAAAAATCTCTAAGTCCCCGGAGTGAGGACTAGAGTGTAAACGACTTAAAAATCTCTAAGTCCCCGGAGTGCGGACTAGAGTACTCTGAGTCCCCCGAGTGCGGACTAGAGTATAAACGACTTAAAAATATCTAAGTCCCCGGAGTGCGGACTAGAGTACTTTGAGTCCCCGGAGTGCGGACAAGAGTATAAACGACTTAAAAATCTCTAAGTCCCCGGAGTGCGGACTAGAGTACTCTGAGTCCCCCGAGTGCGGATTAGAGTATAAACGACTCAAAAATCTATAAGTCCCTAGAGCGCGGACTAGGAGATTTACGATTCAAGAAATTCCCAAGTCATGTGGAAACGGACCAGAGCTTGTTTAACCCACAAGACTTCAAATTTCGACTACAAGTTAGACAGTAAGCTAAACAGTGAAAATTATTGAAGGCAAAGAAACGAAATTTTATTTACTAATCCAAAATAAAGTTCCATTATAACTTTTCTCGAGTTTGGAGCAAAAAGTCTATTTACAATGACTATGAAAATAAATAGAAATAACTGCCTAATTCGGATTTATTCGGATTGGATGTGGCGCGACCGGATATCTACTTTTTTGATTTTTTCTCCTTCTTCGGCTTCTCCGAAGGCTCCTCACCCAAGCGCTTTCTCTTGGAGACCTTGCTTCCTAGCGATATGGTGCCCGGGGAAGGAGGAGGAACTTCCAGTGGCGTGGTCCCCCCAGGAAGAATTATCTTCAAGGGCCTATTTAAACGATCGTCAAGTTCCATCACTTGAGACTCGACTTTAACATTGGTTTTCTCTTTCTCCTCTTCCGCGACTTGCTCCCCCATGCTAAGTTTTGAAGTAGGTCCGAAGGTGCGAGTGATTTCAACCTCGTCAAGTTCATCCACGGGCGAGGGATCCTCAGCCTTGTCCTCATCAAGTGCTCTGATTACTTGAGCATCAGGTCCGGGAGCATCCCCAGTGTGAAGCTCTTCCGCTATTTTTTCTTCCTTCTCCGTGGCGACATCGCTCCTTGGAGTTGGTTCAGGATCAGAATGACCTACATGGAGTCATAAAGGATAAGTGTTGGAATACATCTATTGTTGATCAAAAGCAATGGTCCTTTCAACCCTAGAGAGAAAGAATTACACACCGGCTTCCGGATGACTCTCAGCTGTTTTAGGAGTCTCGCCTTCGAGAATAGGAGAAAGAACATGAACATCAAGCCCGGGTTTCTCTGGGTCATATCCAACATGTTGGTCAAAAGGATCGAGTGATGAGCAACCAGCCGGCGGGGCGGAAGGAGGAACTAGAGACTTGGTTCCAGATGATCCAACAACGTCGTCCTTCCCTTTTGATGAGGAGGAATCTCTTCTGTAGAGGGATTTGGCTGCGGATAAGTCGGAAGGCTCATTTCCTCAAATCACTTCCTTCACAAGAGACTCCTCATCAACTTCTTCGTTGCCCAGCTCCACCCGCTTAATTTTTACTAGAGTATCCCATGCTTCAGCTAACGATTCGAGGTAGCCTTCACCCAAAAATGATAAATCTCGATGCATGAGAACTCGAGCGTTGTATTCAGCAATAAGCGGGTCGAATAAGCATTTGATTTCTTCCCTCCCGGTTTCAGCATCTGCCTCAAGGCGAGAATCAATCTCTGTCAATGCCATTCATTTGCCCTCTTCACGGGCTGCATCCTTTAACGCTTCGCCTTTAGAAAGTTCATCGTCAAGCTTCATTTTTAAGAGCCGTGTTGTGACGATTTCCTCGCAATACCGTTGCGACTCTTCTTGTGCAGCGATTTTCTCTTCTTTTTCTTTAAGCAGCAGCTCCTCCAGTTCTTTGACTCGCCGAGCGAGAGCATCCTTTTCTTTCTGGATGGAGTCTTTTTCTAAGGCTAGAGCGCCACTACATTGAACTGCCTCATCGATTTCCTTTTTATGAGTGACTTCCAGACGGTTGACTGCCTCGGTTGTATCTTTGGCGCTTTGTTGAGCGGCCTCAAGTTAGGATTTGTACGAGGAGAGCTCTTCGTCCTGGACTTTGATAATCTCTTTATCATGAATGGCTTCAAGTTTCAAGCGATCGATTTCATGCTGACGTTCCATAGAAACTTCTGAAACTTTTTCTACCAAATGGACAAACGCATCGTGTTGAACATAGACATCGTTATTGCATGCGATGGCGCTTTGTTTGACATGCCCTGGAATTGGGTGAATCGCAGGAAGAAATTTTAGTCCATCGAAGCATATCTTCGAGAATGTGGATTTAAGCTCGGCTAATCTTTCGACAATCGACGGGTCGTGTGCAGGAGTTGGAGGAGTATGCCTGGTCGGAGCCACCGACTTTTTATAAGGATCACGAGACTGCTTTGTGCTGGACGAGCCGGAGTGTTGGTCACGGGGAGCTTCAGATTGAGATCCCCTCTGAGCGGATTTATCCTTGCAGTGCTCTGAGTGAGGGGGAGGATCGTTGGGGCATGAAGAGTGGCTATAAGTTTTCCTTCGAGAAGACGACGAATCTCTAGGACGATAGTCTCTATCGCCGCTGTCATCTCTGCCTCGACGCCTGCCAGAATCTGAATCTCGACTAGAGTGGTGGAAGATAGAAGACCCGCAAAGGCGGTCAAAGCCATGTGAGCTTCCCATATCACCTGCACGGAAACCAAGTGAAGACAAGTTAGCGAGAATAATATGATGGTTGAAACTTAAGTGTGAGGTGGAGTATAAGTGTTCGTGTGTGTCCTAGTGTTTCCCCCCAACGGACCAGTTTCTTTTGCTTTACTTATTGGAGTTTTATCTCCCTAATGATGAATTTGATCGCCTCCATCGCCTCTCGCGGGCGAATTAAGTCCCATATCTCCTGGGTCATTGAAACCATAATTCAGTAGGTCATCAGGGATGGTCAAGTCTGAAAGACCTTTCAATGAACCCTCTAGATGTTGAGGAGACGACTCTTTCTCAACCGGAGTGATTGCGACTTTAGAAGTTCCCCCTACTATTTTCTTTTTCAATTTATAGGTTAAGCTTTTTGCCTCTTCGAAGGGGAAGCGATGTGGCGATGCCAGACATGTCCGTATTTGGTGTTGTGTCCGAGCCTAAGTTCTCATCGGTCATTTTTGGTGCCTCGGCTTCCTTGATTTCACCTTCTTCAGATATATCGAGAGTTCCTCCTGTAGAGGGCATCGAAGGCCCATCTTGCCCTTTGCCCTTATTCGTGGCGGGTTTGGTTGTAGCGATGCCAGTTGGGAGACTAGTTCGACGACCTTCTGCTAACAATCCAAACTTTGAAAGCGATTCATTGGAAATAACGGACTTGATCTCCCGGTCTTCCACAAGAATAGCTTGGATGGCCTCAACGGCCTCAAAATACCCAGTACCTTTGGGACGTGGGCTGATACCTGTAAAAGTTAAAAGAAGTTTAGAAAGAATACACTTCGTGCCTTAGACGAGTATTGTTCAGGGAATGGAACTTACTCCCTTCCAGCCATCTTCTCGCAAAGCCAGGGGGCAGCGTACATAAAACCATTCCTGCTTATACTGGGAGAATTTACTCCATGCCCCCGTCAGGATCTGACACTTGGAGTGTGGCTCAAGAAATACGAAGGATGGACTATCGGACCGTCTTTTGAAACGATAGATGTAGCGGATATCGCCAGGAGTGGGAAGCCTAAACAAAATGCTCATGAAAATATTACAAGTGCCATGGATGAATGCACGACTATTGGGATGTAGCTGTGCTGAGGCGATCCTAATATATTGTAACACTTCATGAAGAAAGAAGTTGAAAAGTGGCATGCTACCAACCCAGCACATGAATTTATTGCACGCTGTATATCCAGCTGGGGGCAGGTGAGGCCGATCTTGCCCCGACGAACTAGGACATCGTCAAAAGGGATCCCGTGAATTGTATACAACCGACGAAGAGCGGTTTTGCCGATTTTTGAAGCTTGTGAATCTATCGGATTGTCCAAAATGATTGCCCCGTCTACAACGTCAGGGGCTGGGCCAATAGCTATAGTTGATGGATTTAGGATACCCTGTGTATGCGTTGTCGATGGATTTGAAGTTCCTACTACTTCTTGCTGAGAGCTTGGCTCAGGCTTGTCGGAAACTGTAGCAGAACTCGATCTTTTGGACATCTTCAACAAACGTGGAATGTGAATAGATACATGTTTGAACTATACTTAAAAGACAATTGATATCAGATATAATGATGGTAATACATCCCCCTGTGTTGTGTGTGAACTAGTGCTACGACCTAAACGTGAGTGCCAGAAAAATTAAAGTTTAAACACAAGTGTGGTATGATAGAGCTTTAAGTTATTGTCCTCGGAGACCGTCATCGCTGACCGTCTCCTACAGTCTATTATATGACTGACAGTAATGGTTTGGAGTCGAACATTAGCATCATGGAGTGTGGAGACTATCCATCTGCATTTGATCAGTTGAGTTTGCATTGAATAATATTCAAGTTGTAGGGTAGGTGTTTTAATTAAGTCCCCGAGATAATATGCTTTGTTATTTGTCATTAACCGTTATTCAGTGATTGGTTGTGAAGGCAGATTGGAAACATGAATGTTATGTTTGAATTAGAATAGTCCTGATTATAAATGCCGACCCACTGTCCTATGGAGTAACCGAACCATCCAATCCTCCCTCTCATCCTAACTACCGAACCAACTTCCTTAAACTATACTGAACCTCTGTCCTTAACCACCGAGCGGCCTCACTCGAACTTTGACCGACCCACCTTCCTAATTCCCTACCGTCCCATGCTCTCCCTCAGGGCTGAACGACCCACTCGAAGATACCAAACTATCACTACACCAAACAGTCTATTTTGTAACACTTTTCCGCTTTCAACTTGTAACGTTTATAACTGTTACCAATTTCTAACGATTATTTCCGTTACTATCATTTATCACGGTTATTACCGTTACCAAATCTGGTAATTTCGTAAATAATTAAATGCAACATGTATAGGATTTTAATTTTATCTTCTGTTTTTACTTAACCTATTTCTAACGAATAACATTTCGTTCTTTCAACATTTTTCCTCTTTCGTTCGTTTTAGGTTTATCGCCAATTTGTTCTACCACCTCCTCCGCCGTCTTCCACCTCCTCCGCCGTCTTCCACCTCCGCCGTCTGCCGCCACCGTTGCCTTTTGTTCTACCGTTTTAACGAAGATGAAGAAGGATTAGGGTTGCATTCTATTTCGGCAATCGACCGCAAACAAATTTTCAAATTCAAATCAGGTAATCACTTCAGCTTCAATTTATCTTTTGAAATTAGGTATTTTGTGTTAAATTAGGATTTAAAGTAGTTATGTTTGGATTTTGAGGTTAAGCGTTCGATTCTGATGTTGGGTTTTCCTTTGCGATTGTGCAAATATGCCGGGATGTGATAGTTTTGTGCTAAAGTTTATGAGTTGATCATGGCATTTTTCTTTTTAATTTAGTTGAGATACTAATTTTAGGTATATAATTTGTAAAAAAAATGTTTGACAGTGGCTGTGTTGTTTTAGGCGATAATATGAGCAAATTTAAGTTCAAGTATTCAAATATTTATTCTTATTTGCCAAGGTTTGTAATATTTCTGATGAGATTTGCTTGGAGCCTGAAATTATTTCGTGTTCTGGAGAACTGGCAAATAGTATATGTGAAATAAAATTAGTGTAAAGCATCGTGACCTGTTTATTTGGATACTCAAAAGTTAGTAGTGCTACTTTTCATATAATTCCACCCAGATATATTATTAGTTTAAAATTATGACTATGCTTCCTCTTTTCAAATAATGAAGAAACGTTTCACTTTTGTATTTCAATGTTGTAGTGCAACAATCAATAAAATATGATATATATAATATTTCATTCTTATAGTCAAATATAAATAAATATCATAAAATATAATGAATATATTCCTGTTATAGAAAACTGACAACAACTGCTTATATCGTATCGACTGTAAATTGTTAACCACTTAATTTAATACCGTGTACCAAACTTGCTTTCAATGTTGCATTAAATTCTGATCAAATGATTTCAATATGTTTGCGTTGATAGACAACTTGTTCTGTTCATCATATTTTTTATAAAGTTAATAAGCTAGAGAGTGAATATATTTTTCTTCATATTTGATATATTTCAGATTCAAGACTGATCCATTCCATCATAGATTAACATCTCCTACATTCAATTTGGTAGCTATCAAGCGAACTTGTTCCTGCTTTTGTTTCTTATTATTCTAAGAGGATTATATTGTATTTGTCATCTTGCTAATTTCGATAGCAATTTCTCAATATATGTGCAACTGTTCAACTTTAGAAATTGAACATACAGAAAAACCAACTTAGCGTAAATAAATTATAATTTGGATAAATAATTAAACTTAACATACTTCAAATTAAACTTGACATGCATGCCTATCATTTGATTTTGTAATACCAGAAAAGACATGATTGTTTAATGGTGCTTCTATTTCCCCTTTTTCTTGTTTCTGAATAAATAATTAAACTTAACGTACTTCAAATTATATTGTTTTGACATAGTTTGACAACGCTACCACTTCAGCTTTCTAGAAGATAAGGACATGATGTTATATGCATATTGCCAACTTGTACAATCCCATTAATCTCATATTGTTTGTCTAAAACTGCATTCACTTTTCAATAAATGGGTTGAAAGATTTACGAACCACGGACACGCAAACAAAAGAAAGAAATTAGGAGGTGCGTCTTCTGCTGTACTAAAATAAATCTGTTCAAGTAAAAAAACTAAGTAGAAAGCTATCAACGTATTAAATAATTAGAAGAAATTTGACATTAATATTTTTCTAATACATGTGTTGTATGTTGATTCCAAATATTCGGTATCTTATAAAATGTTATGATCATGTGAATTCTGTTCTGTTTGTAATATATATTTTCCAATATTTAGAGCATTGCATTTTATTATAATTTGGATTTTAACCTATATATTATCCAATAAACTTGCTGGGTACCAATTTCAATTAACTAAATAGCTAGCTGGGTACAGCCGTACAGGCTTTAATAATTTTATTCTTTGTACCAACAAAATGTTGTTTCCAACTACAAGGTAGCTGGATTGGAGATGTTTTTAATGTTGGGTTTGGATTTAAGAAAAAAACATGAATGATTATATATTAACGATTACACAAAAAGTATAAACTATAAATAACCTTGCAAAAACTGCAACAAAGTAGCTTTTAAGATATACAAAATCATACAGTAGCAATGGTACTGGTTAGTTTGAGTAATAGCAGCATGCTTAGCATCATATAGTAGTGATAACAATATACGAGGACTGTTTGAGTAATGGTTACAAAAATAAGCAGTGGATGGTTAATGAAAATAAAAGGATTCATATCTCAAAATTTTGTTTAGTGCACAGAGTTACAACGGTTAACTTCAGATTAGAATGCATTGAACAATATCATCTAGTTGTAATTACCTTTTGAAATATATAATATCCAAAATGTGGATATCAAACAGCACGACCACAAGTACAAAAAGGAAAATTTGTTATTGACGCAACGGAGTACAAATTTCAGTGGGCATCACAACCTGAAGTTCATTGACCACCTTAAAAGTTAAGTATATTCTTCAGCCTTGTCAAATTGCTGAACTGCTACTGCCAAAGTCAGGCTGTCATGTTCTGTTTTTATCATATCCACATAATTTGATATTCATAGACATATATCCCTGTAACACATGTAAAATGAGTAAAAAATGTCAAATCTGAAAATTAGTAAAGTTGAACATTAAGTAATGAAACAATCAAACTTAATAGTGCAGAAATAGATGACTTATTCCCAAGTAATGCTATAATGTAAGTTTTAGTCATATTTCATTTAGCATATCATGTTAATACAGCATGATAGCATAATTTGCCAATAAGTTAGATAATATGATTCTGCTTGGTACGAAAGTTCTATTAGCTTAATTGTATTTGGTGATGTTCATATGGAGAAATCATCAAATAAGTTGAGCCATATTCATTCTATTACCATATTCCATGTTTTCTTTCATTTTTTCCTTCCATTTTTAACATGTGGATGTAATAGTTATGGTGTTATGCTTACTGCAAATTTGTTATATTGCTGATGCATCTATTAAATTACAATGCTAACAAGACAACTTGGTTGCAGATTAGACCTCTTTGGAGGCACTAATTCCAGAACACTCAAGGCCTCATATTTGTTGTTGACAGTAACAGCAGAGACCGTATTGTTGAGGTTAGAGATGAGCTTCGTAGGGTGCTCAATGAGGTATGTTATTCCCACAATTGTTTATTTCGCACTTACTGTATTTTTCCATTTTGTGCAACCAAAATTTGGAAATAAAGCATCAGTAATTAATCAACCGCATCGTAGTATTAATTGGTTTTCATCTATCTTCTGATGCTCTACTTGTTTTCCTTTGACTAGAGCAATGTATTGACAAATATAGGCTCTTCTACCGCATTGTTATTTATGAATTATTTGTTTTGTAGATGCTCAAAGAGAATCTTTTATGGTTAGTATCCGCTGGTTGTATGTATCACTAATTTATTAGTGCACATCTAGCACATTGTTATCCAAATCCTATAATAAATGTATAAGATAATCAAATTAGTGCCAATAGGTAGTCAAGATCAGAATTCCCAATCTATCATTAATAAATATTCTGAACACGTGATCATGTTTTTTTTCCTTTGGCAATTGTTTGAAATATCACTTCAGTTGACTTACATAACTTAGTAAAAGCAAATAAGCAGATGCGTGAAGTTAAGCTTGAATGCTAATGTAGAATGTAGAATGCTACAGTAATTTCAAGCTTGAATGCTAATGTAGAATGTAATATGTTTATCAAACAGTGAGAAAAGGTTACAGGCTTATATTTCTTCTTAATTTTTGTACTAGTTAGATATATGATACATTTTAACGAGTGAGATTCAACCAGCTTATTTGTTCAGAAAATATATTAGCAGGCATATAATGTGCTAGTTTGCTTAGAAAATAAAATGTTATGTTCCTTCAAACTCAGGAAGGAGTGTAAATTGATTTTCTTTTCATGATACTAGTCTAGTAGGCACTTTGTAAGCTGTTTTTTCACTTGGTACAACTTATAATTTTCTGCTTTTCATATTACAAATGCATCAATTTTTATATCAATTAGAATCCATACCATTCTCATGAATTTTTATATCAATTCATTTTGATATTCAGGCTTTAATAGAAGCTGCAAAAGAGAGGCAAAAATCAGAAGCTAGTGTTAATGGTAATGAAGGAGTAATTAGTTTAGAAGATTTTGAAAGAGAAGCCGTTGCTGAAGTTTTTGGAAATGGTGGTTTTGTAGTTTGGCCAGAGTGTCGTATTCGTTGTTTGTAAGCATCTAGATATGTTGTAGTAGTGAAATTTGAAGTTGTCACAATGAACTTTGTAGAATTTGATATGTACTATTTCATACGTTTGATGTTTTTTATAATTTGATGATATGTTAGTTTTGAAATTTAGTCTCGTGTTTTCTATTATTATAAATTCGTATAGATATAGTTGAATGAAATACTATTAGATGCTGAATAAGATATGGTTTAACTATACCAAATTTGCAACACTTATAAGTGTTGGTAATTTTGCTATTTACCTATGTATGCAAGGAATTTCCAACGGTTATAACCGTTGGGAATATGAAAATAGTTGTAATTTCCAACAGTTATCACCGTTGGAAAAGAAAAAATTCCCAACGGTTATAACCGTTGGGAGTACCAAAATTCCCAACGGTTATAACCGTTGGGAATACTAGAATTTTGTAACGGTTATAACCGTTACAAAATATGTAAAAAAATTTATAACGTACCTGCTACCAACGGTTATAACTGTTGGGAAATTGATTACCAACGGTTATAACCGTTACAAAATGACAATTCTGGTGTTTTGCTACTCTGACCGACCCGCACTCGCTCTCAAATTGCCGAACCCTACTTCTCCTTATCTTTCTTCACCGAACATTAAGTCTCATCCTCCTCATAAGTCCCGACATCCAGATTAAGAGACGACGACCACTCCCTTTAGGCGATCGATACCAACAACCATCAAAGTCAGGCCGAGGCCCTAACCTGGAGTCCATGTTCATTCCTAATCCATCTCTTTCCCTCCTCTAAAATTATTTTCTACCTATATCTGTAAAAAATGAAGAGGGGGGACGGGGAGTCTGTCCACCGAAACTCAATATGACTCCGGGTTTGGAAAGAAATTCGTACCTAGGAAGAGAGCTCAAGGTATGTGATGGCTTTGAGATGTTGGGCTAGAGATTCGTTCGTGTTAGTGATTAGTTAGAATCACGAGATAGACAATTTAGGTTCGATGGAAGGCTAAGTAGCGAGTAAGGCTCGGGGAGGAGTGAACTGATGACTTTGGAGAAGTAAAGTACAAGTGAGAAAAGGGAGAAGGAATGAAGGCCAAAACTTATATATGGAAGAGGGGAGGTGAACAGGCTATCTCCTGTAGACCCGGTCAATATGTTTTGAGAGGTCAGTTATTAGACATGCGTGCCCCAGCTCAAGTAAACGGACCGTGTGGGTCGGCCCCTGTATGTCTGACCTGCCCCTTGTCAAAAAAAGAAAATAATAATAATAATAAATAAATAAAACGAGAGAAAAGGAGAAGAAAGAGGGAAAAATAAAATCGAAACTGTACAAGGCACTAGGAAGGTTTGCCATGTTTCGACCTTCATCATATACATTCGACTTTTGAAAGCAGGATTTGATTACTGATTCAAAGCGTGTCGTGTTGCTTTACACGACACACTTTGGGGGGCAAATGTTACCCGGTTGCTTAGCCCGGCTACGAGATGCTAATTATAGAGGTTTTGATTGAAACTAAGTGAAACTCGAGCCAGTGAAAGATTGATTTGAATTGAGAAGTTCGGCATTTTTCGTTCGGCGTATCTCGCTCAGTATGCCTGGTTCGGTCGACTCGAGGTTCCCATATATAGGCCCAGGTACTTTGCTCCTAGGCCTGAGAAGGAAGTCCAGCCTATCTTCATCTATAAATAGAGGGGCAGGGGTGTAGTGAAAAGGGACCTTTTTTCGGGAACTCCGGGGAGACTCTGCCATTTCGAAGACTCGTCTATTTTCGATCCAAACTTGTAATCAAGTTGTTAGTGTATGGATTGTATCTGTATTCAATAGTTTGAATAAGCAGAAAAGATCACACTCAAAAGTGGACGTAGACAGTTACGCTGAACCACTATAATTCTGGTGTTCCCGTTTTTTACTGTTCTGATTGCATTCTATTGTGACAATCCTCTATTTTAATTTATTTTCTTCATTAATCTATCTACACAATCCTACTCAAGGGTGTTAGTGACCAATTTTGGTGCTAATAGATGCGGACAATCTTATCTACACCCTTTCCTTTTTCTTTGGGCTGGGCTTCCCTCAACTCAGCTATATAATAGGCACGTCCAGTCGCTTGATCGCCATGAACAACTCCTACACCCTTATCTGTTGGAAACTTCAAAGTTAAACACCATGGGGCAAGAGCTGCCCGGAATTCAACCAAGGCCGGTCGGCCTAGAAAAACATTGTACGGAGAGTCAACATCCAAAACAATAAATGGTAAGATTCGCACTCTCCTTCGTTTACCTTCTCCCAATTCAACAGGTAATTCCACATAACCAACAGCTTCCGTCGCAACGCCATTAAAACCATGAATACAAGCTTTAGATGATTTTAAATCTTTAGCTTCCATTCTCATCTGATCATATGCCTTCTTGAAGATTATATTGACCGAACTTCCACAATCAATCAAAATCCTTCACACCAATGTAGGACCAATCATAGCTGAAATGGGCATCAGGTCAATTTTGGAGCCTCTACTTCGTCTGCATCCCTGTTCCAAAACACAATATCATCCGCCATTGTGCGTTGCTGTTTTGTCGGAGCTCCATCTTCTATATTCGAACAGCATTCAAAATCTACATGCCTAATCGCGCTAGCATAGCGCTCCATCTCTCGCCAACTCCTATCCGCCGGGTGCGATCCTCCAACTATCGTATTTATCACCAGTCTTCCACCGGTCCGTGCAATATCCTCAGCCCTACACAGGGCTTGTCCTCGATTGGGGTCAGATGTCCCCTGTCCGCCATCCTTTGGGGTTTTTACAAACTATTTTAATTTCCTTTCCCAAATTAGCTTTTCTATAACATCCTGGAGGTGCCTGCATTCATTTGTATTGTGCCCATAACACTCATGAAACCGACAATATTTCGTGGTCTGTTTATGCTTCTCTATTGACACTTTTGGAGGCGGCTTCCTGTATTACATTGTATTGTAAGTAGATAGATAGATATTCTGCAGGGACGTGTTTAGCGGTGTGTAGTTGTCATACATTGGAATCCTAGGCTTTAGTCTCCTAGAATCCCTCTTTCGCTCTCAATTCCTATCTCTATCTCTCTTTTGCTAATTTGGCTTATTCTGAATGTTCACCTGGATTTTCCTGGAACTATCATCAGACTGTTTTATTGCAATATTACCCTGTACTGCTTCTCCACTGGTCCTACAAAGTTATTTTTTCTGGAGGACCTGGCTTCCTCCTTTCTCAAAAACTGAGCTGCCTTTGAATAGAAGCGCTCCAATGTAGCAGGCGGTTTTCCAGCCAGCCAATCGCCAAACTTAGACTCCGGATCAATCCCTCTCATCACAGCCATAAGTATAACATGATCATTTGGATTACTGATCTCCGTGGCGGCTGTATGAAATCTCTCCAAATAATCCTTCAACGATTCCCCTGGAGCCTGGATCATGCTGGAAAGGGACGTCACATCTTTAGGACGAGTCGCGCGCATTTAGAATTGCTCCACAAACTTGGTTGCCAACTCATTGAATCTCGAAATTGATTGCAGGGGTAGTCTCGTGAACCACATTGTTGCTATTCGAGAAAGAATTATGGGAAAACATCTGCACTTGGTCGCATCATTGGCTCTCGTAGAATCCATCAGCCATTCATATCTCATAATATGCTGCCTGGGGTCGGTTTTTCCCTCGTAGGCAAGCATTGATGGCATGTTGAACCTTCTCGAATATTCCGCATGCAGAACATTATCAATAAATGGGGTATGGCTTTTCGAAATTCCCCAGTCATCGTTAGTCAAGCCTTGGTTCTCTCTCACCAACTGTCTGACCATTGCCGATAAGTCCAACGTCTGGATGGGTGGTGCCAAGCGGTGGTCGCACTCCACCTTACATGAATGGTCCGGTCGATGCCTACGGGCCGTTTCACGCCTTCTTGGTTCACCATCTTCTTGGTGTGCATCTCGAACATTTATCTTGTCATCATTCCGGAGGGGTACCTAGTCAATATTCAATTGAACTCCACCATCCAAGCCTCCAGGAATTGTTCTGGCACGATTCCCCAAGTGAAAGGGGGAATCCATCCTTTAGAGGAGGGATCGGTATAGATCCCTAGGGAGAGATTGGCATTGATCGGCCTTGGCACACCAAGATGGTCTGCCAAGCGATGCTCTGAAGTTTCTGCACGATCTCCTTTGACCCTACGACGCCTGCGCCTGTGATATTCATCGAATGAGCTTGAACTTTCTGATGCCGAGTAAGGAGTGGGATCCCTCTTGGCCTTCCCACGCTGGTGCTGAGTAATCTGATTTATCAGGTTAATATTAGTTTGAATTTGCTGATTTAGTTGTCGATGGCTTTCCATCAACTCTCTCATTAGATTATGAAATCCAGCTCTGGTTAAAGAATCAGTAGGGTTCTGAACTTCAACCAGATAGGCATTCAAATTTGTAGGTTGATTGCTTGGGTCTCCTTGCTGCATGCTAGCAGTCTCATTTCCATCCACATTCTGAGAAGTAGATCTAGTATGTGTCACCATTATCAATCTCCTTACTTAGATTTCAGCAAATCTGAGTAGTATAAGCAACTTTATGAAGATAACTATGGATCTCCTTCGGGGGATTTAACCAATCCAGTAGCAACAAAAGGTGATCCTAGCAAGTCGAGAATCAAGGTTCTCAGTGAAAGCACCAAAATGTTTGTAATCAAAATGGTCACAAACACCCAAGAGTAGATTTATGTAGAGAAGTAAATGTAGAATGTAAAATTAAAACCGAGAAATAGAATAAAACTAATAGACTAACAGAAGCAATAATCAAGAACACAAAAATTTATAGTGGTTCGGCATTGTATGCCTACGTCCACTTTGAAGATTATCTTTATTGATCCACTAATAATCTGATTACAGCAGCAAGGAATAGAAAAAACTTGATTACAATAATGACTGAAAGTAACTTGCAGGGTGAAGATCCTCAGAATGACCGCTTAGGTCGATATTTATAAGTGAAGATGACCATCAATCTCTCTGAAACTTCAGCTAAAAGACCTTCTAATCCACATGGGCCCACCAGAGAGGTCGCTAGGCCCAAATCCTAATGAAAAGGGATCAGTATAGATCCCTTCATTGGTCGATTTCTGGGTAGCGATCCCTATGGTGGATTCTGCATGCTCAAATATGTTGGCTCTTCAAATATCATGTCATTTAGATCGCTGGAGCTCAAGTTAAGGAATATTCTTTGATTTGATATGATTTGTTCACTGAACATAGCTGAACCCTGTAAATTGAACATGTCGATCCCTCTTTTGTGGACCTAAGTATGTCGATCCATCTCCTTTCATAAGATATGCTGATCCCTCCTTTATGAGTTGAAGTATGACTTTCCAAGTCAATAATCTATCCCGAACCATACTCACTTGACTATGCCGATCCCTCGTTTACTTAATCATGCCGACTCCTTACTTGCTCAACCATGCCGATCCATATTCAATCATCTATGCTGAGCCCTCCTTTATGAGCTAAAGTATGCCTACCCAAGTCAACAAACCATGTCGATCCCTTTCTTGCTAGACCATGCCGGTCCATCCTAATTCGACTATGCCGATATCTCGTTAATTCAATCATGCCAATCCCTATGAAGTTACCAAGCCATGCCGATCCCTTCACTTGTCTAAGCTATATTCCATATTTCAAGCATCCTGCATTGTTTATCTACCAATTCCGTTCAATTCTAGCTTCATATAACCATATGTACTTTTACTCTCGGGTCCCACAATCATTGCTTCGGGGTCATCAAACTTGATAACAGTCGGATCTATCTTTGTGCAATCAGCTCAATATAGTCGGGTTAGGATACCGGGTAACAACTAACTAGCTTTTCCAATATTCAAGGTGAAATCTTTATCGCCTACTCAAACTTCGGCATAAGCAACCAACACCAAATCAACATATATGCATGCTTACGTAACATATAACATCACCACAAACTTAAGCAACATTTTAACTCATAAATTTTATAACTTTAAAAAGTTAGTAACTTGAGTTTTAAAAACTTGAACTTTACTCACTAAATCTTAACAACTTCAGACCAAACTTCAACTAGAGCTCGAATACAACCTAGAACCTTGCAAAAATGGACTCAATGAGTAGCTAAAAACCAAGATTGGGTTCGGCCCAGGGGAGTTTGGGTACGACCTTGGAGTTTTAGGGTAGATGGGTGCTTGTATTTTGGAAGTGAGGTGTTGTAGTATATGTAAAAGTGTTTTAAGTATAAAAGAAATGGTTTTCTCAAATTAGAAAATATGAAGAGAAGCCATCTCAAGCTTTTAGGAATTTTAGAAGTGAAGAAGCGGATTGTAAAATGAGAAATATGAAAGGGAATGGGCATTTATAAGCTTTGAAAAATAATTAAAATGTGTAAAGTGGCTTGAATTAAAAATATACACATGCATGCACCCCATACCCCTAAATCATGCTAGCCATGTTGTGTGTACTTGTGCTGACTTTAGGGTATGGTTTAACATGATAACTTTCTTATTTTATTTTACTTTCTTTTAAACTTTTTCATAATTAGTCACATCAGTTCTTATATATATATAAGTTAACATATATAAGTGTATGTATTAATACTAATCCTAACATCTATATATGTGTACATGGTGCACAAACGTGTATAACATTTCCGACGACTCCCGGGTGTCGAAAAGTCGAATTTTCGGAAAATGCTTTTCGATCACATTTTCTATTTTTCTATGAACTATCTATATTGTTAAACAAATTTTGAAAACTATTTTATCATCATTAATAAATAATTAAAATATGTTTATTTGCTAATAAAAACCCATTTATTAATTATATAAAATATATTTAAATAGCCTATTTAAAAGTGGCAAAATCCTGGGTCGTTACAAATCTATTTTACCATCATTTGTTATTATTTAAAAGAGCCATATTATTTTTAATTTATAAAACCTATTATTTGAATATTTAAATTTACTAAATATTCGCAAATCAAGATGGTAAAATTCCGGGTCGTTACACATTTCATCAATTATCCAAATATTCCATCCTAAGTTATATTCAACCATTTCAAACATAGTAGCCAAAATCATAAATCTAGGTAGAATTATGCCTATGAAAAATACTAAACTAATATAGAGATAGAGTCAAAAAGAAATCAACTATATAATACATTGTCTACATGCACCACATATGCAATGTAAACTTTGCACCTTTAAGTCGCCACTCCATAAGAGTTTCCTTGAATAAACGATCTCTTTTCCACCTAAGGGATGATTAGAAAGAATCAATTTACTCTTCTTTCAAAGTCACATCTGAACCCCAAAATGCCTTTCCATAGAATCGCCTTTGCATCCTCTTTACATGCAATTTATATACCTTTTCCTCTATCTTTCCAATAAATTTTCTTCAATTATCATAAAACACTCGAATTCACACAAATCGGTAGTACTTTCTTATTTTACCTTAGCACCAATTTAATCCAAAACATCCCTTCTTCAAATTCTCAAATCGAATCATTACCTTTAACTCAAAATCCATTATCGAAATCCTTTATCTACACCAATCGAAACCATATAGTTACAGCCTCAACCATCACTCAAGTACCGATAATATATAACTATCACCCCCAAAATATATATAGCAAGAAAAGGACCGCTTGCTTGGAGAATAATATTCATCCAAGCCATATAACAACAACCATTTGCTTAGAGAACAACATCTATCCAAGCCATATAATACAAATGGTGCAACATTACCCACAACATTAGGTCAACGATACTCATCCACAAATCAACTCAAATAATCTACCTTATATCAAATAATAAAGAAACATCATTCGCTTCCATTTCTGATTATTACCGCAATGACACTGGACAAAAGAATGCAAACGTCAATTATTTCAATTTCTACACTATGGACCAATCGCCGAGTCAGATCACATAGTAGCATCATTGGGTGACTAGGACCTTATCCTAAAATAAAATCTAGGCCGTTCAAACAAAATCTTCATCCATGTCTTCAAATTTTTTAATTAATTTATTTACGGGATCCAATCAATTGAAACTCCAATATCACTTATCTCACTTTTTACAATCAAAATTTCCGAGTCAACTCTACTTCAAATGTATCTTCAAAATTTCCTAATATAAAATAAGTATAACTTACGCCCAAATCCCTTTCGTATGAACCTTAACCAATTTATTTTGCTATTAGGTAAGCATTCTCTATTTTACTTCAACACAATAATTTGATTTACTTTTCTCACAATCTTTCTTTCACTGACTTGGAAATTCTCTTATCCTAGCTACAATCCTATCTACATCCAATATCATCCCATAACAAGTCATTCAGTCTAGTCCAAAATTAATCCATTTCAAATCATAAATAGATGGATCGCTTCTTTGGACAGACTTGACACCACCATATATTTATGCATATTATGCGATTTATTATTAAACTATTTACCATCATGTTCCTTACTCAAATCACAACTCATTTCCAATTCACAATCTACTTTCTCTCTTTATAGTAGATGGTAGCATATTTGCACTTGGGCTGCTTCCAATTAATAGTCGTTCTCTTCCTTATTTGATTCCTAACCCATTAAGTAATTCTTAATTTTTACCGATTTGAAATTCCTTTTCCACACTTCAAGATTATGGTAAAAGATTTGCCAACAAAACTTTTCATGATATCAAAATTTAAAACTTCTATTCACTTTTTTTAATAAAAAATATATCATAACTTTTAAAATATAGTTTTACAAAACATACGATTTACTTAATATTAATCTTAAATTTTAAATAAATTAGGGTTGTTTTGTAAAATATTCTTGCTTTGTTTCAAAACATCATTTTGAATAACTCATAATCATTTTAACATATATATATATATATATATAAAGTATACATCAATTTATTTTGTATAATAGAAAATTTTCAACACTTCTGAATAATACACCTATATATGTATATGAAAATTCATTTTAAAATTTACTTTGGCAATTGACTATATTCATATCAATTTAGAAAACCATTTTCACAACTTTGAATCATAAATTAATATATTCAAAATTTTATACCGTGTGTCTTTTAAGTTCCATCCAAAAATATATGCGTTAAATGGCTAAATCCCACTTACTTTTGAAATAAATTTAAATTTCTTTTTCAAAAATCCTTCAAATACTTATAATCTTATATAAATACAAAATCAATTCATAAATCCACTTATAAGCAAAATTTTCGATTCTAATTTCCAAAACAAATTCCATTTTCCAATAATTCTCTTGAAAATTTTCCTCTTAAGAATATCTTATTTCCACAACTCAATTCCCTTACCACCCTCATTAACTCTCTATCTGGTGCATCTACCAACTCAAATCCAAATATTAGCATATATTCTCACAAGTTCTTAGCCGTGTCCCAATTAACAATTGTGGTTTAATCCCAACATATGACTAAGAATTACCCCTCATACATTAGGTGCAGGTATCGTGGGGTTTACACTTATATGACTCATCGTTTATTGATATCAGTAGAACATAATGTGGATGCTCGCAAAACAATATCCCTAGTATCGATTCTAGTACATTTTCCAGTTTTGGTCTTACCTCACCAATAGTTATCTCTGTTCCAGTTTCCATCCTTACTAACTTATTCATCCCCTACTATCCATAATAAGGATTCATTAGAAACTCCCCAAATAATTGATAGCTCAACTAGAAAAGCTACAAAAATATTTGGCTCATATAAAATATATACACAAACAATTATAAAAATACATACACTTTCTTGATACATCCTTGTCCTTAATTTTAGGAAAGTTTTTCTTTGACACCACATGTAACAACCTGACTTTTTCATACCTCGAATTCAATGTCTAAACGTTGTTAACATCTCAAAGATCGAAAAATGAGAAGTGGTTTTAATATGATAAAAAGAAACAAAATGATAATTCTAATTGTATACTTCCTAAACTCGTAATGAAAGGTAACAACAAATAATACAAAATATTTTATACAAATCATATATCCAAATACATAGTTAGATCTGCACAATCATTCCAATCCAATCCACAACACATAGAAATATACCATTACAGGTTTATTTACAATTCACACAATATTTACAATATAAAGTCTTCGCCATCATGTCCAATCTGCCACCAGGGTCCATCCTCCCAGTAATATAGATAAAAAGGAAAATAAAAGTGGGTCAGACATAAGTCCGGTGAGTGAAGAAAATCTATCTCATATATACTACAAAAAGACTAGTAAAACATCACTAGTGTCTCCCAACATGTACACATACCTTAACTTGCCTACTTGCATCCAAGGAGTAATATCAACACTAAACCTTTAAAGAACACCAATTTCCAAACAACAATATATGCTATCATTGAGGGAACATCTATTTCTTAAGGCAATAACACCGATACTAAAGGAATAATCGTTTCCTCGGAACAACCATTTCCATTTCGAGGGAATGACAATTTCTCCAAGGCAACTATTTCCTATACTATGTATGCTTCATACACACATTCAATACCTAATATCCAATATCTTACACTCAATGTTCAATAGCACATCAAGCATGCCAAATATCCAATAGCCAATCATACATCAATAAAGGTCGACTATTCGTATTTATATAATCATATATACCATATACACACACATTCATCCATATATATGTACAAAGCATTCCAATTCAATAAGGTGAAGAAGTCACTTCAAATCATCACCTAATCAATGTCAAAAACCTAAAGAAAAAACCCCCAAATTGATATAAAGGAATATATTAAACTTGGCCTAATTGGCTTAGGTTTATTAGACAGTTTGCTTCATATAGGTTGGTCGGTGTACTGCAGAATAGTGGACCGGTGTACATAATTTTTACAAAACACCTGCTACTTCTATTTTTTTTCTATCTCCAACTTTTGTATTGATCATGACTTATTCAATTTTCAATCGATTTCGAAATCATTTTCTTTTAAATTCAAATTGAAGTCTCTAATATCCATCAACTTTAAATTCATTAAGATTTCAAGCTGAAATCATTTCAGAAATCACTCCAAAAGTTAGTGAATACAAAACTAGTTTTCAAGTTTTATAAATATACTTTCTTCAGTGTGTGTATATACATATACATATATCAAAATATGCTTTTAAATAATTGTAAATTCGTATTAAAAATCATATTATCACCTTAAATAACGTTTGGCACTTCATCAACATTTTTATATAATATATAATACTATTTTTATAATATACATATATTTCACACATATATTTCAATATTCTCCATTTCTAGTGCAAAAAGAATAGTTTTAGAATGTATCTTTCGATATCCTTGATAAATCATATAGAAATACATTTTATAATATATATTTTTTGAAACAAATGGACATACTTCTGAAATTTATTTTAAAAAGTTTTTATTTGTTTAAACAAGCATTTTGAATATATCCTATACATATATTTTCCAAAACTTGATTTCCCAACATCCTCTTTACTATATTCATATATACATACAATATAATATATAAATTCATAAATATTTCAAATTTAAATTCTCTAGTCTTTAAAGTTATCAATCAATAATCAAATTTATCATATTCTATGTATTAATAATAATTAGTGATCATATAACAATCATATTCATTCTCCAATTCTCTTTGTCTTGCATTTATTGGCTAAACATTAACAAAATTTATTTCTATATTGATTCTATGACTAATCTCTTTTTTTTCCTCAGATTATAATATTATCAACTTCTATAATTTTTTAGCAATTACATACATAATCACAAAAACATACAAATCATTAAAGTGAAATAGGAAATCTCGCACATTGAAGAGAAACTATGAGTTTCTTATCAATATCAAGAAAATACATGGTTAGTAATGACAATCTACTCAGTTGTCGACAAGACATGAAGAGTATAGCCTCTGCAATATGGCATGATGCCTTGACCTGAAATGGATTTCAAGTACATCAACAAAATTTAATTTTTGAAATTATACCTAAAAGGATACGATCTATTGACTATAAATGATTATTTGAGAAGAAAATCAATGCAGTTTGAAATGTATAAAGCAAAGTTGATGGGTGATGACCTTGTCAATTTCAAATGTTGAAACTAGTAGTGCAGTTTTGCCCATCTACAGCTCAAGTCCATTTGGATTCTACTTGATAATTATCGCGCAATACGATTTCGAGGTTCGACACTTGATATTGAAATAGAACGTCTAAATAATGATTTAGAGGAGGTAGTTTGCAAAACATAGCCAAAGTGTCTTAAAGTCGGTGGAGAAATAACAAAACTTGTGGATTTGGAAGATATAATCTTAAACAAGCATCTAAAGGTTGAGCAAGTATTTTGATAGTGAAATAAAATAGTTTGATTTCAATCAAAATGTAGAGGAAGATTTTATTTGTAAGAGAGAAAACTGAAGGTACTAAGACTTTTATAATACTATAAGTAAATAACATGATATTGATTGGTAATGATGTACCATGTTAAAATTAATGAAACTTTGGTTGCCTAATTCTTAATGAAGAAATTGAAAAAGCCATCCTTTATACTCAGTATAAGAGGACGTTTGGATTGTCCCTATAGATATACATAGACACCATATGTGACGACCCCACCGCTATGCCCAGTTTAGCAAAGGACATTACAAGTAATGTCGTCTACTAATCTGGAGAATATGGCTGGTTAAGGGCAATCGAATGTGAATATACCTTTATACTAACACTGACAAGTCTTATTTACCTTTTTGAGGATCTAAACTGAAAATTTGATGTGTGCAGTATTAATACAAAGTAATAAACACATCGATTAAAATTATTTAGAACAGTATATAATATAGATAAATCAGAATTAGAGTCATAGATTTCAGCGGACTAATATACAACATATTTTATAATAAGACATGAGTCTAGAAAATGTCAATACTAGACTCACTCTAATATACATCGTATCTCATATTCTATATCAGGTACAAAATGACTACCGAATAATATACATGACATAACTACTAAATGTCAATATACATAATAATGAAGTAAACTAAAACTGTCAAAATAATCTACTCCAAAGCTAACTCAAAATCCAAGAGTCAATAAGTCCCTATACCTGTAAAGTCTCGACCTGACCCGAGTAATATTAAAAATAATAAATGGGTCAGACTATATCAAAATAAAAAGTTAAGATAGTAATATCACAACTATATGACTTAAAATAATATGCCATAATAAAATATGTCGAACAAACCATCATAATAAGGCATATTAATTAAATTGACCACTTTATAAATCCATAAATGACTTAATTCTAAAATAAGTCATCTCAAAATATGCCTAAAAACCAAAAATCCAAAAAGGCATATCAAACCTATAAAGACAGATCTCACAATTTTGACTTAACAATAACCAAATAAGTCATAAATAAAATATGCCCAAAACAAATATTCAGATAAGGCATATCCAACAAATCACCATTTCATAAATACATATCAAGTCTCAATAGACTATCATCTCAAATTATGGTGAGAACCAATTCAAAATTCCTCAAAGCCATAAAGGATACAAAATATCCATACTAAAAATCTCTGAAGAAATAATTATCAATAATGAAATAATAATGGTAGTCATCTATCAGTTTAATACAGTGACACGCAATCTACCGAAAGAGACCCGCTACAAAGAAAGGAAGCCTATCGAAAGAGACTGCAGACTAGGGACACCGCTAAGAGAAAAGAGTAGCCGTGTACCTAATCCGTCCTATGCAAATTTACCTACCGAAAGAGGTAAACATAGTCTAACTGTATAAAGCAAAATAAACTGATAGGTTGTAGTATCTATAGCCTACGATGCATGTAAAAATCTGCCTTTCGAAAGAGACAGCCGTATTTACACCATAACAGATCTTACAAAAGAGATATGCCTACCCAAATCTAAAAATGTATAGATTCTCAGATCAATGAAAAATGAGTTATCTTCTCTAGAGGATCTATCGATCTGAAATCCGAACACCCTAAGATAATACAACTCTAAGTGTTAATTACTGTCACTCCAGTAATCACAATAATTTAACTAACTGTCCCATACCAGATAGTAAATTCAAGTATTTACTAAAGCTAGTAATTTTCACTCAAACTCTATTTAACAAATTATAGTAATAAATGAAAGAATTGTACGAAGAGTCCCATACCAATCCGACAGTTCAATTGTATTAAAATTCTTTGTTTCATAGAAAAACACGAAATTCAATAGAATATAAGAAAGCATTAATTGCTCGAAAGCAATGGTTTTGAAGTCACCGAAGAAATGTCAATATGGTATATAAATATAGCCAAAGACCAAACAATAAAGGTCAATACTAGGTTATAGTTTGAAAGTAAGTAATAAAATTTTACCATATAGGAATGATTTCTAAATTGCTTTATCTATAGTTTACTCATATTTATCACTTTCAAAATCCAATAACTCATATATGTAAAACGAAAAGAGTTACAAAGTTATAAGTCTTAAAAGTAAAATTTCTTTATTAGGTCTTTGAATCAAAACAATATTTTCATAATTTATAATTTACTTTATTTTAAATCTATCTATAAATATAATATTACTTCATAAACACTTTAAAACCATAAACTATTTGTAAAGTTGAAAATCATAGTTAAATCCATTTTAAAACAAGGCTTTATAGATATATTTCTTTAAATTAACATTTAAAAGAATTTCAACTCAAAATAGTCAATTACTACCAAAAATAAAAAAATAGTATAATTTAACTATATCCTATAAATTAAATTTCCAATAAGGATCAAAATAAATTAAATCTCACTTTTGAAATTCTTTGAAAAAGATTTAAACAATTCAAACCAGTAATCCATCAAAATTGCAACTACTATAGCCAACATCGCTCTATGAAATATAATTCCATAATATAGAATAATTTAACGACCCGAGTTGCTTTCCGACAACTCCGATCACTTCAACAATGCACAATCGTCGTATAATTTAACTATAAAATCAAATGTATTTTGATGATTTTCAATATACATGTCATTCCATTATCAACCATCAATCCAAAATTACAATGACAATATAAATCTTAACATATAACCTTATTTTAACCATTTGATTCAATTTCAACTATCTATTCAAATTTCATATTTTAAACACATAGTTCAATCAATTCAAACACCAATTTAATTAAAAACTATGGTATGTTATTTTATTTCAATCCTATCATTCCATCACTATCAAATATTTACGAAATTCGTAACTAAAACTAGGCATACAAACAATGATATAACTGATTTATATATAGGTGTGTGAGTTAAATAAAATAACTCACCATAATCCAAAGCTAACACAACATCAATCTCAGCCTCAACCTCGATTAGTCGCACACCCATGACCTCCAATTTTCAGTCGTTGCTTACACCTCATAGCACCCAAACCACAGCCCTACACTGTTTCCTCCAACCTAAAACTCGCGCACGTTCTCTCAACCATCACCACCAGTCTTTGCTTTGACATGCCTAAACCGTGCCTACAAGCAGACGTCATCGCCTTTACGAATGCGTTCGCCCCAAGCTCCAGGCCCTTGATATGCTTCCGTTTACGTCTTAACACTCGTGTTCCTTTCCCTGGCTGCGCGACTGAAAGCACACACACGTCTCCCCCTAGCTCGCGTCTTCCAAGCTTCAAAATTCACACGCGAACACATGCCTCCCCTTGTCGACATCAGCCATATGTGCAACCGTGCGTTGCTCTACCTCCAGTCGCTGAGACGCGGCTTACTCCTTTGCTCGCGATTTTGTTATATAAAATTGCTTATACTTTAAAATATTTTTTATTCATTAAAACATTTCATTTGAATTTTAATATATTATCTTAAAAGGAATTTATTAACCAATTCAATTTTATTAAATAGACTAATTGAATAGTAATTTGGTTCAAAAAATAATAATTGTCAAAAGTCGAATTCAAGCACTTCTGTTTTAATTAAATAATTTAATATTACAATTTTTAAAACAAGGTTGTTACAGACCTCCCCCTTATGAAAATTGCGTCCACACAATTACTTATAGGAGACGTCACACCCATACACTCAAATATTAACTGAATTCGAGACCTATAATTAAACTGAAGCTTATACTATATTCTATAAGAGGCTAACATTAGAATCAAACCTATCATATGTTATAAATTTAAGTAGGTTCATTTATAGATTTTCATTTCTTTACATACGAAAATTTATTAATTTTTTTTCTAAGTGTTAAAATTTCTGAAATTTTTTGACAGCATCTCATTTGTACAGAGAGCCGTTTACAATTTCATAATTATAATATAAACAATATACATGGACCACACGGTCGGAAACACAATATATAATAATATTTCTATCATTTCTATATTTAATCCGAAAGCGTACCTTTATTTTAGCATTTAAGCGAGTTCGTTAATATACATACAACACAAATGAGCAAACATGCATCCAAAAGTGAAACAAAGTCTCTGTGCACCTACGAATTGCTCAAACAAAACACGTTAGCAAATTTATATAAACATGAGAATATGAATACATAAACAATTTCATGTTCCGACTAATTAAAACGTGTTAATATCACAAAATTTTCAAAAGTGTTCTAAAGTTAAGTTGTAGTGCTAATAAATAGCTTTTCAAAACTTTTTACGGAAAATACCTTCTAACTTGAAAGTTATGACCATTTGCGTAGCCCGTATCAATTCTAAAAACTACTTTTGCAGAACAGAACCTTTTTTTTTGCAACAGGTTTTAGGCTAAGGTAAACTCAAAATTTTTGAAAACACTTGACATAAAAAATTTTACTTATCAAATCTACTTTCCAAAACATCAAGAATCATCCAAATCGAAATTGTATATTAGGAGTTATGGCCAAAAGAGCACAAGGTAAAAATCTAAAAATACAAAATATGGATAGCGACAAAACTCTGTATTATAACTCACTTTTGGCAAACCAAAACTCAAAATTTTGCAAAACACTTCAAATAAAAGTTACAACATATGTTTTTAGCTTTTCGAAATGAGCAAACTAATCAAAATCGAACAAACTGTTCAAAAGTTATGAATAGACTAGTTCAGCTCAGTTTTGGCGAATTTTCATTTCGGGATAACGATGAAAATTCGTTGGAATTTATGTTTAACCCTTCGTGAACCTCAAAATTTTGGAAAGTGATAAATAATAAAATTGTTAATTACATAATTGCCTAAGCAACGAAAGAAAAATCACTAAAATCAGATCAAACCATCACAAGTTATGATCATATTAGTAAGAGCTATAACCTCTGTTCTATATATATATTCTCATATTTCATTGTTTTAGATATTCAATCTAAATCAATTTCAATTGAAATTTGGAACATATATCAAAGTAGCAGTGCAACACTTAAGTAATAATATGAATCTGACTAAGGTTGCAAGTTAATAATAATATCAACTGTATAGCTAGCATGAAAGGTTGTATTGCTTTTTTTTCCATGAACTATATTATATTTACTAAATTTCAACTCTTACCTTAGCATATTCTTGTTTTACATATACTAAGGTGCCTTTAGTAGCATGCAATTTACATGTACCGCTTATTGAAAACATATAGCTTGTGAAATGGTGTAGTGATCTTTTTGACTTTACATGGTTATCACTTTACCTTAGAGGATTATCTTTTGACTGGGTTGAATTATCATCTCTCTCGTGTGTATATATATATATATATATATATATTAAGTTGTTTTAATGATATACTCTAGTATGTAATCCCTTGTCCTCAAAATAATCGTCCCAATGTCCTCAATACATTTGTCCATTTACCTGATTATATTTATTTTATACGTTAATTAATGGTATGATGGAACTAACATGTTTTCTAAACTCAATGATGAACAAAAGAAACATGAACTTTATTATTAAATTCATGGTCATCTGAACAGTTTCAATTGCTGACAATACATCCATTATCCTTTCAATATTAGCTGGATCTTTCGGCTAAGATTTAAAGCACAAGATTTAAATTATATAAATGCAAAATAATCAATTATTTAGAGCACCATTAATAAACCATCTTAACTTTCCTATATTTCTTATTGTTAGTGTATAGACACCATAGAACACAATTATTTTTACAAAATATAGACAACATCAAAGGTTAACTCATTAATACCTCGTATTTGATCTCAATCCAAACATTCATAAACTAAATAAAACATATATTATCCAAGACACTATTTCGTAGAAATTGCATATGATATAATATTTCAAATAAATAATAATAATAAAAATCAAGTTATATATATTTTAAAATCTCATTTCTGAAAACTAAGAGTAGCAAATTCAATTTGGCAATCAAACTTATAAAGTCAAAACAAATTCAATTTCCATAATAATTGTATTTTCCTTTGTACTTATCTCAAATAGCATATCATTATACACAAAATATTTTTCTCCACAAATTCTTTTTAACACATTTCCATCTTATATTTACTTTATAAAAAAACATTTAAAGCTCCTTTTATTATGCAAAGCCATACTTGAGGAACTACTTTTTATTCATTAATCAAAGTATTCAACATTAAATAATTTATTACAATCATAGTTGAATTGTAGTTTCATTTCAAACTCCTCTTAAATTGGAAATTCATATAAATAAGTTTTATTTCACTCCATGCTTTATTAAAAATATAAAACTTGACATTCATTCAAACAACAATATAATATGTACAATCATCTAAAAGTACCATATCCAATTTATTTAACATACAACTTTGTAGATGAATACATAAGATTTTACAATTGTAAAATATCTTTCCAAATAATATTCTAGTTTTTTTTCAAATAATGCTCACTCTCATTTTAAATACTTTATTTTATTTACCAAAAATACCCCAATACATCTCCTTCAAATTTATAATTTATATACTAAAAAAAATTATTTTTACCTTCAAAACAATATTTCCAAACTATCCACTTTACTCCGTACAATATTTAACTTATTTAAAAATCCGATCTTCTTAAAAAAATATTATATACACTAAATATGATTGCTAAAACATTTTATTACCTAAAACAAGTGTTTGAATGTCTCGTCTAGTGTTTAGGAATCCATATCGACAACGTTGATCAAGCGCATCGACCAGAATTCTTAATGCACTCAACGGGCAATTTAACACAATATTAAATTTCTATATGATATACATATATCTCTTAATACTTTGTGCCTATACAAAATAATTTCTTGTTTATAATAAACATAATTAAGTTCCATATATATATATGTATATCTAATATCAAAAGATTTTAATTCAAATAGATGTTTGCTTTTATTAAAATTCTTTCGATCAATCTTAATGTTATCATAAAAATAATAGTTTACTGATAACAACTCCATAGCACACACATTCATCAATATATACCTTGAGCAAACATTAAATTTCCAATTCATCTTATCATTGAATTAGTCATACATGAATTAACACTTCATTTTATATATAAATTTAAATTTCCAATATAACTACACGCTGCAAGTTGTTATTGTTACTATTGAGCAGGTTCTAACTCTCAATATTGATTCCTACTCAATATTAATCTTGCATAATCGTTTATAATTTTAAAACAACCAAGCATCCATAAACTAATCAATTTTTATTTATTATGTATATTTTCAAATTTAAAATTTAATTAGATACATATTATTTATTATTCTATATTTTATGACTATTAATTGCTTGGACTTTTTTTCTAGCGATTCTAATTTGTAGAAATAAACATTGATAATTAGGTTCATCCATTTTCAAATGGGACTATAAATCCTTTAACTGATAATGTCTTATTCAATTTCACATTTTAAACTAAGCATCAACAAAAATAAACATTGATGCAAACAACATACATTTTAATCAAACAATCGCCTTCAGCGGAAAGCTATTTCCAGCTTCCGCTGTGCATTCTGATCACTAACAAATCAGGACACAACAATTTGATTCTAAGCCATCTAAGGTCTCATTTATGCTATCTAATAATTTCACTCTTTACAACCGTGAGTTCCAATATTTAGAATCATTTTCATAATAATAATTTGTCTAATTTAAAAAAAATTCAATTACGTCCCAATGATTATTCCCAATAATCATTTATATTCTTCTTCCTAATAGTTAATTAAATTACTAACTACTACACACCTAAGGGATGGGACTCTAGGTCATCTAGGTCTAGATCTCGACTCTGTGCAATTTGTATTCTATAATGTTCTAAATCTAGCTCTGATATCATGCCGTGACGACCCCACCGCTATGCCCAGTTTAGCAAAGAACATTACAAGTAATGTCGTCTGCTAATCTGGAGAATACAGATGGTTAAGGGCGATTGAATGTGGATATACCTTTATACTAACACTGACACATCTTATTTACCTTTTGAGGATTTGAACTGAAAATTTGACATGTGCAGTATCAATACAAAGTAATAAACACATCGATTAAAATTATTCAAAACAGTATATAATATAGATAAATCAGAATCAGAGTCGTAGATTTCAGCGGACTAATATACAACATATTTAATAATAAGATACGAGTCTACAAAATGTTAATACTGGACTCACTCTAATATACGTTGTATCTCATATTCTATATCAGGTACAAAATGACTACCGAATAATATACATGACATAACTACTAAATGTCAATATACATAATAATGAAGTAAACTAAAACTGTCAAAATAGTCTACTCCAAAGCTAACTCTAAATCCAAGAGTCAATGAGTCCCTATACCTGTAAAGTCTTGGCCTGACCCGAGTATTATTAAAAATAATAAACGGATCAGACTATATCTAAATAAAAAGGTGAGATACTAATATCACAACTATATGACTAAAAATAACAAGCCATAATAAAATATGTCGAACAAACCATCATAATAAGGCATATTAATTAAATTGACCACTTTATAAATCCATAAATGACTTAATTCTAAAATAAGTCATCTCAAAATATGTCCAAAACCTAAAAATCCAAAATGGCATATCAAACCAATAAATACTGATCTCATAATTTTGACTTAACAATAACCAAATAAGTCATAAATAAAATATGCCCAAAACAAATATTCATACAAGGCATATCCAACAAATCACCATTTCATAAACACATACCAAGTCTCAATAGACTATCATCTCAAAATATGGCGATAACCAATTCAAAATTCCTCAGAGCAAAAAAGAATACAGAATATCCATACTAAAAATCTCTGAAGAAATAATAATCAATAATGAAATAATAATGGTAGTCATCTATCGGTTTAATACAGTGACATGCAATCTACCGAAAGAGACCCGCTACATAGAAAGGAAGCCTACCGAAAGAGACTGTAGATTAGGGACACCGCTCAAAGAAAACAGCAGCCATGTACCTTATCTGTCCTATGCAAATTCACCTACCGAAAGAGGTAAACATAGTCTAACTGTATAAAGAAAAATAAACTGATAGGTTGTAGTATCTATAGACTACGATGCACGTAAAATTCTGCATTCCGAAAGAGACAGCCGTATTTATACTACAACAGATCTTCCAAAAGAGATCTGCCTACCCAAATCTAAAAATGTATCGATTGTCAAATCGATGATAAATGAGTTATCTTCTCTTGGGGATCTATCGGTCTGAAATCCGAACACTCTAAGATAATACAATTCTAAGTGTTAATTGCTATCACTCCAGTAATCACAAGAATTTAACTAACTGTCCCACACTAGATAGTAAATTCAAGTACTTACTAAAAGCTAGTAATTTTCACTCAAACTCTATTTAACAAATTATAGTAATAAATGAAAGAATTGTACGAAGAGTCCCATACCAATCCGATAGTTGAATTGTTTATTAAAATTCTTTATTTCATTAAAAAATACGAAATTCAATAGAATATAAATGAAAGTGTTAACAAGATTTCTTGTCAACATCCCAAAATAGTGTTAAGAAGGACTGATTTCTTCTTTGGAGAACAAAGGGTGTGATACCTTTAAGGATTGCCTTTCAATCTTATCTTATTAGTTGATAAATCCTGTATCCGACCTTTCGACGTCGTCGAAAGGTTTAGAACCTGGGCTAAGTGTCCTTCCAGCTTTGTTGAGCTAGCTTGAAGTCTTCTACAAAGGCTTTCCTTTTTGATTAGGTTAAGTTTTCCTAAATTAAGTCCTCAAGAGATAGGTTTCAATCTTGTCGAAAGGTTAGGGAGATAGCCTTCTTTGAATTAAGGCAGGAAATCGATTACTTTGATGAAAAGGTAGTGGCTTTCGACCTTGTCGAAAGGTTTGATCACTTATATTAAGTAGATTTCAACCTTGTCGAAAGGTTTAAACAGTAAAGTCAATGGTTTTGGAAGGTTTTAAAGAACGCTGAGCCAATTTAGTTATCAACCTTATCGACAAGAACCTTTCGATGAGGTTGAACCTGAAAATAGGAGCAAAACCAGCAAAGATTTAAGTAAATAGTAAAGTAATTAACAAAGCTTAGACTTCCCTCTTTTTCCAAGAAAAAGCTTTATTTTATTAAATTCCCCAAATCAACACTTAATTAAGGTTACAATGCTTTTATTAGGAAGTTACAAGACTAGAGAGAAATCAGATCCCCCTAAACGTGACCCCTTGGATCTTATTTATAGATGCAGCCAGCCTTCCTTTCAACTCCATGTTCTCGACTGGGTCGGAAGGTTCCCCTTTTATATGCAGCTACGAACCTTTCGAGCTTGTCGAATGGTTTGCCCCTCATATGCCATTATTAACCTTTCGACCTTGTCGAAAGGTTTGTCTTCCTTATTCTTTCATAAACCTTTCGATCTTGTCGAAAGCTCTGCCTTCTATATGCTATATTGAACCCTTCGACTTTGTCGAAAGGTTGGCTCTTCATATGCTGTTACAAACCCTTCGACCTTATCGAAAGGTTTTCTCCTCACTTTCCCTTATGAACCTTTCGACCTTATCGAAAGGTTGGTCCTTTTTGTCATGCTTTAGCAATTCCTTCATTCTCTCCTAACCTTTCACCTTTATTGATTTTCGAGAATCGTCCTCTTCATTGTACCTTTCGACATTGTCGAAAGGTGTGCCGAATGGATTTTGTCTTTTTTTTGTTGCCACTTGAGATTAAACTTCTCTTTCTTTGTTTCCTTTCGACCTTGTCGAAAGGGATTGTTTGATAACCTTTCGATGCTGTTGAAGGGTTTATTGTTGTGCTCTTTGACTTGAATGCTGATGTGCCTTATGGTTGATTTGGATGCTTGTCTTTGATGTTATCGAAACCAAACCTCCTTTTGCCTCGAGTGACTTGGAGCACTGCAACCTTCTGCCAATAGGTGTTTAGCTCTTCCATAATGGACGAAAGTGGCTCCAACCGTTTCGAAAGGCTATGTATGCTTTCAAAAGGGTTTATTACTAGGAAAACTTCTCCAACGTGCATATAATGATTCGAAACCAAATGCCTTGTGTGGTTTGGGATATGCGTAGGAAGTGCCCTGCATATGGACTTTGAAAGATAGCCTTCGACTTCGTCGAAAGCTCCCTGTCGGAAGCTCCTCGTCGACAGCTACGATTAACAAGACCATCTTGATGCTTTCTGAATTTTGCTAATGCTTTCGAGTTTCTTCTTTCATACTCCTATTTCTAAGAACACTTTATGGATAACAGAAAGCATTAATTGCTTGAAAGCAATGGTTTTGAAGTCACCAAAGAAATGTCAATATGGTATATAAATATAGCCAAAGGCCAAACAATAAAGGTCAATAATAGGTTATTGTTTGAAAGTAAGTAAAAAAAATTTATCATATAGGAATGATTTCTAAATTGCTTTATCTATAGTTTACTTTTAAATTTATCACTTTCAAAATCCAATAACTCATATATATAAAACGAAAAGAGTTGCAAAGTTATAAGTCCTAAAAACAAAATTTCTTTATTAGGTCTTTGAATCAAAACAATATTTTCATAATTTATAATTTACTTTATTTCAAATCTATATATATATATATATGTAATATTACTTCATAAACACTTTAAAACCATAAACTATATGTAAACTTGAAAATCATTGTTAAATCCATTTTAAAACAAGACTTTAAAGATATATTTCTTTAAATTAACATTTAAAAGAATTTCAACTCAAAATAGTCAATTACTACCAAAAATCAAAAATAGTATAATTTAACTATATCCTATAAATTAAATTTCCAATAAGGATCAAAATAAATTAAATCTCACTTTTGAAATTCTTTGAAAAAGATTTAAAAAATTTAAACTAGTAATCCATCAAAATTGCAATTACTATAGCCAACATTGCTCTATAAAATATAATTCCATAATACTGAATTATTTAATGATTCGAGTTGCTTTTTGACAACTCCGATCACTTCAACAATGCACAATCATCGTATAATTTTACTACAAAATCAAATGTATTATGATGGTTTTCAATATACATGTCATTCCATAATCAACCATTAATTTAAACTTACAATGACAATATAAATCTTAATGTATAACCTTATTTTAACCATTTGATTCAATTTCAATTATCTATTCAAATTCCATATTTTAAAACATAATTCAGTCAATTAAAACACCAATTTAATTAAAAATTGTGTCATGTTATTTTATTTCAATCCTATCATTCCACCACTACCAAATATTTACGAAATTCTTAACTAAAACCAGGTATAAAAACAACGATATAACTGATTTATATATAGGTGCGTGAGTTAAATAAAATAACTCACCACAATCCAAAGCTAGCAAAACATCAATCTCAGCCTCAGCGTCGATTACTCGCACACCCACGACCTCAAATTTTCAGTCGTTGCGTGCACCTCATAGCACCCAAATCGCAGCCCTACACTGTTTCTTCCAACCTAAAACTCACACACGTTCTCTCAACCATCACAACTAGTCTTTGCTTGATGTTCCTAAACCGCGCCTACAACCAGACGTCATCGCCTCTACGAACGCGTTCGCCCAAAGCTCCAGGTCGTCGGTATGCTTCTATTTATGCCTTAACACTCGCGTTCCTTTCCCTGGCTGCGCGACCGAAAGCATACACATGTCTCCCCCTAGCTCGCCGTTTCCAAGCTTTGAAATTCACACGCGAACGCACGCCTCCCCTTATCGACATCAGCCATATGCGGCACCGCGCGTTGCTCTACCTCTAGTCACCGAGACGCGGCTTACTCCTCCGCTCGCAATTTTTTTCTTTTTGATTCGATTTTCAAATTAGGATTTAAGGTTTCTAGAGGAAGGAGCAAGCGGGCTATGAAAGGTTGGGTTCCAGGCATGCTAAGGCTTAGGTGAATATGTATTGGAAATAATGATGAGAATAGGCTGAGAAAACTTAGGATTAGATTAAGGTATGATCTTATTTAAATGGGCCGGGCTTTATTGTTAAGGAATATGTTGTTTGTTATTTTTATTATTATTATTTTCTTACTTTTTTTTCAAATAACTCCTTTTGTTTAATTGCAAATATATCTTAATACAATTTGAATTGATTCATACTTCATCCTAGAAGATATATTGTGATAGTTGCTAATTTTTTATTCAATTTAATATCGTTTCACTTTATTTAATTATTCAATATGTTAACATAAATGAAATTTTATTTCCAACTATTCATTGCGGTGATGAAAAATGAATTTAATTTTCTCCAACTATTTCAGTTATATAAAATTGTTTATACTTTAAAATATTTTATATTCATTAAAACATTTCATTTGAATTTTAATATATTATCTTAAAAGGAATTTATTAACCAATTCAATTTTATTAAATAGACTAATTGAATAATAATTTGATTCCAAAAATAATAATTGTTAAAAATTGAATTCAAGCACTTCTGTTTCAATTAAATTAATTTTATATTACAACTTTTAAAATAGGGTTGTTACACCATACTAAACTAATTAATATAGAGCATATGAGATAGAATCATTATGCATTGGCAATAAGGAAAGGTGGAACCAATCAATGATGCCTCCTTTATCGTTTTCCTTTTAGCTCTTGATGTGATTATTTATAGATCCATCCTTAAACACAAAACAATTATACCCACTATATGTTTCACATATTTGTCATGTCCTTTAAAATATGAATATATTTGATATATTCATACATTTTTAAATTTTACACTTAATTAACATATATTTAATTAAATTAAGAGTAAGACATTATTAATAAAATATGATTTTATTAATAACAACTAGATTAGATTTAGTATTAAACATCAAAATTCAAAGGCCCGCTATGTCCAAATAGGAAGATTTTTATAAAATCTACCTAATTCACGCACCGAGAAAACAAAACTGGTTCTATTAATGGTATAAGGGTCCAAATAGTCTACGCAACCTAATTAGTCAACATTTAGGGTCAACAAATAAAACCAACTTATTCGATGGATGTAAAAAATAGTAGTGTCCAAACACTGGGTTGAATAATCATGTATTCTTCCCTACTTGGCTACTGGCTTGGCCCAATTGATGGAGTAAGTCCAAAATTGACCCAGATGTAAGATCCAATGTTATTTGGGCCTTGAGCTAAAATTTTAAATTCTGTTAAAAATTTAAAATATATTTTAAATTTAAAAGTTAAATTTAAAATATAAAATGAAATTTTATAAAAGTTATAAAATATTTTTCAAAATGGTTTTGAAAATAAATTTATTATTTTCAAAAATTCTTTAATATTTATTTAATTTTATTAATTATTAAATAAATGTTAATTAATTAAAATAAACATGATATATGTATATATGTTTATCTTAAACCATTTAAGGTGAATTATAAATGAAAATTTTGAATTTATTAGAAACATTTAATTAAAATTGTTTTAATTAAACGAATAGTATTTTTGACAAATAAATTAATCAAATATTGATTAATGTAATCATATACATGTATAATGATATATACATGTATTATAATTGTTATAGCTATATATTTGCCTTAAATTTATTTTTGAAGAATAAAATAAAACTTTCTATTTATTTGAACTCTAACCAGATAAAATAATTTATGAAATAAATTAAAATTTTAAAAGTTAGGTATATATGCAAGATATGTGTATGTATACAAAATAAATGTTATGGTGGGTTATTATCTTAAAATGTTTAAGATGAAAAATATAAAATTTCTAAAATTTTAATAAAATTGAAATTGATCAATTAAATAAAATTGAAAATTAATTAAATATGATTTAATTAACAAAGGTACATATATATTATATAAGTTAATCAAATTATAATAGTTATAAATAAATTATACTTATATAACTATATATGTATAGATATAATGAAAATGGAACTGAATTAAATCCAAAATAGATTTTTAAAGTAAATACATACATATAGTACGTATACCATGATTTTAGATCTGCCCGACACTTGAATCGTGATGGTAGTTCATTAAAAATACATTTCCCTTCGTTCAACAATAATAAAAATACATTAAACGTTATGAATCTCTAATATAGAGTTGTCCTCTACCATTTATATATTAATAGATTAGTTGCATACTCTTTAGTTGTTGAGAAAACTAAAGCTAGGGATGTTATATGTAGTACTATCAATATATTGCTAGACGATGCAAGATACATGAATGTATTTATTGAGAAAACTCAAGATATGTGCATTATACTTAAGTCTTAGCAAAATGGTAGATGCGAGTGAATAATCTTTTTCAATTTGTTGATAAAACTCAAGGTCGAGACTGCGATTAGGACAAAGACCACATTCGGGAGTTGTATGTGATAAAATTGATAAAGGGTTATCCGTCATGTGTAAGCCTATGATGTTTTGAGCAAACTCTAGTTCAAAATCCTTAGGCAAGCGAATCCTTACACCCACTAGAGGAATCAAGAGATTTCTATGTTTCTCTTATGGTTTTGAGGAATATAAAAATCTAATGGGAGCCTTATTAAAAAGGAAATGTCAAAATTCAACATTTCTAATATTATAAGAATGTATGATATAAAAATCAAAATTATCCACATTAATAAATTTGTGCAACTAAATTGATAAAATTGTTTATCAATAAGAATTTACTAATGAACATTGTTGGGAGTGTTTTCGCCTACTACCGAACCAAACTCCCCTCTTATGCATGGACGAACCAAACCCCTTCCTAGGCATAACCGAACCAGCCTCTGCTTCACTGCCTACCAAACCAACTACAAGGTGCCTCTACCGGACCAACCCCTAAGACCAAGGATGCCGAACCAGCCCTCTATCGGTCCAGAGCTACCGAACCAAAGCAGCCGAACCAGCCTCCCTCAGGCCTCACCGAACCAGCCTATGCCGGACCAACTCCCCACCAGTCCAAACCTATCCACCGAATGAAGTCTCCACCGAACGAAGCAACACATCTCACCACCGGACCACTCATCTCACCACCGAACCAAAGGAAACCGGACCAGATCCACCAGGCCAGATTACGTCAGCCCAAGCCCGCCAGCTGCTATATACCTCCAAGACCCCTACCCCCAGCCTCACTCTATAAATAGAGGGGCAGGGGTACAACAATGGAGAACAAGTTTGAGAGCTCAAGCACGGAGATAACTGTCAAACAACTTTCTTTTACTTGTATCAAAGCTTTGTACTTGTAATCTAAACAAGAGAAGAGAAATAACATATGAAGTGGACGTAGGCACATTCTGGCTGAACCACTATAAATCTGCGTGTCTTTTTACAGTTTAGCCCCTGCTTTTTATATATTTGCATAAATCACCCAAATCGCTAAGAACCACATAAGATCTACTAAATTATACGACTTTGAGGTGTTTGTCCATTTTTTGTGCAAACATTTTTGGTGCTTTCATTGAGAGCTAGAAGCTCGAAGCTTCAGCTTCATCCACTTAACATTTCTCCTAACAGCATCGTTCGCCACTTGGAAAACATGCCTCCCAAACAGAGAAAAGATGTTAACAAAGGAAAAAACATCGCATCCAGCAGTCTTCTGGATCCAGCTGTCACGAATCAAGTAAATCGTCCTCCTCCAGCAGCAGTAACAAATGAAGGACAGGCTAATCCGACCACTCCTGCCACAGAACAGCCCACAGCAATTACTAGGGCAGATTTAGACAGGGTTGTGGTTGAAGTGACTAACCGCTTCACGTCCCAGCAGGAAGCTTTGGTGGACCATCTCATGTCATGCTTAAGGGATGCTGAAGAATCCAACCGCAACACTGAATCATGGGGAGAATCCCAGTCCGGAGGGTCTCGGAGACATCAAAGATCTTCCTTCTTCGAAGGAGCTAACAACAGAAGCGGCCATGGTAGGAGCCGAGACCGAGCACAGCCCGAAGTTAGGCCTGAGGAAACGCTTGGAACCGAACCCAACGGGGGAGGTACCAGGCGGAGGTCAACTGTAGCTGAGCTTGTCATGCTACCTAACCACGGAAACGCCAGTGAACGGGGCCGAGCTAGAATCCAGCCTGAAGTTGGACCCGAGGAAGTGCTTAGATCAGAACCCAACAGGGGAAGATCGAGGCAAGGGCCAACTGTAGCTGACCCTAGCATGCTCCCAGAAGACCAAAGGCAGCCACTGGAAAATGTGAGGAATGATAGACGATACCATCCCTATAGGTCATCTGGGCGGAATCAATCCCACAGAACAGAACCAAACTCGTTTCAATCTGCTTCAAATTCTGATGAAAGGATGGCACGCTTATTCAGAGAGTGTGTCCAACGGGAGCAAAGAGATCGAGGGATAGGCGCTAGGGTAACCAGCCCTTTCGCCCACAATATCGAAATTGCTATCACCCCCCGAGAATGGAAGATGCCAACAATGGAACCCTACAAAGGGACCTCCGACCCCATTGTACACTTACAGAGATACACACAGCATATGCTCATGAGTGGAGTGACAGAGGGAGTACTGTGCAAATGCTTTCCACTATTCTTAGCAGATCTCGCTACCTCCTGGTTCTGTCATTTACCCCAGGGATCCATCAGCTCGTGGGAAATGTTGAAAGAAAAGTTTATCGGTCAGTTCCGCATTCATGTGGAACAACCCAAGGACGCTTATTC
Source organism: Allium fistulosum (assembly GCA_030737815.1). Lineage (NCBI taxonomy): Eukaryota > Viridiplantae > Streptophyta > Magnoliopsida > Asparagales > Amaryllidaceae > Allium > Allium fistulosum. The sequence continues at coordinate 335,358,245 of CM060904.1, read as the reverse complement.
CTTATCCAGTATCAAACAGAAACCTGGAGAGAAACTGCAACAATACCTAACCCGATTCAATGCCGCAGCGGCCGCAGTCCAAGATGCCGATGAGAAGCTTATCCTAATGGCCCTCTGTAGTGGTGTGCATCCAGACACTAAATTTGCTAGAAGGTTGACAAAAGAAAAACCAGCTACTTTACCCGATCTCTTCCATGAAGCCGAGAAATATACGAGACTTGAAGATGCTGCTACTGAGAGGCAGACAGGGCAACAAAATAAGGCGGTTCACGGCCACACACCCGCTGTAGCAAGGGACGTTCGAAGAAATGATTCTAGAGACAACACTGAGGGGAAAGAAGGGAGAAAAGCGCCTGTATCGGCCAGGACCGAGATTTGACACTTACACCCCGTTGAATGAAACAGTCGAAAACATCTTCCTGGCCACTCAAGACGAGGTTAGATACAAACACCCCCCGCACAAGAAGGAATCAGATAACGCAATTAAATCTGGAAAATTCTGCTGCTTCCACGAATCCCATAGGCATGATACCAACGAATGCCATCATCTCAGAGACTTGATTGAAGAACATATCAGAAGAAGGAAACTAGAACGCTATGTAAAAAGTCAGAACAGGACTCCAGCTCCTGCCAATGAGAACCCAAGGCTACCCTCACCGGAGATCAGCAGAGGAAACCACAACACTAGCGACTCTAGTCAAGAGAAGATAGTGGTCCATACCATCTCGGGAGGACCGCACATCGCCGACAGAAGCTGGGCAGAGATGGAAAGATATGGAAAGTCGCTTAGAAACAATGAAGACTGTGTTAATTATGTTATAGAAGAGCGCCACCCGAAGCGGAAAGAAAGTGATGACATCACATTCGGTAAGTGTGACCTAGAAGGAAGGCAATACCCTCACATGGATCCCATGGTTATCTCTGCCCGGCTCGGTCCCACCGAAGTTTACCGAATTCTAGTAGACACTGGAAGCTCAGTAAATATCCTGTTCAAACATGCATTCGACAAAATGAAACTATCAATGAAGGATGTATCTCCCTGTAATAAACCACTACACGGTTTCACTGGAGATGCAAAGATGCCCCTCGGGCAACTGGACCTCTTTGTTGAAATTGGAAGTCATCCCCGCTACGTTGTGCGGAAACAGACATTTGTGCTAATAGAAAACCACTCGGCCTACAACGCCTTCTTAGGAAGGCCAGCCTTGTCTGACTTCCAAATTGTCCTAGCCCCATGGTGCCTAAAGATGAAATTTCCAACAGACAATGGAGTAGGGGAAGTAGAAGGAGACCGGGACGTTGCTCGAGACTGCTATGTAACAGAACTTCGCAACAATTTCAGGAAGGATAAAGGGAAGGGTGTAGAGGTTGCCCTCTGCACAAAAAGTTTGGAAGCATAGCAACTAAAGAAAGCCCCTCCTCTTCGATATACCAGCGATCCTTTCAATGAATTAGACCCCAGGGACAAAGAGGAGGAGGCCACCGCCGAGCCTGCAGAGGCTATGGAATTTGTATCTGTAGACAAACATGACTCGAATAGACTATTGGAAATTGGGTCCCAACTAAAAGCAGAGTTGAAGGAGCAACTCATCGACTTTCTCCGCCACAACTTGGATGTATTCGCATGGTCACACACTGACATGACCGGAATCTCCCCCGACGTAGCATGCCACGTACTAAACATCGATCCTACCAAGGCGCCTGTAAAACAAAGAAAGAGAAGTATGGGGGCAGAGCGATCAGCAGCCCTCAATGAAGAAGTAAAGAATCTACTTGCCAATGACTTCATACGAGAAGCCATCTACCCGAAATGGATCGCTAACCCGGTACTGGTAAAGAAGGCTAATGGGAAGTGGCAAACATGCATTGACTTCTCCAACCTAAACGACGCCTGCCCAAATGATTGCTTCCCACTTCCCCGAATCGACAAACTTGTAGACAGCACAGCCAGGCACGAGCTCTTATCTTTTTTGGACGCATACTCAGGATATAACCAAATCCCTATGCATACCCCCGATCAAGACCACACTAGTTTCATCACTGACCGGGGTTTATACTGCTATGAGGTCATGCCTTTCGGACTTAAAAATGCAGGAGCCACCTACCAGCGCCTCGTCGACAAGACGTTTGCAGGACTAATAGGACAAACTATGGAAGTATATGTGGATGACATGCTGGTAAAGTCAAGGAAAGCCGACGATCACGTAAGCCACCTAGGCGAGATGTTTCAAGTACTTCGCCAGTATGGAATGAAGTTGAATCCTCTAAAATGCTCCTTCGGAGTATCATCAGGAAAATTCTTGGGATTCATCGTCCATGCCAGAGATATTGAAGCAAACCCTGAACAAGTCCGAGCGCTAAGGGATATCAAGATACCTTCCACTCGAAAGGAAATGCAAAGCCTGAATGGAAAAGTGGCCGCACTAAGCCGATTCATCTCCAAAGCAACGGACAAAGACCACTGGTACTCTCGACTCCAAACGAAGGCGAAGAGTTATACCTATACCTTGCTGTGTCATCTCATGCCCTAAGCGCTGCCTTGGTAAGGGAAGACGACCGCACGCAGCGGCCAGTTTACTTCGTATGTAAGAGGTTTACAGGGGCAGAAGTCAGATATCCTAAACTTGAGAAACTAGCGTACTGTTTACTAATCACGTCACGGAAACTGCGTCACTACTTCCAGCCCCATTCCATCAAAGTTCTGACCGATCAACCACTGAGGCAGGTACTCCATCGTCCCGACACTTCTGGGCGACTACTTAAATGGTGCATTGAACTAAGTCAATATGATATCACCTACCGCCCTCGCACCGCCATCAAGGGACAAGCCATGGCCGATTTCATTGCAGAATTCACTACCAATGAAGGTAAGGAGCAATCGTAAATAGCAGAAGACATCAAGTGGAATCTCTTCGTGTGGTGCGTCAAACGAACAAGGCTCGGGGGCAGAATATGAAGCAGCAATAGCAGGATTAAAACTTGCCTTAGAGATTGGAGTCAGTTCTTTATGTCTTCATAGTGATTCTCAACTTGTGGTAAATCAGATACTAGGAGAATTTCAGACTCGAGGAGAACGACTCGCAACATATCTAAAGAAGACCAAGCGGCTCCTCGATCAATTGGATTACTATTTGATCAAACACATTCCTCGAGAAGAAAACCAAGAGGCCGACGAACTGGCAAAACAAGCTAGCATGAAAGACGGCGCCATTCAGGAACAGTAACTGTCTCAAGGCAACTAAGCCCGAGTTTTGAGCAAGTGAATCTGATAGCTGCAACCGAAGAAGAAACTTGGATGACTCCCATCCAAGAATACATACAAAGTGGCACACTGCCCGACGGGCGTAACGGAGTCAAGAAAGTCTTGAGGAAAGCTTCCCGCTACACAATACAAGAGGGCACCCTCTATCGGCGCGGTTTCTCTAACCCTTTATTAAGGTGTGTCGCTGGAAGGGAAGCCAAGGAAATCTTATCCAACATCCATCAAGGAAGCTGCGGAGATCACACTGGAGGGCAGACTTTGGCAAAAAAGATACTCCGATATGGATATTTCTGGCCCACCTTAACCAAGGACGCCTTAGATTTCGTCAGAAAATGTGACAGATGTCAGAAGTTTGCTAAGATTCCGCGGTTACAAACAACTGAGATTACTCAAATGAACAGCCCTTGGCCCTTTGCAGTACGGGAAATTGACTTGATTGGCGAACTGCCAATGGGCCGAGGCAGGGCCAAATATGCTATAGTAGCAGTCGACTATTTCACCAATTGGGTGGAAGCAGAACCCCTAAATAAGGTATCTTCAGCAAAAGTTATTAACTTCTTGATCAAAAATGTTCTATGCAGGTACGTAGTCCCATTCAAAATCATATCGGACAATGGACTTCAGTTTGACAACGAGGAGTTCGCCAACTGGTGCCAAGGGCACGAAACACAAAAGCTTCTCATCCGTAGCTTATCCCCAGGCAAACGGACAAGTCGAAGCCGTCAACAAAGTTCTCAAAACTCTAATAAAAAAGAAACTCGAAAAGTCAAAAGGCGCTTGGGTGGATGAACTTCCTACGGCACTATGGGCCTATCGCACATCTTTCAGAACATCAACAGGGCATACTCCTTTCTCTTTGGCATACGGATCGAAGGCTATGCTCCCAGTTGAAACCATCGTGCCTTCCCACCGTAGGATCCACTATAACCCAGAAGAGAACGAAGAACTCCTTTACATGTCTTTGGATCTAATTGAGGAGAGAAGAAATGATGCAGCCCTCAAAGCAGCAGCCCACAAGCAAAAAGTGGCAGCACAATACAATTCCAAAGTCAAGCATCGTACCTTACACGAAGGGGATCTTGTCCTCAAGTGAATCTTCCCTCGCCCCGGAGCACTAGATCCAATCTGGGATGGTGTAATTCATAAAGATCTCCACGATGGAGCTTATATTTTGTCAACAGTGGACGGGGAGGTGTTCCAGAGGGCATGGAACATCCAACACCTTCGTCGATACTTTTCTTAACTTGTACTGCCCATATGAAGTGAATTAACAAAGAGAATCAGTGGACGTAGGCATTTTCGTGCCGAACCACTTTAAAAAAACTTGTCTCTTTTTAACTTGTTCCTTCATATCTTGGCTGCTTGTTAACTTTATCCTTTTCTGTTGAACAAAATCCTATGCAAATAGCATTTTCATTCAAGGCACTCCACAGCGCGACTTCTCCTGGACAAGACCTAACATGTACTATACGAATCTATGCCCTCGCCAATGAGACACTTTTGCTCCGGCATCCCTCTGCTGCGGGTTAACTCATTGCTCGCGACAGCCCTCAAAGCCAACTGTAATGAGCCGATTATAAGCCACCGAGAAGGCCGACTATAGCCGAGGCAGCTCATTACGGCGTTCGGCTCGCCGGCAACTGTGAACCGATTATAAACCCCAACATAAGGTGTGGCCAGCCAGGGGTAGTTCACGGTTGACGATCGGCACCCACGCTAGCCGGCCACAATAAATCGAATAATACCCACGATTACGGGCCATAATGGCCCGGGTAGTTACTGTGCGCGATCTCGGCTCCAATGTGTCTTAAGTGCGGCTGTGGTAAAAAAGAATTAACTCCCCGCGGAGGCGTAAGATGGGTGACAAATGTCTCCAAGACCCACAGCTAGGGAAAGTGACTACAAAGCCCGTTTGCCATGAACTTAAGCACATCGAAGGCCTTCCGTGATTGGAAGTTTTACTATTTCACATATTTCAATTCTATTTAAAGAACTTTTCTCCTATCCTCTATAACAATCCCTGAAGTATAGGACACAGAGTAGAAGATACTCACCAGGGGGAATGGGAATTCACGGTTGGATAGCAGGACATTCAACTGAGCTCCATCCTCGGTCGTACAAAAATATTCAAAACTGCCATCTACAATTAGAACATGAAAGGGGGTATTTTCTTCTTTTATACAAATTCCTGACTATAATTTATTCATACATCACACTAGCATTATAAGGCATGAAATTATGCTTTAAGCAAGACCTTGGCATTAAACACAACTGAATTACAAGCATATGCATAGCTATATTTCTCATACAACATGTGAAAATAACAAAAGCATTCAAAAAACGACGGAATCAGCTTAAGTTAAAAAATTACACGTCAAGAATAGTGTTGTTTATTACAAGTAGCATAATTACAACCTAAGAGTTACGTTACTGTTTTGAGACTAACGTATACAACAATGTCAAGCCCACCAAAAGATATCCAGGTCCAATCAAGGAGCCGGCCGCGTCGGAGTTTTATCCTTGCCCTGTTGCCCACCTGTCCGGTCAAAGAAAGAATTCATTAGTGATAAGCAACCAAGTTAACGGAAAGACCAGAAAGGAAGACTTACCAGCACCTGCTTCTTGACCATCCTGGTCATCATCCTCTACTTGTACACCTGCCTCCCCCGGCAACAGCATGCGCGCTCTATCAATCCCAAAGGAGAGGGAGATAACATTAAGCTGCTCGCCTTTGAGAAAGCTTGGGAAACAGTCGGGAGGTGAGTTCAGAAGCTCCTGAGGGCCGTACCCATCCACTAGTGACCTCGGGGTAGGCCCATGACGTCCCGGTTCTGACTGAGCTGGGGGCACTGCGGAAGGATCGTCTCTATCCTGGGATTTCCTCTTTTCTGATCGGGTTTCAACTTTATAAGACATTTATCTGCAAGCACAAAGAAGTGCGTCGTTAGAATAAAGGAAGTAAACAAGCGAGTGTGTGCAGTCTGGAATTTCACTCATAATTCAAGTCGTAAAAGTGCATTTGGTAGTTCAAGGCCGAAAGGTGATTCGGTATTCGAACTCCCCTATCTCGTTCGGCTTATCCAACAAGGGACCCATTCGGCACTCGAATTCATTCGGTAGTCCAGGACCGAAAGGTCATTCGGTATTCAAACCATCAATCTCATTCGGCAATCATACTCCTCATGGTCATTCGGCATTTCAAGCATGAAGTTCATTCGGCAAAGAATGTCTCACCTAGCTCGGCAATCAGAAACCGGTTCGGCACTATAATCGATTCGGCAGTCAATAATTTGGTTCGGCTATTTCAAAAGGTAAGGGACAACAAAAGCCTCAAGCCCATACTTATAGGCAAGCACCAAATAGCCGGACCAGATAATTCGGCATTCAAAACCGGATGGGGGCGTCCAGATAAACAAAGTGCGCCATACGCAAGCATATGCCCCACTTTGGGGGGCAAATGTTGGGAGTGTTTTCGCCTACTACCGAACCAAACTCCCCTCTTATGCATGGCCGAACCAAACCCCTTCCTAGGCATAACCAAACCAGCCTCTGCTTCACTGCCTACCAAACCAACTACAAGGTGCCTCTACCGGACCAACCCCTAAGACCAAGGATGCCGAACCAGCCCTCTACCGGTCCAGAGCTACCGAACCAAAGCACCCGAACCAGCCTCCCTCAGGCCTCACCGAACCAGCCTATGCCGGACCAACTCCCCACCGGTCCAAACCTATCCACCGAATGAAGTCTCCACCGAACGAAGCAACACATCTCACCACCGGACCACTCATCTCACCACCGAACCAAAGGAAACCGGACCAGATCCACCAGGCCAGATTACGTCAGCCCAGGCCCGCCAGCTGCTATATACCTCCAAGACCCCTACCCCCAGCCTCACTCTATAAATAGAGGGGCAGGGGTACAACAATGGAGAACAAGTTTGAGAGCTCAAGCACTGAGAGAACTTTCAAACAACTTTCTTTTACTTGTATCAAAGCTTTGTACTTGTAATCTAAACAAGAGAAGAGAAATAACATATGAAGTGGACGTAGGCACATTCTGGCTGAACCACTATAAATCTGCGTGTCTTTTTTACAGTTTAGCCCCTGCTTTTTATATATTTGCATAAATCACCCAAATCGCTAAGAACCACATAAGATCTACTAAATCATACGACTTTGAGGTGTTTGTCCATTTTTTGTGCAAACAAACATAATTAAATTGACAAAGTAATATAGAATATACTTACTAATAATTTTTTAGCATGTTGTCATTTGAGACCCATGCAAGTGCCAAAAATTATACAACTACTGAATGCATTCGTAACTTGGTCATTTAACTATTTATTGCCCGAAACTGTGCATTGTCTTCTATGATTTTTGAACTCTAAAGCGATACAAGGATATGTATATTTGATCCATATTAGATCACTTACAAAAGTTGCTTGGTGAAAGGTCATCTTCATAATCTACGAAAGCTCGATGAAATTGGTTCACCCAAGGTAAGCAGATAAAACATAGTGCAAGATTATGTGTTCAATAGAATCAAATACAATAATAACCTTGTTGTGATGAAAACAACGAGAAACAAAGGACTTAAGACCAATCTAGGAACTCGATTGTTAAATGTTAGTTTTGATCGGTTTACTTAAGTGTCACTTAATCAATATCCTTAAATTGTTAAGGATGTTTGAAGCACTTTTGTAAAGGGTTCAGTGTAGTCTTATAGTAAAAGTTTCCTCTTAAATGGTTCGACAATTTAGGAAGGAAAGAAAATGCTTGATAGTGGATGTAAAATGGACATAATTGGGATGAGGAGAGCTAATCGTCAACACTACTTCATAAAGAGACATCAGATGTAAGAATTGTATAAAATTTAGTAAGACACTTAATATTACTTAATAATATTAAAAGGTGGTTTTCATTCCAAATACATTTTGTTATAGAAAATTGTTTTCCGTAAAAGATATTTCAATGAGTTTAAGATATTTGATCTAGAACTCTAGACTATAAAGTAGTTACAGTGACAGAAATAAATAACCGTTAATAAGTAGTTGAATGGAACTTCATAATTCATATGCTATTATAGTAATGACAGAAACAATGGGAGCATACCATATGACACATATAAATGGATGCATTAAGATACAGAAGATTGTTTATTATATATATACCAAATATTATTTACAAAATACTAAATGTTTTTTTTGCATTGATTGAATAATACCGAAGTATTTAAAATTTTAACAATTATTTTTGGGAATTATAGACTAAGCCATATCTTGGAGGAATAATTCTTTAAGTCATATGATTATTAGTCACATGATAACTTATGACTTGTACTTCAAAGATTAAGTGCTAAGCACCCATTTAGTAGGAGCAACAAAAGAGTTATTGAACTCTTTAGATTAATATACAAAGATGTATGGAATCGAAAGTCAAATACCAAAATGAATCCATTTGCTCCTTTAAATTCATCGATGAACCGTTATGGACATGAACATGTGTATTTGATATACAAGTAGTATATCTTTGATAATTAATGGAGTTTAAAATGGAAGTAGAAAACATAACATGCAAAAGAAATAAAATTTTTCATTTTGACTGAATATGCGAGTATAATGAAAGGAGTTCTAAAATTACCTAAAAAGGAATAAAACTCAATCTCAATGCTACTCCTCCCTATGATACATAATAATGTATCGATAAGAAGCATTACATTAGACAAAGTATGATTGATGATGAGTTATGTTGAATTAACTACTTTCTATGAGGATATGCACTTAAGAGTAAGTACATAAGTTAAATTTGGTTTCATCTAAAGCACTGTTTATGAAATCATATAAGATATGAAATAACAATACCCCTACATGTACTAACTCAATGAGTTAATAGGTTTCACATAAAATTCGATCGTGAGTGATCTTGTGTGAACCAGCATAAAGGAGTTTGGAACTAACCAACGATGGTTGATTAATTTATGTTATGAACATAAATTTCATAAACTCAAAATTAAATCAGTTTTATGTAAGTTTTGGATACGATCCTAAAGCTCTAACAGGAAATCTAATTATATGAGGTGAAAAAAATTACCGAGACTAAAACATATATAACACATTAGAATGTCGAGTATGATTTCTTAAACATTAAAGAGAAACTATATGTTTCATATCAATGTCGAGAAAAAGAATTGTTAGTTGTAACAGTTTCCTCGATTTCCAATAATATGTAAAGAGTATAGACTCTAATATATAGCATGATGCTTAAATCCAGAGTTGATTCCAAGTATTTTATCAAAATATGATTTTGATAGTTGTACCCGAAAGGATATGATCCATCAACCATGGGTGTCTATTTGAACGAATACCGATGTAGTTGGAATATAGTATGTCACATTAATGAATAACGCTGTAAATTTCAATTGTTAAAATTGGCGTAACAGATTCGATAATCAATGCACTTAACTTAATTCAGATTATACTCGCAATGTTATCACCCAATATGACTTTTAATTTTGGTACATCTTGGTTGGAATAGAAATTCTGAATAATGATTTAGAATAGACTGTTTGCACATAATGATCAAAATGTGACGATGTTGATGGGAGTGATGACTAAGTTTGTAAGTGTTAGATAAGATCCTAGATCTTATATGATAGTATCATTCGACAAGCATTTGAGCTAAGCAGATATTTTGACAAAATAATCAAACAATTTGATTTTCAGGCAAAATAAAGAGGAAGCGTGTGTTTGTAAGGAAGAATATTAAGGGTATTATGATATTTATATAAGTAAGACAACATAATACTGATTGTTAACGATGTACTCATGTTAAAATCATTTTCAGTATATATGTCTATGTAGTATTTGAAAATGATATCTTTTCTGACTAGTATAAAAGAATGTTGGGATTTCCTCGAATGATATACTTAAACACTATATTAAAATGTTTAATATGGATCATTTGAGATGGATTCCTTATGCATCGATAATAGGAATTCTCATATATGCTAAGTAACTATAATATCGTATTTCACATATGTGGGTATTAAGTGAATAATTAATCCGATTTAATATCACCAAACGTTACTTAAGAACTTTCTTAAGTATTTACGAAATACTATAGAATTGTTTATGGAAACAATGAACTCTTTATGACAAAGTGTTTGGACTTAAACTTCATAAGTGATATCTAATATAGTGTGTCAGTCCCAAACTCATGTTTAGCCTTATTTAAGGAGCTTTGAGTTGGAAATGTTCCAAATAAGCAGTGACAACTGATTCAATAGAAAGGCTAATTACATCGCCTTGAATAGTACTACAATGAAAGCAGTGTAAATATAATAGCTCAAATTTACAACCGAGATAGGGGTGATTTCTAATGTTCATAATCACATGACATTGCTCCATGAAAACAATTCCATGATACAGCTCGTAAAAGAAACCAGGCTTACAAAATGTTTAGACATATACTTCAAAAGTTCCATATTATAAAGGCAGTTTATCAACGACGAAAAGATGTTGGCTGACCTAATAGATAGCATTGACTACAAATTCAGACAACTTCGGAATTATATTAATGCGTCTGTATTAGTAAAGATTACTTTCTAGCACTTGGCTTAAAAATGGAAACTGAGGAGTAAATAATCGGTTAAAGTAAAGAGATAGGAGATATATAGTGGTTCAGCTAAGCTTGCCTACATCCACTGTGAATTTTTTTACTATGTTGATCTCTTGCAACTATAAGGAATTACAAGAGAATAATAAGAAATTAAGAGCACTTACGATCACCATGGGGCAAACTTAAGAGCTATGGTATTTTTCTTTGCTGAAAATATATTCATGAACCAAAACTCAACCCTTATGAAGTTGCAAGAAAATGGGTATTTATACTAGTTGAAGTTGGCGTTAGAATGGATGAGATTGCACTATTGAAAGGTGGGAATCATTCTGGGCCATGATCTGGTCGCTTTGATCGACGAGGGACAGCTAGAAAGGCGATGTGATTATGTGGCTATGATGCGTGCCAATTGTCATTCTGTACCAAAAGTGGGCTACATGGCACATGAGCAGGTGCTCTTTTGTCAGACATACTACTATGGACATGTAGCTGGTATGCACAGTTGCACTTTTGTCAAATTAACAATGTCATGTAGTAAACTTTTCCAAAAAAATAAGGGTAAAGAGAAGCTTCTTCACATAATAATAGTCGACCATTTGTAGCTAAACCTGATAAGTAAAGACATGGTTAAATAGGATGAGAGGAGTCATTCATATTGCGATGAGGTGAGTTAAATGGTACCGGCCTTAGGCGGGTTAAGGAGAAGCCGGGCCAAGGGCTGGTCGCAATTGAGTTGGGTCTATTTGAACGAGTTGATTGTTGTTGAATTGGGTCGGCCGGCTTAAGAGAGCAGGCGATGGTATCTATGACATGTTCGCTTATTGTTATCAGGCAACTTGGCTTAAGCGGAGTCGAGCAAGGCTTAGAGGTGCTGACCGGCAAAATCTTTTACTTACAAAAAAATTAAACAACATATAGTAATGCAATATGTCTTATTCGTTCACAAAAGGACTATGTTGTCTAAACTGATCGGAGAAATAATATTAAAATTTTATAATTGACCATGAATGCAAGTGGGAAATTGAAAGTGTTAGTAGTATGCCATAGGGGCAAATATGTTATTTGTTACATATATCTAACTCTATAGTCGATCTTTTTCTTAATAAAGATATATGTTTTCATTTATATACTTTATTATATTATGATATAATTGATTAAGTGATTAATTTAAAGTATATAGTAAGAAAATCCTTAAATAAATTATTATGTGATTGTAGTTGCAATCGTGAGTGATTAATCATAAAATCAAATGACATTTTGTTTTAAATATTCCTGACTAAGATGTTTTGAGAAAGGACATCGATATATATGTTGAGACCAGGGTCCGCAATGCTCTTCAAATGTTAGGCAGTGTATTACTCATGGTTTCTATGGCACAAAGGGTTACATACTCATAGTTATTGGATAACTATGGAATGACTCGTCCATGAGTTTCTTGTTGGTTGGTAACAATCAGATCAAGCAAGAAATCTTAGTGTGAAAATTTAACATAACACCCTTGACTTGAGAATACCGTGGAACTTCAATGTGAATACTCCACTTTGATTATAATTGAATTATGGCATTGCAATCCATCGAGCGACTATAGTTAGGTCAGATTTGAAGCATTGGTAGTGAAGTACTATTCAATAGAGAATCTGTCTCCTCAATTGTATGAAATTAGTATCACAGTCAACTATAGTCAACTCAAAGTCAAAATCTTTGACCAGAGTAGTACATTTAATAATAAATGTTATTATTAAATCAAGGACTTTGCTTTTTGTACTGACCAAGTTGTGGATAATATTGGAATTTTACCAATACCATATTCAATATATCCTAAAGTAATATAGTTTTAATAAAGAGAATATGTGTAAATAATTGTTACCAAAAGGTACTGCTTAAGAAAATGTATTCGAATTCTACTGAAAAGACCTGTAAGTGATGAATTTAGCCACACTGTCAAGCCACTAACTAACGTGACATGTGAACGTTAAGATTTGATTTGTTCAAAATTAACCGCTGACTAAATTCACACTTCTGAGTCTCACAATTATATTTGCGAATTCTATGAAAAACCAAACAATTTAATTAGTTTATAAAATATTGTAAATAAATTAAATTAATTAATATTTGAAAAATATTTAGATTGGTAATTATATTGATTTTTTTGGAGTTGTCTCTAAGTATTTGAATGCATATATAAAAGATATATTTGCATGCATTGATATACGATATCGGTATATTTAAATGGGTTTAAATAAGAAATAATTGCCTGGAGGACTTTTGAAAATTTTGCACCATATAGGTAGCAAATAATGGTCGACCATGTATGAAGAGAGAAGGGTGGAGTGGGAGAAAATTAAGGAATTAATGAGGGAATTTTAAACTAAAAGAATGGAAAATGCTGCACTCTCTCAATTAAAACAAATCTACTAATTTTATTTCCTTCAATTGTTTCCTTTTCTCCTCTTCCCTCCTTACCATGGTCGAAAATGGCTTCCTCTTCTAAATAAAAATCAACTCCAAAACAAATAAAATATCAAGTAAAATATAAAAGCTACGTAGTTCATCATTCTCTTGTAAAGTTGGGTGTAGATTCAGGATATAATGAGAGCATTCTAATTTAAAGTGTTATTTATCGGCTAGATCTCAAAGGTATATTCTAAAATTTAATTTGTTTTCTTAGATATAATATATTTACATAATTTTGAATGTACATATTATTGCCACATCTTGATTTAAATTCATAATACGATTCAAACAATTTGTTAAATGTCTTGATTTGTTTTAACTTGATAAATTAAAACCAAGATTATTGTATGTATAAACAATGTTATGGGTTATTAATCTAAGTTTAAATTTACCCATAGTAATGTGTTTTAAATTATTTTTGTTTAAATTTTCTAACAAATCCTACAGTATATGGATAGTTAGTGTTTGATTTGATATATGCAATTCTGATTTTATAATATTTTCATTACTAAAAAAAAATTTGTTTTTGGGTTAAAACTTTATCTATATGTATGTATGTATGTAAGCATGCATGTATTTGCAAATACATCAGAAAGGTTTAATGTGATGTAAATATTTGTTTTCAAATCAATTGGAAATTACTTTGGCTTAATCATTGTATATATAAATACATGAATATATATATATACACAAACAATTATATTTACATTTTATACTATTAAGGCGTGTTTTTAGAAATATTTATTTAATTTAATTTTATTTAACATCTTGAATTGAGTTAATAATAATATATATATAGCTATAATATACATATTAGATATAAATCCCAATATTTACGCATGTACATATTGACCATTTTATTGTTTATTGCTTTTGTCACTTTCCTTTTAGATCTTGGCGTGATTGTATCTGGATCTAATTTCATTTTTGTTACAATCCTTAAACACTAAACAATTACACTCATAAAATGTTTCACATCTTTGTCACGTCTTTTAAAATATGAACATATTTGATATCTTTGTATCTTTACAAATTTCACACTTAATTAACATAGATTTAATTAATTTAGAATAAGAATATTAATAAATATGAGTTTATTAATAGCAACTAGATTGGATTTATATTAAACATTAGATTTCATTGGCCAACTATGATCCAAATAGGGATATTTTTCGAAATCTTCCCATTTCACCCACTGTAAAATGGACCAGGTTCCTTCAGTGATGTGCGGTATTCTTTTGACAAGAGAATATTATGATTCTTAATTATCTAAACCATATTTCGATTATGATCAATTACACGACAAGTTAACCATGTTACTAATGGAGTTAAGGGTGTGCCTTAAGAGCAATTATGTAAGTAGTTATATAAATTTAACTCTGTTGTAACAACTGGATTTTCAATCCTTGGAAATCGACACTAATACGTCCACTATATTTCATGCCGAGTATTCAAGTGCCGGAAAACTGATTATTAGGGTTGAATGAAAGAAAAGATAGAAGAGAAGAAACTAAACGACACAGGATCTCACAACGCAATGGAACAATATATATTACTTAACATAATATATTACAAAGTCATTTCAAAAATGTTACATCATAGTCATACTAATACAAATTCTACCTTAGGACAGTTCCAATAGTCTGTCCATACCTAACTGAATATAATTTACATATAATATAGTGGAAAACAAGAAAAATAACTAACTATCGATGAAGCCACCTGCTCCAAGCTCCTCTTAGTAAATCTGCAGAAAAACCTGAACTACTTGGTTGCCCATTCAAATTTGAGCACCCAAGATTTTAGGAAAAGGAAATAAACTTTGGGTCAGATAAGGGTCTGGTGTAAGTAACTCAAGCAACTTAATTATTACTTTAAAATACTTTTGAAATCAATGGTATCTCGTAAGACCACGCCGCACATAAACACGGATGGGTTTTTACCTTATGATAACCAAGACATTTGTATACAAAATCCAGTGATATTATAATAATGTCTAGAGTACAAACACATATCCAAAATAGCTGAAACTGTTACCATATTAAATTCCAGCATACTAGGCTCTGAAATCAAAACTGTAAAGCCACGTATTGGAGATTGATTCCATACTATGGCAAGGTAAGGGACTACCTTCTGATGGTACACCCCTAGAAAATGCACCGGAGTTTGACAAGAACTTCTTGTACTTTTGCTACGCAGAACCGGCTGCCCCTTTAATATGGCGAGTTACTTCATCCCCTTTTGACACTGAGCCCTTATACTAACATGGTGATTGCGTGCAAAACAAATAGAATATGGACAATCTAGAATGGGATGGCAGCTCCTAATGGTAGCTGATCACATAGCTCTACTGCATACCCTATTTTTTCCATTTCCTGGTTTGTGAGGTGATGCAGCGCAGTCTGATGATGGCTTAAGTCGCGAGCGACCTAATGAGTGGATAAGTCGTTCGTGCGACCTTGCGAGATATGAAGCAAAGTATGTTAGGAAAAAAGAGCTCCGACCTAGTGAAACTCGACCTAAGACTAACGAGTTATGTTGTAAGTCGCTTCAGCGACCTAACGAAGGTAATGGGTTTGCTTTAAGTCGCTCCAGCGACCTACCAAGTCAGACAACTACTTGTATCGGCCAGGGGGACTTAGGCCGCGTGAAGTTAAGTCGCGAACGATCTACTTAAGTCACGAGATCTTAGGTCGCTTAGATTTTAGGTCGCTGCCGCATTCTGCTCTAAGCCGTTGCTTTCTTAAGTCGCATGAAGGAGATATTCTTATATCGCTCAAGTGTTAGGTCATTAACGACCTATGCTAGGTTGCTGATGGAGGCTGATGTGTTGATATGTTGAGTCGCTTATGTGTTGTAATATGTAAGTCGTAGGTCGTGTGAGTTGTAATTAGGTCGTATGATGTTTGTACTTTGTTGAGTCGTTTGTGGTGTAAGTTCTTTAGGTCGTAGGTCGTGATGTTTAGGTCGTGAGCGACCTATGTGTTGTCAGGAGTTGCGTGTTGAGCTGTAAGCCTATAAATAGGCGGGTTGGGTCATTTGTAAAGTTAGTTGATTTTGAATAAAAACTTGTTTGTGTGCTTTGTGCCACTTCTCAAATTGGTAGTTGAGTGTGATCTCCTATCTCCACCTTCGGCATTCGAGTGCGCTCGAATCAACGATTGTTGAAGTCGATTCGCGGAATCAAGTGCGCTTGATCAACGTCGAAGAATCGTAGATCTTTAAACACGGTATCGTGCGCGATCAACGTGTTTGAGATAGCTAGAATCCAGTATCTTTGGATCAACGGATTTGGGCCTTTTGGTATCTTCAATTCCCCGATTGCTACTTTCACCGATTCATCCATTTTTGTTATCCCCTGCTGCATCATTTGGTATCAGAGCTAGACTTAGCCAATCATAGCTAAGCCGAGTCTTGGAGCCAATTCTTATTGAAGTGTTTGAGCCGTGCATAGTTGTTCATTTCTAATTCAAGGCCGAAAGTTTGGTGTTGAAATTTGTGAAGATTCAATCATGCCGCCGAGAAGAGCTAATCGCCATTAGAATGTTGAAGCGTTGTATCGAAGGGAAGAAGCCTAGCAAATGGAACAACGCATCAATGAAAAGTTTGATGAAGGCATTGGGAAGTTAGAAAAACTGATGAATGATATGAATCAAGGACAAAGGAGAAGGTCGCCAATCTCGAACCATGGAGGAAACAGAGTTTCACCATCGGTTACGGAAGCGAGGAGGGTGTCGCCACAATCCTATCGAGGAAGAAGAGAATCTTCAGTTTCATTGAGAAGAGAACGTCATGAGTATAAAGATAAAGAGAGAAGAACTCCACGTGAGTTTGAACATGAACCATACCGTGATGATGACAGACAAAGTAGAAGAGATATGCGAGATCATAAAGATGTGGGTGGTCGAGATCGTTATCGAAGTACATCTATTTTTGATGAAGATGGTGGTAGATGTAGTGTTCATTCTCGAGATTGAGACCAAGTACGAAATGCATATCAGGATGTTGAAGATGATCGTCGATGGGAATCGGGGATGAAAACTGAAATTCCAGAATTCAAGGGTGGAATGGTAGCGGAGGAATTCTTGGATTGGTTGTCTAATGTGGAGGAAATTTTTGACTTCAAAGAAGTACCCGAGCATCGGAGAGTTAAGTTGGTTGCTACACGTTTGAAAGGGAGAGCTATGGCATGGTGGCAGCAAACTAAACTAACACGGGAGAGAATGGGAAAGTTAAAGATTGAGTCATGGGATAAGATGAAGAAGTTGATGAAAGCTACATTCTTGCCGTATAATTATCAGTCTCTTATGTATCAACGATTGCAGAATCTGAGACAGGGAACAAAGTCTGTGAACGATTATGCGGATGAGTTCTATCAGCTGATTGCGAGGAATGACATCATGGAGACAGAAGAGCAGTTGACAGTTAGATTTGTTGGAGGGTTGAGAATGCAGATTCAAGATATGGTGAATATGTTTGATCCCAGATCTGTGGCTGAAGCACATCATAAGGCTCTAGCTTGGGAGAAGCAAGGTAGGAGAGGTGGTGGTGTGTTTACAAATTCCAACAATCCAATGAAAGGGGCTAGTAGCAATGCGAATGTTTCGAAGGCTATTGCAAAACCGGTTGTTAATGAAGTTGCTAAGACCAGAATCAATAGTGGTATCAAATGTTTCAATTGTCAGGAGATTGGTCACAAAAGCAATGAATGTACGAAGCCAAAGAAGCGAGTGATGGTTGCTGAGGCAGAGGATGAGGAGGTAGAAGCTGAATGTTCTAATTCACTACATGTTGAGGAGGAAGAAGAAAATGTGTCGGGAGATGAAGGGTATTCATTGATGATGAAGAGGTCGTGTTTGACACCTAAGCAAGAGGATGATTCAAGTTGGTTGAGGAGTAACATCTTTCAGTCAACATGCACTATCTTGGGAAGGGTTTGCAAGTTTGTTATTGATGCAGGAAGTTGTGACAATATTATCTCTACAGAAGCTGTGAAGAAGTTAGCATTGAAGACTGAGAAGCATCCGAAACCTTACAAATTAGCTTGGTTGAGGAAAGGTGAGGAGGTGAAAGTTGGACGAAGAGCTTGTGTTAATTTTTAGATTGGGAAGAAATACAAAGATGAAATTTGGTGTGATGTTGTGGATATGGATGTATGTCATCTGTTGCTAGGGAGACCGTGGCAATATGATAGGGCTGTGCAACATGACGGTCGTACTAACAGTTATAGTTTCATGTTTGAAGGCACAAAAATCACTTTAATTTCTAAGAAGTGACAACAAGAAGAAAGCAAGTTGGAGGAGATTGAAGAGCTGAAAACTTTGTTATCATTGAAGGAGTTTGTTAAGGAAGTAGAAGAGGAGCCTGAAGTGTTTTTGTTGATTGGACGTGAGAGTAATGAAGTGGTTGAAATTCCTGAGGAAGTAAAACCAATGCTGGAAGAATTTGACGATGTATTTCCTGAGGAGCTACCAACGGAGTTACCACCGTTGAGAGACATTCAACATCAAATTGATCTTGTTCCAAGAGCTGTGTTACCCCATAGACCACATTACAGAATGAGTCCAAAGGAACACGAGGAGTTGAGAAGGCAAGTGGAAGAGTTGCTTGAACAGGGGCATGTACATGAAAGTTTAAGTCCTTGTGCAGTTCCAACTTTGTTAGTGCCGAAGAAGGATGGAACGTGGAGGATGTGTACTGATAGTCGGGCACTGAACAAGATTACAGTGAGATACATATTTCCTATGCCTAGATTGGATGATTTGTTGGACCAACTTAGTGGAGCTGCTATCTTTTAGAAAATTGATTTGAAGAGTGGTTATCATCAAATTCGAATTAGACCAGGAGACGAATGGAAGATAGCGTTCAAAACAGGAGAAGGATTATATGAATGGCTGGTTATGCCATTTGGTCTTTCGAATGCACCTAGTACATTTATGCGGGTGATGAATCAGATCTTTAGACCATTTATTGGGAAGTTCGTGGTGGTGTATTTTGATGATATACTGATATATAGTAGAAGCTTAGAAGAACACGTGCATCATTTGAGAGAAGTGTTGATGATATTGCGACAGGAACAATTTTATGCTGCAACGAAGAAATGCGTGTTCATGACGCATAGTATTTTATTTTTGGGATATCTTATTTCCGAAGGAGGTATACAGGTGGATCAGAATAAAGTTAAAGCAATCAGAAATTGGCCACAACCCAGGACGATAACAGAAGTTAGAAGCTTTCACGGTTTAGCATCATTCTACCGAAGATTTATTCCACACTTCAGTAGCGTGATGGCACCAGTTACTGATTGTATGAAGGGGAAGCAATTTTCATGGTCAGAGGAAGCAGGATTTGCTTTTGAGAGAATCAAGGAACTATTGACGACAGCACCAATTCTAATATTACCAGATTTTCAGTTGTTGTCTGAATTACATACTGATGCATCGAAGGTTGGAATTGGAGGGGTGTTAAGTCAGAAGGGACGTCCTATTGCATATTTCAGTGAGAAGCTATCGGGAGCCAAGATGAGATATAATACTTATGATGTGGAATTCTATGCTATTGTTCAAGCTATAAAACATTGGAGACACTATTTGTTCCATAATGAATTTGTTCTATATACTGATCATGAAGCACTGAAACATTTGCAGGGACAGGACAAAATTGCAGCCAGACATGCTTCGTGGATCACATACCTACAACAGTTTACATTTGTGGTGAAGCATAAGTCGGGAATTACAAACCGTGTGGCAGATGCATTGAGTCAAAGGAATCATTTGTTGACTACAATGAAGATTGAAGTAACGGGGTTTGATGTGTTGCCAGAATTGTTTGTTGATGATTCTTACTTTGCGAAGTTTGTAGATGAAGCCAAGGAGGGAAAGACGGATGAGTTTGTGTTGGTGGATGGTTTTCTTTTTAAGGGGAATCGATTATGTATACCGGAGTGCAGCTTACGAATGAAGATTGTGAAGGAGTTGCATGAGGAAGGTCATGTGGGTAGAGATCGTACTTTGCAGTTGATTTCTGAATCATATTTTTAGCCATCTATGCAGAGAGAAGTTGAAAGATTTGTGGAGAGATGTCATATTTGTCAAATTTCCAAAGGGACAGCGACGAATGCGGGATTATATATGCCATTACCTGTGCCTACTAGACCATGGGTTGATGTGAGTATGGATTTTGTTTTGGGTTTGCCTAGAATTCAAAGGGGAAATGATTCCATATATGTGGTGGTGGATAGATTTTCCAAGATGGCGCATTTCATAGCTTGTAAGAAGACAGCTGACGCCGTCCGTGTTGCTCAATTATTCTTTAAAGAGGTGTATCGATTACATGGGCTACCTGAATCTATTGTTTCTGATCGGGATACTAGATTTCTAAGCCATTTCTGGTTAAGTTTGTGGAAGATGGTTGGAACGAAGCTGAATTTTAGTAGCGCCTATCATCCGCAGACAGATGGGAAAACGGAAGTGGTGAACAGATTATTGGGAAATTTGTTGCGATGTCTTGTGTGGGATAATTTGAAGAGTTGGGATATGAAGTTGTGTCAGGCAGAGTTTGCACATAATCATGCAGTCAATCGAAGTACGGGATTTAGTCCGTTTCAAGTTGTATACTCAACAAGTCCGAAGGGTCCATTGGATCTGACGACAGTGCCATATCAGAAGGGAGTTGTTAAACATGCTTGAGATTTTGTGGCTGAGTTACAGGAGTGCCACGGAACTATTTATGAACGATTGCTTGCATCAAATGAGAAGTATAAACAACTGGCAGATAAAAAGCGAAGGAGTGTGAATTTCAGAGAAGGTGACTTGGTTTATGCCGTGTTGATAAAAGATCATTTTCCTGTTGGAACTTACAACAAGTTGAAAGCTCGAAAAATCGGCCCAGTAGAAATTTTGAAGAAGATCAATGATAATGCGTATCAGTTGAAATTGCCGGATGATATTCACACTGCAGACATTTTTAACGTCAAATACTTGATTCCGTATCTTGGGGATGAACTTGTTGTGGAAAAAGAAGGTGCAAATTCGAGGTCGAATTCTTGTCAACCGGGGAGGATGATGCAGCGCAGTCTGATGATGGCTTAGGTCGCGAGCAACCTAACGAGTGGATAAGTCGTTCGTGCGACCTTGCGAGATATGAAGCAAAGTATGTTAGGCAAAAAGAGCTCCGACCTAGTGAAACTCGACCTAAGATTAACGAGTTATGTTGTAAGTCGCTTCAGCGACCTAACGAAGGTAACGGGTTTGCTTTAAGTCGCTCCAGCGACCTACCAAGTCAGACAACTACTTGTATCGGCCAGGGGGACTTAGGTCGCGTGAAGTTAAGTCGCGAACGATCTACTTAAGTCACGAGATCTTAGGTCGCTCAGATTTTAGGTCGCTGCCGCATTCTGCTCTAAGCCGTTGCTTCCTTAAGTCGCATGAAGGAGATATTCTTATATCGCTCAAGTGTTAGGTCGTTAACGACCTATGCTAGGTCGCTGATGGAGGCTGATGTGTTGATATGTTGAGTCGCTTATGTGTTGTAATATGTAAGTCATAGGTCGTGTGAGTTGTAATTAGGTCGTATGATGTTTGTACTTTGTTGAGTCGTTTGTGGTGTAAGTTCTTTAGGTCGTAGGTCGTGATGTTTAGGTCGTGAGCGACCTATGTGTTGTCAGGAGTTGCGTGTTGAGTTGTAAGCCTATAAATAGGCGGGTTGGGTCATTTGTAAAGTTAGTTGATTCTGAATAAAAACTTGTTTGTGTGCTTTGTGCCACTTCTCAAATCGGTAGTTGAATGTGATCTCCTATCTCCACCTTCGGCATTCGAGTGCGCTCGAATCAACGATTGTTGAAGCCGATTCGCGGAATCAAGTGCGCTTGATCAACGTCGAAGAATCGTAGATCTTTAAACACGATATCGTGCGCGATCAACGTGTTTGAGATGGCTAGAATCCGGTATCTTTGGATCAATGGATTTGGGCCTTTTGGTATCTTCAATTCCCCGATTGCTACTTTCACCGATTCATCCATTTTTGTTATCCGCTGCTGCATCATGAGGCTTGTGAGGTCACGTCTTTACTTTCTTCCACTTAGAAGACCATCTTGGAATGCTAACACTGCCCTCTAGGCAGAGATACAATACCAGCATTCTGCAAGTTGTTCTGGGATCGAACAAACATTCCACATTATAATCTTCCATTTTGGAATCACCCTTAGGAAGAGTAGTATAACTCCACAACATACTTCAATATGTTTTAACATCATTCGCTATTAGTTTAGTGTGGTTCAGATAAATCCGGGAATAGTTGTCTCCAAACTAAGCGATAATTTCTTGCTCACTCAATTTTGGTTTTTTTGGAAGTATGCACCAAGTAATCGAATCCTCACCGAGAAACTCAAATATACCCGACGTACCTCCTGAGTCACAACAGGTCCAGATTTGATGGTCGGTTATTTAACTATCAAATAAACAGACAACAACCAATTCCATTTGAGATTTATTTATCCATAGCAAACACTAAGACTCAAAACACATCTTTATTTAATAAATCCCTTTCAAAAATGTTTGTCTAAAACATTCATATATCTATCTTTCTGACATAAGTATATTCTCAAAACATTTGCGAATAACTTCTTACTTTCAAATCTTGTTAAAAATGATTAAACAAATGTTGTTTAATCCAAGGCGAGGACAACCCTAAATACTATTCCTTTGGTGTTAAGTGTTAAACAGATGTTCCATGCCACCATTTTTAAAAGGTCTGTTTAAAGAAACCCTGATCTCAAATTCTTTTTATACTTCTTTCGGTAAATCCTTTTTAATCAAATCTATTTCATTCATGAAATCTCCTTTTATTTTGAAAGCAAAACCATTTCAAAATACTTTCTAAACTTCCAAATCCATTTTATAAACCCTTTTATAAATGTTCAAAACCATTTATATAAATTCCATTTATAGATATCCAAACTTTTTGTATAAATTTCTTATAAATATCCGAACCTTTTTATAAACTCCGTTTTGTGAATATCCAAATCATTTTCTAAAACTTCTTTTATAAATATCCGAAAATCATTTATAAAACTTCTTTATAAGCCTTTCCTGTTTAAATAACTTCTTAAATATCCTTAAATCAAATTTGCTTCCTTTAATAAGCAATCAATTTTATAAATCTCCCTTATTTATGAAATCTTCTTTGCTTAAAAACCCAAATCCATTTACTCAAAACACTTTATAAATTTCCAAATTCCTTTAAATATCTTGTTCAAAATGCAATAACTTTAAAACCATTTGAAAAAGAAAATGAAATATTTATCCTTACAAAATCAAATGGAGGCTTAGTGACCACAATGGTGCTTTTAATTTGGTTTTACTTTTTCCGTTTAGCATGGTATCACATAACAAAAGGTATATAAGAGACAAACACATAACAATCAACCAACTTAAGTAAATGTCCAAGTTAATTGTGATAGCAGAATGGTGTATTATTCTGCTAATAGATGTCATTTAGTTTTTCCTAGTCATAAGGGTTACTTAATGCTTAGACAAGAGATCCTTCGGTTTGAAAACAATTCACTTAGATAAGAATGGGTTTAAATAAATAACCGATAGATTTTTAAAGACTTTTAAAAGGAATAAACCTCTAATAAATCACAAGTTAAAACTTAATTAAACGTTAATAATCTTAATTAAATCATAATTAAACCCTAAATTAGCTTATTTAACTCTTAATTTATTTAATAAAAAATTTAAATCTCGATTAAGTTTGGTTAAGTCTTACTTAATTAATAATTAAACCTTAAAAATTAATCATTAATTAATAATTAAACATCCATTAAAAATTAAACCCTAATTAAGTGATAATTAAGTGAATAATTAGCCTTTAATTAAAAAAAATAATTAACTCTAATTTGAATAATTAATTAAGATAAATAAACTTGATTTTCTTTCATCTTAATTAATCATTATTTAAAACTTCCTTAGTTAAAAATAATTAACTTGGTTAATAATTTCTTAAACTCTAATTACTTAACCTAATTACTTAATTAACTAATTAAGTAATAATTACCCTAATTAATAAATTTAATAAATAAATTATCAAATAATTAAAAACATAAACTTTGACTTACTTGATTAGTTTGAAATGAGTTTTAAAAAACAATCCAAAAAAACACTTTAAAACTTGCAATCGTGAAATTTTTCGAACCGCATTCATAGCGACTATCGCGATAAACATAGTTCGCTAGAATTGCTTTCTAGGTGAAAACTTCACTTTAACTCTAACTATAAAATATTTGAAAACATAAATTGAAAAGTTTTGAAAACTTAAAAACAAAGGTGAAAACTTGAAACACATTTTCAAAATCCAAAACTAGAAAAAGAGCTTTTCGTTTTTAATCGGATCTCAAGTCCTTTGCGACTTTTCAAGGTGCTAACTTCACAACATTTTCATCACATACACTTGGTTTTGTTTCATAAACACACTACCATTATATCATAACCAACCAATCACATATCCATATCCAAACATATTATTTAACAACCAAATCACAAATCCAAGCTCAACCATAAACATATAATCATATACCATCAACACAACATGGTAATTCAACACAACAAACACTATATTTTCACAACATATAGTTCATCAAAATCAAGTATTTTTCCTTTTCAAAAACAAAAGTTTTACGCACCGAAACTTTTAAATTCAAGATGAATTTTTTCCAGA
This sequence comes from Allium fistulosum, assembly GCA_030737815.1. Lineage (NCBI taxonomy): Eukaryota > Viridiplantae > Streptophyta > Magnoliopsida > Asparagales > Amaryllidaceae > Allium > Allium fistulosum. The sequence continues at coordinate 335,333,198 of CM060904.1, read as the reverse complement.
ACTTGAAAACACTTCAGGATATTGCAAAATTCGAAGCTTTTGGTTGCTCGAACACTTGAAATGGCCCGACCAAGTGATATTTGGGCTCGGCCAAGAGAGGTTTGGGCTTGGCCCTTATGTTCTTTGGGGGATTATGGCTTGCAACTTGGAAGAGGAGTGCTGTAAAAGATGTAGAAATGTTTTTATGAACTTAGGAAGAGGTTTAAAGCAAAATGAAGTGGTTTTTCTCAAATTGGAACATATGAAGAGAAGCCATGGATGAGTTTGCTTAAGCTTTTAGGAATTTAAAAGTAGAGAATGAGATCGTGAAATTAGAAAAATCAAAGTTAGGGGGTGTATATAGGCTTAGGAAATTAATTAAAAATTATGTAAGTGTTTATATTTTAATATATATGTATGCATGCACCATTCCTCTCCCCCCTTCATTTCCATCCACCATTGTACCCCCCTTTCCTTGCACTATTCAAGCCATGCTCTTTTGTACTTGAGTTGAAAATGTGTATTTTTATATATGTTATGTATATATGCTTTTAAGAAATAAAATCTTATTTTTAACTTATATGTTCAAATGGGCTAATATGTAGATGCATATGTACATGCACACACCATGTTAAAATGGTTTATATTGTGTGCATGTGTGTTTACAATAATGTTATGGTATTTTGAATAAATTTTAACAAATGAAAAATTGATATTTCGGAAAATAAGTTCCGGTCACATTTTATATTTTTCTATAAACTATATAATTTAGTAAACATAATTTGAAAACGATTTTATCATCATTAGTTATTATTAAAAATAAGTTTATTTGTAAATAAAAATAAATTTATTTATTATTTAAAATATAATTAAATATTCATTTAAATAGCGATTCTGTAGCGATCCTGACCCAGCCTTCGAAAATCGGCACCCGTACTTCACCTATACTTGAATGCCGCAGATTCAAACGCCGAATCTGGCTCGCCGGAGCTAATAACACAATAAGTATAACAACACAGCGGAAGAAAGAAATCAATGATATCATATACAACTCCAATGAATACAATATCCAGAATGATATACAACAATGATATCAATAATGCACAGTAATATCAGAGATATGATACAATGCTACAACGGAAATAACAATAATGGAAGAGATCACTCCAAATGATCTACAAAAGAGAATGACTCCAACAACTCCAACATAGCTCGAACTAACATCACGTTGCACCAAGATAATCAACGTCAGTCCTGATCTCCGATGAACTAACTAGTTCCAGATAATCTACTAAACCTGACTATCTGATAAACCCAACTCTAGACTGCTCGTGTGGAAAATTGTGGGCACCCAGAGTTTAGGAAGGGAACAATAAACTCCGAGTCAGTCATGGGACTGGTGTGAGCAAACAAAAACAGTTTATCTTTAAACAAACAACAAAGAAATTTTAAACATTGAAACCCGCAATGCTTTTGGAAAATGAAATTACCATAAGGCCTCCCGGGACACACACAATGTAATCGCACACATGGGGGAGATTTCTCCTTATGATAGTCAAACATGCTTACTACGCAAAGAAAACTCTTTTGATATTATTACTAGTGCATAGTGTGAAAATCCTTTCGAAAATATAATATTAATCTTAGCCAGCATAGGTACCATTATATTATGCCTGCTATAGCTGCCATTTTAAATGGCAGGTTCTACAACTAAAACCGTACAAGGTTCGTATTGTTTCTTTGGATTTTCCAACAAATGGTCAGGCTAAGGAACTTCCTATGCCACATGGGAACGCCTCTGGAGGGACGCCCTGAGAGACAACCTGCTCTCTGCCAACACAAGGCCGGTTACCCCCTTCCCGGGTAGTAAACATGAGATATGCCACCCCCGGTCCTTTGGGACCTTTATCCGAGGCCTTGGTCACACAGCAACAATCACACAGAGTAAATGAGATTGGAGCAACCACATAGGTAAATATCAAGGCTCCATACCATGATACCACCTTTTTCCAGAAGGAATGGGCATACCCTAGGGGAGCTACCCCTGAAACCTTGCCGCATCTTTCCTGTTTCGACCATTACCGGTTTGTGAGGTTCGATAAGGTCTCGTCCATAAAGCTACACTTTTTCACAAAGCCATGCTTTGATCAACAAATGATCAGTAAATGATCATCAACACGCAACAACACTCAGCATGCCACACTACCAAATTGGGAGTATATCGCTGATAACCTTCAACTACATAACCTCTGAGCTCGTACGTCTCAGAGAAGGGTGTTAAGCTAAGAGAATAAATTCTTCGCCACCAAACAGAAATGTATTTGAAAGAAATCAGCTTTATATCTCAAAGTGTAATGTCAGACATACAACCATACAAGTCTGTTCCGGGTTCTAACAGAACCGAAGGCACTTCCGAAGAAGCCCTTGCAATCCGGGTATTCACAATCCCGATCGGACTTCCTATCACTTGGGGAATCTCTATACCGGGAGCTACCCAGTGCAGAGACAATCGATAGGTTATCCTATCGTTCTCGCAAACACCCGGTCTTCAACACCGGTCTCCAAATGCCATCCATTTACGTCGTATCACTATTCAGAATGGGTTATATGACACAAAGTCCTCTCCCGGCTAAACCGAATAGTGAGCGCAATATTTGAAAACATATGGATATTGGGATTTCGATTAAGTCACAACTTATTACCCAAAACTTTTCTTCAATTGGTTTAAACAAATTACCATTTTAATCTGTTAAAAATAAACAGATTCAATTCACAAAGTTCACCCAGTTTCACAAGGATTCATTCATAGATTTTCCGAATCAATTTCCATTTAAATTGGATTTACTCATTAAATCTTTAAATCAAAGATTTAACTTATAGCTTTCAAAACACGTTTCCAAAGATTTATTCGTAACTTGGAAAACCATCTTCAATTCAAACTTGAAATTCCTTTAATTCAAATTGGAAATTCTTTTATTATATGAAAGCTTTTATCATTTGAAAACAATTAGTTTTCGTTTTGGAAAAATTCGATTCATTTATACGAGTTAAACCCTTGTGTTAAATTCAAATTTCCCAAACAATATTTTAAAATGGTTCAAGCCCATATAAACACATTTATAACTTGTATAATACTCTTAAACCATAATTTTTTCAACATAGAATTCAATTCCCTATTTTGAATTCAAATTCAAATTGAATTATTTAAATTTCAAGATATTCAAAATATCTTTAAAACTCCTTTCAAAAGCTTTTCATATTAAACCCCAAAATTTCAAATTTCAAAATCAATTGAAATTAAAATTTCAATCTCAAAAACATTAAATTGAGATTATCTGTGACTTAATCGATTTCCACGTGAAATCCATATTTGTGTGTGTAAAAGTGTGGTCCAGGGGTTGTACACAGTAGTGCAACATCAATGAATCATCACAGATCAAAATACAGAAATATAGTTGATAAGCGGTATAAACTATAACGCTTATCTTTCATTTACAAATATATAAATCACAGATAATAATTTACATTCATCCCAGATAAATAACTACAGTACAGATCACACACAAATGAGAATATATCACAAAGCATAACATATCAAGGATATTAAACAATTGAATCATTCAGTTAGGTCCAAACATTCACAAATAAACTGATTGATCAACTGATTAATTTAATTCAGATGTATTATTTATTAATCCGGGTTAATTATCATAAGTTAATTACAAATTACTTGAAATAAATTCTCCTTTCAAGTTTTATTAGTTAATCTTCAATTATTAACTAATCAATCTTAATTAATGAATCAATTAATCTTTAATTATTAAATTAATCTTAATTAATCACAATCATTAATTAATCCTTTAATTATTAACAAATAATTATACTCAAGTTACTAATCATCATCCAGTTAATTACATCCAATAATCATTTATTAATTACTTCTCTAAGTAATTTTACTTTTCCAATTTGTTAAATGATTGTTCTAGATTAATTAACTCAAGTAATTAACTTAAACTAATCCGATTAACTCACTTATTTACAATGAATAATTAATTCCTTAATTACTTCCATTAAGTAATTATACTCAAACAATTCCATAAATGATTGTTATTAAATTAATTATTCTAATTTTATTGTTAAATTAATCACATTGATTATTTATTTAAATAATCTTAGTTAATGATCTTTATTCACTATTAAATTTCTGTAATCACTTTTCTAAAGAAATTTACTTACAAAATCATTATTGATTATAAATTGATCCACCATTAAGAACTTATTCATTAATGAATTATAAATATTATTTTTATTTACAATATATTTGAAAACATTTATTTCAAATTCCTTTTAAATTCAAATTCATTTTTAAACCCACCTAATTGCTTAAAACTTTAAGTTATTAAACAATTTAAATTTATAACCTTAATTAGTTTAAACTTAAGTCAAAACTTTTAAAAACATGGATTTAAAATTGTTTAAAAATTTGGATTTTGTTTTTAAAGTAAAAACTGTTTTGTATGTCAACCCATGAGACCACTTCGAGTCACACCTGAACAAATGTGCTACTTGCTTCGAGTCGTTTGCAAAACCCACCCGTGTGCCCTATTTTCTTTAAACTTAAATTTTATTTTAAGTACAAACCCGTGCAACCCAAAAAATTACTTCGAGCCTATACCCGAGCTCGAACCCTTACTTCCCGAAGGCTACTTCGATTTTCCCCTTTCTTCCCAACTACTGCCCTCTGACACAACCCCAGCCATGTGCACATGCACAAACAATCCGGCCGCATCAGGTTGAAGCTCTGGCCATCGACACGTCATCGACCACCTGACCACACCTCCAGACCACCCAGGACCCATGAAATACGTCGAATTCGTAACGAGCTTCACGACCCAGACTACAACGAAACTAGACCACCAAAAATCGTCTCGTCCTCCCACCTCCGGCCATCAGAGGTCAAGCGATCGAGCTCGAAGTTTCAACGATGTCTAATGCTTCGATTGGCACACATGCGATCGATTTCGGTTCTCTGATGAACCCGCGGCAATCATATTTCCAGCTATGAATGAAACATGGGTTTAAACCCTAAACTTCCACCACGACGACGCCACACTGGTCGGAAAAATCTTCGATGATTTTTCCCTAGCTCGACAACACCCTAGGCACCCTCGGTCACGATCACGACATCCATCAATCCATCGATCGCCGGGAATTTGATAAAACCAAATTTACCTTCAACTTATAAATTCTCAAGATTTACTGAATTAAAAATTTTGATTTCGCTTTTAAAAATCATTGATTTCAAAAACATTCAACATGGTAAAATTAAACCCGAAATTATGATATTTGAATTTTTTCATAAATATTGGGGTTTCCTGTATTTGCTAATTTCCAGAGAATAACTTGAATCTATTTTACAAAAATTTATTTTTATGACCTAAATCTTGATTTAACTGACAAGTTTTGTTTAGATTCAAATCCTTAAAAGAGAACAGAGAGAGAGAGAGAGCTTTTGATTTTTAGAAGTAGGTTTACTCTGTAAACCTGGAACAAGCATCACTGCCTGTAGCTGACATGCACATATAAATATCCATATACAATATACATGCAAGCCTTTCCTAAAGCAATATATTCATCATTTAGCACATGCATTAACAGTTCAACCTAGATTCAAACATTAAAATGGTGTTTACTCACTTTGATTAAGAAAGGAACAGAGCCTCTTTCTTTTGACACAGGCTTTGAGATTGAAAGCTGGAACCCCTTTCTTCTTCCATCTTCTTGTTTGAGTTGATTTTTGTTATTGTTTTGTTTAAGTTTTAGGATAATATTTACTTCAGATTCTCGAATGGACGAAACTGAGATGAAAATTTGTTGATGTATATGGAAATGAAGTTTACAGGGTGATGATATGTTTTGTACAGGGTGATATATAAAAATGAGTTTATAGGAATATGTTTGTACAAGGTGATTAATTTGGTTGTACAAGAGGCAGAGATATTTTTTTGTGTTTTGTACATCATCAGATTTTTTCTTGGCTGATGAGATTGTGTGGTGGCTGCATTTATGATCATTTGTACAAATATATTCATTTGCTTTCATTTCGGCTGCACATAGATATTTACAAATTTTGTGGTTCATTCTTGAATATACTCCTTCCTTCTTTTGTAAGTCTTCATATATATATATAAAATCTTTGTTTTCTTTTACAATACTTTCATATATTTTTTTTGTTTCATTCTTGAATGTATATTAGTTTTCTTTTGTCTTATTATTTCATAGTATAAATAATTTCTATTTTAAATATGTTATTAAAATTTTATTTAAGTGTTACTTTTATTTTTATAGTTCATCTCTTATTTATTTATTTCTTTTTCTAACATAAACCATCAATTTCTAAATTTAAAATTACTTATTTATTTATTTATTTTATACTTATGTCAATGTATATATACTTTTATATTTATAAACCATTTATATAAGATTTGAATTCAAATTCAATGTATATATATATACATATACAAATTTAAATTTACTCATATATGCCTATATACATATATATTAACATATATACATATATATAATATTTTAAATTTAAATGATTTATACAGAATTTATTTGAACTCGGGGAAACTCGCATCCATTTATCGATTAACTTCACAATTTTTATTCAAAAACTAAATTAATTATCAATTTAAATATATAAAAAATTCGAGGTCATTATAGATTCAATTCTAGGTCGTTACATTCTTCCTTCTTTAAAAGAATTTTATCCCGAAATTTGCCATAATCCTATCCCAAAGGTATTTTTTAATAAAACTAAGTTTATTTAAATCTTATTATTTATATAATTCAAATTTAACTTCATTTGTTAATCTATCCACTAACCAAAATACCTTATGACGGGTCAACCATTTCCTACTAAGTTGACATAAAGTCATGAATCTTATTAGCTCTAGTCCTAATCTATTTGTAAGGGTAAGGGAGATAAAACTATGATAGAAACTAATATCCATAAAGAACAAACAAAAGAAACAATACATAGATAAAGAATATCATTCAAACAACACACAATCCTAGATACACGCCAAGTGATCCATCATAGATGAGAAGTACAGTTCAAAAGATACATACAACAAAAGATACTTACAAGGCATAACTTAGGATACTATTCCTAGTACTAGTCTTTATCATGCGAGCGCTAAACCGATCCTTCCACAACTCCTTTTCCCTTTACTACTACTAAAGCAGATGGTTCTGTGATGATAACGAAGGGTTTAGGCTGCCTCCTTTGCTTGAGCTTAGGACAATTTCTGATGAAATGACCCTTCTCGTGGTAGTAGTAACAATCCTTTGGTGCATTCTGCTTCTCAAGCTTTTGTCTCTTAATCTTTGCTTTCTCCTTTCTCTTTTTCTTACCCTAACTACTTTTTTGAACCTAGTGATCTTTCTCTCCATATCCGAAGCAACCATATTTGGGCAACTTTGTCTTGAACTTGCGCTTCTTATCTTCAATTGGTGCAGTAGTAGGCGGCTGCGGTGCAAAATCTTCAAACCGTAGAGCATTACTTATCATCTTCTCGAATGATCCTTGAATACTCTTCTTCATGTCATTACGTATCTTATCGCACCATCCCAGGCAATTCTTAACCATAATTGATTCCGAACCCAAAAACTTCCGTTGACTTAAAATCTCAAAATCACGGCACAACGAAGCAAAGTCCATTGAGGTTTGATCTTGCGGCCCTTCCTCAACAACATACCCCTCAGTTCCAAAAACTATAGGATTCATAATTCTTGGTTATCTAGATTCATATTTAAACATTTAATTTCAAACTTATTAGACATTTCCTAAGTTTAAAGAATGATTTTAAAAGCAAACAACAATAATTGCATATCATTCAAAACATCTCCAAGGATACATATTATACATAACTTTTCAAAACACCCTCATATTTATGAGTTCACACACAAGATACTTACCCCCATCTACTATTCTCCTCCTTTTTCCATATACACATCCCCTCAATTATCTCTCTCAAGGTGGCTGGTTTCTTCTTAATAATTCCTCCATCATGTAGTGCTCTTTGAATCATAGCACAATTTTTCTTAATGTGTCCAAGTTATTAGCAAAAGAAGCAATGTTTTCCCAAACTTTAGGAACTATTGCTCTCTCCTTTCCTTCTATACAATAGTCCATAGCATGCCATGTCTTATGACATAAGTAGCAACCAATTTCCTTTCCCTTTTGAAAGAATTTCCTTTGTGGACCATTCTCTTCTGATTTGTCTTCCCAAGGCCTCTTCCAATGCGGCAGAAATTTCCTCTTTTTGCCTTTGTTGATGTTGTCGTTCTTTGTTGAAGTTGCCGACTTCTTTTGAACATCAACTACTTCTTCCTTAGGAACCATAACTGCTTTGGTGGCTTGTCTACCAGTCTTTCCATCCTTTATGGTTAACTTCTTCGATCTCTTTGCCTGTCCTCTACTTCCTTGCGTACCCATTCCTATTACCTAATTATAGTAAGATACCCTTAAAATTACACATCCAGATCGTGTTCATATTGAGAAAGGTATCATTTCCAAATGATGATAGACAGATATTGTCATTCCTTATTACCCATTACACCTAACAATTCTATCAACTTTGAAAACCTTTTCTTTACATATAAATATAATCCTAGATAAAATTATTTCATTTACCATTTTAAACAATATGTGTCGGTTTGCCTTGTTCAAGTGTTTAGGAAACCCCTATCAATACCATGACGTCCCATGTCTCGACCAGAATTTTTAAGCCACTCAACCGATAAATCAACACAATATAAAACATTTTTATATCACTAACAAATACACACTCATACATATAATACACTCAAACTCATAATAAGGCATTCCTTACCTTATATCTTAATGAGTTTCCCCACAAAAGCCTAGGTGTTCGCTTAAACCGACCCTGACACCAAAATGTAATAGTGTCGATTTTCGATCCTCGAAAATCGAGACTGATACGTCTAATGTATTTCGTGCCGAGTAATCAAGTGCCGGAAAACTAATCATTAGGGCTGAATGAAAGAAAAGATAGAAGAGAAGAAACTAAACAACACAGGATCTCACAACACAATGGAACATATATATTACTCAACATAATATATTACAAAGTCATTTCAAAAATGTTACATCACACTCATAGTAATACAAATTCTACCTTAGGACAGTTACAATAGTCTGTCCCTACCTAACTAAATATAATATACATATAACATAGTGGAAAACAAGAAAAATAACTAACTATCGATGAAGCCACCTGCTCCAAGCTCCTTATAGCAAATTTGCGGAAAAACCTAAACTACTTGGCTGCCCATTCAAATTTGAGCACCAAGAGTTTATGAAAGAAAATAAACTTCAGGTCAGACATGGGTCAGGTGTGAGTAAACTCAAGCAACTTAATTATTACATTAGAACTCTTTTGAAATCAAAGGTATCTCGTAAGACCACGCCACACATAAATACGGATGGGTTTTTACCTTGCGATAACCAAGACATTTGTATACAAATCCAGTGATATTATAATAATGTTTGGAGTACAAAAACATAACCAAAATAGCTGAAATTGTTACCATATTAAATTCCAGCATACTAAGCTCTAAAATCAAACTCGTAAAGGCACGTATGGGAGATGGATCCATAATATGGCAAGGTAAGGGACTACCTTCCGATGGACACCCCTAGAAAATGCATCAGAGTCTGACAAGAACTTCTTGTACCCCTACTACACAGAGTCGGTTGCCCCTTTAACATGGCAAACCGGATTACTACATCCTTTTTTTGACACCGAGGCCTTATACTAGAATGGGATGGCGGCTCCTAATGGCAGGGAAAAACCACATAGCTCTGTTGCATACCTTATTTTTGCCATTTCCCGATTTGTGAGGCTCATGAAGTCACGCCTTTACCTTCTTTCACTTAGCAGACCATCTTGGAATGCTAACACTACCCTCTAGGCAGAGATACAATGCCAGCATTCATCCATGCAAGTTGTTCCGGGATCAAACAAACATTCCACATTACTATCTTCCAGTTTGGAATCACCCTTAGGAAGAAGAGTATAACTCCACAACATACTTCAATATGATTTAACATCGTGCGTTATTAGTTTGGAGTGATTCGGATAAATTCGAGAACTGGTGTCTCCAAACTAAGCGATAATTTCCGGCAAACTCAATTCTGGTTTTTTTGGAATTATGCACTAAGCAATCGAATCCTCACCGAAAAATATACCCGACATACCTCCTGAGTCAAAACAGATCCATATTTGATATTCGGTTATTTAACTATCAAATAAATAGACAACAATCAATTCCATTCGAGATTTATTTATCCCTAGCAACCACTAAGCCTCGAAACACATCTTTATTTAATAAATCCCTTTCAAAAACATTTGTCTAAAACATTCATATACCTATCTTTCTGACATAAGTATATTCACAAAATATTTGCGAATAACTTCTTACTTCCAAATCTTGTTAAAAAGGATTAAACAAATGTTGTTTAAATTGGAAGGCGAGGACAACCCTAAACACTATTCCTTTGGTGTTAACTGTGGAATGGATGTTCCATGCCACCATTTTTAAAAGGTCAGTTTAGAGAAACCCTGATCTCAAATTCTTTCTATACTTCTTTCGGTAAATCCTTTTTAATCAAATCTATTTCATTCATGAAATCTCTTTTTATTTTGAAATCAAAATCATTTCAAAATACTTTCTAAAATTCCAAATCCATTTATAAACCCTTTTATGAATGTTCAAAACCATTTATATAAATTCCTTTCATAGATATCCAAACTTTTTGTATAAATTTCTTCTAAATATCCAAACCTTTTTATAAACTCCTTTTATGAATATCCAAATAATTTTCTAAAACTTCTTTTATAAATAACCCAAAATCATTTATAAAACTTCTTTATAAACCTTTCTTTTTAAATAACTTCTTAAATATCCTTAAATAAAATTTGCTTCCTTTAATAAGCAATCCATTTTGTAAACTCACTTACTTATGAAATCTTCTTGGCTTGAAATCCTAAATCCATTTACCCAAAACACTTCAAATTCCTTTAAATATCTTGTTCAAAATGCAATAACTTTGAAATCATTTCAAAAAGAAAATGAAATATTTATCCTTACAATATCAAACGGAGGCTTAATGACCACAATGGTGCTTTTAATTTGGTTTTACTTATGTAGTTTAATATGGCATCACATAACAACATGTATATAAGAGATCAACACATAACAATTAATCAACATAAGTAAATGTCCAAGTTAATTGTGATAGTAGAATGGTGTTTTGTTCTGCTAATAGATGTCATTTTGTTTTTCCTAGCGATAAGGGTTACTTAATGCTTAGACAAGAGATCCTTCGGTTTGAAAACAATTCACTTAGATAAGAACGGGTTTAAATAAATAACCGATAGATTTTAAAGAACTTTTAAAATAAATAAACCTCAATTAAATCACAAGTTAAAACTTAATTAAACCTTAATAAATCTTAATTAAATAATAATTAAACCCTAAATTAGCTTATTTAACCCTTAATTTATTTAACTAAAAATTTAAATACCGATTAAGTTTGGTTAATTCTTAATTAATCAATAATTAAACCCTAATAAATTATTATAAGTTAATAATTAAACATCCATTTAAAATTAAACCCTAATTAAGTGATAATTAAGTGGATAATTAACCTTTAATTAAATAATAATTATATAAATAATTAACTCTAATGTAAATAATTAATTAAGGTAAATAAACTTAATTAAATAAAAATTAATTTTCTTTCATCTTAATAAATCATTATTTAAAATTTCCTTAATTAAAAATAATTAACTTGGTTAATAATTTCTTAAACTCCGATTACTTAACCTAATTACTTAATTAACTAATTAAGTGATAATTACCCTAATTAATAAATTAAATAAATAAATAATCAAATAATTAAAAACTTAAATTTTGACTTACTTGATTAGTTTGAAATGATTTTTCAAAAACAATCCAAAAGAAAACACTTTAAAACTTGAAATCGTAAAATTTTCCGAACTCCATCTATAGCGATTATCGCTATAACCACGGTTCTCTAGAATTGTTTTCTAGTTGAAAACTTCACATTAACTCTAACTATAACATATTTGAAAACAAAAATGGAAATTTTTTGAAAACTTAAAAACAAAGGTGACAACTTAGAAAACATTTTCAAAATTTAAAACTAGAAAAAGAGCATTTCGTTTTCAATCGGATCTCAAGTCCTTTGCGACTTTTCAAGATGCTAACATCACTACATTTTCATCACATACACTTGGTTTTGTTTCATAAACACACTACCATTATAGCATAACCAACCAATCACATATCCATATCCAAACATATTACTTAACAACCAAATCAAAAATCCAAGCTCAACCATAAACATATAATCATATACCATCAACACAACAACCACTATATTTTCACAACATATAGTTCATCAAAATCAAGTATTTTTATTTTCCAAAAACAAAAGTTTTACTTGCCGAAGCTTTTTAAATTCAAGTAGAATTTTTTCCAAAACTTGAAAACACTTTAGGATATTGCAAAATTTAAAGCTTTTGGTTGCTCGAACACTTGAAATGGCTCAACCAGTGATGTTTGGGCTCGACCAAGGTAGGTTTGGGCTCGGACCTTATGTTCTTTTGGGGATTATGGCTTGGAAATTGGAAGAGGAGTGTTATAAAAGATGCAGAAATGTTTTTATGAACTTAGGAAGAGGTTTAAAGCAAAATGAGGTGGTTTTTCTTAAATTGGAAGATATGAAGAGAAGCCATGGATGAGTTTGCTTAAGCTTTTAGCAATTTAAAAGTAGAGAATGAGATTGTAAAATGAGAAAAATGAATGTTAGGGGGTATATATGAGCATAGGAAATTAATTAAAAATTATGTAAGTGTTTATATTTTAATATATATATGTATGCATGCACATCCCTCTCCCCCTTCATTTCCATCCACCATTGTACCCCCCTCTCCTTGCACTATTCAATCCATGCTCCTATGTACTTGATTTGAAAATGTATATTTTTATATATGTTATGTATATATACTTTTAGGAAATAAAATCTTATTTTTAACTTATATGTTTATATGTTTAAATGGTCTAATATGTACATGCATATGTACATATACACACCATGTTAAAATGGTTTATATTTTGTGCATGTGCGTTTACAATAGTGTTATGGTATTTTGAATAACTTTTAACAAATGAAAAATCGATATTTTAGAAAATAAGTTCCAATCACATTTTATATTTTACTATGAACCATATAATTTAGTAAACATAATTTATTGGTTATTATTAAAAATAAGTTTGTTTGTAAATAAAAATACATTTATTTAGTATTTAAAAATATAATTAAATATTCATTTAAATAGCGATTCAATTCTGGGTTGTTACATCTGTAAACAATCTTATTCAAAATAAAGTTTGCTTTTGGTTATATTTTCCTTTATTTGTGTAGTTATATATAGATATAAATAATGAACTACTTATATCAAACATATGTAAGTAGAAAATCCTTAGGAGAAGTGTTTTATCGATTGTAGTAACAAAGGTGTCTGTAACCATGAGTATTGAATCAATATATTAACATTAACTCCTTAAATGTTCTAGTCTAGATGTGTCAGAAAAAGGATATTGATACATCCGTTGAGACTATTATACATAACGCTATCCATATGATGGACCATGAATTACTAATGACCATTAAGGCCACCAAGGTGTAATGTACTTAGCTGTTTGGAACAATTAGAGAATGACTCGATGATAGACTTCTATAGATTACTACAACTAAGTCAAAATAGAAGATATTATGGTAACGACTTACAATAGTCTTCAGACTTGAGGGTATTGTCGATCTTAAGTAAATAGATTATGATCATGGTTAAACACTTGGCAATGCGACCTTATTTCGACCATAGTTCGGTATAAGTTCACCCATTTGGAGTGAAACACTACCCAAGAGAGGATTCGTCTCCTTTACTGTAAAAAGTTAGCATCACCGCAATTAGTATCAAAATATTATCGGATTGACCGCAATTAGTAGTCAAAATAATTTATAAACCGTTTATAGAGCTTCTTTTATAAAGGAGTTATTTAAAAAAATTTGGAAATTTATAAAGGGACGTTATAATTATGTTTTTAAATTATTATAAAGAATTTATAAATAGTATTTTTGGTAGGAATTCTTTAAATGAATTTGAGCTTATATTTATAAAAGGGATTTTTATAAAAGAGTTGTTTTATGACACAGATTTGATTTTCCAAATTGACCTTCCTAATTATGGTGGTAAAGAATATTCTATTTTCTGTACTTAACACCGAAGGAATAGTATTTGGGTTATTATTATCTCTATTTTAAATGACTTTGTTTTTAACCCAATTTTATGTGTGGTTTTGGGACAAATTTTTTTCTTAAGATTTGTAAATATACATATACGGTTGAGATAAGTATATCAATATTTTTCAAGTATTCGAAAGAGTAGAAGGGATAGGGAAATATATATATATCTTTGTGCAAGTATTTTAATACCAATGTTCACAAAGTAATTTTAAATTAACGAAATGATTAATTTAGAGGCCCACAGTTGCTTTGTGCTTAACGTGTGTTATTTCCCATAGGGATCTACAAAATCTATGTTTGAACTGTGTGTTTATTTGATAGTAAAATAACCAACTATCAAATCTTGGCCAAAATTATAGCTTTGGAAATATATAGGAGAAACACGTGAGTTATATGGAACAGACATCTTCGATGATGCTATACTATGCATATAAATCTCGTTTTGTTCTCCCAAATGATAGGGAGATCCGTCCACTTAAACAGTTAAGGGGTGATACCCGCTCCGATCTATTGTCTGTTTATTTCTGAAAGTGCCAGGGTTGAGTTTACTGGAAACTATCGAATGTTGTTTCGAAGAGACTGGGATTAGATGAATTATCCGAAAACCACTTCATTCAACTCAAGCAACGTATTTCAAGTATCTTGAAGATGATGGAATCGAAGACTAAGTCCTTTGAAGTGCAAGGGCTACTTGCTACTAATCCTGAGGGTGATTCCAAAATAGATGGAGTAGAAGTAGTGCCATCAGTTTGTTCATATCCTGAACAACTTGTATGGATGAATGCTGGCACTGCATTACTGGTTGAAGGGCAGTGTATAATTCCAAGTGGGTTGCTATATAAAAAGGTAGAATGTAGCCTTTAGCCTCATCGACCGAAAATGACTAAAACATGCGATATGCAGCAGGGCTAAGTGGGTCGCTCTCATTAGGGTGTATCATCACTAGGGCTGTCAATGGGTCGGGTCGGGCCAGATCAAGTCGGGTTCAAGTCGGGTTCGGGTTGATTTTAAATGGTTCGGGTCAACCCGTTTATTAAACCGATCAGAAATATCTCAACCCGACCCGATTATAAATGGGTTGACCCGACCAGACCTGACCTATGTAACCCGATTATGACCGGGTCAAGTCGGGTCATAAACGGGTCAGGTCAACCCGTATAAGGTATAAATGGGTTATAAAAGGGTCGTAAATGGATTATAAATGGGTCAAATTTGGGTTCACTGGTCGGGTTGGGTTATAATCGAGTCGGGTCAACTCATATAAGTATAAACGGGTCAAATTCGAGTTCACAGGTCAACCCGAAACCCACCCGTTTATAAACGGGTCAAATTCGGGTTAACCCAAAAATGACCCACTAACTAAACTGGGTCGGGTTAACCTGCTAATTTCTATGTAATCTTTGGGTCGTGCTGGAAATTGGTAGCTCTAATCATCACCTTTCTAGATATGCATTCATTTTATGGATTTGGTTAGAGCTCTCGGTAAAGGTTGCAAAGCAACTAGGGTGATGACATATTCCGTACTATCCAAGAAGGGGTGGGCTGGTTCTATGAGCAGGGGTGCAAGACATTCTTGTTAACCTTGGTATATTTTTCTGGAGGTGTATTGTGACAAGCAGTATCCCAGTAGGCTTGTCATTAATGGAATCCATTATCCAATACGTGCCTTTACAGTTTTAGTTATAAACCTACTATGCTGAAATTTAATTAATGCAACAATTTGATTATGATTAATATGTATATGTACCCTAGACATTATTATAATACCATAGGATTTTCTGTAAAAAAAGATTTGGTTATCGTAAGGTATAAACTCGTCCGTGTTTATGTGCAGCATGACCTTAAGAGATATCTTTATTTGAAAGGTTTTCATAACTTTAAAATCCATTTGAGGTGTGTTTCTCATGCTGGTTTACCAGACTGATCCAAGCGTTGTTTTATTATAATGCTCGGGTCAAACGGAGCATATTTACAGATTACTTTGGATATGTTAGAGCTTCAGAAGACGAGCTGGGTGCCTCCAAGTCACACTCACGTATATTCTATTTTTCACTGTATATTATTAGTTATAATTATCAGCATTAGTGAGGACTATCCCAGCTGATGTTTTACCTAGCGTACTTTGATTAATGTCTGTATGTATATTAGATTTCTTTTTGTAAAGATCTGTTGTATATTATATTTTACTCGCCATGGTATGAAATTATGTTCTGTCATTTCTTTCTTTTCCCCCCAACAATCTATTTTTCGGCACTTGGCTTTTCAGGACGTGAATATCATGGATGTATTAGTGTCGACTTCTGAGGATCGAAAGGCAGGTCGTTACACAAACGATATGCAAAAACACCTTATTAAAATGTTTAATATGAAACACATAAGATGGATTCTTTATGTATTGACAATACAAATTATCATACATGTTGTATTGTCCACAATATCATATTTTTCTTATGTATTTGATGCATGAAGCAAATATCAAATCCAAATAATGATCATCAAATGATAGTTTAGAGTGTTCTCGAGTATTTACAAAATACTAGAAAATTGTTTCTAGAAACAACAGACTCTTTATGAAGGAGTGTTCAGACTTGAACTTCATAACTTCTATCGAGTGTAATATATCCATATTAAATTCATGTTTAAACCTTAAATAAAAAGCTTTAAGTTGGAAATGTTCCAATCGAAAGGTTGTAGCTGATTCAACGAAAGGCTAAATACATCACCTTGAACAGCGTCGTAATAAAAGCAATGTATTAATTTAAATGCACAATTTATAACTAAGCTAAGGGTGATTCCAAGTATTGTAATTATTGTACTATGTTATATGACAACAATATGATAATAAGAGGTCAGTAGAAGTTAAGAAACATACTTTGAATGGTTCTAAATTATAAATGTAATTTACCAACATTGGATAGAGTTAATTGACAAAGTAGATGATTAAAACAACAAAGCAAATCCATTCACAAAAGGTTTAACTCGATTAGTTCTCATAAAACTGATTTAAGGGATGAGATAGAGATTTCATAATTGTTCCCTAATGCAAGTGAGATTGATAAAGTTAGGGGTACGCCTTAGGGACAATTATGTAATTTGTTACATATATCTAAACTTGATAACCAATCTTGTTGGAAATAAAAGGTGTTCTTTCTATTATATACTTGATATAATGTGTTATATTAATTAATTAGTTAATTTAAAAGTATTTTTAATTGAAAATCCATAAATGGTATGTTTTGTGATAGTAGTAACAAAGCGTTATAACGATGAGTAATTAATCACAATGAAAATAAACATATTGTTTTAAATATTCCTAGTCAATATGTATCGAGAGTGAACATCGAGACATCCATTGAGAATAGAATACATAATGCTCTCCAAATATTAGGCAATGTATTACCGATGGCTCTTGGAGGCACCAAATACTAATAGTTATTGGATAACTATGGAATGACTCACTCGATAGTTTTCTGTTGTTTAATATAACTAAGGCCAAACAGAAATTTTCGATGTGACAAAATTACGCAGTTCTCTCGACATAAGAATATCTTTAATGTGGAAGCTCCGCTTTGATTATAATTAAATCATGGCACAATGTCCATCGAATGACTGTAGTTGGGTCGAGTGGAAGCACTGGAAGTGAAACACTATTCGATAGAGGATTCGTCTCCTCGGTTATACGAGGTTAGTATCTGAGATGACCCACTTTCTTACCCTACAATTTTTTTTACATGCTGTGGTCATCTAATCAAGAGAGTGTCATCTCTAATTTTTCTTCTATCCAGGATCTTTAAGCCAATATAAAAATATTGTTGTGCTCAAATTATCTTAAACTTACAGATATAAAAATATGTATATCTAATACTTTCTGTTTTTAAATCAGAGTATAGAGGTTTGGAAGCAAAGAATCTATTTGGGAATTTTCAAGTGATTCTCCACATAGCAAAAAGTATTTTTCAGGTTTTCCAGTCATGTTTATTTCTACCTATCTATTGATTTCATGACTTATAGATTATTATGTATGTATTTCCCATAATTGTATTAGTCTATAAACTGGGCTTTTGCTTGTGCATGTGTGTGTGCATGTTCCTGTGCATGTGTGTCTGTGCTCTTGCATGTGCCTAATTTCTTTCTCTTCTTGTTTGTAAAAAGGTTTGAGTCTACCTTATATTTGGATTGTAACATCATAATTGAAAGTTTAGTTTTAAAAACTCTTTAGTGCTGGCTTAACCCAGGCTCAAGAAAATGGTTATGTTAGCCATATTCCATTTGAACTGTTTCTCAACAAAATACATGTTATTTTGTTCTATCTTTTCAAGGCAACTCAAAACCTTTCTGCCATATTTTTTTTAACTTAAACATGAATTTCTCATGCCAAATACCTAGTTGTTCATTTAGTTTATAAATCCTTACAATCTCAGGTTTTCCTACCATCGTAAATTAATTAATCAGAAAGCTTAAAAACTTCATTACTTAGTGAAATATTTTCAAAATAAAACCCATAAGTTTCAGCTGAAACACACATTTAAATCCAATACATACAAAACAGTGAATAATAATACATTGGTTTTTCTAAGCAACTTAAACAACATAGCTTAACATAAATTTGGCATAAACATCTATTTTTAACTTCAGCAAATCTGTATATATTGCATCCAATTCCCTATGCAGTTAACCCATCCAAAGCCTTGGTCAATGAAATTCCTATTTTCCTGCATAATCACCAGGAACTGCCTCATACAAATATGAGACACCCAATGGTGCATAAACACAAAAGGGTCAGACTAATGTCTGGTATGAGTAATCTACCTGAAAACATGATTTTGTATGACTTTTATTTATATTCAAATACTTTGAATGAACTAAGAAACTCAGTATCATCCCTGTGCATGTTTTTGTGAGGCATGTGCATTCATATCAGTGTAAAACAAATTATGTATGATCCAAGTAATTTAGTTCAGAGAAAACAATCATAAGATTCACCAATAAAACATCATAAACCAACCAATGCAATCATCAATTCAATCATCAAACCCCCTTTACAAATTTACTGGCCATCAGGGATTCCACCCAAGCCTCTCCTGAACCTATTTCTATAGTTCACTATCAAATATAATATGGTCTTTAGCTACTTTCTTTTTTTCTTTAAACACACACTGCCTGGGACATCTCTCTGTTAACCCAGCACACTCAGGCCCCTGGGTATAAACATACCATGTGTGAGCTTGCAATGTTCACCTTGCCAAGCTATATTTTGTAGCCCTAAGATCCAAAATCCTTAGTTAAATTACTAAGTGTTAATTTTCCATTTTCCACAATTGTGCTAATCCCCTCTGCATATCACAGTTTAATTAGAGAAAAATAAACCATTCAACCAACATGTACTTATTCAAAGGTTGGTAAGTCATGTTCTTATAAACATGCATTTAATCAAACAAGCAGATGTGAGTTCTCAGTATACATGTTATTTTGTTCATGGGTTTCAATGGATCATGTTATAAATATATGGTCATAGATAGTTTCTTTGGTGGCCTCCTTTTTTACCTCTGGTTTAATCAGATACTCATCAATTTATAAGATCTGGCTAAACCACAAGTATATGTTCTGATCTGGATTATTTGTAAAACATAGAAGCTCAGCACACGTATAATATTGCACTCCTACATTTTTACTTGTTCAATTAATATGAGACATAAGCAAAAACATTATGCTGCAGTCCTATATTTTTTTTCTTTGAACCATATATTTACAACATAAACCCTGGGATTTAAATAAATAACTGTATGGAGAAATCACATAAAAGAAAACATTTCATCTCAAGGTTAATCCACAACACAGATGATCATTTTAAACATGAAATCTATGACTCATTTTCTGGGTAAATCGCCATGAAGGGTTATACACTTGAGCAGATCATTAACACACCCAAAGCCATTACATCATAAAATGAACATAACTTGCAAAAGTGAATTATCAATTCAAATAGGCTGCCTCAATATTCAGGACTTAATGCCAAAGTTTTCAGTGAGGTTACTTACCTTAATTCTTTTTTCCTAAGCCTTTCTTTTCTTTTGATCCTCTGCCTTCCTCTAACTCTAATGGTCGGTGCTCCTTATTTTCTCTGGCTTATATTTTTATTTTTCTTTTAGGTTATGGAGAGCAAATGTGTATGATCTCACTACACTAAGCCTCCTTATATAAACCCTGGCTGTTACTAGGGTATTATGGAATTACCCAATGTCAGTTCTACCCCATAATATGATCTGCCTTACACTTGATTCACAAAAGAAAAGGGTATGTGGTCCTTGTTGTATTTTTCTAGAAAATAAACCTTATTCTTTTAATTTTACCCCAGGTCATGTTATATGCATGACTTTAATTTTTCCTAAACAACAAAATTGCTGGAAATGGATAAAGTGTTTATTCAAAGGTTCATACCATTTCCATGCAAGCTTTGTTTTTCTCTCTTTTTTTTCTCACTTGCAATGCTTGCATGTGTCTATGTATAACATATGTATGCCTACTTTTGCCTAAGTCTTCTTTTTTTCCCTTTCTTTCTTTAAATAATTTTAAGTTTATTTCTGCCTAGCTTTTATTTTCCTTGTGCCAGATTTATTTAAAGACAAAATCCTATCTTCATGCATATGTATTTCTAAATTAGTTATTTTAATTTATATATTGATTTCAGCCTATTTTATTATGCAGAAACTGTGTGCATGTATGTGCACTATCTTGTGCACATATACATGTTTTAAACCAAATATCTGCAAATCAGTTTCCTATTCTTATCTTTTCAATGCAATTTTAAACAAATATAAACTAAATTAAATCATGAATCTGCTCACAAAATCAGGGTTATCACATATACCCCTCCTTTTAGGAATTGTGTCCCACAATTCTTTCATACTTAACTTAAGTATCATTACTCCAGAAAAATCAATTTTCTAACCTCAAACCATTCTCAAGCCAATCATTTAATTAAACTCTAGGCATATCAAAACAAAAATCACAATGCAATTCAATCAAAACATTCATCAGTATATATATATAAATTTACCTTTCATTCAATCAAACAGTTGTGGATAATCATTTCTGATTTTATCCTCCACTTCCCATGTGAAATCATTTAGGTCAAGACTCCATTGCACTTTCACTAATTTGATTTCTTTGTTTCTCTATTTCTTGGTTTCTCTAGAAACTATGCCTACTGGCTCCTTTTCATAGATCATCCTAGGGTCAATCTGCACATCCTTAGGGGATTTTAGGATTGCCTCTTTATCATGAACCCATCTTCTTAGTTGAGACACATGAAAAACATCATGCATTGCTCTCATTTATTCTGGTAACTCTAGCTTATAGGCTACATTTCCTATTCTTTCTAAAATTTTATATGGCCCTATATATCTAGGAATCAACTTTCCTTGTTTCCCAAACCTTAGAACCTTTTTCATGGGTGATATCTTGATAAATACATAATCTCCAACATCATATTGTACCGCCTTCCTTCTTTGATCTGCATATTTCTTTTGCCTATCTTGGGCAGAAGCAATTCTTTTTCTGATCAAAGCTATCTTCTCAGAAGTTTCCTTCACATTTTCTGGTCCTAAGACCACTTTTTCCCCAGATTCAAGCCAACTTGAGGGTGATAAACATGGTCTCCCATAGAGAGCTTCAAAGGGTGCCATGCCTATGCTACTATGATGGCTATTGTTGTATGCAAATTCAGCTAAAAAGATATGATCCTCCCAACTTCCTCCCCAATCCAATACACAAGCTCTTAACATGTCTTCAAGCAATTTGTTCACAATTTCTGTTTGGCCATCAGATTGAGGATGGTATGCTGTGCTTAAGCATAAATCAGTACCCATTGCCTTGTGAAAACTCTGCCAGAATTTTGAAGTGAAGATGGTGTCTCTATCACTTACTATGGTCTTTGGTATACCATGCAGTCTAACTACTTCCTTAATAAACAACTGGGCTAGCGTACTTGCATTTCTTTCTGATTTTACTGGTATAAAGTGGGCTGACTTGGTTAACCTATCAACCACTACCCAAATACTATCATTTCCCCTCCTGGTTCCAGGCAAACCATCAATGAAATCCATTGATATGTCTTCCCACTTCCACTGTGGTATTTGCAAAGGTTGAAGCATTCCTGAGGGTTTTTGATACTCAGCCTTCACCTGTTGGCAAACCATACATTTAGATACATAGGTTGCCACTGCACTCTCCATACCACTCCACCAATAATCCCTCTTGAGGTTGTGATACATTCTTGTGCTTCCTGGGTGTATAGTGTATTTGCTTTTGTGGTAAGCATCCAAGATTTCTTGCTTCAACTCATCAATTGCTGGAACACATATTCTTTTTCCTTTCTTCAATTGGCCTTGATCATTCAACTGAAAACCTTATACTGCCTCACCATTTAATATCTGAGTTTTCTTTTCAAATAAAAATGGATCTTGGTCTTGTAGTTCTACAACTTTATTCTTCAATTCTGATCCTAGAGTAATAAAACTTAATTTTCCCATTTCTACATCCTCACTGCATAGGCTCATATTTTCTATGTTATCACTTTCTATCTCTGAATCAATTAACAATGATAAAGTGTTAAACTCTTTTACCATCAATCTAGCCATGTTAGCATGTTGTCTACTTAGGGCATCTGCTACTTTATTAGCCTTACCAGGTGTGTACAATATTTCAAAGTCATATGAGGTTAGGAATTCAATCCACCTTTGCTGCCTCATATTTAATTCTTTTTGTGAAAACAAATATTTAAGTGACTTATGGTCTGTATAGACTTCAAATTTTGCTCCTAACAAGTAGTGCCTCCATAACTTAAGAGCATACACTATAGCAGCCAATTCAATGTCATGAGTAGCATATCTTACCTCACTTGGTTTCAACTGCCTAGAAGCATAAGCTATCACTTGATGTTGTTGCATCAACACTGCCCCAAGCCCCTGTCCACTTGCATCAGTATACACCACCAAGTTTTCATTTCCTTCAAGCACTTTAAGGATTGGAGCTTGTACCAGTGCTTCCTTTAATTTCCTAAAGGCTTTCTCACATTCTTCAGTCCAATTAAACACTTGATTTTTCCTAGTCAATCTGGTTAATGGAATTGAGATTTTTGCAAAATCTTTTATAAATCTTCTATAGTAACCAGCCATTCCCATGAATGATCTGACCTCAGTGACATTAGTAGGCCTTTTCCAAGCTTGAACTGCAATGACTTTATTAGAATCCACAGATATTCCTTTTTCTGATATAATATGACCTAGAAAATTCACTTCATTTTGCCAAAAAGTGCATTTTGAAAATTTGGCTTTTAAGTCTTCCTGCCTCAGTTTCTTGAATACCATATGCAAATGATTTTCATGCTCTCTAACTGACTTAGAATAAATTAGTATATCATCAATAAATATCAATACAAACTTATCCAAGTATTCTCTAAAAATCCTATTCATCAAATCAACAAAATAGGAAGGAGCATTTGTCAAGCCAAATGGCATTACTAAAAATTCATAAAGTCCATATTTGGTGTTAAAGGCTGTATACTTAATGCTTTCCTCTTCTACTTTCATCTGATGAAAGCCTGAAGCTAAATCAAGCCTAGAAAATATTTTTGCACCACTCAATTGATTAAAGAGATCATCAATTCTTGGTAAGAAATATTTATTTTTAACTGTGACTTTATTTAATTCCCTATAGTCAATACATAACCTAAGGGATCCATCTTGTTTCTTAACAAAGACTACTGGTGCTCCCCATGATGAGCTACTGGGTCTAATAAAACCTTTTTCTTCTAGTTCAACCAATTGCTTTTTCAATTCTATCAACTCCTTAGGCCCCATTCTGGTTGGTCTTTTAACCTCTGGGCTAGCTCCTGGAATTATTTTGATTGAAAACTCAACTGGCCTGTGGTTTGGAACTCCTCTCACTTCACCAAACACATCAACATATTGATTCACTATGGGGATTTCCTCTAATGCAGGCATGGGTTTTTCATTAGACAATGTAAAAAGGTTGGCTATACTTCTATTCTTGTTTGCCTTACAAAGAACAACTATTCATTGTCCATTAGAAACTTTCAATGATATGGTGGATGTCTCTATATTTATGATAGCCTTATATCTACTCAACCAATCAACTCCTAGAATAATTCCTATGCCCGGATATTGCAACACATATAGGTCTGACTCAAACACATGTCCTCCTATATTTAACCCTAGTTGCATACATATCATACCCAGAACACATGAACTACCTATAGGGCTTCTAATTAACAGTGGCTTATCAACAATCATACAATTCAATTTTAATTGTTGTGCAATATCATGGGAGATCAATGAGTGTGTAGCCCCAGTATCATACACTACTGCAAAAGGTATTGAGTGAATAAGCAAAGTACCTTCAACTTGACCATGCTTTTCAACACTTGATCCCTCAACTGCCTTGCCTTTTCCTTCCAAAGCCCCTAATTTTCCTTGCTTAAAATCTGGACAATTCCTCTTTATGTGACCTTCCTTCCCACAATGGTGACATTTGAAGGATGCATGCCTAACATTTGTGCATCTATTCTTCATATGCCCCTCTTTGCCACAGTTATAACAAGTAATCTTCTTCTTAATTTCAGTAGCCCTAACTTCTTTTGGTTTCTTGGTGGAAGCTATGTCTGTTTTCTTCTTATCATAAGGGTGAAATTTACCCTTTCCCTTTTTGTTTTGGTTATTCTTGAATGCCCTGAAATTCTCTCTAGCTTTATCATGTTGTTCAATGCTCAGAGTCAAATCCAAAACTTGATCAAAAGTCTTGTCCTTGTATGGTAGCATGGCTCTACTAAGGCTAGGGTTCAGCCCTTGAATATATCTGCCATTCTTAGCCTCCTCAGTAGTGATGAGTACTGCACCATACTTTGCCAAGGATTCAAACTTCTGAGTGTACTCAGTGACACTCATAGCCCCTTGCCTTAATTTGATGAATTCCTCTAGCAAAGATTCCTTAGCTGATGTAGGGACAAACCTACCTTCCAACATTGCTTTAAATTGATCCCACGTCACTTCTCCTTCAGGTCTTCCAGCTATGATAACCTCCCACCAATCCAAAGCTGCTCCTCTCAATTGCCTGGATGCAATTTGCCTCTTCCTTTGGTCTTCAACTTGCATGTCTGCAAAAATTCTTTCCAAAATTATGAGCCAATTTTGAACTCCCATAACTCCTTCTGTGCCATCAAAAGTTTTGCCTCCAAGGTTGGTAAAAGTCTTGAGTAGTTTGGAAAGCTCCTCATGTGGATTTTCCTGCCTGTTGGCTACTCCATCCCTTATGGCTCTCATGAATTCTTGCACATTCACCATGGGTGGTTCACTTGTTCCTACATTTTGATGTCTGGGTCCTACCATAGCTCTATGGATATAACACTTAGGTCAGTACATTTTACCTAATACTCTATAGATTAATTCATTTTAATCTATCATTATTCTGTCATAATAAATATTAATAGTGTAAGCATTGACAAAACAAAGCATCCAAAACAGTCAACACCTCAATACATCCAATGCAAACAAGTTCACACAAAATTTTTCTATGTTATTTAACAACATAGCTCTAATACCAAATGAGATGACCCACTTTCTTGCCCTACAATTTTTTTTACATGCTGTGGTCATCTAATCAAGAGAGTGTCATCTCTAATTTTTCTTCTATCCAAGATCTTTAAGCCAATATAAAAATATTGTTGTGCTCAAATTATCTTAAACTTTCAGATATAAAAATATGTATATCTAATACTTTCTGTTTTTAAATCAGAGTATAGAGGTTTGGAAGCAGAGAATCTATTTGGGAATTTTCAAGTGATTCTCCACATAGCAAAAAGTATTTTTCAGGTTTACCAGTCATGTTTATTTCTACCTATCTATTGATTTCATGACTTATAGATTATTATGTATGTATTTCCCATAATTGTATTAGTCTATAAACTGGGCTTTTGCTTGTGCATGTGTGTGTGCATGTTTCTGTGCATGTGTGTCTGTGCTCTTGCATGTGCCTAATTTCTTTCTCTTCTTGTTTGTAAAAAGCTTTGAGTCTACCTTATATTTGGGTTGTAACATCATAACTGAAAGTTTAGTTTTAAAAACTCTTTAGTGCTGGCTTAACCCAGGCTCAAGAAAATGGTTATGTTAGCCATATTCCATTTGAACTGTTTCTCAACAAAATACATGTTATTTTGTTCTATCTTTTCAAGGCAACTCAAAACCTTTCTGCCAGATTTTTTTTAACTTAAACATGAATTTCTCATGCCAAATACCTAGTTGTTCATTTAGTTTATAAATCCTTACGATCTCAGGTTTTCCTACCATCGTAAATTAATTAATCAGAAAGCTTAAAAACTTCATTACTTAGTGAAATATTTTCAAAATAAAACCCATAAGTTTCAGCTGAAACACCCATTTAAATCCAATACATACAAAACAGTGAATAATAATACATTGGTTTTTCTAAGCAACTTAAACAACATAGCTTAACATAAATTTGGCATAAATATCTATTTTTAACTTCAGCAAATCTGTATATATTGCATCCAATTCCCTATGCAGTTAACCCATCCAAAGCCTTGGTTAATGAAATTCCTATTTTCCTGCATAATCACCATGAACTGCCTCATACAAATATGAGACACCCAATGGTGCATAAACACAAAAGGGTCGGACTAATGTCTGGTATGAGTAATCTACCTGAAAACATGATTTTGTATGACTTTTATTTATATTCAAATACTTTGAATGAACTAAGAAACTCAGTATCATCCCTGTGCATGTTTTTGCGAGGCATGTGCATTCATATCAGTGTAAAACAAATTATGTATGATCCAAGTAATTTAGTTCAGAGAAAACAATCATAAGATTCACCAATAAAACATCATAAACCAACCAATGCAATCATCAAACCCCCTTTACAAATTTACTGGCCATCAGGGATTCCACCCAAGCCTCTCCTGAACCTATTTCTATAGTTCACTATCAAATATAATATGGTCTTTAGCTACTTTTTTTTTCTTTAAACACACACTACCTGGGACATCTCTTTGTTAACCCAGCACACTCAGGCCCCTGGGTATAGACATACCATGTGTGAGCTTGCAATGTTCACCTTGCCAAGCTATATTTTGTAGCCCTAAGATCCAAAATCCTTAGTTAAATTACTAAGTGTTAATTTTCCCTTTTCCACAATTGTGCTAATCCCCTCTGCATATCACAGTTTAATCAGAGAAAAATAAACCATTTAACCAACATGTACTTATTCAAAGGTTGGTAAGTCATGTTCTCATAAACATGCATTTAATCAAACAAGCATATGTGAGTTCTCAGTATACATGTTATTTTGTTCATGGGTTTCAATGGATCATGTTATAAATATATGGTCATAGATAGTTTCTTTGGTGGCCTCCTTTTTTACCTCTGGTTTAATCAGATACTCATCAATTTATAAGATCTGGCTAAACCACAAGTATATGTTCTGATCTGGATTATTTGTAAAACATAGAAGCTCAGCACATGTATAACATTGCACTCCTACATTTTTACTTGTTCAATTAATATGAGACATAAGCAACAACACTATGCTGCAGTCCTATATTTTTTTTCTTTGAACCATAGATTTACAACATAAACCCTGGGATTTAAATAAATAACTGTATGGAGAAATCACATAAAAGAAATCATTTCATCTCAAGGTTAATCCACAACACAAATGATCATTTTAAACATGAAATCTATGACTCATTTTCTGGGTAAATCGCCATGAAGGATTATACACTTGAGAAAATCATTAACACACCCAAAGCCATTACATCATAAAATGAACATAACTTGCAAAAGTGAATTATCAATTCAAATAGGCTGCCTCAATATTCAGGACTTAATGCCAAAGTTTTCAGTGAGGTTACTCACCTTAATTCTTTTTTCCTAAGCCTTTCTTTTCTTTTGATCATCTGCCTTCCTCTAACTCTAATGACCGGTGCTCCTTATTTTCTCTGGCTTATATTTTTATTTTTCTTTTAGGTTATGGAGAGCAAATGTGTATGATCTCACTACACTAAGCCTCCTTATATAAACCCTGGCTGTTACTAGGGTTTTATGGAATTACCCAATGTCAGTTCTACCCCATAATATGACCTGCCTTACACTTGATTCACAAAAGAAAAGGGTATGTGGTCCTTGTTGTATTTTTCCAGAAAATAAACCTTATTCTTTTAACCTTACCCCGGGTCATGTTATATGCATGACTTTAATTTTTCCTAAACAAAAAGAATTGCTGGAAATGGATAAAGTGTTTATTCAAGGGTTCATACCATTTCCATGCAAGCTTTGTTTTCCTCTCTTCTTTTTTTTCTCACTTCCAATGCTTGCCTATGTCTATGTATACCATATGTATGCCTACTTTTGCCTAAGTCTTTTTTTTCCTTTCTTTCTTTAAATAATTTTAAGTTTATTTCTGCCTAGCTTTTATTTTCCTTGTGCCAGATTTATTTAAAGACAAAATCCTATCTTCATGCATATGTATTTCTAAATTAGTTATTTTAATTTATATATTGATTTCTGCCTATTTTATTATGCAGAAACTGTGTGCATGTATGTGCACTATCTTGTGCACATATACATGTTTTAAACCATATATCTGCAAATCAGTTTCCTATTCCTATCTTTTCAATGCAATTTTAAACAAATATAAACTAAATTAAATCATGAATCTGCTCACAAAATCAGGGTTATCACAGTATCATGGTCAATTAAAGTCAACCCAAAGTCAAAGTCTCTAACTAGAGAACTTATTTAATAGTAGTTGTTATTATTGAACCAAGGATATTGTGTTTGGACTATAGAGTTGAATATGGACGATATTGGAATTTTAACCACTATCAAATTCCATCAGTCCCAAGTGATAGTTTTGATGAAGATAATTGGTGTATATAATTATCACTATTAGGTAATGCTTAATAAAGTAAAATTAGGTTTTCCCAAAACTAAGTAAGCGATAAACTTAGCCATAATGTCACACCATCTTCTAAGTGATGTTTTAACGTTAATGTTCGAAATTAATCGTTGAGAAAATTTACACCTAGGAGTCACACAACCGAAATGATGAACACTCCTTTTTACCACCTGATTTAATTAATTTTTAATTGTTATAAATTATTTAAATTAATTAATATTTATGAAATATTAATTATAAAATTTATATTTGATGTGTTAAACAATGCTAGATAATGTATTTATAATAGTTATAAATATATTGATCAGCATACGATATCATTACGCGTTTAAATTTGGATTTAAATGCAACATACATGTTTAAGACATCGAATTGTTTTTAAGGCCTACATATGCCTTGTATTTTTGGGTATGATGCTTTCATAGGGGGCTAGCCATATATGATATGGTTTGTAATTTGAATGGGAAGAGGAGTGGAAATGGTAAGAGAGATATTAGAAACCGTGATCCATTTTTCACTCTCCTATCTCCCTCTAAATAAGCCACTCTCTATTCATTCTTTTTAGACTTTTTTCTCCTCCTCCTACCTGCAAAATTTGTCCAAAAATATTCCTTTCCAAACCCCAAAATATCCAAGCACAAATCAGATCAAAACTCTTTGATTCGACTATCAGTGATAAAGTAGTTCGAGAGCTAACAACTCTAGAATTTAAAATTCAATTCAAGGAGTCATTTCATCATTTCAAAGTATGATCTCTAAGCCCTAGTAAGAGGTATGCTTTAGATTTATTAGTATTTTAAATTTCTAATGTTAATTAATTTATCATATATTGGCTAGATAGATCGTATCACAAATTGGTATATTAGTGTTGTAACGATCAGCAAATTCATCACTTTAGAAAAAATTTAAATTATTCAAATATAAGATTTTTTAAAATAAAGGATAATGTTTTGTACAATAAATAATATTGGTAAAAATATTTTAAATAAATATTTACAAAAATATATACTTTGGAAGATATATCGATAAATGACCGAAAATCGTTTTTTCAATAAACACCTCTTAAACCATCTGACATCATGCATAGAGCTGAATAGATACACTCATTTACATATATGAGTAAGAATATGTAATAAAATTATTTATTTTATTTTTGAAAATAAAATCTCTTTATGACATCATCAATGATATCACTATTTTGGAATAAATGATTATTGAATTTAAACTGAGTTTAAATGATATAATAATTATTTTAATTATTCAATGAGCCCTTTTAATTATTATTTAATGATAGAAATATTATTATCAAACTTTGTTTATAAATATTTACATACTAAATAAAAAGTGAAAATATGACCGAAAATCGAAATCGAAATCCGTAATGATTCAACGTAGAAAAGTTGTGCAACGTTGTGAATCATTTAAGAAATACATATGCACACATACATGCACACATACATGTACATATACATGAACACGTTCACATGCACATGAACACATATACACATACAAATATACTTATATAATTATATATATATATATATTAGAAAATATCGAAGACATATTCCTAAAACTTAACCCTTAAGTAAAACCAAAGTCAATATCTTACACCCCAAGTACAAGCACATGGACACACACATGGAGGGGGGGAGTGTTCGACTGAGAATGATGAGGGGAGAGGGGAGAAGGGAGTGGGGTGGTGATGAAATGGTGATGTATTTGTGTGTAAATATCAGGATATTTTTGTTCTTATTTTTGCCTATAAACAACACCCACCTCTCTTCACTTCATTCACATATTTTCTTTATAAAAATTTCTTAGCTCTTCATCTTCTTCTTCTCTACATTAATGGCTTCCATAGCCTTAGAAAGAAAATATTACAAAATAAATCAAAATCTATACCACTTTAAACCAAAGTTCAAGCTAGTAATCTCTTCCTTCTCCTCTACCAAGGCTATGTGCAACCAAGCCCTCCACCACCATTCTCCAAGAAAGGCCGAGCCTTCCAAGCCTCCAAGACCATGGCCGAACCCCATAGGGGCATTTGTGCTAGTAGTCGTGAGCTCCAATTTCGAGATAGCGGAGCAATAACCGTTTTAAAGTTAGCCCGATCGAAAATCAAGTGACAAACTATATATATATATGATGTGACATGTTTTCCATGGATGTTTACTATGCTTTAATCATCAAGTTTGGTTGTTTTAATATATTTGTTTAATATTGTAAGCAAGTCACGTGAAATACACGTTGACATTACTTAAGGAAATCCCTTTCCGAATCAAGTTATAAAAGTGACGTGGAATCATTAGACCCCTTTAAAATGGTTTATAAACACTAAAACCTATTTGGTGAAGTTTGGACAAGTTATGAAAGTTGAGTAAAAAATAGGCGTGTCGCGTAATGGCAGTTCTTGATTTCGCACCGTAAAAGTTTAAATCCGTTTATATGATGGATGCAGAGTCAGAATTCTTTGTAATAAGAATATTCCTAAATCTTATAACCATAGTTTTAAAACAAAAGAAGAAGATCAAGATTTCGTTTAGTAGATTTTTAAATATGAGCAAATCAATTTTTCAAAATAGTCACGGTTTGGCAGTTCGGAAACTAAAGTGATAAGTTCTTTAAACATGATATTTTAACACTTTAAAAATATGGGATAAAATATATAAATCTTTTAAAAGAGTTTTTAGTTATAAAAATGGATTTCTAAATGATAGAAAAGTTGTTTTGATCAAATAAGCTTAAAAGCACTATTCGCAACACTTTTAATAACTTTTTAAATATGGTTTTAAACTTAAAGTATTCTTTCCCAAATCTTTTATAAATATATTCAAATAAATAATTAAGTATTTTAAAGATGATTTGAAAGTTTTATAATTTATTTTAAAAGAGTTTAAATAAATGATTTAATCTTGGCTCCAAAAGCCGATGAGTAGATTGGATTTTTCTATTCTTGAGATTCAGATGGGAGGTGCTTAAACTAAGGAGATGTTCAGGAGCAACCAGTGCCCTGGCTTGCATGGTCTCTTTCCTGGGCAAGGAATAGATAAGGTTGAAATATTAGAAACGAGGCAAGTATAAAAGATTTAATTTTTCTAAATTTAATACAACTTGGATTGTATAGAAATAATCTTCTTATACTTGGTACTAAATCCGAGGAGGGAACCCATACCATCCATGTGAATTTAAAAGGTGATTTCACCACTATTCGACGGATAGTAAAGGTTGAATATGGAAATTGATGTTGAGTAGAATTAGTATAATTTCCATCGACCCATTTTACTCAAAAAGTTTTTGCAATATGATTTATAAGAAATGATTTTGATTTGGTTAAAGAAAGGTTTAATGATCCCATATATACTAAAAAATGGTTTTAAAAGATATATATTTCTAAGAAGATATTTTGGGGATAAAAGGATACAAATTAATGAAATATTAATCACCCGCTTAACATCTTTTTATCAATGCTTGGCTTGAAGGAAGCAAGATCGGATTTGGGTAATTCCAATCCAAAAACCACTTCAAACCAATTTACGAGTTCGAAAGTGAAGATATGTTAAAGACAATGAAGTTGAAGGCAGGGATCTTCATAACGAAAGAACTGCTTGTTGATAATTTCGAAGTAGCACCCGAGATAAATAAATAGCAGTGGTCCTTCATTTTTGGATCTTCGTATGCAAGGACTATTCGCTACTAATCCTATGGGAAATGCCCGACAGGATGTGGTAGGAGAGTGCTTTCAGTTTGTCCAGTTCCTGGGTAACTTGTATGGATGAATGTCTGACATCGCATTTCTAAGTTCATAGTGCATTGATCTCTACAAACGTACATCTATTTGGTGGTGTAAGAGGTAACCCCACTTATACTTAACACCCTTCTCTAAGATGTACAAACTAAGAGGTTGTAATTTTGTTGAAATCAATAGTGTGTTGTTGGAAATAGCAATGTGGCATTTTAAGTGAAAATGCTCTAAGAAGGATAAACGTTACCTCAAGCCCCACACCCGGGGAATTGTGAAATAGGGATTGCTTTAAGGCTAAGTGGATCATAACCATTAGGGTATGATATCACCTTTCTAGATCTATTTATTTCTACCCGCTATGACATCAGGTTTAAATTATGTGGTGCATGTTATGGGATCTCGGATAGGTCGGTAACGATCGAGGGGATATCATATTCAGTGTTATCCTTACCATCTGTTGGTTTTGGGTAGGCCGGTCTTAATTTGTAGAGGTTTCGAAGATGTCGATCCTCTGTACATTCCTCTAGAAATGTATTGTACAGGAGGTAGTCCCTTACCTCGCTATTTATTGAAAATCCAAATCTCCAATAAGTGCCTTCGGTTTTAGTTGTAAACCTATTATGCCATCAAATTTAACAGATGTAACATTTCAGCTATTTGAATATGTATATTTGAAAGAATTTTTAAAGAATGTCATTAAAAATAATATCACTGGATTTTATGCAAAAATGATTTGGTTATCATAAGGTAAAAACATGTTCCGTATTTATGTGCGGCGTGGTCTTATGAGATGCCCTTTTCTTTTCCAAATACTCGAATTTTGAGTTTCTCACACCAGTCCTATGACTAAACCAAAGTTTATTTTCCTTTTCCCTTACACTCTAGGTGCCTTATTTTCTCGGGCAGCCAAGTAGTCAGGCAGCTTGGAGCATTTTGGAAGGAGCATGGAGTATGAAGCTGGAGAGTCCTTTTGTCAATAGTGATCTATTTCAAATTTCCACTGTATCATGTAGTATGTATTTAGTATCTACCAGCCTCTATAAGGATAGGCAGTTATAACTATCCCTGGTTGGGTTAGCAAGTATCGTAACTCCGATGAATCACTTAGAATGATTATATGTACTTTCCAATGTATAATTAATGCAAATATGCGATTCTATTATTATTCTATCTTCTATCTTTATTTCTTTTAAAAACCCCTGATTATCTGCCTCTCCGGCACTTGAATTTGCGGCACGTGAATACCGAAGATACATTACTGTCGATCATCAAGGGTTTTAAAGGCGGGTCATCACAGTGGGTATTAGAGCTTAGGTTGAGCGAACACCTAAGCCTTGATGGGGTCGACTCTTTAGAGATGGGGTTAGTAATACCCTAGAATGAGTTTAGTCAATGAGAGAGTGTATTTGTAATTTCATCCAAATAAATCCATCCATGTCATTTTATGCTTAATACCCATTCCCTAAGATAATTTCATCTATAATTCTAAAGATGTTTTCTTACTATATGCAGATAGTAGGAGATGAGTAATAGAACAAGACGAAGAGGAGATAGCAACATTACGGCCACAAATGGTCAATCAAATGCTATAGTAATTGAGAAAGTGGTAATCCCTAAGCAACCTCAAATTAACTTTGCAACTCTTTGCAAAAATTACACTAGCTTAGGAGGGAAACCATTCTAAGGAACCGAGTGTTGTTGAAGTGCAAGCATGGCTCCACTCA
Organism: Allium fistulosum; assembly: GCA_030737815.1. Taxonomy (NCBI): domain Eukaryota; kingdom Viridiplantae; phylum Streptophyta; class Magnoliopsida; order Asparagales; family Amaryllidaceae; genus Allium; species Allium fistulosum. The sequence continues at coordinate 335,298,334 of CM060904.1, read as the reverse complement.
TGTGAAAGGATATTCAAAGGATTAAACATAAAGGATGATCAAAAGAGGTTCCTAGCTTCCTGGCTATTGCAGGAAGGAGCTCTAGCATGGTGGGAATCCATTACTTTGAATGATTCTGAATACAATTTGTCATGGACTAGATTTAAAGAAGTATTCGAAGAGCAGTATATACCTGCAGCCAAAAAATCCCATATTCATAGAAGTTTTGTGGACTTGAAACAAGAAGGTATGTCTGTGGAGGAATACTAAAATAAGTTTACTGAGTTATCTCGTTTTGGGTCGGGACTAATAGACATGCCCTTAAAGAAGAATGAGATGTTTATTGCAGGAATGAAAGAGCAATATCATGACCGAATGATGCACACATGAAGGGAACTTTCATGGACCTATTATATGGGTTTCCGATATGAAATATTGGATAAAAGGAATCCGGTGGTAGCCTAAGGAAATAGAAATAATTAGAGCAAAAGAAAGAAGTCGTGGCAGGGAAAGAATGATGGAGAATCTCAAGAGAGCTGTTATAAGGATGTTATTTGTTATAATTGCCAGAAGAAAGGCCATCTTGCAACACACTGTAGGAGTCCCAAGGTGTAGAAGCAGCAGCAAGGAACTGTCTCTCCTATGGTTTAGAAGAGTATTTGTTACAATTGCCATCAGCTGGGACACTAGAAAAACAAGTACCCATTAATGAAGAAGGGAGAACAGATCAAGGTTTATGCTATAAAGAATGAGCCTTCAAACTCTGAAGATGTGAAGGGCAAGGGAGTCCTAGAAGGTAATTTATGTGTTAATGATATTCCAGTTAGAGTATTATTTGATACTTGGGTTTCCCATAGTTTTATGTAATGCCCCACTCTGAGACCCACTGTAACAAAGAGTATTACGGGAGTAATACTGTCTGTTAAAGCGGAGAATAGAGTATAGTGGAAGCGACCATCTATAATCAAGCTATAACTATCTACCGAATACGTCGAAAGGTGGAATCTATTTAAATTTTTCTCAATCAGGTGGTTCGACATATTCGGTAAATACTTATAACGAAATTACAAATGGCTAAAGATCTATCAGGACAAAGCATAATAACATAATGAAATAGCATCACAGAACAGAATCACATAACAGATATAAAATCCTAGAACAATACATCGTCAATACAGATCCAAATACAATAAGTGGGTACAAAGCCACTGTCCACACATGTGGGTTAAAAATATGTACATATCAAAGTCTGAATAATAACAGAGTAGCGGAATAGTGGACAAATAAAAGCGCTATCTATCAGCATAGCAGATAATGTCCAAGCGGAAGCACAGAAGCTAAGTCCAGAGACCTAACCTGAAACAACTCGGTCTGACCCGAGCGAAAACACTCGGGTCAGGCTAGCTAAACAATCAGTAATAACTGAGATATATAGTAATGCGGTACATAAATGAAACAGTACTTATCCAAAGAGAAGTATATTATGAACCACATGAATATAATGACGATCCCTAATCATCAATAAACAATAAAAATCTCCAAAGAGAAATCAACACCAAAGTGTAGAATAAATAAAATCGCCTCATATCATCGGCGTAGCCAAAGCTATAAAAAGATGCCCATAGGCAATAATCCCAAGAGTGACCAGAGTCTGTAATCAATGCCCAAGCAAAGATCGATGCTCCAAAGAGCAATGGGGATATACTGAAAAGTCAATGAAATCCAACACTGAAAAGTAGTGTCCAGAGACATTGTGAATCCACAAGGTAATCACACTTACATCGTATGGTTCCATAGAACCAACGCCGAATGGCGGTACTCGAATGGATATAAAAATCATCATATAATACAAGTTTTGCACGTGCACCGACCAGAGTCGTTGTTGCCAAGTACTGTAGAGTTGTGAAGGATCACTCGCACCGATGCGAAACGCGCGAGACGGCGAGATCCTTCCCAGAAGGATAAAGGCCCAGAGGCACACGCCGAAAAATAAACTGCTCCATAGAGCAGGTGTCCAGAGACGGTTGCCCAGAGGCGTGGTGACCCAGAGGTCCAGTACTGGCCGCCCAGAGGCTAATGTGTCACTAACTTCTTGGAGAGGAACCCGCAAAGTGTTAACAATGAGTCCCATACCCCACGTTCGCACTAAACGGTTTCCTAACCAATAGCAAGCTCACACTCCAAACAATAAAAAGTCTACCTCATATCATCGGTAAACTAGACCCAAAGGTCAAAACGAACAATCGAATAGGTCGGGGATTAACCGGAAAGAAAATACACACGGTTTCCATAGGCCGGAGATTTCCTAACCGTTTAAGCACCTTTCCACTTCGCTCGACGTGCTAAAAGTGAGTGTGAGATTTTTATTATAGAAAATAATGGTGTAAAACGGATTTATAATTGATTTTCGGAATCACTTTTAAAACGGTCTTTTGAAAGGTCTCCTATTATGGAGTAATTAATTTAATAATTAAAATAATATTATATAATAATTTTCAAAAGCCATTTAGGAGTGAAAAATCTTTTGAAAATGATTCATAATACCCGTGTACGAAATCTAGAGACAAATCTCAAAGAAATCAATGAAAACCAGAAAATCATCAAAAATATTCTAAGTGTTTGTAAACATTCAAAAACAGCTGTGAACTCAAGTTCGATAATTTATTTGGACCAGCAAACTGTGTCCAAATGTCATGAAAATTTGCAGGCATGTAGTCCAACATCCCTACTTTAATATGAAAAAATAATTTTTGGATTCCGAGTTGAGACGAAGTGGCAGCGACGTCTCAAAGTTGGACCCAGAACAAGATTTACACTGTTTACAAACAGCAACTAGAGTTCAACTTCGACACGAAATTCGAAGTACCAAACGAACTCCAATGTTGTCCAAATTTTCCTGAGATGGAGTTCGGAACTCCACCTTTCTAACGAGACCAAAAACGTTGAATTCCGACTTCCGATGCGAACGTGGAGGCATCGCGGAGTGGCGCTCAAAAGCTGGAAACAGAAGGGATATTTGATTTTCATTCTAAGTGTTTGACCATTCAAAAACTGCTGCGAACCCAAGTTCGGCAATTTATTTGGACCAGCAAACTGAATCCAAATGACATGAAAACTGGTAGGAATATAGTCCAACATCCCTACTATAAGATGCAAAAAGAATTTCTCGAATTCGAGTTGAGACGAAGTAGCAGCGACGTCTCAAAGTTGGACCCAGAACAAGATTCACACTGTTTACAAACAGCGACAAGAGTTCAACTTCGACATGAAATTCGAAGTACCAAAAGAATGCCGATGATGCCTAAATTTTACAGAGATGGAGTTCGAAACTCCACCTTTCCAACGAGACCAAAAACGTCGAATTCTGACGTCGGATGCGATCGTGGCGGCATCGCGAAGTGGAGAAAAAATACCTGGAACAGGGTTTAAAAAAAATTATTTATTATATTTTTTTTTCTTTTTTTTCTCGGGACAGTGGTAAGAATGTACAATTTTGGCCAAAATAACTTCGAAATTTCATGAAACTCAAAACATTAAAGTTTTAGCTCTAAATCTAAGCTTTCCAGAACATCCAAAATTATTAGATTTGGATAAGAAACGAGAGAAATACATGCAAAACAATATCAGATTGAAACTCAAGATAACTTGTTAAAGACAGAATTGGTCTTCTGTCTTTGAACGCATTTCAGGTCATCTAAATGGCAATATTACAGAAAACTCACTGAACAAAAATTGTAGCATATGTTTTAATCTTTCCGGAACATCCAAAATTATCTAATTCAGATCAAAAACGAGTAACTTATGGCCAAATCAATTTCAGGGTTTTATTTTATCAACCTTGTAGTTTGTTGTCAGGTCAGCGACAAACAAACGTGATTTCGACCATTGAAACCACAAAATTAGGCAAAGCTCAAAACATGAAAGTTATAGGCTACAGAATAAGCTTTCCATAACTTCAAGAAAATCTTAATTCTGATTTAAGATGAATGAGATATGCCTAATTTACTAACAGCAATAAACTAATTATAATTTCAGCTAGCATATATTACCTCTTTCCAAGCAATGAAAAGAAGATCAAAGAGTTTCACAATCTAAATGCACAAAAAAAAGAGGATTACAAAATAATTTCAGAAATTAAAGAATGAATTAGAGGTGGGTTTTGGGATTGCTATTACCTCTTTTAGTAGTTTGGATTAACTCTCTTTGATTTGGTGTAGATTGGAGTCTTGCTTAGGAGGCCATGACTAGGTTTTGAAGCTTTCTAATTAGGTTTTAGTGGTTATGAAATGAAGTGTTGGCTGAAATGAGAGAGTAAAAGATACTTTATAGGCTAATGGTTAGGGTTATTGGATCTAATACCCATTAGGACTTTGTATTATTCATGTGCATACATATATAGGCAATTTTCTCTAAGTACACTCTACATACAAATTACTAAATACATTTCAAACCATAGAAAATTATGAAAATATGTTAACAATTACTTTTAGCCATTTCATAAAATCCTATATCAACAATATTTTACATTTTAACCCCTAATTTTTCCAAAACACCGTTTATAGTTAATATTAGCCAAAATCACCATTTTGCAAATAAATTGCAAATTAATTTCCCAAATTAAATATTGCACTATTTTACACATATAAAATTTTGCAATAATATAAATTACAAATTTCCCTAATTAATTTCCTTGAAATGCTCCATTTTACACTTAAGCCCAAAATATTAATTTATTCAAAATGACTAAATTTTGAACAAATTAGCAACATTAAAAATTCATTAATAGCTCCAATTAAATTAAAATCCCAATTTTAATTTATTATTTGGTAACCGCAATCACGGGTTGTTACATTTTATTACTAAGAAATTGGTTGATAAGTTAAACCTTACCTCAGAAATAGTAGAAACCCCTATCCGCGTATCTAATCTCATAGGCGGTACGACCAATCTTTCTATGATCTGTGTAAATGTACAAGTTACCTACTATACCCACCAATTCTTATGTGACCTATTTGTCCTTGATTTCATTGGGTTTGATATTTTACTCAGAATGGATTGGCTATACAGTATAGATCTATTATACATTGCAAAATTCGAATAATTATAATAAAAGCTACAACCGGAAGGGTGTTAGACCGAATAATATGTTGAGGACCTAGTCCAGTAAGGGATAGCTTCATGAATGCATTAGATTCATCTCAAATGAACTTGGAAAGAATACCGACCGTTAAAGAATTTCAAGATGTTTTTTAGGAGATTAAAAGTTTGCTCCCGCATCGGGAAATTGAATTCCATATTGACTTAATCCCTGATTCTAAACCCATTATTCACCATATTCGTAGGACGAGTCCAAAAGAAAAGATCGAGTTGGCAAAACAAACTGATGAAGTATGAAAAAATGGGGCTAATTAGACCAAGTTGCTCAAGTTGGGGCGTAGTCGTGGTTTTTGTGGCAAAGTACAATGGCTCCCTAAGACTATGTGTAGACTACTGAGACCTACAGAAGCAAACGATTAAAAATAAGTACCCGCTACCCTGCATAGACGATTTGTTTTGACCAATTACATGGTGTTCGGGTATTCTCAAAAATAGATCTAGCCACTAGATTTCATCAGTTGAGAATAGCAGAAGATTGCGTTCCCTTGACTACATTCTGAGGGCTAGATAGTTTCTATGAATGGTTGGTTATGCCATTTGGGCTAAAAATTACAACCGTCTATTGCATGGACCTTATGAATAGAGTATTAAGACGTACTCAACAAATTCGTGTCGTTCTTTATTGATGATATTCTCACGTATTCAAAGACTGAAGAAGAGAACGAAAGGCATTTGGAGATTGTGTTGGAGATATTGAGAAGGAATGTGTTGAAAGAAAAATTTTCAAAATGTCATTTTTGGGAAAAAGAGGTAAGATTTTTGCGACATATTATGTGTAACATACCCCATTTGGAGGCCCAAAACTAACTGCTACGGATGCTGCAATCATCCATAGTAGTTAATTCACAATGATGAAATGCGGTAATGTTAGATACATTGATATACCAGAAACACATGAATATGAAAAATTTTAAACTCAATTTAAAACAAATTTCTCATTTATTTACAAATAGTATTTCAAATTCATTACATAATCCCAAACATAAGCCACGTTCAGAGAAATTACAGTTTATTACAAAATACGCCAAGAGTGACATATGAAGATGCCCACTTGGTTGATCAGAGTTTAAATAAAGGCAATTAGACATATTCGCCCTTACATCCAAATAACACAACAAACAATAGATAGAATGTGCTAAATAGCTAGCTTCCCTCCCGCACATCCCCGGAAGCTTATTCATCAACTAATAAACAGGAAATCCCTTACCCTCAGCCTACTCAAATTAATTTTGAGCACCCGAGAGTTTAAGGGGAAAAACATAAACTTCGAGTCGGACAAAAAGTCTGGTGTGAATAATAACATACCATCTCGAACCAAATAGATATCTAGCGAGACCACACCGCTGAGCGGAATGGGTTTTCCCCTCGCTAGTACCTTAACCAAAAACCAATTAACCATATACTGTGCACCTGCATCCACAATGGTTAAAACATGACATAATATGGTGATATGCAATTATACAATATATCATGGATTTCCCATCACCATTCATCGGACTATATGTCTCAAGTTATAGTTTTTAGGGTCACTATTAACCTATTAGTTTTCATGGGCCAACTAATAACATGTTTTAAGCTTACAGACTATCTTTCCAGTTTCATAGTTTTCATGGGATTACTAAGAACCTATTGGTGTCTACCAATAACATTATCCAATCATAGTTTTCATGGGCTGACTATGAGCCTACTGGATTCTCCAATAACATCTCTCAGGTCATAGTTTTCATAGGCTGACTATGAACCTACTGATCTCTATCAATAACTTATTTCGGACATAGTTTTCATGAGATCACTTAGAACCTATTGGCCCCTGCCAATAACATTTCTCAAGGCATAGTTTTCATGGGCTATAACTTTTTATAGGTGTAGAATTAGGGTATCTAACCTATTCCATTGTGTCCGAATAATGGTATCCCTTTTCACAAAGTGGTCATAATAGAGAAATTGACTTATGGTTGAAAAGTTATACAAGTTTTAAGTTTTTAAAACATAGCCGGTGAAAGGGTACTAAAACAACAGTGGCGGAAGAGGTTCCACCCAACAGTGGAGAAATGGGTGCCACCAACAGTGGAGAAAGGGGTTCCACTAATAGTGGAGTAAGGGGTTCCCCCCAACAGTGGAGAAAAGGGATCCACCAACAGTGGAGAAAAGAGGTTCCACCGAACATTGGAGACATGGGGTTCCACCGACATTGGAGAAAGTGGTTCCACCGACAGTGGAGAAAGGGGGTTCCACCCAAAAGTGGAGAAAGGAGGTTCCACCGACATTGGAGAAAGGGGGTTCCACCGACATTGGAGAAAGGGTTTCAGTGGCAGACTCGTAATTAACGTAAAAACTGTTATTTTACTAAATAAAGTATATTCTTTTCACGAACTCTTATAGTTTATCAAATTCCTATTGGTTAGAGGTATACTTTATCAATTTCTTTGCAGAAAAACTACTATCAAATTTCATGATTTCTAAAATTATTTTCAAACCATTAAATTATATTAATATTTTAATATAATTATTAAGCCTTTCTAAATTAGAAAATTCATAATAAATCGAAAACACTTGTAAAAAATCCCAAAAATTCACCAAAAATATGAAATAAAATTTTCTTTGCAATATAAAAATTTCGAAGCAAAATTTGTTATTTTATTAATTTTAATAATTAAAACCCGAAATAAATGCCCATTTCACCTTAGGAAATTTATAAAATTTTCCTATTAATTCCGAAAATAATGAAATTAAAAACCCATCTCCAAAATTATGTAACATATACAAAAATAAAGTTGTTTAGAGGTAATTCACTAAGGTTTTTCCCTTGAAACCTGTCATAATAATTTCATAAAAATTCCAATTAATCACCATCCATGCAAACAATGATAAAATCAACCATATCATCATCAAACAATGTGGAATACATCAAAAATCCGAAATTTAACAAATATGAATGAGATGGATACTATTATTCACTTTGTTTTGAGAAAAAGAGTTGAAATTTGAGTTGTTGATTTGATTCCCCTTAGCTTTAACTTGATTCTCCAACTTTTCTTCCTTTAAAAGCTTTAGCAATCGATCGCCTCTACTTTGTTTGTGTTTGTATGGATGTAAAAATGAATGAGGGTGAAAGGGTTTATGTTATTTTGCCCCTCTCATAAATACTCCTACTTATGTTTAAGTTAAAACAATCTTATATATTTATTAGTTATGGCCTAACCCAATTAATTATCAACTCTCATCTCCTTTTCAGCCATACATTATTTTGTTTAATTAATCTAATTAAATCTATGGAATACTGTTAAAGAAAAATTAGGGGCGTTATAGACTCCCCTCTTAAAGAATTTCATCCTTGAGATTCAGTAAGGACTACAAATAAGCATATCGATCATGCCAACAAAGCTAGTATATTCCACTAGCGAAAAGTCTATATAAAAAAAATATTAAGCATACCCTCATAACCCCCTAGGGTAAGTATCCCTAATCACGTCTTCTGTTTCCCAAGTACAGTCCTTCTCATTGTCGCTCCATTGAACTTTTACCAACTTGACTGTCTTGTTTCTTAACCTCTTCTCATCTCTCGCTACAATCCAAATTGGTTGCCTAACAAAATTCAGATCCGGTTCTACTATTAAGTCTTCTAATGCAGTCGAAGAGATAGTAGTCTCTAGATTATGTACATAATTACGAAGATGAGACACATGAAACACATTATGAAAACCTGACAAACTGCTCGGTAACTATACTTTGTATGTGAGCATTCTGATCCTCTCTATGACTGGGAACAATCCAACCTATCTCGGTGCCAGTTTCCCTGACTTTCCAAATCGTACCCCACCCTTCATTAAAAATACTTTAATGAAAACCTCATCTCCAACTGAGAACTCTAGATCCTTACGCCTCTTATCTGCATAACACTTTTGTCTAAACTGAGCTTCCTTCATCCTACCTCTGATCAACTCCATCTTCTCTATTGCTTCTCTCACCATATCTGGACCAAGGACTAATTTGCTCCGGTCTCTAACTAACACTTTGGTGATTTGCTCGGCCTTCCATATGAAGCTTTGAAAGGTGTCATCCTTATGCTAGCCTGGTAGCTATTATTATAGGAAAACTCAACCAAGTGAAAATGGACTTCCCACGACCTACCAAAATCTAATACACAAGCTTTTAATAGATCCTCGAGTACCTTATTGACTCTCTCTATCTGCCCATCCGTCTGTGGGTGATAAGTAGTACTCATCTTAAGCTTGATTCCCAACATTCCTTGTAGACTCTTCCAAAATTAACTAGTGAACAAGGCATCTCTGTCACAGGCTATGCTACTAGGAATCCTATGTAGTCTAACTATCTTCTTTATAAACAATTTAGCTAGGGCATGTACCGTCCTAGTTGATTTGACTGGAATGAAATGGGCACTCTTGGTCAACTTGTCCACTATGACCCATATACTTTCATTTCCCCGGTTCAACCTTGGCAAACCGTCTATAAAATCCACGGATATCGAATACCATTTCCAAACTGGTATCTCCAGAGGTTGAAGCAACCCACTCGACTTCTGATGTTCGGCCTTCACTTGTTGACAGTTCACACACTGCTTTACCTACAAGCCAACATCCCTTTTCATACCTTCCCAGTAGAAACTCCTCTTTATATCCTGATACATCTTGGTCCCCCTAGGATGAATCGTAAATTTTGATCGATGGCATTCTCTAAGGACCTCCTTCCTTAAGTTTTTTTACATTTGGGACACACAATCGTCCCTTCTTTCTCAACCACCCTCTCTGGTTAAGACTAAAATCCTTCAGATCATCAATCTCGATTCCGCCCTCTACCCTTCTAATCTTCTCAGCTAACACTGGGTCATCTTTCTGCTTAGATGCAATCCTTTTGATCAATCTCGGTCGAACTTCCAAGCAGGACAACATGGCAGTACTTTGAATAGAACTAGTAGTAGATCTTAACTGTACACTGCACGTAGTCAACGCCTTAAGATCCTTCCATTCTGCCAACATGGCTAACACCACATTCTGATGTTTCCTGCTAAGTGCATCTGCAACCTTGTTACCTTTCCCCGGCATGTACTCTATACCAAAGTCATATGCTGCTAAAAACTCCAACCACCTTTGTTGTCTCATATTTAACTCATTCTGAGAGAATATGTATCTTAAGGACTTATGATCAGTAAATAACTCGAATCTCTCTCCCAAGAGATAGTGTCTTCATATTTTCAACACGAAGATTACCGCTGCCAACTCTAAATCATGAATAGGGTATCTCATTTCATGGGGTCTAAGCTGTCGAGAAGCGTAGGCAATGACCTTACCCTTTTGCATGAACACAGCTCCTAATCCGGTTCCACATGCATCAGTATACACTACTAATCCTTGATTCCCATATGGAACTACTAACATAGGTGCATTGGTTAATAAATGCTTTAACTTAAGGAACGCTTCATCGCATTTGCCAGACCAAGTAAACTTCACATCCTTCCTGGCCAGCCTAGTCAAAGGCGCTGCTATCCGCGAGAAATCCTTAATATCCTCCGGTAGTAACTAGCAAGCCCAAGGATAATTCTGATCTCAGTCAGCATCTCTGGTCTCTTTCAGTTGTTAATAGCTTCGATCTTATCCAAATCAACTGACAAACCCTTCTTTGAAACCATGTGATGAAGAAACTTAACTTCTTTCTTCCAAAAATGACACTTTGAAAACTTCGCTTTCAGTTGAGGCTGCCTCAGTGTCCCAAGCACCACTCTAAGATGAACTTCATGCTCTCTTTCATCCTTAGAGTATATTAAGACGTCATCTATGAATACCAATATGAACCTATCCAAGTGCTCTCGGAAAACTCAGTTCATCAAAGCTATGAAGAAAGCTGGCGCATTCGTTAACCCACATGGCATCACCAACCACTCATAAGACCTGTATCTGGTCTTGAATGCTGTTAACGAAATACTATCCTCCACCACTCTTTGCTGATGGAACCTTGTTGCCAAATCCAACTGGGAGAACACTTTAGCTCCATTCAACTGATCGAAAAAATCATCGATTCTCGGCAAGGGATACTTATTCTTGATCGTCCTTTCATTCAACTTGCAGTAGACAATACACAAACTTAGAGATCCATCTGGCTTCTTCACGAATACCGCAGCTACTCCCCAAGGAGAACTGCTTGGTCTAATAAAGCTCTTCCCTTCCAAGTCCACTAGCTGCACCTTCAGCTCTTTCATCTCAGTAGGCGTCATCCGGCTAGGTTGTCTACTTATAGGTTATGTCCCTGGCACAAGGTCCATCCAAAACTCGATAGCTCGATTTAGCAGTAGCCCTGACACTGGCTCAAAAACATCTGCAAACTCTTTTGCTACCAATACCCGATCTAATTCTTCTTTTGCTTCCATTGCATTCAGCAAAGCACAAGCATTTGAGTCTGACTTCTCAACCGAGTATATAATTCGGTTACGGCTGTTGGGGGTGTCTCAACGATATTTCCCCATCCCTACAAACTATTTTTACATCGTATATGTCTAACCAATCCATACCAATATGATCCTGAAACACCGGAAATAAAAAACATACAGACTGCATGCAAACTTATGACCTAATAAGTCAATTTATAACCGATCACATCTCATTCCTAGAGTTGCATACCCTCATATTAGATTCGCAACTTAAGGAAGTACGTAGGTATGATGGTTCTAAACATAATTTATCTAGTAAACACTGAGATATAAATGAATGTCATGCACAGGTACCAAATAGTAATCTAACTGGTATACTATGAATCAAAAGCGTACCTTCCATCATGGATTCCCCCTTCTCAGCTGTTGTTGGTCTGGAAGAAGATGGTTTCAAGGCAAAAAAATTTACCTTGTCTGCTCAAAGGGGTCTGGACACTGATTCTTGTAATGCCCGTTCTGGTCACGGTTGAAGCACTTCACTCCTTTCTTATCTGCAACCTTCTTCCCTTTTCTAGTTCGACATTCATGAACAAAATGTCCTTTCTTGTCGCATCTATAGCAAACTACATTGGCCTTCCTTTCTTGGCTACTCCTCTTTTCTGAGCTCCTTTCCATTTAAATAACTTTCTCTTCTTTCCCTAGGGATCTTGAACCTCAACTGACTTCCCCTTACTAAACGCAGAGAGCATCTCTTCATTCCTGATGACCATCTCCACTATGACATTGCTTAGGTCACGGTGGTGTGGCATGGTTGCCCTGGCATTCTTTGGCTTTAGTCCTCGGATAAACTTTTCATTTCTCTTAATGACGGTGTCAATCATGGCATATCCGTATCTGGACAGCTCATCAAATTTTGTGGCATATTTGGTTACCGACATCTCCCCCTACTCTTTATCCATAAAATTCCTCATCAATGCTGACTTAGCCATTTTGGATAGAAACCTCTCTTCGAATCTCCTTCGAAACTCGGCCCAAGTTAATTCTTGTTCAAGTACTCCAACAATAACCCCATTCCACTAGTATAATGCTGCTCCCTGCAACTGTTTGGAAGCAAGTCTTCTCTTCTATTCATCATCTAATCCCAAGTCAGCGAAAATTCTTTCACAGTGCAATAACCAGTTTTCTACTTTGACGGCATCCTTTGTTCCTAAAAATGGCTTCTCACCAAGGCTGAAGTAATCCCTTCTCAGCTTAGCATAGTTATTGCCAACTGGGGCCATAGGATTTGCTCCCCCAGCATTCACAGCATTCCCCCAGCTAATCCTGTAGCTGCTACAGCTTGCATCAGATTGACAAAGAACCGATGCATCATCTCCATATCTATAGGCAGGGTTCCACCTATGTTGGCATTTGCGTTTGGATTAGCATTTGTCTGTCGACCCGGATTCCTCGTGGTATTGGGTCGAGCATTTCCATTAGTTATGGTGCTTCCTCCACCTAGATTTCCTTCTTCGTTCCCTGCCTCCATATCTTCCTTTCTCGTATATCTGCATACGAGCCTTAGTAAGATACAGAAGAATGGTCTAAGAGAAAAGGGAATACGTATTTATATATATCTATATATATATATATAACAAATGCAAGTATGTTACTATAGCGTTAACCCAAACCCCGGTCTTATTCTCCGATTCATTAGGTTATGTTTTGAAAATATTTTAGGTTTAATTTTTTTAAAAATTTACATAAACCTACGCTCTGATACCAATTTGTAAAATCCCCTATTTGGAGGCCCCAAAACTAACTACTACGGATGCTGCAGTCATCCATATTAGTTAATTCTCGGTGACCAAATGCGGTAATGTTAGATACATTGATATACTAGAAACATATGAATATGAATAATTTTAAACTCAACTTAAAACAAATTTCTCATTTCATTACAAATATTATTTCATATTCATTACATAATCACATACATAAGCCACGTTCAGAGAAATTACAATTTATTATAAAATACGCCAAGAGCGACTATGAAGATGCCCCCTTGGTTGATCAAAGTCTAAATATAGGCAATTAAACAAATTTACCCTTACATCCAAATAACATAGCGGACAATAGATAAAATCTCCTAAATAGGTAGCCTACCTCCTGCACGTCTCCAGAAGCTTATTCGTCAACTAATAACCTGGAAAACTCTCACTCTCAGCATACTCAAATTAACTTTGAGCACTCGAGAGTTTAAGGGAAAAAACATAAACTTCGAGTCAGACAAAAAGTCTGGTGTAAATAATAACATACCATCTCGAACCAAGTAGATATCTATTGAGACCACACCACCGAGCGAAATGGGTTTTCCCCTCACTAGTACCATAACCAAATACTAATTAACATATATTGTGCACCTGCATCCACAATGGTTAAAACATAACATAATATGATGATATGCAATTATACAATATATCCTGGATTTCCCATCCCCATTCATCGGACTATCTGTCTCAAGTTATAGCTACTAGAGTCATTATTAACCTATTGGTTTTCATGGGCCAACTAATAACTTGTTCCAAGCTTACGGACCATCTGTCCAGTTTCATAGTTTTCATGGGATTACTAAGAACCTATTGGTGTCTACTAATAACATCATCCAATCATAGTTTTCATGGGCTGACTATGAACCTACAGGATTCTCCAATAATATCTCTCGAGTCATAGTTTTATGGGCTGACTATGAACCTACTGATCTCAATCAATAACTTATTCCGAACATAGTTTTCATGGGATCACTAAGAACCTATTGGCCCCTGCCAATAACATTTCTCAAGGCATAGTTTTCATGGGATATAACATTTTATAGGTGTAGAATTAGGGTATCTAACCTATTCCATTGCTTCCGAATGATGTTTCCCTTTTCGTAGAGTGGTCATAATAAAGAAATGGACTTACGGTTAAAAAGGTATACAAATTTTGAAAATATTACTGGTGAAAGGGTACTAAGGCAACAGTGGCAGAAAGGGTACCACCCTACAGTGGAAAAAGGGGGTTCCACCCAAAAGTGGAGAAAGGGGGTTCCACCAACATTGGAGAAAGGGGGTTCCACCCAACAATAGAGAAAGGAGGTTTCACCGACATTGGTTCCACCCAACAGTAGAGAAAGGGGGTTCCACCAACATTGGAGAAAAGAGGTTCCGCCAACATTGAAGAAAGGGAGTTCCACCAACATTCGAGAAATGGGGTTCTAGTGACATTGGAGAAAGGGTTCAGTGGAAGACTGGTAATTAACGTAAAAACTGCTATTTTGCTAAATAAAGTATATTCTTTTCACCAACTCTTATTGTTTGTCAAATTCTTATTGGTTATAGATATACTTTATCAATTTCTTTGCAGAAAAACTGCAATCAAATTTCATGATTTCCAAAATTATTTTCAAACCATTAAATTATATTAATATTTTAATATAATTAATAAGCCTTTCTTGATTAGAAAATTCATAATAAATCGAAAGCACTTGGGGAAAATCAAAATAATTCACCAAAAATTTGAAATAAAATTTTCTTTACAATATAAATATTTCGAGGAAAATTCATTATTTTTTATTTTTAATAATTAAAACCCGAAATAAATGCCCTTTTCACTATAGGAAATCATAAAATATTTCTATTAATTTCAAAAATTATGAAATTAAAACCACATTTCCAAAATTATATATTACACATCATATCCAAAAATTAAGTCATTTGGAGATCATTCACTAAGGTTTTTCCCTTGAAATCTATCATAAAAATTCATAAAAATTCCAATAAATCATCACTCATGCAAACAATGATAAAATCAACCATATCATCATCAAACAATGTGAAATACATCAAAAATCCAAATTTTAACATTTATGAATGAGATGGATACTATTATTCACCTTGTTTTGAGAAAAAGAGTTGAGATTTGAGTTATTGATTTGATTCCCCTTAGCTTTAACTTGAGTCTCTAACTTTTCTTCCTTTCAAAGCTTTAGCAATGGCCTCTACTTTTTTTGTGTTTTGTATGGATGTAAAAATGAATGAGGATATGAGGGTGGAAGGGTTTATGTTTAGAAAATGAAGCTTATTCCTATTTTGCCCCTCTCATAAATCCTCATACTTATGTTTAAGTTAAAACAATCTTATATGTTTATTAGTTAAGGCCTAACCCAATTAATTATCAAATCTCATCTCCTTTTCACACCATACATTATTCTGTTTAATTAATCTAATTAAATCTCCTAAATAATGTTAAAGAAAAATTAGGGGTGTTACATTATGTTGGGGGATGGAGTTTCAGTAGACCCAGGAAAAATCTCAGCTATACAAGATTGGAAACAACCACAGACTCCGAAGGACACCGTAGCTTTTGGGATTAGCCGGATATTACTGGAGGTTTATTCAAGACTTCTACAAAATTTCCTCTTACTTAACAAAGCTGACAATGAAGGATGCTATGTTTGAATGGACGCAGAAATGCGAAGAAGCATTTCAGGAACTCAAGAAGAGGTTGACTACTGCTCCCATATTAGTTATTGATGATGAAAGCGACAGTTTAACCACGTATACTGATGCTTATATGGAAGGAGTAGGTGCAGTTATGATGCATCATGGAAAGGTCATCGCATATGCGAGCAGACAACTGAAGATCCATGAAAGGAATTATGCGACACATGACTTGTTGCTATTAGCCATGGTGTTTGCATTAAAAATATGGAGACATTAGCTAGGTAAGAATTCTTTAAGGTTTATTTTAATAAACTTTAATTTACCATAGTAAATAATAATCCTTCTTGAAATAGGTGAAAAGTTTGATCTCTTCATGGACCACAAATCTTTGAATTATCTTTTCACTCAAAAGGACTTAAATATGAGACAGGAAGGTTGTCTAGAATTCCTCGCATCATATTACTTGGATATTCTATATATACCACGAAAAGCCAATATTGTGGCAGATGTGCTAAGCAGAAAGCATGCCATTATAGCTCATTTAGTGGTGCATCCAGCATTGATTTTTCATGTAAAGGAAAATCAGCTCAAGGATCCAACTATTGCAAAGATAGCAAAGGAAGTAGAGGAGAATGTGATACCAGGAAGGTGGATAGGATTCAAAGTGGATAAGCAAGGAATTCTAAGAATGAATGGAAGGATATGTGTTCCCAATGTTGATGGGATTAGACATGAATCTTTAACTGAATGTCATAATTCTTCAATCGCAATACATCTTGGAGTTACCAAGATGTATAAGGATATGAAAAAGATTTTCTGGTAGGGTGGTATAAAGAGAGACATTTCCATCCATGTGAGTAGATGCGCAAATTGTCAGCAGATCAAGAGTGATCAGCAAAAGGTTGCCGGACTACTCCAACCACTCTAGATTTCAAAGTGGAAATGGGACCAAATATCCGTGGATTTCATCGATGGCTTGCCTCGATTAAGGTAAGGGAATTAAGGAGTATGGGTTATCATTGATAGATTTACTAAAGCGCACATTTCATCCCAGTGAAGCCCACATGAAAAGCCTCAAGCTTAGCTAAGATATATATTAGGGAGATTGTTTGGCTACATGGAGATCCAACCAACATCGTAAGCAATCGAGTTCCAATCTTTACCAGTTAGTTCTGGGAAGCCTTACGGACAGCTTTGGGAACGAAACTGGATATAAGCACCGCATATCATCCCCAACCTGATGGGCAAACTAAAAGAGTAAACAGAGTATTGGAGGATCTTCCGAGAGCATGTGTATTAGACTTTTGAGGTTTATAGGAAAGAAACCTTCATTTGGTATAGTTCTCTTATAATAATAGCTATCAGGCCAGTATTGATATGGCATCTTATGAAGCCTTGTATGGTCGCCCATGTAGATCCCCAACATGTTGAATTGAAACTGAAGATCAGTTAGTACTTGGTCCTGATATAATCCAAGAAGCTTCAGAGAAAGTGGACATAATAAGAAAGAAACTAAGGGAAGCAAAAAGCAGACAAAAGAGTTATGTCGATCAAAGGCGTAGAAATTTAGAATTCTCAATTAGAGACAAGGTATTTCTGAAGATCTCTCCGATGAAGGCAGTCATGAGATTTGGAAGAACTGGCAAGCTAGCTCCTCGATATATTAGACCTTTTCCCATTATAGAGTGGACTGGCCCATTAGCCTATCGAGTAGAACTACCAAAGAGGTTGTCGGGTATACACAATGTGTTTCACGTATCTCATTTACATAAGTATGTGTATGATCCGGAACATATCATAGAAACAACTGTCCAAGAGGATTTAGAAGTTGAGCCCAATTTAATAGTTACCAGACAACCTAATAAAATCATGGATCATGATGAGAAGAGATTAAGAAGAAAGGTTTTGCAATTAGTTAAAGTTCAATGGAGTGGTGGTGCTAGCAACTGTACATGGGAAACAGAGGATAGGATAAAGAAGGCATATCCAGAGTTTAGGATGGATGTATGAATTATATATATCATATGGAGATAGTGTACTCACCACCTATAGTGTAGTCACTTATAATAGCTTTGTATATATTTCATCATATATGATATATTCCTTTTGAGTTATCTACTTCTCCTCTTTAACTTCGAGGACGAAATTATTTTAAGGAGGGAAGTCTGTAACGACCCGCAAATTCATCACTTTAAAAAAAATTAAATTATTCAAATATAAGACCTTTTAGCATAAAGGATAATGTTTTGAACAATAAATAATATTTGTAAAAATATTTTAAATAAATATTTATAAAAATATATTTTTTGGAAGATATATCGATAAAATGACCGAAAACCGCTTTTTCAATAAACAGCTCTTAGACCATCTGACATCGTGCATGGAGCTGGATACATACACTCATTTACATGAATGAGTAATAATACGTAATAAAATTATTTATTTTATTTTTGAAAATAAATTCTCTTTATGACATCATCAATGATATCGCTATTTTGGAATAAATGATTTTTGAATTAAATTGAGTTTAAATGATTTAATAATTATTTTAATTATTAAATAAGTCCTTTACTTATTTATAATGATAGAAATATTATTATTAAACTTTTTTTACAAATATATACATATTAAATAAGAAGTGAAAATATGAATGGAAACCGAAATCGGAATCCGTAACAATTAAACGTAGAAAAGTTGTGCAACATTGTGAATCATTTGAGATATACATATGCACACATACATGTACATATACATGAACACATTCACATGCATATGAACACATATACATATACAAATATACTTATACAATTATATATATTAGAAAGTATCTATGATATTTTCCTAAAACTTAATCCTTAAGTAAAACTAAAGTCAACATCTTACACCCCAAGTACAAGCACAAAGCACACACATGAAGTGGAATGTTCGACCGAGAATGATGAGGGGAGAGGGGAGTGGGGTGGTGATGAAATGGTGATGTATTTGTATGTAAATATCATGATATTTTTATTCTTATTTTTTCCTATAAATAGCACCCACCTCTCTTCACTTCATTTACACCTTTTCTTCATAAAAATTCCTAGGCTCTCCATCTTCTTCTTCGCTACATTAATGGCTTCCATAGCCTAAAAAAGAAAATATTACAAAATCAAAACAAAGTTATGCCAAAAATCAATCGAAATATATGCCACTTCAAACCAAAGTTCAAGCTAGTAATCTCTTACTTCCCCTCCACCAAGGCTGTGTGCAACCAAGCCCTCACCATTTGCTAAGCAAGGCCGAGCCTTCCAAGCATCCAAGATCAAGGCCGAACCCATTAGAAGCATTTGTGCTAGTAGTCATGAGCTCCGATTTCGAGATAGCGGAGCTATAGCCATTTTAAAGTTAGCCCCAATCGAAAATCAAGTGAGAAATTATACATATATATATATACACGTATGTATGTATGTATGTATGTATATATGATGATGTGATATATTTACCATATATGTTTACTATGCTTTGATCATCAAGCTTGGATGTTTTAATATAGTTGTATAATTGTGTAAACAAGTCACGTAAATACATGTCGATATTACACAAGGAAATCAATTATAAAAGTTATATAGAATCATTAAACCCCTTTAAAGTGGGTTAAAATGGTTTTTAAATGTTTTGTAAATACTAAAATTCAATTTGGTGAAGTTTGGAAAAATTATGAAAGTTGAGTCAAAAATAGGCGCGTCGCGTAATGGTAGTTCGTGGTTTCGCGCCGTAAAAGTTTAAATCTATTTATACAGTGGATTCGGAGTCGAAATTCTTTCTAATAAGAATATTCTGAACTCTTATAATCATAGATTTCAAAAAAATGAAAAATATCGAGATTTCATTTAGTAGATTTTGAAATATAAGCAAATCCAATTTTCAAAATAGTCGCGGTTTGACAGTTCGGAAACCAAAGCGATAATTCTTTAAAAATGATATTTTTAATTCTTTAAAAATATGAGATAAATTCTTTAGATCTTTTAAAATGTTTAAAAAGAGGTCTGAGTTATAAAATGGATTTCTAAATGATAGAAAAGTTGTTTTGATCAAATAAGCTTAAACGCACTATTCGCAGCACTTTTACTAACTTTTGAAATATGGTTTTAAACTTAAAGTATTCTCTCCCAAATCTTTTATAAATGTTTTCAAATAATATAATTAGGTATTTTAAAGATGATTTGAATGTTTTATAATTTATTTTCAAAGAGTATAAATAAATGATTTAATCTTAGCTCTAAAAGCCGATGGGTAGACTGAATTTTTCTATTCATGAGATCCGGATGGAAGATGCTTAAACTAAGTAGATGTTCAGGAGCAACCAGTGCCCTGACTCACCTGGCCTCTTTCTTGGGCGAGGAATAGATAAGGTTGAAATATCGAAAATGAGGCAAGTATAAATGATTTAGTTTTTCCAAATTTAATACAACTTGGATTGTATAGAAATAATCTTCTTACACTTGGTAAAAATTCTGAGGAGGGAACTCTTACTATGCATGTGAATTCAAAAGGTGATTTCACCATTATTCGACGGATAGTAAAGGTTGAATATGGAAATTGATGTTGAGTAGAATTAGTATAATTTCTGTTTACCCTTTTTACTCAAAAAGGTTTTGCAATATTATTCATGAGAAATGATTTTGATTTGGTTAAAGAAAGGTTTAATGATCTCGTATATACTAAAAAGAAATGTTTTTAAAAGATATATATCTCTAAAAAGATATTTTGGATAAAAGGATACAAATTAGTGAAATATTAATCGCCCACTTAACATCTTTTTATCGATGATTGGTTCAAAGGAACCAGGATCGGATTTGGGTAATCCCTATCCGAAAACCACTTCGAACCAATTTACGAGTTGAAAAGTGAAGACATGTTAAAGACAATGAAGTTGAAGGCGGGAATCTTCATAATGAAAGGACTACTTGTTGATAATTTCGGAGTAGCACCCGAGATAAATAAATAGCAGTGGTCCATTCATTTTGGCATCTTCATATGCAAGGACTACTCGCTACTAATCCTAAGGGAAATTCCCGACAGGATATGGTAGGAGAGTGCCTTCAGTTTTTACAATTCCTAGACAACCTTTATGATGAATGTTTGACATTGCATTTCTAAGATCACAGTGCATTGATCTCTACAAACATACATCTGTTTGGTGGTGTAAGGGGTAACCCTTATTATACTTAACACCCTTCTCTGAGATGTACGAGCTTAGAGGTTGTACTTTTGTTGATATCAATAGTGTGTTGTTGGAAATGGCAATGTGGCATTTTAAGTGAAAATATTCTAAAGGTAGACGTTACCTCAAGCCTCACACTCGGGGAATTGTGAAACAAGGGTTGCTTTAAGGCTAAGTGGATCGCAACCATTAGGATATGATATCACCTTTCTAGATATATTTTTTTTCTACCCGCTATGACGTCGGTTTTAAATTATGTGGCATATGCTATGGGATCTCGGATAGGTCGATAACGACCGGCTTGATATCATATTCGGTGCTATCCGTACCATTTGTTGGTCTCGGGTAGGTCGATCTTAATTCATAGAGGTTTCGAAGATGTTGATCCTCGTTAAATTCCTCTAGAAATGCATTGTACGAGAGGTGGTCCCTTACCTCGCTATTCATTGGAAATCAAAATCTCCAATAAGTGCCTTCGGTTTTAGTTGTAAACCTATTATACCGTCAAATTTAACCAATGTAACAATTTCGGCTATTTATATTTTTTTATTTGAAAGGTTTTAAAAAAATATCATTAAAAATAATATCATTGAATTTTACGTAAAAATGATTTGGTTATCATAAGGTAAAAGCCTATTCCGTGTTTATGTGCGGCGTGATCTTATGAGATACCCTTTTGTTTTCCAAATACTCATATTTTGTGTTTCTCACACTAGTTTCATGACTGATCCGGAGTTTACTTTCATTTCCCTTAAACTCTGGGTGCCCTATTTTCTTGGGCAGCCAAGTAGTCAGATTTGGAGCATTTTGGAAGAAGCATGGAGCATGGAGCATGAAGACTGGAGGGTCCTTTTGTCAATAGTGATCTATTTCAAATTTCCGTTGTATCATGTAGCATGTATTTAGAATCTACCAGCCTCTGTAAGGATAGGCAGTTAGAACTATCCCTAGCTGGGTTAGTACTTATCGTAACTTAGATGAATCACTTGGAGAAATTATATGTACTTTCCATATGTATAATTAATGCGAATGTGAGATTCCATTGTTATTCTGTCTTCTATCTTTATTTCTTTTAAAAACCTCTGATTATCTACCACTCTGGCACTTGAATTTACAGCACGTAAATAAAAAAAGATGTATTAGTGTCGATCTTCGAGGGTTGAAAAGGCGGGTCGCGACAAGTGTGTTATCACATGTCAATGGTTATATACATATGTGCATAAAAATAA
Source organism: Allium fistulosum (assembly GCA_030737815.1). Lineage (NCBI taxonomy): Eukaryota > Viridiplantae > Streptophyta > Magnoliopsida > Asparagales > Amaryllidaceae > Allium > Allium fistulosum. The sequence goes on along the minus strand of CM060904.1, from coordinate 335,275,921 downwards.
AAATAATTTTTTATAGATGTCATCCTCTTGATCTCGATCTAATAATAAAAAAAAGTAATTTATGTACTAAAATATTATTATTAAATAATTTTATCAATTAAATCTAATTATAAAATATTAATTCATATGATATATGTGTTAAAAAAATTTCAAAATTTTTATACACACCTAAAAACCCTTCGTTAGTGAAATAATTATTTATTTTATAAATATATGAATATTTAAATTATTTATTTGATTTAATATTAGTTAATCAAATAAAATATATTTATAATACATTTATAAATAATATAGTATTTAGAAATAAGTTTATATAATATAAAATATGCATTTTGATTTCAAACATATTACTATATATTATTATTAAATCTACACGGATTTAATTTTTAAAGTATATTTTATTCAAAAGTCATTTAAACCGGAAAATAAATTTAAAAAAAGAAATTTTTTAGCCTTGAGCAGTTGCAAGTATATGTAATTAAAATAAAAATATTATATGTGTATATATAGATATGTATATTTTATTAAATAGCTATATGTTCGTATATATAATATATCTATGTATATATATTAAAAAAAATTGTTTTCATAATATATGATAAAGGTTTTAAATTATATTACAAATTGATATTTAAATAATTTTGAAATTTAATTATATTATACACATTTATATATTTCATGAGTGATTTATATATATAATTAATCACCAATATTTTATAATAAATATATAATTAAATTTATACCTACACACATATATAGACACACACACTAGTAGGTACCTCGTGCGTTGCTTGGGTTCAAATTTTATTAGTTTTAATTTGCAAAATTTTGGAAAATGAATGCATAACTTCACTTTTATAAAAAAGATACATAAATAATTTAGTGATGTATTAATTATCATAAAAAAAGATTATCCATAACAGTTGGATAATGGAATGACATCTATTGTGTAATAAACACGTCTACAACATTTAAATATTTGCATTAGGATCAGCTGTGTTGAGTATAGTGCGATCGGTCATATTATGAGAATAAACATTTTATGGAAATTGCACCATTAACCTAGTTCTAAAAAAACTTTAGTCTAAAAATATTTGAGACTAACCTTTGGTGCAGTGACGTATAGTCGAAAAGTAAGAGTAGTTTAATTAAAATAATTTGTGAGCATTTTTACAATTTGATTTGTAGTTACTTCTAAACATTTTCATTTAATGTAGAATTTGACCGAACTCAAATTTTGTTATTTGATAATGCACTCATATAAAATAACAATCTGGTAAGTTAGTTACATGCAACGACGACGGATCAATTTGTAATTTGTAGAAAATTACCAATATAATGATTTAAAAGTAGAAATGAGTGTGCCCATATTAGGAGACACATCTTACATTATTAATAAAGTTTATGTAAACCCATGACGATAAGTTACTGTAACATAAAAAACCATTGTAAATTATTTCATCAAATAATCATGCTAAAACATTAATAAGTTTGTACAATGGCTAACCAAATCACATATTATAATTATAACCATCAAACAACCTACTACTAAAGTAGAAAATGTGTAACGACCCGTAAATTTTAACCGTTTTAATAACGTTATTAATTGAAATTTTTTGAAATTTTAAACGATTAAATTTTGAAATATAAATTTTATATTTGGAATACGTACATTTAAACATAGAAGAGGGTAAATTTTCATCCGAAAATATAAAAGTTTATTTCATGCATAAATTTATTTTAATTTAAATCAGTTAGTAATCGATGAAATTAAACCGTTTTCAAAACCTAAATATTTTTACATAGAAAAATTCTAAACCATCTTCTGAGCAAGACGTCATTTTTCGTTTTTCCAAATTCGGACATCTTTAGCTCCGTCAATCTTATTTTTCTGTGTTTTTCATGCATTTTCCGTAGTATAAAAATTCAAATTTTTTTTTCATAACACTGATATTTGTATACTATTTTGATTGTCTCATCGTGCTGATCTCTACGATATATTCGTATGCATGTTTCGAGGTCCGATGAACGACGAAATCTGTAAGACGACTTCCGTATCGGTACCATTTTAACTTTCTGTTTCCTTGCCTTTTCAAATGCCAACCGTGTAATCCAAGCAACACTTAGCTTAAATTATTTCTCTTGAATTCACACTCTGACATTAAATATTCGCATTAGTTTCAAAATATTTCTGGAGTCGCTCCCGTTTTATTTTCTTTGTTCATTCCAAAAAGAAAGCTAGCTGTCATATGCTTTACCACTACAGTAATGTTTCCATTGCTCACTTGGCCCAATGCTCATTTCATTTGAAAAAGGGAAAAAAGAAAAAGGTACAGCTTGCATATTAAATTCCTGTAGTTAGCTTGCCTCTACTCTCTGGCATCTCCTTTCCTTTCCCTTCTTATTCGGCCATGGCTCTAAAAAAAATGAAAGAAAAGCTAATTCATTTTGTTCCTACCCTTCATTGCATGCACATATAAATGCACGCAACTCAGACCGCCACCCCTGAAGCCTCACCCTCTCTCCATCTTCGGCCAAGCGGAGCTCCGCGCACCCCAACTTCCTCGGCCCGATCTCTTTCCGCCTCCAGCAAACCCAGACCCGCCCGCCTTCACCCGGCCTTCCACGTCGCCGACCCGCAACCCACTTCCATTCAAAGCCGACCACCTTCCCCTGCGAGCTGCTCCGCCCACCATTCGTCAATCGTGGAAGCTCAAAGCCATCTCCGCCCATCACATCACTCGCTGCTGAAGCCGACTGCCAAGCTCCACCTAGCAACCCGAGTTCCCCTCCGCTCTTCAACCTTCATCTTTTCTGATCTCTATTTGTACGCAACCTGCCTTCTTTTATGAGAGGTATGCGCGTTCTTATGGATATTAATACGAATTTAGACTCTACGTATAAGTATATAAATATATTAATTATAGGTGCTTGTATGTAGGTTTATATATATATACATCGGTTATATATAATGGTTCATAGGTTCATGGATTTATGGTTTGTTTTGTTTTTGAAAGCATGTCCTGTTTTTACAGTATAAGAATTATATTGGAGTAGAAAATATAAAGGAGACAGGTATATAGTAGTATGGTACAGTCTTGATGATGTAGTATACAATGTTGCCCAGGTCTGTGTATTTTAGAATAGGATAGTTATATATCTAGTATTTGTTTATGGTATGTCTGCAAGCATGCATGCATATATTTTTTTAGAGAAGTTTGTACTATGCATAAGCTGGTATATGAGTAGAATGATTTTAAAATAAGTAAATCTGAATAAGTGTCCATTTGAAAGATAAGATATGTATTTATCTATTTTTGATATATGAGTCAGTACATATATGGGTTTGTAGAGATATTAATAAATATATAGTGTGCGTTAGTCTATATACATAAAGTTTTGAGATTTTAAAATATATTTTGGTTAGTTGTATAAATTAAATATGTAAGTATGTGTTATACTAAGTATATTAATTTACAGTAAGTTATTTTGTCCCACTATACTATTTATATATATAGTATAAGTTATACTCTAGTTTATAAAAGTTATAAAACATTTGTTTATATATACATTCATATCTTTGTTGGCTGTTATCTTTCTGTTTGCATTATATGCGAGCACATGATTTCGTACCAGTTTACATAGTATAATATAGTTATGTATATATTTAAGTAGCGTTAATTATTGTTTGTTTTTTTTAAGCCTGAGTACCGTTTCATGAATTTTATACGCATGAGTACATATTTCCTTGGGGTTGTTTGTATATGAGTTAGTTTTAGATATATAGATGAATTTGTTTTTAACTATACTGTTGGTCTATACGTGTTTATATTAGTACTATTTTCTTTTGGGTACTATGATATATTTGTTATGGATGTATAAAAGCATACATAGTTTGGTTATACTGTTTTATAAAAAGGGTGTTAATTTTATAATATGTATTTTGTGGGACGATATGCATACATAAAGTGGTTTGTATTGGTTTGTTTAATATTTTACAGTACACACATAATATAAATCGGTTCATCAATAAATGAGCATGTAGTGGTTGTTGTGCATATACATTGTATATCGGTCTGCATATAATGCGTACAGAAAAAAAATGTTGTTATAATATCTAAGTATTGATTTTGAATATATAATATATATCTTTAATTTTTAAGGATATGCATACTTTAAGAACAATGATTTTTAATTATAAACATGTATATTTAATTTTTCGACTTTAATTAAATAAGGTTTATATATTTTCAGCTGTTATCATAACTAATCTGATTCGTTCCCATCAAATTCATTTATCAGCTTTATTCATCGCATTCGTGCCCGTCTTGTTTCGTTTTGAAGTTCCTGTTGGATTCACAATTCGCTCCCATTCTCGTTCATCTCTAGCCTCGAAAGGTGAGAAATCACTCACGATTAACGTTCTTTTATTTATTAAATTTGATATCAATTGAAATGACAAATTGAAATATGCTGCTATTAGTTATTTACACCGTTATACATGCTATTACCTGCATCTGTTCATCTATGACATCTGACACCATTATCTGTCATTTATGCGATGATAATACAGTTTGGTTGATAATTGATTGATTGTTGATGTTTATATTGGATGTTAAATTGTTAATGTTAAAGTGATAAATAATATGCAATTGAATTGATATATGATAGTTAACCATATAAATTGAATCTATATGTTGAATTTGATTAGTTAAATTTTGTATAATATGACCCCCTTTAAATGTTAAACTAGTTGACACGTAGAAATTTGGTTAAATACACCTTGAACCATTTAATGTATGTTGGAAAATTTATGTAGTATGGAATTGAATAATTGATATCAAGTGAAGAACCGTTTAAATATTAATGTAATAATCTTTAATCTACATGAAATGATAGTGTAGATTCTAGAAATAATTATATTAATTTGCACAAATAACAATGTGAATTAATACGATTATTTCGGGATTATTTGAATTGATTATTGGATTGTTATTGATTGTTGTTATTGCTTGTTTATTTACTTTGACACCATCCCAGTTATCACACTGCAAGTTCCCTTTGTTATGCTTTGATTTTTGAATTGGAATGAAATCGGGTTGAAATGATAAATACCCAAAATTGAACTTTGACCTAGGATAGAGAATTAAAAAAAAACCCGATTGGTCAATAATTTGATTTGAAAATAAAATGAAGATGCGATTTGAATAAATAATATGGTTTTGAAACGAAGTTGGAAATTGAATTTTAATGAAATTTAAATGTGAATATTTAATAATCTGTAACAAAATATTAATAAAGAAATTGGTGAAAGAATGTTGTTTAATTTAGGAAATGATGGAATTAAGTTTGAAATTATTTAATAATTTAATGAGATTGAATTATTTAATAATTAAATAAAATTGAATCCTTTGATAATTAAAAATTGAATTTTTTTTTTTAAAATTTAGTTCTTTAATAATGGAGTTTTGAAATTGTAACTAAGTAAATAAATAAGTGAAATTGAATTTTCTTTAACAAGAAATAAAAATGTGATTTATGGAAATTAATGTAAGATTTGTAATTTAAAGAATTTGATTTGACGAATCTAATATAATTCAATTTGATGTTTTGATATAATGAAGTTGAACTTAAGTAATTGATTTAATGAATTGGAAATTAAATAGAAACTGTTTTGAATGAAAATTTATTTAACGAATATTGAATGAAATCGATAAATGGATTTAAATTGATTTGAATGTTAAATTAAATTTATTTAAATGATTTCAGAATGAAACTTATATACGAATTTAAATCGATATTTGAATTGTTTTAAATAAAGATTGAAATTGAATTATAAAATTTTGAAATGATAATTTGGAAGTTTTGAAACGTAAATTATGGAAATTGTATTAGAAAGACAAATGAAATGTTGATTTACAAATTCAAATTGAAATTGTATTTGATTTGGTTTTGAAATTTATTAAACGACCAATCGGTGTAATAATTACGAAAGTTATTAAAGAGACCGGAATTGATTAGGGACATACTCTCTGTCTAAATCGAAAACCACTTTAATAACTACACGCGGAGTGTGATCCAGAATGAAGTGGTTGGAATGATGTACGTGATGACTGAAGAAAGAGAACGATAATGGATAGCCTTGACACTTGTGTCAAATTGGAAATGACTAAAACAGGAGCCGTGCCGGGCCAAATGGGGGCTAGCTACCTCGAGCGAACATACTTCTTCGAAACTACTTATTACTTGTTGTCGATTGGTGCACCCTTGATTTTGGGAGTGTTGTTTCATGGTGTTGCGATCGCTACAGCGATGCGTTCTCACCAGTCCGGATCAGGCAAACAGTAGTTTCACTACCTTGGGTATTGCCTCATGTGCCTTGTCATACTTGTATCCCTTTATACGCGACCACTACGATTTGTTTTGTGTTATACCTATGGAGTACTCCCTGATATCCCACTAGTTTACGGTGGAGTTTACAGTGCTGTATAGACTATAACGCTTGTAGAAAATGTGTTAAGGGGGATAATGGTAACGCCTTAACACTATTTTGATATCTTACATTATTGATAGACATTATCTACTTTTCGTATACTACTACATAGTAGATAGTTTAACGGATCCTTAAAGGATGGTTATTCCAAACATCCTTTGAGTTACTTGTGTTTCAGTTGCTATTTCACTTGAGTTGGATTTATAAATATAAGAATGTTAATCCTGACTCGAGTGTTTTGTGTTTTCTTTACGCTCGGGTCAGACTGAGTGTACCAGTATTCGAGACTCACCTTTGGAGTTGGAGCTTCGCTTGGAGATCCAGCTATTTATCCAGCTTTCAGATATTTAGTTGATTCCAGTGATGTATTCTGATATTGTATTTGACTATTGTATTTGAGACTTCCGCTGTACTTTATTTAACTCTTATATATTTATATAGTAGCTTCATGAACTACTATCCCTTTTATTTCCGCTGCAATTATTACTCTGTGTCTGTGATCTGTGATTATTTATTTACTGTATATGCTCAATTTTGCCAAATTTAAATTAACAATTCGGTATTTTGAATTATTCAAGTCCGACATATGCGGATGCGAATAGTCCAAAATAGCGGGTCATTACAGTTGGTATCAGAGCTTTGGTAGCTCTAGGAAAAACTTAGCATATAGGGTAAATGTATTTACAGAATCACTCTCATTCGAGTTTCAATCTCTTCCTTTGACTCAATTCCTTTGAATTTTGGAACGTTCCCTCGGTTTCGAAATTCATTCGTGTCCCTCACTATTTGTCTTCTTTCGATTCTGGAGTACCCATAACTTCATTTGAATAATATCTATAATAGATTGGAGGTCTCGCAAATCTTCGAATGATTTGTAAAGGGGTGAAACTCCTTTACAATAGGCATTGATTTACCGGAGATTTCTGTATCCTCGGTTTACAATGCTACCTATTTCCCGCCATACCTGAATTCTATTTCTTGAGATCAAATGTAGATTTTCCTCGAAAATCTTCATCGATCTTATTCTTGAAGTCACGGTCGACCCGGTTAAGGTTGCCCGCGATTTATACAAACTTATCAATCTTCCTACCTTGTTATCTAATCATCGTATCTTTGTTTCGAACTTATCTTCGAATCGAAATTCTCTTTGGTTTGAGTCCATTAAATTTGAAACCCTATCCTTATTTTGGAAATTCATTCCTATATCGTCGAGTAAAGAAATGTATTTGTAAACTAATATATATAAATGTTTTAGATATTGTGTTGTTTGAGTTGTTATTGTTGATTTGGGTTTTCGATCGATTCGTCTGATCAACGCTATCGATAGGATTTCCAAAACACTTTAACAGAACAAACCGACACAATATCGTTTTCAAATTTTGTAAACAAAATAGTTTTGTGTGATTATATTATATATAAATATAAATTTTCTGAAATTAAACTGTTAATAAATTTTTGTCAGAAATGATAATATTTGATTTCCATTTATTGTTTTGTAAACCATTGATTTTACCAACACATAAATAAAATGAATTTATAAAAATATGGTTTATAATTTGACTGAAATTTAAATGAATTTAAAACTTAGAATTTGAGAATTTAAATTTCTGGAATTTTCAAGATTTTGGTTTTTAAAGTTTTGGAAGGTATGCTTATTTAAAGTATTTTCGAATAGAAATTGTTTCAAGAGAATAATTTTAAAGGTTTTAAATCTGTACTCTTCTCTTTTTTCGCTGGAAAATAATTTCGGTGATGACGACCGCATCATCGACATTCATTTTCGAGTTTCGAAGTGAAGAGACCATTCAATAGCTTTGCTACACTTTTGTTTTGGAAATTGAATTTGATTTGAATTTCTGTGGTATGACCTGATTTATTATATAGATATATAAATTAATTTTTATCTGATATATACTATATATATTTATCTCAAAATTGTTTGAAGTAAATCGAAATTTAAATTCTTAAGTTTATGATTTAAAGATGATTTCAATTATAAACTGAAGTCAAAAATTTTGGATAAATATTTAAACTTGAAATAATTGAATTTGAAAATTTTATTTGTATAGTACTAAATTGCATTTCAATATAACTTACCTAAATTATTCAGAAGTTAAAATGTAATTGGATAATATACAATATAAAATGATTTTATAAATAAAATTTGAGTGTTTATAATAAATGTTATACACTTAGGTTTTAATTATATATAAAAAAAATATGCTAATAAGGATGATAGAAAAATAAGTTAATTGAATGAGATGAATATAATAAATTTTGTTCTGAAAGAATTAACAAACTGAAATTAGATCAACTTATGGAAATACCTTAAATTTAAACCAATTATTGAATATAAATTAATTGAAATTGAAATTTATATGGTTTAAATATATGTAATAAGATATATTAAGTGGAACAAATTTAATAATAATTTGGAATAAAGAAGAATTAAATTTGTTGAAAAAAAATATGATTATAATAAAAGACTATTCAAATTTATGGTTTTAGAAATTGTAAATTGAAGATAATTGGATAATAAGATAATGAATTTAGAAATAGTTGAGATTGATTTTAGTGAAATTAAATAGATTAAATCAATTGTTGAATATCAATCAATTTAAATTTGAATTTATATGGTTTAAATTAATTGTTACTTGTATTCCAATCTATTTTCTTCTGGTTGTTTCTATCCTCCTACCTCCTTCCTTTTCGGGGACGAAAAGTTTTGAGTGGGCGAGAGTATAACGACCCGTAAAATTTAACCGTTTTAATAACGTTATTAATTGAAATTTTGTGAAATTTTAAATGATTAAATTTTGAAATATAAATTTTATATTTGGAATACGTACATTTAAACATAGAAGAGGGTAAATTTTCATTCGAAAATATAAAAGTTTATTTCATGCGTAAATTTATTTTAATTTAAATCAGTTAGTAATCGATGAAATTAAACCGTTTTCAAAACCTAAATATTTTTACATAGAAAAATTCTAAACCATCTTCTGAGCAAGACGTCATTTTTCGTTTTTCCAAATTCGGACATCTTTAGCTCCGTCAATCTTATTTTTCTGTGTTTTTCATGCATTTTCCGTAGTATAAAAATTCGAATTTTTTTCTTCATAACACTGATATTTGTATACTGTTTTGATTGTCTCGTCGTGCTGATCTCTACGATATATTCGTATGCATGTTTCGAGGTCCGGTGAACGACGAAATCTGTAAGACGACTTCCGTATCGGTACCATTTTAACTTTCTGTTTCCTTGCCTTTTCAAATGCCAGCCGTGTAATCCAAGCAACACTTAGCTTAAATTATTTCTCTTGAATTCACACTCTGACATTAAATATTCGCATTAGTTTCAAAATATTTCTGGAGTCGCTCCCGTTTTATTTTCTTTGTTCATTCCAAAAAGAAAGCTAGCTGTCATATGCTTTACCACTACAGTAATGTTTCCATTGCTCACTTGGCCCAATGCTCATTTCATTTGAAAAAAGGAAAAAAGAAAAAGGTACAGCTTGTATATTAAATTCCTGTAGTTAGCTTGCCTCTACTCTCTGGCATCTCCTTTCCTTTCCCTTCTTATTCGGCCATGGCTCTAAAAAAAATGAAAGAAAAGCTAATTCATTTTGTTCCTACCCTTTATTGCATGCACATATAAATGCACGCAACTCAGACCGCCACCCCTGAAGCCTCACCCTCTCTCCATCTTCGGCCAAGCGGAGCTCCACGCACCCCAACTTCCTCGGCCCGATCTCTTTCCGCCTCCAGCAAACCCAGACGCGCCCGCCTTCACCCGGCCTTCCACGTCGTCGACCCGCAACCCACTTCCGTTCAAAGCCGACCACCTTCCCCTGCGAGCTGCTCCGCCCACCATTCGTCAACCGTGGAAGCTCAAAGCCATCTCCGCCCATCACATCACTCGCCGCTGAAGCCGACTGCCAAGCTCCACCTAGCAACCCGAGTTCCCCTCCGCTCTTCAACCTTCATCTTTTCCGACCTCTATTTGTACGCAACCTGCCTTCTTTTATGAGAGGTATGCGCGTTCTTATGGATATTAATACGAATTTAGACTCTACGTATAAGTATATAAATATATTAATTATAGGTGCTTGTATGTAGGTTTATATATATATACATCGGTTATATATAATGGTTCATAGGTTCATGGATTTATGGTTTGTTTTGTTTTTGAAAGCATGTCCTGTTTTTACAGTATTAGAATTATATTGGAGTAGAAAATATAAAGGAGACAGGTATATAGTAGTGTGGTACAGTTTTGATGATGTAGTATACAATGTTGCCCAGGTCTGTGTATATTAGAATATGATAGTTATATATCTAGTATTTGTTAATGGTATGTCTGCAAGCATGCATGCATATATATTTTTTAGAGAAGTTTGTACTATGCATAAGCTGGTATATGAGTAGAATGATTTTAAAAAAAGTAAATCTGAATAAGTGTCCATTTGAAAGATAAGATATGTATTTATCTATTTTTGATATATGAGTCAGTACATATATGGGTTTGTATAGATATTAATAAATATATAGTGTGTGTTAGTCTATATACATAAAGTTTTGAGATTTTAAAATATATTTTGGTTAGTTGTATAAATTAAATATGTAAGTATGTGTTATACTAAGTATATTAATTTACAGTAAGTTATTTTGTCCCACTATACTATTTATATATATAGTATAAGTTATACTCTAGTTTATAAAAGTTATAAAACATTTGTTTATATATACATTCATATCTTTGTTGGCTGTTATCTTTCTGTTTGCATTATATGCGAGTACATGATTTCGTACCAGTTTACATAGTATAATATAGTTATGTATATATTTAAGTAGCGTTAATTATTGTTTTTTTAAGCCTGAGTACCGTTTCATGAATTTTATACGCGTGAGTACATATTTCCTTGGGGTTGTTTGTATATGAGTTAGTTTTAGATATATAGATGAATTTGTTTTTAACTATACTGTTGGTCTATACGTGTTTATATTAGTACTATTTTCTTTTGGGTACTATGATATATTTGTTATGGATGTATAAAAGCATACATAGTTTGGTTATACTGTTTTATAAAAAGGGTGTTAATTTTATAATATGTATTTTGTGGGACGATATGCATACATAAAGTGGTTTGTATTGGTTTGTTTAATATTTTACAGTACACACATAATATAAATCGGTTCATCAATAAATGAGCATGTAGTGGTTGTTGTGCATATACATTGTATATCGGTCTGCATATAATGCGTACGGAAAAAAAAACGTTGTTATAATATCTAAGTATTGATTTTGAATATATAATATATATCTTTGATTTTTAAGGATATGCATACTTTAAGAACAATGATTTTTAATTATAAACCTGTATATTTTATTTTTCGACTTTAATTAAATAAGGTTTATATATTTTCAGCTGTTATCATAACTAATCTGATTCGTTCCCATCAAATTCATTTATCAGCTTTATTCATCGCATTCGTGCCCGTCTTGTTTCGTTTTGAAGTTCCTATTGGATTCACAATTCGCTCCCATTCTCGTTCATCTCTAGCCTCGAAAGGTGAGCAATCACTCACGATTAACGTTCTTTTATGTATTAAATTTGATTTCAATTGAAATGACAAATTGAAATATGCTGCTATTAGTTATTTACACTGTTATACATGCTATTACCTGCATCTGTTCACCTATGACATCTGACACCATTATCTGTCATTTATGCGATGATAATACAGTTTGGTTGATAATTGATTGATTGTTGATGTTTATATTGGACGTTAAATTGTTAATGTTAAAGTGATAAATAATATGCAATTGAATTGATATATGATAGTTAACCATATAAATTGAATCTATATGTTGAATTTGATTAGTTAAATTTTGTATAATATGACCCTCTTTAAATGTTAAACTAGTTGACACGTAGAAATTTGGTTAAATTAGGTCTGTCAACGGATACTTTCGGATGCGGATAGTGCCATATCCGCATTCGCATCCGAAATCATTTTCGGATATCGGATATCCGCATCCGTGGATGCGGACGGATATCGGATAATTATCCTATCCGCTAATGATCGATAAATCAAGAAATATAAATGAAAAAATTTAGTTTAACATAAACTTTTTTCAATCCCATTGATTATTATAGTGTTAAACATAAACAAATATAATGATAATAAATAGTTTTGAGCGGTTATTAACATATAATGCGTATAATATAAACTTCGAATTTAATAAAACCATAAATAAATATATTTTCCTGTACTAAAATACACATAATTTAAACTATAATGTTGAAAAATACCGGACGGATAATTTTCGGATGCGGATGTCTTCATGTCCGCATCTGCATCCGTTTTTTTGGATATCGGATATTTATCCGCTTTTCGGATGCGAATGCGGACGGATTTCGGATTTTTCGGATATCCATTGACAGCCCTAGGTTAAATACACCTTGAACCATTTAATGTATGTTGGAAAATTTATGTAGTATGGAATTGAATAATTGATATCAAGTGAAGAACCGTTTAAATATTAATGTAATAATCTTTAATCTACATGAAATGATAGTGTAGATTCTAGAAATAATTATATTAATTTGCACAAATAACAATATGAATTAATACGATTATTTCGGGATTATTTGAATTGATTATTGGATTGTTATTGATTGTTGTTATTGCTTGTTTATTTACTTTGATACCATCCCAGTTATCACACTGCAATTTCCCTTTGTTATGCTTTGATTTTTGAATTGGAATGAAATCGGGTTGAAATGATAAATACCCAAAATTGAACTTTGACCTAGGATAGAGAATTAAAAAAAAACCCGATTGGTCAATAATTTGATTTGAAAATAAAATGAAGATGTGATTTGAATAAATAATATGGTTTTGAAACGAAGTTGGAAATTGAATTTTAATGAAATTTAAATGTGAATATTTAATAATCTGTAACAAAATATTAATAAAGAAATTGGTGAAAGAATGTTGTTTAATTTAAGAAATGATGGAATTAAGTTTGAAATTATTTAATAATTTAATGAGATTTAATTATTTAATAATTAAATAAAATTGAATCCTTTGGTAATTAAAAATTGATTTTTTTTTAAAAATTTAGTTCTTTATTAATGGAGTTTTGAAATTGTAACTAAGTAAATAAATAAGTGAAATTGAATTTTCTTTAACAAGAAATAAAAATGTGATTTATGGAAATTAATGTAAGATTTGTAATTTAAAGAATTTGATTTGAAGAATCTAATATAATTCAATTTGATGTTTTTATATAATGAAGTTGAACTTAAGTAATTGATTTAATGAATTGGAAATTAAATAGAAACTGTTTTCAATGAAAATTTACTTAACGAATATTGAATGAAATCGATAAATGGATTTAAATTGATTTGAATGTTAAATTAAATTTATTTAAATGATTTCGGAATGAAACTTATATACGAATTTAAATCGATATTTGAATTGTTTTAAATAAAGATTGAAATGAATTATAAGATTTTGAAATGATAATTTGGAAGTTTTGAAACGTAAATTATGGAAATTGTTTTAGAAAGACAAATGAAATGTTGATTTACAAATTCAAATTCAAATTGTATTTGATTTGGTTTTGAAATTTATTAAATGACCAATCTGTGTAATAATTATGAAAGTTATTAAAGAGACCGGAATCTGTTAGGGACATACTCTCTGTCTAAACCGAAAACCACTTTAATAACTACACGCAGAGTGTGATCCAGAATGAAGTGGTTGGAATGATGTACGTGATGAATGAAGAAAGAGAACGATAATGGATAGCCTTGACACTTGTGTCAAATTGGAAATGACTAAAACAGGAGCCGTGCCGGGCCAAATGGGGGCTAGCTACCTCGAGCGAACACACTTCTTCGAAACTACTTATTACTTGTTGTCGATTGGTGCACCCTTGATTTTGGGAGTGTTGTTTCACGATGTTGCGATCGCTGCGGCGATGCGTTCTCACCAGTCCGGATCAGGCAAACGGTAGTTTCACTACCTTGGGTATTGCCTCATGTGCCTTGTCATACTTGTATCCCTTTATACGGGACCACTACGATTTGTTTTGTGTTATACCTATGGAGTACTCCCTGATATCCCACTAGTTTACGGTGGAGTTTACAGTGCTGTATAGACTATAACGCTTGTATAAAATGTGTTAAGGGGGATAATGGTAACGCCTTAACACTATTTTGATATCTTACATTACTGATAGACATTATCTACTTAGCGTATACTACTACATAGTAGATAGTTTAACGGATCCTTAAAGGATGGTTATTCCAAACATCCTTTGAGTTACTTGTGTTTCAGTTGCTATTTCACTTGAGTTGGATTTATAAATATAAGAATGTTAATCCTGACTCGAGTGTTTTGTGTTTTCTTTACGCTCGGGTCAGACTGAGTGTACCAGTATTCGAGACTCATCTTTGGAGTTGGAGCTTCGCTTGGAGATCCAGCTATCTATCCAGCTTTCAGATATTTAGTTGATTCCAGTGATGTATTCTGATATTGTATTTGACTATTGTATTTGAGACTTCCGCTGTACTTTATTTAACTCTTATATATTTATATAGTAGCTTCATGAACTACTATCCCTTTTATTTCCGTTGCAATTATTACTCTGTGTCTGTGATTTGTGATTATTTATTTACTTTATATGCTCAGTTTTGCCAAATTTAAATTAACAATTCGGTATTTTGAATTGTTCAAGTCCGACATACGCGGATGCGAATAGTCCAAAATAGCGGGTCGTTACAAAATGTACATTAAACATGGTAAATTTCAAATATAACGATTGAAGGCAACTGTCATTCACACACCTTGAAAAATGAATTAAGTTAACAGTACATCACCATGTTCAACATAAACAATAACCATACATTATATATATAAAATATTAAATGATGATACCTATTATTTTGTTAAAAAATTTAAAAAAGCCAAAGAGAAGTATATAGAAGTTAATACAAAAGTAGCTGCTGCAAATTAACTATCAGGAAATTATTGTCAAGGATAAAATTTCTCAGCGTTTTTGCCTCAAGTACAGGCCTTCAATATTTTATCCTGAAGGACAACTTTCTTTAGGTATTAGTTTTTAGTCATTGATAGCAGTTTTTAGGTATCAGTTTGTAGTTATCGGTAGCAGTTTTTAGGTATCAGTTTTTAGCTTGGTAGCAGTTTTGTTGTCCTTATGAATAATTTTGGAAAATGTTTATCCTTATGAATAATTTTTTGAGGAATGTTTGTGCTTATGGTAAAAATATTGAGGTTGTATCCTTGAGGCAAAAAATATACAAATCTTTGTCCTTTAAATTATTTTCATAAATCAATTAAGATATTAAACTTTAATTAGTGTTTTTTTGCAAATATATGCTGATAAAATGTAAATTTATGACAACATGGCTATGTAAAGCATGGGAAAAATGTAGCCAATAACACGCTTAATATAATATCATTCCTCTCCACCTTAAACTTACTTAGAAATCTTTAAACTCCATCATCTAAATTTATCTTAATCTCGTTCACCTTATTTCCACTGAGTGTAAAATGCTTTTACCCATAGTTTTCATAACCCGACCCGGCCTCAGTTGAACCGCGAATAACCGTGAGCCATGGAGGTCAAAGGCCGGGAACACAATCAAACCTCCTTCATGAAAGAACCTTGGTTCGACCTTTGAATTGGCGGTTTATCCCTTCATTTAAACCCGGTTGAACCCTCCCATATACTCAATTTCTTCGCTCCAAAATATGTTTTCAAATCTCCGTCCGTTTTATATACATAATTAGTGCAGCTAGTGTAACAATTTTTTTTAATTTTTCACATTAGAATTAATGTGTGGATTATGAATTAATATCGTATACTTTTATTGAAGATGTTGGTTTATTGTATACTTAAGATTGATACGTTACATCTAAATGTATTAATTTCCAAAAAAGAGTATGTACGGTTCTTGAGGGTTTGACCGGTCGAACCCTCGAAATCTCGAACCTCAAGTGCTCACGGTTTGATTCACGGTCCAGTTATGAAAACATAGTTTTACCTCGTCACACTATTGTCGCAAATAGAATGTTATATTCCTTTAACAAAACCCATCAATATTAATTATTAACTGCAAGCACAACCCGTTTCTATTCCACAATAAGATCGCATAAAGAATTTAAAACTACATGCATGTTTGGCTAGGTTACATGCAACAAAAAATAACGCTTAGACATAGCCTCTTAGAGAGGAAGTTGTAACCAAAAGAAGTGGATATGCTTACTTCATCCCTTGCAGTTGCAGCTATCGGCAAAATCGATGGCTATGTTTGCTCATCATTGATTCGTATTCACTTGCAAGTCTACCATTCTTGTTATTCTAATCAATAAAACTTCATCGAAAACTGAAGCAAACATATGTCTAAAGTCCTAGAATGATAAGAAAACATATTTTATTTTTCATGTAAAAAGGGAAGTATAGATCATGAACAATTAACAAAACTTACCATCCACTATGAACTTCCAGTAAATACTGACTATTTATATATTTGTCAATTAGATATCATGTTCTTCCCTCTCTGTTCCATTTATTATATAAGTTTTGTTGTCTTTCAGCAATTAGCTTTAGTTAACTATTCCTAGTAATTGTCAAAGCAATGCTAACATAATGTTAATATTCTGATACAGACTTTTTGAAAACAAATTCCAATATATTATTCTTGTACTTATTTTTGGCAGTGATATGACATGTGTAGAGAGAGTTTATTACTTGGTTGCTTTCAAATCCAATATAAAATATGACTAATTTGATCAGAAATAATTGTATTAATTACCTTATATAAAGTATTGTTAAACTATAATATTCATTAAAAACCAACGGTCGAAAAACAAAAATAATGGCCTCCTAATTCTTTCTCCTCCGCGATTCTCTGGTTACTTCGCATGTCTTTGTTTCTCCGCTTGAGCGCTCTAGTGTTTTCTTTTCTGGTTGTAATACTTTATGATTCCTGCTTTCTGGGATCTCGTCTCTGTTTTTTCTAGGGCATTGTTTATGGATTTGGGGTTTTTTTTCTTCCGTGGTGATTTCGTGAAATCTTGCCCCTCTTTCGATAGCACTGCTGCAGCACTATTGGAGGTGGTGGCTCCTCCTCTGTCGGTCTGCATCTCCAGTTCTTGTTCGATTGAGATTTGCGTTTTCTCTGTTAGGGCTTTCTCGGCCCTTGCTCGATTCAAATTTTTTGTTGTTGATGGGTTATTCATGGAGATTACTCCCGATTCCAGTGCGTGCTTATCGGTTTCTTCACGCGGCTCGTACTTTGCTGGATCGAGGCCAGTGCCTGATGCTCCGCCTGAGTTTTTGGCTTCTTGTCCTAGATTGGGTGCGCCTTTCGGTGTTTGGGATTTCACCACCCGATTTGTACCGAGTCTTTTCTTTGGGGATGTGGTGAATGGTTTGGCCTCTTGCCAGTCTGATATGGTTTTTGGTTCGATTGCTGATGTTTCAGTGAGCGAGTTCGCTGGCAATTTGGCTGATTGTGGCTCCAATACGACCAACAGCCGAGATTTCATCACTCGGTTTGTTCCTCGTCTGTCGTTTTTTGGAGCTGCTGATGTTGGCAGGCCGTTTGAGGCTTCTATCGCATTTGGGTCTGTTGGTGCTTTAGGCGATGCCTATGCTCAAGGGGATAAGGAGTTGACCATCTTACCTCTTCAAGTAGACCGGCCTTTGGTTGCTGTGATGCCTAGCTGTCCCTTTCTGACTTCGGCCGAACCTGTTGTGTCGGTGTTAGACTACGTTGGCTCGCCTGCTGTTTTGGCCAACGACGACATGGTGCTTTCCTCTCTGCCATGTTCGCCGAGTGTGATGGATCCTCCACTGTCCATGCAGGTATGCGAATCCTTTTTCAGGCAGGTGAGGCCCTCTTTTTCTTGTTACATTTCTGTAGTTTTTTGTGGTTTGACGCTTGTTTTCTGGTTGTCGATCGATGTGGTCGGCCTTATTTGCTTGAGCATTGACACATGTCCGTGTGTGCTCCCTGACACTGTCGTCTCGTCCGAGACCGGGGGTGTGTCAGGTCCCGTTTTCTCGATTGATTTCGATTCATCCGTCTGGACCCTTTGGTCTTGCTGCCTGCATCAGATTAGTCGATCTCTGTGCCTTTTTCAGGTTTTCTTCTGCCCCATCGGTTGTATCCATATCAGGCTGCTAGTATGGTTCGATCTGATGGAACCCCTTAGCTGGTTTCTTGTGTTGAGTCATGACGAGGCCTATTCTATGTCGTCAGCGACTTTGGTTTTTTATTGTAGACTTTTTTTGTCAGGCGTCCATTGGTTCATTCGGAGGTTACAGCGGGGCTGGACCGTTTGGTTCGGGCGATCTCCTCGTCCTGGTCGTATAGTGGCCACTTCTGACCACTATACGGACAGATTGAGTTACTGCCAGACTTCATTGTTTTGCTCTGCTATTACCTCTGTTTGGCCCGTTTCGCGACTCTTACCTGTATCGCGGGGCTGTTTTATTAGTGAAACTCCGGCTTTGGTTAGACTCCCACAGCAACATAGGCTGCAACCTATTTGCGCCCTTACACATGTGTATCCCCCTCGGTTTCGCGGGGCTGTTTTATTAGTGACAGTCCGGCTTCGGTTTTTCCCTTCCTCGACCCTTCTATCCATTCGCCACTCTCTTTTTCCTCATCATCGGCTTCGTCGGCTTTATCGGTTTCTGGATGCTCCATCTCCTTCGTTTCTGCCCTATCATCGGATCTTTATTATTCTGCTTGGTTTTTAAAGAAGATTGGAATGCGATTGGATCGCCTCCCCTCTTTTTATCGTTTTCCCTATGATCCTTCGGATCACTTGGGGCCCTCTAACTCTCATTGCTCCTCGGCTTGCTCTCTTCCCTCTTCATCGTGCTCTCTGTCCATATCCATTCCTCTCATGAGTAAGGCAGAAATTGCTCTCCTTAATGAGCACCTTGATTGCATCTCTAGGAATTCCTCGCCTTCGTCTTCGCTGCTTGGTGCCTCGCTGTCTTCTTCATCGGGGAACGGTGATGAGGTGTCTTCTGTAACACCTCCCCAGCCTTCCGACCCTAGTCCCCGGACATATCGTCGCAGATCGCGTAGAGTCCCATCTACCCCCCGCACCATCTGCACACGCTCTATAACAGCGTCCGAGCAGATCGATCGATCTTCTCGGTACTCGTTGTACCTTGTCTGAGGCCCTTCTGTCTCCCCCTGGCTGGTGTTCTGTTCTCGTCCCTTTGCTCTTCTCGCTCTTAATGGCGAACTTGCTTTTCTGGAATATCCGTGGTATTGGCAACGATGCGTCTTTGGCTAGGCTAAAACGCATTATTAGAAAGCACTCTATTGGATTGGTCGCTATTCTGGAACCTTTTATAGCCACAGAAGGTATTTCCAACATCGTTTTATCCTTAGGTTTTGGTGGCGGCTCTGCCAATGTCTCGGGAAAAATTTGGATCTTATGGTCCAAATCCCTTACGGTTCGTTCCGCTTTCGATTCCTCTCAGCTTTTTTCGGTGACTTGTTCATCTCCTTATTTTAGTTCCCCCTTTCTTTTCTCGGTGGTCTACGCCAAATGCGATCGTACGGATAGATTGGTTCTTTGGTCCGATATTTTAGGCCTCGGTTCGTTGGGGCTCTCTTCTTCTGTGATTGGCGACGATTTTAATATCGTCGCTTGCCAAGCGGAAAAACAGGGAGGAGCCGCCATCAACCGTGTAGCGATGGCGGATTTCAACTCGTTCATTGTCTGCTCTGGCCTAACTGAGCTTCCCTTTGTTGGCTCTGCCTTCACATGGTCTAACAACCAAGAGGGACCAAACCGTATCCTGTCTAGACTTGACTGTGTTTTCGGGTCAGAGGATTGGCTTCGCCTCCCTTTTTCTTTCTCAATCGCTCATCTTCATCGGTCCTTCTCTGACCATGCTCCCCTGATTGTTCGCTGCTCTCCTCTCTCCATCTCGGGGCCATCTTCCTTTCGTTTCCAGAGTATGTGAAGATCTCACCATTCTTTTCTTGAAGTGGTAGCTAACTCGTGGAGCGATCCTATTGTTGCCTCTCCCTGTGCTATTTTCGGTCGTAAGCTTAAGCGTCTCAAGGATTGCCTTAAGGCTTGGAACGTTCAGGTGTTTAAGAACATCTTCGATCGCGTTCGCATGGCCGAAGAGTCTCTAATCGTAGCAGAATCCTTGCTAGACGAGTATCCGTCGGCGGCTAACAAGGAGGCCTGGGCTATTGCTCAAACCATCTTCTCATCAGAAATTCATATCGAGCATGACTACCTTCGTCAAAAGGCTAGGATCAAGTGGGTAGTCGTCAGTGATACGAACTCCAAATTCTTCCACTCATCTATTCGTAAAAAGAATAACCTACTCACGATCCATGAGATTTTGCGGCCGGATCTATCTACGGCTTCTTCGCCTGAGGAAGTTAAAGATACCATCCTATCCCACTTCCAATCCTTCCTGGGATCGCCGTCTGTCTCGGTCTCTGATCCGGCTCTCCTAGCTTTCATTCCCCGTGTGGTTCTTTCTCCGGAAAGTTGTAATGACCCGTATTTTTACGGATCGAAAAGTTCGTTAAAATCTGGAATTTTCAGCATTTTTAAGTCGTTTCAGATTTTGGCAGATTTTCCTTAAGTCCTAAGTCGTAGCCGACTTAGGAGTTTTGGACGAGTTAAGTGATAAGTTTGGGCGAGTTAATGACTTAAGGGGTAGGTCGGCGACGACCTAAGGAAGATAGGGGAGTGGTTTAAGTCGGTTGATAGTTTGGGACGACCTAAGGAATTAACCGAGTTAAGGATGTTAAGTCATAAGGTGGCTTAGGTCGAGTGGCCGACTTAAGGTAGTAACCGACTTATAGTATTGACCGACCTATTGAAGTTAGCACGGTGCGACCTAGTGGTTAGCGAAGTTAGGTCGTTAGACGACTTAAGGAGGTGTATAAGTCGTAGGTCGTAAGTCTTATCCCATGGTAAGCTGTAGGTCGAAGGGATGTTAGGTCGTACCCATATCCAATGTGTTAAGTCGTGACCGACTTAGGAGGTTGGTTGTTAAGTCGTAGACTGGTAAGTCGCGCAATGCGTTAAGTCGTAGACGACTTAGGAGTTAAGTCGTAACCCAGTTTTGCTAAGTTATAAGTCGGAGGCTAGTGGGATTTGGTAAGTCGTAGGTTGGCATAGCAGTTGAGTCGTAAGTCGTCTGGGTTGTTGAGGCGCGTGAGTGTTAGGTCACGTAAGGACTTAGCAGTTAGGTCGTTGAGGAGTTAAGTCGTAGCTGTTAGGTCGCTGGGAGCTTGGATGCGCAGAGTGTTAAGTTGGTGAAGGCTTAGGTCGGAGGGGTCTTAGGTCGTAAGTCGGAGACGACTTATGGAGATAGCCGAGTTACGACTTAGTGAATTTTCAGCTATAAATAGGAAGGGTTTTTCTCACTTTTTGGGATCCGGATTTCGAAGCGACGAAGTGCTGCCATTTTGAGAGCTCGACTTCTACACTTCTTCACTTCTTTTCTCCACTCTAATCTAGTGATTCCATCCATCCAAATCGAAGATCAAGATTGAAGATCCAAGAGCTAAAGTTGAAGATCTTCATCCGTTGAAGTGAGATTTCTTCGTTTGAAGCGGATTCGTGATAGATCAAGCTTGATCCTTCGCTGTCCAGATCTGAAGCGTGTTGTTTTGAGGTGGTTTAGGGGATTTGGTTAGTGGTGATTATCTCTCACACGGATCCAAAGGAGTATATCGGATTGTTGGCTGGATTTGGTGTTAAAATAGTGATTTTCATGTATTTTCTTCATCCTAAGTGTAGATCCATGTAGACCCATTGTTCATGATGATTTTACAACCATTTTACTAAGTGTTAACCTATGCAAGTTCATTCATCTAGATTGTAGAGATATTTCTCATGATTTCATGCTTGTTAGACTTTCAACTCTTTAATTACGAAATTGCCATTATTGTGATAATTGTCTACTTAGATCATATTTGAATGCTTGATTGTTTGGATTAATGTTTGACTTGGTTGATTGCTATGAATTAGATGATTGATGATTTGATTTAGATCGAGGATGATTCAAAAGCTGAGGAAAAGGCTCTTGAATTGGGAAAGCTGCTTGTGGCATATGTAGCGGATGATGAAGCTCTTGTGCATAGATTTAATGATGATGTTGAGATGAAGCTTTGCGAGGATGTGATGAAGCGAAGCATGATATGAGATAGTCTTGGTCTAATCCAGACGGGATCATTCCAAGCAGATTGATAACTCGGTGATATGGTTCGAGTTTGACGATAATGGATGCTCGAGAGGCGCTTGAGCTAGTATGGAAATAGTCGTCGAGGAGGATGACTAGGAGGCTTGGATAGCATCGTTGTTGAAGGTTCTAGCAGACTCAAAGCAAGGGTACGTTTGGGCAGTTGCGAAAATCCCAACGACAATGAATTGATGGTCGAGTACCCTGGGTAGTTGCGAAAATCCTTGGCACGGGCTGCGACGACGTGCGGAGTACTGTCTAGAACCGGGGTTTCCATTAGCCCTTGACGGACGGCTGAAAGAATGTGCCGGTCATTCAATTAACGGTGATATCGAAGCAATGATAACAATGATAGCCAGAGTCATGGATGTTTGGTTGTATCGTCATTCGGTCTCAAGAGCAGTGTTTTCCGGGTGCTTATCTGATCTTGGTTTAGGCCTTGGGGGTTTGTGCTTGGAAAACATCGCCCTTGACTCGAGTGATAATTACTTTACTTTAAATTGTATGCTCTGCTATGTTTGCTTCTGCTTAGTGTGTGTCTGGGGGCTATCACTGTAGAATGAGGTTGGAGTGGGAGGGTTGTATTCCTATTCCTTTTCCTTTATGCTCTTTTGGTATGTTGTTAGTTAATTTACTGCTCACTAAGACTGTTGTCTGACTCAAGGCTTTATGTTTTAATTCTTATTGCCTTGGGATGTTCGTCCATTTTTGGGACGGGCAGACTAGGTAGCAGGTGACAGGTGCTGTTCTTGCTTCTCACGATGCTGATATCGAAGACGAGCTAGAGGGTTGCATATTATCTTCTTACTATATGTACTGGGTGTTCCGCTGTTTGTATATTCTCTGAGTGTTGTGTAGTGAGGCTTGATGTATTGACTATTTGGATGCTTGTGTTCAACTATTATGAAGTTTTATATGATGGCATTTTATTCTGTAAAGCTTCACTATACATATGTTCTATTGTATTTTGTCCATGCGCTGTGAGTAGTACGATTGATTCTGTTGTTTTTAATTTACCCTGACAATCGTCCATGGTTGCCTGGCACACCTTACAGCGCACTTTCTCTAGATTCGGTGCAGGGGTCATGAGCGGTCGTCACATTTGGTATCAGAGCGATGGTTAATCGATTTTACCCAACGCTCGCTGACGTAACTACGTATGAGAGACGTAATTGTAATTTTGATGGATGATTACTATATATAATATAGTAGCTTAGAAGAGTTTGAGTCCTTTATGCAGTTGTTTCTCTAAGATGTTCTGATCATTCCTTTTTATAGATATTGAGAATGAGTCGAAGAGGGAGACCAGCTGCTAGGGAAGGCCGTGCTACTGAGGGGACTGCTGATTATGTAGCTATGTTCGAAGCTATGATGACTTCGATCATGAGAAGGATACCAGTTCCGGGGGCAGCAGTAGATGTTGGAGTTCAAGTCCAAACTCCGAAACCAGTGGATTTTGCTAAGTTGTGCAAGGACTATACTGCTCTTGGAGGGAAGGTTTTCTTGGGAACAGAATCAACTATCGAAGTCCAGAGATGGATAGATGCTTGTAGAAGGATCTTTGGTGATTTGGGAATTGATGATGCAACTAAGAGGAAGTTGGCATCAAGGCAGCTTCAAGGGAGAGCTTCTGATTGGTGGAACTCTATTACCATCAATACTCCGGAGGAAGAGATTACTTGGGAGCAATTCCAAGTCAGATTTGAGGCTAAGTTCATTTCTACAGCGCAGAAGTCTGTTCTGTTCAAGAAGTTCGTGGAGCTCAAGCAAGGTGGAAGACCAGTTCTTGAGTATGTTTCTGAGTTTGAAGCATTGTCCAAGTATGCTCGGTCATATATTGAATCTGCATATCAGAAGAATGAGAAGTTTGTGACAGGCTTGGACAGTTATCTTGGGAGACAGTTGGTGGATCATTTGGACGATTGATTTGAGAAGCTTGTGGAGAAGGCTCTCAGGCATGAGAGTCTGTTTCCTAAGGAAGGATCTGTTGTTGCTGTGACCAGGGAAGAGTCTAAACCCCAGCAAGGTGGAAACAAGAAGAGGAAGCAGCAGCAGCAGAAGGGTAAGGATGGCCAGAAGAAGCCGAAGGGCGAAGTGACCTGCTACAACTGTCAGCAGAAAGGCCATCTCTCCAGGGATTGCAAGAATCTGAAAGCGCCGGCGAAGTGCCACAACTGTGACAAGCCGGGGCATTTCAGGAAGAATTGTCTAGAACCGAGGAGGGACAAGCAGATTGTGCAAGCTTATGCTTTGGGAGCTGTTCCGTCATCTTCGAAAGCTCCTACCGCTGAAGAGAAGGGAAAGAGTGTGGTGGTTCAAGGTACTCTTTTCCTATGTGGTGTTCCAGTTAGAGTTCTATTTGATACTGGGGCATCGCATTCGTTTGTTTGTAGTGAACTCGTAGGCCGGTTAGGTTTGGAACCGGATATTGTTGATAGGCCATTGGTTGTGACTAATCCAGTTGGGGGTTCGTCTTGTTTGTGTATGTTATGCCGTGGTCTGATTGTGTCGAGTCATGGTTGCTCTTTTGTTTGTGATTGTTTTGTTCTGAACTTTGCGGGGTTCGGAATTATTTTGGGTATGGACTGGCTTAGAAGGTATGCGGCAAAGGTTGATTGCGAGAGGTTGGAAGTGACAGTCGAGAATGTGGAGGGGCGAAAGGTTGTGATACGATGTAAGCATGAAGAAGGCGTCTTCATGAGCTTCATGTATTCGCTGGTTGTTCCACGGGATGGACTGTCATCGGTGCCAATCGCGAATGGATTCGAGGATGTCTTTGACGAAGTCAAAGGGTTGCCGCCGCATAGAGAGATCGAGTTTCGTATAGATCTAGTTGAAGGAGCCAGACCTGTTGTGATGCCTCTTAGGCGGATGGCGCCTAAGGAACAGCAAGAGTTGAGGGTGCAAGTTGATGATCTTTTGCAGAAAGGATTCATTCGGCGTAGTGTGTCCGAGTGGGGTGCACCAGTTGTGTTTGCAACCAAGGCAGATGGGTCGTTGAGATTGTGTGTGGATTATCGTGAGCTGAATAAGATGACTAAGAAGAACAAGTATCCATTGCCGAGAATAGATGACATGTTTGATCAGCTTCACGAAGCCAAGGTATTTTCTCAGATGGATTTGGCAACGGGATTTCACCAGTTGAGAGTAGCTAAGGATAGTGTGCCGAAGACTGCTTTTCGGACACCATCCGGTTTCTTTGAGTGGCTGGTAATGCCGTTTGGATTGACTAACGCGCCAGCATATTTTGTGGATCTCATGAATAGAGTGTTCAGAGATCAGTTGAATAAGTTTGTGCTTGTGTTCGTGGATGATATTCTGATTTATTCCAGAACTGAAGAAGAGCACAAGACGCACTTGCGTATTGTTTTGGAAATCTTGCGGAAACATCAGCTGAAGGCTAAGTTTTCGAAGTGTCACTTCTGGAAGAGTGAAGTGAGGTTCTTAGGCCATGTTATCTCTGGAAATGGAATAGCGGTTGATCCCGCTAAGGTGGCAGCAATCCAGGATTGGGTTAGACCTAAGAATGCATCTGATGTGAGAAGTTTTCTTGGATTAGCAGGATATTATCGTCGGTTTATCAAAGACTTCTCCAAGATAGCAGCACCGTTAACAGGATTGACGAAAAAGAACCTAGTGTTCAGATGGGATGATAAGTGTGAGCAAGCTTTTGGAATCCTGAAAGAGCGATTGATGAGTGCTTCTGTTTTGACTATTCCTAGTGGGAATGACGAGATGGTGGTTTACATTGACGCATGTGGTACTGGACTTGGAGCAATGCTAATGCAGAGGGATAAAGTTGTTGCGTATGCCAGTCAACAACTGAAGCCGCATGAAAGGAATTACCCGACTCATGATTTGGAGTTAGCGGCGATTGTTTTTGCTCTGAAGATGTGGAGACATTATCTATTGGGAGTTCGATTTGAGTTGTTTACGGATCATAAGTCGTTGAAGTATCTTTTCTCCCAAAAGGATTTGAATCTTCGGTAGCAACGTTGGCTAGAGTTTTTGGCATCATATGATTTTGGTATAGCTTATACTCCGGGAAAAGTTAACGCAGTGGCAGATGCGTTAAGTCGAAGACATGCAGGACTGGGAGCCATGTTTTCTGAATGGAAGAATCTTGAGTATTTAGCTGGATTTAACTTCAGGCCTAGATGCGAATTGGAACCTGAGATGTTGGCAAACTTATCGATAAGACCTTCTCTTGTGGAAAGGATTGGCGAGAGCCAAAAGCGAGACGATAAGCTTGTCAAGATTATCCGTGAATTGGAATCTGGATTGGATCCAGAAAAGGATAAAGGATTCAAGGTCGATCGAGAGGGTTGGCTTAGAAAGCAAGGACGACTAGTTGTTCCCGATATAGAAGAATTGAGGAGTGAAGTTCTGAAGGAAAGTCATCACTCAAAGTTGACAATTCATCCAGGTGGAAATAAGATGTATCGGGATATGAAGATAACCTACTACTGGGAAGGTAATGAAGAAGGATGTTGGAAATTTTATTTCCAAGTGTATGAACTGCCAGTTGGTAAAAGCCGAGCAGAAGAAGCCAAGTGGATTACTTCAGCCATTAGAAATTCCTACATGGAAGTGGGAGCAGATATCGATGGATTTTATTGATGGATTACCTAGAACAAGAACGGGAAATGAAGGGATTTGGGTCATCGTAGATCGTTTGACTAAGAGTGCACGATTCATTCCTGTTCGATCGACTAGGACTGCATCAAAGTTGGCTGAGTTGTATGTTAAGTGGATAGTTCGATTCCATGGTATTCCGAAGAGTATAGTGAGCGATCGTGATCCATTGTTCACTAGTGGATTTTGGAAGAGCTTCCAGGAAGTTTTGGGAACCAAGTCGTGTTTGAGTACAGCTTATCACCCTCAAACAGATGGTCAGACCGAGAGAGTCAACCGAGTTTTGGAAGATCTACTTAGAGCTTGTGTTTTGGACTTCGGAGGATCATGGGAAGATCACCTTCATTTGGTGGAGTTTTCATACAACAACAGTTACCAGTCAAGCATTGGTATGGCACCATATGAGGCATTGTATGGAAGACCGTGTAACTCTCCGACATGTTGGATAGAGACTGGAGAAAAGCTGATGCTTGGGCCAGAGATGATTCGACAGACTACGAAGTGCATAGAGATCATTCGGCAACGAATGAAGGCAGCCCAAGACCGTCAGAAGAGTTATGCCGATAAGCGTCGAAAGGATTTGGAATTCGACGTAGGAGATATGGTTTTTGTGAAGATTTCTCCACTGAAGAATGTTATTCGATTCGGGAAGAAAGGAAAATTGACTCCGAGATTCGTTGGACCATTCCCGATTATCGAGCGAATTGGAAAGCTCGCTTATAGATTGGAATTACCAGAAAAGATGTCGAGCGTGCACAATGTTTTTCATGTATCGTATCTACGGAAGTATGTGCACGACTCGAATACGGTGGTTTCTGCTGATAGCTGTGAAGACTTAGAAGTTGATCCAGTCAATAGAAGACCTCGTAAGCCGCTTCGTGTTGTAGAAACCGACACGAAACAGCTTAGGAGGAAGGTAGTTAAGTTGCTCAAGATACAATGGAGTGATGATGATAACGACTGTACGTGGGAGGTGGAAGAGAGGATGAAGGCAGCTCATCCTGAACTCTTCAAGGTATGGCCCTAAGGTGTCGTGTCATCTCACGATATTGTGACTTGTTCTAGTGTTAGAATTCTGTACGCTAAGCTAGAATTGGATGCATGGTTTGTTGATTGTTATGGTTGGTAGGCGTACAGAATAGTCTTTGATTGCCTTGTTTGTTTGGAATTTCGGGGGCGAAATTCCTAAGGGGGAGAGAATGTAACGACCCGTATTTTTACGGATCGAAAAGTTCGTTAAAATCTGGAATTTTCAGCATTTTTAAGTCGTTTCAGATTTTGGCAGATTTTGCTTAAGTCCTAAGTCGTAGCCGACTTAGGAGTTTTGGACGAGTTAAGTGATAAGTCTGGGCGAGTTAATGACTTAAGGGGTAGGTCGGCGACGACCTAAGGAAGATAGGGGAGTGGTTTAAGTCAGTTGATAGTTTGGGACGACCTAAGGAATTAACTGAGTTAAGGATGTTAAGTCATAAGGTGGCTTAGGTCGAGTGACCGACTTAAGGTAGTAACCGACTTATAGTATTGACCGACCTATTGAAGTTAGCAGGGTGCGACCTAGTGGTTAGCGAAGTTAGGTCGTTAGACGACTTAAGGAGGTGTATAAGTCGTAGGTCGTAAGTCTTATCCCATGGTAAGCTGTAGGTCGAAGGGATGTTAGGTCGTACCCATATCCAATGTGTTAAGTCGTGACCGACTTAGGAGGTTGGTTGTTAAGTCATAGACTGGTAAGTCGCGCAATGCGTTAAGCCGTAGACGACTTAGGAGTTGAGTCGTAACCCAGTTCTGCTAAGTTATAAGTCGGAGGCTAGTGGGATTTGGTAAGTCGTAGGTTGGCATAGCAGTTGAGTCGTAAGTCGTCTGGGTTGTTGAGGCGCGTGAGTGTTAGGTCGCGTAAGGACTTAGCAGTTAGGTCGCTGAGGAGTTAAGTCGTAGCTGTTAGGTCGCTGGGAGCTTGGATGCGCAGAGTGTTAAGTCGGTGAAGGCTTAGGTCGGAGGGGTCTTAGGTCGTAAGTCGGAGACGACTTATGGAGATAGCCGAGTTACGACTTAGTGAATTTTCAGCTATAAATAGGAAGGGTTTTTCTCACTTTTTGGGATCCGGATTTCGAAGCGACGAAGTGCTGCCATTTGGAGAGCTCGACTTCTACACTTCTTCACTTCTTTTCTCCACTCTAATCTAGTGATTCCATCCATCCAAATCGAAGATCAAGATTGAAGATCCAAGAGCTAAAGTTGAAGATCTTCATCCGTTGAAGTGAGATTTCTTCGTTTGAAGCGGATTCGTGATAGATCAAGCTTGATCCTTCGCTGTCCAGATCTGAAGCATGTTGTTTTGAGGTGGTTTAGGGGATTTGGTGAGTGGTGATTATCTCTCACACGGATCCAAAGGATTATATCGGATTGTTGGCTCGATTTGGTGTTAAAATAGTGATTTTCATGTATTTTCTTCATCCTAAGTGTAGATCCATGTAGACCCATTGTTCATGATGATTTGACAACCATTTTACTAAGTGTTAACCTATGCAAGTTCATTCATCTAGATTGTAGAGATATTTCTCATGATTTCATGCTTGTTAGACTTTCAACTCTTTAATTACGAAATTGCCATTATTGTGATAATTGTCTACTTAGATCATATTTGAATGCTTGATTGTTTGGATTAATGTTTGACTTGGTTGATTGCTATGAATTAGATGATTGATGATTTGATTTAGATCGAGGATGATTCAAAAGCTGAGGAAAAGGCTCTTGAATTGGGAAAGCTGCTTGTGGCATATGTAGCGGATGATGAAGCTCTTGTGCATAGATTTGATGATGATGTTGAGATGAAGCTTTGCGAGGATGTGATGAAGCGAAGCATGATATGAGATAGTCTTGGTCTAATCCAGACGGGATCATTCCAAGCAGATTGATAACTCGGTGATATGGTTCGAGTTTGAGGATAATGGATGCTCGAGAGGCGTTTGAGCTAGTATGGAAATAGTCATCGAGGAGGATGACTAGGAGGCTTGGATAGCATCGTTGTTGAAGGTTCTAGCAGACTCAAAGCAAGGGTACGTTTGGGCAGTTGCGAAAATCCCAACGACAATGAATTGATGGTCGAGTACCCTGGGTAGTTGCGAAAATCCTTGGCACGGGCTGCGACGACGTGCGGAGTACTGTCTAGAACCGGGGTTTCCATTAGCCTTTGACGGACGGCTGAAAGAATGTACCGGTCATTCAATTAACGGTGATATCGAAGCAATGATAACAGTGATAGCCAGAGTCATGGATGTTTGGTTGTATCGTCATTCGGTCTCAAGAGCAGTGTTTTCCGGGTGCTTATCTGATCTTGGTTTAGGCCTTGGGGGTTTGTGCTTGGAAAACATCGCCCTTGACTCGAGTGATAATTACTTTACTTTAAATTGTATGCTCTGCTATGTTTGCTTCTGCTTAGTGTGTGTCTGGGGGCTATCACTGTAGAATGAGGTTGGAGTGGGAGGGTTGTATTCCTATCCCTTTTCCTTTATGCTCTTTTGGTATGTTGTTAGTTAATTTACTGCTCACTAAGACTGTTGTCTGACTCAAGGCTTTATGTTTTAATTCTTATTGCCTTGGGCTGTTCGTCCATTTTTGGGACGGGCAGACTAGGTAGCAGGTGACAGGTGATGTTCTTGCTTCTCACGATGCTGATATCGAAGACGAGCTAGAGGGTTGCATATTATCTTCTTACTATATGTACTGGGTGTTCCGCTGTTTGTATATTCTTTGAGTGTTGTGTAGTGAGGCTTGATGTATTGACTATTTGGATGCTTGTGTTCAACTATTATGAAGTTTTATATGATGGCATTTTATTCTGTAAAGCTTCACTATACATATGTTCTATTGTATTTTGTCCATGCGCTGTGAGTAGTACGATTGATTCTGTTGTTTTTCATTTACCCTGACAATCGTCCATGGTTGCCTGGCACACCTTACAACGCACTTTCTCTAGATTCGGTGCAGGGGTCATGGGCGGTCGTCACAAAAGTGACCTTCTCGCGGATCTCCCATCCACTGAGGAGATCCGTGCTTGTTTCTTTGCTCTGAGCAAGGATAGTGCCAGTGGTCCGGATGGCTACAATGGTGTTTTTTTCAGGAGTAACCGGCCTATTATTCAGGCTGATTTTTGCCTTGCTGTTCAATCTTTTTTCTCTGGGGGATCTCTACCATCCGGATGGACTTCCACCAACCTTATTCTCATTCCTAAATGCGATAACCCTAGGTCGGATTTCTGGCCAATAAGTCTGTGCAACTTTTCTAATAAAGTTATTTCTAAGATCCTGGCCAATCGCTTGGTGCCCTTCCTTGAGTGCATTATCTCTCCTTCTCAAGCTGGCTTTGTTAAGGGCCGTTTGATTTCGGATAACGTCCTTCTGGCTCTGGAACTGATCTCCCAGATTGATCGGAAAGTCTGGGGTTCTAATGTTGTCTTCAAACTGGACATGGCTAAGGCTTACGATCGCATGTCCTGGTTTTTCATCATCAAGATCTTAAGGGCTTTCGGGTTCCCGGAACCCCTAATTGACTTGGTTTGGAGGCTCATCTCCAACTGTTGGTTTTCTGTGCTCATTAATGGCTCGGCTCATGGTTATTTCAAGGCGTGCAGGGGTCTGCGTCAAGGAGAACAACTCTCGCCTTCTCTTTTTGTGATCGCGGCTGAGGCTCTCATCCGAGGTCTCCAAACTTTAACTATCTTCGGTCAGGTCCAGCGCTTCGGGATTCCGAGGGGTTGCCCCCTTATCTCATCCTTATCCTTTGCAGATGACATTGTCATTTTCTCTAATGGCAGCCGTTCCTCGGTCCGGCGGCTCCTAAGGTTCCTTCATCAATACGAGAGGTCCTCGGGCCAACCGTTAATCCCTCCAAAAGTTGCTTCGTCCATGCGAAGGACTTGTCTCCCTCTCATGCTACCTGGATCGAGTCTGTCTCGGGTTTCAAGGAAGCAACCCTCCCTCTATCTTACTTGGGTATTGTCCTATACCGAGGTAGAAAACTCAATGCTTTCTTTGACCCCTTGGCAGATAAGGTGAGGGGAAAGATCTTACGCTGGAATGCGTCTCTTCTTTCTCAGGCTGGTAGACTTGTCCTTATCAAATCTGTTTTAGACTCGATGGGTACTCATGTATTCGCGGCTATGACCCCTACCTCTTCCTTCTTCCGGTCGTATCGGTCGTTGGCTTCGTCTTTCTTCTGGGGCAATAAGAATAACGCCCGTCGGCACCACTGGGTGTCGTGGGACGCGGTGTGTCGTCCCAAAAACGAAGGTGGCTTGGGTCTGCGTAATCCTAAGGACCTCTGTGCAGCTTTTGCCTGTAAATTATGGTATCGGTTTGGAGCTAACAACTCTTTATGGGCTTCTTTCCTTCATGCAAAGTACCGTAGGCTTGCGGGCTCTAATTTCTCAGGTTCTCTGTCCTATGCTAGTGAGACCTGGAAGCACATGCAATCGGTTAAGCCATTTTCTGACTCTCATGGTGGTTCTACAGGATGGGATGGCGCTTCATTTTCCATTATGAAAGCTTGGTCGTCGTTTAGGATTTCTAACCCCATTCGCCCAGTGTTTTCGTTCATTTGGGATTCTCGTATCCCCCCAAGGTTTCTATTCTGATGTGGCGAATCCTGCATGATGGACTGCCACTTGACGAGAATTTCCAAAAGATCGGTATCCCTTTCGTCTCCCGTTGTAGATGTTGTGGAATCGGGGAATCGGAATCCTTGAACCACTTGTTTTTTGATGGTTTCTCGGCCAGATCATGCTGGAATTACTTCGGCAACCTTGTTGGTGTTCGACGTATTGCCAGATCTCCTTTTGATTTCCAGAGTTTCTGGTGGGCTGGGAACTCTGGGAAATCTCTTCGTTCTATCGTGTTCCGTTTGATTCCCTGTCTCATCTGCTGGCACCTCTGGTGCGCGCGGAACAAGGCAACCTTCAAGAGTTCGCCTATGGATCCTCCATCCATTATTCGGCGTGTGAGGAATGATGTCTTCCTAGCATTCCGTGGTAGACCTTTCAGGGGTCCTTTGAGTCTCTGTGCGGAGCAGCTAGTAGGTCTCCTCTCTATATCGTGTGCTCTGTCTTACGATAGACTGGGAGTTGGTTGAATCTTGTCGTGCGGACGCTGACCTTCATCCAGCGCTCACTTTCCTCTCCCCCCCCGCTTTGGTTAATGTGGTTGCTAGTTTTCCTTATCCAAGTATCTTTGGTTTCTTCCTTGGTCCGGTGAGAGCTTTGGTTGGCAAAGCCTGGAGTTTCAGTGTCCTTGCTTTTGTCTATCTCTAGGTTTGTGGTGGTGTTTGTGTGGCTGCTCTGCTGTTATGGATGGTTTTTGCTTCTGCTCTCAAGTCTCTTTGGTTGGGACTGCGTTGGTAGCATCTTTGGTAGTCTGGCCTTGTCCTTTGCAGGTCGTGGCAGGGTTGCCGTTTTGGTTTTTTTTCCCGTGTCTTGCTCTGCACGAGGATCATTGGACATCTTCATTGGGCGGTGGCCTTGCCGGAGCTCGATGAGGCTGTTTGATGACTGGTGGAGTTTCCGGTCATCATTCATATCTTCCGTGCTGCTTTGATTCTTATGTGGGATCCTTCTTGGTTAGTCTGGGCTGGCTCTTCATATCAGTCGGCGCTACCTTCTTCCCCAGGAGTCTACTTTTTCTGGTTTAGCTGCTTATGCCGCAGCTCGGTTTGCTTTCTTTGTGGTTTGGCTTGGTGGTCTGGCCTTTACCTTCGGGTTAAGGCGGGGTGGTGACTGTTGGTGGTATTTGTTCCTATTTCTGTTCTTCTGTATTTCTATATCTGGCTGTTGTGGCCGTTTTTATTTTGTCTGTTCCGCTGTTAGTCTTTTCTCTTTGCATCTGGGAGGCATAGAGAAAGACGTTTTTTCTCCTTTTGTTATTATATTTTCTCTTTGAAAAAAAAACCTATAATATTCATTAACTAAATGAATAAATGATCAACAGTTCTTACCATATCATAAATTCTCCATGGATAGCTTTATAAAGTCCATAGTCGAACAAGCGCTATTATTGTAAACCTGAGCTTTAAGCAATTCCTTGTATCCGCGAAATTATGTGCATTTCCTTTGCTTTCTTCTCTCTTCATGAACCATCAAAAATAACCTGCAAATGCATATACTACCTCACCATGGAATTAGCATTATTAAGTCCATAGTCGAGCCAAAACCATTAGTAAAAACCTTAGCATTCTCCTTATCAACAAACTTATGTGCATTTGCTTTGCTTTTTTCTCTACAAACCGTTAAAAATAACCTGCAAATGCATATACTAAATCACCATAGAATTTACTTACTTTCGTTTATATTGAAAAAGAATAAGGTTTATGGAACTACAAATATTCTATTTCCATAAATGCATGACTGGTTATTGGTCCAGGCAATATGTACTAAATTAATACATGAGGCAAAAAAGGAGCAAGAGTGGGTGCAAATAAGTATGGAATTAAGTATGTTAGGATGCCACATTTACAATAGGAATTGGGTGAGTTAAGATATTGTTTAAACAAATACAATCTTTAATACCTTTCCATTCCATCTAAAGATTGATAATATAATCAAAGCTATAAAAATTTATGCAATTCATTGAAAATTGTGTGGTTGGATTGATAATTGGACGCCTGTGTCAGGTCAATACATGATATATTCAAATAACAAAAACTAAAGCATGTAAAAATCAAACTTGCATTAAATGGTGCATTGCATTTCTACGGTTATAAAGTAACAATGTATACAAAATGTAATAATATAAAACTTTGGAATGAAAATTTGTAGAAAGGATATTTAAGCATAAAAAATACCAAAAGAATAAACAGACGGGTATTAACAAAATTGGATGCTGCTGCCAGACATATTAGTTATCACTTGTTTCGCCTAATCCTATCACAGTTTGCAAAATGATAAATTGCCATAATGATTAAGAATGGAGGCTTAGGGATGGGAAATGATGAAATGAGCGGATCTAATAATTGTAATGATGGAGTATTTTAGAGCAAATGGATGGTTTATGATATGATAATTAGGAAAAAACATAGGAAGTTTGGAGGTTGAATTGATTTCTAAACAAGGAAAGGAAGTCAGTTTTAAGATAAATGTTGTTGGTTGATGGAGTAGTGGGTATATAGCAGTTTAATGGAGAAATGGAGTATCGTGTGCTATTGAAATAGATGCATGTGTCAATCAACTTAACGGTTTTAAGTTAAGAAACACCTGTCATATTTGCACCATCTGATATCTTTTAAATTTTAAATCACAACCATTTTATCTCTATTTGTCCTCTCATTATCTCAGTGTTAAGTCCGATGTATTTTATTATACACACACATGCATGCATGCATGCATGTATGCTTATACAATAATTTTAATGCACATACATGTATATTTAGACAATACATTAGTATACGCGAGGGCTAACATGTCAGTTGTGGTCCCAACATCTATACACAGGCATGTCAAACCACGTATATATTATATTGTTGCACGTTGACTTACATTACAAGGAGAAGACTGTTTAGCGTCGGCATATAGCCAACTCTAGCCGACTCCGGTCGACTCGAGCCGACGCTATATGCCGACACTATATAGCTCGTCGTCAAGTGATATGGTGATGGGAATGGGGACGAGTCCGTCCCCTAGTTTAGCGTCTACTGGAGTCGGCTAGCCGACTCCGACCGATGCTAAACTCAGTCCACGTGTAAAATAATAAATGATCCATAGCCCGACTGCTCCCACAAGTCCGTCATCCTACTACGGTAGCTGTTGCGAGACACAGCTAGAATGGGCTCGGACGGCTGTAAATCGAATCCCCTGAATACATTTTGATATTGTCAGTTAATAAATCATAAATATACTAGTAGCATGCACTAAATAATATAATGAAGTTGCAGTAAATTAAATACTTACCCTTCATCGGTCTTCGGCACTTAGTATGCTCTCTGGCGATTATCAGCCGTCCCACTACTACCCTCGCCAAGAGCAGGCCTCGTGAACCTTGGGACCGCCTGATGTGTGACATAATATCTCCTAGAAACATGCATATATATATACATACATACATACATATATATATATATATCATTTCATATAATGAAAAAAACATATATCATTTCATAATTAGAAAACATGCCTGATTAATAATCACATACATATAGCTCATAGCAGAATAATACAACAAACGATATGAATTTCCATTACATTAACACAGGTTTTAGAATTGACATAATACAACAAACGATACAAATTTCCATCTTATATACATTACATCATCACTAATTAATAATCAATCTTCGTCGTTTTCTGATTCTGACTCGGTCTCGCACTCTATATCGTCATTTCCCTCTAAAGTCTCAAATGCTTCTGTTAGAATATTTGATTCATCGTTCAAAGGTCCTATATCAGCATGATCATCAGTTATTATTAATTCATTATTTGGCTCAAGATCTGCTTGATAAGGTGCTTCGTTTGGAATATTATTTCCGTCAAGTGTAAATCTTGCCTTTGTTTTAAAAACAGCCGACCAATCTGCTTTATCTCGTTTTAGTGATGGATATGGAGCAAAATAAACCTGTAATGCTTGTTTGGCTAACACGAAAGGGTCATACTTTGAGTAACGTGAGTTATGGTTTATTTCAATAAGTTTATAGCTTTGTGCACGTTGATACCAGAGCCTGGAACATTGCTAAACCAATTGCATCTGAATAAAAATACTTTTTCTGCAGATTGGATAGAATATGTCAATTCCAAAACCTGTGTTAAGACGCCGTAAAAATCTTTTATATGTTCATCTGGATCATCAGTCCCTTTGGCAAATACACCGCTGTTATAAGTCATTTTTTCAGCACCGTATTCCTTGATGTTGAATTTAATTCCATTCACGAAGAATATTGGATAAGTGCTGACATTTCTTTTTGGTCCTATCGCATGACGTTTCAATCATTCATCACCGACACAATTTCTTTGATCATAAACGTATTTTGTAAACCAGTTAGAAAATTCTTTGCTGAGATCGCCAAGTGGATGTTCTGATTCGTAAATACTGCAAATATATGTATATGTATATTAAGTGAAAAATCAATTTAAATTGGGTAACTCGTAAATAATGCAAATATGTACTATTATCGAGAATTATCATTCAATATTACCTAATAAATGGTGCAACTTCAGCACAATTAAGAAGAACGTATGTGTGTGCTATACGGTAATCTCTATCGTCTAACCATATTTCCACACATTTTCCAGTAGCTCGGCCATTCTGTCTAAAAATAGAAAATATTGATTCAGAACAATCTTGTTCAATGGCTTCATCATTACGCGAAACACTTGCAAATGATAAGTTCACATGGTCACTGAAATAGTGAGAGAAAAAGAATGAAGCTTCTTCTTCGATATATGATTTGCAAATCGAACCTTCAACTCGTGCTTTTTGTCAAACTTTTTTCTTGAGATGATTCAAGTACCTATTACAAAATTTATTCGATTAAAATTTACTTACATCAAATTCAAATTTAAATTATTATTTCAAATATTCAAAATAACTCTCAAATGGATACATCCATTCATATTGCACAGGACCTCGAAGAAGTACTTCATATGGAAGATGAACAGGTAAATGCTCCATTACATTAAATAATCCTGGAGGAAACATTTTCTCAAGTTTGTAGAGCAGTATAGGGATATCATTTTCAAGTTTACGAATACGCTCAACTTTTAACGTGGTCGAACAAAGCTCTTTATAAAACAGACTTAATTCTGTTATAGCACTCCACACTTTTACGGGCAATAGTTCTTTGAAAACGACGGGTAAGAAATTTTCCATCATGACATGGCAATCGTGACTTTTCATCCCACTCAATTTATTATTTTTTAAGTCAACCCATCTACGGAGATTTGAAGAAATCCCATCAGGACATCTCAGCCCTTCAATCCACTTCAACACAAGTTTTACTTGATTGCTGTCTAGCTCATAGCATGCTTTGGGTTTTTTACTGTCATTACGGTTTATATGAAGTTCGGGACGTTTACAATATTGTTCAATATCACGTCTTGAATTGAGATCGTCCTTAGTTTTACCCTTGACATTCAAAACTGTATTAAACACATTATCAAACACGTTTTTTTCGTTATGCATCACGTCAATATTATGTCGTAGTAAGATATGCTTGCAATAAGGTAACTCCCAAAATATACTTTGTTTGCACCAATTATGCCAGTTCGATTTACCTAGAATTTCAGTTTGTACTCTAGTTTCATGTATCTTCGGATATTCTTTAACTAGTTCATATAATTCTTCACCTGATAAAGTTGTTGGTCGTTGTCTGTTCTCTGCTCTATTTACTACGAAGATTTTCTTATCTCTTCTAAAAGT
Source organism: Allium fistulosum (assembly GCA_030737815.1). Classification (NCBI taxonomy): domain Eukaryota; kingdom Viridiplantae; phylum Streptophyta; class Magnoliopsida; order Asparagales; family Amaryllidaceae; genus Allium; species Allium fistulosum. The sequence goes on along the minus strand of CM060904.1, from coordinate 335,237,115 downwards.
ATGATTAACATGGAGAAAACATCGACGACAATCAAACCATGAAATTTTCCTTCCATGCGGTAATGAAAATGCCTGTGTATCTTCCATGCAGTAAGGACAAGCCAGACGACCGGCCGTACTCCAGCCTGAAAGCATTGCGTAAGCCAGAAAATCACCAATAGTTCATAACAAAGATGCAAACATACGAAAATTCTTTTTTTTCGACACGTCGTATGTATCCACCCTTTCATATCATAATGTTTTCAACTCTTCGATCAATGGCTGTAGATAAACATCGATTCTGTGTCGGATCATTAGGACCAGGGACGACAATCGTAAGAAACATATATGGATTTTTTATACACATTCATGGAGGTAAATTATAAGGTGTAACGATAATAGGTCAAGACGAATATTTACTACCAAATTAAGAGAATGGTGAAAATCCATCTGTACATAAACCAAGTCTCACATTACGACTCTCTGCGGCAAACGCAGGATAAGTCTTATCGAAATGTTTCCATGCTTCTCCATCCGATGGATGTATCAAAGTCACCTCTTCATGCGTTCTCACAATGTGCCATCTCATATGTGATGTTGTCGTAGACGACGCATATAACCTTTGAAGTCTGGGAGTGATGGGTAAATAATGCATTCTCTTGTATGGAACTTCCTTTTCTTTTTTTTTCTTGGTTTGTATCTTTCCTCATTACATATTCTGCATTTCTTAAAATTAATGTCATCTTTCCAATACAACATACAACCTTTTATACATGTATCTATCTTCTGGTAGGGTAAACCGAAAACAGACATTAGTTTTTTCACTTTATAATGACTATCGCACATCAGATTATTGGGTGGCATATGTCGTTTTGCAGCTTGTACAACTGCTGTAAATCCAGCTTCTGTAAAATTGAATTTTGATTCGTAGTAATGTATTCGACAGTAACTGACAATTCCATTCCGCTACTACAACCATCCCACAACGGTCTTTTCGCAGAATCCAGTAAATCATAAATTTTTTCACCTCCTCGGTCGGTTCTTCTTCGACATTTACATCATTAACTTGAACAGTAGGGAACATTGACCGTGCTGCATCTTCCACCATATCTACTATTGGATTCGTCGTAACATTATTGTTATTCACCTCAGCCTCAGGCACTATAGAATTAGATGCACCAATTTTTTATCCATGACGATCCCAGAAATAATAGTTTGGCACAAAACCAGATTTACACAAATGTACAATAACTAAATCCGGTTCCCGATAATGCAAATGTCGACATTTACGACACGGACAACGAATTTGTGTGTCGCCTTCTTCATTATTAGCTTTAGCGAATTTAACAAATTCATGTACACCATCCTTAAAATGTTTATTCGTTGAACCTTTCATTCCTGTTCGACTTTCATACATCCAGGTACGGTCGAGAAGATAGTTGAACATTTTTCCTAATTTAAAAACATATATAAATTAGAAATTTCGACAGCATTTCTTTTCTATTCCTATACGCATATAGACTTTGCATCTGAAGTTTTATGTGATTATTATCGTATTTTCTAATCTACCAAAGCCTTTTGGGACTAAAGGCTTTGTTGCTGTCTTATTTTCGTTTAAATTATTTATATTAATTAGAGATAGACTAAAATAAGTAAGAAGTTTATTTATAAATTATTTCCTTTAAATCATTTATATTAAGATGTTTATTGCATATAAAGCAATAAACATCCAAATAGTCGCTTCACCTAGGCACCAGAAATAAACGATAGCGTATCGAGGCGATACGCCCTTCGTATAATATCGGCACAGCTCGAATGGACCGGCTATTGAGACTTTCCAGGTATAAATACCCAAACACATGGCGCACAGGCCAGTCAAACAACACTCGACGACCAAGTCGTCCTCACTCAATCCAAATACAAGGCACATAAGCCAGTCAAACAACACTCGACGACCAAGTCGTCCTGACTCAATCCAAATATAAAATATAAGGGATCGATCGGGAATAAATCTCCCGATACACGGTACTGTAAGTAAAATCCCAACCCGTATGCCAAACTTCTAAATACATTTCTTATATTTAGTCGATTAACGACATGCATCCAATTATTCCCAATTCACACTTTCACACTTTCAAATTCACACTTTAACACTTTCAAATTCCCAATTCCCAATTCACACTTTCACACTTTCAAATTTTAAATACCTACACCCAATTATTCCCAATTCACACTTTCAAATTCAACGATTTCATACTAAAAATAACCTAATACGCTAAATTAGCAATACCTAGACCCAATTATCATCACAATAATGTACATTTAAACCTAATTAAACGATTTAATTCGAAATTAGGGTTTAGAAAATTACCAAATTCAAGACGAAGAGGAGATTCCGGCGAGTTCTAGGCTTCTATGGCGACGACGACGGAGGGTGACGGCTGGAGAGGGTCGGAATCGGTGATGGGGAAGAAAAAAAATCGTTTTTTCTTATTAAGCAAAGAAAGTGAAGTAGAAGATCTCGGTTGAAACCTGTATACTCGATATGGAGTCGGCTGGCATCAACCCGATTAGTGACGGCTTGAGTCGTTTAGGGTCGGCCCGTATATATATTTTTTAAATTCTTTTTTACACCTATTTCGTTTAAAAAAAATAAAAAACACTACTACAATATAAAAAAATTGACATTTATTATTATTATCATTGACCCAATGACGGGTCATGATAGGTTAAATTGGTATTTTCGATGATATATGTTCGTATAATTCGAAAATTTTTGTTGTTGAAAATCTAACTCGCACGACCAATTGATGCAACTTTTAGTCGATCCGTTATGCAAATTCGATAAAGGTGGTTATATGTAACATTTTAAAGAATTAAAATAATTTTTTAAACCGTTGGGTAATCAAATATAAATTTTTAAATGTATTTGGTATAATAAAATTATATAAAATAAAATATGCGGCGTAAAAATAAATTCTTTGAATCTTATGTCGACCTAAGGTATTTTGGACATGTTTCCAGAATATGGTTTAAAAATAAACGAATCTAGGGTGTCGATCTTGAATTTTAAATTTATGGCCGTTCGTGGACTTTCGGACAAAAAATCCTTCGTTCGAAGGTCGAACGACCTTCGAACGAGACCAAATTTGAACCAGTGATGCTTTGTAGTGTTTTAATCGAATCTGTATGGTTGGATTCACAAAAGGATCATCGAAAATAAAATTATACAAAATGACATATTTCTTGGATAATTTTATAGGCGATGATTTTTTTGCGAATCCAACCGTACGGATTCGATTAAAACACTACAAAGCATCACTGGTTCAAATTTGGTCTCGTTTGAAGGTCGTTCGGCCTTCGAACGAAGGGTTTTTTGTCCGAAAGTCCACGAACGGCCATAAATTTGAAATTCAAGATCGACATCCCAGATTCGTGTATTTTTAAACCATATTCTGGAAACATGTCCAAAATACCTTAGATCGACATAAGATCCAAAAGATTTATTTTTACGCTGCATATTTTATTTTATATAATTTTTTTATACCAAATACATTTAAAAATTCATAATTGATTACCCAACGGTTTAAAAAATTATTTTAATTCTTTAAAATGTTACATATAACCATCTTTATCGAATTTGTATAACGGACCGACTAAAAGTTGCATCGAATTGTCGTGCGAGTTAGATTTTCAACAACGATAACTTTTCGAATTACACGAACATATATCATCGAAAATACCAATTTAACTTATCACGACCCGTCATTGGTTGAATATTAATAATCATACATGTCAATTTTATTTTTTGGCCATTTTAGTAGTGCTTTTTATTTTTTCAAACGAAATAGGTGTATATAAGAATTAGATTGGGAAAATAATTAAATAGCCGACGCTAGCCGACTCGGACCGTTGCAGGCCGTCCCCAACCGACGCAAACTTCAATAGAATTTTGCGCCGTCCCTAGCCGACTCCATAATGGAGACGTAGCCGACTCCGGCCGACTCCAGGCTCCGTCCCCATTTTAAAGTATTCTAGTAGTGTTACATACATATGTGTATTAATAGTCATGTATAAAATATAATACAAATTATAAAAAAAAATTCATTTATAAATTCAAATCAAACATTAATTTTATTTAAAAGAAATTTAGAAAAGTCCTAAGTCAATTAGATTACGTAAGCCCATTAAAGATCCAATAATGGAATTGTTTTTGAAATTTACCCAAGACCATCGCTGTGGGCTAGCTCAGTTCTAATAAAAAAGAATATAAAATGAAAGTAAATAACACGATATGCAAAATAAAATAAAATAAAATGATTCGATTTGATCGAATAGGTGAGTGTAATAAAAAGGAGATTAAAATATACCTAGAAATAAACAAGGTTCAGTATCAAAAATCGCTTCTGCCCATTATATGTATAATGATGCATCAATAAGGGTAATCGAACTTTGTTGGATAAAATACGATCAATGATGAGTAAAATCGAGTTAACTTCTTTCTATAAGAACATGTACTTAAGAGTTACTCAAGATTAAATTTAATTTCATATAAAACAATCCATAAAATCATACAAGATAAGAGTTGACAAAACAACCCCTACATATCCCAGTTCATGGAGTCGATAGGTTATGCGAGTCGAGAGACTATACGTAATAAATTCTTTTGGGGATCTTGTGTGGACTACCCAAAAGGTGTTTGGGACCGAACAATATTGATCAATCCCAAACTTATGTTATGAACATAAGTTTCATAAATTCAAAATTAAACCAGTTTTAAATATATTTAAAGGCAGTTCACAAAGTATTTTCTGAATGCCTATTCCATTATATTGGGAAACACACGTTGTTTCAAGAATCGCCAACTTCGTGACAAATGAATTTCTTTTAAAAATTATTGGTGGTAAATTAGATATAGATACAATCCATAGATTAAACTAATTACGTAAGATGAAATTAAATAACACGACACATTACAATGTCTAATAAGAACTCATTCACATTAAAGCGAAACTATTTGTTTCTTATCAATGCCATGAATAGAATTTCCTTAGCTCTCAATAAACCATTAAGAGTATGGACCATATGACAAGATGTGCATTTTTGAAATGGATTTAAGTACATTATCTAAATATGATTTTGGTATTTGTACCTTAAGGGATATGATCCATCGACCACGAAAGTGTCTTTGAGAAGAAGACTAATGTAGTTAGAATATGGTAAGCTTCGCTGATAGAATAGCATCATAAATTTCAATTTTTAGAATTAACTTAACAGATTCATCATGTGTTAATACAACTCGCAAAATTATCGCTCGGTATGATTTTGAGTTTTGGTATATGTATATCGAAACAGAAATTATAAATAATGATTTAAAATATATTGTTTATGCTTAATCCAATGACTGATACAAAAGCATCGTTTAACAAGCATCAGAGTTGAGCAAGTATTTTGACAAAAGAACAAGCTGTTTAAATTTCAATCCAAATGCAGAGAAAGCGTGTGTATGTAAGAAATAACTATAATGGTACTAAAATATTTCTAAAACTATAGGTAAAAAAATTATGATTGTTAACGATGTCCCTACATTAAAATTATTTTAGTTTGTTTGTTTAATTCTCGATATTGGATTTGAAAGGACATCTTTTATAATCAGTAGCATGTTGGGAGTGTCCCAACTGATATACGTCGACACCGTATTAAAATGTTTAATGTGGATCATGTAAGGTGGATTCTTTATGCACTGGCAATATGAATTATCATACATATTGTGATGTCTACAATAGTGTATTTCGCTTATGTGATACATAATGCAAGTATCAAATCTGATTAAGATTAAATGATAATCTAGAGTATTCTTAAGTACTTACGAAATACTAGAGAATTGTTTATAGAAATAAGGAACATCTTACGAAGGAATGCAAGGGTTCAAACTTTACAAGTGACATCGAGTATAGTATATTAATCTCAAATTCATGTTTAATTTCAAGTTAAGAACTTTAGGTTAGAAACCTTCCAAATAATAAGTAGTGGGTGATTCAACCAAAGGCTAAGTACATCGTCTTGAATAGCGTTGCAATATAAGATGTATAAATAAGTTCACAAATTTATAACCGAACTAGATGTGATTCCAAATGTCAAGAATCTCAATATATTGTTATATGATAACAACACTATAATATAGTTTGTAAAAGAACCTAAATCTCATTATAAGTCAAAAAATATACACCGCAGGGTTTCACACTGTTTGCAACCAAATTGGTCACAAACACCCAAGAGTAGATTTTTGTAGAGAAGTAAATAAAGAAAATAAAATTAAAAACTAAGGAATAGAGTAAGCAAATAGACTAATAAAAGCAATAATCAAGAACAAAGAAATTTATAGTGGTTCGACGTTGTATGTTTAAGTCCACTTTGAAGATTATCTTTATTGATCCACTAATAGTCTGATTATAACAGTAAGAAATAGGAAAAAACTTGATTACAATAAAGACTAGAGTAAGCAGCAACGTAAAGATCCTTAGAATGACCCCTTAGCCAGTATTTGTAGGTGAAGGTGACCACCATTTTCTTTGAAACTCTCAGCTATAAGACCTTCTAACCCATATGGGCCCACCAGAGGGGTTGCTGGGCCCAAATCCCAATGAAGAGGGATCGGTACCGATCCCTTCATTGGTCGATTTTTGGTCAACGATCTCTATGGTGGCTTCTACATGCTTAAATATATTGGCTCTTCAAATATCATGTCATTTGGGCCACTAGAGCTCAAGTTATAGATTGACCTTTAATTCAACTTCACTTGTGAACTACTTCCTGCCGAACACTCCAAATGGTTGTATGTCGATCTCTCTTTCTTTTCCCATTTGCTATGTGATCCCTAGGGTCCATATACTTTGCTCTCTAAATTTCATCTGCTTTGGACTTTTAGATCCTAAGATATCGATCGTTGAATGCAAGAATGCACTTGATCTCCGATGTGCGTCGATCCCTTCCTGGTGGACTTAAGTATGCCGATCCATCTACTCCATCTATGACGAGCCCTTCTTTATGAGTCAAAGCATGACCTTCCAAGTCAACAAATCATGCTGACCCCTTTCTTGCTTCAACCATGACGACCCCTCTTCTATTCAACTGTACCAATCCCTATGGTGCTACCAAGCCATACCGATCCCTTGCTTGTCTAAGCTAAAGTCCATATTTCAAGCATCCTACATTTTTTATCCACCAATTCCGTCCAATTCTGGCTTTATATAATCATATGTACTTTACATCTGTGTCCTACAATCATTGCCCGCATGGTCATTATACTTGATGGTAGTCAAATCTATCTTATGTAATCAATTCAATATAGCTAGGTTAGGATACCGGGTAATACTTGCCCCCCCCAAAGTACGTCTTGTGAGTAACATGATGTGCTTTGAATCGAAACAAGTCTGAATTATTAGAAAGAAGTCCATCTAGCTTCCTGAATGATTGTTATTCCTTTGTTAAATTGTTTTTTCTCAAGGCATTGAATTCTTCATCGATTTTCATGATGCCTGGTCGATTTCCAATAATATAAATCTAGTGCCATACTCCATCAGTATATATAAATCCGGTTCTGCGAGACTTATAAACTTTTTATTATCTGGTCCAGCCTTGAACTTGAAGGTTTCAGGTTCAATTTCAATTTTTGTTGATTTCAAAAGGTTGAAGCTTTAAGTCACTCGCGTACGCATTCATATATGCATTTCTATTGTTGGCTCCTAGATGTGCTCGAACACTTACGGGTCGTTGCCAATTTCTGTAATATCTTGTATATTCATGTTTGTAACGACCCAGAATTTCAGTCATTTGAAATTCATATATTTAATTGATTTTAAATATTCACAATTTAATTTTAAAAGCTGAATAAATTATTTTTCGAATATAGTGATTTAATTGGATAATTAAATTGTTAATTTAATTATTTGAAATTGTGTAAATAATTGAAAATTGAATTTAATGGGAATAAAAATGATTTATAAAGTTGAATTAAATCTTATTTGAATTAGAATGATGTTAGAGAACTTTTAAAATTGAATTAAAAGTTAAATTGTAGAAATTGAATATTTTAATATTTAATTAACGTGTAAAAATAGCCATTTTTCATACAGTCTCGGATTTCGATGAAACTAGTTTTATCGGATCCGTAATATTATATTATTATAAGATTTCAAATTTCATGTCAATCGGATTTACGGTTTGTCCGGGGCAAGCTAAAATGCGTAGAAATCGGTTTAAGTGAATTTTAAATTAAAATAGTCGATTCGAAAACCTATCTTCCAAATACGTTCGAATTGGCTTCCGATATATATTCTATTGTGTTCGGAATAGGGGTAAAACATTATAAATGCCAGGCGGCATGCTTCGTTTCGAGTTTGAAAATTTTGATGATGAATAGTGTCGCAACATTTTCTATAAAAGGACCTAAATCTTTCTATTTTCCATAAACCCTAATAGCTCTAGGGTTAGCCGCCACCATCAAAGTAATGGCTGAAAATGCTCGAAATTTCCCCTTTAATTTCTTCCAATCCACCAATCCATTCGAAAAACCTTCAACACGAGATTTGTAGATCTAAGTAAGACCTTTCCATCCATACGATGATGATCGTGTAAAGTTGATCGACGTAGCGACAATTCATGTTCAAAGTTGCATGTATACGCATGCATCTCAAGGAAAATACATAGCCGAGCTTGGTCGGATTTTCGACGATGGAAGGGGGGAGCGAGGCGCACGTCGTGGAGGTCGCCGATCGTCTTCAACTTCAACGAAGTAGGCTCGAAAATTCGTAGAAGTTTGGCGGCCTATGGGTTTTATTCACGTTCAAACCTGATGGGAGAAGAAGATCACACACGGCCAGATCTAGTGCAAGGGAAATCGACGGTTGAGATGAGTTAGGGTTTAAAATTAAAATAAATATTGTAAATTATATATAATATAAATTCGTTCAAACTTCTAAATGCTATAACTTTTTGATATGAGGTCCGTTTCGCACGAAACGACTTGCGTTGGGTCCGTATTGACGAGCACTACATTTTAGAGCTGGTTTGGAGTTGATTGAGCTAGTATAAATTTTGGGTAAAATTAAACGCTTGTTTAATTTTATTCAGAATAAAACACTACAACTGCTATTGGAATCAATGTGAGTACAACTCACTCTTTCTGCCTCACTGATATTTTTATATAAGTGAGAAATAATTTATTTTATGATGATTGATGATTGTTTAGATGATATATGATATATTGATTGGTATTTGGATATATTCCTACCTAGTGGAGCAGATGACCCTATACGTTCCCGTGTATGAGCGGATGACCCTTTGTACGCACGTTTGTCTCGAAGCGGACATTGTACATATATTTCAAATATGTATATTTGTTGCAGGTGACAGGTTGGAGGGATCCAACTGGATTCCTCATCACTGTTGATTTATTTACAGATATTGTGATATATGCTGTTATTAGTTGATATTTGGATGTTTGGATGCCGTGATTGATGTATTTAGTGCTGTTGCAGCATTGGGCCTATTTTGGAATTTAAAAAAGTGTTAAAGTGATGATTTCTAAATTTAAAAGGAGTTTAAAGTGATTTCGAAAATAGATGTTTTGTTAAATTTTTAATTGTTAAGGAAATGGGTTTATTTTAAATAAATAAATGTTATAAATTTTATTGATATAAAAATTATGGTTTTTGTGAAATATAATCAGAATGTGGTTTTTGGAAATATAAAGTTGATTATTTGGTAAAATAGTTTAAATGGAGATTTTTGACTTATTAAAAATTGTTTATATATAAGATTTATAAAATTGATATTTTATAAATCAAAAGTGATGAAATTATAAAGGATCTTTGTAAATGTTAAAATGAAGTTATAAGTGAATTTTATAAGTAATAAGATTTGTGAATTTATGAAGTTATAAAATGAATGGATTTTATAAATAAGAGAATTATAAGTAATTTACTTATAATTTGGGTTTTTGGTATATAAATGAGATTTAAACGGAATTAGTTAATAAAGGAATTTTATAAGTGGAAGTTTTATAATATATAAATGCAATTTATAAACATTATTTTATAAATCTGAAATCAATCGAATTTGATAAGTTAAATATAGAAGTTTATTTAAAGGAATTACATTCACGATTTTGGACAGTGAATTATCCTTTTAAATTTAATATGAAATAGTATTGATTTTGGTTAGAGAAGTACATCCACGATTTTTGACGGTGGATTATCCTTTAATAAAAAGTGTAGAAGCTTTAATTTGGTAAACGATTTATATTCACGATTTTGGACAATGAATAATATATTAAATAAAAAGAATGTTTTGGGAAGTGATATTTTAAATGAAATTAAATGTTTTGAAAGATGTTTTAAAATATGTTTAATATCGAATACATAGATTTCAGCATTCATTGTTGAAATAGACGTTTTCGAGAAATAAGGAAACGATGGACTATAACACCGTTGTTATAGTAAATGATTTTCGAAAGGAAATATTTTGTATAGTATATGGGATTTATATATCTATTTAATTTTTGAATCCCTATATTAGTGATTTTGGGTTATCGCAACGATGTTTTACGCAACATTCGTTTTAACCCAAATAAAAGATGTTAAAGAGAATGTTTTCCTTATAAAATAAAATATATACTTAATCGTGATTTTAAGTATATAGGATATTTTCTAAATGTTGAAAATAAATTGAATTGTGAATTACTTATTATTAAATAAGTATTTGGAAATGTTTTCCAATATTGAAATGGGTTTTGGGATACATCTTTTTAAAGATAATTTGAAGTGAATATTTGGCAAATGATTGAATTAATTAAAGATTTATTAAAAGGGCCTAGTGATTGTTTATAGTGCTAAATATTTGTTTGTTTGTTTTGATAGTTAAATAACCGACTATCAAACTTGGCTATTTTAGTTCCTCGACTTGATGTGGGAACTATTTAGTCGTACACTTAGTACGTAGCCTTCTGTGTAGGCTTGATATCATTTGTGTTGAGGATGATGATTCATATAGTGCGGAGTATTACTCCAATCTATCGAGCTTCCTACTTGGCCCAAAGGATAGCAAGTTGAAAGTTGGAGACGTGATAAGTCTACGAGACTTAGTTACTGTATGAGGTTGAGAAATGCCTTTGCGTTGACCGGGATTAGATTTATCTGAAAACCACTTCGGAACAATGTATTTGCGACGATTGTGCAGGTTGCTTGTGATGATATTGATATTTTCGGAGTTTCATAGTGGGGGATTTCTTGTTGATCATTTGGGGTTAAAATCCCAATATACATCCAGTAGTAGTGGTCTCTTCATTATGAAATATCCAATGCAAGGACTATTCGCTACTAATCCTAGGGATTTCCCGACAGGATGTGCTAGGAAATTACCTTCGGTTTGTCCTGTTCCTGGACAACTTGTATGGATGTTTGTCTGACATTGCATTTCTACAGATTATGTACATTGGTTTTTACAAACATACATCAGTGGTGGTGGAGAAGGCAACTTCTCTTAGCTTAACACCCTCCTTGAGACGTATGAGCTTAAGGGTTGTATTTTTGTGGAAGGCAATTAGTAGTCAACGGAAATGGTTGTGTGGCATTCAAAATGATGTAATATGTGATTGTGAAAGGTAATCGTTACCTCAGGCCTCATCAACCAGAAATGACCAAAACAGTGTTAGATGCAGCAGGGCTAAGTGGGTCGCTCCCAATTAGGGTATGATCATCCTCTTCTAGATATATCTTTACACGCTATGACGTCGTGTATCTGAATATTGTGGTTTGTATGCTTTGAGGGCCCTCGGTTAAAGGTCAGTAGCGACCGGAGGATGACATATTCAGTACCATCTAGTTATAGAGGTGGACCGGTCTTGTGTTGGTAGAGGGCAGATGTTATGTGCCTCGGGACATCCATCTAGAGGTGTACCCCTTCGGAAGGTAGTCCCTTCACCTGGTCATTTGTATGGAAATCCAAACTCCACTACGTTCCCGCCATTTTGATTGTATTATCCATTTTGGGCTATATGCTGGAATTTAATCAATGTAACAATTTCGGCTATGATTAATATTATTTGTATATAGTAGACACTACTATAATATCACATGATTTGATATAAGATGTTTTAGTTATCGTAAGGTAAAAACATGTCCGTGTTTATGTGTGGACTTGTCTTACGAGATACTCTTGTTTTGATAAAGGAAAAGTTTGGTAATTTAATAAATTCAGTTGCGTGTGTTTCTCGCGCTGGTTTACCAGACTGATCCGGGGGTTCTTCCCATTCAATGCTCGGGTTAGACCGAGTATATTTACAGGTTTAGATTGGTGCTATTGGAGCTTCAGCAGGAGAGCTAGAGATCTTCATTTGGTATACATGTATCTGTTTATTATTCGCTGCTTAGTTGTTGTATATTGTCGGCAATTATGAGGACATGTTATTATAACTGTTCAGGCTGATAACTATTGATTGATTGTTGACTCTGATTTATGTATGTATATACAGTTTCTGTTTTGTAAAGATCGTTGATATGATATTATATATTTTCCGCTACGGTGTGAGATTCTATATTGTTCTGTTTTGTTCTATCTTCTCTCTTTATTCTCTTCTCTTCTTCTCTCTTCTCTTCTTTCTCTTGACTTTTCGTCAGTCTGTGCTTTTTGGGTCGGATATGTGTGGATTATTATCGATTCAAATGGTATGGATTTGCGGTTCGTCACAATGTTCATAGCCAAATCCTTTCAATTATTTTTGTTTTTCCTTCCTTTTTTCTTTGTAAAGATGTATATGGGTCGACATGCATTATGACGATCCATACTCTGAGTCTCGCTAATAGGGGTCGACAAACTCCTATGTCGATCCCTCTCTTTTCAATACGCGCTCAAACTCTTTAGACCGACCCCTCTACCATATATATATATATATGTGTATATATGTATATATGTATATATATATCAACTCCATCCACGATTCTAACTAATCCACAAACTCGAATTTCCTTCATCTTCGATTTGATAATCCCCAATACACTCGTCCTTATCTTAATTCGAACCTCCACATTTTCATATAGATAAGAATTTGTAATACTTCTTTTAATTATATGATTAGATTATTAGCCCTAGGTTGTTGATGTGTGTATGAGATTGAGATGGAAAATGATATTAGAGAGGTTGATGATTACTGGAATAAAGGTTTTGTAGATTGAATTAGGTGTAGGAAGAGGAAAGGAAGAGAAAAGACGAGGGTTCGACGAATGATTTTGATAGAAGAAAGGCTAGAAATAGAGAGATGTAGGGATCATTAGACTATAATATGGCAGTGGTAGGGATCGGCTAGGTAAGGGGTCGGTCATTTTAGTTGAGGAGAGGGATCGGTTATTTTAGTTGAGGAGAGGGATCGATTTAGGGTGGTGGCATTGGGATCGGCAATCCCTGGTTTGGATGACGGTTCGGTATAGAAGTTTTTGATAGGGATTGGCATTTCCTTTAGGATCGGCATGGGGTCAATATTTGGTCTCTTGAACTTGCAAACTAATCTAACTTGACTTATTTGAACAATCATTACAAGGCTAACCTTGAACATATGACGATGAACAATATAATGCGCATACCCAATATTGAACTTGAGACTGAACAACTAGATTTCTAGAACTTTCGATATGGACTAAGTGACAAAATCGCGAATAAACTTGCAAATGAACTTAAGTGACAAACTTCATACTTCGATATACCGATAGTCGATCCCAAATATTTCGTGGCCGATCAATTTTCTTGCCAGTTGAGACGGTCAGCAATGACGGTCCCTCTGGACATAACTCCCAAGCCTTGTCGTTTTATTTCATTTTTCTGATTTCAAACTGTTTATATCTGTTATATATTGCACTGCATTACACTAGTTCACAGTTAGCACAGGGGGAACAGGATATCTTTTCTAATCTTGATTATCTACAAAGTACAGATAATATAGATTCCAGATGCTTGAAGCATTCAATCGATATGTCCTCTGATTCGGCGATGTGACACATTAGTTCAAAAGCAAAGTCAAGTTCCGCAACTATATCTATCAGGCTTTCTCCCAGCCATCATGTGGAACAAACATAAGTTTCTAACCCATGAGCCTATCTTTTCTCAGATATTCCAGTCCATCAAGCGGAAAACATAATCCCTGCTCCTGATGCTGTAGAGGGCGCTATTCTTCTAGATAATCTAGTGGATTCACAGGCTTACCAAATTGGCGAGGCTGCTCTCCACCGGCTATGTTCTATTCACGGAATTCCGTTTGGGGATGTCTTGGTTCCTTTAAGAAATGATAGGCCTCACTTGACCTCAGTAGGGTACACAGCGTGCAATAAGTTTATGTGTTGGGCTGGATGTGTAGCACCCTTCAATTCATTTATTTGAGAAATGCTGAGATACCTTGGAATATCCCTTACTCAACTTCACCCAAATAGTTACGCTTTCATACATGGAACGTTCTTGCTGTTCATGGGTGTTTTATTTCGTCCACCTACTCCAGAAGATATAAGGTTTATCTACAACTTTAAATGGCATTCGGGAAGCCCTTCCTATGTCTTTCCTGAACCCTCGCCAAACTGCCAAGTTCTGACAGGCGCTTGGAATAAACTCTCATTGTTTAAGCATGAATGGTTTTACATGCGATGTCCTCCCGGATTTGCGAGACGATAGTTAGAAAGACGTAAGTATTACCTTCACTTCTTTCTCAAGTTCACCAGTCCAAGTCATAACTTTTCCTTTGAATCTACTAGCAACCGGAGTTCTTTCAAGTGTTCGCCCATGTCCTAAAGGTGCCAAATTTTCAAGGGCTTTCGCTGCCATTCGCGCTACCCCTGTTGAAGACAAGGACATCAAACTTCTTTTAACCGATAAGTTACTATCCTTATTCGGGCTATTGGAAGATGGACGTAGTATCGGGCTTCTTGGAAGTGCAACATTACCAAGGAATGTTGCAGAAAAAAGAAGGGATACCGTCAATCCCGTCGTGCCCCATGCCGAGGGGACTCTAGACGATACCGAGGAGGGCGAGATTAAAGATTCTAAGGCCGACAAATCGGGAGACGTTGATGCAAATCCGGGAAAGGAGCCAATGGTCGAACCATCGCAAGGCGCACAATCCCAAACACGTACGAAAAGAAAGAAAAGGCTGGCGTACAAGCTTCGTAGAAGAAAAATCATTATGGATCCAAAGTTTGTTATTTCTTCTGTTGAAGAGGAATTGTCCTCTCAACACTTAGAAAGTTCGTTAAAGGGGTTTTCAAATCTTCAAATTCCAGATGACATCATGACCTACGACTTTTCGAACATCAACATTGAAGGACTCAACTCTCCTACTAGAAGTGGCAAAGGCATCCGACCTTCTGATAAAGGAGAGGAAATGCCGATGAGCAAGGCTACACCACTGGTCTGTTGGGGGGAAGCACTAGGACACTTATGACCACATGCACTTCACTATACATTTTTTGTTAATCTTTCGTGCAACAATTATTAATGCATTCTCATTTGGTCTTATAGGTGCAATGTCTCAATCCAGAGCCTTCGATCACCTAAGAAGTTCTTCATCATACCATCGATCTAGCCGGGATTCAAAGTCTACACGACACAGGGAGAAGGATGAGGGACGGGATAAGAACTATCACACAAGGGAATCTTCTGTAGGATCGATTTCACCCTAGATGGGAGGAGGGTGAATAGGGTGATACTAATAATTATAAAAATTTAATGCGGAAGTATATAAAATAATTGCACCACTGATAATAGTAGAATAATAGCAGCATGGATAATAGCAGAATATAAAGTAGAGAACAACACAGATTTACCCAGCTTCGGCAAAACCCCACCTACGTGCTGCCCCTAAGGTTTCTACTAGAAATTAAGTAGTCAGACGCTTACACACGTAAACTCACGACACCCACTATCGACTAACCTAACTCTACGCTCAAAACCCTGCCACAACTCAGCCACTGAGCTGCAAATTCTCGAACTACACCACCGCAGTTCGTCCCCTAGTCACACAACTAGAATTTACAAAAGTTTAAAATGAAATACAAATTAAAAAATAAAACTTAAAAAATAAAACCCTAATTTTAAAATTAAAGGCCTTATATAATAATTATAATCCCAAAGCAAATAAAGGTTGGCCCTCTTTTCTCTTTTATTTCCTTCGGCCTGTATTCTTTCCTTTGAAAAATGGTTGCTTCCTTTTTGCTCATTCGTTCTTCTTTGAAGAAAAATGAGAGCTTTTGCTATAATTGAAAGCGCCGCCTGTATGTGATCAATTGCAGTGATTATCTTCTTTGTTTGGCTTGGACAATTGATTCTCTAGGTGTGATATGTTTTCGGTCGCTCCAATTTGATCGAGTTCGACTAAAATGGTATGTGATTTATGCTTTTTGCTTTACTGGTTAGCTTGCTTGAACTCGATACTTTTAATTTGCCAATGATGATTGGGTTAAATAGGATTCAAAATCCTATATTCTCGTTCGTATTGATTCATTTGAATTTGTCAGTTAACTTAGCTCGGCCATTTGATTTTGCATGGATGCTTATGATGTTTTCTGACTTGTTCAATTTGTATATTTTATGTTTACTTGATTATCACGGCTTTGAATTGCTTTGGCGATGTTGATTTATCTTGACTTGTTCATTGTACTTGCGATATTATCTGGACTCGGTCATACGTGTTTTCATTTGACTTTGATTATGATTTGTTCGAACTTGCTACCACCTAGAACTTCGGTCATTTGGAAATTGCTTCCTTATGGCTACATAGTTTTTACTGTATCTGGTCTGGGCTGTTGAGGCTGCTGCACCATGTAGTAGCTTTGCTTGCATGTTGAACTGCATATGTATTCATGTTGTCTTTATTTGTCACTCCATGTATATATTTACATATATGTCTGATGGCTCTGGTATTATTTTTGGTCGTTTGATTTTGCTTGGATGGTTTGCACTTCCACATGAGTCCATATTGTAACTGTTATTGCTTTGAGGCAGATCATATTGTGTTTATGTCTTTGAGCCTGGGCATGTGTGCTTCATGTAGTTCGCTTGGATATTGAACTGCTTCATTTTTGTTCAAGATTGCATGCACCTGTTTGATTATCTCTTGATCACTGTCTTGCTTGGAGTTCAGTAACTTGCATCGTTTTCCACTACATGCACGCACGCGCCCACACACACACACACACATATATATCTGTGTGCGTGTGTGCTTATACTTTGGTTTTGCAGTCTTTATGTGTATGGACTAGCTCGAGTTGGTATTTGAGTTACACTACAGTTTTTACCCTTGTGCATGTTCTGGTCCAGTTGATGTTGGAGTGTTGTTTTGTGTTGATGTTGACACACTTGCGTACATGTTCATGCGTGGTCTTTTTGACACTGTCTGCATATCATTGAACTTGCTCCATGACTTCACTTGTTCCATTTTTTTGTTTTGTTGACAAGTACATTATGTTTTGGTCGAGACTGTGTTGTGTGCCTTTGTGCCATGCTACTGAACTTTGTATTTACATGCTTGGAGTCTTGATACATTTGAGTCTTCATGCATCTACTATGTCCTTATTGTAGCCCTTATGTGGTCTTGTTCTTTTGAAACTGTCTTTGAGCTTTCACTTGGTTGTTGTATACCTCTGTTGCAGTTTGCATTTTTATGTGTATGCATATGTACTGGTCTGTTGTCACTTCAGCTCTGTATATATGTATGGTCTGGTTGAAGTTGTCTTGACCCATTGGTTTGTGATTCCATTATGCTGTTGTGAACTTGAATTGTAGCCACTTTAGTTTTGTCTCGACCCATTGATTTGTATTGCATGCACTTGAGTTGAACCTAGCTTTGGCTCGGGTTTGACCTTGTGCTCGTATTGCGACTTTATTTGTATCGCACTTGAGTTGAATCCAGCCTCGACTCGGGTTTGACCTTGTGCTCACCTTTCCCTACAATTTTATCAAGTGTATATCGATGTGCACGGCCTTGTGGCATGTACAGTGATACAGTGTGCATGTCACGAGCTGTTTGTGTATGATGAATTCAAAAATAAATATCATGACGAACAACCCAAATAACTAAGGCATATAATATTTTCAAAATACACATTTTATTTTACACTGCACAAATATTTCTTTTTTAATTTTACTACGTCGGTGTGTATTTTGCAGATAACTCAGATGCTGGATTCAATCTGGAATAGAGTTGAAGATAAATACGAGTGAATGAGTGATATGTAGCAAGGTGCAAATGTAAATGATAATTGTATAGTGAAAATTTGAGATGTAATCGAAATTGTATTGTAATTGAAAATTGTATATAGTGAGATCCCAAATTTGTACTATTCAAAACTGTAATAAAATATTTGTTTGAATATAAATTCTGTGTTATTTATTTTATTCAAAAAATATTTATTTAATTATGTGAAAATAAAATAGTACAATAACAAATACATTTAAATGAATATATATATATATATTTGTTATCATCAAACAAAAATCATATACTAGCATATTCAACAATCTCCCCCTTTTGATGATAACAAACATATATTTAAGATTTTGAATTTATTAAATGTATTTGATCATTCAATTTTCTCCCCATATGTGAATGCTCCCTCTCTACAACAAAACTCCCCCTTCATATATGTATGAAATAAATATGCAAATGAACCTAGATGCAAATATTTGACCTTTATTTGCCAAAATCTTAACTTTTCTCTCTCCCTTTTGTTATCAGCAAAAGAGTAATAGTGTTAGAAAAATAGAGATAAAGTGATAGACATTAATACAATATAAATACCCAATCGAGTATAAATATTAACTTTCAATAAAAAATCAAACAAAAATCATAAATACTCTGTTAGGCGCATATTCCACTTTAGATTGATAGGTATGAAAAACCATGTAGTTGTGTCTATTTGTGGTATCATTTATATCAGGAATTTGAATATCCACTAACCATGCATAACCATTAGGACTTTTAAATGAGATTATTAGTATTCCAAATTTTTATAAAAATAAATAAATTTCAAGCATCTTCTAACCACGCATAACCGTGAGGACTTTTAAATGGGATTAGAACCAACTTTTCTATTTAATAATCAATTTTGATATGTTATCCATGCATGCATAACCGTGAGGACTTTTAAATGAGCATGAAAGCACATAATCAAAAATTCCAAGTAATTCACCCATGCATAATCGTGAGGACTTTTAAATGAGAGTAAATACTTTGGATGTTTTTATTGCTAAAAATATAATAAAATGAAAACGAATAATTTCCCGTTTAAAATATCACATATTGACATACTATATTGGATTTGATGAGTGATGGTCGTTAGAAATAATAGAAATAGAGATGGTCATGGAATTTTTACCAACAAAAAGTTTTTATAACTCTTGTTTAAAATTTTTAAAGAAATTTACTAAATATACTATCTCAAGTCATAATATATGATTAATATCAACACTCATCACTTTTTCAATCACTATTTATCATTTCGATAATCAGTAGGGAGTCAGATTAGTTAATATAGTCGTTTAAGATCAAGTCCAAAAATAATCAAATTTTCTAAAAATGACTAATCTGAAACAAGGTCAACAAAAACTATTTTTTAGAAGGGGTTTTACAGAAGAAAAATGTCTGCTAATTGAAAATTATTTGAAATGAAAAATATGCAGATTTTTTTCTTTTAAAATGCGATGCAACTAAAACAATGTCTAAACATAAATCACGTTCCACCAGTAATTTTTCTATCAACTAGATTACCAGTGTAATCTGCATCTGAATTTTTTGTTGAATCTAATTTATCATTAGATATCATAGACCAAACTGTGATGTGTGCAACACAATCATTTTTACAGCTTTTAAATGAAATTCTTTCGAATTTGAATTGAAAACCGTGCAAATAAACAAACAGTGAACATAGTGTCAGATAAGATAAACAAATATATCCACTTGTATCATGAGTAATCAGCAATCAATAAAACACCATCATTAGTCTAAACACATCTATATGAACTAATTCAAAGTCTCTAGAAATACTTATAGTATTCTCTACATATAATTGGCCAACAATTTTGAATAAGTTAGAATCAAAATCAACATTCATTTCCTCATCACATAACTGGCTGAATTAAATCAGATTATGGTGTAGATTTTCACATTAAATATACCGTTACCTATTTTGCCTTGCTGATAATTTTTCATTGTTTCCCATTGTGATTCTACCACCTTTGTACTAGGCTGAGGAACTTTGATTTGTCGTTCATCATGTGCTTGGAACGGCCAGAATCCAGGTAACACTGTTGTTGTTCCTTAGCCTACCACCACACCTACACGAGAAATTATTTTTGTGACCTATTTGTTTTTATAGGTCCATGGTTGTTATTGGCAAAATATTTTGAAAAATATATTTGTGTAGACCCAAGACTATTTATATTTGTTCCTTTTGGCACCTAGAATTGTTTGACTTTGAGGAATTTTGTATTCGTGCCTTTTGGAACCCAAATTGGAATTGTTTTCACGTGTTTGGGTCTATACCAACAATTGTTTTGATTGTGTCCAATTTTTCTACAAATTGTGCACTTGGATTTGACTTGATTAATTTTGCTTCTAACAAATTTAGTTCGATTATAACCAAGTCCTTGTCTATCTGTGATAACAGTTTGCTTTCCTAATATCATATTTAACGATCTTTCTCCTTTGGAAAATTTTCCTAAAGTTGTAGACAATTGTTGGACTTGCGTTTTGAGAGATTCATTTTCATTCAATAATTGTGTGCAATTTTTAATTGAATTTTCTCTTTTAGTGTTTTCACTCTCTTTCAAAATCAGAATTTCATTTTCAATCGATTTAATTTTCATATTTTATTTTTTAATCTCTTCTTCAAATGATGGACACTTATCACACTTAGGGCTCTTGTTTGATAGTTTTTAACCAATTGATCAAGCTGTTTATTTAAATCTATCAAAGTATCTCTTTGTGGTTCTATTTTAGTGTATTTCTCCCTAAGTCGTTCAAAATAGTCATTTACTTGGTGAAAATATATAAGTAATTCCGAATGAGTAAGTTTTGATACCTCGCTTGGCTTGTCATCATCACTGTTAGTTATTTCTCCTTGAAGACACAGTTTTTCTTTTTCATTTTCACTACCAGTGCTTTCATCACTTTCATCAGTTTCATCCCAAGTAGCTGCAAAACTTCTCCTCTTCGGTTTCTTTCCTTGGCCGAGTCTATTTTGAGGACAATTAGGCTTGATGTGACCAGGTTTATTGCACTTGTGACAGATGATCTCCTGCTCTTCTGGGTTGTCTAGAACTTTAACTATTCTGCTTTTCAGTTGTTGATTTAGAGCTGGATTTCCGTATCTGCGATTCCACCTTTTGAATTTCTTTATTATCAGTGCCAATTTAGCTGCTCCATCATCATCATCATCATTTTCGGTTGTTCCTTTAAGAACTATTGTTTTCTTTCGCGTATCACCTCCTTCGCGTTCTTCCTTGAATTTCATTTCTAGCTCATAAGTGGTGAGATTTCCAACGAGTTCTTCAACTTTAACTTGTTTCAAATCTTTTGATTCTTGAATGGAATTAACTTTTGCTTCAAAATTTCGTGGAAGGACTCTGAGGATTTTTCGGACTATTTCCAATTCCGTGTATGATTTTCCGAGAGCTTTCGATTTGTATACAATATTGGAAAGTTGTCTATACATCTCTTTGACATTTTCATCCTTGGCCATTGTGAAGTTCTCGTATTCGCTATTAAGCATGTCAAGGCGGGATTCTTTGACTTGAGATGTTCCTTCGTGGGTCACTTCAAGTGTGTACCATATTTCCTACGCAGTTAGACAATGTGAGACACGATTAAATTCAATTTGATCTAATGAACAAATAATAGAATTCATAGCTTTAGCATTAGCATTATGCAGTTTATTTTCAAGATCTATCCATTGATCCATCGGTTTTTCAATTTCTTGATTATCTACAACTATAGTTGGTGCTCTATCACCTGTCTCAACAATATTCCAAGCATCAATGGTTTTCAAAAAAAATTTCATTCTATTTTTCCAATAAGCATATTCACCATTGAACATTGGTGCTATGGACTGACCCTCAACAAAAGCATTATTAAAAGAAGCCATTTAAAAATTTTAAAACAAAAATTTGTGACTTTATTTGTATCACACTTGAGTTGAATCCAGCCTCGGCTCGGGTTTGACCTTGTCCTCACCTGTCCCTGCAGTTTTATCAAGTGTATATCGGTGTGCACAGCCTTGTGGCATGTACAGTGATACACTGTGCATGTCACAAGCTGTTCGTGTATGATGAATTCAAAAATAAATATAATGATGAACAACCCAAATAACCGAGGCATATAATATTTTCAAAATACATATTTTATTTTACACTGCACAAATATTTCTTATCAATTTTACTGCCTCGGTGTGTATTTTGCAGATAACTCAGATGCTGGATTCAATCTGAAATAGAGTTGAAGATAAATACGAGTGAATGGGTGATATGTAGTGAGGTGCAAATGTAAATGATAATTGTATAATGAAAAATTGAAATGTAATCGAAATTGTATTGTAATTGAAAATTGTATATAGTGAGAGCTCAAATTTGTACTATTCAAAACTGTAATAAAATATTTGTTTGAATATAAATTCTGTGTTATTTATTTTATTCAAAAAATATTTATTTAATTATGTGAAAATAAAATAGTACAATAACAAATCCATTTAAAGGAATATATATATATATATGTGTTTATTATCATCAAACTAAAATCATATACTAGCATATTCAACATCTTCTTCCTCTTCCAAACGCAAATCGCAGTCCCAGACATCTCGTCGTGGCGAGCAGTCTAACTTTCCTGCTCTGAGTGGAGACCAGCCTTCCTACTGCGACCCTCATATCGCTGCATCTCACGATAAATATTCTGGCTCCTAGAGCTTTAGACAATTTCGTGAGTGTCGATCAGGCAAACATCCAATTGCAACCTCTGAGCCGCCTTTGCCGGCTACTACTCCTGACGTTTCCACAGCAGAGAAGTTGGCCGAGCTCAAGGCCACTTTCCAAAAATTTGCTTTGATGGTTTCAAATTCCTTCCTCGCATTTACATAATTCCGGGGCATGCTAAGGAAAGTTCCCCGGCGTGCGTCAATGATGTATTTGTGCAGCACAAATCGTTTATACACTTGGTAGAAAAAGTCTTTGAAGTATCCATTGAGCGACAACATGAGATAGACCGCCTCAAGTTGGATGCTATACACGATAAGGACATAATCAAGCAATAGGACTCTGAATTGTTAGAATTAAAAACTAAACTTGCTAAAGAGGAGAGAAACGCTGTGGAAATAGCAGAGGCCGTAAGCCGTTTGGAAGATTCTTATAAAAAGGAACTCGACGCGACACTTCATTATAGCGGGGCACTTGCTTTAGAAAAGGACTCCTTGCAAAAGGAAAAAGACGCTCTGCCTCGCTGCATCGAGGAACTTGAAGAACTTTTCAAGAAGGAAAGGGAGGAAAAAATTAAAGTTCAAGAAGAATCACAGAAGTACCGCAAGGAAGTTGTTGAGGCCAGGAGCTTAAAGGCTAAACTCGACGAGCACTTTGCTAAAATCGAAGCTCTTAAAGAAGAAGCTCGAGAAGAGGGCCAAAAAGAGATGATTGAACAAGTTAACTCCCAAGTGGAAGTTGCCATGGAGTGCGGTAGGAATGAGATTAAGGACTTATTCGACCCGTTGATCATTGAATACAATACCAAAGTCCTGATCCATCGCTACTTAAGTTTTCTCGGTGAGGGTTATCTCGAATCACTCGCTGAAGCTTGGGAGCACATTATCGAGATGAAGAAAAAAAAATCTGGGTGAAGCCGAGCTCAACGAAGAAGAATTAGTGAGGGAAATTCTTCGTGGAAACGAACCCTCGGATTTAGCTGCCACAAAGCTTTAATTATTCAATGTTTCTGCACCTACTGAAGGAGGAGAACATATTGCCAGATCTTCAGGGACTGATCCTAAGGGTCCCTCTCCATCCCAAGTAGTCGGAACATCAATCTCTCTCGATACGGAGCTGAACCTTAGCTATGATTTGGACAGGCCTGGCTTTTAAGCCAAAATGTTATCCTCCATTTTAGAAGGAGGTACCCCGACAACTATGGAGAGTCAACCAGACACTGGTACTGCACATTACTCCTTAGTATATGAAAAGTTTTTTGTTTTTTATGCGCAATGGTTTTGAGCTAATCTCCCCGTTTTAACAAATTTTGCAGGTCTTTTGGGTCCTAGTCAAACTCCTAGAAATGGTGTTGCCGCAGAGCAATGGGAGAAACTAGCTAAGGGTATGGTAGCTGCCGATGTTCCGAGGCCCGATGCTCAAGACATCGGTGCCCTTAATGATAATAAGATTGAGGATCCACTACCAAATGACGAGTCTGATGATGTAATGATTACTGGTGCCTTAGAACACACTGTTAAGACTAGCATGAAGGAGCGGATCAAAAAGGAGGAATTATTGAAAAGAAAGGCTAAGAGTGAACCCGTCAAAGTGGAAATTGATGATCCTCATCTTGTGCCGTTGCAAATTATTCCACCGGGCGAGTCGATCCCTGGTGAACTTCCTGCTACCTCCATAATCTCTCTTGCTAAAGGTGGCAAGGTGTCCTGAAAGTGGGGCACAAGTGGCTCTACTCCCAAGAAATCCAAAAAAGAGAGAAAGTCGAAGAAATAGCTGTTGCTTCAGCTCAATTTACATAGTTTGCATAGTCGTTTCTTTTACTGGTGGTGGTTGTACGGGTATGAATCCTATTTTTTTTGGAATAACTTGTACTGAGATCTTAACACTTGTTATGTCACTAAAAGTTTTTGTTTTCTGTTTAGCTTTTGTGTGAATTGTTATTTAAGTAGTTGAACTATTACTTTCCATTCAATGTACTTGTAATTCGTTATCCGTAAATTTTGGTAACAATTCACCAACTCCACCCCAAGGCCTCCAAGTGGTCGTGGCCTCGAGTCGTATCAAGCACCAGGCTCAGGCCTTAGTGTTACATTGTCGGATTCAGCGGTACTTCTGCCCTCGGTATTGATTTGGCGAGGCCAGAAGTCGGATGGGCGAATTTCGTCCTTAGCGAGTTTATACTCCTCCTATCGACTTCAGACCGAAGTTTGTGGAATAGAGAACGGTAGAGCTCCACTTATCTATTCATTGATGTCTTTATCCACACTCTAGGGATAAGATTTAGTTGATGGGTGGTCGGTTCTCACCCAGTTTATGTTTATACTCTAGTCCGAACTTTGGGGACTCAAAGTTATCTTGCGGGTAGTTGATTCACACCCAATTTATGTTTATACTCCAGTCCACGCTCCGAGGACTTAAAGTTGTTTCGCAGGTGGTCGGTTCACACCCGATTTATGTTTATACTCCACTCTGCACTCTGGGGACTTGGAGTTATTTTGCGAGTGGTCGGTTCACATCGGATTTATGTTTATACTCCAGTCCGCACTCTGGGAATTGTTAAACGAACAAGTTGATTGAGCTCATCATGTTTGATCCCATTGGGAGCCTGTTCACACACATTGATACTAATCGGTTTCACTATGTAATTAGCAAACAATGCAATAACAAACATAAATATAGAGGAAGCCTGAAACTTTATTCGTTAAATGGAAAGCAACAACATAAACTGTCTTATTACATATTCGGAAAATCAAATGCTAAAGCAAACTTTGAAAATAAATACAACTGAAATGTAAAGGAAATAAACTAAGTGAAATAGCATTGTAAATGTTCGCTATTCCGCGCTCTTGGAAGTGTAATGCCATCGACAGTCACTAGCTTGAAAGTTCCTTCTCCAAGCCTCTGTTTAATGACAATGGTCCTTCCTAAATCGGATTCATGTGTGACGGGGTAGGAAAAACATGTTTTAGGATGAGATCACCAATTTACAAGGTTCTCGGTTGAACTTTAGTGTTGTAATGTCGGGCGACTCGATGTCAGTGTGCAGCTACCCTCAGATCGGCTTCTTCGCGCTTCTCGTCTATAAAGTCCAGAGATTCCAAGAGGAGATCTTTATTTGTTTTGGGATCGTAGTAAGTCACTCAACATAAAGGGACTTCGAGTTCAACAGGAATACCGGCTTTTGAATCGTAAGCAAGGACGATTGGAGTATGGCCAGTCATGGACTTGTGAGTGGTTCTGTAAGCCCAAAGTGCCGTAGAGAGTTCATCCACCCACTTGCCTCTAGTCTTCTCCAAACACTTCTTCAGAATTGACTTGATGATTTTATTTACAGCTTCAACCTGTCCATTTGCCTGAGGGTGAACAACCACTGCAAATCTCTTTTCAATACGATATCTTCGAAAAAAGTCTTTAAATTCAGCATTATCGAATTGAGTCCCATTATTTGTTACGATAGACCCATTTGGTGAAGTAATCAACTTCAACAATAGCATTCTTCGCGCCACCTTTAGAGATTGGTAAAAACCGATAATGTCTATACCCCACACAACGAACGACCATTGGCTGACCATTTGTGTGATTTCTGTTGGTGGAGCTCTTGGGGCTTTTGCATATATCTGGCATTTATCACATCGTCTTACATATTCAATGGCGTCTAGATTGAAGATTGGCCAATAATACCCATACTGGAGTAATGGGACCGAGAAACCTTTCATGTACATAATTCCTTCTTGCATAATATACCGTGAAGCTTTGCGAAGGACTTGTCATCTTTTATTTCTTTTATCAGGTAGGACTCCACATAGTAAATAGTTTTTAATAGGAGTCACCCACGATTTCCTTTCAGATTCCACTTCTAGTGTTTGATCGATTTCCATCATGTTTATGCTTGGGGTATCTAATACTTCGACCGAAACCAAGCCCATCTGCTGTGCCTCGTCGGTACTAGCAAACTTTTCCAACGAATCAGCCTCTCTATTTGATCATGGGCAATATGCGAAATGTCATAGTATTTAAATTCCATCAACAACTCCTGAACTCGGATAAGGTATAGGGAAAGCCTTTGTCCCTTAGCCTGGTAGTCTCCCCTAACTTGATACACCACCAACTGTGAATCGCAAATGATTTCAAGAGATTTATCTCCAAGTTCTCTAGCAAGCTTAAGTCTAGCAATCAAAGCTTCATACTCAGCCTCGTTGTTTGTTGCTGGGAAATCAAGCTTCAAAGCATAACAAATTGACCGGTTTCAGGGGTTACAAGCATAATCCCAACTCCAGAACAATGATCATTAGATGCTCCATTAGTATACAATTTCCATCGAACAGTAGGGATTTCGCTACCTTCTGGAAGATCATTTTACACAGTAAACTCTGCTATAAAATCCGCCAAAGCCTGTCCTTGGATAGCTCTTCGAGGGAGATAAG
This sequence comes from Allium fistulosum, assembly GCA_030737815.1. Taxonomy (NCBI): domain Eukaryota; kingdom Viridiplantae; phylum Streptophyta; class Magnoliopsida; order Asparagales; family Amaryllidaceae; genus Allium; species Allium fistulosum. Next base: position 335,209,714 of record CM060904.1, on the reverse strand, counting down.
TAATGTCGAATTGGTTGAGCTCAATGTTCCATTTGAGTAACCTCCCAAACATCTCAGGTCGCTATAGGACCTATAGTAACGGCTAGTTGGTGTAAATATTGATCGGATGTGCCTAGAAGTACGGACGAAGCTTCCATGATGTAATTAGCAAGCAGTACGCCAATTTCTCTATTTTTAGGTAGTTCCTTTCGGCTCTTGTTAATCGTTTACTGACGTAATACACCGGCCTCTGGATCCGATTCTCCTCACGAATCAAGGCAACACTTATAGCGCATGTTGATACAGCCAAATAAATGTACAACTCCTCATGATCTACCAGCTTTGATAAGATAAAGGGTCTCTCCAAATGATTCGCCAGAGCTTGAAATGCGTCCTTACAATTTTGCATCCATTCGAAGTTTCATTTTTCCTTTCCTAACCAAGTCAAATAAAGGAATATAATTGTCGGTAGCTCTAGAGATAAATTGACTTAAGGCAGCAACCTTCTCATTCAAACTCTGCACTTGTTTAATAGTTCGTGGTGCTTGGATATCTTGAATAGCCTGAATCTTTTCAAGGTTAGCTTCTATTCCACGAGCATTGACGATAAAGCCCAAGAATTTTCCTGAGGAAACACCAAACGAACATTTCAAAGGATTGATTTTCATCTTGTAATATCGAGGATGTCAAAAATTTCCGCTAAGTCCCTAATGTGGTCGCTTGATCGTCGTGACTTCACGAGCATATCATCCACATACACTTCCATTGTTATTACAATATGATCTTTAAACATCCTGTTAACTAAGCGCTAATAAGTTGCTCCGGCATTCTTCAATCCAAACAACATTAATATGTAACAATATAGTCCAACATCCGTAGCAAAACGTTGTGCTTCTGATCGAGGATATGCATCAGGATTTCGTTATATCCCGAATACGCATCCATAAAAGATAACATTTTATGTCTTGTGGTTGAATCAACTAGCTGGTCAATCCTAGGAAGAGGAAAACTGTCTTTTGGACATGCTTTGTTCAAATCTGAATAATCAATGCGCATTCTCCATTTTCCATTCGCCTTCTTCACAAGTACGGGATTAGATATCCATTCAGGATAGAGGGCATCGTGGATAAACCCGTTGACTTTAAGTTTATCTACCTCCTCTTTGAGAGTAGCAAATCTCTTCGGATCCATGTTGCGTCTTTCTTGCTTCACCGGAACATATTTCGGGTCAACATTCAATGCATGGCTCGTAATGGCAGGTGAGATTCCACACATGTCAGAGTGAGTCCAAGCGAATACATCTAGATTTGCCCGGAGAAAACCAGCGAGTTCCTTCATCATTGGGGAAGAGTCGTCGTGGCTTTCTATGGTATCAATCATCAGCTCAGCCGGCGCAGCCTTGGTCTCTTTGGGCTCCTCTTCGTCATCTCTCGGATCTATGTCTCTATAAAAATGACTGTGGTGCCCGAGCCAAAGCTCAAGCGATGGTTTTCAATTAACGGTAGCTTGGATGCAGACAATCTTGTCCACACCCTTTCCTTTTTCTTTGCCCTGAGCTTCTCTCAACTCAGCTACATAACATGCACGTCCATTCTCCTAATTGCCATGAATAACTCCTACACCATTATCCGTCGGAAACTTCAAAGTTAAACACCACGGGGCAAGAGCTGCCCGGAATTCAGCCAAGGCCGGTCGACCTAGAAAAACATTATACGAAGAGTCAACATCCAAAATAATAAACGATAAGGTTCACACTCTCCTTCGTTCACCTTCTCCCAATTCAAAATGTAATTCCATGTAACTAATATCCTCGGTCGCAACGCTATTAAAACCATGAATAGGAGCTTTAGATGGTTTTAAGTCTTTGGCTTCCATTCTCATCTGATCATATGCCTTTTTGAAGATTATATTCACCGAACTTCCACGATCAATTAAAATCCTTCTCACTAATGCAAGACAATTCATAGCTGAAATGACCATTGGGTCAATTGTTGGGGCCTCTACTATTTGTGCATCCCTGCTTCTAAACACTATATCATCCGCCATTGTGCGTTGCTATTTTGCTAGAGCTCCATCTTCCATATTTGAACAACATTCAAAATCTACATGTTAATCGCGCTAGCATAGCGCTCCATCTCTTGCCAAATCTTGTCTATAAGGTGGGGTCCTCCAACTATTGTATTTATCACCAGTCTTCCACCGGTCCGTGCAGGCTCCTCAACCCTACGTGGAGCTTGTCCACGATTGGGGTCAGATGTCTTATATCCGCCATCTTGTGAGGTTTTCACAAATTGTTGCAATTTCCTTTCCTAAATCAGCTTATCTATAACATCCTAGAGATGCCTGCATTCATTTGTATTATGCCCATAACACTAATGAAACCGATAATATCTCTCGGTCTGCTTCTACTTGTCTGTAGACTCCTTTGGAGGCGGCTTCCTGTATTACATGATATTGCAAGTAGATAGATCGATATTCTCTAGGGATGTGTTAAGCGGCGTGTAGTTGTCATACATTGGAATCCTAGGCTTTAATCCCCCAGAATCCCTCTTTCGCTCTCGATTCCTATCTCCCTCTTTTTTTTGCTGATTCGGCTTATTCTGAACGTTTACTTGGATTTTCCCGGAACTGTCGTCAGATTGTTTTATTGCAATATTACTCTGTACTGCTTCTCCACTCGGTCCTGCAACATTCTTTTTACTGGAGCACCTGGCTTCCTCCTTTCTCAGGAAATGAGCTGCCTTTGAATAAAATCACTCCAATGTGCAGGCGGTTTTCCAGCCAGCCAATCGCCAAATTCAGATTCCGGATCAATCCCTCTCGTCACGACCATAAGTATAGCATGATCATTTGGGTTACTGACCACCGTGGCAGTGGTATGAAATCTATCCTAATAATCTTTCAATGACTCCCCTGGAACCTGGATCACGCTGGAAGTGGGCATTATGTCTTTAGGACGAGTCGTGTGCATCCGGAATTGCTCCACAAACTTAGTTGCCAACTCATCGTATCTCGAATTGATCGTGGGGGTAGTCTCGTGAACCACATCATTGCTATCCCAGAAAGGATTATGGAAAAGCATCTGCACTTGGTCGCATCATTGGCTCACGCAGAATCATCAGCCATTCGTATCTCATAATATGCTACTTGGGGTTAGTTTTTCCCTCGTATGCAGGCATTGATGGCATGTTGTACCTTCTCGAATATTCTGCATGTAGAATATTATCAGTAAATGGGGTATGGGTTCTCGAAATTCCCCAGTCATCATTAGTTAAGCCTTGGTTCTCTCTCACCAACTATCTGACCATTGCCGGTAAGTCCAGCGTCTAGATGGGTGGTGCCAAGCGGTAGTCGTGCTCCACCTCACGTGAATGGTCCAGTCGGTGTCTATGGGCAGTTTCATGCCTTCTTAATTCACCATCCTCTTGGTGCACATCTTGAACATTGATCTCATCGTCATTTCGGTGGGGTACCTGATCAACATTCAACCTAACTCCCCTATCCAAACTATCTTTAAAACCATTTATAAAACTCTTTTATAAATCTCTAAAATAGTTTATAAAACTCTTTTTATAAATTTTTAAAACTATTTGTAGAGCTCCTTTATAAATCCCTAAAACTACTCATTAGACCTTTTCTTTTATATAAATCTATAAACTCATTTATAAAACTTAATTGTTTTATAAAAGTCTTTTATAAAGAACCTTTATAGAAATTCTTACTGAAACACCTTTATAAGTCCTTTATAAAAATTCTTTATAAAGCTTTTTTATATTCTTATAAACTCGAACCCCATTTTCATTTATAAACTCTTTAGTAAATCTCTTTAATTAAATGAGATTCCATTTTATAAATCAATTTATATTTATAAATAGAATTAATTAGGCAAATTAATTTACTTCAAACACCCTTAATAACTAATAAATTAACTTTCCAATATCATTAATAAAATAATTTATCAACTCCAAAAAATTTTTCATATAATAATTAATAAGTTCAAAACATTATAAATAAATAATAATAATTTACTTCAAACAATATTATTTATTTAATAAATGACTTTTCACAATGTAAAATTATTGATAAATAACTTTAAAAACAATATTAAATATAAATAAACAACTTTTTAAAATATTATTAAACAACAGTTAGACCACTTAATATCATTATTAGATAATGGTTAAACAACTTTAAAGCATTTCTAAATGATTTAGAAAGGACAAATAAAAAAATTGGGGTAAATTAGAGAATTTCAATTTTTTCTTAAATAAAATATTCCAAAAAACCCAAAGTTAGATTTAAAATCATTCTCCGAATCAAAAACCCATTTCAAACCAAAACTGGAAATTAATAGTATTTCAAAATACTAAATTTGAAGCCAACAGCCACCACATCGCTTAAACAATCGTTGATATTGGAATTTTATCACAATAGAGGTTAAGTTTTCAACATATAACAATATCGCATCTCATAGTGTCTAACAATCAGTTTTGATGTTCCAATAATTCATATAATAGGAATATTATTGCAAATAATATGACATTGGCAAGGAATCCTGTTGGATTCCTATACAAATTTCATGTTCGTCATATAAATTCCCTGCAAATGATTTCATATATTTACCGCTTTCAAAAGCGACAATTCATCAAAACTAAACAATCAACCAAATAAATCATCCAAACATACAATCAGTAATTTTATCTACTATAAAACATTACTTATTAACCAAAAAGGTGAGTTTAACTCACCTAAATTCTAGATATTGCTGAAAGGTTTCAGTTCCGACTAAGACCGAAAAGCATTCGATTTTAGCTAAAAATTCTACAAGCTCCAATATCCACCAATTCAATTCCAAAGCATAGCTAACGTCATTGCGAATCCAACGCGACTATCCACGTTCGATTTGGACCTTATATGAGCAAGATGTACATTTTATAAGTTATCACTATTGAAATATAATTAATTAAATTCCTAATTACAATTTTAAACACTAATTACCAAATTAAAATACAAATCCTTCTTCCTCTCTCAATTCAAACTCCTGCTACTTCCAATCCCTCTTCCACCATAGCTAACCCCTCTCTCTACTTACCTTGCATGACACACCACCGTTCGCCCCACCGAAGCTTCCATTCAGATCGTCTTCTCCTCCTCTACATAGCCCACCCGAGCTCGACACGCCCACACACCCCCATGAAATCACGTCACATAGCTCGCACGTAGACACACCAAGGTCGCGACGTCTTACTATTCGACGCAAATCTCCAAATTCAACCATAAGCTGCTTCTTGACACTGCAAATCCGATGGAGCAAACGGCAAGACCTATCTCCGCCTAGGTCCGACCAAATTCCCCTAGTAAGCTACAAAACTGTCGACTACTGCAAAATCCCAATCGCACCCTTCAACAATTGTGCTACATGTAGATTTAGACTCAAATACCCCAAAGATTAAATGTTTGAATTTATTTCATTTTTCTTTCAATTGTTTCGAAAATTCAAGTAAGGGGATTTCTTTATTTTCTTGCTTTTTTTGAAAGAGGATGCTACTTATTTGTGCTTAGCAAGAAAATAAATGACCAAGTACGGGGAATACAAGTTTGTGTGCTGAGGGGTACGTTATGTTTTTAGTTTAAATTAGATTTTCCAGCATTTTGCTGCACCATTTTCATTCGCGTATGGACTCCGAATGACAAAACAAAAATACAATCACGCTCAAAATGATGACACGACCTTAAATCAATAATAATATATATCGATTATTGGATTCCGTAAAATCACAAAAATGCTGTCGTTTACCGATAAATCATCAAACGAATAACACCAATATTTTCCAAATTAAAAATTATAGAAAAATCAAATAAATTAAATTAAAAATACATCAATAGAAATCGAGTCATAAAAATAAAAGTATATTTTCTGACTATTAATCTGAATCATTTATTACTACAAATATGTTTTACAAAACAAATTCACTGTTATTATTCATTAATTTAAAAGGAGTTAAATAAGTCCATTTAATCCATGGAATTAATATTCAATTTAAAATCCTAATATTTAAATAACTATTCAAATACTTATTCACAATTGAAAGATTTAAATAACCTCTAATGAATTCAAGTTTTAAAGCTTTTAAACCAATATTTTAAATAATAAAAATTAATAAAATATTCAAATTAAATGACTAAAATTCCGGGTCATTACATTCTCCCCCCCCAAAAAGAATTTGGTCCCCAAAATTGTCAAGGTATGGAAAATGCCTCGAAACCCATTAACTTTTCAAAATCAATTAGTTGGACTAGGTTATTTTTTCTTTTTTTAAATCCTAAAGTTACGAAAAATTTGGGCAGCATCTCCTTTGTGTGGCTCGATCAGATATACTACAAATTGCCACCATGGGCCCAATCCAACAAAAGAAAACAAAATCCAAGTGGCCTCCCATATCTAGGGCAAAAAACCATCAACCAAACAACAATATAAATGCGTACCTATTTGTCGGTCAAACAAACTCAACTTATGAAACCAAAAGCATCAAACTAGCATTTGCTTCCATGAACCTGCATACTGCATCTTATTTAAAAATAATATGCAACCATATAATTCATAGCCATATCATATTTCATTTCTAATGTTAAACCATATAATTATAATAAAGTCCGTAAGGTGCATATATATCATCCTTATGCAATATCAAATCCAATCACTGGCTCGATCACACAAATTTCACTTCCGAACTAGTATTGTTCACTCGGCCACTCTAGTGCGGACTTCGATCAATTTTCTTGATTAGAAACATCCATTCTCCTTATGTAGCAATATACTTATAATAGAAAACTTCAGAATCAAATCAAAAATCCACATTAAGTGTTCGTCGTCAAAAATCGAGTGGAAAATCCATCTTCGGATCGGTGTAAATAACATCGAAATCGTGTACTTGAATCTGGATCAAAATCAATTATGCGAATAATATGATCTACGTACAACTTACGTATTTATTTCATTGGTTCCTAAATTATACCAATTTCTTTTTATTCGCATTCAATTTTAAAACACACTTGAGTTTCCAATAGTATTTCATTTGATACTAAAATTCATTTACAAACCATATATAAATCATTTTATTTAACTTTACTTAAGTTAAATTTCATCTCATGGCTAAATTTTCAAATTTACTTTTCATAACTATAACAATTACTTTAGTTCTCATTTATTATTCCTTAGTATATTCCTTTTAATACTAAAATTATTTATGAACTATTTCATATCCATTATTTAGGTTCATGAACATCTTATAACGCCACTTATGCAAATCGGTCACTTTAAAACTCAAGTTTATACACATGTCAAAAGCCACAACTCCATCTTAAAGCTCCTCCATAGTTAATTTTGTTATAAACATTATATAAAGCATATTTATGTTTGTTATCCATTTTAACTTAAGTTTATATTTTTAACTAATACTAGAATTCATTTTCTAAGTCATTTTATAACATATCACTCCAAGCCTACAAATAGTTTATTAGGATGTATCTTCATCAATAAAACATTCTCTAAGATTTTAATTACCTTTTCAAGGAATTATTATCTTACTTAAGAAACATTGCTTAAGTCTGTTAACACCCTATAACTCTAGTTTAGAATTGCAAAATACTCTTCTATTTCCTAAGAGTATATATATACAATATTCAGAATTGTTTTATTTAACTAGAATATTCAACAATTTAGAACTTATTTTAAATTTCTATCTCTTCAAATTTATAAGTTACAAAAACTTATTTCTTCTATTTTCATAAAAATACTTGGGCTCAATATCTATATCAAATTCGAAAGTCTCGCCTATTCGAAATCATCAGATATTCCATGTCATTTTTAATAAATGAAAATTTCTCAAACAACATATCAAAATGAGATGTAAACCGAACTACCCTAATGCATAGGATACATGCAGCCATTACTTGACATAACTGAGAACTTCATACTTTGAACCCTCGGTTTTATTTTAAATCAATTTGAAATAATAATTTTATACATAATTCCTTTTTGTATATTAAATCATTCTTTGGGAATTTTAAACAAAATTGTTTTACCAAAAAAAATTCAATAACCAATTTTTATCACGGTAGCAATTTATCACTTTAGAAACTCCAAAATGAACACCGATGGTGCTACAGTCATCATCGGAATTATTTTCCATCGACCGAAGTGAGTTCGGTGCTTTTAACTCTTCCGAATCCTTTTTGTAATATTTCTATTAATCAATACTTACAAAATAATACCATTATTATTTTTCCAAAAATTTGAAAACAATTTCCAAACACCGGCTTTGAGTTCTAAATTTGTCGGTTTAAATCTGTTTTTATTTAAAAACCATATTTTAAGAAAATTCTATTCCAAATAATAATATTATCATTCCTCACAACACTTTGGAAAAAAACAATTTCAAATCTCTAGGATTTAAGTACTCAAATTCTCTGTTTTAAAATCCTTATTTATAAACTATATGTATAAATCCTATTTATATAATTTCACTTCTTATATAAGGCCATTTCATAATTGTTTTCCTTTGTATAGGTTATAATAAATAACTTTGATTACAATTTAAAATTCCACTCAATATTATCATCGAACACCTTATAGTCAAACCGAATTCAAAAGGTGTTCTTATTTAAGTTAACCAAACAAAATGCCCATAAACTATCTGAGTACAGCTAATCAACAATAAATTATAATAACTGAATATTATCATTCTCTAACAACCAAACACACCATATATAACTATAGTAATTTTTGAAAAATTATTATTTGTATATAAAATATAATTTAGGTAAAATTATTTCATTTACCCAATTTTGAAACAATACCATGTCAATTTGCCTTGTTCAAGTGTTTAGAAACCCCCATCGATATAGTTATCCCTTCTGCATCGACCAGAATTCATAACCACTCAATTGATAAATCAACACAATATAAAATTTGTTATGTCACTAACAAATAATCGCACTTATATATATAATTCACTCAAAATCATCCTAGGGTCTCACTTATCCTATCTCAAATGAGTTAATGCCACCAAAGCCTAGGTGTTCACTCTACCTAAGCGCTGATACCGCGCTGTAATGACCCGCCTTTACGATCCTCAAAAGTCGACACTAATACATCCACGGTATTCACATGCTAGCTTCCAAATGCCGGAAAAACAAATTGTTGGGGAAAAAGAAAGAAAAGACAGAACAGAATCTCACATCGTGACGAGTAATATATAATATACAACAGATCTTTATAAAAGAAAATTTGAACTTTATTATACATATATCAATCAGAGTCAACTAATCAATCAACACCTTGGATAGTTATAACAACTTGTCCTCCCAATTACAGTTAAATAAACAACTAATGCAGCAGAAATAGAATATATGTGAATATGGCTTGGAGGCATCCAGCTCGTCTCCTGAAGCTCCAAGTATCCAAACTGAATCTGTAAATATGCTCGGCCTGATCCAAGCATTATAAGAGAAATAATTCCCAGATCAATCTGGTAAACCAGTGTGAGAAACACACCTCAATTGAATTTTAATGTTATAAAAAGCTTTTGAAAATAAAGGTATCTCGTAAGACCACGCCACAAATAAATACAAATGGGTTTTTACCTTACGATAACCAAAACACTTCTATAAGAAATCCATTAATATTATAATATTATCTAGGTATAAAATAAATATTTAATATAGCAGAAATGCTTACATCTCACATTTCAGTAGTTGGGCACAACTAAGTCCTTAATGGCATGAATTGGAAAATGGATTCCATCAATGACAAGGCACTAGGGTACCACCTATCACAGTGCATCTCTAGGTAAAACAAACCGAGAGCCCCTCATGGACTCCCTGCGAGTCAAGACTGGCCCTATCCCTTACTGGATAGCACCAAATATGTTATCACTCTGGTTGGGATCAACAACCAAAATGGGTCCAGAGCATACATGATCTATAATACTGATCTAGATTGGGTGATGACCATATCCTAATGTTAGCAAACCACATAGCCTTGAAGCATATCCCTAGTTTTAGTCATTCTTGGGTGATGAGGCCTGAGGTTACGATTACCTTTTTATATAGCAAACTATCTTGGAATGCTAACATTTCCCTCCGGTAGAAATGTAATGCAAGCATTCATCCGTACAAGTTCGTTTTGGGTCCAAACAAAACCGAAGGCGCTACCTCCATTACATCCAGTTTGGAATCAGCTTCAGGATTAGTTGTAAGTAGCCCTTGCACTTCAAAAGCTCCATCTCAATCATCTTTAAGATGTTCCAATTCAACCGGCTATGCCAGTTCGAAGTGGTTTTCAGATAATATATCCGATCCTAGTCTTTCTGAACCGACAATGATAGTTTAAAACATGCCATATTTGATAGTCGGTTACTTAACTATCATATATACAACAATCACACCAGAGATTTATTTCCATAAGGAAACCAACATTGGTTCAGCGCATAAGCAACCATCAAGCCCATTTTTAAAAAATCATTTATTTAACCTCTTCATAAATACTTGATTTAAATATCTTTACAAAAATATATATTCACAAACAACTTTTAATACTTGGAATTTATCCGTCTACTTATTTCATCGGTATAAGTATATTAACAAAACACCGAGAAAGATTTCCTATTTGGTGTTAAGTATGGAAAGATGTTCCACACCACCATAATTATTAAAAGATCAATTAAAGAAATCAAATATTATCTCCTTTTATACAACTCAAAAACCATTCTTATAAATTCCTTTTATAAATCTCTAAAACCATTTACAAAACTCTTTTATAAATCTGTTAAACAGTTTATAAAACTCTTGTTATAAATTTCTAAAACTATTCATAAAGCTCCTTTATAAATCTCTAAAACTACTCATAAAACTTTTTCTTTTATATAAATCAATAAACTCATTTATAAAACTTAATTCTTTTATGAAAGTCATTTATAAAGAACCGTTATAGAAATTCTTACCAAAACACCTTTATCAGTCCTTTATAAAAATTCTTTATAAACCCTTTTTTATAATTCTTATAAACTCAAACCCTATTTTCATTTGTAAACTCTTTAGTAAATCTCTTTAATTAAATGAGATTCCTTTTTATAAATCAATTTATTATTTATAAGTACAATTAATTAGATAAATTAATTTACTTTAAACACCCTTAATAAATAATAAATTAACTTTCCAATATCATTAATAAAATAATTTATTAACTCCAAAACATTTTTCATATAATAGTTAATAACTTCAAAACATTATAAATAAATAATAATTATTTACTTCAAACAGTATTAATTATTTAATTAATAACTTTTCACAATGTAAAATTATTGATAAATAACTTTAAAAACAATATTAAGTATGAATAAACAACTTTCTAAAATATTATTAAACAATAGTTAAACCACTTAAAATCATTATTAGATAATGGTTAAACAACTTTAAAACATTTCTAAATGATTTAGAAAAGACAAATAAAAAAGTTTGGGTAAAACAGTGAAGTTCAAATTTTTCTTAAATAAAATATTCCAGTAAACCCAAAGGTTAGACTTAAAATCATTCTCCAAATTAAAAACCCTTTTCAAACCAAAATTGGAAATTAATAGTGTTTCAAAATACTAAATTTGAAGCCAACAGCCACCACATCGCTTAACGAACTGTTGATATTGAATTTTTATAACTGCAGAGGTTAAGTTTTCAACATATAACAATATCATATCTCATAGGTTCAAACAATCAGTTTATATTCCAATAATTCGTATAATAGGAATATTATCACAAATTATACAGCAATGGCGAGGAATCCCGTTGGATCCCTCTACAAATTTCCTGCTCGTCATATAAATTCTCTACAAATGATTTCATATATTGACCGCTTTCAAAAGAGACAATTCATCAAAACTAAACAACCAACTAAATAAATCATCCAAACACATAATTAACAATTTTATCTACCATAAAATTTTACTAATTAACCAAAAAGGTTAGTTTAGCTCACCTAAATTCCAGTTATTGCCGAAGTGTTTCAGTTCCGACTAAGATCAAAAAGCGTTCGATTTTTGCTAAAATTTCTACAAGCTCTAATCTCCACCAATTCAATTCCAAAGCACAGCTAACATTATTGTGAATCCAACGCGATTGTTCACGTTCGATTTGGACCTTATATGAGCAAGATATAAATTTTATAAGTTAACGCTATTGAAATATAATTAATTTAAATTCCTAAGTACAATTTTAAGCACTAATTACCAAATTAAAATAAAAATCCTTCTTCCTCTATCAATTCAAACTCCCGCTATTTTCGATCCCTCTTCCAGCAAAGCTGACCCCTTTCTCTCCACTTACCTTGCTCGACACACCACTGTTCGCCCTACCGGAGCTTCCATTTAGCTCGTCTTCTCCACCTCTACGCAGCCTACCCGAACTCAACACGCCTACACACCCCCATGAAATCGCATCACACAGCCCGCATGCGGAGCCACCAAGGTCACGACCTCCTACTATTCGACACAAATCCCCAAATTTAATCACAAGCTGCTTCTTGACACTGCAATTTCGATGGAACGAAGGGCGAGACCTATCTCCGCTTAAGTCCGACCAAATTCCAAACCCTAGTAAGCTACAAAACTGCCGACTACTGCAAAAACCCAATCGCACCCTTCAATGATTGTGCCACATGTAGATTTAGACTCAAATACCCCAAAGATTAAAAGATTTGAATTTATTTGATTTTTCTTTCATTTTTTTTTAATTTTGAGTAAGAGATTTCTTTATTTTCTTGCTTTTTTTAGAAGTGGATGCTTCTTGTTTGTGCGCCCAAGAAAATAAGTGGCCAAGTACAGGGAAGACAAGTTTGTGTGCTGAGTGGTACGTTATGTTTTTAGTTTAAATTAGCTTTTCATTTGCGTCCGGACTCCAAATGGCAAAACAAAAATATCATCGTGCTCAAATCGATGACACGACCTCAAAACAATAATAATATACCAGTTATTGGATTCTGTAAAATCACAAAAATGCTGTCGTTTATCTATAAATTGTCAAACGAATAACACAAATATTTTCCAAATTAAAATTTAGAAAATCAAATAAAATAAATTAAAAATACATCAATATAAATCAAGTCGTAAAAATAAAGTATATTTTCTGATTATTTATCCGAGTCATTTATTACTACAAATATATTTTATAAAATAAATTCATTGTTATTATTAATTAATTTAAAAAGAGTTAAACAAGTCCATTTAATCCATAGAATTAATATTGAATTTAAAATCCTAATATTTAAATAACTATTAAAATACTTATTCACAATTCAAAGATTTAAATAATCTCTAATTAATTCAAGTTTTAAAGCTTTTAAACCAATATTTTAATTAATAAAATATTCAAAATTAAATGACCAAAATTCCGGGTCGGTACGCATAAGAGATAGGGTTAGTAACACCTTAGAATGAGTTTGAGTGTAAATATAGAGCACGTATTTGTTAGTGTTATAAAATGTTTTACGTTGTATTGTTTAATTTGTTAAGTTTTAGTTTTGGATTTTGGTCAATACGAGTAGCTAACTTTATTGATATGGATCTCAAAACACTTGTACAAGGCTAAACCGACACAATATTGTTTTAAACTTGGTAAATGAAATAATTTTGCTTAGGAATATATTTTATATATAAAGGGATGATTTTCAGAAAATTATATAGTTATCTATGACGTGATTATTGTTAGGACTTGATAGTATTTAATTACTATCATTTAGGATTTGGCTAGTCATGCTTGTCCAGTTTTAAGCATTGGCTATTATTTGTTGATTTTTATTTTTCCATCATGGGTTAGGTAGGTAGAAACTATGTGAACACTGAAATGAACACCTTGTGAATTAAGTTTCATCGTTTTACTGTATGACGTTCAATGAAAGGTTGGGTTAAAATTGGATTTTAAAATAAGGTGTTTATTGAAAAGAAATATTTTAGATGATTTTATAAAAGGTTGATTTTATAAATCAAGATTATAAAACATATTTTGAAAATAAGATGGATTTTCAGAGAATTTAAATCCCAATGGCTTTGATAAAGTTTTCAAATGATTCTTAGAAACGTAGTAATAATTTTACTTAAAAATATTTTAAAGTATAAATATTTGAAAAGGAAGTTGAGAGTAAGATTTTTCTTTGGACAGTTCAGGGAATGAGCCTCGATCTCTTTTGTGATGATCTGAATAATCTTCTAAGTGACAATTGGATGTTTGCTTAGGCGAATATGATAGTGCACTTAGTGAATTATTCCCTTGTCATTGTATGATCAAAATGAGTTCGAATCCGAATAAATCCAAAGTAAATGGATGATATTTTGTGAAAGCTATTTAGCTAAAAATATATGTTTAGAATTCTTTCAAAAAGGGATTTGAAAAGGAGAAGTATTTTTATAATTAACTAGTGCGATTGACGTGGAAATGACTAAAAATGGGCAGGAGATGTGTTCGGATTGTAAACACTTCTTTTAAGTATTACCCTTTTTGGTAAAAGGTTATATGATACTATACGGTAATACCCAGTTCCTTGATATCATTTTGGAGTTACCCAGGCTATATGTATATTTTATGTGGGTTAAATATGTTGTATTACTTCAAAAAGGTTCTTGAATAAAACCTCGGTATTGTGCTCTTAGGTTTATTAAAGTAATGAATTTTCAAAATAATAAGGTATTTTGATTTAAGAATGGGTTAATAAATGAAGTTTTAATTAGATTAAATTTAATAAACTTTGTTTTATTAAACCATGTCTTTTGATTTTAACATCTAGAAGAGAAATATTATTTGATGCTTTTGGACCGGCTAATAAACATTTTTACCTTAGAGGTGTATAATGAAAAGTAGACTCTAAGACGGAGTTGGGATACAACATCCTACTATTATTAAATGCTTGCCAAACCGAATGGGTAAAGAAGTTGTATTAGTCGACTCAGTTTTAAGACCTAAAATTATTTTAGATCTACATCTGAATAGTTAAAAGTGAATGGAATTAAGATTCGATATTTTGTATATACTCTTAGGATGTAAGAGAGTATTATATAAGGTAAACTAAAATGATTTTATGAGGGATTCATAAATAAAGTTATATCATTTTAAATTATTTGACCTAAGTTGGAATTTTGTGAAATGTTTTGATAAATATTTTTGGGAGGGTAAAGGTAACTAGGTAGTAAAACCCCTAAGATATGTACGTAAGTTATACCTAGATCCTTTCTCTTTTTCACATAATTCTTGATCCAAGATTTGAGTACATGACTTGATGTGTTTCACACTGTTCTGAATAAGGATCTGTCACTCGATTTTTTACAACGAACACTTGGTGAGGGTTCTTAATGTGGAATCAAAAGTTTTCTATCATAATATATGGCTATGTAAGGAGAATGGAGGTTTCTAATTAAGAAGCCTGATCAAAGTCCGCACTAGGAAGTTGGGTGAGCGATACTAATTCGAAAGTAAAGTTATGTGTTCAAATGAATAGTCAAATCAGATTTTTCATAGGAATGATTTGTGTACAGCATACAGACTGATGAGTGGTGTTAAGTATTTCAAGGTTAGATTTGTGGTAAAATTTCGGGGTCGAAATTCCTTTAAGGGAGGAGAGTGTAACGACCCGGAATTTCATCGCTTTGATTTGCGAATATTAAATAAATTTTAAATATTCAAATAATAAGTTTAAAAAATAAAATAAAACTCTATTAAATAATAAATAAAGATGGTGAAATAATTTTCAAAATTTGTTTATAGAAATAATTAGTCCGTAGAGAAATCAAAAATGTGACTGGAATTCGTTTTTCAAATTTATGACTTTTCATTGGCTAAAAGTTGTCGAAAACAATGTGAACATATGAGCTAACATATGCATATTATATTAATTTAAGTATGTTAAGTTAATAATATGATAAGAATTCATTTACTTAAGTTAATTTAAAACATGATGTGACTTATTCCTAAGGATTTTTGAATACAGGAAAATAGGCACATGGACAAACTTTGAAAAAAAAATTAGGCTGAAAGACAAAAAATTTGTTTTTTAGGCTGAAGGACAATGCTAGTTATAAATAGCATTTTGTATAGTATAAAACTGAATATAATGCTAGATATAAATAGCATTTTGTATAGTGTAAAAGTTGAATATATAATGCTTATTATAACTAGCATTTGTCCTTCAGCCTAAAAATAAAACTACATGTCCTTCAGCCTAATTTTTTTTCAAAATTTGTCCTCTTCCCTAGTTTCCTCTTTTGAATAATCATAATTCGTCACATCATCTCTAAACATTAGTACAATGGAGTATAAATGGCATATTGGAGCTTCAAGTGTGAAGGGGGGACAAGAAATCATCTGTGGTACAAGATGGAGGGAGGTGTTGGCCATGGTGGGGTGGACTTGATTATGTGGCAAGAGGATGTGAAGAGTAAAGGACATAAGAGTGTTGTGGTAATTTACCTTATGCATTTAATATAAAAACAATCTTCTTTCTCATTTTCTCATTTTCCATTCTCATTCTAAAACTCTGTCATCTCCTTCTTCAAAACTTCCACGTGTCCCAAGATTTCTAAAATTTGAAAATCTTAATTCATAGACTTTCAGTAATTGCTGACATTTCCACAATTATATCAAAAAATTGTAGACTTTCCACAATTATTCAAAGAAAAATTGCGGACATTTCCTCAAATTTTTCAAAAAATTACGGAAATTTCTGTAATTATTTGCCAAAAATCGAGGAAATTTCCGCAATTATTCATTGAATATTTGCAGACATTTATGCAAGTTTTGGATATAATTGCATAAATGTCTACAATTATTCACTGAATAATTGCATAAATACATGCAATTATTCAGTAACTTAATTCTAGGGACCTAATTTACAATCTTTTTTTATGGAGGAGTTTTCGTGTATTAAGTTTGATTTTAAGGACCTGAGCCTAATATTTGTTACCCCGCCTTTTGGTCAAGGCCGGGATATCAAAAAATTGGCTAAAAGGATGGATATAGAGATTGAAGATCGATTGGAAACAAGGCTATGATCGATACCGTCAAAATTTGACCAAGCTCCAATCAATGTGGGATTGATAGGGAATGATAAACAAGGCTAGTTGAGGCTATACGCTCAAGTTACGGATGGATCAATATTGGTAGAAAATGGTTTCGTATCGATACTTTCGTATCGACCATTGTGGCGTTTAGTTTGGATTGATCGACATTCGTATCAATAAACCTTGGATCGATACAATTCGTATTGATTAGGCAGCTCCAGGATGGGCACAGGTTGATGGATGTGGACTTTGTATCGATACGTGCGTACCGATTGGATGGATACGGCAAAGCATGTTGGTTCGCTTCATATCAATCAAGGCTGGGATCGATACAAGGAATAAAGCAACCAATGGATACGAAAGCATACGCTTCCAAAACGCTGGGGACCGATACGAAGGAATGATGCTGGATGGATACGAAAAGCACCTATGAGCCATTTTGTATCGATCACATTCGTGTCGATCGATACAAAGGAACCGATCAAGGGAAGGAGCGCATTGCATGGATCAAAGTGCAAAACTCGGATCGATACGTAATTGGTGGATGTGTGATTGATGGATACTAATATGATGGATACAAAGCTCTTGATGGATACGAAATAACCAGCCTACATTGGCAAAGGCAAACTTGGATCAATCATATCTCAAAAATTACACACTGGAATTTCATGAAATTTGGAGAGTAAGGACTTTGCACTATCATCTTTCACCATGATCGATCTTAGCTCGATTGGAGCAATTCCTGATCGATACGAAATCGATATGGATCGATCCCTAACTACCTTGGATCGATTATGTGGGCCCACCTACGCATGAGAAAGGGTATTCCGAGATTCAAGGCAGATATTTCCAGCTCCACGCCTATAAATAGCACTTATTTGCAACTAAAGGGGGATCTTCTTCTTCTCTTTTGGCTAAACTCTTCCATTTTGGTTACTGATATTCAATGGATTGTAACTGTATAGAAGGAAATAAAAGGATCAATTCAAAGTGCACGTAGGCCGGAGATAGCCGAACCACTATAAATCTTGTGTCTTCTCTTACTTTATTTCATTTTAATTTTGTTATTTCTTCATTTTTACTCTCTACATCATCTGGGTCTGAGATCTGTGACTGGATACTAAGGATTTGTGTGTAAACACTGGTGCTTTCATTACATTCATGGTTTGTGATCATTTTTGGTGCAAATACTTTGGTGCTTCCACTAAGAAGACTAGCACCCGCTATATTGGATTTGGAGTTCAAATTTGGAAAGCCAAAGGATCGGATCTAGGAGGAACCATGGTTAGGCAATCAGTTAGAAGGACATTACTAGAAAGATGCCATCAAGATGGAAGTCAAGAGGCTTCCTCTGGAGCTAGAGCAAATCAGGCATCCATCTACATCACAAGGCATGCGATGCAGACTATGATGGATTCCATGTAGGAGCGGTTACTGAAAAGCCAGGAGGAGATGATGCAGAACCTTTTAAGACAGTTTGGACATGCAGAAGCAGCAGGAGCTGCCGGAGCACAGATCCATGGAGCTGGTTCAGAGGCAATCAATAGGCAACCAGATAAAGCAGTTCAGTAGGGGGCAGCCCCCAATCAGCGCACAACAACCAATCTGGATGGATCTAGACTCGGGGACACACCCCCGTGTAATGCTGGACCAATTCATGGAAGAATGCCAGGTGACGCTTCATAGCCCGGCACCAACAGGAATACAGGAGTGCATGACGAGGGGTACGTACCAGAGTTCACTCAAGGACTTGGGGGGCAGTTAGGAAATGGAGACGGGGAGCAACCCTTGGTGGATAACACTGGATTGACTGAAATTATTTGGTGAACTATGCACGGAGGTTTGACGAACAGAGATCTGAAAGGAGTAAACAGGAGTCCATTCACCCATAACATCAAGAAGGTAAGGAATCCACCAGGGTTCAAGCTGCCTACTCTAGATGTATACAATGGTAGGATGGATCCTACCAATTATTTGATGAGGTACACAAGACACATGGAAGTGCTGGGGGCATCGGAAGAGGTTATGGCTCAATGTTCCCCCTGTACTTGACGGATATAGTTGCTGTGTGGTTCAGGGAGTTGGAAAATGGATCTATTAGGACATAGATAGAATTGGTGGACAAGTTTTTGAAGCAGTTTCGGGTTCATATGAAAAGACCGAAAAATGTGATGACACTAACGTCAGCAAAATAGAGGACAGGAGAGTCACTCGAGACTTTCTTAACCCAATTTATGTAGCGATTGCTTCGGTGGATCGGTCGGACCCATCAATGGTTCTAATGGCGGCAGTGTCAGGAGTCAGGGACAACTCGGATTTCAAAATATCGTTGGTATGGGATCCACCAATGGATCTCGGGGAATTCTTTCATGAGGCCGAGAGATTTCTTCGACAAGAGGATGCAAGTTTGGATGTGAAACTAAAGGAAGTAAACATGGTCAAGGATGGAGGACCATCCGGTGAAAGCTTGGGTAAGGATAAGGATAAAGGAAAGAGGAAGTCGGATGACGATTCTAGCAGGGCAAGGAAGCGCTGGGGAGAACCAAAATTCTCCACTTACACCGGACTGAATAAGACTTTGGAACATATATACATGGAAACTTGGGATCGCCTTCCTTACCGAAGGCCGACGAGGAGGGAACCCTCGGAACGCGAGAGGGCCTCAGGAAGGCGATGTCTCTTTCATGACCTGGACATACATGATACTAACAGCTACATGCATCTAAAGGATATAATCGTGGAGCACATAAGGAGTGGTCAGTTATGGCAATATGTCGGGACTCGGAATGCGGCGGTGGAATAGGAGCAACCACCGTCTACCTCAAACAACAACGGCGCGAGGCCCAGGAACGATGGTTGGTTGGTCATCGACTGATCAGGGTGGTATGGAATGAGTATCAAACTATGGGCAGGCGGCTAAGTCACTTACTCATGTACGGGGGCGGAGATAGCCCCTAGGCATGCTCTGAGATGATGATAAACCATGATGCTCTAGTTTGTGAAATCTGCCTTTTCTTTCTGGTTTGGAAATTTACATTTTTCTGGTTTGGTTTTGGAGTTCGGTTTGGACTCTTGGTTTTGTTGTTTTTCTGGTTTGGATTTTAGTTTGGATCTTGGTTTGGATTTTTGATATGGATTTCTGGTTTTCTGATTTGATCTGGATTTCAGATTGGATTTTGATTGGATTTTTATCTGATTTTTTATAAAAAGGTCGTCGGGTATGGATTATGCCTGACAAGGGGTAAGTCGCTTCGTCCGAACGTGGCGAATCGGCTTATTCAGGTCATCGAGTATGGACTATACTCGGCAAGGGTCCGGAGAGACCATGATTCGGCTTAGGACTTAATCCATAGCATTACTCAGCGTTCAAGGACATTGAACCAGGATCACCGTCGATCTTGGACTTATGCCAAGGCATTGCTTAGTACAGGTCGTCGAGTGTGGATTACGCTTGGCAAGAACCCAAAGAGGTTATGGATTTGGAAATTGGCCATGAATAGTTAAGGATTTGGGCATGAACCCGGATTGGTCCCAATTTGGCTAAGGGCCCGGAGCGGTCCTGGATTTGGATATCGACCCAGAGAGGTCATGGATTTGGTTATTGGTTACTGGATATGGATGGATTAGAACTTGGTTGTCGGGTTCGAATGGTTATGGGATTGGCTAAGGATTTGGTTACTGGATTCAGAATCGGATATCTACTCAAAGCAGTCGCGGAATTGGATAAGGATATAGCTATGGCACTTGGATAGAATGGCTTGGTAATGGATTGGATTGTGGATCGGATGATATGGCTTTGGATGGAATATGGACTTTGGATGTCGGACTTAAAGCTTTTCAAAACACGCCTTCGTACCACAATACATGTTTTGGGTGGAAAATGTTACCCCGCCTTTTGGTCAAGGTCGGGATATTAACAAATTGGCTAAAAAGGATGGATATCAGGATTGGAGATCGATTAGAAACAAGGCTATGATCGATATCATCAAAATTGGACCAAGCTCCAATCAAGGTGGGATCGATAAGGAATGGTAAACAAGGCTAGGTGAGGCTACCTTTCAAATTTTAGGTCAATTGGAGTTCATACGCTCAAGTTATGGATGGATCAATATTGGTGAGAAATGGTTTCATATCGATACTTTTGTATCGATCATTGTGGCGTTTAGTTTGGATCGATCGACATTCATATCGATACATCTCGGATCGATACAATTTGTATGGATTAGGCAGCTTCAAGATGGGCATAGGTTGATGGATGTGGACTTCATATCGATACGTGCGTATCAATTGGATGGATACAACAAAGCATGTTGGTACGCTTCGTATCGATCAAGGCTTGGATCGATACAAGGAATAAAGCAACCGATGGATACGAAAGCACATACTTCCATAATGCTGGGGCCGTTACAAAGGAAGGATGCTGGATGGATATAAAAAGCACTCAAGAGCTGTTGGGCGAATTCTCACCACCGGACCAGAATAACCGGACCAGCCACCCTCCAAATTAAAGCAAACCAACTCTTCCACCAGAACCACCGAATCAAAGCTCCACCGGTCCACTCTATCTCACTACCGAACCAACCTACTCCCTACCACTGCCGGACCAACCCACTCCATCTCACTACCGAACCAACCTGCTCCCTACCATTGCCGGACCAACCCACTCCATCTCACTACCGAACCAACTTGCTCCCTACCACTGCCGGACCAACCTCACCACCGAACCAACCTCACTGATCCAACCTCACTACCGGTTCAAACCCCACTTCCATGCATAGCCGAACCAGAGTGCTACCGGACCAAGACGTGCCAGGCCAGATCAGATCAGCCCAGGCCCACCAGCAGCTATGCATATCCAAGGCCCCTACCTCCAGCCTCACTCTATAAATAGAGGGGCAGGGGTACAACAACAGGAGAAGTTTTGAGAGCTCAAACACGGAGAGAACTTTCAAACAACTTTCAGATACTTGTATCTAAGCTTTGTACTTGTAATCTGAACTAGAAAAGGGAAATAATATATAAAGTGGACGTAGGCACATTCTGGCTGAACCACTATAAATTTGCATGTCTTTTACAGTTTAGTCCCTGCTTTTCATATATTTGCATAGATCACCCAAATCACTAAGAACAACATAAAATCAATTAAATCAAACGACTTTGAGGTGTTTGTCCATTTTTTGTGCAAACATTTTTGGTGCTTTCACTGAGAACTAGAAGCTCGAAGCTTCAGCTTCATCCACTTAACATTTTTCCTAACAACATCGTTCGCCGCTTGGAAAACATGCCTCCCAAGCAGAAAAAAGATGTTAACAAAGGAAAAAACATCGCATCCAGCAGTCTTCCAGATCTAGCTGTCATGGATCAAGTAAATCGTCCTCCTCTAGCAGCAGTACCAAATGAAGGACATGCTAATCTGATCACTCCTGCCACAGTACAGCCCGCAACAATTACTAGGGCAGATTTAGACAGGGTTGTGGTTGAAGTAACTAATCGCTTCACGTCCCAGCAGGAAGCCTTGGTGGATCATCTCATGTCACGCTTAGGGGATGCTGAAGAGTCTAACCGCAACACTAAATCATGGGGCGAGTCCCAGTCTGGAGGATCTCAGAGACAACAAAGATCTTCCTTCTTCGAAGGAGCTAACTGCAGAAGCAGCCATGGTAGGAGCCGAGATCGAGCACAGCCCGAAGTTAGGCCTGGGGAAACGTTTGGAACCGAACCCAACGGGGGAGGTACCGGGCGAAGGTCAACTGTGGCTAAGCCTGTCATACTACCTAACCACGGAAACGCCAGTGAACGGGGCCGAGCTAGAGTCCAGCCCGAAGTTGGACCCGAGGAAGTGCTTAGATCAGAACCCAGCAGGGGAAGATCAAGGCAAGGGCCAACTGTAGCTGACCCTAGCATGCTCCCAGAAGACCAAAGGCAGCCACTGGAAAATATTAGGAATGATAGACGATACCATCCCTACAGGTCATCTGGACGGAATCAATCCCACAGAACAGAACCAAACTCGTTTCTATCTGCTCCAAATTCTGATGAAAGGATGGCACGCTTATTCAGAGAGTGCGTCCAACGGGAGCAAAGGGATCGAGGGATAGGCGCTAGAGTAACCAGCCCTTTCGCCCGCAATATCGAAATTGCTATCACCCCTCCAGAATGGAAGATGCCAACAATGGAACCTTACAAACGAACCTCCGACCCCGTTGTACACTTACAGAGATACACACAACATATGCTCATGAGTGGAGCAACAGAGGGAGTACTGTGCAAATGCTTTCCACTATTCTTAGCAGATCTCGCTACCTCCTGGTTCTGTCATTTACCCCAGGGATCCATCAGCTCGTGGGAAATGTTGAAAGAAAAGTTTATCAGTCAGTTTCGCATTCATGTGGAACAACCTAAGGACGCTTATTCCTTATCCAGCATCAAACAGAAACCCGGAGAGAAACTGCAGCAATACCTAACCCGATTCAATGCCGCAGCGGCCGCAGTTCAAGATGCCGATGAGAAGCTTATCCTAATGGCCCTGTGTAGTGGTGTGCATCCGGACACTAAATTTGCTAGAAGGTTGACAAAAGAAAAACCAGAGACTTTACCCGATTTCTTCCATGAAGCCGGGAAATATACGAGGCTTGAGGATGCTGCCGTTGAGGGGCAGTCAGGACAGCAAAATAAGGCAACTCACAGCAACGCCCCTGCTGTGGCAAGGGACGTTCGAAGAAATGATTCCAGAGACAATGCTGGGGGCAAGAAGGGAGAAAAGCGCCTATATCGGCCAGGACCGAGATTCGACACTTACACTCCTTTGAACGAGACCGTCGAAAATATCTTCCTTGCCACCCAAGGCGAAGTTAGGTACAAACGCCCACCATACAAGAAGGAATCAGATAACGCGCAGAAGTCTGGAAAGTTCTGCCGCTTCCACGAATCTCATGGGCATGATACCAATGAATGCCATCATCTCCGGGACTTGATTGAGGAACACATCAGAAGGAAGAAACTGGAACGCTATGTAAAAGGTCGGGACATGACTCCAGCTCCTGCCAATGAGAACCCAAGGCTACCCTAACCGGAGACCGGCAGAGGAAACCGCAACACTAGTGGCTCTGGTCAAGAGAAGATAGTGGTCCATACCATCTCGGGAGGACCGCACATCACAGACAGAAGCTGGAAAGAGATGGAAAGATATTGAAAGTCGCTTAGAGACAATAAAGACTGTGTCAATTCGGTTATAGAAGAGTGCCACCCGAAGCGGAAAGAAAGTGATGACATCACATTCGGTAAGCGTGACCTAGAAGGAAGGCAATACCCTCACATGGATCCCATGGTTATCTCTGCCCGGCTCGGTCCCGCCGAAGTTTACCGAATTCTAGTAGACACTGGAAGCTCAGTAAATATCCTGTTCAAACATGCATTCGACAAAATGAAACTATCAATGAAGGATGTATCTTCCTGTGATAAACCACTACACGGTTTCACTGGAGATGCGAAGATGCCCCTCGGGCAACTGGACCTCTTTGTTGAAATTGGAAGCCATCCCCGCTCCGTTGTACGGAGACAGACGTTTGTGCTAATAGAAAACCACTCGGCCTACAACGCCTTCTTAGGAAGGCCAGCCTTGTCTGACTTCCAAATTGTCCTAGCCCTATGGTGCCTAAAGATGAAATTTCCAACGGACAATGGTGTAGGGGAAGTAGAAGGAGACCAAGACGTTGCTCGAGACTGCTATGTGACTGAACTTCGCAACAACCACAGGAAGGATAAAGGGAAGGTTATAGAGGTTGCCCTCTGCACGAAAAGTCTAGAAGCATAGCAACTAAAGAAAGCCCCTCCTCTTCGGTATACCAGCGACCCTTTCAATGAATTAGACCCCAGGGACAAAGAGGAGGAGGCCACCGCCGAGCCTGTAGAGGCTATGGAGTTTGTATCTGTAGACAAGCACGACTCGAGTAGACTGTTGAAAATTGGGTCCCAACTAAAAGCAGAGTTGAAGGAGCAACTCATCGACTTTCTCCACCACAACTTGGATGTATTCGCATGGTCACACGCTGACATGACCGGAATCTCCCCGACGTAGCATGCCACGCACTAAACATTGATCCTACCAAGGCGCCCGTAAAACAAAGAAAGAGAAGTATGGGGGCAGAGCGATCAGCAGCCCTCGATGAAGAAGTAAAGAATCTACTCGCCATTGACTTCATACGAGAAGCCATCTACCCGGAATGGATCGCTAACCCGGTGCTGGTAAAGAAGGCTAATGGGAAGTGGCGAACATGCATTGACTTCTCCAACCTAAACGGCGCCTGCCCAAAGGATTGCTTCCCACTTCCCCGGATCGACCAACTTGTAGACAGCACAGCCGGGCACGAGCTCTTATCTTTTATGGACGCATACTCAGGATATAACCAAATTCCTATGCATGCTCCCGATCAAGACCACACTAGTTTCATCACTGACCGGGGTTTATACTGCTATAAGGTAATGCCTTTCGGACTTAAAAATGCAGGAGCCACCTACCAGCGCCTCGTCAACAAGATGTTTGCAAGGCTAATAGGGCAAACTATGGAAGTATACGTGGATGACATGCTGGTAAAGTCAAGGAAAGCCGACGATCACGTAAACCACCTAGGCGAGATGTTTCAAGTACTTCGCCAATATGGAATGAAGTTGAATCCTCTAAAATGCTCCTTTGGAGTATCATCAGGAAAGTTCTTAGGATTCATCATCCATGCCAGAGGGATTGAAGCAAACCCTGAACAAGTCCGAGCGCTAAGGGATATCAAGATACCTTCCACTCGAAAGGAAATGCAAAGCCTGAATGGAAAAGTGGCCGCCCTAAGCTGATTCATCTCCAAAGCAACGGACAAGTGCGTCCCCTTTTTCGAAGCCCTAAAGAAAGACAAAGGAAAGTTCGAATGGACTGACGAATGCTTAACCGCTTTCCTTAACTTAATCGAACACCTCCAGAAACCACCGGTACTCTTGACTCCAAGCAAAGACGAAGAGTTATACCTATACCTTGCTGTGTCATCTCACGCCCTAAGCGCTGCCTTGGTAAGGGAAGACAACCGCATGCAGCGGCCAGTTTACTTCGTAAGTAAGAGGTTTACGGGGGCAGAAGTCAGATATCCTAAACTTGAGAAGCTAGCATACTGTTTACTAATCACATCACGGAAACTGCGTCACTACTTCTAGTCCCATTCCATCAAAGTTCTGACCGATCAACCACTGAGGCAGGTACTCCATCGTCCCGACACTTCTGGGCGACTACTTAAATGGTGCATTGAACTAAGTCAGTATGATATCACCTATCACCCTCGCACCGCCATCAAGGAACAAGCCATGGCTAATTTCATTGCAGAATTCACTACCAACGAAGATAAGGAGCAATTGGAAATAGCAGAAGACATCAAGTGGAATCTCTTTGTGGATGGTGCATCAAACGAACAAGGCTCGGGGGCAGGTGTGGTAATAATCACTCCCAGGGGAAATAAGCTGCACTATGCTATAAGGTTGGAGTTCGCTGCCACCAACAACGATGTAGAGTATGAAGCAGTGATAGCTGGATTAGAACTTTCCTTAGAGATCGGGGCTAATTCTTTGTGTCTTCATAGCGATTCTCAACTTATTGTTAATCAAATACTAGGAGAATTCCAAGCTCGAGAAGAACGACTCATAGCGTATTTAAAGAAGACCAAGTTACTTCTCAGCCGATTGGACCACTACTTAGTCAAACACATCCCTCGGGAAGAGAACCAAGAGGCCGATGAATTGGCAAAGCAAGCAAGTGTGAGAGACAGCGCCATCGTCGGAGCAGTAACCATCTCAAAGCAACTGACCCCAAGTTTTGAGCAAGTGAATCTGATAACTGCAACCGAAGAAGCAAATTGGATGACTCCCATCCGAGACTACTTACAAAGCGGCACACTACCCAACGGGCGTAACGAAGTCAAGAAAATCTTGAGGAAAGCTTCCCGCTACACAATACAAGAAGACATCCTCTATCGGCGTGGATTCTCTAACCCGTTATTAAGGTGTGTCGCTGGGAGGGAAGCCAAGGAAATCTTATCCAACATTCATCAAGGAAGCTGCAGAGATCACACCGGAGGGCAAACTTTAGCAAAAAAGATACTCCGATATGGATATTTCTGGCCCACCTTAAGCAAGGACGCCTTAGATTTCGTCAAAAAATGTGACAGATGCCAGAAGTTTGCTAAGATTCCGCAGCTACCAACAACTGAGATTACACAAATGACCAGCCCTTGGCCCTTTGCAGTATGGGGAATTGACTTAATCGGCGAACTACCAATGGGCCGAGGCAGGGCCAAATATGCTATAGTGGCAGTCGACTATTTCACCAAATGGGTGGAAGCAGAACCTCTGAATAAAGTATCTTCAGCAAAAGTTATTAACTTCTTGATCAAAAATGTTCTGTGCAGGTACGGAGTCCCACTCAAAATCATATCAGACAATGGACTTCAGTTTGACAGCGAGGAATTCACCAACTGGTGCCGAGAGCACGGAATTCACAAAAGCTTCTCATCCGTAGCGTATCCCCTGGCAAACGGACAAGTCGAAGCCGTCAACAAAATTCTGAAAACTCTAATAAAAAAGAAACTCGAAAAGTCAAAGGGCGCTTGGGTGGATGAACTCCCTACGGCACTGTGGGCCTATCGCACATCTTTCAGAACTTCAACAGGGCATACTCCTTTCTCTTTGGCATACGGATCGGAGGCTATGATCCCAGTCGAAACCATCGTGCCTTCCCACCGTAGGATCCACTATAACCCGGAAGAGAACAAAGAACTCCTTCACATGTCTTTGGATCTAGTTGAGGAGAGAAGAAATGATGCAGTCCTTAAAGCAGCGACCCACAAGCAAAAAGTGGCAGCACAATACAACTCCAAGGTCAAGCACCGTACCTTACGAGAAGGGGATCTTGTCCTCAAGCGAATCTTCCCTCGCCCCGGAGCACTAGATCCAATCTGGGATGGACCATATGTAATTCATAAAGATCTCCACAATGGAGCTTATATTTTGTCAACAGTGGACGGAGAGGTGTTCCAGAGGGCATGGAACATCCAACACCTCCGTCGATACTTTTCTTAACTTGTACTGCCCATATGAAGTGAATTAATAAAGAGAATCAGTGGACGTAGGCCTTTTCGTGCCGAACCACTTTAAAAAAACCTTGTCTCTTATTTAACTTGTTCCTTTATATCTTGGCTGCTTGTTAACTTTATCCTTTTCTGTTGAACAAAATCCTATGCGCATAGCATTTCCACTCAAAGCACTCCACAGTGCAACTTCACCTGGATAAGACCTAACAGGTACTATGCGAATCTATGCCCTCGCCAATGAGACACTTTTTGCTCCGGCATCCCTCTGCTGCGGGTTAACTCATTGCTCGCGACGGCCCTTAAAGCCAACTGTAATGAGCCGATTATAAGCCACCGAGAAGGCCGACTGTAGCCGAGGCAGCTCATTACGGCGTTCGGCTCGCCGGCAACTGTGAACCGACTATAAGCCCCAACATAAGGTGTGGCCAGCCAGGGGCAGTTCACGGTTGACGATCGGCACCCACGCTAGCCGGCCACAGTAAATCGAATAATACCCACGATTATGGGCCATAATGGCCCGGGTAGTTACTGTGCGCGATCTCGGCTCTGATGTGTCTTAAGTGCGGCTGTGGTAAAAAAGAATTAACTCCCCGTGGAGGCGTAAGATGAGTGACAAATGTCTCCAAGACCCATAGCTAGGGAAAGTGACTACATAGCCCGTTTGCCACGAACTTAAGCACATCGACGGCCTTCCGTGATTGGAAGTTTTTACTTTTTCACATATTTCAATTTTACTTAAGAAACTTTTCTCATATCCTCTGTAACAATCCCTGAAGTACAGGACACAGAACATGAGACACTCACTAATAGAAGCGGATACTCACAGCAAGTTACTGGACCGCATCCCTTATTCGGTCACACAGGATATTCAAAGCTGCCATCTACAAGCAAAATATAAAGGGCGGTATTTCCTTCTTTCATATGTAAACACATGACTATAATTTATTCACACCTCACGCTAACGTTGCAAGTCATGAAATTATGTTTTAAACAAGAACCTGACATCAAACACAATTTTATTACAAGAATATGCATAGCTATATTTCTCATACAACATGTCAAAATAGCAAAAAACATTCAAAAGACGACAAAATCAGCTTAAGTTAAAGAATTACACGTCAAGAATAGAGCTATTTGTTACAAGTAGCAAAAATTACAACCTAAGAGTTACTTTACTGTTTTAAGACTAACATATACAACCATGTCAATTCCACAAAAAGAATTTTTCAGGTCTAATCAAGGAGCCGGCTGCGTCGGAGTCTTATCCTTGTCCTGTTGCCCACCTGTCCGGTCAGAAAAAGAATTCGTTAGTGATAAGCAACCAAGTTAACGGAAAGACTAGAAAGGAATACTTACCAGCATCTGCTCCTTGATCAACTTGATCATCATCCTCCGCTTGCACACCTATCTCCTCAGCTGCAAGCAATCGCATGCCCTCCTTCACCGCCACCTTCTCCTCCTTGGTAAACTGGGCGGTAACAGCATCCATCCTAAAGGCCACGCCACCATCCTTATCTGCCTCAGCCTGGGCCTCCTCTAGAGCCCTGAGATAGATCCTAGCCATAACCCGAGGGTAATC
This sequence comes from Allium fistulosum, assembly GCA_030737815.1. Classification (NCBI taxonomy): domain Eukaryota; kingdom Viridiplantae; phylum Streptophyta; class Magnoliopsida; order Asparagales; family Amaryllidaceae; genus Allium; species Allium fistulosum. The sequence goes on along the minus strand of CM060904.1, from coordinate 335,179,940 downwards.
ATCCATCCAGGACAAGTTACCCTGCCTCCAAGTACGGAAGTACATATCCTGGAGCATCCCCTCCATCAGCCCCTCGTTCTCTTCAAACTCCCTCGCCCGGGCCTCGGAATCTGACAACCTTGCGACGGCGGCATCTCTCTCCAATTGGTATCTCGAGCAGTCAACCTGAAGGGATTTCCACATCGCCTCCATCTCCTCCCTCAACTTCGCTTGAGCAAGCTCTGCAGCCTCAAGCTTCCCAGATAACTCCTCTATCTGCTCAAGATCCGCTTTCTGAACCTCGTCCACCATGGCAATGGCCATAACGATCCGTTCCTTGCAAGTAGCCTCGATTTTCCGCAGTTCGGCCCGGCTGGCCTCTTCCATAGTTTTCTTTAGATGTCCGGAGGCGGCCTCGTGCTGAGAGATCTGGATGGCCTGATCATCGAGTTGCTTGGCCTGGTCGGAAACCACTAACCGCAGTCTTATGTTGGCACTCCCAATTTCCTCCCCGGCCTTGACCAATCAGGCATGATGCCCCATCAACTTCCTGGTCTCCTCAACAACCCGGTCGATATTTGCTTTAGCTTCGTTCCCCATAGCGACAACCCGAGTAGTAAGCAAATCAAGGTCCAGGGATTTGGCCTCATCAAGCACCTTTACCATAGGGTTGCGAGGAAGAAGGTGCTCATCGGTAACCTCGTCGAAGGAAATATCATGAGAACTTGGATCCAGATCAGGATGACCCGCAAATGGATTACGAGCCAAGCCAGGACGATCAATCTGAGTAACGGTAGGATTTTCAGACGGGTGCGGAGAGAGTGTGAACTCAGTATCCTCCTCCATAATATCATGAAGAGGCTGAATTGGGGGATGAGGACCAGGTGAAGACTCGGATAGGGAGCGACTCCTCTTTCTCTTTTGAATATCCTCTCCAATAACCCCGAGAAGAGGACGGTAGTCGACTACATCCCCGGAACGGTGGGTCGGAGGCTTCGGCTTGGCAGAAGCTTTGGAGAGCTTGTATTGTTCAAGCCTGTGCCAAAGATCTGAGGTCTTGGCCGTTTTACCTGCTCCTGATATGAAAACCAAGTGTCACCAACATGTATTGAACCATCATTCAAGAATTAAAAGAGTAAAGTGAAATTCACCTTGAACCGCCGAAGTTGCTTCAGTAGAGGCGCTCCCGGAAGATAAATCAACGCCGGTCCCAACTTTATCGGCTCTCTTAGATTTCTTCGTCTCCTCCAGACCTTCGAAGGCTTGGCGGAAAGTGTCATCCGTCCACTCTTGCATCTCGCCTACTTGCCCAGAAGACAAAGCCCTGACACCGTCGCCACCTCCGGCACCTTCTCCTCCATCTTCGCCTTGCTCCTCCTCCACCTCTCCCTCCTCTGGGATATCTGGACATGTGCTGGGAGAGGGACCGTCAGACTTTTTGAGCTTCTTCCCCCCGGCAACCAGATGTTTTGGAAAGGGCCTCCTTTTACTGCTCTTCGACTCGGCCCCTTCTTTAGCTTGGGCAGCCTTCTCTTCAGCCGTGTCCCTCTGCTTGACCACGGACTGCTGTGGAAGGATCAAGCTGTACTCCAAGAGTGTAGCGTTCCTGATCAGGTAGGCAGCCGACCTATCTCTCCCAGTAATAGCTTCTATTTCTGCTGCCGTCTGAACCAGGCGGTCATTCTCCACGACCGCAAAACCACCTGTCGCTAGCAAAAAATAAAAACACATAAGAAAGAGTATTGCAACCAGAACGGGAATTAAAAATAAAGCTTTGACTTACATCCAGAGGTGAAGCGCCGAATAGAAACGGAGTCATCCCTGACAAAGAACCATTCCTTCTTGAACATGCTGTACTTGGAGTATAAATCCAGGACCGGCTTAAAAGTTACGGCCGATTCCAAGCTGATGTAGGGAGACCCCTTCTTGTAACCTCTCAAGTTGTACAAATACCGGATCTCCCGGTTGGAAGGAGGACGCCCATATCTCCTCTGGAAGATGATAAAGAGACTCACCAGAATGGCATAAGAGTTGGGCTGAAGCTGGAATGGAGCTACCTTTAGATATGTGAGAAAGCTGACTACCCAGGCGTTGAGAGGCGGGATGGCACCGCACATGCAATGGTATCTGCTGTAGGCATCACTCCCGCATCCGGCAATAACATGCGTGCTCGGTCGATCCCGAAGGAGCGAGATATAACATCGAGTTGCTCGCCCTTGAGTAAGCTAGGGAAGCAATCAGGAGGCAAGTTAAGAAGTTCCTGAGGACCGTATCCATCCACTAATGATCTCGGGGTGGGCCCATGACGGACAGGTCCTGGCTGAGCTGGGGGCACGGCGGAAGGCTCTTCTCTGTCATGAGATCTCTTTTTCTCTGATCGGGTTTCCACTTTGTGAGACATTTATCTGTAGACACAGGAAAGTATATCGTTAAAACACATAAACTATGTAATCTTGAGTTTCACTAGTGATTCAGGTATAAAATTCCATCCGGTAGAAGGTTCATTCAACACTCGGAATCCCCGAATTCGTTCAGTAAGGCCCAACCAAGAGCTCATTCGGCATTCCAAATATAGAAGCTCATTCGGCATTCCAAATATGAAAGCTCATTCGGCATTCCAAATATAGAAGCTCATTCGGCATTCCAAATGTGAAAGCTCATTCGGCATTCCAAATATAGAAGCTCATTCGGCATTCCAAGTATGAAAATTCATTCGGTCATTCGGTAGCCCAAAGGCTCCGAGTTCGTTCGGTGCTTAAAACGCCCCGAGTTCATTCGATATTCCAGCCCTAAAAGTTCGTTCGGCAGAGGCAAACTCACCTGAATCGGCAGTTAAGTAGGACTCGGTGCTTAGTTGATTCGGTCAAGCTTGATTCTGCACTTAGTTGGTTCGGCTATCTCACTCGATAAGGAATGGCGAAGGCATAACACCTCTACTTATAGGCAAATAAAGGACACCGAACCAACTGGACTGGCACTCAGGGACCGAATGAAGATGACCAAGAAACAAAGTAAGCCGTATGCCAGCATACGCCCCACTTTGGGGGGAAAATGTTGGGCGAATTCTCACCATCGGACCAGAATAACCGGACCAGCCACCCTCCAAATTAAAGCAAACCAACTCTTCCACCAGAACCACCGAATCAAAGCTCCACCGGTCCACTCTATCTCACTACCAAACCAACCTGCTCCCTACCACTGCCGGACCAACCCACTCTATCTCACTACCGAACCAACCTTCTCCCTACCACTGCCGGACCAACCCACTCCATCTCACTACCGAACCAACCTACTCCCTACCACTGCCGGACCAACCCACTCCATCTCACTACCGAACCAACCTACTCCCTACCACTGCCGGACCAACCTCACCACCGAACCAACCTCACTGATCCAACCTCACTACCGGTTCAAACCCCACTTCCATGCATAGCCGAACCAGAGTGCTACCGGACCAAGACATGCCAGGCCAGATCAGATCAGCCCAGGCCCACCAGCAGCTATGCATATCCAAGACCCCTACCCCCAGCCTCACTCTATAAATAGAGGGGCAGGGGTACAACAACGGGAGAAGTTTTGAGAGCTCAAGCACGGAGAGAACTTTCAAACAACTTTCAGATACTTGTATCTAAGCTTTGTACTTGTAATCTGAACTAGAAAAGGGAAATAATATATAAAGTGGACGTAGGCACATTCTGGCTGAACCACTATAAATTTGCGTGTCTTTTACAGTTTAGTCCCTGCTTTTCATATATTTGCATAGATCACCCAAATCACTAAGAACAACATAAAATCAATTAAATCAAACGACTTTGAGGTGTTTGTCCATTTTTTGTGCAAACAAGAGCCATTTCGTATCGATCGCGTTCGTATCGATTGATACGAAGGAACCAATCAAGGAAAGGAGCGCATCACATGGATCGATGCGCAAAAATCGGATTGATACGTAATTGATGGATGCCGGATTGATGGATACATGTAAGATGGATACGAAGCTCTTGATGGACACGAATTCACCAGCCTACATTGGCAAAGGCAAATTTGGATCGATCATATCTCAGATACTATACACTAGAATTTCATGAAATTTAGAGAGCAAGAACTATGCACTATCATCTTTCACCATGATCGATCTCAGCTCGATTGGAGCGATTCTCAATCGATACAAAATCGATATGGATCGATCAGGGATCGATCCTAAACCACCTTAGATCGATTATGTGGGCCTACCTACGCATGAGAAAGAGTATTCCGAGATTCAAGGCATATATTTCCAGCTCCACACCTATAAATAGCACCTCCATTGCAACTAGAGGGAGATCTTCTTCTTCTCTTTTGGCTAAACTCTGCCATTTTGGTTATTGATATTCAAAGGATTGTAACTGTAATCACAGTATAAAAGGAAATAAAAGGATCAATTCAAAGTGGACGTAGGCCCGAGATAGCCGAACCACTATAAATCTTATGTCTTCTCTTACTTTCTTTCATTTTAATTTTGTTATTTCTTCATTTTTACTCTCTATATAATTTGGATTTGAGATCTGTGACTGGATACTAAGGATTTGTGTGTAAACACTGGTGCTTTCACTACATTCGAGTTTGTGACCATTTTTGGCACAAACAATATTCACTTAATTTATTACTTAATTATTAATTAAGGATTAAAGTATAATTTAATTATAAATTGAGGTTTAAGTATTATTTAATTATTAATTGGGATTAATTAATAGTTATTTACTTATTTAGAAGGATAATTATTATCTAATTATTTATTAAAAGTTAATTATAGTTTAATGATTAATTAAATGTTCAATCCTTATTAAGCAAAGGGTTTAATTGTTATGTAATTACTGAATATAGGTTTTGATTTTAAATCACTTATTTCTGAAGGTCGATTTTTGTTTAAAGCAAGCTATCTTTTAAAGAATGTTTTTAACCCAAGGGATTTCTTTGTTGATTACCCTTAAGTAATCTCATATGAATATGAAATGCAATGACACCTATTTAGCAGAATAAATCACTATTCTACTAATTAAATTGTATATAACATTTGTTTGGTAGAATAAATCACAGTTCTGCCATAATTCACCAAAGAGATTATGTTGACATCTTTTAGGCAGAATAAAAACTCATTCTGCTATTAAATTAACTTGGGCATGTGTTTAACAGAACAAATCCCCGTCTACTATTATAGTAACTTAGAGATTATGTGAAGACCTAAATTATTGAGATGAAAATAATTTTATAAAAATAAGTTAATGGAAAATATTCAAAGAATAAAATAAATATCAAGAATGAGTGAAATAAATAAGGAAGAGGATAGTTGTTTTCAGTAAATAATGATGAGGAGAAAATAGCTTCAATAAATAATAATGAGAAGAAAATAACTAATTATGAATGAGTTTTATATTCACATATCTCATATATATATATATATATATATATATATATATTGTATACAAGTAGCCAGAGGAGTATAGAGTGATAAAATAAACTCTTATGATGATTAAAATATATGAAACCAGATTAGTATTATATAGGTATAAATACATTTTATAATCAAGAGAAAACAAATGGCTTGAAACATTAGCAAGGGATAAATTGATAAAAAGATATATATGTGAACATTTCAGATTTGTCTTAGGAAAATAAATAATGTAGATAAATCACATGAAAATAGTGTATACGTGAAACATGCAAATGGCATGTACACAGAAAAAGAAGAAAAGCAACTGAAATACCCGAAATGGAATCAAAAAGAAAATGGCATATTTAGCCATAAAAACATATACAAAATTCTCTTATTTGTGTGGGGATAAAATGGGTTTTTCACTCCACTAAAACCCTAGCTAAATGTTTTAAAAATAAAAGGATAAGCAGCAGTTTTATTTTTGAAAACAGAAAGATATTTTAGAAAAAGAAGAGCAAACTCACACTATTTTCAAGTTAGAGCATTCTCGGGGAAAGAAGAAGTAAGGTGAGTGATTAATCATCTTATGAGATTTAAGGCATTAAGACCCAAGTTAAGGGCAGCCATATTACTTATATAAAACTATATCATGTGTTTGTTTAATTTTATTCTCTGAATAAATAAATGTTGATCATGGTTGGTGTTTTGGCTGAGTCTTTGGTTGATGTTTTGATCTGTTTTGATTGTTTTGATTAATGCTTTGAAAAGACAAACATCCTGATCACAGAAATGGTTTCTGTAACTTATAATCCAGTTTTTATATGGGAATGAGTTAAATATTTTTACTGAGAAATAGAGTACTAATGAAGAATGGAGTAGGCAGTGTGAATAAGGGGATTCATGCTTATGTCTAGTTTATTTTAAAAATGATATGAACAATGCAATATTATATATATATATATATGTGCAGATTTGTTCAAATCACAAGTTAATATGTTTTTATGGGTTTTTCTCAAAAACCTTACCCTATGTTCACAGTAAAATAAATGTAATGTTTTATATGACTTCACCAGATTTATGTAAGAAATGGGAATATTTCTGGAAATAATTTTATGCAAGTTTTAGAAAATATGATTGAATAAAAATAACCTTAAAATGGGATGTGGTGTTTTACATGAATACTTTGTATGCCTGGCTGAAATCCCTGAGTGAGTTTAATACTCTCTAATTTATGAAAGGAAGAAAAGAATAGGAAGCATTTCAAGAAATTAATAAAATTCTCCTGAAAGAAAATGAGAATAGTCTCTAGATTATAAAGCTAATCTAGGAGTAGTGCCTTGATCTATTCATCATTAGATGGATGATGGGTATGTGCATGACTTGTTTAAGTCATGTAGGCCTCTATGTAAAGGGTTAACATAATTGAGCCCCTTTGCAATGTACACATGGTGTTCAATGGCAAGAGTTAAGACCAAATAAATGATAAATGGCGATTGAGAAATTGAGCTATGGAATTAAGGGAGTCAATCCATAGGAGTATATGTACATATAACTGAATTGTGTTGATGAATGAATACTTGTGTGCATGTATGCTAGTATGAGCTTATATGTATATATATATATATATACTCAGATTTTAATATGAATCTAAATAAGTATCAAACATATAAGTCTCTGCACAGAGTTTAGTAATTACAAGTTATTTATAAACTATGATTTCACTCATACCAGAATATATTTTCTGACCCTATTTGTTGCCTTTGCAATCTTTGGGGTGTCTTATTTTCATTGAGGCAGTTCAAAGTGTTGCTGTAGGGAAATATGCTTGAGTAGATTGCTTGTATGGATGTTTGAAGAACTTGCTGGTTTTAAAATGCTTTAGAGAAGTAGAAGCTTGATTGTAATAAATAATCTAGGCAAATTCTCTTATGTTTTGTGTATTTCCAGGATTGTTACTTGCTTTGTTTTCTTGAAAAGAACATGTAAAAGGAAGAAGAAAAAACTTAAGTATTATATGTGCTTGTGAGTTGTTTATTCAAGCAACAGACTCTGGAAATAATCCAGAGGGTTATAAAAGGGAGAACATGCCATTTAATTTGATATGTGGATGTGTTCCCCTTGGCATGTTTGCTATATTTCAGTTTTAAAGTTTAAGTTATTTTTGAATAATTATGTGCCAAAGTATTGAGAGGATGAGTTGAACATGGTCTTGGCTAACCAGTAAGGCTTGTACATGTCTTGTAATTTATACAAGTACATGCAAAAGCTTGAAGCCATAGTCTTCAGATTCCTAAAGCAAACAAGACCATAGAGCAAGCTAATTCAAAATGCAACTAAATCCTATGGTATGTTTGGAACAAGAGTAGGATTATATTACCATAAAACCTAAAAACCATAAGTATATAAGGATTTAAGAATTGGAATTGATAAAATCTGGAACTGACTTAAATAGGAGATAGAAGTAGCAAGTCAGAAAATAGGGATAAACAATATAGACTTAAACAAGAATGTAGAGTAATTTTTTTAAGTGTATAAAAATCCAGAACAGCATACTCTATATGTTTTTAGCCAGAAAAATGCAAAGACCTTTCTAAAATCATATTCAATACTATTTCCAATCTAAATATCAAAAATATGTATGACCTTTAGATTAGTTTACAACTGTATTACTCACATGATCATTACATGCTTCATGAACCTGGATATGTGCACTTTGCTTGACCTGAATTGCTTATGCATGTTTGTGCATGTTTTGTGCATGTCTATGTTTGAACCCTGAATCTGGGCTAGACTAACTAGTGATCCATAGAATCAAACTAAGTTTTAATATGTTTTATTATTCTAAAACAACATGCATGAATTTTTGAATCCCAAAGATCTAATTCATGGGTTATAAATCCATAAATTAATCAATCTGGTTTATAGGATAATCTGGAAAAATGAAGAAGAGAAAATAGGTGCTAATACTTGAAAAATGTATTAGTCAATCTTGAGTCATTCCAAGATGAAAATATCTTAAAATGCATTAGTTAATCCTGAGTCATTTTAAGGTAGTGACACTTGAATCATGTATTAGTCAGGCTTGAGTCAAATAAAAGATTAAAGTGTAGAAATAGCTATGTGACACAAAACCTTTCAATTATGGAAAAATGTTGTGTGATTAAATTTCTTTGCTACTTTAACACTCTGATAGGCAAAGAAACATTTATATATCTTCACATATATAAATGATATGACTTGATTATAATACTGATATTTTTATATTAGTAAATTCTGGATCTTGGGAAATTAATTAAAAGAAATGAAAGAGGCAAGAAAAGAAGTGATCCCTTGTTAAAAAAAACCTCAACTAAAAATCAGTAAAATATAGTAGAAGAAAAGTGGGTCACTTCAGTTGGTATCAGAGCTATGTTACCAAAAACATAGCAAAAAATATATATATATCTAATTTTCTCATATGGATAAAATCCTAAGGAACAAACCACATAAAAATATTTTCAGTAAGAATAAATTACTGAAACAATTAAATCAAAAAACAAGACTAACTAGCTATGTAAATTATATAGCAAATCATGGTAGGAAGACAACCAAACTCTGGAGCAGGACCCTCTAGTGCAACACCATTGGTCAATTTGCAAGATTTGGTGAGGGCATTTAGGGAAGGAGTAGTGCAGAGGGAAGAAAATCCTCGTGAGGAGTTATCTAAGCTACTGAAAACATTCTCAAATTTAGGAGGCAAGGATTTTGAAGGCACTGAAGGAGTCATGGGTGTGCAAACATGGCTAAGAACTTTGGAAAGGATATTTGCGGACATGCAAATCAATGACCAAAGGAAGAGGCAAATAGCTTCCAGAAGGCTCAAAGGAGCAACACTGGATTGGTGGGAGGTAATCATCACAGGAAGACCAGAAAATGAGATAACATGGGATCAGTTCAAGGGTATGCTTGAGGCTAGATTTGTCCCAGCAACAGCTAAGGCAATATTGCTTGAGGAGTTTATAAGATTGAGGCAAGGATCAACGAGTGTGACTGAATACACTCAAAAGTTTGAGAGCTTGTCTAAGTATGGAACCATGCTCATAGGGAATGAGGAATCAAAGAATTCAAGATTTATTCAAGGACTTAATGCTGGTTTAAGTAGAGCAATGCTACCTTACAAAGACAAAACATTTGATCAAGTCATAGATCTCACTCTTTCTTTTGAACAACATGATAATGCAAGGGAGAAATTCAGGAACATGAGAGCTAATAACAACAACAAGAAGGGGAAAAATAGAGCACATCCTTATGACAAGAAAAATTCAGACAAGAAGGTTGAAGGAGCAACCAGTGGGGAAGTTAAGAAGAAAATTATTTGTTACAACTGTGGCAAGGAAGGGCACATGAGTAAAAGGTGTCAAGCAGCTAAGAAAACCCCATTCAGTTGCTATAATTGTGGGAAAGAAGGTCATATCAAAAGGAATTGCCCAGAGTTCAAGAAAGGAGCAAAGGTAGGAGCATTGGAAGGCAAAGCAAAAGCAAATGCAGTGGGAAATTCTGGACAATTGGAAGGTATACTCCTAATTAAAGATTATCCAATCTCTGTTATATATGACACTGGGGCTACACATTCCTTAATATCACAAGACATAGTAAATAAATTGGCTCTCACATGCAATCTAGTTGATAAACCTTTGTTTATTCAGAGCCCCATAGGTAGTTCCTGCATGCTAGGAATTAAATGTTTGGGAGTAAAATTAAACATAGGTGGAAATATGTTTAAATCTGATTTGTTTGTGTTAAAATATCCTGGAATAGACATTATTTTAGGAGTAGATTGGTTGAGTAAATTCAAGGCAATTTTGAACTTGGAAAATTTTACTATTTCTTTGAAGACAGAAAATGGTAAAAATATTATAATCATGAGTGAAATAGCCAAAACAAATTGCCTTAATCAAATGTGGAGCATGACTGAAAAAGAATTAATTCTAGAAGACATAAAAGTAATAAATGAATACCCAGATGTCTTTGGAGAGGTTATAGGAGTTCCAGAAAATAGGCAAGTTGAATTTCAGATAAGATTAATCCCAGGAGCAAGTCCTATCATCAAGAAACCTACCAGAATGGGTCCTAAAGAATTAGTGGAATTGAAACAACAATTGGAAGAATTGGAGCAGAAAGGATTCATAAGGCCTAGTAGTTCAAACTGGGGTTCTCCAGTGGTATTTGTAAAGAAACATGATGGTACAATGAGAATGTGTATTGATTACAGGGAATTAAACAAAGTTACTATCAAGAATAAATATCCACTCCCCATAATTGATGATTTATTTGATCAATTAAATGGAGCAAGAATCTTTTCAAGGCTAGACTTAGCCTCTGGATTCCATCAAATGAAGGTTGAGGAGGAAAGTATTAAGTACACTGCATTCAACACAAGATATGGGCTATATGAATTTTTAGTAATGCCTTTTGGATTGACAAATGCACCATCCTATTTTGTAGATTTAATGAATAGGACATTCAGAGATTTTCTAGATAAATTTGTAGTTGTTTTCATTGATGATATATTGGTGTATTCAAAATCAGAAGAGGAGCATGCAAGGCACTTGCATCAGGTTTTGTCAAGATTAAGAGCACATGATTTAAAGGCAAAATTTACTAAGTGTACATTTTGGCAGAATGAAGTTAAATTTTTGGGAGATATTATATCTCAACAAGGGATTTGTGTAGACCCAAACAAAGTCATGGCAGTGCAATCATGGAGTAGACCCAAATCAGTGACTGAGGTGAGGTCATTTTTAGGAATGGCAGGCTACTATAGAAGGTTTATAAAAGACTTTGCAAGGATAGCCATTCCATTAACCAAGCTAACCAGAAAAGAGCAACCTTATTTGTGGACAGCAAAATGTGAACAAGCTTTTGAATCATTGAAGAAGGCATTGATGGAAGCTCCAGTCTTGCAAGTTCCAGAGGGAAATGAGGGATTAGTGGTTTATACTGATGCTAGGGGTCTGGGTTAGGGGCAGTACTCATGCAACATGGAAGAGTCATAGCATATGCATCAAGGCAACTCAAGCCAAATGAAACCAGATATGCCACTCATGATCTAGAGCTTGCTGCCATTGTTTATGCATTGAAGCTATGGAGACACTACTTCTTAGGTACTAAATTTGAATTGTTTACATACCATAAATCACTTAAGTATTTGTTTTCTCAAAAATACTTGAATATGAGACAACATAGGTGGGTAGAGTTTTTAGCTGCCTATGATCTTGATATATTATATACTCCTGGAAAAGCTAACAAGGTAGCAGATGCTTTGAGTAGACATCAAGCAAGATTGGCAAGCTTAATGATGGCTGAATTCAAGGATTTAACAATCCTTAGTGAAGTAGAAATGAAGGAAGAAATTGGTGCATCAGACAATGTACATAGTGACATGATTGAATATGGAAAATTAATTCTCATCTCCTTAAGATCAACCCTGGTTGATGAAATAGGAAATATGCAGAATCAATACACTAATTTAAAAGAAAAGAAGGACATGATATCACAAGGCATGTCAGTAGAAAATTATGAAGTTGATGATAGAGGCTACTTAAGAAAGAAAGGGAAACTCTGCATACCCAATATAGAAGAACTGAAGCAAGAGGTTATGTATGAGCATCACAAGACAAAGTACACTATACATCCAGGTGGTACAAAAATGTACCATGATCTTAAAAGAAACTATTGGTGGCCAGGAATGAAAGGGGCAGTGGCAAGATATATGGCAAAGTGTTTAACATGTCAACAAGTCAAGGCAGATTATCAAAGACCTTCAGGCTTACTACAACCTCTGGAAGTGCCTACCTGGAAATGGGAAAGCATTTCAATGTATTTTGTGGATGGTTTGCCAAGAACAAGAAGAGGCAATGATAGTATTTGGGTTATGGTTGATAGACTCACAAAAACGGCTCACTTCATTCCAGTGAATTCAAATAGAAATGCTCACAAATTAGCTCAATTATTGGTGAAGGAGATAGTGAGATTACATGGAATCCCCAAGGCTATCATTAGTGATAGAGATACCTTGTTTACCTCGAGGTTCTGTGGTAGCTTTCAAGAGGCTATGGGGACAGAATTAAGCTTGGGCAAAGCTTACCACCCACAAACAGATGGGCAAACTAAGATTGTTAACAAGATTTTAGAGGATTTGCTTAGAGCATGTATACTTGATTTTGGAGGCAACTGGGAAGATCATCTCTATTTAGCTGAATTTGCTTATAACAATAGCTATCAGTCCACTATAGGTATGGCTCCATTTGAGGCTTTGTATGGGAAGCCTTGTGTATCTCCTGCATGCTGGATGGAGGCAGGTGAAAGAGTGTTGCTTGGACCAGAACATGTGAGAGAGACCTCTGCAAGGATTGAACTTGTAAGGCAGAGAATGAGAGCAGCACAAGAGAGACAAAAAGCCTATGTAGATAAAGGGAGAAGGCCAGTGGAATTTGAAGTGGGAAATTATATATTTCTCAAAGTTTCACCAATGAGAAAAATATTGAGGTTTGGCAAGGCAGGAAAATTGTCACCAAGACATATATGGCCATATGAAATTATTCAAAGAGTAGGAACTTTGGCTTATAAGTTGAAATTGCCAGAGGAATTGAGTAATATACATGATGTATTTTATGTATCTCAATTAAGAAGATGGGTGCATGATAAGGAGACCATTCTGAAATCTCCTACATAAGTTGAAATTCAAGAAAATCTGGTTTATAAGAAGGAACCAGTGGGTATTGTGGCTAGAGAAGAAAAGAAATTGAGAAATAAAATAATTAAATTTGTTAAAATCCAGTGGAGTTTAGATGAGAGCGATTGTACATGGGAGACTGAGGATAGGATGAAAGATAAATATCCTAATCTATTTGCTTAAAGGTATGCCTAAAATTATGATAAACTTAAACATTACTTATGTATGTTTGATTGGTTTTGAATGCATGAGTTTTTGAAATTTCTGAAATGAAATTATGGTTTGTGTACATTTGGATGGAAATGTATGAGAAAAATAATTGCGGGACACAATTCCTTTTAGGAGGAGAGTATGTGAAGACCCAAATTATTGAGATGAAAATAATTTTATAAAAATCAATTAATGGAAAATATTCAAAGAATAAAATAAATTGAAAATAAATATCAAGAATGAGTGAAATAAATAAGGAAGAGGATAGTTGTTTTCAGTAAATAATAATGAGGAGAAAATAGCTTCAATAAATAATAATGAGAAGAAAATAACTAAGTATGAATGAGTTTTATATTCACATATCTCGTATATATATATATATAAATATATTGTATATAAGTAGCCAGAGGAGAATAGAGTGATAAAATAAACTCTTATGATGATTAAAATATATGAAACCAGATTAGTATTATATAGGTATAAATACATTTTATAATCAAGAGAAAACAAATGGCTTGAAACATTAGCAAGGGATAAATTGATAAAAAGATATATATATGTGAACATTTCAGATTTGTCTTAGGAAAATAAATAATGTAGATAAGTCACATGAAAATAGTGTGTAGGTGAAACATGCAAATGGCATGTACACAGAAAAAGAAGAAAAGCAACTGAAATACCCGAAATGGAATCAAAAAGAAAATGACATATTTAGCCATAAAAACATATACAAAATTCTCTTATTTGTGTGGGGATAAAATGGGTTTTTCACTCCACTAAAACCCTAGCTAAATGTTTTAAAAATAAAAGGATAAGCAACAGTTTTATTTTTGAAAACATAAAGATATTTTAGAAAAAGAAGAGAAAACTCACATTGTTTTCAAGTTAGAGCATTCTCGGGGAAAGAAGAAGGAAGGTGAGTGATTAATCATCTTATGAGATTTAAGGCATTAAGACCCAAGTTAAGGGCAGCCATATTACTTATATAAAACTATATCATGTGTTTGTTTAATTTTATTCTCTGAATAAATAAATGTTGATCATGGTTGGTGTTTTGGCTGAATCTTTGGTTGATGTTTGGATCTGTTTTGATTGTTTTGATTAATGCTTTGAAAAGACAAACATCCTGATCATAGAAATGGTTTCTGTAACTTATAATCCAGTTTTTATATGGGAATGAGTTAAATATTTTTACTAAGAAATAGGGTACTAATGAAGAATGGAGTAGGCAGTGTGAATAAGGGGATTCATGCTTATGTCTAGTTCATTTTAAAAATGATATGAATAATGCAATATTATATATATATATATGCTGATTTGTTCAAATCACAAGTTAATATGTTTTTATGGGTTTTTCTCAAAAACCTTACCCTATGTTCATAGTAAAATAAATGTAATGTTTTATATGACTTCACCAGATTTATGTAAGAAATGGGAATATTTCTGGAAATAAATTTATGCAAGTCTTAGAAAATATGATTGAATAAAAATAACCTTAAAACGGGATGTGGTGTTTTACATGAATACTTTGTATGCCTGGCTGAAATCCCTGAGTGAGTTTAATACTCTCTGAATTATGAAAGGAAGAAAAGAATAGGAAGCATTTAAAGAAATTAATAAAATTCTCCTGAAAGAAAATGAGAATGGTCTCTAGATTATAAAGCTAATCTAGGAGTAGTGCCTTGATCTATTCATTATTAGGTGGATGATGGGTATGTGCATGACTTGTTTAAGTCCTGTAGGCCTCTGTGTAAAGGGTTAATAGAATTGAGCCCCTTTGTAATGCACACATGGTGTTCAATGGCAAGAGTTAAGACCAAATAAATGATAAATGGTGATTGAGAAATTGAGCTATGGAATTAAGGGAGTCAATCCATAGGAGTATATGTACATATAACTGAATTGTGTTGATGAATGAATACTTGTGTGCATGTATGCTAGTATGAGCTTATATGTATATATATATATATACACACACTCAGATTTTAATATGCATCTAAATAAGTATCAAACATATAAGTCTCTGCACAGAGTTTAGTAATTACAAGTTATTTATAAACTATGGTTTCACTCATACCAGAATATATTTTCTAACCCTATTTGTTGCCTTTGCAATCTTTGGGGTGTCTCATTTTCATTGAGGCAGTTCAAAGTGTTGCTGCATGGAAATATGCTTGAGTAGATTGCTTGTATGGATGTTAGAAGAACTTGCTGGTTTTAAAATGCTTTAGAGAAGTAGAAGCTTGATTGTAATAAATAATCTAGGCAAATTCTCTTATGTTTTGTGTATTTCCAGGATTGTTACTTGCTTTGTTTTCTTGAAAAGAACATGTAAAAGGAAGAAGAAAAAACTTAAGTATTATATGTGCTTGTGAGTTGTTTATTCAAGCAACAGACTCTGGAAATAATCTAGAGGGTTATAAAAGGGAGAACATGCCATTTAATTTGATATGTGGATGTGTTCCCCTTGGCATGTTTGCTATATTTCAGTTTTAAAGTTTAAGTTATTTTTGAATAATTATGTGCCAAAGTATTGAGAGGATGAGTTGAACATGGTCTTGGCTAACCAGTAAGGCTTGTACATGTCTTGTAATTTATACAAGTACATGCAAAAGCTTGAAGCCATAGTCTTCAGATTCCTAAAGCAAACAAGACCATAGAGCAAGCTAATTCAAAATGCAACTAAATCCTATGGTATGTTTGGAACAAGAGTAGGATTATATTACCATTAAACCTAAAAACCATAAGTATATAAGGATTTAGGAATTGGAATTGATAAAATCTGGAACTGACTTAAATAGGAGACAGAAGTAGCAAGTCAGAAAATAGGGATAAACAATATAGACTTAAACAAGAATGTAGAGTAATTTTTTTAAGTGTATAAAAATCCAGAACAGCACACTCTATATGTTTTTAGCCAGAAAAATGCAAAGACCTTTCTAAAATCATATTCAATACTATTTCCAATCTAAATATCAAAAATCTGTATGACCATTAGATTAGTTTACAACTGTATTACTCACATGATCATTACATGCTTCATCAACCTGGATATGGGCACTTTGCTTGACCTGAATTAATTATGCATGTTTGTGCATGTTTTGTGCATGTCTATGTTTGAACCCTGAATCTGGGCTAGACTAACCAGTGATCCATAGAATCAAACCAAGTTTTAATATGTTTTATTATTCTAAAACAACATGCATGAATTTTTGAATCCCAAAGATCTAATTCATGGGTTATAAATCCATAAATTAATCAATCTGGTTTATAGGATAATCTGGAAAAATGAAGAAGAGAAAATAGGTGCTAATACTTGAAAAATGTATTAGTCAATCTTGAGTCATTCCAAGATGAAAATATCTGAAAATGCATTAGTTAATCCTGAGTCATTTTAAGGTAGTGACACTTGAATCATGTATTAGTCAGGCTTGAGTCAAATAAAAGATTAAAGTGTAGAAATAGCTATGTGACACAAAACCTTTCAATTATGGAAAAATGTTGTGTGATTAAATTTCTTTGCTACTTTAACACTCTGATAGGCAAAGAAACATTTATATATCTTCACATATATAAATGATATGACTTGATTATAATACTGATATTTTTATATTAGTAAATTCTGGATCTTGGGAAATTAACTAAAAGAAATGAAAGAGGCAAGAAAAGAAGTGATCCCTTGTTAAAAAAACTCAACTAAAAATCAGTAAAATATAGTAGAAGAAAAGTGGGTCACTTCAGTTGGTATCAGAGCTATGTTACCAAAAACATAGCAAAAAATATATATATCTAATTTTCTCATATGGATAAAATCCTAAGGAACAAACCACATAAAAATATTTTCAGTAAGAATAAATTATTGAAATAATTAAATCAAAAAACAAGACTAACTAGCTATGTAAATTATATAGCAAATCATGGTAGGAAGCTGTGCAGTTAATGCCCCGCTATTACCCCGCTATAACCCCGCTATATCTCGTAGCGGGTTTCTACCGCTACGATTTTTCCATATAGCCCCACAATATAGCCTTTCCGCTTTAATCCCCGCTATTTCCGCTATATCCCGTTATTTCCGCTATATTCCGCTATTCCCGCTATATCTTCTTTAATAAAATGAATTGAAAAATTCAATTTATACATTATAAAAATTATGAAACTAATTTATTTGATTTAATGTTTAATATATTTTCAGAAATGAAAATACTCTAATATTCTACTAAATTCAATTATGTTATATAACAGTTTTATGTTTATTTAAAGTATATTCACACATGTTTTTATTAAAAAATTATTTATGTATTAGTTACAATTCAATTGAATGATAATTTTTCATTTAATTACCATTTATATATTCGTAAAAACATTAAGTACGAGTTTTATATGCTATTTTAAAGCCATCCGCTATATCCCGCTATATCCTCGCTGTATCCCCGCTATGACTTTTTGCACCTCCACCGCTTTGAATCTGTCGAGCGCTTTAACTGCACAGGTAGGAAGACAACCAAACTCTGGAGCAGGACCCTCTAGTGCAACACCATTGGTCAATTTGCAAGATTTGGTGAGGGCATTTAGGGAAGGAGCAGTGCAGAGGGAAGAAAATCCTCGTGAGGAGTTATCTAAGCTACTGAAAACATTTTCAAATTTAGGAGGCAAGGATTTTGAAGGCACTGAAGGAGTCATGGGTGTGCAAACATGGCTAAGAACTTTGGAAAGGATATTTGCAGACATTCAAATCAATGACCAAAGGAAGAGGAAAATAGCTTCCAGAAGGCTCAAAGGAGCAGCACTGGATTGGTGGGAGGTAATCATCACAGGAAGACCATAAAATGAGATAACATGGGATCAGTTCAAGGATATGCTTGAGGCTAGATTTGTCCCAGCAACAGCTAAGGCAATATTGCTTGAGGAGTTTATAAGATTGAGGCAAGGATCAATGAGTGTGACTGAATACACTCAAAAGTTTGAGAGCTTGTCTAAGTATGGAACCATGCTCATAGGGAATGAGGAATCAAAGAATTCAAGATTTATTCAAGGACTTAATGATGGTTTAAGTAGATTTGATTTTCTTAAACCGGCCTTCATAATTATGGTGGTATGGAACTTTCGTTCCATACTTAACAACGAAGGAATAGTGTTTAGGTTTATCCTTACCTTCGTTTCCTTTTAAATAACTTTTGTTTGATCCTTTAATATGATTTTGGAATACGAAATCTTTCACAACTGTTTTGTGAATATACTTATGCCGGTGGGATAAGTATATGAATATTTTGATAAATATTTTGGAAAGAGATTTAAATAAATGAAAGGTTTATTTTGAGGGTTAATGCTTATTGTGGGTAAATAAATCTCTAAATTATTGTTGTAGGTGTATTTGATAGTTAAATAACCGACTATCAAATCATGGCTAGTTTTGACTTAGGAAGTAAATAAGTGCTTCATGTGTTTATACGGTTTGAGTTTGTTGGTTCCTGAGATGATGGTTTTGATGACAACAACCTTAGGACTTGTTATAAAATATAAATACTAATATTCTTGTCTAGATATATATGTATATGCAGGATATATATATACAGGTACTGAGAATGAAGACTGTACAGTACAGAGATTCAAGACTGATGAATTCAAGATTGAAGAAACCAAGACTGAAGACTCATGAGTATCAAGAGTTCAAGGTTTCAATAGTTCAAGGTAAGTTAGTGTCTAGGTTTATGTTAAAACTTCATAATAGTACTAAAATCTTTATTTGGATTTTAATAGTGGAATGGAATCCACCTTCTCACTTTAATAGTGGGATGAAACCCACGAACTCTTTAGTGGAATGGAACGCACGACCTTCTCTAGTGGAATGGAATCCACGAAATTTTCAAAATGATTTATTTTAAATATTTTTCCAAAAACTTTTTAAAGTCATCTCTCTCAGTTTAAACATTTTAGCCTTAAACTATTTTTATTATCTTTTATATTTTGATATCAGAATCATCTCTTGTTTTTAAACTATATCCTGGTTTTAATATTATAAGCTTTAAATCTCAAAAATATATTCTATACTTAGTTTTTAATATTACTTTTATATCATAGATTATATATTTTTTGAAGATTACTTTTTAAATCTCTTTTATAAGTTTAAACTATATTCAAAATGGTTTAAAAACTTCAGAAATTCCAACAGAGTTCCCTCCATAGAACTCATTCGGTGAAACGTGTCTAGCTTTAAGAGATATATTAGAGATCCTTTGGGACTCTAGTATAATCCCTTACTTCCAAAAAAGGGGAATGAGTCAGCTGAAAATTATCGGTTGTTGGTTCTGAGGGACCGAGATCGAAATCTGAAAACCACTTTGAACTAACATATGGGTTCAAGTGGAAGACATCTTAACGATTATCTAAGACGAAGCTCTTTGAAGTGCAAGGGCTACTTGCTACTAATCTTTAGGGTGATTCCAAAATGGATGTAGTAGAGGTAGTGCCTTCGGTTTCGTTCTGACCCAGAATGAACTTTTATGGATGAATGTTGACATTGCATTTCTGCCTAAAGGGCAGTGTTAACATTCCTAGTGGGAATTGCTAAAAGAAGGTAAATCATTGCCTCAAGCCTCACAACCCTGAAATGGCTAAAACATGGTAGATGCAGCAGGGCTATGTGCGTTGCTCCCATAAGGGTGTGCCATCATCCTTTTGATTATCATATGATGGATTTGGTAGTGCATGAGAGCTCTCTATAAAGGTTGGGAACAATCGGAGTGATGGCATATACGGTACTATCCAATAAGGGGTAGACCGGTTCTGTGTTGGCAAAGGTCAAAAGGTTTTCATCCTTGGGTACATTTTATCTAGAGTTATACCATTTTGAAAGGTAGCCCTTACCTTGCCATTTGTTGAAATCCATTCTCCAATAACCACCTTCGGTTTTCGACTGTAGACCTATTATTGTTATAATGTACACACATCTCAGCTACTTGATTATTGGCATTTTAAACCCATAGACATTATTATATTATCACTGAATTTTGTAATATAAAATGTTTTGGTTATCGTAAGATAAATATCCACCCTTGTTTATGTGCAGCGTGGTCTTATGATATACCTTTTATTTTAAAAAGGATTTTCAAATGTAGAAATCAATATGATTGATTTGATGGAGCTTTCTCAGGCTGGTTTACCAGACTGATCCAGGTGTTATTTTCTTATAATGCTCGGGTCAGCTCGAGCATATATTTCGAATTTAGCTGGATTCTTTAGAGCTTTCTGGAGACGAGATGGATTCTCCAAGACGTATTCACGAACCTTATATTCTTCCACTGTTTTGTTTTGTTCTTTCTGTATTTAGCAGCAATTCTAAGGACATGCTGTTATAACTGTTCAGGCTGATAATAGGTTAGTGTACTCTAATAATTGTATATTAAATTTCTTTTCTTTTGTAAAGATCATCGTTATATTGTTTCTCGTCACGTTTGTGAGATTATGTTCTGTCTTTTCTTTCCTTAACCTTAGATAACCTGTCTTTCGATCTTTTAAATCATCGGCACACGAATACCGAGGATGTCTTAAGTGTCGTCTTTAGGTGTAAGGATGGCAGATCGTTACAACGTAAATTATACTTAAATATATTAATTGTTAAGTGGGTCTGGAAATTGTTTAAGGTCCATATGTCCTCTTTATGGCTGGCCATGCATGAAGAAGTGGAGTAGATTTGATGAGATCTAATGAGGAATTAAAGAGTGAAGGTTTTAAAGTAGGGAATTGGAAAGTTTCAACGTTTCCTTTAAAACAAATTTTCTTTCATTCATTCATTGATTCTCTTGACAATTAATTTTCTTCTATTTTTCACTGCCTCTCCTTTAGGTCGAAATTTCATGGCTCCCAAGCCATAAAAAATTTCCTAAGACAAAATCAAATTAAATCAATAATATAAATATAAAGGAGGTGCTACATATCAATGCAATTTCTAGAGATGATTCAACCGGATCTAGGGGTTTTATTCCTCATTCAAGGTGTGATTTTTTCCTTCATCTTAAGGTAATATTCTATTTTATTTTATTATATATCTCATGATGTTAATTGTGATGGCCCAACTTTTTGACCCCTGAGAATGACATTTAACACATCCTTGGTGTTCGTGTGCCATTGCCCAAGCATCCAAAAGGCAGGTTGGCGTGGGGTAAAATAAAAGAACAGAACATAAAATATCACACGAAACGGTTAAATATAATACAACAATAATATAGTACATAAGGTTACTCCTTAACTTGAAGTTATTAGAGTTACTCAAAAGTACTACTACTATCAGCCTAGGTAGTTATACACCTTGCCTATAAACTTATTGATACAAAATACATTCATAATTAACATAACGTCGGAAGTAGATAAATAGATAGATAAGGAGCTTACTGCTCGTCCATCATCTTCAAAAGAGCCCAAGAAACCTGCTACTCTTGGACTACTCAAAAATAATTGGGTACTAAATGTTTAGGGAAAACAAACAAATCGGCCAGACAATAAGTCTAGTATGAGTAATGTAACGAACATGATTTTCAACCCTTGAAAATTGACACTAATACGTCCATTGTATCACATGCCGAGCATTCAAGTGCCGGAAATACTGATTTGTTAGGCTGAAAGAAGAAGGTAGAAGATAGAAGAAAACTAAACAACATAGAATCTCACAATGCGGCGAATAATATATTATATATAATATAACAATGATCTTTACAAAAAGAAAACATCTTTATTCATATATACAACATCATAGTACACTAGACTTATCCTAAATTTGGACAGTTATAGAAACATGTCCTTACATTGACAAACCTACAGACACTATAATACAGCGGAACAAAAATATAAGTGAATACGTCTTGGTCATCTAGCTTTTCTCCAACTCCAAAGTACCCAGCTAACCTGGGAAAAACATGCTCGGTCTGACCCGAGCATTGCATGGAATAACGCCCGGGTCAGTCCGGTAAACCAACGTGAGTAAAACTCGATACAACCAAACTGATTTCTATATTTGAAAACCTTTAAAACAAAGGGTATCTTGTAAGACCCCATCGCACATAAAAATGGATGGGTTTTTACCTTACAATAACCAAAACATTTTATATAGAAATCTAGTGATATTATCATAATGTCTAGGTTTAAAGTAAATAGATAAAAGAGCTGAAATGCCTGCATCTCACATTCCAACATACTAGGCTCTACAATCAAAATCGTAAGGAACGTAATGGAGATTGGATCCCAACAATGGCAAGGTAAGGGACTACCTTCCGATGATACACCACTAGAAAATGCACTAATGCTAACACAGAGCCGGCTGCACCTTTATCATGGCAGATCAGATCACCTCACCCCTTAACACCGATGCCTTATACTACCATGGTGTTTGCGTGAAAATCAACTCCGAAAGGGACATCTAGAATTGGGTGATCGCTCCTAATGGTAGCTAACCACATAGCTTTACTACATGCCCTGCTTTTACCTTTCCTCCCGGCTATGAGGTTGAGGCTACGCTTTACCTTTCTGAATAGAAATCCATCTTGGAATGCTAACACTTCCCTCCATGCAGTAATGTAGTGCCAGCATTCATCCATACATGTTGTCCAGCACAAGGACAAACCGAAGGCACTACTTCTACTACATCCATTTTGGAACCACCCTCGGGATTAGTAGCAAGCAACCCTTGCACTTCAATAGCTCCGTCTTCGATCCTATGCTTCAAGATGTCTTCATTTCATAATGCTTGAGTTGGATCGAAGTGGTTTACAAATAGCATATCAATCTCGGTCTCTTCGAAACAACTATCAATATTTCCGGTAAACTCAACCTCGGTTCTATAGGAAATAAACAGACAAATGACAAGAGCGGAGTTCACCTCCTAACCGTTTATGGATGGATTTCCTTATCATTCATCCTAGAAGAATGAAATGAGTTTATACGTATAGTATAGCACCTTCGACGTTAACTGTACCATATAATTCTTGTGTTTCTCCTAGATATTTCCAAAGTTACGTTTTGTTTAGATTTGATAGTTAGTTATTTAACTATCAAATAGAAAAACATCCAATCATGGTTTAATTTCCATATGGAATCCACTAAGCCTTTACTAATTCTCTTTAATTAATAAAACCACTTTATAAAACTTGATCAAAAGATCTTTTCAAAACACTATTTCCAAACCTCTTACATTTCCTTTACACTTGGGAAACATTTATATGCTTATCTCAACAGTGTAAGTATATTACCAAAACATTTTACTTTTCATGCCTTGAAAACAAAATTATATACTTATCTTATCAGTATAAGTATATTTACAAACTTTTCAAAGTTTTCTTCTTTCCAAATCCCCTATTAAATAACCAAACATTTCTTCCAAATAAAACATTCTGCTTAGCCTTTATCAAAAATTATCTTTTGAAAAGCTCATCATATTTCAATTAACTTATAACTTTCAAAATAAAGTTATAACCCACTTTTATAAACCTTTAAGTTAATTTATAAACCTCTTTCCAGATCTCTGAAATGATTTTAAACCTTTTTCCTATTTTTCAAACTCATTATATAAACCTTTCTATACTCCATTATAAATATCATTTGTAAAACACTTAAAGTAACCCTTCAGTAAAAACCCCTTTTATAAACAAGTTATTACTTATAAGTAACTTTACAACATAAAAGCATAACATGGAAATCATTTATAAACTTTATACTCTAAATTGATTAAAGAATTTAAGTTAATTCAAAACACACTTTACAAATTCAGAAAGAGGCTTAGCAGTCCAATGGTACTACTTTAAGTTACCATTCAATTTCAATTCGATTCCCAAGTCACTTAACAATTATTTACATAAGCTACCATATATGTAAATACAGTGCATATCCAATCAGGGAATATCACGTTAATATAACCAATTCGCATATACAAGTCCAAATAACATAACAACAAGATGGTGATTTATCCTGCTAAATAGATGTCCAAAAACTTCAATTAATTTATAGCAGAACGGGGATTTATTCTGCTTAACACATGTCCACACGATCAAATCACTTACATTATAGCAGAATGGTGTTTTGTTCTGCTAACAGATGTCATTTAATTCTCCTAATCATATGGGTTACTTAAGGGTCTGGACGAGAGATCATTTGATATGGAATCGAGTTACTTTGAAAAAGAAAATTGATTAAAACACATTATGATTAGTTAAAATCACCTTCGAAAGGTTAAAAGTATATTTAATTAGCTTAAACCCTAACTAAACCTTAATTAACCCAATTTAAATCAAGATTAAATCATAATTAAACTCTAATTAGGCTTAATGAACTTGTTTAAGTACTAATTAACTTCCTAATGCAACTTGGTTAAGGTTAAACCAAATTGTTTAAGTGTTAAGCCCTAATTAATTAAATATTAATTAAATAATCCATTAATTAAATAATTAATTAATAAAATTAATCTTAATTAAATAATTATAATTCACTTAATTACTTCTTAGCCCCATTAATTAATAATTAAGACTTTGTAAATCAATTAATAGTCATTAGCTTAACTTACATGATGATTAACCTCTAATCACCTTCTTAATTGCCAATTAGGTGCTACTTACCTTTTAATTAACTAACTAATTAATCAATTGGTTAAATAATTATATGACAACTTAATTACTTTTTAATATTACTAATTAAGTATAAAAACTTAGTAAACTAATTTCAAAATAAAACAAATTTGAAATAGAAATTCAAACCTTTGTCGAATTTCATCCATAGCCACTATCGCTATAAGCGCAGTTCACTCTAACATATTCTTTGCAAACCACTTTACAAACCCTTACTTTTTCATGATTTGAAACATAATTTAGAAAGTTTTTGTTAAAAAAAACTTTAAAACTAAAGTTACAAACTTTAATCCATTTCAAAACTTTAAACTTCGAAAACAAACTTCGATTCCAACCGGATCTCATAACCGTCGCAATTACACAAAGTAGTTAACTTTGTTTACCAACCTCATGTCATAGCTCATGTTTTACAATCAACATATTACTTACACCAACCATCTTCATAATAGATTGCAAGTATATATCCATATAGAAATGCTTACTAACTCTATAATACAACATCGATTTCCATAACCAAATCAAACAAAAATCAACCATCCAAATCATAATCAAACCACATGATTATCATTCAACTTCTACACTATATAATCACCATATATAGTGACATAAATAAAGTTACCATTTTCATTATAAAAACGAGTAGTTTACTCACCAAACTTCCGCAAAAGCTACCCGAACTTAAGCTAAACTTTCCAACGACTCCCTAGCTTTGATGGATGAAAGCTTTAGGTGCTTGCAACCCTCAAAATGGGCTTGGCCCAGGTGTATGTAGGCTCAGCCAGAGGTGGGGGGGGTGGATGTGGGGGTAGTAGATTGAAGGTAGAGGAGCATCGGGTCATCATCGATTTGTCGAAAATGAACTCAAAATTAGGTCGTTTTTCCACTAGTTTTTGGGCTACCAACTCAAGGAATTTGAAAAGGTAGTCAAAAGCAAAGCTGTAGAAATTTCTTTCTTTTATCATTTAAAAAAAAGAATCACTCATTTTGGATTTGTTTTGAAGAAGTTATGATCAAAAGTAGAAGGGTATTTTCAGACTTGAAATTCTGGGTAAAAATTTCGCTTTGTAAGGAGGTATTTTGACATAGCTATGATAGAAATTTGAAAACGGGGTCAACTAGAATGTTGTAGCCATTAAAATTTCACATTGTTTCAATAATAGGAAAACTCCATTTGAGCTACAAATGAGGAAAAAAAGGTTGGTAGAAAGAGGAGGAAAAATGGAGAAACATAAAGGCTATTTATAAGCAAGATTTCACACCTCATCATTTTGTCAAGTCACATCACTCTTTTATATATATATATAATTATTATGTTTAATCAGATCACTCTTTTATATATATAATATAATTATGTTTAGTCACATCACTTTCTTTTATATATATAATTATTATGTTTAGTCACATCACTTTCTTTTACATATATATATATATATATAATTATTATGTTTGGTCACATCACTTTCTTTATATATATAATTGTTAATTAAAGCTAAGACGTGACAAGAGATAATAATAGTTAATGATTACAATCAAAGATGTGACATGGGAGGAAAATATATATTTGTATATATAAGATTATTATTTTTAAATTTATGAATCGTCGCATCACTTGCTAAACAAAATTAACATAAGATAATCTATCCTTAAGTATATTATTATTTAGTTAATTAAATCTTATGTATGTGTATATATGGTGCACAAGAATGAACAACGTTCCTGACAACTTTCCGGTGTTGAAAGGTCAAAATTTCGAAAAACGTTCTTCAGTCACATTTTCTGTTTTTCTACGAACTATTTAATTTGGTAAACAAATTTTGAAAACAATTTTACCATCATTATTAATTAATTAAAATGAGTTTATTTTCATTATAAAACCTACATTTTGAATTTTTAAAATTAAATAAATATTCACTAATCAAAGCAGTGAATTCCGGGTCGTTACATTCTCCCTCCTTAAAGGAATTTCGTCCCCGAATTTACACCTCGACCTATCCCAGAAAACACTGAACACTATACATCAGCTCGTATGATGTACATAGATCAATCTTATAAAAAATCTGATTTGATCTCAGCTCGAATACATAGTTGTAACTATGATAGAAAACCTTGGTCCCACACCAAGAACCCTCATTAAGTGCTCGCCGACAAAGGTTGAGTAATAGATCCTTATTCGGAACGGTGCAACACCTCAATGCCATGCACTCGAATCTTGGATCGCTCTATATGGAAAGAGAATGGTCTACGTCCAACTTACACACTTACTTAATTGGTTCTCCCTAATACCAATCCTATTTCCACCAAATTATTTATGAAAACTTTTTATAAACTATTCTTAGGTTCAACTTGTGTGCTACTCCACTACATCCTAAGATCATATATCCCTATCTGATTCCATTATTTCATTTTTCTTTTATTTTCCTAAGAAAATTCATGATCCAAATACCCGACTTTTATTTTTAAAAACTTTTTGAAATGGAACTCTATACTTTAAATCATAAAAATATATAAACATAGCCTAAACAACTCCAAAATGATACTAAGGAACTGGGTATCACCAAACAGTATCATGCATTCCCTTACTAAGAAGGGTAATACTCAAGTGAAGTGTTTACAATATGAACACATCTCTTTCCCAATTTTAAGTTATTTTCGAGCCACTCAAACTAGTTAACTTTAAAATGTTCCTTTTACTTCCAAATTCTCATTTTTGAACAATACTTTAAATTTTCCAACAACATATATCATCAACTCATTTTAGGTTTGTTCGGGTTGAACTTGTTATGATCGTACAATGATAAAGAGAATAATTAACTAAGTACCCCACAAGGTTTACCTAGGCATACATCTGATCGTCACTTAGAAGACTATTCTAATCATCACAAAACAATCAAGACTCCCAGTACCAATCCGAAGATAACACTTCTTACTTACACTTTTATTCCCAAAAATTTATACTTAAAACCAAATTGGTTTCAAATATTATTATTATTATTTTCCTAAAACCTTGAAAATCATTTTTCGAAAGCACCGGGATTTAGGTTCTCAAGTTTTCAACATAAATTTCTTCCAACTTAAATGATACATTTTTATAAACCCATTTTATAAATCACTTCTATTAAACCATTTTTAAATATTTATCCCAAAATATTCTAACTTTGATATCAAATTCTACCTTAACATTAACATCGAACGCCTTTTAGTCAAACTGTGAAACTTAATTCACAAGGTGTTCGTTTCCATATTTTTCCCAATCCTTATCTACCCAACCCATATATTAAAAAGGGAACATACTAACAATAGTCAATGCTCATCTAGACGAGCATGATTAAACAAACCCTAAATGATAATAATAATAACATATTATTATCTCCTAACACCTCAACCAACTATATTACACTATTTGTGAAAATCTTTCTTTTATTTATAAAATATACCATGGGTAAAATTATTTCATTTACCCAATTTCAAAACAATACTGTGTCGATTTTCCTTGTTTAAGTGTTTAGAAACCCCTATCTGTATAGTTGTACACCCTATAGAGTTCATAAGCCACTAAACCGATAAACCAACACAATATAAAACATTTGATAATCACTAACAAATATGCGCTCATATATATACACTCAAACTCATTCTAGGGTGTCACTTACCCTATCTCTAATGAGTTAACCCCACCAAAGCCAAGGTTCTCGCTTAACCTTCAACTCTGATACCAAATGCAACAAACCGGATTTTCGACCCTCGAAAATCGACACTAATACGTCCACTGTATCACATGCCGAACATTCAAGTGCCGGAAATACCGATTTGTTAGGGTGAAAGAACAAGGTAGACGATAGAAGAAAACTGAACAACATAGAATCTCACAACGCAACGAATAATATATAATACAACAATGATCTTTACATAAAGGAAACATCTTTATTCATATATACAACATCAGAGTACACCAGACTTATCCTAAATTTGGACAGTTATAGAAACCTGTCCTTACACTGACAAACATATAGACTCTATAATACAGTGGAAGAAAAATATACATGAATACATCTTGACCATCCAGCTTCTCTCCAACTCCAAAGTATCCAGCTAACCTGGGAAAAACATGCTCGATCTGACCCGAGCATTACATGGAATAACGCCCGGGTCAGTCTGGTAAACCAGCGTGAGTAAAACTCAATACAACTAAACTGATTTCTACATTTGAAAACCTTTCAAACAAAGGGTATCTCGTAAGACCACACCGCACATAAAAACGGATGGGTTTTTACCTTACGATAACCAAAACATTTAATATCTAAATCCAGTGATATTATCATAGTGTCTAGGTTTAAAGTAAATAGATAAAATAGCTAAAATGCTTGCATATCACATTCCAACATACTAAGCTCTACAATCAAAACCGTAAGGCAGTATTAGTGATTGGATCCCAATAATGCCAAGGTAAGAGACTACCTTTCAATGATACACCTCTAAAATGCACTGATGCTAACACAGAGTCGGCTGCCCCTTTAAATGGCAGACTGGATTACCTCACCCCCTTCACACCGAGTCCTTATACTACCATGGTGTTTGCATGCAAACCAACTCTGAAAGGGACATCAAGAATTGGGTGACCGCTCCTAATGGTAGCTAACCACATAGCTCTGCTGCATGCCCCGCTTTTGCCATTCCTCCCAGTTGTGAGGCTTGAGGCTACGCTTTACCTTTATGAATAGCAATCCATCTTGGAATGTTAACACTGTCCTCCAGGCAGTAATGTAGTGCCAGCATTCATCCATACAAGTTGTCCAGGATAAGGACAAACCGAAGGCACTAATTCTACTATATCCATTTTGGAACTACCCTCGAGATTAGTAGCAAGCAACCCTTGCACTTCAATGGCTCCGTCTTCGATCCCATGATTCAAGATGTCTTCATTACGAAATGCTTAAGTTGGATCGAAGTGGTTTTCATATGGCATATCTAATCCCGGTCTCTTCGAAACAACTTCGATATTAATGGTAAATTCAACCTTGGTTCTTTAGGAAATAAACAGACAAATGACAAGAGCGGAGTTCACCTCCTAATCGTTTGTGGACGGATTTCCTTATCATTGGTCCTAGAAGAACGAAATGAGTTTATACGTACAGTATAGCACCTTCAATGGTAATTGTACCATATAATTCTTGTGTTTCTCCTAGATATTTCCAAAGTTACGTTTTGTCCAAATTTGATAGTTGGTTATTTAACTATCAAATAAACAAACATCTAATCATGGTTTAATTTCCATATGGAATCCACTAAGTCTTTGTTAATTCTCTTTAATTAATAAAACCACTTTATAAAACGTAATCAAAAGATCTTTTCAAAACACTATTTCCAAACCCCTTACATTTCCTTTATACTTGGGAAACATTTATATACTTATCTCAA
This sequence comes from Allium fistulosum, assembly GCA_030737815.1. Classification (NCBI taxonomy): domain Eukaryota; kingdom Viridiplantae; phylum Streptophyta; class Magnoliopsida; order Asparagales; family Amaryllidaceae; genus Allium; species Allium fistulosum. The sequence goes on along the minus strand of CM060904.1, from coordinate 335,149,606 downwards.
TGGTATAAGTATATTACCAAAACATTTTACTTTACATTCCTTGAAAGCAAAATTATATACTTATTTTATCAGTATAAGTATATTTACAAACTTTTCAAAGTTTTCTTCTTTCCAAATCCCATATTAAATAACCAAACATTTCTTCCAAATAAAAAATTCCGCTTAGCCTTTATAAAAAATTCCCTTTTTAAAAGCTCATCATAATTCAATTAACTTATAACTTCCAAAATAAAGTTATAACCCACTTTTATAAACCTTTAAGTTAATTTATAAACCTCTTTCCAAATCTCTGAAATGATTTTAAACCTTTTTCCTATTTTTCAAACTCATTATATAAACCTTTTTATACTCCTTTATAAATATCATTTGTAAAACACTTAAAGTAACCCTTCAGTAAAAACCCCTTTTATAAACAAGTTATTACTTATAAGTAACTTTACAATATAAAAGCATAACATGGAAATCATTTATAAACTTTAAACTCTAAATTGATTAAAGAATTTAAGTTAATTCAAAATGCACTTTACAAATTCAGAAAGAGGCTTAGCAATCCCGATGGTACTACTTTAAGTTACCATTCAATTTTAATTCGATTCCCAAGTCACTTAACAATTATTTACATAAGCTACCATATATGTAAATACAGATCATATCCAATCAAGGAATAACACGTTAATATAACCAGTTATCATATACAAGTCCAAATAGCATAACAACAAGATGGTGATTTATCCTGCTAAATAGATGTCCAAAAAATTCAATCAATTTATAGCAGAACGGGGATTTATCCTGCTTAACACATGTCCACACAATCAAATCACTTACACTATAGCAGAATGATGTTTTGTTCTGCTAACAGATGTCATTTAATTCTCCTAATCATATGGGTTACTTAAGGGTCTGGACAAGAGATCATTTGATATAGAATCGAGTTACTTTGAAAAACAAAATTGATTAAAACACATTATGTTTAGTTTAAAATCACCTTTGTAAAGTTAAAAGTATATTTAATTAGCTTAAACCCTAAATAAATCTTAATTAATCTAATTTAAATCAAGGTTAAATCTTAATTAAACTCTAATTAGGCTTAATGAACTTGATTAAGTACTAATTAACTTCCTAATGCAACTTGGTTAAGGTTAAACCAAATTGTTTAAGAGTTAAGCCTTAATTAATTAAATATTAATTAAATAACCCATTAATTAAATAAATAATTAATAACCATTAATCTTAATTAAATAATTATAAATCACTTAATTACTTCTTAACCCCATTAATCACTAATTAAAACTTTGTAAATCAATTAATAGTCATTAGCTTAACTTAAGTGACGATTAACCTCTAATCACCTTCTTAATTACCAATTAGGTGCTAATTACCTTTTAATTAACTAATTGTTTGCACAAAAAATGGACAAACACCTCGAAGTTGTATGATTTAGTAGATCTTATGTTTTTCTTAGTGATTTGAGCGATTTATGCAAATATATGAAAAACAGGGGCTAAACTGTAAAAAGACACGCAGATTTATAGTGGTTCAGCCAGAATGTGCCTACGTCCACTTTATATGTTATTTCTCTTCTCTTATTCTGATTACAAGTACAAGGCTTTGATACAAGTAAAAGAAAGTTGTTTGAAAGTTCTTTCCGTGCTTGAGCTCTCAAACTTGTTCTCCATTGTTGTACCCCTGCCCCTCTATTTATAGAGTGAGGCTGGGGGTAGGGGTCTTGGAGGTATACAGCAGCTGGCGGGCCTAGGCTGACGTAATCTGGCCTGGCGCGTCTTGGTTCGGCCTCCCTTGGTTCGGTGGTAGGAGTTGAATGTTAGTATGGAGACGACTTGGTCCGGTTGTAGACTGGTCCGGCAGTGGATTGGTTCGGCATTGCTTGGGTAAGTGGCTGGTTCGGCATTGCTTGGAGAAGTGGTTGGTTCGGCATTGCTTGGAGAAGAGGTTGGTTTGGTATTGCTTGGAGAAGAGGTTGGTTCGGTATTGCTTGGAGAAGAGGTTGGTTCGGTATTGCTTGGAGAAGAGGTTGGTTCGGCATGGCTTGGAGATGTCTTGGTCCGGCTGTGTTGATCCGGTGATGATGGTTCGGCTAGGTTTGTTCGATGGTAAGAATCCATCCAACATTTGCCCCCCAAAGTGGGGCATATGCTAGTATATGCCGCGCTTTGTTTCGGCTAAGGTGTTTTCATTTGGTCCCAGAGTGTCGAGCCGTTTGGTTCGGCGTCTTGTATCTGCTTATAAATAGGGGCTACACACCTTCGTTAGTCCTTACCGAACAGAGAGAGCCGAATCAAACCGAGTACCGAATCACCTGAGTACCGAATCATCTAAGTACCGAATCATCTGAGTATCGAATAGTCCAAGCTCTGAACCAGGTATGTATTCTTTTGCCGAATGAGCCTACAAATTCAGTACCGAATGAATCTTATATGGAAAATGCCGAATGATTCCTTGTGTTGGGATGCCGAATGAACTCTCATACGACAATACCGAATGGACCTCTCAGACTATAATACCGAATGAACTTCTGCATTTATTTGTTTACATCTTCTGTTCTAACGATGTGCTTTTCCGATGTTGCAGATAATGTCTCGTAAAGCGGAAACTCGATCAGACAAAAAGAAATCCGGGGGCGAAGGAGGTTCCTTTGCTGTGCCCCCAGCTCAGCCGAATCAAGAACGTCACGGACCAACCCCGAGATCGCTAGTGGACGGGTACGGCCCTCAGGAACTTCTGAACTCCCCGCCCGATTGCTTTCCTAGCTCCCTCAAGGAGGAGCAGCTTGATGTCATTTCTCGATCCTTTGGAATCGATAGGGCGCACTTGCTATTGCCTGGGAGAGACGTTATGCCGTATGATCCTCCTGAAGGGTACTTCGCCTACAGCAGATACCACTGCATGTGTGGTGCCATTCCTCCTCTTAACGCTTGGATAGCCAGCTTCCTCACATATCTAAAGGTGGCCCCATTCCAGCTTCAACCCAACTCCTATGCTATACTGGTGAGCCTCTTCGTCATTTTCCAGAGGAAGTATGGTCGTGCTCCCTCCAACCGAGAGATCCGGTATCTATATAATCTGAGGGGCTATAAGAAGGGGTCCCCGTACATTAGCTTGGAGTCAGCTGTGACCTTCAAGCCGGTCTTGGATCTGTATTCCAAATTCAGCATGTTCAAGAAGGAATGGTTCTTTGTCAGAGACGACTCCGTTTCAATTCGGCGCTTTACTTCTGGATGTAAGTTGATGCTTTTACTTATAATTTCCATTACGATCGCGATGCTTTTTCTCATACTTTCTCATTTTTGCTAGCGACAGGTGGCTTTGCGGTTGTGGAGACTGACCGCCTGGTTCAGACGGCGGCTGAGATAGAAGCTATTCTCGGGAAATATAGATCATCTGCCTTCCTGATCAGAAATGCGACCCTTCTGGAGTATAACTTAATCCTTCCACAGCAGTCAGTAGTCAAGCTGAGGGAAACAGCGGAGGAGAGGGTGGTTGTTCAGACTAATGGAGGTATTACGGCAGAGAGTAGCAAGAGGAAACCTTTCACAAAACCTCCAGCCGTCGGAGGTAAGAAACTCAAGAAGTCGGACGGTCCCTCCCCCAGCAACTGTCCACTTACCCAGGAGGAGGAAGACATAGAGGAGGAAAGAGGTGAGGGTGGAAATGGTCGGGAAGGTGATAAAGGTGGCGATGGCATCGGGGCCTTGCTTCCTGGGCAGGCGGGCGAGATTCAGGAGTGGACGGATGACGCGTTCCACCAGGCTTTCGAGGGGCTGGACGAAGATCCGGCTTTGGTAGAGAAAACCGGGACAGCGGACAAGGCCGGGACTGGTGCAAGCGAGTCTTTTCAGACCATTCCAGCCAAGGTGGCTCCGACGACTCAAGGTGAACTCTTGACTCCTGCTTGCTTCATTAATGATAGGGACTTAGGAATATTTTATGATCCGCTCCCGTCCTGGAATGAAATCCAGGACTTATTGCAGTATCCTACTTCTCCCCAGGGTTTGTATAACAGACGTGCTTTCTTTCTTCTTTTAACTTGTACTTTACCGCGTTTCTCGAATCATATAGTGATGTAAGCTTGTGACACTTGTTTTTCATATCAGGAGTAGGAAAGACATCCAAGGCCTCAGACCTTCGGCACAGGCTTGAGCAATATAAGCTTTCCAAAACTTCTGTCAAGCCGAAGCCTTCGACCCACCGCTCCGAGGATGTAGTCGGCTACCATCCTCTTCTTGGGGTTATCGAAGAAGGTATTCAGCAAAGAAAGAGGAGTCATCCCTTATCCAAAACTTCGCCCGGTCCTCAGCTCCCGGCTTCAAGGTTGGAGGTGATGCGGAAATCCCTTCAGGCTGACTACTCGAGATACCGTTTGGAGAAAGAAGCTGTTGTTGGAAGGTTGTCGGCTTCCGAGGCCCGGATGAGGGAGTTTGAGGAGAATGAGGGGATGATGGATGAAATGCTTCAGGACATGTACTTCCGAACTTGGAAGCAGGGCAACCTGTCCTGGATGGATGATTATCCTAGGGTCATGGCTAAGATCTATCTTTGGGCTTTGGAGGAGGCTAAGGCCGATGCGGATAAAGATGGTGGTGTGGCCTTCAGCATGGATGTGGTCACGGCCCAGTTTGCCAAGGGGGAGAAGGTGGCGGTGAAGGAGGGTATGCGGTTGCTTGCTGCTGAGGAGGCAGGGGTGCAAGTAGATGATGACGACCAGGATGGCCAGTAAGCATATATTGGTAAGTCTTCCTTTTTAGTTTCTCCATTGACTTAGTTGCTTATTGCTAATGAACCCTTTCTCTGACTGGACAGGGGGTCGACAGGACAAGGATAAAGCTCCACTGCAGCCGGCCCCTTGATTATACCTAGAAAAACTCTTTTTGCGGATTTGACAGGGTTGTATATGTTAGTCGAAAAATGGTAAAGTAGCCTTTAGGTTGTAATATTCTGCCACTTGTAATAAATAGTCTTATTTTTGACGTGTAATTCTTTAACTTAAGCTGATTTTGTCGTCTTTTGAATGTTTGCTGTTATTTTGGCATGTTGCATGAGAAATATAGCTATGTATATTCTTGTAATTAAATTGTGTTTGATGTCGGGTTCTGGTTTAAGACATAATTTCATGACTTGCAATGTTAGTGTGTGGTGTGAATAAATTATAGTCATGTATTTGTACATAAAGGAAGAAAATACCGCCCTTCATGTTCTGTTTGTAGATGGCAGTTTTGAATATCATGGAAAACAGTTGAATGCCCTGCCATCCGATTGTGAATCCCTGCATCCATTGGCGAGTATCTCCTACTCTGTATCCTGTACTTTATGGATTGTTATAGAGGATAGGAGGAAAGCTTTTTAAGTAAAATTGAAATATGTGAAATAGTAAAACTTTCAATCACGGAAGGCCTTCGATATGCTTAAGTTCGTGGCAAATGGGTTTTGTAGTCACTTTCCCTAGCTGTGGGTCTTGGAGACATTTGTCACCCATCTTACGCCTCCGCGGGGAGTTAATTCTTTTTTACCACAGCCGCACTTAAGACACATCGGAGCCAAGATCGCGCACAGTAACTACCCGAGCCATTATGGCCCGTAATCGTGGGTATTATTCGATTTACTGTGGCCGGCTAGCGTGGGTGCCGATCGTCAACTGTGAACTACCCCTGGCTGGCCACACCTTATGTTGGGGCTTATAGTCGGTTCACAGTTGCCGACGAGCCTAACGCCGTAATGAGCTGCCTCGGCTATAGTCGGCCTTCTCGGTGGCTTATAATCGGCTCATTACAGTTGGCTTTAAGGGCCGTCGCGAGCAATGAGTTAACCCACAGCAGAGGGATGCTGGAGCGAAAGTGTCTCATTGGCGAGGGCATAGATTCGCATAGTACCTGTTAGGTTTTGCCCAGGCGAAGTTGCGCCGTGGAGTGCTTTGAGTGGAAATGTTATGCGCATAGGATTTTGTTCAACAGAAAAGGATAAAGTTAACAAGTAGCCAAGATATAAAGGAACAAGTTAAAAAAGTGACAAAGTTTTTTTAAAGTGGTTCGGCATGAAAAGGCCTACGTCCACTGATTCTCTTTGTTAATTCACTTCATATGGGCAATACAAGTTAAGAAAAGTATCGACGGAGGTGTTGGATGTTCCATGCCCTCTGGAACACCTCTCCGTCCACTGTTGACAAAATATAGGCTCCGTTGTGGAGATCTTTATGAATTACATATGGTCCATCCCAGATTGGGTCTAGTGCTCCGGGGCGAGGGAAGATTCGCTTGAGGACAAGATCCCCTTCTTATAAGGTACGATGCTTGACTTTGGAGTTGTATTGCGCTGCCACTTTCTGCTTGTGGGCTGCTGTTTTAAGGACTGCATCGTTTCTTCTCTCCTCAACTAGATCCAAAGACATGTGGAGGAGCTCTTCATTCTCTTCCGGGTTATAGTGGATCCTACGGTGGGAAGGCACAATGGTTTCAACTGGGAGCATAGCCTCCGATCCGTATGCCAAAGAGAAAGGAGTGTGCCCTGTTGATGTTCTGAAAGATGTGCGGTAGGCCCACAGTGCCGTAGGGAGTTCATCCACCCAAGCGCCCTTTGACTTTTCGAGCTTCTTTCTGATCAGAGTTTTTAGAATTTTGTTGACTGCTTCGACTTGTCCGTTTTCCTGGGGATATGCTACGGATGAGAAGCTTTTATGAATTCTGTGTTCTTGGCACCAGTTGGCGAATTCCTCGCTGTCAAACTGAAGTCCATTGTCTGATATGATTTTGAGTGGGACTCCGTACCTGCATAGAACATTTTTGATTAAGAAGTTAATAACTTTTGCTGAAGATACTTTATTCAATGGTTCCGCTTCCACCCATTTGGTGAAGTAATCAACTGCCACTATAGCATATTTGGCCCCGCCTCGGCCCATCGGTAGCTCGCCGATTAAGTCAATTCCCCATATTGCGAAGGGCCAAGGGCTGGTCATTTGAGTAATCTCAGTTGTTGGTAGCCGTGGAATCTTAGCAAATTTCTGGCATCTGTCACACTTCTTGATGAAATCTAAGGCATCCTTGCTTAAGGTGGGCCAGAAATATCCGTATCGGAGTATCTTTTTTGCTAATGTTTGTCCTCCGGTGTGATCTCCGCAGCTCCCCTGATGGATGTTGGATAAGATTTCCTTGGCTTCTCTCCCGGCGACACACCTTAATAACGGGTTAGAGAATCCGCGTCGATAGAGGATGTCTTCTTGTATTGTGTAGCGGGATGCTTTCCTCAAGATTTTCTTGACTTCGTTACGCCCGTTGGGTAGAGTGCCACTTTGTAGGTAGTCTCGGATGGGAGTCATCCAAGTTGCTTCTTCGGTTGCAGCTATCAGATTTACTTGCTCAAAACTTGGGGCCAGTTGCTTTGAGATGGTTACTGCCCCGAAGATGGCGATGTCTCTCACACTTGCTTGCTTTGCTAATTCGTCGGCCTCTCGGTTCTCCTCCCGAGGGATATGTTTGACTAAGTAGTGGTCCAATCGGCTGAGAAGTAACTTGGTCTTCTTTAGATATGCTATGAGTCGTTCTTCTCGAGCTTGGAATTCTCCTAGTATTTGATTAACAATAAGTTGAGAATCGCTGTGAAGACACAAAGAATTGGCCCCAATTTCTATGGCAATTTCTAGTCCAGCTATCATTGCTTCATATTCTGCATCGTTGTTGGTGGCAGCGAACTCCAACCTTATAGCATAGTGCAGTTTATTTCCCCTGGGAGTGATTATTACCACACCTGCCCCCGAGCCTTGTTCGTTAGATGCACCGTCCACAAAGAGATTCCACTTGATGTCTTATGTTAATTCCAAATGCTCCTTATCCTCGTTGGTAGTGAATTCTGCAATGAAATCAGCCATGGCTTGTCCCTTGATGGCGGTGCGAGGGTGATAGGTGATATCATATTGACTCAGCTCAATGCACCATTTAAGTAGTCGCCCGGAAGTGTCGGGACGATGGAGTACCTGCCTCAGTGGTTGATCGGTCAGAACTTTGATGGAATGGGATTGGAAGTAGTGACGTAGTTTTCGTGAAGTGATTAGTAAACAGTATGCTAACTTCTCAAGTTTAGGATATCTAACTTCTGCCCCAGTAAACCTTTTGCTGACGAAGTAAACTGGCCGTTGCGTGCGGTTGTCTTCCCTTACCAAGGCAGCGCTTAGGGCGTGAGATGACACAGCGAGGTATAGGTATAATTCTTCTCCTTCGCTTGGAGTTGAGAGTACCGGTGGTTTCTGGAGGTGTTCGATTAAGTGAAGGAAAGCGGTCAGGCATTCGCCAGTCCATTCGAACTTTCCCTTGTCTTTCTTTAAGGCTCCAAAAAAGAGGACGCACTTGTTCGTCGCCTTGGAGATGAATCGGCTTAGAGCGGCCACTTTTCCGTTCAAACTTTGCATTTCCTTCCGAGTGGAAGGTATCTTGATATCCCTTAGCGCTCGGACTTGTTCAGGGTTTGCTTCTATCCCTCTGGCATGAACGATGAATCCTAAGAACTTTCCAGATGACACTCCGAAGGAGCATTTTAGCGGATTCAACTTCATTCCATATTGTCGAAGTACTTGAAACATCTTGCCTAGGTGGCTTACGTGATCTTTGGCTTTTCTTGACTTTACCAGCATGTCATCCACATATACTTCCATAGTTTGTCCTATCAGCCCCGCAAACATCTTGTTGACGAGGCGCTGGTAGGTGGCTCCTGCATTTTTAAGTCCGAAAGGCATTACCTTATAGCAGTATAAACCTCGATTGGTGATGAAACTAGTGTGGTCTTGGTCGGGAGCATGCATAGGAATTTGGTTATATCCTGAGTATTAATCCATAAAAGATAGGAGTTCGTGCCTGGCTGTGCTGTCTACAAGTTGGTCGATTCTGGGAAGTGGGAAGCAATCCTTTGGGCAGGCGTCGTTTAGGTTGGAAAAGTCAATGCAGGTTCGCCACTTCCCATTAGCCTTTTTTACCAGCACCGGGTTGGCGATCCATTCCGGGTAGATAGCTTCTCGTATGAAGTCATTGGCGAGTAGGTTTTTTACTTCTTCATCGAGGGCTGCTGATCGCTCTGCCCCCATACTTCTCTTTCTTTGTTTTACAGGCGCCTTGGTAGGATCAATGTTTAATACGTGGCATGCTATGTCGGGGGAGATTCTGGTCATGTCAGCGTGTGACCAAGCGAATACATCCAAGTTGTGGCGGAGAAAATCGATGAGTTGTGCCTTCAATTCGGCTTTTAGTTGGGACCCAATTTTCAATAGTCTACTTGAGTCGTGCTTGTCTACAGATATAAACTCCATAGCCTCTGCAGGCTCAGCGGTGGCCTCCTCCTCTTTGTCCCTAGGGTCTAATTCATTGAAAGGGTCGCTGGTATATCGAAGAGGAGGGGCTTTCTTTAGTTGCTATGCTTCCAGACTTTTTGTGCAGAGGGCAATCTCTACACCCTTCCCTTTATCCTTCCTGTGGTTGTTGCGAAGTTCAGTCACATAGCAGTCTCGAGCAACGTCCTGGTCTCCTTCTACTTCCCCTACTCCATTGTCCGTTGGAAATTTCATCTTTAGGCACCATGGGGCTAGGACAATTTGGAAATCAAAAAAAGGCGGCCTTCCTAAGAAGGCGTTGTAGGCTGAACGGTTTTCTATTAGCACAAATGTCTGTTTCCGTACAACGGAGCGGGGATGGCTTCCAATCTCGACGAAGAGGTCCAGCTGTCCGAGAGGCATCTTCGCATCTCCAGTGAAACCGTGTAGTGGTTTATCGCAGGGAGATACATCCTTCATTGATAGCTTCATTTTGTCGAATGCGTGTTTGAACAGGATGTTTATTGAGCTTCCAGTATCTACCAGGATTCGGTAAACTTCGGCGGGACCGAGTCGGGCAGAGATAACCATGGGATCTATGTGAGGGTACTGCCTTCCTTCTAGGTCACGCTTACCGAATGTGATGTCATCACTTTCGGTAAGGTTGGCGTTCTTCTATAACCGAATTGACATAGTCTTTATTGTCTCTAAGCGACTTTCCGTACCTTTCCATCTCTTTCCAACTTCTGTCTGCGATATGTGGCCCTCCTGAGATGGTATGGACCACTATCTTTTCTTGACTAGAGCTGCTAGCGTTGCGGTTTCCTCTGTTGGCCCCTGGTGAGGGCAGCCTTGGGTTTTCATTGGCAGGAGCTGGGGTTCTGTCTTGACCTTTTACATAACGTTCCAGTTTCTTTCTTCTGATGTGTTCCTCAATCAGATCTCGGAGATGATGGCATTCGTTGGTATCATGCCCGTGAGATTCGTGGAAGCGGCAGAACTTTCCAGACTTCTGTGCGTTATCTGATTCCTTCTTGTATGGTGGGCGTTTGTATCTAACTTCGCCTTGGGTGGCAAGGAAGATATTTTCGACGGTCTCGTTCAAAGGAGTGTAAGTGTCGAATCTTGGTCCTGGCCGATATAGGCGCTTTTCTCCCTTTTTGCCCCCAGCATTGTCTCTGGAGTCATTTCTCCGAACGTCCCTTGCCACAGCAGGGGCGTTGCTATGAGTTGCCTTATTATGCTGTCCTGACTGCCCCTCGACGGCAGCATCCTCAAGCCTCATATATTTCCCGGCTTCATGGAAGAAATCGGGTAAAGTAGCTGGTTTTTCTTTCGTCAACCTTCTAGCGAATTTAGTCTCCGGGTGCACACCACTACAGAGGGCCATTAGGATAAGCTTCTCATCGGCATCTTGGACTGCGGCCGCTGCGGTGTTGAATCGGGTTAGGTATTGCTGCAGCTTCTCTCCAGGTTTCTGGTTGACACTGGATAAGGAATAAGCGTCCTTAGGTTGTTCCACATGAATGCGGAACTGACTGATAAACTTTTCTTTCAACATTTCCCACGAGTTGATGGATCCTTGGGGTAGATGATAGAACATGGAGGTAGCAAGATCTGCTAAGAAGAGCGGAAAGCATTTGCACAGTACTCCCTCTGTCGCTCCACTCATGAGCATATGCTGCGTGTACCTCTGTAAGTGTACAACGGGATCAGAGGTTCCTTTGTAGGGTTCCATTGTTGGCATCTTCCATTCTCGGGGGGTGATAGCAATTTCAATATTGCGGGCGAAAGGGCTGGTTACCCTAGCGCCTATCCCTCGATCTCTTTGCTCCCGTTGGACACACTCTCTGAATAAGCGTGCCATCCTTTCATCAGAACTTGGAGCAGATAGAAATGAGTTTGGTTCTGTTCTATGGGATTGATTCCGTACAGATGACCTGTAGGGATGGTATCGTCTATCATTCCTCATATTTTCCAGTGGCTGCCTTTGATCTTCTGGGAGCATGCTTGGGTCAGCTACAGTTGGCACTTGCCTTGATCTCCCCCTGTTGGGTTCTGATCTAAGCACTTCCTCGGGTCCAACTTCGGGCTGGACTCTAGCTCGGCCCCGTTCACTGGCGTTTCTGTGGTTAGGCAGCATGACAGGCTCAACTACAGTTGACCTTCGCCCGGTACCTTCCCCGTTGGGTTCGGTACCAAACGTTTCCTCAGGCCTAAATTCGGGCTGTGCTCGGTCTCGGCTCCTACCACGGCTACTTCTGCCGTTAGCTCCTTCGAAGAAGGAAGATCTTTGTTGTCTCTGAGATCCTTCAGACTGGGACTCTCCCCATGATTCAGTGTTGCGGTTGGATTCTTCAGCGTCCCTTAAGCGTGACATAAGATGGTCCACCAAGGCTTCCTGCTGGGACGTGAAGCGGTTAGTTACTTCAACAACAACTCTGTCCAAATCTGCCCTAGTAATTGCTGTAGGCTGTTCTGTGGCAGGAGTGGTTGGGTTAGCCTGTCCTTCATTTGTTACCGTTGCTGGAGGAGGACGATTTACTTGATTCGTGACAGCTGGATCTGGAAGACTGCTGGATGCGATGTTTTTTCCTTTGTTAACATCTTTTCTCTGTTTGGGAGGCATGTTTTCCAAGTGGCGGACGATGCTGTTAGGAAAACTTATTAAGTGGATGAAGCTGAAGCTTCGAGCTTCTAGTTCTCAGTGCAAGCACCAAAAATGTTTGCACAAAAAATGGACAAACACCTCGAAGTTGTATGATTTAGTAGATCTTATGTTATTCTTAGTGATTTGAGCGATTTATGCAAATATATGAAAAACAGGGGCTAAACTGTAAAAAGACACGCAGATTTATAGTGGTTCAGCCAGAATGTGCCTACGTCCACTTTATATGTTATTTCTCTTCTCTTATTCTGATTACAAGTACAAGGCTTTGATACAAGTAAAAGAAAGTTGTTTGAAAGTTCTTTCCGTGCTTGAGCTCTCAAACTTGTTCTCCATTGTTGTACCCCTGCCCCTCTATTTATAGAGTGAGGCTGGGGGTAGGGGTCTTGGAGGTATACAGCAGCTGGCGGGCCTGGGCTGACGTAATCTGGCCTGGCGCGTCTTGGTTCGGCCTCCCTTGGTTTGGTGGTAGGAGTTGAATGTTAGTATGGAGACGACTTGGTCCGGTTGTAGACTGGTCCGGCAGTGGATTGGTTCGGCATTGCTTGGGTAAGTGGCTGGTTCGGCATTGCTTGGAGAAGTGGTTGGTTCGGCATTGCTTGGAGAAGAGGTTGGTTCGGTATTGCTTGGAGAAGAGGTTGGTTCGGTATTGCTTGGAGAAGAGGTTGGTTCGGCATGGCTTGGAGATGTCTTGGTCCGGCTGTGTTGATCCGGTGATGATGGTTCGGCTAGGTTGGTTCGATGGTAAGAATCCATCCAACACTAATTAACTAATCAATTTATTAATTATATTACAACTTAATTAATTTTTAATATTACCAATTAAGTTTTAAAAAAAACTTAGTAAACTAATTTCAAAATAAAACAAATTTGAAATAGAAATTCAAATCTTCGCCAAATTTCATCCATAGCGACTATTGCTTTGGGCGTAATTCGCTCTAACATATTCTTAGCGAACCACTTCACAAACCTTACTTTTTCATGATTTGAAACGTACTTTAGAATTTTTTTTTAAAAAAAATTTAAAACTAAAGTTACAAACTTTAATTCATTTCAAAACTTTAAACTTCGAAAACAAACTTCGATTCCTACCGGATCTCATAACCGTCGCAATTACACAAAGTAGTTAACTTTGTTTACCAACCCCATGCCATAGCTCATGTTTTACAATCAACATATTACTAACACCAACCATCTTCATAATAGATTGCAATTATACATCCATATACACATGCTTACTAACTTTATAATACAACATCGATTTCCATAACCAAATCGAACTAAAATCAACCATCCAAATCATAATCAAACCACAAGATTATCATCCAACTTTTACACTATAATCACCATATATAGTGACATAAATAAAGTTACCATTTTCATTAAAAAAACGAGTAGTTTACTCACCAAACTTCCGCAAAAGCTACCCGAACTTAAGCTAAACTTGCCAACGACTCCCTAGCTTTGAAGGATGAAAGCTTTAGATGCTGGCAACCCTCAAAATGGGCTTGGCCCAGGTGTATGTAGGCTCAGCCAGAAGTGTGGGGGTGGATGTGGGGTAGTAGCTTGAAGGTAGAGGAGCTTCGGGTTATCATCGATTTATCAAAAATAAACCCAAAATTAGTTCATTTTCCCACTGGTTTTTAGGCCACCAACTCAAGGAATTTGGAAAAGTAGTCAAAAGGAAAGCTGTAGGAATTTCTTTCCTTTATCATTTAAAAAACGGACCACTCATTTTCGATTTGTTTTGAAGAAGTTATGATCAAAAAAAGAAGGGCAAATTTCGGACTTGAAATTCTGGGTAAAAAAGTTGCTTTGTAAAGAATTAGTATTTTGACATAGCTATGATAGAAATTTAAAAACGGGGTCAACTAGGATGTTGTAGCTATTAAAATTCACACAATTTCAATAATCGAAAAACTCCATTTGAGTTAGAAATGAGGAAGAATAAGTTGGTGGAAAGAGGAGGAAAAATGGAGAAACATAAGGGCTATTTATAAGCAAGATTTCACACCTCATCATTTTGTCAAGTCACATCACTCTTATATATATATATTATGTTTAATCACATTACTCTTATATATATAATATAATTATGTTTAGTCACATTACTTTCTTTTATATATATATATAATTATTATGTTTAGTCACATCACTTTCTATATATATATAATTGTTAATTAAAGATAAGACGCGACAAGAGATAATGATGGTTAATGATTACAATCTAAGATGCGACAAGCGAGGAATATATATATATATATATATAAGATTATTGTTTTTAAATTTATGAATCGTCGCATCACTTGCTAAACAAAATTGACATAAGATAATCTATCCTTAAGTATATTATTATTTAGCTAATTAACTCTTATATATGTGTATATATGGTGCACAAAGATGAACAACGTTCCCGACAACTTTCCGGTGTCGAAATGTCGAAATTTCGAAAAACGTTCTTTGGTCGCATTTTCTATTTTTCTACGAACTATTTAATTTGGTAAACAAATTTTGAAAACGATTTTACCATCATTATTAATTAATTAAAATAAGTTTATTTTCATTATAAAACTTACATTTTGAATTTTTAAAATTAAATAAATATTCACTAATCAAAGTAGTGAAATTCTGGGTCGTTACAAGTAAAACTCTAAACATGGGTGGAAATACCAACAATATGTTAGACCACGCTCCCAAATGCAAAACGGGTTTCCCTTCACAATAACAACATTCAACTATAAGTAACTTAAACAATTTAGAATAAAACCCAAACTTGAAAGAATGGGTCTAAACAAGGTCAAAATCTAAATTTAGAGAATCGACACAAATAATTAAACATTGAGAAGAGCTCCCGACACTTCTTGATGAAATTAAGAAAACAAATTCAAAGGTTTGAATCAAATGCAAGGAAAGGGAAAATTTCCAACAATGACTAGGAGGGTGCTTTCCCCTTACCGAAAGTATACCTCCATAATATATACTCAATAGGGTCATATACTTTGTGACTCTCTCGAAAACGACAAGCCAGACCCCGCCAACCTTACCGGGTATCCAAGTATTCCACATCTCAGTGCACATATATCCAAAAACGATCTAGAGTAGATGTGATGATACCCTAATGGGAACAACCCCACATAACTTAGCCCTCATTCGCTCTTTGGTCTTTAGTTATTTCCAACAAAGCATATCAACGCTCAAAAGAACAATAAATTGTCTTAAATTGACGATACACAAGGAAGAAAGCTGAATCTATAACAACCCAAAATTTTGGTTATTTGATTTTAAATGTTTAATTAATTTTAAATATTTAAATGATTGGATTTTGGAATTTAATAACTTATAATTCAAATATAGGGAATAATTAAATATTTGAATTGTGAATTAAATGTTAATTAAATGGATTTAATAATTTTATTTAACTCCTTTTAATTAACAAATAATATTGGTAAATTCAATTTGTAAATTTATTGACAAATATAAAATAGATGATAAATATCGATAGATATTTAAATCTGTGAAATTAGCCTTCCGGGGCAGTGTCTTGGACTTCGACGAAACCAGTTTCATTGGATCCGTAATAGTGAATTATTATACATCGTTGAATTTCATTGCGATCGGGTGTATTGTTTGATCGTGCAAGATCCAAACGCGTAGAATTTAATATCGGAAATTTAATATAATAACTGGGTCTAAAAACCTTTCTTCTGCATACGATCGAATTAGGTCTCGAAACAAGTTCCATTGCATTCGGAATAGGGGTATAATATATAGAACGCTAGGTGACACGTCTCGTTTGGAGTTCGAAATTTTCGGGTATGTTTCGTTGAATAATTTAAAATTAAAATAATATATATCTATGTACATATCCACCATATCAGCCCATACCCCATGATTTCTTATCCATGCTTATCCCATGTCTTTTCTTCTATATTGTTGCCTGTAAGCAAGCAGAGCCTTCTCTCTTTTTGGAAACAATAATTCAAAAATTAAAATATAGAGATATACTAATCTAAATATCATGAAACAAAGTTCATTAAGTTTGTTTAAATGTTGGATTCGATTCTATAGTCGCGAATTAGTGATTGACGTTGTTTAGGGAGGATCGACGTTAAGGGGCAGCAGGCAGGGTTCGATCTTGCGATTTTTTTGGCAACGATTGGAGTTGTCGTTCATGGCATTGGCTTTCTCGAGTGGAGTAGCACCTAGGGTTCAATTTTGGGGGTGTGTAGCAAAGGATTGGCATTCGTGACTTGAGCAGGTTGCTGGCGTTTTGGCTCGATCGCATTTTCCTTGGTGACGCCGGGGACATAATTGAGGGGTCGAGATGGTGGAAACTTCGAAAGGGAGCGCAACGGCGAAGACGGCTTGTCGAATGGTGGCCTGGAAGTCGAGTTATCTCATGCGTGCATGAGGTTGTGCACGACCATGACCGTTGAATCCTGTACACGATTATTTTAATTGGGGAAGAAATAGACGAGGGGTATTTTCATAAATATATAAAGTTATTTAATTTTTAATTTAAGTTTATCAATAACTTACCAATTTCATATCTCGCTCATACGAGGTCGGATTCGAACGCCGTATTTTGCGTTGGACTCATGTCATCGAGATCTTCACAATGGAGTTGGTTTGGTTCGATTTGGAGCTTGTTGGAATTTAGGGTAAAATCGAATGGCCGTTCGGTTTTAGTTCAAAATCGGGACGTTTCGGCAAAAACAAAAATCAATATGGGTTTAACTCACATTAAATTTTATTATATCATATCAATGATGTTATAAACATTTATTGATCGCTTGGATGTTAATTAATGGTTTGATTGATTGTTTGGTTAAATTTCCGTTTGGAAAATGGATGACATATTAATTTGATCGTTATAAACCCATATGATTATCTATATATTATCCATAACCATTGTTTTGCAGGAAAAATCTGTAGAGAGACCCAAATGGGGTTTCTCGCCAATAATTATTTATTTACATCCTTATGCTGAAATATTGATGGTTAATTAAAATAATTCCTGATATTCCATTTAAATTGTTAAGTGCCGTTATAGTAAATTCGCTATACCGTCATTTATTCAATTTCATTCCCAAAATCTTGTCATATGAACTTGAGCTTGTGTTTCCAATAAAAAGAATATTGAAAATTCATTAATCATTTTGATTAATGATAATTTAGATTTATTAATCATTTTAACTAATGATTTTGAGATTAATTAACCAATTTAATAAATAATGTTTTAAACTTGGTTTATCTTTAGATTTAATTAACCATTTTTGCTAACGATGTTTTATACTTAACTAATCATTTTAACTAATGATTATTTGAGTTTAATTAATTATTTTAATTAATGATAATGGAGTTTAATTAATTTATTGAACTTAATTAATTATTTCAATTAATGATAATTGAAATTAATAATCATTTTAATTAATGATACTTAAAAGTAATAAGTCATTTTAAATAATGATATTTGAATTTTATTAATCATTTTAATTAATGGTTGTTTTGAATTTAATTAATTGCTTTAATTTTTAACTAATTAGTTTAACTATTGATATTTGGAAATTTAGTTAAATCATTTTAATTGATGATGTTTTATAATTAAATAAATGATTTTAAAAAATGATATTTTAATTAAGTGTTTTAATTGTGAGTCTTGAATTTAATTAATCCAATTAATTTATGATTATTTGGACTTAATTGATTGTTTTAATTAATGGAATTTAAAATTACTTATCATTTTAATAAATGATGTTTCAGAAGACTTATTCATTTTAACTAATGATTATTTATATTTAATTAATCTTTGTAAACAATGATATTTAAAGTTAATTAATCGAATTAAAAAAAGTGATTTAAGTATATTATCTAATATAATAAAATTGCTTTAATCAACTGATTTAAATTTAATAAACTGATTTAATAAAGATATTCAAGTTGATTTACCAATGTTATAAAAGTGTTGGGAAATAATTATCTATTTTATTAAAGATAATGGATTTGTTTATTTAAAAGAAATTTTAAATGTGATTAATTATCTTTCGGGATAATTAATATTGTTTTAGAGTTATAAAAAGGAATTGAAACTCGATTATTGGAATTTTAAGTTGGATAAATCTTTTAGGTGTTTGGTCTGATGTTGGTTTAGGCCTTCGGGGTCGTGCATTTGGAAAGATTATTCTCTTAATGTTTCAACAATCAGGAACTAATTCTAAATGTGTTTTACCAATGTGGAAATATGGAAATCAAGCACAAGTTTAGTTTATAATAGAAAAGATTCGATTTTGTTTGTGGAAAAATAGTTCCGTAATCGATATCGCTTATATGGAAAGGATCTAGTCATGCATTTAACGCTAAACGTTGAGGCTTGGACTCGTTTCTATCTCGAAGGGTAAAAATTTCATCAAGGTGACGCTTAAAGGTAACACTACCTCAACTTGCCTGGCTTCATTTTCAAACGAGAGATAGGCCTTGTCTGGAATCAACGAGTAGTGGAAAATATATGAAATTCAATTTCCATATATGATCATTTTAATTATCCCCGATAGTTGATTTATTAATTATCGGATTCAGCTTTCTTCATGGTGTATCTCACCTTAAAAATGATTTGCTGCTCAACCCAGCTTTGTTATCCTTCATCGGAAATGATTAAACCAAAAGCGCGGGAGGAAGCCAAGTTATGTGGGGTTGCTCCCATCAAAAGGGTATTTTCATATCTCATCTAGTTTGCATTCGGTTGTGCACTTAGATGTGGAAATATTCGGATTCTCGGTAAGGTTTGGGGTGTCCGGTTTGGTATTGTCCGAGAGGTGTCACGGAGTATATGAGCTTCTCAGGAGTATATTACTAGAGGTATACTCTAAGGGGGTGCAACTTCCTTGTCATTTGTTGTAAAATTTCCTTTCCTTATTTGATTTGAATCCCTGAATCTATTTATCTTTAAATTCCCACGAGTAGAGCCAACTCCTCATCACTTCATTGAAGTATTGATTTGGTCCATTCTATCAAGTTGGACTGTTACCTTATTCAGTCCATTCTATCAAGTTTGGATTGTTACATTATTTTGTCTATTCTATCAAGTTGGACTGTTTTCCTTGTTCTATCCATTCTGTCCAGTTTGGATTTTACTATGTTTATTTCCATTCTTTCAAGTCTGGTTTAATATTATTTATGCTCATTCATAATTAAATTTGTTCTTGATATTTATTTTTGCTCTTGCCCGTATGTATGTTATTATTATGAGGTAAAAACCCATTCTTTATTAGCGGCGTGGTCTCATAGAACTTTTATATAGGTTCCCAATTATTCGAGTTATCTCACGCTGGTATTTCCAGACTGATCCGGGTGTTATTTATTTATAATGCTTGGGTCAGACCGAGTATTTTACAAGGTTGACTTTGAAGTTTTGCAGATTGTGAAGGTAGCTGCAGATTCACTTATCGTAGTATTTTATTTTCCGCTGTATTATATAGTATACCTATCGGCATTTGTGAGGTCGGGATTTTATAACTGTCCAGTTGATAAGGTATGTTTTTAACTCTGATATACTCTGTATGTTTGGAGTGACAGTTTCTACTGTCCTTGTTATATTATATGTTGTTGATTCCGCTATGAGATTCTGTTTTTCTTTGTTCTCTGTTCTTTTCTTTTTTTACCCTAACAATCTCCCTTTTGTTGATTGGATGCATGACATTGGAACACAGTGATAGTGTTCGGTGTCGACTTTCGATGGTAAAAAAGGCAGGTCGTTACAGTGCCGATAGTCAATAAATGAACTATTGGGAATATTTAAAATTATCGTATATGGAAATTAAATCTCATATTCTTACCACTACTCGTCGATTTCAAACTCGTACCATTTCTGGGTTGAAAATGAAGTCGGGAAAGTGAAGGTAGTGTTACCTCTAGGCATTGCCTTTTTTTTAACTTTTGAGATAGAGAAGAGTTTCCATACCTCGACGATTAGTGCTAAGAGTATGTCTAAATCCTTTCCATATAAGCGATATCGTTTACGAAAATTAAATTCCTTATCCTTTTCGTAACTGAATCAAGTTTTAACCTTTGAAACCAAACCTGTGTTGGGATTTCACATTTCAAATATTAACTTTAAACAACATTATTGAAATCGGTTAATTTACTTTAACCATGATTAATTACTTAAATTACCATTATTTTAAATGATTTATTAAATTTAAAATTGACTAATTACTTCTAACATCGTTATTTGGAATGGTTAATTAACCTTAATCATCATTATCGGGATGATTAATAACCTTTAAAATACCATTACTAAAATGATTAATCAACTTTAAAATACCATTATTAAAATGATTAATCAACCTTAAAACATCATTATTAAAGTGATTAATTAATCTTAAAACAACATTAATAAAATGATTAATTAACTTTAATACATCATTATTTAAATGATTAATTAACCTTAAACATCATTAGTTAAAATGATTAATTAATTTTAAACATCATTAATAAAATGATTAATTAACTTTACACCCATCAATATTTAAATAATTAATTAACCTTGTAAAATCCCAAGCACAAGATTAAACCAAAAGATTTCAAAGGAGATGATATTTTTCAAAGTGTCGATATAGTGTTAGTTGCTATACTAACACCATTATAAACACGTTGATATGTTATTTATTTATCCAAGCATCTCATACATAAGCGTAAACATATATACTAAGGCAAATAACATTCACATAACATGGAGAGAGCATCACTTGTAATAACTTACTTAAACTTTCTGACTAATCTTAAGTCATTTACCAACTACTTAAGATGTCATCTTTTTAAAGCGGAGACCAAACTAACAATCATCGCTTTACAATACATATAGAACAAGTAACTAGCAACTATTATTATTAACAATAACAAAGCTTAAAACTTTTGTTTATAAAGGTGATATTTACTCACCAAAAAGCACCAAATCAAGTCAAACTAACACCACGCCTTGAACTAACACCCGAGCTTCTTTTTTCTGCTTAAAAGTTTGATTTTGAGGTCCTATATGGGCTAGATAGGCATGCCCATGGGTAATATGGGCACGACCTTGGCTTTAAAATGTGGGTTTGGTTTAATTTTTGGGAGCAAAGTGAATTAGAAAGTAAAAGGAAGCATTTTAGGTAGTTTTTAAGGGTTTTCAAAGGAAAAGAAGGAATTTTTCGAACTTAGAAATTTTTTGGAAGTCATAGAAATAAAAATAGGAGATTGGAAAGAAGGAGTGAAATTTTGAAAATGAGAAATAAAAAAAGAATAGTTTTTATATAAAATGAGATAGGAAAATTACCCTTTTGCCCATAGTCCTTTTACCCTCCATTACCTTTTTCCACATCACCCTACCTTATCCTCCTTTCCTTACTCCACATGTCTCCATACCCTTCCTCCTTCATTCCATCACATCTTCACTTTTTGATGATGTGAAGTTACCTTTTACCTTATTTTGAAATTTTACTATTTAAAATTTAAAAGAAAAGTCAATTCTTACTAAATTTGTTTAAGTATATTTTAATCCAAAATTTATTCAAATTACCTTATTAATAAAACATGTGTTGTTATATAAGTGTGTGTACATATATACTCTAATGTACACAACGTTTTTCGACACTTTTAAACGATGAAATTTGAAAATTCAAAAAACGATTTCCGGTTATATTTTCGGTTTCTATCCGAACTAATTATTTTTGTGAATCAAATTTCAAAACAACATCACCATCATTAGTTATTACATAAAAGAGGTTTATTTGAGTTATAAAATCCATTATTTAAATATTTGAAAATATATTAAATATTCAAATTCAAAGTGATTAAATTATATGGCGTTACATCTTCCCCTTCTTATAGGAAATTTCATCCCCGAAATTTATCATACACAACTAAAGATCTCAAAAGAAACCCAAATGATATAATTCAACAAACTTGCACAAAGGAAGTATTCCACTACAACTCGTGAGTACATTAAAATATACAACAAAATACAACCAATTACGACAATAATTTAGGATATGAATCCCTAATTTAATTCTCGGTTTCCCAAATACAATCTCTATCGTCCTTACTCCACTGAACCTTAAAAAGACTCGCATCTTTCGTCCTTGGTCGCTTTATACCTTGAGCAATGATAGGAATATGTTGCCTAAGAATAGTCAGGTCAGACTGAACTTCCAAATCAACTTGTTGTGTCGGTCAACTATCATCGAAGGGTCATGTATGTATTTACGTAAATGAGATACGTGAAATACATTGTGCACATCTGATAGTCTATCCGGTAACCTCACTTTATATGCAAGTCTAACAATCCGATCTAGTATGAAAAAAGGGCCAATAAATTGAGGGACTAGCTTCCCTGATTTCCCAAACCTCACAACACTTCTCAATGGAGAGACCTTTAGAAACACTGAATCTTCAACTGAGAACTCAAGATCCCTATGCACTCGATCTACATAACACTTCTACCGATCCCGTGCCTCCTTCATATTCCTTCTAATAATAGCTACCTTTTTGCTGGCTTCTAAGACCATGTCGGGCCCAAGAACAATTCTGTCACTAGACTCAGCCCAACATGAAGGAGAACAACATGGATGACCATAAAAGCTTCGAAGGAGCGATACAAATTTTTTCCTAAAAAATGTTATTGTAAGTGAATTCGACTATAAATGATCTTCCCAAAAACCTCCGATGTCGAAAATGCATGCTCACAATAAATCTTCCAAGATCCGGTTCACTCTCTCTGTCTGCCCATCTATCTGAGATGGTAAGCTGTACACAGACTTAGTTGTCCCTAAGGCAGTTTACAGTCCCTTCCAGAACCTGCTAGTGAATATCAGGTCTCGATCACTTACAATACACAAGTAATACCATGGAGTCTCACAATCTCCTTCACATACAAACTTGCTAGACTTTCAGCAGTCCTAATCATCTTAACAAGAATGAAATGAGCACTCTTGGTCAGCCGATGAACTATAATACAAATGCCTTCATTCCCTCTTCTTGATCTAGGAAGTCCATCAATAAAGCCCATAGAGATCTGCTCCCACTTCCACTTTGGGATCTCAAGTGGCTGAAGCATTCCAGCCGACTTCTGTTAGTCACTCTTAATCTGCTGGCAGTTTGCACACTGACTCACAAAGACCGAAACAACTTGCTTCATCCCCTTCACTAGAATACCCTCCTTATATCTTTGAACATCTTATTCACACCTAGATGGAATGATAAACTTAAACGGTGGCATTCGGTTAACAATTCTTGCCAAACTCATTAACATTTGGAGCATATATTTGCCCGTTCATTTTCAATACCCCCTATAATCAATCTCAAAACTAGAAATGACACCTTCTTGAACATCCTTCTTAAGTTGAGCCAAAATATGATATACCTCCTGACTAGATGCAATCCTCTTCATTAATACCAGCTTAACTTCTCAGTTTGCAACCATCGCTACATTCCTACTCAATGCATCCACAACAACATTTGCTTTCCCATGGGTATAAAGAGTTTCCAGATCGTAAGAAGCGAGAAACTCTAGCTATCTCTGCTGCCTCAAATTCAAGTCTTTTCGAGTAATGAGATATTTTAAGAATTTGTGGTTCGTATATAACCTGAACTTTTCACCTAGAAGATAATGCATCCACATCTTAAGTGTAAAGAAAACAGCCAAAAGCTTCAAATCGTGCATAGCATAATTTTTGTTATGTGACTTCAGCTATCGACTCGAATAGGCAATAACCTTCCAATGATGCATTAGCACTTCTCCAAAACTAGTACCAAAAGCATCCGTATACACAGTTAAACCTCCGCTCCCTTCTGGAATAGTCAAAATAGGAGCGCTAGTCAACTTCTCCTTATTTCATTGAATGCTTGATCACATTTAGGCATCCATATGAACTTAACGTCTTTCTTTGTTATCTTTGTTTTTTAAGAAGCAATCTTTGAGAAATCTTTGATGAACCTTCGATAAAAACTAGCAATCCTAAGAAACTTCTAACTTCCGTCGCACTTTTGAGCTTCTTCCAGTTTTGAACTACAACAACTCTAGTTGGGAAACTGATATGCCTTCTCCCAAAACAACATGCCCCAGAAATCTAACTTCAAATTTACAGAAATGGTACATAGAAAACATAACCTTCAATATATGGCTTCTCAAGGTATTAAATACGATTCGAAGATGGTACTTGTGCTCCTCCGTTTTTGAATAAATAAGAATGTCATCAATAAAAACAAGAAAATTTTGTTAAGAACATCTCGAAATACTCAATTCATTAAGTCTACAAAATTAGCGGGAGCATTAGTTAGCTCAAACCGCATAACGACAACTTGTAGAAACTGTCTAGAGTCTTAAAAGTTGTTAAGGGCACACTCTCCTCTACTACCCTTAATTGGTGAAAACCAATGACAAGATCTAACTTAGAAAATATCTGAGTGTCGTAGAGCTGATCAAGCATGTCATCAATCCTTGGTAAAGTGTATTAATTCTTAATTGTCTTTTTATTCAACTCCCAGTAGTCTACACATAACCTTAAAGAACCGTTCTTCTTTGTAACAAGGACGACTGGCAATCCCCAACTTGAGGTACCGCATCTAATCAAACCCTTTTGTAACAAGTCAAATACCAGCCTTTCTAACTCCCTCTTTGTAACGATCTGCATTTTTAGCTATTTTAAATTATTAAATTTAATGTGATTATTAAATAAAAATGGTTAAAAATAATTTTTTTAATGATTTTGAATGTCAGCTATTAGATATGAATTTGAATAAAATTTTGAAATAAACTAATTTCGAAGATTTAAGTAATAACAAGTATTGGAAGGTAATGCTATGTATTGAATGTGTTTACAATCAATAGTTGGATTAAATAATAAATGTTGAATCTATTAAATGTAAATAAATTAATTGATTGATGACTAAAATTCATTTAAAATCTAATATTGAAATTTGTTGAATAATGAACAATTAAATTGTTTAAATTTAATATGGGAAATTATTTGAATAATTGAATTCTGAATTTAATATGATTGAAAACGATATCGAAAGTTGATGTAAATTTTATTTAAAAAACAATGAAGATTTTTGACATTTTAAAATTGAATAAAAAGTGAATAATTAGAAATCGGAAATTTTATATTATAATCGAGACGTTAAAATAGCGATCTGGGGCACAGTCTTGGATTTCGATGAAACCAGTTCCAGTGGGTCCATAATAGTGTGTTATTATCGGATTTCAAATTTCGTAATGTTTGGAGTTAACGTTTGGTCGTACGAGATATAAACACGTTGAAATTAGTATCAAAAATTCAATATAATAATTGGATCCAAAAATCTATCTTCTCCATACGATCGAATTAGGACTCGAAACCTTTTCCATTGCGTTTGAAATAGGGGTATAACATTATAAACGCCTGGCAGCATGACTCGATATATAACGACTTAACTTTTTCGTCGCTCGAAAATCGACATTAATACATCCACTGTATCAACTGCCGAGCAATCGAATGCCGGAAAACCGAATTGTTATGGAGAAAAAGAAGAGGTAGAAGAAGACAGAAGGAAAAGAAAGAAGAAACAACAGAAACAGAGACAATATCAGAATCTCACATTCGCAGTGGAACAACATATAATAGATAAATGAATAATCTTTAAATCAAAGAACTATATCATTTTATACATTACATCATCATCAGAGTTTACAACAACAATACAACACTGGACAGTTATATAAACTTGTCCTCATACAGAATACACAGCGGAATAATACATAGTGTAGATGATACGTCTCGCCATCCAGCTCGCCACCTGAGCTCTATAGCATCTCCTGAATCCAGAATGACCTGATAACCTGACTCTAGACTACCCGTGTGGAAAATGATGGGCACCCAGAGTTTAGGAAGGAAACAATAAACTCCAGGTCAGTCATGGTGACTGGTGTGAGAACTAAAACAGTTTATCTTTAAACAATCAACAACAAAGAAAATAAAACATTGAAACCCGCAATGCTTTTGGAAAATGAAACTACCATAAGACCTCCCGCCATACACACAATGCAAACGCAGAATTGGAGGAGATTTCTTCTTATGATAGTCAAACATGCTTAATACGCAAATCATTAGATTATTATTAGCGCATAGTGCAGAAAACATTTCGAAAGTATAATATTAATCTTAGCCAACATACAACCATTATTGTATGCCTACTATAGCTACTATGTTCAATAGCAGGTTACCGCCACATTCCATAGCAGGTAATACAACTAAAACCGTACAAGGTTCGTATTGTTTCTTTGGATTTTCCAACAAATGGTCAGGCTAAGGAACTTCCTATGCCACGTAGGAAACGCCTCTGGCTGGACGCTCCAAGAGACAAACTGCTCTCTGCCAACAAAGCCGAGTTACCCCTGTAACTAGGTAACTCACGAATATGCCATCCCCCGGTCCTTTGGGACCTTTATCCGAGCGCTCGGTAACATCATCACACATAATAAATAAAGTGTGTCCACATGAGTAAGTATCTGGGCTACATACCATGATACCACCCCTTTCCAGAAGGAAATGACATACCCTAAAGGGCGCGACCCTCATAACCTTGCCGCAACATTCCTGTTTCGACCATTTCCGGGTTGTTGAGGCCTTGACGAAGTCTCGTCCACAAAGCTATGCTTTATACAAAAGCTATGCTTTGGGTCAAACAAATGATCAAATTAATGATCACAAAGATAAATGATCAAACAAATGATCATATCACAAATGATCAACCAATGATCATTTCACAGCAACACTCAGCATGTCACATTACCAAATTGGGAATATATCGCTGATAACCGTCAACTACATAACCTCTGAGCCCATACGTCTCAGAGAAGGGTGTTAAGCTAAGAGAATAAATCCTCCGCCATCAACAGAAATGTATTTGAAAGAAATCAGCTTTACATCTCAAAACGTAATGTCAGACACGTAACCATACAAGTCTGTTCCGGGTTCGAACAGAACCGAAGGCACTTCCAAAGAAGCCCTTGCAATCCGGGTATTCACAATCCCGATAAAACTTCCCATCACAAAGGAAATCTCTATACCGTAGCTAAAGGTGCAGAGACAATCGATAGGTCATTCTATTGTTTTCACAAACACCCGGTCTTCACCACCAGTCTTCAATACGATCCATATCGTCGTATCACAAATTCGGAATGGGTTATACGACCCAAAGGTCCTTTCCCGGCTAACCCGAATAGTGAGCGCTTATTCAAAAATAAGTGTGGCATTCAAATTCAAGCAAATCACAACAAATACCCATTCAAGGTATTTATTGATAGTCGGTTATTTAACTATCAATAGGTCTGCACAGCATCATCAGATTCCAAATAATTTTCCAAATTATTTATCTTCCAAAAATATCTTTACAAGATATATAATTTCCACACTTCAACCATTTGAAACCAAATTTCAAATCACTTTCAAATATTCATTTTCAATTTATCTTTAAAAGATAAAATCTCAAACCTTTCATTTCATATTGGAAAAGCATTCCATACTTATTTAATAATAAGTAATTCACTAATCATTTATTTTCAACACTTGGAAAATATTCGATATACTTAAATCATAATTAAGTATATATTTCATTCTTTAAGGAAACATTCTCTTAAACACATTTATTTGAGTCAAAACGAATGTTGTGTAAAACATCGTTACAACGACCCAAAATCACTAGTATAGGGATTCGAAATTTAGATAGATATATAAATCCCAATACTATATAAAATATTTCCTTTCGGAAACCATTTATTATAACAACAGTGTTATAGTCCACCATTTCCTTATTTCTCGAAACGCCTATTTCAACAATAAATGTTGAAATCTATGTATTCGATACTTAACACGTTTTAAAACATCTTTTAAAACAATTACTTCATTTCGTAATATCACTTCTCCAAAACATATCCATTTTATTTAATAATATATTCACTGTCCAAAATCGTGAATATACTTCGTTATCCAAGTTCAACATTTCTACACATTTTTATTTAAAGGTATATCCACTGTCTAAAATCGTGGATAAAATTCCCAACCAAACTCTTATTATTACAACATTTAACTTAAAGGATAATTCGCTGTCCAAAATCACGAATATATCTCCTTTAATAACTTTTATGTTTGATTTATCAAATTCAATTGATTTCGAATTTACAAACAATGTTTATAAATCCCATTTCTATTTAGAAAACTTCGATTTATAAATCTCCTTTATTATCCAATTCAAATTATATAACTCAATTATATACCGGAAGTCCATATTATAAGTTAAGAACTTATAATCCATTTATTTACAGAATCGTTCTTTTAAAACTTCACAAATTATAAATCTTATTACTTATAAGATTTTATTTATAACCTTATTTTCAACATTAACAGAAATCCTTTTAGAATTCCATTATTTCGATTTTAACACTTATAAAAACTCGTTTTATAATTCCAGTATTCTTTGTTTATAAAATATCAATTTTGTACATCTTTTATATAAATCGTTCATAATAATTCAAAAATCCCAATTTAAAATCAAAATCGTTATTTTTAAACTTCAAAAATGGATCCGATGATGCAACAGCACCAATCATCAATCACGACAACAAAACATCACATATCATCATATGATAACAGAATATATCACAATATCTGTAAATAAATCAATACGGTGAGGAATCCAGTCGGATCCCTCCAACCTGTTCCCTATATCCACAGATGTTAGCACAATACCAATTTCACTTCACAGTGAAATTATCGCGGTATATGGGATTTATAAATACTATCCGCTATCATGCGGCACAATAGGGTCTCATCCGCTATACAATGCGGGAAATCAACTCCAATATATACATATTCCAATATATATACATTGCTATATACATATATAATACCAATTCCACTACAATTTGAAATTATCGCGGTATATGTTTTTAATAAATAACCTCCGCTTAATAACGGCGTATAATGTCTATTTATCACAATAAATAGCAATCATCATTCAATTCATCACAATCAACACTATCAACAATTTTAATCTCAACTATTTAAAATTTAAATCGAAACACAACATTCGATTGAGTGAGGAGTTCTCACCTTTGCTTTTAAAATGGTTGCAGCGTTTTATTTGGAATAAAATTAAACAGACATTTAATTTTACCCAAAATCTTCACTGACTCCAAATGACTCCAAACCAGCTCCATTGCGAAGAGCTCGACAAAACGAAGCCAACGCAACTTGTTTCGTAATTTTTTGACCTCGTATGAACAAATTACACTATTTTAAACATCGTACAATTTAAATATAGTTAATTTACAATTCCATTTTATTTTATTAACCTAGATGCAATCAAGACCGTCCCTTTTTTCTTTGCTCAAATCTGGCCGTGCTCGTTCCTTCTTCCCAGATGAAGACGTGCGTATGAACCCAACAAGCCGCCTTCAAACCCTACTTGCCGCCATCACCATGAACGTCGAGGCAAAGATCAGTGACCATCATCGAGTAGCCCATCACCACGCCTACCTTCGCCGTGAATCTTATGCAACTCGCTCGTCTCCTCAGTCATGAAAACGAGCTCGAACGTGATGTGTTCAATCAAGGATTGCCGTTGATCTACAACGTTGTTCGCGATCATAGCCGTTGAAATCGTAGAACTCGATGCCCTCTTCAATATTGTAGTTGACAACTTTTGATGAATGTTGACGGGTTAGAAGAAAATAGAGGAGGAAGCTCGCGCGTTTCTGCCTTCGAAACGAAAAATGGCGGCTGAAGGTAGAATTAGGGTTTTGGTGAAAAAATGAAGTTAAGGGGTCCTTTTATAGAAAAATCTCAAATTACTATTCATCCGGAAATTTTCGAACTCGAAATCAAGCGTGCCGACAGATGTTTCTAAGGTTTACCCCACGTTTCGAACACAATGGAACATGTTTCGGGAGCTAATTCGGTCATATGTGCGAGTTACGGAATTACGATCAATTTTAAATCAAATCGATTTAAACCGATTTCGATGCGATTTGGCTTGCCTCGGACAAACCGTAAATCCGATTGACATGAAATTTGAAGCTATACAATAATATCACATTACGGATCCGATGAAACTAGTTTTGTCGAAATCCGAAACTTTTTGAAAAATGACTATTTTAACTCGCCAAATAAATATTAAAACAATTTCAATGCGTTTCGAGCTGCCACGGTCACACGACAACTCCGATTTCTACAAAAATTGAAATCCGATAATAACAAAATATTACAGATCCAATGGAATAAGTTTCGTCCAATTCTGAGACTGTCCTAAAAATGACTAATTTCACTAGTCGATTAAATATTAAAATATTCAATTTTCATAGATTAACTCTAAATTCAATTTTAAAAGTTCTATAACATCACTATAACTTCAATATGATTTAATATAACTTTATAAATCATTTTCATTCACATTTAATCCAGATTTCAATTATTTCTGGAATTTCACCTATTAATTTATCGATTTAATTATCCAATTAAATCCAGTTATTCGAAAAATAAATTATTCGACTTATTAATTCCACTTATTAATATTCAAAATCAATTAAATATTCGAATTTCAAATATCAAAAATTCTGGGTCGTTACAAACTTCCCCCCTTAAAAGAATTTCATCCTCGAAATTACCAAGTAAGAAAAATTCACAAAATCCATTAACTTTCCAAAAATCCACTCCGTGAAAATTTTATATTCACCTTTTTCAAAACTTTTAACTTCAACCAAAACAATGGTTTCCATTTTCTAGTTCAATTCGTATATTTTCATTACAATTTAGAAATCAACTTTTCATTAACAAAAATTTCCAAAATTTCCCGAAAATTTTCTAACGCCTTAAATTTTCAGAAAAATTCGCCAGCGTCTCCTTTGCGCGGTTCGATCGTAGTAGGATCACAATAGACATAAATATATATACATCGACCCACCCGGTCGGAAAAGCAGAAAAACAGTTCATATTTCCTATTTTTATTGCGTAGGCGTACCTTTTTTGCATTTTTTTAAGCAAAGCAGTTATTAATTTAGCATTTTAGCGCAACCAAATCAACCGATCGGCAGCCACGACACCTGTGCTTACTCAATTTAAACACGTAAGTGACATATATATAAGGTTATTAACAATTTACTCTTTTAAACAACTACAACATTTGCATATCAAAAGAAATGCATACTAAACAAGGTTTATAAGCAACTTATAAAATTTCAATATCACTTGTAATTGTTTACAACCAATTCATATATAACGACATTCAATTCTTCGTTTTCAATTAGTTTACATTCACTAATTTACATTCACATTAGTTCACTTTCAATTCAAATTGAATTCAATTCTATTCAAATTTATTTACTTTCAATTTGAATTTAATTACATAGCTTCTAATTTTGCTAATTCAATTTCATCAACACTTAATGAATTTATATACAATCAACTAACAATCAAATAACAACCAATGTATATTCAACAAAACCAAATAAATTCAATTTACTTTACTTACATTCAATTTGGTTCAATACTTTTAATTAGCTTTAATGAATTAACACTTACATTCATTATTCCATATCAATTTATTCGCATTCGATTAATTAACATTCAATCCATTCATTCATTAATTCAATTGCTAATTCATTTTACAAATAAAGTTGAATTTCATTTATATAACTCAAGTTCACATTCATTTAATAAATTCACTTTATTAATTTATTTTGATATCAAAATCAAACTCATTCAACATTACTTAAGTTATTTTCCATTTCAACATCATTTGTTCAAATTAACTTAAGTTTCCACTTATAAATCCAATTCAGATTCAAATTTTATTTAACTTTTACCAAAGTCAAAATTTATTATCTCATATTATAAGTTCAAAACTTGATTACTTATATTCAACAATTTCAACTTGGATTTTAATTGATTCACTTATACTTACTTTAATTTAACTCCGTCCTTTAAGTTAAATTTATTATATTAAAATTCAAACTATATAAGTATCAACTCATTTATTATTCCCATAAATATTTTAAATAGGATTCCAGAGTCTTTTCAGCTTTTCAAAAACCATTTTTTGAAATCAATTCAAATTATCTTTTGAATTTCCAAAACCAAATCCAAATTTTCCAAACAACTTTCATTTAAAATAATCTGGCAGCAATTCCTCTTTTGGAAACCCAAAAATGAATACCAATGATGTCGCGATCATCATCGGAATTATTTTCCAGTGACCTGAAAAGAGTTTAGAGCTTTCATCTCTCCAAAACAATTTTCCAAAATATCAAATCCTTTCAAAAACATTTCTCTGGAATTTTATTTTAGATTATAAATCACATTTACAAATCTTTTACTTATAAAATTTCACTTCTTATATATAAGATTATTTTACCATTGTAAATCATTTTAATCATAACTTCATACATTATAATTCATTTGATTATACAATTTACTCTTTTACAATTGTTGTTTTCATTTAACTTATTCAAACAACTTTTATTAACTTATATATATATTTATATTTTCAACAACCAAACAATCAATCATATACACTTTAATAATTTCAGAAAAATTATTTCTTTATATACAAAATATAATCGAGGTAAAATTATTTCATTTACCCAATTTAAAACAATATCGTGCCGAATTGTTCTGAACAAGTGTTTAGAGATCCCTATCGATAGAGTTGTACGGACTATACCGACCAGAATCCATATACCACTCAACAAATCAATCATCACAATATAAAACAATTTTATATTCACTAATAAATACGCGCTCATATCTATTATTACACTCAACTCATTATAGAGTACTACTGACTCTATCTCTAATGAGTAACACCTAACAGAGCAGGGTTGTCGCTTAACCATATGCTATGATACCAAATGTAACGACTTAACTTTTTCGTCGCTCGAAAATCGACATTAATACATCCACTGTATCAACTACCGAGCAATCGAATGCCAGAAAACCAAATTGTTATGGAGAAAAAGAAGAGGTAGAAGAAGACAGAAGGAAAAGAAAGAAGAAACAACAGAAACAGAGACAATATCAGAATCTCACATTCGCAGCGGAACAACATATAATAGATAAATGAATAATCTTTAAATCAAAGAACTATATCATTTTATACATTACATCATCATCAGAGTTTACAACAACAATACAACACTGGACAGTTATATAAATTTGTCCTCATACAGAATACACAGCGGAATAATACATAGTATAGATGATACATCTCGCCATCCAGCTCGCCACCTGAGCTCCATAGCATCTCCTGAATCCAGAATGACCTGATAACCTGACTCTAGACTGCCCGTGTGGAAAATGATGGGCACCCAGAGTTTAGGAAGGAAACAATAAACTCCAGGTCAGTCATGGTGACTGGTGTGAGAACTAAAACAGTTTATCTTTAAACAATCAACAACAAAGAAAATAAAACATTGAAACCCGCAATGCTTTTGGAAAATGAAACTACCATAAGACCTCCCGCCACACACACAATGCAAACGCAGAATTGGAGGAGATTTCTTCTTATGATAGTCAAACATGCTTACTATGCAAATCATTAGATTATTATTAGTGCATAGTGCAGCAAACATTTCGAAAGTATAATATTAATCTTAACCAACATACAACCATTATTGTATGCCTACTATAGCTACTATGTTCAATAGCAGGTTACCGCCACATTCCATAGCAGGTAATACAACTAAAACCGAACAAGGTTCGTATTGTTTCTTTGGATTTTCCAACAAATAGTCAGGCTAAGGAACTTCCTATGCCACGTAGGAAACGCCTCTGGCTGGATGCTCCAAGAGACAAACTGCTCTCTGCCAACAAAGCTGGGTTACCCCTGTAACTAGGTAACTCACGAATATGCCATCCCCCGGTCCTTTGGGACCTTTATCCGAGCGCTCGGTAACATCATCACATATAATAAATAAAGTGTGTCCACATGAGTAAGTATCTGGGCTCCATACCATGATACCACCCCTTTCCAGAAGGAAATGACATACCCTAAAGGGCGCGACCCTCATAACCTTGCCGCAACATTCCTGTTTCGACCATTTCCGGGTTGTTGAGGCCCTGACGAAGTCTCGTCCACAAAGCTATGCTTTATACAAAAGCTATGCTTTGGGTCAAACAAATGATCAAAGTAATGATCACAAAGATAAATGATCAAACAAATGATCATATCACAAATGATCAAACAATGATCATTTCACAGCAACACTCAGCATGTCACATTACCAAATTGGGAATATATTGCTGATAACCGTCAACTACATAACCTCTGAGCTCGTATGTCTCAGAGAAGGGTGTTAAGCTAAGAGAATAAATCCTCCGCCATCAAAAGAAATGTATTTGAAAGAAATCAGCTTTACATCTCAAAACGTAATGTCAGACACGTAACCATACAAGTCTGTTCCGGGTTCGAACAGAACCGAAGGCACTTCCAAAGAGGCCCTTGCAATCCGGGTATTCACAATCCCGATAAAACTTCCCATCACAAAGGAAATCTCTATACCGTAGCTAACAGTGCAGAGACAATCGATAGGTCATTCTATCATTTTCACAAACACCCGGTCTACACCACCAGTCTTCAATACGATCCATATCATCGTATCACAAATTCAGAATAGGTTATACGACCCAAAGGTCCTTTCCCGGCTAACCCGAATAGTGAGCGCGTATTCAAAAATAAGTGTGGCATTCAAATTCAAGTAAATCACAACAAATACCCATTCAAGGTAATTATTGATAGTCGGTTATTTAACTATCAATAGGTCTGCACAGCATCATCAGATTCCAAATAATTTTCCAAATTATTTATCTTCCAAAAATATCTTTACAAGATATATAATTTCCACACTTCAACCATTTGAAACCAAATTTCAAATCACTTTCAAATATTCATTTTCAATTTATCTTTAAAAGATAAAATCTCAAACCTTTCATTTCATATTGGAAAAGCATTTCCATACTTATTTAATAATAAGTAATTTACAAATCATTTATTTTCAACACTTGGAAAATATTCGATATACTTAAATCATAATTAAGTATATATTTCATTCTTTAAGGAAACATTCTCTTAAACACATTTATTTGAGTCAAAACGAATGTTGCGTAAAACATCGTTACGACGACCCAAAATCACTAGTATAGGGATTTGAAATTTAGATAGATATATAAATCCCAATACTATATAAAACATTTCCTTTCGGAAACCATTTACTATAACAACAGTGTTATAGTCCACCATTTCCTTATTTCTCGAAATGTCTATTTCAACAATAAATGTTGAAATCTATGTATTCGATACTTAACATGTTTTAAAACATCGAAGTTTTAAAAATTGAACTCGAAATTGATAAATCGAAATGGTTTTGATTTGGAATTGGGATGGTTTTAATTCTGAAATTGAAATTGAAGTTGATTGGAATTGAAGGCAAAATTGAATTAAATTGAAATTGAAGTTGAAATTGATTTGAATTGAAATCGAAATTGAATTGAAATCGAAATTGAATTGAATGAACGGAAATTGGAATTGATTCGGATTAGGAAGTTGGAGTTGAATCGGTTTGACTTTGAAGCTATTTTCGATAGATTTATTTCGATATAAACTATTTAAATCTATCATTTTAAATATTCAAACTATTTTGGATTTTCCAAACGATTTTGCTATATAAGTCATTTTAATACTTAAACTATTTTATATTAAACTATTTTAACCTTCTAAACCATTTTAACCGTTTACACTATTTTTAACTATTTAAACTATTCAAACTATTTTTCGAAAATTCAAACTGGTCAAGAGTGAAATGTTATTTTAAATCATGGATTTAAATACAGATTGGGTTAAAATGAAGTTATAACCTAAATTGAAATTCGAAACAATTTTGGAAGCGAAATCGAGATATTAAGGCGAAATGGTTTTGAACTGAAATAGTATATTTTGAGTAGATATGATGGTTTTGAAATGAATTTGATTGCGAAGCGAATATGATATTTTGATATCAAGTACGAATTTTTTTCAAAAAGTAAAAGAACCAACCGGTGTGTAAAACGACATTTGGTTGTTAAAGAGACCGGGGCCTCTTATTGGCAAACTCTCTATCAATATTGGAACCACTTTAACAACTGTGTACGCAGAGGAGACTCCAGAATGAAGTGGTTGGATTTGGCGACGATTGCTTGATTTGAAGAAAGAGAACGATGATGGATAGACCCCGACACTTGTGCTAATTTGAAACGACTAAAACAGGACGGCTTCACAGGGCCAAGTGGGCTAATTACCCCGAGCGGATATCCGTTCTTTGATTTCTTGGACTCGGTCCATATTATTACTCTTGTTGGTTTCGATTGGTGCACCTTGATTTGGGATATCCTTTATTTGACTCGATATGGGATGGATGGACGCAGTGGGCGGTCATGGCTATGATGCGTTACCACCAGCCCTACGACCCGAACTGGTAGTATCCTACCTTGGGCATTGCCTCACATGGCTTGTCATACTTTTATCCCTATATGAGACCCATATGATTTTGGTTTAGTGTTGTCGTATCATGACGCATCCCTATCCATCGACCGTTTAACTGGTGTTTTATATGCAAACTGTACGACAATGCTTAAAAATGCGTTAAGGGGGATCAATGTAAAGCCTTAACGCTATTTTAATATTTATCTTACTGATTAGACATTATATACATAGCGTATTCTACTACATATAAATATTTCGACGGATCCTTAAGAGATGGAAAACCCGTAACATCTCTTGAGTTATTGTCGCACGTTATACACTGGATAGGAGATGTGAAATCCCGTAAACATCTTTGACGTCGTTACACCCATGTTATATGCGATCGATTTGACTTACATAAGGATATTTTAGCCTTGACTCAAGTGTTTGTCTTTTCATTACGCTCGGGTCAGAACTTAGTTTTTCAGCTTATTGAAGATTTATTCTGTAGGACGAAGACGAAGATTTGGTACATTATTACTATTATTAGTCCTGTATCATGTTGTCTGCTGCATTATTTATTTACCTCTGATGTATGTATATAACTCTAATGAATTTTGTATAGATTATAATCGAATGTAAAATATAAACAGCTTCATGAACTGTTTATTTGATTATTATATTTTGTCGTTCCGCTGCGAGATTCTGTGTTTGTTTTCTTCTTCTTTTCTCATTTTTCTTATTTAACCTCTAAAGATTCGTAATTCTGTTCACTATGAGTTGGACACATGTGATTTATTTTCTACTTAAAGGGAACGAAGATACGGGCCTTCACAGTTGGTATCAGAGCTTTGGTTTAGCGATAACCTTAGCTTTGTGGGGTAACTCATTAGAGATAAGGTCAGTAGCACCCTAGAATGAGTTTGAGTGTATAATAGATATTAGAGCACGTATTTGTTAGTGAATATAAAATTGTTTTATATTGTGTTTGTTGATCTATTGAGTGGCATATGGATTTTGGTCAATACGAGTAATTAACGCTATTAATAGGGATCTCTAAACACTTGAACATAACAATTCGACATAGTATTGTTTTGAAATTGGGTAAATGAAATAATTTTACCCATATTATCTTTATACATAAAGGAATAATTTTCAGAAATTATTATGGTATATATATAGTGTGTTGATTGTTAGGAATGATAATAGTAATTATTATCATAAATTGGTCGTTGTGCCTTAATAAAAGATGTTTATTATAAAATAAACAATGATAAAACATTTGTGAAATGTTTTAAGAAACTGAAATTTTGCAAGTATAATTTATAAATTGACTTATAAATTAATATGGATTTAAATTGAGAAGTTTTGAATTTAAGACCCAAGAATTTTGAAAACGGTTTTCAAAGCTTTGGAAAAGTATAGTGATATTAGTTGGAAAATATTTATGCAAAATATTTTTAAAAGGGATTTAAAAAGGAATGAATTCAGTACTTCTCTCCTCTGTCACTGGAAAATAATTTCGGTGATGACTGCGCAGCATCATCGATGTTTATTTTCGAGTCTCAAAGTGGGGGGGACTTCTGAGAAGCTTTGCTTCGAAATTGTTTTAAGAAACGGATTTTGGTTTAAACTCCAAATGTTTGATTTGATATATGAAAGGATATAAGTATACATACATATTTCAAAATGATTTGAAATGAACTGGGTATTAAAAATATTT
Organism: Allium fistulosum; assembly: GCA_030737815.1. Classification (NCBI taxonomy): domain Eukaryota; kingdom Viridiplantae; phylum Streptophyta; class Magnoliopsida; order Asparagales; family Amaryllidaceae; genus Allium; species Allium fistulosum. The sequence continues at coordinate 335,111,413 of CM060904.1, read as the reverse complement.
AAGTTTTGTTAATTAATAAGCTTCAAATTATTTGAATGAAATGAAATATTTGAATAACCAGAACTTATAGGAAAAGAGAATTAAGAAACTAAGCGAAATGTATAGAGAAACTTTAGAGTTGAAGTTTGCAACTCTTAAATTGAAAGTAAAGAAAATTTAAACAAGTTAAAACTGTAAACATCCTAATTAAGCAAAATGAATCAGATTAATTTGTATAATATCAAATTGCATAATGACATATAATAAGACTTTCCAAATGTTAAAAGTTAAAAATGCTAATTTGGATATGTAATGGGGTATTATAAAAGTAAACAAAACTTAAAAGTAATTAAAATGTATGTAAATGGAAATTTAGTTGTAATAATAAATGTTATACTTAATTAGTATATTATGAAATGATCAATGACTAAATGGAATAAGTAAGTGAAACTTAAGAAAGTAGACAAGTGAATCAAATAATATCTTTGTAAATTGGTCAAAGAATTAAATATGAATTTGCAAAGAAATGGTGAAATTGAGTTTATAACTTTTGGGATAATTATAAACTTAGATAAAGTCATATATAAGAACCGGACTTTTATAGAATGATTATAAACTACATTGATGGTTAATAAGATGTTTCACAAATAAATCTATTATTAAATGAAATTATGAAAATGAATGTGAATGAAAAGAATATGGTGTAACAAAGAATCACTGGAAATAAATACGTAAATTGTACGTATATTATTTTATTCGCATAACGATTTGATTCAAATTTGAGCATAGAATTTCGAGGTAATTTATATCGATCCGAGTTAGGACTTTTCACTCGATTCTCGACGGCGAACCCTGGATATAGATTTTTGATTTGATTCTGGAATTCTCTATCGTGGTATATGGCTATGCAAGGAGAATGACAGTTCTGATCAAGGAACCAAATCTAAGTCCACTAGAGAGTCGTGTGGACGATACTAGCTCGGAAGTGAAATTGTGTGATCGAGTGAGCAATCAGATTTGATATTGCATACGAATGATATATGTACATCGTACGAGCTTAAGTAAAGCAAATATTGGAAATTTAAAATGCAAAATATAAAATGATTGTAAATTATATGATTGGATATCATTGGTAAATAAGATGCAGGTATTTAAAATCAAGAAAAATTTGGATGGCCCGACAAAAAGGTACATGTTTATTTCGTCATTTGATGGTTTTCTGATGGAGTCACTTGGCTTTTATTTTCTTTTGTTGATTTGGGGCCCGTAGTTGCGTTTTGTAATCGTTCCGATCTAGCCACACAACGGAGACTCTGTCGAAATTTTCTATAAATCCGGGTGTTAGAAATTTTTTGAAGTTTTAAAATTTTTATAACTTGTTTTGATAACTAACTTATAAATTCCGTAAGCCGATCGGAGTAGCATAGTTGAAACGTAGTAATGGTTTTATAAATAAGATCTATTTGTTTTATAAGTTGATAATATTGAATAAAATATATTAAATGTTAAATTCTTTACCTAACATCTTTTCAAGGACGAAAAGTTTTGAGTGGGAGAGATTGTAACGACCCGTATTTTTAGCTATTTTAAATTATTAAATTTAATGCGATTATTAAATAAAAATGGTTAAAAATATTTTTTAAATTATTTTGAATGTAAGTTATTGGATATGAATTTGAATAAAATTTTGAAATAAACTAATTTCGAAGATTTAAGTAATAACAAGTATTGGAAGGTACTGTTATGTATTGAATGTGTTTACAATCAATGGTTGGATTAATTAATAAATGTTGAATTCATTAGATGTAAATAAAGTAATTGATTGATAACTAAAATTCGTTTAAAATCTAATATTCAAATTTGTTGAATAATGAACAATTAAATTGTTTAAATTTAATATGAGAAATTATTTGAATAATTGAATTCTGAATTTAATATGATTGAAAATAATATCGAAAGTTGATGTAAATTTAATTTAAACAACAATGAAGATTGTTGACATTTTAAAATTGAATAAAAAGTGAATAATTAGAAATCAGAAATTTTATATTATAATCGAGATGTTAAAATAGCGATCCGGGGCACAGTCTCGGATTTTGACGAAACCAGTACCATTAGGTCCTTAATAGTGTTTTATTATCAGATTTCAAATTTCGTAACGTTTGGAGTTAACGTTTGGTCGTACGAGATATAAACGCGTTGAAATTAATATCAAAAATTCAATATAATAATTGGGTCCAAAAAGGTATCTTCTCCATACGATCGAATTAGGACTCAAAACCTTTTCCATTGCATTCGAAATAGGGGTATAACATAATAAACGCCTAGCGGCATGCCTCGATAGGGGTTCGAAATTTTAAGTTACCATAAATCGAGGCATTTTGAAATTAATTAATATATATTGTCTAGTCAACCCCTCACATTGGCTTCTTGTCTTTTATTTCAAGCCACCCTGGATTTGATATGACCTATCCCTTCTTGTATATGTTTCCCTCCTTCTTCATTTTAATTTAGCCGAGCCCAAGAAAAGAGAAAAAAAAGAGCATGGTGGTTTCAAAAATCATTTTCTCACAATATACTCAATAATAAAATGTGAAACCACCTTCTAAAATCTTATTTTTATGCAAGCTTCAGTCTGATATATAAGTTGGAGGGTGCGGCACTTGTTTATGGCGATCGACAGTGAGAGACATAAGCAAGAAATGGCTAGGGTTTCGATTTTTTTGGAGTTTGAGTAATCGTTTGGGAGATTGGACATTAGATTAGGGTTCGGCGAAGTGATTAGCATTTGAGTGATCGTTTTGGTGGTGTGCGATCTGGGTTGGGGCATGCGACTTTTTCTTGGTCGAGAGGAGGAAGGGGTTGGTCGCGATTCACTCAGGGTTGGCGGAGACGACGAAGTGGTGGTGGTCGAGATGAGAACGCGAAGAGGAGTTGATCGGTGGCGTTGGTTGGTGGGTTCGTCGACGTTGTGGCCGTGTTAGTGATATGGATGCACGGTAGTTGTTTTGCTTTCGTGCTCAATGGTCGATGGGGAAGAAGGCTTTATATTGGGCTGGGTTTGGAAATTTGGGTATGGGCTCTGTAATAAAAAAAAATTGTTTTATAAATTGTATTAAAACTTATAAAATGTATATCCTGGTCATGCGAGGTCCATTGAGACGAAACAAGATGCGTTGGAATCGTGGCGACGAGCACCACATTCTAGAACTATTTGGATTCATTTGAAGCTAGTTAAATTTTAGGTTAAATCGAACGTCGTTCGATTTGATTTGAAATTGAAAACTCTAGGTGAGTGTTTTATAACGCCCACATGTACTAGAATATTTTTATGATAGTTAAATTTGAAATTATAAAGTGATATGAATTTGTTGGTCATTGTTTGATAAATTTAATTGCCAAGGAAACACCTAATATTAATAACTATGAAATTGTTATGGATTATTTGACTGTTTGGATGATTGATTGTGATGGATGTTATTGATTGATATTTTGGATTATTTGGATGTTTATTTATTCTGATATATCATATTATCATTCTTTATATTATTTACAATATATAAACTGTAAATTGAATTATTTTGAATAAATTAAGAAATAGATTGAAATGATATATACCTATGACACTGTGATTTGGATTGAAATGATATATATATCCATCCCTAAAATTAAATTGAAATAACTGATCACTTGGGCATAGGATAGAAAATTATATACGGACACTGGATTGGTTAAATTAAATGATTTTAAATTCTTGATTTGAAATTATTAAAATGATTTGGATTTAAAGACATAAATCGGGTTTATGAAATCGAATTCTTTTCGAACTTGAGCTCAAACTGTGGGATTAAATTGTGTTAAACGAAATGTTTTAAATAATTGAAGTTGGGATTTTAAAGTTATATCGAATTATGATTTAAATTTCAGAAATTGATTTGATTTAAAGGATGGGACTTTTATTCAAACTTTGAATTTTACTAAGTAAAAGTATTTGAAAATTTGGATTTCAAATTGGGTATTGAAGGTAAATTTGATTTAAGTATTTTGGATCGAAGTTTTGAAAATTGAACTCGAAATTGATAAATCGAAATGGTTTTGATTTGGAATTGGGATGGTTTTAATTTTGAAATTGAAATTGAAGTTGATTGGAATTGAAGGCAAAATTGAATTAATTTGAAATCGAAGTTGAAATTGATTTGAATTGAAATCGAAATTGAATTGATTGAACGGAAATTGGAATTGATTCGGATTAGGAAGTTGGAGTTGAATCGGTTTGATTTTGAAGCTATTTTCGATAGATTTATTTCGATATAAACTATTTAAATCTATCTTTATAAATATTCAAATTATTTTGGATTTTCCAAATGATTTTTCTATATAAGCCATTTTAATACTTAAACTCTTTTATATTAAACTATTTTAACCTTTTAAACTATTTTTAACTATTTTTAACTATTTTAACCACTTACACTATTTTTAACTTTCAATTATTTAAACTATTTTGAACTATTCAAACTATTTTTCAAAAGTTCAAACTTGTCAAGAGTGAAATGTTATTTTAAATCATGGATTTAAATACAAATTAGGTTAAAATGAAGTTATAACCGAAATTGAAATTCGAAACAATTTTGGAAGCGAAATCGAGATATTAAGGCAAAATGATTTTGAACTGAAATAGTATATTTTGAGTAGATATGATGATTTTGAAACGAATTTGATTTTGAAGCGAATATGATATTTTGATATCAAGTACGAATTGTTTTCAAAATGTAAAAGAACCAACCGGTGTGTAAAACGACGGTTGGTTGTTAAAGAGACCGGGGCCTCTTATTGGCATACTCTTTGTCAATATTGGAACCACTTTAACAACTGTGTACACGAAGGAGAATCCAGAATGAAGTGGTTGGATTTGGCGATGATTGCTTGATTTGAAGAAAGAGAACGATGATGGATAGACCCCGACACTTGTGCCAATTTGAAATGACTAAAACAGGACTGCTTGACAGGGCCAAGTGGGCTAATTCCCCCAAGCGGACATTCGTTCTTCGATTTCTTGGACTCGGTCTATATTATTACTCTTGTTGGTTTCGATTGGTGCACCTTGATTTGGGATAGCCTCCCTTTGACTCGATATGGGATGGATGGACGCGGTGCGCGGCCATGGTTATGATGCGTTACCACCAGCCCTATGACCCGAACTGGTAGTATCCTATCTTGGGCATTGCCTCACGTGCCTTGTCATAATTTTATCCCTATATGAGACCCATACGATTTTGGTTTAGTGTTGTCATATCACGGTGCATCCCTATCCACCGACCGTTTAACTAGTGTTTTATATGCAAACTATTCGACAATGCTTAAAAACGCGTTAAGGGGGATCAATGTAAAGCCTCAATGCTATTTTAATATTTATTTTACTGATTAGGTATTATATACATAGCGTATTCTACTACATATAAATATTTCGACGGATCCTTAAGAGATGGAAAATCTCGTAACATCTCTTGAGTTATTGCCGCACATTATACATTGGATAGGAGATGTGAAATCTCGAAAACATCTTTGACGTCGTTACCCTCATGTTATATGCGATCGATTTGAATTACATAAGGATATTTTAGTCCTGACTCGAGTGTTTTTTCTTTTCATTAAGCTCGGGTCAGTCCTGAGTTTTTCAGCTTATTGAAGTTTTATTCTAGAGGACGAAGATGAAGATTTGGTGTATTATTACTATTATTAGTCCTGCATCATGTTGTCTGCTCCATTATTTATCTATCTCTGATGTATATATACAACTCTAATGAATGTTGTATAGATTATAATTGAATGTGAAATATAAACAGCTTCATGAACTGTTTATTAGATTATTATATTTTGTCGTTCCGCTGTGAGATTCTGTGTTTGTTTTCTTATTCTTTTCTCATTTTTCTTATTTAACCCCTAAAGGTTCATATTTTCGATCACTATGAGTTGGACACGTGTGATTTATTGTCAACTCAAAGGGAACGAAGATACGGGCCTTCACACTCTTCTCTTTTGGAGCCAAACTTCGAGGGGGTTGTATAAATGGTCTGGTTCCTAGAATTAAATCAATATGGAACTCCACTTCCTCATGAGGAGGTAAATCTTGCACATCATCTAAAATATCCATGAAATCCTGAACAATTGTTATATCTCTTAGCTCCTCTTTAGCTAGTTCGAGCGAATACAGAAAATTGCTCATTAACTTTTCAGGTTCTTCACAACATATATCTACAACAACATCTCTAGTATCCCTAACCCTGATAATTCTTCGATCACAATCCAAGATCGCTCTAAACTTAGAAAACCAATCCATTCCTAACAACACACCAAAACTCATGTATTCAAGAACAAAAAGAATCAACGGGGAAGAAATAATTTCGACAAGAGATAGGCACATGGATTCACATAGTGTCAAGATTTGTTAGACCCCCAATTGGGTTTGACACACAAAGAGGATTATTTCAGATAACATATTTAAAGTTAACATTGTTTATTAGGTCATAAGAAATAAAACTATAGGAAATACCCATATCGGATAATACTCTAATAGGAAGATCATAGATGGCTAATGTACCTTACAACAACTGCTTCCCCTTTTATCTTGAAGAAGTGGATGATGTCTCCTCAATAGCAAAATGATTGTCCTTCCGACCCCATCTTCGGAAAAGGGCACTCATTCTTCATGTGTCCATGTTTGTGACAATTGAAACAGATTGGTCCATTAGTGGTGTCTGGGCAACGATTTGCAAAGTGACCCATTTTGTTACACTTGAAACAAAGGATGTTGGATAAGTCACGCTTCTTCTTCTATGCTGGTAGTCAACCTTTGGGTTTTCTTCTGGACCACTGCTTCTTTCCCTTGCGCTTAAAATTCAGCTTGCCTCCCACTGGTATCACTGATAAAGGCTTGGCACTAATTGTTGGCACTACTCCCTTATGGACTCCTTCCTTATTATTAAGAGCTTCAAACCTCAAAGCCATGATGATAAGATTGGTGAATGTACCCATAAGATGATTGGTCATTTCTCATTGGAACTCTGGTCACATCCCATTCATAAACATTTCATTCTTTTTTAGCGGTGTGTCTATCAATCCAAGGCCGAAATGAAAAAAAGCATTAAACTTATGCTCATACTACGCCACTATCATATCACCTTACTTTAAACCAATGAAACTCCTAAACAACTGAGTCCTTCCTGCTTCTGGAATAAACTGCACTTCAAAAACTTACTTAACCTGAGCCTAATTAAACTCCTCCATCAGAGTATAAGCTATTATTGGATCCTACCAATCCATTGCCGACTTCAGAAGTTGTCGCAATAACAGCAACCAATTTTCTACATCTACCAATAGAAGATCTCCAAATATTCTTTCATAAGATCTAAGCTATGTCTACACTCCAAGAATATCTTCAATTCCATAAAACGGTTTCTCGCTCGAAGTTGTAAAATTCTTATGTAAAGCCGCAAAGTTCATAAAGGGTTGAACTTGTGCTACCACTTCCTCTACGATCTACAGTTGGCATAGTAGCATTTCTAGGTACCCTGCCGTTGGTAGCCGTGCTAGTTCCGGATCCTCTCCTTCCCCCTTTTCTTGTATTTATCTTCTATTACCTGATCAAACAACAGGTATCTTTAGAAAACAAGACTATGATTAAAATGGTTTTTTATGTAAACAACACCAATGGATCTAAAACAAGACTTTAGAGGATAAATATTATTATTATAAAATTTACAAATACGCTCTCTCAAGATTAATTCATTCTAAGGCATCACTTACTTTATCTCTAATGAGTTGTACCCTAGTTAGGCTAAGGTGTTCGCTTAACCAAAGCTCTAATGCCAATTGCGACGACCCAACTTTCTAAACCCTAAGAATGACACTTAACACATCCTCAATGTTTGTGTGTTGTTGCCCAATCATCTGAAAGATGAGCCGTCGTGGGATAAAATAAAAGAACAGAACAGAAAATATCATAACGGGATGGCAAATATAATGTAATGATAATATAGTACATAAGGTTACTCCTTAACTTGGAGTTATCAGAGTTAAACAAAAGTACTACTACTATCTGCCTAGGCAGTTATACACCCTACCTTTACACTCATTGATACAAAATACATTCGCAATTAATATAACAATGGAAATAGTTAATTAGATAGATAAGGAGCCTCCTGCTCATCCATCATCTTTAAAAGAGCCCAAGAAACCTGCTACTCTTGGATTACTCAATAATAATTGACTACCTGAGAGTTTAGAGAAAATAAACAACTCGGGTCAAACAATAAGTCTGGTATGAGTACAACTCTAAATATGGGTGGAAATAACAACAAATGTGAGACCACGTTGCCAAATGCGGAAGAGGTTTCCCCTCACAATAACAACATTCAACCACAAGTAATATAAACAATTTAGAATAAAACCCATACTTGAAAGAATGGGTCTAAACAAGATCAAAATCCAAACTTAGAGAATGGACATAAATAATTAAACATTGAGAAGAGCTCCCAACACTTCTCAATGAAATTAAGAAAAAAATTCAATGGTTTGAATGAAAGGCAAGGAAAGGGAAATTTTTCAATAATGACTAGGAGGGTGCGCCTCCCTTACGGAAAGTATTCCTCTACAATATATACTCGAGAGGGTCATTGTAATGACCTGGGGAATTTGAACACTTCATCTTCGAATATCTCAACTTTTGGAAAATTGTTAAGTATTGAAAATATGTTTTTATAACCTTGTTAAATACTTTTTAATTAATAACTAATGATAGAAAACATCTTTTTGAAATATGTTTACAAAAATATATTCTTCGAGTAAATATTGAAAATGTGCTGAAAAACGTTTTGTTAAAAATCAATTTTTTGTTCAATAAAAGTTGTCCAGATCTTTGGGCTTATGAAACAAACACATGAAAACATTAACAAGTTCTTAAACCTTCTTATTACTAATGGAAATTAATTAATCTAATAGCTTCTAGAAGAAGGACTAAAGGACACTTGATTTTAGAAGGAAAAGGTGGAGTGATTTACGGAAGCATGGTGTGTAAGAGGCATGGATGCATATAATTTCATGGTTGACCTAGGAGGGCATTGGTGGTATTTTGCCACAAATTCCTAAGCTTATAAATAGATAGGGAGGGCTCTCTTCATTCTTACAAATTCACAAACTCTAAAATCTCTACACTTCCATTCTTTTTCTGTTTACAAATTTCTTAAATGAAAACAACTCCAACTAGTTCGAACTCCTCCAAACTTAATCTATCATCCTAATATAGCTTATAACATCATCCCATCACCTCAAAACTAAAAAATTTGGAGCTATCCTCTCCAAATTGCCCAAGGTTGTACCCAAGCTAGGGTGGTAGGAATTTGGTCTTGCACTTCCTGTCCCCCTCTTCTCTTGTTTATGCTTGTTCATGTGCCCATGTGTTGAAGGAAGAAAGTTATTGTGGTGTTTTTAGGAAGAGGTTGAAGGGAGTTAGCATTTATCAGTTGAAAAAGTGTGTTACCTCACTCATTAAATAAAATCATAAGCTCGACACTTTGTTAAACCAAAACTTGACAATTTTGCTTGTTATAAACTATGATGATATACCCTAACTACTTAAAGTTATAACCCTTAATTATGTGCTTTCGAAAAGATGTGATTTGTTAAGTATTATGCCGTTAAAAGCTTTGAATTGTGTTGTTAAATTTAAGTACATATAATTGGAAATTTGAACATTTAATTTGGACATGTTATTTAACACATGTGTAATTACATGCTTCGTTATGATATGAATTGAATTTGAGAATCATATATGTTTATATAAGTGAATGCCACTAAACATTGAATTAGATACGGAATTGTCCGTATAGCGACAGTCTCTATAAACGCACTTTGAAATCCCTTTTTTATCTCACTTTTTAAACTCCATATTTTGCTTATTTTCAACCAAAATGTTTTCTATACTTATAGAAGTATAAAAGATAGTAAGGAGTGAAGTTTAAAAGCAATTTTTTTATAAAACAAAGTTAGTAGAGTTATTGTCCGTATAACAATAGTCACTATGGATGCACTTTGGAAAAACAAATTTTTATTAAGTTTAAAATGCTATTACTTTGAATATTTTATGAAATCTTTTCAGGTGAGTTTTATAAAAGATATATCAGTATTTTAAAAGAAGTTTGAAGTTAAATATGTTTTTAAATGATTATTTTAAAGATTTGAAGTAAAGGTTTTTCCTATTTTATTTAAATAAAACTTTTTTTTTATTAAAATAGCAAAGGTTTTGAGAACCAATATTAAGTAACTATTTTTAAGATGATAATTCCTGAAGTTATTTATATCTTATTTATAAGTAATTTAAAGGCATTTTATTCATATATAAGTCTATAAAACTATTTTTAACTCTTTTATTAAAATAAGAATTTTTATACAATTCACTTTATTAACTTATTTTAAATTCTATATTACTTATTAAATAAAATTATTGCACATATTTATATCATTTTAAAATAATTTCTAACTTATTTATAGAAGTAATTTCAAAAGAGTATTATTTTGACGAAGGGATAAAAAGTAACACTTATGTAATGACCTTAGTTTGATTGTTTATGGAATGTTAGCATTATTATGCTTAACACTAAAAGCCGAACGAGGTATGCTTCTCTATTTGTGAGAGTCAAGATTGATGTTCGAGTAGGGACGGAGCAATAGAGCTCTAACCTACTGGCTTCCCTCTTGGCCGAGGAATAGTTAAGCTAAAATGTCGGAAACGTGTTAAGTATATGAACCTTGATTTCTATAAGCAAGCGCTCTAGACTCGATAGTCGATTAGTCGTATACTGGTCCTGACCAAACTTAACTTAGGAGGTATACGAAAGGCTTTGGGGATTTATACCAATGAGAACCCCCGGGAAGGTGCTTTGGTATGAAACTCCTCTAGCTTTTGGTTACTTATAAAAGAACTAAAAGTAAGTTAATCAAAAATTCATCGGTTAGTTTTGAAGAGTCCAGGATCGATAAGTGTTTTAATTACCGAATACCACTACAAAACTATTATACAGTTCAGTTTTAGAAGAGGTCGTTGAAGTGGATTCTGTTCGAGTAATGAAGATTCCTGTGAAAGATGCCGAACATGGCCTCGACATTGGAAAAATGACTAAAGACAGAGTAGGATGCACAATCTATAGGTTTTGCTAACCCAGAGGGCTATCTCAACTCCATTATCTAGATTATGATTATCAATATGTTGCTAGCGGGCATTGATGATACTTAGGTTCTACGTGGTTTGGGTTCTCTCAATCGGGCTTAGATGTGTTTACCTTATGGTATATTTTATCTAGAGATATGCGATGCTTGAAAGGTATTTTTTGATCCTTGTCTTGGAGATCTACTTTAGTTTTAAACTGAAAGCATCTCTGTGGAAAATCCATATACCAAAGTACCTTAACGAGTTTAAAATGTACTCTAATACCGTTACATTGTGAGATGCAAGCAACACATCTATTTTCATATTTATATTACACACCTTAGTCATTATCTTTTATATCATCAAATGTAAATATCAATTAAGTTGGGTCCTTTCGAGGGAAACCAATCTGGTGATTCAGTTGGTCTCGGATGTACTATTATATGTTTATACGCATTTCTAAGTTTCTCATATCAGACTTCTGTCTAACACATGGTGTTTCTTTTCCTAAAACTCTCCTTATACTCTTTTGAGTAGATTAAGTAAAGCAGGTCTTAGGGTTGGATGTTTCAAGCTTATGGAGACAAGCTAGATGCCTCCACCTATCTATCTACCTATTTTCATTTTTGTTGACTATTATTTATGTATTCAACATTTTGAGAATAGGCAGTTATAACTGTCCAAGTTGATTGCAGTACTTAATCATTTTGTAACTCCAAGATTCATGTATGTTGGGGTAACTCATTATACTACACTTTTAAGGAATTATATATTATCGTCCCACATGTGAGATTCTGATATTGTGTTCTTCTTTCTGGTTTTTTTTTCTATTTCTTTTATTTTACCCTAACTTTTTGTCTTTGGGTGCTCGAGACACGAATACTGCGGATGTATTTAGTGTTGACATTTTAGGATCGAAAAGGTGATCGTTACGTTGTGGTATCAAAGCTCAAGGTTGAGCAAACACCTTGCCTTTGGTTGGCTATGGCTAATTAGGCATAGGGTAAGTGATGCCTTAGAATGATTCGAGAGTATTATACATATGAGAGTGTATTTGTTATTGCAAAAAATTAACTTTTAAATTATCTCTCTCTCTCTTAGAAATTCTTTCTTTAAAATAACTCCTTCTTTGAAATAATCTTTGCTTAATGATCTCCTCTTATCATATCTTAGTAATTCCTTGCTTAGAAATATTTTCTTGAATAATTCTATTTTTAAGTATCTAAAGATGTTTTGCTATAAATTTAGGTAGCAACTATGAGTACTCGTTCTGCAAATGCTAAAGGTGGTAGAGGTCTGAGTGGTAGAGCTAGTACCGTCATAGATGGCGGGACTCGAGCTCCAAGGAATGCTACCCATATAGCCGAACCTATGGAGAATGTAGTGAAGGAAGTGGTGCAAATTTAGCTTCCAATAAACTTTGTTTTGCATTATTGGTATTTTGAGAGGCTTGGTGGACAGAGGTTCAGTGGAATTGAATCGATTGTTGAGGTGCAGACATGGTTGAGTTCGTGTGAGAGGATCTTTGGAAATTTGGAGTTGAAGTTGAATGATGCTATGCAGCGTTGCATAGCTTCTCTTTATCTTTCTGGTACGACCATGGATTAGTGGGGTTCTATTACTATAGATGTCCCAGAGAATGACTTCTCTTGGGCCCAGTTTAGGGTGGAATTCGAGAGGAAGTTTGTACCAAAGGAGGGAAAGACCTTGTTGTTTAGAAGCTTCTTGGATTGAAGCAAGGTACTATGACTGTGGCAGAGTATGAGAATAAGTTTAACGCATTGTCTTATTTTGGGCTTGGTATGATAGACACGCCTTTAAAGAAGAATCAGATGTTTATAGCTGGTATGCATCCTGATTTTAAGTGGGATATGGCTAATCATCTCATGAATTGTTTGTTGATTTAGTGAATATGGGCTTGAGGTTTAAGATCTTGGCACCAAAACCTATTATTTCAACAACGAAGCCTATTACTTCAACAGTAGCCAAGGATAAGAAACACAAGTTTCAGGAGAAGAGGGCTAAGGTTGTTTGTGACAAGTGTGGAAAGATGGGCCATTATGCTAATTAGTGTAAGTCAGATGGAGTAGGGCAGGCGGTTAATGCACCAATAGTTCAAACTCCTCGGTTTTCCCCAAAATGGGGTTATGCTTGCCATCAGTTGGTCACATTTTCAGGGATTTCCCTTCGCTAAAAAAGGAAGAGCAGTCTAGGATCTTTATTATTACTAATGCACCTTCCATTTCTACAGCAGCTAAGGGGAAGCAGGTTCTGGAAGGTATTATATCTATTTTTGGTGTTCATATTCATGTCTTATTTGATATTGGTTCTTCTCATAGCTTTATCTCTGGTAACCTTGGTTATAGACTTGATCTGAAACTAGTTATTGTTCATATTCCCATTTGTGTTTCGAACCATGTAGGGGGCTCGACCAATCTTAGCATTTTGTGTGAAGGTGTTCCTATTTCTTGTTTTGATCGACTCCTTCCATGCGATATGTTCATTCTTGGTTTTCTCATTTTTGATATTCTTATAGGGATGGATTGGTTGTCTTATAATCATTCCATCTTGGATAGTAAGAATCAAATGATGGTGATGAAGAAGGGAATGGAAGATCTTATCGTGTCTTGTGAAGATCATGTTTCTCGTGTGAGCAATTTTCTGTATTCTCTCGATTTGTCAAATAGAGACCTAGAGTCCATTTCAGTTGTTCGGGAATTCTCTGATATATTCAAGGAGGTTCTGATTTACCTCCCCACCATGAAGTCGAGTTTCGTATTGGTTTAATTTGTGGTGCTAAGCTTATTGTATTGCCTATTCATAGGTTGTGTCCGAAGGATAAGTCGGAGTTAGCCGACAAGATTTATGACTAGCTACATAAAGGCCTGATCCGACCGAGTCGTTCGAATTAGGGTGTTCGTTGTATTTTCCACCAAGGTGGATGGTTCCCTAAGACTGTGCTGATTACTACGAGCTTAATAAGTAGACTATTCGAAACAAGTATCCTTTGTCCAAAGTTGATGACTTGTTTGATAACTTCATGGAGCTCGTGTATTCTCTCAGCTTGACCTTGCTGTAGGTTTTCATCAGTTAAGGGTGACAGAGGAAAGTGTGCCCTTGACAGCTTTTCGTTTTGATAGATTTTATGAGTGGTCGGTTATGACATTCGGTCTAACCAATGCTCCAACTTATTTTGTTTACTTGATTAATCGTGTCTTTCGTGATTTCCTGAAAAAACTCGTGCTTGTTTTTATTGGTGATATTATGGTTTATTCCAAGACCCAGGAGAAGTACTCTCGGCATTTGAGAATTGTATTGGAGACATTGAGAGAACATGTTCTTAAGGCTAATTTCTCGAAATGTCATTTTTGATGGTCAGTGGTTAGGTTCTAGAGGCATGTAGTTTCTAGAGATGTATTTCTATTGATTTGGACATGGTTATGATTGTCCGGGATTGGAAGAGACCTAAAAGTGTAATGGAGATTTGAAGCTTCTTGGGTTTGGCTGGTTACTATAGGAGGTTCATTCAGGATTTCTCCATGAGTGCTTCACCATTTATGAATTTGACAAAGAAAGATGTCAAATTTGTATGGACGCAAAAATGTGTGTTAGCATTTAGAGAGTTGAAGGAGAAGTTAACTAGAACTCTCGTTCTGACTATTCCGGATGGAGGTGAAGGTCTTACTGTTCACACTGATGTTTGTGGAATAGGACTAGGTGCTGTGTTGATGCGGCATGGGAAGGATTTTGGTTATGCTAGTAGAAAACTGAAGCCACATGAGTCGAGGTATGCAACGCATGACTTAGAACTTTTAGTAGTTGTCTTTGCGTTAATGATATGGAGGCATCATTTGTTGGCTGAGAAGTTTGAGCTTTATTCGGACCATAAACCTTTGAAATATCTTTTCACTCAAAAGGGATTGAACATGAGGCAGCAGTGCTGGTTGAAGTTTCTTGCATCATATGATATTGAGATTTCATATATGCTAGGGAAAGCTAATGTTGTAGCTAAAGCGTTGAGTATGAAGTATGCTGTTATGGCTAGTATAAAGGTTCATCCAACTCTTATCAGCTATATAAAGAATAATCAATAGAAGGATGTTCGTCTCGCTCAGATAGCAAAATCTGTACTAAGAATTTTGCTCGGGAGAGGTACCCGGGATTTGAGATAGGCAATCGTGGCATTTTGAGTATGAAAATCAGTTGTGTGTTCTAGATGTTGAGGGTAATAGACAGGAGATTCTCACGAAGAGTCATCATTCTAGGTTGACGATACATCTAGGATTCACTAAGATATATCAGGATATGGGACATACTTTCTGGCGGGAAGGTATGAAGAGAGACGTTTCTATCTTTATGAGCAGGTGTGCTAATTGCTAGTAGGTGAAGGGTAGTCATCAGAAGACTACCAGTTTGCTTCATCCAGTAGAGGTTACGAAGTGGAAGTGGGAGTAGATTTCTATAGATATTATTGATTGTTCGCCTAGATCGAGGAGAAGTAATGAAGACATTTGGGTTATTGTGGATAGGTTAACCAAGAGTTTGCATTGCATTTCTGCCAGGAGAGCAGTGTAGAATTCGAAGTGGATTGCTATATAAAAAGGTAAAACATAGCCTCTAGCCTCATCAACCGGGAATGAATAAAACAGGGGATATGTAGTAGGGCTAAGTGGGTCATTCCCAATAGGGTGTATCATCACCTTTCAAGATATGCATTCATTTTATTGATTTGGTTAGAACTCTCAGTAAAGGTTGCAAAGTAACTGGGGTAATGACATATTTGGTACTATCCAGGAAGGGGTAGTCCAGTTCTGCAAGCAAGGGTGCAAGACATTCTTGTTGACCTTGGTACATTTTTCTAAAGGTGTACTGTGACAGGCGGGACCTCATTACCCTTGTGATTGATTGAATCCATTCTCTAATATGTGCCTTTACAGTTTTAGTTGTAAACCTATTATGCTGGAATTTAATTAATGTAACAATTTTGACTATGATTAATATGTATTTGTATTATAGACATTATTATAACACCATAGGATTTTCTATAAAAATGGTTTAGTTATCGTAAGGTAAAAACTCGTCCTTGTTTATGTGCAGTGTTCTCTTAATAAGATATATTTATTTGAAAGGTTTTCATAAATTTAAAATCCAATTGAGGTATGTTTCTCACGTTGGTTTACCGGACTAATCCAGGAGTTGTTTTATTATAATGCTGGGGTTAGACAAAGCATATTTACAGATCAGTTTGGATACTTTGGAGCTTCAGAAGATGAGCTAGGTGCCTCCAAGTCGTAATCACGAATATTCTATTTTCCATTGTATATTGTTAGTTGTAATTATTAGCATTTGTGAGGACTGTCCAAGCTAATGTTTTTTCTAGCGCATTCTGATTGATGTCTGTATGTATATTACAGTTTTCTTTTTGTAAAGATCTTTTGTATATTATATTTTACTCAACACGTTGTGAATTCTGGTCCGTCTTTTCTTTCATTTTCCAACAACAATCTGTCTTTTCAGCACTTGGATGTTCAGGACCTAAATATCGTGGATGTATTAGTGTCAACTTCTGAGGACCGAAAAGGCAGGTCGTTACACAAACGATATGCAAAGACACCTTATTAAAATGTTTAATATGAAACACATAAGATGGATTCTTTATGTATTAACAATATGAATTATCATACATGTTGTATTGTCTACAATATCATATTATGTTTATGTCTTTGATGCATGAAGCAAATATCAAATCCAAATTAAGATCACTAAATGATAGTTTAGAGTGTTCTTGAGTATTTATGAAATAATAAAAAATTGTTTGTAGAAATAATAGACTCTTTAAAAAGGAGTGTTCAAACTTGAACTTCATAAGTGCTATCGGGTATAATATGTCCATATTAAATTCACGTTCAAGCCTTAAATAAAAAGCATAAAGTTGGAAATGTTCCTATCGAAAGTTTTTAGCTGATTCAACGGAAGGCTAAGTACATCACCTTGAACGGCGCCGTAATAAAAGCAATGTATTATTTTAAATGCATAATTTATAACTGAACTAAGGGTGATTCCAAGTATTGTGAATACTATACTATTGTTATATAATAACAATGTGATAATAAGAGCTCACTATAAGTTAAGAAATACACTATGAATGGTTCTAAATTATAAATGTAGTTTATGGGCATCGGATAGAGTTAACTGATAGAGTAGATGATTAAAACAACATAGCAGATCAATTCACAAAAGGTTTAACCCGATCGGTTCTCATCAAACTGATTTAGGGGTTAAGAAAGAGATTCATTATAGTTCCCTAGTGCAAGTGAGAGATTGATAGAGTTAGGGGTATGCCTTAGGGGCAATTATGTAATTTGTTACATATATCTAAACTCGATAACAAATCTTGTTCAAAATAAAAGGTGTTCTTTCTATTATATACTTGCTATAATGTGTTATATTAATTAATTAGTTAAATTAAAAGTATATTTAATCAAAAATTCATAAATGGTATGTTTTGTGATAGTAGTTACAAAGCGTTGTAACGATGAGTAGTTTATCACAATGAAAATAAACATACTATTTTAAATATTTCTAGTCAACATGTATCAAGAGTGGATATCTAGACATCCATTGAGAATATAATAGGCAATGCTCTCCAAATATTAGGCGATGTATTACTGATGGCTCCTAGGGACAACAAGAGGTTATGTACCGTTATCCGGGTTTTTGACCCAGCAGAACCCACTAGAAAGTAGGACAATCTCGTGACATCAGGATGGCTTAGAACTCAAACAGAAAGGCTAAGGCAAGGAGTGAATGAGAGCCAAGCAATGTTACTAAGGCAACGACTGGGTTCGACTAAACCAAGGGACTAGCATTCTTTTAGCTCAATCAGCAGCTAAGCACAAACAACTAGTGAATTGCCATCGAAACGGAACAACTATGATAAAAGACTATCAAAGCATCTCCAATTCCAAACACCAGAAAATCCTAAGTGCTTAGATTATCAGCTACCCATGCCTCTCCCCAAACCTTCAAACAAGTTAGCTGAAGAACACTACGAAAAGAGGCCAAGGCATTGGCTCGCAAACGAGCCAAGTCTATGGGTCGCCAGCAACCCAAAGGTCATGGGTCGCCAGCGACCCATGGCTCTATCTCATTTTGCGAGCCAAACTCTCCCTGGGTCGTTTCCTACCTACCCGCGAGCAGTTGATAAATAGGCCCGGCCAAGAAGCTCTCTGATCTCTATAAATAGCATTCTACCTGCAACATAAAGAAGGGCTTCTCCGGACTGGTTGTTGAAGCTCTGCTAGAACTATTCCTCACTCCCTACCTCCCTCGCAATAATCTACAAAGGAATTCACTGTGAAGCAATCTATCTAGAATAAAACTATAAAGTGGACGTAGGCTTCATTAACAGCCGAACCACTATATAAATTTTCCGTCTTCTTTCTTTTACCGCTCTTTTTCTATATATGTTATCAGTGATATTGCTCTGTCAGAATAGAACTAGTGCTTTCAAACTCAAACTAGGCTGTTGGTCCATTTTTTGGGTCAACATTTTGGTGCTTTCACTAAGAACTCCAACTCAGGATCCAAATCTAGCTATCTACTTTGGATCCCATAGGTCTTGAAGTTAGATCCTCAATCTTTGCTTGAAGAATCTGCTGTTTGGAGTCAATGGCCCCTGGAAGAAGAAGATCTATTTATCTACTTTGGATCAGATAGGTTCAAAAGTTAGATCCTGAATCACCGCTTGGAAGGATCAGAGAAAAAGCTAACAAACACATGCAAAGGTGATGGAGAACATCAACATGAGATAGTAGACGCGGTCCTAAAGGCAAAGCTCATAAATTACTTAAGCACATGGGTCGCTAGCCATCCATGCACTATAGGTCGCTAGCGATCCATACCTTTTCACTAGACCGCTATAAACTCCAAAAGACAAAGTACTGAAATCACTTAAGTACATGGATCGCTAGTGATTCATGTACTATGGATTACCAGCGACCCATGTACTATGGATCGCCAGAAGCTATGGGTCGCCGGAACCTATGGGCCACCCGAACCTATGGTCGTTCGAAGGGGATATAGTCGAAAGGAAGAAATCGGCGGAGCTCCAAGAAGAATGATGACGGAAGAAAATGTTAACACTCTACCTACTCCAAAAGGACCGGCTACAAACTTGAACTTAGGAGTGAAAACCCTATGGAAAGATATAAGGATGGCTCTCTCTGCTCTGAAGATGACAAACAATTTGAGGAAGAAAAATTGGATGAAAATGCCAATGTGCAAAACGCTAGAAGAAACCCTAAAACCGGTGCTGTAGCATGGTGCCAAGTAACGGACGAGGTATTGCTACTCAAACGGTGTTCTTAGAGGCAAGAGGACCAAGAAGATACCACACAGACCGAGATCAGTTACAATGCCAAGCTCCCATGCTATATTGTGACCACTCCCGACTGACCAGCTTCCAATCCTATCGTGGAGCTCCCATTGTCAAATCACGAATGATCATCGTCGAAAATCATCAAAAATCGTCAAAATGATCGTGGAAAAACACATTTCAATCCTGACTCAAATTCGAACTTGAAGCAACACTAAAAACCAGCCTCGAGAGAGTCCACCGGAGTCCAGAGAAAAATCCGGGGGATGATGTATATTCCAAGATGCACACGGTCCTAACACTGGCGATTACAAACGTCTCAGAGATATGATCGGAAAGCCGATTTGGAATGAAAGTTTCAACAGTATGTGCAATCCCTGCAGAATGGAAAGCCGGGAACATCTGATGCCTATCAATAAAGAACTCTGATTATCAATTGGACCATTGAGGGTCGCCATCCGCTGAAAGGAGCTAAGGGCAAAGTGGAATAGCGAGAACATGATGATGCTTCACGTATCAATGAGATTTATTCTAATCTTCTTTGAATTATCTTATTTTGATTTAAATTTCAATTATGTTGTGAACTACGACCAAGTTGAACTAAACTACTTCTACGACGATGCAGGTGACCAAGTATTAGAGTTGGCCGCTAGCCAATCCCCACAGACCGTGATTGAACCTATGGAGTTTCATCAAGACGAACGCGATTCGATCGTTCATTAGCTACTATATACCTTTGATTTCGGATGTAGAGGCACAGAATAAAGAACCCGACAAGTTCAGAATCCAATAGAAAGTAGACATGATTGACTGTCCACTCAGCAACCTTCATATTAGACTTGAAGTAGTCGCGACTGGCTGCCTGTTGATCATCCCTAGATTTCAACAAATGGACATGATTGCAGCCTGAAACAGACGCAACTTAAGTGCCCGTTTAATAACTCATTATCTCCACTTGCTAGAAAGAATACAAAGCAAATTGTGCAAGACTCGATGATCCGACCCCAGCATGGATGTGATCAAGTCATTCATCACCTGCCTTTTTCTCGACTTAATGGGAAGAGCTGCAACTGCCAAGTGGACGTGAATCGACCATCTGATTGCCAAGTTTCTTCCTAAATGTTGGGGGCAGAATCCCATTCCATGAACGAACGTGGTTATACCGTTCATTCGACAAATTTTGCCTCGACATAGTAAATGAAGTACAAATCCAATGGGTGGAAATACGACTGCTCTCAATAAAAATCTCTAAGTCCTCGGAGCACAGACTAGAGTACTCTAAGTCCCCGGAGCACGGACTAGAGTATAAACGATTTACAAAAATTTCTAAGTCCCTGGAGCGTGGACTGGAGTACTCTAAGTTCCCAGAGCGCGGACTAGAGTATAAACGATTTACAAAATTCTCTAAGTCCCCGGAGCGCGGACTAGAGTATTAACGATTTACAAAAATCTCTAAGTCCCCGTAGCGCGGACTAGAGTATAAATGATTTACAAAAAATCTCTAAGTCCCCGGAGTGCAGACTAGAGTATAAACGATTTACAAAAATCTCTAAGTCCTCGAAGCGCGAACTAGAGTATAAACGATTTACAAAAATCTCTAAGTCGCAGAAGCGTGGACTAGAGTACTCTAAGTCCCCGGAGCGCGGACTAGAGTATAAACGATTCACAAAAATCTCCCAGTCCTCGACTACGAACCGAAGTACAAACAATTTGGCGAAAGTGCGACCGTCCATAAACAAACTCTAGGTCCCCGGAGTATGGACCGAAGTATGAACACAAATTGAGCATGGGTCGACCACTCATAGAATGACTCTAAGTTCCCAGAATGCGGACTAGAATGCAAACTCCATGAACCGATGAGTGGGTTTCAACCGTTCCCTATTCCAGTAATTCCAACCTAAAATCGGCAAAAGAAGTACAAACCAGTTCTAAAGACTAGAAGTGGTGCAATTAGAAGAAGGCAAACCCGCTAGTGTCCCAAAGAACATACCAAATGGTCAAGGAGCTACAGGACCTCAGGGACCTTTTGCCGAAGCAAGGCTACTAAGACCCAGCAGAAAAGCACCCCAACTAACTGACGAAATCAGACGAAAGGAAGATCATCAAATAACACTCTAGCTAGCTAGCAATCAAGGAGTAGGACATCAACCTAAAGCGATGCCTTCTCATCCATCCTCATCTACTCTCCTTTTCCAAATGAGCCGTAGCGGGACACTAGGGGTATTGCAGACAGCATGGCGAAAGAAATGCTTCTATGCCCTCGACGAGTCATGTCAATCCAACTTTTGAGAACCGGCGTTGCTAGGGGCATCAAGAAGTCTTATCCAAAGGATCGTAGAACAAACAGATCTAACACCTTATCATACAAGAACCGATAAAACTGTGTTCCCTCGAGCTGAATCCGAAAAAATCCTCTTGAAGTTGATGAATCGTTGCTTTAAGACAACCGGGCCGTCGGACACACGACCCAAACTCCCCTCGGAATCAATAAATTATCATTCCAAGGCCGTTTGGTCGCCGGACATCCGACCACAAATAAACCTTCGCGAACGTGAAGGTCTTTCACGAACTAATGCGTCATGAAGGTAAACCGATAGATCGGTGTTCATCTGATCCAAAAAAAACCTTCACGAACGTGAAGGTCTTTCACGAACTAGAGCATCGTGAAGGTAAACTAGTAGATCAGTGGTCATTTGATCCAAAAAACCTTCGCGAACGTGAAGGTCTTTCACAAACTAGAGCGTCGTGAAGGTAAACCAGTAGATCAGCGGTCATCTGATCCAAAAAACCCTTCGCGAAGGCGAAGGTCTTTCACGATCTAGAGCATCGTGATGGTAAACCGGTAAATCAGCAGTCGTTTGATCCAAAAAAACCTTCGCAAACGTGAAGGTCTTTCACGAACTACAACGTCATGAAACTAAACCAGTAGATCAGCGGTCATCTGATCCAAATAAACCCTTCGCGAATGCGAAGGTCTTTCATGAACTAGAGTGTCGTAAAGGTAAACCGGTAGATCAGCGGTCATGATCCAAAAAACCTTTCGCGATCGTGAAGGTCTTTCATCAACTAGAGCTTCGTGAAGGTAAACCGTTAGATCAGCGGTCATCTGATTCAAAAAAACCCTTCGTGAACGTGAAGGTCTTTCACGAACTAAAGCGTAGTAAGGGCGAACCGGTAGATCAACGAAATTCATGTACGACGATATCCATGAAGGTGAACTGGAAGATTAGTAGTCATCTAATCCAAAGCCCATTGGAGTCAACGAAGCCATGCTCCAGGGCCACAAATCAAAGTCACTCAGCATAATTAAACGATCGATGAAACAAACAGTGTTGAACCCTAGAGCTTCAAAGTCGCTCAAAGGAACTAAGCCAAAACTGAACCAAACTTATGGTTAATCAGAGGCTGACTCGAGTCAAGCCAAGACTTACAACTCATAAGAACAGCTCCAGCTGGACTGGGGGCAATCAAACGAGTTGTGGAGAGACCATGGATACAGTTCAAGCACGCCAACAGCCCTATGGCATGGAGGGCACCGCACACACTTGAATAGCCAAAAGAAAGGCCTAGATTGATCATACCATAGTTCTGTTATGCTCGATCAAAAATTTTGGCATTCTGACAGCCGCAGACTTAATGACCTAGCTAGTGCAACAAATGAGATACTAGGATAATACTTGCCCACTTCAACTGCTATTTTACCGCCTTAGAACGTATGCCAGTCAAAGACCAATTCTCTAGTTACATTTTGGACCAAAAACTGAGGGTCTTGCCCCGAACTCCCATAAGCTCTTTCTTCATAACCAATCCATGACTACCCGATCTAAAAACTAATTATCTCTTAGAACTGACGAAACCGCGTTCCAGCGAAGTCAAACCGCCGGATTGATGGGAAAACTCGATCCAAACCTTCTATGAACTGGTATCACTCCTCCAGCACTAGGAAGGCCCAAACCACTGTGCGCATCCCATAAGCCATGTCTCACTTCTTGAACCAATAAAGCCGTGTTCATAATAAATACCCGCCGGGTCGACGTAAGCCAATCGAATCAAACCGTTGGATCGGCGAAACACGGTCCTTGCCTTTCGAAAACCAATGTAGTCCCAGCAACATCGGGAAGGCCCAAAACTTAAACTCATCGAGTTTCCCAGAGATAGTCAACGCTAAGGAGCACCAAAAGCCGTGCATCTTGTAAGCCGTGCATCAAAAACTAACACCTCGAGTTGCCCAGAGATAGGCAACTTCGAGGAGCAGTAAAAAACTAACTCCTCGCATTGCCTAGAGATAGGAAACGCCAAGAAACACTAAAAAACTAACTCCTTGCATTGCCCGGAGATTGGCAACACCGAGAAGCATCAAAGACTAACTCCTCGCATTTCCCGGAGATTGGCAACGCCGAGAAGCATCAAGGACTAAGTCCTTGCGTTGCCCGGAGGTAGGCAACACCGAGAAGCACCAAAAGCCACGCATTCCAAAAGCCGCGCCAAAACATGCGCTCCTCGTGTAGCCCGAAGATAGGCAACACCAAGGAGCATGAAAAGCCGCACATTTCATAAGCAGCGCACTAATTCTTAAAGAGCTTAAACCCCTCACGTTGCCCAAAGATAGGCAACACAGAGGAACTTCATAAGCTGCACACTCTCAAAAGCCGGGCACTTTGATTAATAGGGATCAACTCCCGCTATCCGAAAGAACTGACATTGCTTTGGTAGTACCGCAAAGCTCACAAACCAAGAAGTCGGCAAAGAGTTTTGATTTTTAGCCAAAGTTAATCTACAAAATGTCAATATTCAAGATATCCAATTCATGAGTTCCTAGAGATAGGAGCTGCAACGTACCTTTGACTGGGGGCATCCAGGGAGCCGCCCAAAATGTCAAGTCTCACGTCAATTGTTCAGAATAATCAGCCCTATGGATTGAGGGGCGTATAACTGATTAATACTTGGTCAGGTTAAAAGATCGCTCCAACTTATAATAAAAGGAGGAACTTACCATCGTCTAGAGATAAACGACGATGGAAGGCTATTCCATAATCAAATCATCAACGCACCGGTTTCCCAAAGAACAGAAGCAGGTGCTCGACTGAGGTCTCAAAACCTAACTTGTAGAAAACCAGCTGTTATCCGAAGATAGACCAAGGCAAGGAGAGAACGCTCGAAATCGAGCAGCTAAACTATTGATTCCTGAAGATTGGAACCAACGAATAAGGTTGATAGCCACAATAATGCTATCAGCCTAGCATAATGCATACGACCTGAAAAAAGCAAGGTTAGGTGCCATGGATTTAAGACAAACACTATCGAACTCTTACGGTCCATGATCAGTATAGGAATGAACGCGGTCATACCGGGAGCATTGTGATGACTTGCTCCACAATTTTAGATTTCCTATAAGAACCTGGATTTTGACACCTAGAAGTGAAGGGTTCCACCCAAAAATGGAGGGTTTCACAAACAGTCGTTAGATCATAACAAAAACCAGTAGGATAAAGAATAACTATGGGATTTGTTAAGCAACAGCCTTGCATCTCCAAGGGTAATACTTGACAATTATAAATAAAGCTTAGCAGCATAAATGCCTGGGACTCTCACCATTCCAAAACATGGCATCTCCTAGATTTAAGCAATGTTGAGAAAATAGCACCTTTGAGGTTAAAAGGAATCCACTCGACTCTATAGGATCGGATGGATGATTCAACTATCACCAACCTAACTTTAACACTACCCGAAGACAAGCAGCGCTAAGAAAATATTTCTACAATCCAACTATCGAATTTCTAGTTTCCGAAGGCCGAAACTGGTACCAAACTAGATTAAGAGCATCGTCGAATCAACGGGGAAAATGGATCCCAGCCTCCTGAGTGTCGGTGTTGCCTCGCCAATGCCAAGGCCTTCTTTTATCTTCTAAGAACTGGTGTTGCCCTGGCAACGCAGGGAAAATTTTCTATTTCATAAGTACTAGTGTTGCCCTGACAACTCCTGGAAACATTCTACTCACTATGTACGGGTATTGCTCCGACAATGCCTACAGGGCTGATAAGAAACACTCATCGTGGTGAACCATCGATGCACTAGCTTCCTGAGATAGAAGTCGGTCCTCAACTGAGTTTCTACCTTCTCTTCAAAAAACTATTATTTCCCAATGATAGGCAACAACCGGAAGACATATCCTTTCATAGGTCAGCCGGATGGGTCGACCTTTCATCATAGGGATTAGTCACTGCATAGGAATAAAGCAGCATCGAAAGGAAATCCCAAGATTAAATTACCCATGTACTTGTTTCTAGGGATGAAAGCTGGTGCACAACCAAATTCCCTAAATTCAACTTAGAAAGAATTTAGACACGACCGAAAGATAAAGGCCTTGAGGAAATGTCGCTTGGAACCAAACAACTAGGTTATCAATTCTCAAAGACAAGAGTTGACATATGAACAAAACTTCTATGACAACGTTAGCAACCAAGAAGAGAATATATGGCTAAGAACAAGCAAGAGCAATCATGGAAGGTGGAAAATAAAATCACCGAACGTCCTCAATTCCAGAATGTGATAAAGAGCCAGACTAGGGGCAATTGAGAAATTTGCCCCAAATTTCCACCTCTTACAATCGCCCAAATACAAGCATTTGACATAATTATTGGCCCAAGAAGGGATAGAGGCACATATACTTGATCGAAAGAAATGTTTCAAAAGTCCAAACATGAATAACCGTGAGGTTGGTTAGATATCGGTTTCGTATTACAAACAGAGCATTCTGGCAACAAAATCTCCAACAAAGGAAATAGAGGATTTAACATTTAGAAATCAACGGTCGCTCATAGTCTGGCGAAGACGAAAAGGATCGATGACCTACTTACGGTTTAACTAGATCATTTGGTTCCAACTTGCAGGATAATGCCATTACCCGAAGTTTGGTCATGCTATCTGAAGATTCACAGCATCAAAGGAAAATCCACAGAGTTGAGTCATCCGTGTATGAGTTTCCAAAGATAGAAACCAACACATGATTAGGATCTCAACGTCAGACTCAGAAGAATTTGCTTTAGAAAAAGATGCCAGAAACGCACCTTTCTAATACATACCGACATCATTACAAAACTCAGATCTTGGGATCAAGCAACAAAGTCCCTAATTCCCGATAATAGGAGCTACCATGTCATCAAACTGGGGTAGTCAAACTTATTGTCTAGGAAGCCTAGCTCCCAAAACATGTTGGCTTAGTAGTCAAAGTAATCAGCCCTGCGGACTAAGGCATCTACACCAACACTTTGTTGAAACGAACTCAATTGAGAATAAGTAGGGATTAGCCACAGAATTGACCAAACCAAGCTACCTCATAGGTCAATAAAAAGAAATTCTCGAAGCCGAGGAATTAAGCCAATAGTCCCCTAAGGTAGAAGCTAGCATGCAGATCAAATTCCAAAAACCATAAAAGAAAGATATTCACGATCGAATAACTCATACACTAGTTTCCGAAAGATGAAGTTGTGCCTGACCGAACTTCAACTACAACTCTACAAGAGCAACTGTGCCTAGTAATTTAACTATAATCAATCATCCCAATATGATGGGGATAATGAGCGAAGCCTAAGTTGTGGAGGACCCAACGTTTAGAGGAGAGGAAGAACCTCCACTAGACTAAAGATTGGATGACCGAAAAATCATTTTCAACGATAAAACTTGGAATTCAACCCTATCAGGTATGTTTTACTTTAAATAATATCTTCGTATAACCAACGCCTAAAATCCAAGGGAAGCCTAAAATCCAAGAGAAGTCAACGTATGTTGACTAATCGGGTCCTGAGCATTGACCGGGGCACATGTAGTGTGTTATATACATGAGAAGAGTCTAGTATCCTGAATACTGCGAACAAACAATCCAGTGTAGCTAACTTGTTTGCATTTGAAAAACAATCCATATCTTCCTTTAAAATTATCTCTTCTACACTTACCTGTTATCGATCGACGATCGATAACGGAGCCGCTATCCGAAGTGACGTGGGAAGCTTTTCTTTTCAGGATCACTGGAATACGAAAATAGGAAGAGATACGATTGAATCATCCACTATATCCGATTTTGGAATAAGTTGTCGCATTGGAACTCAAAAACATCGATAGGAACTTAACCAAATTCCCGAGAAGAAAACGCTAAAGACAAAGAGCAAAACTTCGCTCCAGAACGATGTACAATCGTTCGAGAAAAACTTAGCTTTACCGCCGGTCGAATTAAAACTATATGAAGCACCTCCAAACCTACATCATTATGCACCCTCTTATTGACCTAAACCCTTGCGTAAACTACAAAGCAAAGATTACATCGTCAATGCCAGGAATTGAAATTCAGATCGAAAAAAAACGAACAGCTATCAGAAGCCAGTCTGTTGAAAATAACATCTTGAGGTGGGTTTTGATGATTCACACTGAAAATTCAACAGATGGCTGAAAAGCCAAAGCCAAATTTTCATAGTAGCCTCGACATGATCAACTAGATTTCACAAAAAGAAAAAACTCAAAAGAAGTTACTTGCAGAGCACGCCTTGTTTTCAACGAAGGCATACTTTGGAGGGCAAATGTTATCCGGGTTTTTGACCCAGTAGGACCCACTAGAAAGCAAGACAATTTCATGACATCAGGATGGCTTAGAACTCAACCAAAAAGGCTGAGGCAAGGAGTGAACAAAAGCCAAGCAATGTTACTAAGGCAACGACTTGGTTCGACTAAACCAAGGGACTAGCATTCTTTTAGCTCAATCAGCAGCTGAGCAGAAATAGCTAGTGAATTGCCATCGAAACGGAACAACTATGATAAAAGACTATCAAAGCATCTCCAATTCCAAACACCAGAAAATCCTAAGTGCTTAGATTATCAGCTACCCATACCTCTCCCCAAACCTTCAAACAAGTTAGCTGAAGAACACTACGAAAAGAGGCCAAGGCAATGGCTCGCAAACGAGCCAAGTCTATGGGTCGCCAGCGACCCAAAGGTCATGGGTCGCCAGCGACCCATGGCTCTATCTCATTTTGCAAGCCAAACTCTCCCAAGGTCGTTTCTTGCCTACCCACAAGCAATTGATAAATAGGCCTAGCCTAGAAGCTCTCTGATCTTTATAAATACCATCCTACCTGCAACATAAACAAGGGCTTCTCCGGACTGGTTGCCGAAGCTCTGTTGGAACTATTCCTCACTCTCTACCTCCCTCGCAACAATCTACAAGGAATTCACTATGATTCTCCAGTGGATTCCAACTCTGGGGATTGAATCTAGCTAAAGATAATCAAAGCCTTGTAATAAAAACATCTCTTGTAACAACAGTCTGTCTATAATAATACTATAAAGTGGACGTAGGCTTCATTTATAGCCGAACCACTATAAAAATTCACCGTCTTCTTTCTTTTACTGCTCGTTTTCTATATATGTTATCTATGATATTGCTCTGTCAGAACAGGGCTGGTGCTTTCAAACTCAAACCAGGGTGTTGTTCTAATTTTTGGGTCAACATGTACTAATAGTTATTGGATAACTATGAAATGACCCACTCGATAGTTTTATGTTGGTTAATATAACTAATGCCAAACAGAAATTTTCAATGTGACAAAATTACACAGTTCTCTTGACATGAGAATACTATTGATCTTCAATGTGGATGCTCTGCTTTGATTATAGTTAAATTGTGGCACGGTGCCCATCGAATGACTATAGTTGGGTCGAGTAGAAGCATTGGAAGTGAAACACTATTCAATAGAGGATTCATCTCCTTGATTATACCAGGTTACTATCATGGTCAATTGAAGTCAACCCAAAGTCAAAGTCTCTGACCAAAGACTTTAGTTAATAGTAATTGTTATTATTAAACCAAGGATATTGTGTTTGAACTATAGAGTTGAATATGGACGATATTGGAATTTTAACAAATTCCATAAGTCCAAAGTGATATAGTTTTGATGAAGATAATTGGTGTATATAACTCTCACTACTGGGTAATGCTTAATAAAGTAAAATTAGATTTTATTAAAACTAAGTATGTAATAAAGTTGGCCATAAAGTTACACCATCTGTTAAGTGACGTTTGGATGTTAATATTTGAATTATTCGAAATTAATCATTGAGAACATTTACACCTAAGAGTCACACAACCGAAACAATGAATACTCCTTTTTGCCACCTAATTTAATTAATTCATAATTGTTATAAATTATTTAACATTTATGAAATATTAATTATAAAATTTTATATTTGATGTGTTGAACAATGTTAAATAATGTATTTATAATAATTATAAATATATTGATCAGCATACATATCACTACGCATTTAAATTTATATTTAAATGCAAAGGACATCTTTAGGGTGTCGAATTGTTTTTAAGGCCTGAAGAGGTCTTGGACTTTCAGTTATGATGCTTTCATAGGGGGCCAGCCATATAGATATGGTTTGGTAATTTGAATGGGAATAGGAGTGGAAATGGTAAGAGAGATATTAGGAACACGTGATCCATTTTTCACTCTCCTATCTCCCTCTAAATAAGCCACTCTCTACTCATTCCTTTTAGATATTTTGATTCACCTCTTACCAACAAAATTTGGCTAGAAATATCCCTTTCCAAATCCCAAAATATCCAAGCACAAATTAAATCAAAACTCTTTGATTCGGCTGTCGGTGGTAAAGCAGTTTGGGATCTAGCAACTCTAGAACTTAAAATTCAATTCAAGGAGCCATTTCATTATTTCGAAGTGTGATCTCTAAGCCTTCGT
Source organism: Allium fistulosum (assembly GCA_030737815.1). Classification (NCBI taxonomy): domain Eukaryota; kingdom Viridiplantae; phylum Streptophyta; class Magnoliopsida; order Asparagales; family Amaryllidaceae; genus Allium; species Allium fistulosum. The sequence continues at coordinate 335,081,106 of CM060904.1, read as the reverse complement.
GAGAGGTATGCTTTAGGTTAATTAGTATTTTAAATTTATTATGTTAATCAATCAATCATATATTGGCTGGATAGATCATATCACGAATTGGTATATTACTGTATTGTCACATGTTGATGGTTATATACATATGTGGATAAAAATATAATTTTATAGATATCATCTTCTTAATCTCGATCTAACAAGTAAGAATTTACTGTATGTTATTAAAACATTATTATTAAATGAGTTTATTAATTAAATCTAATTATAAAATATTAACTCATATGATATACGTGTTAAAAATATTTCAAAATTATTATAAATGCCTAAAAACCATTCGATAGTAAAATAATTATTTATTTTATAAATATATGAATATTTAAATTATTTAATTGATTTAATATTAGTTAATCGTACAAAATATATTTATAATACATTAATAAATAATATAATATTTTGAAATAAATTTATATAATATAAAACATGCATTTTGATTTCAAAGATATTAATATATATTATTATTAAATCCACACAGATTCAATTTTTAAAGTATATTTTATTCAAAAATCATTTAAGCCGAAAAATTTAAAAGAAGGAATTTCTTAGCCTTGAGCAGTTGCAAGTATATGTATTTAATATAAAAATATTATATATATATTATTTTATTAGATAGTTATATATTCATATATATAATATATTATGTATGAATATTAAAAAATTAATTTTTTTTCATATAAATGATAAAGTTTTAAATCATCTTACAAATTGATATTTAAATAATTTTTAAATTTAATTATAGTATACACATTTATTTATTTCATGAATGATTTATATATATAATTTATCACCAATATTTTATAATAAATATATAATTAAATTTATACCTACATACACATGCAGATATATATATATATATATATATAAGCACACACACTAGACCCCATGCGTTGCTTGGGTTTAAATTTTTTAGTTTTAATTTGCAAAATTTTGGAAAATGTGACGAATGCATAAATTCACTTTTATAAAAAAAGATACATAACTAATTTAGTGATGCATTAATTATCATAAAAAAATATTATCTATAATAGTTGGATAGTGGAATGACATTTTATGGAAATTGCACCATTAACCTAGTTCTAAGAATACTTTAGTCTAAGAATATTTGATACTAACCTTTGGTACAGTAACGTATAGTGGAAAACTAAGAGTAATTTAATTAAAATAATTCATGAACATTTTTACAATTTGATTTGTAGTTACTTCTAAACATTTCACTTAATGTATAATTTGACAGAACTCAAATTTTGTTATTTGATAATGCACTCATATAAATTTAACAATCTGGTATGTTAGTTACATGCGACGACGATGGAACGATTTGTAATTTATAGAAAATTACCAATATAATGATTTATAAGTAGAAATGAGTGTGCCTATATTAGGAGACACATCTTACATTATTAATAAAGTTTATGTAAACCCATGACGATAAGTTATTGTGACATAAAAAACCATTGTAAATTATTTCACCAAATAATCATGCTAAAACATTAATAAGTTTGTACATGGTTAACCAAATCACATATTATAATTATAACCATCTACAACCTAGTTACCTAAGTAGAAAATGTACATTAAATATTGTAAATTCAAGGCAACTGTCATTCACACACCTTGGAAATTTGAATAAGTTAACAGTACATCAGCATATTCAACATAAATAATAAACGTACATTATAAATGTAAAATATTAAATAATGATACCTATTATTCTGCTAAAAAATTCAAAAAGCCAAAGAGAAGTATATAGAAGTTAATACAAAAGTAACTGCTGTTGTTACCACTAAATATCCTTTCGACCATGTCGAAACTCTATTGAATAGAAGACAAAGAAGAACAAGAGAGGAAAGCACCAACAAGACCTTTCGAAGGAACCGAAGGGATGCAACAGGCAAAGACTAGAAGTATCAAAACCTTTCGAAGGGGTCGAAAGGGTCAAAAGCACGCGTCCGCTTCAATAAACGCCTTTCGAAAGTTGTTTCCGCAGGCATGAAGACCTTTCGAAGGAGTTGAAGAAGCTGTTTTCGAAGACAATGCATAACAATCTTCCATATGCGTGCCAAACCTTTCGCAACCAAATGTTTCGCCTTCACTCAAATCACTCAGAAGCACACCATGATCGGAACAACCCTTTAAAAGCCAAACCAAGCCTTTCGAACCGGTCGAAGCCATTAATATCCAAGGAAGGTTCCGCATCAAGTCGCAAGCAAAAGATTGGAAGCTATTAACGGTGTCGAAACCATTAGCATTTTAACACCTTTGAAACCCTTGGAGACAGCCTACCGATAGAGTCGAAAGCTCCTACAAAGCAATAAAAAGTATATCAGCACAACCATCCCTTTCGACAAAGACAGGAGCATTCCAGCCTAATCGAAAGCATTGCAGAGGGATGCACAAGTATTAAAGGAATCGAAGGCATTCTAAAGACAATTCTGACCTAATGCTTTCGACCTGGTCGAAAGCTTTAGGTCGAAAGGTGCTGACCCGCATCTATAAATAAGACCAAAGGGGTCTGGTTTTAGGGATCCGAACTGAGTCAATCTACACTTGTATTTTCTTAATTCTACAAACTTATAAACCCTAATTTGTAAATCAAATTAGGGAAAATTGATCAATAAAGGCTTCGTTGATTTAATAAACGGAAGACTTCAACATTCTTGATTACTTAGTTGTTTCGAAAGCTTTTATTAGTTCTAACACTATTTTCCAGGCATTGCTCCCATCGAAAGACATCTTCTGACCTGATCGAAACCCCAGCAGTTTCAAGTAATTACCAGGCATTTACTCCAGGCCTCTTTTCACTAGACCGCTACCTTCTAGTGGATTAAAACCTTGACTCAAGCCAGTTTTACCTTCAATTCCAAGTTTAAACTCAAGTCACCAAAGATCCCCAGCTTTTGACAAGGTCAAAACTGTTCAGAACAAATCATACCCTTGAACCTAAGTGCCATCCGTTAGGCTTTCGCAACTGCTTCGAAACGGCTGTTTCGAAGGGATAATTCAACTACTCTATTCAAAAGACTATAAAGAGGAGAACTTAAGCCTTTCAACTAAGTCAAAATGTCAATTAAAAGGAAATAACACAACAAGGACTGATTCGAAAGGTGATCTAAAGAAGGCATTCTCATCCTAGCTTTCTCCAACAAATCAAAAGAGACCTAAAGGACTAACCTTTCAACTTTGGGGTGTTGACAAGTTTTTTTGTCAACATTTTGGTGCTAGAAGGAGGGGTCGAACCTCCGACCTTGTGGTTAACAGCCACACCACTTATCTCTAACTAAATCCTATTTCAAACTTATCTACTTTTTATTTAACTTCATCATGGCTGGCAAAGTTAAAAGATTTGAGCAGGGATCTTCTGAACCACACTTAATTAGATTCTCCCTAGAGGAAGCTAACGATAAGAATCTCTAAGAAGAACTACTGTTAAGGATGAAGGCATTAAGAATCAGAAGGAAAAAGAAAGTTGAAGCCTATGATCCACTTAAATGGAGTTTAAACCCTTTTCATGTTGATCCTTCCCCAATCTTTGCTTTAGGGGAAAAGAAAAGGGAAAGTGACAATTTATTTGACCGAATGAGAAGAACAATTCAACTCTATACCAAAAGCGCAATCTTTGAAGAAGGAATAATGGCATATTACAACGCCTTTGCACACAAATGGGGTCAAGTCACAAGCGGGACAATACCTACACTGGAACCCCAAGGAGTTTTTAAGAGAAAACCAGTTATCAAAGGGGAAACTCCAGAGCCAAGTAATAAAAGATTTAGAAGCCATCCTCAACAAACAAGTTTGAAGTTAAGACTTCCTAAAGAGTGCAATTTAACAACATCCATAGAGAATTTCTACTTGCTAACAAAGGATGAGCTCAACTATTGGCCATCACAAAAGAAGAAACCAAAATATGAATGGAATTTGGGAGGGTCCTACTGCCATTGCCATATGATGAATGGTCATGAAACTAAACACTACAGAGCCTTAGAAAGAATGATAATCAACTTTTTCCTCAAGGCAAGATCAATGAGTTTGTAAAGAAATATTGAATAAGATCAATAAAGAGCTACTTTTCTAAAGAGAATCTACATGATTGGGAGTGAAATGCTCCTTTTATTTGGACATTACCTTAAATGGTCAAGGCCTCTGTCCGTGCCGAGTTGGCCAAGGCAGAGCACGTCCTGGAGGGAGGAGTGTAAGCCTTTAACCGCGCCATGATATGGCCAGGTTAAAGCATCGACAAGCCCTTGGCCGCGCCTCTGGTCAGGTCAAGGCACCTCCTGGAGGGAGGAGTGTAAGCCTTTATCCGCATCACGCTATAGCCAGGTTAAAGCATCGATAAGCCCTTGTTCGTGCCACGCTATGGCCAGGGCAGGTCACCTCCTAGAGGAAGGAGTGTAAGCCTTTATCCACGCCACGCTATGGCTAGGTTAAAGCATCGACAAGCCCTTGGCCGCGCCTATGGTTAGGTCAAGGCGCCTCTTGGAGGGAGGTTGGGTGAGTTCTTGGTTCCAACCTCTAAGAATGAGCTAACCAAGAGCACCAGACAATAGCGGACTAAGACGTCCAAGCCCAAGAAGTGGCACAACTACAAAGGACTAAGATGTCCAAGCCCAAGATGAGGCTCACCAAACAACGGACTAAGACGTCCAAGCCCAAGAAGAGGCTCATCAAATATCGGACTAAGATGTCCAAGCCCGAGAAGTGGCATACTAAATAGAGGACTAGGATGTCCAAGCTCGAGACGCAGCCAATCAAACCACAAGTTAAAACTAGGCCTAAGACAGAATCTAAGGAGTAGAATAGAACTCCACTTTTTAATACCCGAATTTGGGTTTCGGGTCTCTCATTTTTGAACTTCATCTACTAATACCCAAATTTGGGTTACAAATATCTCAATTCCTCATACCCGAATCTAGGTTTCGAGACTATTACTTGATTTCACTTATTAATGCCCTAATCTGGGCTTGAGATTTATATTATGGATTTCTGATTATCCACTAGTAATACCCGAATCTGGGTCAAAGACTTCTATCAACTTCTATCAAGAAGATCATTATTATGAATTTCCAGTCATTATCCACAAATACTTGAATCTGAATTTCAAACTTCTTAACTTCTAAACATCATCCACTAATACCCAAATCTAGGTTTCGGGTTTCTAAACTTTCAGATTTCATTAATTCCCAAATATGGGTCATTGGATTTCTACTACAAATTTTCAAATAATGGTTTCTGGACTTCTATTACTTAATCATTATTAACCGTCTATTAGTAATCTTTAGAGGACGATTTTCTAATACATTTATACCCCTGGCTGAGGATAAAATTTTCCACCAACACACGTCAGATATTCCAGCAATATGGTTAAAGTTAAATTCTTATTTATTTCTCATCATGGTCAAAGATGGATTTCAAGACATTTAATAAAATACAATTACTGTTTATTTATTACCGTACGATTGGCATAATGATTTTTTAATCTACGTGAATGATATAGATCGACATTTATATCAACGTCAAGCTAACAATAGGAAATATTGTTTGCTTTTTACTTTTCAGGGAAGTTAGAACAGTAAAGAAAAATGAAATAACCAGCAAACACAAGGATTATGGTATAAGCCATCAAGCAAATGCTTCAGAAATAAGATTACAGGAAAAGATCACAAACCAGGTGATATTTACAAAATTAACTTAACTTATTAAATGATTTACAAGTGTACAGAACAAGTATATACATTTCATAAATAGGAATATTTCATAAATCTTGAGCAGCTTTGTTCAGGTTCTCTGCAATTGGAGGATCTACGATGTGACGGATAGCGATACAAAGAACCTCTTGAAGTTTCTCCTCTTTCTTCCTTATCTTGTCCTCATCATCAATCGCATCAATATAAGTTTTCAAAGTGCGATTGAAAGCTCTATTTACACCTCTAAGGGTTTTATTTTCCCTTTCCAATTCAGCGATGCATTTCAAAAGGAAATATTTATCGCGTTCGAGTTTTTGAATTTTGCCAGCATATTCGTTTATGCGTTGTGAATATCTAACTTTCCGCTGTTCGTTAAAATATTTCATTATTTTGAATTTAACTTTCCTGCACCATTCACCCACAACCTTCTCGTCTAAGCCAGGGAAGGATTAGTTGTAGTGGGAAATTTCTGGATAGCGAGGGAAGAAGACCTTGTAGATTTAGCAGTAGATGGAGTAGCATGAGGAATTGGTAAATCGATACTCGAGATATTGTCCCCCATAATAAATTCCAATGACTCGCTGAACTTAACTATCCTTCAATTTCAACTCCAAATCGCTTATCTGTTGGAAAAGTTCCGACATTTTGTGATCGAAGTCAATCGAAGGATTTGACTTAACTTGACGCTTTAGTGGAAATAGCTTCATTTTTATTGTTGACATCTGCTTCTAAACTGGAAATCTGATCTTTAAGATTTCTGACAATTTTTTTCTGAAGCAAGAATCTCTTATGCCATCTTAATGCTTCAGTAATGCCTTTAAAATGAGCAAGTAAAGTATCTTCAAGAAATCTACTCTTTTCAAGATCGAATAACAACTTATCCTTAAGATTGATAAAGCAAGATGCCGAGTCTAATTGGAGAGACGCTGCACATAACTGTAATTCCTATTTGAATAAAAATAAAAAAGAATGAAGTCAAAACCAGAATGAACAATCTCTTTATTACTGCAATAAAAGATTACAACTCGAGTAACAATGAAACTAAAAGATACAAAAGACATTTGTTTTATATCTAAAGGTGGGAAACAACATCTCTAACTTTATTCAATGAGTTGGCAGAAAGGATAACTGTAGAGTCAACAGGAATGTTAAGTCCTTCCGGAGTAATCACTAGTGGGTATTTGCTATAGTCTCATTCCCCGACTGAAGGGCTGTCATGACCGCAAATTAGTTTAGTATGGAATGTTCAGATCTCCTTAAGTAGCTTTTCTTTCTCATCACCAAGGAAATCGAAGCGGAGATGAGGATGTTCCATGTAAAGTTTTTTTAAATCCCTAAGAAAGAAATATCTTGCTAATTTTGAAGATTTTAAAATTGATGCCTTTTCGAGATAAAATCTTCTCAATTTAACATATTGGCATAAGTAAGCTTTAGAGATAAGATTGCCTAAGGAACTTTCTTTCTATGATAACATAATAAAAATGTAGCTAAGTATAAAAAGAAGACTAAAACAAGTATTTACAAATCAATGTTATTATATATTCACAATCATTCACCCGGTTCATACAAAGTTGACTTAGTAAATAATTCTGAAACAAATTTATCCTTATAAAACTTGAGTTTTTTAGGAGGAGGGTCTTTGGGAATTGATCTGACTCGAGGCAAGTTTCAACATGCTCCGGGATTCGAGTCATATTCAAATTCATCCATGTATTTTTTGTGTAAACGCCTAAGAAAACCTCCACTAAAATCACCTAAATATGAGAAACGGTCGGGTGTCTACAATAGGCCTTGTATAGGAAATCAACTAAAATGTCTCTCTCCTCTATCAACATCCAAAAGAGGGTAATCAATTCTCGGTTTTCCTCCAAAAGAGCGTCATATCGAAGGCGCTCTCTCCTCAACCGTGGGGCAGCTTCTTGATGCTTAAAAGAAGCTAACACTACCGCACTTCTATTGAGTCTATGATATTTATCAGAAAGAATGTTGTGCTCCTTCAATTTTTTATGTAACTCCCTACATAAACTATTTATCTCCGCTTATTTTATTTCTAGCTTGGTTTTATAGGGGTGGACAGACTTCTTCCTTATCTAAATAAAAGATTTACACTATTATTATCTTCGAAACGAAAGACATTTAAACAGAGAATCCAATACTTGAGATACCGAGACTGAAGCTTGAGAAACCTGCTCTTTTTCTTTTTCTTTTGGCACTTTAACATCAATAATATCAAGCTCTTCTTGAGGGCCAGAAGGTGCAGGAGACTTAGGCGGAATCTCTTCATGAGGGGACGAATCTTTTTCAGAGGACTTCGTATTATCATCCCTATCTTTTCAGAAGCTTCAGTATGGCCACCCCCGTTTCCACCTGATCCTTGTCCACCGTTGATGTTATCATCCCCGTCATCATCGTTATCATCGTCATTATCTTCCCCAACCTATTCGACGACCTCATCTTTGTCATCTTCTTCTTTGGAGTCATATTCAACTTCGAAGGAAAGAATTTTAGAAGCGTCGATTTCCTCCCTCTCAGCAACTTCAATCCCCTTCTCCATCTTTTTGATTCTATCCATGACCCTATTAACAAGAGCAGGGTCGAGCGAGGGGAAGCTCAAATCTAGGCATTTATCGACATTATTAGCGTAGGCGAGCATTAAAGCGTCTTCAAAGGAATTGATATAATGTCTTCAAGAGACGAGTCAAGGAATTGCGACACTCGCTGCTTTGCATCGGAAATGGTGCCATTAACCAGTTTTAGGGAGGCCTTGTTCTTTTTCAGCTTTTCCTTTAACAAAGATTGTTTAGCTGCCATCCGTCCTTTTTCCTCTTCTGACACTTTCACAGTCATTGACAATGCTAAGTTCTCTTCGGTCAGAAGTTGGCGAGCCTTCCTCTCCTCCAAGATAATAGATTCTGAAGGTGAGAGAAGCCCTCAATCGCTCCAACTCAGTTGTAGTCTCGGTCTTCTCCATAGATAAGGAGGAAACTTAGTTGTTTAAGGCAGCAATTTCCTCTCGAAGTTTAGATGGTTCGGCAGAAGATTTGGACACATTTTCATGCAGGGAGAACCGGCTTTTGGAAATCTGAAAGAAAAGTATAACATAAGTTAAAAGGCATAAATAAAAATGGAGATAATAAGGTTAAGTAACGTAAAATATACCAGGAGATGTTGTTCAAGAAGGGATCGATAGTGACCTTCCAAATCAGAAGTAGAGAACGGCGGCTTAATTGAAGTGAATGACTGTAACGACCCGCATTTTTGACCGTTCAAGTCGACAATAATCCACACATGTCCAACTCAAACCGTTCAAAAAGGCAGATGGTTATTGGGGTTAAATAAGAAAAGGAAAGAAAGAACAGAAGCAAACTCAGAATCTTGCAGCGGAAGGAACAAGATATAATAATAAAATAACAGTTCATGAAGCTGTTAAATAAATAAATTTGATTATTATTATACATTATAAATCAGAGTTCATACATATCAGAGATAATACAACAATGCAGCGGAACAATAATACAGTAGTAGAATACAAATGATATAATACCAAACTCCGTCTTCGTCCTCCAGAATAAGTCTTCAACCTAAACTGAAATGCTCAGGCTGACCCGAGCGTAATGAAAAGACAAAACACTCGAGTCAGGACTAAAATATCTCATGTAAGTCAAATCGAATAAGAAAATATGAGTGTGACGGCGTCGGAGATGTTTACGGGTTTTGACATCTCCTATCCAGTGTCAACGTGAGTGCAATAACTTAAGAGATGTTACGGGATTTTCCATCTCTCAAGGATCCGTTAAACTATCTACTATGTAGTACAATACGCTATTATAATACTTTTACTTTAATGTAGACATATTATAATAGCGTATTGTACTACATAGTAGATAGTTTAACGGATCCTTGAGAGATGGAAAATCCTGTAACATCTCTTAAGTTATTGCACTCACGTTGACACTGGATAGGAGATGTCAAAACCCGTAAACATCTCCGACGCCGTCACACTCATATTTTCTTATTCGATTTGACTTACATGAGATATTTTAGTCCTGACTCGAGTGTTTTGTCTTTTCATTACGCTCGGGTCAGCCTGAGCATTTCAGTTTAGGTTGAAGACTTATTCTAGAGGACGAAGACGGAGTTTGGTATTATATCATTTGTATTCTACTACTGTATTATTGTTCCGCTGCATTGTTGTATTATCTCTGATATGTATGAACTCTGATTTATAATTTATAATAATAATCAAATTTATTTATTTAACAGCTTCATGAACTGTTATTTTATTATTATATCTTGTTCCTTCCACTGCAAGATTCTGAGTTTGCTTCTGTTCTTTCTTTCCTTTTCTTATTTAACCCCAATAACCATCTGCCTTTTTGAACGGTTTGAGTTGGACATGTGTGGATTATTGTCGACTTGAACGGTCAAAAATGCGGGTCGTTACAGTTGGTATCAGAGCTTTGGTTTAGATTACCTTAGCTCTAGTGGGGAATAACTCATTGAAATAGAGGTAAACTATATGAATGAGTTGAGTGTATATGAGAGAGCGTATTTGTAATTTTGATATAAAATGGTTTTATATTGTGTTGATCTGTTCCGTTGAGTATTTATAAATTCTGGTCGGTACATGGGACGCCATGGCATCGATAGGGGTTTCTAAACACTCAAATAGGACAAATTGACATAATATTGTTTTGACTTATATTTATATATAAATAATACTACGGATATATAACTTTGATTTTATTGGTTAGTAGGAGATGATAATATTAGATTATCGTCGTCAATTGGTTGACTTGTCAATATTTCTAAATTATTGACAAATGAAAAAAAAATGAATTTGGAAATGGAATTAAATGAATATGATTTTAAAGTTGAGAATATAACTCCAATATGATAAGATAAAATTTTACAAATCATTTTCAATCATATTCCACTCGATTTTCAATTATTTCTGAAATCTAACTTATTAAATTATCGATTTAATTGTCTAATTAAATCCAATATTCGAAAAATAAATTATTCGACTGCTTAATTTCAATATAAAATTCCCAATTTTAAATTATTAACTTTTAAATCGAATTTCCATTGTTCACAAATTCCATTTTTAATTTCACAGTAATTAACAATCTTTTACAATGCAATTTTTCCATTATAAATCCAATATAAAAGATTATATTAGATTCAACGTTCAATTATATTGTAATTCAAATTCAAGTTATTTAATTTCAAATGAATTCTTTTATTTCGATTTACACTTTTATTATTGAATCAACCATTTACTTATACATTATTATCAATAGTTTATAATTCATTTACTTTCATTTTCTTCAACTATCATCTTATTTAAATTCACAGTAATATTAAATTACATTCATTTACATTGATTTCCATATTATAACTTCAATATTAAATGTAACATTTTATTTATTTCGTTGTTTACAATCAAATTCAATTTAATTCAATTACTTGTTACATTCAAATTTAAATCTTTACTTACGTTCAATTACAAGTTAACATCTTTATTTAATTTACAAATAAGTTATTTCAGAATTCAGTTTTTGTATTTTAACTTGTAATTCACATTTAACAACACAAAATTTTATTTCCTTCGGATTTTTATCCAAAATTTCATTTTAATTCGTATTTTTAAAGTGTTAAAAATACGGGTCGTTACAATGACGAAGAGTTTAAAAGAGAAAGATCATCTTTTCGAAGTCATTTGAAGGTATAGAATAGGATGGTCCTGGAAGATTTAGCACTTGAGTAGGGGTCGAAGTTCCCAAGGCCTTTTGCATCTACTCGATTACGCTCGAAGAGATGGAGACAACGATGCGAGAGAGAGGATCGATCTTAGTAGGAGTTTCCTTGGGAAGGTCACGAGGAGCTTCAATGGATGGACTTTCTAGAGATTCGCCAATATTAGCAAACTCCTCTTCTTCCAGTATTGGAGAATCAGGAACTTCAACCACTTTAACTCCCTTTGGGGATGGTTCCACCATAGACGTTTTAATTAGTTTTCTTTTAGTAGCCATCTTTGACCTGGCAATGGCCTGAGAAAAGGATGGCGCACGAGAATTCTAAGAGAGAGGAGCAGGACCACTGATGGGTTTTTCCACCTAAGGAGCAGCTGAAGAGAATTCAAACAAATTATAAGTTAGCAGAATAATTTGAAAAACAACACGGTAATAGAAAACAAGTGCAGCGTTTTTAACTTATCGGAGGGGTCAGAGTAGATAGGTGACATTCAGGAGAAATTTGTAGGATCTCCCAAAGAAAGGAAGAGTTTGCTTCGAGATGTATGTTGGATCAAAGGGGGTTGGCCGAGAATTCTTTGACCGGTTGGCAAGAGAGAGTACTTCCACAAATTTGTGGGGTTCAGCAGCGTTAATATATTCCCAATTGTTTTTAAACCTGCAATTAAGGACTTCACTACTCTCTTGTCCTCCTCATTTAGTCTTTTAGTGGGAGCACCTGACAAAAAGCATAGATCAACAAAGAAAAGTAGCTAGATAGAAGGAAATTAATGAAATCTAAGCTTACGTGGAGTAAAGAAAGTCCCGCTAATGTTAGGGAAGCATCTAACAAAGAAGAACCGATTCTCCCAGTCTTTAAACTTGTTCACTCCCTCAGATATCAATTTATTGGGAGGATTTGCTCAGAAGATTTGGTTGTTAAGGTTGCTGAGCTTAACCAACCGGAAAAGATGATTCAGTACTTCAGCATTCAAAGAGGGAATGCCGGACTCCTGCGCCATCAACTCCAAAGATAAAAGATAAGTATATACGTTAGGAGATAACTGAATCGGAGCAATTCAAAGATAAGTTAAGAACTTGGATAGGAAGTCTGGAAAGGGAAGGAATTCACCGTGCCAAATGTGGATTGTGGTGTAAGCAAAGAACCCTTTAGGAGGGCTGTTGATGGTGTCATTTTCGATTGGAGGAATGGCTTTCACTCCTGAAATCCGGAAGTCAGTAAGGATCGCATCCACTTCATCTTGAGTGGATATCAAGGAGCACTTGGAAGCAGCTTCAACCTCCTTAGGAGAACACATGATTCTGCTAGGTGAAAACGTTTCAGTTAGAAATTATAGTTTGTTATGAAATTAACATTCTTTCAAGGATTACTAAAAACCAATCACAACAATTTGAACATCAAACAAAATATGAAACTTCAAATTCTTGAAGGAATGTTAAAGTTGAATAATGAGATTTGTTGGGCTTTTGACAGAGTCAAAAGGGAAATGAGAGTTAACACTTAACAAACATCCTTCAACAATGTCGAAAGCCCAATTATAAACATCTATTGAGCTTTCGACAGGGTCGAAAGGGAAGCTGAAGCATATGTCCAACCGGCACTTTACAATAGTGTCAAAAGCTTAATAGGAGCTTTGTTATTAGAAGGGAATAGTCAAAACCTTCATAAAATTTTAACAAAATATACACTTCCAATATTCAGTAAATAAAAGAAAAGATTCTTCGACACTGTCGAAACCTAAAATCTTAGTTTTACCAAGGGAATATGAATGTTATCAAAACCGCATTTACCATTGAAGTCAAAAGGTTTTAAGTTGAAGTCATATTGTTAAAAGAATAAATGAACTTGGAATGTTTCGACAATATTGGAGAAAGATGATTATATGAGGTTTCAACCCATTAGTTATAGAAGGTTTCGACAGAATCGAAAGGAATGCATGGTTCTGAAAGTGTACCAACAACTGAATTTCAATCGAAACAACAAATTTCGACTAAGTCAAAACGTTTTACTTAATTTGCAACTTATACAAAGTATGCTTTCTTCGACCCAATTTATAAAACATATCGATCTCTAACTTAAACAAATTTAAGTAAGTTTATATAAATGGTTGTGAAACCCATGGGACAGAACTTATGCTTTCGAAAATGTGAGTTACGAAGCAATAACCAACATCTTCGAAAGGTATTAGGGCCAAAAGCACAAAATTGCCTTCGAAAAGGTCAGTTTCGTATGAACTAAATTACCTTTCGACAAGGTCAATTAAATAAGCGCTAACTTACCTTTCGACCCCATCGAAAGGGGCTAAGTAGCAAAATAGGAAAATGCCACCTTAATCCCTTTCGAAGGGGTCGAAAAGTAAAATTCTAGCGTCAATTTTTGTTTCGTACATCTTAAAACTTCTGGGCGAAGTTAATCGAAGATTCCTTCTTGCCCAAATCCGATTTCAACCTAGAAATTTAAAAAAACCATTAAACAAATGAATTTAAACGCGAATTTCAAAATCTTTGAGATAAACATTTGAATTCTCTTAAAAAAACAAAACACACAATAACAATAAAATCTGGATCGGACGGGTTTAAAATGAAAATGAATAAGAAAGGTAAATCGAATCGAACCATGAAACTGAATCAAAGAATACTCTCAGGCAAATTAAAACTTAAACAGTTTCAACTAAATTAAAAACAAAGAGAATCGTGATCCCGACTGTAAAAGTTTGAGAGATGGAAATTCAATATAAGATAGAAAGATTCTACAAACGAGATAAATTCAACTTACTTTAGATCTGACTTCTTTTTTTTAGATTAAAATAATTTGGGGATTTGAGAATTTTTTACTCTTGCTCGAAGTTTATTTCTATTGCAGATGAGTAAGAGAAAAGAAGAGAATAACGAGGTTTATAAGAAAAGTCAGCAAAGACGGTAAGCCATTTGATTGGATTGAAATAAGCGGCTTAGATTCAGGTGGGAATACGGAAAGGTGGGAAATGTCGAAGGTTTCGAGATGGTTGACTTGAAAAGTCAAAGTCTTCCCTTCGCGAGGGGTGGGGGAAAATGTTACCACCAAATATCCTTTCGACCATGTCATAACTCTTTTGAATAGAAGGCAAAGAAGAACAAGATAGAAAAGCACCAGCAAGACCTTTCGAAGGAGTCGAAGGGATGCAACAGCCAAAGACTAAAAATCAAAACCTTTTGAAGGGGTCGAAATGGTCAAAAGCACGCTTCCACTTCAATAAAAACCTTTCGAAGCAGGTGCTTCCGCAGGCATGAAGACCTTTCGAAGGAGTTAAAGAAGCAGATTTTGAAGACAATAGTTGCAAATAGAATGTTACATTCCTTTAATTAAACCCATAAGTATTAATTATTAACTTCAAGCACGACCTGTTTTTATTCGATAATAAGATCGCATAAAGATTTTAAAACTACATGCATGTTTGGCTAGGTTACATGCAACAAAAAATAATGCTTAGACATAGCTTCTTAGAGAGAAAGTTGTAACCAAAAGAGGTGGATATACTTACTTCTTCGCTTGCAGCTTTCAGCAAAAACAATGGTTATGTTTGCTTATCACTGATTCATATTCTCTTACTAGTCTTCCATTCTTGTTATAAACCTTCATCGCAAACTGAAGCAAACATATGTCTAATGTACTAGAATGATAAGAAAATATATTTTATTTTTCATGTAAAAAGGAAAGTGTAGATCATGAACAATTAACAAAACTTACCATCTACTATGAACTTCCCGTAAATACTGACTATTTATATATTTGTCAATTAGATACCATGTTCTTCCCCCTCTGTTCCATTTATTATATAAGTATTATTGTCTTTCAGTAATTAGCTTTAGTTAACTATTCTTACTAATGGTCAAAGCAATGCTAACAAAACGTTAATATTCTGATGCAAAATTTTGAAAAGAAATTCCAATATATTATTCTTGTAATTATTTTTGGCAGTCATATGACATGTGTAAAGTGACTTTATTACTTGATTGCTTTCAAATCCAATATAAAATATGACTAGTTTGATCGAAAACAATCATATTAATTACCTTATATAAAGTAGAGTATTGTTAAACTGTAATATTCATTAACTCAAATGCATAAATGATCAACAGTTCTTACCATATCATAAATTCTCAATGGTTAGCATTATGATGTCCATAGTCGAGCAAGCTCTATTATTGTAAACTCGGGCTTTAAGAAATTCCTTGTATCAAAGAAATTATGTTCGTTTTCTTTGCTTTCTTCCCTCTTCATTAACCATCAAAAATAACCTACAAATGCATACACTAAATCACCATGGAATTAGAATTATTAAGTCCAAAGTCGAGCCAAAACCATTAGTGAAAAACTTACCTTTAATCAATTCTTCTTATCAACAAACTTATGTGCATTTGCTTTGCTTTTTCTCTTTGAACCATTAAAAATAACCTGCAAATTCATAAACTAAATCACCATAGAATACTTACTTTCATTTATATTGAAAAACAATAAGGTTTATGGAACTACAAATATTCTATTTCCATAAATGCATAACTTATTGTTAGTCTAGGCACTATGTACTAAATTAATACGTGAGGCAAAAAAAAGCAAGAGTGGGTGCAAATAAGTATGGAATTAAGTATGTTAGGATGCCAAATTTACAATAAGAATTGGGTGAGTTAACTTATTGTTTAAACAAATACAATCTTTAATACCTTTCCGTTCCATCCAAAGATTGATAATATAATCAAAGCTATCAAAATTTATGAAATTCATGGAAAATTGTATGGTTGGATTGATAATTGGATGCCTGTGTCAAGTCAATATATGATATATTCAAATAACAATAGCGTGGAAAAATCAAACTTGCACTAAACATTGCATTGCAATTCTACGGTTATAAAGTAACAATCTATACAAAAGGTAATAATACAAATCTTTGGAATGAAAATTCGTAGAAAGGATATTTAAGTATAAGAATATACAAAAAGAATAAACGGGCGGGTATTAACAATATTGGATGCCGCTGCAATACACATTAGTTATCACTTGTTTCACCTATTCCTATCAAGGTTTGCAAAATGATAAAGTGCCATAATGATTAAGAATGAAGGCTTAGGGATGAGAAATGATGTAATGAGCAGATCTAATAATTGTAACGACGGGGTATTTTATGAGGAAACAGATGGTTTATGATGTAATAATTGGGAAAAAATACAGGAAGTTTGGAGGTTGAATTGATTTCTAAGCAAGGAAAGGAAGACAGTTTTAAGATAAATGTTGTGGGTTGATGGAGATGTGGGTATATAGCAGTTTAATGGAGAAGTGGATATCGTGTGCTATTGAAATAGATGTGTGTATCAGGCAACTTAACGGTTTTAAGTTAAGAAACATCTATCATATTTTTCACAATCTGTTGTCTTTTAAATTTTAAATCACAACCGTTCCTTATCTCTTATTTGTCTTCCAGTTATCTCAATGTTAAGTCCAATGTATTTTACTATATATATGTATGTATGTATGTATGTATGTGTATTTATTTATACAATAATTTTAATGCACATTTATGTATATTTAGACAATACATAAGTATACACGAGAGCTAACATGTCAGCTGCGGTGTAAATCCCAACATCTTTATACATGCATGTCAAATCACATACATATTATATTGTTGCACATGCACGTACATACATATGTATATATGATACACATGTATAAAATATAATACAAATTATAGAAAAAAAATTCATTTATAAATTCGAATAAAATATTAATTTTATTTAAAAGAAAAT
This sequence comes from Allium fistulosum, assembly GCA_030737815.1. Taxonomy (NCBI): domain Eukaryota; kingdom Viridiplantae; phylum Streptophyta; class Magnoliopsida; order Asparagales; family Amaryllidaceae; genus Allium; species Allium fistulosum. Next base: position 335,063,843 of record CM060904.1, on the reverse strand, counting down.
TTAGAAAAGTCCTAAATGAATTAGCTTACGTAAGCCCGTTAAAGACCCAATAATGGAATTGATTTTGAAATTTACCCAACTCTATCGATCACCATGGGCTAGCCTGGTTCTAATACAAAGAGTGTAAAATGGAAGTAAATAACACGATGTGCAAAAGAAAATAAAATGATTCGATTTGATCGAATAGGTGAGTGTAACAGAAAGGAGTTCAAAATATACCTAGAAATAAACAAGGTTCGGTATCAAAAGTCGCTTCTAACTATTATATGCATAATGATGCACCGATAAGGAGTAATCGGACTTTTTTACATAAAGTACGATCAATGATGAGTAAAGTTGAGTTAACTTCTTTCTATAAAGACATGTACTTAAGTGGTACTTAAGGTTAAATTTAATTTCATATAAAACAATGTCCATAAAATCATATAAGATAAGAGTTGGCGAAACAACCCCTACATATCTTAGGTCATGGAGTTGACAGGTTGTGTGAGTCGAGAGACTATACGTAATAATTTATCTTGGAGATCTTGTGCAGACCACCCAAAAGGTGTATAGGGCCGAACAATATTGATCGATTAACTTATGTTATGAACTAAAGTTTTATAAATTCAAGAATAACTAGTTTTAAACATATTTAAAGGCGGTTCATAAAGTATTTTCCGAATGCCTATTCCATTATATTGAGAAACATATGTTTCATGAATCACCAAATTCATGATGAAAGAATTTCTTTTAAAAAGTATTGGGTAAATTAGATTTAGATACGATTTATAGATAAAACTAATTATGCAAGATGAAATGAAATAACATGACACATTACAATGTCTAATAATAACTCATGCACATTAAAGAGAAACTATGTGTATCGTATCAATGTGGTGAATAGAATTTCCTTAGTCGCCAATAAACCATTAAGAATATTAACTATACGACAAGATGCACATTTTAAAAAGTGGAAATTAGCCACAAGGGCCTCTTTATAAAGTGCAATTAGTTTCTAGGACACACAATTGAAATAATTACTTTTAAGGACAAAATACAAAATAATTAGTTTCTAAGGCCTAAAAACCTATGTAATTATGTCCTTGAAAGTAATTGGACTGCTGACTTTGTCCTTAAAAGTAATTATTCTACTGGCTTTGGCCTTGAAATTAATTTCTGTGGATGTGTGTCCTAGAAACTAATTGGACTGCAAAGTTTGTCCTTCTAGTGAAATGCCCCTTTTTAAAATGGATCCAAGTATATTATCTAAATATGATTTTGATTCTTGTACCCTAAGGAATATGATCCATCGGCCACAAAAAGTGTTTTTGAGAAGAAGGCTAATGTAGTTGGAATATGGTAAGCTACGTTGATAGAATAATATTATAAATTTCAATTATTGGACTTAACTTAACAGATTCGTCATGTGTTAATATAGCATTCGCAAAATTATCGCTGAATATGATTTTGAGTTTTGGTATATGTATATCAAAATAGAAATTATAAATAATGATTTAAAATATGTTGTTTTTGCTTAATCCAATGATTGATACAAAAGCATCATTTAACAAGCATCAGAGTTAAGCAAGTTTTCTAACAAAAAATCAAGCTGTTTAAATTTCAACCCAAATGTAGAAGAAGCATGTGTATTAAGAAATAACTATAATGGTACTAAAATATTTCTAAAACTATAAGTAAACAAAAATTTATGATTTTTAACGATGTCCTACGTTAAAATCATTTTAGTTTTGTTGTTTAATTCTCGATATTGGATTTGAAAGGACATCCTTTACAATCAGTATAAAAGCATGTTGGGAATGCCCCAAATGATATACGTAGACATCATATTAAAATTTATAATATGGACCATCTGAGGTGGATTCTTTATGCACTGGAAATATGATTATCACACATGTTGTGATGTAACAACCTAAAATTTAAGCTATAGTAATTAATTAAATAATAAAATAACTTTGTGAAAATATCAGAATTGGACCACGGGAGTTACACCATTGTATATATGGTAATTTTCTGGTCAATTTCCATATATAGATTATCAAAATCGGAGCAAGAACGAAGAAGTTACGAAATAAACAAGAAACGAGAAAAAGATATATATATATATATATATATATATATATATATATATATATATATATGCAAGGTCGACCCTAGGGTCGACCCTCACCATGGCTAGATAGACCTATAAGTCGACCCTAGCAAGTGGTAGGTCGACACCCAGGTCGACCCGTGTGCATTCTTTTGCTAGCTTCGTCCAGTTCGATTTCAACACGTCATTTCGCTATTTTTACTCCATATCGTGCGCCCGTGCTTCCATCAGACGGTTCCCATCGAGCCTATGACGTGGTTGCACCAGGTTTAATCTCCAAATCCAACGGTCTGAGATCCACAACGTGCTAAACAGGTGTCTTTTGCTGTGGGACCCACAGGATGGGACTAGCCCGTAGTAGGCATGTGACAACCCGGATTTTCGAACTAGTTAAAATTGCCAAAAATCCATCCGTTCTAAAACTACTAATGGAAACTACCAACTTAATACACAATATTGATGAATATTCAACACTATTAAATATATAGGATACAATTTCAATTATACAACTTATCAGAGTAATTTATTTATTTATTAATCCTACAAAGTGTGCTTTGATACATACCAAATACAATGACTATAAATTCACCACTGCACAACTCTGACGAGAGAGACAACGCTATCCTTACCTGAGAACTCAATAAACAATGTAAATGAGTAATAAAATAGTAAGCAGGAAAGATATAATAACACAAGATAAACAACAACCAATAAACATGAAAGGATTATATTATTTTAGGGGCTGCATCACTACCACTTGTGACTGCCTACGTACCCATATCTAATTGGGTACCCAATTAGATAAAGGATCAAGCCAATGTAGTTCTCCTACCGCAAATAGGACTCAGGGGCCTACGATGCAACAAAAAATATGCAATTCCCAAAACTACCCATTTAGGCTTAATCTTCAATTTTAGATTTTCAAATCTAATTACCTTTACGAAAATTATCTCTTTGGACTTTATTCTCGAATTCTTATTTCAAAACTTTTGAAATATACATACATATATATATATATATATATATATATCTTTTATATTCAAACTAGTCATTTACTTCGGGATTTGAAAAAAAAAATCACTTTTTTGAAATGATACCTATATACAAGCATACAAAACTATATGCTACCTGATCGGGAGCTTTCTAGCCATAACAAGCCAACTGGGTCCCAACCTTCCAAAAATAAATATAGATATGTATATACCTCTACAACGAGAGCGGACTATACTGAGGCTATAGAATATCTGCACCTCCCTCGCCCACTTTTTAGTTATGGGTTACCCAAATCATCGGTAACATAACAAATCACTTTATATCCCGAAGTGGCAAATTCATTTACGCTAATAATTACAAATACTTCAAATCTATAACAATTTCTACTTCCAAATCCTTTCAAAAATCATCTTAAAATCATCGGCTTTCTCCTCGTAATTCTTTCCATTAAAACACTTTTACAAAATCTATATAAAATCACTTAGAAATATCGATTTTCAAATATCTCTTTTTTTTCTCTTTTTAAAGGAAAACATCTCATAACATTTCCACTTGAAAACCAATTTTCAAAACGATTCATTAACTTGAAGTGTACCAAAATCTACTGCTAAACACCTTATAGTCAAATCGTGAAATAATCACAAGGTGTTAGCCTATAATTACTTTCTACCCAGCCCATGCATATGGATGATTAATTGCTCATAAACTGGTTGAGCCTAATTCAAACAATCAATCAATGAAATAAACACAACAATAAATGATAATCAATGCTTCATTTTATCAAATATTTATAACACTTTATTTTAACTTGGGTTAAAACGGTTTGATATTTATTTTGGAGCATCCGGGCTTTCCTTTCGATCTGTTCCACCCCTCGCCTAAGAAAAGAAAACATAGGCCAGGTAAGTTCAGGGCACTGGTTGCTCCATCCCTAACCTTAGTTAAACACCTTGTTTTATCTTCCTGGATCTCACAGGCGGGACAAATGTACTAGTCGTTTTCGCATACTCAGTTATTAGCTTTATTTTGAAATTGATTATAAGATTCCAAATTATCTTTCAAAATGATAAATTTTCCTTTTAAAAACATACACAATTGATTCTGGGAAAAATCGTTACATTTAAACTCACATTCAAAAAGTTATACAATTCGTAGCATAAAAGTGCTGCGGAAAGTGCTATATAAGCTTATTCGATTAAATCAACTTTTAAACATTCGATAATTCACAATCCAAATCTCTTTTAAACCATTTTAATAGATTTATCAAATTTATTTCATATTTTTAAAACATTTAAAAATATCATTTATAAAGAAATCCCTTTTTGGATTCCGAACTGCAAAACCGCGATTTTTTTAGAAAATTATTTTGGACATATTTCAAAATATACAAGATGAAATCTTGATTTTCTTTCTTTATTTCTTTAAACATATTTAAATGATTATAAAACATTTCTAGCTCATTTTAAAACTATTTTTAAAAGGTTTAAGCATTTCATATACACCCTTTCATTTTCAAAAGGAAAGTGATTTCCTTTGTGCTTATCGACGTGTATTAATGTGACTTGGTAAAACAATTTAACAATCATATCAAACAATCAATACTTGATGATCAAATCATATATAAGCATCCATAGCAATCATAACACATTATCAAACATGTATATATATAAAAATAGAGATGTTAAATAGAGTTTCTCACCTTTAACCAAACCGATTAACTTCCTACCAACATTCTTACTAACAACACTTCACTAACTACTTCAACTAATCAACTTCTACTCCATTTATTTTGCTTTATGCTATCGACCTCTTCTTCCAAACTCCCGAAAATTCGACAGAGCTTCCGCAACACCTTGAATTTGCTCCAAGCTCCTTGGAATGAAATCGAAGGCACTTCCTTCTCTTTTTCTTGCTCCGGAGCTTCACAAACTTGCTCCTCCTTCTTGATAGTTCGGCTTCACCCTATTCCATCCCTTCCTCCATCATTTCTTCACTTCTTAGATGCTAAACCATGTTTAATTGTATTCTAAGGTCTTTGGCAAAGTTCGGTGGTGTTTTGACTTTGTTTGATATGGTTTTGAAAAAGTTAGTAAGGAAATGGAAGAGAAGAAGCCATTAGAGAAGCTTTTAGAAAGCTTGAGAAAGGATGAAGAAGAAAATGTAGAAATGTGTAAAACAAAGTGGAAGAATGGTGGTCTTATTTATAGAAATGTTTTGGATTAAAATAATATTTTGTAAAAAGACCAAAATACCCTTACTTACTAATAAAGTAATCTTATTTTTTTCAACACTTAACATCAAATTTCAAATCATAACTTTATGTCATTTTCACTTAGATATAAAGTAAAAAAAGGAATAATTATGTTTCTTTGATTTGATGTTTTACTTTTTGACTTTTGTACTTTTTTGTCTTTTTATGTTTACTTTTTGTTAATTATATTCTAGAATTTTCTAAGTATATTTAGTAAAAGTAAACTTGATTAGTGAATTAATTAATACTTACACTATTTGAATATATGTTCCTATATAACAAAATAAAGGTGCGACGACGTTGCGACAACTTTTAATCGACAAAACGTTGATTTTCGACAAAATGTTTTACGGTCACATTTTGACGTTTTGGTTAAACCATTTATTTATGTAAACCAAATTTAAAAATAATTTTGTATAATGTTATTTAAAAATATAAACACTCATAAATTAATTAAAATAATTTATTTAACCATTGAAACTTACTTTTCTAAAATCAGCATTTTGTCGATATAGGCAAATGTTACGATTTTTGTGTATACTTCTCTTCCCAAACCCTATCTAATTTTGTTTGAATCATATAACCTTACTTAATTCATATTTAAAATAATTTTAAATAGTATATTTTAAAGCGGTCAAATTCTGGATCATTACATTCTCCCCTACTTAAAAGAATTTCGTCCTCGAAATTACAAGGACGAAAAAAAATATAACAAAAAGAACAACAATTAATGAAAGTTAAGCACACCAAAAATAGTAATATCACCCATAACCCCGGTCGGAGGTACGGTGCCTTATCCTATCCATTTATTTATCAAATTAAGGTAGTGTCATTTTTAAAATTCCTAGGTTGATATACTAACCCTAGATGAATTTTACTTAGGCACCTAACCTAAGCTCTAATACCACGTGTGACGACCCGGATTTTCGACCAGTTAAAATTTCCTAAAATCCATCCGTTCTAAAACTACTAATGGAAACTACCAACTTAATACATAATATTTGATGAATATTCAACACTATTAAATGTATAGGATACAATTTCAATTATACAACTTATCAGAGTAATAAATTTATTTATTAATCCTACAAAGTGTGCTTTAATAAATACCAAATACAATGACTATAAATTTACCACTGCACAACTCTGACGAGAGAGACAACACTATCCTTACCTGAGAACTCAATAAACAATGTAAATGCGGAATAATATAGTAAGCAGGAAAGATATAATAACACAAGATAAACAACAACCAATAATAGATAAACATGAAAGGGTTATATTATTTTAGGGGCTGCATCACTACCACTTGTGACTGTCTACGTACAGGATCAAGCCAACATAGTTCTTCTACCACAAATAGGACTCATGGAGCCTACGATGCAACAAACAATATGCAATTCCCAAAACTACCCATTTAGGCTTAATCTTCAATTTTAGATTTTCAAATCTAATTATCTTTACGGAAATTATCTCTTCGGACTTTATTCTCGAATTCTTATTTCAGAACATTTGAAATATACATACATATATATATATATATATGTGTGTGTGTGTATGTATGTATATATCTTTTATATTCAAACTAGTCATTTACTTCGGGATCTGAAGACAAATCACTTTTTTGAAATGATACCTATATACAAGTATACAAAACTATATGCTACCTGATCGGGAGCTTTTTACCCATAACAAGGCAACTGGGTCCCAGCCTTTCGAAAATAAATATAGATAAGTATATCCCTCTACAACGAGAGCGGACTATACTGAGGCTATAGAATATCTGCACCTCCCTTGCCCACTTTTTAGTTATGGGTTACCCAAATCATCGGTAACATAACAAATCACTTTATATCCCGAAGTGGCAAATTCATTTACGCTAATAATTACAAATACTTCAAATCTATAACAATTTCTACTTCCAAATCCTTTCAAAAATCATCTTAAAACCATCGGCTTTCTCCTCGAAATTCTTTCCATTAAAACACTTTTACAAAATCTATATAAAATCACTTAGAAATATTGATTTTCAAATATCTCTTTTTTTTCTCTTTTTAAAGGAAAACATCTCATAACATTTCCACTTGAAAACCAATTTTCAAAACGATTCATTAACTTGAAGTGTACCAAAATCTACTGCTAAACACCTTATAGTCAAATCGTGAAATAATCACAAGGTGTTAGCCTATAATTACTTTCTACCCAACCCATGCATATGGATGATTAATTGCTCATAAATTGGTCGAGCCCAATTCAAACAATCAATCAATGAAATAACACAACAATAAATGATAATCAATGCTTCATTTTATCAAATATTTATAACACTTTATTTTAACTTGGGTTAAAATGGTTTGATATTTATTTTGGAGCATCCGGGCTTTCCTTTCGATATGTTCCACCCCTCGCCTAAGAAAAAAAAACATAGTCTAGGTAAGTTCAGGGCACTGGTTGTTCCATTCCTAACCTTAGTTAAACAGCTTGTTTTATCTTCCCGGATCTCACGGGCGGGACAAATGTACTAGTCGTTTCCGCATACTCAGTTATTAGCTTTATTTTGAAATTGATTATAAGATTCCAAATTATCTTTCAAAATGATAAATTTTCCTTTTAAAAACATACACAATTGATTCTGGGAAAAATCGTTACATTTAAACTCACATTCAAAAAGTTATACAATTCGCAGCATAAAAGTTCTATATGAGCTTATTCGATTAAATCAACTTTTAAACATTCGATAATTCACAATCCAAATCTCTTTTAAACCATTTTAATAGATTTATCAAATTTATTTCATATTTTTAAAACATTTAAAAATATCATTTATAAAGAAACCCCTTTTTGGATTTCGAACTTCAAAAACAGCGATTTTTTTAGAAAATTGTTTTGGACATATTTCAAATATACAAGATGAAATCTTGATTTTCTTTCTTTATTTCTTTAAACATATTTAAATGTTTATAAAACATTTCTAACTCATTTTAAAACTATTTCCAAAAGGTTTAAGCATTCCATATACACCCTTTCATTTTCAAAAGGAAAGTGATTTCCTTTGTGCTTATCGACGTGTATTAACGTAACTTGGTAAAACAGTTTAACAATCATATCAAACAATCAATACTTGATGATCAAATCATATATATACATCCATAGCAATCATAACACATCATCAAACATGTATATATAAAAATAGAGATGTTAAATAGAGTTTCTCACCTTTAACCAAACCGATTAACTTCCTATCAACATTCTTACTAACAACACTTCACTAACTACTTCAACTAATAATCAACTTATACTCCATTTCTTTTGTTTTATGCTATCGACCTCTTCTTCCAAACTCCCAAAAATCCGGCAGAGCTTCCGCAGCACCTTGAATTTGCTTCGAGCTCCTTGGAATGAAATCTACGGCACTTCCTTCTCTTTTTCTTGCTCCGGAGCTTCACAAACTTGCTCCTCCTTCTTGAAAGTTCGGCCTCACCCTATTCCATCCCTTCCTCCATCATTTCTTCACTTCTTAGATGCTAAACCATGTTTTAATTATATTCTAAGGTCTTTGGTAAAGTTTGGTTGTGTTTTGATTTTGTTTGATATGGTTTTGAAAAAGTTAGTAAGGAAATGGAAGAGAAGAAGCCATTAGAGAAGCTTTTAGAAAGCTTGAGAAAGAAAGAAGAAGAAAATGTAGAAATGTGTAAAACAAAGTGGAAGAATGGTGGTCTTATTTATAGAAAAGTTTTGCATTAAAATAATATTTTGTAAAAAGACCAAAATACCCTTACTTACTAATAAAGTAATCTTATTTTTTTCAACACTTAACATCACATTTCAAATCATTATTTTATGTCGTTTCATTTTTACTTTTTGACTTTTGTACTTTTTTTGTCTTTTTATGCTTACTTTTTGTTAATTATATTCTATAATTTTCTAAGTATGTTTAGTAAAAGTAAATTTGATTAGTGAATTAATTAATACACTATTTGAATATATGTTCCTATATAACAAAATAAAGGTGCGACGACGTTGTGACAACTTTTAATCGACAAAACGCTGATTTTCGACAAAATGTTTTACGGTCACATTTTGACGTTTTGGTTAAACCATATATTTATGTAAACCAAATTTAAAAATAAATTTGTATAATGTTATTTAAAAATATAAACACTCATAAATTAATTAAAATAATTTATTTAACCATTGAAACTTACTTCTCTAAAATCAGCATTTTGTCGATATAGGCAAATGTTACTATTTTTGCGTATACTTCTCTTCCCAAACCCTATCTAATTTTGTTTGAATCATATAACCTTACTTAATTCATATTTAAAAACACTTTAAATAGTATATTTTAAAGCTGTCAAATTCTGGGTCTTTACAAGGCACAACAGAGATAGAAGGCCGATCAAATGGTAGAATTAGGACTTCAGCCTAATTAAACTAGGATTGGGATTTCAGCCCAATCAAAGAAGTTTTAGAAAAGTGCAAATAATCCAATCGAACTATCCAAGCAAAGCAAACAGTTAAACCGTATTTTATTCCAGCTTTATCTTTTCTTTTATTTCCTTTTATACTAGAACTGCTGCAAAGCCTATTATCTTTACCTTGCTTAAGCATACTAGAAATTACTTTCATTCACCAGACTTTTAATCTGGCCCACTCCTCTATTTCCCCTTTTTCCCTATAGTCCAGCAGAGGCAGGGACATTAGATTTTGGATTTCCTTGGAGATTCAGCTGCGGAGTTTTTCTTCATGTATTCTTCTCCTTCCTCTTTTCAGTTTTATTTTCATATACCAACACTTGTTGAGAGGGATGGTTTTATGTATGTACTCTGATATTGTGACTAAGATGATGTTTCCCATAAGACATATGTATTTGGTATTTTGAGACTTATTTTGGTTATGACTTATTTTATGAAGTTTGATTTTTAATAAGTTATTGTTTTTAAATATTTCCGTTGTTTTATTTATTTTGTCGTGTGAATCTTAATCTCTGTAAGTTTTTAGCTATACCTAAAACGCACCATATTCTTTAGTGTGCCCTTTTTGGGTATATTAAGAAGTTTGAGGTATTTCACTTGGTATCAGAGCCTAAGGTTACAGGATTCCTAAAAAATTTGTTTTAACAAGTAAAGTATTTTTCAAAAATAACTTGTTTTAAAAGTATTTTTCAAAAGGAAACTCTTAGAAAAAGTTTTCAAGTATAAAAGAGAGTTTTTATAAAAATCCCCTCAATGTCCAGTTCTATCTTCCTTCGATTCTTTCGAGCCTAAATTCTCTTTTTTTTGCATGGAATGGCAAATGCCCTCTAAGTCCCCGGCTGGTTTCGTAGATACCTTCAAGCTATAACTCCAGAGGTGCAATGGCAAGCGCCCAATCCAACACCAGCGGGTGGAAATCCCATCAATCCACCCGCAGCAGCCAATTTCTCTAAGTTATGCAAGGACTTCACTAATTTAGGGGGCAAGACATTTTTCGGTACAGAGTATTTTGTGGAGGCGAGAGCTTAGTTAAGGAGTACAGAGAGGATATTTGGGCTATTGGGACTAGAGGATCAGTAGAGAGTTCAGCTTGCATCTTGGCAGATGAAAGGAGAGGCTTCTTATTGGTGGGAGGTTATTGAGTTGGAAGGAAGAGATGTTGGATGGTTTGGATTCCAAGAGAGGTTTGAGAGGAAGTTTTTGTCACAAGCAGAAGAGAGTATGCAGTTGGAAAGGTTTATTAGCTTGAAGCAAGGAAGTCTTTCAATAAAGGAGTATGTCAACCAATTTAATGAGTTGTCACGGTTTAGGATGGAGTTAGTGAATACACCACACAAGAAGGCCATGAAGTTTGCGAAGGTATTGAATCAACCCCTTTAAGGGTTGTTATTGACTCACGTACTGATGGGAGCTACCTATGAGTCACTGGTGGAGATGGCGCTTATGTCTGATGCAGCTAAGGAAGGAGAGTCTAAGGAGGTCCCTAAGACAGAAGGTTCTAAGAAGAAATGGTGGAAGAACAATAAAGATAAGAAGAAAGGAGAAGGCCCTTGGAAGCATATTAAGAAAGGAGGGAAGTGCAATAGTTGTGGGATGGTTGGTCACTACGTAAAAGACTGTAAGAAGGCAGGAATGAAGGGAAAGTGTTATAGTTGTGGACAGCTTGGTCATATTAGTAGATTTTGTCCTCAGAAGACGGGGCAGGGAGCGAGTGCACAGGCAGCATAGATTTAGGCATTGGATGCGTCACCTTCCAGCAGCGGGCTAGATAGAGGTAGGAAAGTCACCGTGGAAGGTTTGATTTCTATTTTTGATTTTCCCATTCGAACCCTTTTCGATTCTGTAGCATCACACTCTTTCATCTCTAGTTCTTTGGTTGATTGTTTGCAATTAGATATCTCTTCAGTAGTGGACCCCATATTTGTTTCAAACCCCATTGGAGGATTGGCACATTTATCTATGATTTGTAGGGGTTGGAAATTTTTTATCCTAGGCATAGAGTTTGATTGTGACGCCTATGTATTGGAATTTTAGGGGTATGGAAAGATTTTGGGGATAGATTGGCTATCCACATATGGAGCGATATTGGACTGCGAGAGGAGAGTCGTTAGACAAGAGACATGCAGTGGTAGGACTCTATAGGTTTCTTGCAACACACAGGGGTTAGTCATGTTGAGCTTCCTTTATTCCCCCAATTCTTCATCAGTAGAGTTTGATTCAGTTCCGATCGTCGGAGATTTCCCAAACGTCTTTGAGGAGGTTAGGGGACTACCCCCTAAGAGAGAAATCGACTTCAAAATTTATTTGAATGACAATGTTAAGCAAGTGGCATTGCCCGTGAGACACATGGCACCAAGGGAGAGGAAGGAGTTAAGAAAGCAGGTTCGTGAGCTATTGGAGAAAGGCTTCATCAGAAGGAGCATATCTGAGTGGGGAGCGCCAGTCGTCTTCGCTACTAAGGCGGATGGTTCCCTTCTACTTTGTGTAGACTATAGAGAGTTGAATAAGCTCACGAAGAAGAATCGTTATCCACTTCATAGGATAGATGATCTTTTCGACCAGTTAGTTGGCACTTTAGTATTTTTTCAGCTTGATTTAGCCACTGGATTTCATCAGCTTAGTGTCACTGACGATAGCATTGATAAGACGACATTTAGGACACTCGACAGATTCTTTGAGTGGTTGGTTATGCCTTTTGGGCTAACCAATGCCCCAGCCTATTTTTTGGATTTGATGAGCCGTATTTCTAGAGATGTCCTAAATAAGTTCGTAGTAGTGTTTGTGGATGACATTTTGGTGTTTTCCAAGAGTATGGAGGAGCATGTTGTTCATCTAGAGGAGGTTCTTCGTACACTTCGTGTTCATCAGTTGCGGGCAAAGTTCTTGAAGTGTCACTTTTGGCGATAGGAGGTACGTTTCTTGGAACACGTAGTCTCAGGAGAGGGTTTAGCTATTGATTCCACTAAAGTAATTGCAGTGCAAGATTAGAAGGCCCCCAAGAACGTTACCGAAGTTAGAAGCTTCCTAGGATTGGCTGGCTATCATAGGAAGTTCATCAGAGATTTTGCCAAGATTTCAGCACCGCTTACTCACCTCACTAAGAAGAATAAAGCATTTGTGTGGGACGTGGATTGTGAGGATTCCTTCACGATGCTAAAGATAGCCCTTACTTGTGCACCAGTGTTAGTTTTACCCGATAGAGCTAAGCCTTTTACTGTATACACTGATGCATGTGGGATGGGTCTAGGAGCAGTGTTGATGCAAGAAGGGAGGGTGGTATGTTATGGGGGTAGACTGTTAAGGATGCATGAGAAGAACTACCATACCCATGATTTGGAGTTAGCTGCTATAGTTTTCGCACTCAAGTCTTGGAGACATTACTTGCTAGGAGAGAGATTCGAACTTTTCACTGACCATAAGTCATTGAAGTACCTATTCTCACAGAAGGATTTGAACTTGAGGCAGCAGCGATGGATCGAGTTTTTGGCATCGTACGACTTTGAGGTAGCTTATACCCCTGGCAAGGGAAACGTGGTTGCGGATGCGTTGAGTAGGAAGAAAGCAACCCTTATTCCTATGTTCTTGGAGTGTAAGAGCCTAGAGTTTATTTCCACCTTTGATTTTAAGCCCTCTACGGACATTACCCCGAGATTGTTAGCAGCACTTGAGGTTAAGCCTACCCTTATAGATCAGATTGGCTCGAGGCAGCGAGAGGATTCGAGCTTATGGATATTTTAAAGAGGATTAGCAGAGGAGAGGTCTCTAGACATCTCCAACGCTATTCCATAGATAGAAAAGGGTGGCTAAGGAGAGATGGAAGACTTTATGTCCCCTGCACTAGTGATTTGTTGAGAGCAGTTCTATAGGAAGCACACCATTCTCGAATGACTATTCATCTAGATGGTGATAAGATGTATAGGGACATGAAGAGAATTTTTTATTGGAGTGGCATGAAAAAGGATGCGGCGAAGTTTGTAGCTAAGTGTCTTGTGTGCCAAAGAGTTAAGGTAGAGCAGCAGAAGCTCGGTGGGTTACTTCTGCCATTGGATGTACCCGAATGAAAGTGGGATATGTTGATACACGAAGATTTTGATCAATGACAATGAGCTTCAACAAAAAGGAAGAAATACATTTAAAATCAGAGGAAGATCGATGAAGACCAAAGTGAAAACTTGAGTATGATTTTTATGGGTCCAAGTCTAGATTATTTGTTAAAATCTATCCTCAAGAGATTTGCACGAACACTAAAACACTTCCTTTAAACTTCATTTTTATAAATATTTTTACTGTGCAAATTTTCACAGTTCAGTCGACTGAACAGGCATGTCCAGTCGACTGAAACTGGCACAGAAATAAAAACATGCACAGTGTCAGTCGACCGAACTCCCTGAACAGTCGACTGAACACAGACCTGAAAATTTTCCTTTATATTTTCAGTCGACTGGATCTCCTGCTCAGTCGACTGAATTGATAACTGCGAATTTTTTGTGAATAGACACTTTCTTTCTTCCAAGAGATGCAACCCTTCTTCAATGGAAATGGAAGCATCTCTTGCATGCACCTCTAGCAAACAAATACACCTCTTCTACAAGTATAAATACATGGTTTTAACAATTGCAAATTACCAATTCTACTTGCTTTAATCTCTCTACTTACTTGAACATACTTTCAGATTCTTTTAAGTTTTCAAAAGCAAACCCATTGCTTGAATCTCTGTTTTAACTATAACATCTCTTGATTCATAGCAATTCACATTTCCTAAATCTTCACAAACACTTTGTATACTCTCGAGGATAAGATTATCGGAAAGTTGTACTAAATTTGACTCATTAGTGTTATCAAGAACACAACAAGTCAGAAATACTTTTTGTATCCAAGTTGAAGTCCTCTTCGATAGTTGAGGCAAGAAATCCCATTCGGTTGTTCGGGTAAGTTGTAAACCTATTCCTCCGGGTTAAGTGAGGGTTGTTGGTTAGTTGAATTCCTAAGAGGAGCTTAGGGACTGGACGTAGGACAAGAGGTCCGAACCAGTATAAAGTCTTGGTGTCTACTTCACTTACTACTTATTACTATCTACCTAGAGTATTTTACTATTCCATATTATACGATCCTACCGCATAGACTCTTACAATTGGTATCAGAGCAAGGCCGTCCTATAACCATAACACCGTTATTTGACATACTGATAATATGGAAAACAACACAAGCACAACATCTACCTATAACTCTACATTTGCGGAAGGACAATCTACTCAAAGACCTCCTCTATTCAATGGACTAAACTATAATTACTGGGCTACAAGGATGAGGATTTATATGCAAGCAACAAGTTTTGAAGCCTGGAATGCAACTCAAGCAGAACTCGTTGTACCAACAACGGATTATTCTACATGGACGCAAGCTCAGAAGAATGAAGTTAGTGCAAATGCCAAAGCTATGAATATGCTATTTTGCGCTTTGGATAGAAATGAGTTCAACCGTGTAAGCATCTGTACTACTGCACATCAGATATGGAGTACACTTAAAACCATACATGAAAGCACAAACAAGGTCAAGCAAACTAAAATCTCCATGCTAAAGAACCAGTTCCAAAACTTTAGAATGCGACAAAATGAATCCATCAATGACATGTACTCAAGGTTTCAAGACATTCATCATGCCTTAATAGGACTAGGAGAAAAATACACGGATTTTGATATTGTATCTAAAGTTCTAAATTCACTCACTGATGAATGGGAGAGAAAAGTCTTAGCAATCGAAGAAGCAAATGATCTATCTATAATGAAACCAGAAGAATTAATTGGAAATCTTATGTCATATGAAGTTAATATGCAAGCTAAGAAAGATCAAGCACAAGAAAGAAAAAATGTAGCTTTTCATGCGGAAAAGGAAGAATCAGAGTCTGAAGATGAGGATTTAGCATTTATAGCCAAAAATTTCAAGAAATTTTTAAGATATAGAAAATAAAATAAAAACAGAGTCAAAAAGAATTTCTTGAACAAACCTTCATCCTCAAATATAGAATGCTTCAACTGTCACAAGAAAGGTCACATGCAGAAAGATTGTCCAGAGCAAAAGAAGGAGAATCAGAACAAAAACAAGAAAGAAAAATTCAAAAAGAAGGCATTCTCTGTAACATGGGACGATTCAGATTCATCTTCATCTGATAGTGAAAATGATAGCGACAATGAACAAGCAAATGTATGCTTTATGGCTCAGGAATCTGAGGTTAGTAATTTAACTTTCGACGATTTAATTGATGTAAACACTGAACTTTTGAGTACAATAAAAAATCTTAAAAAGAAACTTAAGGAGACACGTGAAAATCAGAACAAGGCTGAGTTTGAAAGGGATATGTTAAAAGATGAAAGAAAATTTTAGAAGAAGAACTTGAAAAAGTTCAAGAGTCTCATTCAAATTCGGAAACTCAACTATCACTTTTAAGTCAAGAAATTGAAACTCAAAAGACAAAAAATGATATAATTGTTTCTGAAAATCATGAATTAAAAACTCAGATTAAACAAGTTAAGTTAGATAATAATAGTCTTCAAGTTAGATTAGATAACATCACTAAAATTGTTTCTAACTTTAACAAAGGAAGAGAAAATTTATCTAAAATTTTAGAAAATTCTCAATCTTCCTCAAATAAACATGGATTAGGATATAAAAAGGAGCCAAAAATTCCTAAAAATATAAAAACAAATTTTAAGAGGAATATTGACTCTAAACAACAAGTGTTATTAAGAGAACCTATTAGAACAAAAGAAGAAACTAAGTTTGTTAAAATTTGGGTTCCAAAGACTAATAACATTTTAATTAGAAATAAATATATTAAAACATTTATGGATAGTGTTCATAATAATAAAAACTATATTTATAAAAAGGATACTGAACCAAATTGGGTTTGGTTTCCTAAGTTCTAACTTTTTAGGACCCTATTGAAAGGTGGGTACCAATAATTTTATATTTATTTTCAGGTCCCACACAAAAAGAAGAAATGGATATTAGACAGTGGTTGCTCAAAACACATGACCGGTGACAAAGATATGCTTACAAACATCACATACTTTGATGGTGGCACGGTTACCTTCGGAGACAACTCAAAAGGCTATATCATTGGCAAAGGAGATGTGAGCAATTACGGTACATCAAATTTACCTTTTACTACAAATGTTTCATTAGTTAAAAATCTAAAACATAATCTACTAAGCATAAGTCAACTTTGTGACAAAGGCTTTAGAATAACGTTTTCGGAAAATAAATGTAGTATTTCTGATCAAAACCAAAATCTTGTTTTTGAAGGAAATAGAGATAGGAATATTTATGTTTTAAATATGAAAATAAATCATAATATGAATATGTGTTTACTAGCAAAAGATAATGATCCTTGGCTATGGCACAAAAGATTTTGTCATATTAATTTCAAAACTATTAGAAAACTTTCTAAAAATGAATTAGTAAGAGGATTACCTAAGATAAACTTTAAAATAAAAAATCTTTGTGATGATTGTCAAATAGGAAAATTAACAAAATCATCTTTCAAATCTAAGAAAAATATTTCAACTTTACAACCAATAGAATTACTTCATATGGATCTTTTCGGACCAACACAAGTTCAATCCATTAATCATAATCGATATGTATTTGTAATAGTTGATGATTTTTCAAGATACACATGGACCATTTTTATGAAAAATAAAAGTGATACATTTGAAAACTTTAAAACATTTTCCAAAAGAATTCAAAACACTAAAAATTTAAAAATTAAGAATATTCGAAGTGATCATGGTGGCGAATTCGAAAATGAAGCTTTTGAATCTTTCTGTAAAAAGAAAGGAATAAATCATAACTTCTCATTTCCTAGAACTCCTCAACAAAATGGAGTAGTGGAAAGAAAGAATATAACATTACAAGAATGTGCAAGAACATTATTAAATGGAAGTTATTTACCAAAACATTTTTGGGCAGAAGCAGTAGCTACTGCATGTTATGTATTAAATCGTATTTCTATTAGACCATTAACTAAGAATACTTCATATGAACTTTTTAACAATAGAAAGCCAAATATATCATATTTTAAAATATTTGGATCAAAATGTTTTATTCTAAATACAAAAGACTAACTAGGAAAATTCGATCCAAAAGCTGATGAAGGAACTTTTGTAGGATACTCAGAACGAAGTAAGGCATATCGAGTTTTTAATAAACGAACAAATACAATTGATGAAACTTTACATGTATCTTTTGATGAAAACTTTAATAAAAAATTGAGCACAAAAGATGATGATGAATTTATAATAAATACAGATAATACAAATATTGAAAATATAAATAATACCGAACTTACATCTCCACCTAAAATCATACGAGATCACCTTGTACAAAACATAATCGGTGAAATAGATTCTCAAGTTAAAACTAGAAGTCAACTAAACCAAATGGGACATGTTGCTTTTATTTCTACAATAGAACCTAAAAATTCTAAAGAAGCATCAACAGATGACTACTGGATTGTTGCTATGCAAGAAGAATTAAATCAATTCGAACGCAACAATGTTTGGGATTTAGTTCCTCGTCCTAATAATCAATCTGCTATAGGAACAAAATGGGTTTACAAAAATAAAGTAGACGAACAAGGAAATATAACTAGGAATAAAGCTAGACTAGTAGCACAAGGATATAATCAAGAAGAAGGTATTGACTTTGAAGAAACATTTGCACCCGTTGCACGACTTGTAGCAATACGTATTTTATTAGCCTTCACGTGTTTTCATAATTTTAAACTTTATCAAATGGATGTTAAAAGTGCTTTTCTAAATGGTTTTATAAAAGAAAATGTGTACGTAGAACAACCTCCTTTATTCATACACGAAAAATATCCGGATCATGTATATAAATTAAAGAAAGCTTTATATGGTCTTAAACAAGCACCTCGTGCTTGGTATGAGAGACTTAAAAGTTATCTACTAGATTCGGGATTTCAAATTGGAAAAGTAGATCAAACTCTATTCATTAAAAACACTACTAATGACATTCTAATAATTCAAATATATGTAGATGACATCATATTTGGTTCAACTAATGAAAACTTATGTAAAGAATTCTCAAATATAATGACTAAAGAATTCGAAATGTCACACATGGGAGAATTATCTTATTTTCTCGGTTTACAAATTAAACAATTAACAAATGGAATTTTCTTAAATCAAGAAAAATATTGTGCTAATCTGATTAAACGTTTTGGACTAGAAAACACTTTTGGAAAGCCTACTCCTATGAGTACCACAACTCATCTTGATCGAGATGAAAATGGTAAAAGTATCGATCAAAAATTGTTTAGAAGTATGATAGGTTCCTTACTTTACTTGACCGCTAGTAGACCAGACATAATGATGAGTGTATGTTTATGTGCACGATTTCAATCTAATCCTAAAGAATCACATTTAAGAGCGGTAAAACGAATTATACGATATCTTAACAATACTAAAGATTTTGGTCCTTTCTATCCAAAAGAGTGTCCATTTGAGTTAGTATCATTCAATGATGCTGATTTTGGTGGATCTCGAACAGATAGAAAAAGTACAAGTGGTACGTGCCATTTCATTGGAAAATCACTTGTATCTTGGTTTAGTAAGAAACAAAATTGTGTCTCGCTATCAACCTGTGAAGCAGAGTATATATCAGCTGCTTTAGCTTGTACTCAAGTTATTTACATGCAACAAACACTTAAGGATTTTAATATAAATTTAACAAACTCTACAATATATTGTGATAATACAAGTACAATAAATTTATCTAAAAATCCAGTTAATCACTCTCGTACAAAACATATAGATATTCGTCACCACTTTCTACATGACAATATCGAAAAAGGAATCATAAACTTAGAACATATTTCTACCGAAAATCAAATTGCCGATATATTTACTAAACCTCTTTTAGAAAACTCCTTTATAAAATTACGACGAGAATTAGGGATATTGTCTTTTAAAGATATCATATAAAGAAAATTAAAAGAAAAATCTACACAATTTTTTCAACTAACATTATATGGGAATTTCAATTTATTCTTACATATAAAAGTTATTTACCATACATTCTTAACTAACTTATATTAACCATTAAATCATTAAGTGGTTGAAAAGCATTTAAACTTTATAACCAATATATATTTAGAAAATTCCTACTATAAATATACTCCTAAACAAAATTCTTTTCAACAATTCATTTACCATATAAAAGAATTAAAAAGTTTAAAGATGTCTTACGATAGCTCAGACTCTCATATCAATATTATCTCCTCAGTTGAAAACACTCCTGCATCACCTAAACTACCAATGCCAACACCGACACATGAGCCAGTTTACAAATGGGAAAACTATCGAACCGGTTACACACCGGAATCAAAAAAGACAAAACATAGCCTTTTTACCTCCCCTGATACAAAGAGAAAGATTGACGAAATTCATCATTTTCAACAACAACAGATTAATCTCCAAAGAGAATTATATTTTGAACAGAAAGTAACGGCACGACGGCTAAGTTTTCTGGAGAAAATTGGTTTACATTTCTATAGTTCAAAGAAAAATGAAGTAAGCGAACCCTTACCTCGACCAAGTAATGTGTTCGATCCATCTTCATCCTACCGTACACCAGCTGATCCCTTGAATCCTTGGACTTCCCCAAAAACTACTCAGTATGCTCCAAATTCATGGGATATAAATTATGGGAAGAACGAAGGAAAAACTCCAAGTCCATCCCCAAAGAAATAGTCAATTCTAATATTCTTTTTAAATGTCGCATCTATATAATTGTAATTTGTTTTTTTATATATAAATTATTTACTTTTATATCAGGAGAAATAACAAAATTAAATTGTCAGTCGACTGAAACCCACTGTTTAGTCGACTGAACTACAAACAGAAAACATAATATACACAGCTCAATCGACTGAAATCATCTGGACAGTCAACTGAATAGTTAACAGAAAAGTTCATCACAAAATTCAGTCGACTAAATGTACTATTCAAGTCGACTGAATCTAACACAGAAAAATTTCGTTCCTTTGATTCAGTCGACTGAACAGACTACTCAGTCGACTGAACGTGAATTTCCAGGCAACCTTTTTCTTTTTAACCACAGTTTTACCCCTATTCCTTCACTTTTTACCTCAAATTCCATCTTCTTCCCCAAATATACTCAAAACCCTAGTTCTCAAACTGCTCCAACCACAAACAAATTATACACAAAATGCCTCCAAAGCAATCTAGAGCTTCTTCTTCATCCTCCGAGACAATTGACGCCCAAATAGCACAATGGCTATACGATGGAGTAGCCGTCACAAGATGGAACAAGATGAAGAATTCACGGATTTTCGAGCATTCTTTTGTTGATTTTCAGAGTCTTCAGTCCTATAATATCCAAGCATTAACGGATCGAGCAGGTCTAACATCTCTTTTAGATTTAAAAAGAAATGATCATGCCATAAATCACATTATGGTAAAATTATTTTATGCTAATCTTAATCTCGGACACCAAACTCCAAGAAATCCAAATGATAGTGTTTGGAGTATGGTATGTGGAAAGAAAGTTTGGTTCTCTCTTGATCGCATTTCACACATCTTAGGCTCGCCGAACTTTGGTAGCAAACTTGAGGAGATTGACTTTAATCCTCACATTCGTGACAACATAAACCACCAATTTTTGGATGACAATGCCAACATTGCGGATCTTAAGTCCACCTCCTTACGTCCTAAAGCAAGAATTCTCCACAAAGCTCTAATGAGAACAATCACCCCAAGGACGGGCTCATATGAACTTTTATACCCTAACAACTATCGTGCACTATATGCAATTTGGGGTAATTATCAAGTTAATTGGGTTCAATTGATTCTTGACGAATTTCTTACTTTCAATAATGGCAAAATGAGGACAATCTATTTTGGTGAGTATATCATGCGATTACTTCTTAATGTTGACACGCCATTACCTGAATCCGAAAATACAATAGTGCATCAAATAAACCATCGAACTATAAGTCTAATGCAACTTCCGGCAAGACCTCCTCGCATTATATCTCTTGCCAAATGGGAAGCTAGACATCAAGAACAACATCAACCTCCTCCACCTCAACAAGAAGAACCTTTAGATCAAGATGATGAAATTCGTGTCATTAAGCTCGGCTATGCTTCCACAAATCAATCATTGGGAATCTTATCAAGGAATCAACAAATTCTTGATAATCGTCTCAAGAAGGTGGATCACAAACTTGATAAAATTAAAGGATTCTTCAACAAGTTATGGGATGCAATCTCGTGTTCAAGCACTACTACCGCTTCAACATCACGTGGAAAACGTCCGGCACCTACCTTTACATGGACGACATCCGAAGAACATACAAGTAGCAGCGCGAGCGGAGCCAGTTGTAGTCAAGGACGAAGAGCTCATAGACCACCAACAGGAGGACCAGTCATTCGAGAACCTAGAGAGAGAGAAGGTTCTTATGATTGGGATAAAGACGAGTAACTTTTTATGGTTTGTTGTTCTATGTGTTTTTAATTTGATAAATCTCTGTATTTATTATGCAAACTCTGTTTTATTTGACTATGCTAATCGTAGAATTCTATTGTTCAGTGGTTGTTTTCTATATATCTATAATTATTACTTCCTTTTTGTCGATGACAAAGGGGGAGAAATCTGTGTATCTAACTCTGTTTTGTAGGAAAAATAGGTGCATTCATTCAGGGGGAGAAAAATAGCAAATATATCTCTGTAACACATTAATGTTGTCATCAATCAAAAAGGGGGAGAATGTTGATACACAAAGATTTTGATCAATGATAATGAGCTTCAACAAAAAGGAAGAAATACATTTAAAATCAGAGGAAGATCGATGAAGACCAAAGTGAAAACTTGAGTATGATTTTTATGGGTCCAAGTCTAGATTATTTGTTAAAATCTATCCTCAAGAGATTTGCATGAACACTAAAACACTTCCTTTAAACTTCATTTTTATAAATATTTTTACTGTGCAAATTTTCACAGTTCAGTCGACTGAACAGGCATGGCCAGTCGACTCAAACTGGCACAGAAATAAAAACATGCACAGTGTCAGTCGACTGAACTCCCTGAACAGTCGACTGAACACAGACCTGAAAATTTTCCTTTATATTTTCAGTCGACTGGATCTCCTGCTCAGTCGACTGAATTGATAACTGCGAATTTTTTATGAATAGACACTTTCTTCCTTCCAAGAGATGCAACCCTTCTTCAATGGAAATGGAAGCATCTCTTGCATGCACCTCTAGCAAACAAATACACATCTTCTACAAGTATAAATACATGGTTTTAACAATTGCAAATTACCAATTCTACTTGCTTTAATCTCTCTACTTACTTGAACATACTTTCAGATTCTTTTAAGTTTTCAAAAGCAAACCCATTGCTTGAATCTCTGTTTTAACTATAACATCTCTTGATTCATAGCAATTCACATTTCCTAAATCTTCACAAACACTTTGTATACTCTCGAGGATAAGATTATAGGAAAGTTGTACTAAATTTGACTCATTAGTGTTATCAAGAACACAACAAGTCAGAAATACTTTTTGTATCCAAGTTGAAGTCCTCTTCGGTAGTTGAGGCAAGAAATCTCGTTCGGTTGCTCGGGTAAGTTGTAAACCTATTCCTCCGGGTTAAGTGAGGGTTGTTGGTTAGTGGAATTCCTAAGAGGAGCTTAGGGACTGGACGTAGGACAAGAGGTCCGAACCAGTATAAAGTCTTGGTGTCTACTTCACTTACTACTTATTACTATCTACCTAGAGTATTTTACTATTCCATATTATACGATCCTACCGCATAAACTCTTACAGGATAGTGTTTTGATGGACTTCATAGATGGTTTACCCCGGTCTAGAAAGGGGAATACTAGCATTTGGGTGATTGTAGATCGATTGACTAAGAGCGCCCACTTCATTCCGGTCAAGAGTAAGAGGATGACATCTTATTTGGCATCCTTATATGTTCATGAGATAGTCCGACTTCATGGAGTTCCCTCTAGCATATTGAGCGATAGAGACCTTATTTTTACTAGAGAGTTTCGGAGAAGCTTGCAAGAGGCATTAGGGACGCAGCTTAGATTGTGTACGGCCTATCACCCTCAGACGGATGTCCAAACGGAGAGAGTTAATAGAGTGCTTGAGGATTTGTTGAGGATGTGCATTCTTGATTTTGGAGGAACTTGGGAGGAGCGTCTTCCTTTGGTGGAGTTCGCATATAATAACAGTTTTCAAGTTAGCATTGGGATGGCACCTTTCGAAGCTCTTTATGGGAGACCTTGCAAGTCACCTTCATGTTGGGTGGAGTTTATGGAGAGATTGCTATTTGGTCCTGACATGGTTAAGGAGACTTCAGAGAAGGTTGATTTGATTAGAAGGAGGATGAAAACAGCCCAAGATAGACAGAAATCTTATGTAGACAAGCAGAGAAGGGACCTTGAGTTTGAGGTAGGAGACTTAGTTTTCATTAAAGTATCCCCGCTAAGGAAGGTGGTGAGGTTTGGATCGAGTGGGAAACTAGCTCCCAGATTCATAGGACCGTTTCCCATTATGGAGAGTAGGGTAGATGGCGTATCGAGTAAAGCTACAGGAGAGGCTAGCGGGAGTACACGACGCTTTTCATGTTTTGCACTTGAGAAAGTGCTTACATGACTCAGCGGAGATTGTGGAGCCTAGTCAACTGGAGGAGGTTGAAGTGGAGAGAAAAGCATCGGTTCATCATATTCCTACCAAGATCATTGGATGTTACATCAAGAAGCTTAGGAATAAAGAAGTCCCGCGAGTGAAGGTGCAGTGTGGAGATGATGTTGAAGACGCTACGTGGGAAGCTGAAGAGAAGATTCGTACCTCTTATTCGCATCTCTTTGATATAAGTTATAGAATTTACTATTTTCATCTTTAGTTTTGAATAGGTTCTTTCCTTTATTATCCTTTGGGAGGATAGAACTTAGGATTTAACCTATGGATGGTAGGATTTGATGTAAACATGTTATTAGAACATGTTATGTATGATGGATACTAGTGGTTGCTAGTGGATGTTAATGGATGCATATACTTACACTAGGCACTATTATCTCTTATGGATCGGCCTAACTAGAACACTAGGGCATATGCATATGGATGTGTGCGCATTTTTATTTTTATTTTTATTTTATTCCATGGTTGCTATAAATGGATGATTATCACATAATTGTTGCATTTGGATGATGATTGTATTACACATATAGAACTATCAGTTATCATTAGGGAATTTGCATTCATTTGGATATATGACACGTACATGATTGCATAAAAGGAGGTCAACTGAATCAGTAGACCGCCTAATCTTTTGCATTAGTTAGGGACATTGACACAACACTAATTGCATATGTATCATAAATCGCATTAGAAAACTTAAGGACAATGAATGTAATGGATGATGGTTAAGTAGTTGGTTGTAGAACATGGATGAAAACATTTATTTCATTCTTCTATCCTTAGAGATTTCGGGGACGAAATCCCTTAAGGAGGGGAGAATATAACAACCCGAAATTTAAGCTACAGTAATTAATTAACGAATTAATTAAATAATAAAATAACTTTATGAAATTATTGGAATTGGACCACGGGAGTTGCACCATTGTGTCTGTGGTAATTTTCTAGTCAATTTCCATATATAGATTGTCAAAATCGGAGCTAGAACGAAGAAGTTACGGAATAAACAAGAAACGAGAAAACAAAAGAAAAAATATACATATATAGGCAAGGTTGGCCCTAGGGTCGACCCTCATGACCTATAGGTCGACCCTAACAAGTGGTTGGTCGACACCTAGGTCGTCCCACATGCATTCTTTTGCTGGCTTCGTCCAGTTGGATTTCAACACGTCATTTCGCTATTTTTACTCCATCTCGTGCGTCCGTGCTTCCATCTGATGGTTCCCATCAAGCCTATGACGTGGTTGCACCAGATTTAATCTCTAAATCCAATGGCTGAGATCCACAAGTGACATTATAAATAAGACCCTAGGCCTAACTAATTTTCTCATTCAGATATTCTCCATCTAGGTTCATTGCCTAAGGCTGGACCCTAAAAGGAATATTTTTCCGAGGAGAAGATCTTTTTAATTAAAATATTTTATACCCCTCAAGTGGATCCGAGAAGGACGAAGGAAAGAGCTAAGACCCACAAGTGAGTGTTTATGTAATTATTTTTTATTTTTATGTAATTTAAAATAATAGAGTTTCCAATAGTTGTAGTTTTTCTACAATTTTGGGATAACCTTTATGCAAGTTTATTTACAGTTTATTTTTAAGTAAATTCTAGACTTGTTTTCTAGTGTATTTTATTTTAGCTATTCTATTTCAGTTATTTGCAATTATTTACTGTTAATTATAGCTTTCCTAATTATTTACAGTTATTTATGGTATTTACAGTTATTTACTATTATTTTCGTTTTATTTACATCTATTCTACGTTGGGATTTATTCTGTAAATGTCAGTTTCATTTAAATTCCCTTTTTACGCGAATGGAATAAGTAAAAGAAAATAATTTGTTAATATGGACTAAACTATAAGAACACTGAATTTACAGAAAATGGGATGTAAAATAAGAAGAATTGTAATAAATTGGACTTAGACTAAAATAGGCAAATTTAAGACATTTGCAAGCATAGTTATAACATGTAATTATAACTAAAAAGAGAAAATAGAAGAAATAGCATAAGTAGCTTATTTTTAAACTTAGGCCTTGGGTTGAGTAAATAAGCAAAGATATAACACACAGGTTATAATTAGAGACAAAATAGAAAAAGACTTATTTTAAAGACTTATACTAAGTTAATAAGCAAAGATAGAAGTAGGACCCGTACCGGCAGCATTTCCCTTCGAACACGCTTATGCTGTTTAGGGTAGATAAGTGGTCAATAATTAGAGGTTCAAATCAGGGGATTTGGACAAGAGGCGCTACTAGATTTTGTTTGTTAGGACCCGTATCGGCAGCATTCCCCTTCAGTCAGGAACTGGTATTCTCACAACACACGGAGGTGAGGCTGGGCATGCTTATGCTGTTTAGGGTAAATAAGAGGTCCAAAGAGGGAGCAACAGGTAGCGCGAGCCTAACGGTGGTCGAGCGTGCGGCCTTGGTGGAGGGAGATAAGTCACTATTGAGTTCCAAGCACTAAACATGTGTCTTTTGCTGTGGGACCCACAGGATGGACTAGCCTGCAGTAGGCACAACAGAGATAGAAGGCCGATCAAAGGGTAGAATTAGGACTTCAGCCTAATTAAACTAGGATTGGGATTTCAGCCTACTCAAAGCAGTTTTAGAAAAGTGCAAACAATCCAATCGAACTATCCAAGCAAAGCAAATAGTTAAACCTTTTTTTATATCAGCTTTATCTTTTCCTTTATGTCCTTTTATACTAGAACCGTTGCAAAGCCTATTATCTTTACCTTGCTTAAGAATACTAGTAATTACTTTCATTCACTAGACTTTTAGTCTGACCCGCTCCTCTATATCCCCTTTTCCCTCATAGGCCAACAGAGGCAGGGACGGTAGATTTCAGATTTCCTTGGAGATTCAGCTACGGAGTTTTTCTTCATGTATTCTTCTCCTTCTTCTTTTCAGTTTTATTTTCATGTACTGGCACTTGTTGAGAGGGATGGTTTTATGTATGTACTCTAG
Organism: Allium fistulosum; assembly: GCA_030737815.1. Taxonomy (NCBI): domain Eukaryota; kingdom Viridiplantae; phylum Streptophyta; class Magnoliopsida; order Asparagales; family Amaryllidaceae; genus Allium; species Allium fistulosum. The sequence continues at coordinate 335,036,313 of CM060904.1, read as the reverse complement.
TATTGTAACTAAGATGATGTTTTCCATAAGACATATGTATTTGGTATTTTGAGACTTATTTTGGTTATGACTTATTTTATGAAGTTTGATTTTTAATAAGTTATTGTTTTTAAATGTTTCCGCTGTTTTGTTTATTTTGTCTTGTGAAGCTTAGTCTCTATAAGTTTTCAGCTATACCTAAAACGCACCATATTCTTTAGTGTGCCCTTTTTGGGTATATTAAGGGGTGTGGGGGTGTTTCATGTGATGTATACAATAGTTCATTTCGCTTATGTATTTGATACATAATGCAAGTTTCAAATCTGTTTAAGATTAAATGATAATCTAGAGTATTCTTAAGTACTTACGAAATACTAGGTTTGTTTATAGAAACAACGAACATCTTATGAAGGAGTGCAAGGATTAAACTTTATAAGTGATATCGAGTATAGTATATTAATCTCAAATTCATGTTTAATTTCAAGTTAAGAACTTTAAGTTAGAAACATTCCAAATAATAAGCAGTGGGTGATTCAACCAAAGGCTAACTACATCGTCTTGAATAGTGCTGTGATATAAGAAGTATAAACAAGCGCATAAATTATAGTTGAGTTAAAGGTGATTCTAAATGTTAAGAATCCCAAGACATTGTTTATGATAACAATGTTATGATATAGTTTGTAAAAGAATCTAAAGCTCACTATAGTTCGAAAAATATACTCTAAAGGGTTTCACATGATTAAGATAGTTTATTATCATTGGAAAGAATTGACTGGCAAAGTAGTTAGTTAAAATAATATAGCATACTCGTTCACTAAGGGACTAACCTGATTACTTTCTGAAAAATGGATCGATTAATTTGGAATAAGGTTCAATAATTAACACCAAGTGCAAATAGAAAACTGATACAATTAGTGGTATGCCCTACGGGTAATCATGTAAGCCAATCTTGTTCAAAATAAAAGGTGTTTTCTTTCTATTATATACTTGTTATATCATGATATAATTGATTAAGTAATTTAATTAATGTATGTTGAAAAGAAAATCCTCAAATGATATGTTATGTGATAGTAATTACAATGTATTATAAACATAAGAAATTTATTACATTAACATAACATATTATTTAAATATTCCTAATCAAGATGTTTTAAGGCAAGATATCAATACATCCATTGAAAGGGGAGTATGTAATAATGTCCAAATATTAGGCAGTGTATTATTTATGGCTATTGGACACACCAAGTGGTTACATATTGATAGTTATTAGATAACAATGGAATGACTCACTTGAGAGTTTTCTATTGTTTAATATAACTAAAGTCAAACTGAGAATCTCGAAGTGATGATGTTATACGATTCGCTCGCATTGACCATACTTTGGAACTTCAATGTGGACACTCCACTTTGATTATAGTTAAATCATGGCATGACGATCCATCGAGCGACTATAGTTGGGTTTGAGTTGGAGCATTGGAAGTGAAGCATTATTCAATGGAGAATTTGTCTTTCTAGTTATATGAGGTTACTATGATGGTCAACTATAATCAACTCAATGTCAAAGTTTCTTGCCAGAACCGTACAGTTAACAATAACTACTATTATTGAACCAAGGATGTTTGTACCAATCACATTAAATGTGGACGATATTGGAATTTTGACCAAAACCAAATTTCATAAGTCCTAAAGTGATATAGTTTTGATGAAGAGAATTGGCGTAAATAATCGCTACTATTGGGTGCCGCTTAGAATAGTAAAATTGGATTTTATCAAAAAGACGTATAAGTGATAAATTCAGCCAAATTGGCCCCCCACTAGCTAAGGTGATGTGTGAATGTTAATATTTGAATTATCTGATATTAATCGCTGAATGAATTTACACATTTGAGTCACACAACCATATTGACAAACCACATTATTATATTAATTTATAATCATTGTAAATAAATTAAATTAATTCATATTTATGAAATATTAAGCATTAAATTTTTTATTTTTTTGAATACCATCAATATTTAACAAAGTTCATATTTAAAATTTATATATATGCATATCAACATACAGAATATTGATAGAACATTTATGCAAGGACTCGGAATTTCACCACTTTGATTTGCGAATATTAAATTAAGTTTAAATATTCAAATAATAAGTTTTATATTAAAATAAAACCCTTTTAATTAATAAATAATGGTGGTGAAATAGTTTCAGTATTTGTTTACAAAAATAATTAGTTTGTAGAGAAATCGAAAACATGACCGAAATTCTTTTTTCTAATTTTCGATTTTTCATCGGCTAAAACAAGTTGAAAACATAGTGAACATATTAGCTAACAAATATATATGCATGTTATATTAATTTATGTATGTCAAGTTAATAATATGATAAGAATTCATTTACTTAAGTTAATTTAAAACATGAAGTGACTTTTTCCTAAAGATTATTAAATAAAAGTCATAATTCGTTACACATCCCTAAACATTAGTACAATGGAGTATTAATTGAATGTTGGAGCTTCAAGTGTGAAGGGGGACAAGAAATCACGGGTGGTACAAGGTGGAGGGAGGTGTTGGACATGGTTAGGTGGACTTGATGATGTGGCAAGATGATGTGGAGGGCAAAGGACATAAGGGTGTTGTGGTAATTTAACTTATGCATTTCATATAAAAAATCTTTATCATTTTCCCTTCTCATTCTAAAACTCCATCATCTCCTTCTTGAAAACTTTCATGGCTTTCCAAGATTTCTAAAATTTGAAAATCTTAGCTCATTCAGTTTCAACACTTTAAAAACCTTGTTAAACCCCTTACTTCTCTTCCTACACCCCTCTTCTTCGAAAACATGTCAAAATCCCCTTTTAAACACAGGGTCGAACCATGTGGCCTTCATAGCCGAACCTATGATGGCCTATAGGCCTTCAAAATCTCCTTTTTGCTAAGAAGAAACCATGGATCTAGGTCGTATAAAAATTCTAGTCAAGTTCATGTTGTTTTGGTTAACTATTAAGTGAGAAAGCTGGCTCTTTTAATAAAGTTTCTAACTTTAATGTTAGAGTATTCCTTGTTGTTAAATCATAGCTTTTATGGGTGAATATACTATTGATTTGTATAAGCATATATATGCTTATAACTGTTATTGAGTTTGACTTGAAAGTAAAGTCTAATGTTGAGATGGTTAGGAAGTAATGATATTTCTTATGTCTTGATTTTGGTGACATGTGAATGAATGATTTGGTTCATGTATGTGATGCACATGCTAAGAAAGTTAACATTTAGACCATAGAATCGACATAGAAATCTCTTGTTTTCAAATTAGTTTTACATAAGTGTTTTTCTAAAAAGTTTTTTTATCTTTACTCTTAATTTCCAAAATATTTTCCAAAGTTATAAGAACAAGTTAGAACCATAAAGTTAAAGTTTTTAAAGGATATTTGGAATGAAAAACAAGTTTTGAAATTACGGGTCATATAGCGATAATCACTATAAATGTAATTCGTAAATACGAACTCATTTTACCAATTAAATTTTGTTTTCATCTTGGACTTTTTTTGGAAGTGTTTTCAAACTTACTATAAATATTTTTAAGTAGTTTTTATTTATTTATTTAATTATCATTTAATTAATTAGTTTAATAAAGGTGATTGGTACTCAATTAATTAATGAAGGTAAGTAGTAATTAATCATTAGTTAATAAAGGAAATTAGTACTTAATTATAAATTAAATTAGTTTATATTTAGTTAATTAATTAAATATTTATTATTATTTAATAATTTATTTAAGGATTAATTATTATTAAATTAATAATTAAAATTTAATTATTATTAAATTATTATTTAAGAAAGCGTTTAAATATTTACTTAATTACCGATTAAGTTAAGATTTAATTAAAACTTAGTTAAGATTTAGTTATTCTTAAATGACGGTTTAATTTATTATTCAATTATCAATTAAGGATTAAAGTATAATTTAATTATATATTGAGGTTTAAGTATTATTTAATTATTAATTGAGATAAATTAATAGTTAATTACTTACTTAAGAGGATAATTATTATTTAATTATTTATTTAAAGTTAATTATTTTTTAGTGATTAATTAAATTTTCAATCATTATTAAGCAAAGGTTTAATTGTTATTTAATTACTGAACAAAGGTTTTGATTTTAAATCACTTATTTCTGAAGGTCGATTTTTGTTTAAAGCAATCTATCTTTTAAAGATTATTTTTAGACCAAGGGATTTCTTTGTTGATTACCCTTAAGTAATCTCATATGAATATGAAACCCAATGACATCTATTTAGCAGAATAAATCAACGTTCTGCTAACTAAATTGTATATGACATTTATTTGGTAGAATAAATAACAGTTCTACCATAATTCACCAAGGAGATTATGTTGACAACTTTTAGGCAGAATAAAAACTCATTCTGCTATTATATTAACTTGGACACGTATTTAGCAGAACAAATCCCCGTCTGCTATTATAGTAACTTGGACATTTACCTATATGTTGATTGATTATTATTAATTGATTCCCTTTACATATCTCCTTGTTATGTAAACACCCATGTTATAATTGGAAAGCTAAACTTGATTAAATGTGAACCATTGTGGTTGCAAAGCTTCTTTCCATACTTGTGAAGTCGAATATTTAAATTTTATCCTTTTTGAAAATGGTTTGAAGTTTATTATCATTCTTAAATATGATATTTAAAGGATAATTAAGCAATTATTTTATTAAAATATTTGAAGTTAATTTAATACTTTTTAAATGATTGTTTAAAATCATTATTTTGTTAATGAGATTTAAAGGCAATTAAATGACAGATGTTTAAATAATAACTTGTTTCTTTAAAAGTGTTTTAAATAATTTATTTTTATCAATGGAGATTTATTGATTAAAGTTTATTAAAGAATTTTTGTTTTAATTAAGGAAAGTTTATAAAAGGAGTTTTATAAATTGAAAAGAGATCTTGGAGATTTATAAAGAGTTTTTATAAATGAATTTGGAATTTAAATAAAGGAGATTTCATAAAATAAAAGAGATTTATTTAAAAAGGATTTATAGAAGAAGTTTGTAAAAGAAATTGAGATTTGATTTCCTTAGACAGACCATCTTAATTATGGTGGTATAGAACTTTCATTCCATACTTAACACCGAAGGAATAGTGTTTCGGGTTATCCTTATCTTCGCTCCTTTTTAAATAAATTTTGTTTAACCCTTTAATATGATTTTGGAATAAGAAATCTTTAACAAATGTTTTGTGAATATACTTATGCCGATGGATAAGTATATAAATATTTTGGAAAGGGTTTTAAATTAATGAAAGATTTATTTCGAGGATTAGTGGTTGCTATGGGTAATTAAATATTTGAATTGTTATTGTTTCTGTATTTTATAGTTAAATAACCGACTATCAAATCTTGGTTGTTTCGACTTAGGAAGTAAATAAGAGCTTCACGTGTTCATAAGGTTTGAGTTTCCTTGGGAGAACTCATTCATTGTAACGTCTCCTGCTTTAAGGGATATATTAATGATCCCTTTGGGACTCTAGTATATTCCGCTTACATCCAAAAGAATTGAGAACGTGTTAATCGGAAATTATCGGTTGTTGGTTAGGAGAGACCGAGATTAGATATATTATCTGAAAACCATTTCGAACCAATATATGCATTCAAGTGGAAGACATCTTGAGGATGATCTAAGACGGAGCTCTTTGAAGTGTAGGAGAAATTTGCTACTAATCTTGAGGGTGATTCCAAATTGGATGTAGTGGAGGTAGTGCCTTCAGTTTCATTCAAACCCAGAACAAACTTGTATGGATGAATGCTGGCATTGCAATTTTGCCTGGAGAGCAGTTTTAACATTCTAAGTGGGAATTGCTAAAATAAGGTAAATCATTGCCTCAAGCCTCACAACCTGGAAATGGCTAAAACATGATAGATGGAGCAAGGCTATGTGGGTCGCTCCCATAAGGGCGTGTCATAACCTTTCTAGGCTATCATATTATGGATTTGGTTGTGCATGAGAGCTCTCTATAAAGGTTGGGAACAACCGGGGTAATGACATATTCGTTACTATCTAGTATGGGTTGGCCGGTTCATTGTTGGTAGAGGTCAAAAGGTTTTCATCCTCGGGTACATTTTATCTAGGGGTATACCATTTTTAGAAGGCAGTCCCTTACCTTACCATTAGTTGGAATCCATTCTCCAATAAGCGCCTTCGGTTTCCAATTGTTATACCTATTATTGTTGTGATGTACACACAATGCAACTACTTGATTATTGGTTTTCTAAACCCATAGAAATTATTATGTCACTGGATTTTATAATATAAAATGTTTTAGTTATTGTAAGGTAAAAACATGTCCCTGTTTATGTGCGGCGTGGTCTTATGAGATACCTTTTATTTTAAAAAGGGTCTTCAAATGTAGAAATCAATATGATTGATTTGATTGAGCTTTCTCATGCTGGTTTACCAGAATGATCCGGGCGTTATTTTTTATAATGCTCGGGCAGCCCAAGCATATTTTCTAGATTTGGCTAGATTTTTTAGAGCTTTCAGGAGACGAGTTGGATTCTTCAAGACATAACACATGCCTTATATTCTTCTGCTGTTCTGTTTTGTTTGTTCTTGTCTGTATTTATCAACAACTATAAGGACAAACTCTTATAACTGTTTAGGATGACGTACTCTCATAATTGTATATCACAATTCTTTCCTTTTTTAAAGATCATTGTTATATTATATATTTCTCTTCATTTTTGTGAGAACCTATTCTATCTTTTCTTTCTTTAACCCCAATCGACCTGTTTTTCGAACTCTTAAATGATTCTCACATGAATACTGAGGATGTATTAAGTGTCATCTTTAAGTGTAAGGAAGGCAGATCGTTAAGTATCAGAGCTTAGGTTGAGCGAACACCTAGGCCTTGGTGGAGTAAACTCATTATAGATAGGTTTAGTAATGTCCTAGAATGAGTAACTCATAAATGAGGCTAGCAACACCTTAGACTGAGTTTGAGTATATATATAGAGCACGTGCTTGTTAGTGATATAATTGTTTTATACTGTGTTGTTTGATCTGTTAAGTTTGAATTTTGGATTCTGGTCCATACGAGTAGCTAACGTTATTGATATGGATCTCAAAACACTTGAAGAAGGCTAAACTGACATGGTATTATTTTAAAATTGGTAAATGAAATCATTTTACCTAGGAATATATTTTATATATAAAGAGATGATTTTTAGAAAATAATATAGTTATAAATGATGTGATTTTTGTTAGGAGTTGATAGTATTTAATTACTATCATTTAGGATTTGGCTAGTCAAGCTCGTATAGTTTTGAGAATTGACTATTGTTTGTTGATTTTCCTTTTTCCATCGTAGGTGGGTAGGTAGAAATTGTGGGAACATTGAAATGAACACCTTGTGAATTTAGTTTTATAGTTTGACTATAAGATGTTAGATGATATGTTGGGTTAAAATTGGATTTTAAAATAAGTTGTTTATTAAAAACAAATATTTCATACGATTTTATAAAAGGTTGATTTTAAAAATAGGGATTATAAATATATTTTGAAAATAAGATGGATTTTCAGAGAATTTAAATCCCGATGGCTTTGATAAAGTTTTCAAATGATTCTTGGGAAAGTAGTAATAATTTTACTTTAAAATATTTTAGGGTATAAATATTTTGAAAAGAAATTGAGAGTAAGATTTTTCTTTGGACAGTTCAGGGAATGAGCCTCGATCTGTTTTCTGATAATCTGAATAAACTTTTATGTGACAATTAGATGTTTGTTTAGGCGGATATGGTAGTGCACTTAGTAAATTATTCTCTTTGTCATTGTATGATCGAAATGAGTTTGAATCCGTAAGTGGATGATAAATATTTTGTTGAAAACTATTTAGCTAGAAATATATACATATAATTGTTTCAAAAGGGGATTTGAAATGGAGAAGTATTTTCATAATTAACGGCTGCGAGTGACTCGGAAGTGACTAAAAATGGGCAAGAGATGTATTCAAATGGTAAACATTTCTCTTGAGTATTACCCTTCTTGGTAAAATGACATATGATACTATTTGGTAATACCTAGTTCCTTGATATCATTTTGGAGTTACTCGGGCTACATGTATATTTTCTATCGGTTAAATATGTATTATTATTTCAAAAAGGTTCTTGAATAAAACCCGGGTATTGTGCTCTTAGGTTTCTTAAAAGAATTAGTTTTCAAAGTAATAAGGTATTTTGAATTAAGAATGGGTTAATAAATTATGTTTTAATTGGATTAAAATTAGTAATGAGGTTTAATAAACTTTGTTTTATTAAACTTTGTCTTTTGATTTTAACATCTAGAAGTGAAATATTATTTGATGTTATTAGGCCGACCGATAAACATTTTTCACCATAGAGGCATCTAAGGAAAAGTAGACTCTAGGACGGATATGGGATACCAGCATCCTAATCTTCTTAGCTACTTGCCAGACCGAATGTGTAAAGAAGTTGTATTGATCGATTCAGTATTAAGACCCAAAATTATTTTGTAATTATAGCTAAATAGTTAAAAGTGAATGGAATTTAAATCAGATATTTTGTATATACTCTTAGGATGTAGGAGAGTATTATACAAGTTAATAAATTAAAATGATTTTATGAGGGTTTCATAAATAAAGTTATATCATTTTAAATTATTTAAACCTAAGTTGGAATTTTGTGAAATGTTTTGATAAATATTTTTGCGAGGGTTAAGGTAATTAGGTAGTAAAACCTCTAAGATAAGTACGTAAGTTATACGTAGATCCTTCCTCTTTTTCACATAATTCTTGATCCAAGATTCGAGTACACGACTAGAGTTGCTTCACACCGTTCCGAATAAGGATTTATCATTGGATTTTTGATGATGAACACTTGGTGTGGGTTCTTAATGTGGAAGCAGAAGTTTTTTATCATAATATATGGCTATGTAAGGAGAATGGAGGTTTCTAATTAAGAAGCCTGATCAGAGTCCGTAGTAGGAAGTCGGGTGAGCGATACTAATTCGAATGTAAAGTTATGTATTCGAGTGAATGATCAAATTAGATTTTACGTAGGAATGATCCGTGTACATCATACAGACTGATGAGTAGTGTTAAGTATTTCTGGGTTAGAATTGTGGTAAAATTTGGGGTCGAAATTCTTTTAAGGCGGGAGTGTGTAACGACTTGGAATTTCCCCGCTTTGATTTACGAATATTAAATTAATTTTAAATATTCAAATAATAAGTTTTATTTTTTTTGAGAAAAATGTGTGATCCTCTTCGAATAGAGGAGAGCACACATGTGAATATATATATAAATCACTAATATAGAGTGTTTCCAACATGCCTGGCAAGTAACAAAAACCAAATACATATATATCAAATCTCAGGTACTCCTAAGATGAGTTCCGGCAAGGCCACCACCCATCACACCCTGATATCGAGCTCCGGCATGGCCACCGCCCAATATTAAGTCATTAGAAGTACCTACCTAAAAAACTAGAGGAAAAATGAAAAAAAAACTACTGGATGACGTCCCAGACTAATGAGGAAGCTCCAACCAACTAAATCAGGAGAGGTGAATAAGCATCCGCTCTGAAGGGATCTGCTGAAAAGAGAATAGCAGAATCCTAAATCTGAGGAGAAACTGCTAGTAGTCCTGGATGAAAAACTCTGCTCTCGTGACCTCTCTACCATCTGGTGTCCAGAAATCTGAAGATATGAAAACCTACAAAGTGAACCTGATATCCTATCTCCCATACCTATAACTGGAAAATGACTAAAGAAAAAATTAGAATGATACATATATATGTATATATATACAATAAATATACATATATATGTATTAATAAGGAACCTAAATAAGACTAACTAGACATAAGCAGAATAAATAAAAAACCTAAAAGCCAATACCAAACAGAGACTAGTACCAATTTTGAGACGGACCTATCTTATGAACCTTTAATAATAAGTAAGTTATGATTAGAAGTGAAGTCATCATCTGAATTGGAGAAAATATTAATAATACTATTATTAATGTTAAAAAAATTATTGTTGTGTTTAAATAAATTAATATTATGATTAACCTTATTAAGATACCTTTTGAAAAGGATATTTTTAGCTAATTTATATTTGGGGTTAGAGATCCAATTATAACAAAATGAAGAAATTGTAAAAATCAATTTGTTAAAATGACAATTATTATTATTGAAAATTCTTTGATTTATTTCAAACCAAATAAACCAACTAATAATAATGAATAAAGTGTCTAGTAAAAATCTAATATTCTTTTTGAACTTGAATCTATAATTATTCCAGTAAAATTCACAATTCGAAATTTTAGTTGTTATTTTAAAGTTAAAATTTTAAGAGTGTTAATTAGAATGTAATTAGAATCCATACAATTATAGTATATATGATTAATGTCCTCAAGATATAGATTACAAAAATAACATTTATTATCATTTTGAATATTTTTTCTCTTTAAAAATTCGATTGTATTAAGTTTTCTATGAAGAATTAACCACATGTGAATTTTGGATTTGGGAGGAGCATTAGATTTCCACATATATTTAAATGAGTTATTAATTGTACCTGAAAAATTAATGAATCTGTAGAAAGAATTAGAAGTATATTTCTTACTTTTATCCCAATCTCAACTAATAAAATCATTATCATTATCAATATTATAAAGATTTAATCTGGCATAAAGTAAAGAAAGTTGCCTAAAAGTTGAATCAACTAAAATTCTGTTAAAACTGAAATTCCATGGAGGATCATTTTCTGGAGATTAAACTTCATTGATTAAAGCATACTTAAAGTTACAAATTTCATACAGATCCTTAAATTCTATCTGAAGAGGCAAGATTGAAATCCAACGGTCATGCCAAAACGAAGTACGATTACCAGAGTGAACAATTGTATTTATTCCTAAATTGAATATCTCATTATATTTTAATTTTTTTTCCAAAAGTTAGATATATTTTGAGTGGCTGGAGAAGCAATTTGAAATAAATTGTTATTTCCATTATAGTAATATTTAGAGATGATCTCTTTCCAAATAGCATTATCATTTATATCATTGAACTTCCAAAGCCATTTACCTAACAAAGACAAATTCATATTACGCAAATTAATAACACCTAATCCACCTTCCTTTTTAGCCTTACGGACGGTTTCCCAATCTAGAAGACATTTAATATTATTATTATAATTTTCTCCACTCCATAAGAAATCTCTTCTAATCCTATCAATTTTATCAATTATCCAATCCGGGAACAAATACAAGGACATCCAATAAATCGGAAGAGCTGATAAAACTGAATTAATTAAAACTAGTCTACCTGCTCTAGAAAGAAATCTCCCATTCCAGTTAGAAATCTTATTTTTGATTTTATCAATGATAATAATCCAGTCATCATGTTAGAGTTTGGTAGGTCTAATCACAAAGCCGAGGTAGTCAAAAGGAAAGTTCATAATTTTGCAATTAAGAGTATTAGCAACTAAGTTTTTAACTTTATCAAAATCATTTAAAATTAACACGGAACTTTTGTCAAAATTTATTCTTAAACCAGATAAAAGTTCAAAACTGTAAAGGATAAACTTAAGGGTAATGATGTGTCTAAGAAGATGGGAAGAAAAAAGTAAGGTATCATCAGCATATTGAAGAACCGATAAACCATTACTTGAAATTTCACCATTATCCACTGTTTTTTTAATAATTTTAGCAAAAACATCAGCAGCTAAGTTAAATAATAAAGGCGATAAGGGACCCCCTTGCCTTAAACCTCTCTTAGATTGAATTCTATTACCTAATATATCGTTAACCATAATACTAGAGTTTCCAGTTCTAAGCAAAGTCAAAATCCAATAGATCCATCTATGACTAAAACCCCTAGCATGAAAAATATCTACAAGAAAAACCCACTCAACTGAATCAAAAGCTTTAGCAAAATCAAGTTTTAAAACCGCACAAGTTATGTTATTCTTACAACAGTATTTAATATATTCTTGAACCACTGCCACTCCATCAGTGATATTTCTCCCTTTAATAAAAGCCGATTGTGAACAATCGATTAATTCATTCATTCTTTTACTAAGTCTATTAGCTAGAACTTTAGAAATGATTTTAACTGAACAGTTAATCAAAGAAATAGGTCTAAAATCTTTTAAGTTTTTAGCTCCTACTTTTTTGTGTAACAAAATTACATTTGCGAAGTTAAATCTCCCTAATTGCAAATTACCGTTGTAAAAATCATTAAACATATTAACTAAGTCAAATTTTAAAATGTCCCAAAAAGTATTATAAAATAAAATAGGAAATCCATCAGGTCCCGGGGATTTATCACTTGGCATGTCAATAATTGCTTTTCTAATTTCCTCTTCAGTAAAAGGATTATCTAACTTTGATAAATCAACAATAGAATCAGATGGATACATATCTATCCATCTAACATTGATTCTATGTTTGATTTTAGAACCAAAAATATCCTTATAATAGTCTGTAAAAGCCTTATTAAGATCTCTTTGATCAACTAACTCTATATTATTAACAAATATAGAGTTAATTGTATTACTACATTTTCTACCATTATCTATATTATGAAAAAAATTGGTATTATTATCACCTTCGTTGACCCATTGAATTCTGGATCTTTGTTTCCACATAATCTCCTCCTTTTCTAAAATAGAATTTAATTCATCTTTTAAATTAGCAAGAACATTATGTTCACCTATATTTAGCGAACTGGATTCTTCTATTTTATTAATTTTGAACATTTCATTAAGAATATTATCTTTTTTAATTTTTAGATTGCCAAAAACATTTTTGTTCCAATTTTTAAGAAAGATCCTAAGCTCCCTAAGTTTAGAAACAAAAGCTTTTGCAGAATTTTCCTTATTTCTGATATTATGGAAACTCAAAGAAACCCATTTACCTTTAACTAGATTCACAAAGTTAGATTCCAAAAGCCACATCTTTTCAAATTTAAAATTGTTAATAATAACTCTATGGAATTCACAAGTAAGAATAATTGGACAATGATCGGAGTAAGTATAAGGTAAACCAGTGACTCTACAGATTGGGAATTTGTCTTCGATTTCATCACTAACAAAAAAATCTGTCAAGAAGAGCCATGGGTGGAGATTCTCTAGCGTTACTCCAAGTAAACTCTCTATTAGAAAGGGGAATTTCAATCAAATTAGAATTAGTAATAAATTGATCGAATTCCTTCATCGCAGAGTAATCCCCTTCCCTCGGAAAATGCTCACCTATGTAACGCGTAACATTAAAATCACCCCCCAAAATCCAAGAACCCGGGGCAAAGGATCTAAATTCTAAGCATTCATTCCATAAAATTCTCCGATTTATTTTAGAATAAGGCCCGTAAACATTAGAATTATTTAATAAAGAGTTATCAGAAAGTTTAATAAGAATAACATGAATAGAATGTTGCTTAACAATACATTGAAGTAAATTAAAACAACTATCTCGCCATCCTATCATAAGACCCCCTGAAGAGCCGATGGAAGGTAAAAAAACCATTTTCTAAAGTGATAACCACCTAATCTTTTAAAAAAACGAATATCAGGACAGTTAATTTTAGTTTCTTGAAGTAAAGCAATATCTATAGAGTCGTCTTTAAAAATACTCTAACCTTATCACATTTGTTTAAATCATTCAATCCTCTAATGTTCCAACTCATGATCCTCATGGATGAACTAAACTAGCCCTCTCTAATTCCTTACATCTAATATACTCCCGATCTAACTCAATATCAGTAAAAATAAAAGATGTGACACGAGCTAGCTAACTAAACTCAGTAGAAGAAAGACTACCTAAAGCATAAGTAGAAAACGTGCTACCCAAAGAAGGACTCATACCTGATCCTGGATACGAAGTACCGCTCGTGGAACTCGATCCAGGTAACTCACCTATAGAAGAAGACAGGCTGTTACGGAGTCTAGCACTTCGACGAACTGAACCACTAGAAACTACTGATCTCCTTCGCTTTCCTCTATTCAATGATGCGGAAATAGGATCTGGAACAAGACTTGAAGCAACTACTACTAACTCATCTGAAGAATTACCCATAGACTTCTCTTCTGTATCAATATTTAAAACTACTTCCCCAGATTTCACAACACATCCCAAGTCTGATTCAGAAGCAGCTTCATGTGATTCATTGAAAACAAACTTCTCATTAATACCAACATCAGGTAAGGCCTGTGCACCATGCACAACTGAAACTGCGTGCAACTCATCTAGAGAATCAGAGAAAGAATTGGAGAAGACATCAGGAAGTCTAGACTCTAAAACAACAGCTATATCCTCATTCTGTTGATCAGAGAGCAAGAACCAATCACGAAGATAATCCATCTCGAACAATTGTTCATCATTAGAACAAGCCTGATCATTAATAACAAGAGCTTCGCCAAACTCATCCAGTATCACACCATCACAAGTGCCAGGTTCTAACACACCATTAAGATCATTTCATTCAACTAAGTATGAAATATCAGACTCTGATATTTTCGACCAAATATCAGAACATATATATAACTGATCAACATCAAATTGAGAAATAGGATCACTATTATCATCAGACTTAGGGTTCAGGCAGTCAAGATCATATTCCAACCAAAATTTATTTAAGAAATAACTGACCTTAGATTGATCAGAATCTTCATCACTAACAGTTACATCCTTCATTTGCATAATCCCATCAATAAAATTATCAGTAGAAATATCCAAATTCTCATCTATAGACACAGAAACATATCTCTTTGATTCAAAAACATCACAAACAATCAACATCTTGTCATTAGCAAGCAGCATCTCAACACTATCATTTACAATAGCATTATCAGATAGAGAACAACCTTGTTTATCATTATCAACCCCTCATTTGTCAACTGATTTTGACATTCTATTACCATCGAAAGAATTTTCAGTACTTATGTTTGAAGACTTTCGGTTTGAATCTTTGAAACTTTCTATTTGATAAACTGAGCCTAGCCTTTCGTCAGTCAAACTAACAGACCCAAGACATTCGAATGGATTCTTTGTAGGAATTTCAAATGAGCAATTATCATTAGATATTATTCTGTTTTTCCTCTTTAATACCTAAGTAAACCCAACATCATTCGATCTAGACTTAATTTCAGAATCTATCAAGACATCTCCCATTAAAGAATTTGAATTCGCAGTCAATGTAGAAACAACAGGATCTAGGAGCATTGAGTCGAATACACGAGAACAATCTATCCTAACGTTGCCATTAACAACCATACTATTGATATAACCTTCCATTTCACTGTCATTTGAAACGAAAATTTTAGAACAAGATTCCAGATTGTCCAAGTGTTCAACATGGTCACCAAATTTGTCATGATAACCATTATCAAAATTAGATGAATTGATAGCGTCAAAATGATTGAATAATTCCTCCAAATATCTAAAAGCCACATCTCTCATTTGCCACAGGTTATCTAATAGTAAACCTTTTAGAAACAAAAAATTCAAAACGAACTGGAATCCATGATCACTCGAAGAAGGATTGGGGTTGTAAGAAGAATTCACTAATTCAGATTTACCAAAGTAGATTTCAGGATCTCCAAATCGATCTCGATAACCTTTTCCGATGTTTGGCGAATTGATAACATCAAAATGCTTAAACATTTCATCCAGATAATTAATACCGCCTTGTCTTTCGTTCCAAAAATTATCAATCAATAGCCCTCTTAATATAATATATTTCAATACGAATTGGAACCCGTGGTTGACCAGAGAACAAGGCATCGATTTGAAGATATTCGAATTGACTGTACAATCGAATTTTTTATGACCGAATTTCCCACAAGCAAAACATCAAATTGGATCTCTACAATGTTTTGCCAAATGATTAGCATCGCCGCATCTAAAACAAAGAAATCTCCCACGTTTACCTTCAATCCATTGATTTCTTGAATTGTTGCGTTTCACAATCAGTTTCTTCGAAGAAAATTTTACAACATCAGCATACGATCGAAGAGGGATAGTATTACTGTAGGATAGATTCTTTTGAACGATAGATTGGGATAAAGAATTAGGTTGTAAGAAGCAAGAGTAAGGATTACTCGATCGAACTGAGAAAATTGGATTCAGAAAGCAAGAAGACGCCATTTTATCCATTGCCAAATTATTTTATGTTTTCAAATAATATGTTTTATAATTAAAATAAAACTTTTTTAAATAATAAATAAAGTTGGAGAAATATTTTTCAAAATTTGTTTACAAAAATAATTAGTTCGAAGAGAAATCGAAAATGTGACCGGAATTCGTTTCTCAAATTTTTGACTTTTCGTCGGCTAAAAGTTGTCGAAAACATTGTAAACATATTAGCTAACATATATACATGCATGTTATATTAATTTAAATATGTTAAGTTAATAATATATAAGAATTCATTTACTTAAGTTAATTTAAAACATGGTGTGACTTATTCCTAAGGATTTTTAAATAAAATTCATAATTCGTCACATCATCTCTAAACATTAGTACAATGGAATGTTATTTGCATGTTGGAGCTACAAGCATGAAGGGGGGACAAGAAATCATGCGTGGTACAAGATGGGGGGAGGTGTTGGACATGGTGAGGTTGACTTGATGATGTGGCAAGAGGATGTAAAGGGTAAAGGATATAAGGGTGTGGTGGCAATTTACCTTATGCATTTCATATAAAAAAAATTCTCTCATTTTCTCATTTTCCATTCTCATTCTAAAACTCCATCATCTCCTTCTTTAAAACTACCATGGCTTCCCAAGATTTCTAAAATTTGAAAATCTTGGTTCATTCACTTTCTACACTTCAGAAAACTTATAAAACCCTTATTTATCTTCCTACAACCCTCTTCTTCTAGAAACATGTCAAAACCCCCTCTTAAACACAAGGTCAAACCATGTAGCCATCATGGCCGAACCCCACATGGCCTTAAGGCCTTCAAATTCTCCTTTTTGCTAAGAAGAAAGCATGGATCTAGGTCCCATACAAGTTCTAGTGAAGTTCATGTGGTTTTTGTTAACTTTTATGTGAGAAAGCTAGCGCTTTTATTAAAGTTTCTAACTTTAATTTTAGGGTATTCCTTATTGTTAAATCATAGCTTGTTTTGGTGAATATATTGTTGATTTGTATACGCATATATATGCTTATATGTGTTGTTGAGTTTGACTTGAAAGTAAAGTCCAATGTTGAGATGGTTAGGAAGTTATGATTTTTCTTATGTCTCAATTATGGTGACATGTGAATGAATGATTTGGTTCATGTATGTGATGCACATGCTAAGAAAGTTAGCATTTAGACAATGGAATCGACATAGAAATCTCTTATTTTCAAATTAGTTTTACATAAGAGTTTTTCTAAAAAGTTTTTTTTAATCTTTTCTCTTGATTTCCACACTCATTTACAAAGTTATAAAAACAAGTTAGAACCATAAAGTTAAAGTTTTTAAAGGATATTTGTAATGAAAGCAAGTTTTGAAATTACGGGTCATGTAGCGATAGTCGCTATAAATGTAGTTTGTAAAAACGAACTCATTTTACAAATTAAATTTTGTTTCATCTTGGAAATTTTTTGGAAGTGTTTTCAAACTTATTATAAATATTTAAAAGTTATTTTTAGTTATTTATTTAATTATTCATTAATTGATTATTTAACTAATTAATTTAATAAAGGTGATTAGTACTCAAATAATTAATTAAGTAAGGTGATTATTAATTAATCATTAGTTAATAAAGGAAATTAGTACTTTATTATAAATTAAGTAAATTAATTATAATTAGTTAATTAATTAAAGGTTTATTATTATTTAATAATTTATTTAAAGATTTAATATTATTGAATTAATAATCAAAGGTTAATTATTACTAAATTATTATTTAAGAAAGGGTTTAAATATTTAATTAATTACTAATAAAGTTAAGATTTAATTAAGACTTAGTTAAGATATAATTATTCTTAAATGAAGGTTTAATTTATTATTAATTAAGGATTAAAGTAAAATTTAATTATAAATTGATGTTTAAGTATTATTTAATTATTAATTGAGATTAATAAACAGTTAATTACTTATTTAAGAGGATAATTTTTATTAAATTATTTATTTAAATTTAATTATTTTTTAATGATTAATTAAATGTTCAATCATTATTAAGCAAAAGGTTTAATTGTTATTTAATTATTGAATAAAGATTTTGATTTTAAATTACTTATTTTCAAAGGTCGGTTTTTATTTAAAGAAAGCTATCTTCTAAAGAAAGTTTTTAAGCCAAGGGATTTCTTTGTCGATTACCCTTAAGCAATCTCATATGAATATGAAACCCAATGACATTTGTTTAGTACAATAAATCACCATTCTGTTAAAAAAATTGTATATGACATTTGTTTGATAGAATAAATCATGGTTCTGCCATAATTCACCGAAGAGATTATGTTGACATCTTTTAGGAAAAATAAAAACTCATTCTGCTATTATATTAACTTGGATATGTATTTAGCAGAACAAATCCTCGTCTGCTATTATAGTAGCTTGGATATATAACAATATGTCGATTGATTGTTATTAGCCGGTTCCCTTTACATATCTGCTTATTATGTAAACACCCATGTTATAATTAGAAAGTTAAACTTTGTTATCCCATATTTTGGCAAGGCCGTGACACCAAGGACTCGACTGGAAACGGAAGACAGTCCGTCCCGAAGATCAGTTATACACAGGTCTACTATGGATAATGGAAAATTTGGTCCGAGTCCAGATCGAGCTACAATTAACATGACACGACAAGCAAGGCTATGAGAACCAACACTCCAAATTTCAAGTCAATCGGAGTTTATATGCTCGAGATATGGATCGATCAAAATCAAGGGAGAAAGCATCATTTCGTACCCATTATGTCTGCTATACTTCGTATCCATCGTGCCTATTCCACTTCGCATCCATCGTGTCTATTCCGTTTTGTATCCATCAACCAAAGATATTTCGTATCGGTTCCATTTATACACAATGCGTACTGACATATCATTTACACAGTTTGTATCGATCGGTCAACGATCGATACGAAATGCGCTACCAACGAACGATACGAAACAACACTTAAAAACATCGATACGAAGTCGGATTCTTCAATCGATACGAAGAACATATGTTCATATCGATACGAATTGAAGTGGAAGCTATCGATACGAAGTGGCCTCAGGCATCGGTACGAAAGGAAGTCGAAGTCATCGATGCGAAAGGAACACACTAGGTCGATACGAACGAAGCATGTAAAAGTGGAAGAATCAGTCTCTCAGCATGAAAAGTGGATCGATCCTAGAATATAGCGCCATGTAACCTGAACGATACAAACAAGCATGGATCCGACGCAATCGATACGAATGGGATCGATACGAACTCGGAAGCCTTTTGCAAATCCAAACTTGGATCGATTATAACTCAAAATCTACAAGTCCAAATGCTACCAAATTTTCACAAGAGCTTGCGTACCACCTCTACTTTGTCTCTGATCGATCTCAGCCCAAATGGAGGTAATTTTGATCAATATGAAATGTATGGGGATCGATCGGGGATCGATCCCAAATCACCTCGGGTCGATCACGTGGGCCCACCCACGCGTGGGAAGGAGTATTCCAGATCTATGTCAGATTTTTCCAGCCTATGCCTATAAATAGCAGCCCAGTGCCTCTAGAAAAGGGACTTTTGACTCTTCTATGCCGAGATCCTACTGAAAACTCCATTGTAACTCGAGTGCTTAAGTTGTAATCGGTTGTAACCAGTTAGAAAAGTCAATAAAACATCAAACTTTCCATAGTGGATGTAGGCTACAACTTCGAACCACTCTAAATTCTTGTGTCCTTACATTTTTGTTTGTCTGTTTTGCCGTGTTTGTTAGATTAACCTCCTTTTCCATTTATATTCTTCATTTTAATCTCTTTAAATACGTCCGAAGAGTGTTGTGCCCAATTTTGGTACAAACACTTTGGTGCTTTCACTGAGAAAACCCAGTTTTTCTCCTGCTCATTAGATCTACTACCGTTATTGGATTGCAAAATCTAAGGAGGAGATCCAAATCTAACATCCATTAGTTCTTCCATTCTATTCAGATTGCATCAGATCTAGGAAAGAGCTACATCATTCACTATGGTTACCACTAGGACTGCTTCAACCGCTGCAGATCCGGAAGGACGGGATAGACAGAACCCCGCGCAGCTGCCTGCTACAGGTCAAAACTCTGCTAGACCTTCGGATCCACAAGGCCCTGTCACCAGGGAGGAATTCCAAATGCTAATGCAAGAACTAACTCAAAGCCACCAGCAACTCACCCAACAGATCCGTGCCAACACGGAGTTAACCAACCGACTAAACGAGGAGAGATGAAGGAGATCCAGAAGGGATCGTGCTTCTTATTCATCCACCGAAAGTTCAGCTTCATCTGATTTCAACCACAGATCTACGCATCCACAGCTGGATGGAAACTATGTGCACGCCCCCAGGCATCAGCGCACTCTGAATCTTGGACAAGCGGGAGCTGGTCCTTTTACAAGACACCAGGCTAGACCCTCCTCCTAAGGAGGGGCACTCCCCTATCACACTACCGACAGCCATGCAGCTGCCGCTGCAATAGACTTAGAACCTGGCATTCGAAACCGAGCAGATCCGACCCTTCATCAACATAATCATGCTCTTAAACCCTACGTGCCCGAAGATTTGGGGCCAAGGAGGCGAGGCATGGACCATCGACCACGCCCGGACGAACCTCGCATTATGGAACCCGACCACACCTTAGCCCAGAATGTCCAAATGCCAGATATTCCAACCATGATCCGCGAAAGTCAAGGCCTCACCAATGATGATTGGGGAATCTCGCGAAGTCATACTCCATTTATTGATGACATCCTCTATGCTGAACCACCTCACCAATTCAGCATGCCAACTTTACCTATCTATGAAGGAAGCTCAGATCCTAATCAGCACATTCTAAAGTATGAATGGCTCATGAACGCCGCTCGATCTGACGATGCGATCAAGTGCAGAAGCTTTCCTATTTCTCTAGGGGGCATCGCAACTATGTGGTTTACTCGTTTACCACCTCGATCCATTTCATGCTTTGATCAATTGGCTACCGAATTCGTTGAACTATTTTGTATGCACATCACGAGACCGAAAGATGTTAACACCTTATCCATCATCACTCAAGCTCCAGAAGAGACACTCAGGCGTTATCTGGAAAGGTTTCATGCTGCCTATGCTGAGGTTAGCAATCTAATTGACAATTCAAACTTGATGGCGTTGACTAAGGGAATCAACCCCAATTCCGAATTTGGCAATTGGTTTGCTGGGAAACCACCTGCATTGTTGGATCATTTCTATGCTAAGGTGGCCCAATTCTTGAGGAGAGAAGACGCTAGACGATCTAGGAAGCAGGACGATGTGGATCCCAGTATCGAAGGCATTCAAAGAAATGTCGCTACGAAACAGACCGGTGAGAGCTCCGGTAAAGTGCAGTTGTTGAATATACAGAACAAGCAAGGTCATCCAAAGGGTAACGGAGGTCGGGGTAAGAAGAGAGATCAGAATCGTGGACCTAAAACTAGAGCTTCGATGTTCGACCAATATACCCCTTTGAATACATCCTTGGAGAACGTTTATTTGCAAACCTATAGTACTGGACAGTACAAGAAGCCTGCGCCAAAACAGTTATCTGAGAGGAAGATTCAAACTTGAATGTTCTGTAGATTCCACGATTGCTACTACCATAATACCAATGAATGTCATCATTTACAAGACATCATTGAGAATTTAATCAGAGAGAGGAAGTTAGAACAGTTCATTCGGGCACCGCAGAATGAAGGTGCGGGCCCGTTAAACCCGAATCAAGGTCAGAACCAGGCTAGACCGGAGGAACCTGCGCGTACTGGCGGGAGATTGGTTATTAATACAGTTAGTGGTGGTCCTCGTCCAGCTGATCGAAGCTGGAGGGAAATGGAGTCGTATGCCAGTTTGGTTAGGCATGCAGACTTCGAATGTTGCAGTAATCTTGATGATGGGGCTCTGACAAAACAACTGAAAATGATGACAGACGACATTGTTTTCCAAGACAGAGATGCTGATAGGGTCGAAGCCCCCACTATCGATCCACCAGTCATATCAGCTCAAATAGGTCATGTTTGGATGAAGAGGATCTTGGTAGATAGTGGAAGCTCCGTGAGTATTCTTTTCAAACGAGCTTATGACCAAATTAAAATGGAAGTGAAGGACCTGAAGCCATGTTAGTCTCGCATACACGACTTCAATGGAAGTGCAATGATACCCACTGGGATGGAGGAGTTTCTAGTTGAGTTAGGAATCGGAGATCGCTGGAGAGTCTGGATGCTACAATTTGTTGTGTTGAATGTTAATTCTCCGTATAATGCTTTCTTGGGTCAACCGGCCCTAGCTAAATTCAGGACAGCCATTGCCTTATGCTGCTTAACTCTTAATTTCCGCACAGACAACGGGGTTGGAGTTGTTCAAGAAGATTAGGCGGTTGGACGCACCTGTTATGTTGCTGAGCTGCGGGAGGCGCAGTAGAAGGAGAAGGGCAAGGACGTAGAGGAATCTCTCTATGTCCGTTTTACTGATAATTGACAGCTAACGCCTAGGCCTAGGCCCGGGCGCCACAACCAATTCCTAAATGATCTTGATCCAAGATATGATGATAATGAAGAGGAAGTCAAAGACAGTCAGGCTTCCCCGCTAGAGTTGACAATCGATGTTTTGATCGATGATGACGACGACTCCAGAATAATAAAGGTCGTATCTTAGCTAAGCCAATAGATGAGAAAGGAATTGGTTGAATTTCTCCGAGAAAACCTCGACATGTTTGCTTGAACACAATCAGACATGTGTGGGATCTCGTCGGACATCGCGAGCCATGCATTGAATATTGACCCGCGGCATGTCCCGTTCAAATAGAAAAGGCGCGGTATGGATCCAGAGAGATCTTCCGCCCTGAAAGAAGAGGTGGATAAACTCAAGACGAACGGGTTTGTCCGAGATGCATTATATCCAGAGTGGGTATCCAGCCCAGTGCTTGTCAGGAAACCCAATGGGAAATGGAGAACTTGTGTGGACTACTCAGACCTAAATAAAGCCTGCCCTAAAGACTGTTTTCCACTTCCCCGGATTGATCAACTTGTAGATTCAATGGTCGGACACGAGCTCTTCTCTTTTATGGATGCGTATTCTGGCTATAACCAAATACCGATGCACCTACCTGATCAGGAGCATACCAGCTTTGTTACCGACCTAGGTCTCTATTGCTATAAAGTGATGTCGCTCGGACTCAAGAACGCCGGCTCAACCTATCAGAGACTCGTCAACCGAATGTTTGCTAACCAGATCGGGAAAACCATGGAAGTGTACGTAGATGATATGCTCGTGAAATCATGATTGTCCATCGATCATGTCAAAGATCTGGAAACAATGTTCAACATCCTCCGAGAGTAATGAATGAAGCTCAACCCGTCGAAGTGCCACTTCGGAGTCGCATCCGGAAAGTTCCTTGGATTCATTGTCAACGCTCGAGGAAATGAAGCCAATCCTGAAAAGATCTGGGCTATTTGGAATCTCGAGACTCTCGGAACTATAAAGAAAGTACAAAGCCTCAACGGGAAGGTGGCAGCTTTGAGCAGATTCATTTCCAAATCCACCGACAAATGCATTCCCTTCTTCGATCTAATCAGGAAAGGAAAACGGAACTTCGAATGGACTGAAGAGTGTGAAGGCGCATTTCGAGTATTGATTCAACAGCTGGCAACACCACCAATTTTGTCAAAACTGGTTGATCATGAAAGATTATACATCTATCTAGCAGTTTCAGCGAACGCAATCAGTGATGCATTGATTCGAGAGGAAGATCAGATCCAATGACCGGTCTATTACATAAGCAAGCGATTGACATGGGCAGAGAGGAACTATCCAAAGTTGGAGAAGCTAGCGTATTGCCTTCTCATTGCCTGAAGAAAGCTCCGTCCATACTTCCAGGCTCATCCTATCACAATCTATACCAACCAGCCGTTACGAAAGGTCCTCATGCGACCTGAGACGTCTGGTAGGTTACTCAAGTGGAACATCGAGCTGAGTCAGTTTGACATTACTTATACACCAAGACGCAAGTTCTGGCGAACTTCATTGCTGAATTCACTATCCCGGAGGACTTGCCCGAGACCAGTGAATCTCCCAAATACATATAGAAGCTATACACAGATGGAGCATCGAGCGACCGCTGCTCAGGTGCTGGAGTTGTACTAGAAACCCTAGAAGGTCGATCCATATTCTATGCTTTGAAGTTTGACTTCCGTGCGACTAATAACGAGGCCGAATATGAAGCTTTACTCGCCGGACTCAGACTTGCCAGAGACTTGAGAATTATCGCTGTGGAGATTTACTGCGACTCTCAATTGGTCGTATGCCAAGTTCGGGGAGAATACCAAGCTAGAGATCGAAGATTGGTCGCTTATCTTGCTCGGGTCCAGGAAGTGTTGAATCAGTTCGACTGCTATGCCATCCTCTGTATACCCCGGGAACACAACCAGAAGGCTGATTCTTTAGCGAAGTTGGCTAGCACCGGTGAAGCACAACAAATGGTACTCATCCTCGTTGAGACTCTCACCTCACCGAGCATTGATCAAAGGGAGACGGATTGGGTGCATGAGGCTACACCCGAGAAGGAGTCATGGATGACTCCCTTCAGAAACCACCTCGAGTATGGAGCTTTGCTCGAGCGCAGAAGTGAGAAAAGACGAGTTCTTCGAAAAGCTTCACGATTCATTATCTAGAATGGGGTCATGTACAAAAGGGGATACTCTGTTCCTTTATTCCCGTGTATTTCCCACGATGAGATCAAACGAGTGTTACATGATGTGCACGAAGGAAAATGCGGCGATCACACTGGGGGCAAGCGCTTGCTAAGAAGATACTCCGATACAGATATTATTAGCCGACTGTGAATCAAGATGCATTGGACTATGCCAAGAAATGTGATCGATGCCTCGGATACCAAGGGCCTCGCCTACCGAAATCACTCAGATGGTTAGTCCCTGGCCGTTTGCCATGTGAGGCATCGATATAATTGGATTTTTACCTCTGGCTAAAGGCGGTGCGAAGTACGTCATCGTTGTAGTTGACTACTTTACCAAATGGGCAGAAGCTGAGCCCCTTACTACTATCATGACGAAGAAAGTAATCAACTTTTTGTCCGCAACATCATCTGTCGTTTTGGCCTTCCACATACGATTATCACTGACAACGAGACCCGGTTCGACAGTGTTGAGTTCAAGAACTTCTGTCAACGTTTCCATATTCAGAAGAAGTTCTCGGCGGTTGCTCACCCTCAAACAAATGGACAAGTTGAAGCTATTAATAAAGTTATCAAGTCCATTCTGAAGAAGCGACTAGAAAAGGCCGGAGGCAGATGGGTTGATGAACTTCCTATGGCCCTATGGGCATACCGAACTACCCACAAGTCTGCGACCGGCCACACTCCATTTTCACTTTCCTACAGCTCTGAGGTCGTTATCCCAGTTGAACTGGAAGTGCCTTCTCACCATGTGATCTACTATGATCCAAAGATGAATGCCATTTTACTTGCTGAATCCCTGGATCTATTGGATGAGAAGCGCGAAGGGGCTAATTTGAGGGCAGTCGCACACCGAAGTTGAGTCGCCCAATTATACAATGCTAAGGTCCAACCCAGAACCTTTGAGCTTGGCAATCTCATACTCAAGGGGATTTATCTGGTCCCTCCGCATATGAAACCAACATGGGAAGGACCAGATGTTATTTAACGGAGACTCGGAGACGGCATATTCAAATTATCAACTGTTGATGGTCTCACTTTGCCAAGAGCTTGGAACAGCGAGAGTCTCGGGCGCTATTATACATGACAGGCTTTATTTATTCATTTAGTCATTAGAAATTTGTTTATGCATTTCGAAATTTGAACTTGTAATAAGGCAACTGACTTTGTCGTACTTTCTTATTTCAACAATAAAATGCAAACTCGTCGAGCCAGAGCGGCGATTCTTGAAATGCATCATGCGACCATCACAAAGAACGGAGAGCCAAGTTCCATCCTATGGTGGGACTTATTCAAATAGGGAGTGACTGTGACATGACCGGTCACTCACGAACTGAAATCCCGAGCTCGAGGACAAATAACTACATTGAAGCCAAAAAGGATTGATACACGACAATCCTCCAACAAACTCTGGTTCCCAGAGTGCGAGTTGGAGTATAAATTGCAAATCCAAAACGTGGGTTAGAGGAGGGTGGACCCGTCCACCCACGACTTCGCCCATGTAGAATCTAAACTTGAGGAGGATGGATTCGTCCATCCACGACCTCGTCTCCATTTTTACAAACTTGAGGAGGATGGATCTGTCCATCCACGACCTCGTCCCCATTTTTGCAAGCTCGAGGAGGACGGACCCGTCCATCTACGACTTCGCTTGCCTACTCAGGGTGGATGTGATCCAACTGTCCACGTTCTTGATTAACTTATTGTTCTCGGAGTGCGAACGAGATTCCAACACTTAGGCAGATGTGACTGACCGTCTGTCAATCAACTCCAATTCATGGAGTGCGAACTGGAGTATAAACATCAAGCTGGGTGTGACTGACCACCCATCGACTAACTCAAGTGACCAGAGTGCGAACTAGAGTACAAAGCATAAATTGGGTGTGACTGACCACCCACCAATCAATCTAAGTCCCCAGAATGCGGACGTAATTTTAAACATTAAACGGGTGTGACTGACCACCCGTAAAATAACTTATGTCCTCGAAGCATGGACGTATCTTTAAACATTAAGCAGGCGAGACCGATCGCCGACACAGAAGCGCAATACCCAGAGTGTGGATGCGTTTACTAATAGATGAGCGAGTGTGATCCGACCACTCGAACTCATCTCGCTTCAACTTTGTTCGACTTAGTTAAATTCAACTTATTGATGGCGGAGAACAATTGCCAACCAACTACTTCGATTCATCCCCAAGACCGGGGGCATAACCCAAGTACAAGCCGCCAACCAAAGCAATACAACATTGGGACTCGATTTAACGTTTGGTTATGACCCGAAGCCATGACTTCGGGACTTGACAACCAAACTTAAGTCCGATTCAGAGACTAAAGCCTCACAAGTACATTGAATGGAAATTCGAGCGCTAAAATACTTAAGCAAATAAACATAGAGTTATGCTGAAAACAAAATGGAATTTCATTTCAACTATTCTTTAAAGAGAAGGATAAGTACAAAAATTATTCCAAGAATTCTTATACGCAGGGGCCGAACCCACATCTATACACGGTCTAAGGAAAGCAAAATGAAGTCATATTCTACTTATCTATCAACAGAAGGAATAAAAAGGCATGGCTACTCCTTCGTTCACTTCTTCTTCCCCGATGTTGACCCACTAGAGTTGCCGCTCGGATGTCTCTTCGAGCCTTCGCCTTTTGGTGGTTGGTCTCCGGCCGGAGGAATTATGGTAATCTCTTCCTCCGAACTCACGGGAATTGGAATACTTTCTGAATGCGGAGTCGGAGGAATAGGAACACTCTTGATGTTGGAAGACAAGGGAGGCACGCCAGTGTCGACAACTGTACCACCGGGAGAAATCATGCGCAGAGGAGCCGGGCCAGTACCCGCCATACCACCTCCAATAACACTGGCCTGTGCGGCTTCTTCCATTTTGGCATTAATCTCCGCCATTATCTCTTCCTCGTGAATCGCTTGAGCATCCATGGGGATGCTGCTAGTTTGGCCCGAAGAGCTAGTCATAAATACACTTTCACCCAAGACAAAAGGCAAGTCAGTGATGGGATCACTCTGGTGACCGAGGAGTTCCTCCATCATTGGTTCATCAAGAATAAAAGCACTCTCATGAACTTCTCCGGTCGATGTGGCAACCGTAGTGATTGTTGCCTCCGTCATAGTGGCCTCCTGCTCTTGGTGCAGCTCTTGGGTTGCAGGAGTCTCGGCCGGTGCGGCTCCTATAACTGATTGAAGATAAGAAAAGGTGTTAGTGACTACTTCAGACAGCACTCCCAACTTTGAATAAACACGAGAAGTGTTCAGAATACCTTCCTCGGATTGGCTCGTGGGTGGAGCCGGAGAACCTTCAGAAACATGCTTGCAAACCGGAGACAAACTCGGTTGATCGAGATCATAGGCAGGCACAACTGGAGGATCTACTGTAGAAGTAAGTTCGGGTTGGGTTGATGCAGGTATTTCAGAACTTGCTTCGTGATGATCAACTCTGGACCCCTCTCTAACATCCAGATGCTGAGCAGCAAGCTTCTCCTTTCATAAGTGATAATGGCATCATGGAGAACCTTTCTTTCATCCTCGGTCAATATCTGATTCTCTTGCTCAAAGTCGTCAATAGATATAGTATTGCAGTTTGTTTTCTCATCTTCTACCAAACGGCACCAAGCATTATACAGATGTGAAGGGTAATCTTCGAGCCAGCTCAGGTTACGATGCTTCAGAACATTGACATTATATGTGATTAGGAGATCCTCAATGTTACCCTCCAAACTGGCCTCCGCCACTCTCACTTCACCCTCAACCCTGGCCTTGGCTTCTTGAACCTTTAGCGTTCCTACATCCCTCTCATCCCTGAGCACCACAGCCTACTCGCATGCTTCCTAAGCGGCTTTATTAGCATCATCTTTTTCTTTGACGACTTCAGCAAATTTGGCTTTGAGTTCCTCAAGCTCTTTTAGCGCAGCGTCCCTTTCGGCTACGACTGTGATGGTCCTATAGCCCATCTCTTCGACCAAGGCCAAGTGTTCCTGCCTTATTTTCTCCATAGACTTATTTGCCTCATCGGCTTTCTGAGTAGATTCCATCTCTACTTTCTATAAAGACTCATTCTTGTTGGTGAGCACCTAAATTATGCGGTCCCTCTGAGTGAGATCGGTCTCTAGTTTCTCGATTGTCTTCGCCCGCTCAAAGGCCACCGCTGAAACTTTTTCTGTGGTCATTATCCATTCCCGATATTGACCATAAACATCGTATATGTGGTCATGCATCGTCTATTCTGCCTCATTGGGAATTCTCTTTAAGTGTGGAGGAAATATAAAGCTATTGAAGCAGACATTTGGGAAATTCCTTTTCAACTTACTGATTCTGATCGCTCCTTCCCTGGTGGGTTTTGTAATGGCTTGTCCAGTGGTGACCAGGGTCTCAATCTCGATCCTCCGATGTTGTTCATCGGGCCTTGAAGTTTGAGGAGGTGTTACTTGACGTGAAGATTCTGAGGGCTATTTACTAGAACCAGAAGGTTTGGAAGGAATTCTAGACGGCGGAGAGCGCGACCGTGAGCGGCGCCTGTACTCCCTTTCCCTCTCCCTATCTCTTTCCCTCTTGTAACGCACCCTCTCTTGACTGGAGTAGCCGCGATCGCGTTCTCTTTCGGCCTCACGCTTGCGAGACTCATAATATGAGCTAGCTGAATGGCGTACAGAATGGAGGCTACCGAGCATAGATCCCCTCCTTGACATCGTATCTGTAAAATGAAAAGAGAAACAGTGTTGGTAATCTCCAGAGATAAATAGCTTGTGATTAGAACTTGTGTGGTGTCGTGAAGTGTGTGTATGCATGTGCAAACCCCCCAACCAACCGGTTGTAATAGCCGTAATCGGAGGAGTTGGCTCTCCTATGTCTAAGGCGCTTTGAAGCCCCTCTAATCCAATATCATGGTGCAGAGGCAAGTCATCCGGAATGGCTACATCCGCCAGTCCCGCAAAAGAGCTCTCCATCTATGAAGGAGGAATCTCTTGACTAGTAGCAGGCAAAAAGACTACGATGGTTTTGCGCCTTACAGATTTTCGACCAGTAGACTTGCCTCTTCTCTTCCGCTCTAAAGATCGAGGAGTTTGCGAAGGTCCAGTTGCGGGCTCGTCTCTAGCAGGCATATTCTCATCACTGCCTTGTTCAGTAATTACTATCCCGGGAGCTCTCCTTCGAGCTTGCCTCACCGGGGCCGTCCTAAGAACTCCTGCGAGTCCAATGCTTTGATCTCTGTCAATAAGCCTAACGCAATCAAATTTTCGTCCGTAAGGACTTCATCAATCTCTCTGTACTCGGTGGGCACCTCTTGAAGAACTTTTACAATCTCCTTAAATTGAGCACATTTAGGTCGCGGAATTGAGGTTATGAAAAAAGAAAGTATTAGATTCGGCACTAACTACTATTATCCAATTAATCAGCAAAGAGGCTAGGGTACTTACGTCTTGCTAGCCACCGTCTGGCGAACCCCGATGGACACCAACGAAGAACCATTCGGTCTTGAAATAGCTCAACTTGCTCCAAGCCCCGACCACGATCTGACACTTCCTAACTGCCTCTAAGAAAGTGAAGGAAGGGTTGTCCCCATGACTCTTTACATTGAATAAGAATCTAATCTCTTCTACCATTAGAGGACGGAAGAGATGCTCCATGAAGATGACCAAAAGACTATTCAGCAAGGCATACCCATTCGAATGCAATTGGGATGGAGCAATCCTCAAGAAAAATAGAACTTCTCGGAATAACTGGTTAAAAGGAGGAAGTGTCCTGACTACACACATAAATCTATTACAGGCTGTGTACCCTTTCGGGGGAGTGTGGGCTCTATCCTCTGGCCCTGGCAACAAGACATCGTTTATTGATAGCCTATGCCTTAGACAAATCCTGCCCAGCATATCTTCAGAAATATTGGAAGGAACGGAATCTTGTGGATGTGTGATAAAAACTGCTCCCGGAAGCTCATCCAGAGCAGGGCTAATAACTTCGGCAGCGATAGCCGGCACTCCGATTACTGGGAGTGGTGGACTCTGGACACCCTATGACTGTGAACTTCCAGGTTCCATTGCTATTGAACTCAGTAAAAATCATCGTTAGACGACAATAAACCCGTGTTCACCCAGTGTGTACAAGACTTCAAAATTCAACCGGAGTGACCGTCATCGCTGACCGTCACAACCGTGCCGTTTAGATTTCGTAGATCGATCCAAGTTGAGGTTCATCAAATTTGTCAAGTTACAGTACCATCGACGAGCTTTGAAAGGAAGTCCAATATGCAATGAAATGGCTAAGTCCAATTATGCAAGGCAGAAGCTCGTCAGAGTCAAATGTTCGAATGTGAAAACATTTTGTATCCATCAAGGTCAAGACATGGATCGATCACCAGGAGCACAGTTCGTATCGATCGTAGGGAGTAGTGATTCGTGTCGATCGTGGAACAGTGCTACATATTGATCACCCAAAGGTTGTTTCATATTGATGCAAAATCCCCATGCTTCGTATCGATCGCAGGACCCCAGATTTCGTATTGATCGCTCTGGATCGACACGAATGCCATCATCAATTGATCGATACGAAAGCCACCACCTACCGTTACGCAACGCTTCATTCATTCGATATGAAGTTTTATAATGTCCAGATCGATATGAATTCTCTGTTCATCCAAGATCGATACGAGTGGTTTCTTCGCATCCCTGACATTTCATCTTCTCCAGTCAACACGAACGCCATTACACCCTTTCTCAACCATGCTCCGGCCTAATTTCACCAGAACCGGCCATGAACGTGAATGGATTAGCATTTGAACTTGAGTCCCATCATTTTTAACGTGAATTCATTGACTAATTACCTAATTTAAAGATTTGGTCGGGGGATTAAAGAGTCATGTTAATTTAGGGATGGAGGCAATTTCTTTTCCTTGGCTTTTCAATCGATACGAAAGTGCTATGAAGGAATGGAAACAAGTGAAATTTTTCTAAGTACAAAAAGCATTTATATGGATGGAAAACTAGAAGGAAACGATTCATCTCCTAGTGCAAAATGATCGGTTGAAATGGTCTGCAATATCACCAATACAAGAGCCCTCTTCGTATCCTTCCACCCAATCGATACGAAGTAACCTATTCGTATCCATTGGCCATCGATCCAGAACACAGCCGTCGTATCCATCAGTGACCCATCGATACGAACGAGACAACAGAGACTTGTTTGGACCATTCCAACCCATCAGCAATTCATCGATACGAAATGATAATTTCGTATCCATCACTTTAAAGACCACCAGGATTCGTATCCATCGATACGTAGCGTTTTAGAGGACCACTAATTCGTATCGAGGCCATCGATACGAAATGCCCATCCCATCTTCTTAAATTAATCCAGGAGAGGATCGATACAAAACTCGATTCTAAAAAAAACTTGACAATGACCAGTGGATGTGCAAATGTTAACAGGAGTCAGGTTAACATATGTGCATGTATGATGGACTAACATTCAATTTTCAAAATTCACAAGAATTGAATGCTCACCTAGTGACAATTACAACAGTGAACAACAAATTACTAACGCTCGACACTCAGTTACAACAATGCACTGCATAATCATTGGCAATCAACAATTTAGCATTTATATTACTGGAAATCAATCAAAGGTTACATCTTTTGACGAAAAGACAACGACTATTCAACGAATCGGGTAGGACTTTTCAGAATGAAGGTTGTAGTTTTTCACAGTACATCATGTTCACACAAGGCATACTTTAGAGGCAAATGTTATCCCGCCTTTTGGCAAGGCGGTGCCACCAAGGACTCGACTGGAAACCTAAGACAGTCCGTCCCGAAGGTCAGTTATACATAGGTCTACTATGGATACTGGCAAATTTCGTCCGAGTCCGGATCGAGCTACAATAGACATGACATGACAAGCAAGGCTATGAGAGCCAACGTTCCAAATTTCAAGTCAATCGAAGTTCATATGCTCGAGATATGGATCGATTAAAATCAATGGAGAAAGCATCATTCGTGCCCATCATGTCTGCTATACTTCGTATCCATCGTGCCTATTCCACTTCGTATCCATCGTGTCTACTCCATTTCGTATCCATCAACCGAAGATACTTCTTATCGGTTCCATTTATACATAATGCATATCGATCTATCATTTACACAGTTCGTATCGATCGGTCAACGATCGATACGAAATGTGCCCCCAATGAACGATACGAAACAGCTCTTGAAAACATCGATCCGAAGTCAGAGTCTTCAATCGATACGAAGAACATAATTTCATATCGATATGAATTGAAGTGGAAGCTATTGATACGAAGTGGCCTCAGGCATCGATACGAAGGGAAGTCGAAGTCATCGATGCGAAATGAATACACTAGGTCGATATGAACGAAGCATGTAAAAGTGGAAGACTCGATCTCTCGGCATGAAAAGTGGATCGATCCTAGAATATAGCGCCACATCACCTGATCGATACGAACAAGCATGGATCCAAAGCAATCGATATGAATAGGATCGATACGAACTCGGCAGCCTTTTGCAAATCCAAACTTGGATCGATCATCAATCAAAATCTACAAGTCCAAATGCTACCAAATTTTCACAGGAGCTTGCGTACCACCTCTACTTGTCTCTGATCGATCTCAGCCCAAATGGAGGTAATTTTGATCGATGCGAAATGTATGGGGATTGATCGGGGATCGATCCCAAATCACCCCGAATTGATCACGTGGGCCCACCCACGTGTGAGAAGGAGTATTCCGAGATCTATGTCAGATTTTTCCAGCCTACGCATATAAATAGCAGTCCAATGCCTCCAGAAAAGGGATTTTTGACTCTTCTACGTCGAGACTCTACTAAAAACTTCATTGTAACTCAATTGCTTGAGTTGTAATCAGTTGTATCCAGTTAGCAAAGTCAATAAAATATCAAACTTTCCATATTGGACATAGTCTACAATGCCGAACCACTCTAAATTCTTGTGTCCTTACATTTTTGTTTGTCTGTTTTGGCGTGTTTGTTAGATTAACCTCCTTTTCCATTTATTTCTTCATTTTAATCTCTTCAAATACATCCGAAGAGTGTTGTGCCTAATTTTGGTACAAACAAATTAATTAAATGTGAAACATTGTGGTTGTTAAGCCTCTTTCCGTATTTGTGAAGTCAAATATTTAAATTTATCCCTTTGAAAATGGTTTAAAGTTTATAACCATTTTTAAATATGATATTTAAAGGATAATTAAGCAATTATTTTATTAAAATATTTGATGTTAATTTAATACTTTTTAAATGATTGTTTAAAATAATTATTTTGTTAATGAGATCTAAAAGTAATTAAGTGAAGGTTGTTTAAATAACAACTTGTTTATTTAAAGGTGATTTAAATAATTGATTTCTACCAAAGGAAATTTATTGATTAAAGCTAATTAAAGAAGTTTTGTTTTAAATAAGGAAAGTTTATAAAAGGAGTTTTATAAATTAAAAAGAGTTCTGGGAGATTTATAGAGTTTCTATAAATGGATTTGGAATTTAAATAAAGGAGATTTCATAAACTAAAAGAGATTTATTTAAAGTTTATAAAAGAAGTTGAGATTTGATTTCCTTAAACTGACCTTCTTAATTATAGTGGGTTGGAACATTCGTTCCACACTTAACACCAAAGGAATAACATTTAGGGTTATCCTTATCTCCGTTTCTTTTTGAATAACTTTTCTTTGATCCTTTAATATGATTTTGGAATAAGAAATCTTTCACAAATGTTTTGTGAATATACTTATGCCGGTGGGATAAGTATATGAATATTTTGGAAAGAGATTTAAATAAATGAAAGATTTATTTTGAGGCTTAGTTGTTGCTATGGGTAATTAAATCTCTGAATTGTTGTTGTTTGTGTATCTGATAGTTAAATAGCCGACTGTCAAATCTTGGCTAGTTTTGACTTAGGAAGTAAATAAGAGATTCATGTATTTATACAGTTTGAGTTTCCTCCGAAGAACTCATTCGGTGAAACGTGTCTAGCTTTAAGGGATATATTAGAGATCCCTTTGGGACTTTAGTATAATCCGCTTACATTAAAAAAAAGGGAACGATTCAACCGAAAATTATCGGTTGTTGGTTCGAAAGGACCGGGATCGGATATATTATCTGAAAACCACTTTGAACCAACATATGGGTTCAAGTGGAAGACATCTTGAGGATTATCTAAGACGAAGCTCTTTGAAGTGTAAGGGCTACTTGCTACTAATCCTTAGGGTGATTCCAAAATGGATGTAGTAGAGGTAGTGCCTTCGGTTTCGTTCAGACCCAGAACGAACTTGTATGGATGAATGTTGGCATTGCATTTCTACCTAGAGGGCGGTGTTAACAATGCTAGTGGGAATAGCTAAAAGAAGGTAAATCATTGCCTCAAACCACATAACCCCGAAATGGTTAAAACGGGGTAGATGCAGCAAGGCTATGTGTGTTGCTCCCATAAGGGTGTGTCATCACCTTTCTAGATTATCATATCATGGATTTGGTTGTGCATGAGAGCTCTCTATAAAGGTTGGGAACAACCAAAGTGATGACATATTTGGTACTATCCAGTAAGGGGTAGGCCGGTTTTATGTCGGCAAAGGTCAAAAGGTTTTTATCCTTAAGTATATTTTATCCAGAGTCATACCATTTTCGAATGGTAGTCTCATACCTTGCCATTTGTTGGAATCCATTCTCCAATAAGCACCTTCAGTTTCTGACTATATACCTTTTATTGTTGTAATGTACACACATCGCAACTACTTGATTATTGGCATTTTAAACCCATAGACATTATTATAATATTACTGGATTTTATAATATAAAATGTTTTGGTTATTGTAAGGTCAAAACTGTTCTGTGTTTATGTGCGGCATGGTCCTATGAGATACCTTTTATTTTAAAAAGGGTTTTCAAATGTTGAAATCAATTTGATTGATTTGATTGAGCTTTCTCACGATGGTTTACCAGACTGATCCGAGTGTTATTTTCTTATAATGCACAGTTCAGCCCGAGCATATTTTTCCGATTTAGCCAGATTCTTTGGAGCTTTTAGGAGACGAGTTAGATTCTCCAAGACATATTCACGTACCTTATATTCTTCCGCTGTTCTGTTTTGTTTGGTACTTGTCTGTATTTATCAGTCATTGTAAGGACAGACGGTTATAACTGTTCGGGCTGGTAATAGGTTAGCGTACTCTGATAATTGTATATTAAAGTTCTTTTCTTTTGCAAAGATCATTGTTATATAATATATTTCTCTTCACATTTGTGAGATTCTGTTTTGTCTTTTCTTTCTTTAACCCTAAATGACATGTCTTACGGACTTTTAAATGATCAACACATGAATACCAAGGATGTATTAAGTGTCATCCTTAGGTATAAGAAAGGCAGATCGTTACAACACAAATTAGATTTAAATATATTAATTGTTAATTGGGTTTGGAAATTTTTTGATGCCCATGTTTCCTCTTTATGACTGGCCATGCATGAAGAAGGGGAGTAAATTTGATGAGATCTAATGAGGAATTAAAGAGTGAAGGTTTTAAAGGAGGGATTTGAAAAGTTTCAACGTTTCCTTTAAACAAATTTTCTTTCATTCATTCATTTATTCTCTTGACAATTAATTTCCTTCAATTTTCTTTGCCTCTTCTTTAGATCGAAATTTCATGGCTCCCAAGCCATAAAAAATTTCCTAAGACAAAATCAGATTAAATCAATAATATAAATAAAGGTGGTGCTTTATATCATTGCAATTTCTAGAGATGATTCAATCGGATATAGGGTTTTTCCTCATTCAAAGTGTGATTTTTTGCTTTATCTTAAGGTAATATTCTATTTTATTTTATTATATAACTCATGATGTTAGTTGTGGTGTCCCAACTTTCTGACCTCTGAGAATGACAGTTAACACATCCTCGATGGTCGTGTGTCGTTGCCAAAGCATCCAAAAGATGTGTTGTCATGGGGTAAAATAAAAGAACAGAACATAAAATCTCACAACGGAACAGTTAAATATAATACAATAATAATATAGTACATAAAGTTACTCCTTAACTTGGAGTTATTAGAGTTACTCAAAAGTACTACTATTATTAGCCTAGGCAGTTATACGCCCAGCATATACACTAGTTGATACAAAATACATTCATAATTAACATAACAGCAAAATTAGATAACTATATAGATTTGGAGCCTACTGCTCATCAATCATCTTCAAAAGAGCCTAAGAAACTAGCTACTCATGAACTACTCAAAAATAATAGACTACTTGAGAGTTTAGGGAAAACAAACAAATCGAGTTAGACAATAAGTCTAATATGAGTAAAACTCTAAACATGGGTGGATACACCAACAACATGTTAGACCATGCTGCCAAATGCGGAACTGGTTCCCTCACAATAACAACATTCAACCACAAGTAATATAAAAAACTTAGAATAAAAAAAACTTGAAAGAATGGGTCTAAACAAGGTCAAAATCTAAACTTAGAGGATGGACATAAATAATTAAACATCGAGAAGAGCCCCCAGCACTTCTTGATGAAATTAAGAAAACAGATTCAAAGGTTTGAATCAAAGGCAAGGAAAGGGAAATTTTCCAACAATGACTAGGAGGGTGCGTCCAGCTTACCGAAAGTATACCTCCATAATATATACCTGAGAGGGTCATATACTTTGTGACTCGTTCGAAAACTCCAAGTCGAACTCCGCCAAACTTATTGGGTATCTGAGTATTCCAAATCTCAGTGCACATATACCCAATACCGATCTAGAGTAGATGTGATGATACCCTAATGGGAGAAACCCTACATAGCTTGGCCACCATTTTCTCTTTGGTTTTCAGTCATTTTCGACAAAGCATATCAACGCTCAAAAGAGCAATAAATCGTCTTAAATTGACGATACACAAGAAGGAAAGCTGAATCGATGGTCAGTAAATGAACTATTGGGAATATTTAAAATTAGCGCATATGGAAATTATATCTCATATTCTTACAACTACTCGTCGATTTCAAACTTGTATCATTTTTTGGTTGAAAATGAAGTCCGAAAAGTGAAGTTAATGTTACCACTAGGCATTGCCTTGACGAAATTTTTAACTTCTGAGATAGAGATGAGTTTCCATACCTTTATGTTTAGTGCAAAGAGTATGTATAAATCCTTTCCATATAAGCGATATCGTTTACAAAAATTTATTCCTTATCCTTTCTGTAATCGAATCAACTTTTAACTTTTAAAACCAAACTTGTACTGGGAACATTTCAAATATTAACTTTAAACATCATTATTGAAATCGATTAATTTACTTTAACCATGACTAATTACTTCAATTATCATTATCTAAAATGTTTTATCAACTTTAAACATGATTAATTACTTCTAACACCATTATTGTAATGGTTAATTAACCTTAATCTTCATTATTGGGATGATTAATCAACTTTAAACACCATTATTAAAATGATTAACCAACTTTAAAATACCATTATAAAAATGATTAATCAACCTCAAACATCATTATTAAAATGATCAATCAAACTTAAAAGCCCTAAATCAAGTCAAACTAACACCACACCTTGAATTAACACCTCAACTTTGTTTTTCTTCTTAAAAGTTTGATTTTGAGGTCTACATGGGCTAGATGGGCATGACCATGGGTATTATGGGCTCGGCCTTGGCTTTAAAGGGTGGTTTTGGTTTGATTTTTGGAAGTTAAGTGAATTAGATAGTAAAAGGAAGTGTTTTAGTAGTTTTTAAGGGTTTTAAAAGGAAAATAAGGAATTTCTCTCACTTAGAAATTTTTTGGAAGTAGTGGAAATAATAATGGGAGCTTGGAAAGAAGGATTGAAGTTTTGAAAATGAGAAATAAAAAAATTGTTTTTATATAAAATGAGATAGGAAAATTACTCTTTTGCCCTTAGTCCTTTTACCCTCCATAACCTTTTGCCACAACACCCCAACTTATCTTTTTGCC
This sequence comes from Allium fistulosum, assembly GCA_030737815.1. Classification (NCBI taxonomy): domain Eukaryota; kingdom Viridiplantae; phylum Streptophyta; class Magnoliopsida; order Asparagales; family Amaryllidaceae; genus Allium; species Allium fistulosum. The sequence goes on along the minus strand of CM060904.1, from coordinate 334,997,450 downwards.
TTGCTCCATATGTCTCCATCCCCTTCCTCCTTTATTCCATCACATCTTCACTTTTTGATGATGTGAAGTTACCTTTTACCTTATTTTGAAATTGTACTTTTTAAAATTTTTAAGAAAAGTCAATTCTTACTAAATTTATTTAAGTATATTTATAATCCAGAATTTATTCAAATTACCTTATTAATAAAAACATGTGTTGTTATATAAGTGTGTGCGCATATATATTATAATGTACACAACGTTTTCTGACACTTTTAAACGATGAAATTCGAAAATTTGAAAAACGATTTCCGGCCATATTTACGGTTTTTCTTCGAACTAATAACTTTTCAAACCAAATTTCAAAACAACATCACCATCATTAGTTATTATTTAAAAGAGGTTTATTTGAGTTATAAAATCCATTATTTAAATATTTAAAAATATTTTAAATATTCATATTCAAAGTGATTAAATTATGGGTTATTATATCCTCCCCTCCTTATAGGAAATTTCATCTTCGATATTTATCATACACAACAAAAGATCTCAAAAGAAACCCGAAAGATATAATTCAACAAACAGGTCCAAAGGAAGTAATTCCACTATAACTAGTGAATACATTAAAAGATACAACAAAACACAACCAATTACGACAACAATTCAGGATATGAATCCCTAATTTTACACTCGGTTTCCCAAATACAATATCTAATATCCTCACTCCACTGAAACTTAACAAGACTCACATCTTTCATCCTCGGTAGCTTTATCTCTCAGGAAATGATATGAATACGTCGCCTAAGAATAGTCAGGTCAGGCTGAACTTCCAAATCAACTTGTTGTGCTGGTTCTACTATCATCGAAGTGTTGTGTACGTATTTACGTAAATGAGACATGTGAAATACGTTGTTCACATCTGATAATCTATTCGGTAAATTCACTCTATAAGCAAGTCTACAAATCATCTCTAGTATGGGAAAAGGGCCAATATATCGAAGGACTAGCTTCCTTGATTTCCCAAACCTCACAACACTTCTCAATGGACAGACCTTCATAAACACCGAATCTCCAACTGAGAACTCAAGATCCTATGCACTCAATCTACATAACACTTCTGCAGATCCTGCGCCTCCTTCGTATTCCTTCTAATATCTGTTACCTTCTCGCTGGCTTCTAAGTTCATGTCGGGCCCAAGAACAATTCTATCACCAGACTCAGTCCAACATGAAGGAGAATGGTATGGACAACCATAAAGAGCTTCGAAAGGAGCCATACCAATGCTTTCCTGATAGCTGTTATTGTAAGCGAAATCGACTAAAGGTAAAAGATCTTCCTAAGAACCTCCGAATTTGAGAATGCAAGATCATAATAAATCAACCAAGATCCCGTTCACTCTCTCTGTCTGCCCATCTATCTGGGATGGTAAGCTGTACACAGACTTAGCTCGGTCCTTAAGCCAGTTTGCAGTCCCTTCTAGAACCTGTTAGTGAATATCAAGTCTCAGTCACTTACAATACTACAAGTATTCATAGAGCCTGACAATCTCCTTCACATACAAACTTGTCAGACATTCAGCAGTCCCAGTCATCTTAAAAAGAATAAAATGAGCACTCTTGGTCGGCCGATCGACTATAATCCAAATGCCTTTGTTCCCTCTTCTTGACCTAGGAAATCCATCAATAAAGTCCATAGAGATTTGCTCCTACTTCCACTCTGGGATCTCAAATGGATGAAGCAATCCAGTTGACTTCTGCCAGTCACTCTTAATCCGCTGGCAGTTTGCACAATGACACACGAAGATCGAAACATCTTGCTTCATCCCCTTGCATCAGAATACTCTCTTCATATCATTGAACACCTTGGTCACTCCTAGATGGAAATATAACCTTGAGCGATGACATTCGATTAACACTTTTCGCCTAAGCCCGCTAACATTTGGAACACATATACGTCCATTCATTTTCAATACCCCCCTATGATCAATCTCAAAACTAGAAACGACACCTTCTTGACCATCCTTCTTAATTTGAGCAAAAATAGGATCTACCTCCTGACTAGATGCAATCCTATCCATTAATACTGGCTTAATTTCTAACCATCATTACATTCCTACTCAACGCATCCGCAACAACATTTGCTTTCTAGTATAAAGAATCTCCAGATCATAAGAAGCGAGACACTCTAGCCATCTCTATTGCCTCAAATTCAAATCTTTCTAGGTAAAGAGATATTTTAAAGATTTGTGGTCCGTATATAACTCGAACTTTTCACCCAGAAGATAATGCCTCCACATCTTAAGTGCAAAGACAACATTCAAAAGCTTCAAATCGTGCATATCATAATTTTTCTTATGTGGCTTCAGTTATCGACTCGCATAGGCAATAACCTTCTAATGATGCATCAGAACTTCTCCCAAACTAGTAGCACAAGCACCCATATACACGGCTAAACCTCCGTTCCCATTTGGAATAGTCATAACCGGAGGGCTAGTCAACTTCTCCTTTAATTCATTGAATGCTTGATCACACTTAGGCGTCCACTAGAACTTAAAGTCTTTCTTTGTTAACTTCGTCAGATTAGAATCAATCTTCGAGAAATCTTTAATGAACCTTTAGTAAAAATCAGTAATCCAAAGAAATTTCTAACTTCCATCTCACTTTTACTCTTCTTCCAATCTTGAACTGCAACAACTCTAATCGGGTAAAATGATATGCCTTCTGCCGAAACAACATGCCCTAGAAACCTAACTTCAGATTTCCAGAAATGGCACTTAGAAAACTTAGCCCTCAACATATTGCTTCTCAAGGTATTGAGTGCGACCCGAAGATGGTACTTGTGCTCCTCCATTTTTGAATAAACAAGTATGTCATCAATAAAGACAAGAAGATATTGTTAAGAACATCTCGAAATATCCGATGCATTAAGTCTAGAAAATAAGCGGGAGCATTAGTCAGCAAAAATGGCATAACTGACTACTCGTAGAAACTATCTAGAGTCTTGAAAGCTATTAAGGGCACACTCTCCTCTACTACCCTTAATTGGTGAAAACCAATGACAAGATCCAACTGAGAAAATGTCTGAATGTCATGGAGCTGATCAAACATGCCGTCAATCCTTGGTAAAGGGTATTTATTCTTAATAGTCCTTTTATTCAACTCCCGGTAGTTCACACATAACCTTAAAGAACCTTCCGTCTTTGTAACAAAGACGACTGGAAATCCCCAATTTGAGGTACTATGTCTTATCAAACCCTTCTAAAACAAGTCAAATGTCTGGCTTTCTAACTCCCTCTTCTCTTTTGGAGCCAGCCTTCGAGGGGGTTGCACAATAGGTCTGGTTCCTGAAATCAAATCAATATGGAACACCACTTCATGGTGGGAGGTAAACCTTGCAGTTCATCGAAAATATCCATGAAATCCTAAACAACTGGTGTATCTCTTAGCTTCTCTTTAGCTACATCGAGCGAATACAGAAAATTGCTCATTAACTTGTCATGTTCTTCACAACATATATCTACACTAACATCTCTAATATCCCTAACCCTGACAATCCTTCGATCACAATCCAAGAATGCTATAAACTTACACAACCAATCTATTCCCAACAACGCTCTAAAACCCATGAATCTAAGAAAAAAATCAATGGGGAAGAAATAATTTCGACAAGAGATGGGCATATGGAGACACATAGTGCTAAGATTTGTCAGACCCTCAATTGGGTTCGACACACAAAGAGGATTATTTAGGATAACATATTTAAAGTTAAGCTTGTTTATCGGGTCATAAGAAATAAAAATATGGGAAGTACCCATATTGGATAATACTCTAATAGGAAGATCATAGATGGACAATGTACCTTACGACACCTGCTTCCCCTTTTTTCCTAAAGAAGTGGATGGTATTTCCTTAATAGCAAAAGTATGCCCTTACGACCCCTTCTTTAAAAAAGGGAACTCATTCTTCATGTGTCCATGTTTGTGATGATTGAAACAGATTGGTCCACTAGTGGTGTTCGGGCAATGACTTGCAAAGTGACCCAATTTGTTACACTTGAAACAAAGGATATTGGATAAGTCACGCTACTTCTTCTGTGCTGGAGCTCCACCTCCAGGTTTCTTTCCTGACCACTACTTATTTCCCTTGCACTTGAAATTTGGCATGCCTCTAACTGGTACCATTGTTAAAGGTTTGGCACTAATTGCTGGCGCTACTCCCTTCTGGACTCCTTCCTTAATATTAAGAGCTTCAAACCTCAAAACCACGCTGATAAGATTGGTGAATGTACAAGTAACATGATTGGTCAATTCTTGTTAGAACTCTGGTCGCATCCCTTTCACAAATATTTCATTCTTTTTAAGCAGCGTGTTTATCAATCCAAGTCCAAAATGGGACAATACATTAAACTTATGTTCATACAACTCTACCGTCATATCACCTTTCTTTAAATCAATGAAACTCCTAAACAACCGAGTCTTTCCTACTTCTGGGATATACCGCGCTTCAAAAACTTCTTTAACCTAGGCCTAAGGAAACTTCTCCTTCGGGGTATTAGCTATTACTGGAACCCACTAATCCATTACCGACTTCTAAAGTTGTCACAATACAAATAGATGTTTTTCCAAATCTACCAATAGAAGATCTCTAAATGTCCTTTCACGAGTTCTAAGCCATGTTTGCACTCCAAGAATATCTTAAGTTCTATAGAGCGGTTTCCCGCTCGAAGTTGTAAAATTCTTACACAAAGCCGCAAGGTTAATATGGGGTTGAATTTGCGCTACCACTTCCTCTACCGATCTACAACTAGCATAGTAGCATTTCTAGGTTCTTCCATTGGTAACCGTGCTAGTTCCAGATCCTCTCCTTCCTCCTCTTCTCGTATCCATCTTCTATTACCTGATCAAACAATGGGTATCTTTTGAATACAAGAATATGATTAAAATGTTTTAAGGAAATAACACTAATGGATCTAAAACTAGACTTTAGAGGATAAATATTATTGTTATAAAAATTACAAATATGCTCTCTCAAGATTAACTCATTCTAGGGCATCACTTACCCTATCTCTAATAAGTTGTACCCCAGTTAGGCTAAGGTGTTCGCTCAACCGAATCTCTAATGCCAACTGTGACGACCCAACTTTCTGACCCTTGAGAATGACACTTAGCACATCCTCGGTGTTTGTGTGTTGTTGCCCAAGCATCCGAAAGATGAGCTATCATGGGGGTAAAATAAAAGAACATAATAGAAAATCTCACAATGGAATGGTCAAATATAATACAATAATATTATAGTACATAAGGTTACTCCTTAACTTGGAGTTATCAGAGTTACACAAAAGTACTACTACTATCAGCCTAGGCAGTTATACATCCTGCCTTTACACTTACTGATACAAAAATACATTCGTAATTAACATAACAACAGAAATAGATAACTAGATAGACATGGAGCCTCATGCTCATCCATCATCTTAAAAAGAGCCCAAGAAACCTGCTACTCTAGGACTACTAAAAAATAATTGAGTACCCGAGAGTTTAGAGAAAACAAACAACTCGGGTCAGACAATAAGTCTGGTATAAGTAAAACTCTAAATATGGGTGGAAATAACAACAATATGTGAGACCACGTTGCCAAATGCGGAAGGGGTTTCCCCTTACAATAACAACAGTCAACCATAAGTAATATAAAAAATTTAGGATAAAACCCAAACTTGAAAGAATGGGTCTAAATAAGGTCAAAATCCAAACTTAGAGAATGGGCATAAATAATTAAACATATAGACGAGCTCCCGACACTTCTCAATGAAATTAAGAAAAACAATTCGATGGTTTGAATAAAAGGCAAGGAAAGGGATATTTTTCAACAATGACTAGGAGGGTGCGTCCCTCTTACCGAAAGTATACCTCTAGCATATATACTCAAAAGGGTCATCGTAATGACATGGGAATTCGAACACTTCTTCGAATATCTCAACTTTTGGAAAATTATTAAGTATTGAAAATATGATTTTATAACCTTGTTAAACACTTTTTAATTAATAACTAATGATAGAAAACTTCTTTTTGAAATATGTTTACAAAAATATATTCTTCAAGTAGATATTAAAAATGTGACCGAAAATTGTTTTGTTAAAAATCAACTATTGTTCAGTAAATTTGTCCAAGATCTTTGGGCTTATGTAACAAACACATGAATACATTAACAAGTGCTTAAACCTTCTTATTACTAATGGAAATTAATTAAGCTAATAGCTTCAGGAAGAACTAAAGGACACTTGATTAAGGAGGAAAAGGTAGAGTGGTTTATGGAAAGCATGGTATGTAAGAGGCATGGATACATGTAATTTAATGGTTGACCTTGGAGGGCATTAGTCTTTTGCCACTAATTCCTAAGCTTATAAATAGATGGGTATGGCTCTCTTCATTCTTACAAATTCACAAACTCTAAAATCTCTACAGTTCCATTCTCTTCACAAAGTTCTTAAATCAAAACACTCTAAAGTAGTTCAAACTACTCCAAACTCAAGCTATCATCCTGATATAGCTTACAACATCATCCCATCATCTCAAAACTGAAGAATTTGGAGCCATCCTCTCCAAATTGCCCAAGGTCGTACCCAACCTAAGGTGGTGGGAACTTGGTCGTGCACTTCTGTCCCCCTCTTCTCTTGTTAGTGCTTGTTCATGTGCTCTTGTATTGAAGGAAGTTATTGTGGTGTTGTTAAGAAGGGGTTAAAGGGAGTTATCATTTATTGGTTGAAAAAGTGAGTTATCTCACTCATTAAATAAAATCATAAACTGACACTTTGTTAAACCAAAACTTAACAATTTTGCTTGTTATAAACTATGATAGTATGCCCTAACTACTTAAAGTTATAGCCCTTAATTATGTGCTTTAGAAAAGATGTGATTTGTTTAAGTATTGTGCCTCTAAAAGCTTTGAATTGTGTTGTTAAGTTTAAGCACATATAGTTGGAAATTTGAACATTTACTTTGGACATGTTATTTAGTACGTGGGTAATTACATGCTTTGTTATGATATGAAATGAATTTGGGAATTATATATGTTTATATAATTAAATGACACCAAACATTGAATATGATACGTGTTATCCCGCCTTTTGGCAAGGCCAGGACACCAAGGAATTGATTGGATTCCAAATATCGCTTGTCATGGATGTCGATGAATTTTGTCCGAGTCCAGATCAAGCTACAGTTGACGAGACGTGACTAGTAGAACAAAGAAAGCCAACGTTCCAAGTTTCAAGCCAATCCGAGTTCATATGCTCAAGTTACGATGGATACAAGTTGGAGGGGAAAGCATGTTTTCGTATCCATCAAGGTTGTTCATTTCGTATCCATCAGGGAACATCATTTCGTATCGATAGAGGTTACCTTGCTTTGTATCCATCCAGCCCATGTCCATCATCCGCTTCACATAGGCGAGTTCACATGGTTTCGTAACGATCAGGTTGGCAATGTTCGAACCCATCGAATTCGCATCAGTCAGTTTCGAGTCCATCAGCAGATGGCGCATCTCATATCCATCAATCAATGCATGCTTCGTATCCACCGAGGCCACTATTCTTCGTATCAACCGAGGAAATACTCTTCGTATCCATCAGAGAAAGGTTTGTTCGACTCCATCGGCAAGGCCTTGTTCGAATCCATCAGTGATGTTTCATTCGAATCCATCAAGCCAGCAAGCCAAGGTGACGTGTCCTCCCTCGATGCGAATGCGCCGAGATATATGGAGTCGACGCGGTCGACTCGGAGTGAAGATCGGATCGAGGTGAAGTGTGCATTCCACGTCTTCACAGAGGCGCGTGACACCATCGATTCGAAGCCATCAATTCGAAAAGATGGATTCGAACCAAATAGCCTAGCAAAGAACATCGCCTCGTATCGACGATATCTCTCAATCCACTGATCCAAATGCCATGAAATTTTCACTGAAGGTTGCGCACATACTGAGGAACGTCTCCACCAAATTTAAGCTCAATTGGACATCATCTTGATCGATACGAAATGACTTCGTATCGATCACAGATCAACTTGAAACTCTCTGAGGTTGGTCGCGTGGGCCCACTCACATGCCAGGAAAAGTCTCCCAAGATTTGAGCGCGATCTTAGCCTCCTACGCCTATAAATAGAGCCCCAGAATCAACAGAAAAAGGATCTTTTTTCTCTGAAGCGTCCAGACTCTGCCGGATTGAGATTTGCATCCTACTTTTGCTGTCAATTTCTAATTCTAATCTGTAATCCGCTGTTCATTGCTGTAACCGCTTGTAATCATTAAAAGAGAATCAATAAAATCATCAAAACTTCATAGTGGATGTAGGCCATACGTCGAACCACTCTAAATTGTTTGTCTGTTCATTTTACATTTCTGTTTGTTGGAGTTTTTGTTAGATAACCTCTGTTTTACATTTATAATCTTCATTTTATCTCTTCAAATAACTCCCGAAGAGTGTTGTGCCCATTTTTGGTACAAACACTTTGGTGCTTTCACCGAGAAAACCAGTTTTTTCTCCTGCTCTTTGGATCTGCCATCGATACCGGATTGCACAAATCCAAGAGGAAGATCCAGATATCCAGTCCGGGATCCTTCCATTCTATTCAGATTTGCTCAAAATCTAGGAGAGGACACCGCCACCGAGAATGGTCAGCACAAGAACTGGCGCTACCGCTACAGAGCAAGAAGGCCGAGATAGGCAGAATCCCACACAACAGCCTTCTTCTAATCAAGACAATACCGCTCACTCGGATTCGACGGGGCTAGTCACCCGACAGGAGTTTCAAGTATTGCTCCAGGAGCTGACCCAAAGCCGTCAGCAGTTGGCGGAACAGTTGCGCGCCAATATCGAGCTGACCAACCAGCTAAACCGCCGGGGGCACAGAAGGTCCAGGAGAGATGATGCCTCCAGAGCATCTACCGAAAGCTCAGCTTCGTCTGACTATCACCACCGGATTACCCGTCCTCGTTTAGAGGGGAGTCGCGCTCAAGCTGCTGAATATCAACCCGCCTTAACTGTTGGGCAACTGAGGGTAGGACCATCGACCAGCTTCCAAACGGGACCCTCGACACGAGGAGGCACTTCCCCACAATACACTACTGCCCCACAGTACACCACGGATAACCGCGCCATGACCGCCGCAGCAGAAACAAGGGTCGATACCCGAAATCAATCAGAACCGATCAATCAACAGCGTGGACATACTCCTGAACCTTATGTCCCAAAAGACGCTGAGCCAAGGAGGCGAGATACGGATCGTCGACAGCGCCCGATCCAGACTCGCACCGTGGAACCCGACCACGCCTTATCTCATCATACTCAGAGTCTGCCAGTGTCGGATATATCAACCATGATACGTCAGATGATACGCGAGAGTCAGGGGCTCACTAATGATGATTGGGGGATTTCTCGTAGTCATACCCCTTTTACAAACGAAGTGTTATACGCTGAACCCCCTAAGCGATTCAGAATGCCAACTCTCCCGATGTATGAGGGAAATAGTGACCCCAACCAGCATATTTTGAAATATGAATGGTCGATGAGCGCTGCAAGGGCCGACGATGCAGTGAAGTGTCGAAGTTTCCCCATCTCTCTGGGGGGAATCGCGACAATGTGGTTTACACGCCTACCACCTAGATCAATTTCTTCGTTCGATCAATTGGCCAAGAGGTTTGTAGAACAATTCCGTATGCATGTTGCCAGGCCAAAAGACGTTAATACCCTGTCCAGCGTCACTCAAGCTCATGGAGAAACGCTCAGGCGTTACCTGGAGAGGTTCCACGCAGCATGCGTTGAGATCACCCATCCTAACGATAATTCAATCTTGATGGCTCTGACCAAGGGGATTGATCCTGATTTTGAATTCGGGATCTGGCTAGCTGGAAAACCGCCCGCATCGTTGGACCGTTTTTACTCCAAGGCCGCTCAATTCTTGCGGCAAGAGGATGCAAAATAGTCTAGGAAGCAGGACGATGCGAGGCCCAGCATTGAGGGAATACAGAGCAATGTAGCAGTTAAACAGTCCAGTGAGAGTTCCGGGAAAGTTCAACTGAATATACAAAACAAGCAAACCCAGCAGAGAGGAAACAATGGCCAAAATAAGAAGAGAGATGAGAACCGAGGTCCACGACGTAGAGCTCAGATGTTTGACAGTTATACGCCGTTAAACACGTCATTGGAAAACGTATACTTACAGACTTGTAACACTGTACAGTATAAGAAACCTGCTCCGAAGCCCTCATCGGATAGACAGGTTCAAACAGGAAAGTTCTGTAGATTCCATGAAAGCTACGGTCACAATACCAATGAGTGTCGGCATTTGCAGGACCTCATCGAGAAGTTGATTAGAGAGAGGAAGCTAGATCAGTTTGTACGGGCGCTGCAGTCTGGCGGAGCGGGCCCTTCGAATCAAAATCGTTCACAAAATCAGGAAAGAGAGGAGGAACCCGCCCGTGCGGGCGGGAGATTGGTTATTAACACAATAAGTGGTGGTCCCCACCCGGCAGACAGAAGATGGGGGCAAATGGAGTCATATGCTAGTTCTATCAGGCATGCGGACTTCGAATGTTGTAGTAATTGCGAAGACGGAACCCCGGTGAAACAACAAAAGATAATATCTGATGACATCGTGTTCAGGAGCCGAGATGCCGATAAGGTCAAAGCCCCTACAATTGACCCACTAGTCATATCTGCCCAGGTAGGTCCCGCTTGGATGAAGAGGATCCTGGTTGACAGTGGAAGCTCTGTGAATATCTTGCTTAAACGGGCTTACGACTTAATGAAAATGGAGACAAAGGATTTGAAACCCTGTTTATCCAGAATCCACGGTTTCAACGGAAGTGCCACGATACCCATCGGAATAACTGAACTCCCAGTTAAGTTAGGCGTTGGAGAACGTCGGAGGGTCTGAATGTTACAGTTTGTTGTGCTAGAAATTGATTCACCGTATAATGCGTTTTTGGGTCGACCAGCCCTAGCTGAGTTCAGGGCGGCCATCGCCCCATGGTGTCTGACTCTGAAGTTTCCCACCGATCAGGGAATTGGAGTCATTCAAGGAGACCAGGCCACGGGAAGGGCCTGTTATGTTGCGGAGCTGCGCGGGGCGCAACGTAAAGAGAAGGGAAAGGGCGTAGAGGAATCTCTCTGCGTCCGTTCTATCGATAATTGACAATTGATGCCTGGGCCTCGGCCCGGGCACCACGACCAATTCCTGAAAGACATGGACCCTAGGGACAACGAGGATAAAGACGAATCTACGGAGAGTCAAGCTTCTCCAGCCGAAATGACTGTGGACGTCCCAATCAGTGAGGATGATGATTCAAAGATGCTGAAAGTTGGGTCTCAACTGAACAAGCAGACACAGCAGGAATTGGTCGAGTTTCTTCGGGCGAATCTCGACGTCTTCGCCTGGACACACTCTGACATGTGCGGAATCTCACCGAGCATTGCAAGTCACTCCCTGAATATAGATCCGCGACACGTCCCAGTAAAGCAGAAAAGGCGCGGTATGGATCCAGAGAGATCTGCCGCCCTTAAGGAGGAGGTTGATAAACTGCAATCAAACGGGTTCATTCGAGATGCCTTGTATTCAGAATGGGTATCCAACCCTATACTAGTTCGGAAACCAAACAGAAAATGGAGAACCTGCATTGATTACTCTGACCTAAACAAGGCCTGTCCAAAAGATAGCTTCCCACTTCCGCGAATCGATCAGCTCGTAGATTCAATGGCCGGACATGAGCTACTATCCTTTATGGATGCTTATTCCGGCTACAACCAAATACCCATGCATTTACCTGATCAGGAACATACCAGCTTCGTGACCGATCTGGGACTCTATTGTTACAAAGTCATGCCGTTTGGTCTAAAGAACGCTAGAGCAACATACCAACGCTTAGTCAACCGGATGTTCGCCGATCAGATCGGGAAGACCATGGAGGTTTACGTGGATGACATGCTGGTGAAGTCCCGATTCTCCACAGACCGCGTCAGAGATTTGAATTCAATGTTCAGCATCCTCCGGGAATACGGAATGAAGCTCAACCCGCTCAAGTGTCACTTCGGCGTCGCATCCGGAAAATTCCTTGGGTTCATCGTCAATGCACGAGGGATAGAAGCGAATCCTAAGAAGATCTGGGCTATAAGAAATTTGCAAACCCCTAGAACCATAAAGCATGTCCAGAGTCTCAACGGAAAGGTCGCAGCATTGAGCAGGTTCATTTCAAAGTCCAACGATAAATGCATTCCTTTCTTCGACCTGATCCGGAAGGGAAAACGAAACTTTGAATGGACCACGGAGTGTGAACGCACGTTCCGATCACTAGTTCAACATCTCTCCACGCCTCCGATCTTGTCAAAACCAGTTGACCACGAGCAACTATATCTCTACCTGGCAGTATCAGAACACGCGATTAGTGCTGCCCTAGTTCGGGAAGAAGACAAAGTGCAAAACCAGGTCTACTATGTTAGTAAGCGGCTAACAGGAGCTGAAAGAAATTATCCGAGATTGGAGAAACTGGCCTATTGCTTGGTCATTGCCTCAAGAAAGCTCTGCCCTTACTTTCAAGCTCATCCGCTTACTGTGTACACCGACCAGCCGTTACGACAGGTCCTCACACGGCCTGAGACGTCCGGTAGGTTACTCAAGTGGAACATTGAGCTAAGCCAATTTGATATCGCATACGCTCCGCGGAGAGCCATTCAAGGACAAGTCCTGGAAGATTTCATAGCTGAATTCACCGTTCCAGAAAACTTGCCCGAGACCAGTGAATCCCCCGAATACATCTGGAAGCTATATACTGACGGTGCGTTAAATGACTGGTGTTCGGGCGCTGGGGTTGTACTTGAGACTCTCGAGGGCCGATCCATATGTTATGCTTTGAAGTTCGACTTTCGTGCAACTAATAATGAAGCTGAATATGAAGCCCTCCTAACTGGCCTAAAACTTGCCAGAGACTTGAGAATTATCGCTGTGGAAATTTATTACGATTCACAGTTAGTGGTATGTCAAGTACGAGGAGAATATCAGGCAAGAGACCGAAGACTGGCTGCTTACCTGGCCCGAGTTCAGGAAATACTAAACCGGTTTGATTATTATGCCATCTATTATGTGCCTCGGGAGCACAATCAGAAAGCCGATTCACTGGCAAAATTAGCCAGCACAGGTGAAGCGCAGCAAATGGGACTTGTCCCTGTTGAAACTTTGGCCTCCCCGAGCATCGATCGGATAGAAATGAACTCTGTATATGAAACCGCTCCCAGTAGAGAATCTTGGATGACTCCGTATCGGAATTACATTGAGAATGGGACGTTGCTTGAACCTAGAAATGAGAAGAGACAAATCCAGCGGAAAGCTTCGCGGTTCGTCATCCAAAACGGAGTCATGTACAGGAGAGGTTATTCCGTTCCTCTCCTCAGATGTATCGCCCACGAGGAAATCAAACGAGTGTTACATGACATACACGAAGGAGAGTGTGGCGATCATACCGGAGGACAAGCTCTCGCTAAGAAGATACTCCGATATGGGTACTACTGGCCGACAGTGAACCGAGATGCGGCGAACTATGCCTGGAAGTGCGATAAATGCCAGATACATGCCCGAATTCCAAGAGCTCCGCCTACTGAAATAACCCAAATGGTCAGTCCCTGGCCATTCGCAATGTGGGGCATCGATATCATCGGCGCTTTACCTTTGGCGAAAGGCGGTGCGAAATACGCCATTGTTGCCGTTGACTACTTCACAAAGTGGGCTGAGGCCGAAGCCCTTGCAACCATTACGACAAAGAAAGTGATAAACTTCGTGGTTCGCAACATCATCTGTCGATTTGGACTCCCGCATACCATCATCACTGATAACGGAGCCCAATTCGAGAGTGCGGAATTCAAAATTTTCTGTCAACGGTTTCATATCCACAAAAAGTTCTCGGCTGTTGCACACCCCCAAGCGAATGGACAGGTTGAAGCTGTCAATAAAGTTATAAAATCAATCCTGAAGAAACGATTGGAAAAGGCTGGGGGCAAGTGGGTCGATGAACTTCCTATGGCGTTATGGGCCTATCGAACGACTCATAAAACCACGACCGGACACACTCCGTTTTCCCTATCTTATGGCTCAGAGGCTGTTATTCCGGTCGAAACGGAAGTGTTTTCTCATCGCGTGACTTACTATGATCCGAAAACAAACGCTATACTTCAGGCCGAATCTTTGGATCTATTGGATGAAAAACAGGAAGAGGCTGATCTGAGAACAGCCGCACATCGAAGTCGGGTCGCCCGACTATACAACACCAAAGTTCGACCTCAAACCTTTGAACTCGGCGACCTTGTGCTCAAGAGAGTCTACCCCGTTCCTTCACACATGTAACCGAACTGGGGAGGGCCGTATGTGATTACACGAAGACTCGGAGATGGCACGTTCAAGCTGTCGACCGTTGACGGTCTCGATTTGCCGAGGGCTTGGAACAGCGAAAGTCTCCGTCGCTATTACATATGACAGGCTTTATTTATTTCATTCTATTTAGCAATTCGTTTCTGCATTTCAAAATTTGAATTTTGTAATAAGGCAACTGACTTTGCCGCATTTTCTTATTTCAGCAATAAAATGCCACTTCTTCGAGCCAGAGCTGTGATTCATTAAGTACGATATACGACATCACGATGCACGAAGAGCTAAATCCCATCACGCTATGGGACTTATTCAAATGGAGAGTGGCTGTGATATGACCGGCCACTCACTAAGTGAAACCCGAGCTCGGGGGCAAGCCATTACACCAATATTGATGGGATTGACACACGACAATCCTGCAATCGACTCTGTATTCCCAGAGTGCGAGACGGAGTATAAACATTCAACTCCGTGTTCCCAGAGTGCGAGACGGAGTATAAACATTCAACTCCGTGTTCCCAGAGTGCAAGACGGAGTATAAACATTCAACTCCGTGCTCCCAGAGTGCGAGACGGAGTATAAACATTCAACTCCGTGCTCCCAGAATGCGAGACGGAGTATAAACATTCAACTCCGTGTTCCCAGAGTGCGAGACGGAGTATAAACATTCAACCCCGTGTTCCCAGAGTGCGAGACGGAGTATAAACATTCAACTCCGTGTTCCTAGAGTGCGAGACGGAGTATAAACATTCAACTCCGTGCTCCCAGAGTGCGAGACGGAGTATAAACAACTAACTCTGTGTTCCCAGAGTGCGAAGCGGAGTATAAACGACCAACTCCGTGCTCCCAGAGTGCGAGACGGAGTACAAACATCAGTCAACTCCGTGTTCCCAGAGTGCGAACAACCGCTTGCAAGATGACTTATATCCCCGGGGTGTGGATGAGACGATTCATGAGAGAACAAGTGTAGTTCGACCACTCGGTCCTCGCTTGGTGCAATCACAAGCTGATCATCACAACTTAACCCTGGAACTGGGGGCAGAGGAAAATGTTAATCATTACCCGAAACTGTACGATGTTCGGCTCCGATACGATCCCCTATCACAACTCAAGTCCGAGATTTCCATACTTAACAAGCAAAATGAGCTATTCTTGAAACAATAAAATAATGCAAGTACACCGGACCGAAGTTCGAACACTGCAATATTCAAGCATAGAAAGGAACATAAGCTGAAACTAGAAGACAAAATTTTATTTTCAACTAAATCAAAGGCAACGGTTCATACATGAGCCTTTCCAAAATACTCCTACTTGCAGGGGCCGAACCCGCATCTAAACACGGCCTACAAGAAGGGAAAAAAGAAAAGTGACAAAATCCCTGACTGCCAAAAAAGAAAAATATGCCTAAAAGGAGTGTTTAATCCTTCTGCTTCCTCAACTTCTTCTTCCTCGAGGAGCTACTGGAGTCACCAGTACTCTTTCGCTTGGAACCTTTCTCCTTAGGCAGGCTCCACTCGGGTGAAGGCATAATGTCGACATCCTCGTCCGAGCTGGACTCTATAGGAATGCTTCCCACAGGTGGAGTTGGAGGAACAGAATCCGCAGCCGGAGGAGGGACTGGTACACTAGTATCAATAAGCATTCCCCCAGGAGACACAATCATAAGAGGAGTGGGGCATTGTGTTGCTGCACCGCCATCTACGCTGCCGCCATGCGCCGCGGCTGCCATCTCGGCATTAATCTCGGCCAACATCGCCGCTTCCCGTTGTGCTCTGGCCTCGCTATGGGTTGTGATAGTCTGAGTTGAAGTGTCAGAAGTAGACGAGAATCCACCCAGGCCAAACGGCAGGTCCACAAAAGGATCACTCTGACGGCCGAGGAGCTCGTTTATCATCTGTTCATCGAAAGAAAGTGAGCTCCCCTGCGTTACTTCGACTGGTGCCATTGCCGCGACGGAGGTCGCCTCAGAAATGATGGCTTCTGCCACTTGGCCTGGTTCTTGGGCGGTGAAAGGCGCAGCTGGTGCAACTTCCGTCACTGATCAAAGAAAAAGAACATGTCGTTAATGTACACTTCGACACAGACCCTTCAATCCAAGTATACAAGAAGTTAGTTCAGAGTACCTTCCTCGGTTTGGCTCGGGGTCGTCTGAACGACTTCGGAAGGATGCTCCTTAATAGGAGATAGATGCGGTCGGTCTGGATCATATGCCGGAATAGGCTGGGAGTCGATCATAGGAGTTGGCTCAGATTGAGATGACACGATTATCTCAGAACTCGTAACATGGTGCTCTGCACCAGAGCTTTCTCCGACGTCCTGAGTCTGGGCACCAAGCCTCTCCTTATCGTGGGAAATCATGGAGTCATGGAGAACCTTCTTTTCGTCATCATTGAGGATGCGGTTCTCCAGCTCGAATTCATCAAGGGCTTCATCAAGGTGCCCAGACTTCTCCTCATCAACCAGTAAGTTCCAGGCGTTATAGAGATGCGTGGGGTAATCGTCAAGCCATGTCAAATCTCGGTGCCTTAGCACATTGGCATTGTAAGTGACGAGTAGCTCTTCTACCTCGGCCTCAATCCTGGCCTCCGCCTGCCGTACCTTCTCGTCAACCCCAGCCTCAGCTTCGCGAGCTTGTTGCATAGCCGCTTCCTTCTCCCTTCGGAGCGTCACTGCCTGATCACAGGCCTCCTGTGCAGAGATATTGGCTGCGTCTTTCTCCTTCGCCATCTCGGAGAACTTTGATTTCAGCTCATTAAGCTCCTTAAGAGCGGCATCCCTCTCGGCGGTAATGGTGGTGTTCCTATGACCCATGTCCTCGATGGCGGTATAATGCTCTTGCTTCATCCTGGTCATGGCAGCATTTACTTTATCAACCTTTTTTAGGGACTCCATTTCAGATTTACGAGAAGACTCAGCCTCTGCGTTGAGCGCTTTTATGATTCGGTCATTGTGACCCAACTCCTTCTCAAGCTTCTCAATGGTGACGCCCCAATCGAATGCCACTTTGGACGCTTTCCTCGCGGCCCGTCCCCATTCCCTGTACTGGAAGAAGATGTCCGCAACATAATCATGGATAGTGGTTTCAACGGTTGGCGGAATTCTCCTCAAGTGCGGAGGGAAGACATAACCATCAAAGCAGATGTCGGGAAATTCCTTCCTCATCTGTGCCAACTTAAGCGCTCCTTCACTGGACGCATCAGTCGGGACCGGTGTGGTAGCCGAAGAGGTGGCTATTTCAGTCCTGCGCGGAGGATCGGGCCTCGAAGCTTGAGAAGGTGGCCTAGGCCGTGAAGTTTCAGGAGGACGAACAACTGCTACCGTAGGAGGTGCGGAGGTCCTGGGAGGAGGAGAGCGAGATCGGGATCGGTGAACGTATCCCCTGTCTCTGTCAGACCTTTCCTGACCAGAGTGTCCTGAGTCGTAATCCCTCTCATCCTCTCTCCTGCGTGGCTCATGATAACGGCGCTTGTTGCGCAAACTACCAAGCATAGAACTTTGCCCAGACATCGTACCTGAAAAGCAAACCACGAAAAATCAGTAGCCGTTTGCAATATGTTGTTTACGGTTAGGAAAATGTGTTGTGCCATGAAGAGTGTGTGAATGTGTAACCCCCCGGACCAACCAGAAGTGTCAATCGCACTGGCAGGAAGAGACTCGCTAACATCGACGATATGTCGCGGTCCACCCCATTCAACGTCGTGTTGCTCGGGCTCGATGTCCGGGATTGGAGGGTCAGCAGGCTCTTCGAATTGATTTTCAGCTTGCAGGGAGGGTGCTTCCGTAATTCTAACTCCTGGCAGAGGACGGTGTAAAACCACAGACTTCCGCCTCCCGGACTTAGGCTGTTTTGAGGCCACTGCTTTGCCTTTCCTCTTTGCATCGGAATCCGGGGTTGCATTAGCGGGTCCGACCAACGGTTCCTCGTCGGTATGAGTTCTTTCGGAATCGGGTTCCTCAATTATCACAACCCTGGGTTTCTTCCGCTTGACCTTTTCTCTGGAGACGGTCTTTAATGCACCATCGAGCCTTATGCTATGCCTCTGCCCGATCAACCCAAGAACTCTAAGGTTCTGGTCCGTCAGTAGCAACTCGATATTCCTTTCTTCGCTAGGGATTTCTTGAAGGACACGAACTATCTCTTTATAGTAGCCACCTTCAGGTCGCTGGATTATTGCTGAAAGAAAAGGAATAGGAGATATGAGTTTAGTTTCATTCAAAAAATTTGCCCCGTCAATTACTTGGGGAAAAGACAATGCTTACGTCTAAACAGCCATCTTCTGGCAAACCCCGGTGGACATCGGACATAGAACCACTCTGACTTGAAGTAGCTCAGCCTAGTCCACGACCCCGTGACAACTTGGCAGTTTCTTACAGACTCCAAGAATGTAAAAGATGGGCTGTCAGTTCGACTTTTGAAGTTGAAAAGGTATCTTATCTCGGTCGGGCGGGGAGGTCGGTAGAGGTATTCCATAAATGCGATGAACAGGCCATTGAGTGAAGCATCTCCATTCGGATGTAGCTGAGACGGAGCAATATCCAGGTAAGCCAACACCTCTCTTATATAATCGTTGAACGGAGGAAGTGTACCGGCTGCACATGCATGTCGATTAAAGGCAGTATACCCCTCCGGGGGATTGTGTGGTCTGTCGTCCGGTCCAGGCAACATTACGTCGTCCAACGATAAGCCATGCCTCAAGCATATTCTCCCTAGCATATCTTCAGAGATGTTGAACGGGACAGAGTCAGGTGGACTATTAATGCAGGACGCATCGGGCAACTCATCCGGAGCTGGACCAATAGCTTCGGCCTCGATGTCCGGAATCTCAAGTCTGGGAGGGATAAGATTCTGAGTTTCTTGCTGCTGCGGACTTGATGGTTCCATAACTAGCTAACTCACAAGAAATCATCGTTAGACGATAAACAGTCCGTGCATTCCCCAGTGTAAAGTGTATGAATGTTTTGTGCAGTACAAGTGTTGTGCATGACTTGAGCAAATTCTACAGAGTTAGAGAAAATTTGCAAACGGCAAAGGATAATCGAAATCCAGTCGGAATGACAGTCATCACTGACCGTCATCCTCAAACCATCCCGATGTTGGCGAGTGATTAAAATTAAAGTTCATTATCATAGTGTTAAGTTATAGTTCCATCGACAAGCTTCGATAGGTAGTCAGATATGTAGCTAACAGTCAAGTTCAGATATGCAAGAATGAAGCTCGTCGGAGTTATGCTGTTAAGAGTTCATAATTTCGTGTACGTCGAGAGAAGGGTTCGAATCGATTACGGGAGGCATGTTCGAACCCATCAGGACACGAGTTCGTATCGATCCCGGGGGCACGCTTCGAATCGATAGCCAAGGCGCAAGTTCGTATCGATTGGAAAAGATAACTTTGAACCGATCCATGGTTGTCAAATTCGTATCGGTCAGGAAGGTCTCGGCTTCACATCGATCATGTTCAAATCAGTGCTTTTCGTGTCGAACGCAAAGATACACTTCGCATCGATCTGAAGTTGAGAACTTTGAAACAACCGTTTGTATCGATCATTTCATACCGGTACGATCCAACACCATCGCGATCAGTACGAACTATAACACCTCCCCCAGGAAATTTCTAGGGATCGATGCAAAAATCCAAAGAGGGCGCTAATGGCCTACATCGACTCGAACGCAAGCCTCCATATCGATCATTTTCTGTTTTTTCTACTTCTTCTTCACCAATCCACAGGAGCATCGCCATGGTAATTTAAAACCAAGCTTTGGTCCAGATCTGGTTTTACCAATTGCCAGAATCAGTGGTTGATGAAGATGGAGTAGATCTGAGATGACTTCGTTGTTTGGATTCGAGGTTAATTACCTAAGTTGAGGTTAAGATTTGAAGGATTGGAAGTATGGATCTGATCGATTCGAGAACAAGTTACAAGTCTACTCCTTTCTCACAATTTCTGGATCGATGCGAGAAGTAGAAGGCGGCGGTAGAAAATAGAAGGTAAAAAAGTGAAAAGTGACGAAGTCCCAGGTATTTATATGGAGCCTAAGATGGAACCGAGTCGATTCGACTCCTAGTCAACCTGACCGGTCGCAACCAGTCAAACAGTGCATCGAAACGAAGGCTCGTTTCGAATCCACCGGACTTCATCGATTCGAAGCGCACAGAGAGGCCACCTGAAGACGATGGACTCCATCGATTCAAAGCATCCGTTTTATGAGCCATCGACCCACAACAGGGCGGATCTATCGATACGAGAGTGGTTTTCGTAACCATCAGAACCCATCGATACGACCAGTCACTTCGTATCCATCAGATATCACCGATGTGAATCAGAGTCCCCCATAATTTGTGACCATCGATACGAATAAGCCTTTCGTATCCATCTTGACCCGCATCGCTATAAAAAACCACTTTCCAACCTTCTAGGTCGATTCAGGAGAGAATCAATAAGAAGTTCAATGATGAGTCAAACTGACAACGACTCGTGAACTTGCAACGTTAACAAAAGTCAGCTAATCATTATCACGCAGCAGTCAATTACAGCTATACAAAGTACCACTTTCAAATTGTTCAGAGAGGACATGTAGCTTTTCAAAGCATGTCATGTTTTCACGAGACGTACTTTGGGGGGCAAATGTTATCCCGCCTTTTGGCAAGGCCAGGACACCAAGGAATTGATTGGATTCCAAATATCGCTTGTCATGGATGTCGATGAATTTTGTCCGAGTCCAGATCAAGCTACAGTTGACGAGACATGACTAGTAGAACAAAGAAAGCCAACGTTCCAAGTTTCAAGCCAATCCGAGTTCATATGCTCAAGTTACGATGGATACAAGTTGGAGGGGAAAGCATGTTTTCGTATCCATCAAGGATGTTCATTTCGTATCCATCAGGGAACATCATTTCGTATCGATAGAGGTTACCTTGCTTCGTATCCATCCAGCCCATGTCCATCATCCGCTTCACATAGGCGAGTTCCCATGGTTTCGTAACGATCAGGTTGGCAATGTTCGAACCCATCGAATTCGCATCAGTCAGTTTCGAGTCCATCAGCAGATGGCGCATCTCATATCCATCAATCAATGCATGCTTCATATCCATCGAGGCCACTATTCTTCGTATCCATCGAGGAAATACTCTTCGTATCCATTAGAGAAAGGTTTGTTCGACTCCATCGGCAAGGCCTTGTTCGAATCCATCAGTGATGTTTCATTCGAATCCATCAAGCCAGCAAGCCAAGGTGACGTGTCCTCCCTCGATGCGAATGCGCCGAGATATATGGAGTCGACACGGTCGACTCGGAGTGAAGACCGGATCGAGGTGAAGTGTGTGTTCCACGTCTTCACAGAGGCGCGTGACACCATCAATTCGAAGCCATCAATTCGAAAAGATGGATTCGAACCAAACAGCCTAGCAAAGAACATCGCCTCGTATCGATGATATCTCTCAATCCACTGATCCAAATGCCATGAAATTTTCACTGAAGGTTGCGCACATACTGAGGAACGTCTCCACCAAATTTAAGCTCAATTGGACATCATCTTGATCTATACGAAATGACTTTGTATCGATCACAGATCAACTTGAAACTCTCTGAGGTTGGTCGCGTGGGCCCACTCATGTGCCAGGAAAAGTCTCCCGAGATTTGAGCGCGATCTTAGCCTCCTACGCCTATAAATAGAGCCCCAGAATCAACAGAAAAAGGATCTTTTTTCTCTGAAGCGTCCAGACTCTGCCGGATTGAGATTTGCATCCTACTTTTGCTGTCAATTTCGAATTCTAATTTGTAATCCGCTGTTCATTGCTGTAACCGCTTGTAATCATTAAAAGAGAATCAATAAAATCATCAAAACTTCATAGTGGACGTAGGCCATACGCCGAACCACTCTAAATTGTTTGTCTGTGCATTTTACATTTCTATTTGTTGGAGTTTTTGTTAGATAACCTCTGTTTTACATTTATAATCTTCATTTTATCTCTTCAAATAACTCCCAAAGAGTGTTGTGCCCATTTTTGGTACAAACAATACGGAATTTTCCGTATAGTGATAGTCTCTATAAATGCACTTTGAAATCCCTTTTTTTATCTCACTTTTTAAACTCCATATTTTGCTTATTTTCAAATAAAATATTTTCTATACTTATAGAAGTATAAAAGAAAGTAAGAAGTGAAGTTTAAAAGCTATTTTGTTTATAAAACAAAGTTAGTAAAGTTATGGTCCGTATAGCGATAATCGTTATGGATGCACTTTGAAAAACAAGTTTTTGTGAAGTTTAAAATGTTATTACTCAGAATATTTTATGAAATCTTTTCAGGGAGTTTTATAAAAGATATATGAGTATTTTAAAAGAAGTTTGAAGTTAAGTATATTTTTAAATCATTATTTTGAAGATTTAAAGTAAATGTTTTTCCTATTTTATTTAAACGAAACTTGTTTATTTTATTAAAATAGTAAAGGTTTTGAGAATCAATATTAAGTAACTATTTTTAAGATGATAATTCCTATAGCTATTTATATCTTATTCATAATTAATTTAAAGGTATTTTTTCATACATAAATCTATAAAACTATTTTTAACTCTTTTATTAAAATAAGAATTTTGTACACTTTCCTTTATTAACTTATTTTAAATTCTTTATTCTTTATTAAATAAAACTATTGCACATATTTATATCATTTTAAAAGAGTTTCTAACTTATTTATACAAGTAATTTCAAAAGAGTATTATTTTGGAAGAAGGGATAAAAAGTAATACTTATGTAATCCTTAGTTTGATTGTTTATGGAATATTAGTATTACTATGCTTAACACTGAAAGCCGAAAGAGGTATGCTTCTCTGTTTGTAAGAGTCAAGATTGATGTTCAAGTAGGGACGGAGCAATAGAGCTCTAACCTACCAGCTTCCCTCTTGGTCGAGGAATAGTTAAGCTGAAATATCGGAAATGTGTTAAGTATACAAACCTTGATTTCTATAAGCAAGTGCTCGAGACTCGATAGTCGATTCGGCAAATGCCGTTCTTGAAAAAACTTATCTTACGAAGTATACAAAAGGCTTTCTTGATTAATACCAATGAGAACCCCCGGGAAGGAGCCTTCATACGAAACGCCTTTAGCTTTCGGTTACTTATAAAAGAACAGGAATTAAGTCAATAAAAAATTCATCGATTAGTTTTGAAGAATCCAGGATAGGTAAGAGTTTTAATTACCCAATACCACTTCAAAACTATTATAGGGTTTAGTTTTAGAAGAGGTCATTAAAGTGGATTATGTTCGAATAATGAATATTCCAGTGAAAGATGCCGAACGTGGCCTCGTCCACTACAACAAAAATACTTTAATATAACAGCGCTTTTATAATGGTCCAAAAAAGCCCGTTGTAATATATACCTATTACAACGGTTTCTTATAGTCTGTTGTAATAGATGCCGATTTTCAACAACACAATACAACAGTCCAATAAAGCCTGTTGTAATAGGTATCTATTACAACGGTTTTGTCTTATCTGTTGTAATAGACGCCAGTTTTTAACAACACAATACAACGGTCCAAAATAGCTCATTGTAATAGATACCTATTACAATAGTTTCTTCTTGTTTGTTGTAATAGATGCCAGTTTTCAATAACACAATACAGCGGTCCAATAAAGCCCGTTGTAATAGGTATCTATTACAATGATTTTTTCTAGTCTATTGTAATAGACGCTAGTTTTCAATGATACAATACAACGGTTCAAAAAAGCCCCTTGTAATAAATACCTATTACAACGGCTTCGTCTAGTTTGTTGTAATAGTCGCTAGTTTTCAAAATCTCTTTTACTTTGCTCGTTGTAATAGATGCCTATTACAACATTTTTCATTTGTCCGTTGTAATAGATGCCTATTATAATATTTTTCATTTGCCAGTTGTAATAGATGTTAATTTTCACAACTCTTTTTTTGCTAGTTGTAATCGATACATATTACAACTTTTTTAGTTTACCACTAGTAATAAATGTCAATTTTCAACAATTATTAACTGACCATCGTTATCTTTGATTATTTTAGACGTCATAAGGAAGATTTAATCAGTATTCCAATAGACTTAATTTTACATTCCAGTTATTAGTAATTATATACAAAGTTTTCAAAATAAAATACAATGAGAATGTTTTAATCGTGTTAAAAATAACATATTCGAAAGAAAAAAAAAATCAAAATTGAGAAACTCGTGTTTTGTTAAACATTATGTTTACGTAATAATTTTAGCAGTTTTCTTAGATCACCTTACAATAATTTTATTAAATAGGATAATGCGTGCACTAAAGTATTAATAGAAATATTTTCTTATATTTAAGAGTATTTTTATAAAATTAGATTGAAATTATCCTATTGTAATTTTCAATATGAGTTTGTTGCCACAAAATTATTTTTTCATTAATTATTAGATATTTAATTAAGTAATATTGAACATATGCTTGGTTGCAAATATTTGGTTAGGTAATATTTGACATATATTTGTTTGCCATAAACATGAATTTAAGTAATATTTAGTTAAGTACATGAATTTAAGTAATATTTAGTTAAGTACATGAATTTAAGTAATATTTAGTAAAGTAATATTAGATATTTGGTTAAGTAATATTTCATCTATGTTTTGGTTGCCACGAACATGAGTTCATGCAATATTTGGTGAAGTATGTGCTGAAAATTTCACAAGGACCCGCGCTTCCTATCCTTGCCCCCTTTTACCTCTTCGTACCCTCCATGGAAATAAAACATTTTCTATCCTTTCTCCTACCTAAGGCACACAAAATCCAAATCGAATTTCAGTTCTCCAAAGCGGAAAAATCAACAAAATCGAGGAAAACATTAGGGATCGACTTCCAGTTTGAAAAGCTTAGGCAAAATCGATGAAAATCTAAGAGGTATCATAGTACAGGAAAAGCAAACGCCATTCAGAAGCTATCTTCAATCTATTTTGGAGCTTGTAAGTATTATCTGCATTTACCTTTAATTTCTGTTTCATTATATATAGATGTTAACTGATTATTATTTACCATAATATGTAATGTTAGTGTTCGGTGAAGTGAATATGATAAAATGAATGGAAATTTATTTGATTTTGGGATTCTTGATTTGAAATAATATTTATATGGACTTCTGTTATTATTCTTGAATTTGTTCTTTTTTCCTTTGGACGCAGCAGATATATCTTTCATATAATTTAGATGATTTATTACAAGCGACTTTTCAAGGTTGGAGGATACTGATTCCATACAAGATTATCTTATGCATATAGACACTTCGTCTCTTTGTTCAAATAAGAGCTTCTATGTCACTGCTCAAAAAATTAAGAAGGCCGAATCACTTGTTCCTTTTAAGTTAAGGGTTTCTTTTGGATAGGACATTGTGTTATATGTGTAGGAGAGTGATGTTGTACAGTGAGATTTGGCACACATCAATATAGTCACTTGCATTTGTAGCTATCAAATAATAAAGGGAAAAGGATTGTTGTTGGATCTTTATATAGCATTTTTCCATTTCAGAAATACATAGTAAACATTTGAATTGAGTTGTAAAATATCATCTGAACAATCTATGATTCAAGGTTATTGAATTCATGTTAAACCAATTTAATTGCAAAAGGGTAGCATTCATTTTTGATTTTGATTCAGACAATCAGGCATCAAACATTAATTTTTTATTCATTGCCACAACAAATTAAACATACATTCATTAATAAATAATCCAAAAACTTGATTCTACTGGTCTTTAAAAATTTTTTTCTTTGGACTTTTATATTCACTTCATTTTTATCTTGAATCGGCGCTTTAAGGAAACTGGTGAAGTCTAAAATGCAATAATTTGAAAACTTAAAGAATGTGCTACCTACGTTTTCATTTATTCTTACAAATAAGATTTTGTTAGATTGACTAAGGCAACTTATTTATAATTAATATGCATGCATTTTGAAAATGAAGTGATTGTAGATTTTGACACCTAGACATGAATAAATCATGGGATAAGTAATAAAATTAGGCTAGTTTCAAAACTATTTACAAAGGCTGCTTTTATCCACATCAGTGCCACTTTAACAGAAATAAGCCGACAACATCTAAAATTTCACAAATACATATGGCTAGAGGAATGCCTAAAGGGATTTCATTATGACAAAGACTCATATTTTTGTTGGGCATAACGTCTTTTCATTAGGTTCAAATATTAGAGGATTATCAAGATGGACAAAGCATGGATCCACCTACCAAGGTTTCATCAATTTTGATTATTAGTTTCATACTTGTAATTATTTAGGGTTGATTATTGATATATTCATGTTTCATAGAATGTCAGAAGAATACAGGCAAGCCGTTCAGAATTTTGTATATGGGCATGCAGAAAGGAAGGGAAATCAAAAAAAAATTATTTATCCTTACTCAAAATGTAGGAATCTTATTCGCGATTTGTTAAGGTATGTTGTATCACACTTTATTTGTTCTGGAATTGACCCAACATTTGATGCATGGATTTATCATGGGGAAGCACACCCTTTAGAAAATGAAGATGATGAAGTGACAGATACATATAGAATGTACTTTGACACACAAATATGTAATGAAAGGGTGGAAGATGATGCTAATGTAAGACATGGAGTAGGGATTAAGGAGATGATGGAGAATGTTGAAATTCCTTTATACACTGGTTGTGCAAGCCATATAAAGTTGTCAGCTACAATACTTCTTTACAAACACAAGGCTCGAAATGGTGTATCTGACACAGCATTTACGAAACTTCTTAAACTCCTCATGGATATGCTGCCTATGCAAAACACGCTTCCTGATTTGATATATGCAATAAAGAAGTTGCTTAAATCATTTGCTTTAGGCTATAGACAAATACATGCATGTGTAAACGATTGTTATCTATTTAGAAAAGAGCTTGGACATAGTGATTTTTGTCTAAAATGTGGCAAATTTCATTGGAAAAAGAACAAGACAAAGGAAGAGGGCAAGCAAGCCAAAATACCAGGGAAGGTCTTGATATACTTTCCAATAATACCAAGACTGAAAAGAATGTTTACATCCTCGGAAACATCAAAGCAATTATGATGGCGTAGCGATCATAAGAGTGAAGATGGTAAATTACATCATCCTGTAGATTCTTCTCAATGGGCTACAATTGATAGGATGTATCCTTCCTTTGCATCTGATCTACGAAATTTAAGGCTTGGACTTACAAGTGATGGCTTTAATCCCTTTGGTGATTGGAACTGTACATATAGTTGTTGACCAGTGTTTCTGGTTGCTTATGACTTCGCTTTATGGCTTTGTATGCACAAAGATAATATAATGTTATCTTTATTAATTCCTAGGCCACGACAACCGGGGAATGATATTGATGTGTATCTATAACAACTTATTAAAGATTTGAAAAAACATGGGATAAAGGGGTGAAGGTGTATGATTTATACACTCATAGCGAATTCAGATTAAATGTTATGCTGATGTGGATGATAAATGATTTTCCAACTTATGGAAATTTAGCAGGTTGCACCGTAAAGGATAAGAGGGCATGTCCTGTTTGTGGTTTAATACACACTTAATATGGTTACCATTTAGTAAGAAGTGTGCATAATTAGGCCATAGGTGATTCCTTGAACCAAACCATGAATATCGTCAATGAAAAAACTTGTTTGATGGAACCATAGAGAATAGACAAAGGCCTCCAGTACAAATCGGTTCTCAGGTATTTGATATTTTCAAAGATATTTGTAATGACCAGGGGAAAAACCGAAGGAGGAAGAGAAGGATAAAGAGAAAGAGAAAGAAAGAAGGAAACGGAAAAGGGAAGATGGGAAGGAAAAAGGAAGTCAAATGTGGAAGAAGAAGTCTAATTTCTTTTATTTGCCATATCGGCAGGTAAAATTTAATTAGAAACAAAATTTTCTTTTCTATGTAATCAATACTTTATTATCAATTAGTTATATTCAAATTTTGATTTTCTTCGGGTACTTCCTTTGCGTTACAATCTAGATGCAATGCATGTTGAAAAAAATATTTATGAGATAATTCTTGGTACGTTACTTGATATTAAAGGAAAATCAAAAGATGGCATTAATTCACACAACGATCTAGAAGTACTGAGTATTAGGAAAGTTACATCCTATAGACATGGGAAGCAAAACATTACTTCCAACCGCGGCATGCACCTTAACTGATCAAGAAAAGGATATCTTTTACAATAGAATGAGGAATTTGAAAGTATCTGATAGGTATAGCTTGAATATTGGGAATTATTTTGCAAAATAAAACAAAATTTCAAGTCTTAAGTCTCATGATTATTATGCTTTGATGCAACAACCGTTGTCTATATCATTGAGAGGACTTCTACCTAAAGGGACAGGGAATGCATTACTATGGCTATGTTCTTCTTTCAATGACATTTGCCAAAGAGTGCTTGATAAAGATAATTTATAATCCATTGAGAATCAGGTCGCAAAAACACTATGCGATCTTGAGAGATTCTTTTCTCCTTCCTTTTTTGACATCATGATTCACTTAATAATACATTTAAGGAGGGAAGCAAGAATTTGCGGGCCAGTATAATATCAGTGGATGTATCCATTGGAGAGGTAAAATTTAGCATGAGTACTTAAAGTGGTTAATGGTATATGTGCTTATGAAAGTATGTTATGTATGCATCTTGATTATAGATATATGAAAACACTGAAGGGGTATGTTAAAAATCAAGCATGGCCTGAAGGATGCATAGCTGAGCGCTATTCTGCTAAAGAATGCATGAAGTATTGTGTTGGATATATTAAAGATGGATAAAGGAAAAATACAAATGAAGTGGAACAAAGTGATTCCATACTCGAGGGGCGTCCTATTTCTAAAAGAAAACCTATGGTAGTCACTAAGGAGGTGATTGATGCTGCTCATCAGTATGTCTTGTGTAGTACCGAGGAAGTGTAGCCTTATATAAACTAAGTATAAGTTCAATTCAACTATCATGTGTGAAAAAATTAGGTTTTGACTTGTATATTTACATATATAGGATGCACAACAAGGAGCTGGAACGTTTGCATTCCTGGCTTTCACGAGATGATGTGGAACTTTCAAAGCAACATTCAGAGACTTTTAGTCATTCGTTTGAAAAAAGGTTAAAAGCATAATATCTTCTTTTAAGATGGATAAGTTTGACATAGAAGTATATATTATCGTGATTAGTCTTTATATATAAAATTATGCTTTTCGAGGTTAAAGATAATAGAATAACATCTGATATTAGCAAAATAAAAAATTGGCTTTCATATGGACCTCGCCATCAAGTAATTCCTTATACTAGTTATATTATTATTGGCCATCATTTTCATACAAAAGAATACGTACATCCTGGTTATAACTATCCCATGTATATATAACTATCCCATATATATATAACTTTATACCTCGGTTCTAATTTTTCTAAACTGTTACCAAATTACCTTACTGATACAGTTGCAAGTGTAATACTTTATATAGATGGATGTAATTTTCTGACGTTCATCCTGGTTAGATCATAACAGTTATCATCCCATATTTTATCATAATATCATCACATTCATAGTTTTTTTTTACTTTTTGTTAGAAAAAACTTTACAAAAAACATTGCATTTATTCATTTCCTGTGCATTTCACTTGTTGTGCGCATCTATTTTGTGCAATTATTTTTTCCTTATTTTTGTTGGTTTTGGTTGTTCTTGTGAATTGATTTGAGGAAGCCCATGTATTCTACTCCTAATGCTTATCTTAGTGTAACTCATGATTAACCCATTAACATAAATGTGAAAAGAAAGAAGTTTCATGAAAAGCGGTTTTGTATTTGGGTTAGTTTTTTCTTTTTAAAATTTGGAGTTTCTTTACTTGTTCTTTTGTTCTAATCATATGTACATTTTGTGACATATTGCTCTCTATGAAAGTTTCTTTAGTTTTGGTTTTATTGCCATTGATAGGTCAATTTTGTTTCCCTTGTATCTTAGCTTGGCTTTGCATTTTAAATGTCAAGCCACAATCTGCTTGTTCCAATCTTTCAGACCAATTGCTGTAGATTGTTTCACTTCTTCATTTTTTATTTGATGCTTTTAAGTTGAAAGTATATGAATTTATTTTAGTTTAGTGTTGTTTCAAACATGTTCCAATCACCATTGCAGTGTGTGTTAATAGAATATAGGCATTCATTAATGAATTCAAACTAATTTATTCTGGTGTTTTTTTAAACAGTGCCAATGTAATCGATTCTAAAGCATGTGGATATACAATACAGAGACTCTGACAACCCAATGCTTTGTTTCAGTCCCTATATTTATTACATTTTTTCAATAATGCAAAAGCATGTATATACAAACATAGAATTCTAAATTTGAATTATGAGCTTGAGAGATCTGTCTCCTTGTACTTGTTTATTATTTAATTACAAGTTGTTTATTATTTTGTTGTATTATTAACATCTGGGATGTGGTTGATATGTTATGTCTCTGTGTATGTAAGTAATTGAATGTAGATTCAGTTAGGAAGTATGGCCACAGTTATACATTTATTTTTGCTCATATTATCTTAAAACAAGCGCATGTATGCTTACTCAAAAACCAACATTTAATTTAACAATCATTGTATGTTAATCTACACACACACACACACACATATATATATATATATATGCATGTGTAATAATGATATAGAAGAGGCACTGCCAGTGGTGGGTGAGATCATAACGATATATATTTTGAACTGGGTACAAAATAGTAATTCAGATCATCTGTAGCTAACCTAACCTAACTGGTCGCCCATTAACTATTTGCTAAAACTGTTCAGTTTTGATTTTTTTTACCTATTTTCTCTAACTTCAACCACTTTTCTATGTTCATAGCAGTAGGCTCGCATCATATTTCTCTTCAAAATGTGATGTTGTACTTATATGGACACCGTTCATTATTTATTATTATAATTAACATTGAATAACATGGCATAATTCAACCTCATATTCATGACAAGTGTTCGGTAATTTCAAACATCAAAGGTAGCAATGAGACATTTGAAGAGGCAAACTTAAGCTGCAATTGCAGCTTTTTGTGCAAAAGATAAGGCTGGTGGTGTAAATATCAATGAATTAAGAGATGCTGAAGTTGAAGTTGCTCATACTCTTCAAAATTTAAACACTACTGTTAGAAGATCTCCTCGCAAGCATACTGAAATGCAACCTCCGCCCGACAAAACTCAGCCTCCAAAAGCCGTTCCTGGCCCTAATTCAACTGACTCTCCAAATATTACTCCTATAAACACAGACTCATCCAACAACATTGGTTCCACGAACAACTCAAGTTTTTGTAATGATGGTTTTCAACTAGAGATGGTCCAAAAAAAGAGGAAAGACAATGATGAAAACATTTTTTTTTGACACCAAATGAGAAGGCCGAAGTTGAATTCAACGATCGAGATCAACCAATAGGATCCAATTCTAAACACTTGTCATCTTATCTTGGTACCTTAGCTAGCATACTTCCCAAAATGGGCTTCTAGGAGTAACCTAAATCTCATTAATTACCCACTTAACTATTCAAACTTCAAACAGCCATATCGCCTAAATAATAAATCCAAAAAGCTTTTACTACTATACGGAAAGATAAACCATCATATATGGAAGTGGTCTTGAGCCCTAATTCAGTTGCTATCAAAATTTGTAGGTATTATAAGATTTGAGGGTAAAACTTGTCCAATAAAATTTCTAAGGGTCGGAAATGTCACTACTCAACATTACCCAGAATTATAGCTTCATATGAACTAATTTGAATTTAAAAGAAAATGTTTTATGGTCCTTCAATACATAAAACATGGGTTGTCACTCCCCCTTCCCATAGGAAGTTCTCCCTCGAAATCCCCAATACAAACATGGAAAAGTAAAACATAACTACCTTGTGTGCCTAACAATCACAAGCAACCATCCAAACTAGTAAAAAAGCAACCATGCAACTATGACCAATAACACAATATCTAATATCCATCCCGGCATGCAAAGTACTAAACAATCCTACATGATATTAAAAGTGAAGGTAAATGCGATAAACAAAAATTCTTACCAAGTGAAGAGCTCTAGATAAGCGGTCCTCATACTCTCAATCTCCCACGAGCAATAGCTTTTTCTTCCATCCTATTGAAACATTACCAACTTTAGCGTCTTTCTCTTAAGCTCCTTCGTACCATTTTTGACTATATGGATTGGTTTATGAGGTCTCGAAGCTTCTAGTTCAACTTTGGTATCATCTAGCTGATTTGGTTCGATAATCATACCTCAGCCACGCACAATCTTCAGCAATTGAGTGACGTGGAATACATTGTGCATACCCGCCAGCTTCTGAGGTAAGTCGACTCTTTAAGTTAATTCCCAATCCTCTCGAGTACCGAAAAAGGACCTATGGATCTGGTGCCAACTTCCCTTTACTACAGATAAGAACTACATTTTTCAATAGAGAACTTAACAAGCACCAAATCATCGATAGAGAACTCTATACCTCTACGTCTCTTATCAATATAGATCTTCTATCAATCTTGAGCTACCTTTATCTGTTGTTGAATGATCTCAATCTTCTTTTAAGTATCTCTAATCATATCTGACCCTAATATCAGTTTCTAGACTGATTCCCCCAACACAAAGAAGCATTGCATGGTCGACAGTATAATGCCTCAAATGGTTCCATACCAATGCTAGACTAATAGTCGTTGTTGTATGTGAACTGTACTAACTACAAGCGATCATCCCACGAGCCTCCAAAATGTAGAATACGAGCTCGCAAGAGATCCTTTAAGACACGATCCACCCTCTCGGTCTACTCACCAGTTTGTGGATGATAAGCTGTGCTCAGATGTAGCTCCATCCCTAATGCCTCTTGTAAGCTCTTCCAAACCTACTAGTTAACAACGGATCTTAGTCATTTACAATGCTCATTGGCACACCATGGAATCACACAATCCACGTCAAATACAACTCCACCAGTTTGGATGTTGTTCTATTTGACTTTACAAGTATAAATATAGCACCTTTCGTCAACTTATCGACTATGACCCAGATGTTATCGTACTATCCTCTGGTCTTTGGCAATCCATCGATGAAGTCCATCGATATATGTTTCCATTTCCACTCGAGAATCTTAAGCGGTTGTGACAAACCACTTAGCTTTTTCTATACAACCTTTAATCGTTGACCACTTATACATCTCGATATAAATGCTTTGATGTCCTTCATCGCCTCCCAATAAAATGTCTATCTTATATCACGGTACGATTTATTTCTTTCGGGATATATAGTCAATCTTGAATGATAACACTCTTGTAACACCTTATCTCTTAACCCATCAATATCGGTTATAAACAATCTACCATCCATACCGAGCCAACCATCTTGGTCAAGTCCATACTGCCTCATATCTTCTAAACTTACTCCTTCTTCTAAATTACCCATGATCTTCGATAGCCTAGCATCATGCCTCAGACTAGTATTGATCCGCTCAATCAAAGTAGGTATGATAGTCAAACTAGCCAACCGCTTCGACTCTAGCTCACATCAAGGTTTTAAGTCATTACCAGTAATATACTCAAATTTCTTGCACTTTAGGTACATCGCTCCCAAGCTGGCGTATCTTCTACTCGTAGTATCGGTGACTACCTTTCCCATACCATGCTGAATTCATAGGAGGCTAAGAATTCCAACTATCATTGCTAACGAAGGTTGAGATCCTTTTGGGCACAGAGGTACTTCAATGATTTATGATTAGTGAATAACTCGAACCTCCCTCCAAGAAAGTAGTGCCTTCATATCTTTAGAGAAAACTATATCACTTCTAACTCCAAATCATAAGTCGGGTAATTTCTCTCGTGCGGTTTCATCTACCGACTAGCATATGTGACAGCCTTGCCCATCTTCATCTGTACCGCACTTAGCCCAGTACCATAGGCATCTGTGTATAATGTTAACTCCTCATTCCCACTTGGAATGACTGATACTAGTGCATTCGTCTACTTTTCCTTCAGACTCACAAATGCATGCATGTACCTTACGCCATGTGTAAAAGCCTGATTCTTCTTTGTTAAATTGGTTAACGATGTTGCTACCTTTGAAAAATCCTTGATAAAGCATCTATTGTACCTCGCTAATCTATGAAAACTTCTCATGTCTGTACCATTCTTGGGTGGATTCCAATCCTAAACTACTGCCACCTTAGCGGGGTTTGCTGAGATGCCCTACTTGTAAACAATGTGACTGAATAATCTCACTTCCCTTCTCCAGAAGTGACATTTAGAAAATTCCTCCTTCAATCAGTGTTTCCTTAAAACCTCCATCACAATATTTAAATGCATCTTATGTTCCTCTTTTTTCCATGAGTAAATGAGAATTCATTGACTAATACAAGCACAAACTTATTTAACTAATCTCTGAAAACATATTTCATGAGTCTAACAAACTATGCCAGCATGTTAATCAGGCTAAACAGCATAACTAACCACTCATAGAACCCAAATGCCATGCAAAATGCTATACTCGACACACTTTCTCTAGCCACTCTCAATTTGTGAAACTCCGTTGCTAAATCCAATGGACAAAACACATTCGCACTGTAAAGCTAATTGAACAAGTCCTCAATACGTAGGAATGGATGCTTGTTCTTCTTTGTCACCTCATGTAGCTTATGTCAATTTACACACAACCTCAAAGAGCCATCCTTAGTGACGAATACTACAGGTGCTTCCCACTTGGATATGCTTCATCGAATGAATGTCTTCCTCAATAAGTCATTCATTTGTATCTCAAGTTCCCTTTGCTCTTTAGGTGTCATACACCTCAAAGGCCTAACTACAGGTCTGACATCCTTTACCAAATCAGCATGAAACTCTATATCCTTATGTGGTGGTATTCCTATGACCTCCTTAAATACATTCAGATACTTTTTAGCTATAGTCATAGATAACAACTCATCTTGCAGTATCTTGATCAAATATAAAAAGCTAGCCATCACGTCATCGTCAGGTAGGCAGCCTAATTCTACCCATTGCCCATCCTTAGTGCCAATTATTACCAACAGCCTCTCATAGTCCACCATTACTCGGTACTTTTTTAGCTAGTTAATCCTCAAAATCATATCGAACCCCACTAAACCCAAAACAAAACAATCACAAACTAAAGTACATACATAACTCGATAAGACTACATCATGACAAACCATACTCAAACTAGTCAAACCTCCTACTAGGTTTGACACAATCAATGGCCTATCTACTAAGTCAGGTCTCAATCCCAGTCTATCTACCAAGTCATAGATAAAAAAACGATATGTGATGCCCTGGTATAAAGAAACACGTATGAGAACGT
This sequence comes from Allium fistulosum, assembly GCA_030737815.1. Taxonomy (NCBI): domain Eukaryota; kingdom Viridiplantae; phylum Streptophyta; class Magnoliopsida; order Asparagales; family Amaryllidaceae; genus Allium; species Allium fistulosum. The sequence goes on along the minus strand of CM060904.1, from coordinate 334,961,706 downwards.
CATAAATGGAAAGCATACCTTGAATAATAATGCCCTTTGATTTATTTTTTGTCGAAGGAGCACTCGATGAAGATGGAATGATGTTGAGAGCGTATTCTTTCACCATTTGCCTCTACATTATTAGTTTAGGACAATCCCTCTGAATATGCCCTAATTTGTTGCGGTTGTAGAATTTTTTCCATCGTTCTTGCTGTCCTTAATCAAATGGCATTTATCACCACAACTGTAACATAAAGATTACCACTTTCCCTTCTTCTTTCCATCCTTTTGAAAAAGCTTCTTCATTTTATTGTCATTCCACTTGCTTTTGCCTCCCCCGCCTACCTGTAGCATTGGCTCATCTTTAGGAACAGTAGCCTTCAACACTAGGTGCAGGCTCTTGTGGCATAAATCCTTTTTGACCAACTTCTTGAAACTCCCATCAATATGACCAATCATTTGATTCCCATAATGATCGTTCAACCCAATGATAAAAAATTTATTCTTTTTGAGTAGAGTACCATTGAAGGACATAACGTACTTTGACAACATATCAAATTTGGCCACACTTTGACATCGACACATCGCTTATCTCAAGTCAGCAAAACTATGGAACACCATCAACTAATAAGCAACTGATATGAAGTTCCTCTTGAGCATCACCTTAAACTACTTCCAGGTAATCTGATCCTTAGGAGTAGTAATTTTGATGGTATTCCACCATACCATCGTTCACCCCATAAGTTGTCTAGAGTCTAGCTTCCTCTTCATAGTATCCTCTATTTCTATATCCTTGAAGTTCCTTTTGCGAGTACCGATCCAGTCTTGGCTTCCATAGCCAACTCCGTTTCAAGGAACGGTTTTCCTCCAAAGCTAGAATAGTCTCTATTCAATTTATCAAAGTCGATCTTGAGCACTTTCACTTAAGCACCATCAGCATTAGGAGCAACTTGAGTAACCATGTTTCACATCGTCTCAACGAACATGTTCTGTAAATTGGGGTTATCATCCCTCGATCTTGCTCCCTTCTTAACTCCAAAGATGGAGTTCTAACAGTGTTTCTTGCATGGTGGCTCATTTTAATTGTAATAGAAACGATCATCTCGCATAAAGAAAAGATGCATCGATAGTACATGTGAGTCAAGTGTGACTTATATACTATATATACTACTATGTAATTTCGAAAACCAAAATATATAACAAGTATGCACTCTCGTGGATGCACGACCCATCCTTGAGTGATAACTCAGACTCTATCTCTAATGGATACCGGTATCTCTTATGGATACCAGTACACAACCTAAGCTCTGACATCAAATGTGACAACCGCCTTATACCTCCAACACCCAATATACCTGTATATTGCATTATAGCGGTGCCTAGCTGATGTAGGATCATTGTTAGGTGGTAACAGTAATAAATAGTCATAAAACATGTCGTATATCTTCCAAATAATTGAATAAAATATAATAACCGTCATAGATATAAATAGGTGAGATAACAACTAAATGAACCATATATCCGGAGTGCACGGGTGCATGTAGTTATACAAAATAGTGGTAGAGTTTATACAACTGTTAAATAAACCTAAACATCTTCTCTAATAAAAGCAAAACATAGTTAAGGCTCCACGATGTCATGTAACGGAATAAGCAATAACGATCCAAAATATAAATATGAGAAAACACAGCCTTCTGTCAGTTCATCTATATAATGTTTCACGATATCCCATACTTGTTATATAGCCTACTCATTTAAGAGTACCTAAGATAATAAGAAGCAAAGCATAAAATCTCGTGTTTGACAATAGTTTGGTGTAAGCGATAAAACAATCTCAAAATACTATGAAATTAGATATAGTATAGGACATAGGGTATGGAGAATCATACCCGAACCATCCTTTCATCCAAAGAGATTACATATAACAGTATATGCTAAACTACTATCATCATCCTATAGGTGTACTATAAGTTTAAGTACAATATCGGGTGTCCTGTTATCCAAGTCCAAAATGACTATGTAGTATGACAACCCTATGGTGATAAAACAAGCATAACATCACACAACAAACATAGCAGACATAACATCCATCAAACAGTCCTCATATTACTCCAGTGCATTTGATGTATGGTAACTTGTATGGCCATGCCCTTTTCCAAAGACTAATGAAAAGTCTCGGTTTCGTAATGCTCGAATCCACGCCACATAATAAGTCCAGGAACTAGACCAACGTATTCTTAAGGTCCAAGGTATACAGATCTGTATCTATAATCCATGGTATCGCATCCTCATATCCAAATACGTGTGCCTACCTATCCCCCTCTATACAGCACACTTAGAAACCTCCGACTGTCAACGATCCCTTTTCACATGTTTCCATGGTCAAATCCAATCTCCACCCCATTCCATTCACTTTATAGTAGAATACATCCCTTATTATACTAACAAGTTCCTATCCTCGAACTTGTTCTTATAGATCATTATCACAACTCCAGTCACCGAGTCGCCATCATTGGAATACCTATAGACATTATTTCCTAAGTTGTGGAGTCTCTATGTCAAAGCTTCAAAGTCATCTCGTCGAACAGTCACACCTTCGCTTCATTGACAAAATTGTCAAAGAACCGAAATGTCCAAAATTAAATGTCGAACAAGCGAACAACATGCACGACCCAAATCCCACGCCCACACCTCGAACCGCTATGAGCTCCATAAGGTTAACCTTAACCTTAATCATGTCGGTACCGACATGATAATTTCGGTGTCAACATGATTACTTAGTCAAATTTTGACTAAGTTTTTTTTCTTGTCTCAAAACTCAAGCTTGGCCCAAAGTATTTATCTCCATGCACCAAAAATCTACACCCTGCCTCGAAGCTCATAAAGTCGGTGTCAACTTGATTCCCTTGGCTAGAACTTTCGTAAGTCCAAAAATAATGAAACCTCTCATCTAAGTTAATGAGCAGAAGTCGACCTCCTATGGTGCTCAAAGCCAAACCTCTCTATAGCAAAACACTTAACAAATTTTCACCTTACTCCAATACCTCTCAGTAGAATTTCCTTGGCCCAAAGCTCCTTCACTTGATCCTCGAAGTTATACCCCCAAATCCACAAAGAGAGTCACGATCGACTTGATAGTACAACACCATTGACTTGTTCTACACACCATCACCGACTTGTTTTGTACACCACCGACTTGTTGATTTTTTTTAAAAACTCCATAAAAGCTTATCCAGATGACTTCTGACCAAAAGCATGAGTTCCCTAAACCTCTATGAACAAAATATCTCAGTTGCATACGATTTCAAAAAAAATTCCATTGATTTTCACAAAATAACGAACATTTTCTAACTATACTGAAACTGTCTAAGTACAACAAAACAACCCTATACAATACATATCATCCACACATGACATACAAGTAATCCAAGCATCATTCAAGCATTTATATCATACTAGATATATCATGTGAAAAAACAACGAGAGGTTTTCCAAATTGACCAAAACAAATCAAAATACACATTTGTCTTTTTAAAATCGATTTAAAGTGTTAGTAAGATTAGGTCCAAGTTCGAAAACATTCTAACAACGAAAACCATTTTAAAAATCATCAGTTTACTGTATTAACATGCATATGATAGTGAGAAGTGTAAAACCACTCATCTAGATTAATGAAATGCACAAATCCCAAGTGAACAGTAGATGCACAAATCCCAGGATGACCCAAATAATAATCAAGCTAATATCAATGCTAATTACCCCTCAATAACATGATTTGACTAACTAAAGTAAGGAAAAAAGAATGCTTTTTGGCTAGAAGGGAAATTAATTGAGTTTTTAATATTTTTAGTAAGTGTGTAATGAGCAAGAGAATGTCCTATTAGCCACACTTAGCTTAACTCCCAAAATGGGCTTTTGGGACTAACTTAAATCTCATTAATTACCCACTTAACTATTCAAAAATTGTCCAAACTTCAAATAGTCATATTGCCTAAATAGTAAATCCAAAAATATATTATGGCTACTTTACTGAAAGAGAAACCATCGTATATTTCCAATGGAAGTGGTCTCGATCGGCTCTGATTAAAAGTTATAAGCCTTCCAAGTTTTCAAAGTCAAAATCATTCGATAAAATGTCTAAGGGTCAAAAAGTCACTACCCAATATTATCTAAAATTATGGCATCATATGACCCAATGTTAATTTAAAATAATATTTTAAAATTATTTGATACGTATAATAATATTGAGTGGAAGGGTTTGGAATATATTGTGAAGTTTGATTTCTGACCTTCTTATGATATGTTACCCATATTACTACTATATTTGAGGGGAGACCCACATTTATAGGTTGAATTGATTCTTACCAAAGACTTGATGGGAATCTAGTAGAGACCATGGATCGATTTGGGAAGTGAGAAAGGTCTTGTCACATGGATCAATATTCGATTAATACGAAGGATTGGCTTCATAGATATGTGAGATTGTGCATTCTCGAAGTGCAAGGTTATATTGATGGATTGCCTCAAGATTACCATCATTCTATGATGATTATTCATATCGATGGCAACAAGATGTACAACGATGTTAAATGCACCTATTATTGGAAGCTTATGAAACACAAGTTCAGAGTTCATATAGAAGTGCATGATTTGTTGACGGGTCAAAGTTGAAAAAAAGAACCCCGATGGCTTATTAATACCTTTAGAGGTTTCACAATGGAAGTGGAAACATATCATCATAGATTTCATAGATGATCTACCATGGAGTTGGATAGGAAATGAGAGCATTTTGGTTATTTTATATCATTTGACGAAAAGCGCTTATTTCATTCCGATGAGGTTTCTAACACTGCTCCATCTTTGTCTGCGTTATATATAGGGAAAGTAGTGAGGATGCATGGTGTACCCTCTAGTATTGTGAGTGGTTGAGATTTGCTTTTCAAGAGCGATTTTTGGAAGAGCTTACAACATAGATTGGGCATGAAGTTGAACTTGAGCATGACCTATCTCTATTTATCATCCCCAAATGGATTACCAAACCGAGCATGTAATAATGTACTTACAGATTTGTTGAGAGCTCGAATACTTGATTTTGGAGGTGGGAAGATTACCCTCCCTTTGTTGAGTTTTCTTATAACAATAACTATCAAGCTAGTATAAGCATAGTATCGTTTGAAGCGTTGTATGGGCGACATTGTAAATTGCCTATGTGTTGGTAGGAAACAATGGATAAGGGAATACGTGGACCAAATATGATCTATGAGACTTTAGAGAAATCCAAATTAATACAGAAAAGAATGAAAGCGTCTCAAGGTCGATAAAATTCTTATGCCGATAAAACACATATTGAGCTAGAGTTTGAAGTGGGTGACACGATGTTTGTGAAAATGTCACCGTTAATGTGAGTTGTTAGATTTGACATTCGAGGAAACTTGCACCAAAATTCATGGAACCGTTTCCTATCATAGAATGAATCAAAAAGTTAAAATACAGAGTTAATCTTACCTAAAATAAGTTCAGAGTGCACAATGTATTTTATGTTTCACACTTACGCAAGTGTGTACATGCTCCAGTGTAGTAAAGCCAACTAAGCTGGAGAAAGTGGATGTTAAACCGAAAGCATCGATGATTAGAGGACCTATTCATATTATTGAGAATATGGTAAAGAGACTTTAGAACAAGGCCACTAGGCTTGTTCCGTCCAATGGGACGTAGATTGCATATAGCATATCGGAGTTGAAAGAGAAGATGCATGCTTCCAATCCAAATTTTTTTAGCGGTTGATTCCATTTACTCAAAAAAAAAAATTTGATATAGTTGATTAAAATTGCATGCTAGTATATAAATAATTTGTGTTTCTATTATTGCTGCTAGGTGTTAGTGACATTGTGTACGTTGGGGTAGATTTGATGCATTGTCCAGTTTCATGATGATTTCGACAGCCAAATCCTTTTAAGGGGAAGAATGTAGCAGCCCGTGTTATTTTAAGCTTAGTAATTAAGATAGCAAACCTCCTTGGTTAAATTAGCTGACTTAACAGAACAAATGGATTAAATGATGCAAATTTAATGATGAACGAATTGGGACTCAAGATCTATTCCATTGTGCCTGTAATATGGTTATAGGTGAAAAAATATATAATTTGTCAAAATCGGATAATATGATAAAACGAGACAAAAAGCAAAGATAAGGGGAAAATGGTAAATATATTAGAGTTTGATCAGTATAATTTTCTAAAATGAACCCTCCCTCTTCATTATTCCATTTTATCTTCTTCTTGCCTAAAGGAAACTAAGGTTTTCTAAATTACAAATCTCCATAACTCTTTCATATCGTAATGAAATTTTCCAAATAAAATCTCTAAATTCAAGTTATAAGATTCTCTACAAATCTAGCTATACAAGTTTGTATTTGTATTTTGGTAAGGATTTGAGCCAGAATTTGGAAATCAAGAGTGTATTAGATTGAAGCTTGATTTCATTGGATTTGGTCAGTAGGATTTGTTCTCTACATTATATGATCATAATCTATGCTATGTATTAACGCTAAATATTGGATTTTGGGTTTTGGCTTGATGAATGAATTTTAATAGGATTTAAGAGATGTGAATCTTTATTTGATGAATATTTTGAGTTTTGAATCATAAATGAATGTTCAAAAAGCTTAAGAAATGATATCATTAGATATGGTATATTGTTATGTTGATTGCTGATATGTTAGGATTGTTGTTTGGTTTGGTAATGATAGAATGAGTTACATGATGAGTTAAGACATATGGTAAATGGCATATTAGATGAATGTCGAAGTTGATAAGAAAGTCGGGCAATTAAACGAAAATGATTGGATGAAAAGGTTCAATGCCTCAAATCATTCATCGTATTTGAAGCAATACTCATCCAAATGTCGAACTGCTTACAACATAGGCGTGAATCCAAGTAGAAGGATGTTAGAGCAAAGTGTCTCAGTGACACAAAGAAAAATGTCAAAGATGAGAGAAAGAAAGATGAATTGGAAAGAGGTAGAATGAATTTCAGGTAAATTCTTCCACCAAAGTTCAATGGCCATAACAGGCGTTTAGATATCTGGATTTCATGGAATTGAATCCTACACTATTTTAGAGGAAAAAGGGATGATTCATACATTTGGATTTTTGGATAAGACAGTTGAAATTAAGGTCTAGCATTTGAATTCCCTTTTTGAATGTTAGAACTACTATGCATTCGAACTGTTGGTTTAAACTTTGAAATATTGGGAGTTCGAATTGTTATATGGATCCGCGTGAAGCTTGGAAGACCCAGAGTAACTATAGAGCAATATAATGTGTTCGGAAATGGTACAAGAAAACTTGAAAAAACGTGCGATGGATGTTAAGCGACATAGAGACTATGAAAATAGTTTAAGATGCAATTCAATTCATACGGTGGTTTATAAGGTTGTCTGATGGTTTCGAGATGATATGACTACGATATACAATTTCATACGAATTTGTGCATACGAAGTAAGTCCGTATCCCTTGGCTATGGTTTTAAAATTTGATATTTATGGACCATTAGTAGAATGAGGAATGATTGTCTTATTTGCTCGTGTTAGGTGACATCAATTCAGAGGTAGGAGACGTTCTATCTTGGTGACTAGGATAGTAGATCTTGAGATATGTTTTAGCAAGGGTTATTGGCCCCAGGTTACTTGTCCTAAGTCCTCGAGATAAAGAAATGATAGCGGTTAGGCATATGCACATCAATTTGTATTCGGTACGATTATGGGTGGTGGACAATGCAATAAAGTATCATAGTATGAGCATTATATGGATGACCATACTTAGTGTTCTTGGCCTTACTGGGAGACCCAAGGCCTATTAGCCTAGTGTGTGGCGGTTGAGTCGCATTCGGGTGCCATGTGATTAGTAGTTGATAAACTTATCACGTATTACATAGAACTATGTAGAAATGCACTAATTTATTGGATGTAGGTGAAGATACATGTCGAGGTATTACTTTATTATCTCATATCATACCATTTGGTATTATGCGCATTGTTAATCATGCAGATTAGTGATATTTCATTTTCACCGAACTTTATGTTCGACCCTCTGCTTATTATCCCTTTTGTTACATATTCATTGAATAGCTTGAGTTAGAAGAGGGATTCTACTAGCTGGAGGCGAAGCTATAACTATTATCGCCATTATAATTTATATCTAGTCTTTGGATTATTGACATGTTCAGACTGTTATGTTTCATGGGACAAATAGATATGGCCGATCTATTATTCGAACTCCACTTACATTTGAAGTATGATGTATCATACTATTGATGTCGTTTCTCATTTATATGATATGCATTTCCTCTACTACATCTTTATGTTGGTATTATACTTACTCATTCCATTATGGGATAGTTAATATATATTGTGATAGAAATTGTAACACCCCACCTCTATACCCATTCTACCAAAGAAAATTACTAAGTAATCCTATTTGGTAATATAGAGAATAAGGCTTGTTAAGAGCGACCACACGTGGATATTCCCCTGGGCTAACACCAGTATGTATTAAAAATCTCAAAACTAAAATGAAAATGCGTATTTGGTATTGGCATAAAGTAATAAACACGTGGGTTTACCAGGTAAGAACAATATACAACATATATAAATTAACACAGAGTCACAAATCGCAGTAGAAAAATATAATATATACAAATTGACCCAATTGATGTCTGTCTCAATTCGACAATAAAGACCAAGTCAATTTCACTATGCACAACTCTTCGCCAACTCACTACAAACAAATACAAGGAGATAGCCAAAGCAAATGTACCTTGATTAGCAACACGATATAATATATACCATGTCTCCTCTAAAGCCCAACATGCAAACGGCTAATGTCCCTGAGCTTGAAAAGTCTCAGACCGATCCCCTTAAGTATAAAAAGTAAGGTTGTTATAGACTTCCCCCCTAAGAAAATAGCGTCCTTGCAATTTCTTACGGGGAAACATCATACACAACTCACGCTCTAACTTTCTTCATATTCTACAATCTTCTAACAACTTACACAATCCTCTATGTGGCTCTTTCACAAACTTCTCTCATTGTATTCTATAGATTCATTCAACAACTTTTCATTTTTCGCATAAGATAATTTGTAAACAAAAAAAACTCAAATTGTTAAAAATTTTGGAAAATTTTGGTAGATTCTCCTTTGTACGGAGAGCATTCCAAAAAATCAATACACAATATAACATGATATAAAATCAATTTATATACATCTTAATCAATGGGGCATCCCGAAACACGGGAAAACAAAATAATATCACACTATAGTACGATATTGCGTAAAAACATACCTTTTTAATTAGCATTTAAGCCAGTTTCTATGCTACAATGCAAGCTAAAGCCACCAACTCGCTCATATATGCTCTAATGGTACATATTCTCAACTAAGTTGAAATACTAATCGCATATAAAGAGTTATACAGAGTATGTATTCATTAGAAGTAAAAGTAACACTACTTTCTTATTTAAACTACATTTTATCCAAATTTTAATAGTCAAAACGACTAAATTAAATAATGGTTCCAAAGAATAAATTGGTGCATAGTGAATTAAATTTCCAACACAACTTTCGAATTGTGAAAATACAAACTACAACATGAGTTGGGGGGATTTCTAAAAACAAACAAAATCATGTTCTTCCCATTTAAGCGCAGGCCCACCATTTACATTTGCATTTTCAACCTTGATAACATCAAATTTTTACAAAACTCATAAAACAAAAGTTGTTTCTTAAGTTCTAAGCTTTTCGGAATGGATAAAACCATCGAAATCGGATAAACCATTCAAAAGTAATGGACAAATTACTTAGGCACAAATATTTAAAATAGTAATGGGTCGGATTTGACATAAAACAAAAATGCTAAAAAGCTTCAAATTTTTTAGAAGTGACGAACATGAAAGTTGTTACTTAATAAAATATCTTTCAAATAAAAGAAACGCTACCAAAATCAGATCAAAAAGTCAAAAGTTATATCCGAAATGGTAGAGCTCATTAAAATGGGTAATTAACTTTCGTGTAATAGCTTGTTCTAAATTCAATCAAAAAATCCTAAATCTTAAAACTAAAATTTTCAATTTTATGTTTTAAAAAAACTTTATAAGTAAAATTTCAATTAGCATTACTCACAAAGTGTTATTTTTTCATTAATATTTCACAAACCAGAAAATCCTTTATACAAACTTCTCTTTAGAAGCTTTTAATCAAAATGCAAAAATCCATATCATAAAATTTTTCCCCCTTCGTATACACACGTATACATATATTATTTTTCTAAGAAATAATATTTCATAATAAATTCAATAATACCGAAATTTACATTTTAAGAATCAACCATTTCCTTATAATTTTATTTCTGATCGTTCGAGAACTATTTTCAAAATATAAATTCTCCTTTGGAAAATTTAAAATAAAATTTCAATTCATCACTCAATATAATTTTAAATAAAAAAAAATTCAAATGATTTCAAAACATTTTTAAGTTACAATTACCAAATAATATACATTTCCCAAAATGATATTTACTTATCTCAAAACATTTATTACTTTCTAAAATATTATTTATAACACTTCCAAAATCTTTATATATTTTTCAAAATAGTAATTCTTTTAAATCATTGTGTCGAGATGTCTCCTCCTAGTGTTTAGTAATCCCTATCGAATACGTATGCACCCGCATCAACCAGAATTCTTAAAGCACTCAACGGAAAAATTAACACCATAATAAATTACCAATTTATTTTCAATCGCCTTATAAAATCAAACTTATATTTTATCAAATCATTTGCTTGTTTGAGTAAAAATATTTATTTTCAAAATTCGTATGTACATCAAATTCTTCAATCGTCAACAATAGTGAAAATCATCATACATTTTCAAAAGAGCAAACAAATACCTTTAGCGGAAAGCTATTTATCAATTTCTGTTGCGCAACTTTGATCACTACTGGAGCCTCCACTAAACTCACCACAGCATAATTTGGGATTGTGAAGTACTTAAAATGCAAGGTTCATATTAGTGTCTTTTATAGCTTCCCTAACAAAACTACTTCATCAACATTTAAGCCACATAGACGTTTATTCACCATCATCAATGCTGACACTGTGCATCAGGCTGACCACTCCTTATTTCACTATCTCACTCAACAATTTTCATTCCCTCTGAAATAACACATAGAAGAGGTAGAGATAAGGATAATACATATATAGTAGGAAAATAACAAGTACGTCCCCAAATGATCACCCTGGTAATCATCGTATACTTCTACTATCTTGTTAATATAGGGTAACTACCACACACCCAAGGGGGACAGGGACTGTAAGGTCACTCTAAAGTCACATATATTCTATATTGTTCTGAACCTGCTCTAATACCAAACTGTAATGCCCTACCTCTATACCCATACTACTAAAGAGAATTACCGAGTAATCTTTTCTGGTAATACGAAGAATAAGGCTTGTTAGGTGCGACCACGCGTGAATATTTCCTTGGGCCAACACCAATACGTATTAAAAATCTCAAACCTAAAACGACCATACATATTCGGTATTGGCACAAAGCAATAAACATGTGGGTTCACTAGGAGAGAACAAAATCCCACATATATAAATTAACACCGAGTCACAGATCGTAGTAGAAATATATAATATATACAAATTGACACCAAGTGATGTCTGTCCCAATACGACAATATATACCAAGTCAATTTCACTATGCACAACTCTTGGCTAACTCAACACAAACAAATACAAGGATACATCCAAAGCAAATATACCTTGACTACTCAACACAATATAATATGTACCCTACCTCCTTTAAAGCCCAACATTCTAACGGCTAATGTCTTTGAACCTAAAATGTCTCAGACTGACTCGAGATTATATAAATCATAAATGGATCAGACTATATCTAAATCCAATGTGGGTACATAACAATAAGCATGGTAATAACAGGAAGCACACAAATATGACACGACGTAACATTCATCATAACATCATAAAAATATACCATGCCTCAAATCTCAATATCACTCATGTAACACGTATAAGTAAGAATCACGACAACTATAAATTAGGTGATAACAATCAAACACATCGATATCTCAAAATACTATGGATAAGCATGTGGGTATCCATAAATCCATAATAAAAGAATAAATCCTGAATAAAACCAAATCCAAGGGTCAATAATCCCAAAAATATCAATCTTGACTTATAGTCCTAATGGTAGTGAAGACTTCCAACTATCAAGCCCTAAAAATATAAAACAAGAAGGCAAATCCCAAATAAACAATCAAAACATAAAATCTCAACATCAAGTCTTAATGAGAGTAATAATAAATACTCTCGACTCCACACGTCCTAATAAGAGCGTCGCAACATACTAATTCCTCGACTAGTAGCCCTAAGAGTAATATAATATAACTCGACTAGTTAGTCGCCCAAAATATCTCCAGCTTGTAGCCCTTGGAGAGTAATATAACTTTCGACTATTAAGCTCTAAGGGGTTACCTCTAGCCGATATCACAAATTCCCAACCCAACTCTAAAATATAATTGACATCTACTCACTAATAATAATCGAACAAGTATTACTCGAGTGTCGCATACCACTCAGTATTATTCAATTGTTTACTAAAAGTGTCAACTGAAAAAATGGATCAACACCCAAGAGTAGAACGTGAAAGCACCAACCCTATTAGAATAGGGCAAAGACAACATATAACAGTAATAAAGTACAAGAAATAAGGGAGAGACATAGAGATTTTTATAGTAGTCGGCTATTACTAAGCCTACGTCCACTATATAGTTATTTGATCTTGTTTGTAGAGATTACAGTGTTTTAGAGAGAAAGAGTCACAAATACATGGGTTAGACAAGTTCTAAGTCCTAGAATTGCCTATAGTTGATGCCCTGGTGACTATGGTATAGGGGAAAGAGTTGAAGAAGAGATTGAGTTCCTGCGTAGTGATAGCAGAATCCAGCCCCCTTCTTGGTTGCTCTATGGTTTGTATTTATAGGGGTAGCAGTCATATCGGATCAGAAGCCCGCTTCCAGACAAGTCCAGAGACTGGCTTAAGATAGCACAAAAAATATCATGACGACAGGAGTTAACAATTGAACTCGGTACTGAGTCAAGCACTTGACTTAGGGCCAAGTTTAATCCTTAGACAACATTTAACTAAATCCTCTTATTTTGAGTTCCTTGCTTTGTCTAGATGTCTTCTATTTAATTTGGCAGGTTATCGACGAGTTTTGGTAATCATTCTCCCATAACTATGATTATTCTGTAGTTTGGACTATCATGTCTTCATTTCTAACGATTGGTTCTCTGGAACTTTACGAAGAAGACTCAGGGACCACTTGCCAGAAATATGAAGATGCCAAGGCTTGGCATATAGACTCGGTACTACTGAGTCAAGGAGTTAACTAGGGATGAGTTAAGCACTTAGCTTATTTTGGGTTCCATACTTTCCTGAGCTCCTCCTGCAGTCCTTCTGAGTATCTTGGCCAAGTTTCAAGCCGATTCGTCCTCGTTTGAATCTTCTACGTCCAGTTGACATCCGCTTTGCTAAAAAGCAGGTTAACAAGAAGCTTGTAAACTACACCCATCAAACGACAAATATTTTATAGTATGAGCCTATTGAATAATCAAAAAAATATTACCAAATGCCCCATCCCAAACGGTTTTACTAATCCATTTATTCAATATCCGCATTTTATAGAATTAAACACAATAACATCAATATAAATCATTTTAACTCAAACCATATACGAAAGGGAATTATAACTCAAAGCTCTCAAATCCATTTAAATATTTCATAATTGAATTTATCTTCAAAATAGATTATATATTCTAAACATCCTCATTCAAAATTATAATTTAATTTTGAACCACTAAATATATAAAAAGGGGAATATATATCAAAACTCTTAAAATAGATTTATATAATCAATAATCCCCCTATTAAATTACTTTTTAAAATCCTTTAAAATATTTTTTAATCCATTTTATTAAATGTATACTTTACAAAAGAATATCTCATTCGAAAATATAATTATATACCCTCCATGTATACTTATAAAATTCCACATATTCCAATACTATTGAAAAATCTCTATTTTCATTTTTTTAAACAACTTTTATTTCCAAAACAATTTCCAACAACTCATTTTATTTCAAAACCACTTTTATTTATTTATAAATATTCTTTAAATAAATTTTAAAACACCATAAATAATTTTTTAAAGTTTTCAAAAATCTTTTAAAAAGGAAAATTAATTGAACATCTGAAATATACATCATGGAGCAAAATTCTACACAATAATTAACCAATCATCAATATAATTTTATCGTTTGGTCTGAATTGATTTACCTCGAATTCTGTCCATCCATAAAAGCACACATAACAAATAAAAATTCATAATCCATCCCGACCAACGGTTCTATTGCGAAGATATACTCTCAACTGAATGGTCCCAAGAGATGTAGAATTTACAAATCAAAATGCAATCGGACAACATCTTCTTTGCATTTTGTACGATCCAACAAACACAAAAACTCAATATCAAATAGCACAATAACTCCAAAACCACACAGTCAATCCAATATCACTAACAACCAGTTCAACACTATCCAAACAACATTTCCAAGGAAGATATTCAATCAATAAGCAGAATATATGTGTGTGTGTGTGTGTATAGCAATGGGAAAATAGACATAGATGTGAGTGTAAAACTCACCGAAACGAGGGTGAACTACCCAATCAGCGGCTATATCGCTGCAAACAACACATCGAAGATGCCTTCACTATCGCTAACTTCCGCATCCATGCTAATGTACATGCCATTGCCACCTAGGCTCGCCCCCATCACTACATCGCACAGCCGCTGTCGAGCATACCTCCACCATCTATTCTGCCATCGTAGTACCACCAAGGTCGAAACTTCCACCAAGCTACAAATCCAATCCCTTGTGCCTAAATCGAACACCTGAAGTTGCTCCGTTTGTGAAATTTAGTCGCGACTCTCTCCAGGTCACAGCGGCAATGTGTCGTGCTCCATTTTTAGTCGCGATTGCCAAGACGCGGCTCCTCTGCCCAACCTGTGCAAGCCTAAGTCGTGAAGCGATCTCTCCCTCGATTGACGATGTTGTCGAAATCGCCAAAATTCGACGCGTTTGTGCGATCGATTTTTTTTTAAAAAAAATCAGGTCGTGATTTTTGTTTAGGTTCGGGTTGAGGAGTTGGGGCCAAGAAGGAATCAAGTCCAGTCTTCACTTGGGTAAGATAAGGGAGAGCTTTCTACAACCAAAATGAAAAGGAAATTAAATAACTCTTACTTTTAGGCCAAATTCCAATTCCAATTAAAACAATTCAATTAAAACAACTCTTTTCTTTTATTTTAAATAACTCTTTTAATTTATATTTTGCCCATTTATTTTATTTATATTTTAGTATTCATTAAAATATTTTATTCGAGTTTAGTATTATTTGAAAATAATTATTAGTTTAATTCAATTTCTTAAATCAAAAACTTTTATTAAATAAAATTTATTTTTGATATTAATTCTCAAATTTCTAATTAAAACAATTTTATTTTAATTAACTTAATGTATTTGTATAACATATAAAACAAGGTTGTTACATATATACTCTATTTGTATTAAAATACCACCTGACGAACCATCAACCATGATACTAATGGAATCTAGGTGCATTCATACCAAGGTTACGGGTGTTACAAATGACGACTCGTTACGGTTATTTATTAGTGACAAGAGCGTCGATTTGTACTCTACATTATTACAATGTCAACAGTATTTTAATATATTTTAAAAGATCGTTAGATTGAAAGTCAAAGAGAGAGATAAAGCACATGTGTAATTTAGAAATATTCTAAATGGGCTTTCGAATTGGAAGCATCCACACCTAATTATAAGCGAAGAAGATGCATCTAATTGAAGTATCCTTTGGTAGAAAATCGTCCCATAAAGGGAAGTGAATATTGGGAATAATAGTTAATAGTCTAAATATTCGACTGTTATACACAGTTTCGAGCTTAGGAACCCAATCTGACTCGAGTTGGCTTGGTCAATGGTGGCAGCGTACGCATATGCTAAACGGTTGATTTTTCTTCTCAACACAGTTGAAACATCTAAGCGTGCAAACGACTAAAGCATTTTTTAAAAATCCTATATTTTAGACATGATTTTTTTATATAATACTCCACGACGTGGGACCATTGTTTTACCGTCCTCGGGTTCTTTTTCACCTTTTCTTTTCCAAAACAAATTCGGAGGTCCTGAAATTAATATATATATAGTAGCATATAAATCTTATTAAAAGTTCTCCTTCATTTGGCAAATCATTCTGCTTCTAAAAAATAATGCATCTTAAATATCCTTCGATGACACCGGACAAGGTAGCTTGAGTTCACAGGACTAAATGGAAACAAAGAACGTTGATGTTAAAAGTTAAAACAAATGAAAATTAAGTCCTAGTCCAACGCCTTCAATGTATTACATTAACATGTGTTCAGTTCACAGGGTAGATATCAAGATTCATTTACCATAGTAGAGATAGATATTTCTTAAGAGAAGAGATAAACATTTTATTGTTTTAATATAAAGCTATGCAATTGAAAATAATTATTTGTATTTGATATGCCTAACTGAAGTAATATAAGAGCATCTTCAATGCAAGTTGAATGTAATGTCTATTTGTCTTATGTGTCAAGAAACACGTCACGATGTGAACTCATTGTGATATAAAATACTTGGAAGGTTCAGTAAAAGTGAAAAAACATCTCCAATGCTAATGTATTCATAGAAAATAATTAGCTTATGTGTTCCAATCAAATTATAAATAAATAAGTATTATATTAAAATAATTAATAATTCATGTATTTATTAACTTCACATTGTGAAGTACAATGTCTAAAGCTAGACATTGCACTTGACAATGTCTAGTGAAGTTTATGCCAAATCATCTTTACAATTGAATTAACATTTCCATTGGAGATTGATATTTGAATGTAATACAAGATTGATGATGTGTAAAACACTTGACATTAAAATTTTAGTAGGGTTGGAGATGCTCTAAGACATTAACTCGGCGGTTCAAAATTTTCAACATGTCATGGGAAAGGTGACGTGGGCATTTTACCACGTTCTCCTTTGCTTAAGAAAATTATCCAGTTTGCATCCGATGCGGTTGGAAGCATCAAAAGCCATGTCGGATCCATTCGTGTCCCGTTCAAAATGTCCCTTACTCTAACCCACCCTATTAATTAAGGTCCGTTCTTGACGAAGCGAACGTGGTATTTGAGCAGGGCATTTAAGCGAGTTTTTTAATGGAAAAGCTAGTTGAAAGAGGAATGTGTTTGGTGAATCGAAAGTAATATTTGAGATGAGTACTTGAACGGAGTATTTAAAATATGATTTTTAATCTAATTGATTTATATTTAATTAATTATTTATTTTTATTGTGTAATATGCATTTAATTAAAATGAAATAAAAGTACAGAAATTGAAATAGATTCAAATTAATTAAAATATAATAATTTAAAGATACATATAAAATGATACAACTGCAATGTTTCAGTGCAATCCAACTGCAATAATTTCATCTCTTATGATATTGCAAAATGTTGTCATTTCACTGCTTATGCGTAGTTGTACATGTTCAATCGCTCTGTTTGGAGTAGTTTTCATACTATAATATTCTTCTTGGTATTCGTTTGGAATAAGATCGAGATCATCATTATCATAAACCATAAAATATGGATCACCATTATTGTATTTTCGTATAAAATTATGTATAGTCATTGTAGCAACGATAACTTTTACTTTCATTTCAAATGAGTATGTTGGAATATTCTTCAAAAATGTAAACTTTTTTTCCATATTACAAATGCTTTCTTAATTGTTATATGTAAACTTAAACGATAGAAATTAAATTTTTCATTGATTGATTTTGGCTGATTTGCGGTTTCCACGAAAATGAGGAATCTGATATCTACTTTTTTGAAAAAGTGGTATATATTTAGGTTGAAGTGAATATTCTGAATCTACTAAATAATACTGTCCAGATGGAGGGTGCAAAAAGTTAGAGTTTTTATCATTTATAAGTGCATTAAAAATTCTACTATCAAGTGCGGTACATTCCGAACCGGTCATAACATAAATGAACCGTAAATTGAATGAACATTGCGTTAAAGATATTATGTGTAGAAAAACTTGATTGTACAACATATGGAATAACCCAATCTAGAGCACAAATGCACTTTCTAAAGTATGGCGATAGAAATTAAACAAAAGTTGTTGTGTCTTCTACTATAAATATTTTATACGAACATTACGGCACGCGTTTCGCGCGTGATGAAGAAGGCTGAATTGTTTTTTTTATAAATTATGCATTTATTTAATACGCTCAAAAGAAAATAATTTCCACGTATATTTAGTCATATTTTTATGTTGAATCATACGTAGGTAATTTGAAATTTTATTTTTAAGTTACAATATCTAATTTCTTGTAAGTTTAAATTTTTATTGATATTATTGATTAATAAAAAGCAAATTTATAAAGTAGTTTATTTGCTAGATCCTATTTTTATTAATTGTCAGATCTTAATTTTAAGCAATGCTAAGTGAGGTATTTTTGGTATTTCATGCTGATACCAAAAAAATGCGATAGCAAATATATTCCAATTATTAATTAAGAATTACACATAAAGAGCAATTTGAAAGTTTTTCGTCCGACCAAAAGTTTGCGTCAAACCCAACTCTTAATAAAGATTCCAGGATAAAATATGATATTTACTTTAAGATAAGAGTCACAGGTCTCTGTTTTTTATGTTGTTATACAAAAAGTCCCTGCAGAAATGAATTTGTAAATTTGGTCCCTATTTTTCAAAAATAAAAAAACGCAAAGCGTCTTGCACTTTTCTGATAGAAAATTCAATATAACTTGCACTTTTCTAATTTTGAAATTTTCGAAATTTTCTAAAATTTGAAAATTTTGAAAAACGCAAGTTAACTTGCACTTTCTATCAAGAAAGTGCAAGCTAGTTTGTGCTTTCTAATTTTGAAATTTTTGAAAAGCGTAAGGTAACTTGCGCTTTCTAATTTTGAATTTTTTTTGAAAAATTTTGAAATTTTTGAAAAGCGCAAGCTAACTTGCGCTTTCTATCAAGAAAACGCAAGCTGGTTTGCGCTTTCTGATTTTGAAAATTTTGAAATTTTAAAAAGCGCAAGCTAACTTGCGTTTTTTGATTATACAAAACAGGGACTAAATTTACCTACTTATTTCTGCAGGAAGAACCTTTCGTGCATAGCTCCTATTTTGTACTGTTTGCTCACTGCTCACTGCTCACTGCTATGTACAAGAATCTGCCTCTATGTACTGTCAATTTTCTTCCCAGTTACATCAAAACATTTTTTAATAAAAAACTGCATAAAAAAGCTAAATGAAAACAATATCATATTTGTACTGTTAACTATTTAGGATTACTATTTACTGCCTTTTGTTTTTGGTCACTGTTACTGCGTGTGCTAGAATCCACATTTACCTACCTACTATAACATTTGCTTCACAACTAATATCAAGTGGAACATCCAAATCTCATTTGACTCGTCTTCTTTACTTTCCAAATCGACCTCCACAACAAGGAATTCACATAATAAGCCTTCAAAATATGCAGCCAGGAGAAAGAAGAAGACTAAGAAACAATGGAGTTGCAGCAGGATCAGCTTGGGAAAACAGAATTAAACTCGATCAAGTTAAAGGTGGCTTGAAAGTGTTCAACGATTCAGACAATGAAGAACAAGCTAAACCAGACATCGAAGGAGTTAAATTGCATGCGAAACCTCAAATAAATCTCCAAATCAGTAATAACAATGTCGAGAAAAGGAAGAGAAGAATTTGGAAGCCTGCTGATCCTGCTTTGATCAACGAAGTCATCGATAAAAATTTGGTTCAGTTGAGAAAATCGAACTCTGAATTGCTTGATTTCAAAAGTCATGAAGTAGAAGAGGATAGGATTGTGGTAGAAAACGAAATTAAAGATTTTGATGATAAAGAAATTGATTTACCAGTTGAAAATAAAGAATTCAAGAAGAGTAATGGAGTTGAAAAGATTTCCTGTTTGCAAAAAGCTGAAGAATTGGATCTTAGTAAGAATGCAGTAGTTCATCTAATGAACTTTCTTTTTACATACCATGCTAAAATTTTGCAATTTATATAATTTTGGGGATTTTTTTTACAGATGAAGGTCCAGATGAGTTTATTGATGTAGAATCTGAGTTCAGTTCAAGCAGATTGCAGAATATAGGTAAAATTTATTTTTGAAACTTAATTATGTATTTGGTTGATATGCGCTTAATCTGTATAAATATTGTAAATTTCAGTTGATATTGTAATGTGGAAAAATATATCAAAGTCTGCATTTGTTTTTGGATTTGGTTCTTTTGTTCTTGTATCTTCTTCCTACACCAGAGATCTAAATTTCAGGTATTTCACTTTCTCTATGTTTAATTTTTAATTAATACTACTGACATTCACCAAATTTGCAATGTACAGCTTCATATCAGTATTATCCTATTTTGCCCTTGCCTATCTGTTTTACAAGTTCATTTTGAACAGGTAATTTATTGGCATTTATGCACAAGTTGTTGACATGCTTATCAATCTTATTAAACAATTATTTCGTTTTATTTTAGGGGAATGGCTGAATCCATTTATCAAGAAGATAAGTGCATAATAGAGGAAAATGAAGCGGTAAAAATTCTGAAATCTTTGCTTCCTTATATTAATGAAGTACTATTTAACCTCAGAACCCTCTTTTCTGGAGATTCAGCGACAACGATAAAGGTAAACAAGAACTGAACTGAATTCTGACTTCATTGATTAAATGCTTGATGTGATTACTTATGTAAACTCTTGAAAAATGTCAGCTAGCAATTCTTCTATTTGTTATGGCAAGGTATGGAAACTATATCACCATTTGGACATTGACAAAAATTGGTATGTGTATTCTACTGATATATGCAACTTTTCTAGCTTAAGGCTCGATTGAATAAACTATAATGAAATTCTAATTGATCTATTATGTGTTTGTGCTGCTTGTGGTTAATGCAGCTTTCTTTGGAATTTTCACTGTCCCTAAAGCAGTCTCTTCTTACCATGATCAACTGGTTACATACGGTAAAGCGAATTAGTTTGAATCATTTCACTTTCTCGTTTATAGCTTAATTGTTGATTTCACTAGCTAAATTATGTGGCATCCATGAAATGAAAATATAATGCTGTATTTGGCGTATATACTTGGTAAAATGAACTGTAGGGATGTATAAAATATATCACATTTCACAATCTTTGCTCACATGAGCTTTGGAGTTCTTGTGATATCGTTTTCTATCAAACCATACCAATGTTAAGTATATTTGAATATTATTTGGTGTATGTCGACAACAAATTATGTCACCTTGTAAATACAGAAAAGTACATATTGTCCATGCATTGACTTAGACTGATCCATGGCTTATTGATTATAATACTTTGGGACCAGCAGAGGAAATGTTTACTGAAAAACATTGAGCTACTTATTTTTCGGTTGTACAGTTGATGTTGACTAAGTGAAATCTCTGCTCTAGCTTGTATCAATGTATTCAAGCAGAGATCTAAATCAGAACTTTGGTTTTCATGTCTGTGGAGGGAGCCACAAACTTAAATATCCTATTCACTCTTTCTACCTTTTCAGGATGAGTAAGCTAGCATGTAAAGATTCTTCAATTTTTTGATCATTTTGATTGAAATGGGCTGCAGAAGAATAACTTTATTGTACCTACTTTTATGAAAAGAAAACAGTACGAGTGAAGTGGTCATCATATGCTAGGATTAGAAGTTGCAAGCTGTTTCATTGATTTATGGTTTAACTAAAAGCTTCAAGAGCATAAAAACACATCAAATATTCTGCAATCAAACTATATGATTGATTCGTTTATAACTACATTATTTGTAGGTAAGATTTGGTTTGAAAGATTCAGAGGTGGATGGTATTCGTGCACTTATAAGAAAGTTGTCGCTGCTGTGATCTTCGCCATCATATGGAGTCTATCATCCACAGTTGCTAGAATTTGGGCCTGTAAGTGTTCATATTTGGTATGAGTTATTCATATTTGATGCTTTCCTCCTAATACAGTTACAACATGATATCAAATTAGATATAGCAACTGAACTCTTCAATTCTACTTTAGACAATGCCATGCTTCATATCAACAGGCTAATGGTGTACAGCACATTGTATTACTTAGGTGTTTATGTGATGAATTCAACTTTGTATGCTTCAAGTTCATTTTTGAAATCTGGAACTCAACTATGGTATGTAAAAAATTGCAGTGTTCATGATGGTTGTAGCAGGAAAATACTATCAACAAAATACTGTAAAAGGCAGTGCACAGGGAGGAAATATCAGTAAGAAACAAGTGATGGAAGAAGAATGCAGCAAGGCAGAATCGAGTCCAAGCAACATAAGCAAGGTCAAATTTGTTCACCGACAGAGAAGTAGACCAAAAGGAACAGTGAAAGTGGAGAAAGGATTTGAAGGGTAAATTTTTAGGGTAAAAAGAGGGTCCCAAATTGAAAAGAAAAGAAAAAAAAGGACAGGGATGTATAATGGAACAAGACAAAGTTTCAGGATGAGATATTTGCAGAGTTTTAAATTTGCAGAGTGCATTGAAGTTTGGAAGCAGCAGCACAAAAGGATAAAATTTTCTCTGTATTGCTTGTCTGTTGTTTTATGTTTTCTTATATTCTAACCAGCCATAGTTTTGTTGAAGCTCTTCTATTACTCCAACCATGCATTATTACTCAAAAGCATGTGCACCATAAATGCAATTTTGCACACAACATGCTTGTAAAAATTGAACGACATACATGTAAAAATAAATCTGATGTGAAATTAAATAAAAGCAATCAGCTAAATAAATATGTAAAGTTGGAGGTGCAACTGATGAAAAGGATGCATTAAGATCAAAGAGATCAGCCGGTTCCAAAATCCCTGTCCGGTGTGTCCAGTCAATGGTGTGTCCATTTAATCAGTGCATGCACACAGAGTTTCTTTTTCAAAAAAGTATATTTCCTTTCCTTGCAATTCCTACTAGACTTTCTAGATTGGACATAGGATGATCTAACATTCAAGGTGGAATCAACGGCGACATCTTCAAGGTATATCTTTTGTTTACATTTTAATTCACGCTCATCCTTTATTGGATAATTTGTAGAATGATTCCATGTTCGCAATGTTGTCTCATCCAATTATCTATGATTAAATTAATGTGTTTTATTCATTAAATAATATTGTATTATAGACCTTCCATTTTAAGAAAAATTTCAATATCTCAATTTTTTTTAATTTGAATTTCAAATCTAAATTCAATATGTTATTTTACAAAATGGTTTGATTCTATATCCATGATTGAACTAAAAACTTCATATAAAATTAAAGATTTCAATTGCTTAATAAATTGTAGTTATGATTCAAATATATTGAATTTAATGTCTCAAAATCGTTCATCATTCAAAATGCTATTTACCAAACGTAAATATGAAAGTTGTAATTACAAGCATTTGAATTTTATATTTAGATCTAATAACTGGTAATGGATGAAGGAGTGGATTAAGTAAAGTTCATCTTATAAATTATCTACCAAATCAAAGTTAGTTTTCTATATACTGATATTGAATTTCAAATCTAAAGTTTTGACTTTGTCAAATTTGAAAAAAAAAACATTTGGTTTAAAATTTTATATATACATGTGCATAAATCTATTTATTTTAAACAGTCAAAGATGCATTTGAATTACTAGATCCATATCTAATAAATGGTAATAAAGAAAGGAGTAAATTAAAAAGAGTTTGTCTTTTGATCTCCGTCTGTTTAAAACCAACTTGTGCTTTCAATTTGTATCTTAACATATATAATTAAATGCATACATATTTTAATAATAGTTTTGAGACGGCAGAAGCTTATATAGATGATGAATATGTCTATTGCAGATGTAAATCACAACATCTATATACGTACAAACTAACTATGCACACTATATTCTATGTCACACATGCACTATATATATACACATGAGTATATTATGATATACTCATTTAATATACAAAATACCAAATAATTCAATTCACTTATGGACTGATCAGAAAATTAAATAAAATTGGATTTTATTAAAGTAACTTGGTCAGACCTAATAATTAAACTTATTTAGACTTTATAGGCCTAATAAAGATTTAAATAGAGAAAATTTGGAAATATACCTATTTCACTCGTTATAGGCCGACCCAGTTCCTTTAGCAACAATCACTTTTACTTGAATCGAAAATTGAAAAGTCGACATATTATTTAAGATCGCTAATTTCTCTTTCATATTCCAAATATTTTTTTAATTATCATATGTAAACTTGAATGGTACAAATTGAAAATCTCATTTTTCGATTTGAGTTGATTATGAATTTCATGAAAATTAAGTATATGATATCTTTCATTTTTATAAGGAGTAAATAACCTTCTACTAGTGGATGTCCCGAGTCAACTAAATATTACTGGTCTGGTGGTGGATGCGAAAATTTGAGTCCATATCGTTTGTTGTCGCATTAAAAACTGTACTGTCATATGCAGTTCTTTCTCAGCCAATCATTACATATGCAAATGTCATATCAAATGAGCAAACGTCATAATATTTTGTGTCGCATATCATTTTCGACCAATAAATGGTTGAGCGCTAGTACTGGGCAATTGTACATCTATGTGTGTTCCGTTATAACTCCAATTATTTTTTATAAAAACGGATAGTATCGTTTTGAATTACTAATTTGTTTCGATACATTGTTAAATTGTTGGTTGTTTGATTTAATTATATCTTTAGACATTGGTGTATGGTTTTATTTCCTCCGCGCCAACTGAAAAAGGGAAAACAGAATATGAACCGTTTAGACGTATGATGCGTGAAAAGAGTTAAAAATGACCACGAAAGCACTCTAAGTATATTTACATAGCATCGTGAGACTCCAAGAAAAGAGTTACAAACGGTGTGCTATATGATCTTTGAAACCTTTCTACAACATGATGTATTGGAAAATTTAGGGCTATGATGTATTGGAACATTGCTACAATTTATCTAATTTAGATTTCTTTCGTAGCCGTCAGACCATACGCTTGCAAGCGATCACACAATGCAATGATGAAAAGTCTTTTCATGCAAAAGTTTCGTTCACAACGTTCGTGGTTCTCGGAAAAATATTACAAAACCAGTGCATGCTAATTGTAAGTTAAAGTGTACATCGGTGTATTCTCTCTTCCTTCGATCGAGAAATTCATTTATAACCAACAATGCAGACAAATCTCCACTGTCAGAATTAGTTAGGTGTGCACACAACTCATACTTGAATCGACTCAATCCACAAATCCGATCCAACTCAACCTAGTTCGAATCAGATATGGACTACAAATTGCAACATATACTATAGTATATATGGATCAGATATGATATTTTATTCAACTCAATCCTACCAAAAAAAACTTATTCAATATCAAATCATGTAAAATTGAAACAGTCAACATCTAGAATAAAATATATGTACTCTATAATAAATATACTTAAAAATCATATTCGATGTCAGTCTAATGTAAAATTAGAGCGATCAAAACACACAGGATTGACTAAGAGATTTTGAGAAGCATTTTAATGTATGAAATGAAAATCTTACTCTAATATGTAGTGAATCAATTCTACGTGATGTATTTTATTATGAAATTCTAATAAAATAGTTGTAGTGAATCGGTTATATTTAATGTATTATGCTAGCTAAAATTCTCAATTTTGAATTGAACATTTTAATATTTATTTTGATTTTTTCTTTTAAGTTCTTATTTTCATATTAGGTTTATGTAATTCAACCCTACTAAACTCGACCCGACCCAATCCATATTTCAACACAACTCATATTCAACCTCATATGAGATCGAGTGCAGAGTGAATTATTTTTAACTCATACTTATACAAATTGGGTGAAGCATTTGATCTAATTCGACCCAATCCATACTTTATGCAACTCTAGAATTAGCATTAGACATTGTTTGATAAGAATGGTTTAGACATAAAGGAAAAGGAGAAGCCTGAAGAAGAAGAATGGTTAGGGGTCTGTAAAAGAAGTAATTAGCCATTGGTGAATGGTTTCATTTCCTCCGCCCAACCTGAAAAGGGGAAAACAGAATATAAACCCGTCCAGGCGTATGAAGCATGAAAAGAGTTGCAGATGATTGCGAAAGCACCCTTTTAAGTATATTTCCATAGCATCACAGGGCTGTGTCATGGTTGAACAGTATCATCTGATTTAACATTGTATAGCGTTTTAAGGCAGGTTTTTGTTTTGGTGAGTCGTGAATCAAACTGACTTTGAATTCAGCAAATACTACTGAACTTTTGCACTGGATCTGGATACAATGAACTGAATTTTACCCTGCCTCGCATCATGTGGACGTCATGGGCGCTTTCAATTCAATTCACTGTGCCCTATAAGCATAAGCTTATATCAGGATTTCACAAGCAGCACCATATGCCTATATGTTGAATAAAAACTAAGATTATTTCAAGCACTGACTACTGATTTGCAGATTTTTACCAACACTGAACCAATGTGTTTCAACCAGAATACAATGATTTTAACCATAGTTCACAGAAGAAGAAAACTCGCCCTTCTTAATGGCTTTATGTTTTAAAATAAGCCAGCTGTATAGTAACAACAAAACAACAACATTTGGAACTGAAAGCACAAACTATATTGACATACGCTAAACAAAAGTTAAAACAAGTGTTGTCAAACACATTATTCTACCAGACCCTCGTCCAATCAATCACACTTGTATTTACTGCAAGTCTACAGCGATGTATAGGCTGACACAGTTTAATCGACACAATTGTAGCTCTTCACTATTTAACTTAAATATATAAAACAAGGGATGCTACCAATAAACAAGCCCCAAGTGAAGTGAAAACACTGTACATAAAATCACCAGATAATTAATTAGAGAGCTCTAAATTTACTTGTCTGAATCTAATAACAACTCAAGAATTCTGAACAGGTATTGCAGCAGCAGACTTTTCGCTAACAATCGGAATACTGGTATCTTCAGATTTGGTTACACTAACAGTAGGACGATTGGTTTCTTCAGATTTGGTTACGCTAACAGGAGGAAGATTAGTTTCTTCAGATTTTGTTACACTAGCTTCCTCTCCTGAAGATGAGTTTAATCCTGTATTCAAAGGGTTCTGTGTTGATTCCAATGCTATATTATGTGCGAGTGATTCTTTTTCGATTAGGGTTTTATCAGCGATCAAAGATTTGGAAGAAGTCGATTGTTCCTTTTTAAGGGAAGGCTGATCATGATTGTGCGTGCCTTCGTACGTTATTAAGACTGTTTTGTCGTTGTCTGAAGCTTTCTCCACGTGTTTTCGAACTGAGCATCCGTTGTGCGTACATCTGTAGTAGCTCCTGAAAGTACATGAGACCGTTATCCATGACATAGTATTATATGTATGGCAACATAATCTTTAAAAATTATTTCTCAATTATGTTAATAATTGTCAACTTCAAGACATTATGTGCATGCTGTCTCTAGTATGTATCAGTACACAAGTAGTTTACTGTAGAAATCTATGTATCCATAAAGACAATGGTGGAACATAGAAAAAATTCAGTGAATGATGGTTACAAGGTTATATGTAATCTAGGTCAACTGTAAAAAAATAGCCCTGCGATCAAAATTTATAATCAAAACAACCCTGTAATCAACGCATACTCTACTTTTATTACTGTAAATCCACCATACTACTATCATTAAATAAAACACCGAGATTACGTTGTGATGTAAACGGGGATGTCCAAATGAAGGTACATGTGAAACCAAAGAAGGATAAACACCACTACTGTATTGTTTAAGCTTTTAAGCAAAGACAGTAATTAAGAAACGCTGATATCGAGTTTACCAGCTTTTTTGAGAGTATTTATCTGTCTGTTGGCAATAGCCAATGAATTAAAAATTGGATGAAAACAAAAAAATTGAAGTTGCAAGTTTGATTGACATTTTAGTTGGGCCAATTTAACCGACTGGTATGAAAATAACCATATTCAGAGGCTGCTCCATCAAATCTTTAACAGACTAGAGTTTGGTGTGGATCATATGGTCGGTATGATTTGTTTCCTGTCAAAAATCATTACTTTTTTCTTCACAGAAAGTAATTACTAGGTATCAAGAATCCATCACAAATCCAAGTTTTTAGTTCATTATTCTTTATTTTGCTTTAGACTAATCGTGGATAATTGATTTGAAAGATAAAGAAGATTGTTGGGTCAATACTTTTATTTTGTGAACGGTTAAAGTATGTGTGATTCATATTGATATTACCATTGTTTGATGTTTTTAAAAAGTACTCCAATTTTTTCTCATTTTGACTTGGAGGGTGTAAAACAATTGGAATTTTAATTTCCTTTTCTGATATCTTTGTATACTTGATATTGTCCATTAATTCTCAGGTAGGTGTAACATAAAACCACCACACACTTTGGACTTTAAAAGAGTTTATACAATCTTTGGCTTCGAAGCTTGCAAATAGCATTGTTATTTTAGTGCTCAGGTCAACTGAGCTACGTTTTGGAGACCCATTTACATCTCTGGAAACTTCTAGTTTTGAGTAGCCGTCAAAATTATAACAATACATAAACTTCGTATCACCTAGTGAAAACTAAAATTTACATCATTGTTTCTTAAAACCCAGGCAAACCAAAGCTATCAATAGCCTTTGGTAATGTAATAAAACCTTCAATTCCCAAAGCTATTGTTTTTCCATTGTTTTATTATATAGACTCGGAAAATTGAAAAGGAGAGGAAAGTTGTTAGCAAACTTGATCGTGTTCATGTTTTACAATACCAGCCTATGTATTCCATAATCCTCGAATTGATCAAACTGGTTATGAAATCATGGAACAATGAGTTAAATACAGTAATAACCATGATATGTCTAAGCTAAGCAAGGGATAATGGTAACTGATGCCTCTTCAAGCAGTTGGTTAAGGATTCAAATCAAATAATCGTCATCTTTTTTTGTCAAATACATAATTTCATGCCTGATCTCAAACTAAAATCTGGTTCAGTCAAGTAGGGGTCAAACTTTTTAATATTAAAGGTCTATGGATCATGGACTTGCTCCAATGGAGTGCTGCAAACCTGCATCCATGTATCAGACTCATAGACACTCTTGATCACAGACACATGCCACACACTCACATGGAGCTTGTTGCTGGGTGGATACGCTCTTAAACTTTTGGATGTAGAAAGAACAATAAGAATGAAATAACTAGCATAATCAACAGCCACGATAGTTAAAAGACCAAACAAACCTCGGATTGGGATTTCCTTTGACCATTTTTTGACCATACTTACGCCACTTGTAGCCATCAGTTACATGCGCTGGATCACCTGCATTTAGCACAACAATCTTGGGTTCTCTAACCGTTTTAAGTACTGGTGCTGAAGACGGCGTAATGCACTCAGCAAGCCTGTAGCCAAAAAAAATCACCACAATTAAAAATCCAGGAATGTTGCATCAATATAAATTACTTTCACATGATAGGCTTCCTTGCCTTCTTTTTGGGCTTGGTTTATCTCCATGCACCTCTTCGGTTATGGTTGCAGCATCTCCTTCACAGTCACTGGAGCAAAACAAATGCTGCCCCGATGTTTCAATACTCAAATTGTGCTCTTTCTTTGAAATCTGTGCATCAGTTCCGTTAATCACGCTACTAGAGACATCCTTATTTTCCTTTTCAGACAAGGGCACACCATTTTGAGTGTTTTGAGGTGGTTCTGAAGTTTCTAAAGCAGGGTTGTCTGCAGCAAATCCACCACCTCTCTCTTTTAAGCCCCTAGTCTTTTGAGGTTGGTCATGGTTGTGCTGACCTCTATAAACAATTTCAATTTCTCGACCGTCTGAGTCATGCTCAACGTTTTTCTTAGCAGCACAGTTTATATCTGTGCATTTATAGTAGCTTCGAGATCTGTCTTTACTTTTAACCTGCTTCTGACCATACTTTCTCCAGTTATATCCATCGTTAGAGCTTGTCTTTACAATGGTAGGAGTAGATGGAGTAGATTGCACTGATTCGGTGGTTGACATTTTACTCTCATGTAGTATTAATGGTGGAGGCATTTGTCGTAGTGGAGTAGGGCAAATGGATGATAAAGGAGTAGTGAAGGTTTGAGGTGAAGAATTTGAGGTCTGAAGGTGCATCTGAGCATGAGCTTGAGCTGTAACTGAAGCCAAAACTGCTTGATGCGTCATAGCAAACTGACCCTGTAAAAAGAAAATAATAAATTATAAGCAGTGGAGGAACTAAAAATTCCGCTCAAAAAGGGAAAAAGCAACAGGACTTTTTTCACAATAAATTTTACTAAACATTACATTCATGATTTAGCATAAAATTATACATATTATTATTTATCGGTAAGATATTGATAGTTTTATTAATCATCTACATACTGGAGTATTGTGCATTCAGGATAAATTTTTATCCAACCGTTCTCTATTTACCAAAAATAAAGATTTCGAATTTATTTTCACAAAATGAAGAATTACAATTGTCAAAATCAAAAACTACTATTCATTTATTATTTCTTTTGGAAAATTTAAGGATGGTCGGAAAAGAAATTCAAAAGGTTCAAATTTTTGCAAAACTACAGTTTTGTGTATAAAAAATGATCGGAGATGTGTAGTTGCACCACATGATTGTGTTCGTATTTTCTAAATTAAAAAATATTATTAAAGAACAAAAATGAAACAAACAAACAACAAAATATGTTAGTATTTTAATAAGAAAGCTAACAACACAGAGATTTCTCAGTGTTCTTGCACGAAAGTATCCTAAAGGATCTCTACGGGGTAAAATTAGAATCACTAGCAGGGATATTTATGCCTTTTTATGCAATAACAGAAATCTTGGTCTTATTTGTTATATTTTCGGCTTTTCTTCACACATCCACCGTCCATACACGCGTAGTGCTCCACACTATCTACTCGCACAAACCCTTCATGTGACAGCGTCTCGATTGAGCATTCCTTCACAGCCTTTTAAGCGGGCATACATGATCATGGCAATACTTCTTGTACGATAAAGAATTGCATATATATATATATATATATATATATATATATATATATCACATTTTCTTCATGTATCTTGCGATGTGGCACTATTTTCGTTCAATCCACGCATTCACCCCATAACAATGCGAGCCACAAACCTAACATTATTGGCATGGAAGCACTTTTCTGGTTTTCAATTTTAGCACATCACAATAACCGTCATATTATCATTGTATAATATATAGTTATTATAAACATAATTAAGCATATATAAATTTAATATACATTCACCAAAATTATATTTTAATTTAATCAACCCCAAGGAAATTTCTCCAAACAATCATAAAAAACTACTATTTCAAAAAGCTAGCAGGGTATCATGCCCTCCTGAGCAGGGGCATCATGGCCATGGCAGTAGGTTGAGAGGTCAAACAATGCATGTATACGTACATCAAAGGCAGACATCAAATAATTTTAACTCAACCTCCTAAAATTCCTCTTGTTTTTCAAATAATAATAATAATAAGATAAAAAATACTCTTCAGATATTAGAACATTGCTGAATAATTCGAAACATCCGTTGTTTAAAATTATTGCTAAATGAAAAAAGAAACATAAATGATCCTTAAGACTCCATTTTCCAGCAGATTCATTCATTTTTCTCACTAGTGTGTTAATGTACTTTTTTACTCGGTTCCCATGACATGTACGCTAATTTTTTGCATTGGTTGTGCTGTACTTGTGTTTGCATCTCCTTCAGACAAAAGAACTCACATTAATGGTCACTTTGACAAATTACTAGCAGATATGTACTCACAGATTATAGATAACTGTAAAAATTTATTTGTTTGTGTATTTTTGGTGAACACTTGTTTGCTAGATATGATCGAGCTATATTACAGACTTGCAAACAATCAAGTCGAGATAATCATCTAATCAAACAATAACAAAAAAGGAAAGTGATTTATCAACAAACAATGAATCAAAAAAAAAAAATTCATAAACCCCTCACCGTAAAATTAGGCGTCTGCAAATTCGTGACCGGAGTCAAAAAGCAAGGAACAGCCACAACCGGCACAGCCACCATCGGAGCGCCACGCGGACTCGCCGTTGGCGACGCCATGGCACCAGCTAGAAGCTGTGAAAAGGTCGCTGCAACAGGCGGTGAACTAACTGATTTAGCAGCAGAGGACGAAGAAGACTCCTCTGTAATCTGTTTCGGGTTAGATTCCTTCTTTGACATTGTTCTCAATAAAATTAATCAGAAATTAATGTTTTCGGTTTCGTTTGACTGATTTTGACTGGGTGTTATTTGACGGCGTTAGGTTGTTTGGTGGAAGAATCAAACGGAGTTTGCGTGCAGCAGCTGGGAAAAGGTAACGGCCGCTTGTTTTTAGTTTATTTGTTGAACAAACCTGACGACTTCTGTGATTCGAAGTTGGGAATGTTTGTCCACGGAGAAATGCTAAACTAGAATTTCTTTCTAATCTGAAAATATACAATTTGTTTATATATTTTGTATATACATACCCGATTAACAGTAAGAAATTCAAACACATTCTGATCACTATGGGTTAAAAGTTTAATAAATCCACTGATAACAATCTTTTGAATAAATTTGAATAAGTATCACGTTCTTCTAATTTTAATGGTAGAAAATTAAAAGTACGAATATCAAATTCAATTACGGAACGAGTATGTTCATCTTTTTGTTTGTAAAGTTAAAAAATCAATTTCATATATGTATCTTTATTACCAGTCTCCGTTGTTCTTTAAAATTGTGAGAAACATTATGATAATTTCCGAGCTTCACTAGGACTTTGATCGCAACCTCGTTCTTTCTCTCTGCTCCATACCTTCTTTTGGATGAACCAGACCATAAATATCCAGTTGCATATGAATGACCTGTACTTATCAACTAAGCATCTATAAACATTAGTAGTGGTTAAAGAAATGATAGGCACTTTAAAGCAATAGTAGGCATATAACAAATACCAGATATGTTCGTTTCCTAGTTTGTACAATGACTAGTATGTACTACTAAGCATCACTCGCCTAGTCTATTACAAACAACCGATAAGAGGTTTGGAAACATAGGCGACCACATAAAGTAGTAATGTTCCTGAGCATCAATTCTAATGAACAAGCACCTGGATGCTACATAATTTGTTAAAAAATCGATCGGTCGAACGCTTAAACTTCAACAAAATGACCATATTATAACTTTTAGTTTAAAACCTTCGAAAAATGAAAGTTGTAGCAAATATTATTTGCAACTGTTCTTTTTCCTGAAAGTTGTAATAATGTTGTTGTTAACAGTTATTTTTGTTTAGCAGTTGTAATATGTTTTTTAACAATTTTCTTTTCTTGACCGTTGTAGAATAGTAAATTGTAACTACTTTTATATACATTATCTTACTCATAGATTGTAAGTGATCGTAAACCACTTTCATAGAAACATTTTGAACAACAAATGAAAATTTTGAGTAAACACAAAGATTCTCGCTTGAAGATTTTATTGGTCACGCTAACTAATCATGCAAAAAATTAAAATATTGCACCAAACTTAATTCTTTTTTCATTTTCATAATTACATATAACCCTAGCTAACGTACTGAAATATTGCATCCCACTAAAAATTTACGATAGCCTATATGTTTCCCTCCAAATTTACGTTAGGTGATAAGTTTGGATTTTCAAATAATTAAAATATTACCCAGTTCATAGAATTTAAAAAAAAGGCAAATGAACTTCAAAGGTTTCAAAAAATTATGAATTTTATAATTATTCATTTTTTCTTGTAATAGCATAGGAATACCAATTGATAATTCTAACAACGTTAGTTAGCGAAAATTCAAAAGTGTGCAAAATTTAACTACATTAGTAATGATGTATAATTTAGAAGGCAGAGTAGGAAAAATTAGAAAGGTCGACTGCCAAATTATTTCTTCTCGACTTCTTTCTGATTAGTTTCCATTAACCCCCACCTTTCCGAGGCTATAGAAACCCTAAATAACATCGTTAGCCTCTTTCCCTTATCCATCTTTTCCAAATAATTTCAAACCCTATCTCATCTTGCACTACAACCTCCCAAAATTTATTCATAACGGAATTGTTTTCATTTGACACCACAATCACCATAATCGTCCCCGCTTCTGCTTTATGGGTACGCACTTTTATGTCACGAATACATATGTTGCTTCCCTTACGACCCTTTAGTAACACCTTCTTCCTAAATCGTTAAGCACGTTAATTTGACAAATTTCTTTAAATTTACCTTATTATACTCTTCTGTTTGATATCTCAATTTGGTAATTGCAGTGAGTGCATTTCACTTCCTTCATGTTATATCTGTTTGCTCGGTTCTATTCCATTTTCTGTAGTATGGAACGTTGTAGGATGATCAAGTATTTGTTGGCAATATAAGCTATTGAGGAAAATCCCTTCAGATGATCAGTCTAGGGGAACAAAAAAACCCAACGCAGCGGAAAACAACTGGATCGTGATTGTAGTGAGACGAAACAAACAGAGATAAACATCAGAACAGACAGTCACAGATTTATGCAATGCAGAAAAAAAAATAACACCAGTATTTATAGTGGTTCCACTACCGCGAGGCAGTGTACGTTCACTTGGGGAGAGGAGATTTTATTAATCACTGAAAGATTAGAGTTACAAGATTGATTCACTTCTGGAGGCTATACATAAGAAGAACTTACAATACAGATAAATTTCTGCAGAGTTTCAGCTCTCTAAGATGGCTCTGAAATTGACTGAAATTAGCTTTCAATTTCGACTGTCATTGTTGTCCAGAACCTCCTCTATTTATAGAGTGAAGATATGAGGAGGGGTAGCTGCTATATAGCAGCCCTGGAGTTTGGTTCGGCATGTATTTGGTTTGGTTCGGAAAAACGCCAAGCGAAAAATTTGGACCGACATCTTATTGGAGCGGCATGCTCAAATATCGAATGGCGCATTTGGACCGGCATCTCCAAAATACCGAACGACGCATCTGGACTGGCATCTCCAAAATACCGAACGTCGCATCTGGAACGGCATCTCCAAAATATCAAACGAAAAATTTGGTTCGGCAAAAACTAGTGCCGCTCCAAATATTTTGTTCGGCAAAGAAGACTTCGATCGGCAAAACATTTTTACCGCTCCAAATATTTGGTTCGATCCTCCTCAATGTGGAACGAGGTTTCTATATCTTTCCGAAATCACGTTCTACGGATCCAAATCTTCATGCCTAATTCCCGAACGATAATTCTCGTTCGGTATTTTCACCGATCCAAGCCCTTCTTCCTCATCAACCTAGGGCTTCTTCCTCCTCCGTCTACTGTCGCATCAAGGAATTTAGGTACCAATTTCTAACAATCTCCACCTTGGTACCTAATTGCATACAAGCCTTCCAACTTCATCTATACCTTCATGCTCCAAGCAATGGATACTTACCCAATGAGCTTCGGCAATGCCATCACTCATTACACTCTGTCAACGAACTCCGGCAAGACCACCGCCCGTCAACAAAGTGTTCGAAGTACCCAGTCCGTCTAAAGCCTATCAATCTCCAACATGAAAACAAATGACTCCATGAACCGTCTCAACTCTCCCCCCATGCCACCCCATGGCACTTAGCACTTCATTAAGCGAATCAAGTCCGAGCAATGCTCGAACTTAGCAACAGGCAACGACTTGGTAAACATATATGCTGCATTCTCCTTTGTGTGAACCTCTAAAGACGAACTAGCTTCTCTTCACTCATTGAGACAAGGAACGATTCTCTCACCTCAATATGCTTCGTCCTCGAGCTGAACGCCAGATTTTCAGCTAAATGAATTGCACTCTGACTACCACAGTGCACATTCACTCCTTCGTATGCGAAGCCCAAATCACACAACAATCGCCTCAAGTAAAGCGCCTCCTTAGCTGCTTCAACCGCAGCTATGAGCTCTGTCTCTGTAATAGACAAAGCCACAATCGTCTACAACCTTGCTCTCCAACTGATCGCTGTCCCACCAATGGTGAACACATATCCGGAGGTTGACTTCCTTTTATCTCTATCACCGGCATAGTCGGAGTCACAAAATCCAACCAAACTAAAATCTCTTCCTCTGCCGCCAAAGACAAGTCCATGGTTTGGAGTTCCTCTAAGGTATATGAAGATACTCTTCACCGCTTCCCAATGCGTCTTCCCTGGATTTGCCATGAACCTACTCACCAATTCAACTGCCTGTGCAATGTCAAGCCTAGTGCGGACCATGACATACATCAAGCTGGCAACTGCACTTGCATATGGGACCTTCATCATATAAGCCTTGTCCTTTTCCGAGATCGGAGAGCCTTTACTAGAAAGCTATATGCGCAAAGGCATGAGTGTACTGATTGCCTTTGCCCCTTCCATGCTAAATCGAGCAAGCACCTTTCGAATGTACTTGTAACATCCCAGAATTTGGAGTACGTGATTTGTGAACATTTAATTCATTTTAAATGTTTAATGTGGACCCTTAATTGATTTTGTAGTGGATGGATGCGGGTTCAATCATTAAAATAAATTATAAATTCAAATATAATTTGGATAATAATAATTAAATATTCGAAATTGGGATAAAAGGTGAATCTGGGTGTAAATAGCTATAAAATGGTTTTAAAATTTATTTTAAAGTCTATTTGGATATAAATAATGTTGTTGGACTTTTAGAGGAATTTTTAAGTTGATAAATTAATATTTGGGGTTTATACTAATTTAATAATGAATTTAATATTATTAAAATGCAATTTAAGCAGATTTGGGTCTGGCCAGAGCCAAAATGATTTTTAATGTGTTTATAAATTTTATATGATTTATTGTTAAGTTAATAAAATTTTAAAGGTGAAATTTGAAGCGTTTTCGACGATTTTTAGGAATCGCCCGAATTAATAGACGAGTTAAAATAGCCTTCCGGGACACAGTCTCGGAATTCGACGAAACCAGTTCCATTGGATCCGAAATAGTTAGTTATTATCGGATTTCAATTTTCGTAGCTATCGGAGTTGTTGTTTGACCGTGGCAGCTCGAAACGCATCGAAATCGATTTAACCGATTTAATTTTAAATTGATCGTTTAATTCCGTATCTCGTGCATACGATCAAATTAGCTTACGAAACCTATTCCATTGTGTCCGGAACATGGAAAAACCCTAGGGACGCCTGGCGGCACGTCAGATTTGGAGTTCGTTTGTAAATGTTCATTATTATTAAATTTAATATTAAATAAATAATGTTATACGTATATATTCACGTTTAAGGAACCCTAACCCTAAGACATTTCCTCAGCCGCCACGGTATACTCCAATGGACGAAATACGTTGACTTTCCTTCTTAGTTATCGATCAATCCACTAGTTTATTTTGAAAACTTTCAACTATGAAAATGAAGAGAACCTCAAACTCGTTACATCCAACGGCTATGTTATGGTATTGTGCAGTGAATCGCTCGAATTTGGTCCGCGTTCATGAGTCTTCGTGCGCGTCACGCGAGGTCTAGAGGTTGCCGGGTGGGTCGTCGTTCAGGCTGGGGGTGCGCGCCGCGATGGGCTGCGGAATGGGGGTCGGTGATCGTCGTTTCGTGGTCGGAGATGGGGGGTAGCGGCGGTCAAAGTTTGGATCGGTGGGTTCTTTCTTTTATTCGCGTTTATCTGAGTAGCGCGTGAGGGAGAAGCCTATCAACGGTCTTGATTTTCAAAGTCTGGACGTGTGGCCAGATTTTCGTTTGGGTATTATAAATTAAAATTTAAAAAGGAAATTTTGTTTTATATAAATTCAAACTTTATAAATCGATAACAATCTCATACGTGTTCAAAATTCGATAAAACTGGCGATGCCGGGATCGCAGGAACACGTACTACGTGATGGCGCAGATCCGGAGTGATTCCGAGCAAGTAGAAATTTGGGGTAAATCGGACATTGTTCGGTTTAATTTAAATTTCGAACGCTCGCCGAAACTCAAGGTGAGTTTTCTCACTCACATCTGGATGCTAGGCATTATAAATAATTGATATTTAAATATCTGTGTGATTGGTTGTTTATAACTGTGGCTATCAGTCTGGATTGATATTTATATATTGTGATGTGCTAACATTTGTGGATGCAGGGAGAAACAGATTGGAGGGATCCAACTGGATTCCTCACAATTGTAGCAATTATTTTATAATTGTTAGTGAATACCTGTTTATATGTTGTGATTGATAAATCTGGAAATTTAATTGTGTTGTGAAATTGTTGTATAAATCATAATTACAGAATTTGATTTATAAATGGACAAAATTGGGTTTTTACGAAATAAGTAAATTGTTAAATTAAGAATTTTTGAAAAATAGAATTTGAAATCTGGTTTGGAATGGGAAATGAAAAAAATTGGTAAAATTGGGATTTAATATTGTGGGAAAATTTATCAATCGATAAATATGAAATATAAATTTTCTGGAGATTAAATTTATGAAATTATAAATTGTTTAAAATAACGGTGTTTATTTTAATAATGACTAATGTTATCCGGAAATTAAAAATATGTTAAATGGAGTTTCCAACTATAAATTAACAAGTTCAAATGAAAAATAGAATGTTTTGAAATGCCGTATTTCATTGGAATTTAATTAAGTGAATTGGAAATTTGGCTTCCATTGGAAATTCACCAAAAATGTTTAATTTAAAATGTTTTAAAACTATGATTTAAAAATGAATTTCCGGATATGGGAAATTGGGTGTGAACTTCGGATGAAGTCATAGTTAAATATGGGATTTGGGATTAATGTTGTAAAACATAATTGACTTGAAATAAATTAGTGGATTTATATGAAAGAGTACTTTGGAATGTTTTGGAAACGGGAAAGTGTTTCCCTGGGAAAAACCAAGTAAATGTTTATAAAAAGATTTTATTTAACTAAGGTTAAGTTTTAAATCGTTTTAAAAGTATTTTTAAGAAATCGTTATTTTTAAAGAAATAAATTAATAATTTTTAATACCGTAATAATTTGGGAGTATATTAGCAATTATTTTACAAATGGATTTATTTAAAAGTTGGTTTTAGCTTAAGCTGTTAAAATTAGTATTTTTCTTCTTATAACGCTATTTTGAATTTAGTTAAACTAAACCCTTATCTTTAAATCAAAGTTTATGTGTTAATAACTAGTTTTCTTCACATATTTTAAATTTATATTTTGAGTAAATAAATAGAAGTAATTTTCATATTTTAAAGTATATTTCAGTATAAAGTATTTTTAACCGTTTTAAATGCAAATTGTTTTATACTTGGTTATTCCCGATGGGAATAAAGGGTAAAAGATTTACCTTGTAAAGGAAGAGTGGAAAATTGTTTTCAAATGAGTTTTGAAAATGTGAAAATATATCTTTGAAAGATATTAGAAGAATAAATAATGTGAGATTATTTATTTTGTGATGGATGCTTATGGATGTTTGTGAATGTGAATTGATAGTTAAATCACCGACTATCAATATTGGCCAAAGCGCTGATCGTTTCGAAGAAACCGGGATCGGATTTCCGTATACCGGGATTCTAGGTCTGGAGACTCGAAAACCACTTCGATCCGGTTTGTACGTTTCGCGAAAACGATTTCGGAGTTGAAGATGGAGCAGTGAAGTGCAAGGGCTAGTCGCTACTAATCCTGAGGATATTTCCAAAATGGATGTAGTAGGGGTAGTGCCTTCGGTTTCGTTCGGACCCGGGACGGACTTGTATGGACGAATGCTTTCGTGACATCGTCAGGTGGACGATGGGCATTCTAAGGGATATGTGCTATAAAGGTATCGTTTAGCCTCAAGCCTCATCAACCGGGAATGACTGAAAATCAGGGGTTATGCAGCAAGGCTTCGTGGGTAGCCCCCACTTGAGAGTAAGGTCATCCCTGTCTAGATGTCCCTTTTATTTCGGCTTAGTGGTGCGGTTGCTGATCACAACCGTGGGGTGATTTTACTTGGAATTATCCAGTAAGGGATGATTCCGGTCTTGTGTTGCAGAGGAGCGGGCGTACTCCTCGGTACTGTGATCTAGGCCACGTACTGTGACAGGTGATACCCCAGTGCCTAGTCATTCGTTGGAAATCCATTTTCCCTACGTGCCTTGTACGGTATTTGTTTGTATACCTAGTATGCTGGAATTTAATCATGTAACAATTTCAGCTATTTGAATAAGTATTTGTATCTAGACACTATTATAATATCAGAGGATTTTGCTAAAAAATGTTTTAGCTATCGTAAGGTAAAAACCCGACATGTTTATTTGTGGCGTGGTCTTACGAGATGCTTTTGTTTCAAAGGATTTTTGAACTTTAATAATCAGTTTGGATGTATTTATGATGCGTTGGTATTCCAGACTGACTCGGGTGTTATTTTATTATAATGCTCGGGTCAGACCGAGTATATTTTCAGGATACGTTGCTATGGAGCAGAAGAGGAGCTGGAGTCGAGGCGTATTATTCGTACTTGTTTATATTCCGCTGCTATGATTGTTGTTAGTCATGTATCTCATTATGGTTGGTTGTATTGATATACTCTGATGATGATGTATTGTATATAAACAGATATAGTTTTCATTTGTGTAAAGATCTGTTCTATATATTATATTTTATCCGCTGCGATTGTGAGATTCTGATTTGGTTGGTTCTTTCTTCTTCTATCTACTTTCTTATTCTTCTACAATCTGTCTTTTCCGGCGTTCGATTGTCGGCATACTATACTGTGGGTTATTTTATGTCGCTTTTCGAGGGTCGAGAAGGGTGGGTCGTCACAGTTGGTATCAGAGCTTAGATTGGCGACAACCTAGGCTTTGGTGGGAAAATTACTCATTTTTAAATAGAGTCGGAAGTACTCTATAATGAGCTGAGTGTAATAATAGCTATGAGAGCGTACTTGTTAGTGGATATAAAATTGTTTTTATACTGTGTTGACTTATCGGTTGAGTGTTTATGAATTTTGGTTGGTGCGGGAAGTACAACCGTATCGATAGGGGTTTCTAAACTCTTAAACAAGATAAACCGACATAGTATTGTTTTTAAAGTGGGTAAATGAGATAATTTTACCCAAAATTGTATTTTGATATAAAAAGAAATAATTTTCTAAATTATTATATATATTGGATGGTTGGTTGGTTGTTTCTTCTATAATTGAATAAGAAATTAAAATATGATCTAAAATTTGAAATGATATATATAAGAAAATAAGAAGTTAAAATATTAAAATGGTTTATAACCAAATGGAATTGACTGGATATGTTTTAAATAAGAAAAGTAAAAATTAAAATTTGATTTAAACTAGAATTTTGACCCCGGAAATTTTGAAAGGGATTTCAAATGGAATTAAACAAAGTTTTGGGAGTTTGACTTTGTGGAAATGTTAGAAATGTTTTCAAAAGCATTTGTAAGAATGGAGTATATTTTGGGGAAATATTTTTGAATAGAAATTGTTTTGAGGTGGATTTTGGAAGTGGAAAGCATTGAACTCACTTCAGTCGCTGGAAAATAATCCTGATGATGCTGGCCACATCATTAGAATTCATTTTCGAGTTTCTAAAGTGATGGATTGCTACCAAAATAGTTGGTTATGACATTGTTTGGACTTGTTTGGGAAACAAGTGATTTTGGAATTTTAAAGGGAAAATTGTTTTGGTAAAAGCAGGGTGTTTGGGATTTGGGATTTGATATATCAATGGGAATATGTTGATTTTGATTTCAAATTGGTTTTGAAATAAATTCGGGTAAATTGAATTCTGGGAATTCTATTTTAAAATAAAAATGTGAAAGTTGAAATGATTCAACTATATAACTTATAAAGGAAAGTTGATTTAAAGAAGAATTGAGTATATATGGAATGTAAATTTACTTCGAATAAATGAGGGTGAATGGAATATATCTGGATTTAACTTATGATAAGTTAAATAATATTAAGAATTTGAAATTGAATTAAATCTAAATGAATTGGAATTAAATGGAAGTTGAGATAACGGTGAAATGTAAATGCTTATGATTGTGCAAATGAATTCATATTCTTAAGTTATTAAGTGTTAAAATTTGACATTGTGATTATAAAAATGTGGATTGGTTTGAAATGAGCAATCTAAACTCTTGAATAGAAGTGGAATTGAAGTTCAGTATGGGAAATAGTTGAATGGTGTGGCAAATTCAAAGCTTAATTCTAAATGAAATGTATAGTAATATAAGGTAAAGTAAAATATAAAAGATGTAAGTGAACTGAAGTTAGTAAATAAGTTTGAACTTGTATATGGAGAATTAAGATTAAATTGAATTTGTTCTTATTTAAAGTAGTAAAGGAAATGGTATAAATTCAGGTGGGCTAAATAAAATTTAGAAGAACTTGAATAAATTCTGGAAAGGAATTAAATTGAAAATGCATATATAATTTAGTTAACCTTGAATTAAAATGGGATAAGAATTTAGTTTAATGGAAATTTAATTTAGTTGAGGTGATGATGAATGAAGTAAATGTTTACTCAACTAAATCCAAAATGATTGTTTGGAAATAAATCATGTGTAAGCTAAATTAAATGGAATTTGTATTGCAATAAATAGGATTTTGATAGTTGGTCAAAATTTGAAAGGTAAATAAAATCCAGTTTTAGGATGGAATTTAAGTTTGGCAATAAATGTTGGAAGTGAGAATGAATAATGTAATTAGCTTATAATAGTGATGGTTTGAATTGTAAATAAAATTCAAATGAGAGAATAATTTAAATGGTCTCTTTGTTGATAAAATAAATCTAAAATGGATTGGATAAATAAACGAAGAGCATTAAACTTTGTAAATGAATTGAAATTGGTTGAATGAGAACCAGATGGAAATAAAATTAAATAGATAATGGTAATATTGTGAAACTACTTAAGCAAATTGAAAGAAACAAATGATTGTGGATGAGCTTTATTAAGAAATTTGAATGGAATTTGTTGGATAATAAAATTGAATTGAAAGTGAAATGATATTCATTAATTATTGTGGTAAATTAAGAATGTATGAGTTGAATATAACCCAGGATCGAATGATATTAATATAAACTTGAATTTGGTTAATGGAAATAAAGATGTAAGGAAAATGTAATTTAACAATTACATTGGAAAGAGAAAATATTTGGTTTGTGAACCTTGTAATGGAATAAAATTTATATGAATCCAAGTTGGAAATAATTTTAAATGGTTATAAGCTTAAGTGGCAATTGTTTTGCTTGAATGACATGGAAATTTGCATGTATTTGCAATTGAGTGTTTAAAAGCAATTGGAATTGAATTTTGAATAAATTGATATGAATGGGAACCCAATTCAAAGAGTTTTGTATATGAATGCAAGTGAATTGGTTAAGAATAGCAAATGAAATTGATTTTGAATCAATAGGAATGAATTGACCTCTTAATGAGTAATGTTTGCATATGAATGGAAATGGATCATAATTGAAATGCAAATGTTTCAAGTTAAAATGAAATTTGATTGTAAATCAAATTTGGAATGTAAGTAAAATTAAAAGGTAAGAAAGGCATATGTAATCATATTGAAGTGGAAATGAATTGGTTGAGATAAATATGAATTGTATGTAGTGAACTTGAATTTAAAGCATTCAAATGAAATAAAATGAAGTTGGACTTGAATAAGTAATTTGAAAAGTGATTGAAATCTTTGAATTGTTGATAAAATATGGTTGACATTGTTAATGATAAAGTTTGCTTGGTTTGGTTATGAAATGGATATGTTTGGCTTGCATTTATATTGGAAATATTATGAAAATGTTCTTATCTTTGAAATTTGATGAGTTTGTTGAGTATAGTACAGGTGCGGGAGGCGT
This sequence comes from Allium fistulosum, assembly GCA_030737815.1. Classification (NCBI taxonomy): domain Eukaryota; kingdom Viridiplantae; phylum Streptophyta; class Magnoliopsida; order Asparagales; family Amaryllidaceae; genus Allium; species Allium fistulosum. The sequence goes on along the minus strand of CM060904.1, from coordinate 334,917,636 downwards.
TCGAGAGAGTTGGAGCGCGTATATGCGAGATATTAGCCGCTTGCTTTTAAAAAATTTGCTAAGAGGTACGCCTACGCAAATATAATTGGGAAATGATATATATATTGTGATATATTTTGGTTTCCGGCCATGTGAGCCGATGTATATATATTTGTGTATCCTGCGATATCGCAGAAGCTCCTCCGTGCAAAGGAGACTCCGCCAAAATTTTTCAAAAATTTTGGGAGTTAGAAAATTTTTGGGATTTTTGGGAAAATTTATTAATAAGTAAAGTTATTTTGAAAGCGAGTGTTAAAATAAAGGCTTTAGAGTAAATGTAGCAATTGAGTTTGGGATTGGGCTGAAGGATTTTGGAAAGTGAATATAAAACTTTTAACTAAGCAAATTTGGAAATAAATGGGTTGGAGAGTATTTTCTACCTTAGCAAATTTCGGGGACGAAATTTTTATAAGGGGGGAGGAATGTAACATCCCAGAATTTGGAGTACGTGATTTGTGAACATTTAATTCATTTTAAATGTTTAATGTGGACCCTTAATTGATTTTGTAGTGGATGGATGCGGGTTCAATCATTAAAATAAATTATAAATTCAAATATAATTTGGATAATAATAATTAAATATTCGAAATTGGGATAAAAGGTGAATCTGGGTGTAAATAGCTATAAAATGGTTTTAAAATTTATTTTAAAGTCTATTTGGACATAAATAATGTTGTTGGACTTTTAGAGGAATTTTTAAGTTGATAAATTAATATTTGGGGTTTATATTAATTTAATAATGAATTTAATATTATTAAAATGCAATTTAAGCAGATTTGGGTCTGGCCTGAGCCAGAATGATTTTTAATGTGTTTATAAATTTTATATGATTTATTGTTAAGTTAATAAAATTTTAAAGGTGAAATTTGAAGCGTTTTCGACGATTTTTAGGAATCGCCCGAATTAATAGACGAGTTAAAATAGCCTTCCGGGACAGAGTCTCGGAATTCGACGAAACCAGTTCCATTGGATCCAAAATAGTTAGTTATTATCGGATTTCAATTTTCGTAGCTATCGGAGTTGTTGTTTGACCGTGGCAGCTCGAAACGCATCGAAATCGATTTAACCGATTTAATTTTAAATTGATCGTTTAATTCCGTATCTCGTGCATACGATCAAATTAGCTTACGAAACCTATTCCATTGTGTCCGGAACATGGAAAAACCCTAGGGACGCCTGGCGGCACGTCAGATTTGGAGTTCGTTTGTAAATGTTCATTATTATTAAATTTAATATTAAATAAATAATGTTATACGTATATATTCACGTTTAAGGAACCCTAACCTTAAGACATTTCCTCAGCCGCCACGATATACTCCAATGGCCGAAATACGTCGACTTTCCTTCTTAGTTATCGATCAATCCACTAGTTTATTTTGAAAACTTTCAACTATGAAAATGAAGAGAACCTCAAACTCGTTACATCCAACGGCTATGTTATGGTATTGTGCAGTGAATCGCTCGAATTTGGTCCGCGTTCATGAGTCTTCGTGCGCGTCATGCGAGGTCTAGAGGTTGCCGAGTGGGTTGTCGTTCAGGCTGGGGGTGCGCGCCGCGATGGGCTGCGGAATGGGGGTCGGTGATCGTCGTTTCGTGGTCGGAGATGGGGGGTAGCGGCGGTCAAAGTTTGGATCGGTGGGTTCTTTCTTTTATTCGCGTTTATCTGAGTAGCGCGTGAGGGAGAAGCCTATCAACGGTCTTGATTTTCAAAGTCTGGACGTGTGGCCAGATTTTCGTTTGGGTATTATAAATTAAAATTAAAAAAGGAAATTTTGTTTTATATAAATTCAAACTTTATAAATCGATAACAATCTCATACGTGTTCAAAATTCGATAAAACTGGCGATGCCGGGATCGCAGGAACACGTACTACGTGATGGCGCAGATCCGGAGTGATTCCGAGCAAGTAGAAATTTGGGGTAAATCAGACATTGTTCGGTTTAATTTAAATTTCGAACGCTCGCCGAAACTCAAGGTGAGTTTTCTCACTCACATCTGGATGCTAGGCATTATAAATAATTGATATTTAAATATCTGTGTGATTGGTTGTTTATAACTGTGGCTATCAGTCTGGATTGATATTTATATATTGTGATGTGCTAACATTTGTGGATGCAGGGAGAAACAGGTTGGAGGGATCCAACTGGATTCCTCACAATTGTAGCAATTATTTTATAATTGTTAGTGAATACCTGTTTATATGTTGTGATTGATAAATCTGGAAATTTAATTGTGTTGTGAAATTGTTGTATAAATCATAATTACAGAATTTTATTTATAAATGGACAAAATTGGGTTTTTACGAAATAAGTAAATTGTTAAATTAAGAATTTTTGAAAAATAGAATTTGAAATCTGGTTTGGAATGGGAAATGAAAAAAATTGGTAAAATTGGGATTTAATATTGTGGGAAAATTTATCAATCGATAAATATGAAATATAAATTTTCTGGAGATTAAATTTATGAAATTATAAATTGTTTAAAATAACGGTGTTTATTTTAATAATGACTAATGTTATCCGGAAATTAAAAATATGTTAAATGGAGTTTCCAACTATAAATTAACAAGTTCAAATGAAAAATAGAATGTTTTGAAATGCCGTATTTCATTGGAATTTAATTAAGTGAATTGGAAATTTGGCTTCCATTGGAAATTCACCAAAAATGTTTAATTTAAAATGTTTTAAAACTATGATTTAAAAATGAATTTCCAGATATGGGAAATTGGGTGTGAACTTCGGATGAAGTCATAGTTAAATATGGGATTTGGGATTAATGTTGTAAAACATAATTGACTTGAAATAAATTAGTGGATTTATATGAAAGAGTACTTTGGAATGTTTTGGAAACGGGAAAGTGTTTTCCTGGGAAAAACCAAGTAAATGTTTATAAAAAGATTTTATTTAACTAAGGTTAAGTTTTAAATCGTTTTAAAAGTATTTTTAAGAAATCGTTATTTTTAAAGAAATAAATTAATAATTTTTAATACCGTAATAATTTGGGAGTATATTAGCAATTATTTTACAAATGGATTTATTTAAAAGTTGGTTTTAGCTTAAGCTGTTAAAATTAGTATTTTTCTTCTTATAACGCTATTTTGAATTTAGTTAAACTAAACCCTTATCTTTAAATCAAAGTTTATGTGTTAATAACTAGTTTTCTTCACATATTTTAAATTTATATTTTGAGTAAATAAATAGAAGTAATTTTCATATTTTAAAGTATATTTCAGTATAAAGTATTTTTAACTGTTTTAAATGCAAATTGTTTTATACTTGGTTATTCCCGATGGGAATAAAGGGTAAAAGATTTACCTTGTAAAGGAAGAGTGGAAAATTGTTTTCAAATGAGTTTTGAAAATGTGAAAATATATCTTTGAAAGATATTAGAAGAATAAATAATGTGAGATTATTTATTTTGTGATGGATGCTTATGGATGTTTGTGAATGTGAATTGATAGTTAAATCACCGACTATCAATATTGGCCAAAGCGCTGATCGTTTCGAAGAAACCGGGATCGGGTTTCCGTATACCGGGATTCTAGGTCTGGAGACTCGAAAACCACTTCGATCCGGTTTGTACGTTTCGCGAAAACGATTTCGGAGTTGAAGATGGAGCAGTGAAGTGCAAGGGCTAGTCGCTACTAATCCTAAGGATATTTCCAAAATGGATGTAGTAGGGGTAGTGCCTTCGGTTCCGTTCGGACCCGGGACGGACTTGTATGGACGAATGCTTTCGTGACATCGTCAGGTGGACGATGGGCATTCTAAGGGATATGTGCTATAAAGGTATCGTTTAGCCTCAAGCCTCATCAACCGGGAATGACTGAAAATCAGGGGTTATGCAGCAAGGCTTCGTGGGTAGCCCCCACTTGAGAGTAAGGTCATCCCTGTCTAGATGTCCCTTTTATTTCGGCTTAGTGGTGCGGTTGCTGATCACAACCGTGGGGTGATTTTACTTGGAATTATCCAGTAAGGGATGATTCCGGTCTTGTGTTGCAGAGGAGCGGGCGTACTCCTCGGTACTGTGATCTAGGCCACGTACTGTGACAGGTGATACCACAGTGCCTAGTCATTCGTTGGAAATCCATTTTCCCTACGTGCCTTGTACGGTATTTGTTTGTATACCTAGTATGCTGGAATTTAATCATGTAACAATTTCAGCTATTTGAATAAGTATTTGTATCTAGACACTATTATAATATCAGAGGATTTTGCTAAAAAATGTTTTAGCTATCGTAAGGTAAAAACCCGACATGTTTATTTGTGGCGTGGTCTTACGAGATGCTTTTGTTTCAAAGGATTTTTGAACTTTAATAATCAGTTTGGATGTATTTATGATGCGCTGGTATTCCAGACTGACTCGGGTGTTATTTTATTATAATGCTCGGGTCAGACCGAGTATATTTTCAGGATAGGTTGCTATGGAGCAGAAGAGGAGCTGGAGTCGAGGCGTATTATTCGTACTTGTTTATATTCCGCTGCTATGATTGTTGTTAGTCATGTATCTCATTATGGTTGGTTGTATTGATATACTCTGATGATGATGTATTGTATATAAACAGATATAGTTTTCATTTGTGTAAAGATCTGTTCTATATATTATATTTTATCCGCTGCGATTGTGAGATTCTGATTTGGTTGGTTCTTTCTTCTTCTATCTACTTTCTTATTCTTCTACAATCTGTCTTTTCCGGCGTTCGATTGTCGGCATACTATACTGTGGGGTATTTTATGTCGCTTTTCGAGGGTCGAGAAGGGCGGGTCGTCACAGTACTCCTTTTGAGTGAGGCTCAAAAGTCCTAGCTTTCTATCCCTTTGGACTTCCATACCCAAAATTTCTTTGCTTCTCCAAGGTCTTTCATTTCGAATTCCGCTTTTAGCTTTCGCTTTAAACTATCGATTTCAACCTTATTCTTAGAAGCAATCAACATATCATCCACGCACAAGAGTAGGTACACCAATCTACCATTCTTTAAATGCTTAAAGTACACACAAGCGTCTTTGATGCTACGATCAAAACCAAGTGAAAGCGTAAAAGAGTCAAACCTCTTATACCATTGTCTAGGCGATTGCTTAAGTCCATACAACGACTTCTTCAATTCGCAAACCCAATTTTCTTTCCCATCTACAACAAATCCTTCTGGCTGCTTCATGTAGATGGTCTCATCCAAATCTCCGTGCAAGAAAGCGATTTTCACGTCTAGTTTCTCCTGCTCTAAGTCATGAGCTGCGACGATAGCGAGCAAAATGCGGATGGATGTATGCCTCACTACTGGAGAGAATATCTCATCATACTCCAATCTCTTTCTTTGTGAAAACCCTTTAGCAAGTAGTCTAGCTTTGTATCTTCCATCATCCTTCACCTTGAATACCCATTTGCAGCCTATGGCTCGGCTTCCTTGAGGAGGTGGTACCAAATCTCAAGTCTTGTTCTTCTTCAATGACCCTAACTCCTCTTCCATGACGCACATCCACTTCGAACTGTCACATGACTTCAAAGCTTCATCAGGGTCAAGCGGCTCCTCATGAACCACATGTAGGGCATAGTCAAACTGATTATCAAGGCTAAGGTTCGCAAATTGCCAATCACCATACCTTTCGGGCGGCCTAATAGTCCTACGACTGACCCGGGTAGGTACTGCTTTGCCTAAACTTCTTTCAGCTCCACCTTGAACTGAACTTCCTCCAGATTCATGCACATCACTAGCACTACTAGAAGGTTCCTATGGACTATCCTGTGATGTTTCATCAACTGCATTTTCTTCGACAGCATTAACAACAACTCTACTATTTAGTTGGAACACGGGAACTTCTTCCATCTCCTTAGGCCTATCAGAATCTTCTGATATGGTAGGTAGCTTCTCCTTTGGATTAAACATAGGAAACTCATCAAAAGTAACATGTATTGAATGAATAATCTTCCGATCAACAGGGTTTCAAATTCGACACCCTTTGATACCATATATGTATCCTATTAGTATGTCCTTGTATGCTCTAGCCTCCAACTTGTCATCACATGTATGGTGAACGTACACATGACAACCAAAAATTCGAAAGTAACCAAGATACACTGCTTTACCTCTCCACTTCTCCTCTGGAATCTTCCCATCTATGGCTGAGCATGGAATTCGATTTATGATATGTGCCGCAGTTGATAATGCCTCAGCCCAAAAGCCTCTAGACAAGCCTGCTGTCAATCTCAAGCAACGAGCCTTCTCCAATAGAGCCTTGTTCATCCTTTCTGCAACCTCATTGAATTGCGGATCTTCGGATGTAGTGAAATGTCTTTGAATGCCATGTTGTTTACAAAAGTTGAGGAACTCCCTAGAGACAAATTCACCGCCATTATCAGATTCCAGCACCTTCAACCTAGAACCGAATTGGTTCTCAACAAGCGCTTCCCAATCTTTGAACTTCTCAAAACTCTCTGATTTGACCTTCATCACATACCCCCATACTTTCCGAGAAAAGTCATCAATGAAAGAGATTAAATACTTTGCTCCTTCAAGAGAAGGAGTAGCAACCGGTCCCCAAACATTTATATGCATGTACTCAAGTACTAGCCTCGATCTATGGAGTCCAACTCCAAAAGATACTTTAGTTTGCTTGCCTAACACACACTCCTGGCAAAAGTCCATCTTGTCGAAGCTTTCTTCTTTGATCATCTTCCGTCTTTAAAGAAACTCTAAGCCCTTCTATGAAATATGACCCAAACTGAGATGTCAAAACTTTGTGGCATCCAATGCACGAGAACTATCTACTCCAACACACGACTCTCTAAGAACTGTGGTTCATTTCAACAAATACAGATTTCGGAACACGTCTCCTTTCATAAAAACTAGTGCACCTCTCGAAACCTTCAGACTATCCTTCTCGATAGTTACCTTGCATCCCAAAGATGCTAATTGTCCTAAAGAAATTAAGGACTTCCGAAGACCTGGAACATATCGCACACCTGTCAAGTGCGTATCACTCCGTCAAACATCCTGATCCTCACTGTACCTTCACCCATTGCTCTACAGCTAGCGTCATTACCCATAAGAATAGAGCATCCCTCTCGTCCAACGAAAGAACTGAAGTAATCCTTATTAAGCGTCATATGGAAAGACGCTCCCGAGTCCAGCACCCAATGGCCTGAGACATCCAATACTGCTGCAGACAACACATCGTCAGATACAAACTTCTCCACCGCAAATGATGAAGATCCGTCTTCTTCCTTCTTCTTCAAATTTGGACAACCCTTTTTCCAATGACCAGGTTTCTTGCAGATAAAGCACTTCCCATCCTTAGACTTCCCTCTCTTGCCATTACCGGGCTTCCTGGACTTGGAACGCCCTCTAGAGTGCCAATTCTCATCTCTTCCTCTTTCAACAAACAAGCCGTGACTACTACTTCCACCTCTACTTCCTTCACTTATCTTCTCCATCTAATCTCTCAAGCCCTCAGATAGAAAGCCCGACTTCACATCTTCCACTATCAATGTGTCTCTAGCGAAGATAAGGCTATTAGCGAAACCTGTGTAACGCTCCGGAAGAGAACACAAAAGAATCATTGCCATTTTCTCATCATCCATCTTCAAGTCAACCGTCTTCATTTTCATCACGAGATCATCAAAGAAATTAAGATGTTCCTTCACTGAAGTACCCTCTCTCATCCGCGTGGTGAAAAATGTCTTCAGCAATATCAGACGATTAGTCATAGATTTCTTCAAGTAGAGATTTTCTAGCTTGGTCCAAATGCCTCTAGCAGTGGTCTCACTGTTAATCTCTGAGATAACATTCTCTCTCATAGCTAGCTGTAAAGTAGTAAACGCCTATTTCTTCATCTCCTTCCTTTCACGACTGAGATGTCAACCATCAACTCCTCAGGGGCAAACACTACCGGATGGAATTCATTCCTCATTAGAACAACCTTCATCCTCCATTTCCACTTCTCGAAGTCTTTATCCCCATTCCATTTCTCAATTTCCAACTGTGATCCTGACGCGATATACATCCCTCTAGTATAGGGTCTTGTAATAATTGGAGTCGCTTCATCTCCTGCCATAGCGTCTAACACTCCTCAATCAACCTTGCAGCTCTGATACCAGACTGTTGGGGAAAATCCCTTCAGATGATCAGTCTAATGGAACAGAAAAACCCAACGCAGTGGAAAACAACTGGATCATGATTGTAGTGAGACGAAACAAATCGAGATAAACACCAGAACAGACAGTCACAAATCGATGCAATGCAAAAAAAATAAATAACACCAGTATTTATAGTGGTTCCACTACCGCGAGGTAGTGTACGTCCACTTGGGGGGAGGAGATTTTATTAATCACTGAAAGATTAGAATTACAAGATTGATTCACTTTTGGAGGCTATACATAAAAGAATTTACAATACAGAAAAAATTCTGCAGAGTTTCAGCTCTCTAGGATGGCTCTGAAATTAGCTGAAATTAGCTCTCAATTTTGGCTGCCATTGTTGTCCAGAAGCTCCTTTATTTATAGAGTGAAGATATGAGGAGGGGTAGCTGCTATATAGCAGCCCTGGGGTTTGGTTCGGCAAAACGTTGAGCGAAAAATTTGGACCCACATCTTATTGGAGCGGCATGCTCAAATATCAAATGGCGCATCTGGACCGGCATCTCCAAAATACCAAACGGCGCATCTGGATCGGCATCTCCAAAATACCGAACGATGCATCTGGACCGGCATCTCCAAAATATCGAATGAAAAATCCGGTTCGGCAAAAACTAATGCCGCTCTAAATATTTCATTCGGCAAAGAAGACTTCGTTCGGCAAAACATTTTTACCGCTCCAAATATTTGGTTTGGTCCTCCTCAATGCCGAACGTGGTTTCTACATCTTCCCCAAATCGCGTTCTACGGCTCCAAATCTTCATGCCCTAATTCCCGAACGATAATTCTCGTTTGATATTTTCACCGATCGAAGCCCTTCTTCCTTAACAACTTAAGGCTTCTTCCTCCTCCGTCTGCTGCAGCATCAAGGAATTTAGGTACTAATTTCTAACATAAGCTTTATAATTTCTGAGTTGTTTTGTAGGCATTCCACTTAAACTGAATGATTAATTATATGTGTCGTTTGTAAAATTTAAAATAATTCTGTTTTGAAATTATTTATGTTTTCTCCTCCTAGGTGAAGCCAAAATTTATTAAAAGGGACTAAATAAAAGTCAACCAACAATTGCACAAGTGAAATGATAATGAGGAAATTCTGCATGTATTTTGTTTTAAAAAAGCAACCGATCATTAAACTTTCCCTTGATTATAATAAAGAGAACTTAGATAGCAACAATAAAAATGAGGACAGAAACTATCGATGATGGAACTACGTTTGGATCGAATTACTACACCGAAGAAGAAACTTATGATTATTTTAGCGTACATAGCAACTAATTAAAACGGGAGTATCAAGCGTAGTCTCCAGAGTATTCCCTTAAACAACTAAAGTATTTTTTTGTTCAAAATATGATTGAAGGGCTAAATGTAAATGGAGATGATATGTTGGATATAGTAATAGATTATAAAGTTAACAGCTACAATTATAGTTAGAGTGTTGATACCAAAAATGACACCAACACCCAAATATCATATGAGAGCACCAATTCTAATAAAATAAAGGTAAAAGCAGAAAAGGAGACATAATTTTTATAGTGGTTCGGTTAATTCTCAGCCTATATCCACTTTAATCTTTGTTATTAGTCGTTTTTTCTTCGGATTACAACTAATTTTATCAGAATTGACTATAATCTAGTAGATCCTAAATTTACAATGGAGTTTCTATAGTCTATTTAAGGAAGGAGATAAGAGTGAATAAGATGCAGAGTGTGAATCCCCTCATCAGTTGCTATAGAACTGGTATTTATAGAGAAACCCGCTAGTAGAACCAAGAGCCTACGTAGAATAAAGTCAAGATGCAAGTCCAAGTATACAGAAGGAAACACGTCGGCTCAATCTCCAACAAAAACCTCTCGGTACCAAAAGGTCCCTTTCGGTACCAGGTGGTTTTTTCTAGATGAAAATCCTTTATCTTATTTGTCTTGCCTTTCTATCTTCAATACAATGCATTCCAAACTCTTTTTCCATGATGATCTAGTTCCTTCTGATGATTCACTCGATATCGTTCACCTTTACCTACTTTCTGCTTCGAAATTCTTAGTGTTGCTCATCTATCTTCTGGAGAGAGCACTTAATCATGACCGCTTGAAGAAATGCTTGGAGTATAAGGAGATTGAAAGGTGTCAAGTGGAAGAAAAACCTCTCGGTATCGAGTGGTCCACTTAGCTCAATATTTCCTTAACTTTCTGGGTATGATTTTTTTCTTCTAAGTAGTTTTCAAGTTTGTGAATCGTTTTGTCCTCATTTTGGCCTTCTAAATCCAGTTGAAATATGCTTGGTCAAAAAGCGGGTTAACATAGAGTCAAAAGCATGGTCCATATGAGTAAAAAAATACTTGAATTTGAGTCAAAATTTGTCTAAGACTACTCTATTTAATTGAAGTGTCAAGCTTAATGGATGTCTCAAGTGAAAATGTAACTTGCAGTTTGTATACTTACTGCTGATGTTGGCAATAGCAATCAAAATGGAGTAAACCAGTTTTGAAAGGCATATTCTTTTGCCCCTTGCCAGTACTAATGCTAAAAGTAAGGATTACATTAATGATGAGTCAGATAAGACACAAATGAGAAACCTTGGGCAATATTTATCTATGCCAAATGGAATATGATGGTTTTCTTTGTAGCTAATAATAAAATTTCATATGCTGACTGAACGAAGGACATCATTTTGCTTTAACCTGGTAAGATACCAACATTTGTTGAAGTAATGTTTTATTCAATTCATGAGATTTTCAATATAGAACGTGTCCAATATTTTGAGTGTTAGTTTTTTTAACGAGTTAAGTATGGGTCAATCAACACGCTGTAAGTAGGTAACATAATCTAATTACATTGAGGCTTTTTGTCATAATTAATAGCGTCTGATATTTCCTAATTTATGTGCTTTCAATATATATTACCGACCTCAGTTCGAACCGAGGCCTATAATTTTCCAACTTCAAAATTGTTCTTTTGGGCTGATACTATTTACACCCATTTAAACACCTTCTCTCGCTTTTATCCTCCCATCTAATCAAATACTTCACTCATCCACTCACACATACCCACCTTTTCTTTTTTTTATTTTCTCATAACCATAACTCAACTTCTCTCCTCCATCTCTCTTCAAAAAAGGAATCAAAATTTCTTCATTCAACCTTTCGACATCTAATCTTTGTTTTCATTTAATATTCCATCAATAGATATGAATCCAACTAATTTTACTCTGACTAAGGCGTTATCGACTTTAATTATATGTAGATTAAATTTTATTTGTAATTTGTATAACTATAATTAAGACTAACATAGTAAAGTATAATATGCAGCTCAAATTTGATGCTATTGTAGAACATACTAAAGAACCTTAATTGCTACTTCAATCAAAAATATCTCATAATTATTACTTTTGTTGTTGTTTCAGTAAAGAATAATGAAAGTACGACATAGTCAAATATATATAATTATTTATCATTATCCTTCCTTAAAACATCAACAGGTCACAAAAATATTGATTTATATGCATATTATAAATACAATTAAATACATTAACTCATCAACTCCTGATATGAAATCTATAAATTATTTTTACTTACGTTGTCCTTCTCATTTTTTTCTGTTGTTGTTGATTGAGAGGATTGAAAATAAGTATGTTTGAGATTTAGATTTTATTTAATTTCTACGTTGCTCGGTTACACAAAACCGATCACATTTATTTCCAAGTCCTTTTCAAGTTTAAAGTGGGTTTTGAAGTAATTTTTATGATTTGATTTTATAAAATGTTTAAGAAGCATTAGTAAGTGTTTAGGTGGGTATAAATAGTAACACCCTTCTTTTTTCTCTGCAATATAACTAAAATGTTTATTTTTGAACTTATGTTTGATTTGATCAACGCACCAAGAAAAGCATAAAGCTATTTGAAAATTGCTTGATTTATGTTAGCTTCAAGAATCATAAATGCATGGAGCTATTAATATAGGTATGCGACATTCATAGATTATAAATGCTTTATGTCATTGTTTTATATTTGTTCCAATAACTATGAAATAATGCATTAATGAAATCCATTTTGAAACTACTTACTATTTATTTATACATTTTTCATGTCTATAACCAGCGCTTCACCTCTTAGTCAAATGTATAGTTAGTATTCCTTTACAATTATCATATTGTTAACTATTGTTGCATCCACTAGTATGTTTAACTTATAATGGTTTGTTCTATTTATAAAAATTTATGAATTCTTATTACCAAAGTAATAAAAATTACACTAATTCAGACATTTTAGTTAAGTTTTGAATTTTATTTTGAATGCAAGCATGGCTTTTACCAACTATTTGGATGTTCATTGTATTGCCTACGACATCAGCAAGTTTACACCACAACATTAACAAGTTTTGCTTCTGCATTTTACAATATATTGCCTGTAGTTACCTTCATACATCTTATTGTACTAAGGGACTAAGTTATATATTTATAAACTATTTGTTAAGAAAAAAGAAAACTATTTTCAAGCCTTCCAATACAATATGCAAAATGTTACTGATCTCATGTAAGAAGTTGTAGATGTTCCACCTAGCTTCAGGTTCAAAAAAAGCTCCAAATTATTACAAATTTCTATGCGATGTGTGAACTGAATTCATACTATTTATTATTCATGACGATGTTATTATGTATGCTAAGTTGTGATATTTTGCTGTTTGATATGTATGGTGAAGTATTAATGTAAGATGAAGTGCTTGAAATTTGATACGATATATATGTTTGATATTTTCTTCCTCATAATCGATTATATAGTTGATTATGTGAGTTGAATTCAACATAAGGAATTATATTATATATAGGTGCATGCTGCAGTAGTGCCAAGAATTTTATTTTTGTATTTTTTTAACAACCAGCAAAAGCAGTTGTAAAACAACTACTACAGTGGGCAAAGACAGTTTAAAAGTCTTCTTTACAACGGTCCTTTGAGATATTCAAAAATAGTTGTAAAGTGTTCAAATCATATTACAATTTGGTCCAATATGACTTCTGCAAACTGTTTTCTTAGACCTATTACAATGATTTACGATCAGTGTGTTATTGTAGTGTTAGAACCTGTTGGTATAGTTTATATATAATATGTCTCAAAATATTCTAAATAATAAAATCCAAGCAGTCATTTGTATAAAATAAAACTTCCAAAGTTTATATATTTGAATACCAGGATAAAATCAAATGTAACAAAAGAATAAAATAATCAAAGGTCACAAGCCAACCCTATAGGTACATAAGTACACAACAAAATTAAGAACATAATAATATCATATAACTATTTATAGAAATTCATCCTAAAACATCCCCCATCAAACTTCTTATCCTACTCGCATATACTTGTTCAATTACCTATAACTCCACAAGCTACTTATTTTAAAGTATCCTAGAGATCATAAAGGAAAAGAAAATAGGTTAGGATATAAGGTTTGGAGAGTATCATTAGTATAAATAATAGGAATCTTATGCGCATGAGTGCCCATCAATTTACAATGACACCTAAATGTACCCTCTCATACCAAACCTTTGGAAAACACTGCCTAAGTTTACACATTACTAGCTAATTAGAATACACCCTCTAGTCTCTCATAGTACTTGAACTTCCTTGAATATGAAGATGTTAGGATAACTAAAAAACAAGTGTAGATATAATCGTCCTCATGGTTATACATGCAAATTCTTCTTTATTTAGTCCTTGAGTACAAATTGTTAATTTGGATTTTACCAAAGAAACTATTAAATCCCAAATCAAGCTTTTATAGCACTTTTGAGATTACAAATGATACTGGAGAAGAAGAAGATTCGGACAAAGGCTCCTTATGTGAGGGTAGATTAGTATTCATAATAGTGTGGGATTGTTGGATGCCAGACATGTGTCTTGAATCTACTGACTTCAATCCTTTCTTCTTGGATTTTGGACATGTAGTGATTTGGATTATTGAGATTTTTTTACCTAATGATGATGTGACACATCTTAGAGGTGACATATGGCATTTTGGGGGTGACTTCTCCAAGGAGCTATAAAACTTTCATACTTTTTGCTAATAAGGCAAAAGTTAACCAATAAGATGCTAACACATGGCATAATTCATATCTCAGATAGCTTTAATGTGTATTTTTGTTATCAATTTAATTACATATCTTTAATAAGATTTGTCTTGTTCTCCTGCTAAGTGTTTGCTTCATATTCTCATGTTCTTTCATTAAGACATCAATGTTATACTTTTTCTAAAGCGTACACTTCATAATTTCCTTAAGAATGTAACTCCATATCTTCGTTAAGGGATTTTCTCCATACTTTCGTTAAGGACCTTACTTTATATCTTCGTTAGTTGATTTGCCCCATACCTTCGTTAAGGAATTCACTCCATATCCATGTTAATGGGTCTATTTCGTAGCCTTGTTAAGGACCTTACTCCATATCTTCATTAGATAATATGCTCTATACCTTCGTTAAGGAACATAATCCATATCTTCATTAAGATTTTTGCTTCATGCTTCCATTAAGGAAGTTACTTCATATCTTTGTTAAGGGGTTTGCTTCATACCTTCCACTGACTAAATTTCTAATCAACCTTGAAATGACAATTTATGGTGGTTTTTAATGAAAGTTACTCACAAAGAATTTTGTTATAAATGTAAAATGAGGAATAAAATATGGTGCAAGCAAAGTAAACAATATAAAATGTATAGTGATTTGATGTAAAAGAGATTTACGTCCATTATAGCTTCTTTTTTATTGCTTAAGTTTTCGATTACAAGAGAAATTTTAATGGTTATTGCAGAAGCATACAACCAACAATAATTTGTCTTGAATGTAGAAAATTTGATCTTTGCACCAGTATATGGGGTCCTTTATTTATAACTATAGAGATCATGCTTTGAAGGGCTAAGATTGATGCCTTGATGCTAAGTTTCGTTAGAGTCATTGATCGCGGTTTGTGGTCCAGATGCGGCTAACTCGGACTCCATGTGAATAGAGTGGTCCAAGTGTATGCTGGCTGGCGAGCCATATTACGGCATGCTTGTGTTTGAGGGGTAGTATGGCATATGGAGTGGTTGTTGTATAAGGGTGCTTTAGCCAAATAGGTAGTGATGTACAAAGAATGGTTATGGTACAGTAATGATTTTGTTAGATGAACAATGTTGTTATAGTTCTTTTGTCAAGGAAACAATATGGTTCGCCACCTCTTTTTGCAGGGGTGACTAGAAACTTTTTTCATAATTTTGTCTAATTATGACAAAATGAAGTGGGTATGAGAGCTAGTCGGTGAGGAATTTTTATGAACATGGAAAGGTAAGGACACAAATCATAAGCAAGTAGGAGGATTTGATGATGATTAACAAGGTCGAAAGCTGTTTGGGGGAGTTAGGAACCATTGTTCGGTAGAGTTTGTGGATGACCATGGCCTTTGAGAAGGAAGTGAAAAAGTTATAGACATGAAGCATAAGGCGAAAGACCTTAAGGTGAGGATCATTGCGTGGATAGGCGACAAGGTTGTGGAAGGTTTTAACCAAGTCTTACTAAATGCCATTTTGTTGTTGGGCTTGAGTTGTTTATGTCCCCAATTATACCTTTTCAAGAAAATGAGCAACAATCCTCCCAAGTTCATCTTTATGGGTAGGGAATGACTTGTCTTATTTGTAATTAATGCAAGTGACATGTGGCATGCTCTAATCGGTTGTAATGATTCATGTCTCAAGATATTTTCAGTGATTTAACGTTTGATTTGATTGTGTACTCAAGTAATTTACTAAGGTCTATATTTCATCCCACTCATTCCATCCTACGGTTGAGGTCGGGGGCCAAAATATATAAAATGAGGGAAAGAACTTATCTATCCTCTTCACTAACTTATCCAAATTTTTACGCCATTAAAAAGTCGTTAATCTCCTAATTGACAAGAAGGTACTTCGATCTTTGACCTGACAAAAGTGAGTGCTTCTTTCTTCTTTTCATCATGCCTTTCTTATTTTGTCATTACTTTTTTGTTTTGTCATTGTTCGCTGTTTATGTTAAGATATACTATTAGTTTCCTTTTACTTTCATATGCATTACCAATATACCTAGAACACATTCCATAATCTATCGATAGATCGATGTTGTTAGTTTGATGTTGTTAGGTTGATAGTTGTTTTGAGTCTGCCTTAAATATGCCCTAAGAAACTCAAAATCTTATTAGAGTACAAAATCTCCCCTTCTACTTAGGGAAGAAGATAATAGAATGAATGTTGGGAAAAGGTCCATTAACAAGTTAAAAATGTATGACATTTAAAAACAGTTAAGTGGGATGCGTGGTTAAACTTTTATACCAAAGCCCTATAATGATGACTTAAGTGTGCCTGAGGAAGTCGACCTTGTGTTTGCGAGGTGCCTCTAAGGGTTGCGTCAGAGTTGGGGTTGGCTACCTCTGTGCGGGGGGAGTGTTTTCCCTCGAGTCTAATGTGTTCCCGGCAAATTTCCACTGTTGGTTAAATAATTAGGTTATAATTTTTCTTTATGGATAGTAAAAGGGAAATTTGTTTCTTCTAAGGGTGCCTCTAGTTCCGGTCGCCTCTTTGAAGGCGTCCGTTCCAAACAGCGGGAGGCTATGGATGAACTTATTGAGGTCCTTTCATGGCACAGAGTCATTGGCATCATCCCCCACTTTCCATTGCAAGGAGACAGGACGAACACGCCTCTGCCCGACCTTTTAACATGGACGTTCCATATATGATATGGTATGTCTCTACCACTCTGCCCCATCTTCATCTGTTTTCTAAACACACATTAAACGACGCCTTCCAAGATTGCCCCTAATGGCTATAACTTGTTCATCGTTTGTAGAGATTTAGGCCTTTTAGAGCCCTCCCCCTCTTTGTCCGGCAATATACAAGCTCTCAAAGCTTACCAGCTCCACTAAGGTTTGGTGCTATTACTTGCAAAGCCGTGTCACCCCAACTATGATTTTTGGCCTGTTGTACAAGGTAGTCGGTTATCAAGATCGCTTTTTCTATATGTCTGCCACCATCAATCCTGAGCTTCATGTTCATGAGTTTAGAACTCTAGTTGGGCTTCTCTATAAGCTCGAGTTCTTAAAAGTGTATTTTCCATCCCCTCTTTGTTTTGACATGCTCGCCTATCCTTTGCGGTCCTTCTAGAAGATCTGTGTGAGGAACAGTCTTGAATCTCACTTAGGTAGAGGCCATCACCAAGTTGTCCGTCAATCGTGGGAATGTGGCCCACATCTTTACAGATGCTAACTTGCACCAAGAAGGGGTGTTGGGTTCAGGAAGAATATGTTAAGGGCGCCCAAACCTAAATGGGGAGAGAAGTGACATCGTTGGTTGTTCGGGCAGAGGTGAGTGTTGGCTAGAGGCTATTGGAGGGAGGCATGAGTGCGACTGAAGTTGAACATGGACACGATATCATGGTTAGCACTATGCTAACAGGTTAGGGCGACAAGGGTGATTGGTCAGTATATGTTAACTGGGTATTGAACCAAGCATAAATCAATTGAAGATAGAGTGTCGAGACGAAGACGAAATGACTTGAAACCTGGAAGGCAGGCTCATATAGGCTATTGAAATAAGTCAAGAAAAGTTGGACCAATATGGAGCTAAGTCCATAACTCAGCACCAAGTTATGGTGCTTCATAGTCGGGAACTCCAACTTCACACAAGCTATTGTCTAACTATTATATGCAAGCCCAAGCAATTTCATAAAGTCCGGACGACATATTTCAAGAATTGAAGAGTTAGCTTCAGTAAACTGTAGAACAAGCCAAGTCATGGATAAACGATCATTAAAACAAGCCATTGGACTAAGAAAACACACGAGGCACCTTAAAATGAAGTATGAAGCATGATCCAAGAGGAATCGCTGAGTTTCCTCCTAAGGGGATAACTCAGTACCGAGTTATCACTTCAACTCGTAGCGCTTCCAACTTTTTTATACAATCTTGGGCTAATTTAACGCCCCTAATTTTAGTTTATCATTATTTAGGATATTTAATTGAATAAATTAAATAAAACAATATAAATGGTTAAGAACAATGAGATTTGGTTAATTAATAAGGTCGTGCCTTAATAAACTAATAAGATTGTTTTGGAAAACTAAAAATATAAGCGAAAATATGAGAAGGGAAAAATAGGCAGATCCATCCTTTAACCTTTACTCATTTCATTCTCACTTTTCACAAACTTAAACAAAATCAAAAGAAAAACACCAAAACCGACCATAAGTCCAGCTAAAGGATCGAAATCAAGGGGATTCAAGGGGAAGAAGCTTGGGGATACTAAGACCAAATCAAATCTCAACTCCGACAATTAATCTAAGGTGAACAATAAGTGTTCCATCTCTATTTTTCCTTTTTAAATTCGGCTATAGGTAATATCCAAATCATTTTTATAGATTTTTCCAAGATATGGTTGAATATTCATTGTTTGGATAGAATGATGAATTAAGGGGGGTTTTATGAAATTATTTAAATGAGTTTTAAGGGTAAAATATAAGATTTTAATCTCCAAATGCTTTGATTTTTTACTATGTTGCATAAACATTATTTTGGAGATGATTTTTTAGTTTCATAATTTTCTAAGTTATATAGATTATTTTATGAATTTCCCAAGGAAATAGCTTACTTTTGGGTTTTAATTATTTAAAATAATTAAATATGGTTTTTGGCTTTAAAATTTTTATATGGTAAAGAGAAGGGTATTCTCTAATTTCTGTGATTTTTTAGGATTTTTCCCAAGTGATTTCAATTTACTGTGAATTTATTATGCTAGATAAGCATTTAAAAGGATAACTAATTAAAGATATTAATTAATTAATTTAAACATGTTTGGGAACTTGAAAATTTAGTGTGGCAGTAATTTGTGAAAAGGGTTTGTAAACAAAATTGCTTTATCTAAATAGAAATTGGACAAAAATAAGATTTGGTGAATTTTGTTTGCTTAAAGTAGTAAAAAATAGTTTTCTTAACAATTATGATAATTCCATGCCACCATATGTCGTCGAGTCTAACGATGAGGGCGCATCATTGAATGTCAACATCAATGAAGAAGGAAGCACATGATAGCTACCTAAGTATCTATGGAGTGATTCCTTCGGCATTGAAGTAGACAACAGTGGCAATAGATGATTGGTTGCATGATGTCTTCGTGATTCATTTAAGGGTTTTAAAAAGCTTATTGTCGACGTCAACGACATCGCATGTCTTCACCACTGTTTTCAATAATGCCCCCACCTAATCACTTCGATTGTTTTCATTACTTAGGCAGTAATGCCGCCTATTATGTCTTCGAACCAAGCGGCATAGTAGTTGAAGTAAACTAAATTTTAAAGGATTTACACCGACATCGAGGGTTTTGGTGTCATATGCATCAAGGTCAACGACCTCATATACTCAGAATTTTAAATTGATTGGAGTCGACAATAATGCAGTGTAAAATGGCATCGACGTCGCACTTCATATTTTTAACGCCGAAGAGACATGTTTTATATAAACAAAAAGAAATATTTTAAAGGGGCAAAGTGGCCTATGTTTCAAGAGGGTCGAAGACCTATATTTTCGGCAGATAGCTATATAACTTATAAAAGTTAAATTTTTTGTTCAATAGATGGATAGCCTATAGTTTATGAAAGTCGAAAACGTCTTCTTCGATGTGAATTTATACTTAAAATAACTTAAGTTTGGTTTTACCTTGGGTAGAGGGTCGATGAGGTATAGTGTGTATTGAATGTCACCTATCTTCCTCAAAGGCGGAGAGCCTAATGTTTTCCATTTCGACATTGTCATAAGGGATACCAATGCCATTTTAAAATTGGTAAACTTCGACTCTATCATTGGGGACACCAATGTGGGTGAACTTCGAAATTGATCTAAATTTAAATTATTTAATGGTGGTGAGCCATATGTTATTGACTTCGACTTTAAACCTTAGGGATACTATTGTTTGTTTTTAATAAGTTCGACATGAATCAATTGGGAATACCAATGTGTATCACTTTAAAATGTTATAACTTTAAAGGGAGATAACCTAATTGGGGACACCAGTAGACATAGGTTCAACATGTGGGTAACATGAACTAAATTGTAAATGATGGGCTCATAGTCATCCTAGGAAAACTATGGGATGTGAGATGGATAGTCCACATCATGTTGGAGATGGATAGTCTCTATAAGGATAATGAAGGGTTCATAGTCATCCTAGGAAAACTATATGATGTGTGATGGATAGTCCACATCATTTTAAGTTAAACGGAATATGCGTGATGGATAGTCCATATAATTTTAAATAATTAAACCACCTATGATGGGTAGTCAATGTGGTAGAGGATTGGTAATCCAAGTAATAATTACAAGTGAGATGGATAGTCCACATAATTCTGAATATGCTTATATGTGAGATATGTACTCCACATAATTATAAGATGGGTAGTCAAATTAAAATAAGATGGGTGGTCGGTTTAAATTGTGACGGGTAGTCATTTGAAATTAAGAGAGATAATTTAATGAATTGGGATGAGTAATCCAATATATGTTGCATGATCATAAATGCTATTTTCTATATTCTAACCATTGTTGTTGCATGAGCATAATATATGGTTGTTATGTTTTGGTTAAGCTACTAGTGAGGGGAAAACCCATTTCGCTCAGCGGCGTGGTCTCACTAGATATCTATTTGGTTCGAGATAGTAGGTTATTATTCACAATAGACTGTTGTTTGACCCGAAGTTTTTGTTTTCCCCTTAAACTCTCGGTTACTTATTTGGATAGGTCGAGAGTAAGGAATTTTAGGTTACTAGTTAGAGGAATAAGCTTCCGGAGATGTGCAGGAGGTAATCTAGCTATTAGGAGCTTTATCTATTTCCACTGTGTAGTTTGGTTTTGTCTATTTGGATGTGATAGCAAAGTTGTATAATTGCCATGTATTTGACTCTGATCAACCAAGCGGGCATCTTCATATGTCGCTCTTGAAGTATTTTATAATAATTATAATTTCTCAAAATGTGGGTTTACGAATGGGATTATGTAATGAATATGAAATATCATTTGTGAAACGATTGTGATTTTTTTTTATTAAACTGTGTTGAATTTTTTTCTTATTCATGTGCTTCTGATTCAACATATGATTAACATAGCCACATTTTGTCGTTGAGAATTAATAACTATGGTTGACTGCAGCATCCCTAGCAGTTAGTTTTGGGCCTCAGAATGGGGGAATGTTACAGATGATGTCTAAACCTCTTCGGTAGCGGTCTTCTGATGCAATTTGATGGCTATCTTCTAGATCTAGTTTCACGGGTTCCCTACAACCTATTCTTGTCCGTTGATCCATTTTTTGGCGTTAACATTTTGGCGCTTTCATTGAATTTTTTTGAATCTAGGCTTAGATCTAGCTTGCTATTTTTGATTAGAAGGGATCCAGCGGTTAGATCCAGGGAATTTTCTTTGAGGATTTGTAGGCTTGCTGTTGAAGATCAATGGCACCTGGAAAATAGAGAACTACTTCTGGAAGATCCACATGAGCAACAATTGGTAGTAATGAAGTAAACCCCTAACAAACTGAAATTAACAATACTAACAATCACCGAACGGAGGTTAATACTAGAAATCTAGCACCAGGATCCTCCACTCAATAGGAAGTTGTAACCAAAGGGGAGCTTAACCAGATAGTTAATGAACTTAACCAGAAAATGGCCGATATCCAAAAGGCTCTTAGGATTAAATTGATGCTTTGCTAGCACTGTAACCACTAGGAGCCCCGAGAGCTAGACAAGAAATTGCAGCTGCTGTGGAACAAGAGAATTCCTCTACTTCGGGCTTGAATAGGAGGAACTAAGCAAAAGAAGGAGGAGGTTGTTGGTGGATCCGTAGGAATCGTAATAGAAGGCAACATAAGTATTCCTCCTATAGGAAAATACCTTCCTACAAACCTAAATTTGGGAGTGAATACTCCCCAAGAGAAAATTGCAATGCTTGTCTCTAAATCAGAGGATGATATGAAACTTGATGAAGGTGAACTGGAACTGAACGCTGATGTAAGCAATCAAAATGTTGAAAATGAAGTTCAAGCTATCCCGGTAAGTCCAACCGTGCGCCAACAAGACTTTACAGGAGTGGTTCTCCTGGAGAATGGAGAACCTAGGTTTAGTTGGCAAACTGAGATCATTTGCGAAGTCAGACACTCAACATAGCCCCTTACAGTCGAGCTGTAGATTACCGTGCTAGCAAGGAGTACATTGCTGACATGGTCAAATGGTTGATGGAGGAGAGTAGGGGCAGTAAGATTGAAGACTGGGGTTCAAAGCCAAGTCGAACTCCATTCACTAAAAATGTTCTAAGAGAAGAATATCCTAAGAAGTTCACTATGCCGACTATGCCATCATATGACGGAACGACGTACCCTAAGCAACCCTAGTACAAATATGAGTAGCATATGGATGGAGCTAGGGTGACAGATGATGTCCATTGTAGATGTTTCTTTATCTTCTTGGAAGTAGTTGCATCCTTTTGGTTTACTAGACTTGCACGAAGGTCTATTTCCACTTTCGACGAATTAGCAAAAAAGTTTCTAGAGCAGTTTTGACTCCATACTGCACGACCAAAAGACATGATGTCCTTATCTGGATTTTTGCAAGGACCCAACGAGTCATTGAAATATTTCATGAACTGGTTTAACATCGTGGTTACTGAAGTAAACAATCCAAAGGAGGATATGATTGTTATGGCTTTGGTCCGAGTCATTCACTCAGATACGGATTTCGGTAGATGGCTTAAAATGCAACAACCCACTACCATGGAGGAATTCCAGAGAAAGGCAAACCAGTTTCTAAGACTGGAAGAGGCAGTATTGCCGAAGGCAAAACTATCGATGAGCAACCAAAGGAAGTGGTTTAGATAAATGTCACGGTTAAGTAGATGGAAACAGTTTGAAGTTACAACAAGAAACACAAGAAAGAATTCGAATCAGAAAATGAAGAATCAGTACTCTGGTAGGGGCGACATGAACAGGAAACGTCTAAGGAATCTTACACCTAAGGATTATACACCGTTGAACGATATCTTAGAAAGCATCTACCTTTCCACTTAGGGAACTAAGCAATACAACAAACCACCCAAGTGGGAAGCATCTGAATAACAAAAAAAATCGGGAAAGTTTTGCCACTTTCACGAGACTCACGGGCATAACACAAATGAGTGTCGACACTTGAAGCACTTGATTGAGGAATGGATAAGGAACAACCGACTCAAATAGTACGTGAATAAATTATAGAATTCTGACCAACCCGCTGGGCCCCAAGTTCCAAGCAATCAAGGAAATCAGGCCGGACACGGTGAAGAAGGGCCTTATAGGACTGATCTGAGAATCGTCGTAAGTACCATCACTGAAGGACCTCACCCAATGCAGAAGTGTTAGGGCGAGATGGAGCAATATGCTAGTTATTTAAAGCATGCTCCTAAGGAAACTTGTTATGCCAGTGAAGATGAAGCCCCGGACAAACAACAGAAGTTGATAACTGATGATATTGTATTTTGGAATCGGGATACTGAAGGTATAGAGGCGCCAACTCTCGACCCAATAGTGGTAACAGTTGGAGTCAGGTCGATAGTTATGCATAGAGTGCTGGTTGATAGTGGAAGTTTGGTCAACATTATTTTTCGAAAAGTGTTCGATCAGATGAAGATCAGTAGGAAGCATGTGACCACTTGGAGGACAAAAATTTAGGGATTTACAGGTGAACCAAACAGCCAGTCGGGACGATTGACTTACTTGTGGAACTTGGAGAAGGAGAATAGAGGGTGGTTCTTATTCAGACCTTCGTTATAATTGATGAGTTCTCAACTTATAACGCTTTCTTGGGCCGACCAGACCTTACTGATTTCAGAATAGCTTTGGCTCCATGGTGCCTTACAATGAAATTCCTAAAGGAGAATGGGGTTGTAGTATAAGAGGAGACCAAAGCACCGCAAGAGAATGTTACATCACCGAATTGTGTGAAGCCAAACAACATGAGAATGGGAAAATTATGGGGAAGACTATCCAACCCACAAGGATAGCAATTATAGAATGGCCCCTGGCTTTGGGAAAATAATTACTTTGACAAGACTATGGACCCAAGCAAGAAGAGTGCAGGGGAGGAGCGGGCAGCACCGACGAAGTTTACCTTTGCTGTCCCTATCGACATGGATGACCCAACTCCGGTCTTGAAGATAGGTTCACAGCTTCGAGCCAAGATGCAAAACGAACTGATAAAATTTCTTTGTACAAATCTGGATGTGTCCGCTTAGACGCATTCCGATATGTGTGGGATATCGCTAGAGATGGTGTGTTATGCACTTAATATCGATACTAAATTCACACCGGTAAGGCAGATGAGATGCAGTCTGGGTCCGGAGTGATTTGCTGCATTGAAGGAGGAAGTGAATAAGCTGTTGGCCAACGACTTTATCCGTGACACAACACATCCTAAGTGGTGTCAAACCCTATACTGGTCAAGAAATCGTATGGGAAGTGGTGGACTTGTGTTGACTACTTGGACTTGAACAAAGCTTTCCCAAAGGATAGATTTCCACTACCTAGAATCGACCAGCTCGTTGTCAGAACCACAGGGCATGAGATTCTCTCATTCATGGACGCCTACTCAGGATACAGTCAAATTATAATGCATGACCCCGATCAGGAGCACGCCAGCTTCGTTACCGACTTGGGACTGTACTGTTATCGTGTAATGCCATTCGGTTTTAAGAATGTTGGTGCTACTTACCAATGATTAGTGAACGCAGTGTTCAAGAATCAGATCAAACATATAATGGAGGTATATGTGGATGAATGCTTGTGAAACGACGAGTATTTGGAAATAATCTGGATATTCTCACAGAGATGTTTGAAATCCTTCAGAAGTATGTAATGAAATTAAACCCCTTGAAGTGCTTGTTTGGTGTTTCATCAGGAAAATTTCTTGGATTTGTAGTAGACATGATAGACATTGAGGCCAATCCAGAGCAGATCGCTGCACTATGGAATGTCACAGCCCCATCGATAAAAAAGTTTTTTGTAGAGTCTAAATAAGAAGATCCCAGCATTGAGCCGCTTCATATCCAAAGCGACAGATAGCTATATACCATTCTTCGTCGCATTGAAGAAACTAAGAAGAACTTTGAATGGAATCAAGACTACCAGACAACATGTGAGGAATTACTTCGACGCATGGAAACACCGTCGGTTCTATCGAAACCAGTAGATGAGGAAAATCTATTCATCTACTTGGCAGTGTCTGCCCATGCGCTAAGTGCAGCGCTTATGCATGAGGAGGCTAGGATTCAAAGACCCGTCTACTACATTAGCAAACGATTCACTGGAGCTAAACAAACCTGTAATGACCGCCCTACACCTATGGTGCAGAACGGTTATCAAAGGAAAGAAAAGAAATAAAGAAGTGGAAATAGAATAGAAGAGAACGGAAAATAAGAAAAAGGAAACGTCGAACAACCAAATAACATTTCGTATATCTCTCATCGCATATGATAAAATATAATAGTCAATATAGATATAATACATTCGAGACAGTAATAACAATGTGAACTAATCATCAGAGTATAAGATCCATCGGGTTATACAACATAGTAACAGAGTTTATACAACTGGAATATAAACTCAACTGATACACTGTCTCTAATAATAGTAAGTCAAACATTATCAAGGCTCCATAGTGTCACACAACAGAATATACAATAACAAACTCATACTTATACGTCACCTCCTGCTAGTCCATCTGCAGAACTCCATATGTCATCCACACCTGCTCTCTAGCCTACTCATTAAAGAATACCTGAGATAATAAGAAGCAAAGCATAAAACCTTGGGTCAGATAATAGTATGGTGTGAGCAAAAAAAAAATTCCAAAATGCTATAAAAGTCGATATAGTCTATGGAACAGAGGATATACGAATCATACCTGACCTATCCCTGCAACCAAAGAGTCAACACATAACATAGCTAATATGCTACTCTACAACATCATAAAAAGGGTACTCCATACTCAGTACTGTCAGAATGCCTAGGTATCTCGATCCATAATAACTACTCCATACTAAGTAAACTGTCCAAGGTGTCCAGGTATCCCTATCCACAATACCTACATCGTGTGACATCCCTAGGGTGATAGGTGGCTAGGGAAGCAACCATAACAAACATAGCATCCATCAAACAATACTAGCTGTCACCTAGTGTGCTCTAGATATATGATAAGTCGTATGGCCTACATGTCGAAGACTAGTGGAAATCTCGGTTCTCCGTCGTGCTCTCATATCTCGCATCCTAAAGCTGGATACGTGTCTCGCAGCCTAAAGCTGGACACTAGACCTAAAGCCACAGGTCCAAGGTATACAGATCCTCGCTACGAATCAATAGGCATCCCTAGTACCCTTGCTTTGAGTGTAACATAAAACACTTTGAGTCATCAACAATACCATAGCATATGCATATCCATCTGAGACGTACTAGCTCAAACAATTTCCACTATCTGGAACCCACCACGTTCCTCCATTCCATGACTCCCACCACAAGCCTCTTTGGTATCTACTCCCTACTCAAGTCACAAACCGAACATACGGTGTGTCTAATCTTTGGTACCTACTACCCCCACGAGTCACAAACCGAAGATACAAGGCTTTTCATCATGCTATACATCGCCATCCCCCATGATGCGAACGAGCTAATATCTCCAGAATGATCTACAGAGTCTTGAAACTATCTACCTCGGAACCTACTCTAGACACCATCGAGTCATAATTCGAAGTACCAACTCTCATGTCGAAGCACACATCATCGCCTTACCATCAAAATCGCTCGCCCTAGAGCAATAACATCAAGACTCTAAGTCGGTCTCACGAACAAACCTTCAAATCGTGCACCATGAAATCTCCTCAATGTCCAAGCCGAAGATCGGCCAAATCACCACTCAGCAATAGTAATCGACATTAATCACTCTACAGCGGTCAATTCAACCACCTTGGTCGTGTACTTAACCAAAATGGATAAGTACAAACCAAATGGTAACGTCCAACATCTATCCTGATTTCGGAAGCCTCGTCTTCCACCATCAGATCCGTTGGCACATATCCTAACCCTCCTCTACAACTTACCTCATTTTTAAGATTTCACATGTACGAAACCCTAATGCACAAGATATTCCCTAATACTCGATCACCGATAAATCAGCATTTTCAACCAAAATAACCAAACAATCAAACAGGCAACCATGAAACCAACATCTATACATACATCCAAAACAACATATATACAACATGTATAATACATCCATATCAACTAATGGGGAAAATCATATCAAAAATAGCTCAAGTCTAACAATTCCCTTACAATGGTACGTCGATAGAAAAAAATGTGATATCTGATATAAAATAATTTAAAATATTTTTATTTTATTTTATAAAAATCTAGTAAGTATTTAAGTATAGGAAAATCACATTTTAAAACCAAAAATCATTCTGGAACGTCTATCTAATACTATACAACCAATCGCAGTATGATGAGAGACAATATCACTCACCTCAGAAAATGCTATTTAAATCAATGTCAAACCGTAGGTCTCTCCATCATGAGCGCAACGCAAGAAACCACATCCAAAATGAACCTCGTATGCAAAAGATATGGCCAATATAAGATTCAGGATTAATTAAATAAGAAATTCACTAATTAAATAATTAATTACCTTGCTTAACTTTAATCCATCTTCTTCTTCTTATTGCCCGTACATGCACATTATCGTAACCTATTCAAGCTTGCACAATTTTAGGATAATACGGAGCTATGCTTCACGGAATGGAGCGCCGTTTGTGTCGTTGCGCTCCTCAGCAAATGCTCGACCAGCTGACATCACAACCATCCACCCTGAAGCCATGACCCAATTCGTATCCTGATGCCTCGTCTCAACCTGACCGAAGTTGCTAATTGCCAAAAGTGATCAGACCCTCTGAAAATTGCGATGGTGATAGATATCGGCAAGAGAAAGTCAATGGTGACCTCCGTTTCATCTATCATCGATTGTAGCTTCAACCATCTCAAACCCTAGATCTGGCCATGAAGAGGTCGACGTCGCCAATCACCATTAATCAAATTTCTGCGATAGTCATCGTGATGCCCTCATCCATACGAGCTCATCAGACCTGGTTTCACAATTTTTGGTGGAGCGGATCTCTCGATTTTATTTTTCAATGAAATTTGAGGAAGAGGCCATGATTATTTGTTCTATGAATGGAACAGTGAAATGGAAAATCTAATTAGATAGAGAGAGAAAGGATTTGAATGGTTTTATAATAATATTTTATTCCGTTTATATATTTCTCAAATAAATGGCCGTACGTTTTGAGTCCGTACGATCACACGACGCATCGAATCGTCACAAAATTTGTATGCATACATCATCTCATTTTTTGGGATCTAACAGTATAAATCTCATCGCTATCTGAGACTGCATCTCATGATCCTAATTTCACGCATTTCGAGATCGTTTCGGCTATCGGATCGTTCGGTCTCTAAATATAGCAATCCTTGTACTCATTTTAATTCACAACGTCAATCCAAACTCAACGGAAGTGGTCTCGAGTCCTGATTTGACAGTATACGAAAAATATCATTTTTGGGCCTTTGTTTAATTAACGATTAAATATTTAAATATTTCATCATCAAAAATACGGGTCGTTACATTCTCCCTTCCTTAAAGGATTTCGCCCCCGAAATCACAAAGTAAGGAGAACATATTCTCGCCCATAGTCCTTCAAAAGCCTCGTGGATTCCAAAAAAATTCAGCAACACCTCCTTTGCGCGACTTGGTCCAGGAAAAATCCCAATACAACAGGGATATATATACATTATATATTTAAAAATACTAGATTATATATAGCAATCGTCTCATATAAGTATGTTATATCAAACCACAATTATCTCGCATGCCTAACAATCACACGAGCATAAGCTATCATATCAAATGCTAAGAATCCACATAAAACATGCATACATGAGATCTATCATCAAAAAGTAACATCCATGCCTATCCCAGTATGCAGGATACTAAAGTATCTAGTATAAAACATCAAATATGATATCCAATATGAAAGCCGACGATAAATTGAAATCTCACCATTTGAAGTGCTCCGGACAAGTGGTCTTCCTGCTCTTCTCGGTTATCATATACAATCGCCTTCGCTTTCATTCTACTGAACCTCTACTACTCCACTGCCCTCCTCCCAACCTATTTTGTATCACATCTATCTGTACGAACAGGCCTACGAGGTCTCGAAGTCCGCAGTTCAGTCTCAGTATCATCTAATCGATTCGGTGTCAAATTCCCAAACGCCTCTTATAAGTTCTCCAAAAACCCACCATCGAACATTGGTTTTTGGTGACTTACAATGCTCTTGGCATACAGTGGAATTAAACTATCCATCCCACATATAACCCGATAAGTTCGGTTGTAATTCTACTGGACTTAAGGAATATAAATCTAGCATTCTTTGTCAATCAGTCTACTGTGACTCAAATGATATCACACTTTCCTCAGTCATTGATAATCCATCGATGCAATCTATAGATATATGTTCCCATAACTCGAGAACATACGATCTCTCGTCCCTATAGAACCAACAGTCTCGGTCGGGTCCGTACTACATCACCTATACAGACACTACTTGTTATTCTAATTTAACCCGATCTCCACTAGTCTAGCCTAACGCCTTTGACTAGTACCAATCCACTAAATCAAAGTAGGTCTGACGGTCAAACTAGCCATCACCGTTGACCATGGCTCATCGAGTTTTGAAGTCATAACCAGTGATAAGCTCGAGCAATGCCTGCTCTAGGAATATTTCTCACAAAATGATATGTCTTCCACTCAAAGCTTCAATAACCACATTTCCCTTATGGAGGTATAGGAAATGTCATAGTCATAGAAGGCCAAGAACTCTAACCATCGCTACTGGTGAAGGTTGAGATCCTTCTCGGAGAAGAGATACTTTAATGGCATGGAATCACTGAACAACTCGAACTCCTGTCCTAGTAGATAGTGCCTCCAAATCCCCAAAGCGAACTCTATCACCACCAACTCCGAATAAAGAGTCGAATACTTTCTCTCATGCGGTTTTAGCTGTCGACTAACATGTGACAACCTTGCCTTTCGGTATCAATACCACACCTAGTTAAGTACCACAGACATGTGTGTACTATCGTCTCCTCATTTCCGCTCGGAATGAGTAACATCGATGTACTCATCAACCTCTTAGTCAGACTTACTAATGCGTGTCCGCACCTCACGTCTAAAATAAAAGTCTGATCCTCTCCCATTAAATTGGTTAACGGTGCTGCTACCTTGGGTCTATTCAAATCATGTACATGATCTATAGCGATGTCCTACTCTGAAACAACATAACCCAAGCATCTCGCTTCCCTCCTTCAGAAGTGATACTTCAAAATTCCATCATCAGTTGTGCCTTGTGCTCTTCTTTTATCCACAAGTAGACGAAAATATCATCCTTGAGCACAAGCGTGACTCACTCAAATGACCTCCCGAAACATGGTCCATGAGATCAACAAGGCATGTCGACACATCGGTTAGCCCGAATGGCATAACCAACCAATCAAAAATCAAATTATAGTATGAAATGCTATAATCGGCACACCCTCTCTCTAAATACTCTCAATTGGTGAAAACCCATCGTAGGGTCCAACTAAGAGAACATCCTCGTGCTATAGAGCTAATCGAAAAAGCCATCAACAACATGAATGGTTGCTTGTTCATCATGTCATTCAGCTCATGGCAATCAATAAACAACCCCCAAGAGTCATCCACCCGAGTGGAGAACACTATAGGTGCATCTACCCAAATATGCTCCTATAAATGAACCATCACCTCAATAGGTTATCCTCTCGCATCTTTAGTTTCCTATGATCTTTAGGCATCGCATGCCTTAAAGGCATAACTACTAGTCTATCTCCTCTAACCAGGCCAATATGGAATTCAATCCCTATATAGTGGTAATCCGATCACCTCATCGAATATGTCTGGACACTCTCTCGCTACAGGTACAGATGATAATCATCATGTGGAATATCGAGTGAATACAGAAAGCTAACCATAACCCCATCCTCTATAGGTAGCCAATCACTATTGTTCGCTCCTCCATAACCCCAATCTTCACCAATGGCCTCTCACAATCCACCACTATTCCATGCCCCCTTCAGCCAGTCCTTTCCCAAACTATAATACTGATCCCAATCAAAACCCAAAACATATCAATAGCAAACAAACATACATGACTCAATAAGATAAAGTCTCGACAAACCATGTATAGGCTAGCTGAGCCCCTAATTAGGTCCGTCATAATTAAAGTTTGGTTAACTATCTCGAGTCTCAATCCCGACATCTCCATCAAATCTGGATATAAATAAATATGAAACCTCGATGTCAAATGAAACATGTATGGAAATGCCATAAGCGGAAAGCATACTTTAAATGGTAATGCTATTTCCCTTCTCTTTCAACGATGGAACACTCGATAAAATCGGAATGACAATCAATACATATGCTTCCACGGTTTATCCCTACTCAACTGGTTTGGGGCAACCCTTCTACACTGGATACAGGCTCTCACATCATAAAGCCTTCTCGATCATCTTCTATAATCTCCCATCAATATAACTAATCAATCGCTTCCCAAGATGATCACTCAACCCAATGTTAAAATTTCCATTCTTTGTGTGGGGTATCAACGGAAAATAAACCGTACTTCGATAGTACATCGAATTTGACCACATACTCCAACACAGACATTGTTGATGCCAAAAATGGGCATCAACACCCAATAGAATCTATAGAGATTAAATGAAGAATGAAATTAAAACTTACAAAAATCATAAAGGAACACATAAATTTTTATAGTGGTTCAACAATCTTGGCCTACGTCCACTTTTTATTTTTATTGATCTTCCACTTAATTATGATTACAAGAATGTTTGGATAAGCTGGGATCCATTAGTACAATAGTGAATAATAAAAATAACAGAGCCTCGGTAGAGAAAATAGGATCCCTTTTCTGACACCATTCTTATCTTATTTATAGGGGAAGACATGCACGGATCGAACTAAAATTTTAACAGAAGGTTCGGGAGACCAAGATGAGGCTATCCAAAAATTTGAAAGCCTATCGGGGCCCACAATAGGGATCGGTACCGTTCCCTATTAATGCATCCATATAGGCTACAATCCATATGAGGGATGCCCCATGATGTTAGCTACACGCTCCCCAAATTTCATGCAATTCCGACGTATGGTTTGTGAGATATCGCATTTTCCGTGAAGTAGTGTTGCTTGAATTCTGATTTCTACCGATCCCTCCAAAGGGAGTTGTGCCAATCCATCTTCCTCCAATTGGAATGAGATCCCTAACAGGTGTTTCACATGTTGTAGTAAGATTGTACTCCATGTTTCATGTTGATAACATGTGTAGATTTTGAGTTATTGATCGATCATCGATGCAAAATTGAGTTGTGGAATCGATACGATACGATCATAGTGTAGAATACGGATCGTACCCGATCCATCTTCGGGGAGTAGTGAGCTTTCATGCTTCTGCTTCATATTATCATTTATACTTGATTTTTAGACCCCATGATCGTCGCTCTGGGCTACTGGCCTTGATGACAGTCGGGTCTAACTTGTCCAGTCAGTTCGGATATAGCTGGGTCAAAATACCAGATAACATTTACCCCCCAAAGTACGTCTTGTTGCGTACATGAAGTGCTTTGAGTCAAAGCAAGTTAGAGTTGCCGGAAAGAAATCCAATAGTATAAATTCTAGGTTGTATTCCATCAGTTGTTATATGTGCCATGTTCTATAGGACTAGTAAGCTTTGGCTATCTGATCCAGTCTTTTCTTTAATAACTCCAAGTGAAAATTTAATTTCCGTCAATTTCAAGAAGTCGATTTTTTTGAATATACACGTGCACGTTCAGGTACATGTTCTTGTCATTGGCTCCTTGATGCATTTGTACTCTTACGAGTCATTACCAATTCCTTCTAGTTCAGTTGCAATTGGATTGCAATTCTTATTTATATATTATTTTATAACGAAATAGGGGTTGGAATAAGTCATTCGATGAGAGGGGACTTCAAGTTCTACAGGGATGACAGCTTCGGAGCCTTAAGCAAGGGCGAATGGAGTATGGCCAGTCGCGGACTTGTGGGTGGTTCTGTAAGCCCATAATGCTGTTGGAAGTTCATCCATCCACTTGCCTCTAGCCTTTTTCCAAATGTCTCTTTAGAATGGACTTTATGATTTTGTTCACAGCTTCAGCCTGTCCATTTGCTCGAGGGCGAGAAACTACCACAAATCTCTTTTTAATACGATATTGTCGGCAAAAGTTTTTGAATTCAATGTTTTTTCCATTGTGATCGCAGCTGAAGGTTCAAGTTCAACCTATTTGGTGAAGTAATCCACTATTATGCTGGTGTATTTCGCACCACCTTTAGAAATTGGCAAGGAGCTGATGATGTCAATACACCAAGTGGCAAATGGCTATGGAGTGGCCATTTGAGTAATTTCCATCGGTGGGGGACCTTGGAATTTTTGCAAACACCTGGCACTCATCGCGTTGTCTAGCGTGATCAGCTACATCTCGATTGACTGTTGGCCAGTAATACCCATAGTGGAGTATTTTCTTTGTCGAGGTTTGCCCTCTAGTGTGATCGCCACATTCTTCTTCATGGACTTCTCTCAAGACTCGTTTGATATCATCATGGGTGATACACCGAAGCAGGGGAACGGAGAAAGCCCTTTCTATACATGTCTCTTTCTTGGATGATGCAGCATGAAGCTTTGAGGAGGATATGTATTTTTCATTCCTCTGTTCAGGAAGAATTCCTCATTATAGATAGTCTTTGATAAGAGTCATCCATGACTCCTTTTCTGGCTCCGTCTCTAAGATCTAGTCGATCTCTATCTGTTAATGCTTGGAATGTTAAGTACTTCAACTGGGACAAATCTATTTGATGCGCATCCCCTGAACTGACTTGCTTGGCTAGTGACTCGGCTTTTTCATTTTGTTCTCTGAGGATGTGTGTAATGTTGTAATACTTAAAGTCGGCCAATAACTCTTGGTCCTAACTGAGATAAGGAGCAAGATGCTACCCCCTAGCAAGATAATCTTCCCTGATTTGGCATGCTACTAACCAGGAATCACAAAAGATATGTAAAGTTTCCACTCCAAGTTCTCTAGCAAGTATGAGCCCGGTGATCAAGGCTTTATACTTAGCTTCATTATTTTTTGTAGAGAAGTTGAGTTTTAGGGCATAGAAGATCGATCGTTCCTCAAGAGTCATTAAAATAACTCCAGTGCCAGAACAACAATAATTGGATGCTCCATTCTTGTACATTTTCCATTGGTTGGTCGGTTCTCCATTACTCTTCGGATCGTCATCTGATGTAGTGAATTCAGAGATGAAGTCTGCTAATGTCTGTCCCTGGATAGCTCTTCAAGGGAGATAAGTGATATTGAATTGGCTTAGCTTGATATTCCATTTGAGCAACCTTCCAAATGTCTAAGGTTGCTGTAGGACCTGTCGTAACGGCTGGTCGGTGTAGACGTTGATGGGGTGAGCTTGAAAGTAATGGCGATGCTTTCGTGACACAATCAGCAGGCAATACACGAGCATTTCCAGCTTTGAGTAGTTTCTGTCAGCACCTATCAATCACTTGCTAACATAATATACTGGCCTCTAGATCTGATTCTCTTCACGTAACAGTGTGGCACTTAAGGTGTGTACCGACACCGCTAAATAGATGTATAAGTCTTCACGATCTAGTGGCTTGGATAGGATGGAGGGTCTCCTTAAGTGATCTACCAGAGCTTGAACCGCATCTATGCAATCCAGTGTCCATTCAAAGTTCCTCTTCCCTCTCCTGGTCAAGTCGAAGAAAGGAATACACTTGTCGGTGGCCCTGGAGATAAAGCGCCTTAGGGCGACAACGTTCTAATTTAAGCTCTATACATGCTTAATTGTCTTCAATACCTAGATGTTTCGGATTGCTTGAATCTTCTTGGGACCGGCTTTGATTCCGTGAGAGTTGAGGATGAAACCCCGAAATTTCCCTAACGCAACGTCGAAAGAGCATTTCAAGGGATTTAGTTTCATTTCATATTTTCATAGAATACTAAACATCTTCACTAAGTCATCTATGTGGTCGTTTGATCGTCATGACTTCATGAGCATATCATACACATATACTTCCATCGATTGCCTGATCTGGTCTTTGAACATCCCGTTGACCAGTCTTTGGTAAGTAGCTTCAGCATTATTTAGTTCAAACGACATCGCAACATAACGATATAGCCCTAGATTGGTAATGAAGTTGGTGTGCCCCTGGTCGAGGACATGCTAAGGATCTGGTTGTATCTGGAGTACATATCAATAAATGAAAGCAGTTCATATCCAGCGGTTGAGTCTACCAGCTGGTAGATTCTCGGAAGTGGAAAGCTGTCTTTCGGGCATGCCTTGTTTAGGTCTGAGTAGTCGACGCATGACCGCTACTTTCCATTAGCTTTTCTCACAAGAACTAGATTGGATACCTATTTCTAGTAGAAGGCGTCATGGATAACCTATTGTTTTTGAGTTTATCCACCTCCTCTTTAAGTGCATCAAATCCCTCTAGATCAATGCCACTTTGCTTTTGTTTCATCGAGACATGCCTCGGGTCGATATTAAATGCATGGCTCACGATAGTCGATGAGATCACATGCATGTTAGAATGGGTCTAAGTGAACACACCAAGATTCATTCGGAGAAAGCCAGCTAATTCCTTCATTAATGTTGCACTGAGCTATGCTCCGATCTTCAGTACCCGTGATGGATCACCATGGCTGACTGTAATATCGATTGTCAGCTCGGCGGGTGCAGCCTTGGATTCCTTGAGTTTAAATGTAACTATTTCGCGTAACAATCAACGTGAAATCTGGTTAAGACGTTCAATGATAACGGTTACTTGGGTCGAATCCTAGAGTCTTATCATGAGTAATTGAGTCTAATAGTGAAGTGCTCTAAGTGCTTTGAGCAATTATCTACAAATGGCCGAAGATCAGGCATAGAAGCCCATTGAATCAAATGTCGAGTAGGGTCTAGCCCCATGTTGCGTGCAACTGCATAGC
This sequence comes from Allium fistulosum, assembly GCA_030737815.1. Taxonomy (NCBI): domain Eukaryota; kingdom Viridiplantae; phylum Streptophyta; class Magnoliopsida; order Asparagales; family Amaryllidaceae; genus Allium; species Allium fistulosum. The sequence continues at coordinate 334,881,256 of CM060904.1, read as the reverse complement.
TGGCTCTTGCTTTGAGTTTGAATCTGCTCGTATATTCGAGTAACGCGGTTTCCATTCAACATACTCATGATCTGTCACTCATCATTCATGTTGGAGCGATGATCAGTTGCCAATGCGCTTGGGCATTGACTCGTTGATTCTATCCCTAGGCATCCTTTCGGTCGTATCCTCGAGTCGTTGTAAACACTAGGTATGAATCACAGTATTAAGCTATCGCAGTCATTCTTTAGATGATCACACTTCCACCTCCGGTCTAAGATTGATAAATGTACTACATGGACGGTCGAGTCTCATCCTAGTCATGTTTATACTCCCACTAAGTTCCAAAGACTTAGAGTTGATCGATGAATGGTCGGTTCACATTCATCTTGTTTCTCGCTCATGCCCCCAAGTCCGAGGCATACATCGATAAGTAGGAAGGCAAGTCATGTCCAATCAGTGATTGATGCTCTCCCTGTCGGAATAAGGGCAACGACAATGTGAAAATGGTAGCCATGTTTGTTTTGTATTGCTCTTCTAGTCAGACTATGGTAAGAGTCAACGAATGAATGGTCGTGTCGCATTCATTCAGAGCTAAACGGTCAGTCACGTCCATTTTGATTCATATTCTCCCGCCAGATCTAGGGATAGATTGGCTTAGGTGTAGTCAGGTCATGCTTATCCGGTTTCATACTCCTCCTAATGGATCGAAGGAGGGTGCTAAAGAATTAATGATCAAGTCGCACTCATTCGTGGTTTATTCTCTTATCCACGCTTTGGTGACCGGAGTTATTCGATGGACGTTCGAGTCACATCCATTTGTGGTTGGTGCGGATCGATATTGACCCTCAATCTAATGGTACGATATAATCAATCACCTATAACTTCGGATGTCATTCCGATTGGTTTCGTATCGAGGCCTCCTTCCAATCGTTGCCTTAAGTTGTAAAGATCACCCAGCCAGAGCTATAGTAAGATGTCGTACTCAGCTTGTAGTAGTTTGTACTCTCATTCCAATTCTTGGGTTACCAGAATTAGTTCATGGACGGTCGAATTCCATCTGTATTGAGTTCATACTCCTCCTGTCGAGTTCAGGTCGGAGTTTATGGAATATTGAGTGGTCGAACTGCACTCATCTATTTTTTTATACTCATATCCGCAAACTAGGGATAAGAGTTTGTTGGCGAGTGGTCAAACCGCACCCAATTTGTGTTTATACTCCAATCTGCATGGGAGAACCAGGGTCACTTGCTAGATGGTCGAATCGAATCCATGTCTTGGTTTGGATTTTGGGCTTGCCGACGTCCGGGCAAGGCTTGGATAGTTCGTCGTACCTCAGGCGCGAACAAGGTCATGGATGGACGTATCACATCCTCTTTGGATTGGATGGTAGAACAACATCCAATTTAGGCTTGGGCTCTCAAACTGCGCCTTGCATCAAGGGCAGGAGTTGATGCATGGACGGTCGTACCACATCCACTTTCATTTTTGATCCTGTTTCTATAGAGCCTTTGAAGTAAGATGAGTATTTTGAAGAACTTCGTGCTCGAGCAGGGGAGGAGATGGTCAGATCGCATCCACTTTGAGATGTGTGTTTACCCTCAAGTCAAGGGCAAGAGTCGAGGAGCGGACGGTCGAACCACGTCCACTTTTTGTGTTTATACTCCCGTCCACGCTCTGGGGACTAGAGTTTTATGATGGGTGGTCAGGCACACCCGTTTGATGTTTATACTCTGGTCCATGCTTTGGGAACTAGAGTTGATCGATGATGGTCGAACCGCGTCCATCTTTTTGTGTTTATACTTCGATCCACACTCCGGGGAGCAGATTTTTATGATGGGTGGTCGGTCAAACTCATTTGATGTTTATACTCTGGTCCGCGCTCTGGAAACCAGAGTTGATTGATGGACGGTCGAACCGCATCCATCTTTTTGTGTTTATACACCGATCTGCACTCTGGGAACCAAAGTTTTATGATGGGTGGTCAGTCAGACCCATTTGATGTTTATACTCCGGTCCGTGCTCTAGGAACCAAAGTTTATCGATGAACGGTCGAACCACGTCCATCTTTTTGTGTTTACACTCCGATCGGCAATCTGGGGAGCAGAGTTTTATGATAGGAGGTCAGTCACACCCATTTGATGTTTATACTCCGGTTCGCGCTCTGGGAACCAGAGTTGATCGATGGACGATCGAACCACATTCATTTTTTTGTGTTTATACTTCAATCTTCACTCTGGGGAGCAGAGTTTTATGATGGGTGGTCAGTCACACCTGTTTGATGTTTATACTCCGATCTGTGCTCTGGGAACCAGAGTTGATCGATGGACGGTCGAACCTCATCCATCGTTTTTGCTTCGTACTCCTCCCGGCAAGTCGAGGGAGAGATTTTTCGGGTGGACGATCAAGTCACATCCACCTCAAGCTGCAGTCGTGTCCACTTGTAGAGGGCGGTGATTGGCGAGTAGGCAGTCAGTCGCACCCACTTTAAGTCGAGCTTTCAAACCGCCTCCTGTGTCTAGGGTAGGTGTTAATGTGTGGATGATCAAATCTCGTCCACTTTAGTAGGACCTTGGTCGTGCTGAGCTTCGGGAGAAGCATAAGTATTTTGGCAGACATCAAGTATGAGCTAGGGAGTGGATGGTTGGGTTGCATCCACTCCAAGTCTTTCTTTGGTCTTGTTGGGCTTTGAGTAAGGCATAGATGTTCTATCAAAATTGAAGCACAGAGTAGGAAGTGGATAGTCGGGTCACACACACTTTCCATTTCAAGTCCTTGCCCCAAGTTAGGGGCATCCGATAGCTGATGAGCGACTGAATCATGCTCGTCTTGTGATGCTTCGAAGGTCCGATCATGGTCCATGGAGGTTGGTTGGTGCCCAACTCTAGGTACTTAGTTACCTGCATCGTATGCAAGTAGTTTAATTCAAGTTGGTCGTAGTTTACAACATAATCAAAATTGAAATAAATTAATTCAAAGAAGATCGGAATAAATCTCATTGATAAGTGAAGCAGCATCGTGTGCTCGCTATTCCACTTTGCCCCTAGCTCCTTTCAATGGGATGTCGACCATCAACGGTCCAGTTGATAATCAAAGTTCTTTATTGATAGGAATCAGATATTCCCTGCTCGCGATTCTACAGAGCTTGCATATATTGTTGAAGCTATCCTTTCCGGATCAGCTTTCCGATCACATCTCGGAGGTGGCTGCAATTGTCGGTGTTATGATCGTGTGTATCTTGAAATATACAATATTTCTTGGATTTCTTCCGGGTTTCAGTGGACTCTCTCGAGACTGGTTTCTAGTACTGCTTCGAGTCGTGAGTCTCCAAGTAGATGTTTTTGATTGAATCATTCAAAGGAGTATGTGAGTCAGATTTTGGGATTCTGGGTCGTCTCCTAGAATCTTAGTCCTCATTTAAGGCCTCAATGTTGCCCTTGCTTTGACTTCCTTCAGCCAACGAACTTACACTGTTTTTCTATCTAGTATGTCTTGCCTCCTCCTTGTGTAGGCAGTAGTTTGCTTTGTAATAGAAGTGATCCAAGGTTATTGGAGGCTCTCCAGCTAACCAGTCTCTGAAATCCAACTTGGGGTCGATTCCCCTTATCAATGCCATTTGTTTGATATCCTTACTGGGACTGCTCACTGCAGTGACGACAACGTTGAATCTATGCAAGAAATATTTGAGCATTTTGCTTGACACTTGGATTTGGTTGGATAATGACATTGCATCCTTAGGGCGAGTCACATGAATTCTAAATTGCTCGACAAAATTCTAAGCCAGTTAGTTGAATAAAGAGATGGACCTGGGCAACAATCGCGTAAACCGTATGATCGCTACTCCTTCAAGGAATATAGGAAAGCATCTTCATTTTATTGCGTCTGTCGCTCTAGTTGAATCCTTGTACCACTCATATTTCATGAGATGTTACCGAGGGTCTGTATTTCCAGAGTATGCCGGCATGGTCGGCATGTTGAATCTCCTTTGATATTCTTCTCATAGAACGGCTTCAGTGAACGAGTTCCGATAGATGGAGGTGCTCCGATCGTCATCAGTCTGGTCTTGGCTCTCTCTCACAAGCCGTCGTACCATAGATGCCAAGTCAGGTGTTTGGAAGCTAGTAAGTTGAGGGCAGTCGCAATCTACCCTGGGAGCTTGACCCGGTAATCGATCCTAGTCTAATTCATATCATCTCGGTTCTCCAGCTTTTGAGTGTACAGTTTGAGTAGCAGTTGCTTGTCCATTCCTTGGCTATAATTCAGCAGCTGTCGCTTGATCCCCTATGCCCCGGTCAGTTACAGGATGTAAGGGAAGTGGATAGAATGCACCGTTTTTAAAAAATGGATCGTACCCGATCCATATTATTTTGGTATATGGATCGACGGTTTGCTATAAGAAAGGGATCAGCCATATGATGGGATCGGTCATATGAGGGATCGCTAATATGGAGGGATCGGTAATATGGTGGGATCGGTCATATGAAGGATCAGTAATATGGAGGGATCGGTTATATGAAGGATCGATAATACGGAGGGATCGTTCATATAGAGGGATCGGTCATGTAAAGGGATTGGTAATATAGAGGGATCGGTATAGCTATTTTGGAGGGATCGGTATTGTTGGTTTGGAGGGATCAGTATTGACGTCTTTGAAGGGATTAGTATTGCTATTTCGGAGGGATCGATATATATACCTTACAGAGGGATCGGTATATATACCTTGTAAAGAGATCGGTATATAAACTTTGTAGAGAGATCGGTATGCATAACTTGGAGAGGGATCGCTATATATACCTTAGAGAGGGATCGGTATGAACCTTGTAGAGGGATCAGTTATAGTTGATATTGGAGGGATCATCCATCTAAGCTTCGAGAGAGGGATCGGCCATTTTGGCCTTGAGAGAGGGATTGATCATCTAGGCTTCGAGAGAAGGATCGACCATTTTTGCTTCGAGAGAGGGATCGGCCATTTGGGCCTTAAGAGAGGGATCAACCATTTTGGCTAACTTGAGTACAAACTTCAGCATCCGATCCAAGAACTTGCATACATGAGTGAACCCGATCCCTTCCAAATGGACATGAACACATGAACAACTCCAACCAAGAACGCTAGCATAATCAAATCCTCTAAAAAAAGGGAAGTAGACTTAGTTCCTCTAACCATGGCTATCAGATTCCTTTAGATTTCCTTCAAATCTAAGTAGAATAGGAAGTTTATCGGTAGAACGCTGGATCTATCTCACGAATATAGGAATCCACATGTAGACGATGAGGTCCAATCAAGCTGATAATTCGATTCTCAGTGAAAGCACCAAAATGTTGATGCCAGAAATGGGCATCAACACCCAATAGAATCTAGTAGAGATTAAATGAAGAATGAAATTAAAACATAATAAAAATCATAAAGGAACACACAGATTTTTATAGTGGTTTGGCAATCTTGGTCTACGTCCACTTTATATTTTTATTGATCTTCCACTTGATTATGTTTACAAGAATGTTTGGATCAGCTGGGATCCATCGGTACAAAAATGAAGAATAAAAATGGCAGAGCCTTGGCAGAGAAAGCAGGATCCCTTTTCTAACACCTTGTCCACTGTATTTATAGGGGAAGACTTGTACGGATCAGACTGAAATTTTAGCAGAAGGTTCAGGAGACTAATACGAGGCTACCCAAAAATTTGCAGGCCCATCGGGGCCCACAATAGGGATCAATATCGATCCTTATTAATGCATCCAAATGAGCTACAATCCCTATAAGGGATGCCCCATGATGTTAGTTACTTGCTCCCCAAAATTCGTGCAATTCCGACGTATGGTTTGTAAGATGTCATATTTTTCGTGAAGTAGTGTTGCTTGAATTCTTATTTCTGCCGATCCCTTTAAAGGGAGTTATGCTGATCCATCCAACTTCCTCTAATTTGAATGAGATCCCTAGGGGTGTTCATATGTTGTAATAAGATTGTACTCCTTGTTTCATGTTGATATCATGTATAGATTTTGAGTTATTGATCGATCATCGCTGCAAATTGAGTTGTGAAATCGATACAATACGATCGTACCCGATCCATCTTCGAGAAGTAGTAAGCTTTCATGCTTCTTCTTCATATTATCATCTATGCTTGATTTTTGAATCCCACAATCATCGCTCTGGGCTACTGGCCTTGATGACAGTCGAGTCTAACTTGTCCAGTCAGTTCGGATATAGCCGGGTCAAAATTCCGAATAACAGACATATTGCCTTACTTCAAATCAACGAACTCTCTAACTAACACTGACTTCGGAAAACTCGAGATAAATCTTCTTCGAAGCAAACTATGAACTAATATGAAGTAAATCGATCCTCCGGAATCAACGCTATAGAAGCACTCTGCTAGTTCATTGTTCATCCTTGGAGTTGTCTGGAGGTTAACTTCTACCTCGTTGCATCATCTAACTCCAAGTCACCGAAGATCCTTTTGTAGATAACCATCTGCTCTTGCCTTTCAATAGCCAACTCTGTACAAAAGAACGATCTGCCTCCTTGACTCTCGTAATCTCTATATAGCTCAGCAAAGTCGACTCTAACCGCTTGCACTTGACCATAATTATTTAGAGCAACTTGTGCATTTTGGGAAATGATCCACACCATCTCTGCAAACATATCCTATCCATTAAGGTTAGTGGCCCCGATCCTGCCCACTCCTCTATTCCAAGGATGGAGTCACTAGTAGTATTTCTGGTATGCCAGATTATTCCTACTCTATAACGAGGATTGTCGGTCTCTCATAAAGAAAACTTCATCAATAGTGCTCGTGCTTGTAATACAACTATATATACTATATACTACTATACAGTTTTGAAAACCAAAATATATAACAAATACGAACACTCTCATATATACATACACTCTAGATCTAGTCTAAGGCAATAACTCCTACTCTATCTCTACTGGACAACAGTATCAACTCAAGTTACTCATGTAACCAAAGCTTTGATACCAAATGTAATGTCCAGCCTACACCTATGGTGAAGAACGGTTGTCAAAGGAAAGAAAAGGAATAAAGAAGAGGAAATATAAGAGAATGGAAAAGAAGAAAATGGAAACATCGAACAACCAAATAACTTTTCGTATATCTCACATCACATCAGATAAAATATAATAGTCAGCACAGATATAAAACAGTCGAGACAGTAATAACAATGTGAACTAATCATCAGAGTATAAGATCCATAGAGTTATACAACACAGTAACAGAGTTTATACAACTGGAAAATAAACTCAACTGATACATTGTTTCTAATACTAGTAAATCAAACACTCTCAAGGCCATTGTCACACAACGGAATATACAATAACAAACTCAAATATATGTATGAGTAAATTCCACTTCCTGCTAGTCCATCTGCAGAACTTCATATGTTATCCACACCTGCTCTTTAGCCTACTCATTTAAGAGTACCCATGATAATAAGAACAAAAGCATAAACTCAGGTTAGACAATAGTATGGTGTGAGTGATAAAAAAATCCAAAATGCTATAAAAGTTGATATAGTACATAGAACAGAGGATATACGAATCATACCTGACATCTCCTTACAACCAAAGAGTCAACACATAACATAGATAATATGCTACTTTACAACATCATAAAAAGATTACTCCATACTCAATGATGTCAGGTTGCCTAGGTATCTCCATCCATAATACCTACTCCATACTAAGTAAACTATCCGGGGTGTCTAGGTATCCCTATCCACAGTACCTACCTTGTGTGACATCCCTAGGGTGATAAGTGGCTAGTGAAACAACTGTAACAAAACATATTATCCATCAAACAATACTAGCTATCACCTAGTGTGCTCTAGAGATATGATAAGTGGTATGGCCCACATGCCAAAGACTAGTGGAAATCCCGGCTCTCTGTCGTGCTCTCGTATCTCGCAGCCCAAAGCAGTCTATGTGTCTCGCAACCTAAAGCTGGACATTAGACCTAAAGCCATAGGTCCAATGTATACGGATCCTCGCTACCAATCCATGGGCATCCCTACTATACAGTACTCTTGCTTCGAGTACAACAGAAAACACTCCGAGTCATCAACGATTCCGTAGCATATGCATATCCATCTAAGCCCTACTAACTCAAACAATTTCTATTATCTGGAACCCACCACGTTCCTCTACTCCATGACTCCCACCACGAGCCACTTCGCTATCTACTCCCTATTCAAGTCACAAACCGAAGACACAGAGCATCTAGTCTTTGGTACCTACTACCCCTACAAGTCACAAACCAAAGATACAAGGCTTTTCATCATGCTGTACATCGCCATCCTCCATGATGCGAACGAGCTAATATCTCCAGCACGATCTACAAAGTCCTGAAACTATCTACCTCGATACCTATTCCAAACACCGTCAAGTCATAATCCGAAGTATCAACTCTCACGTCGAAGCACACATCATCGCCTCACCATCAAAATTACTCGCCCTAGAGCAATAACATCAAGACTCTAAGTCAGTTTCATAAACAAACTGTCAAATCATGCACTATGAAATCTCCTCAATGTCCAAGCCAAAGATCGACCAAATCACTAATCAGCAATATTAAAGGACATTGACCACTCTACAGCGGTCAATTCCAACTACTTTGGTCATGTACTTTACCAAAGCGGATAAGAAAAAACCAAATGGTAACGTCCAACATCCATCCTAATTTCGAAAGCCTTGTCTTCCACCGTCAGATCAGTCAGCACGTATCCTAACCCTCCTCTAAACTTACCATGTTTGTTAGATTTCAGTGTATGAAACCCCAATGCACAAGATATTCCCTGACACTCGATCGCTAAATTGGAATTTTCAACCAAAAACAACCAAACAGGAAACCATGCAACCAACATCCATACATACATCCAAACAGCATACATACAACATGTATAATACATCTATATCAACTAATGAGGAAAATCATATCAAAAATAGCTCAAATCTTACAATTCCCTAACAATGGCACGTCATAGGAAAAATGTGATATCCGATATAAAATCATTTAAAATAATTTTTTTATAAATATAGTAGGTGTCTAAGTATAGGAAAAATCACATTTTCAAACCAAAAATCATTCCAGAACGTCTATCTAATACTATACAACCAATCATAGTATGGTAAGAGACAATATCATTCACCTCAACAAATGCTATCTAAACCATACCAAAACATAGATCTCTCCATTATGAGCACAACGCAAGAAACCGCATCCAAAACGGACCTCGTATGCAAAAGATACTACCAATATAAGATTTAGGATGAATTAAATAAGAAATTCACTAATTAAATAATTAATTAGCTTGCTTAAATCTAATCCATCTTCCTCTTCTTACTGCCCATACATGCACACTATCCTAACCCATTCAAGCGTGCATAGTTTAAGAATGATACAGAGCTTCCCTTCATGGAATGGGACACTGTCTGTGTCGTTGCGCTCCTCGGCAAATTCTCGACCTACCGACATCATAACCATCCACCCCAAAGCCATAATCAAAATTGCATCCTGATGCCTCGTCTCGATCTGCCCGAAGTTTCTAATTTCCATAGGTGATCGGACCCTCTGAAAATTGCGACGGTGATAGATATCGGCAAGAGAAAGTCAATTGTGATCCCCGTTTCGTCTATCATTGACCTTAGCTGCGGCCATCTCAAACCCTATACCTGGCCATGAAGAGGCTGACATCGCCAATCACCATCAATCAAAATTCTGCCATGATCATCGTGAAGCTCTCATCCATACGAGCTCATTTGATTTGGTTTCGCAATTTTTAGTGGAGCGGACCTCTCAATTTTATTTTTTGAATGGGATTTGAGGAAGGGACCATTATTATTTATTCCAGGAATGGAACAGTGAAATGTCAAATAAAATTAGAGAGAGTGGGAAAGGATTTGAATGGTATTTATAATAATATTTTATTTCATTTATTTATTTTCTCAAATAAATGGTTGTATGTTTCAAGTCCGTACGATCACACGACGCGTCAAATCACCACAAAACTCGTCTGTATACATTATCTCATTTTATCGGAACCAATGGTATAAATCTCATCGCTCTGAGACTGCACCCTAGGATGCTAATTACGCGCATTTCGATATCATTTTGGTGATCGGATCGTTCGAACACCAATCATAGCGATCCTTATACTCATCTTAATTCGCAATGTCAATCGGAACTCAATGGAAGTGGCCTCGAGTCTTGATTCAGCCGTATGCAAAAAGTAACTTTTTGGGTCTTCATTTAATTAACGATTAAATATTTAAATCAATTATTTAAATATTCCATCATCAAAAATATGGGTTGTTATAGAAACTACCCAAAGTTAGAAAAGTTAGCATAATACTTGCTTATAGCATCAAGGAAGCTGCGGCCGTATTTCCAAGCTCTCGCCATCAAGGTGCTGACGGACCAACCCTTAAAGCAGGTACTTTACCGACCCTAGACTTCAGGACGAATTCTGAAGTAGAATATTGGGTTAAGCCAGTACGATGTGACTTATCATCCCTGGAGAGTGATTAACGGATAGGCATTAACTGACTTCATCATTGAGTTCACAATTCAGGATGATGAGGAGGAGGACACAGTGGTTGTAGCATCACAATGGAAATTGTTTGTCGATGGTGCGTCAAACGAATTCTACTCAAGAGCGGGAGTTGTGCTTGAAACTCCCAAGGATGGTCAATCTGTTATTCTCTAAGGTTATAATTCCCTGCTACTAACAATGAGGAAAAGTACGAGGCGTTATTAGCAGGGTTAAAGATTGTGAAGGAACTGGGAATTAAAGCTCTCCATTTATACAACGACTCTCATTTAGTCATTATGTCAATTGAAATGAAAGTATCAGGCTAAGGGTGCGAACCTTGCCCTTACCCGTTAAAAGCATGGGAATTGCTTAATAATATCGAACACTACACGATAACTCATATTCCCAAAGAGCAAAATGTGAACGTTGATCACTTAGCTAAACTGGCCAGTTCCGGAGATGCACAGTCGCTAGGACTGGTTCTAGTGGAAGTATTGTCAGCTCCCAGCATAGATCAAATGGAAGTGGATTGGATTTTGGAAATGTAGAAGAGGAGGAATCGTGAATGACGCCGACCAAGGACTACCTACTCAAAGGAATACTCTCAAGGGACCGGAATGAACGAAAGAAGCTCCTTCGGAAGGCACCTCAATTCGTAATGTAGGATGGAGTACATCACCAGAGAGGGTTCTCCGCTCTCTTGATCAGGTGTGTGACCAAAAACGAAGCCAAGAAAATCCTTATGGAGATTCACGAAGGCAGTTGTGGTGACCACACCGGGGGGGGGGGCAAACGTTGGTGGGAAAGGCTCTCCGCTATGGATATTCTAACCAACAATAAACCAAGATGCGGAAAATTATTCTAAATGATGCAATCGATGTTAGAGATTTGCAAAGATTCCATGAACCCCATCTACGGAATTTACACAAATGGTCAGCCTATGGCCATTTGTAATATATGGGATTGATCTAATCGGCGTGTTACCTATACTGAAAGGAGGAGATAAATATGCCATCATTGCAGTTGATTACTTTATAAAATAAGCTGAAGCGGGACCGCTTGCCATGATTACTACTAAAAAAGTGATTAACTTTGTAACTAAAAACATTATTGGCATGTTTGGGGTGCCATAGAAATCGTCACGGACAATGGATCTCAATTTAAGAGCACCGAGTTCAAAGACTTCTACAAGCGTTTTCGGATCAAGAAAAGCTTTTCTGCGGTAGCGCATTCGCAGGCAAACAGGAAAGTAGAGGCAGCAAACAAAATCATCAAATCCACCATGAAAAAGAGGAGAGGAGAAAGTAGAAGGATAGAGAAGTTGATGATAAACTCGTTGTTTGTGTCGAGACCACAAGAGTGGAGAGAAAAGGAGAAGGGATGGCAATGGTGATGCTTTTGGTGATACTCACAAGCGCCACAAGGATTCACATGATTGCTGCGTGGACATATCATCCATTATCCCTCCTCGCACTGAAGCTTAAACTGCTGCAATGCAAGAAATCCCACCCTCTCAGGCTATAACCCCTGTTGCTCCTACTTCTTCTAAGCGTGGTAAGAAGTACGAACTTCCACCGGGTCCTTCTCATCTTCAGACCGCTTTCCCATATCTGTTTTTATATAGGGTCAAATTCTATCAGACCATAAAGCCCATGAATAAGGTTACTTCTCTTTGAAATCTTTAGGCAGTCTATGAGGACTTGGAAGCCGGGTTTCAATGGCACTGCCTTGTATGAGCTCTCTCTGACGTGAACCGAATATACTACCAATAAATTCTCTTATTTGAGATAGAAAGAGATGATTACAATAAAAGGGTCAAGGATCGCAGTGACGAGATAGCTCAACTAAAGTTTGATAGGGACGATGCCCTAAAGGGAAAGTCTGCAAGCGACAAATTACTGACGAAAGCGAGCCAGGCTCATGATAGAGCGCTCCTCGTGATTAAGGATAAACTTAAGGATGCCTATATAGAGTTGTTCAAGCTGCCGAAGCAAGTCACTATTGGACATAATACCTTCAAGGCCCAATACTAGACCATCGCTAAAAAGGCTGCGACCACTGCTGAACAGGCCACCAAACTTACTCGACTGCATGAGGAGAATATAAAATTGGCCAAGCCGATAGAAAAGGGTGTATCGATAAGTTGGCGGTCGAAATTGCCCATTTAGTCACAAGGTCGGAGCTTTCAGACTTTCAGAGAGAGCATGAAGAGGTAGTGAGTCAAATGGATACCACTGTATTGCACTTCTACACTTGCTCCGTGGTAAACAAGGGCAGCTTGAGGTGGCTAGGAGATAACTATCCCCAAACCCTTGCTATCGTTTGGGAAGCAGTACTGGTTAGGTCAAAGCGAGTCGGGGATATGCGTTCTGAAGAGGAACTCATGGCCACTTATCTTAGTTCTGAGGATGTAGACTTTCTGGCAGTTGGAAGGGAAATTTTAGGGAAGAGAAAGAGAAGGATGCTGCTGAAGCTGCTGCTAAAGCTATTGTCAGCTTGAGTTCTTTGGGTCAGGGCAAGACATTTGCTCCTAAACCCCAAGAGCAAGCACCGATCATTCCTGCATCCACAGGGGTTGGCTCTACAACCGACTACATTCTCCCGGCATCTAAAGCTCTATGCGAGTCATATATTCCTTTAATCGTCGAGTGGCTCGCTAAAATGGAAACTAGTGAAGGGGGTTTTGAAATTGAAGTTCAAGGTCAAACTCCTGGTTCGGGTATTTCCCTCGTTTCTCCAATACTCCAAAAGCTTTAGTTTACTCCAAAGTCCTTCACTCCAGAGTCCTTTACTATACAACTATGTTTCTCAACTTGTAGGTCAACCGTCTCCCCCACCTCCTCTTCTAGCTACACAGGGCTTGGGACTACTGCCATCTTTACAGCTTACACCACTGCATCCACAGTGGCTCCGGGTACAATTCCTATCTCAATTTCAAGGCCAAACCCCTCAAAACCTCCTGTAGCAGCATCTCCATCCTTTGACCTTCGGAGCTTTACTATAATCGGAGTCTTGTACTTTGCTTCCTACTTCTCCTTCTTCACATGTAGCCTTTTCTTTTCCTTCTCAAGTCTCCCTGCCATTATCTTCTTGTCAGTCGAATTTCACTCACATGACACTATCACTTCTTCTTCTCGAGACACGGAGACATCCTCCAGGTTCTGCAATGTCGCTATCCACACAGAGTCACGCCCAAGCCTAGAGATTAAGACATGAATTATACCAAAAGTCATTGTGGAGACAATGGTGGAAGCGGTAAAGAAAGTAATGGCTCCCGAGCCCTTTGTAGCTGAAGAAGGAGGCGGGAGAGATGGTTGATCTACAAGTTGGGAAACCCAGTTGTATAGTTTAGTAAAGGACTCCGGAGTGAACTAGAGAATTTGGAATACTAGAGAAACAAGGGAAATACCTGAACCAGGAGTTTGATTGTGAACTTTAATTTTAAAACCCCCTTCATCGATTTCAACTTCAGTGGGCCGCTCGATGATCAGAGGAATATACAACTTGCATAAAGCTTCATACGCCGGGAGAGTGCAGGCGATTGTAGAGTTAACCACTATGGATGTAAGAACGACCGCTGCTTGCTTTGGAGGTTTATGAGCAAATTCTCGTCGTGACCTGAAGAACTCGGGCCGATAATAGCTTTAGCAGCAGCCTCAACAACATCCTTCTTCTCTTCCCTTAAAATTTCCCTTTCAGTCGCCAAAAAGGCTATGTCCACATAACTAAGATAAGTGGCCATGAGTTCCTCTTTAGAGCCCATATTCCTTACCCACTCTGACCTGACCAGAACTTCTTCCCAAATGGTAGTAAGGTTCTAGGGACAGTTATCTCCTAGCCACCTCAAGCAAACCTTGTTTATCATGGAGCAAGTGTAGAAGTGTAGCACTGTGATATCCATTTGACTCATTCCCTCGTTATGCTCTTTGAAGGTCCGAAAGCTCTAACCTCGTGACTAAGTGGTCAATTTCGACCACCAACTTATCAGATTCCGCCTTTTCTGCCACCATGGCCAGTTTTCTATTCTCCTCATGAAGTCGATTCGATGGCCTATTCAGCAATGGTCGCGGCCTATTCAACGATGGTCTGGCCCCGGTCCTTGATGGTATTCTCTCCAGCATTGACTTACTCCTTTAGCTTGAACGACTCCATATGGGCATTTTTAAGTTGATCCTTAATCACGACGAGCTCTATATCATGAGCCCGGCTAGCTTCCGTCAGTAATTTTTCACTTGCATCTTTTCCCTTTAGGGCAACACCCCTATCAAGCTATAGTTGGGCCATCTTATCATCTCGATCCTTGATCCTTTTATCGTAATCATCTCTTTCTACCTCAAATGAGAGAATTTGTTGGTAGTTGATTCGGTTCATGTCAGAGAGAGCTCATACAAGGTGATATCATTCAAACCAAGCTTCCAAGTCCTCATAGACTGCCTCAAGATTTCTAAGAGAAGTAGCCTTATTCGTAGGCTTTATGGTCTGATTGAATTTGACCTCGTGTAAAAACAGATATGGGAAAGTAGCCTGAAGCTAAGAAGGACCCAGCCGAAGTTCGTACTTCTCACCATGCTTAGAAGAAGTAGGGACAACAAAGGTTATAGCCTAAGAGGATGGGATTTCTTGCATTGTAGTAGTCTGAGCTTCAGTGTGAGGAGGGATAATGGATGATGTAGTCTCGCAGCGATCGTGTGAAACCTTGTGGCACTTATGAGTATCACCGAAGGCATCACCATCACCATCCCTTCTCCTTTTCTCTTCCCTCTCGTGGTCTCTCCCCAAATGGCGAGCTTCATCATCAGCTTCTCTATCCTTCCTTTTCACCTCTCCTCTTCAATTTTACGGTAGGTGTGATAGGCTAGATCCAAATGATGATTGTAAGAGCTGGAATGTTGGGGCAACTGATGAAATAATCCATGGCCCATTGAACCTAAAATGAAAAGAAGAATGGGGTTAACACTTGAACTCTGAAATTTAACTCAATGCAAAAATGTGTGTCCATGAACCTAAAGTGGAGTGTGTAGTGCCGATGACCCCCCATATACCATACCGACTATATCGGCATGGTTTCAGGATTGGAGTCTTCCGCCCTTGCTTATGAAAGCACTTGATGATATGTTGATATCCGAACTGATCTCGCTTATCATTTCACTAATTGAGAAATCCCCAAATTCATTCAAGTTAATGAAGATGTCTCTTAGAAAATCCAAATCCGATGTATCTCTAACATGGGCTTCAGCAGCTTGGCCCCCAACTGATTGGGGAATTTCGGTAGTTAGATGTTCTTGAGGAGAAATGGAAAGCTCAGGACTCAACTCCTTGGTAGTCAGCAATTCCAAAGAAGGTAGGACAGGAATATCTGGGCTCATCTTCGGCGATTCACCATAGGACTCGTCTCCTTCCTCGGTGGCATGAAAGTCACCGTCGTCGTCATCTGTGGCCTCTTCCTCCTCCATGACCATCTTTGGTTTTCCTTCTCTCCTCCGAAATGATTCATATTCTTCCTCTGGGATTGGGGACATCCTATTTGTCTCATCCCTATCCCTTGGAATATCTACTCTGGAAGGTAAATCTGCATCGGCTTCAGAAACTTCAACGGGTTGAACACCACTTGATGGACCGACCATATTCCCCTAAGCATCCTCGTTGGAGTTACGAGTAAGGGCAGAAGAACGAGTTTGCATCCTAGAGCCACTTGAAGTTGAAGGTTCTTCAACCAAAGCGAATCTTTCAGGGTGTAGTAAGCCAAACCTTCGAAGGTTCTCATTTTTCAAAAGAAACTCAACCGAGCATTCAAAAGGTCTCACGACCTTCAAGAGTTCTTGTGTTGCCTTGAGTTCGCGACTGCTTTCCTACCTTGGGATGGCTGCAATAAAATATATAGAAAGTTGGAGATGTAAAACATCATAGTAGGGTAGGAGACAATGATTGGAGGCTTACTTCTTGATATCCAAAGACGATTGAAGCCCTCTAGACATGGAACGAAGAAATATTTATTTATGAAAGTTGAGCGCATGTTATGAAGATCTCCTATTAGCTTGCTTCTCCTCCAGGCTTATATAATTATGAAGGAAGGGCAATCTTGCCTCCTCTTAGACTGTAGTAGCAACATTAGCTCATTAATCCTTGGAGGCCGCCCAAGCCTGATCATGAACAGGATATACAATGGACTCAGGAGTGCATAGCCATTGGGATGAACTTGGAATGAAGAAAGTCCTAGTTCTTAAAGCACCACCATCAAGAATCGATTGAATAGTATTACGACACCACCCAAGCATATGTACTAGTTTCATGAAGTGAAACCTTCCAGGGGACTGTTGCAAGCTTAGCTCGAGAGGACAATTGAACATCGCTCTCTAGAATGCCGTGTTGCATTCATATTTTTTTAAGCAATCTTGCTGACAGAACTGAGGGCACTTGTTCTGGAGGATCAGTCGGGATTCTCAACCCTGGAGGCAACTGATTGGGCATTGGCCCAACAGGAACCAACGTGTCATAGATTTCAGAGGAAATGGGATGACTTGAACCCGTAGGAATGGACAGAGAAATTGGGGTAGTTGATGATTCAGCTTCTAAAGCTGTGAATGCTCCTTCACCCGATTTGCAGCAGGATGACAGACATGTCATTCTAGACAATAAAACTCGTTGATCATGGTCCGGTACGCTTTATTTCTAATAGAATTCATGTGTGATTAATGCTTGGAATTCGAAGGAAATCAGCGTGGTCGACTTATCGTATTCCAAGTATTGACCAGGGTAAGCACAGTGTCTTATCTATGTGGAATAAATCCAGCATCCCGAATGCCACAAACAGAGCATCCTGTGTAGATAGCTCGCTCGTGTTAAAAAAAGATCTTCATCATCCTTTGAAATTTCTTTTCTATACTTACCCATTATCGATTGACAATCGATAACGGATCCATTGTCCAGAGTAATGCAGAAAGCTTCTTCTTTTCATGATCACTGGAAATGCAAAAATGAGAAGGCATTGTGATGCAACTCTCCAATAGATCAAATTCGAATATGAATCACTGTATTGGAATTTATTCGACGATCAGGGCTTGGTCAATTTTGTGAAAGAAGAAAGTGGACACTGGAGAACACAATATGTCCCTGGAACCATGCGTATTCGACCAGGGCAAAACCTAGCTTCACCAACAATCCAATACATGCTCGAACTCAAACATCCTTCTCTAGATTAAAGTCCACTGATACCTGATCATCGCTATTGCAACCACCATCCCACTGTCATCTCAAATCCAACCTTTAAATTTGAATCGAACGATAACACGACCTAGGATTTTGAAATGAATCGGGTCTGAGAGTTGAAGGTTGAGAACTTAGAGGTGGTGACATCGGTGAGTGGTGGCAATCGGGCTGAAGCAACATCAGATGATAGTGGTCCAGGACTTGATTGGCGATGGTAGTAGAAGAAGCTTGAGTCGGCTGAAGAAGCTCGGGTCAACTGGAAGCAAGTGAAGACTCGGAAGGAATGAGGAAAAACTAGTGCAAGTGACTAGGAAGGCTCGGCTTCAACAACTCAAGTAGAAAAATGTTTTTATAATTTTTCTAAGTCTATAACGCTGTACCATGTTATAAGGATAACTTGATATTGAGTTATCCATCTTTTCCCAGGTCAATTCAAAATCGATGTAGAGATCATACATGCCAAATTAAAGCACCATGTGATCTTTGTAGAAAAGATTACATCGTCAATGCAGGGAATTGGACTTCAGATTGAAACTAGAGCAAATAAGTAGTCAAAAATTATCTAAGTAAAAGCAACGTCTTGAGACAGAATCCAAACAGTCAACTAGAATTCACAGGCTAGCAATCAAGGATTTGTTTTATTCCAAAGCACACTTTGTTTTCAATGAAAGCATACTCTATGGGGCAAATGTTAATTGGGTTTTTAACCAAGCAAAAAACAACTAAAGATAGAACGTTGAGACAAAGATGAAATGACATGAAACCTAGAAGGCAGGCTCATATAGGCTATAGAAATAAGTTAGCAAAAGTTGGACCAATATGGAGCTATGTCCATAACTTGACACCGAGTTATAGCTATAAATCGGTACCATGTTATAGTGCTTCATAGTTGGGAATTTCAACTTTGCACAAACCATCGTCTAACTATTATATACTATTAAGTGCTTTATCTGTTTTGGCTATGTAGTTTGGTTTTGTCTATTTAGATGTAATGGCAAAGTTGTATAATCGCCAAGTATTTGATTCTAATCAACCAAGAGGCATCTTCATATATCGCTCTTGGAGTATTTTATAATAATTATAATTTCTCAGACTGTGGTTTTACGAATGAGATTATGTAATGGATATGAAATATCATTTGAGAAATGAGATGTGAAAATTTGTTATTAAGCCGTGTTGAATTTTCTTCATATTCATGTGCTTCTGATTATTGATATAATTAACATAGCCACATTTTGTCACCGAGAATGCATAACTATGGATGAATGCAGCATCCGTAGCTATTAGTTTTGGACCTTAAAATAGGGGATGTTACAGTTGATGTATAGACCTCTCCGGTAGCGGGCTTCTGATCCAACATGATTGTTATCCCTATAAATACAAACCATAGAGTGACTAAGAAAGGATCTGGTTTCCCCATCACTACGTAGAAGTTCTGTCCCTTCTTCATCTCCTTCCTCTACACAATAGTCACCAAGGCAGTTACTTTTGGCAATTCTAGGACTTAGAATCGGTCTAACCCCTATACTTATGACTTATTCTCTCTCAAACTTTTTGTATTCCCAAGAAAACTCTATTAAATCTATAAGCAATAAAGCTATAAAGTGGACTTATGACAAAGATCATCGAACCACTATAAAATCTTGGGTTTATCTTTTTTATTACCATTTGTTTTCTTTTACTGTTACTATTATCTACTAGATCTAGGTCTCACAGGTTTCCTGCAACTTATTCTTCAGTGTTGATCATTTTGGTCATTAATAGTATACGATCCCTACTAATGTGACATGGTAGGAAAAGAGATACTGGGGAGTGCCAGTGGCAAAGAGGGGCTCTGGAATGGTGTTTAAGCTACTAAGTGTAATGTCTCTTGGTCCTCAAACTGCACTAACATGCGTAAGATCCATAGAAGTAGAGGATAGAGGTGTGGCCTAGGTCTTCAGACGCCATGGAGAATACAGGTTCTTTCAAGGATGTTACTCCCCTACATGGTGCGCCCCCATCACATGTTCGTTCATGGGGGAACCAAACGAAGAGAGTGACACCGAGTCTTATTGCTTGTCTCTAGTTAGGAAGAAGCGCTATAGTCAAACCACCAATGGTATATAGAATTTACTTGTCTTGTGTTTATTTGTAGTTACCTTGTTCGCAAACAGCTTTTTTGCCACTTTTTCTATTATGCACCTTTTAAGTTAGATGATATTAACTTCTATTTTTTCTTTTGCTTTGCAATGGTCCAGATTTAATTTTTCATGTTGGATGAGCCCATCATGGTCATGTCAGCGTAACAACCTCGAGTTTTTGTCATTTGATTTTAAATATTTAATTAATTTTAATTATTAAAATATTGGTTTAAAAAGGTTTAATAACTTAAATTCAAATATAGCGGTTATTTTAAAGGTTAATATCTAGAATTCAAATATAAGGATTGTTTAAAATACTGAATTGAGACTTAATATTTGAATAGTATTTCAATTAACAGGATATACAATTGAATGTTAATTTTAATTGATTTAATGGACTTGTTCAAGTCCTTTTAAATTATTGAATGTTATTAGTGAATTGCTTTGTAAAATTTATTAACAGTAATAAATAGTTCAAATAAATAATCAGAAAAATTGTTGTTAATATTTCGACTTGATTTTTATTGACGTATTTTTAATTTAATTTCTTTGATTTTTCCATGACTTTTAATTTGAAAAATAATTGAAATTATTCGTTTGCCGATTTATCGGCAATCGGCAGTGTTTTTGTGATTTGAGAATTCAATAACCAATGCATATTATTATTGTTTTGGAGTTACATTGCTGTTCTGAGCACGACCATATTTTTGTTTTTTCATTTGGAACCCATACGCGATCGAAAATCTGTGCGACAAGATGCCAAAAATGCTAAACAAGAGTCAGTCAACACCTAAGATTTTTTCACCTCAGCCACATTTTTCTCTCTCCCCCGTACTCCATTTCTTTCACGTCTAAAGCAAGAAAATGGAAATCCACTTCTATTGAAAAACTAAATCAATTGAAATAAAATTCCTAAAAACAAAAGGCTGGGTTCTTTGGGATAGTAGAGCCTAGTTTGTCATATGAGCATGTTTTTAGTGGGCGTGGCAGCCACTTGCGGTTGTTCGACAGTAAGTCGAGAGGCTTTGGAAAATTAGGGTTTGTTTTCGTGGGGTGTTTGGTCATAGTTTAGGGATTTGGGAAGGTTGACGATGTTTGTCGAGCGGAGGAGCAAGTTCGACCAAAACTTAGAGGCTTGGGGTTGCATAAGGAAGGTCACGACATTTCGCGGTTGGATAGGGTTCGGCTAGGTTGCATTTATTTGGAATTGATCGAGTTTGACAGGACAAGGGGGGATGGGAAGCTCGTTGGAAGAGGAGTTCGTTGGAGCTTGTTTGAGGGTTTTCATTAAGGAATGAGCTTGGGAGGGATGATGGAAGAATCGACTATGGTGGAGATGGGAAACTGGAATGGCGAGATTGAATTAGAGAAGACGGTTTAAATTTAACTATGGGTAATTATTGAATTAAGCTAGTAATTAGTGTATTAAGTTATTATTTCAAAATTGAAATCTTATAAATGGTATAACCCTCTCATACGAGGTCCAATCGAGATGCGGATTTTTGTGTTGTGCTCGTAATGACGAAAGCTTCGCAATGGAACTAGTTTGGATGAATTTGGAGCAAGTTGAAATTTGGGCTAAAATCGAATGTCATTCGATTTTATTTCAAAACGAGGTGCTTCGGCGACAACTGGAACTATAGTGAGTTAAACTCACTCTTTTTGGTTAATTAGTATGTTTATAGTAAATAAAATTTATTTATGCCTATTTGGATTGTTGAATTTGGTAGTTGTTGAATTTGATCTGGGATTCACGATATAGCATCTTGAAATGCTATCAGATTATTTTAATTTTATCTAGGATTACGATATAGCATATTGAAATGCTATTAGATTGTTTGAGTTTTAAATTTGTATTCAAAATTTGTTTTGAGTAATGAATCATATATGAGGTGATAAATTGATATTGATTTTGATTAATATAATTATGTTGTTTAAAATGATAACTAATGTAAGCATACTTTTGGTGTTATCTATTTGGCCAAATAAACTGTAACGACCTGGAAATTTTAACGATTTTTATAACGTAATTAACTAAATTGTTCTTGAAATTAAATTATAAAATTTAGCAATGAAAATTTTATATTTGGTATATGTCTAATTAAACGTAACAAGTGTCAGATTTTCATCAGAAAATATGAAAGTTAGTTCTGTTGTGTAATTTTCAATTTCAGTTTAAAATCAGTTGAAATTTGATGAAAAAAAAATATTTTCGAAACCTAAATAGTTTTATACAATAAATTTGTAAACCATTTTCTGAGTGAGACGTCATATTTCGTTTTGCCAAATTTGAAGTGTTATAGCACCGTTTATCTTATTTTCGACGAATTAGCAGTAGTTTGGCAACAAATATCGACTTTTGATAGGATGATCATATCTTTAATATCTGTGTACCATTCTTTTCATCTCGTCGTGCTGATCTCCATAGTATATTGATTCGTGCATTTCGACGTCCAGTACGTAGCGAAATTTGCGAAACGATTTCCGTATCGGTTCTTCATTTGACCCTTTTGGTTTCCAGATGACCTATCGTTCATCCACCATGTAAAACTTAATAGTCACTAGCATTTTATACTCCATATTTATTATCAAACTCTTACTATTCCACCAGTTACTTTTATTTTGGTTCATCCCTTCAATTTCATTCTCTATTTCCTTCTGCTTGTTTTCGTTCTGTCACATTCTTAAAAAAATAGACATAATATACAGTTTATTTCAAAGGTTAGAAGCCTGCTGTCATTTCGTAGGCGAACCTGCTCCTTCAACCTCACATTCCCCTTCCACTCGCCATACTTCGCTCGACTTCTTCTTCCCTTCCCCACCGGCCGCAACCTCCGCCTTCCCATATCCTCTCCAGCCTCCACCCCCAAACTTGCAGCCGCCTCCTCTTCCTATATAAAAAAATAATTACATATATATAAAGATGAAATATTATCACCTGTAGCCAACTCCACTACCCGAGGCTAGCGCTCGGCCCCACCTCTCCACCAGTGCACCATAGTCACGGCCAGCCGAGATCCTCACCTGAACGCCACTCTTCTAGCCCACCTTCCCTCGCCAAGAAGCCACCACTATTCTAATACTTCCCATTCCCTTCCACTAATAATCGTATGTGATCACCATTTGCCTCATCCACTCATCACCAAGCACCACATCGACCTCTGTCCAAACCCTCACCAGAGATCCATCACCACTGCACCCTCGACCACCTCTGCCATATGCCCATAGCACGAGCACAGACCCCAAGCAAAAACCTCTGTGCTCTAGTCTTCACTGCAGCATGTGTCTGCAACCCACCACTGCCGAGCTGCATGAATCCAACGCTGACAGCACCACCTCATCGGGAAGCCACCAAACCCTCTAGCCCTTTCTCTTCTTTTATAATATATATATATATAAGTATATATATAAGTTTTGTAAAATATAAAAGCTTTTACCTGCTCAGTTTGCTTTCAATTCCATTTTGCTATTGGGAAGTATATGATTTAAGTTGCATGTCAGAGAAGAAAATATGAAGTTTAATTATATATAATATATTAAGATTTTAGTTTATTAAGTGTTAAAATTTATGTTGATTTTAAAGATCTGTATATGTAAAGATATTATTGTGATATGGGTTTGTTTTAATATATTTATATATATAAAGATTTTATTTTGAATAGTGATTTAAATTATAATATATAAAGTTTTATTTTAATATGAGTTTAAAATTTAATATTGATTTGTAAAAACATATAATTATTTTATTTTGAATATGAGTTTAAAATTTGAATATTTTTTTTAAATATTTATACACTTTCCATGTATATCAAGCTAGTTTGGATTCTTGAATTCATCGATTTAGGTCCGTCGTGCTTTTACTTTTGGTTTCACCGCTGTCCAAAATTTGATCGCAGCAGTTAGTAGCTTTGATTTGTCGCTTATTCGTGTGCTAGTCCTATTTTCTCTAGCCTCGAAAGGTGCACATTCACTCACAATTGACATTCTTATATTTAGTAAATTTAATTCACATGAAATGACGATTGAAATATGTTGTTAAACCTGAATTGTTAGTTATTTAATTGTTAAATATGGTATGCCATTATCTGCAATTGCTTACCTATGACATATGAAACCATAACCTGTTGTATATATTTAAATTTGCTACTGATGATATATGCCTGTTGTTGATATGTTATATTATTATCATATTTGTTCTCACTTTGCAAGTTCCCTGTTAGTTTAGAAATTCCCTATGGGTTGAAATGCTACATACCCGAACGATCTTATAGATTAGGAGAAAATCATTATGGGTTGAAATGATAAACCCAAGCGATTTTCATTGATTGTGAAATTTTAGGATTGCGGGTTGAAATGATATATACCCGTAAGAATTTAAATTGCGGATTGAAATGATAAATATCTGTATCACTTGACCATAGGATAGAAAATTATATACGGACACTGTTGGTCAATTTTTGAAAAATGATTTCCATGGTTTTGAAAGGAAATATATGGGTTTTTAAAATATAATACATAAATTTATTTTATATATGTGGAAAATTTAGATTTTTAAAATTATATATATTTGGAAATTTTAAATTTATAAGTTAGTTTTAAAAATATAAATTTTATGATTTTACTTATAAATTTTTTAAATATATAAACTAAGATTTAATATAAAATAAATTTAATAATAAGATTTGATTTAATAAAATTTAATTTAATTGTATATATAATATGTTTAAGTATTTATTTAAAATTATATTTTTTTTCTAAATTTTGTAATAACTTTAATAAATTAAGGTTGGGAAGATAAATTGAAATTGCTTTGAAAATTTATTTTTTTAAGAATTGTATTTAAATAAAATTGATTTGAAACTTATTGGATTTGAGATTTTTATGATATGATTTTTATAACTTGATTTTGATTAAAGGTGATTAAATGAATATTTTAGAATTAAATATAAGTGAAGTTACATATTTAATTTTGATTTTATTTAAATGTGTAATTGGAGATTTTATTTAAGTGTTATTAAAAGTGATTAGGTGAATTTTTTAGGATTAAATATAAGTGAAGTTAGATATTTAATTTTGATTTTATTTAAATTTGTAATTTGAGATTTTATTTAAATGTTATTAGAAATGATTAAGTGAATATTTTAGATTTAAATAAAGTTAAAGTTGAATTTTGAAA
Source organism: Allium fistulosum (assembly GCA_030737815.1). Taxonomy (NCBI): domain Eukaryota; kingdom Viridiplantae; phylum Streptophyta; class Magnoliopsida; order Asparagales; family Amaryllidaceae; genus Allium; species Allium fistulosum. The sequence goes on along the minus strand of CM060904.1, from coordinate 334,856,224 downwards.
TATAAATGAAATTCATAAAATTGAGTTATTGTAAATTGTTGAATATTTAACTTTGAAACCTGTTGAATCGAAAAATGGTTTAAATTTGTAGTTCAAACCTGGATTTGAAATTGAAATGGTTTATTGAGAATTTGAATTGGATCTTTAACCTTTTAAATTGAAATTGTTGAAACATAATTGAATTAAATTGAATTTTGTAATTTAAGTTGATTTGAATCGATTTGTGAAATTGGGGGAAACTATTTTTATTATATAAAGTATTTTTAATATATAAGCTGTTTTTAATATATAAACTATTTTAATCTATAACCTATTTTTATATATAAAATTTATAAATATTTCAATATATATAAACTATTTTAATATTTAAACTGTTTAAGTTGGAATGTTATGATTTAGATTTAATGGATTTAAATGCGAATATTTGATATGATGATTTAACATACTCCATGATTATTATTTTGGAAGAGAACTATAATTTAAAGTGAATTTAAATTAAATTATAATTTAAAGTGAATAATATTTTGAAAATGATAAGATTTCAAAAGTGATATGATTTCGAAAGTGATATGATTTTTGAAATGAATATGATATTTAAATATGAAGTATGAACTGTTTGAAATAAAAAAATGACCGCGGTGTGAAATAAGCGTTTGGTTGTTAAAGAGACCGGGATTGGATATTGTCATACTCTCTGCCAATACCGAAAACCACTTTAACAACTATGTACGTGGTGGAGAATCCAGAACGAAGTAGGATGGTTTGGCGACGATTCTATATAAGGTATTAATGCAGCTCTGACTCCCGCGAGTCAGCTTGATGTGGCTAAAACAGGAGCCATGCCAGGCCAAGTGAGGTCGCACCTCCAATCGAGCATGCTTCTTCGATACCATTCTATTACTTTGTGATTTGATTGGATGCACCTTTGATTTTGGGAGTGTGTCTCGAGGTGGGTAGTAGTAGCTGCTATACGTTACCACCAGTCCGGATCCGCAAAACGGTAGTATCCTACCCTGGGCATCGCCTTGCGTGCCTTGTCACATGCCTTATCGCGCCTTCTACGAGTTTGGTTTGTACCGTTCCTATGGAGTGCCCTCTGATAGCCCTCCAATTTACAGAGGAATTACGGTACTGTATAGACTACGGGAATATATAAAAATGTGTTAAGGGGGATATTGGTAACGCCTTAATGCTATTTTAATAGTTTATTTTACTATAGACATTATCTATGTAGCGTGTTTTACTATGTATGCAGATAGTTTAACGGATCCTTAGAGGATGTGAATCCCAAACATCCTTTAAGTTATTTGTATTTCACTTGACATTTCACTTGAGTTGAATTTGCTGGTAAAAGAATATTAATCCTGACTCGAGTGTTTTGTGTTTTGCTTTATGCTCGGGTCAGACTGAGTGTCACAACATTTGACTCACCTTTGGAGTTTGGAGCTTTGCTTGAAGATCTGTCTCTTATCTATTCAGCTTTGCAGTTATCTCAGTTGTTATGTTCAGACTTGCTTGTTGCTTTTGTATTTGAGATTACTTTGTATTTGAGATTTTCTGTTGTATTTTGTTTCAAACTCTGTTGTTTATATAGTAGCTTCATGAACTACTATTTATCTATTCCGCTGCTTATTGTTATATTACTCTGTGTCTGTGATTCCATGATTGATTTATTTACTGTATATGCTAGGTTTTTCCAAATATAAATTAACAATCTGTTGTTTTGAGCAATCCAAGTCTAACATGAGTGGATGATTGTCGATTTGAATGGTTTGAAATAGCAGGTCGTTACATAAACACCGTACTTTATGTAAATTGGATAGCGTAATTTGGACTCTTATGTAGCGAAATAAAACACCCTTCTGCTAATAAAATTAACTGGACATTTAACTAGTAGAATAAATCTCCGTTCTGCTATTTTACAGAGTTAAACACCTAATTATATATCGTTAACTAATATGCCAACTTTGAATAAGTGATATGATAAACAATGATTGTTAGGTGTTGAATTTATTTATATAGTCGTAAATTATGTAAATATCAGTTATTGAATTGGAAAGTTAAATTTAACGATATGGTAGCTTGTTTAAGTACCGTGGTGATCATTATGCCTCCTTCAAATTTGAAAATAAGATTTTGATCTGAAAGTTGTTTTAAGAATAATTATTATTTTATAATAAGATTTTAAAAAGTAATAAATATTTATTAATAATGTTTTAAATATAATTAATAATTGTTTTAATGAAGATTTAAATTAATTATTTTATTAATACGATTCTTGAGAGTTATTTCTTAATGTTACACAAGAATATTTAATTATTATTTTAAAGTCATATAATTATTGTTTAAAAATGTTTTTATTATATTTTAATTATTTATTCAAAGCGATTTAACTACACTTTCCTTTTTAATTAAAGTTATTTAATTATATTATAGGTTAATTACTTATTGTATTATATTAGTTAAAAGTTAATTGATTACTGTATTAGTAACATTTTAAAGCTAATAAATTATTATATTAATACTTTTTTTGAAGTTAACTTATTAATGCAATAATAGTGCTTAAAATTAATTTAATATTAATGAGATTCAAAAGTTATTATTTTGAATGAGATTTAATTAAAATGAAATAGAAGGCTGTTTAAATAATAACTTGTATTTTAAAGTTATTTCAAATAATTTATGGCTTATCAAGGGAACCTTACGAACTTAAAGAGTTTATTAAATATGTTTGTTTAATTAAGGAAAGAGTTTTATAAATGGCTTTGGATGTTTATAAAAGAATTTATAAATGAGTTTTAAAGATTTGAAAAGGAGAAGTTTTATAAATGGGGTTTTGAGATTTATAAAGAATGTTTATAAATAGATTGGAGATCTATAAAGAAACTTTATAAATAGATCGGGAGATATTTTTAAAATAAATAGATTTGGAAAGAAATGGTTGATTGCCATGGCATAATTCAAGGGGTAGGGATTGCCTACATTTTACTATGGATTTGCTGGGATAGCGACGCAACCATTGAGTAAACTACGATCCATGATTGATGTTGAACGGTACTTTCTATATCCATTTTTAAGAGTTTCCAAGTATTTTTGAAACGAATGGCTTGTGAATATACTTATTCTGATGAGATAAGTATATAAATGTTTTGATAAAGAGATTCAAATTAATGGAAATTTAATTGAATGAGGCATAGTTGTTTCCATGAGAAATGTAATCTCTGCGTGAATGTTGTTTATTTGATAGTTAAATAACCAACTATCAAACCTAGCCTGTTTTAGATTATCATTGTCGGTTCGGAGAGACCAGTATCAGATATATTATTCAAAAACCACTTTGAACCGGCATAAGCATTAGAATTGGAACATCTTGAAGATGATTTAAAATGGAGATTTTGAAGTGCAAGGGCTACTTGCTACTAATTCTGAGGATAATTCCAAAATGAATATAGTAGAAGTAGTGCCTTCGGTTTCGTTCAGACCCAGAAACGAACTTGTATGGATGAATGCTAGAATTGTAATTCTACCTGGAGGGCAGTGCTAGCATTCCAAATGGAATTGCTATAAAAAGGTAATCGTAGCCTCATGCCTCACAACCCGAGAAATGGCTAAAATAGGGTAGATGCAGCAGGGCTATGTGGGTCGCTCCGATTAAAGCGTGTCATCACCTTTCTAGATCATCATATTATGGATTTGGTTGTGCGGGCTCTCGATTAATGTTGGAAAGCAGCCAGGGTGATGACATATTCAATACTATCCAAGTTCAGAGGTAGGCCGGTTCTGTGTTGGCAGGGATGGACCAAGGTCAGGGTCTGACCCCAGGGCCCAGGTACATTTTATCTAGAAGTGTACTATACGAAAGGTAGTCCCTTACCTTGCCATTGTTGGAATCATTTTCTAATAAGCTCCATGCGGACTTGATTGTAAACTTATTATGCTGGAATTTAATAATGCAACAATTTCAGCTTTGTTTAGTATGCATTTGTATCTTAGACAATATTATAATATCACTGGATTTTCTATGGAAATGTTTTGGTTATCGTAAGGTAAAAACCCATCCATGTTTATGTGCGACGTGGTCTTATGAGATACCTTTATTTTCAAAAGATTTTTATAATATTCAAATTTAAATAAGGTGTGTTTCTTACGCTGGTTTACCAGACTAATCCAGGCGTTATTTTCTTATAACGCTCAGGTCAGACTAAGCATATTTACAGATTAGTTTGGATATTTGGAGCTTCAGGAGATGAGTTGGAGGCCCAAAGACGTATTCACGTACATGGTTATTTTTTCGTTGCATTTATTATTTATTTATCAACAATTGTAAGGACATGTTATTATAATTGTCCGGGCTGAAATAGGCTAGTATACTCTGATTGATGTCTGTATATACTTATATTACAGTTTGTTTTTGTGTAAAGATTGGTTTTATGCTATAGATCATTCATTCTGCTATGAGATTCTATTCTGTCTTTTCTTCTTTTTCCACAACAATCTATCTTTCCAGCGCTTGGAAGATCCGCACGTGAATACCGTGGATGCATTAGTGTCAACTTCTGAAGATCGAAAAGGCGGGTTGTTACATCGTGGTATCAGAGCCAGGTTGAGCGAACACCTAGGCTTTGGTAGGGTTAACTCATTTGAGATAGGGTAAGTGAGACCATAGGATGAGTTTGAGTGTATTATATTTATGAGTGCATATTTGTTAGTGATATAAAAGAATTTTATGTATTGTATTGCTTTATCGGTTGAGTGATTATGAATTCTGGTCGATGCAGAAGGAACAACATGATCGATACGGGTTTCTAAACACTTAAACAAGGTATACCGACATAGTATTGTTTTGAAATTGGGTAAATGAAATAATTTTATCTAGATTATATTTTATATATGAAAATAATAATTCTCAAAAATTATTATATTTATACATATGGTGTGCTTGGTTGTTAAAGAATGATTATATTTGATTATTATCATTTATTGTTGATTGGTTGGACCCAGATAGTTATAAGCCGTTATTGTTCATTAAATTAAATACGAACACCTTGTGAATTCAGTTTCACAGTTTGACTATAAGGTGTCCGATGATAATATTGAGTTGAATTTTAAATTATAATAAAAGTTATCTATTATAAATAATACTAAGATAACAATGGTGGAAATGATCTTAGATAAGAAGTAAAATTATATAAGTAGGATTTATAAATATAGATTATAAATAAGAATTTAAAACTGAGAATTTGATTATAAATAAGCGATTTTAATTATTTATTCAAATCATAAGGTGGAAATTTGGTTTAATTCAGGTTTTAATTATTTAAAATAATTAAATATAGTTTTTTGCTCTGAAATTTTTATATGGTAAAGAATGAGGTATTTATGTACTTTTGGGATTTTTGGGGCTTTTTCCCAAGTAATTTTGAATTATTATGAATTTATTTTGTTAGATAAGCATTTAAAGTAATAATTAATTAATGTTATTAATTAAGTTGATAAAAGATTTTGGGACTTTAGAAAAAGAATGCGGTAGATTTCTAAAAATAATTGGGCAAAGCATTTTAATGTCCAATAGGGTTTTGATAAAGAATAAGATTTGGTGAAAAGTATTTGCTTTTATTGGCAATAAATCAGTTTTCATAATATTTATGATAATGCCATGCCGCTCCTATTCACGCCAAAGCTAAGAAGATCGACGTCGACATGGAGGGCAGCATATGATAACTACTTAGGTAGTTATGGAGTGATTCCTACAATGTCGAAGTCAACTTCGGCAGTAACCTATTATCGATGGCATAACATTCTCGTGATTCGTTTAAATGTTTAATGCTTTAACGCCGTAAACATTAAGATTGCCTCACTTATGTCGAGAAGAACCTTGGTCACTTCTTGGTGCAATTAAGAAAACAATTCAATGATTTGAATTAACAATAAGGAGAGGAATTTTCCTACAATATATGTGGGACCATGCCACCAACTACTGAATGAGTTTCCTTTCATAATAACAATATCCAATCTCGACCATAGATGCGCATAATTAAACATCGTGAAGTGCTCTCAACACTTCCCGATGTAATTAAGAAAGAAGTTAATTTAAAAACTTGGAATCAAATGAAAGAATAGGGAAATTTTCTAACAAATGACAAGGCGGGTGCCCCCCTATACCGAAAGTATACCTTTAGAAATATACTTGAGAGGGTCATACACTCCGTGACACCTCTCGAGTACTCCAAGCCAAACCCTGCCAACCTTACCGAGAATCCGAGTATTTCACATCTCAATGCGCAAACCGAATCCAATCTGGAGTGGATGTGAAAATACCCTAATAGAAGCAACCCCACATAACTTGGCCTCCACTCGCGCTATGGGTTTAGTCATTTCCGACAAATGATAACATGCTCAAAATAGCAACAAATCATTTTTATGGTGACGATACACCTTGAAGAAAGTTGAACCGATAGTTAATAAATCAACTAACGAGGATAGTTAAAAATGATCGTGCATGGAAATTAAATTTCATATTCTTACTATTACTCATCGATTCCAAACAAGTGTTATCCCTTAGTTGAAAATGAAGCAGGCAAGTTGAGGTAGTGTTACCTCTAGGCATTTCCATGACAATATTTTTAACCTTCGAGATAGAAATGAGTCCATTCCTCGATGTTTAATGTAACAACCCTGTTTTTAATTGCCTAATTAATTACGATTATTTATGGTTAATTAATATTTATTGAGATTTTGTAATATAAATTGTATAATTAAAATTTGTTTTGAATAATTGATTTGATTATCAATTCTTAGCATTTGATAATTGCAATAAATTATTAGTAAGAAAATAAAAATTGAATTTGTCAAATTGGATTTATTTTTGATTATCAAATATAATGGGATAGTAATTATTTTAAAAAAAGATAACCATAAAAAATGGGCTAAGTAATTAACTTATCTTTTGTTAATCACATTAATTAGTGTTAGGAGATAATAAAACAAGACTTAATTTAAATTAGTGTTTTTCTGGGTTAAATAGAAATTTGTTAAGTGTATTTCTATTTATTATTTTTGTTTTGGGCCTTTGTCTTAGAATAAGCCCACTAGCCTATAGAAAAGAAATAAGATAGTTAGCATTTTCCTTACTAACTTAACTCCTCATTCTCCTTTCTCCTATACGTACACACTTCCTCAGAAAGAAAGAAAAAACAAGAAATAGAAACTCAAAACCTAGGTCTTAGAAAAGAACAAGATCAATTAGTAGAAAAATCCTAAAATCAAAAAGAGATGTGGGTAAGACTTCTTTTCATTTCCTCTATTCAATTCTACCATTTATTTAAGGTTTATTTTAGTTTGTGATTTCTGAAATTATGGGTAGGAGAGGGATTTTTGGTATTTTTATGGAGATATAGGAGTTGTAGAAGTTGAGAATAGCAATAGAGTGTTCAAAGCTTTGTTCTTCATCAATTAGCAAGCTTCCTTCATCTTTTGGTTTAGAGGTGAGTTGATAACTCACATATCTATCTCTATTAAGTCTTAATGCTTTGAATTAAGTGATAAGTATCACTAAATAGTTGAATGGTTTGAGTAATTTGACTGAATTGTTGAAATTTGCAAAGTGGTTGCTGAAATTTATTTGTGAACATTGCTGTAGTAAAATAGCAATATCTCAGTGTAGAGATCCGAATTGGTTCGTTCTTTTTTTGATAAAAAGATATATAAATAAGCTATAAGTTCTCTTTTGATCATATTTCGAAATACTATGTTTAAAAGGGTCTAAATTAAGTTTGAAACTGATGTTATAGCACAGCCATGTCCAATTTTCTGAGTTGTTATCTGACAGTAAAATGGCTATAACTTTTTAGCTGTAAGTCCGAATTATGTAAACTCTTTTTTCCTGTAAAGCCGAGACATTAAGGAATAAATTTCATGTTGTATATTTTTGAAAATTCTATGATTTAAAGGGTCGAAATTGGGTTTGAAACTGATATACATGCTCTGCTCTGTCGATTTTCTGAGTTGAAACCTAAAACTAAATCCGCCACAACTTTTTAACCGTAAATCCAAATTGTGCAACACTTTTTTTGATGAAAATCTGAGACTTTAAGGAACAACTTTCATGTTGTAAGATTTCGTAAACTCGTAGGAAAAATGGGTCGAAATGGTATTTGAAAACTGAAAATCTTTTGTGACCTATGATTTGTTGCTATGTTTGTGATGTTGTTTAAATGTGCTTTGAATGTTCTGTCATGATCGTTTTGATATATATATATATATATTTCCATTGGTTTGTTAAGTTATAAATTGTGTTTAGAGATGATATGAAAATCAAACCTTATGGAACTATTAGTCATTACAATCTTGTGATATGTAATAGTGAATTTCTTGTGCTTTATGGACTTTGTATCATTTTTGATTCGAAGCTTTGGAAATTTATAAATTTAAATCTATCTATTTTGCGAATTTATATAAGTGCTTTGTTTGGTATAAAAATAATTTCGCAAAGAGAGTTTATTAAGTTCTAAATATCAAACATGTTTTCTAAAGTAGTCCAATTACTTTTATAAATGATTTTATGGATTTGAAATTTCAAAATTTGAAAATACAATTGCACGAGGTTTTGACTGATTATTAGAATACTAAATTGGTTTTGAAAATGGATTTATGGATTCACAAATAAATGAATACTTTTATAAGTGGCTTTTGAAATATGGTGTGTCAACATTATAACCTTATGGAATTTAAAGAATCAATGTGATTTTGGAACATGGAAAATCTTGTTTTGTAAAATAAATACTCTTAGAACAATTTGGAATAACGGAATATTTTGATAAGTGACAAATTAAATAAATATTTTGTGAACCTTAATTCTATAATTTGGGAAGTACTAATAATCGACTTAGTGTCATCGATTGGTTTTAATGCTTTCGAATAAGACTCCGTCGAATATGGTATAACTCAATGAATAGAATGTTTGAATGGAACTTACTAGCCCATTAGCAAATACTCGAATTTCATCGGGTAGTATGGGATGTCTTGGTTAAATTCATGTGATTGCTATTAGGAAGTATTTTACACTTTAGAGTTGTATTCTATTCTGTTGTGCGACAAGTGGTTGCTAGATCCTTAAGAGAATGTAGTTAAGGTTTTCTAGTGGTATCCGTAATAAGTGATATTTACTAGCTTTTAGTAAATACTTGAATTTCACCATACGGTATGGGACGTATTGGTTAAATTCTAGTGATTACTGAAGGTGATAGTATTTGGCACTTTAGAGTTTACTCTCTTTTGGTGTACGACAAGTGGCTGCTAGATCCTTAAGAAGTTTATTCCTGGATTTCTTTTCGAACATAATAATATTAAATAAATGTAGATTTATCGAGTCATGGTTTCTACAATCACCTTGATTGGTATGGACTATCCTTGAGATCATTCTGTGATTCTGCATTCCCGGTCTGAGTATGATCCTTGGTATCAGATCGGTTCGAGTGGTACCAATTTGTTTGTTTGTTTGCCACGGGTTTTGAGTACAATCATTACGATTGTTTTGGACGATCATTACGATCAGTTTGGATTAAGATCTCTTGGATTCTGGATATTTGGATTCTGTGACTGTTCTATGTTCATGAAATAAGTATATATTCTTGTATCTTGTATTTGTGAAATAAACATATATTCTTGTGTCGTGTGTTCCTGAAATAAATATATGTACTTGTGTCTTGTGATGGATGTTAAGTTAATTCTATTATTCAGTGTTTAGTGACTAGTTCGTGTTTGTGATTTAAACTTATAACCTTGTTATGAGTTAATCACTGTTATTTGCATGCTTAGAGATATTGTGTTTTGTTTTGTGGATTCAGTGTTTAGTGACTAATATGTGTTCGTACTTAAATGTATAACCATGTGCCTTGTGATGAAATCTAAGCTAATTAATTCCTTTGACTCGTTATATCCTGGTCATCTGTATTTACTTATATATTGTTTGTTCTTGTGTTATATCTTGTTCTCACCCTATTGGATATTTAGAGATAGTCTGACCTGGGTGTTATTTTGCTCGGGTCAGGCTGAGACTTTTCAGGTTACAGGACAGGTTGACCGTTGAATGGTTGTGCTAGCAAGGAGATAAATATTTGTACTTTTAGTTTATCCCATTTAGGAATTTGGACCTTGTATATAAAATGTATAATTGAGATTAGGGAATTGTTAAACTAGTATAACAATCGACTTTAGAATTTCATTTTGTAAACTAAAAATTTGTATTCGTGTAAGTTGAGATTTATTCCGCTGTGATCTGTGACTGTTATTTATATGATATATTGTTCTGATTTCGAGAAATCGGTGTGTCTATACTTTGTATTAATACTGTACATGTAACGACCCCGGATTTTATATATATTTAAAATGATAATTAATTAATTTTTGAATAAAAATTTGTAAAATTAAATGATAAAGTGATGCGAGTTTCCTCAATCACCAATAATTTGGTATAAATCATTTAAAATTTAGAAATTGTATATATATGTGAATTTATATAGTTGTGCCTATATGAATAGATTTGAGATGATATATATATATATATTGATAATTGAATTTAAATCTTAATATAAATGGTTTAAAAAAATACAAAGTATATAAGATATAATAGATAAATCCAAATAACATGTTAATAAACTTTGTAAAAATATAAAGTGAATACATTAGAGAATTTATAACAACATATTAAAAATAGAAGTTCATTCGCATTATAAAGTAATGAAATAAGTAAACACATTAATAAAGCATAACGACATGTTAAAAATAGAATCTATTTATATTGCAAAGCAAAAGAAAGAAATATACATTCATGTTTTCAAAACATATGTATAGATAAGTATGTACACTAAAACAAACAATCAAAGGAAGTATAAGACAAAGATAGAAACAAATACATATGAATGTACTTGCTAAAGAAAAGAATATATATATATATATATATATATATATATGTATGTATGTATGAGCTTGCAAGTGAAGACAGTAAAGTATTTTCACAAACAAGCAAAAAGAATAAATATCTATGTACAAAAAGATAAGTATATAGATTTGTACACAACAACTAATGCCATTGTCTATCAGCCGAAATGAAGGGAATTTTATAAAAATGGTACCAAAGCAAATTATCTAAGCACCAAAACAAAGAAATATCATCTCAGCCGAAAAAAAGGAAAAAAATCTATGTACAAATAAAATAAAATAAGTGCAATTATACAAGGCAATAAATGAAGCCATCACCACATTTTTACCAACCACCAAGCAAAGATAAAAATATCACTGATCAATTTGTACAAAGCAAACATAAAAAAATATAACATCACCCTGTATTGTACAATAAAAATGTGCACCCTATAAACTCTTTTTTTATCAAGTCTTCCTCATTTCAAAATTCGTTTCAGTTGCCTCCATTAAAACTGAGGAACTAAAGTAAACATCATCTTTAAACTTAAACAAAACCAACTCAAACAAGAAGATGGAAGAAGAAAGGTTTCAGCTTGCAATTTTCAAAACCTGGTTCAAGAAGAAGAGCTCTATTCTTTCTTCTTCCTAAATCACAGTGAGTAAACTACCTTTCAAATACTTGAACCTATTTATACATTGGATGTTTATGATGAATACTTCAAGTTGTGGTGAAAAATGTTTGTACAGATAATCAATGCGCCTGCATGTCTATATATATATAGTATATATGCCTGTATATAGAAAAATCACATCTCTGTTCATAGATTTCAATCTTCAACCCTATTCAAAAATTCAAGTTCTCATCCTATAATCCTTTTTAGGTTTGGATGTTTAAACAAGATGTGTTCAAATTAATAGGATCTCAATTGTAAAAATGGTTTCAAACATTTAAAATTAGTCAATATTCAGGAAATAAGAAATTACAGTATAATCTTTCAAAATATGGAAATTTGATATTTTTAGTTTCACATTTTGTTTATATAAACAGATTCGTATCTAAAAATTATGATTTTTAAGATGAAATTCACAATTTTTAGTTTATTGTCGAGTGAGGAAAAATCGAGTTGATCAGAATTAGTGTTTTGGGTCTTTTATGATGATCTCGATGGTCGTGGAGGTCGGTATCGCGTCTGGTGGTAGTGGAGTGAACAGAGGTTGTACAAAAAATAGCGTGATGGTCGGCAGACCACTGTGGTGGCGGCGGCGAACTCGAGAAGTTCGAAAACCTAATTTTCGTTGAGGCTGTGTATTTTGTTTCGTTTGTCATCTATGTGCGATCGAGCGTGGCGTGATTTTGGGAATCGCTTGGGGGATGGTAGACGAAGTTGTGGCCGAAGGTTCTAGCGATCTGATGGTCAAGGTTGCGGAGGCGACGTGATTTCTTGGTTTAGGAGGAGTTCCTGGTTTTGTTTCCAGGTATCGGTCTTGGCACTCGATTTCGATTTGCCGTGTCATTGGGTGATCTAAGTGGTCGTGGCGACTAAGGGGAGGAACAACGACTTGCTGGTGGTCGTAGCACTGATCGGAGGTGACCATGGTTCATGTGCACGTGCATGAGCACAGTGCTTGGTGGTCTGGGCATTTTGATAAGCCTGGGACGAAGCAGGGTTGTACTCGAGATTTGTCTCGAGTTACTCGAGTATTTTACTCGAAGGGACTTTCGTTTTGACTCGAGAATTTTGTAAGGTGGCTCGGGTCATTGTTTAGCTACCAATTTTAAGAACAAACTGCCAGACTAAATTGTAAAATGAATTTTTTAAATGAAAAGCAAGATTTAAACTAGTTTTAAATCAGTTCTAAGTATAGATTCAAATTTAAATTTGTATTCTAGTTGAAATACAATAAAGTTTTATCAAATTTAAAATGTTAAACAACTTAAAATGTTAAAGTGTATTTTAACAGTGATTTGAATTTAAATTGAATTTGGTTTTTAAAACTTTTGTAAATTCCTTTTATAAAATAAGTGCGTCTTGGACATGTGATTTAAAAAGGGATTTTAAAATGTGTCTTAAACTTTGTTAAAGTTAAATTTGTATTTATTTTTAAGTCTTAAATTTAAAATGAAATTGGAAAGTAAATGTGATAAGTAAAAATTACTTAATGTAATTAATTAAGTAAATTACTTAGTGAAAGTAATTAATGTGTAATTACTAAATGTAATTAATTAAAGAGGATAATTAATTTATGTAAGTTCGTGTATAATCCTGCATAATCTCGAAAGCGACGCTACACACCTTTGCTTTGTCCTCGAACTCAATAAAACAAGTGTGAAATCAATATAGAAAATTTGGTACTTAACTAATACCAGGAATCTTAAAGATGACTTCCATCCTGGACTGCTAAGCATGAAAAAAAGAATCGAATGGTACGATCCCTAGGTCATCCCAGAATGAAAGGGTCGATCTCGTAGTTCTTGGTCTGTGAAGATGCATTGAGGTGTTCAATTTTCCCATCGAGGTTGAACCTAAACCTGTGCTCGAGAGATACCCGACGCACTAGCCATATGAGTCTGGGGGTACCAAAGTTGGATTGTGGAGCTACCGGATGAGGCTGGAAATTGAGTGGCAAGCTTCGCGGATAATCTCATTACTTTCACGAGCAAGATCGCTGGAATCCAATGGGATCTTCGTAAAGTTGATAGTTATGAGTGTTACAATAAATTTGATTGGGAAGTCCAATGGCAAATCCGATTGTTGTGAGTAACGTATCAAAGCCACCTCATCTTCTTCATCACTAGTATTACTAGTAGTATTATTAGTAGCACTCGAATTAGTACTCTGATCATTATCAGTAAAATTATTATGCATTTCCCTTTTCTTGACCGAATTTCAGGATCTTCCGTCGGTTCTTCTTCATCTTCTTCTTCCAAATCATCTGTTAATTTGTATGACCATCTAGAGACCTTTTTACTAATTTCTTCCATTCCAATAGAATTTTTTCTCGCCCCATGTCATCTATGTGATGGAACACGATCCCCATACAGACAATAAGAGCACCTGACTGAATCTTTCTCTTTTGAACGAATTCGTGGGTTTCGACGGATTTCTTCTTATTATTGTTTGTATGTGACCATCCAAGCGAACTGATCACCTTCTCATCATTGTTACTTTGCGGATTCTATTCCTATTGATTCACCCTCTTAAACAGGGCATTCCGATGCATCTTCACTAGTTGCCTTTCAATCAAAGGCCGTCTTCTCTTCCGACTTCTTATTCTAGAGATGAATGTGCAGCTGACTAGGTTCTGAAATGGGGCATTCTGTCAAAGAGCTTATAATAAAGTGTCTGAAAAGACTTCGCTGAGCTTAGCTGCCAGTATATTCATAGGTCAAAGAATCCAAGGGGGTGCAGGAGTATGCACTTTCTACGACTAGAGCGCTCAGAATAAAAAAACTCATTGGCGCTAAGCATGGGGGAATGCTAGATGTTTGGTAATTTCCCCTCCGACCAGAATGAAGGATCCCATTGAAGCGGCTAATCCCATGCATATTGTATGTACATCGGGCAAAACAAATTAGCAAGGAACCCGTAATCTTGGAATTGAATAAAGTAAGAGCGGAGCTCCTCCTGCAGCCCAACAGGTGTGAAAATTGAACTAACACTTTCACTTGCTAGTGTTATGCATAAGCGATCTCCATTAATATACCTAATATACTTGGACCTCCCTAAGTGAAGTATACTGGATCGGTCGCTTATATTCGATACCATCACCGGGATTATTTTAGATAATATTATCAAAGGAATAGCTATTCTCTATCAGATAATTGGTTAATAAGAGACTAATATGGTTATGACCAATCGTTATTAGTATAGAAGATGGAATCATATTCTTCTACTTCTCTACCAGCTAATTGGTTAATATGAGCATAGGGCGAACCAAGGCTTTGCGTTAAGAAGAGAATAGAAGGGAAGCAGTGATCCAATTAATATAGTAAAGGCTGATAGATTTATGGTTGCTCGGTTTCCCCCTTATTATGTCCTTGAAGGGCAAGTGATTCAACATTTATATCACTATTCTTTATTCCCCAATTGATACGCCAACCCATCGCCCTTGGCTGGTCCACATAAAGCAGAAAGTAGACTAGATTCCCTATGCATAAACTCATAAGTCCTCGAAATCCCTTCGTCTTTTTCTTCTTCGTTCGTCTAGCCTCCCTAGACCAGATTTGCTTGTTCATTGCGCTAGTTCCCTAGATTGTAGCGAGATTAGGAGTCTTATATTTCGATTATTACTTTCTTGAAGTCAAAAATGAGCTCATGTGAAGTGTACGAATAGCTTTCTCGGGCATTTTCGTTAACCCAGTCGGGAACATTTCCCTCTGAATCACTATTCATTACCAACGATCCAATAGTTCTAGTGTTCAACAATCTCCAATCAAGCCCAACAAGTGGCGGCTAGAGCTAGCTATATAAGGCAAGGCGCTATCGAGAAGGGCAAGAGCTAGCAGTATAAGGCAAGGCGCTACCGAGAAGGGAATTATAAGGCAAGACGCTACCGAGAAGGGCAGGATTGTCTCCACCCCGTAAGAACTACGAGATCGCCCCAAGGACGCCTTCGACATCCAAGGGTCACGGACCGACCATAGACCCTGTTCAATAAGTGGAACGCATTAGCTGTCCGCTCTCCGGTTGGGCAGTAAGGGTCGGAGAAGGGCAATCACTCGTTCTTAAAATAAAACCGGCATTCTTAAGACCAAAGAGTCAGGCGGAAAAAGGGAGAGAGCTTTTTGTTCCTGGTTCTCCTATAGCTGGATTCTCCGGAACCACAAGAGTAGAAGGCGCTCTGGCGGGATCCTCACGGACATAAAAGGATTGCAGTCAGTTTGATAATAATCGAGTGACATTACTTCTTCGGTCCGAACCAAGGAATTTTTCTTCAAAAATTTCTGATCTCTAGTGGACCTCTCAGTAGGATTTGAACCCAAATGAAGTTCTGACCATCTGTCAGATAAAAAAGAACGAATTGATCACTAAAAACTCTTCTCTCGGTCTCCCTATTAATCTACTGCTTGACTTAAACAATTGACCTCTTTTCTTTCATCTGTGAGAGAACCAGAGCCAAAGCCAATATACTGGGTTCTTAGCAATTTGAGGAGGCTAGCACTTATCAGACGAATCAGAGGAGGCTTGCCAGCAATTAGTTTAGGACAAGTAGGGACAATTTTTTTTTCCAAAGTAAAAAGAGCGATCGGGTTCTCGACAATATGAAGCAATAAGTTAGTTATTAGTTTTTAATTTTTTTTATATAGTAGTTGTAGTTATTGAATTAATATTAGGGATCGGCCTTTTTTTGATCCTACTAAAAACTATAAAGAAAAAACTAACGAGCAGATATGGTCCAGTATTCCCTTGTTCCTCGTATTGGTTATGTTCCTTATTCCTCGTCTAGCAGAAACTAATCGAGCTCCGTCTGATCTCCCAGAAGCGGAAGCTGAATCAGTTGCAGGCTATAATGTAAAATATGCGCAGGATGCGATCCTTAATAGTTCACTGTTGGCGAAAGCCAGTGTCCCGGGGTCCCGGGGACTCATTTTGACTTAAATAAGGGGTTGCCATGTTAAGGGAAAATGGGGAACAAGCACACTTGAAGAGCGCAGTACAACGGAGAGTTGTATGATGCGTTCGGGACAGATGAATCGCTCCCGAAAAAGAATCTATTGATTCTCTCCCAATTGGTTGGATCATAGGTGCGATGATTTACTTCACGGGCGAGGTATCTGGTTCAAGTCCAGGATGGCCCAGCTGCGCCAGGGAAAAGAATAGAAGAAGCATCTGACTCTTTCATGCATACTCCACTTGGCTCGGGGGGGGGGACCTCTTGCTTTACTTGAAGCGGGTGGCATAGATGTCTTTAAAGGAGCTGCTTTGGGCCTCCTCCTCGAACAAGTGAATTAGAAGGGCTTGCTCAGTATAAACATTGGGAAGCCGTTGTTGGAATATCCACGGGTAATAGAAGCTCCTGGTGGTGTGAGTTCCCCTAGCAGGTGAATTTGAAATGGTCTAAGTGGGCTAGACGAACGAAGAAGAAAGAGACGAAGGGATTTCGAGAACAAAGAAAGATAAAACATAAATCATGGATAAACTAAAGCCTCTCGAGGGCTTGCTTAAGAATAAGAAAGAGGAACCTTATGGAAATATCATGGAATAAGGTTTGATCCTATTCATAGGGATTCCGTAAATAAAATATCCAAAAAGTTTGAAACAATTGGGACTTTTTCGGAGATTAGATAAAAATCTCGTTTCTGGTTTGTACGGATCTCTATGATCATAGATCATAGAGGGGCCCTCTTTAACATTTTGTATAAATAGACTATTCTATTTGTATAGATATGGTAGAGGGCATATCCAATCTTTCTTGACCTGTTATTTCCTAGTTCTTTAGCGCGGACTAGAGCAGTTTGGTAGCTCGCAAGGCTTAAACCGAAAAGTGTTGCACCCCCTTGAAATGGATGCATGTACATCACACCTCCTACGGTGGTTGCCAAAGCTCCGAGTGAACCCGAAAAGGCCATGGATTTAGATCGACCAAATGATTAGAATGCCACGGTATATTAACTGGGGATGAAATCATAAAAAGCAGAAAGCCACAGCACACTTCCACTATTACTGGATCTCATCTCCCCAGTGAGAAGATCTTTCTTTTATGTTTCCTTGAGAGAGTAAGTTATTCTGGGGTCTCGAGCATTGAAACCGCTAGGAACTCGAACTTCATTAAGCCCGACTAGAGAGCCATGCCTTCTCAATCTCACTACTAATTAAAAAGCAATTCTTGGTCAAGCTAAGCAAATTAATTTACTGGCGCTTCCTTCTTTTGTTCTCCTCTTAAGTCTTTGAACTTATGAAGTCTCGTTTTTGTAGTGGACCGATTCGTTAACATACTATTGAGCCATTTTTTATTAACATAATGACATCGAGCCCTTATTGCAGTCTTTTTTTTTATTTAAAAAAATATTCATTTATTTTTCTAAAAAAAAGATAAAGGGATAATGCGAAAGAATGAAATAGGAATGAAAAGCGTTCATTGTCTAATGGATAAGACAATCAAAAAAAGTATTTGTAGAAATATTTGGAAAAAAAAGGAAATTTAGTTGCACTAAAAGCCTTTTCTTTAGCAAAGTCAGTTTCTATGAGAAATTCAAAAAGTGCGGTTTGAACTATTGATTTACGTGATTGGAAGGAACCAATTAGGTTTACGATGAAACCTAGAAATCAATCACTGATCCAATTTGAGTTTTGAACATGTGCCTTACGCCTTGGTATTCAGGGCTCGGGGCTTTGATTGAGATTCCCTGTGATGGTAGGCCATATTATGTTGCCGTGTCTCCCAAGAACTATGGATGAGTGTCTATGAGACATCATCATAATTCTCCGATTTCATAGAGTCAGCAAGATCCGGGTGACCAGAGTGATCAGCAGCTTTATGAGAAACCAGTAGAATATGCACTTGAGAAGGCCAGCTCACTAAGCTTATTAAGCAAAAAGCATTGTTGGAGTTGGAGGAATACGCGATGCTAGAATGGCTATTTCTTTAAGGGCTCGAATCACCGTTCGCGACCCTGGATTCCATTTTATCATCAATCCAATCACCCTTCACATTTTATCTTTTTCTTATCACCAAATTTTTTTGGTAATGAAGGAATCATAATCTTGCTTTTCTTATTATTATTACATTACAAAAACAAAAAATTAGTAAAAATTACCTTTTTCAAGATGCCCCATTAGAGGTAGAGGTTTTGGAAAATGGGGGTTTTAACCTACCCTAGTAGGGGTGTGAGTGCTTGATTGAGAGTTTTTTGGCTTTCTTTCCAAGCGATACTAAAACTACGGATTCAGTACTCGATGATGCTTCATTTTCAGTTCAGTATTTGACAAACGTTTCTTTCCTCCCCACATAGATAAAAGTAAGTAAACAGGAATTAATTCTAACTCCCACATGATAAAAAAAGTAAAATATCTCTAGAAGAAAATAATCCTATTCGACTTTTTAATCTCTTTTATTTGCTAATCTTATTGGAAATCATGTAAAGACAATTCTTATTTGATATAGCTATTTGCGCAAGTATTTTACGATTAAGAAGCAATTGGTTCTTAAAAACTTGGGATACATCTTTCTAATTCACTTTATTTTTTTTCGTTGTACAACGAATAGTTTCAAAAATATTATAATTTTCAATTATATTACTATAAAATATACTATAAAATACGAAAATGAAAGAATATTCAAATTAATAATTTTTTTATTAGTATTTATTAATTAGTATTAAGTAGTATTTTTAATTAAGTAGTATTTTGAATTTTGAGTCTTTTTTCTCAATTTAGTTAATTACCCTCGGTAAACTTGGGATTTGCGATCCCAGGTAAGATCGATTCAGAATCATGGGGTCTTTTTCTATCAGATAGGAAGGGCTGTTGCACAAAATGTACTTCTAAGTAATTGCCCCATAGATCCTATGCATTGGGCTCTTTCATCATCTGATTGATATAAAGATCAGTTAGTCCACCAACGATCTTTCGAATTGGGCAAGACTCTCCAGTTTATGGCCTCTTCTCTATGGTACCATTTGTTGTTTCATTGAATTTGCTTCATTAATAGGCTCACGATTCGACTTCGATCGGTATGGATTAGTACCAAGGTCGAGCCCTAGGCAAGCAGACCTAATTTTGACAGCCGGTACAGTAACAATGAAAATGGCTCCGTCTTTAGGTTCAAGTCCGACGAGAATAATATTCTACGACTAACAACTCATTTATTTTTAAACCGATCCATTTATTATCTATTAGTCTAAAGCTTCGAATGAGACTGAATATCCGAAACGCAGGAACAATTTGACTAGTAAGTCATTCAAAACTTGATCGAAGAACTAGCGTTTATTGAAGAAGCAATAGAGATGGATCTACGATAGGATCATTTATTTATTTACAATTACAACGGAATAGTATACAAAGTCAACCGATCTCAACCAATGATTAAATAGGATTTATGGCTACACAAACCGTTGAGTGTAGTTCTAGATCTAGGCCAAGACAAACTGCTGTAGGGAGTTTATTGAAACCATTGAATTCAGAATATGGTAAAGTAGCTCCGGGCTAGGGGACAACACCACTTATGGGAGTTGTAATGGCTCTATTTGCAAGTAGAAGCTACCCGACCTACTAGATCCTTTACATAAAAATAAGGGTAAAAAGCCATTTTTTCCATCTCTGAATGTACACCCAATGGATTATTTGATCCATATTGATGCAATGCGGCCAGATGAAGAGCCTCTAGCTGATTTTTGGAATTCGACATCAGGAAGTGTTTTCACACCATCGACCGACATCGATTCATCTCAATCTTTAAGACTTATAACAAGTTAAAAATGAGTCCTTTTGCTTTATTCTAACTTTATTATAATTTGGTTATTTTAAAAAACTTTATGTACTTCGACTTCAAGTACCCCTGGTCGGGGAGGATGAAGTGTCACCACTTTTAAAATGAAAGGCGTCGCCTTTCTTTTTTCTCGGTCGTCCATCAACATTCATGTTGTAATGCCGTCGTTCTCTACTGCAATTAGTATTTTCACTCCCCACTCTCCACCATAACCCCAGTGAAAACAGAATCTGAGGCATTAGCCTGCATGTGAGGACGCGGCTCTGGTAGATAGGGTCTTAGCTGACACATATTCTCGCTAATTTACACATCTTCAAGGGCTTAAAAGCAAATAGAACACCTTTCAGTGGTATCAATACAATTACATGGATCGTAAATGCATGAATGTAATGGACCGAAAAATCCGCAGTTCCTAATGGAATAGGTGGCAAAGTAGCAACAAGAAAAAAAGATCTACTTCATCCAACTAGTTCCGGGTTCGAGTCCCGGGCAAGCCATACAGAAAATTAAAAAAGAAAGCTTTCTTTGTCCATTTTCATCCATTTCAATAACACTTAGAGCGGCTCCTGTATCAATCACTTCCATTCTTCTCGTCAGACCATCTATAGCACTCATAGCTACAGCTCTAACTCGATTATTTCCTAATAATTGTTGTACCTCACAAGTCACATTAATTTGTTGACCGGCAGTATCTCGACCTTTAACTACCAAAGCGTCAACGCAAACTCAAGGTTGAGCTTTCTTAGCAAGGCCTAGATAACGATAACTAGAACCCTGTCCAAACCTCCAGTTAAGTTCTCTAAGCCAAAGGTCTTCTCCAGCTAAGTGAGAGGGGAGATACGCTTCTCAGGCGAAGTCCAAGGCATTTGTTTATGGTCTCGCTACCTACCTTCTTTAAAAGCTACCATAGGGATTCCACCTAAGTCAGAGGGAGCAGCAAGCGGTTGCTATCAAGGTTCTACTTTCTCTGTTAAAATTGAAGAAAAAAAACGTTCAATTCAAATTCAAATCCTATAGAATCAGAATATAAATTCGTGCTTTCTTTATCAAATCAGCTATTTTCTTTCGGGGAGAGTTGTATTTGAACATGGGAGGTGGACTCGAAGAGCTATTCCCAATGTTTCTACTGGCGGTCGGAGTTCATATTGGACCTCTAATTAAGATACTGGGTCGCCTGAGGAGCAGTATCGCGACTGAGTCAGCTACTTGTCACCCAGCCCAAGAAATTCTTCGATTTCTTTCGGAAGCAGATGAATAATCATCTGCTTCTCACGTTTCGCGCCTATGGTCTCCCCTGATCAACCGGGCCTTCCTTCAGTCCTCCCTATAATGGAGGGACCGATAGGGAGGAGCTGGACCTCAGTTAGGCAACCTCATCCCCGGCAAACGCAATTAGCCGTCTCCTTTTTACGTCTCGTGGATAGTAATAGCCTGGTAGAGCGGTCGGCTGTTAACCGATTGGTCGTAGGTTCGAATCTTTCTGGGGGAGATTTGATTGATTCTTAATTTCATTAAAGAATGAAGAATTGAATGAAAGGGCTCGCTTTGACCATTAGGGGTAGGTAACCCTTCCCTATCTTTGTTTCTATTGCATTCTATCTCATCGTACCCCTTTCTTTTTTAGGGACAGGGATTGGAAAACCTCATCTACTGCTCATTGTAGATATTTATTTTTGTTAGGAATTCCGCTCATTTCTAAAATCTCGGAAAACAGCAAAGAATTTGATCTTGAGGATATGATTTTCACATTCAAGTAGGTGGAGGAAGCGTAGCTCCGGGAGAAGGTGCGTATTATTCCATCGGTGCAAAGTCTCCTAGCAAGAGATGAATAACGACTGTAATGGAAGGACTATTCCCCACTCCCGGTAATCGTTCTACTCGCTCTTCTCGCTCCTTGTTGCTGCCATCGGTCCATCATCCCGGTCGTACTCCTCAGGTCCTTGCCCTAGAATTTACGGCCCCTTAGACCCCTAATTTACGCATGAGAACGTCATCTTAGCCTCCTCAGCTGTGCTGTTTTGTTGTGTTGTCCACGAATCAAATCAGATGGTTCTATTTCTCAATCTTTCTGACTTGTGCTCCTACGAAACCAAGGTCGAAAGATTGAAAAAGTCAGTCATTAACAACCACTGATGAAGGATTCCTCGAAAAGTTAAGGATTAGTAATCCTTTTTAGAAATCGAATGTCAGGAATCAAGATACATTTAAGACGTGGATGATTATCATAAGAGATTCCCAACATATCATAAGATTCCCGTTCTTGAAAATCGGCACTTCTCCAAATCCAGAAAACAGACGGGATTCTAGGATTACTTCTTTGGGAAAAAACTTTTATGCAAACTTCTTCTGGGTTATCTGTACCATACCGTATTTTCGTAAGATGATGCACACTAGCTAAAAATCCGCCAGGTGCTACTGGTAATAGTCGTGATTGTTACTCTTAGTCCTACTATTCAAATAACTGGAAAAAAAGTTTTGAATTCGCTTAGAAAAAAACTATTATTGTCAATCTCAAAAATATGGTTTTCAATGTCAAAATATAAAGAATAACTATCACCAAATTTTGATTAGAATAATTAACCGAAGAAATCAAAGAATTCTTTTGATAGATTCGAATAATTAAACATTTTACAGGTGATAAACTCAATTTCTCGATTATTATATGATGATTTCTTAACTTTCCATATATAGAAAGAGATAGACTAGAAATGAGCATCGTATTCTAAAAAAAATATGTACATAAATAACACAAATAAATAAAGTGCAGCCGGTTGGGTCCAACCTATTCTTGAAATATACAAATCGCACACACTCCCTTTCCAAAAAAAATCATCGAATGACTATTCATCTATTTTATTTTCATTAAATAGAATGAGGAGCAGGAAAACTCTATGAAAAATGGTGGTTAAATTCGATGAGCTATGAAGGCGTGGCCTGAGCACATATTGTGTTTTCTGGCTTGTGTTTTTTAGCGGCTATCTGGCATTGGGTGTATTGGGACTTAGAAATATTCTGTGATGAACGCACAGGAAAACCTTCTTTGGATTTGCCCAAAATCTTGGGAATTCATTTATTTCTTTCAGGAGTGGCTTGCCTTCTCCCTTTTCCCAAAAACCTTACCGAGGCCTAGCTTCCAATGCAGTTGGTAAAAAGCTAGTCAAACAGCCAAGTATATTAATTTGGGAATCTTTCTGTGCAGCTGGACTTAAAGCGGTCCCTTAGGTCATAATGACAAAGTTGGCAAAGAGAAAGCATTAGGTAACCCCTCGACTGTTCAGTTACCTACGCTCTCCAATTAATATACTGGGCTCTCCGCTTCTTCTATCTTCAATAGTTTGGATCGGTCACCTCGACCTTGACTTTGAGTTGACTTCTCTAGGACAAGGCTAGTTTGAGGCTCTTCGAATCCCCTCCTTGTGAACCTACTCCTTAGCAGAACGAAGGCAAAGCCCCAGGTGAATCATAAGGCAACAGACAGAAGGCAAAGATGAAACGCTATCTATCGGAACAATGCTCTTACTGATCTATTAGCAACAACTAGGTCCACGCCAGGGGAATTAGTAATGTGTCGGGAAAAATTAGTACAAGAGGCTGTGGATACACTTCTTGATCCCTTTGAATTCCATATTCGAAGTTGCGATTGGATCCATTCATTAAAAAGAATCGATTCGATACATTTCTTATGTACCCATGGATGCTATATTGGATTTGAATCAGATTTCGGGGCCACCCCTTACTCTACCATTATTATAGGGGTATGGGGTTCGAGACAAAGGAAGTAGAAGCAATAGCGAAGCCAAGTAAGGTCACCGAAAACATTGTTAAAATACTCCTACGAGAGGGTTTTATTGAAAATGTTCGAAAACATCAGGAAAGTAATAAAAATTTCTTGGTTTCAACCTTGCGCCATAAATGAACTAGGAAAGGAATATATAAAACGATTTTAAAATGTATAAGTCGACCCGGTCTACGAATTTATTCCAACTATAAAAAAATTCCTAAGATTTTAAGTGGAATGGGAATTGTAATTCTTTACGACCCTAAGGCAACTCGTATCGTTCGATTCCGATCTAAAAAGAGCAAGTTATCACAATATTAAAATTAACAAATAAAAATAATATATTATTATTATATTTTTTTTCCTAATCACACTTTACACTAATTACCGGGTTTTGAAATAACGGCCGCCTAACCTCTTCCCCAAATTTTCGCGTTGACCCCGACCATGCTTCCTTTGACCACCTCCCTCCGCCACCTCTGCCACCCAACAACCACCTCAACAGCTCTAAACAAACGCCCCGTCCTCACGCTACATCCCGCTGCCGTCTTCGGCCTAAACACCGCTGCATTCACCACGAAAACCCAATCAAACCATTACCATTCATCTACCAATTCCCACCGCTATAATCAATGTCGTGCCACCATACTTTGGACGAAGGTAGCCCTACTCCTCCCCTACACTTTCACTTCAGCGACCCCCAACCCTAGATGACCAGAAGTCACCGTAAACCCCCAAACGCTGCTCCCCTTTTGGAAGCACATCGTCGCCGCCACAATGAACAACACCCTATCTCCACCATTGACTTGCATCAACCCGACGCCACGAAAAGGATCGTAGTTGCGGTCAAGGCCTGATATGGTCTCTGGAGGTCCATTTTGATGATAACCGTAGGATGAAGTTTTTGTTTACACAGCAGGGAATGAACGAACGAGTTTTTTATATATTTTTTCCTTTCTTTTTGAAGCTATCTTTTTTTTTATTTTACTGTTCTGAGTAATGAAAAGAGGGGTAAAAGGCTTGATTTAAAAAGGGAAAGGACAGTAGACAAGGGGGCTGACTTGAAAAGAAGGAATGTGCTGATGGGAGAGGTATGACAGCCTAGTCAAGTCCAAAATACATACATACATACATACATACATACATACATACATACATACATACATACATACATACATATACATATATATATATATTAGTTAATTTTAAAACGTCTCGATTACGCAGCTTAAAAATCTCGAACTCCTATCGAGGCGTGCCGCTAGGCGTTTATAATGTTATACCCCTATTCCGAACGCAATGGAAAAGGTTTCGAGTCCTAATTCGATCATATGGAGAAGATAGGTTTTTGGGCCTAATTTTTATATCGATTTGCGATATAAATTTCAGCGCGTTTATATTACGTATGACTAAACGATAACTCCAAACGCTACAAAATTTGAAATACGATAATTATACAATATTATGGATATGATGGAACTGGTTTTGTCAAAATCCGAGACTGTGCCCCAGAAGGCTATTTTTATACGTTAATTTAAACGATATATTTTTAAAACTGAACAAATCACTTTTAAATTCAATTTAAAAAGTTTTATTATCTTCAGTATTATTAATATAAATTTTATAAGCCTTTAAATTATTTTTAACCAGCTTAAAACTCAGGATTCAATATTTTACCCAATTTTCAATTATTAATTCAATAATTAAATTATCCAATAAATGGTTATATTTGAAATTCAAATTCAAAATTAACTTTTAAATATTTAAAATCAATTAAATATTCCAATTTCAAATAACAAAAATTCTGGGTCGTTTCATTCCTCCCTCCTTATAAGAATTTTGCCCTCGAAATTGCTAGGTAAGAAGAATGATCCAAAACCCGATAAATATTTCCCAAAACCAATCAGTTTAAATAACTTCCTAAAACCAATTTTATTGAAACTACGTTATCACTACTACTAATTTTCCAAATTAATCCATAGATTACAACTATTATTATCCCCTCAATCATTCAAATTATAATTTAAAACCAATTTTTAAATTACCAAAATTTTCTAACTCCTTAAATTTTCGAAAATTTTTGCCAGCGTCTCCTTTGCGCGGCTTGATCCAAAAAACTACAAAACTGCCTCTACGGGCTCAAACCATCAAAAGAAAAAAAGCCAAGTGGCTCAATCAGAAAATCATCAATTTCAAACACAATTTAACACATACCTCTTTGTCGAGCAATCAAAATTTACTTCTGAAATTGAAGACATCAATTTAGCTTTTGCTTTTATTACCCGCGTCTTACTTACCAATAGCATCCAATCATACAATTCAAAATCTTTTTATTCAGCATTTTCAATTTCCAATATTTATTTCACCAAAACACGTATGATGTACATATATCATCCGTACGCAATGCCAAATCCAATCGCTCGCTCGATCACACAATTTCACTTCTGAACTAGTATCGTTCACACGACTCTCTAGTGCGGACTCAAATCTGGTTTCTTGATTAGAAACCGTCATTCTCCTTGCATAGCTGTATACTATGATAGAGAATTCCAGAATCAATCAAAAATCCATATCCGGTGTTCGTCGTCGAAAATCGAGTGCAAAATCCTAACTCGGATCGATATAAATTATCTCGAAATTCTGTGCTCGAATTTGGATCAAATCATCATGCGAATAAAATAATATATGTACAACCTATGTATTTATCTCAATTGATTATTAGCTATATCAATTTCTTTTTATTCACATTTACTTCCTTCCCACTCAATTATTCTCAAATCACTATTCACATCTCCTATTTAATCTGAATTCAAATACTTACTTAGTATATATCTTAAGTACCAATTCCACTTAAGAACTTCCTCTTTAAATTTCTTAATTCAATTATAAACTTTTTGTACAAAAGTTCTTATGCTTATTACCACTTCACAACTTAATTTTATATCCATTTATATTCAAATTCCATTCTAATTTCCATTTAGCCAATTTATCTCCAAATCTTAAATATTGAATTTTATCGACCATATCCCCTACCATATTTAATTAACTAATTACTTTAATTAGTTCCATTCACTAATTTATTTCATATCTCAATCAAAATTTATTTCCAAACTTTTATTTTATTTAGTCCACTCGAACTAATTTTTCAATTTCACTTTATTTAACATAATCCAAGTTAATTTCCATTCCAAATCAAATTCTAATTTTTTTATAAGTTTTCCAACTTATTTATATTTCCTTCACCAATTTCTTCCAATTCACTTCATTTAATTGGTTTACTTTACTAATTTATTCCATTATCACACTTAGTTTCATTTCACTCTTCTTAAGTTAAATTTTATCCCAAACAAATTTCAAACCTTATAAGTTATCAACTATTTTATCATATTTCCCAAATAACATTTTAAATGAAAATCCAAGAGTTTAACTCCTTATTCCCAATTTATTTCAAATCATTTTTTTGAAATCAAATACATATACACAATCCATTTGTATTTCAATTATTCCTTTGCATTTCAAGCCAAAACCAGTTTTTCTAAAACAAAACTCCAATTGCAAATCATTAAGGTAGCAATTCCTCCCTTCGAAACTCGAAAACGAACACCGATGATGTTGCGATCATCATTGGAATTATTTTCCAGCGACCGAAGTGAGTTCAGTGCTTTTATTTCCTTTTTAAAATCATTTTTAAATAATTTCAATTTAAAAATATTTTCTCCAAATAATATCACTTTTTTTTCGAGACTTTGAAAAACATTTCAAAACCAGGAATTAAATTTCCAAATTTCCAAATTTTAAATTCTTTTAAATCTATATTTAAATATACTCCGGAATTTCATTTCATTTCAAATTATAAATCACATTTATATACTCATATTTACAAATTCCATTTTGTTATATGAATTATTTCTTAATTGTTGACTAAAATATCAACTTTTATTCAGTCACCAGAGCAACAAATGATAATAGTTTAATATTATCATTTCCTAACAACCAAGCACACCATATATAATATAATAATTTCTAAAAAATTATTCTTTTTTTTATATATAAAATAATTTGGGTGAAATTATTTCATTTATCCCATTTTAAAACAATACCGTGTCGAATTGTTCTATTATAGTGTTTAGAGATCCCTATCAATAACGTTAATTACTCGTATTGACTAGAATCCATAAACCATTCAACAAACCAATTAACACAATATAAAACAATTTTATATTCACTAACAAATACGTGCTCATATCTATTAATACACTCAAACTCATTCTAAGGTGCTACTGCCCCTATCTCTAATGAGTTACCCCCACCAGAGCCAAGGTTCTCGCTTAACCTTTAGATCTGATACCAAGTGCGATGGCCCGGATTTTTCAACGCTCGAAAATCGACATCAATACGTTCACTATATTACATGCCGAGCAATCGAATGCCAGAAATACCAGATCCTAAGAGAAAGAAGAAAGAGGTAGAAGAAGAAAATAGAAATAACAACACATAATCTCACAATCGCAGCGGAACAATATATAATAGATAACAACTGGTCTTTATACAAAAGGAACTATAACTGTTTTTATACATTACATCATCAGAGTACAACACATCAATAACACAATATTGGACAGTTATAATAACTTGTCCTCAAAAAAACTGAATATACAGCCTAAAATACACAGCGGAATATAATCTGATACGTGAAATACACCTTCGTCATCCAGCTCGTCTCCTGAGCTCCATAGCATCCTATCCTGAATTTGTAATACTCGGTCTGACCCGAGCATTATAATAAAATAACACCTGAGTCAGTTTGGAAAACCAGTGTGAGAAAGACACTCAATTTGAATTATTAAAGTTATTAAAATCCTTTGAAAAACAAAGATATCTCGTAAGGCAACGCCACACATAAACACGACGGGTTTTTACCTTACGATAACCAAAACATAACATATCAAATCCTCTGATATTATAATAGTGTCTAAGTACAAATACTTATTCAAATAGCTGAAATTGTTACATTAATTAAATTCCAGCATACTAGGTCTACAACCAAAACCGTAAAGGCACGTATTGGAGAATGGATTCCATACGAATGACTAGGCACTGAGGTATCACCTGTCACAATACATGTCTAGAAACAATGTACCGAGGATCACGCCGGATCCCCTACAACACAAGACCGGACAATCCCTAACCTGGATAGACCGAATATGCTATCACCCCGGGTGTTCCCACCCTTTTCGAGCCCCTTCCATGTATCATAGTAATAATATCCGAGGGTACCTTGAAAGGTGATAAACATACCCTAATTGGGTGCGACCCACTTAGCCTTGCTGCATCTCCTCTGCTTTTCAGTTATTCCCGATTGATGAGGCTAGAGGCTACGATTACCTTTTAAAGGAATTTTCACGTAGAATGCTCATTTTCCTCCAATGACAATGTACTGATAGCATTCATCCATATAAGTATGTTCTGGGTCTGAACGGAACCGAAGGCACTATTCCTACTACATCCGTTTTGGGATCATCCTCAGGATTAGTAGCGATTAGCCCTTGCACTTCACTGCTCCATCTTCGACTCCATGCTCTTGTTTTTAGTTCAAAAACGTACTCGTTGGATCGAAGTGGTTTTCAGATAACTTATCTAATCCCGGTCTCTTCGAAACAACGTTCGATATTTCCGGTAAACTCAACTCCGGTTCTTTAGGAAATAAACAGATGAAAATAAGATCGGAGATCACCTCCTAACTGTTAGTGGACAGATTTCCTTATAAACATCCTAGAAGAACAAAATGAGTTTATACGTACAATATAACACCTCGAACGGTAACTGTACGATATAATTCCCGTATTTCTCCTAGATATTCCCAAAGTTATATTTTGGGTCCAGATTTGATAGTCGGTTCTTTAGCTGTCAAATAAACAATCATTCAACCAAATACTTCATTTTCCACTGAAACACCAAGTCTCATTTTTTTTTAATTTTATATAAATTAAATCTCTTTATCAAAATTTACGTACTTATCTTATCAAAGTAAGTACGTTTACTAACCATTCTTTCAAAATATCTGAATTTTTTTAAAAATAAATATGGAAAGTACCACTGCAGTATCAACTATGGATTCACAGCTCAATGATTACGTCTCTATCCCAAAGAAATCCAAAACTCAACTGCAGGCACTCACTGCCTTCGATTACGCCATGAAAGTATACGATTACTTTCCGAAAATTTTATTAAATAATTTTTCAAAATAATACTTATAAAAATTCCTATATAAATCCCCAAGTTAAGTTTAGGCAAATACTCTTTAAAATAAAAGTTATTATATAATATTAATATTGAATAATTTATCCTTTAAAATAATAATAATACCGATAAATTCTTAAATAATAATTACTTGATATAAACTACTTAATCAATAATCAAATATACTTAAAACAATTTTAAAACAACTAAATAATAAATTTTCTGAAATATTCTTAAACACTTTTAAATTTTCTAGTTAATACTTAAAAATCCTCCTTTTTAAAATAACTAAATTTCTCGATAAAAATATATTTTCCAATTCCAATATAACTAGTCTAACATCTATAAATCTCTCTCGATTTATTTCCAATTTGATTTACGTCCCAATTCCGTAAATTTACTTTTCACATTTCTAAAAATAAATCTACCATTTATTTTTAAACCAATTTACCCATCTCCATATAAATCCTCACCGTGAATTTATATCTTAATTTTATCCACTGATAATCACTTCACTTTATTTATAAACCTTGTTTATAAATTCCATAGTCTCATTTCCCGTTTATAATGGTTTCACAATACTTAATCGATTTTAAATCGATTTCTAAATTAAATTCCATTTTTAAATTAATTTTTTTATAACCCAACTATATTCCAAAACCAACTAAATTATGATTCCACTTCCATTTCATAATATAATAATCTTATTTAAAATCTAGTATATCAATTTCATATTTTATTTCCAAATTTCCTTTTTATTTTTCCCAAACTATTTAAAATCTCGATTTTTAAAATAATCCTTTTACACTTAATAAATGTCGCTTAAGTTTTATTATTTTAAAAATCCTTCTCTTTACATTATTCCAAAATCTCTATTTTTCCATATTTTAAAATTATTAAGTACAAATTTAAAAATCAACTATTTATTTTACCCAGACCCATTTCTTTTAATTAATCCAAATTTCACCATAAATATTTTACTTTCAATTTCCCTTTTTATTTTCTTTTTAAAATTCAGTATTCATATTTATGGTATTTTAAAATGCCAAAATCTAAACCAGTAATACCGTAGCATCCAATAAATTCAAATTCCACTATAATATATCATAGATTATTCAAACAAATCATATCACTGAATATGAAAATAATTTTCAACATTTTTGAGGAATCCAGTTGGATCCCTCCAACCTGTTTCCCTGCATCCACAAATGTTAGCACAATATAAAAATACCAGTCCCACTTCGAGGGCGATATCGCGATATATAGGGTCATCCGCTATTATGCGGGGCGCATAGGGTCTCATCCGCTATATATAAATATATGTGGGAATAATCACTCCAATTACTAATATATATACCACTATATATATAATATATCATTCAAAGATAATAATTAATTATTTCAACCAAGCATCCAATAATTAAATTTAACTATTTTAAACTAAATTCTGGTAATCCAAATGAGCGAGAAATTCTCACCGTGATTTTTATTGCCATCCAAGTGTTTTGCATTTTGAATTAAAATTGAACTAGCATTCAATTTTAACCCAAAACTGTAACAAGCTCCAAAATTCAACCGAACTGATTCCATTTCGTAGTATTTGATGATACGACCCTAAGGCAACTCGTTTTGTTCGATTCCGATCTAAAACGAGCAAGTTATCACAATATTAAAATTAACAAATAAAAATAATATATTATTATTATATTTCTTTTCCTAATCACACTTTAAACTAATTACCGGGTTTTGAAATAACGGCCGCCTAAACCTCTTTCCCAAATTTTCTCGTTGACGTCGACCATGCTTCCTTTGACCACCTCCCTCCGCAAACTCTGCCACCCAACAACCACCTCAACACCTCCAAACAAACCCCCCATCCGCACGCTACATCCCGCTGCCGTCTTTGGCCTAAATGCGGCCGCCATCACCACAAAAACCCAATCGAACCATTTCCGTTCATCTACCAATTCCCTCCGCTAAAGTCAATGTCGTGCCACCATACTTTGGCCGAAGGTAGCCCTACCCCTCCCCTACACTTTCCCCTCAGCGACCCCCAACCCTAGATGACCAGAACTCGCCGTAAACCCCCAAAACGCTGCTCCCCTTTTACAAGCACATCGTCACCGCCACGATGAACAACACCCCATCTCCACCGTTGACTTGCATCAACTCAATGCCGCAAACATGATCGTAGTTGCGGTCGAGGCTTGATATGGTCTCTGGTGGTCCAATTTGATTATAACCGTAGGATGAAGTTTTCATTTACACCGGAGGAAACGAACGAACGAACAAGTTTTTTTTCTTCTCCTTTTGAATCTATCTTTTTTTTATTTCACTGTTCTGAGTAATGAAAAGAGGAGGAGAAGGCTTGATTTAAAAAGGGAAGGGACGGTAGACAAGGGGGCTGACTTGAAAAGAAGGAATGTGCTAATGGGAGAGGTGTGATAGCCCAGTCAACTCCAAAATAAAAATATATATATATATATATTATTTAATTTTTAAAACGTCTCGATTACGCAGCTTAAAAATCTCGAACTCCTATCGATGCGTGCCGCTAGGCGTTTATAATGTAATACCCCTATTCCGAACGCAATGGAAAAGGTTTCGAGTCCTAATTCGATTGTATGGAGAAGATAACTTTTTGGACCCAATTTTTATATTGAATTTTCGATATAAATTTCAGCGCGTTTATATTACATACAACCAAACGATACCTCCAAACGCTACGAAATTTGAAATCCGATAATAATACACTATTACGGATCCGATGGAACTAGTTTCGTCGAAATCCGAGAGTGTGCCCCGAAAGGCTATTTTTATACGTTAATTTAAACGACATATTTTTAAAACTGAACAAATCACTTTTAAATTCAATTTAAAAAGTTTTATTATCTTCAGTATTATTAATATAAATTTTATAAGCCTTTAAATTATTTTTAACAAGCTTAAAACTCAGGATTCAATATTTTACCCAATTTTCAATTATTAATTCAATAACTAAATTATCCAATAAATGGTTATATTTGAAATTCAAATTCAAAATTAACTTTTAAATATTTAAAATCAGTTTAATATTCCAATTTCAAATAACCAAAATTCTGGGTCGTTACAAATTGGTTCATTCTTTCTATGATAGAAAGATATTTAATAAGTTATAAGTTCTCTTTTGATCATATTTCGAAATACTGTGTTTAAAAGGGTCTAAATTAAGTTTGAAACTGATGTTGTAGCACAACCATATCCAGTTTTTTAAGTTGATATCTGACAATAAAATGGCTATAACTTTTTAGCCGTAAGTCCGAATTATGTAAACTTTTTTTTCTGGAAAACCAAGACATTAAGGAACAACTTTCATGTTGTTTTGAAAACTCTATGATTTAAAGGGTCGAAATTGGGTTTGAAACTGATATACATGCTCTGCTCTATCGATTTTCTGAGTTGAAACCTAAAACTAAAACCGCCATAACTTTTTAACCATAAATCCAAATTGTGCAAAACTTTTTTTGGTGAAAATCTGAGAGTTACTAGGTTTTCTAGTGGTATCCGTAATAAGTGATATTTACTAGCTTTTAGTAAATACTTGAATTTCACCATACGGTATGGGACGTATTGGTTAAATTCTAGTGATTACCGAAGGTGATAGTATTTGGCACTTTAGAGTTTACTCTCTTTTGGTATGCGGCAAGTGGCTGCTAT
Source organism: Allium fistulosum (assembly GCA_030737815.1). Classification (NCBI taxonomy): domain Eukaryota; kingdom Viridiplantae; phylum Streptophyta; class Magnoliopsida; order Asparagales; family Amaryllidaceae; genus Allium; species Allium fistulosum. The sequence goes on along the minus strand of CM060904.1, from coordinate 334,822,161 downwards.
ATCCTTAAGAAGTTTATTCCTGGATTTCTTTTCGAACATAATAATATAATAATATTAAATAAATGTAGATTTATCGAGTCATGGTTTCTACGATCACCTTGATTGGTATAGACTATCCTTGAGATCATTCTATGATTCTACGTTCCCGGTCTGAGTACGATCCTTGGTATCGGATCGGTTCGAGTGATACCAATTTGTTTGTTTGTTTGCCACGGGTTTTGAGTACAATCATTACGATTGTTTTGGACGATCATTACGATTGATTTGGATTAAGATCTCTTGGATTCTGGATATTTGGATTCTGTGAATGTTCTGTGTTCGTGTAATAAGTATATATTCTTGTGTCTTGTATTTGTGAAATAAACATATATTCTTGTGTCGTGTGTTCTTGAAATAAATATATGTACTTGTGTCTTATGATGAATGTTAAGTTAATTCTGTTATTCAGTGTTTAGTGACTAGTTCGTGTTTGTGATTTAAACTTATAACCTTGTTATGAGTTAATCACTGATATTTGCGTGCTTAGAGATATTGTGTTTTGTTCTGTGGATCCAATGTTTAGTGACTAATATGTGTTCATACTTAAATGTATAACCATGTGCCTTGTGATGACTCTAAGCTAAATTAATTCCCATGACTCGTTATATCCTGGACATATGTATTTACTTATATATTGTTTGTTCTTGTGTTATATCTTGTTCTCACCCTATTGGATATTTAGAGATAGTCTGACCCGGGTGTTATTTTGCTCGGGTCAAGCCGAGACTTTTTAGGTTACATGACAGGTTGACCTTTCAATGTTTGTGCTAGCAAGGAGATAAACATTTGGAGTTTTAGTTTATCCCATTTTGGAATTTGGACGTTGTATATAAAATGTATAACTGAGATTAGAGAATTGTTAAACATGTATAACAATCGAGTTTAGAATTTCATTTTGTAAACTCAAAATTTGAATATGTGTAAGTTGAGATTTATTCCGCTGTGATCTGTGACTGTTATTTATATGATATATTGTTCTGATTTCAAGAAATCGGTGTGTCTATTACTTTGTATTAATACTGTACACGTCAAATTTCAGTTTAGATATTAAGTGAAAGGTAAAAATAACATGTCAGTGTTAGTATAAAGATATATTCACATCCGATCGCCCTTAACAAGCCGTATTTTGCGGATTAGTAGATGACATTACTTTATAAGGTTCTTTGCTAATCTGGGTATCACGGTGGGGTCGTTACATTTAATGTCAAAAATATGACTAAAATTCTTTTCATATAAGCGATATTGTTTACGAAACTACTTTTCTATAACCAAACCGAACTTTACTTTTAAAACCAAACTTGTGCTAGGGTTTCACATTAAAATCTTAACCTTAAACAACTTTATCAAATGATTGATTTATTTAACACCTAAATTTATTGCTTCAATATCCTTATTTAAATTGATCAATTAATTTTTAATACAATGGTTAATTATTTCCTACAGCTTTATTTAAAATAATAAATCAGCTTTAATCCAATTCATTGCTTCAAAACAACACTATTTAAAAAGATTAATTAACTTTAATCATCCTTGTTAAATGATTAACTAACTTTAAACTTTTATTATTAAAATAATTAATTAACCTTTAAAACATCATTATTAAAATGGTTAATTAATCTTAATCTCATTATTATTAGATAATTAGTTATTTTTAAAATGTCATTATTAATATGATTGATCAGTTTTAAAATATCATTATTAAAATAATTAGTTGATTTTAAATCATTATTATTAAAATAATCAATTACTTTTTAAAATATTATTATTGAAATAATTTATTTATTTTAAACCATATTTATTTAAATAGCTATATATCTTTGTAAAACCATGCACAAGATTTAACAAAATACTTAAAAGGGGATAATATTTCCATTCAAACATTACATAAACTAAGTATGGGGAGATATACAAAGAAAGTAACACTATGCACATATACAAAACATTATTTATCAAATATTAATCTATTGGCATACAATTAAATGTCTAAACAATATAATAGCAGAACAGGGATTTATTCTGCTAAACAGATGTCATTTATATTTATCTAATCAAATGATAGCAGAACGGTGTTTTATTCTGCTAAATAGATGTTAATTATAATTTAATAGCAAAATGGTATTTTATTATACTAAGCAGATGTCATTTCATATTCAATTGGGGTTACTTAAGGGTAATCGACAAAGAAATCCCATGGATTTAAAAATATTCTTTTTTATAAGAGAGTTTGCTTTCAAAACAAAACCGATCTTTTAGAGTAAAGTATTTTTAAACTTTAAGACTATTATTTAATAATTAAATAACATTTAAACTCTTTATGTAATAATAATTAAACCTTCAACTAATAATTAAATAATAATTAACTACAAATTAAATAATTAAATATTAAGTAAATATTATTTGAAATAGTTAATCTTTAAATAAATCTTTGTCTATTAATTAATCTTAATTAATAATTAAATAACACTTAATTAAAACTTAAATAACCTTTATTAAAAATAATTAAATTTTAATTAAGTTATAATTAAATCTTAACTTAACTAGTAATTAATTAAACCCTTTATTAGATAAATAAATAACAATTAATCATCAATTAATAATTAGACACAAATTAATCCTTAAATAAATTATTAGTTTATAAATAATCTTTATCAATTAACTAATTACAACTAACTTAATTAATTAATAATTAAGTACTAATTTCCTTTACTAACAAATGATTAAGTACTAATTACCTTACTTACTTAATTAATTAATAATAATTACCTTTAATAACTTATATTAAGTTTTGAAAACACTTTTCAAAAAGATATTTATGTTAAAATATTATAAATTCAAAAAGGGTTCGTTTTTCACGAACTGCAATTATAGCGACTGTCGCTATATGACCAGAAATATCAAAACTTTGTTTTCATGTCAACCGGCTTTCCAAAACTAAACTTTCGTGTTCAATTACTATAAAAAATTTAAAAACAAGTTCTAGAAAACAAAGATAAGATTTTTGAAACTTTTGTAAACATTTCTAGAAGTAAAGTTAGAAAACAATTTTTCAAACCCAAGGATCTCGATTTCATTTTAACAAGTCTAAATACAAACTCCCTTAGCCTACAAATTTGAAAATATGATTTCAAACAAATATATATGCCATAACCTTACAATATAAGCCAAGGTCTCAACTTGGAAACTTTTATTAACTTTTAAACCTTACAATATAAGCCAAGGTCTCAACTTGGAAAGTTTTACTAACTTTTACATCACTTTTCTAAATTTAACAACGTTTACATCTAACCCATACATATATCCAAACTGAAACAACCTAATGCACCCAACAGCCAACATACTTAATAACCAAGTAAGAAATAATTATTTCATCATTAAAGTTTAAAAACTTTTAAGTAAAGAAAAAGTAAGTTTTCTTATAATTATGCTTCCAACTTTTATCCAAAGCGACCCAAGATGCTCCTGACTAACAACATTACGACACCCTCCTTCTCCTCCTTTCCTTGCCAAATGGCTCGGCAGCCCAAGGTATAGTGCACATGGCTAAGGGTGGTAGAGCTTGGCCTTGAAAGGTGGAGGGACTTTGGATTATCATCGAATTCATAAAAATCAAACCCGAAAATAGGTCATTATCCAATTGAGTTTTGGACAAGGTACTCATGGAATTTGGAAAAGTTGTTGGGAAAATTTTCTTCTCTACAATTTCAATATAAGAATCACTTAATTTGGATTGGTTTTGAGGGAGATATGGTCAAAATAAGACGAGGCATTTTGGGACTTGAAAATATGGATCCGAAAGCACTCTTCAAAGAAATGATATTTTGATATGGTTAAGCTCAAAATTTGAAGAAGTGGTACAAATAAAAGTTGTAGCCACTAGAATTTTCTACGATTTCCATTAAAAGAATTTCTCCATTAGGATAAGAGATGAGGAAGATATGATAAAATAAAGAGGAGGAAAATTTTGAAGAAGTGAAGGGCTATTTATAAAAAAGAGAAAAAATGAATTACCTAAATGCTCTTTTCCTTTACACTCCACTACCTCCTTGCTACCTCACCTAGCCTTGTCCACCTCATGTTCTCTTGCCCACACCCTTGTTCCCTCTTCTCATTTCCATGAAAACACGTTTAAGTCCTCTTTGTACTTAATGTTTTTAATGATGTGAAATTTATATTTATATTTTAAACTTTATATACTTAGGTATGAATACATACATACATACACTAATACACACACATACTTATATACTGACTTATTTACAAATGTGTATACTTATGCTAAAGAGTTCACAACGTTTCCGGTAACTTTTTGCCGATTAAAAGTTGAAAATTCGAAAAACGAATTCCGGTCACATTTTCGATCTTTCTTCGAACTAAATATTTTTGTAAACAAATTTGAAAAACTATTTCACCATCATTGTTTATTATTTAATAGAGTTTTATTTTAATTATAAAACCTATTATTTGAATATTTAAAATTAATTAAATATTACCAAATTGAAGCGATGAAATTCCGGGTCGTTACACTCTCACCCCTTAAAAGAATTTTGACCTCGAAATTTAACCATATTCCTAATCCAGAAAAACAACCAAACCAAAATTGGGTTATTTGATATTAAGTGAGACCACACCGCTTAGCGGAATGGGTTTCCCCTCACTAATATCCTTTTAAAACTTACCTTTTGCAAAACCTTATCCTGCAACCAAAAATGGTTAAACTGTAAAGCATTATTATGTAAACATAAATATCAGGTAACAAATGAACTATCTGTCCGAACACTATAGTTTTGTTTGGCTAACTACTAACCTTTGGCTGACTCGGACCTACTAGACAATATAATCAAAATAATCTAACACCTGTTAGACACTCCTCTTCTGGACGGTCTATCCTTAACTATATGTTAAATACTCCTCTTCTAGACGGTCTGTCCCTAACTTAACATCTCCCAGGGTCACCAGATCCTAATGGTTTTGCGGCCACACCAATAACCTATCTGTATACAAATATATTTTCCCTTCTATGTGTAATCATAATTTTAGTATTACCTGTGACAAAGCCCTACACACAAGGATTTTGGACTAAATTAGCTGGGGCTAATAGCTAGTGTATAGGGCGCGACCCTATACCAGTCCCATCTGGTATTCTAATATCTTAGTCACTTTACTTAGGGTAGTCTTCCCTTAAATTTTCCTTGAAAACCTTTTCATCTCAAATTGATTAAAAACCTTTAAACCAAACTTAAACAATGAAAATATATACTCTATGATTTACTCAAAATCACCTTGCCATGTTATATATATACTTTACTCAAATCTTTGTTGATGAAAACATTTAAACCTTTGAAAGTACCCCTTATGAATCCATTGAAAGTACCCATTTTGAAACCAAGTAAAACCCTTCTTTCACCTAGGCCGAAAGGCCAAAACATTCCTTTCGAAACCATTCATAATCTTCCTTTCGAAAACATTGAAAAACCATTCCTTCGAAAGCATTGAAACCTTAGACATCCTTCTTCAAAACCTTTAAACATTACCTTTCAAATACATTGGAAAACCTTTCCTTTCAAACCTTTTGATACCATTGGGGAACCACCCCTTTGAAACCATTCTTTAAAACCTTTTGAAAGCAATAAAACATCAAACCTTTCGAAAGCCTTTGGGTTCAAGTAAAACATGTGGAAACATCTTTCGAAACCATTAAAAATTAACTCCACTGAAACCATTTGGGTTCAACCTTCAATAGAGCAAAAGGGTCATAAAACATTTAAGTCGAAAGCACTCTTTCGAAAGCATTTCCTAAGCAAAGAAGTGATGGTGTAGAAACCAACCTTTCAAAAGCATTGGAGAAGCGGCTAAGTTTTAAAAGCAAAGCATACCTTCCGAAACCATTGGCGTCGAAAGGTAGAAAAGCGGCAGCTAAGGGGTTTCAACCCCGACAAAAGCATTTACCTAAAACAAGAGGCACAACCCATTCAAAACCTTCCCTTTAAAACATTTGACTCGGCTGAAAGCCAATTAAGTCGAAAGCATACCCTTCGAAAGCAAAACAGGCGCGTTTTCATTTAAAAGAAAAGACACGCTTCGACCCCTTCGGAACCTTTGGTCTTGACCTAGTGCCTTCCGCCTTAGTCCAATTCACTTTGTACCAAGTTATTGATACTATGTGCATTGGTTTCGATGGCATGGAGGCGGCAGTACTTGGTCGGAACCCCAAGACCCACATTAACAAAGAGTATTACTAAGTAATACTGTTTGCTAACGCGGAGAATAGGGTTGGTTAAGGGCGACCATCTATAGTCTTGTCTTAAATATCTATTGAATATGTCGATTAGTGCTCTATTTTTTTTCCTTTCTCAAGTGGATCGACATATCCAATAAATGCTTAATACAAAACTACAGGTGGCTATAGGATCCATTAGAACAAAATACAACAACTCAAATGCATAACACATCACAGAACAGCAAACAAATATATATACATATATAATGATACATCCCAATACAATACAAGTAATACATCATAAGTGGTATGACGACCATAATATACACACGAGTCAAAACAATATACATATCAAAGTAGCGACAAAAAGACTACAAGAAAAAGGGCTAGCAGATAAGTCCATGCGAAAGTAGAATAGGCTAAGTCCATAAGGGTAACTAGCCTGAATCACCTCGGTCTGACCTGAGTATAAAATAAACGGGTCAGTCTAACTAAACAAATTAGTTTATAAGGATAAGTGATAACATGAGCATAAGGTAAAGGGTAAGATATCCTCTCGAATGAGAAGAAAGAATAATAAGAGCATGACACTACTTCAGATAAGGTAATTACACTAAGTGTATGTCCTCGAAATAGGTAAACCCACCAAATAACACTAAGTATAATAAATGCCTCATATCATCGGCGAAATCCCAAAAGCCACTAAAATGGTTTCTATGTACCATATCTCCAAAATAGGAGAATCCCAAATCTCAAACTCAAAACTCGCCATAAATGGCAATCACAAAAATATTCTCTAAGTAGAGAAGTCTCAAACACAAAATACGCCAAAAATGGCAATCTCATGTATCTCCTAATAGGAGAGTATACATTTCAAATAAACGCCAAGTGTTGGCAAACCCAAATCTCAAATATAGAACTCGATAAGGAGTTCAATTTTCAAAGATGTAATCTCCATATATAATATCTTGAACGGCTCAAATGGCCAATAATGTAAAAAGGCAATACACTCGGAAAATCACAAAGAAATCGAGCAAATCATCTCAAAGATATAGCACGTGCTTATGGCCGAAGCCCGCCAAGTACTGTTCTCCCAAAATAAGGTGCCAAATCTCTTAGACAAACGTCCCAAAGGACAAATAAATACGTCTCTTAGACAAACATCCCGAAGACAACATCCCGAAGGATAAATACATCGCAATGACAAACGTCTCTTAGACAAACATCCCGAAGGACAAATGACCCGAAGGTCCAGTACTGGCAAATACGTCTCTTAGACAAATGTGTCACAAACTCTCGGATAGGAACCCGAACAGTGTTAATGTGTGTCCCATACCACACATTCGCACTAAACGGTTTACTAACCACTAGTAAATTCCACACTCAAAGCAGTAAAAAGTTTACCTCATCTCATCGGTAAACTCGACCCGAATGTCAAAACGATCAAACAGACAAGTCATGAATTAACCAATAAGATAAACGCACATGTCCCATACCACGTGTTTTACCAAACCATTTAATTCTCCTTCTCATTCGCTCGAATAGTGCAAAAACGTGTATTTTATATATAAAATAATTTACTTTGGAAAACAAGCTTTTAAAACCATCTTCCGAAAACGATTATTGAAAACAATATCTAAAATTCCCTTATTATAGAGAATAAATAGATTTTATAACTAGAAAATACTTTGAAAATATCATTTAATAATTATTTAAAATGCCCATTTATTTTAAAAATTATTTCAAAGCTGCTTGGAAAAATCCATGCTCGAAAACGAATAAAAATCCAAAGAATCACTCAAACCGATATTCGAATTCAATTCAAATTTAATCCAAAATTTGAATTTCAAAATCTCCAAAATTTGGCTAGTCTATTGATAGACATCATGGCCTTTAAGTACAATCAAAACCATCACAAAATAGAGCAAGAAAAACAAGCATATTGGGCTGGAAAACTCAAAGCAACGGGGCAAAACAAGGCAAGAAGCGCTCAATACCCAGGCCGACATGTAGGTCGACCTGGGTGTTGGCCCCTTCCTTCCTTAGGTCGACTGCCCTGTCGACATAAGGTCGACATGCATGTCGACCCAGGGAAGCGGGGATGTCGACCCTCTCACGCGAATTTGTTCCAGGTTATTTTCAGCCTTCGTATTGATTTTCTTAAGCAAGTTTGAAGCATCAAATGACCATATAATACTATGAAATTTTGCAGAGACCAAATACAACTTCTAAACTACCATCTGAAAGAAATCCGGCAGCATTTCGTTGCCGGAACCGAAAGATATAAGCATGCAAAGAAGCAACATGGAACATATTTTTATAGAGGAACAAAACTACAGAAAATCAACTACAGATAGAAAATTTTGTACAGATTCAAGCAATTTGCACTTTTTGTTTTGCTAGATTTCAGAGCTTATCAACTCACCTTGCTTTTGAAGAGCAATACCGGATTTGTAGCTGAAAGATTGAAGCTTTGAGGAGGAATTGGCTTCAATATCCTGTAAAAACCTTGGACAAAGACATGCAAGATGAAACTTACAGTTAACAGACAATCACCTCTAAAATTCATATTTTGATGATATAAAAGAGTTTTGGAAAGGATTACCTTTTAATCTTCACTCTAGATTGATAAAAATCTCAGTTTGCTTGAATTAATTTGAAGATTGAAAGCTTGGTTTGAAGAAAATTGTGGAGATGGTTTCTTTTCTGATTTCTTAAAAGGAAGAAGAAAATAAAATACGTACAGGTTACTTCCTCCTTTCTTATTTCTGACTTTAGCTGGCTAATGGGCTTTGGACCCAAGTAATAAAGAGAATTAATTTAGCCTAGGTTAATTTATTCAACATTTAAAACAAAATATGTACATATATTTCACATTATGTTATAAACAAATGTTATTTTCTTCCAATTTTCACACAAATAATATATGTAAATTTACCTATACAATAAATAAAATATTTTCCACCATATAAAATATAAATTTATATTTTTAAAACATTTTTATTATTAAAACCCTTTAGTTAACAAAAATTCACTATTTACTCAAATAAAAGAATAAAACCATATTTTTAACTTCTAAAATTCCACAAAAATACTTTCTCACTTAGAAAAATATTTTAAACCATTTCCAAACTTAATTTATAGCCAAAACATATTTTTAGACCAATTTCCACCTTTATATTTAAATAAACCACCTTTAAAAATCACATACTTCTTTTAAAAATTATTAAACGAGGTAAATGGGCAATAATTAATATAATTATTGCATTTGCTCTAAAATAAAGACATTTTCTTTATTTAAAGCCCATATTCCATTATTATTAACCCAAATAGATAAAATAAAGTTCCAAACTTTATTTTTCTCATTTTATTTTCAAAATTCATTGTTTATTCCAAATAAACAATTAAAATTTCCAATTTTATTTTAATTTACAATATAAAATTATAACTACCGTCATAATTTAATATATACATGTAATCTCCAAACCAGAGTTGTTACACTTTTCAAGTAACCCGCCTTGTTTGTCAAAATATATTGGTTGCCAATTTTCTTTTCTAAAATTGCTGCCAATATTTCAGAAATAAACAATTTAATATATTTAATACCCTTCTCCTTTTATAAATATATAAAACATTTAAGTCTCATACCTTAAATAATTTTATATACCTATCAAAACACTTACGAAAATTCTACAAAAATTCCAGAAAATTACTTTTTATATGTTTTCTAACATATATTAATTCTAGACCCAAAATATTAATTATTTAGCCATAAATAGTTTAAAACCCAAATAATCATTTTCTACACTAGATAATTAATATAAAATCCACATTAATTTAGAAAGTTATGAAAATTGAAAATCATCTCTAAAATATCATTTCTTATCTGTATCTAAAATCGCAAGGCATTTGGATGTCATTAAATTGGGTTTTCACATTAAACATATCATAAAACCTATATGATTAAGCATAAATCATCAATAAGCATATATAAACAATTAATCATTCAAAAACATGGCATAATCATGCAAAATACTTCGGATTCATCTTAAAACCAAAAACGATTAGGAAAATGAGATGTAATCAAAATTCACCTTAGCTTTTGAGATTAAGGATTTGAGATTTGATCTTGACTAAGTTGCTTAAGCTTTTCCTCTTGAAGTCTTATCTTTGCTTTTCCTAATGGTGGCCGACCTTAGTTTATATTTTTGTTTGTGAATTATGAATGCACATGAGAATGAGGGCCTAAGGGGTTTTGGGTATAAGAATGTATATATTACTATATTTCCCCTTATCTATTTTACTTAACCATTTTATTTTAGTTCATTTGTTATCAAGGCACGACTACCCCTTGTTAATTACAAATCTCAATCCCCTAATCATCACATTATTTTATTTAGTTTAGCTAATTAAATATCCTAAATAATGTTACTAAAAATATGGGATGTTATAATCTCCCCTCCTTAAAGAATTTCATCCTCAAAATTAAGATAAGGTACTCAACAAATCAAACATAAAGGTAAAACATACCATCACACAAATCGGTATAAGCTTCTCTAATCCTACTCTCAGTCTTCCAAGTGCAGTCTCCCTCATCGTCGCTTCACTGGACTTTCACTAATCTGACTATCTTGTTCCTTAGCCTCTTCTCATCTCCTGCGACTATATGAATAGGCTTTCTAACTATCGTCAAGTCTGTTTCTACTACCAAGTCATCTTACACAGTCGGTGCTATAGCAGATTCCGTATCTCTAACACACTTTCATAGCTGAGAAACATGAAAAACATCGTGGACTTCTGCCAAACTACTCAGTAACTCTACTCTATATGCGAGTTTCCAAATCCACTCTACAATAGGAAATGGTCCTACGAATCTCGATGCCAACTTTCCTGATTTCCCGAATCTAATCACACCCTTCATCGGTGATACCTTAATAAAAACATGATCTCCAATAGAAAACTCTAAGTCTTTTCGTCTTCTGTCTGCATAACCCTTCTACCTAGACTGAGCATCTTTCATCCTAGCTCGAATCAACTCAATCTTCTCTACAGCTTCTCTAACCAATTCCGGACCAAGAACTAACCTATCCTCAGTCTCTAACCAACAAACTGGTGATTTGCATGGCCTTCCATACAAAGCTTCAAACGGTGCCTTCCCTATACTAGTCTGATAATTATTGTTATACGAAAACTCGACTAAGTGTAGACGGTCTTCCCATGACCCTCCCAAATCTAACACACAAGCTCTTAACAAATCCTCCAATACTTTGTTAACTCTCTCTGTTTGTCGCGGTCTGTGGATGGTAAGCAGTACTCATCTTAAGCTTGGTTCCTAAAATATCCTATAGACTCTTCCAGAACTCGCTAGTGAACAAGGAATCTCTATCACTTATTATGTTACTAGGAATTCCATGAAGTCTAACTATATTCTTTATAAATAACTTTACTAAAACAGGTGCCGTCCTAGTTGACTTAACTGGAATGAAATAGGCACTCTTGTTCAATCTATCCACTATGATCCATATACTTTCATTTCCTCTACTAGATCTTGGCAACTTGTCAATAAAATCAATAGAAATAGAATCCCACTTCCACACCAGAATATCCAATGGTTTTAGCAATCCACTTGGCTTCTGATGTTCGACTATTACCTGTTGGTAGTTCAAACACTGCTTCACCCATAAGCCTACATCCCTCTTCATACCTTCCCATAAGAAACTCCGCTTCATATCCTGATACATCTTAGTTCCTCCTGGATGAATAGTGAACTTTGAATGATGGCATTCCTCTAGAGCTTCCTTCCTAATGTCTCCCACATTCGGAACAAACAACCGCCCTTTCTTTCTCAACCCCCCATTCTGGTCAAGACTAAAATCCTTCAAGTCATCGCTCTCCGTTCCGTCCTTCAACTTCTTGATCCGTCTGGCCAACACTGGATCCTCCTCCTGTTTAGAAGCAATCCTTTCAATCATTGCTAGTCGAACTTCTAAACAAGATAACACAGCTGATCCTTCACTAGATCCGGCCTCAGATTTCCACTGAACTCTACAAGTCGACAACGCTTCCAAATCTTTCCACTCTGCTATCATTCCCAACAGTGCATTTTGATGCTTTCTGCTAAGTGCGTCTGCAACTTTGTTGCCCTTTCCTGTTGTGTACTCAATACCAAAGTCATAAGTGACTAAAAACTCTAACCACCTCTACCGTCTCATATTCAGCTCCTTTTGAGAGAACAAATACTTCAACGACTTATGATCCGTATAAAGCTCAAACCTCTCTCCCAAAAGGTAATGTCTACACACCTTCAAAGCAAAAATCACTGCAGCCAACTCCAAATCATGCGTCGAATATCTAATCTCATGCGGTCTAAGCCGTCGAGAAGCATAGGCAATCACTTTACCTCTCTACATCAACACAGCTCGTAATCCAGTTCCACACGCATCTATATAAATTACCAAATCTTGATTCCCCTCTGGAACAACTAATACAGGTGCATCGAAATGCTTCCTCACACTTATCGATCCACACAAACTTCACATCCTTTCGTTTTAGCTTGGTCATCGACGCTGCTATCCGCGAAAAATCCTTGATGAACCTCTGATAATATCCAGCTAATCCAAGGAAACTTCTAATCTCAGTCACCGTCTCTGGTCTCTTCCAATTATTAATAGCTTCGATCTTATCTGGATCGACTACCAATCCCTTCTCCGAAACCACGTGACCAAGAAACTTCACTTCCTTCTTCCAGAAATGACACTTCAAAAACTTCGCCTTCAACTGATTCTGCCTCATCGTCTCAAGCACAACTCTAAAATGAACTTCGTGCTCCCTTTCATCCTTAGAGTATATCAAAATATCATCTATGAACACCAACATGAACTTATCCAAGTGCTCTCGGAAAATCCGGTTCATCAAATACACAAAGAATACCGGTGCATTAGTTAGTCCGAATGGCATCACTAACCATTCGTACGATCCATATCTTGTCCTAAACGCCATTAAAGGAATACTATCCTTTGCTACTCTAAGCTGATGAAAAACTATTGCTAAATCCAACTGAGAAAATACCTTGGCTCCACTCAACTGATCAAACAAATCGTCAATTCTAGGCAACGAATATCGATTCTTTATCGTCTTCTCATTCAACTTACAATAACCGATACATAACCTCAATGATCCATCTGTCTTCATAGCAAACACTACGGCTGCTCCCCAAGGAGAACTACTTGGCCTAATAAAACTCTTGCTTTCCAAATCTACCAACTGCACCTTCAGCTCCCTCATCTCTATAGGTGTCATCCTACATGGCGGTCTACTCACCGGTTCTACACCAGGAACCAAATCTATCCAAAACTCAATGGCTCGTTTCGGTGGCAATCCTACTACAGGCTCGAAGACATCCATGAATTCTCTAACCACAAAAATTCAATTCAACTCGTCTTCCAACTCCACAACACCCAATAAAGCATTCACCTCACAATTAGGGCTTTCTACGGTATATACATTCCGATCACTATAATCAAGGTGTCTAAGCGATGTCTTCCTAGCATGGAAAAATATCCTAGCATCATACTTAACCAATCCATACCGAATATAATTCCGAACCCTACAAATTCAAACACATGCAAAATGCAAACAAAGGTATAACGTAGCAAATCAAACTCTAAGTGGTCACACTTCATCCCAAGTGTCGCATACCTTCCTATCGGATTTGCAACCCTTAAGGAAGTAACTAAGTATGTAGGTTCTAGGTAAAGCTTATCTACCAAACAACGAGATATAAAAGAATGCGATGCACCAGGACCAAAAAGAACGCTAACAGACATACCATGAATATGAAGCGTACCTCCCAACATTGCCTTTCCTTTCTCCTGCGATGTTGGTTCTAATGTAGCAAGCTCCAATGCAAATACCTTGCCTCTTCTATCCTTAGCGGGCTCTTTGCATTGATTCTTATAGTGGCCAATCTGATCGTAGTTAAAACATTTGATGTTTTCTTCCCGATCACTTCCTTCGCCTTTCTAGTAAGACACTCATTCGCAAAATGCCCCTTTTTGTCACACTTGAAGCACACAACCTCAGACTTTCCCTTTTTTGCTGCTCCACCTTTTGAGCACCCTTCTTATGAAAGAACTTCCACTTCTGGCCTTGCCCAACCTGGACCTTGTTCGCCTTACTATTCTCTAGACAAGCAAGCATCTCCTCGTGTCTCAAAGCCATATCTACAACCACATCACAAGGGTCTCTGATATGAGGTAATGTAGCCCTCGCCAGCTCAGACTTTAAACCCCTTATGAACTTCTTATTCCTCTTCAATATAGTATCCACAGTAGCATACCTATATCTAGCCAACTCCTCAAATCTTCTAGCATACTCCAAAACAGACATCTCCCCCTGCTCCAACTCAGCGAACTTCCTGAACAAAACAGACTGCGCCATCAGAGATATGAACCTCTCCTGAAACCTTCTCCTAAACTCAGCCCATGTCATCTCCTCTTCATTTACTCTAGCTGTCACACTATTCCACCAAAATAAAGCTGCTCCCTGAAGCTGTCTCGAAGCAAGCCTCCTCGTCTGCTCATCATTGAGCCCCATGTCTGTAAAGATCCTCTCACAATGCAGCAACCAGTTCTCCACTTCTATGGCATCCTCAGTTCCAATAAAAGGCTTCCCTCTAAGCCTAGCATAATCTCTGCTCAATATAGCATAATGTTTGACCAAGGAGCTTCCTGAACTCCTACTCCAGCATTTCCTCTAACCACTCCAGCAGCAACACCCGCCTGCATCATATTCATGAAAATGGGGCATTTCACCAGAAGGACAAACTTTGCAATCCAATTAGTTTCTAGGACACACATTCAAAGAAATTACTTTTAAGGCCAAAGTCAGCAGAATAATTACTTTCAAGGACAAAGTTAGCAGTCTAATTACTTTCAAGGACATAATTTCATAGGTTTTTATACCCTAGAAACTAATTATTTTACGTTTTGTCCTTGAAAGTAATTATTTCAATTGTGTGTCCTAGAAACTAATTCCACTTGCTATTGAGGCCCTTGTGGCTAATTTCCACCATGAAAAACTGATACATAGCTCCCATATCCACTTGTGGGACTCCAGCACCAACATTCCCTGCTTGTGCTTGACCTTGGTTTCTCCTGGTATTTGGTCTGGCATTTTTTATGGTTGTGCTTCCTCCAAGATTCACTCTTCCAGTTCTAGCGTCCATATCTGCATTCAAGTCTCGTGAGATACAGAAGAATAGCCAAAGGGAGATAGGAAACTAAAGATATAGCGTATACTTATATAAAGTAAATACAAGTATGTTACTATAGCGTTATCCCATATCCTAACCTTACTCTAAATCCTTAGGATTATGTTTTCAAAATTCATTTTTAGTTAGAGTTTTTCATAAATCTATGCTCTGATACTAAGTTGTAACATCCCCTATCTAGAGGCCTAAAACTAAGCGCTACAGATGTTGCAGTCATCCATAGTATTAACTTCCAGCGACTAAATACGGCTATGTTAATGGTATCCATAATACTAGAAGCACTTGAATATGAAACAAAATCACATATTTCAAAAAAATAACATTTTACTGATTACATTTCAAAACACATGTTTCACATTCAAATTACATAATCCCATAATTGTTTTCCAAGTTCAGATAAAATATAATTATTATATAAATACGCCAAGAGCGACATATGATGATGCCTCCTTGGTTGACCAGAGTACTATATAGACATAACTGCCTTAAATACAACACTGTGGAATAAAACAAAACAAAACATCAACTCCTAAATAGCTATCTGTCAGCCACCTGCTCTTCCCCGGAAGCTTTATTTGTCAACTTACTAAAACCTATAAAACTTCAACCCATAGTCTACTCAAATCAATTTTGAGCACCCGAGAGTTTAAGGAGAAAAACATAAACTTCGAGTCAGACATAAAGCCTGGTGTGAATAATACTATACATCTCGGTTATTTGATATTAAGTGAGACCACATCGCTTAGCGGAACGGGTTTCTCCTCACTAGTGTCCTATTAAAACATATTTTTTGCAAACCCTTATCCTGCAACCAAAAATGGTTAAAACTGTAAAGCATTATTTTGTAAACATACATATCAGGTAACAAATGTACTATCTTTCCGAACACTATAGTTTTGTTTGGCTAACTACTAACCTTTGGCTGACTCGGGCCTACTAGACAATATAATCAAAATAATCTAACACATGTTAGACATTCCTCTTTTGGACGGTCTGTTCTTAACTATCTGTTAAATACTCCTCTTTTGGATGGTCTGTCTCCAACTTAACATCTCCCAGGGTCACCAGATCCTAATGGTTTTGCGGGCACACCAATAACCTATATGTATACAAATGTATATTCCCTTCTGTGTGTAATCATAATTTTAGTCTTACCTGTGACAAAGCCCTACACACTAGAATTTTGGACTAAATTAGCGGGGGCTAATAGCTAATGTATAGGGTGCGACCCTATACCAGTCCCATCTGGTAGTCTAATATCTTAGTCATTTTACTTAGGATAATCTTCCCTTAAATTTTCCTTGAAAACCTTTTCATCTCAAATTGATTGAAAACCTTTAAACCAAACTTAAACAATAAAAATATACTCTATGCTTTACTCAAAATCACCTTGCCATGTTATATATATACTTTACTCAAATCTTTGTTGATGAAAACATTTAAACCTTTGAAAGTACCCCTTATGAATCCATTGAAAGTACCCCTTTCGAAACCAAGTAAAACCCTTCTTTCACCTAGGCCGAAAGGCCAAAACATTCCTTTCGAAACCATTCATAATCTTCCTTTCGAAAACATTGAAAAAAAATTCCTTCTAAAGCATTAAAACCTTATCATCCTTCTTCAAAACCTTTAAACATTACCTTTCAAATATGTGGGAAAACCTTTCCTTTCAAACTTTCAATACCATTGGGGAACCACCCCTTCGAAACCATTCTTTAAAACCTTTCGAAAGCAATAAAACATCAAACCTGTCGTAATCCTTTGGATTCAAGTAAAACATGTGGAAACACCTTTTGAAACAATTAAAAATTAACTCCTTTGAAACCATTTGGGTTCTACCTTCAACAGAGCAAAAGGGTCATAAAACATTTAAGTCGAAAGCACTCTTTCGAAAGCATTTCCTAAGCAAAGAAGTGATGGTGTAGAAACTAACCTTTCGAAAGCATTGGAGAAGCGGCTACGTTTTAAACGTAAAGCATACCTTCCGAAACCATTGGCGTCGAAAGGTATAAAAGTGGCAGCTAAGGGGTTTCAACCCCGATGAAAGCATTTACTTAAAACAAGAGGCACAACCCATTCAAAACCTTCCCTTTAAAACATTTGACTCAGCTGAAAGCCAATTAAATCGAAAGCATACCCTTTGAAAGCAAAGCAGGCGCATTTTCATTTAAAAGCAAAAACATGCTTCGACCCCTTTGGAACCTTTGGTCTCGACCTAGTGCCTTCCGCCTTAGTCCAATTCACTCTGTACCAAGTTATTGATACTATGTGCATTGGTTTCAACGGCATGGAGGCGCCAGTACTTGGTCGGAACCCCTGTGCCGAAAGTGGCGAAACATGCTAAAAGCTTGTAAAAACTTATTTTTACTTTATAAAGAATTTCTTTTCAATTAACCTGCCTTGTTTGTCAAAATATTATTGGTTGCTAATTTTCTTTTCTAAAACTGCTGCCAATATTTCAGAAATAAAAAATTTAATTTATTTAATACCCCTTCTCCTTTTATAAATATATAAAACATTTAAGTCCCATACCTTAAAGAATTTTATATACCTATCAAAACACTTAGGAAAATTCTACAAAAATTCCAAAAAATCATTGTTAATATGTTTTCTAACATATATTAATTCTAGACCCAAAATATTAATTACTTAGCCGTAAATAATTTAAAAGCAAAATAATCATTTTCTACACTAGAGAATTAATATAAAGTCCACATTAATTCAGAAAATTATGAAAATTGAAACCTATCTCTAAAATATCATTTTTGATCTGTATCTTAAATCGCAAGGCATTTTGATGTCATTAAATAGGGTTTTCACATTAAAACATATCATAAAACCTATATGATTAAGCATAAATCATCAACAAGCATATATAAACAATTAATCATTCAAAAACATGGCATAATCATGCAAAATACTTCGGATTCATCTTAAAACCGAGAACAATTAGAAAAATGAGATGTAATCATTATTCACCTTAGCTTTTGAGATTAAGGATTTGAGATTTGATCTTGACTAAGTTGCTTAAGCTTTTCCTCTTGAAGTCTTCTCTTTGCTTTTCCTAATGGTGGCCGGCCTTAGTTTATATTTTTGTTTGTGAATTATGAATGATCATGAGATGAGGGCTTAAGGGGTTTTAGGTATAAGAATGTATCTATTCCTATATTGACCCTTATCTATTATGCTTAACCATTTTATTTTAGTTCATTTATTATCAAGGCACGGCTACCTCTTGTTAATTACAAATCTCAATCCCCTAATCATCACATTATTTTATTTTACTTAGCTAATTAAATATCCCAAATAATGTTACTAAAAATATTGGGTGTTACACATCGCTTACCCGGCTTCCTAATGCGGACTCCGATCTGGCTTCTTAATTAGAAACCTCCGTTCTCTTGACATGACCATATACTATGATGGAAAACCTTGGTTTCATGTTAAGAACCCTCACCAAGTATTTGCCATCAAAAATCAAGTGATAGATCCTTATTCAAAATGGTGCGGGACACCTTAAAGTCGTGCACTCGAATCTTGGATCCAACTTGTATTAAAAGAGGAATGATCTACATTCAACTTATGTACACTTATTATTGGTTCCTACCAGTACTAGTATTATTTCTGCTAAAATTATTTATGTAAACATTTCATAGAACTAACATAAGCTTAAAATTTATAATATTCTACTACATCTTGAAAGTATATACCACTATCTGCAAATTTTTCCATTTTTAATTTACTTCTCTTAAGGAAATTCGAGATCCAAATACCCGACTTTATTTCAAAACACTTCTATAAATGATTTTATACATTTTAATCATAAAGATATATTTACATAGCCCGAGTAACCCCAAAATGATACTAAGGAACTTGATACTACTAAATAGTATTATATATTTCCTTACCAAGAAGGGTAATACTTAAGAGAAGTGCCTACCATCCGAACCCATCTCTTTTCCATTTTTATTTATTTTCGGGCAACTCGAACTAGTTACCATAAAATTCTACTTCTATTTAAAATTCACTTTTTAGAATAAATAAAAATATACTTCTTACCTATATTTTCTTTCCAACATATTTATACTTATATAAACTTCCAAGTAATACTATTTATTATTTTCTCCAAAAACCATTTAAAATAATAATATACATTATTTTAAATAAAACATTTCACAATGTTTACTCTTAGTTTAGATTATAATAAACAACTCTTATTACAATCAAATTTAAATATAAATTTTTATCTCAATCCTATCACCGAACGCCTTATAGTCAAATTGTGAAACTGAATTCACAAGTTGTTCGTGTTTAATTTAACTAAGACTATAATTTCTTATAAACTATCTAAGCCTAATTAATCAACAATAAATGATAATGATCAAACATTATCATTCTCCAACAACAAACATATCCTATATAACTATAACAATTTTCTAAAAATCTTCTTTTATATATATAAAATATAATCTTGGTAAAATTATTTCATTTACCTAATTTTAATACAATATTGTATCGGTTGGCCTTGTTAAAGTGTTTTAGAGATTCCTTCCGAATCCATAAACCAATCAACGGACTAATCAACACAATATAAAACATTTTTATAAAAATAACAAATAAGTGCTCTTATATATATACACTCAAACTCATTCTAAGGTCTCACTTACCCTATCTCAAATGAGTTAACCCCACCTAAGCCTAGGTATTTGCTCAACCTAAGCTCTGATACCATATGTAATGATCTGCCTTTCTTACACCTTTAATACATCCTTGGTATTTGTGTGCCAATCATTTTTGTGCCTGAAAGACAGGTCGTTTGGGGTGAAGAAAGAAGAAAACAAAACAGAATCTCACAAAATGTGATGAGTAACATATAATATATAAATCAAGTCTTTAGAAAAGAAAAAACTTTATTATAAACAATTATCAGAGAACACTATCCTATTATCAGTCTGGACAGTTATAACAGTCTGTCCTAACTGATGCTTATAAATTCAACAATCAATACATCGGATAAATAAAGAAATATGTAGACACGTCTTGGGCATCCAGCCCATCTCCTGAAGTCCAAAGCATATGAAGCTAATTTGGAAAATATGCTTGGTCTGACCCGAGCGTTAAAATAAAATAACATCCAGATCAGTCTGGTAATACCAGCGTGAGAAAACTCAAGTGATGGGATGAACATATAATAATTCTGTGAGACCATGCCGCTATCGCTGAACGGGTTTTTACCTTAGAAGATCAACATTCATAGATGAATAAATGGGAAAAAAATTAGAACTACAATCCAAAAAAGAATAAATGATCATAGATAGATAAAAATTCAAACTTATGGACACAAATAATTAAACATCGAGAAGAACCTTAGTCACTTCTCGGTGCAATTAAGAAAATAATTCAATAATTTGAATTAACAATAAGGAAAGGAATTTTCCCACAATATATGTAGGACCATATCGCCAACTGCGGAATGAGTTTCCTTTCATAATAACAATATCCAATCTCAACAATGGATGCGAATAATTAAACATTGTGAAGTGCTCTCAACTGTACCGAAAGTATACCTCTGGAAATATACTTGAGAGGGTCATGTACTCTGTGACACCTCTCGGGAACTCCAAGCCGGACCCTGCCAACTTTGCCGAGAATCCGAGAATTTCACATCTCAATGCGCAAACCGAATCCAATCTAGAGTGGATGTGAAAATACCCTAATGGGAGCAATCCCACATAACTTGGCCCCCACTCGCGATTTGGGTTTAGTCATTTCTGACAAAGGATAACAATACTCAAAAGAGTAACCAATCGTTTTTATAGTGACGATGCACCATGAAGAAAGCTGAATCGATAGTTAATAAATCAACTAACGGGGATAATTAAAAATGATCGTACATGGAAATTAAATTTCATATTCTTACTATTACTCATCGATTCCAGATAAGTGCTATCCCTTAGTTGAAAATGAAGCAGACAAGTCGAGGTAGTGATACATCTAGGCATTGCCTTGACGACATTTTTAATCTTTGAGATAGAAACGAGTCCATGCCTCGATGTTTAATGTTAAAAATATGACTAAATCCTTTCCATATAAGCGATATTATTTATGGAACTACTTTTCCATAACCGAATCGAACTTTACTTTTAAAACCAAACTTGTGCTAGGGTTTTATATTAAATTCTTAACCTTAAACAACTTTATTAAAATGATTGATTTATTTGAAACCTGAATTTATTACTTCAATATCCTTATTTAAATTGATCAACTAATTTTTAAAACAAATGGTTAATTATTTCATACACCTTTATTTAAAATAATTAATTAGCTTTAATCCCAATTCATAGCTTCAAAACAACACTATTTTTTTTTGAGTTCATGGGAAACCTTAAGATCATGGTATTCATTGATACTCACTTAAGTAAACCACGCCGTGTGTCTACCTCGCTTTTATTTAGTCGTCGCACACGGATGCTTAACGTTGAAACTCCCACTGATGGTTTGGCGCTGGGATTCGAACCTGCCCGGACGCAGTCCTTTGGTTCCCATCTCCCAGCTCCCAAACCAATCGAGCTACGAACGGCGGGTCAAATTTTTTTTTAAAAGATCAATTAACTTTAATCATCCTTGTTAAATGATTAATTAACTTTAAACTTTTATTATTAAAATAATTAATTAACCTTTAAAACCTCATTATTAAAATGGTTAATTAATCTTAATCTCGTTACTATTTAAATAATTAGTTATCTTTAAAACATCATTATTAAAATGATTTATCAGTTTTAAAACATCATTATTAAAATGATTTATCAGTTTTAAAACATCATTATTAAAATAATTAACTGATTTTAAATCATTCTTATTAAAATAATCAATTAATTTTAAAATATTAATATTTAAATAATTTACTTATTTTAGACCATCTTTATTTAAATAGTTATTTATTTTTGTAAAACTAATGCACAAGATTTAACAAAATACTTCAAAGGGGATAATGTTTCCATTCAACATTACATAAACTAAGTATGTGGATATACACAAAAGAAAATAACACTATGCACATATAAAAAACATCACTTATCAAATATTAATCTATTGGCATATAATTCACTGTCTAAATAATATAATAGCAGAACGAGGATTTATTCTACTAAACAAATGTCATTTATATTTTATCAAACAAAGTGATAACAGAATGGTGTTTTATTCAGCTAAACAGATGTCAAATACAATTCAATTAGAAAAATGATTTTGTATTCTGCTAAGCAGATGTCACTGGGTTTCATATTCAATTGGAGTTACTTAAGGGTAATCGATAAAGAAATTCCTTGGATTTAAAAATATTCTTTTTTTATAAGAGAGTTTGCTTTCAAAACAAAACCGATCTTTTAGAAATGAAGTGGTTTTATACTTTTAAACTTTTATTTAATAATTGAATAACATTTAAAATCTTTATTTAATAATAATTAAACCTTTAATTAATAATTAAATGATAATTAACTATAAATTAAATAATTATATATTATTTTAAATAGTAAATCTTCAAATAAATCTTTATCTATAAATTAATCTAAATTAATAATTAAATAATACTTAATTAAAACATAAATAATAATTAAAACTTCGTTAAAAATAATTAAATCTTAATTAGGTTTTAATTAAGTCTTAACTTAACTTATAATTAATTAAACCCTTTATTAGATAAATAAATAACAATTAATCATTAATTAATAATTAAACACAAAATTAATCCTTAAATAAATTATTAATTAATAAATAATATTTAGTTAGTTAACTAATTACAACTAACTTAGTTAATTAATAATTAAGTACTAAATATTCATTAATTAATTAACTAATAATAATTACCATTAAAAACTTATATTAAGTTTTGAAAACGCTGTTCAAAAATATATTCAACTTAAAATATTTTAAATTAAAAAAATAGTTCATTATTTATTAACCGCATTTATAGCGACTATATGAACCGAAATATCAAAACTTTATTTTCATGTCAACTAAGTTTCCAAAAATTAAACTTTTTTATTTCAATTACTACAAAAACTTTGAAAACAAGTTCTAGATAACAAAGATAAGATTTTTAAACTTTTATAAACATTTCTAAAGGTAAAGTTAGAACAATTTTTCAAACCCAAGGATCTTGATACCGTTTTAACAAGTCTAAATATTAACTCCCTTAGCCTACAAATTTGAAAATATGATTTCAAACAAATATACATGCCATAACCTTACAATATAAGCCAAAGTCTCAACTTGAAAACTTTTACTAACTTTTACATCACTTTTCCAAATTTAACAACATTTACATCTAACCCATACATATATCCAAACCAAAACAACATAATGCACCCAACAACCAACATACTTAATAACCAAGTAAGAAATAATTATTTAAATCATTAATGTTTAAAAACTTTAAGTAAAGAAAAAGTAGGTTTTCGCACAGTTATGCTTCCAACTTTTATCCAAAGTGATTGAGATGGTCCCGACTAACAACAACACTACGACACCCTCATTCTCCTCCTTTCCTTGCCAAATGGCTCAGCCCAAGGTATGGTGCACACAGCCAAGGATGGTAGAGCTCAGTCTTGAAAGGAAGAGGGACTTTGGATTATCATTGAATTCACAATTATCAAACCCGAAAATGGATCAATTTCCAACTGACTTTTGGACAAGTTACTCACGGAATTTGAAAAAGTTGTAAAAGGGAAAATTCTTGGAAATTCTATTCTCTACAATTTCAATAAAAGAATCACTTAATTTGGGTCGGTTTTCTACGAGATATGGTCAAAAGAAGAAGAGGTATTTTCAGGCTTGAAAATATGGGTCCAAAAACACACGGCAAAGAAATGATATTTCGACATGGCTAGGCTCAAAATTTGAATAATTGGTACAAATAAAGTTGTAGCCACTGGAATTTTCTACGGATACAAATAAAGAATTTCTGCATTAGGATAAGAGATGAGGAAGATATGATAAAATAAATAGGAGGATAAATTTGAAGAAGTGAACGACTATTTATAAGCAAGAGAAAAAGTGAATTACCTAAATGCCCTTATCCTTTACCCTCCACTACCCTCTTTCCACCTCACCCAGCCTCGTCCACCTCATTTTCTCACACCCATATCCTTGTTCCCTCTTCTCATTTCCATGCAAACATGTTTAAGTACTCTTTGTACTTAATGTTTCTAATGATGTGACATTTACATTTTTATTTTAAACTTGATATAATTAGGTATGAATACATATATACATACCCTAATACACAGATATATACATATACTAACTTATTGAAAAATGTGTATACTTATGCAAAAGAGTTCATGACATTTCCGATAACTTTTAGCCGAAGGAAAATCGAAAATCCGGGAAACGAATTCCGGTCATATTTTCGATCTTTCTTCGAACTAGATATTTTTGTAAACAAATTTGGAAAACTATTTCACCATCATTATTTATTATTTAATAGAGTTTAATTTTAATTATAAAACCTATTATTTGAATATTTAAAATGAAATAAATATTGTCTAATTGAAGAGGTGAAATTTCGGGTTGTAACGGTGTTAGCAACGATGCCGCACTACATCGATGCTGCATTTCCTCCTTTTAACACTGGCGAGGCTTGGTTTTATGTAAATTAAAACCTTATTTTAAAGAGGCGATGTAGCCAATGTTCAAGAGGGTCGATAACCCTTTTATTTTGGAAATTAGCCATATGAATTATAAAAATCTAAAGTTTTGTTTTAAAAAGTGGATAGCCTACATCATATATATGTCGACAACCGTGTTTTCGGCATAGAGTTTTATACTTAAAAGGATTTAAGCTTTTTTATCGACCTTGGATAGAGATCAACATTTTTAGCGACGTTGAAAATATTCTTTACTGTCCTAATCAACGACGACGAGCCACATGTTGTATGATTTCAACTTTGATCATTGGGGATACCAATGTTTCACATTGCTATGTGATATAAGTATACGAAGTTGACATTATTTATTGGGGTTACCAAGATCGAATAAACTCAACACTAATCATTAGGGATACCAATGTATATTTTTAGTGAGTCTGACATAGATCACTAGGGATACCAATGTATATTATTTTGAGATGTTATAAGTTTAAGGGGTATACAACCTAATTGGGGACATCAATAAATATAGGTTGAAATGTGGGTTAAACTTGAATTAAATTAATAAGCAATGGGTTCATAGTTATCCTAGGAAAACTATGGAATGTGAGATGGACAGTCCACATCATGTCGGAGATGGATAGTTTCTATATGGTTAATGAAGGGTTTATAGCTATGTTATATTAAGCGCTAAGCGATGCGAGGCGATAGAAGTCTTGCTTCACTTAGTGTCGCTTAAGCGCCGCTTAAGCATCGCCTAAGTACTGCTTAATTTTTAAGCATACACTATTCGTTTTAATATATATTTATGTAAAGAAATTATATTAAGTGCATCATCTATGTATGCACAAATTGATCACAAAGAAGTAAAGTTTAACTTTGAAGTTAACTTATAAATTTATTGGTTGTAAAAGTAGGATCTGACTTTCGCTGTTCTTTAAAAGTAAGCATACTCGAGTTATGTACAAATTTTTCACATTTGTTAAATAAATATAATTATATATTACTGCAAAACACTACTCACCATCCATCGGTTCATATGATAGAAAATGATTGTAGGGAATGTAGCATTTTTGCTATAACCCCATTTCTTTTTATTGTAAAAATAATATATTTCTACTTAGTAATGCTTAATCATCGCTTAAATTCAAGCAAACGGCATATAAGCACTAATTAAGTGCTTTTAAGCGCACATCACTTAATTCTATTGCTTTTCAAAAATCTAAGCGTTACGCATGCATTTAGTGCTTAAGCGATGCATAAACGATGCTTAAGCATGCTTTTCATAACATAGGTCCATAGTCATCCTACGAAAATTATTGGATGTGTGATGGATAGTCCGCATCATTTTGAATAATGTAATAAGTGAGATGGATAATCCTTATTACCTTGATAATTAAACCATGTGTGATGGATAGTCCATATGGTAGGGGGATAGGTAATCCAAGTAATCATATGTGAGATGGGTAGTCCACATGAGTTTAGGACAGATTCTTAATGAAAATTTAGATGGGTAGTCTAATAAATTGGGATGTAATCTAGTATATGTTGCATAATTGCATATAATCTTTAATCTATTCTAACCATCATCGATGCTGGAGCACAATAAACAATTAATATGTTTTGGTTAAGATACTTATGAGGGGAAAATCCATTCCGCTTAGCGGTGTGGTCTCACTAGATATCCAATGCTTCGAGATGTTAGGTTATTATTCACACCAGACTTTTTGTCTGACCCAAAGTGCTTGTTTTTCCCCTTTAACTCTCGGGTACTCATTTGAGTAGATCAAAAGCAAGGGATTTCAGGTTTCTAGTTAGACGAATAAGCTTCCAGAGACGCGCAAAAGGCAATCTAGCTAGTCTGGAGTTCTTGTCAAATCCACCGTGTTGTTGATTTTGTCAGTATGGATGTAATGGCAAGTTATATAATTGTCCAGTGTTAGACTCTGATTAACCAAGCGGGCATCTTCATATGTCGCTCTTAGAGTATTTTGTAATAATTATATTTTCATTTAGCATGGGATTGCGAATGAGATTATGTAATGAATATGAAATGTTATTTATAAAATGAAAAGTGAAAGTTTGCTATCAAATTATGTTTAATATTTTTCATATTCATGTGCTTCTGATTATTGATATGATTAACATAGCCGCATTTTGTCATCAGAAATTAATACTATGGATGACTACAACAGTCGTAACACTTAGTTTCGGCCTCAAATTGAGGGATGTTGCAAGTTGGTATTAGAGCATAGGTTTATGTAAAACATAAAAGATTAAAAAAATTTGAAAGCATAATCCTAATGAATCAGAGAATAAGATTAGGGTATGGGATAACGTTATAGTAATGTGCTTTTATTTTCTATATATAAGTATGTGTCCTACCCCTATTCTCCCCTCTCTTATAGACCGTTCTTCTGTATCTTACAAAGGCTCGTTGCAGATTACAAAAAGCAAGATATGGAAGTAGGAAACAGAAGAGTAAATCTAGGTGGTAGAAGCACCACAACCATCGAAAATGTTCGAGCCAATACAAGAAGGAACCAAGCTTGATAGGCAAATGATAATATAGGTGCTGGAACCTCACTAATAGATATGGGGTGTAACAACACGTACCTTAATTGGCCTAAATTTCGAAAAAAACCAAACCCAAGTCCGTCAAAGCATAGATTGTTCGATTTGGTACCTGCAAATAAGCATGAGCATTATCAGAGGTTGATAGAAATCAAAACTCATAGCAGAAATAATAATAGGATAAGAATATTGACTATGACTACTACCTTGGAATAATGGTATTTCTTGGATAGCAGATTTTCACATCAGCATCGAGCATGAGAGAAAGAAGGCTTCTCCAACAACAAAGCACATCCAGCTCCAGTGACCTGTTCCTTTTAATATATCCTGTGGGTTTTAATAAGGAGGAGGTCAGAACAATGTTCTGGTGACTAGAATTATAAACAGTCCATAACATAAATTTATACCGATTGGTTTCCATTTAATTGTTATGTCCATTAAGGTTAGTAATTCTAATTTAATCTTGCGTTGCACACATGATTACTTACTTACCCCTTCCCAAGGTGCAAAATACTAATGAAGCCATATCAACCACCTAATACTTCCAAACCCATTTGGCATTCTAAATATGAAGCGGGCTTCTATAATACTTTTAAAAAGAGAAATAGGCAGACTCTGCCATTTAAGACCATAATCAAGGTAGAACCCCATCATTTAAGACATATTCCCTAGGTGGTTTCCTAACAATGTTGTCAATGGTTGGTGGGTCCTAGCTACAGGACCTCTAACCACTATTTAAGGCTTTTGGTATTTAATGTCCAACTATTATCGCATCTATCGCTGATAAAATTGTAGCCATGTAATAAACAATACACAAGCCACTTAATACCTTTTATTAGAAAATAGGCAGACTCTGGTCATTTAAGATCTTAACTAAGGCAGACCCCATCATTTAAGACCTATCCCCAAGGCGTGCTCCTAAATGGTACTATTGTTATTACGGCCTTAGCAATGTGAGAGACTATACCCAAGCTACTTAATACTTCCAAGTGGAAAATAGGCAGACTCTGGTCATTTAAGACTTTAATTAAGGTAGACTCCATCATTTGAGACCTATTTCTAGAAACATGCTCCTTAATGGTACTATCTAGCCATCATTGCTTAGAAATCTCATTAGGCCACTTAATACTTCTTTTATAGGAAAGAGGAGGACCCTACAATCAATTAAGACCCCAAACCTGAAGCGATCCCGAGGTATCCACTATCACTCTTAATTATAAATATGGCATCTCATTAGGTTACTTCTTTCGGTAGGGAGGCGGACCCTTCAGCCACTTAAGACCACAACATTGAAGTAAACCCTTTTTGGAGACGTCCTTATTTATTTATTTATTTGTAATCTCACTATTTCACTTAATACTTCCATATAAGAGAGAGGCGGAGCCTTTAGCCACTTAAGACCTCAAACCATAAGCGAACCCTTATGGAGATATCCCTCACTACTCCTAATTCCAAATTTAGACCATTTAATACTTTTCAATTAAGAAAGCAAGACCAATCTCTCACGTCGTCATGGGACCTAGGATTAGTGATATCTCACATAAGTAGTAAGTACACCTGACTGATGGTAGCCTTAAAATGAAGGGCAGTCTTTCGTCGAATGACTCTACTGACCTCGCGTCACTAACCTACTAAGTCCAATTAACCATTCTAAGTCTTTATTTATATTATCTTAGGTAGACATTGGACTTAACTTATTAATTCCTTTTTTATTTAAGGCAATAAATTTACCTTAAATATTTATCTACCCAAAAATTCTCGTTTAATGCTCATAAATGTCAATATGTCCATAAAATCCTAAAAGAAATTTCCTAAGACATTTATGATTACTAATTTCAAATTGGTAACCTTTTAGATCTATTCCATTTTTACCACTCCCTTAAATCCATTTACCCTATCAAATTATTGCAACTCCCATATTTATTATCATTTACTGGAGTTTCAACCTTTAAAATTCTTTTCCCATTAGTTAATTATCTAAACGCGAATATTACGTGCAAGTGTCGTTATTAGCTTTTTATTTAATTATTATAAGTGTAGTAAATTAAGTACAAATATTTACTTTTAACAAATATGTTCCAGTTATATATCTTCACTAGAATATCATTTTCCATGCTAAATTGTTCGAATCATATCTACAAAGATTATCCGCTATAATTTCCATAAATTAGTCCAAAACAAAAGATTTAACTTTAAAATATAAAAGATTACATCGTTTGAAATTATAAGGAATAATCATTTATTTTTATTACCGAAATAGACAGTGTAAACTACAATGAATCCATACTTTGCACGTCTATTTCTCTTTTTATTTACATCTATTTCTTACTAGATAAAGGCTGTATTTTTCTAAGGAAAAGAAATCAAACTAATTTACCACTATTAAAGGGATTTGAATTCCAACAATTCCAAATATAGAAAAGTTTACATTCCAATAAGAATAGAGAAATAGTCCAAATTTATAACATTATTATACAACTAATTTTAGATCTGGAATAAATTTTATTCAAATCAATATTCTAATTTCATACTTTTGGGACCGATTTCCAGATCAGGTTGTGAACAATGCTAAATTGGTTCATAAACAAGAATATGTAGGCGCTATTTATTATATTCAGACCATATTCAATTCTTTGCCTACAACTCGTATATAATTATCCAATTAGGCATAAAAATCAAATAAACACCAACATGATAGTTTCCATATTATAACAATCTATAAAATTTACCACTCACCCTTTAAAAGAGATCCAAATCTTCAAATTTGAAGTAAAAACTTTGATTCATCTTCAGATACTTTTTAATTCAAGATATATATATATATATAAGGGTATATACATATATTAGAATTAAAGATCTGAGAAGAGATTTGGGATATGGAGAAAAAATAGATACAAATATATATAAATATATAAATTACCTCAATTACGCATATGGTTGATTCTCTTTACTTTTCCTTTTTATTAGATTTCTACTCTTCACCGATTTGTATGAATATAAATACAAATATCTTATTTTTATAATGTAGAAAGAAAGTGGAGAAGGGAAAATGGAAAAGCTTCTGCTGCTTTCAGAAAAGTATGAGAAGAGAAGGGAGAGCTAGGCTTGAATTTATAGATGCTAGAATAAACCAGAACCGTTCGATTTAAAATATTAAATCCAAGCCATTGCGGCATAGGGTTATTATAGCCGCCAGGTCACCACCGGTCGACTGCCTTTGGGTCACCGGTTGACCATTGGGGGTCGACCGTCCCAATAACGGGTCGGCCTGTGGGCCTGGGAAAAAACATTAATTTTTCTTATTTAATTATTTTTGTTTTGAATTCGTTTTTTGTCCGTAACTTCTTTGTTTGGACTTCGATCGCAAAACTCCAAATATGAAAGTCGCTTAGAATTTCGCCACGAATGCAATAGTGCAAGCTTCGTGGTCAAATTCCATCATTTGCACAAATTCCATTTTCGGAGCCTAATTAATTAACTAATTAGTGCATGGGGTGTTACATAGGGACAATGTATTATTCTTCGTTAATCTGATGCAATCTGAAGTAGTTGTAGGAGTAGATGGGGTAATACTTCTAATGCGGGAGGAGTTAATCCCGTAGCGTCGGTTAGCAATAACTATGCTAAGCTGAACCAAGATTATACAAGTCTTAGTGGGAAGCATTTTCTCGAGATTGAAGATGCTATTGAAGTAGAGAATTGGCTAGTTCAATTTGAAAGAATTTTTTCTAATTTGGGCTTGAATGACGAGGTTGGCTTCAAGGCAGTTGTAAGGTGCTGCGTTATTCTAGTGGAATGGGTTGATCGTAGGGGTACCAAAGGAGGAATTGACTTAGGCAGAATTCCAAAGGAGATTTAAGGAAAGATTTTTATCCGAGATAGCCAATTCAGCCTCGCTCAGGAAGTTCATGGAATTGTAGCAAGGGTAAATGTTAGTGTTGGCATGCTCTGCTAAGTTTGATGAACTATCCGGATATGGATATGCCACTACCGATATCGTTATCAAGAGGAATGGGAAGTTTAATCGGGGGCTGAGGCCGAAGATTGCTAGGAAAATTATGCCACATCTCAAGTATCCTTCGAATGTAATGGTGGAAATGGCTATTAGGAATGAGAAGATGCTTTCTACTTTTGGGAAGGAGAAGATAGTAGGAACCCGGAGTTCTCATTATAAGAAGAGGAAGTTCTTTAAGGAATGGGAGCTCAAAAGGATGGAGATGATAAGAAAGGGAAGGCAGATATTGTTTGTTATAAATGTGATAAGAAGGGGCACCATGCTAATGAGTGTCGATCGGGTAATGGCAAGATGGTTGTGGGCAAGCAGAATGTGAAGTGCTTTAACTGCGACTAGGTGGGGCATTATAAGAACAAATGTCCAGAAGTGGCCGAGGATAATAAAGGAAATGTGTTTGCTTTGGAGCCATCTGCATCAGGACCAATTGCCACCGAGAAAGGGAAGTTTGTGGTGGAAGGTACGCTTTTGATTCATAGCATACCAGTTAAAGTATTATTTGATACTGGTGCATCACATTCATTTATCTCTTAGTGTTTGTAGATAAGTTATGTTTAGAACCATCATACCTTGTTGCTTCCTTAAAAGTAGCTAATCCAATAGGATGATACGCAACTCTTGGGATGGGATGTGACCATCTATAATTTGAGTTGCTAGGTTATACCTTTTCCCGTAGTTTGTATGTGTTTGACTTTATGGGCTTCAGGGTTATTTTGGGTATGGATTGTTTGAGCAAATATGATGTAGGATATTTTTCCAGAATAGGAAAATATCAGTTAGACACCCTGATAAGTAGTGACTGAATTATATACTTAGTAGAAAACTCGAGTGTGGATGTTTGTACTTTGTTGGGTGCAGTGGAAGTAGAAGATGAAGTAAATCGGGTTTTAGTTGCAAGAGAATTTGCAGATGTTTTTAAGCTAGTTACAGGACTACCATCGAAACGAGCTATTGAGTTTTGAATAGATCTTATACCTAGATTTGAACCTGTGAGTAGACCACTAGCTGGATGACACCTAGCGAGATGTAAGTTAAAGGTGCAGCTAGTGGACTTAGAAGAAAAGAATTTTATTAGACCAAGCAGTTCGACTTAGGGAGCGGTCGCGGCGTTCGTAAAGAAACCGGACGGATCTTTGAGATTGTGTATTGATTATCGTAAGTTGAATGAGAAGATGATAAAGAATAGATATTATTTGCCGAGAATTGATGATTTATTTGATCAGTTGAGTGGAGCCAAAGTATTTTTCCAATTGGATTTGGCGACAGGGTTTCATCAATTGAGGGTGGCAGAGGATAACATTCTTTTGGCGAAGTTTCGAACAAGATATGGTTCATATGACTGGTTTGTGATACCATTTGGATTGACTAATGCGCATGCTTTCTTTGTGGACTTGATAAACTAGATTTTCCAAGAGTAGTTGGGTAGCTTCGTGTTGGTATTCATGGATGACATTCTGATATATTCTAAGGCTGAAAGTGATCATGAGATTCATCTTAGAATAGTGCTTGATACGTTGAGCCAGCATCAACTAAAACAGAGTTTTCGAAGTGTCATTTCTAGAAAATAGAGGTGAAGTTTCATGGTCATGTAATTTCAGAGAAAGGGTTGTTAGTGGATTCAACTAAGATTGAAGCTGTAAATAATTTGAAGAGACCTGAGACAGTAACCAAGATAAGGAGTTTTCTTAGATTAGCTGGCTATTACCGGAGATTCAACAAGGATTTCTCACAAATAGTAGCACCGCTAACTAAACTAACCAGGAAGGATGTAAAGTTTATTGGTCCTATAAATGTGAGGAAGCATTCCTTCAATTAAAGCATTTGTTAACCAATGCGCCCCTGTTAGTTGTGTCAGATGGTAATCAGGATTTAGTGGTGTATACAGATACATATGGAACATGATTAGGAGCCGTGCTGTTGCAAAGGGGTAAAGTTATTGCCTACGCTTCTCGACAGCTCAAACCACATGGAGTTAGATATCTGACTCATGATTTGGAGTTGGCAGTGGTGATTTTCACACTGAAAGTGTGGAGACACTGCATTATAAGAGAATGATTTGATTTGTATATGGATCCTAAGTGTAACGACCCCACCGCGATACCCATATTATTAAAGAACATTATAAATAATGTTGTCTAATAATATGGAGAATACGGCTTGTTAAGGGCGACCAAATGTGAATATCACTTTATACTAATACTGACACATCATACTTACCATTTTACTAAATCTCTGAAATAAATTTTGACGTGTTTAGTCTCAGTTCAAAATAATAAAGACATCGGTTTCTTAGAATCAGAACAGTATATCATAAAATAGCAATCATAGATCATAGCGGAATAATAAATCCCATATACATATACAAACTGTGAGTCTACAAAATAAAATACTGGACCCACATAATATACATGTGTTACAAATCACTAACTCAAATACACATCTCAAATACAAACACACAATCCTACATGAGATAAACTAAAGGTCAAAACGGTTTATCTCTCCATGCTGGCCCAACCATCCAAAGGTTTACCTGTCCTGTAACCTAAAAAGTCTCGGCCTGTCTCAAGCATTAAAATAACACCCGGGTCAGACTATCTCTAAATATCCAAAAGGGTAAGGACAAGATATAAAACAAAAATAAATAACATATAAGTAAATCTAGATGTCTAAAATTTAACAAGTCACTTAATTAATTTAACTCAGAATTCACTTTAAGGCACATGTGTGTGTGTGTGTTTGTGTGTATTTGGTCACAAAAACATGTTAGTCACTAAACATAGAGCCACAAAATAAACCACAATATTCCTAACACAAAGAGACCAATTCTATATCATGGCAAACAGAAAATTATGGTATCACTCGTATCGATCTGATACTAAAAACCGAGAACACGGAATCTTGACACGATCACAAAGATCAGGGAACACAGAATCTCAACATGATCACAAGGATTAGGAACATAGAATCTCGACATGATCACAAGGATCGGGAAAAACCAAATCTCGACTGATCGAGACAATTGTGGAAACCATGACTCGAAAACTTTATATTATTCAATATTATTATATATTTATGTTCGAAAAGAAATCCAAGAGTATACCTCTTAAGGATTTATCGGCCCTCGACCGAACCCTAAAAGGAAATACTCTAAAGTGCCAAATACTATTGCTTAACCAAAACGTCCCATACCGCCTGGTGAAATTCAAGTATTTACTAGAGGCTATTACATCTCACTAATTATAGATACCACTGGAAAACCTGAACTATGTTCTCTTAAGGATCCATCGGTCCCACCAAACAAAAAAAGAGAATACAACTCTAAAGTGTTAAATAGTTCCTAATACCAATCACAAGAATTTAACCAAGGCATCGCATACTACCCGGTGAAAAAGTATTCGCCAATGAGCTAATAAGTTCCACTCAAACATTTAATTCAATGAGTTGTACAATATTCGATGAAGCGTTACTCGAGAGCATTTAAACTAATCAGCAACACTAAATTGATTATTAGTACTCCCCATATTATAGAAGTAAGGCTCTCAAAATATTTTTATCTTTTGAGTTTGTAGTTTAGAAATCCGATAATATAATTTTCCATAAATTCATTTATTATTTAACGTTATATAAATATTCATTATTTGGTAAAATCTTCCATGAACCCAAACTATTCCAAAATTGTGCTTATATATATACATAGTTGTCTCAAAATTCTATACAAGATACTATTTAACAAACCATGTTTTAAAAACTCATATATATCGGTCCATTTATTGTATAAAACCATATTTATTACTCTTCTCTACCATTTTGATATAAATAACCATTTTATTTAGAAATAAATTAGTTTTATATTTCAAAAACCCATATTCCAAAAGCCACTTATATAAGTACCGTTTATTTACGAAACCATAAACTTATTTTCCAAACCCAATTTGGTATTCTAACAGTTGTTTAAAAACAACCTAAGTTTATATTTCCAAAACCATATCTCCAAATCCATAACCATTTATACTATAAATACTTTATTTATATATCATTATTTGTAAAATCATTTATAAAAGGAATTAGATTAGTTTAGAAATAAGTTTAATACTTATATACTTTAAATAAACTTTTCTTTATATGAATGTTTTTTTGGTAAATATAAGTTTAGAAAATTTCAAACCTTTGAATCAAATTGATTCATAGTACAAAGAGCACAAGAGAATTCACTATACCATACACAATATTAGAACAACAATTTGGTCCATAAAGTTCTACTTTTATTACGTCTCCACATCTATTTTTATAATTAGTAAGCCAATGGAAATGGATGTCAAAAGAACCCCACACAAACACACTAAACACAAGAAAACATAAACAATACACATAGCGACGAATGGCAGAACAAACAGGGGAACCGGGGGTTTTTATTTGGAGCTGAATCAGCTCCAGACTTTTGCCCACCGGTGCACCGTAGGAGCCCACCGATCCACCAGTCGGGACGTTTTCTGGAGCTGTTCAAGCTTTAGAAATTTTACCGGATGAACTCTTATGATGGCATTCAATCTATATCTTAATTGATTGTTCTAGGGTGATTTCAGAGTGCATGCATTTGATTATCAACCTAATATACTCAAAAGGCTAGGGTTTCAGCAGTTTAGAAATTGAACAATATAAAACATGAACGATACAATTATAGATTCATCTAATTCAACCAATAATAACTAACAATCATATACAAATAAGTTTAGAGATAGTTGGTGAGTTAAACTCACCTTTCTTCCTCATTTCAATAGCCAAGATAACAATAGCAACCCCAATTCTTCAAATAGTAAACCCTAGCAATAACCTCAACCCAAACAAACAATAACCAGAAATCAACTACTGTAAAACTGGAATGGAATTGCCTAAAAGATAGAATAAGGGTAGAAACATTACCTTGATTCTCTAGATAGACTAGCAATTGATTCCTAAATTTGATTTGCTAATTAGCTTCTAGGTTTTAAAAGAGGAACTAGGGTTTTCTTTCTTATTTTTGTTTGCTGCCTTGAGAAAGTAACGCACATATGATAGAAATGGGAAGTAATACTTCTCTTAAATGGGCTAAACTTTATAATAAACCCATTTAGAAACTAATAGTATTTTATTTTCTAAATAACAACAAAATTCCTTTTGTTTTTACTTACTTTAAAACACTATTTTACACCAAGCAATGTTCTATAAAAATATGAATTTATTTTTCAATTTTACCAGAATCAATTTCAAGTTAAAAATTCTCATTTCTACTAATATTGAGATTGTTTTCTAAAATTAAATATAACCTTTGCAAATAAAAGATATTCTCATTATTTTTAATTAAAAAACTATAAACTATAAATTCTTATTTTAACTAATAAATCTCAATGTAAACACTTTATCCTAAATATTTAAATTGATTTAATAACATTTCAAAATTCAAATTGAAATTCTAGTTACGAATTGAAACTCATTTCTTAAATAAATTAAATCAACTATCCTCAAATACTAGACTCAATTTCACAATTAAATTTCACAAATTTCTAATAAATTAATTAACCATAATTAAACTTTATTAATTAGCTAATTAACAACAGGGTTGTTACGATAAATCTTTGAGATAATTATTCTCTCAGAAATAGTTGAATATGTGACAACATAGGTGGATGGAATTTTTGGCATCTTATGATTTTGGTATTGAGTATACTCCAGGGAAAGAAAATAAAGTGGCAGATGCACTTAGTAGAAAACACCAGAATATGGTGTTAGCTATGTTGGCAAAATGGAAGGATTTAGAGGCCTTGATTAATTATAGTGTGAGGATTAGATCGACTGCTAGTTCTAGTCAGAGTACCGCCATATTGTCATGTTTAGAAGTCGACCCATATTGATCGAAAGGATTTCTTCTAAGAAGAGAGATGATTCATTACTAGTCGAAAGGATTAGAAGATTGGAATGTGGAATCGAGATTAATGATTTGAAATATTTTAGTTTTGACCTAAGAGGATGGTTAAGGAAGAAGGTACCGTTATGTGTTCTAGATGTTGGTGACCTAAGAAAGGAACTTCTTAGGAGTGTCATCGATAGAAGTTAACTATACATCCTGGAGAAACTAAGATGTATCAGGATACAAAGGAAAGTTTCTTCTAGGAAGGTCTAAAAAGGGATGTAGGCTTATAGGTGAAGCAATGTGTTGAACTGCCAACAAGTTAAAGCCGAGCGGGTTGCTTCTGCCTTTAGATATACCAATTTGGAAATATGATTCGAAATCCATGGATTTTATTGATGGGTTGCTAAGGTTGAACCAGGGAAATGGAAGTATTTAGGTCATAATGGATAGACTGACCAAGAATGCACATTTCATTTTCGTTAAGTCAACCAGGATGGTACCTATATTGGCTAAGTTGTTTATAAAGAATATTGTTAGACTGCATGGGATTTATAGTAGTATAGTCAGTAACAGAGATGCTTTATTCACTAGTGAGTTATGGAAGAGTCCACAGGATGTAAGACAGAGAGAGTCAATAAGGTACGTGAAGATTTGTTGTGAGCTTGTGTACTTGACTTTGGTGGGTCATGGAAAGACTATTTGCACTTGGTTGAGTTTTCCTATAATAATAGCTATTAGACTAGTACAGGAACAGTGCCTTTCGAAGCTTTGTATGGAAGGTCGTGCAAATCACCAGCATATTGGTTAGAGACTGGAGAAAGATTGGTCCTTGGTCCATATATGGTTAGAGAAGCCATGAAAAAGATTGAGTTGATCTGAGAAAGGATGAAAGAAGCTCAGTCTAGGTAGAAAAGTTACACAGATAAAAAGTATAAGGATTTAGAGTTCTCAGTTGGAGATCGTGTTTTTATTAAAGTATCATCGATGAAGGCTGTACAATTTAGAAAGTCAGGGAAACTAGCGCAAGATATGTTTGACCATTCCCTATTATACAAAGGACCGGGAAATTCGCGTACCGGATAGAGTTTCCAAGTAGTTAGGCAGGAGTCCAGAATGTGTTTAATGTTTCATATCTTAGAAAGTATGTGCATAATCCAGCAACTACTTTTACTGTGACTGCACTAGAAGATTTAGTAGTGGAACCGGATTTGACTTTTGTAAGACAACCAGTTCGTGTTCTGGTCAGTGATGAGAAGAGACTAAGGAACAAGATAGTCAAGTAAGTGAAATTCCAATGCAGTGACAATAAGAAAGACTGTACTTAATTTCGAGGACGAAATTCTTTAAGGGGGAGCCTATAACACCCTTAATTTTAGTTTAACATTATTTAGTATATTTAATTGGTTAAATTAAATAGAGTAATGTAGATGGTTGAGGAGAATGAGACTTGGTTATTAACAAGGTCGTGCCTTAATAAATAAAGTAATAATATTGTTTTGAAAAACTTAACACATAAGAGAATATATGAGTGGGGCAAAATAGGTAGATCCATCTTTTAATCCTTAAACCCTCTCCCCCTTATATCATTCTCATTTTGCTCACACAAAAATAATCAAAAGAAAAACATAAGGGGACCGTTCATAACCTTGGGGAAAATGGGATGAAACCAAAGGAGATTCATAATATAAAGCTTATCAACATTAAATCTCAACTCCAAAATCAAATTTAAGGCGAATAATTGCTAAAACCATCTCTTTTATCTTTTGTTTAATTCGGTTATGGATAGTACCCAAAATTATCTTGTTTGATTTGCCAAATTATGGTTGAATCATCATTATTTGGATATAATAATGGTTTATAGTATTTTTATGGAATTATTTGAATGGGTTTTAAGAGTAAAACCTAAGTTTTTAATCTCCAAATGCTTCGATTTTCTAG
Source organism: Allium fistulosum (assembly GCA_030737815.1). NCBI lineage: Eukaryota > Viridiplantae > Streptophyta > Magnoliopsida > Asparagales > Amaryllidaceae > Allium > Allium fistulosum. The sequence continues at coordinate 334,782,576 of CM060904.1, read as the reverse complement.
CACGTTGCATAAAACATTAATTTAGAGAGGATTTTTAATTTCATAATTTTCCAAGTTAAAATGAATATTTTATGAATTTCCTAAGGTGGAAATTAGGTTTAATTATTTAAAATAAATAAATATAGTTTTTGGCCTCGAAATTTTTATATGGTAAAGAATAAGGTATTTTTGAATATATGGGATTTTTAGGATTTTTCCAAGCGATTTCGAATTGTTATGAATTTATTTTACTACATAAGCATTTAAACTAATAATTAATTAATTTTATTAATTAAGTTGAAAAATGATTTTAGGATTTTAAAATCTAAATGCGGCAGATTTCTAAAACGAATTGGGCAAAGCATTTCATTGTCCAATAGAATTTTGACAACGAATAAGATTTGGTGAAAAGTATTTGCTTTTATTGGTAATAAATCAGTTCTCATAATATTTATGATAATGCCATGCTGCTTATATTCATGTCGAAGCTAGATAACCCCAGAGCTAAGAAGATCGACGTCGATATGGAGGGAAGCATATGATAACTACTTATGTAGTTATGGAGTGATTCCTACAATGTCGAAGTCGACTTCAGCAGCAACCTATTGTCGGAAGCATCGCATTCTCGTGATTCATTTAATTGTTTAAAGCTTTAACACCACAATCATTGAGGCCGCCTCACTTATGTCACCATCATTGGTGCTGCTTATCATGCTTTTGATTATTTTCGATACCAACTATATGAAGGCATTAGTGCCGTTTGTTTTAACTTCGACCTTATAGGTTTGGCGGCATAGTAGCCGAAGTATGCTAAGTATAAAGTTTTCTAATGACACTTTTAATTTTGATGCCACTATTCATCAATGTCGGCAAGGTTATATTGCACTATGTTAGCAACGATGCTGCACCGCATCGATGCTGCATCTCTTGCTTTTAACGTCGGCGAGGCTTAGTTTTATGTAAATTAAAACTATGTTTCAAAGAGGCGATATAGCCAATGTTCAAGAGAGTTTATAACCTTATGATTTTGGCAGTTAGCCATATAATTTATAAAACTTTAAAGCTTTTTTTAAAAGGTGGATAGCCTATATCATATGTATATCAACAACCTTGTTTTCGGCATAGAGTTTTATACTTAAAAGTATTTAAATTTTTGTTTTTGACCTTGGATAGTGGTCGGCATTATTATTAGCATCAAAAATGTTCTCTACTATCCTAATTAATGGTGGCGAGCCATATGTTGTATGATTTCGACTTTGATCGTTGGGGATACTAATGTTTTACATTGCTATGTGCTATAAGTATATTAAGTTGACATTATGTATTAGGGTTACCAAGATTGAATAAACTCGACACTAGCCATTGGGAATACTAGTGTTTTTTTAATGAGTCTGACATAGATCATTAGGGATGCATACCAATATATATATTATTTTGAGATGTTTTTAAGTTCAAAGGTTATACAACCTAATTGGGGACACCAATAGACATAGGTTGAACATGTGAGTTAAATATGAGTTAAATTGATAAGTGATTGGTTCATAGTTATCTTAGGAAAATTATGGGATATAAGATGGACAGTCCACGTCATGCCAGAGATGGATAGCCTCTATATGGTTATTGATGGGTATCTCATAAGACCACGCCCACACATAAACACAGACGGGTTTTTACCTTATGATAACCAAAACACTTTTATACCAAAATACACTTGATATTATTTTTAATGACATTCTTTTAGAAACACTTTTCAAATAAACTTATTCAAATAAGGTATCAATATCTGGACTAAGTCTAAGGTAATATATCCAGACTAGGTCAACGGAATATACCGAACGGAATATATAATACCAGAAAGGGTAGCTAAAATGTTTGCAAGTCATTATAGCTATTTTGGGAATATAATCAAAACCGTAAATCTCGTATTGGGATTGGATTTCCAACATGATAGGGAACTAGTCTCCTTTCCTCCGATCCACGCATAACAAACATAGTTCCCACGGTGCCTTAATCGCTTTTCTCAAACTAGTCACTTGGAACTATACTTGCTATACTACCACTGATAACCGGCAGTTCCCTGCTTTTCTCAAGCTAACTATTTCCAAAATCCTTTAGAGATTACTTTATAATACCTATTTTATAAATTCATTTTATCTTATATTAATTAACTTCATTTAAATTTCCATAATTCTTTTACTTGAATTTAAATTCTCATTCCTTTTATATGTATCTTTTTACACAATCATTTTCTATTATTAAAATACATTTTTATCTTATATGTTCATTCCTTAAACAAATCTTATTATCAAACACCTTATAGTCAAATTGTGAAACTTAATTCACAAGGTATTTGTACTTAAACTTTTAAATCAAACAATTGATCAATTTATGGTAGTAACTGAACATTATCATTTCTTAATTTATTATTTTGGAATAAGTATTAAAGATCTTAATTCAACTTTTTTTTGGATTTGAACTTGCCTTCATCCTCCAATGATAAGAAGCATAATTTACCAAGTGCTCAATACCGTTTTCCCAAGCCAACATATGATTGATACTTAGAAGATTATTTTAATCATCACTAGACGGATCAAGACCTTATCCAAGGGAACGTATCTTATAAATTTCCCTAACCACATAAAATTTTATATCTTTTGAAAGACATTCCTTTATATGCAAAATATAATCTTATCAAAATAATGTGTCGATATGCCTTGTTAAGAGTTTATAAAATACCTATCGATACAGTTGTACTTCCCATATCGACCAGAATTTATAAACCGCTCAACCGATAAATCAGCACAAAACATTTTTATATCAAATAACAAATACGCACTCATATATATATAATACACTCAAAATCATTCTAGGGTGTTACTAAACCTCTCTCTAATGAGTTACTCATCCTAGGGTATTACTAACCCTATCTCTGATGAGACTTACCCGAACAAAGCCTAGGTGTTCGCTCAACCTAAGCTCTGATACCAAATGTAACGAACCGTTTTTCCGTACCCTTTGAATTGACATTAAACCACACATGTCCAACTCAAATTGCACGAACAAGCGGATCATTAAGGGTAGAAAGAAAATAAAGACAGAACATAATCTCACACGAATGGAATAACATATATTATTTCAACAATAATCTTTACAGTGGAAAACTTTAAAATACAATATCAGAGTCTAACCTAGATTCAGCCTGGACAGTTATAACACCTGCCCTTACAAATGTTTACAAACAACAAAACAAATGCAATAGATGTAGCAGATAATAGAATTCATCCATACGATGATGAAGAACTCCAGCTCTCCTCTGGGAACTCCAACCGTCTTCAACTAAACCTGAAACTACTCGGATCTGACCCGGGTATTAAAAATACCCGGATCAGGCTTGATAAACCAACGTGAGATACTTGAAATTTTAAATGCATAGATCATGACAATGCTATCAAAACCTTTGAAAAAAAGGGTATCTCATAAGACCACGCCCACACATAAACACAGACGGGTTTTTACCTTATGATAACCAAATCACTTTTATACCAAAATACACTTGATATTATTTTTAATGACATTCTTTTAAAAAAAACTTTTCAAATAAACTTATTCAAATAAGGTCTCAATATCTGGACTAAGTCTAAGGTAATATATCCGGACTAGGTCAACGGAATATACCGAACGGAATATATGATACCAGAAAGGGTAGCTGAAATGTTTGCAAGTCATTATAGCTATTTTGGGAATACAATCAAAACCGTAAATCTTGTATTTGGATTGGATTTCCAACATGATAGGTAACTAGTGACCTTTTCTCCGATCCAAGCATAACAAACATAGTTCCCACGGTGCCTTAATCGCTTTTCTCAAACTAGTCAATTGGAACTATACTTGCTATACTACCACTGATAACCAGTAGTTCCCTGCTTTTCTCAAGCTAACCACTTTATCAAAATCGGGCAATAAATGCCTTGAGGGACGTATCCCCCAAAGGGCCCAACGTATTGGACACCACCATATATACTCACTTATTCCGAATTTGTGTCTGTCAGACCACATAGTATCCCATATCATCTTCCGGGATGTGAGGCTAGTGAGGCTACGCTCAATTTCTTCAAAGCCACGCTTTTCATACAAAACCACGCTTTGATCATAACAGGTTCCACTTTGAATGCCACACTGCCATTCCTTTGATCACTATTTAACTCCCACAAGCATACAACCTCTAAGATCGTATGTCTCAGAGAAGGGTGTTAAGCTAAGAGAAGTTGCTTTCTCCGCCACCAAGCAGATGTACATTTGTAAATGTCAAACGTTGTGTCTTAGAAATGCAATGTCAGACATTAGTCCATACTAGTTCGTTCTGGGGCTGAACGAAACCGAAGGCACTTTCCTCGGCCATTACTAGGCGAGAAGCCCTTGCAATCCGAAAAATCTCCACAATGAGGAGACCACTGCTATAAATAACTCTATAATGGGAGCGACCCAGAGCATGTCAACAAGCATTCCTCACGCTATGAAGATCCACGGTCTTCAATAATCATCGTCTTCAACATATCTTCACTTTCGAACATATACATTGGTTCAAAGTTGTTTTCGGATAGGCATTACCCAAATCCGACCCCGGTTCCTTCGAAACCAATCATCGCTTTAAAAGATGTTAAGTTCATATGTGGATATCAATCATCAATCAATTACTTTATCTTTTATAAAATATCTTTCTTAGATATATTCTTTTCAATTTATTCCATTTTCTTTTCAAGAGTATATGGAATCATTAAGCCTCATTTATTAAATCATTTGGTTTATATAAACCTTTCTTAAATCCGGGAATAATTTCAAATCATTTTCTCTTTTGCATAGGAAAACCTTTCCAAATCATTCATTAAATCTTAATCAAAGATTTCTTATATTCAAGCTATAACTTTTAACTTAGGGAAAGTATTCCCAAATCTTTATTAAATCTTAATCAAAGATTTCTTTCTTAACTTCAAATCATATTCTTGCAAATCGAAGATTTTCATAACAGAGCACTACTGTCATCTTAAATATGGTAAATTTCACCTCCAGGGACTAATGGTAAGTAATCCTACATCATGAAGATCTTCGTCTTCACTGATCTTTGTCTTCAATATGTTTTATTTCGAAATTTAGTTTGAAGGGGTTTTCGGATAGGAATCACCAAAATCCGATCCCGGTATTTCAGATAGGAATCACCCAAATCCGATCCCGGTTCCTTCGTGCTATTCATCGATAAAAAGATGTTAAGTGGTTAATTAACATTTAAAGAATTTGTTTCTTTTCTTTCATCTTGGAAAAACTTAAATATGATCTTTTAGAGCATTCGGGCTTTCCTTTCGATCTATTCCACCCCTCGCCTAAAAAGAGAAAACATAGGCTAGGTAAGTTCAGGGCACTGGTTGCTCCATCCCTAACCTTAGTTAAACACCTTGTTTTATCTTTCCAGATCTCACAGGCGGGACAAATGTACTAGTCGTTTCCGCATACTCAGTTATTAGCTTTATTTTGGAATTGATTATAAGATCCCAAATTATCTTTTAAACTCTTAATTTTCCTTTTAAAAACATTCATAATTGATTCTAGGAAATATCGTTACGTTTAAACTCATATTCAAAAGGTTATAGAATTCGCAGCATAAAAGTGAAGCGGAAAGTGCTATATAAGCTTATTTGATTAAAACAACTTTTTAATATTTGAAAATTCGTATTTTCTATTCCAAATATCTTTTAAACCATTTTAATAGATTTATCAAATTTATTTCATATTTTCAATCATTTAAAAATATCATTTATAAAGAAATCCTTTTTTTGGATTCCAAACTGTAAAACTACGATGTTTTTAGAAAATTGTTTTGGACATATTTCAACATCTACTTGATGAAATCTTGTTTTTCTTTCTTCGTTGGAAAACTATGAATATAATAGACTGGAAAATTCTTATCTCGAATGATTCCGAGCTATATTCCACTTTGTATAATTATTTAACTTTTACGGCGCGAAATCACGAACTACCATCATACGACGCGCCTGTTTTTGACTTGTTTTTTCAATTCTTTTCAAACTTCATTAAAACACTTTTAAATGTTTATAAAACATTTATAGATCATTTTAAACTTATTTTAAACAATATTTTTATATTTCAAACTCATATTCCATTTCATTTCATATTATAATATCATATGATTATAATATCATTTTCAACTTTCTTTTTAGAATCATTTAGAGGCTAAATCACTCCATACACATATTATTATGGATTTAAATTCTTATTAAATTAACTATGGTTAATTTCTAATCATATCTCTTATCATTTATCAAACAAGTTATCAACCACATAAACAATCATATAATCATCCAATTTCACATCCAAGTTATCAAACATTCAAACAATTCATTCAAGGGTTTTAATGGACATATTAAAATAGTTACAAGAATGATTTAACTTTAAATTGAGTACTCACCTTCAACCAAATTGTTAACTTCCTACTAACAGTCATTTAATCCAACACTTCACTAAATCTTTTATGAAGATTCCCGAATCGATTTTAGTAGCACTTCCTTCTCTTTTTCTTGGTCTGGAGCTCCTTGAACTTGCTCCTCCTCCTCCATAGTTTCGGCCACACCTTGATCCTCCCCTTCCTCCATAATTTCTTCACTTCTTAGATGTTAAACCATGTTTTAATGGTATTATAAGGTCTTCGGCAAAGTTTGGTGGTGTTTTGACTTTGTTTGATATGGTTTTGAAAAAGTAAGGAAAAGAGAAGAGTAGAAGCCATTAGAGAAGTGGAGAAAAGTTTTGAAAAAGGAAGAAGAAGAAGTGAAAAAAAGTGAGAAAGTGGATGCTTATTTATAGAAAAAGTTTTGGATTAAATTAATATTTTGTAAAAAGACCAAAATACCCTTACTTACTTTTTAAGCAAACTTATTTTTTTTCAACACTTAACATCACATTTCAAATCATTACTTTATGTCATTTTCACTTAAGTATTAAGTAAAGAATATAATAATTATGTTTGGTTTGATTTGATGTTTAACTTTTGCTTTGAAATGACATGTTTGTCTTTTTGTGCTTACTTTTTCTTAATTATATTCTAGAATTTTCTAAGTATGTTTAGTAAAAGTAAACTTGATTAGTGAATTAATTAATACTTATACTATTTGAATATATGTTCCTATATAAGAAAATATAGGTGCGACAACATTGCGACAACTTTTAATCGACAAAACGTTGATTTTCGACAAAATGTTTTACGTTCACATTTTGACGTTTTAGTTAAACTATTTATTTATGTAAACCAAATTTAAAAATAAATTTTAATATTGCTATTTAAAAATATAAACACTCATAAATAAATTAAAATAACTTATTTAACCATTGAAACATACTTTTCTGAAATCAGCATTTTGTCACTTTTGTGGATATAGGCAAATGTTACTATTTTTGTGTATACTTCTCTTTTCTAATCCTATCTAATATTATTTGAATCATATAACCTTACCTTTTTTATATTTAAAATCACTTTAAATAGTATATTTTAAAGTGGTCAAATTCTGGGTCGTTACAGATAGCCTCTATATGGTTATTGAAGGGTTTATAGTCATCTTAGGGAAACTATGGGATGTGTGACGGATAGTCCGCATCATTATGAATAATGAAATATGTGAGACAAATAGTCCACGTTACCTTAATATTGAAACCATGTGTGATGGGTAGTCCATATGGTAGGGGATGGGTAATCCAAGTAGTCATATGTGAGATCTGTAGTCCACATGAGTATAAGATGGATAGTCAATGAAAATTTAGATGGGTAGTTTAATAAATTGGGATGGGTAATCCAGTATATGTTACATAATTGCAAATAATCTTTAATCTATTCTAACAACTGTAGATGTAGGAGCATAGTAAACGGTTAATATGTTTTGGTCAAGATACCGGTGAAGGGAAAACCCATTCCGCTTAGCGGTGCGGCCTCCTAGATATCTATTAGTTCGAGAGGGTAGGTTATTATTTACACCAAACTTTTGCATGACCCGAAATTTTTGTTTTTTCCTAAAAAACTCTCGGGTATTCATTTGAGTAGGTCGAGAGTAAGGGATTTTAGGTTTCCAGTTAGACGAATAAGCTTTTGGAGGCATGCAAGAGGCAGTCTAGCTATTTAGGAGTTCTTCTCTAATCCGTTGTTGTTGATTTGGTCTATGTGGATGTAATGGCAAGTTATATAATTGCCAAGTGTCAGGTTCTAATCGACTAAGGAGGCATCTTCATATGTCGCTCTTAGAGTATTTTATAATAATTATATTTTCTCCGAATGTGGGATTGTGAATGAGATTATGTAATGAATATGAATGTTATTTATAAAATGAAAAGTGAAAGTTGCCATTAAATTGTGTTTAATATTTTTCATATTCATGTGCTTCTGATTATTGATATATTTAACATAGCCGCATTTTGTCATCAGAATTTAATACTATGGATGACTACAACATCCTAAGCGTTTAGTTTTGGGCCTCAAAATGGGAGATGTTACACCAAACAACCTGAATTTAATTATTTTAATCTAACGAATATGATTGGTTTGAGGGCCTGTAAATATAGGCTTAACCCCTCGCTTCTTTTATCATATTTTCTGATGGAGCAACGAAGCTCTGACATTTTCCTTCTCACTGTTTCTATTAACTATAAAATATTATTATATGTGTGTGTGTATATTGGAGAAGGATAGAAAATAAAAAAGAAGAAGAAAAGGATCAAATCAATACTACGAAAAAAGGTAAATTTCATTACTATAAATCTATATTCCCCTTTAACCCCAAATCACTTCTCAAATATGTAATTATAATGGTATGTATATATCTTGTTATACATATTCTTTTGGATTAGAATGGATAAGGAGTCAAGTAAAGGGATGAATCCGGATTTGAGAGATTTGAAAAGCTAGAAATATGAAGGGTAGTTATATAATTTAAATATAATATTGAAATTTATAGCATTGAAATTTATTTAATTATTATGCCTATATAAGATCTGATGAATTATAGGCTTAAAATGAACATATAGGAATGTTGCTTACATATTTTGCAAAATAGGTAATTGATATAGGAATGTTATTTGCACCCTAGAAATCAGTAGCTAAATTTGTTAAAGTTGAATGTTGATAAAGTTGTAAAGTTTATTCTAGCTTTATAGTTAGGTTATAAAATGTTAGTATTATTTTAGATTGCCCTAATTTCCATGTAATTTCCGTAAATTATCTAATTCCACAAATGTATAAAGATTGCATCGTTTAAAGTAATAAAAATATATCAAAAATGAAAGAGATATGTAAAATAGGATTTTCTTCCCCGTCGTTTGCATTGTCTATTTCAAAAAACGGAAAGAGATAATTCGTTGAAATTTCAAAGGAAGCAAAGGCTCCACTTTTGGTTAATTTATGGAAAGTTATCATGGTGATCCTTTTTGGAAGAATAGCTCTGATAAATTAGAACATGGAAAGGAATGTTTTGGTTTAGGAATTAATAGTTAGAAATAGGAATATGTATATATATATATATTCTTATCTCTAATTATAGATATATACAACTACGCTTACTGATTAAAATTAAAAAATATATTTATATAGCATAATATACGTCGATATTTGCATTAGTTATAATCAGGACATCTAGTTATAAATAGCATAGTAAATTATATAATTATGACGTATAAATGGAAAAGAGAAAGTAACTCTAAAATTAATAGGGCATTAAATGTGCAGTTAATACGGAGTTACAAGAATTAAATGAGAACATAAATGCGATTAATGAGACTAGTTAAAAGATTTATTATGGCATTTATGGGAAAATGAAATAAGCATAATAGGTTGAATTAAAATGAATAAATAAATAAATGTTATTAGAGATTGTTCAAATAGAATAATAATGACTATTTATTATGGAAAATCGACATTTATGGAATATAGGAAATAAGTAAATAAGATAGGAATTAAATACTAGGAGGCGGTATAATTTTCATAGTGGGAAATTATGAAGCCTTAATTATACGTTTAGGATAAGTGTGAATTAGTAGGCCTAGTCCAATATTTAGGCCTAGGATAATTGGTTTGTTTAGAATGAGTTGGGATGCGAGGTCAATAGAGTTATACAACAGAAGTCCGCTCTTCACCTAGAGACTACCAGTTGTTGTGCATGCTTACTACTGATGTGGGGCATCTTCAACCATAGGACCCATAGGTAAGGGGTATGCGTTTGCGGATTAGGTGGGGAAAGTATACTAAGGGTTCGCCTCCGATTTGAAGTATTAAATGACCCAGTACTTTTAAGAAAATAAGGTTTGCTTCATTTCTAATAAGAGGTATTAAGTAACTAAAAAGGCATTTTCCTTGACTTACAATAGGTTGGTCTAAACAGGATTTCGACCGTGGAAGGTTGGCGGACTATGTCATTATGCTGTTGAATCAGTATTTAGTAGTAGGGTTGGTACATAGGATATGACCACCAACAGTCCCGAGTGGTCGATAGCAAAGACTCGGGCTATGCTCTGATGGATTTCGCTTCCTACCAGTGCATAATCTATATGGGATACACACAGACCCCATGTTTAGGTAGATAGTTGTTTATTTGTTGAAGGTGGGCTAGTTAACCCTTCGGTGAGTCTTTGAGATGTGTTAGTAATACAGTAATTAAATTTATTAAGTCGTATTTAGGGATCATCATTCTGTGTAGCTAGAACGGATTGACTAGTGACTAAGTTATACAGGGCCTACTTCAGGATTGAGGTATTAAATGGCCATTGGGTCTGCTCCTCCCTATTTAAGTAGTATTAAGTGGTCGGGGTTTTGGGAAGTATAAAGTTTATATATATATATATATATGTATGTATATAGGCACATATATAGTTATACATTAGAGGAGGTTAGACATAATGTACGCGCACATAGGATTGAACAGATTAGCTGTAAATAATAGACATAAAATTTAAATGGAAATCAATCAGCATATATTAACTTTATGGTTAAAGCATTTAATTTTCTAGTCATCAGAACGTTGTTCCGACCCCTTTCTTATCACAACCTACATAATAAGTTTAGAGGGAGAGATTACTGGTGTAAGACGGGAACTGCAAATGGAGGAGTCATCTCTTTCATGCTTGACACTAATAAAGCGATTAGTTATCCAACATATAATATTGATTCCAAAGTAGTAACCTTGGTCGGTATATATGTTCTATTATATTTTTTCATTTTGCTATTAGTTTATATTGATCACTCTTTGATATGCTTATGTTTATTACAAATCACCAAAACCAACGATCCATTCTTTAATCGACTTGAATTTCGATTTAGTCGAAATTCAAGCCTCTTAAGGTGCAGATTGTTACATTTAGTATCAGAGCTTAGGTTAGTATACTGTAGGAATTAGGATATGTGAGAGAATGTATTTGTATTTTTACCTATAATTATATATATGTTATACGCCAAACTCTATAAGTTCTGACTATATAAGTAATTGTGGCCATATTCTGAAAGGATGGACGAGGCATCTATAAGTTGGGCCAATAAATAGTGTTAAATTTATACACCTACCCTGATTACCCTACTAGTGTAAGCCGTACCACAAGATATTGACGAAGAAGAGCATGAGTACGACATATAGAAGAATTCTGGAGGTTGGATGATACTTGACTTCTTTATTGGGCCTAGGCTGCCTTATGATTATGGATTTCGATGGATTGCTGATTAAAGACATACATTTTATCTAGACAGATCGAAGATAACAATTTATAAGTTGTAAGCATCCGGATGCAAGATGTGAAAAATGATTGAGCAAGTCTCGCAAGAAGGTGTGCACTAATCATTACAAGAAGATAAGCTAGATTTTTGATGAGAATGGGCTAAGGATGAGTGGAAAATAAGAAAAGTCCAAAAGAAAGGACAATTATAGTTCATTTCTTAGTTCGACCCCACATAAAAGATTTTGACAAAAAGATTTTGGAAATTATTTGAATGGTTTTCAAAGGATTTATTTAGGAATGCTACTGTTTTGGAAAAGTAGAGAAATTTTAAGTAGCTGTTTGAGATTTTAGTGAATTTTGGGTCAAAAAGATTTGATTTAAAGGTTTCCGATAAAGGGATTTTTCGTTTTTATAAATGAAAAATAGAGTATAGATTCAGCATAATGATTTTTCCTATTTTTGTAAATTTGGAAGTTTCTTTTTAAAAGTTCTTTCTAAGGGTTTGATAAGTGGAAATGGTACTTGATTGAAATGGTGTAAAGAGAATAGAAGGGTAAGGCTGCCCGATGATGAAGGTAGGAGGAACATTCCCGTATAAGGAAATATGGAGAATAATAGTTGAAATAGATTTATACACATCAATGTCCATGTTAATGAAGAAAACCAATGACTAAAGCAGTAGGCGAATGCACTGCAATGAGTCAATGAGAAAATTCTATAATAAAGGAAAAGAGCCATGAGAAGAAGCCACCTAAAGGCAATTTAGGTAGGAGAAATTTTAATACTAGTAGTATTAGGAAATTTGAATAGAAATAGCATTAGTAATTTATTAAAAAATATGATTAGTAATCTAGTTAAATATAAGAGAAAAACAATAGGGATAAGATAGGAAGAATGGATAAATTCCATAGATATGTGTAATAATTATGCATATGTTTTTGATAGGTGCTTAGATAGATGCAGGAATTGCACATATCTTTTAGAAGTCCTCCTCATGTGCTATTAGAATCCCTACTAAGGATGAAAGTGGAAATAGCATGAGTAATAGAAAAATAATAGAATGGATATTATCCGTATTTACTCTAGTTTTCATTGTTTAAAGATGTTTTTGGAATAAAATGGTTTAGTATGGCAATTGAGTTTTTGAACGTAAGTAAATGTTTTTCAGTTAGAAATCCTACTTTTAAAGAAGTAAATCTTTGCTGCAGAGGTTTTGAAAAGGTAAATTTTTCATGGCTCCTTTTTGGAAACCTAGCAATTTTAGAATTTGATGAAAAGGTTTCTAAGTTTTTGTTTCCAAAGATAAAGGTTTTGGCTTTGGTACTTCATGGCTGTGAAGTTTTAGTTTTTATGAAGAGTGGTAATGCCCGAACCAATTTTTTTATGGAATAGATAGGAATGACTGCCTAGGTAAGCCGTGGAAAAAGTTTAGGCTATGAATAAAATAGTATGGATGCTTGCAGGGTAGCAATAAGGAATCCCCATTGAACATAAAAAATATATGTGCGAGCATAGGAATATTATATTAGAGATGTGTGGAAGCCATGAGAAGAACGCTTAAAGGAATAAGGAATGGTTTCAAAGTACAATTTTCCGAGTCCTATGGTATACTTGCATGAAAGATTGAGATCAAGAGATTTTGATTGAAAGAAGATAGTAGTATGGAGAGAGAACAGAGTAATGAGATGACAAACCCACATAAAGGATGAGGGTTAAAGAAGGAAAGATAGGTGGTATAAGTTGTTCCACCAAGCCAATTTTTCAATGAATTATTCTAAAAGTATATACCTTATATCTCTTACCCACTTTAGTGTAGGAATGCACAATTTATCCCATAATCGGGTGTAATAATTGAGTACGGATGGACCTTAATTATTGAGAGCCAAGGTGATAAGTTAATACATGTGGGTTATAGTTGGATGGCATACTAGAAGTGTCCATCTTAATTGAGTAAGGAGTGATAGGGCTACAACATCAATAACACCAATTGATGATGAAGGGCGGCTTCAAACAATCGTTTTCTTTTAGGTTATTTAGGTTGTAACCGCTAGTTGTCTCCCTTTGAGTATTGAAAAGGCATATGATATGACATTAGATATGTTCCTATTTTATTACCATGTTGATGGTTTGGATGAGCTCTGACCACTATATATATGTTTGTATATATATGGTTTAGATAGGCTTTGGCAACTATATATGTGTGTGTGAGAGAGAGTGTATGTATGTTTTTGTATTGGGAAACAATGTAAATAAGAAAATCTCATAAGGACACTTAACTAGTGATAAATGTTATTAAAGCTAGGAGTTAATTAGGAAATTAGGTTAGAAATTAGAAATAAGAATGCTTTAATCCCAAAAACTTCAGAATTTTGGAAAAACTAAATTTTAGTAAATTGAGGACAAGGAATGGTTGTTGCGAAATCACAGGTCATTATTCCTATGGATTTAAAGCTAAAATTTATAAATAGGCTTGCATGTTGTTGTTTTGAAGTAAAAGGAAAGGTTCCCCAAAATCTCGGATTAACTGCATATTGCTAGGATTGATCATATGCATTAACTCGCTGATTGAGTTCCGTATTACGTTATGATGTGGCTTGCATTGTTTTTAAGAATTGTGTGGCAAATGTTTTGAAAAATTGTTTTCGAAAACTTAGAGATTATTGTTTAAATGCTTTTGAGAAATTGGTTTCAAATGCTTTTGGAAATTTTGTTCAAACGATTTTGAAAAAAAAAATCTTATTTAAATGCTTTTGGGAATTCGATTTTTTAAACTGTTTTGGAAGTTGATTGATAGGGGGAAAAGGATTTTTGATGAAAATGAAAATTTTCGATTTCCTAGTGCTTAGTGCTTAGCGTAGGGAGGGTCGACGTGTTAGTGCATATGAATTTTACTGTCCGACATGGGTGATAGTATACTAAACATAGTTGATAAAAAGGGAAAATGTTGTTTTAGCTTTAGAATTTCTATTTCCATACCTTAATGATAACGAAATGAAATTTGTGTTTAGGATAGTTCTTCTTTAACATCCAAAAATAAACCTCTTTGTGCAAATTATATTTGGAAAAATTGGATAAAATTTAGGGGCAAAAGAGAAGGTTCCTGTCATGGCCAATTTTTTTAGGTCTTTGAACAGACTTAAATGATCGAATTGGACGAAACAAGGTCTTGGGAAACATTATAAAAGGCAAGAAAAAGGAAGAATCAAAACATAGTTAAAAATATTTTAAAATTTGGAAAGTTGGATTTTTGGCCTGAAGCACGTCCTGAAGCAAAGAAAGGATCGGCTCGAAGTTGGTCGATACCGAGTTAGCCTGAAGCGCGTCCCAAAGCAAAGAAAGGATCTTCCCAAAGTAGATCAGTGTCGAGTTGGCCTGAAGCGCATTCTGAAGCAAAGCAAAGATTAGCCCATAGTAGGTCGGTATCGAGTTAGCCTAAAGCACGTCCTGAAGTAAAGCAAGGATCGGTTCGAAGTAGGTCGGTGTCGAGCTAGCTTGAAGCGCATCCTGAAGCAAAGCAGCTGTAACGACCCAGAATTTCAGTGCTTTGATCAGTGAATATTTAATTAATTTTAAATATTCAATATATAGGTTTTATGATGAAAATAAACTCATTTTAATTAACTAATAACGATGGTAAAATCGTTTCAAAATTTGTTTACCAAATTAAATAGTTCATATAAAAATAGAAAATGGGACCGAAGAACATTTTCCAAAATTTCAACCTTTCGACGCCGGAAAGTTGTCGGGAACATTGTTCGTCTTTGTGCACTATATGTGCATATATATAAGAGTTAATTAACTAGATAATTATACACTCAGAAATAAATTATCTTATACTAATTTAGATTAGTAAGTGATGTGACAAGACATAGTTTTAAAAATAATAAACATTTTCTTTAATATATATATATATTGTATTGTCACATCTTAGATTTTGCAATCATTAACCATAATTATCTTTTGTCCATCTTAGTTAATTAATAATTTATATATATATATAAAAGAAAGTGATGTGACTAAACATCATAATTGTATATATACATATAAAGAAAGTGATGTGACTAAACATAATAATTATATATATATATATATAAAAGAAAGTGATGTGACTAAACATAATTATATATATATATAAAAGAGTGATGTGATTAAACATAATTACATACATACATATATATATATATTATAAAAGATTTGTGATGTGACTAGATATAATGATGATATGGGAAATTTGCCTATAAATAGCCATATGTTTCTCCATTTTTCATCCTCTTTCTATCAACCTTTTCTTCCTCATTTATAACTCAAATGGAGGTTTTCTTTTCTAGAAACCGTGTGAAATTTTAATGGCTATAACATTTTAGTTGACCGTTGTTTCAAATTTCTACCATAGCTATGTCAAAATACCCAATCTTTGCAAAGCAATTTTTCACCTAGAATTTCAAGTCCGAAAATTACCCTTCTTCTTTTGATCATAACTTATTTAAATCTAATCAAAAATGAGTTATTATTTTCTTGAAAAGATAGAGAAAATAAATTCCAATAACTTTCTCTTTGAGTTCTTTTTGAAATTCCATGAGTAGATAGCTCAAAAATCAGTTGCAAAATGACCTATTTTCGGGTTTATTATTGAGAAAACTATGTTTATCCAAAGTCACCCTACATTACCAAAACATGTCTCACTTCCTTGTTGATCCATGGCCTAGTCTACCTAGTACATTTAGGATTCAAGACTCCATCTTTTTGCTTAGGAATGAAAGTGCTAGGTCGAAATCAAGTCAGGGAAAGTTTGGATAGCCTTCGGTGAGTAAATTCCTTAACTTTTTGGGAAAGAATTTACATTTATATATATGGTTGTTATATTGTTGTATTTGTGATGTTATTATTTAGATTATGGTATGGTTTTGATGTATATATGTGTGATAATTTGTGGTTTAGAATTAGAACTTTGAATTGAGGATCTAAATGGTGTTTTGGTTATAAAATTACGATCTTTGGCTTGAAATTAGAAGTGATATGGAAAGTTAGTAAGTAAAATTAGTAAATGGAAGAGTTAGTGAGCAATAAGTTGGAAATTACGGGTATCCATAGCGATAGTCACTATGGATGCAGTTCGTTTAAAAATTCGATTTTCGCAAAGTTTGGTTTTATACTTCAAATTATTTTGTAAATGGTTTATAAACTAAATAATGATATTTTAAAAGGTAAATTAAGAATTTAATAATAAATTTTTAATTAATTATGTTTTGATAATTAATAATTAATTAAGGATTAAACAAGAGTTATTAACTTTTATTAATTAAAGTTTGGTTGTTAATAAATTATCTTCTAAAGTTAAGATTTATTTTAATTAATTATTAATTAAGTTAGTTAATTATGAGTTAATATATGATTTATTTTTAATTAACTATTATTTAAATATAGGATTAATTACTAAATAATTTTAATCAATTTTTTAATTATTTTTAAAGTATAAATTAATTAAGGTTTAATTTATAATAAATTATTTATTAAAGGTTTAATTTATTATTTAAGTTTAATTAAAGATTATTTAATTAATTAATTGAGATTAATTGATATTTAATTATTAATAAAGGTTTAATTAATTATTTAATAATTAATAAAGGATTCATTTAGATTTAATTAATAGTTAATTACTGTTAACTATTTAATTAAATTAAGTTAAGGTTCGATTAAAATTAATTATGATTTAAATAAGGATTTAACTTATAATTAATTATTTTCAAAAGGTCTTAAAAGTTATAAATCCTTTAGTTTTCAAAAGTAAAATTGTTTAAAGGTACTTCTTTTTCAAAGATGGTTTTGAATACAAGTGATTCAAGTGTTGATACCATTAAGAAACCATATAACTATGAATGAGTTATAATGTAGATTGTTGGGTTGTTTGGACATGTGTTAGCAGAATAAATCCCCATTCTGCTATAAATTGATTGTTTGTTTGTTTGTGTGGACATGTGTTAGCAGAATAAATCCCCGTTCTACTATGAATTGATTGAATTGTTTGGACATCTGTTTAGTATAACAAATCACTATCCTGCTATTATGTTATTTGGACATGTATATGATACTTAGTTCATATTGACATGTTTTTCCCTATTTTGAATATGAGTTGTATTTACATATATGTTGACCTATGTAAATAACTGTTAAGTGAATTGGAATTAAAATTGAATGGTAGCATAAATTAGTACCATTTGGATTGCTAAGCCTCTTTCCGAATTATTAAAGTATGTTTTTGAATTAACTTTAATTCTTAAATCAATTTAGGTTTAAAAGTTATAAATGATTTTCAAATTTTATTATTATTTTATAAAGTTATTTTAAAATAATATCTTGTTTTTAAAAAGGGGTTTATTAAATAAAAAGTTTTACCTAGAGTGATTTACAAAGGATATCTTGAAAATGATATTTTATAAAGGAGATTCTATAATGAAATTATGAAGGAAGATTTTTAAATAGTTTTAAAAATAGAAAGAGATTTTATAAATCATTTTAGATATTTTTGAAAGAATTTTTAAATCTAATTTGAAAACTTTTAAGTGGTTTGAAATGTGAAGTGAACTTATAAAAAGAATTTTTATAATGAATAAGTAAATGTGTTTTATAGGAGGTGATGTTTTTGAAAGGGAATTATTTGGCCATTTAATATGGAATTTTGAGGAAATGGAATTTCCATAATGTTTGGTAAATACTTATACTGTTTTTTTCAAGTAAAAGGAATGAAGGAGGTTTAAAAATAGGGTTTGAAAAGACCTTTTGATCAGGTTTTATAAAGTGATTTTATTAGTTAAAGTTTAATTAATAAAGGCTTAGAGGATCCAATATGGAATGGAGTCAATGTTTGATTGTTTGTATAAATTGATAATTAAATAACCGACTATCAAATCTGGACCAAAACCTAACTTTGGAAATATCTAGGAGAAACATGAGAATTATATGGTACAGTTATCGTCGAAGGTGTTATACTGTACGTTTAAAATCGTTTTGTTCTTCTAGGATAAATGATAAGGAAATCTGTCCATAAACGGTTAGGAGGTGAACTCCGCTCTTATCTTTTGTCTGTTTATTTCCAAAAGAACCGGGGTTGAGTTTACCGGAAATATCGAAAGTTGTTTTGAAGAGACCGTGATCAGATATGTTATCCGAAAACCACTTCGATCCAACTCAAGCGTTTCGGAATAAAGACATCTTGAAGCATGGAATCGAAGACGGAGTTTTGAAGTGCAAGGGCTATTTTCTATTTTTCTTGGGAGGGATTTTCCATAATGGATGTAGTAGGAACAGTGCTTTCGGTTTCGTTCAGTCCCAGAACGAACTTGTATAGGTGAATGCTAGCAATGCATTGACGCCTGGAGGGCAGTGTTTGTATTCCAAGTGGGATTGCTATTCAAAAGGTAAAATGTAGCCTCAAACCTCATCAACCGGGAAATGACAAAAATCGGGCATGCAGTAGGGCCAAGTGGGTCGCTCCCAAGTAGGGTATGGTCATTCCAAATCTTGATCAGTTATTATCTCGCATTTGTATGCTTCAGGGCCCATTAATGGAGGTATGATCATATTCGGTACTACTAGTCAAGTGGTAGGCCATTCATGTGTGGCAGGGGTACAAGATGTTCTTGTCAGACCCCGGTGCATTTATCTAGAGATGTACCTTCCGAAGGTAGTTCCTTACCTTGTCATAGTATGGAATCCAATCTCCAATACATGCCTTATGGTTTTGATTGTAGAGCCTAGTATGCTGGAATTTAATTAATGTAACAATTTGGTCTATTTTAATAAGTATTTGTACTTAGACACTATTATAATATCACATGATTTTTATATAAAAGTGGTTTTGGTTATCGTAAGGTAAAAACCCATCCGTGTTTATATGCGGCATGGTCTTACGAGATACCTTTGATTTTAAAAGGGTTTTGAGAAGTAATAATTCAGTTGCTTTGAGTTTACTCACATCAGACCCATGTCTGACCCGAAGTTCTATTTCTTTCCCTAAAACTCTTAGGTGCTCAAATATTTATGACCAGCCAAGCAGTCCAGGTTCTCTATGGATGCACTAGGAGGAGCTTGGAGCAGGAAGCTTCATCGATAGATAGTCACTACTTGTTTCCGCTGTATATTATGTACTCTACATCTGATGTATGAGGACAGTCTTTTATAACCGTCCTAGGTCAGAATTGTATTAGTGTAACTCTGATGTATCGGTTTTTGAGATAACTTTGTAAAACATTATGTGATTAATATATGTTATTCTGTTGCACTGTGAGATTCTGTGTTGTTTAGTTTTCTTCTATCTTCTACCTTCTTCTTTCACCCTAACAAATTAGTATTTCCGGCACTTGAATGTTCGGCATGTGATATAGTGGACATATTACTATCGATTTTCGAGGGTCAAAAATCTAGTTTGTTGCATTTGGTATCAGAGCTAAAGGATAAACAAGAACCTTTGCTTTGGTGGGTTAAACTCATTAGAGATAGGGTAAGTGACACCGTAGAATGAGTTTGAGTGTATATTATATAAGATTGCGTATTGGTTAGTGATATAAAAATGTTTTATATATTTGTTGTTTGATCGATTGAGTGGTATATGAATTTTGGTCGATGCGTTTGGCCAACGTTATCGATACGAATTTCTACACACTTGAACCAAAAAAATCGACACAGTATTGTTTTGAAATTAGGGTAAATGAAATAATTTTACCTAGGGTATATTTTATATATAAAAGAATGATTTTTGAAAATAATATAGGTATTTATGAGGTGGTGTTGTTAGGAGATAATAATATTTTATTATATCATATAGGTTTGGTTAGTCATGCTCCTCCAGATTGAGCATTGACTATTATGTAAATGTTTAGGTACTTTCCTTTGAATAACATAAGTCTTTTAATTAAAAAGAATTTAGGATGAAAACTTGAGAACCTAAATCCTAGTGTTTTTGAAAATTGATTTTCATGGTTTTGAAAATAATAATAGTATTTGAAAGCAACTTTGGTTCAAGTATTAAATTTTGGGATTGAAAATTTAAGTAAAAAGTGATTTTTTTTGGATTGGTTAAGGTGAATAAGTCTTGATTGTTTTGTGATGATCGGAATAATCTTCTAAGCGACGTTTAGATGTTTGCCTAGGCGAACGTTGTAGTTCACTTAGTAAATTATTCTCTTTATCATTGTACAATCGAAACAAGTTCAACCTGAATGAACCCAAAGTAAGTTGGTGATAAATGTTTTGTTGGAAAAAAAATTATTCCAAAAATGAGATTTTGAAATAAAAATAGAAGTATTTTTAAGTTAACTAGTTCATGTGGCTCGAAAATAACTTAAATTTGGGGAGAGATGTGTTCAGATGGTAAACATTTCTCTTGAGTATTAGCCTTCTTGGTAAGGAAAAGTATGATACTATTTGGTGATACCCAGTTCCTTGGTATCATTTTGGAGTTACTCAAGCTATATGTATGTTATGTTATATGATTAAAATATAGAGTTTCATTTTAAAAAGGTTTTGAAATAAAAGTGGGTATCTGGATCTTGAGTTTTCTTAGGGAGATAAATTCAAAATGGAATAGTGGAATCAGATAGGGCTATATACTCTTAGGCCGTAGTGGGGTATTATCCAAGTTGAAACAAAGAGCTGTTTATGAAATGTTTTCATAAATGATTTAATGGAAATATAATTGGTATTAGGGAGAACCAATTAAGTAAGTGCGTAGGGTGGACGTAGATCATTTCTCCTTTCCATAGAGTTTTGATCTAAGATTGGACTATATGACTTTGAGGTGTTTGCACCGTTCCGAATAAGGATCTATTACTCGACTTTTGACGGTGAGCACATGATGAGGGTTCTTGGTGTGGTACCAAGGTTTTCTATCATAGTTACAACTATGTAAGGATGATAAAGGTTCCAAATCAAGGAGCCTGATCGGAGTCCGCACTAGAGAATCGGGTGGGCAATACTAGTTCGGAAGTGAGGTTACGTATTCGAGTTATGATCGAATCAGACTTGGTATAAGAATGATCTATGTATATCATATGGACCGATGTATAGTGTTATGTATTTTTTTCTGGGACATGTTGAGGTGTAAATTTTGGGGACGAAATTCTTTTAAGGGAGGAAGAATGTATTGAGCCAGAATTTCACTGCTTTGATTAGTGAATATTTAGTTAATTTTAAATATTCAATATATAGGTTTTATAATGAAAATAAACTCATTTTAATTAACTAATAATGATGGTAAAATCATTTTCAAAATTTGTTTACCAAATTAAATAGTTCATAGAAAAATAGAAAATGTGACCGAAGAACGTTTTCCGAAATTTCAATGTTTCGACACCGGAAAGTTATCGGAAATGTTGTTCGTATTTGTGCACCATATGTACATATATATAAGAGTTAATTAACTAGATAATAATACACTTAGAAATAAATTATCTTATATTAATTTAGATTAGTAAGTGATGTGACAAGACATAGTTTTAATATTAATAAACATTTTTTTAATATATATATATATATATATTAAGTATTGTCACATCTTAGATTTTACAATCATTAACCATAATTATCTCTTGTCACATCTTAGTTAATTAATAATTAAATATATATATATATAAAAGAAAGTGATCTGACTAAACATATATATATATATATATAAAGAAAGTGATGTAACTAAACATAATAATAATTATATACATACATATATATATATATATAAAAGAAAGTGATTGACTAAACATAATTATACATATATAAGGGTGATGTGATTAAAAAAAACGATACATACATACATACATACATATATATATATATATTATAAAAGATTTGTGATGTGACTAGATATAATGATGATATGGGAAATTTGCCTATAAATAGCCATATGTTTCTCCATTTTTCATCCTAATTCCACCAGCCTTTTCTTCCTCATTTTAACTCAAATGGAGGTTTTCTTTTTTTGAAAACGTGTGAAATTCTAATGGCTACAATATTCTAGTTGACCATTTTTTCAAATTTCTAACATAGCTATGTCAAAATACCCAATCTTTGCAAAGCAAATTTTCACCTAGAATTTTAAGTCCGAAAATTACCCTTCTTCTTTTGATCGTAACTTCTTCAAAACTAATCAAAAATGAGTGATTCCTTTTTTGAAATGATAGAGAAAAGAAATTCCAATAACTTTCTTTATAAGTGCTTTTTTAAATTCCGTGAGTAGATAGCCCAAAAATTAGTTGCAAAATGACCTATTTTCGGATTTATTATTGAGAAATCGATGTTTATCCGAAGTCGCTCTACATTACCAAAACATGTCTCACTTCCTTGTTCATCCATGGCCTAGCCTACCTAGTACATTTATTCAAGACTCCATCTTTTTGCTTAGGAATGAAAGTGCTAGGCCGTACTCAAGTTAGCGAAAGTTTGGATATCCTTCGGTAAGTAAATTCCTTAACTTTTTGGGAAATAATTTACATTTATATATATGGTTATATTTGTGATGTTATTATTTGGATTATGGTATGGTTTGGATGTATATGTGTGTGATAATTTGTGGTTTAGCATTAGAACTTTGAATTGATGATCTAAGTGGTGTTTTGGTTATAAAATTGTGAACTTTGGCTTGGAATTGGAAGTGATATAGAAAGTTAGTAAGTAAAATTAGTAAATGGAAGAGTTAGTGAGCAACAAGTTGGAAATTACAGGTATCCATAGCGATAGTCACTATGGATGCAGTTCGTTTAAAGATTCAATTTTCGCAAAGTTTGGTTTTATACTTCAAATTGTTTTGTAAATGGTTTATAAACTAAATAATGATATTTTAAAAGGTAAATTAAGAATTTAATAATAAATTTTTAATGAATTATGTTTTGATAATTAATAATTAATTAAGGATTAAACAAGGGTTATTAACTTTTATTAATTAAAGTTTGGTTGTTAATTAATTATCTTTTAAAGTTAAGATTTATTTTAATTAATTATTAATTAAGTTAGTTAATTATGAGTTAGTATATGATTTATTTTAAATTAACTATTATTTAAATATAGGATTAATTATTGATTAATTGTTAATCAAGTGTTTTATTATTGTTAAATTATAAATTAATTAAGGTTTAATTTATAATAAATTATTCATTAAAGGTTTAATTTATCATTTAAGTTTAATTAAAGATTATTGAATTGAGATTAATTAATATTTAATTATTAATAAAGGTTTAATTAATTATTTAATAATTAATAAAGGATTAATTTGGATTTAATTAATAGGTAATTACTATTAACTATTTAATTAAATTAAGTTAAGATTCAATTAAAATTAATTATGATTTAAATAAGGATTTAACTTATAATTAATTATTTTTAAAGGGGTTTAAAAGTTTTAAATCCTTTTGTTTTCAAAAGTAAAACTGTTTAAAGGTACTTCTTTTCATAGATGGTTTTGAATAC
The DNA here is from genome assembly GCA_030737815.1 of Allium fistulosum. Classification (NCBI taxonomy): domain Eukaryota; kingdom Viridiplantae; phylum Streptophyta; class Magnoliopsida; order Asparagales; family Amaryllidaceae; genus Allium; species Allium fistulosum. The sequence continues at coordinate 334,758,399 of CM060904.1, read as the reverse complement.
AAGTGTTTCAAGTGTTGATATCATTAAGAAACCATATAACCGCGAATGAGTTATAATGTTGATCGTTGGGTTGTTTGGACATGTGTTAGTAGAATAAATCCCCGTTCTGCTATAAATTGATTGTTTGTTTGTTTGGTTGTTTGGACATGTATTAGCAGAATAAATCCCCGTTCGGCTATAAATTGATTGTTGGTTTGTTTGTGTGGACATGTGTTAGCAGAATAAATCCCCGTTCTGCTATAAATTGATTTCATTGTTTGGACAATTGTTTAGCAGAAAAAATCACCATCCTGCTATTGTGTTATTTTGACATGTATATGATAATTAGTTCATATTGACATGTTATTCCTTGTTTTGGATATGTGTTGTATTTACATATATGTTGACCTATGTAAATAACTGTTAAGTGAATTGGAATTAAAATTGAATGGTAACTTAAATTAGTACCATTGGGATTGCTAAGCCTCTTTCCAAACCATTAAAGTATGTTTTTGAATCAACTTTAATTCTTAAATCAGTTCGAGTGTAAAGGTTATAAATGATTTTCAAATTTTATTATTATTCTATAAAGTTATTTTTAAATAATATCTTATTTTTGAAAAGGGGTTTATTAAATAAAAAGTTTAACCTAGAGTGATTTACAAAGGATATCTTGAAAATGATATTTTATTGAGGAGATTCTATAAAGAAATTATGAAGGAAGACTTTTAAATAGTTTTAAAATAGAAAGAGGATTTATAAATCATTTTAGATATTTTTAAAAGAAGTTTTAAATCCAGTTTGAAAACTTTTAAGTGGTTTGAATGTGAAGTGAACTTATAAAAAGAATTTTTATAAGGAATAAGTAAATGTGTTTTATAGGAGGTCATGTTTTTGAAAGGGAATTGTTTGGCCATTTAATATGGAATTTTAAGGAAATGGAATTTCAATAAAATTTGGTAAACGCTTATTTTGTTTCTTTCAAGTAAAAAGGAAGGCAAGAGGTTTGGAAATAGGGTTTGAAAAGATCTTTTGATCAGGTTTTATAAAGTGATTTTATTAATTAAACTTTAATTAATAAAGGCTTAGAGGATCCCATATGGAATGGATTCAATGTTTAATTGTTTGTATAAATTGATAGTTAAATAACCGACTATCAAATCTAGACCAAAACCTAACTTTGGAAATATATAGGAGAAACATGAGAATTATATGGTATAGTTACCGTCGAAGGTGTTATACTGTACGTATAAACTCATTTTGTTCTTCTAGGATAAATGATAAGGAAATCCGTTTATAAATAGTTAGGAGGTAAACTGCGCTCTTATCTTTTGTTTGTTTATTTTCGAAAGAACCGGGGTTGAGTTTACCTAAAATATCGAAAGTTGTTTCGGAGGGACTGGGATCTGATATGTTATCCGAGAACCACTTCGATCTAACTCAAGTGTTTCGAAATGAAGACATCTTGAAGCATGGAATCGAAGATGGAGTTTTGAAGTGCAAGGGCTATTTTCTATTTTTCTTAGGAGGGATTTCCCGTAATGGATGTAAAAGGAATAGTGCCTTCGGTTTCATTCAGTCCCAGAACGAACTTGTATGGATGAATGCTAGCATTGCATTGACGCCTGGAGGGCAATGTTAGTATTCCAAGTGGGATTGCTATTCAAAAGGTAAAACGTAGCCTCGAACCTCATCAACCGAGAAATGACAAAAATCGGGCATGTAGCAGGGCCAAGTGGATCGCTTCCATGTGGGGTATGGTCATTACAAATCATGATCGGTTATTATCTCTCATTTGTATGCTTCGGGGCCCATTAATGGAGGGATGATCATATTCCGTACAACTAGTCAAGTGGTAGGTCAGTCCTGTGTGGCAAGGGTATAAGATGTTCTTGTCAAACCCTGGTGCATTTATCTAGAGATGTACCTTTGGAAGGTAGTTCCATACCATGTCATAGTATGGAATCCAATCTCTAATACATGCCTTACGGTTTTGATTGTAGAGCCTAGTATGTTGGAATTCAATTAATGTAACTGTTTCGGCTATTTTAATAAGTATTTGTACTTAGACACTATTATAATATCATAGGATTTTTATATAAAAGTGATTTTGGTTATCGTAAGGTAAAAACCCATCCGTGTTTATGTGCGTCGTGGTATTACGAGATACTTTTGATTTTAAAAGGGTTTTGAAAAGTAATAATTCATTTGCTTTGAGTTTACTCACACCAGACCCATGTTTGACCCGGAGTTTTATTTTTTCCCTAAAACTCGGGTGCTCAAATTTTTATGAGAAGCCAAGTTGTCCAGGTTTTCTACGGAAAGCACTTGGAGGAGCTTGGAGTAGGAGGCTTCATCGATAGATAGTTATTACTTGTTTCCGCTGTATATTATGTACTCTACATCTAATGTATGAGGACAAGCTTTTATAACTGTCCTAGGTTAGAATTTTATTAGTGTAACTCTTCTGTATCAGTTTTGAGATGACTTTGTAAAAAATTATGCGATTCATATATGTTATTCCATTGCGTTGTGAGATCATGTGTTGTTTAGTTTTCTTCTATCTTATACTTTCTTCTTTCACCCTAACAAATCAGTATTTCCGGCACTTGAATGTTCGGCATGTGATATAATGGACTAATTAGTGTCGATTTTTGAGGGTCAAAAATCTGGTTCGTTACAGCAGCGATCGGCCTGAAGCCAATTTCAACTGAACTTAGAAGGCCAAGACGAAGATGAAACGACTCGAAAACTTAGGAGCATAATTAGAAGGAGTAGAGAAACAAGTTTCAGAGGCATTGGAGCAAGTGGCATAGCTTAGTACCAAGCTATATAGGTCAATACCAACCTATAATTTCGCCCTGTTTCACCTTCCAAACTCCATACTTCTCGTATACTACTCCAGTAACTCATGGTCAAGTGGGTTTCCTAGAGTTTGGACGATCGATTCCAAGCTTGGTAAGAAGAAAGCCAAGAAAGCTGGGTGACTCAAGTAATAGAGGAAAGATTTATAGAATAAACCAAAAAAGTCGATGAAAGGAGCTAGGAACATATCAATAGAAGACAGAAGAGCATAGCAAGAGTTGAAGTTGGACTTGTTCCTAGCTCGGTACCGAGCTATATAAGTCAGTACCGACCTATCTTATTGGGTCATGGTGCTCTAGTTTCACTTGTACAACATCGGGCCTTCATATAGAACCCAGTGCAAGTAGGCTTCTGACCCATTACCTATGTTTCCCTTTAAATACCAACCTAACTACAACTAAAGAAGGATCTGGTTTCTGCTAACTCCATACGTGGAAGCTTTGCCCCTTCTTCATCTCCTACCTCCACACAATAGTCATCTAGGCAGCTACTCTTGGCAATTCTAGGTTTTAGAACTTGTCAAACCCTTGTACTAGTGACTTATACTCTCTAATTCTCCACACCCTCATACAAACTCCCAGGCCCATAACCAATAAAGCTATAAAGTGGACGTAGGCCAAAGATTGCCGAACTACAATAAAATTCTTGCATCTCTCTGTTAATTTTCTTTGATTTCTACTGTTAACTGTTGGATCTAGGTCCTACAGGTTCTCTACAATCTAATTTTGGGTGCTGATCCATTTTTGGCATCAACGTTTTAGTGCTTTCACTGAGAAAACCTAATCCAAGCTAAGTTCTAGCTCTTTACTTTGGAGTGGATAGATCTAGGTAGATCCAAAAAACTTGCTTGAAGAACTTGAAGAGTCGTTGACAAAAAGGCCTGGCACCAAGAAGAACTAATAGATCCTCAAGTGCGATGGCTGGTGGTGATGAAGGGAATGCTCACCAAACTGAAGTAAATAATCAACAGGGAATTCTGGCATCCTCTGCTCAGCACAAAGTGGTATCCAGAGGAGAGTTTGATAAGATGATCCATGAACTTAACTAGAAGATGTCGGATAGCCAAAAAGCTCTCATGGACAAGATGGATGCTTTGTTCAAGCTTTAACCCCGAACTACCAGAAGAGTTAGGAGAGAAACTTCTTCTGCAATATAATAAGAGAACTCTTCGATTTCTGGCCTAAACAGGAGAGATGGAAAGCTAAAGCAAAGAAAGTAACCACCAGAGTTGTATGAACTTTTACGAGAGAAAGTATGAGCGTTCCCCTTGTAAGAAAACAACTCAGTACCGAGCTAAAATAACTCGGTACCGGCCCAAATATCTCACTTGACGATGCTCGAGAGGGGGATGCATTACTGGTTTCCAAATCCGATGATGACATGCAGTTGGGTGATGGTGATGATGGGTTGAATACTGGTGTTAATAGACCAAACATTGGAATTGGAGTTCAAATTGCCATGGCAAGACCAACCAGATGCCAATGGTACTCTGCAGGAAAGGTTCTCTTGGAGAATGGAGAATCTAGACTTCAGCCGGTAAGCCGAGATCATTTGCGGAGCCAAACACTTGGTGCAGCCCCTAATAGTCAACCTGTAGATTACCATGCCAGCGTGGAGTACATCGCTGCCATGATTAAACGGTTAGTGGTGGAGAGCAGAGGCAGGAAAGATGAAGACTGAGGTTCTGCACCAAGCCCAACTCCATTTACTGAAAATGTTCTTAGAGAAGAATATTCTCAGAAGTTCACCATGCCAAAAATGCCATCCTACAATGAAACTACTAACCCCAGGCAACTCTTACTCAAATACGAAGGGCACATGGATAATGCTCGAGCTACGGATGCTATTCACTGTAGATGTTTCCTTATCTTCTTGGAATGAGTCGCTTCCATGTGGTTTACTAGGCTTGCACCAAAGTCTATTTCTACTTTTGACGAATTAGCTAAGAAATTCCTGGAATAGTTCATGCTATATGCTGCCCAGCCAAAGGACATGATGTCCCTATCTAGCCTAGCTCAAGGACACAAGGATTCTCTGAAAGCTTTTTTGAACTGATTCAACATTGTTGTTATAGAAGTTAGCAATCCAAAAGAGGACCTTGTATTTATGGCCTTGGTCTGGGGCATTCGCCCGGACACAGATTTCGGTAGATGGTTAAAGATGAAGCAACCCACTACCGTGGAAGAATTTCATCGAAAGGCGAATAAGTTCTTGAGGTTGGAAGAAGTAGGACTGGCCGAAAGAGAGGTTGATGATGAAAGTAATCCAGAGCAACATCGCAGTAAATGTTGAAAACTCCGGTAATCAGAAGAAAAGAAGTCAAAACTCTAGTAACATGTGTAACATGAATGCAAAACATCCAAAGAACTTCAGATTGGAAGATTACACGCCCTTGAGTGATACGTCGAAGAATGTATATTTTTCTATTCAGAAAACTGAGCTATATGAGAAGCCACCCAGAAGGGAAGCGACAAAGCAGGAGAAACGTTCTGGTAAGTACCGTTGCTTCCATGAAACGAATGGGCATAACATCAACGATTGCCGACATTTAAGGAATCTGATTAAGGAGCTAAGGAGCTAATAAGGAATAACAAGCTCCTGCATTATGTTAGGGAACCGTAGAATGACGAAGAAAAGGCAAGACCCCAGGGTCTACCTGCTTAAGCAAAACTGTCTGTACGCAATGGACAGTGGCCTAGGCGAGCTGATGTAAAACTGGTTATCACATAACTTTCAAGCTAGCCGGCCACCCAAGAATGAAACAACAACATAAAATAATACTGTTTTATTCATCGTTATCGAATTTCCTTTCGCAAATAAGCCTCCCAAGGACACTGGCGCATTATAATTAAGCATGACTTGCCATCTTTTCTACTCATTAATGAAATCTACTTCTTGAACAAATGGAATCACGTTCTTGCAAGAAAAACTCCTGTGCTACGCAATCGGCAACACATCCGAGAAAACGCTCCTCTACCCTCAAATGATGAATGGGGTGCATAGACCACTAACCGCTGATCGATGCCTCATATCGATCCTCAACCTTCTAAGAACTAGCGTTGTCCCAAGACTGGCAATGTCAGGAAGGTCTAATCCATCAGATCGACAGGTTGAATCGATCGTCAACCTTTTGAGAACTGGCGTAGTCCTAAGACTGGCAATGTTTGGAAGGTCTAAAATGGTAGATTGATGGGAAAATCTATCCCAACCTTTTGAAAACCGGAACTGTCCCAAGGCTAGCAATGCTAGGAAGGTCTAAACCGCCGGGTCGACGGGTCGTATCGATCCCTAACCTTTTACAAACCGACATTGTCCCAAGACTGTCATGGTCGAGAGGTCTAGACCGCTAGATCGACGAGTCGTATCAATTCTCAATCTTCTAAGAACCGGCATTGTCCCAAGACTGGCAATGTCGGGAAGGTCTAAACCATCGGATTGATGAGGAAAATTAATCCCAACCTTGTAAGAACCGACGTTGTCCCAAGACTGGCAATGTCGAGAAGGCTTAAATCGCCGAATCGATGGGTCACATTAACCCTTAACCTTTTGAGAACCGACGTTGTCCCATGACTGGCAACGTCGGGAAGGTCTAAGCCACTAGATCGACGGGTCATATCGGTCCTTAACCTTTTGATAATTGGCGTTGTCTCAAGGCTAGCAACGTCGAGAAGGTCTAAGCCTATGAGAATCGGCATTGCCCAATACTGGCAAAGTCAAGAAGGTTTAAGCCGCCAAATCATTTGGTCGTGTCAATCTCCAACCTTCTGAGAATCGGCGTTGTCCCCCTGGCTATGTTGAGAGGGTCTAAACCGATGGATTGACAGGTCGTATCGATCCTCAACCTTTTGAGAACTGGCGTGGTCCCAAGACTGGCAATGTTCGGAAGGTCTAAACTACAGGATCGGTGGAGAAAATCGATTCCAATCTTCTTAGAATCGGCGTTGTCTGAAGACTAGCAATGTCAGGAATGTTTAAACCACTGGATCGACGATTTGTCTCGATCCCCAACCTTTTGAGAATTGATGTTTTCCCTTGACCAGCAATGTCAGAGAGGTACCATTGGATCGACGGGCCATATCGATCCCCAACCTTTTGAGAGCCGGCATTGTCCCAAGACTGGCAATGTTGGGTAGGTCATAAAACCGTCGAATCAGTGGGTCTTATCGATCCCCAACCTTCTAGGAATCGGCATTGCCTAAAGACTGGCAACGTCGAAAAGGTTTAAACTGCCAGATCAAGAGTCCTATCGATCTCCAACTTTCTAAGAACTGACATTGTCCCAAGACTGGCAACGTTGGGAAGGTCTAAACCATAGGATCGATGGGTCTTATCGATCCTTAGCCTTTTGAGAACCTTTGTTGTCCCAATACTGGCAATGTCGAGAAGGTCTAAACTACCGGATCGATGGGTCATATCAATCTCCAACCTTTTGAGAACTAGCGTTGTCCTAAGACTGGCAATGTCAGGAAGGTTTAAACTGCCGAATCAATGGGTTGTATTAATCCTTAACCTTCTAAGAACTCGCATTGTATCAAGACTAATGACATTAGGGAGGTCTTAACCGCCGAGTCGATGGTCACATTGACCCCTCACCTTTCAAAAATCAATATTGCCTAAAGACCAACAATGTCAGAAAGAGAAACCGACTTCTAGAGAGTCGTTGCTGGTTGGAGACTAGTAGGAGCATACTATTGCTCGAAGATAGGTGATAACATGATGTAGTTTCAGAATCAAATTATCGATGCACTTGTTTTCGAAGATAGAAGTATGTGTTTGACTGAGTTTTCAATTCTAAATTGCGGGAATCAGTAGTTGCCCAGAAATAGGAAACACCTAGGAAAAATCCATGGAATTGAACAGTTCGTGTGCTAGTTTCCCATGATAAAAACTGAAACATGATTGAATCCTCAACCCCAAACAATGGAAGAGTTTTTATGATGAAAGTTGATGATGCATCTTTACAATACATGCATCCAGAATCACGTTGGCTGAAGACTTCAACTTGGAAGAATTTGAACGTAGCCTAGAGATTTGGCAACATTAAAAATGTAACGCTTGGAATCAAGAGGTAAAAGTACTAGCTCTCGAAGATAGGAACCCTATTGTAGATAAAACATCCAAGATAACACTAGTAGCCAAGCGGAACGCATATGGCAGAATATAAGAAAGGAAACTCATGGAAGGTTAGGAATCTAACCATTAGACTCACCCTATCCCAGAGCAGGATTGGGAATCAGACCGAGGGCAATCAATCAAATTTCCCAAGATGTCTTGTCTCTCATAAATGCCCAAACCTTCTGAATACCGATGCTGCCCGAAGACTGGCAACAACGAGAAGTTTCCCAAAACCAAACTAGGAACCAATCAGATAATTTGACCTCGATCTTCAGGAATTTTCAATCGCCCGAAGTTAGGAAACAATGAGAAGGATTAATAACCTACTTGAGGACTGACCAAATCATTCAGTCCCAACTTGCAGTAATATGCCATTGCCCAAAGATTTGCAATGCTAAGGAGAAACCCCTAGAATGCGACCATCAATACATCGACGTTTGGAGATAGAAGTAGGAGCTCGATCGAATCTTCAGCCCTACCTCCTGGAATCTTACACAGCCCGAAGATTGACAACATTAGGAAAGAACCATCTTCTGACATTCGAGGATCTAACATCGCCCGAAAGTTGGCAAAGTCGGGATAGCATAATCGTAAAACCTTAAGGAATCTGATGTTTTCTGGAGACTGGCAATGCCAAGGAGATGTATTCACTTTCAAGTTGATCGAATCAGTCGACTCTAACCTACAAATATCAACTGTTTCCCTGAGATAGGCAACATCAAGGATGGATCTTCAAAATTAAACCGCCAGTATGCTAGTTTTGGGGTATAGGAACTGGTGCACCACCGAATCTCTAACCCAAAACGTCAAATACTCAATTGTTTCCCAGAGATGGGCAATCTTAAAAAAGCAATTTTTAAAATCGAGTAATTAAACCACCAGTTCCTAGAGACAGGGGCTAGTGTACATACTAGATTCTAAAGACCGCAAAGAAAGTGGAATCATGGACGACTCCCACAATGGACTATTTACTCAAAGGAAGTCCCTTGAGAGGAAAGAATGAGTGGAAGAAATATCCTTGGAAAACGCCACGGTCCTTAGTACAAGATGAAGTGTTATATAGGAGAAACTTCTCCACCCAAAGCTTGGGCATGTTACCAAAGATGAAGCTAGGAAGATCCTTATGGAAGGCCATGAAGGCATTTGTGGTGATCACACCGGGGGGTAGACAATGGCAAAGAAGGTGCTTCACTATGAATATTTTTGACCAATGATAGATACGAATGCAACTAACAACACGAACCAGTGAGACTGGTTCCAGAGATTTGCCAAAATCCCGAGAGCTCCATCGACAGAATTTAAGCAAATGGTCAACTCATGGGCATTTGCAATTTTAGAAATCAACATTATCAGTGTGCAACTGGCGACGAAGAGAGAAGCAAAATATGTTATTATTACAGTCAACTACAGGTGGCGAAGCAGAACCGTTCGCCACGATCGCGATGGAAAAGGCAAATGGACCAATGGAAGTAGTGAATAAAAAGATCTCGATACCAAGAGGAATCTCTTTGTACCAAAAGGCTCAGAGTTGAGTCATTTATATCGCAGTTGCCAGAGACAGAAATTGACATATGACTGGGCATCTAGCACAACCTATAGGAATCTACCGTTGCATGGAGATTATTGTTCTTATCACCTTTAGATAAACTGTGATAGGATAAATTGACTCAAGGATTAGAAAATATAAAACTAGATAATGGGACTGGTGTAGGGTATCGCCCTATACTTCAACTATTAGCCTAGTTGATATTAGTCCACAATTCCAGTGTGTAGAGCTTTGTTAAGGGTAAAACTAAAAGTAGATTTACCCAAGAAAGTAATATATAACTTAGATAGGTTATTGGTTGGCCGACAAAACCATTAGGTTCATAATGAGCCTATCAAAACTATGAGATAAATAGATAGTCGGAATAACACAAAGACAGTTGTGTTTGGATGGATAGTCCGGTTCCTTCCTAACAATAAGTTAGAGAATCTTTTTTATATCTGGTAGGCCCGAGTCAGCTGTATAAGTATGTAGTGACGTAGGAAAAACTATGAAATAGGGACAAATAGTCAATTAATTGAGATAGATTGGTCAGATTTGCCCATGTAGCATGCATGCATATAATTATTTATGTTTGTTTAACCATTGTGGATGTAGGAGCATGATTGCGATTGACCTATTTTCAAAAGATACTTGTGAGGGGAAAACCCGCTTGGCTCAATGGCGTGGTCTCTTTAGATATCTATAGCCGGGATGAAATATTATTATTTACACAGACTTTTTGATTGACCCGAAGTTTTTGTTTTTCCCCTCTAACTCTTGGGGTGCTCATTTGAGTAGCTCAAAAGTAAGGTTTCTAGGTTTTAGGTTTGACGAATAAAGCTTCCAAAGACGTGTAGGATGCAGAGCTAGCTAGTCAGTTGTGTTGTTATTATTTTGTTGAATGTATGTAATGGTAGAAGTTGAATTTGTCTAGTAGTAAACTCTAATCAACCAAGGAGGCACCTTCATATGTTACACTTAAAGTATTTTGTTATAATTATATTTTACCTGAACCTGGGCAATGTTTTGGGATTATTTAATGAATAAGGAAATTATTAACGTAATGTGTTTTAAATTTTTTCATATTCCTATGCTTCTGATGTTAACGACTATTAACTGATCTCATTTTGTCATCAGAGAGTAATATTACTGATGAATGCCGCATCAGTAGCGCTTATTTTTATGCCTCAGAATGATGACATTATAGTATATATATGTGTATATATAACTAAAACTTATTACCTTAAATCCGATTGATTTCTTCCTTAAAAGTTGAATTTTGAATCTATAAAGCATATGGAGGAGGAAGAGAACCGGTAGAGTTTTGTTAGCATTGTTATTTTTATTGCTAATAAAAGTGAGGGGACCGACCTCTTATTTATAGTGGTTTGGATGCATTTGGACCATAGGATTTAAGTCCGTTTAAATTAATAAATTTCTTGGCCAAAGCAGACCACGCCATTGGATGAATTATTTGTCGTCATTTGTATTTTTATTTGTTTCTCCTTTTTAACTAACGGTAAAGTTTGTTCAAACGTTAAGTTTCCCTTAAATTTGAAATATTTTATTACCCACTTTAATTTCAACCTCAATTTTATTTAAATTTAAATTTGAATTCGTTTAGTTATTTTAAATTCGAAAACTTCAAACACCAGTAACTTCTATATTTGTACTCCGATCAAGAAACTTTATACATGAAACTTGGTTATAAAAATGCCACAAACACAATGATGTAACTTTCATGGTCAAATTCTAATGTTTGCAAAATTTCCATTTTTAGCATTATAATTAATTAATGAATTTCTTATTAATTTTTACAAGTGTCACATTCTCCCTCCTTAAAAAGGATTTTGTCTCTGAAATCCCTAAAAGATAGATAATGTAATGTGCACTCTACAACAATGTTATACAACAAAGCTATCTGCACAACCACTTACTTGACCAAAAATGTTATGTGATTATGTATGCAGCATAATATAGGTGAGCTCAACCCTAACATGAATGCAAGTTCGTGACATACATATTGGCATGTATGCAAGCTTCCTAAGTATGCATAAGATTCTATATAACTGTAAAAATAACAGTAAAAATTATGGCAACCATCCACTACCATCAAATCTAGCAACTAAGATGCAATCAAAACTTAAACAATACTAAAATCTGGGAAAATTTACCATAGAAAAGCTCGGGATGAGAAACCTTCATTTTTATTATTTTGTCTCCCACGATCTTTCCTCCAGATTATCTCCACATTGCACCCAGACCAGTTTAATTTCTTTATTACAAAGCTTTCTAACTCCATGCTCCACTATGTGTGCGGTGGCATGGGGTGCTATCGTCTCTGTCTCTACATCTGCTAATTTATCGGGCTCTACTATAATAGAAGTGTCATGTGGACATTTCCTTAAACATGATGCATGGAAAATTCCATGGAATCCCACTAACTTAGCTTGATCTTCTGGTCGATATGCAAGTTTCCCCAACCTTTTGAATATCAGGAAAGGATCAAAAAATCTCGACACCAACTTCCCCGATGTCCTAAACCTCATAACCATTCGAAGAGGGGAAACCTTAACAAATACTATATCTCCAATCGAAAACTCTAGCTCTTTTCTTTGCTTGTCAGCATAGGACTTCCATCGATCTTGAGCGGCCTTTATTCACCACCTAATCACCTCAACATTTTTCATAGTCTCACGAACCAATTCTGGTCTGACTAGAATTTTGTCAATGGTTTCCTACCAATAATTTGGTGACTAGCATGGCCTCCCGTATAACGCCTCAAAGGGTGTCAAACCAATCATCGCCTTATAGCTATTATTATTTGTGAATTTTAATAAGGGTAAATACTGCTCCCAATGTCCTCAAAAATCCATGATGCAAGCCCTTTCGGTCTGTCCATCGGTCTGCAGGTGGTAAGTGGTGCTGAGATTCAATGTCGTTCCTAAGGCTGATTGCAAACTCCTTCAAAATTCACTAATGAATAAAGTGTCTCTATCACTAACAATGCTGACCAGAACTCCATGCAATCGTACCAGTTCTTTGATATAAATTTGTGCAAGAGAGGCTACCATCCTATTACTCCTTACAAGAATAAAGTGGGCACTCTTAGTGAGTCTATCCACTATAACCCATATAGCTTCATTACCTCATTGACTTCTAACGGCAACCTCTAACGAAGACATTTCCAAGTCAGTACCTCTAATAGCAACAACAGACCTCTGGGCTTCCCTTTCTGCACCTTTATCCTTTAGCACGTCAAACACTTAGTGACATATTCCACTACTCGCCTCTTCATTCTCGACCAATAGGAAATTTGTCTCATATCTCTATACATCTTATTCCCAATGGGATGAATAGTCATCTTAGAACGTTGACACTCAACCAGAACTACCTCTAGAACATCCTCCACTACTGGAACACATAATCGTCCATCTCTCCTTAGCCACCCTCTTTCGTCGATCGAATACCTACGGATATGGGGGAAATGCTCTCCTTTACCTAACTTATCCAAAATGTCTACTATTGTCGCATATCTCCTCTGTTTTTTAGCGATGCGGTCCATTAATGCTAACCTCACTTCCATAGCTATAAAATAACCAGGAGTGGATTCTAATGGCGGTTGGAAATCGAAATTTGAAAGGAATCCCAATTTTGTCCACTCATTTATAGCATTAAGAGTAGCATGCCTTCGACTAAGGGTGTCGGCAACATTCCCTATTTCGCGGGGTATACTGAATCTTAAATTCGTATGATGCTATAAACTTCATCCACCTTTGCTACCTAAGGTTCAAATCTCTTTGGAAAAACAATTATTTAAGGGATTTGTGGTCGGTGCATAACTCAAACTTTTCGCCTAAAAGATAGTGCCTCCACATCTTCAAAACGAATACGATAGCTGCAAACTCTAAGTCATCAGTGAGATACCTCTTCTCATGGTCCTTCAACTTTCTACTTGCATAGGCTATCACCTTTTCTTTTTGGATAAGAATAGCTCCTAGCCTCGTACCGCATGCGTATGTATAAATGGTAAAAACCTTGAACCATCCAGAATCGATAGCACTAGTGCACTGGTGAACAGTTCCTTCAACTTCTCAAAACATTTCTCATCCCATGTAAAGACAGTTTTTCTTGGTTGGTTAGGTCAATGAGACTGCTATCTTTGCAAATTCCTTGAAGAACTTCCTATAGTGACCCGCTAATCAAAGAAAACTTCTAACTTCCGTGGTGTTCTTTGGAATCTTCCAGTCTTGAATAGCTTCCACCTTAGCAGGATCATCTGACAATCCCTTCTCGAAAGAAATTTGAGTGAGAAATCTTACCTTTTTCCTACAAAAATGACACTTTTAGAATATGGCTTTTAGTCAAGGTTTCTAGTACCTCCCTTAAGTGACTTTCATGCGACCTTCAGTTTTAGATACTACTAGGATTTCATCCACAAATACTACAACGAACTTATTCAGCGGCACCTTAAAGACTCTACTCATCAAATCTACGAAGTATGTGGGGGCATTCTTCAACCCAATAGGCATTACCTTCCATTAACTAAGTCTATCTAGAGTACAAAAAACAATCTTCTACTTGCTATCCTCATCTATTCTCAATTGGTGGAATCCAGTGGCTAAGTTCAATTGGGAAAAGATTTTGGCTCCAACAAGCTGGTCAAATAAGTCGTCTATCTTAGCTAAGGGATACATATTCTTCTTGGTCAGCTTGTTAAGTCTTGATAGTTGATGCATAGCCTTAAAGAGTTGTCTGCTTAAGTGGTGAAGACAATCAGGGCTCCTTATTTTGAAGAACTATGATGAATAAATCCCTTATGTAATAACTCCAAATTTTGCTTATCTAGCTCTTGCCTTTCTCAAGGGGCCATATGCCTCAATGGTAGGATGATGGGTCTAGCATCCTTCTCCAAATTAATCTTACACATGATCTTCCTTTAGGATGGGAGACCAAAGATTCAAAAACATTTGGAAAGTCTCCGACTATGGGCATAGATGAGAGCTCATCTTGTGATAGGCTAACAGAATACAAATAGCTTACTTGACTGAGCCTTGGGATACATAATGAACATCAATATCTTTCCCTCTACAACTCCTTAACAAAATAACCCTCCAATCACAATCTAAGACAACCCCATAGTAAGATAACCAATCCATTCCTAAGATAAGTCCATACCCCTCAAAACCCAGAACAGACGCGTTACATGTAGATTCAATATTACATATATCCACAACTAGGTCTTTGCAAATCATAGAAAGGTGTGTCAACCCCCTAATAGGATTCGATAAACAATAGGGTTGGCGACTAATTGGGTCTTTAGTCCTAAAGAGTTGACTACATTCTCGGCTATAAACAAATGCAATGCTCCCAAATCAAATATGGTATGAATAGTATTTTGGAAATAATAGTTGTACCTTCCATCGTAGCTTTATGTTTGTCCCTTGGTGAAGGTCAGCTTGAGATAGGTGCAGCCTCAATGGCATAAGCTTGCCCACTTTCTCCTTCCTTTGCTAGCCTCGGTCATTGGTTCTAGCAGTGTCCTTCGCTATGGCGATGAAAGCAACTTCCTTTGAAATCTTTCGTTATCAAACTCACTTTGTTGTCCTTAGCAATGTGCCCCTTCTTTTGACACCTACCCCCTTTTTTGATCTTTCCTTTGGCTTTCTTATCCATCAAAAGTCCTACTTTCTTTGCTCTACCTTGATTGTGTGCCTGTCCTACCTTCTCCTTCTCTTTTAAGAAACTGTTTGAAGCAGGGCCATTTCGACTATCATCTCACATGTGGTGCCTGTGGGAACTTGAGTTAGAAGAAGTTCCGTAAGTGGATAATTTAGGGCTTTTACAAAATTCATCACCTTCTTTGCAGGAGTGTCAATCAGGCTCATCTCAAACATAGCAAATTCCATAAATTTATTGATATACTCCATCACCATGGAGTCCCCCTACCTTAGTTTGATAAACTTCTCCAATTTTAGCCTTATTGTTAATATAACAATTATTGATTTTTATGACAATAACCATATAGATATAGGTAATAATGTTCTTCCAAGTTATATATAATATTTTGTAGGATATTACGTAGGTTTATACAAGCACATGATAATCGAGTTTGAATATGAATCAGTAAAAAGACTAGAGATCAAGATATAGAGGTGATCAAGATAATCTAAGACTTAAGACAAAGACATGAAGAGTTCAAGACTATAGCATATAGTTAAGAGACATTAGATAAATTTGTTAAAGTCCTTGAATAACAACTTTCTTTTCTTTAAATACTCTCTCGTCAAAATATTTATTTTTATTTTCAAAATATATTTCTATAAATATTTTATAAATGTTTTACATATTAAAAGTATTTAAAAACTATTTTCAGATGATTTTACAAAATATTAGAATTTTATAATGCTTTAAATGTATTATTGTTTTTCTCAAAATACTAGGGTATGTCAACATACCCTACCTATCCACGTTGACATATGTACCATTAAAGTGATGTTTTTTAAATTTTGAATAGTTGTGATTTTTGGCTCCATCTTTTCGCAAATAGACATGTCCCTTCAAACACTATATAAAGGGGACTGGAAAATGAATTTATATAACTAATTTCTCTCTATTTTTGTTACTCCAAATTCCCATTACATATTTCATGAAATCCACTTTCTATGCCCTTTAAATTCACTCAAATTCAATCTCTACTTTACTACATTCATTCTTTATAATCTACTCACTGATTTGCAAGCATTCTCTTATCAATTCAAAGATTAAAGTGTTATAGGATATTTTGTATCCAAAGTACAACTATTTGTATTTGGAATCAACAATTCTCTACTACTAATTTGTGTAAAGTAGATGTGCTTGATGCACATTCAAATCAAATGGGTGTGCTTATTGCCCATTCAAATCAAGTGAGTATTCTTGTTGCATATTCAAACCAAGTAGGTGTACTTGTTGCCTGTTCAAATAAAGTGGGTGTGCTTGTTGCCCAGTTAAATCGAGCGAGTCTACCATGATCTTGAAAAGTCAGGTATGGTATCTTATTGCCTTAAAGTCAAATTTGTATTCTAGTTTTCTTGCTACCTTATCAAAGTAGGCATTTGAAAATAAATCTATATAGATATTGTATAGGACTGGTGTCATCTCTCTTTCTTTTACTTTATTTTTTACTGCACTTATATATCAATCTTAACTGCCTGTTAATATATATCTAGTTGATTATCTGTGTTTGGATTTATATATTGAAATAATTTATAGAATTTTTGTATAAGTTATAAAATGGTATTCAGCCTCTCCCTAGTGTTAAGGTATCCTTAAGATCCATTCAGACTAGTATAATTTATACTACATCGTTTTCCTCTTTTGGTATTAGAGCGTTAGGTTTTCAAAAATTCATTATTTGATTTTTGAAAATTATAAATGGCTAGTAACATAGTAGTACATCATTTGACTTTTGAAGAAAAACAAAGTTGTAAAATTATTATGTTACCCTTAAATAGATTAGGAACTAATAATATTGAAATACACTTGATAATTTGGAAGTGTATAAAGTAAAATTGTAGGAATAAGTATGTTATATGGCAGATAGTGAATAGACACATGGTAACCATACATTACAAATCAAGAAGGACAAATAGATACTAGACAGTGGATTCTCAAGATAGATGACTGGAAATTTGAAGATTTTAAAGGACATCGTTTCCAAAGATATAGGAATAATTAACTTTGGAGATAACTCAATAGGATGCGTCATCAGCATCGGCAACGTCGGTAACTCTAAAACTCCTATTATTTCTAATTTTTGCTAGTTATGAATTTCAAACATAATTTGGTTAGTATTAGTCAATTATGTGATAAAGGTTTCAAAACAAAGTTTGAAAAAGACATTTGTCACATCGAGGATAATGAGTCTGGAATTATTTTTGAAGGAGTTAGGAAACATAACATTTACATTTCGAGTATGAAAGTGTTTGATGATAATCTCTGTCTTTTGGCCGAATCTAGTGACCCTTGAATTTGGCACAAATGATTTGTTCATTTAAACTTTAAATATTTTTCCAAAGTAGGCATATATAAACTTGTTAGAGGACTTCCAAAAATGAGTTGTAGTGTCAATAACCTACGTGAAGCTTATCAACTTGGAAAATTTGACAAAAGTTCATTTGAATCAAAAGACAAAATTTCAACTACACATCCCTTTGAACTTCTTCACTTAAATGTTTTTGGATCATCACAAATACAATCAATAAATCATGATAGGTATATTTGTTGCTTATTCAAAAAGGCATAAGGCCTATAGAGGTTTTAATACTAGAACAACACTATTGAAGAAACTTTACATGTTTTATTTGATAAATTTTTTAAAGTAACTAATACTAGTAATAATGAGGAAGAAAATCTTAATCCTATTGAGCGTAACGAGATTACAAATAACGAAATTACTAACAATGAAAAAAAAATATCGAAAATTCAAACACAAATAAAAGAACAAAATTTTTGAAAGACCATCCCGAGGAAAATATTCTAGGATGTATAGAGTCACTTGTAAAAACTAGGAATTAACTAAATAAGATGAGTAATGTAGCATTTATTTCAACTAACGAACCCAATAATCCAAAAGAAGCATCATTAGATGATTCGTGGATCTTTGCGATGTAGGAAGAACTAAATCAGTTCACTCGAAATGATGTTTGGGAATTAGGTCCATGATCAGAAATCAATTTGTAATTAGAAATAAGTGGGTTCACAGAAATAAATTGAATGAACAAGGAGATGTCATAAGAAATAAAGCACGTTTACTTGCACAAGGATATTGCCAATAAGAAGGAATAGACTTTAATGAAACATATGCCCCTATAGCCATATTAGAAGCCATAAGAATTCTAGCCACTTTTGCAAACCATAATTATGTAAAATTATTTCAAAAGAATGATAAAAGTGCATATTTAAATGGTTTTATCAAAGAAGATGTATATGTTGAACAACCCCTACTTTTTAAAGATGAAAAACTCTCTAGTCATGTTTACAAATTAAAAAAGGCATTATATGTTTTAAAATAAGCTCCTAGAGTCTAGTATGAGAGACTCAAATCATACTTAATACAGTCTAATTTTGAAATAGGTAAAGTAGATACTACATTATTTGTAAAAAGAGTTAACAACGATATTCAACTTATACAAATATATGTAGATGACATTATTTTTAGGTCAACAAATAAAAAACTAAATAAAGAATTTGTTGACATAATGATTAAAAATTTTAAATGAGTCACATGGGAGAATTAACATTCTTTCTAGGTCTACAAATTAGACAATTAAACAATGGAATATTAAAAGTCGAGAAAAATATGCTGAAGAATTAGTAAAGAAATTTAGAATATCTAACACAAGCGGTAAACCAATGCCCATGATAACTTGTGAGAAATTTAATAAGGAAGATAATTCAAAAGACGTTGATGAAAAACTATATAGAGGTATGATATGATCTTTACTCTATATCACGACTAGTGGACCTAATATCATGTATAGTGTATGTGTATGTGCAAGATATCAGTCACAACTTAAGGTAACATGTCATAAAGCTATAAAAAAATCTTAAGATATGTTAACAACACATTAGACTATGGGCTCTTCTATCCAATAGAAGATTCTTTTGACTTAATATCATATAGTGGTGCTGATTATGTTGGATGTAAATCAGACCGAAAAAAGTACAAGTGGAACCTATCACTTTTTTGGACACTCACTTGTGTGTTGGTTTAAGAAAAAGAAAAATTTTCTATCTTAATCAACAACAGAGGGAGAATATATATGAGTAGCATTAACATGTTCACAGGTTATCTATATGCAACAAACTCTAAGAAATTTCGGTTTAAATTTAAAATAATCACAAATATACTGCGATGGCATTAGTGTAATAAATCTATCTAAAAATCCAACACATCATTCTAAGACAAAACATATAGATATAAGACATCATTTCCTAGATAACGTAAACAAAGAAATTATTACACTAGAATTTATAATTACAGAAAATCGAATAGTTGATATTTTAACTAAACCATTAGCACAAACTACATTCATCAAATTAAAAAGAGAACTTGGAATATGTTTAGTTACATAAATATAGAAATAATAACTTTTTAAATAGAAAGAAAAATGAAAAATAAAATTATCATATATATGTCAACATACCTGGGTAGCTTATGTTGACATACCTAGCAAGTTCCAGAAAAACCGTTTTTCCTCCTTTTTGAAATTCAAAAACCGATTATTTAGCCACCATATTTCAGCTCTGAATCCATTTTCTTATCTTATTTCTTCTGGAGACTCAAAATTAGCTAATTAAAATAGATCCATCCAACTCCAAACGTCCAAAAGAAGAATCATGCCCATTTTATGACTTTACGTTCTCGAAATTAGGTAATATTGAAAAGGAATTGAAGCATGTTCACACAATGCTTACTGAAATAGAAGTATGCAAATTCAATTCCAAAACTAACAAGAGAAACAAGGGAGAATGTTGAGAAATTTATAGAAACATCTACTGGATAATCAAGCAAATCGAGTGATTATTGAAGTGAGAGATACTTAAATCAATCTTGCAATTCATAACCTTATGAATCAAGATAATGAGGAAAAGGACAAAGGAAGTGCGTTGCGTAAGAGAAGTCAATTATGGCATTCATGGCAACTTAGTGGAAAAAAAGGGAAATTTTGTTTTCACTATCCAAATTACTCCATTTAGAAATCACCAATTATTAAAAAAAACGTAAATTTGTGAATGTAATAAATATTATAGGTATGTATATGTATTAGTATGGTTTTTTTAGGTTGAACTTATTGGGTAGCTTTAGTTTGATTGCATGGTTTAGTTTGTATTAAATGAACTTATATATTTTCCTTGGTTTGTTAAGGTAGTTTGGTTTCTTTTAAATAAATTGTTTAATATTGATGATATGTCTTAAATGTATAGTTTAAACATATACATATATATAAAGTTATTTCTCAGAAGTTTATTTGGTAATTAATATTGATTTTAATTCCATATACAACATTATCGCATTTCATAGTATTTAATATGATACATTTAGGGGAAGTTCATTTAATTTTTTATCCATTTTTATTGATGATTAAAGGGGGGGAAAACAAAAAATATATAATATATGCATATACTAAGGTGCGATTGTTAAAAATAGGGGGAGTTAACCAATTTAGGGGGAGTTACACTATATTTTATAATACATCTATTTACATGGTTGTCGCCATCAAAAAGGGGGAGATTGTTAATACCATAGATATTGATTTTGATGACAACAACCATATAAATATAAGTACTAATGTTCTTTCAAGTTATACAGAATATTTTGTTGGATATAACATACGTATATACAGTACATGATAATCAAGTTAAAGACCGCTTAGTAAAAAGGCTAGTGATCAAGATTCAGAGATGATCAAGATAATTGAAGACTCATGAGTTTAAAGACAAAGATATGAAGAGTTCAAGATCGTACTTTATAGTTAATAGACATTAGATAAATTTATTAAAGTCCTTGAAGATGTGTTAGTTTCTATATGCCATAAATGGGTACATCTACCCCTAGTAGGATATATAGCTTACAACTGGTACATGTGCATGGCTGGCTGTATTCCACCATTTAATACTTCATTTGCACAGTTTTGTAGTTTATAAAGCTAGCTGTGGCTCGACTACATCCAAAGAGCTATGCTTTTTTGAACGACTTGTATACAATTTTCGCCCACCATCTGAATCGTATGCCCAATACTCAGGAGATCTGTTACCTATACAATTTCAAATGCCTAAATGGATCTCCCTCGCTTATCTACTTGGAGCCTTCTAGGGTCTGCTGGATAGTGCGGGTCTCTAGAATAAGTTAAATTAGTTCAAAGACGAATTTGTTTTTGTACGTTGTCCATCTGGCTTTGCACAAAGTGGCTATCCGAACGTAAGTCTCGTTTTCATCTTCTCTTTTTTTTGTTATGGATATTGTAGCCTTAGCCGTTCACATCGTCATTACTTGTGATTGCAGATAATTCAAGAAGGCCTGACGGTGCGGCTTTATTGAGCACCCTCGTGGATCTCCATCATGTCCCGCTCGAAGAAAGGGAGATGAGAGCGCTCTTATTGATGAGAATCTACATGCTTATATCTTTTTAGAGGAAGGCCATAGTATTGGCCATGTCTTGGAATTTAGGGAGGATGATGATGATGGCAAAAACTCTTCGCAAGAACACGATGCTGCCGCAGATGCCGATGAAGGCCATGAGCTGCCCCTAGTTTCGAGCCTTATTATTAATCCTAAAGAAAATCAAAGGGTTGAAGATAGCGGAGAAGTATGGAGTGAACATGCCAAGGAAGGAGGGAGTGATGGTAAGGACAATAATGATGTCGATATTGGCCATGATTCTTCTAGTGATGGAGGTGGCAATGATAGCGCATTTCTTATTGCTTGGTGATCAAAAATAAAGATTGTTTCATCTCGGATGCCCATCCAATCTTAACCAACTACCAGGGCACTAGACCCTCATCCCACCTTTTTGGGGGTATCTCTAGGTCCTTTGGAAGTATTTCGGACGAGTTTGGATCCTTTGGCCTCGGCAATATCAATATCAGGGATATTGAATCCCCCATCCGTCTACCTGATGAAGTGCTAGCTACTCGTGCAGGGGAAATAGCCCTTTTTAGCAAACACCAAACCCACAGTCCGTGGGGGGGACACTCGGACACATTCACACTTACACGACTCTACACTCTTTCTCTATCTACACCAAGTGTTAACTTGTTCATGTTTCATTTACAGGATCGATGGAGCGCATGAATTTATATGACACCATCTATAGCCAGCGATACAAGTAAAAAAAACCTGGATCGATCGGCCATTCTTGCGGTTCGCCTAGTGAGTTTGATTTGGGAAAGCACTCAGGCTGAGATTATAGGAATATCGGAAGTTATAGGTCTCATGAGTCGTCCTCACGATGCAGGTTTCGTTCACCTCTGTCGCATAACATGGATTAGTATTCGATGAGACCTTATCATATCCCATCCATTGAGATATCGATTACCCTTGTTTCTGCTCCTCTATCGACACAACCAGCAATATCTTCTCATGTGCCACAACATTCCGAGCAGTAGTCTGTGCTAGTTGCTTCTGATGCCTCACTTTTTAGAGCTGAAAGAGGCCAGTTCTACCCCCTATTACTACTGTAGAAACATAAATTGTTTCCAATCCTCTGGTGGATGCTATAAAGCATGCATTTCCAAACAAAAATTGATGAAGTTCTTTTTGTTTCTCAACTGAAAGATATACCTCCAAAGGTCAGGTCCGAAGTCGTAGCTTACATGGACGATGTATACGATCAGTACTTCAAATGAAAATAGCTAGCCGAGGCTATTTCCAAAGGTGCTTACAAGAGAAAAGTGGAGCTTGATGGAGTGAAATAGTTCCAAGAACAAGAGAAGCACATCATCTCTCATTTTGAAAAGGAAGTTAAAGAGCTCAACACATCATTGGTGGGGCCAAGAAGCAGGTAGAGGATATGACTAAGTTAGCTAAGAAGGAGCATTAAAACCGGCAGAGATAACTTAAGGAAATTCACCATAGAAGCCACACTCTATCGATGGAAACAAGCAACTTAAGAAGGATGAAGAGGAGAAAGCCTTAAAAATAGCTAATTTGAAAACGTTGCTAGAAAACAAAAGGAAGGAAAAGGACGATGCCCTCACCTAGACTCAGAGTTGTTGTTAGGAGTTGTTAGATGCTCGTCAAGTTAAAGAAGATGTATAAGCCCAAGTGAAGGGTCTTCAAGGACAGGTAGAGGCTGCGGAGAATAGGGTTAAGTCCGAGCTTGAGCCTATCCTTGTGCAGTACAAGGCAAACATCATCAAGTTTAGCAACTTGAAGTGGTTGAATGATGGATACCCCCAAGCCTTGACCATGGCCTAGGAAGAGATAATGAGATAGGAGCGAGAGCACTCCAGTTGAGTTGAGGTCAACGAAGAGGAACTAAAGATTGAACTGGTGGATGCCACAGATCTAAAAGTGCTCAAGCTCGCTGAGCGCATCCTGTATCCTTAATTGGTTACTGAGGATCGTAAAGGTCAGGGTGAGAGTTTCAGGTCTGCTTTCATGACTCAATAGTAAACATTACTGCTCCCTTGACTTTAGAGACATTGATTCTTGAAAATATCACATCTCTTCCTGGCTCTACTATTGTTTCTTCTACCGGGATGACTTCTAAAGTTTCAACTATTTCAGCATCCTCGTCAGACACTCAATACACCCTGATGAGCCCTTGCATTCGAAGTTTCCCATCTTATCTCCCATTATGGGTAGAGGCTCTAGTGGCACTACAGCTCACGTTTAGTTCATATATCCCGGAGGTATATCATTAACCTCACTCGTATTTGAGATGGCTCATATGACACCGGTCGATGTCACTAATCTATGCTTTTATGTTTCTCAAGTTTTAGGTTAATCTCCCATTGTTCCTTTGCACGAGGGAAGCCTAACACTGGGCACACAAGCTACGATAACTAAATCAGTCATTGTGTCTGCCTCAATACCAACTTCATCCTCTTTGGCGGGTACCATTTCAGGTCCCGACGATGAAATGGTTCTCTTTTTCGATGAGGACATCGCTATAACCGAGGCTTTAGAGACTTCCTCAGGGCCTTCCATGCAAGAGATGCTCTGATCCCAAGTTATGCTGGCTAAAGAAATTAAGAAAGAAAAAGATGTTGATATGCCTCCTCCTTTATCCGTCTTGTTACCCAGTCAGACTATCTCTGCCCCCATCACCATTCCTACCTATGAAGGTGTTCAAAATGTTCCCTTGAGTCCTTAGATGCGATCTTCTGAAGGGTCATAGAGGTAGGGAAAAAATCAGAAGGAAGTCTAGCGAGTCCATTGTGCATTCTTCTGGGGAATGGAAAATGGAGACAAAGAAGACTTAGTCGCATCTTCATCATTTTTATTAGCTTTAGTTTTTTTCAAACTTATATAAATATGGTGAAGTTGCACAAGTGCAGCCCTTGCCTTTTGTCTAAGCAGAATGTTAGTAAAATGTAGATTTGTTTCTTTTTACACTTTGCATCATTTTTACTTAAGTATCATGCCTTTTGTGTTGATTGCGAGTGCATTTGAGTTTATTCAATCACAAATATCCACCATATTCATGTATGTATGGATGACTCTCGTTGTTGATTATCCCCAGCTATATTGTAGATTGACTAGAGGAAAAGTTGGATTTATACAGTATTCTTCTCGTCTATAAAGAATAATACCTAGGGTATCCATCTTCGGACACCTGTGCTTAAATGTCTGTCCCCGGATGTTTTCTATTTTATTTTGCCTATCTCTAGGCGTTGATCATGTTTATCCTGCTCGTAGGGCTAAATAAGAATGACGTCTATCTTTGTGCACCACAACATCTATTTTTGGATGTTTAAATAAGATCGCACCTTACTCTGGGCATAGATCATTGGAATTGCCAAACTTAGGGCAGTAGTTTGATGTTTTGCCTATCTCTAGGCAATGGTTCTTAGGATGCATTATCTCGTTCGATCCCTATGTGTTTATACTCCAATGTCCAATTTGTAGGTCAAAGGAGTTATTTGGCATCGACATTGGATGCCTAGAATAGTCATGTTCCTCAGGTCTAGTCGAGGACCTAAAGTTCAATGGGTACCTATCTTTGGAAATTTTCATTTATGCATTACACAAGTGTAAATTGTTTAATTACATTTTTTCTCACAATGCTAGATTTAGCTAACGAGAATACAAATTCATTGATCCTTGAAGCCAATTCATTTTATATCCATAATAACGGCTGATCATGCTTCATTACATTGAAATCAACCAAGTATGTGCAAAGACAGTTTTAAGCGAAATAGCGTCGTAAATGATTGCTATTCCATGCCCTTAGAAGGAAATTCCATCAACAGTCGCTAGTTTGAATGTTCCATCACCAAGCTTATGTTCGATAGCATACATACCTTCCAAGGTCAGGCCCATGTTCATTGGATAGGGGGAGATTTGTTTAAAAACAAGATAGCTGATTTTGAAGGTTCGATTTCTGATCTTTGTGTTATAATGCCGAGCTACTCATTTCTGGTGAGCAGAGGCTCTCAAATCAGCTTCATCGCTTTTCTCATCGATCATATCGAGGGATGTAAGTCGGAGTTCCTTGTTCTTTCTAGGATCGGAGTGGATTTTCCAATGAGATTGACTTCCAACTCAATTAGAATCATGACCTATGCTCCATAGGCCAAAGCAAATGGAGTGTGAACAGTCGTGGATTTGTGGTTCCTTCGATAGGCCCAAAGCGCCAGAGGTAATCCATCGACCCACTTAACTTTGGCCTTTGTTAATCGCTTTTACAGAATGGACTTGATGATTTTGTTTATTGCTTCCTCCTGTCCATTTGCATGCAGATGTGTTGCTACAGAAAATCTTTTCTCCATTCAATATTTGCTGCAGAAGTTCTTGAATTCCGCTTTGTCGAATTGGGTCCTGTTGTCGAAAATAATCGTTTGTAGAATTCCAAATCGGCAGACAATGTTTTTGACTATGATGTTGATCACCTTCTTCATGGTGATTATGGCTAGCAGTTCCTCCTCAGCCCACTCGTGAAATAATCTACCGCAACAATAGCATACTTCATTCCGCCCTTTGAAATTGGCAGCACACTAAAGATGTCGATTCCCCATACCATAAATAGCCATAGGATGACTACTTGCGTAATTTCCATAGGCGAGGCTCTAGGAATTTTTATGAATCTTTGGAATCGATCACACCTCCTGGTGTAATCGGTTGCATTTCTATTGACAGTTAGCTAAATGTATCCATAGCGAAGAATCTTCTTCACTAATGTTTTCCCCCTAGTGTGATCGCCACAGGATCCTTCATGAACATCTGTAAGGATCTTTTTGGCTTCTTTGTTGGCGACACACCATAGTAAGGGAACAAAGAACTCCCTTCTATATAATAACCTATCTTGGACAATAAATCGCAACGCTTGGCGCAAGAGTTTTATTCATTCGCCCCTTCCATCTAGAAGGGTTCCCTTTAGTAGAAACTACTTAATCGGAGTCATCCATGATTCTCTCTCAAATTCTGCCTCCATGATCCAATTAACATCCATTTGGTTGATGATCATAGCTGATAATACCTCCATTGGAACTAAACCCATGAGTTGCGCATCCACGGAGCTACTTGGCTAAGGAATTGACTTTGGTGTTTTCCTCCTTGGGGATATGCATTATCATGTAATACTCAAAATCACTAAGCAGTTCTAGAACCTTCGTCAGATATGGGGCTAACCTAGCTCCCTTTGCTTGGAATTCCTTCCTCACTTTGCAGACCGCCAATTAAGAGTCCATGTATATGTGCAAGATCTTGGCTCCCAATTCCTTTGCTATCCCGAGTCTCGCGATCAATGCTTCATAATCGACTTCATTGTTCGTTGCGGGGAACTCAAGCTTTAAGCCGTATCAAACTGATCATTCCTTGGGAATTAAAAAAACCATTCCTACCCTTGCTGGATACTCCATCCATATACAACTTCTATTGAGCATACCGCTAGGCGGTTTCTTCTCTCTCGTCATCCTGAGCGATGAACTCGACAATGAAATTAGACAACGTTTGGCCTTAGATCGCTCTCCTAGGATGATATGATATATCATATTGACTGAATTTGATGTTCCATTTTAACAATCTCTTAGAAGTCTCAGGCCGTTATAGGACCTGTCTTAAGGGCTGATCAATCGACACCTTAATTGGATGAGCTTGGAAGTAGGGATGTAGTTTTCTCGATCCGATCATTTAGCAAATTTCTTCGCAAACCCAATATGGAAGGCAAGTTAAGGCTAGTTTGAACAAGGGCTTAAGTGGCCTTATGCAAGCTTGGGAGTCTATGCAAGTCCAAGTTCAAGTACAAGCCCAAAGATAAGTAATATGCATGTCAATTGTCCAAGTCCAAGTCCAAAGATAAGTCATACCCATGTTCATTGTTCAATAGTAGTTAAGTATACACATTTAAGGGAAATATGCTAAGAAAAGTTAAATGTCCAAGTCCTTATGTGCAAAAAGTTCAAGTGTTACATCGGCTCTAAAAATCCCTAAATTGATTAAGGGTTTACAGCTTTAAAAATTAAGAAATAGGGAAAGAATCATTCACCCCATCCTAAGTGATGGTGGGGGTCTATTTATAGGGGTGTATATCACACGAGATGATTGACGCATGTCATGGCTTAGAATTAAAGGGTTCCACTAGCACCATCCTGATGAAATCTCGGCATTCCTTTGTAGAGATTCGATATCACTTTCTTATAGAAGTTTGACAACCCAATCTTCCTTGTAGAAACTCGACAACTTTCACATCCTTAGACTTTCGACATCTTTTGCTATTCGTAAAAACTTGGTAACACTTCTTTGCAGAAACTTAGTATCAGTTATAGAAGCTCAACAATATGGTCTTATTTGCAAAGACTCGACAACCTTCCCTTATAACTAGATGATCAACATCTTCTTAGGGTGTAGCATCCTTTGCTACACCTTGACCAACCTTGTCATCTTCAAACTTAACAGCCTTTATGCTATGGCCACTCGATATTTCTTGTTGACATCCTTTTTGTCTTTAGGCTTAATAACTTTTATGCTATAGAAGCTCGATATCCCATGTTTTTCCACGTCTGTTGCAGCTCGATATTTATAAGCATTCACTAGTTCGACATCTTTATTACTTTTCAAAAATTCGATACCTTCATTTTATAGTTAAATACTCGATATCCTCCTTTATTCTTTGTTGGGGCTTGCTAACTGTTTAGATGCTCGACATCCCTATTGTTGTAAAGGTTTGACATCCTCCTCTACTTTAGATGTTTGAAAACCCTTACGGTTGTAAAGGCTGATTACCTTTTAATGACTCGGCACCTCTTCACTGCTTATTAACCATTTGACGTTCGACATCCTCAGATATCCGGCACCACTTATATGCCTATTAACTACTTGAACATTCGACATCCATTTTGTTGTAGATGCTCGACGGTCCTTGTCATTTCCAAGCTCGACATGTTCTCTCTAGGTGTTCATTACTCATATTTGTAGTAACGTTTACAACACTAGTATAGAAGAAATGTATAAAATTTAGTATAATTTCACTCTCCATATTTTCATCTATTGTATTCTAGGGATTTCAATCTCATCCATTCATTCAAATAAGGATCAACGCTTCTTTTTGTTTACCTCTTCTTCTATAAATACTTGCCTTTCCTTATTCCAAAAGCTTTACCTACCTACAACTAAAAACCCAAATTGCAATTATAATTTTTTCATTTCATCTTCGCAATTTCAAAAGGAAGCTTTCAGTTCCTACTGTATTCAAACTTGATTCAAGGCATGACTTCTTTTTTGATTGATTTAAATTCAGAAAAGGGGGTTTTTGATTTTTAAATTAGGGTTTCACCAATCGGGCGTTTATGAATCATTTGGGTTTGATTAGCGATTATAGTCAAACACTTCTCATGATTTTGGAACTTTTGTGTATGGATTTGAATGCTGTTTGAAATACATATCCCTAATGCTTAACAGAAACTTGACACTTCATGGATTTTTGATAATTATCTTGAACTCGTTAACTTTATGGAAACTTGGCAATTAGTTAGGGCTTTTATAGTTGTCAAAGACTCGACATTTGCTTATAGACTCGGTGGTCGTTAGAGATTCGGTACCCAAGTAGAAACTTGCTAAATATTTATAAATTCAAAAGTTAACTAGAGACTCGACAACAAATTAGAAGCTTGCTAACTTGTTATGGGCTCACTAACTAGTTGTAAATTCGATAACTAGTTATTGAATCGATGGCTAGTTATAATCTTGACAACTACTTGGAGAATAATTAACTAGTTACAAACTCAACAACCATTTAAAGAGTTGTTAACCAGTTACAAGCTCGATAACTTTTGTAAGTTCAATATCTAGCCATGAATTCGATAGCCAACTAAAAGAATCTCTATCTAGTTATGAACTCGCTAACAATTTGTAAGCTTTTCATCTAGTTGTGAACTCGATAATAAGTTGTGAGTTCGATATCTTGACATAAACTCGAAAACTAGTTATGAGTTTGACATCTTATTATGAACTCGATAACTAGTTATAAACTCAATTACTATTTAGAGAATCATCAACTACTCATGAACTCGATAGATATTTATGAGTTCGACATCTAGTTATAAACTCAATAATTAATTAAATGGCCTTCAAATAGTTACGAACTCCCTAACTATTTACGAGTTCAACATCTTGTTATGAACTTAATAACTGGTTAAAGAATCTTCAACTAGTTATGAACTTAATAACTATTTACGAGTTTGATATCTAGTTTCCCATTATCTTATATCTATACATAAGAATTCAAATTTTCCTTAATGTTTTCTTAAGTATTTTAAAATTTCACAAAGTATATGATACTTCTCTGACTTTTTCATAATATTGTCCGGCAGGTAAATGGCTGGTAAGAAGGGCTCTAAATCCTCTACTGCTTCAGAGAAAGGAGATTACATACTCATTCAATCTTCAATCACTACTCAGGATGAAGTAGACATCGTTCTCCAACAATTCGGCACTACCAACGTAGAAGCCAGAGTAGCAGGCCCATCCGGAAGGACAGATAATCCTTTAGAAGGCACTTTCACTCTGATTCATATTTGGCACTCGGGATACCTCTCTTTCTCGAAATTCTTTATCTGATTCTTGGATCATTTGGGAATTTCTCCAATACAATTGCTGCCTAACTCATATACATATCTAAGCTACCTTGAGATACAGGCCAGGGAAGCTGACCTCCCTTGCTTGATGTTAAAACTCTTCATTCATTGGTAATTCTTTTTAAAGTGGGGAAACAACCAGCGAGCACCATATATCGCCTTCTTTCTCATCCAAAGAGCTTAATAATTGATATGATCAATATAATTAAGGACCTGGAAAACCAGTTCTTTTATATTATGAGCCATAACCCTAGAATCAAGGAGTCTTTCCCTATCCCTATTCTGACTTATTGCTTTCTCTCTATTGTTTATACTATATTATACTATTATCTTGCAATAGGTACTCTTTTAGAGCCTATTTCTAGGGGGACGAGTCCTTCGGTCGCCGGTACATTCAGTGCTTTGAGCCTGCATCTCAGACTATGGGAAACAAGCTTAAACTCTTAACTGAAGCTAACCTTCGAAAGTACTCCTTGTACTTAGAAAGCCAAAAAGTGCTCAGGGAGCCCCCAATGGTCAAGAAAGATGCATAACGGAAACAAGCTTTGGTCATCGACAACCAAAATACTTTTTCTCCTCCCTTCCTTATTAACGTGACCCCTCTGTTAATCTCTTATTACAATTTAAAAGAATTCCTATATTGTCATCATATGATTCTTTCTTTGATTTAGGTTCAACTCTTATCATCTCGGTTTTTAAGTCAAAGGAAGCTAACGTTCATGCATCCTCCTTGGCTGTGACTACTAAAGAAGCATCCAGTATAGATTCTGTTGATGATGCCCTCAAGGCTATTAAGAGTCGCAAAAGGAAGAAGGATTCTAGCGATTTGTCCGGTGCTTCAATTCCTGCACCAGGCAAAAAGGCTAAACTCGGAGATGATCAAATTCTAACTACTATTAATGAGGATCCAAATGCAGCTATGACCACAATTAACTAAGATTCTAGGGTTATTAATTTAAGCTTGCCATATCAGAATTCCTAGAAGCAAACAGAAATTACTTACACCCCAAGTCCTATTATTGACATCATGAATCCCTTATATGCAACCACCATACAATGTT
Source organism: Allium fistulosum (assembly GCA_030737815.1). Classification (NCBI taxonomy): domain Eukaryota; kingdom Viridiplantae; phylum Streptophyta; class Magnoliopsida; order Asparagales; family Amaryllidaceae; genus Allium; species Allium fistulosum. Next base: position 334,727,067 of record CM060904.1, on the reverse strand, counting down.
AGTATAAGTAGTTAGGGCTGACTCCTCCTCCCCATGAATCTCTTCCTTGTGAAGCTCTTGCTCAAACCATTCCTTTAGATATTGATGATTTTGTTCCCTCAGTCATCATGTCCCCATCTGTGGCATCTCTAATGCCATGATAGCCTTTTGCCTTTTCTATGGACCATATCCACATTCTCTTTCACGGGCTTCTTATGGTATATATCTTTATGTGTCAAGCTAACACAAATTTTGGCTCCATATGTAATTATTTATCACATATTTTTATATATTTTAGGTGGCCAAGCACATTTTCTTTCTTCAACATACCTCTCATGAGTCTGTCGATCAAATTCCAAATTCTAAAGAGTAGATTTCATTGTTTGATAGATAAAGTTACATCCCCTGAGCACCAAATTCTTAAACTGACCACAAAATGGGATAAGGTTTTCACTAAAAAGAATAAACTTTCCCCTGACTTGGATAAAGAAAGAAATATGAGACTGGCAGATGAAGAAAGAGTGAAATCGTTGGAAAAGGAACTTGAGCAAGCCAAAACTAAAAACATTGAAGTAGTTGCATAAATTAAAACTTTAAAGGGAAATCTAGAAAACAAAGAGGCTGTGCTGGTCTATATGAATAACAACATCAAAAATGCCAAAATGAAAATATCTTCTTTCATAGAACAAACCCTCCCTCAAATAAAGGAGCAATGTTATGAGAATGCCATCTTCATCACGTATTTCGATAATATAGAAAATTATCCAGAGGTGTACTTCCCTTCACTGCCAAAAGTAAAAGACAAGTTCAAGAGGAAGTTCGACCTTAAACTAAAGAGAGTTCTTAGGTCATTACAAGATGAATTCCCAGAAGAGGAAGCCATCAATCCTCAGGAACTACAATCTATTGATGATCCTTTTCCTGATGAAGATAGGGATGATGATAGATGGGATGATAAAAAAGATGGCAATGATGGGGATGAAGACGAAGGTGGTGATGATGATGATAAAAAGTCAAGGAAGGATGGGTGTAATTGTAACAAAGACTCTGATGGACCGATAAGTGGCGGTAATGGGTCAGGTGGCCATGACTTGGGTCCATCTGCTTATAATGCAGACTTTTCTTACCTTCCTAAGGTCCAAAATGCTCCTCAGGGAGACGCTTCATCAACTTACATCCATGCCCTTGACCATCATAGCAAGGAGAAAATTTGGGCTTCTACCTCATAGGCTCCCGCAGTACAGGTATAAAGTTTACCACCTTTAAAAGTTTACAATTATCTGTTAGCTTTAGTTAATAAATCTATTATTTTAGCTAAGCAAAAGAAACAAATATCACTTTGAGATTTTGCAAGAGAAGAGTAAGGGGAATGTACAACGATTGAAGAGAGAAATTAAGAAATTGATTGGAGATTACAATAGTTTATGTGAAAAGTATAGGAGCTTTCTTATTTACACCAAATGATTAAAAGATTTTAAATAAAAACAGGTAGCTTTGTTGTTAAAAAGATCCCATCTTCACCGAGAAAGAGTTATAAAGCAGAATGAGGAGACCACGCTTTTCTAGGTGCTTATTGTAATGACGCATATTTTCAACGATAAGATAATTAAATGATTGATTTGAATATTGAATCGTTAATTTATTTGAAGGTCCCAATATGATTTTTCACATACGATCGAATCATGAATCAAGACCACTTCTGTTGAGTTTGGATCGACATTGCAAATTAAAATGAGTATAGGCATCTCTAAATTTGGAGATTGAGAGATCCGATGGCTGAAATGATGTCAAAATGCACTGAATTATCATCCCAGAGCACAGTCTTAGATAGCAATGAAATTTATACCATTGAGACTGAAAAATAAGGTGATGTATGAGTTTCATTGAGATCGGACGCGTCGTGTGATCGTGCAAGCTCGAAACTTACGACAGTTTATTTGAAAAATCAAATAAATATAATATAATATTATTCAAATTAACTAATAACCTAAAACCATTCTATTAAACCCATTATTGTTCTATTTAGTAAATCAAATTCATGGTCGCCACTCCTTTCATACTTCAAAAATCAAAATTAAGAACTCCGCTCGATGATAAATCATAAGACTTGATTCGTTGGATTCCTAGAGAGGAGGACACCACTGGTATGAATTTGGGCGTATTCAGTGATGGCTATGAGAGGATGCTCAAAACTAAGGTTTCACTTTACTGCTGATGTGGTCGGAGATAAGGGAAAAGGAGGTCGACATTGGGTTGAGGGAGGAGAGGCGCACCGGGGGCAAAGTTTTGAGGAGGTCAGATCCTTTATTATCAATCGTGACAATAGGAGCATCCGAAAGGAAGCCTGGAGTCGTGATTTGCATGGAAAAGTTGGGGTTCATGATTTTGATGTCGGGAGGTCGGGCATTCGAAGAGAAGTGCCATGGCGTGAATGGTGCTCATTTCGTGGAGCGAAGCTCCGTATAACCATGAACTCATGAACGACCTGGTGGGTTTGGGAATATTATCTACGTACAAAAGATGTAAAGGAAGAAGGATTAGTATTAATGAAGGTAATTAGTAAATTCATTAGTGAATTAATTATTTAATTAGTCTTGTTTCACATTTAATTCGTATCTTTTGCATACGAGGCCCGTTTTTGGATACAGTTTCTTGCGTTGCGCTCGTGATGTTGAGCTCTACGACTTGGTATTAGGTTTGTCAGCTTTTGTTGAGGTGAGTGATATTATCTCTCATCATACAGTGATTGTTAGTATATTATAAAAACGATGTTTTAAAATGATTTCTAACTTTAAAACATGATTCCTAATACATTTCAACCTACGACTTATTTTATAGGATTTAAAGTGTTTTAAAATGGTTTTAAATAAAATATCATATTTCCTCATTGACGCATTATTTGGCGATATTGCTAGATTTAGGCTATTTTGATATTAATCCCACATTTTTTCTTATTGGTATTGGATGTGTGTTATTATAGATGTATGTAGGCTATTACAGATGTTTGTATGCTTGTTGGTTGCATGTATGCTTGTTTGCTTAGTTTTGTTAAAAATGCCGATCGAAGGTGATATAGTGTTAGAAAATATCCCATAGAAGATTTCGTGCATAAAGTTTCATACATTGCAATCGATTTAAATCCAGAAGATGGAATTGGAGATGTGCTTCGGATTTTGAGATAAATGCCAGACATTTTTATTTGGTTTGTACATAACCATTTTTGGTTAAGTGCATGACTAAAGTGGTCATTATTGACTACTTTGGAGTGGTCGATATCTACCACTATTAATGATGGCTGATTTAGCCAATTTCAACATGGACAATGGAGAGGCTTCAAGGAGCACGATGCGATGGTGCATACATTTGTTCGACGTTCGATTTTGGTGTTACGGCTCTTCAACGAGTGGTTCTGGCAGTGAAGCGAAGATGTGATACTTCGACGGGATGACTTCACGATTCAATGATGATGATTCCATGATAGGAAGTGATGGCTTCGATGATGGATAGCTACACTTCAAGATGCAGAGTAGTCAGATGGCAGGGACTGTGGCGGAAGGCTATTGGATGCACAATGAAATTCTATAACTAACAATGACTCTCTAGGATAGTCATTAACCACAACAACTTCGGACGGGAGTTGTAAAGACAGTTTCAGGTTGAGGATGAGCTCTGCAATAGATGACGTATGCACAGGGATCATTGATATTCGTTGGTTTCAATGTGTGCTCGTAAAGCAGGGGTATGTAAGGATGTTCACTTGGGATTTGCGATGATTCCCCAGGTCACTCGATGTTTCTATCTGTTTACCCTGGACTGATGCGATGATAGTCTAGTTCCTGGCCTGCTTAGTGGCATGGATTCATGTTGAGAAACCAAGGACATTGAATAGTCCTTGACTATTGTGATGGGGTCATATGAGTATCATATATCTAATGCACTGAGTGAATGAATGTGAGGATGGATGATGGATGCAATGTTTGCTTGATTGTTTACCATCTTAGGGATGTCACACGATGTAGATATTATCGATGTAGATATCTAAACACCCTTAATACTTTTATATATAGTACACTCATGACGACTATGATGTAGAGTAGCATATTTTTGATATCATGTCCTAACTCTTTGGATGTAGGGACAGGTCAGGTATGATTCTCTATACACTTTGTTCCATATACTATACCGAATTTTATAGTGTTTTGAGATTATTTATCGCTCACACCAGACTGTTTTCTGACTTGAGGTTTTATACTTTGCTTCTTATTACCTTGGGTACTCTTAAATCAGTAGACTAGAAAGTAGGTGTAAACGATACATGGAAGCGAAGCTTTCTCATACTTATATTTGGGCTTATTATTGCATATTTCATCGTGACACTATGGAGCTGTGACAGTGTTAACTTACTATTCTTAGAGACAGTTTATCAATGAGTTTATTTATCATTTGTATAAACTCTATTACTCTTTTGTATAACTATATGAGTATGTGTACTTTGATTTTGTGGTTTATTTAGTTATTACTGTCTCGCCTATTTTATGTCTATGATGACTATTATATTTATTTGATACGCTATGAGATATACGACAAGTTCTGTGATTACATGATGTCTTCTTTCTCTTCTCTTCTCTTCTATTCCTCTTTAATACTTCTTTTCTTTTCCTTGAAAATCGTTCTACATCGATCGGATGCTCAAGCCGCATATTATTCGGTTATATGAGCATCAGAGATGTTAGGAAATCGTTACATTTGGTATCAGGGCTTAGGTTATATGATTCACCCAAGTTGATATCGTGATCCAGTAGAGATAGGGTAGGAGTTGTCACCTTAGCTTGATCTAGAGTGTGTATGTATACACACATGAGAGAGAGCGTACTTGTTATATATTCTAATTTTTAAAACTATATAGTAGTATATATAGTGTATACGTTGTATTGCACACACGAGTACCAATGATGTAGTTTTTTTATGAGAGGCTGATCATCCTTATTATAGATTAGGAATGATCTAGCATATGAAAAATGCTGCCACTGACTCCATCTTCGAAGTTGAGTAGTGGGTAGGATCGGGGGCTACTAACCTCAATTTACTTAATATGTTCGCTAAGATGAAGTGAAACATTATCTGGAATGCCCAAGTTTCTCCAAATGATTATGGTGCTCAAGTGTAAATGCCTAAAGTTGACTTTGTCAAGCTGTATAAAGACTACATAAGTCTAGGTGGAAGACCATTCTTTGGAACAGAGTCGGCTATTGAAATGCAAGATTGGATGGCTACTTGCAAGAGGATCTTCGATGACATGGAGTTAGATGATGCAATGAGGTAGAAGTTGACCTCTAGATAACTCCAGGGATGAACTTGGACTAGTGGAGTACCCTTATAGCTTTGACTCCCAAGGATCAACTTACTTGGGATTAGTTCATAGTTTGTTTCGAAGAAAACATATCTCAACTTTTCAAAAGTTCGTGTTTTTAGGAAGTTCGCCGACTTGAAGTAAGGTGATATATTTGTATCGCAGTATATGACCGAATTTGATGTGCTATCAAAATATGGTCTATCTTTCATTGATACTCCGCTCGAAAAGAATAAAAGTTTATCATTGGGTTAAGTGATCACCTTGGGAAGCGATTGATTGGTCATATTGACAAGAGCTTCGAGAAGTTGATCAAGAAGGCGTTATTATGTGAGAGCCTGTACTCAGTATAGAAGGATTGTCTCCAAACTAACTAAGTAGGGACAAACCGTGGGAGCATATGCATAAAATGTCGTTTTGATTTGTCGAGTGCTCTAATGACAAAAGAGAAGGGAAATGGCATCACCACTTGAGGTATGCTTTCCATCGCCAATGAATATATGGGGCCCGGATTAATATACTTGGCCTAAAATTATGGTGTTTCCACACATGTGTTATTTGATGTCGAGTTTTCACGTTCCTTCATATCTAGTTTTGTAGATATATTAGGATTGAGACCCGAGATAGTTAACTGACCTTTTAATTACAACGAACCTTGTTAAGGGCTTAGCCAGCCTGTGCATGGTTTGTAGACTTTGCCTTATCAAGTCATGGATGTTTGTTAGTTTGCTGTTGATTTGTTTGGATTAATTGGTTTGGTATTATAGTCTGGGAATTGACTAGCTGAAGGGTACAAAATAATGGTGGATTGTGAGAGGCTGTTGGTGACTTTAAGGCCCGATGATGAGCGAAAGGTAATGTTTGAACGCCCACTTGATGATGAGGTGATGGTTAGCTTTCTATCTTTGTAGGATATCCCACATGACAAGTTGTTATATATGTCTGTAGCTAGAGAGTGTTCAGATAAATTCGAAGAGGTGGTCGGGTTACCACCTGTGAGAAATGCGGATTATGGATCTTAAGGCTTGAATAAACACTAGAGGGGGGGTGAATAGTGTTTTAAGAATTTACTAATTCTTTTTGAGTTTATATTAATTTGAACACAAATGTATGCAATATTCATACATAGATATAATCACAGAATCAAACACAAATGCAAATATAAAGTAAAAGCAGTAAAGGAAAGAACACACCGGATTTTATACTGGTTCGGAGTTACCCTACATCCAGTCCCGCAACACAAGTATGGATTTCCTTTCAAAATCAATTCTTACAATTACACCCTCGATTTCAAGGCCACGAGGTACACCACTCCAGATTCACAATCCTCTGGGTAGAGATACTTGATTTTACGGGCAACAAGTTCACCCAATTGATTTCCTAGGCTACAATCACACCTTCTCTCACTTGATTGATTTTCCAGGATACAATCACACCTTTTCTCACTCGATTGATTACAAAGAAGCCTATAACTCTGAATAGCACTGGGATCTTATTGAGATAGTGATAGAGAATCAAACCAGAGATGATCTAGTTAGATTCAATGGTGATTTCGGCAGAGTAATGGTAAAAATGTATATAAAGAAATGTGAAAGAAGAAGAGGAGTGAAGTTAGAAAATTATGAATGTGACGCCCCACCTCTATGCTCATAATAACAAAGAGTATTAAAAGAAATACTGTCTATTATTACGAAGAATAAGGCTAGATAGGAGCGACCATCCGTAGTTAGCCTTACACTAATATTGGTTATCTCGATAGGAGTGGTATATACTTTTTATTTTTCATCTATTATTTATTTACTCCCATCGACACACCCAATTCTAGTATAAAACGAACTACGACGGTTCATAATAGTTTAGGACAATGAATATAATAATAACACAGATAATATAAATGCGGAACATAGATTAACAAAAATCTCATATATATATATATATAACCGATGTCAGTTACAATATAGTTGACACGATACATATGATACAACTACAACTGTCGACTCTAGAAGTTATATATACAAGTACATTATCGACTAATATACATGAATACATATTGTTCTATACAATGACACGACTACTACAAAATGACACTGACAACTTCAAAAGATGTGAAAAGTCTTCATATCCTGAACAGCAACTCAAAGAAGAAAATCTACAACCTGAAATAACTCTGGTCTGACCCGAGTATTACATTCAAAAGAAAATAATACACGGGTCAGTCTAATTCAAACTCAGTTATTAGTGCATAGTAGCAATAATAATCAGATAGCCAAATAGACGACAGTCACAGAAATCTCGTATATCCAACTCTCGATACGAGAATTGGATAACGGCAAATATAACACTAAATAGTGTTAAACAATAAATCAACGATCCAAATCAGAATACAACTCCAAAACATTGAAATTTACCAATGAAACAATTCAACAAATCGAAACATCAATTTAAAACTGTCAAATCTGATAGGGCTGCAGTACACGCACGCGTGTACTGCCTCGCCACTATCGCAGGAGATACACAAAAGCTCAATGAAAGTCACAATGATTGCAAGGTCAAACCCCGAAATCGGGTTCAACTCAAGTGAATTTGAAAACCAATCTAAGTACATCAATGCCATGTCAACAAAATGAATAAATACGACTAATTCCAGTGCATGGCAACAAATGAAACTTCGGTACCGATAAAGCAGTAAAATGAAGTAGATGTTTGTCTCAAGCAACCCCAAGTACACAAGTTCGAACAAAACCAAACAATGTCAAAGTTTAGCATCAGGTCAAAAGGAATATAAGCAAACAGCATATAAGTGACATCAAGCGACCACAAATGTATATGGTCGAACAACAGTTCAGATATGAAGCACTGCCAAGGTCAAGCATGCTACAAGTATGAAAGATCACAGGACAAAGTCCACAAGCTAGAAGTCAGACCTAAGATCGAAGTGGAACAATATGCAACTGTCTCAAAGAATGATACCAGATCCAATGCAAACTACTAGTGAAACAGTACATGTCAAAATCACCAGACCAACAACTCAATGCATTTGGAACTAAAAATGCAACCCAAAACTGGTACTTCATGGAAACAGTAAATGTGAAATATTCGATTTCAGTGAAGAAATGGACATGAACAATAAATGTCAAGCAATATCAATACGACAGAAACCAAATCAAGACAGTGACGATAAGGCACTGAAATTTCCAGGCAGTGACTGTATGCAAGGGTAAAACTGCACCCAAATACAATTGTCAAGAGTAAAGACTAGACAACATGGCTCAGGTGGGACTGCACATACAACAGGTGCAGTCACCATGGCAATAGGTACGACAGGGATGAGTAGATGCAAGTGAAACCAATCAACAAACAAAGGAACCAGAGAAATGCAATTGAAGACCAGTAGTGTGCAACAACACTAAAGGAAACAGTAGACAGGATAAGTAAAACAGAGGTGATGTCAGAATGAACACATGAACAAGTACAACTAGTATGCACTGTAAACTGGATAGTGCAACTATCATACACAAGACCAAAGGCCATAGTACAATTCAATTCGAATACAGAGAAATTAGTGAAACAACCATGGACTAACAACAGTTGTTCGAACCAAGACGATGTCGTGGTCGAATAACATATATCAACAGAGAAACATACATCTATATACATGCATGAATGTATGTATACAAATGGTCAAGTGAATAGATGGCAATCGAACAACCACAAGTGCAGTAGCAGAAATAATGCAACCTACAACATGAATAGCAGCACATTCAAGGTGCACAGAGAAATGTGCACATGACAATATGACAATTTCATAAACAAGTTCAAGTAAAACAAAGTCAGCTGAAATCAAGATAGTGGTGGTTACGAACGACATTAATATCGTCAACCCAAAATCTACATAGAACAGTTCAACATGACAGTAGGTGGAACGAGGCCGAACTAGAGGAAGTCAACTAGTGATGCATCTATTCCAACTCAATACCGTAGTGTGAATATCACCATAAAAAGGCGATATCACAGACAAATGAAAGGCAAGCTTATAAATCTAAGTGCAGACTCAAGTGCATCAAGACCAGAAATCCAACAAATGCTCAACATCAAGCACATAGAAATGCAAACCAAACCAGAAAATAGTGACATGATCCGGGACACTGACTCAAGTACACCTGATCTAAGATGAACAAATGCATCAGAGATGAGCTAATGGACAAAGCTCTAGGCCAAGAACAAAACAATGTTGACTGCAAATGATATTACAGGAACAAGACTTTCAATGTCAAACAGTAATACTTCAAGCCATAGATAGAACCAAAAAGAAAACCAACCTCAGTGAAAATGCTTCAAACAAAATCACAGCATAACTTAGACTCAAAAACTCAATATCTAACAAAATCGAAGTCGAAGTTGAACAAGTCATAAGTCGACATCGTGGTGGCCATCAAAGCCAAAATCAAAGCAGCATGTAATTCAAGTGGAAGACTGCAGCACTTGGCCGAAACAAGCAAAATCATCACAGAAAAATCATCTCAAGCATCTAAACAAAATCGAATGGCCGAAGCCCAATATGGATAAAATCATCAAAATTTCAAAGCGATGATAGCTCAAAATTTACGCAACGAAACTCACGAATTAAAACAAGCTAGGAACACTAGAAGTTCGAATTAGATGTGAGCAGATAATACTACTCACCTTCTTAGATGCGAAACTGAAGGAGTCGAGCACGAGATCGTCTATCGACCGAGTCATTGTAGTCGGTGCCTTCGAATCTCAGAAACCCTAATTTGTAGGAGGCGAGGGCGAAGCCGTTGCTAATCTCACAAAGGCAAAAGCCCTAATTTCGTGAAAAGGAACGAAGACAGCCACCATTTTTATCTTTTTGAATGTTTTAACTTAGGGTTGTCGAATGAAAAATGAAAAACGAAAGGGGATGGGTATCCACGAAATGATTCGGCACCAAGAATAAATGGGACCAGACAAATTTTCACAGCTCAAACAATACTTAACCCATTTTCAAAGGATTTACAACTGATAAAGAAACCCAACAGTAATAAGCAACCAGATTTCATCGTCTAATGACTATATTATTCAATACGAAAATCCGGGTTGTTACAGACTCTCCTCCTTATAAAAATTGCGTCCCCGCAATTTTCATAATTAAGGGCGTCAACCACTAATATTTTTCTAACATAAACTGGTTAAGCTAGAAAATAAAAGTTGAGAAATCAAATGCCAAAGAAATCTTTTAATTCCATAAAAGAAATTCACACATTCTCAACAAAATCTAACTATCAGATAGATAATCAGAAAGCAACAAAACTAAATAAATGCAATCATCAGCAATATTCAATTACCAATAAATAATTGGAATACAGAAATCACGAAACAGCAATATCTAATTATCACAAACGGTGATCAAATTTCAAATCAATAAATATTCGATTATCAAAAACGATACTCAAATTTCTCAAATCAACAAATATTCGATTATCAAAACGATAATCAAATTTCTCAAATCAACAAATATTCGATTTTCACGAGCGATAATCAATTTCAAATCAATAAATATTCGATTATCAAAAACGATAATCAAATTTCTCAAATCTAACAATTATTTGATTATCACAAGCGATAATCAAATTTTAAATTCAACAAATATTTGATTATCTCAAGCGATAATCAAATTCCAAATTCAATAAATATTTGATTATCTCAAGCGATAATCAAATTTCAAATTCAACAAATATTTTATTATCTCAAGCGATAATCAAATTTTCAAATTCAACAATTATTTGATTATCACAAGAGATAATCAAATTTCAAATTCCACAAATATTCGATTATCTCAAACGATAATCAAATTTCAAAAATCAGCAAATATTTGATTATCTCAAACGATAATCAAATTTCAAATCAACCAATATTTAATTATCTAAAGCGATAATTAAATTCGAAATCAGCAAATATTTAATTATCTAAAGCGATAATTAAATCTCAAATCAGAAAATATTTAATTATCTAAAGCGATAATTAAATCTCAAATCAGCAAATAATTAATTATCAAAAGCGATAATTAAATCTCATATCCACAAATATTTAATTATCAAAAGCGATAATTAAAAACAACAAATATCTGATTATCAAAAACGATAATCAGAACTCATATCAACAAATATCTAATTATCACAAGCGATAATTAGAAAAAACAAATATCTGATTATCAAAACGATAATCAGAACTCATATCAACAAATATCCAATTATCACAAGCGATAATTAGAAACAACAAACATCTGATTATCAAAAACGATAATCAGAACTCATATCAACAAATATCCAATTATCACAAGCGATAATTAGAAACAACAAATATCTGATTATCAAAAACGATAATCAGAACTCATATCAACAAATATCTAATTATCACAAGCGATAATTAGAAACAACAAATATCTGATTATCAAAAACGATAATCAGAACTCATATCAACAAATATCCAATTACCTGCAGATAATTGGAAGCAACAAATATCTAGAAATCAATTAAGAAGACTAGAAAATCAACATAAAAGCTTGGATCGATCCCATCAGATGGCGAGTTTTTAATTCGCCGCACGTGCATCAACAAATGGCCGAAGCCTACCAAGTACTCAACAAAATTTTGGCGCCCATCAGATTGACCCGAAGGTCCGCAGAGTGACCCGAAGGTCTAGTACTGGTATTTGACCCGAAGGTCCGCAGAGTGGCCCGAAAGCCCAACAAATGACCCGAAGGTCCAACAAATGACCCGAAGGTCCTCATAGTGGCTCGAAAGCACACAAAATCATCAAATATTTCAATTAACGAGTCCGGAATTAACCGAAATAGCAAACGCACATGTCCCATACCACGTGTTTTACTAAATCGTTTGATTCTCTTCATCGTTTCCTTGAAAGTGCAAAATTGTGTATTTTGTAAAAATACATTTCACATTCTCAAACGGACAAGTCCGGAATTAAGCGAATCAGTAAAAGAAAGGGGTCATAGTGCTCGATTTTGCTGAAACGTTTAAATCGCTTCCTCATTCTTTTGAAAGCGCAAACTGTTAAAATTTCTGAAAACAATTTTTATTTATTTTGTAAAAATAACAATTCACATTCTCAACTGGACAAGTCCGGAGTTAAGCGAAACAGTAAAAGAAAGGGGTCATAATCCTCGATTTTGCTGAATCGTTAAGTCTCTTTCTCATTCTTTTGAAAACGCAAACTGTTAAAAATTTATAAAACAATTTTCATTTTAAAACGATTTTCCAATCACGTGATTAAAGCAGCAAATCAGTAACAATTTCGATAAGGAAATTGTACTTCTCAAAATACCGTAAAAACGGTCACAAAACAGCATTGCGGAATAACCGCTAGAAAATCCACTTTTAAAACTTGACGGTTACTGAAGCCAAAGCAGCAGAAAATTTTTAAACGTCAAAATCTCATCAAAATAATTTACATCAAAATGTAATATCAGTGAATTTTCATTCATCGGAAATGCCACAAAACACCTTGCTTCAAAAATTTAGCATTGGTGTAAAAATCCCGTTATAAAAATAACGGCAACAAAATACGTTTCATAACCAAGCATCGGTTCAACGTAAAATAAATGCAGTAACGTGCAATTCATATTTGCACGCACATTACAATATAAACAAAGAAATCATTCGGATGCATCTTCAATGAAGACAATTCAAAACAGCAAAATCTAATCAATAGATGATTTGTTCAAAAGAAAGCCAGCGGAAATTTCAACAAAAATCACATAACTGTAATTTCTTCGAATCCTCAATTCGGATTCGAAATTCTCAAAGAAACAAATTAATTACAGCTATGTAAACAACTAATGAAATTTATTTCAATTTTTGCATCAAATAGATTATCAGCTGTACTCAGCGAAGACAGTTTCACTGTTTCCGCTGCGCTAGAGTACACAAATCAATCAAATCATCAAAACACAAATTCACCTTTTATTTTTAAATAAAGATATTTAAAAATTTCATCAAAATTTCAAAACTTTAGTTTTGACTCAAAGCATAATAAAACATCGACCAATAGTTGTAACATATGTTCCATCCAAGTTCTGTTTTATATTATGTCCATAAACTCCAAGCTCTGATACCAACTGTGACGCCCCACCTCTATGCTCATAATAACAAAGAGTATTAAAAGAAATACTGTCTATTATTACGAAGAATAAGGCTGGATAGGAGTGACCATCCGTAGTTGGCCTTACACTAATATTGGTTATCTCGATAGGAGTGGTATATACTTTTTATTTTTCATCTATTATTTATTTACTCCCATCGACACACCCAATTCTAGTATAAAACGAACTACGACGGTTCATAATAGTTTAGGACAATGAATATAATAACAACACAGATAATATAAATGCGGAACACAGATTAACAAAAATCTCATATATATATATATATATATATATATATATAACCGATGTCAGTTACAATATAGTTGACACGATACATATGATACAACTACAACTGTCGACTCTAGAAGTTATATATACAAGTACATTATCGACTAATATACATGAATACATATCGTTCTATACAATGACACGACTACTACAAAATGACACTGACAACTTCAGAAGATGTGAAAAGTCTTCATATCCTGAACAGCAACTCAAAGAAGAAAATCTACAACCTGAAATAACTCGGGTCTGACCCGAGTATTACATTCAAAAGAAAATAATACACGGGTCAGTCTAATTCAAACTCAGTTATTAGTGCATAGTAGCAATAATAATCAGATAGTCAAATAGACGACAGTCACAGAAATCTCGTATATCCAACTCTCGATACGAGAATTGGATAACGGCAAATATAACACTAAATAGTGTTAAACAATAAATCAACGATCCAAATCAGAATACAACTCCAAAACATTGAAATTTACCAATGAAACAATTCAACAAATCGAAACATCAATTTAAAACTGTCAAATCTGATAGGGCTGCAGTACACGCACGCGTGTACTGCCTCGCCACTATCGCAGGAGATACACAAAAGCTCAATGAAAGTCACAATGATCGCAAGGTCAAACCCCGAAATCGGGTTCAACTCAAGTGAATTTGAAAACCAATCTAAGTACATCAATGCCATGTCAACAAAATGAATAAATACGACTAATTCCAGTGCATGGCAACAAATGAAACTTCGGTACCGACAAAGCAGTAAAATGAAGTAGATGTTTGTCTCAAGCAACCCCAAGTACACAAGTTCGAACAAAACCAAACAATGTCAAAGTTTAGCATCAGGTCAAAAGGAATATAAGCAAACAGCATATAAGTGACATCAAGCGACCACAAATGTATATGGTCGAACAACAGTTCAGATATGAAGCACTGCCAAGGTCAAGCATGCTACAAGTATGAAAGATCGCAGGACAAAGTCCACAAGCTAGAAGTCAGACCTAAGATCGAAGTGGAACAATATGCAACTGTCTCAAAGAATGATACCAGATCCAATGCAAACTACTAGTGAAACAGTACATGTCAAAATCACCAGACCAACAACTCAATGCATTTGGAACTAAAAATGCAACCCAAAACTGGTACTTCATGGAAACAGTAAATGTGAAATATTCGATTTCAGTGAAGAAATGGACATGAACAATAAATGTCAAGCAATATCAATACGACAGAAACCAAATCAAGACAGTGACGATAAGGCACTGAAATTTCCAGGCAGTGACTGTATGCAAGGGTAAAACTGCACCCAAATACAACTGTCAAGAGTAAAGACTAGACAACATGGCTCAGGTGGGACTGCACATACAACAGGTGCAGTCACCATGGCAATAGGTACGACAGGGATGAGTAGATGCAAGTGAAACCAATCAACAAACAAAGGAACCAGAGAAATGCAATTGAAGACCAGTAGTGTGCAACAACACTAAAGGAAACAGTAGACAGGATAAGTAAAACAGAGGTGATGTCAGAATGAACACATGAACAAGTACAACTAGTATGCACTGTAAACTGGATAGTGCAACTATCATACACAAGACCAAAGGCCATAGTACAATTCAATTCGAATACAGAGAAATTAGTGAAACAACCATGGACTAACAACAGTTGTTTGAACCAAGACGATGTCGTGGTCGAATAACATATATCAACAGAGAAACATACATCTATATACATGCATGAATGTATGTATACAAATGGTCAAGTGAATAGATGGAAATCGAACAACCACAAGTGCAGTAGCAGAAATAATGCAACCTACAACATGAATAGAAGCACATTCAAGGTGCACAGAGAAATGTGCACATGACAATATGACAATTTCATAAACAAGTTCAAGTAAAACAAAGTCAGCTGAAATCAAGATAGTGGTGGTTACGAACGACATTAATATCGTCAACCCAAAATCTACATAGAACAGTTCAACATGACAGTAGGTGGAACGAGGCCGAACTAGAGGAAGTCAACTAGTGATGCATCTATTCCAACTCAATACCGTAGTGTGAATATCACCATAAAAAGGCGATATCACAGACAAATGAAAGGCAAGCTTATAAATCTAAGTGCAGACTCAAGTGCATCAAGACCAGAAATCCAACAAATGCTCAACATCAAGCACATAGAAATGCAAACCAAACCAGAAAATAGTGACATGATCCGGGACACTGACTCAAGTACACCTGATCTAAGATGAACAAATGCATCAGAGATGAGCTAATGGACAAAGCTCTAGGCCAAGAACAAAACAATGTTGACTGCAAATGATATTACAGGAACAAGACTTTCAATGTCAAACAGTAATACTTCAAGCCATAGATAGAACCAAAAAGAAAACCAACCTCAGTGAAAATGCTTCAAACAAAATCACAGCATAACTTAGACTCAAAAACTCAATATCTAACAAAATCGAAGTCGAAGTTGAACAAGTCATAAGTCGACATCGTGGTGGCCATCAAAGCCAAAATCGAAGCAGCATGTAATTCAAGTGGAAGACTGCAGCACTTGGCCGAAACAAGCAAAATCATCACAGAAAAATCATCTCAAGCATCTAAACAAAATCGAATGGCCGAAGCCCAATATGGATAAAATCATCAAAATTTCAAAGCGATGATAGCTCAAAATTTACGCAACGAAACTCACGAATTAAAACAAGCTAGGAACACTAGAAGTTCGAATTAGATGTGAGCAGATAATACTACTCACCTTGTTAGATGCGAAACTGAAGGAGTCGAGCACGAGATCGTCTATCGACCGAGTCATTGTAGTCGGTGCCTTCGAATCTCAAAAACCCTAATTTGTAGGAGGCGAGGGCGAAGCCGTTGCTAATCTCACAAAGGCAAAATCCCTAATTTCGTGAAAAGGAACGAAGACAGCCACCATTTTTATCTTTTTGAATGTTTTAACTTAGGGTTGTCGAATGAAAAATGAAAAACGAAAGGGGATGGGTATCCACGAAATGATTCGGCACCAAGAATAAATGGGACCAGACAAATTTTCACAGCTCAAACAATACTTAACCCATTTTCAAAGGATTTACAACTGATAAAGAAACCCAACAGTAATAAGCAACCAGATTTCATCGTCTAATGACTATATTATTCAATACGAAAATCCGGGTTGTTACAATGAATATAAATTCGTTTAAAACATCCCCTATTTATAGTAGAACAACAGCCATGTCCATTCGGGAAAGGATATGATGAATAGACACTTCCTTTGATATTCAAACTTTTGGAATCAACTGCCATCATGTCGACATGGGTACCTAGGGGTTGTCGACCTGCCTAAGGTATTTTTGATAATTTGTTTTTCTTTTGAAAATAACTTTTATCTTATATTAAAACTATTTTAAACTTTATAAATATACTATAGTTAAAATACATAAATAAGTATAGAGAATAATATTTTGGTATATAAAATTTTACAATAATTTCATATTTAAATCTTTAAATATAAATATTAAAAGTTAAGTACTTTATAATTAAAGATAGTTTAAAACCAAAGATAATTTTGATATTGAAAATAAAGATTATTTTGAGGCTAAAAGTATTTAAAACAAGGATAGATGTTTTTGATTTAAAAAGGAATATTTTGAAATCATTTTGAAAACAAGATATAATTTTGTAAAACATTTGAATAAAAGTTAGTGGATAAAAAATGATGTTCCACTAGATTTTTCGTAGGTTCCATCCTACTTAGGGTTCCATCCCTTTAACAGGCTCGAAGTGTATTCCATTCCACAAATAAAATGGATTTTAAGATGTCAGTGCTTTTCTAGGAGGTTTAACATAATTCTAGACTCGATACTTGTCTTGTACTGTTGAAATCTTGAACTCTTGATATCTTGATACTCATGAGTCTTGAATCTTGATGTCTTCGATCTTGAGTCTCTATACTGTACAGTCTTCATTCTCAGTACCTACATGTTTATATCCTGCATATACATATATATCTAAACTATAATGTTAGTATTTATATTTTATAACAAGTCCTAAGGTTGTTGTCATCAAAACCATTCTTTTCAAGGACTAACAATCTCCCCCTTTTTGATGATGACAACCTTTGTTTATAAAATATTACTTCTATCCTAGTAACTCCTCCTAAAACTAATAACTCCCCCTTAATCTATGCCAAACTATCCTATTTTATACTTCTCCCCCTTTTTCATCAACAAAAACTAACTCCAAACTATATAACTCCCCCTTATTCTAATATTATATGACATGTGATTATAGTGATAGTGTTATCATAAATAATCAACACTTAATTCTGAAACTAAAACTTAGCCCTTAATAACTAACTCTCCTAACTAAGAATATATATGATAATGTGATAATCAACAATCATTTATTAATTATATAATGTTATATTTACATTTGTGTAGAAAACATAAGTAAGATTATATAACAATAAGAAAGAACAAAAAGAAACTAATGTGTATTCTTGACAATGGGAGATTTATGAATCGAGCAATTTGGGTAATGGAAACAGAAATTTCCATTTTGTTCGACTAGATTTCCATCCTTATCAAAGCACACTTCGCCAACACAAATAACTTTGTCATCATCTTCAACATGCTCTTCTTCCATGGGGACTTCTTCTTCTTCTTCCTCGCTGTCCTCTTGCACTTGAATATCTGAAGATTCTTCATCGATCAAGATGGGATTGGCGTGATTGTCTATTAGAAACTTTTGCAAGTTTCTAAGGATTTTGCCTTGCCTTTCTTGTTCTTTGGCCATTCTGATTTGCACCACTTGAATTTCAGTCATAAGTTGCAGTGCATCCTTCAAGGAATCTTCCATTTTCATCACCCGTGCAAGCGTAGTACGTTGAAATGGTCTGGTAGAAGGAGAAGGGAACAAAAAAGTTGAATTTTTGTTTGATTTGGAGGAGGAGGCCATTGTTTTAATTTTTCAGAAGTTAGAATCGGAGAAAGAACAGAAGGAATGAACAAAATTTTGAAATAGGAAGAATATATAACCATTCATTTTGAATTTTGGTGGGAAAAAACTTAAATTAAAAAAACGTTGTATGTCGACAGGGGTGTAGGGGGGATGTCGACAGGGTACTTGTAGTTTTGCTTATTTGATTAATTTTAATTTAATTTTAATTATTCTTGTTATATATTTATATTTTATATTTCAGTTATTGAACAAATACCTAATTCTCTTCTTAATTTAGTAAATATAGATTCATTTAAGGGTTTTGTTAAGATATCAGCAATTTGATTCTCGGAATTAATATAATCGAGAGAAATTACTTCTTTACTTATATTATCTCTGAGAAAATGATGTCTAATATCAATATGTTTAGTTCGAGCATGATGAGTAGGATTTTTGGATAAATTTATTGCACTAGTATCATCATAATAAATTGGTGATTTTGAGATATTTAAACCAAAATCTTTTAAAGTTTGTTGCATATATATTCCTTGAGAACAAGCCAAAGCAGCAGAAATATACTCTGCTTCGGTTGTTGATAAAGAAACTGTGTTTTTCTTTTTACTAAACCAGGAAATCAGAGAATGCCCCAAAAAGTGACAAGTTCCACTTGTACTTTTTTGGTCTGATTTACAACCAGCATAGTCAGCGTCATAGTAAGATATCAATTCAAAAGAATCATTTTTAGGATAAAATAAGCCATAATCATTGGTGTGTTTAATGTATCTTATGATACGTTTTACAGCTTTTAAGTGGGTCTCTTTAGGTTGGGATTGATATCTTGCACAGAGACAAATACTATGCATGATATCAGGTCTACTAGCAGTGATATAGAGTAGTGATCCATTCATTCCTCTATATAACTTTTGATCTACATCTTTCGAGAGATCTTCTTTACTTAGGTACTCATTGGTTGCCATGGGAGTGGGTTTTCCACTTGCAGTAGTCAAACCAAATTTACTAACTAGGTCTTTAGCATATTTCTCTTGACTGATAAAGATACCATTATCTAATTGTTTTATTTGCAATCCTAGAAAGAAGTTTAATTCACCCATATGACTCATCTCAAACTCTTTTGACATTATTTCAGAAAATTCTTTATTCATTTCAAAATTAGTTGACCGAAAATGATATCATCTACGTAAACTTGTACTAGTTGAATATCATTTTTATTTCTTTTAATAAAAAGAGTATTATCTACTTTACCTATATCAAAATTTGATTGTAATAAGTAAGATCTTAGTCTATCATACCAGGCTCTAGGAGCTTGTTTTAGACCATATAGAGATTTCTTAAGTTTGTAAACATGATTTGGTAATTTTTCATTTTCAAAAAGTGGTGGTTGTTCAACATATACTTCCTCTTTTACAACTCCATTTAAAAAGGCACTTTTAACATCCATTTGAAATAATTTGAAATTATTATGATTTGCGAAAGTAAGTAGAATCCTAATTGCTTCTAATCTTGCTACGGGAGCAAAGGTTTCATCACAATCTATTCCTTCTTCTTGACAATAACCTTGAGCGACCAACCGGGCTTTATTTCTAACGACCACACCTTGTTCATTCATTTATTTTTATAAACCTATTTTGTTCCAATTATAGTTTTATTTTCAGGTCTAGGAACAAGTTCCCAAACATCATTTCTAGTGAATGGATTTAGTTCTTCTTGCATAGCCAAAATCCATGAATCATCAGTTGATGCTTCTTTTGGATCTTTGGGTTCAATAGTTGATATAAAGGCTACATTGCTCATTTTACTTAGTTGATTTCTAGTTGTAACAACAGATTGCATATCTCCTAGTATATTTTCTATGGGATGATCTTTTAAAAGTTTAATCCTTTTATTAGGATGATTAAATTCATTATTAGTTTCAGTTGACTCTTGATTTTGAGTAATTAAATCCTCTTCATCATTTGTCTCTTCAAATTTTTTGAGATTTTCATCGAATTAAACATGCATTGTTTCTTCAATGGTGTTAGTTCTTAAATTGAACACTCTGTATGCTTTGCTTTTATTAGAATATCCGATAAAGATACCTTTGTCGGATTTAGGATCAAATTTATCTAAGTCATCTTTTTTATTTAAAATAAAACATTTACTTCCAGAAATTCTAAAATAAGATACCTTAGGTTTCTTTCCGTGAAGAAGTTCATAAGATGTCTTATCAGTTAAAGGTCTAATTAAAATTCTATTTAAAATATAACAGGCGGTAGCAACTGCTTCTGCCCAAAAATATTTTGGTAAATTACTATCTGAAAGCATAGTTCTCGCACACTCTTGAATCGTCCTATTTTTACGTTCTACTACTCCGTTTTGTTGTGGAGTTCTTGGAAATGAAAAATTGTGAGTTATCCCCTTTTTATTGCAAAATTCCTCAAACTTTTCATTTTCAAATTCACCACCATGATCACTACGGATGGTTATAATTTTTACAGAAAGTTGATATTGAATCATTTTTGTAAAGTTCTTAAAACATTCAAAATATCACTTTTATGTTTTAAAAATATTGTCCATGTAAATCTAGAATAATCATCTACAATTACAAAAACATATTTACTGTGATTTATTGACTGAATTTGAGATGGACCAAATAAATTAAGATGAAGTAATTCAAGAGGTTTTGAATTTGAAATCATACCTTTTAATTTAAAGGAACTTTTTCTATGTTTTCCTAATTGACATGCATCACATAAACTATCTACTTTAAAATTCATTTTAGGGAGACCTCTTACTAGATCATGTTTTAACAGTCTAGATAAGAGTTTGAAATTCAAATGCCCAAATCTCTTATGCCAAATCCAAGGGTCACTTGTATTTGCCAAAAGACACATGTTATCATTTGAAACTTTCATACTAACAATATAAATATTATTTTTCCTAATTCCCTCAAATATTATGGTTGAATTATTATCTTCAATGTGACACTTATCTTTTTCAAATTTAATTTTATATCCTTTATCGCAAAGTTGACTAATACTTAGCAAATTATGTTTCAGATTCTTAACTAGCAAAGCATTAGTAATAATAGGAGTTTTAGAGTTACCGACATTGCCGATGCCAATCACACATCCTTTTGAATTGTCTCCAAAGTTAACCAGTCCTCCGTCTTTGTATATTGCATCATTCAGCATATCCGGATTACCAGTCATGTGTCTAGAACATCCACTATCGAGTATCCATTTATTCTTTTTGATCCGTACAATTTGTCTATTGTGGATTGATTCCTCAACACCCATAAAACATGTTTCCTACACATCATAAAGATTTTGTAGACTACTTGAATTTGTATATAGATTATATGCAGACTCATGATGGAATGATGATTTGAATATTTCTAAACTAGTATTAACAAGTTTTTCAAACATAGCCATTTAAAAAACAAAATTCAAAATTCATATTATGAAACTTTGAAAACCTTGCTCTAATACCAAATGTGAGAAATGCGGATTATGGATCTTAAGGCTAGAATAAACAATAGAGGGGGGTGAATAGTGTTTTAATAATTTACTAATTCTTTTTGAGTTTATATAAATTTGAACACAAATGTATGCAATATTCAGACACAGATATAATCACAGAATCAAACACAGATGCAAATATAAAGTAAAAGCAGTAAAGGAAAGAACACACCGGATTTTATACTGGTTTGGAATTACCCTACATCTAGTCCCGCAACACAAGTACGGATTTCCTTTCAAAATCAATTCTTACAATTACACCCTCGATTTCAAGGCCACGAGGTACACCACTCCAGATTCACAATCCTCTCGGTAGAGATACTTGATTTTACGGGCAACAAGTTCACCCAATTGATTTCCTAGGCTACAATCACACCTTCTCTCACTTGATTGATTTTCCAGGCTACAATCACACCTTTTCTCGCTCGAATGATTACAAAGAAGCCTATAACTCTGAATAGCACTTGGATCTTGTTGAGATAGTGATAGAGAATCAAACCAGAGATGATCTAGTTAGATTCAATGGTGATTTCGGCAGAGTAATAGTAAAAATGTATATAAAGAAATGTGGAAGAAGAAGACGAGTGAAATTAGAAAATTATGAATATAAATTCGTTTAAAACATCCCTTATTTATAGTAGAACAACAGCCATGTCCATTCGGGAAAGGATATAACGAATAGACACTTCCTTTGAAATTCAAACTTTTTGAATCAACTGCCATCATGTCGACATGGGTACCTAGGGGTTGTCGACATGCCTAAGGTAATTTTGATTATTTGTTTTTCTTTGGAAAATAACTTCTATATTATATTAAAACTATTTTAAACTTTATAAATATACTATAGTTAAAATACATAAATAAGTATAGAGAATAATATTTTGGTATATAAAATTTTACTATAATTTCATATTTAAATCTTTAAATATAAATATTAAAAGTTAAGTACTTTATAATTAAAGATAGTTTAAAACCAAGGATAATTTTGATATTGAAAATAAAGATTATTTTTAGGCTAAAAGTATTTAAAACCAGGATAGATGTTTTTGATTTAAAAAGGAAGATTTTGAAATCATTTAGAAAACAATATATAATTTTGTAAAATATTTGAATAAAAGTTAGTGGATACAAAACAATGTTCCACTTGATTTTTTTGTAGGTTCCATCCTACTTAGGGTTCCATCCCTTTAATAGGATCGAAGTGGATTCCATTCCATGAATAAAATGGATTTTAAGATGTCAGTGCTTTTCTAGGAGTTTTAACATAATTCTAGACTCGATACTTGTCTTGTACTATTGAAATCTTAAACTCTTCTTGATACTCATGAGTCTTGAATCTTGATGTCTTTGATCTTGAGTCTCTATACTGTACAGTCTTCATTCTCAGTACCTGCATGTTTATATCCTACATATACATATATATCTAAACTATAATGTTAGTATTTATATTTCATAACAAGTCCTAAGGTTGTTGTCATCAAAACAATTCTTTTCAAGGACTAACACCACCATACAACGATTGAGTTCCATATTGATCTGGTTATTGATATGGTTAGAGGTGCTAGACCAGTAGTTATGCTTTTAAGGCATATGATGCTCAAAGAGCAAAGGAAGTTAATGGTGCGAGCAAATGACCTATTGAGGCGAGGGTTCATTTGTAGGAGCACATTTGAGTGGGATGCACCAATATTATTCGCCACTAAGGCAGATGGCTCTTCGAGGTTGTATGTTGATTATCGTGAGCTAAATGAGATGATAAACAAGTATACACTTCGACCTATTGATGGCTTATTCGATCAGCTCTATTGCACGAAGATGTTCTCTCAGTTGGACCTTGCGATGGGGTTTCAACCACTGAGAGTAGCTAGAAAGAGTGTGTCGATCACAGTGATTCATACACTACTTTGATTTTTGATTGATTGGTTATGCCACTTAGGCTAACTAACATGTCGGCATGCGTTGTTGATCTTGTGAACCGTGTTTCAAGCGTTCGATTGAGTAAGTTATGCTTGTGCTCATTTATGATATTTTGTGTACACATGGATGAAAGAAAAACACAAGACATAATTGATGATTGTGTTAGAGATGTTGAGAAAACACCAATTGATGATGAAGTCTTCGAAGTATCACTTCAGGAGGAGGGAAGTGAGATGCTTTGGTCACTTTGTTTCAGAGTGGGACATTGTTGTAGATCCTATGAAGGTTACAGCAGTCCAAGATTTGTATAGACCCAAGAGTGCTACAGATTAGAAGTTTCCTTGGATTGGTGAAATGTTATATACGCTTCACCAAGGACTTCTCAAAGGTAGCAGCACCGTTAACCAATTTGATAAGAAGAATCAGACTTTTTATTTGGGACGTGCATTAGTGAGTCTGACAGAGTGGTTGATGAGCACATCGAAGGAAAGAGGAATCGATAGTACACACATGCCAATGGTAATTAACTAAATGTGATATTGATGCAGAAAGGTGAGGTTGTCGCATATAGTAGTCGACAACTGAAACCGCACAAGAGGAAGTATCCGGCTCTTGATTAGAGTTGGCAGTGATAGTGTTTGCTTTGAGGATATAGAGGCTCCATCTATTAGGAGAGGGGTTCGAGTTGTTCATTGATCCTACATCATTGAAGTATCTCTTCTTCGAGAAGTACCTTAATCTTGGCTAGTAGCGATGAATGGAATTCTTAGCCTCCTACGATTTTGACATTTCTTATACGCTCATAAAGGAAATGCATTCGTTGATGTTTTGAGTGGAAGGCATACCAGTTTGGAAGTGATATTCCTAGAGTACACATTTGCTTGAGTTTATTGCTGGTTATGACTTCAAAACTCGATGTGAGCTACAGCCAAAGATGATAGCTAGTTGACCATCATACCTAATTTGATTTAAAGAATCGATACTAGTCAGAGGCGTGAAGCTAGACTAGCGGAGATCATGACTAAATAAGAGGAACAAGTAGTTTCTGTAGAGGTGATGCATGACCGAGATGGATGGCTCCAAGCTAATTACGAGTTTATTTCTTTTTGTTGTGATCACTTTCGGTTATTGTTATCGTGAGTTGATAAGTGTCGTTGCTTATGTAAGGCGTTAGGTTGTGTTGCTTTGTCTTTAGGATTTCGAGGATGAAATCCTTTTAAAGTGGGGAAAATGTAACGACCCATGTTTTTAATGATAATTATTTAAATAACTGATTTAAATATTGAATCATTAATTTATTTGAAGGTTCCAAAATATGATTCATCGCATACGATCAACTCTGAACTCAAGACCACTTTTTTGAGTTCGGATCAATGTTGCGAATTAAAATGAGTATAGACATCGCTATATTTAGAGATCAGACGATCTGATGACCAGAACGATCTCGAAAAGTATGAAATTACCATCCCGGAGCATTATCTTGGATAGCGATGAAATTTATACCATTGAGACCAGAAAATGATGTAATGTACGCCGATGAGTTTCATTGCAATCGGACACGCTGTGTGATTGTGCGAGCTCGAAACGTACGACAGTTTATTTGAGAAGTCAAATAAATGAAATATAATATTATTTAAATTAACCAATAACCTAGACCTATTCTCTCAAACCAATTACTATTCCATTCAGTAAATCAAATTCATGGCCCCTACTCTTTTCATACTTCAAAATCAAAATCAAGAACTCCGATTGATGATAAATCATAAGAATTGATTCATTGGATTCTTGGAGGGGAGGAGCACCACTGGTATGAATTTTGGCTTGTTCGGTGATGGCCGCGGCAGGATACTCTAAATTAGGGTTTGGGTTTACTAGTGATGTGGTAGGAGATAAGGGAAAAGGAGGCCGGCGTCAGCCTAAGGGAGGGGAGGCACACCGGGGGTGAAGTTTTAAGGAGGTACGATCCTCAATTGTCAATCGCAACAATAGGAGCAGCTGAAAGGAAGCCTAGAGTCGCAATTTGCACAAAGGAGCCATGGTTCATGATTTGGTGTTGGGAGGTCGGGCATTTGAAGAGAAGCGCCATGGCACGAACGGAGCTCGATTTCGTGGAGCGAAGCTCCGTATCACCATGAAATCATGCACGGCCTGGTGGGTTTGAGGATATTGTGCGTGATGTAGAAGAAGATGAATTAGTGTTAACGAAGGTAATTAGTAAATTCATTAGTGAATTAATTATTTAATTAATCTCATTTTGTATTTAATTCGTATCTTTTGCATACGAGGTCCATTTTGAATGCGCTTCTTCCATTGCGCTCGTGATGGAGAGCTTTACGACTTAGCGTTGGGTTTGTCAGTTTTTGTTGAGGTGAGTGATATTGTCTCTCACCATACTATGATCGTTAGTATAGTATTAAAACGATGTTTTGAAATGATTTCTATCTTTAAAACGTGATTTCTAATATATTTAAACCTACATATTATTTTTAAAAGAATTTAAACAATTTAAAAGTGTTTCAAAATAGTTTTAAATCAAATAACACATTTTTCCCGTTGACGCACTATTTTGATGATATTGCTAGATTTAGGCTATATTGATATTAACCTACATTGGTTGCTTAGATGTATTGCATATGTGTTATTCTAGATGTATGTATGTTATTATAGACATTTGTATGTTTGTTGGTTGCATGTATGCTTGTTTGCTTAGTTTGGTTGAAAAAGCCGGTCGAAGGTGATATAGTGTTAGAAAATATCCTATAGGAGATTTCGTGCATAAAGTTTTGTGCATGTCGGTTGATCTGAAGATGGAAGATGGATTTGGAGACGTGCTTCGGAATTCGTGATAGATGCTGGACAATTTCATTTTTTTTTGTACTTAACCATTTTGTTAAGTACTGGACTAAAGTGGTCGTTATCGACTACTCTGGAGTGGTCGATATCTACCACTATTGATGATGGCCGATTTGGCCAATTTTAACGTTGACAATGGAGAGGCTTCGAGGAGCTCAATGCAATGGTTCATTCATTTGTTCGATGTTCGATTTTTGTGTTACTACTCTTCGACGAGTGATTTTGATGATGAAGCAAAGATGTGACCCTTCAATGCAATGATTTCATAATTCGACGATGATGATTCCAAGATGGAAAGAGATGGCTTCGACGATGGATGGCTACACTTTGAGATGCAGGTACTCCAATGGAAGGGACTGTGGAGGAAGGTCATGGGATGCACGATGGCATTCTATGACTAACGATGGCTGTCTAGAATAGTCCCCAATAGCGACGACTTCAGAAGGGAGTTGTAAAGACAGTTCTGAGATGAGGATGAGCTCTGCTATGGATGACGTATGCAAAAGGATCGTTGATATTCGTAGGTTTCAATGTGTACTTTTGAAGTAGCGGTATATGAGGATGCTTACTTGGGAGTTGTGATGATGCCCCAGATCACATGATGTTTTGATTTGTTTACCCTAGATTGATGCAATGGTAGTCTAGTGCCTGGTCTTTTGAGTGGCATGGACTCGAGTACCGATAAACCGGGGATGTTGAGTAGTTCCTTACTATTGTGATAGGGTCATACTAATATCATATATCCAACGCACTGAGTGAGTGAATGTGAGGATGGATGTTATGTTTGCTTGATTGTTTATCACCTTAGGAATGTCACACGTTGTGGATATTATCGATTCAAATATCTAGACACCCTTAGTACTTTGATGTATAGTACACTCATGATGACTATGATGTGGAGTAGCATATATTCGATGTCATGTGCTAACTCTTTGAATGTAAGTACAGGTCGGGTATAACTCTCCATACCCTTTGTTCCATATACTTTACCGACTTTTATAGTGTTTTGATATTATTTATCTCTCACACCATACTATTATCTGACTCAAAGTTTTATGCTTTTCTTCTTATTACCTTAGGTACTCTTAAATGAATATAGTAGAAAGCAGGTGTAAACGATACATGGAGTTTTGCAGATGGACTAGCAGGAGGCGGCGTTTTCTCATACTTATAATTGGGCTTAACTGCATATTTTGCTGTGACATTATGGATCCTTGGTAGCGTTGACTTATTATTATTAAAGATAGTTTATCAATGAGTTTATTTATCATATGTATAAACTTTATTACTATTTTGTATAACTTTATAAATGTGTACTCCGTTGTTGTGGTTCTTGTAGTTATTACTATCTCGCTTGTTTTATATCCGTGATGACTATTATATTTTATTCGATACAATATTAGATATACGACAACTTCTATGATTATATGATGTCTTCTTTCTCTTCTCTTTTCTTCTATTCCTCTTCACTTCTTTTATTTCCATTAACAATCATCCTACATCGACCGAATGCTCCAACGGCGCATTATTCGGTTATATGAGCATTAGAGGTATAGGGAGGTCACTTATCGAAGATAGGGACATCTTAGTGGAATTCCTCTGCAATATCTATACCAGGATTCTTTTTATCTACTTTTCCTTTCTAGGGAAAGAGAGTAGGGGTTTACTTAGGCATTTGCATAATCGGTATTTGATCGGTTATGGGACTGATCCTCATCTTGGAGAATACTAGAACCTTCACAGGATTGAGACTATTCCACTTTCATCCTGCACTCTTCCTTCGGAGAAGGTCAGGTTCAACAAAGAAAAATTTATCTTTGAATTTTACAAAGGACCCATATTGTATGAACTTGAGTGATTTCATTGTTGTATCATGTAATTCAGACAATCTTTATGAGTTTCAACGTTCTTATTTCTTTACGGCTTAATCTGTTTTTCTTAAAATACACAGGTTAAGAAACCATTGAGCAATTCTGTTTCAAAAGAACTCTCAAGTACATTTGTCAAGTTAAAAAGGGATTTTAAAGAGAAAACATTAATTCTTAAAACCTCTCGACTAGCAAAATACTGCTTTCTTAGGGATCTTCAAGAAGTTTACATGCCACTTCCCCACCTATATTTTGACTTCTTAGATGATGAAAATGATAGTTTACTTAAAGAGACCCGGTCTAATTATGCTAAACTGTTATATGGAGAAACTAACCCTTCTGCTAAGAGATGGGATTAGCATTAGTTTCCTCCAGTTCATACTCCTCATAGATTTAATGCTCCTTTTGATTCTTCTTTCCCTATGCCTATGGGTTCGCTCAAAAAAGCTCAGACTGGCATTTCCCAAATTAAGGATTAAATGTATAAAACTTGAATCGTTGATGTAATTCTGAATATGAATGTTTGCAATACTTTGTTGCTGTTAATGAAAGAATACGTTTTTACCATGTGCTGATTTTTCTTTTTATTTGTTCATACTATGGAAAAAACTAACAGTTGCTGCCAGTGGCCCTGACCTCCTCTCTTGTCTGGATAAGCTTAAAACCAGGCCGATGTTAGACATTGGGAAGCGCTCTTCTCAAGATGCTTTATTATACCATTTGCAGACAACTTAGAAGCATGTAAATGGTATAAAAAATACTATAAGTTGAGGTCAACATTAAGTAATATGAATTAAATAACTCGAGTTTAGAGGCGAAAATCAAACAGAAAGATAAATAGATCAGAGAGCTGAAAAAGTGCACTGATATAATTAGTCGATCTAGACCCTTAGACCAAAGGATTGAGGTTGATGTGGAAATTGCTCGATTATATCATAAAATTGAGAACCTTGAAATTAACCTGCTAAAAAGTTTGGTATCATACCAGTTTCTAGAGCTTATTGCAAGTGGAGGCAAATCCAACCTTCCCACTCCTACTCTAAGGACTACTAGGTCTTAATCCACAACCGTTAAAAAGAAATTTTCTTCCTTGGAAAACCTGCCTCTAGGTTTGGATGATGGGGAAATTACTAGATTGTGTCGAGAATACAAATATGAATGTACCCTTTTTCTAAAAGGAAAGTGGGATGAACAAGTTTTGAAATACCTCAACAATTACCAAATCAGGTCGAGGAGTTAGGATGCCAAAAATATGCTCTTGAACAGAAGGTTAAAAAATTAGAGAGCAAGGAGAAAACCTTAAAAAAGGGCGAATAAAATGCTTGAAGATGAACTAAAGATTCAAATTGCCTCCTTCAACGATACATATATTATCCAAAAGAAGGTGAGGAAGCTTAAAGGACTACTAGATTTCATCGTATTACTAAACCTTCCTCGGTCATTGTTCAAGTCTTGAAGGGGAAAGTGGAGGACCTTGAATGTCAATTAAAAATAATCGAGGTAATGTTGCTTGAGAACTTGCAAGTGGATTCCCTTGTAGATTATTTGCTTGAGATAATAGTAATTTTTGGCTTAAAAATTAACTATTCCTTAGGTTCAGAAATGAACTAATGGTTCAGCAAAGAAGCAAAGGCATGATTCAGACATTATCAACACTTCTTTTTATATGGGTGTGCTAACCATCTCAAGAATATTGGAGGGCCCCCTTTTTTTCTTGGAGATGTCCCGGCATCAAGCGAAAGTCATCCTTGTCTTCTTGAGGTTAGGGGGAAAGGGATAGAAAAAGTACACCAACATTATCCCCTCCCTCAACCTCCTCTTCATAAAGACTTGAATGGCTTTTCTTGATATTTGTAATTTTTTGTATGAAAATTGGTAAATAACTTTGTAGCTGAATAGTTGATATTTTGAATAGATCATGATTTTCTTCCTTATTCTTGTCTTGTATTTGAACTCATTGAGCTATTTGGGATTTGTGATTCACTATAGAGCTTTAATTTGATTCAATATGATTCGTGGTCTTAAGCATTGACTTGTTTTCTCTTTGCTTCTCCGAAGAATGCTTTTAGATATGCCTTAATTTGAGAGTTGTTTGCAGGGCCTTGCAGTATTTGTTTATCTCCCTCCTTGTATGAAAGAGGCTTTTGCACTTTAGTGAAAAACCAAGTATCTTGTTACCTTTCCATCTCTCACATCCTTATAAATATCTTTTCCTTTTGAAAAATATAAAGTAAATATTGATGACTTTAATAATTTCAAGAAATTATTTCTTTCTCAAACTGATCATCTTATTTTGTAAATGCCAAAGAAATTTATGAAAAAAAATTCTTTTTGAAATTTTAAATTTTAAAAGTTTGGTTTTAAAAATCACTTTTG
The DNA here is from genome assembly GCA_030737815.1 of Allium fistulosum. Classification (NCBI taxonomy): domain Eukaryota; kingdom Viridiplantae; phylum Streptophyta; class Magnoliopsida; order Asparagales; family Amaryllidaceae; genus Allium; species Allium fistulosum. The sequence goes on along the minus strand of CM060904.1, from coordinate 334,695,817 downwards.
AAATGATTAAGGAATCAATAGAATAAGCCTTTCAAAAGTGTGGATCAATTTGCCTTCTTATCTTTCTAGGTTAAATGACTTCATAAATGAACCTTCATTGCTTAATTACTATTACTATGGCTGGTTTTTTCAGAGTAGGCTTCTTTCCTTAGTCTGGGTTTCTTGGATGATTATTCAATAATTTTTCTTTGTCATATGAGATTATATGAGCATTAAAAGTTGCCTCACCTTTCCTTTGAAGGTTGCTTTAACTTTGCCTTAGGATAAGATTGATTGTGTTTGATTGATCTTCCTTTAAATGGTTGGTTTGGCCCATTTCTGAGATGGAATTAGACTCATCTGATTTATTTCTTTATACAAGATTGCCTCTTTTATAACATTTAGGTAAGGATTTAGGCTGGTCGGTGCTCTAGTTGGCCATCTTAGGCAGAAAAAATCTTACCCGTCCTTCCTCTAGGAGGCGCTCCGGTCGGGCCTTATAGGCAGAACCAAAGGCTTTCGGTAGGTGCTTTGGTAGCCATCTTAGGAAGAACCAAAGTCTTACCCGTCTTCCCTTTATGAGGCGCTTCGGTCAAGCCTTATAGGTTGAACCAAAGGCAGCCTGATACTTTGGCCAGGCCAGGCCTTATAGGCATCTAGGAGGCACTTCGATCAGGCCACATAGGTGAGATTGAAGGCTTGTGGTGTTCTGGCCAGGCCTTATAGGCAAGACCAGAGGCTTACTCCAACCTCCCTCTAGGAGGTGCTTCAGTCAGGCCTTATACGCGGGACCGAAGGCTTTTAGTGCTTTGACCAGGCCCTTGTGGCAAGATCAAAGGCTTTTCCTTTATTTTTGTAGATCTTTGTCATGAAGCACTTCTCTTTATTAAGCACTTGATCTTTGACAAACACTTGGAGTTCTCTTTTTCCCAAGAAATTTTTAGTCTTTCCTCTAAGGGCTCGATAGTGATTTGTATTATGTCCATTCACTCGATTGTATTGACAATAAGCGTCTTCAAGATTTCTTTCATTTTCGTGTTGCTTCTTTCTTTGATGGCCAGTAATCCAATCTATCTTGGGTTAGGAGAAAGATATTTTTGTAGGAGGTGGTATGGGAACAAGATCGAGTAGATCGGGTGTTTCTAGGAACTGTGTTTTTTATCCCTATTTGGCTTTTTTATGATATTGGGTAGGTTCACCTGTTTGAACACCGAACTTTCTCTTTGAAGGCTCTCGAGTCCAAATTGGTACGAAAGGAGATCAATTATCCCCTGCCACTTTTGAGTAAACTTATTAATGTGCTTTGTTATTTTATCTCTAAAGATAGTTCATTTAGCTTGAAGCTGTACACCCTTTCTTATTTTTGTGAGTAGGTCACTCCTTTTACTCTCCTTAACTAAAGTAGGATAATAAGAGAAGATCGGGGTGGATCCTATATGGAATGGATTCGTGCTCCAGTTATTTAGATCATAAGGAATTACCCCTCTTTTCTGTTAGAGTTCTCCATGCCAAATTCCTTAACTTCAATACTTACTCCTCTTAGAATTAAAGGTTATAGGTGGTTCGACAAGCTAATTTGGTAAAGTGGGGTCCGAAGGATTCCTGTTCAAAGATAGTCATTATGCAGTTTAGCAGGTTATGCGAAATATGGAATGCCCTCTATAGGGATATGCAGGATATCCAAAAGTCCTCTGTAGGGATATGCAGGATATGGAAAGTCCTCTATAGGGATATGCAGGGAGTCGGAGGTTTAGGCCCACCTTTTAGCACCAAAATGCCTGCGAATTTCTTCGCTAACCCAAAATGCAAGGCAAGTACGGCTGGTTTGAATAAGGGCTTAAGTGGCCTTTTGCAAGCTTGGGAGTATATGCAGGTCTAAGTTCAAGTACATGCCCAAAGATAAGTCATATTCATGTCCATTGTCCAAGTCCAAGTCTAAAGATAAGTCATATGAATGTTCATTGTTTAATAATAGTCAAGTATACACATTCAAGGGAAATATTCTATGCAAAGTTAAATGTCTGAGCCCTTATGTGCAGAAAGTTCAAGTGTTATAAACGACTCTAAAAATTCCCAAATTGATTTAGGATTTACAACATTAAAAATCGAGAAATAGAGAAAAAATCATGTGCCCCTTCCTAAGTGAAGGTGGGGGTCTATTTATAAGGGTGTCAATCATGTGGGATGGTTTACACGTGTCATGGTTTGGAATCCAAGGGTTCCGATGGCACCATCCTGATGAAACCTCGGCATTCCTTTGAAGAGATTTGATATCACTCACTTATAGAAGTTCAACAATACAATCTTCCTTGTAGAATCTCGACAACCTTCAACACTTTAGATTTTCAGCATCTTTTGCTATTCGTAAAAACTTGGTAACACTTCTTTGTAGAAACTCAATATTAGTTGTAAAAGCTCGACAACCTTCCCTTGTAATTAGATGCTCAACATCTTCTTAGGGCACGACATCCTTTGCTACATCTTTACCAACCTTGTTATCTTTAGGCTTAATAGCCTTTCTGCTGTAGACACTCAATATTTCTTGCTACGTCTTTGATATCCTTGCTATCTTTAGGTTCGATAGCTTTTATGCTAAAGAAACTCGATATCCCCTATTTTCCAAGTCTATTGTAGCTCGATATTTATAAGCATTCACTGGTTCGACATCTCTATTACTTTTCAGAAACTCGAACCTTCTCTTTGTAGTTAAATGCTCGATATCTTCCTTTATTCTTTGTTGGAGCTTGCTAACTATTTGGATGCTCGACAACCCTATTGTTGTAAAGGTTCAACATTCTCCTCTGCTTTAGATGTTTGACAACCCTTATGGTTGTAGAGGCTCGTTACCCCTTAAGGACTTGACACCTCTTCACTAATTATTAACAGCTTGAAGTTCGACATCCTTAGAGATTCGACACCTCTTATATGCTTGTTAACCACTTGAACATTCGACATCCTTTTTGTTGTAGAGGCTCGGCAGCCCTTATTGTTTCCAAGCTTAACATGTTCTATCTATGTGTTCAATCACTATGAGAAAAAATGAATCGGATGACAGATATGCTTCATTGTTTGAATGAATACCCATTTGTCGTTTATTTCTGTGCCGTCTCATTACATATCAGACCATAGATATGCACCATCATCTGATATACACTAACACATCAAAAGAAAAAAAAACATACGTTGCTTAATGTTATAGTATCATTTCTAAAATTTTCTATAAGACAACATATAAATATTGACTGATATGCATATCAATTACACTTATGTTATATTTGCAAAATGAAATAATGAATCACAATTTTATTTAAACAAATATTTTATTTCAAATCAAATTCAAATACAATACAACTTTCACTATACTTACATTTTCAAATACAATACAACTTTCACTATTCTTACATTTTCAAATACAATACAACTTTCACTATCTGAAGCAACCCTCCCTAGTTTACAAATTGTTTGAGTGACTCAATTTAGTTTATGCTAAATTCGGGGTTACTTACTTCCAAAACCAACTATTTCCTTTTTTTTCATCATTTTATTTATTTCCCAAGATCCAACTTGATCAATATAGAAATATTGATATACTTCTTGTAAAAAAACTATTTGTATGTACATATAAACATACAAATCATTTTAATTCTAATATCAGAGTTTTTTTTTTGAATAAAGAATAACTCAGTTTATTCTAAACAAAATAAATATGTTTTAGCCATAGTAAAAGGGATTGGGAAAAACCCTCTCCCATTTAAATCTTTGTGCAATTATTTTCAAACTAATTCTTGTTTGTTTGTTTGTGTTTACCTCTGTATATTTAATGAAACATGTGAGTTGAGTCATAACACTTAGACTTTTGCAATATGGCTTTTCAGATAGCAAAGCAGAAGGTTGTGCATGCTTCTGTGCACCTGTGTGCACATAAACATGTACAACTGCTATTTACTACACCTTAGTTTGCAGATTGATCAACTTGATTAGGTTGGATCCCTATACTGTCTTGTTATGATTACTATCTCTGCTTATTCATTTAAAACCTCAAACTCATACAAAAATCCGAGTTCATGCTTCCTTTGTTTTTTTTCCTTTTCTACCTATGGGTTTATCCTTACTTCATAATGTTACAGTTAGTTTGTAAATAGGTTCTAACCTCTAAACAATCTAACACGTATGTATACATTACTGGTTCACATATGCTTCAGATTTACTACTGAATTCACTGCTTGACTCATGAAAATTTGCATACTTACAGGTTATGATATAAAGCTAAACACATTTATCTTTTCTACTGAAAGCAGTTTCATCCCATAATAACCTTTTAGACCATTCATTACATCACCATCAAAATCCAGCACAAATACAATATTATTACAGAAAGTCTTCTAATTAAAAATAAAACATGAAGGACATTCTTCAGCAAACATTCATAGTTCACTGAATCACCAAATTTCTTCTTAGCATCACACATCTGCATCTTATCACTTAGCCTTCTCTTTTCCTGTAGACATCTCATGATCTGCTCCATAATACATATGAAGCACCCATTTGATGCAAGCAACAAATAGGTCAGACTTATGTCTGGTGTGAGTAGAATCACTTGTTAATGCATAAAGACTAATGAAGTATGTTCCATTATTATAGTTTCTGTTCTCAGAGGCTAAATATTTTATTCAAGATAACAAGTCTCCTTCTCATGTTCAAATTTACAAAGTGTTTATCCAGTGGTGTATGTGTAATGACAAGTGTGTATTCTTAGACTAACTTGTCATCAAAAACATTGGTCCAGAAATCCTATCAACCATCATACATACACACAAGTTGGTGCTAACACCCAAAACATGCACAATCATACATAAACATGCACAGACCATATTCATGGTATTGGGCAAAAGTATCAAACCTGAGTCTACATGTTAGGACTCCCATATACTTCTAGCCTATTTACCCTTGCATGTATAATTATTTCATGTTATTCTAAAGTCCAGTATTACATTCATGGTTGCACTGGTGCACATTGCCTAGAACCACTACCTGGTTTCCAGTGCACTATAAGCTATTTGGGCATAAACATGCCATGTGCAAACTCACACCCCAGCCTTGATGCGAGCCAACCACTATGTCATACCCACTTCCCTCATACCCAACCTGATAGAGGTGACCCACATCCTTAGTTTAATCACTAAGTTCTTTCATATGACCCAATATTACATATGCAGTGTCATGCCCAAAACTGTGGTATGTTAACTAATATGTGCTACCAGTTTTCATACATCCATCAATCATTCACCCATTCATCCATTCAACAATTTAATCAGTCACACTTGTAGATATTTCAAGTCAGTTTCATTCAAAGATATATCTTTAGCTAAGCATAGGTCTGAGCATTTTAGAAAGTGAAATGCCTCTGTGGTTTCCCCAGTAATAAGGTTCTCACAATCAATCCACATATTAAAGTGTGTTTGCTTGTTACTCAACCCTATTTCCAAAGAATACTTACTGATGGATTAAGACTCAACACATGGAAATTCCATTGCACCCCAACCATCTTTTCAGTTGCAAGACATAAGCCAGAGAACCCCTTCCTCTTACTGCCTTGCATCCTACTTTCCTTATTAATCCATGCTTTAACTAAAAATATTTCTCAAATTCATAAACATATAAATAAATCAGTTGTTATTCCTTCAATAAGTTGTCATATATAAACAAGCATAGGTTGAGTGACAACAAAGCAATGAAAGTCACAAAATCTCAGGAACAACAGAAAATTTCTAAACTAAGAAAATGCAAGCAAAACATCAAACATAAATTAAAATAACTAAAGGTTAATGGCTGCCTTTCATAGGTCTTAATGCCTTGCCAAGTGAGGATTTAATCACCATAGTTCTCCTTCCCAAGTCTTGGTTCAGGCCTGCCATTGATTTTCTAAACTTCTGCCTATTTTTTTCTAATTTTTGTTTCCTGGTTCTAACATGTAACCGTAGGAAATAATGATGTATATAAGGGAGTTACTAGGGTTTTAAGGTTAGTTAAGTAATTTATTTTTATCAGAATTCCCATCACCATTTCTGGTCTCACCCATAGTTCACCCTCTCCACTTTTCTTTCCCACCATTTCTTTTTTTTCCTTGTCTTGGCTACTTTTGGCAAATTTCTCCACATATTATTTGCATGACTGTGGCTCAGACATTATTTGTCTTTTCTAGTTTTAATCATGTATATAAACCTATTTGTATAACCAGCTATATGTGTGTATGAATCAAACATTTTGCACATCATATATATTCATGCATTTCCTACCTACACAAGCAACTATGCTCCTATTTAACCTATGGAAATTAAGACTAAAGTCTGCCTAAGTTATTTATGTATTGTAACTAGGCTAATGTGTACACACTAACAAGTCATGTAATCATTTGTTATTACTGCTATTTTGTATTTATTTATAAGGCCTTTACTCACAAAAGTGCCATGTTCATGTAGCTGACTAAAACAGTGTGCACATGCACAAGAGCATGCACACTCATACACACACAAGTATTTTCAGAGAAAAAGTTTTATTTTAATTAATTGTCTTTCTTTTATAAAATATTCAAAATACATATATTATATTTTTTTTTTATATATATACTTGCCTAACTATGGGCTGTCACATACACCCCTTCTTTAAGAAATTGTGTCCCACAATTTAACATCTTATTCCTGTGTTAGTCACATATCAACACCATCATAAACACATACTCTTAATTCAACCAAAGCACACATCAAGTAAGCACATTCAACACTGAATACTATGTTTAACTAACTGAATACAAGCATAAATGATAAATTACCTCTAATCTAATTGTGAGTTGCAAATAGTTGAGGGTACTGGACTCTTATCTTGTCCTCAACCTCCCATGTGCAATCATTAGGGTCTAGACTCCACTCCACCTTTACCAATTTAATAGTTTTGTTCCTCAATTTCTTATCTTCTTTAGCTACAATGCCCACTGGCTCCTTCTCGTAAACTAAATCTGGTCTAACTTCTACTGGGTTTTGTGGCTGAATCACTGAAGCTTCATCATGTACACATTTTCTCAATTGTGATACATGAAATACATTATGTATTCCACTCATTTCTTCTGGCAACCTCAACCTGTAAGCCATCTTTCCTATTCTTGCTATGATCTCATATGGCCCTATGTATCTCGGGGTTAGCTTCCCTGCCTTACCAAATCTCAACACCTTCCTTATAGGTGAGACCTTCAAATACACAAAATCTCCTACTTCAAATTCAAGTGGTTTCCTTCTTCTATCTGCATATGATTTCATTCTGTCTTGTGCTGCCTTCATTCTCTGTCTGATCAGTGTGATCTTATCATTTGTTTCTTTCACATGATCTGGTCCTAACATCACCCTATCTCCTACCTCTAACCAGCAAGCAGGTGACAAACAAGGCCTCCCATATAGAGCTTCATAGGGAGCCATCCCTATACTACTCTGGTAGCTGTTATTGTAAGCAAATTCTGCTAAATGAAGGTAGTCTTCCCAATTACCACCATGGTCAAGTACACAGGCTCTAAGAAGATCCTCCAAAAATTTATTAACTACTTCTGTCTGGCCATCAGTTTGGGGATGGTAGGCTGTGCTCAAGCACAATTCAACCCCCATTGCCTGTTGAAAACTACTCCAAAACTTTGATGTGAATATGGTGTCTCTGTCACTAATGATAGTGGTAGGAACTCCATGTAGTTTTACGATTTCTTTCATGAAAATTTGTGCCAATTTTGGTGCATTTCTATTACTCTTCACTGGTATGAAGTGTGATGATTTAGTCAACCTATCTACCACCACCCAAATACTATCATTACCTCTCTTTGATCTTGGCAAGCCATCAATGAAATCCATTGATATGCTTTCCCATTTCCACCTTGGAATTTCCAGCGGTTGCAACAGTCCACTGGGTCTTTGGTACTCAGCCTTGACTTGTTGGCAAGTCATGCATCTTGCCACATATTCACCCACACTCCTTTTCATTCATTTCCACCAATAACTCCTCTTTAGATCATGATACATTTTAGTACCACCTGGATGTATGGTGTACTTAGACTTGTGATGAACATCCATGATTTTTCTTTGTAGTGATTCTGTGCCAGGCACACATAGTCTTCCCTTGTATCTCAAAAATCCTTTTTCATCCAATTCAAACTTATCAATATTTGAACCATTCCTTAACAGTTCCTTCTTCTCTCTTAGGAATGCATCCATGTCTTGAGACTGATTCACTTCTTCCACTAAGTCTGATTTTATTGTGATAAGGCTGAGCTTGCCATAGTGCTCCATGTCCTCATCTATCACCATAGTTTGCCCTTCCACACTTTGCACTTCCACATCAGATAGTGCCAATAACATTTTAAACTCCTATATCATCAATGTAGCCAACTTGGCATGTTGCCTACTCAATGCATCTGCCACTCTATTTGCTTTTCCTGGTGTGTACATAATGTCCAAATCATAGGCAGCAAGGAATTCCACCCACCTATGTTGTCTCATGTTCAAATCTTTTTGAGAAAATAAGTATTTCAAAGCTTTATGGTCAGTATAAAGCTCAAATTTTGCTCCTAATAGGTAGTGCCTCCAAAGCTTTAATGCATACACCACAGCTGCCAATTCCAAGTCATGTGTTGCATACTTGGTCTCACTTGGTTTCAATTGCCTTGATGCATAGGCTATTACTCTACCATCTTGCATAAGAACAGCCCCTATACCTGACCCACATGCATCAGTGTACACTACCATATTATCATTGCCTTCTGGGATTTTCAGCACTGGAGCTTCCATCAGTGCTTTCTTCAATTGGTTGTATGCCCCTTCACACTTCTCAGTCCATAAGAAAGGTTGGTCTTTCCTTGTTAGCTTAGTTAATGGGGTTGCTATTTTAGCAAAGTCTTTTATAAATCTTCTGTAGTATCCAGCCATGCCCATGAATGATCTTATCCCAGTAACATTGCTTGGTCTCTTCCATGCTTGTACTGCCATGACCTTACTAGGATCTACTGAAATTCCTTCTTGAGAAATTATATGGCCTAAGAATTTTATTTCATTCTTCCAGAAGGAACATTTTGCAAACTTGGCTTTAAGGCCTTGTTGCCTTAGTCTACTTAGTACCATGTGCAGATGTTTCTCATGTTCCTCAGCTGATTTAGAGTATACCAATATATCATCGATGAAAATCAGTACAAATTTATCTAAATAATCTCTAAAAATCCTATTCATTAAATCCACAAAATAGGATGGTGCATTGGTCAAACCAAATGGCATTACTAAGTATTCATACAGGCCATACCTGGTATTGAAAGCTGTATACTTGATACTTTCTTCTTCCACTTTCATTTGATGGAAACCAGATGCTAAGTCAAGCCTGGAAAATACCTTAGCACCATTTAATTGATCAAAAAGATCATCAATTCTAGGTAGAGGGTATTTGTTTTTTATGGTGACTGAGTTTAGTTCCCTATAGTCTATGCACATTCTCAAGGAACCATCATGCTTCTTAACAAATACTACTGGTGATCCCCAATTTGAACTACTTGGCCTAATGAAGCCTTTTTGTTCTAATTCTTCTAATTGTTTCTTCAACTCAATCAGTTCCTTAGGACCCATTCTGTTTGGTTTTTTAATGACAGGGCTTGTTCCTGGCTTAAGTCTTATTTGAAATTCTACTGGTCTATATGAGGAATGCCATTCACTTCACCAAACATATCAGTGTATTGGTTAACTATGGGTATCTTCTCTAGGCTTGATTCAACTTCACCACTGTTCAAGTTGAACATCCTGCCCATACCCCTATCTTTGGCTGCCTCATACATGACCAAAACTCTTTTGCCATCAGGAAGTTGTAATGAGATTGTGTAATTTTCCAAGTTAATGATAGCACAAAAACCTTTTAACCAATCCATTCCCAGTATAATATCCAACTTAGGGTAATTCAACACATATAATTCTGAAATAAAGGTGTGACCACCCATACATAATTCCACTTGCATGCATTTCATATTTGTAATGCAGGAATTACCTATAGGACTATTAACATGCAATGGCTTATCAACAAAAACACATGTTAACCCTAGTTTCTGAACTATGTCACATGAAATAAAAGAGTGTGTAGCTCCTGTGTCATAAATAACTGATATGGGTATGCCTTTAATGAATAATATACCTTCCACTTGGCTAGGTGCTTCCATGGTCTTGCCCTTCCCTTCAAGTACAACCACCCTTGCCATTTCTGGACACTGCCTTTTCATGTACCCCTCTTTACCACAGTTGTAGCACCTAAGAACAGTTGACTTGGGTGCTTGGCATTTGGTCTTTATATGGCCTTCCTTCCCACAGTTGTAACAGATCACTTTAGGTTTCTTATTGTCAGAGCTTGCCACCTTACTTCCTTCTTTGTTCATTGCTTCTCCCTTCTTCTTCTCATATGGGTGTGCTCTATTCTTCCCTTTCTTGTTATTCCTGAAATTCTTAAACTTTTCCCTGGCATTGTCATGCTGCTCAAATGACAATGTCAAGTCCATAACTTGATCAAAGGTTCTGTCTTTGTATGGTAACATGGCTCTACTCAATCCAACATTTAATCCCTGAATGTACCTTGCATTCCTTGAAACTTCATCTGGGATTAGTACTGCCCCATACTTGGACAACCCTTCAAATTTCTGAGTGTATTCAGTGACATTCATAGATCCTTGCCTCAACTTGATAAACTCCTCAAGTAATGAAGCTTTTGCTGAGGCTAGGACAAATCTGGCTTCTAACATTTCTTTGAACTGATTCCATGTGATCTCTTGCTCTTGCCTGCCTGCAATGATCACTTCCCACCAATCCAAAGCAAGGCCTTTTAGTTGTCTTGAAGCTATTTGCCTTCTTCTCTGGTCATTAACCTGCATATCTGCAAAGATCCTCTTCACTGTTCTTAGCCATGTTTGGACACCCATGACATTTTCTGTGCCATCAAAGCTACTGCCTCCTAAGTGTGTATATGTTTTAAGCAATTTGGACAGCTCCTCATGAGGATTATCTACTTTAGGTGCCATCCCATCCCTTAATACTCTAACAAAATCTTGCATGTTAATCATTGGGGGATCATTGGCTATTCCAGTTGTCTGTTCATCATGATTGTCCTCCCTTTCTCCAGCAGCCTGGGGATTGATCCTAACAGCTCTGGGCCTCTATTGACATTTCTAGTATGGTTAGTTCTAATTCCTATTCACTACTTCACTTTTTAAACTAGAAGTGAACTCATTCATACATAATAAGTAAAACAACCAATGCAAACAGTACAAACAATGCACACAGATTCAACCAAGTATTTGTATTGGCTATGTATTTAATAACATAGCTCTGATACCAACTGAAGCAACCCTCCCTAGTCTACAAATTGTTTGAGTGACTCAATTTAGTTTATGCTAAATTCGGGGTTACTTACTTCCAAAACCAACTATTTCCTTTTTTTTCATCATTTTATTTATTTCCCAAGATCCAACTTGATCAATATAGAAATATTGATATACTTCTTGTAAAAAAACTATTTGTATGTACATATAAACATACAAATCATTTTAATTCTAATATCAGAGTTTTTTTTGAATAAAGAATAACTCAGTTTATTCTAAACAAAATAACTATGTTTTAGCCATAGTAAAAAGGATTGGGAAAACCCTCTCCGATTTAAATCTTTGTGCAATTATTTTCAAACTAATTCTTGTTTGTTTGTTTGTGTTTACCTCTGTATATTTAATAAAACATGTGAGTTGAGTCATAACACTTAGACTTTTGCAATATGGCTTTTCAGATAGCAAAGCAGAAGGTTGTGCATGCTTCTGTGCACCTGTGTGCACATAAACATGTACAACTGCTATTTACTACACCTTAGTTTGCAGATTGATCAACTTGATTAGGTTGGATCCCTATACTGTCTTGTTATGATTACTATCTCTGCTTATTCATTTAAAACCTCAAACTCATACAAAAATCTGAGTTCATGCTTCCTTTGTTTTTTTTTCCTTTTCTACCTATGGGTTTATCCTTACTTCATAATGTTACAATTAGTTTGTAAATAGGTTCTAACCTCTAAACAATCTAACACATATGTATACATTACTGGTTCACATTTGCTTCAGATTTACTACTGAATTCACTGCTTGACTCATGAAAATTTGCATACTTACAGGTTATGATATAAAGCTAAACACATTTATCTTTTCTACTGAAAGCAGTTTCATCCCATAATAACCTTTTAGACCATTCATTACATCACCATCAAAATCCAGCACAAATACAATATTATTACAGAAAGTCTTCTAATTAAAAATAAAACATGAAGGACATTCTTCAGCAAACATTCATAGTTCACTGAATCACCAAATTTCTTCTTAGCATCACACATCTGCATCTTATCACTTAGCCTTCTCTTTTCCTGTAGACATCTCATGATCTGCTCCATAATACATATGAAGCACCCATTTGATGCAAGCAACAAACAGGTCAGACTTATGTCTGGTGTGAGTAGAATCACTTGTTAATGCATAAAGACTAATGAAGTATGTTCCATTATTATAGTTTCTGTTCTCAGAGGCTAAATATTTTATTCAAGATAACAAGTCTCCTTCTCATGTTCAAATTTACAAAGTGTTTATCCAGTGGTGTATGTGTAATGACAAGTGTGTATTCTTAGACTAACTTGTCATCAAAAACATTGGTCCAGAAATCCTATCAACCATCATACATACACACAAGTTGGTGCTAACACCCAAAACATGCACAATCATACATAAACATGCACAGACCATATTCATGGTATTGGGCCAAAGTATCAAACCTGAGTCTACATGTTAGGACTCCCATATACTTCTAGCCTATTTACCTTTGCATGTATAATTATTTCATGTTATTCTAAAGTCCAGTATTACATTCATGGTTGCACTGGTGCACACTGCCTAGAACCACTACCTGGTTTCCAGTGCACTATAAGCTATTTGGGCATAAACATGCCATGTGCAAACTCACACCCCAGCCTTGATGCGAGCCAACCACTATGTCATACCCACTTCCCTCATACCCAACCTGATAGAGGTGACCCACATCCTTAGTTTAATCACTAAGTTCTTTCATATGACCCAATATTACATATGCAGTGTCATGCCCAAAACTGTGGTATGTTAACTAATATGTGCTACCAGTTTTCATACATCCATCAATCATTCACCCATTCATCCATTCAACAATTTAATCAGTCACACTTGTAGATATTTCAAGTCAGTTTCATTCAGAGATATATCTTTAGCTAAGCATAGGTCTGAGCATTTTAGAAAGTGAAATGCCTCTGTGGTTTCCCCAGTAATAAGGTTCTCACAATCAATCCACATATTAAAGTGTGTTTGCTTGTTACTCAACCCTATTTCCAAAGAATACTTACTGATGGATTAGGACTCAACACATGGAAATTCCATTGCACCCCAACCATCTTTTCAGTTGCAAGACATAAGCCAGAGAACCCCTTCCTCTTACTGCCTTGCATCCTACTTTCCTTATTAATCCATGCTTTAACTAAAAATATTTCTCAAATTCATAAACATATAAATAAATCAGTTGTTATTCCTTCAATAAGTTGTCATATATAAACAAGCATAGGTTGAGTGACAACAAAGCAATGAAAGTCACAAAATCTCAGGAACAACAGAAAATTTCTAAACTAAGAAAATGCAAGCAAAACATCAAACATAAATTAAAATAACTAAAGGTTAATGGCTGCCTTTCATAGGTCTTAATGCCTTGCCAAGTGAGGATTTACTCACCATAGTTCTCCTTCCCAAGTCTTGGTTCAGGCCTGCCATTGATTTTCTAAACTGCTGCTTATTTTTTTCTAATTTTTGTTTCCTGGTTCTAACATGTAACCGTAGGAAATAATGATGTATATAAGGGAGTTACTAGGGTTTTAAGGTTAGTTAAGTAATTTATTTTTATCAGAATTCCCATCACCATTTCTGGTCTCACCCATAGTTCACCCTCTCCACTTTCCTTTCCCACCATTTCTTTTTTTTCCTTGTCTTGGCTACTTTTGGCAAATTTCTCCACATATTATTTGCATGACTGTGGCTCAGACATTATTTGTCTTTTCTAGTTTTAATCATGTATATAAACCTATTTGTATAACCAGCTATATGTGTGTATGAATCAAACATTTTGCACATCATATATATTCATGCATTTCCTACCTACACAAGCAACTATGCTCCTATTTAACCTATGGAAATTAAGACTAAAGTCTGCCTAAGTTATTTATGTATTGTAACTAGGCTAATGTGTACACACTAACAAGTCATGTACTCATTTGTTATTACTGCTATTTTGTATTTATTTATAAGGCCTTTACTCACAAAAGTGCCTTGTTCATGTAGCTGACTAAAACAGTGTGCACATGCACAAGAGCATGCACACTCATACACACCCAAGTATTTTCAGAGAAAAAGTTTTATTTTAATTAATTGTCTTTCTTTTATAAAATATTCAAAATACATATATTATATTTTTTTATATATATATACTTGCCTAACTATGGGCTGTCACACTATCACTCTCATATATACAACTTTTCTCTACACTCTCATATATAACATTTTTTACTAGCACTCACTTACACTTACTCGAGTTTATTTTTGATATTGATCTTCATTTGCTTGCTCTAGCTTGTGTCCAGCCATCTCCTATACCTATCAAATAAGCAACGCAGTAAAATGGAAAAGGAAAAAAACTTAAATTGCAAAAATAAAATCGAATTTGAATAGACAGGGACAAATATGTATATGTGCACAGACAACTTATGCTATGCACAATGTATCACCATGAATATCACAAGGCTGGACATCGATTAAATCTCACGGACTATTGCAAAGGTCAAGCCCGAAGGCTCAACACGGTGCAAATGTGCACAAGGTCAAGCCCAAGCCTCCTCGGGCTCAACTCATGTGCATAAGGAAATGGAACTCAAATTGAAAAACCAAACTAAAGGAAGCAACACAGTTCAAAATGGTAACATCTAGTAACAAAGCATGTGTAGCATAATTCAAAGTGGTAACATCAAAGCAATTCAAAATCTAGGTCAGAGATTTTACATGTATAAACAAGTGCAGCCAGAAATATACAAGTGCAGCAAGAAATGCACACTCAGGTGCTCCAACTAGAAATATACAAATGCAGCTAGGAAAATGCACAAAACCAAAACCAGAAATATCTATGTATCAGTTTTTCAAAACAGATAAGCATGTGGCACTATCCGTTTTTCAAGGTTGGAGCAATGACCAAAACAAAAATATACATTTATAAACCAAAACCAAAACCAAAATATACAAGTATATATGAAATCACATTTTACATAAACAAGCTCGAGTGTACATATGAACATACAAGTATATACAAGTGTGTACAAGTATATATGTATACTAGTATATTGGACATGAAAAAGGCATAGAGTACAACTAGCCAGAGATAGCAAAACTAAAACTCACAAGATCGAGTGTACATGGCAAACCAAACCAAGATACCAAAGTACACAAACAAGTCCAGAAAAGGGAAGAGCAAAGTTCAGGTTCAAGTGGTACTTCGGACTCAGAAATGGTCACAGTAAGTTCAACCAAAGCTATGAGTATGGTGCAAGAGTATATAAGGCACAACAAGATTAACTTGACAAGACTACATACAAGCAGAGTTCAGGTGAAAAATCATAGCATTGATACAAGTAGTACAAGGAAGTGACTACACAATAACAAGGCAACAAGCCAGTGCAAAGTAAACAGCAAGGAACACAGTACACAACTACTGTCGACAACAACAAAATATAACTGTATAACACACATACCAATACATATATGCACATACACATGTATATATGAACATATACTTGAGGTATGAGAGGAGTGCCATTTATAAACTCAGATGAACTTAGAGAATAACATAGGGACAATCGCTCACAGAAGTCGAGGTATGATACAAATAGTTCAGAGATGAACAATGCAACTTAAGAGTTTCAATTTGTAAAGGGTTAAACAAGAAATGTGGCATGAAAGCATCATTAATATCAATGTCAAAACCAATATAATTCATGCCAGAAATTCAATTGAAGGTCACAAATATATGCAAATATGTCGGAGCAATGACTAAGTCCCAAGTCACATATATCGCTCAATCAAAAAATTAATAGCAGAGAAAAATTCATTTGAAATATTCAAACTGACATTCACAAATGAAAATATAGGGAACTAATCCTTATAGATTACCCCAATCATCATCGGCTTATAGTGTTTGAGTTCAAGTAAATCAGGATAAATAGAATAAATTCCATACCAATTTCATCTGAACTCGACAATGAAGCAACTAGGTGAAATCAAGCAAAAAATCGATTGATGAAGCAATTATGCAAAAGTAATTCATGCGATCGATTAATTAGAAAATACGTCGGCTTCGAATTAAGGAAACCCTAATTCGAGATCGCAAAGGAATGAAAATCAGACACTTTAGGGTTCTATTTTGTTTTTGAGATAAGAAGATGAGTCGAATACAAAAATGAAGACAACTTCGGGTTCAGATTTGATTTTGAGAAGAAGGAAATAAACTTTGAGAAGAGGGAAAGTTTTGAGAGGAGGGAAATATATCCTGCGAAGAGGGAAATAAAAGAAAGTGGAGGGAATTATTAAAAGAAACGCGACCACCAAAATATTGAGAGGGAAAATATGTAGCTAAAACAAAAAAATTCGATAACTTAAATCAGACGACATATAAAATGTTGTCTGAATAAGTGGCTTGTTCATACAGATTTCACGGGCTATACAGACAACAGATGAAAGATTTTGTGGCTCTTCAGACAACAAATGGTTTTGTCATGTGTTGTGTGAAAAAGTGGGATAATAGAAAATCTATCTTATGTCATGTGGTCATTGTTATCTGATTCACTTTATGGCATAGTGAATACTCATATTTGTAGTAACACAATCAACAAGCAAGTGGCTAATTTTTCCAACATCGAATAATTTCTTTTCGCTCCCATCAATCGCTTGTTGATATAGTATATTAGCCTTTAGATTTGTTAACCAGCTTTTTTTTCAAAACAGATTTCTATTAAAATTAGGAGGTAAAGACAAGGATGAAATGACTCACGAGCTTGGAGACGAGTCTAAAAGGACAAAAGAAGGTCATTTATCAAGCTTAAAGCAAAATGGGGCTAAGTGGACCACTCAGTTCCGAGAGGTATTTCTTCCACTTAGCAGCCCTTGAACTCCTCGTACTTTACCGACAACCTATAGCAATCATCGCAAAGTACTTTCTTCATAGAATAGAGGGTCAATTCTAAGGTTTAATGAGAAGAAAGCAGAGAGAGCTGGACAAGACAAGCGGAATCAGGCAAATCATTTGGAATGACTCAACCTTTGTGGAAAGGGGCTTAGAAAGAAAGAAGCAAAAGAGAAGGGTTTTCACCAAGAAGAGACCATTTGGTACCGAG
Source organism: Allium fistulosum (assembly GCA_030737815.1). Classification (NCBI taxonomy): domain Eukaryota; kingdom Viridiplantae; phylum Streptophyta; class Magnoliopsida; order Asparagales; family Amaryllidaceae; genus Allium; species Allium fistulosum. The sequence continues at coordinate 334,678,309 of CM060904.1, read as the reverse complement.
AGGAACCTCTTGGTTCCGAGAGTATTATGTATGAGTTTGGGCCAGTGTGCTCTGCTCTGGACCTATGCACTTTCATCTGGAGTTCATACTATGCATGCTTCTGAATCTACAGAGCATTTCCCCTATAAATACCAACCATATGGCAACTAAAGAAGGATCTTCTTCTCCGACTTTTGATACTTCTCCTTCTTTATCCACTATCTCTCTTCACAATAGTCACCAAGGTAGATATTATTTGCAGTTCTAGGCTTAAGAACCTATCTGTTCCTTGTACTTGTGATTTCAATCTCTCTCAAACTTCTAATAAATAAAATATGAAGTGGACATAGGCTGGATATTGCCAAAACACTGTAAAAATTCATGTGTGTTCTTTACTTTCTTGCTATTTTCTACTAGATCTCTATATTTCAACAGGTTTTTAGGTGTTGTGCCATTTTTGCGTCAACAGGATTCTAGTTTCTTTTTGTAAGAGGGCAGCCCTCAAAGCATGAATGGACACTACCAAGTAAACAGATATATCCTCTCCTTCCAAATGCTTTGACAAGATAGGATGTCTTTCCAAATGATCGACCAAGGCTTGACAATCATCCTTGCATTCTTGCATCCAAGCAAAGTTTCTCTTCCCTGCTTTGAGGACATCGAAGAACAATATGCATTTGTCTACAGCCCTCAAGATGAATTGGCTTAACGTGGCTACTTTCCCCTTCAGACTATGTGCCTCCTTTATTGTATTTGGGGCTTCGACATTCCTCAAGGCTTCAATCTTCTTTGGACTGGCCTTGATTCCACTTGAGTTCACAATAAAACCCAAGAACTTCCCCGACGCAACTCTGAACGAGCACTTCAGCAGAATAAGCTTTATCTCGTATCTCCGAAGCAAGGCAAATATTTCTGATAAGTCCTCTAAATAGTTCGTCGATCGCCGTGACTATACCAACATATCATCTACATAGACTTCCATTTAACATCCAATCTGATCTCTAAATATTGAATTCATAAGTCTTTGGTATGTGGCTCCAATGTTTTTCAAACCGAACGGCATGACAAGGTAGCAATGCAATCCCAAGTTGGTTATAAAGCTGGTATGTTCATGGTCTGGAATGCACATTGGAATTTGATTGTAGCCAAAGTAAGCATCCATGAATGGCAATAATTCATGGTTGGCTGTTGAATCTACTAGTTGGTCGCTCTTCAGTAGTGGGAACAGTCCTTTGGGCATGCCTTATTCAGTTATAATAGTCGATGCACGACCTCCATTTCCCATTGGACTTCCTGATTAGGACTTGATTAGATACCTATTCTAGGTATAGAGCATCGTGGATGAAACCATGGTCTTTTAGCTTATCCACCGCTTCATCAGCGCAATGGATAACTCTAGACCTAGACTATGCCACTTTTGTTTTATAGAGAGACACCTAGGGTTCACATTCAATGCATAACACGCTATCTCCGGTGATATTCCACACATGTCAGAATATGTCCAAGCAAACACATCTTGGTTTGCCAGGAGAAATTCCATCAATTACTTCTACATCCTCATGTTGAGTTGAGACCCGATTTTCAGCACCCGTGTAGGATCATCCTTACTGAATGGGATGCAGATCATCAATTCGGCTGGGGCTGCCCTCATATCCTTGTGCTCTTTCCTTGGATCCATAGCTTTATGGAACCTGCTATGCTGACTGAGCCATTGCTTAGGCGGTGGTTTCTATCATCCATAGACTTGATGCAGAGAGTCTTCTCTACGTCATTTTTTTCATATGTCGCTTAACTTCCCTCAGCTCCACGATGTGGCACTCGCGTCCCAAATTTTGATCACATTGAATGTCCCCTATTCCATTTTTCATGAGAAATTTCACTTTCAAGCACCATAGAGCTAGAGCCACTTGGAAACTAGCAAGGGCCAGTCGGCCCCAAAAGGCATATTAAGCCAAAAAGATAGCCATCACAACCCACACTCTGTTGCAGTCACCTTCTCCTGAAACCACCGGTAAGTCTGCACATCCCACATGCGTTCCAGCCTCTCCAGTAAATCCCTGAATTCGGGATTTATATGGCTTCAGATCCTGACTATCCATCATCATCTGATCATAAGCTCTCTTAAATAGAATGTTTATCGAACTTCTACAATAAACAAGCACTTTCTTCTAATTTGTCGACCTAATTATGGCCGTTATCACCAAGGGATCAAGCATAGGCACCTCGACACATCCGCATCATGACTCCTGAACACAATGTCATCCTTCATAGTCTTCAGCTGATTTAATGGAGGTCCATCTTCGATGGCAAAGCAACTCTCCTATACCACATGCTTCAGGGAACTCCCATATCTTTCCATCTCATTCCAACTCTTCTTAGCGAAATGAGGTCCATCAGTTATTGTATTGGTAACAAGTATTTTTCCAAGCTACCTAAGTTGGTCACTACTAGGCCCAACCTGGCCTCGTTGGAGCAGTTACTCCTGGGGTTGAGCATTCTCATGCCCGCCATCCTGTGGTGCTTTCACATTCTGTTGAAGCTTCTTCTTCTAGATCAAATCTTCAATCACATCTCGCAGATGTCAACATTCATTCATGTTATGATCATAGGTCTCGTGGAAGTGACAAAACTTCCCAGGCCTTTTCTCCCTCTCGGTCGACACCCTCAGAGCCCACTTCTTATAATTCTCTATATCCCACGTCGCAAGGTATATGTTCTCAATTGAATTGTTTAACAATATATAGTTTTCATACTTCGGATGTTTCTTGAAATCCGTTTTCCTACCTCCATTACCTTGATTGTTCCTCTTCTAGTTGTTACCTTTATTTCCCACATTCATAGTTATATTCCCAGAACTTTCACTGGAATGCTTCATTGCCACATTACTCTGGATTACTTTAGTCGATTGTCCACTATTCGTCTTCCTAGCGCTCGTGCTTACCTCTTCCAAGCACAAGAACAGAGTCGCCTTTCTTTAAAAACATCTATAGTCTGTGGGGTTTCATCATCAACCATCTTCCAAAATCAGTATATAGATGTATTCCCCTGATCAAAGCCATCAGTACTATGTCCTTCTTTGTGTTACTCACTTCCATCATGGTCATATTGAATCTACTCAAGAAGTCTTTAAATAATTCTTTGATGCTTTGGAAAAGGTTTGATAATGACATCACATCCTTCAGACGGGTAGTGTGTAGTGAAATTGTTCGACAAACCTCCTTGCTAAATAATCGAATGATGATACAGATCTTGGTAGAAGCTGGATGAACCAAATCTTAGCTACACTTTTAAGAAATACCGGAAAACATCTATATCTCACGACGTCTATGGCCCTTGCTGTGTCCTTATTCCATTCATATTTCATCAATGATGCCTTGGATCCATCGTTTTGCTATAGGACAACATTATGGACATAATGAACCTTCGAGGATACTCCTGACCCGATATCTCTTTGGTGAGTGGGTTCCCACTAGGAGAAGAGCCCAATTCATCATTGTTTGTGTGTTGGTTTTTATTCGCTGACTTCTTCACTATATCAACCAAAGATCCTGGCTCAATTTGATCTACTGGAGACGATAATCATGTCCTACCCTGAGTGTTTGCTCTGCAAATGGTCTCGGTTAGTTCCAATTTACCTCGTTCCCTTGTCTCTGGGAGAACCGCTTGTTAGTTGATTTATATCTATGATTTCTTTGCGATGGATCAATAATAGCTATCCGAGTCTCAACATTGTAGCAATCAAGAACATAACCATCTGCACCACCAACATCATTATCTAAACCAACACCACCTCATGTGCCAACTTCACGTCTACAGATTTCGATATCGATCCCAGTGGATTGATCGGTACCGATCCATGCACTTTGAGAGTTGTTTAACTTGCTTTTTAAACACCCAGTATCATTTCTCTTAATTTTCTGCTTCCCCTCTCTGTGGTTTCCTGCTGATGATGAAGAACTATCCTCTTCTGAATCAGAAGATGATAACTCCCTCATGTTCCTTACATAGCTATGGGTAACTAGTTCAGTAAGTCAAGACTTTCCTTCATCTAGTTCCTCAATTCATCCTAAATTTCTTGCATCTTATCATTCATCTCCTTCATCATTCTATCCATATAAACCCACATTATTATATTTGATGGGCCATGGATATCAATAGTGTTGGGTTGAGTGACTTCTTCAGCATGTTAAGAACCAACGTTCTTAGCATCATTATCAGGTCTGAAGGCAGTGGATTTCTCCTTTAGTGAAGCCATAACTTCAATTAATCCTATGATAGATTCTGCAGAAATCTAAATAGTCATGGATTATAAGAACAACACCGACAGATCTACCTCGTGGACTGGACAATCCAAAAAGCCTGAGAACGAAATGTTCTCAGTGAAAGCACCAAAATGTTTATGCCAAAAGTTGGCACAAACACCCAAAGATTAATAGTAGAGAATAAAATAAAGAAAATAAATGGAAAATTAGGAAAATAGAATATGTAACAATTATAGTGGTTCAGCTAATAAATGGAAAGTGAGTTTTACAAAGTTGATCTTATGGATCGGTGATGATCCGTCAAATTACAGAGAAAATGTAGAAATTTGTTAAACGTGCTAAAAATACCTTGAACAATTCCCCTCCTCCTTTATTTTTAGCTATAGGTCGATGAAATTCTCTCCACCACGTTCTTGCCCACGTTTCCCATGTCTAGAGAAGTTGCTTTATGGATCGTGCCCAACTCATCACCATGCTTTATGGATTACCGATCCATAAGATTGCTCTGAGGACCTTCTTTAATCTCTCATGGATGTGTAGTTAGCTTGTATCTTTTTCTTCAACCTTCAATTGCATTGCTATAGGCTTAAAATTAAGAGAATTCATTAGTTTGAAGGTTAAGCAGAAGCACTTTACTTATCCATCAATCATTTAGGTCGAGAGTAGTGGGCGAACCATCCCACATGGCATACACTAACTAGTAACTACTCCAACTTGACGTGGCATGAGGTGAATGGAAAATTTGAGGAAGTTTTAGGGATCGGTACCGAACCCTAACCATAGTTCGGAACCGACCCATGACTTTGCTCAGATATTGGGTCTCTGAGTTTGGAATTTGCAGTTGATAAGGTATGGCCTATATTTGAAGGCCCTTGGTAAGTTTATAGCTTCACTTCTTGGCTATTACCTTATTCGATCGATCTTATTCGTCCGAATATAGCTTAGTCACAAGGAAGGATAAAATCTGTCTCATGACTCGTAACTCAAACCGCAATGTTTCATATCAGTCCGATTATTCATAGGTGTTGATAGCCAAATTAGCTGGGCAGGTTTAACCTACAAAATTGGGACTAATCTTGCATCCACCATGGGTACTTATTATAGGTGATGTCTTACATCAGTCCTAGAGTCCATTTTTTGTCGCTAGATTAGCGATAAAGACTTCTATGTACTTTGACTGACCTTGTATCCCCGTAGCTTGGTCATATTTTCGCTCTCCGAATTACAATACACACACACTCACACTGTATAAAATACACTTCACCCTCATTTATGTATTAAGGCTATATAAGGGAATTCCTTACTTTGCCTTTAATTATGGATTAATTTCCATAATTATCCTTAACTTCCTTCCTATAGGGTCTAATGCTATCTACAAACCTATTTATTTTATACATTTATGACTTATGTGTTACTAATATATATGTATACCTAACGTCAAACATTGCACTAACTAGTTTTTATTGAATATTCCTAAGCATGTGTAAATTACTTCGATACTATGGTTTTCACTTCCTTTACTAATTGTCAAAACATTAAAACTTCCATATTCATACAAGTCTTAGTTCCATATGATATATATATATATATTCAAAAATGGAATCAAATACCAAACTTATTTTATATTATAATAGAATCAACTCTTTAATTTCAAGGAAACAAAACTTTACAATTTAAATCCTTTATATGCTATTCAACTTTGACATATACAACCTTGATGAGGAAAAAGGGATTCATATTTGCTTAAATTATGAAAATAGGTAGTGCAAACAATGAATTGGAGAATCCATACTTTGCACATCATCTCCTAAAATTTTTCTTTTAGAACCCTTCATGACAAAAACATAAATTAGAAGTGGAAATTGAATAGAACATAAATTATTCAAATTGCAACAACAATAAAGTAAACTCTAAAATATTAACATAAAACAACTGAGATTCCAACCAACTCAAAAATTAACATTTTATTAGGGAATTTTAGGGTTTTATATTTAAGGTTTTCATATACAAAATTACCCAAGGCTTAAAACAAATCAAATTTTTAGTACTCAAATTACTATAAAAGAAAAACTAAGATATCCACTCACAGATGGTTTGCCATGATTTCCTTTGGATTCGATTTCACACCTTCACCTTATTCCTCCATTAGTTATCTTCTATTGGAATATACAACAATTTAATCGTGTATAAATTAGATTCATAGATTAGGAAGAATAGAAATAAAAAAGTGTGTATATATATAATAAAACATATTAACTTAAATCCGATTGATTTTTTCCCTAAAAGTTGAATCTAGAATCTAAAAAGCTTATGGAGGAGGAAGAGAACCAACAAAATTTCGCTAGCGTTGTTCTTGTGAATAAAAGTGAGGGGCTAGTCTCTTATTTATAGTGGTTAGGATGCTCTTAGATAGTAGAATTTAATTTGTTTAAAATAATAAAATCTAGGCCGTTCTTGGCCAAAGTATACCCTAGCCGCCATAGGAGTACAGGTCGACCAGTGCAGCGTAGGGGATTGACCGAGCTCCTGCATTAGCCGTGATTTATTTGATGCACTTTTTTTATTTGTTTCCTCTTTTAACTAATGGTGATGTTTGCTTAAATGTTAATTTTCCTTAACGTTAACATATTTATTGCTCTCTTTAATTTCAACATTAACATTATTTAAATTCAAATTTGAACTCGTTTGAATTATTTTCAATTCAAAAACTTCAAACGTCAATAACTTCTCCATTTGAACTCCGATCGCGAAAATTTATATACAAAAGTTTATAAGAAAATCATCGCACACACAATGGTGTAACATTCGTAGCCAAATTCTGATGTTTCCAAAATTTCCATTTTTGGCCTTATTATTTATTAATTAATTACTTATTAATTTTTACTGGGTGTTACATAGAAGATATGCTTCCAATAATTTTTTTTGATATTTTTGGATTGTTGGATGTAGTAATAGAATATTTTTGGAACGATTTTAAAATATATGGTAATGATCTGATTAGGGAAACTAAATAAGACACTAATCTAAACACTATAGTAGAGATACATTAGAAAGATAAATGTGATGTGACATATTTGAGTAAGAAGGGTTCGGTAGTGATCAGAGTTTGCAGCGAAAGCTAATATATTTTTTCCAACCGCGCTTAATTAATTATTTGGATTTGTGTATGAATGATTGCACGTTTAGTAATTTTGTTCCCATAAGTTTAGTTTATGTTGAAAGAGTAGTTATTGCAAGAAAGGTTGTGAACCCAATTATCCGAATAAAGTAGAAGCTGGTTATTTTCCAAAGTCAAACCACAAGGGTATTAGGAAATTTTATAAGGAATATATTGGGAATTGAATGTGTTAACTTATCCATTGAGTGACTATGGATTATGGTCGATACGCCTGGCCATCTTATCGATAAAGATTTCTAAACACTAAAATGAGATATTTCGGCATAACAATATTCTTAATAAAAGTTATTATTCATAGAATAGACTGATTCAAATTTTCATCAAACTTGATTACCCTATATTGGGTAGGCATCCCGACCATACAATATGGATTTTTGATTGTATTCGAAGCATCATAAGGTTAGAAGATTAATTCTATTTCTCGAAATTAACCAATTAGTTTTTGACTCATTAGGTATGTATCTATTTGATTTTAATCGAGTCTTGGATGATTGATTATTATGTATATGGATGTGTGTGTGTGTGTGTAAAGTTAGATGCTAAGGAAAATAATTATTGTACTCTCCAATAAATTATGAGGATGCAATTTCTTCAATGAGAGGAGTATGTAACATCCCACTATTCAATTAATAACAAAATAGATTTCAAAATTATTTAGGAGTAAAAACAATTATTTTATAATTTTTGAAATTGAAAAAGAAATATCGTTATTAGAAAAAAATTAAATTTGAATAAAACTTCTCGAGTGGATTTTTAAATGGATGTGAAATATTAGTTTAAAGATATTTTGAGTTATAAGGCGGTTAGGGGCACTGATTTATTTAAGAATAAGAAGAAAAATGAATTTTTCTACTCTCTTATTGGACCACATTTTAATCCTTATCCATATAATAATTATATCTAAACTTATGAGAAGAAAGTGAATTTTACTACTTTTTGATTGGACCATAATTTTTATACTTATCGATATAATAATTATATTTCAACTTATATTATTGCTTGAACACTAAGCTTACTTCTCCAAAACCCTATAAATAACCTACCTCTCTTCATTTCTTTCTTCCTTCCCAATGAATCAAAACACAACAAAGTCATTATCTTTTCATCTTTAAAAATGCTTGTTCATCAGCAAGCAAAGGTAGATGTGAGTATAACTCTTTTTATATTGATTTACGGTAAACTGTCATATCGTATTGATTCAGTTGTTCAAATATGACTTTGTGAAGGTTTGGTAGTCTGGTATGATTTAAATGTCCTCTGTAAGTGTTAGTTTTATAGTTTGTTGAGATGATACAGTGGTTGACAGTGCTTGTTCATGATGTCGTTTGAATAACAGACCAACTGTAAACCTGGATTTTGATGTCATAATATAGTGTATAAGCCTTTCTATAAAGGAAATTTCATAGAATTAACTGAAATAGTAGTGAAAGTATTCTATAAATGGGTTTGGATTCATTTAATATAAAAATTCAAGTATATGGTTTTACTTTAAATACAAAAAGGTATTAAATAATACTTGGTTGATTTTTAAAGGCTATAACATGATTTTAAATAGTGAAATATGTATATATTTTGATAAGCATGAGTATATAAATATTTTAAGAAATATATAAGTTTTAAAGTCGAATGAATAGAATATTTTTTTTATTTTGATATTAAATGTTGATATCTCACTTATGTTATGCTATAATACTCAAAATAAGATAAATGATCAAAAGCCTACATTATTTGGACTTGATTATATGAATTTGATGATATGACTAAATTTGGGTGATTTTATATACTTATTTGGTTTTAGAAATGCAAGTATAGAATTTTAATGTGTGTTTCACTTTTGAAATTTTTATGCAAGTTTATTATATCCCTTTGAGATTGATTTAATACGTGATTTAACATATTTTAATTGAAGAGCTTTAAACGCACTACTGCTTACTGTCATGATATAAACGTACGCGATAATTATTTAATGAAAATGGGATATAACACCATTTTGGGAAATAACGGTGTTTTGGAAAGGCAAATGTTTTTAAAACTTTAAATTCAACATTGGATGAGAACGATACGAGGTATTGACTAAAATACTCCATCCAAGTGGAATGATTCGAGGAATCAAACCTGAATCGTCATGACTTTTGTCCTTCGTCACAAAATCCAATGATCTATTACATGGACCATATGATGAATAGTATTACATTTGAGATGTAGTGCCATGAGAGCTAGCACTTCAAGATGAACTTGGGTAGGTGACTAGAGAATATAAAATATATGTGTCTTTAGAAACCAAAAGGAAGTAAAACTAAGAGATCATGTAAAGTACACTCAAACTGGTCGTAAATAGTGGGTGGAAAAGACTGCATGGGGTTGTCGAGGTAGTTAGCCTATATCCGTGCAGTTAAGCCCCCGCTAAAGCTCCGCATAATACCTGTTATTTCATATAATGTTCTTCGACTACTACGCTATTTCAATTTAGCATTATTAAATAGTAAATCTGCTTTAAGCCCCACTATTTTCCACTACACATGCTAAATCAAGATTTTTTAGCACCCGCTTTAGCAATGTTAATACATAAAAGATGATTTGACTAGGTCTCTTTTAAACCAAATCAACAAAGTTAGGTTAAAGACCTGATTTTAAGGCATAAGTGCTCAATATAAGATAGAAATCTATTGTAGTCACCAAATATAGTCCGCCTAAACCATAATATTCTTTGGTTTTTTCATATAAAATTAAACAATATTTCTTTTTCATACACAAATGACATGAGAATAATAATAAATTAACTTTAAACATTTAAATTTATATCCATTGGAGCTTTTTTTACTCCTTTACTTTCCGCCATATCCCTATTTTATCTCTGCTATAACCTTTTGCACTTCCACCACTATAGAACCTTAAAGCACTTTAACTGTACAGGGCTATGTAAAGGGTGAATTCAAAAGGGGTTACCGATGAGTATTCCTATTGGGAACTCAAGGAAGGGGGTTAAGATATGACTCTTCTTTATATATATAGACCTCATAAAATATATGTACATTGTTTAGATATACGGTTGAAAAAGGTCGTACTACAGTAAACAAGGAATATGCGCAACTATTAATTATTTAGATGTGCGGTTTGAAAAAAAAACTGTACTATGGTAAACAATGAAATCGGACTTTTAACATCTGAAAATAATGTACTTGAATTCAATTTGAAAGCAACTCATAGATTGTGATATCCTAGTTGATTAGCATTGTAGCTGCAAATCATGATGAATAGATCCATGACACTTGTGTTAAAACCATTATTGATGAAATATGGGCAGTATTTTGTATGGTGTGAGTGACATCGTTATGTTTGATTGATATGTCACATGTTAATACCCAACACCACATTCATATGTTATTATTGTGTAGTATCATACTCACATTTATATTTCTAGCCTGACTTGAGGTTTGTTGCATAAATGAAATGCCTTGGGTCAGATTGGGGCATTATGTTTTTAGGGCAACTACCTATTGGACGTCCGACTATTTTATTTATTGTGTAGTCCATAGGAAATGTATACTATATTAGAGAAATATGAAGTTTGAGTTTAGCAGCCATTTCCTAGAAGCCAAGTTCTGCAGCACCATTTAGTTCATTCAGAGATAAGATGGAAACGAATCTACTGAAGTAGCTATAAACATACTTGAAGATCTCTTACAAGAAGAGTTGTTACATGGATGTTTAAATAGGTAGCTTTGGATTATACATAGCCTGCTAAGTTTAAGCGATGTATTTGAGTAGTCCATGTATCAAACATATTTTGATATATATATATATATATATATATATATATATATATATATATTTGTGTGTGTGTTTTTTTACAATTTCTACTATGATGTTATTACTTGTGTTGTTGTTTACTTATATGTTTTTTTGATATGTTAGTTATCCATTTCCAGAACTCATGTACATTATCATGCATGGAGATGAGATACGTAAAATTTCAGATATATTCAAGTTTAAAAACATATTCGTGTTGACTTAAAGAACTATATATGAGAGATCACTCATTCCGTGCTCATTGATCTGATATAACGAATCACAAATTTGACATTGTAAAATTTTAAATTGACTAAAAATGAATTTTTAATAAAAGGGTGAATTAAGTATCATGTTTATAACAATTATGAAGGTCTTTCCAAGACAATTGGTTTGATATATAGTTTCGCATTAGGAGTTGCTGTCTTCGAAATAGAGGCATTATAGTCTGTAAATATTGTATGTAACTGTTTTGGGCCAGAATGGTTAAACAACTTAAAACCCAGCCTAATGACTATATAGGTGAAGCTACATAACCCTATCCATCACTTCTACCTTTTGTTTTCTTTCCAAATCCTAAAATCATCCTAATTACACTCTAATGGTGATTAGTAAATTAATCAAAGTGATTAAATATCAAACTGTCCAAGCCTTATCGAATAAATATGGATTCGAAGCTTTCTACTAGGCGAAGTGGCATTTGAGATTTGTTTCTCCATCTAATGCTCCAATTGACCAAAAATTGCTGATTTATCCATGTTCGTCCATTCTAGGGCTTTGCAATCGATGCTGAAATGTCAACTATAAGGCAATAATAGGTTACTAGGTAGAGAACAGTGAGTGGAGTTCATCCATATGGTTAGATCGATGAAACAGGAAATAGAGTTGCTGGAATTTCAACCAAAAGTGGCAGTGGCGTGGCCGCGCATAGGTGCAGGAAGGAGGCGGAGGCGTCGTAGTGATAGGAGCTAGGTGCGGATTTTGGAGCAGAGGTGATGGTGGGGTCCGATTATAGAGAAGCCGACAGTAGCAGTGTGCGACGGTGGATGGATGTGGCTGATATGGGTTCGATTGGTTACATATATGAGGAGGTATATAGAGGAAGGTGGTATACAGGTATGTATGTTTTGTTTTATTTATATTTTATTTAATAATGTCTTATTTCTTCTAATCTTCGTATCTTCCATATACAAACTTTGATTTATGCACGGTTTCTTCCATTGGATTCATGGTGGAATTTCGAATGATATTTTACTGGGTTTGCTGAGTTTGGAGATTGTGGAAAAAGAGCGTTGGTGTGGTTTATTTATTTAGTCAATTGAATGTTAAAATATTAAATGCATATCCGTCAATGTAAAATTATAATTATTGATATGCACTATAATATATTAGTGATCGTTTGGATATTATGACTATTTAGGATATGTTGTGCCTTGATTGTGTAGTTTATGGTTGATTATAGTATTTTTGGGTGTTTAAGTATAATTAATTATTGAATTGAATTAGAAAATAATTAATTGAAACAAAATGGATAAATATGGGAAGATTAGATAAATAAACGATAGACGTGATTATTTATATTTTTCGTATGACGTTTGCATTAACAGTCTAATGGAAGAAACCTAATAAGGTTATTATTTATGGAATTTTGGGGAAAGTCATAAACAATAACGGAAAATATTTTTAATTAAAGATTGGGAAGTTTATTATTATTCTTGAAATAAAATGATATTCCATAAATAATAATATAGTTTTTGTAAAAATTACACTATTTTGATATAAATAGTAATGAACTCGTTCTGGATGATATTAAAGAGATTTAATATTTATATTATTATCTTAATGTAAAATAATAATAATATTGCTTTGAAAAGTAATTTGATGTAAATTACTATTTTTGATGGATAAAACGACGTTTTAAGAAATTTGGAATAATGAGATTACAACAAAGTGTTTTAAAGTATATTATCATTTTGGAAGAATTATTATAATTTTTGATAAATAAAAGGTGCTTTTATAATAGACAATAGTAAAATGATTTTGTACTTGATAGAAAATAATGGTTGTAATTAAATTGATTTTGGATGGATGTAATATGTGATTAATGATTTATTTTATTTATCACATATGTTGTTTTATGACGATGAAATCGCATTTGGATGGGTGTGCGATATTTGGCTATTATTACTATGTATGTAGTTAACTATAGTTTTATTTTAGGCGTTTGTGTTACTAATATAGTGGTATAGTACAAATTTGATTAGTTTATATTTACATTGGTTGTGCATTACTAATAGTTGATAATTAGTATATGTGAGTATATATATGATGTGATTAGCTTGTTTGATGATTGGGGTTGATATTGTGAGTTGTTAAATGTTTGTAATGTTTAATGGTTAAGTGTGTTGTTATTTTTTTTACCCCATATTTATGACGATTGACTGGAATGGTTCGGTAATAGTAGTGTTTCCTTCTCTCATTGATTGCACTGGTTGCCATGGTTGTATGGATTTTATGGTTGTTATGTACTAACGACTATTTGGATGCAAGAGAAGAATAGGAAATTGAACTGTGTAGGCTTGATCCCTCAAAAGGGGTATGTAGGTAGTCTTTTTCTATGCAATAGTTATCGAGTCTATGGCCGTAGTGTATAGGGGATAAGCACAGTCCAAACATAGTTGAAACATTTTTCATTTTATTTTTTGTGTGTGTGTGGTATATACACACATAGAGTTGTGAATTTGCAGGTAGGAGTAGAAGAGGAAATGGAAGCGTAGATTTTTAAGCAATATCGCAGATAGCTGATTTGGTATATTTTTCTCTACTATGGTTATATAATTATGAGTTAATGACAATTGATGGTGCTCTGATGTGATGATGTTGTAAAATAACTGTATTGTTGAGTTAATATTCATTTATATTTATGTTTGACTCTGGTGTGAAGTTTCTCTTTTTCTTTCTTAGTTACTGTAAAATTAAATTATAAAACAAAAGATCCAGTATTTTAATATCAGAAATTAGTTGTAATCGTATTTTGTGGCATTGTAGTTAATTTCAGACATTGAAAATAGTAGGGCATTACATCCCAGCTATCGGACGGTAAACTCCCTTTAATATTTGCTCACTGGATCCAGGGAATTACATGTTCAATATTAATTACTAATTGAATTCACACCTCTGAGTCTACAATCGTATTTGTGAATTCATTGATAACCATAAGATTTAATTAGTTTATAAAGTATTATAAATTAATTAATATCTAACAAATATTAATTATTACTATATTTGGTGTTTGGGGTGTTATTAGTGAGTGTGGCAGTTGCTAGAAATGTTTCGGGAGCTATTAGTAATCACTTAGACATATATATAAAAGTTATATATGGACATATCGATACACACACACACACACTTTAAATATATTTAATTACATATAGGCCTTGGTATTTTTTTGGACCACACGGGAAAAAGCTATGGCTGACCATAAGGAAGAAAGAAAAGGTATAAATATTGATTTAGATTTATTTGGGAATTAAATATAAAGGTTTTAAAAGAGAGACCATAAAAAAAGTCCTCCTCATTAATTCATTCAACCTTTCCACATCCTTCCTCATTCATAGCCACCACTTTTCCTTCCTTTTCTCCATGGATGGAACTTTTTCACCCAAAATAGCATCAAACAAAACAAAAGCAGTTCATTTGATTCTAGCAAGATCATGTGGTGATTCTAGAAATCTAGGAGTCGATTTACAAATCAATGTTCCATGAGGGGTTGGATTTACAAATATAAATATATATTTGCTTTATATATTTATACATGCTCACAGTTGACCCAAATTAATCTATGTAACATATATTTAAATTTCCATTGTATATCATTGAAGTCTGGCTTGTTAATTGCGTTGTTTATACATAAAATTCAAAAGGAAAAAAGGGAAAAACAACAATGAAGCTTGGCCTATTTATTTGATATTGTGTATTTGTGAATGAATTGAATGTATATGTTTGTATATATGTATATATTTATGTCTCTCTGTGTGTGTGTGTGTGTATTTAATTACATTTTTGAATCAAGTTATTTTATTGTCCACTTAGACAAAGAAATTAATTTGAAATTAATTTTGTTAATTATTTTGATTGTATATATATATATACACTTAATTTATAATTACATGGAAGTTAGTTATATCACACACATGAACGCGTGCACGCACCTCGTATATGTATTTACATGTATGTGTTATTTTATACATAAAATAAAAATGATATGTATAACAGTATGTTGATCTATTTATCTTTTCATATATGTATTTATTTATCATTTTATGCAATTTTCAATTTATGTTATATTATATATCATATCACCTTTGTAGGCTATGTATAATTGTGGAATTTAAACGGTTACTATATATGATTTTGATCTAGATTTAATTAGGATTTTAAAAGAGAGGTAGGTGGAAAGACTTTAGAATTTCCTTAATCGAATATTTAAAATTAACATTTATTTCATTAATTCTTCTTGGATTATTATTACATAAACTTAATATCATGGCAATTTAAATAAATACATACATACGTATATGTATCTGTGTGTATATGTGTGTGTGTATGTAAAGGCCCAAATATCCGTACCCTTCGAGTCGACAATAAACCATACATGTCCAACCCGAATTGAACGAAACGATGGATCTTTAAAGATAAGAAAGAAAAATAGACAATGTAACGACCGGGGTTTTTCGACCCTCGAAAATAGACACTAATACGCCCACTATATTGCGTGCCTAGGAATCGAATGCCGGAAAACCCAATTGTTAGGGAAAAAGAAAGAAGGTAAGAAGAAAACTAAACAACACAGAATCTCACAGTAGAACGAATAATCTATAATATACATCAAATCTTTACACAAAAACAAAACTGCAATATGTATATATACAAAAATCAATTAGAGTATACTAACATATTCAACCTAGATGGTTGTAACAGCCTGTCCTTACAATTGCTAATAAATACAACAACAAATGCAGTGGAAAAATAACCATATACGTGAATACATCCCTGGGCCTCCAACTCGTCTCCTGAAGCTCCAAAGCTCCCAGCTAAATATATAAATATGCTCGGTCTGACCTAAGCATTCTAATAGAATAACAGCCTGAGTAAGTGTGGAAGACAAGCGTGAGAAAAACACACCTAACTGGATTTTAAAGTTATATAAAAATCTTTGAAATCAAAAAGTATCTCGTAAGACCACGCCGCACATAAACAAGCACGGGTTTTTACCTTACGATAACCAAAACCATTTCATATGAAATTCTCTGATATTATAATAGGGTCTAGATACAAATACTTATTAATCTTAGCCGAAATTGTTACATTAATTAAATTCCATCATAATAGGTATACAACTAAAACCATAAAGGTTCGTATTGGAGAATAGATTCCATACAATGACTAGGCTACCAGGATACTTCTCGTCACGGTGCATCTCTAAATGAATAACACCAAGGTCGAACTTATCGACCCCTGCCAACACAGAACCAGCCTACCCCTTACTAGATAGTACCTAATATGATCACCCCTTCGTTAATGGGCCAGGAAGCATACAAATGAGAGGTAATAGCGACTCTAGATAGGGATGATCATACCCTACTTGGGAGCGACCCACTTAGCCCGACTACATCTCCCAGGTTTTAGTCATTCTAGGTTAATGGGACTTGAGGCTACGCTTTAACTTTTATGTAGCACTTCCCACTGTTAATGCTAATACTACCTTCCAGGCAACAATGCAATACCAGCATTCATCCATACAAGTTTGTTCTGGGACTAAATGAAACACTTGAGAGCTCTGTCTCCAATTCAATCATCTTCAAGGTGTCTTCACTTCGAAATGCATTCGTTGGATCGAAGTGGTTTTCAGGTAAAATACCCGATCTCAGTCTCTTCGAAAAACCATTTGATAATTCCTGGTAAACTCAACCCCGGTTCTTTAGGAAATAAACAGTCAAAGAAAGGATCAGAGGTTACATCCTAACCGTTAGTGGATGGATTTCCTTATCATTGTCCTAGGACAACGACATGAGATTTGTACGCACAGTACAACATCACCGGAGATGACTGTGCCATATAATTCACGTGTTTCTCCTAGGTATTTCCAAAGTTACATTTGGGTCTAATTTCGATAGTCGGTTATTTAACTATCGAGTAACAATCATTCAATCGGGGATTTATTTCATAGGGAATACCAACATTGGTTAAGCACGTAAGCAATCACTAGCCTCCTTTAATAAATCTTTCATAAATAAAACCATTTGTAAATTCCTTGTACAAGAATACTTTTACAAACGTATATCCACTGATTCCTATATTTCAATACTTAGAAAATATACATATACTTATCTCAAAGGTATAAGTATATTTACAAACTAAGAAAGGTTCCCTTTTTATTTGATTCAAAAATCATTCATGAACTCCTTATAATTCTCTAAAACCATTTATGAGCCATTTTATAAAACTCCTGAAACCATTTATAAAACTTCTTTCATACATTCCAATCAATTATAAATCCTATTTGTACATTTCTGAAACTCATTTATAAATCATTTATAAATCTCTAAACCATTTATAAAACTTCTTTTATAAACCTATAATCCCATTTCTAAAATTTGTTTATAAATATTTGACCATTTATAAAACTTTTCACCTTGTAAATAATCTTCCTTACGTCTCCAAACTATTTTATAAACTTCTTTATAAAATCCAAGCCTTTCAACTCTATTCATGGGTCTCCAAAACATTTATAAATAACTAAAAATCTTTTACTTCAGAATACCATTATATAATAATAAACACTAACAAAAACAATATAAGTAAATAAAAAATATTAATTTTAAAACATCCTAAAAATAATAAAAAATAATTTTAATGTATTTTTTAAGAAACAATAGTAATTAATCTTTACCATTTTTATAAATAATAATAATTTATTTTCAAAACCTTATTAATAATCCTTATTATTAATTTCCAACTATAATTATTCTTGAAATAATTATCCTTTTAACATTTTGATACATTCCTTAAAATAATATTAACTATAACCCAATAGTTTTAAAACAATACTAATATAATTAAATAACCTTAAAATAATCTTAAAACAATATTAATATAATTAAAAAATCTTAAAACAATATTAATATAATTAAATAATCTAAAATAATATTACTATAACTAAATAACTTTAAAATAATATTAATTTAATTAAATAACTTTAAAATAATATTAAATGTAAATAAATCATCTTTTAAAAAAAATTATATTTCTGAAACCCATTTTCGGATTTAAAATCATTTACTGTCTTAAACTCAATTTCAATTCAATTGGCAATTAATAGTATTTCGAATTACTAATTTCATGCCAATAGCCGCCAAACACTTAACCAATATTGATGTTGGTTTTCTATAATCACTAGGTTTTTGTTTTTAAACATAAAACAATGCATTAACCATGGTGTCCACAACCAGGATCATTATTCATTAATCCATATAAAAGGAATATTATCGAAACAATTCAACAATAGCGAGGAATCCCGTTGGATCCCTCCAACCTGTTTCCCCCCGCATCACCAACGTTATATATTCATAAAATATAAATCAACTACTTTGAGGCGGGATTCGTATACAAAGGGTCATCTGCTATTACACTGGATCGTAATAGGGCCTCATCTGCTCCAATAGGCGGGAATATATCCAAACCAACTAATAAATATAGTAATTTATCCAACAAACATTCAAAAAAAATTATATATATTACTGGTTAGCCAAAAAGGTGAGTTTAACTCACCATTATTCCAATTGTCGCCGAGGCGCTCCGGATTCCGTCTGAATTTAGCATAAAATTCAACAATCTCTATTTGTTGTCAAACCATCTCCATATCGTAGATAATGTCCAAACGAGTGCAGCGCAACTTGTCTCGTTCGAATCCGATCTAAAACGAGTAAGTTATCGCATTTATAAGATTACATAATTATTATTATCACTAGTTTTACTAATTACAACGATTTATTAATTAACCTCAGTTTTTAAATAATAATCCCGCTTCTAATCCTCCCATATCCTCCAAATCTCGTTCAAAAACGACACCTACAGACTCCCTCTTCCAACCATCACTGTGCCGCCTCCAGCCACTTCTACACTACCGCGTCGTCGCCACGAGTTTCTCCATCCTCGAGAGCCTCGCTGCCACCGCCTCACTCACCCACCCGCCGCCGCCGTCCTCTAGAACCCAAAAAAATGAAAATTTGATTGTCATTAAATGCATCCGCCACGCCTCACCATTGGCCACCAAATTTTGGCCGAAGGTGGCCCTCACTCCCCTCTACCTTTTCCCATCAGAGCCCATCGACAAATGATCATCCACGGCGCCGCAAATCGCCAAAATAACAATCTCGATCATCACGGAACAATGGCCATCTCTGGTCGAAATCGCCAAATCCAACCCTCCATTGTGTCGAGTTTCCCCACGTGAACATTTTTGTAGTTGAAACCTCAACCTGAAATGGCTCCTAGTGGCACCGATCAATATGGATCACTGGATGAGGTGTTTTAAATTGAAAAATTTTTGCGAACTCTTTTTTTCTTTCTGGTTGAACGTGAATATAAATAAGGAATTGGAGTATGGTTGCACGGTGGAGGGTATGGTGGGATGATATGGTGATGATGAAAGAGTATGGGGATGGTTACCTATTATTATATTCTATAATATCAAGCATTATATAACCAAAAATTTCAAACCCCAATCGAGGCATGTCGCCTGGCGTTCTATATGTAATACCTCTATTTCAAATATAATGGAACTTGTTTCGAGACGTAATTCGATCGTATGCAGAAGATAGCTTTTCAACCCTAATTATTATATTGAATTTTCGATATCAATTTCAACGCGTTTCGAATTCATACGACCAAACGCTACGCCCAATTACCATGAAATTCATTATCTTACAATAATATACTATCATGGATCCAATGAAACTAGTTTCATAGAAATCCGAGACAGTGCCCCCGAAAGCTATTTTTATACGTTAATTAAACGAATTATTTCAAAAACCAAATAAATCTCTTTTAAATCCATATTAAAAGTTTTACTATCTTCATTCTTATTAAATAGAATTTAAATTATCTTGAAAATTATTTTCTCCAACTTAAAACCCAAGATTCAATTATTTAAACAATTTCAATTACTAAATTCAACAATTAAATTATCTAATAAATCGCTATATTTGAAATACAAGTTATTTGACCTATAAAATTAACTTTTCAATATTTAAAATTAATTAAATAATACAATTTCAAATGTCTAAAATTCTGGGCCGTTACACTTTTCCCTCCTTAAAAAGAATTTTGTCCCCGAAATTGCCAAGGTAAGAAAAATACCCTGACCCATTAACTTTTTTTTTTGAAACTAATTAGTTGAAATAGGTTTCTAAATCCTTTTAATCCTTTAACTTCCCAAAATCAATTTGTTGAAACCTTGTTATTACTTTTGCTAAGTTTTCAAGTCCATTCATAGATTCCAACTAATATCATTCCCCTCAATCATTTCAGGTTATAACCGAAAATCGAATTTTAGTTGTCAAAAACTTCTTCAAAATTTCTCAAAAATTTTCTAACGCCTTAAATTCTCGGAAAATTTCGCCAGCATCTCCTTTGCGCGGCTCGATCGAAACACTACAAATCACCACTACGGGCCCAAACCAACAAAAGGAAACAAAAGCCAAGTGGCTCAATCATAAAACCATCAAACCAAACAACAATATAAACATGTACCTTTTAGGCGGGCAACCAAATTTTTGGTTATGAAATCAAAGGCATCAAATTAGGTCTTGCTTTTAGATACCTACATCTTATTTACCAATGATATCCAATCATATAGTTCATAACCATATTATTCTGCAATTTCAATTTCCAGCATTTAATTTATTTAAGCCAATACGATGTGCATATATCATCTGTATGCAATATCAAATTCTATCGCTTGCTTGATCACACAATTTCACTTCCAAACTAGTACTGTTCACACGAGCACTCTAGTGTGGACATAGATCCAGTTCCTTGATCAGAAACCATCATTCTCCTTATATATCCATATACTATGATAGAGAATTCCAGGATCAATCAAAAATACATATTCGGTGTTCGCCATCAAGAATCGAGTGAAAAATCCCAGCTCGGACCGATGTAAATCATCTCGAAATCATGTACTCGAATCTAGATCAAACCGTTATGCGAATAAAATAATATACGTACAACTTACATATTTATTTCAATTAATTCCTTATGTGTACCAAATTCCTTTTATTCACATGCATAATATTCACTTTCAATTATTCACATTTAATTGATCTACATTCAATTATCCACATTGCTTTATCCACATTCATTTATTTCTTAATATATTCCTTTCAATACTAATGTCACTTAAGAATTATTCCCTCAAATTTTATGTTTAACAAAATTTCACTCCATGCTAAATTCATTTATGAATCCTTTCATAAATTTTACTTAGGTTTATAAACATTTTATGCAACTCTCATGTTTATTTTCAATTTACAACTTAAGTACATATTTGATTTAAATCAAAGTCAATTTTAATTCCATTTAGCTCAATTCATCTTCCAATTTCAATATTCAACTTTATCAACCATATTCCAAAACCATATTCAACTCGCTAATTTATTTAATTAGCTCATTTCATTAATTTATTTTAATCACCACCAATTCTATTTTCAAAGATTATTTCATTTAACCTAACTTAGGCTAAGTTTCTTTTCAAAATTCATTTTATTTAACTTAACTTAATTAAATTTAATTCCATAGTTCAATTTCAAATTTGCTTTACTTAGCATTCGCAATTAATAATTTTTAACTTTGTTTTTCTTACTAATTCTAAAAATTTATAAGTTATCAAACTTATTTTTCTCATATTTTCATAAAACATTTAAATGGAAATCCCAGAGTTTAAACACCTTGTTCTTATTTATTTCAAATCATTTTTGAAATCATATATATATATATATACAAAATCCCCTTGGTATATCAAATCATTTTTTGAATTTAAAAATAAAAACCAGTTTTACCAAAACAAAACTCCAATGGTAGCAATTCCTCTCTTGGAAACCCGAAAATGAACTTTGATGATGCTGTAGTCATCACCGAAATTATTTTCTAGCGATTGAAGTGAGTTCGGTGCTTTTATTCCCTTTTAAACCCTTTTAAAAATATTTCCATTCAAAAATATTCTCCAAATAGTATTATTATTATTTTCAAAATGTTAAAAAACCATTTCCAAAACCAACGAGATTTAAATTCCAAATTTCCAACTTTTAAACCTTTTTTTACTTACAATCATATTTATAATATACTTTTGAAATTTCATTTCCTTTCCATTCATAAATCACATTTATAAATCATATATTTATATAATCCCACTTTGGTTATATAAAACCATTTCTTAATTGTTTTACTCTGTTTGCATTATAATTATAACAACTTTTATTCGATCACAAACAACAACCAACAAATGATAATATTCTAACATTATCATTTTCTAACAAACAAGCACACCATATATACTATAATAACTTCTGAAAAATTATTCCTTTATATATAAAATATAATCAAGGTAAAATTATTTCATTTACCCAATTTTAAAACAATACCATGTGGAATTGCTTTGTTCAAGCGTTTAGAGATCCCTATCAATAACGTTAATTACTCGTATTGACCAGAATCTATAAGCCACTCAATAAATCAACCAACACAATATAAAACAACTTTTATATCACTAACAAATTCGCGCTCATAAACACACGCGCGCGCGCGCATGCACTCAAACTCATTCTAGGGTGCTATTGACCCTATCTCTAATAAGTACCCCACCAAAGCCAGGGTTCTCGCTTGACCTTCGACTCTGATACCAAATGTAATGACCGGGGTTTTTGGACCCTAAAAAATCGACACAAATACATCCACTGTATTACGTGCCGAGTAATCGAATGCCGAAAACCCGATTGTTAGGGAAAAAGAAAGAAGGAAGAAGGTAAGAAAAAAACTAAACAACGTAGAATCTCACAACGGAATGAATAATCTATAATGTACATCAAATCTTTACACAAAAACAAAATTACAATATGTATAAATACAGAAATCAATCAGAGTATACTAAGCAATTCAGCCTGGACGGTTATAACAGCATGTCCTTACAATTGCTAATAAATACAATAAAAAATAACCATATATGTCTTTGGGCCTCCAACTCGTCTTCTGAAGCACCAAA
Source organism: Allium fistulosum (assembly GCA_030737815.1). Lineage (NCBI taxonomy): Eukaryota > Viridiplantae > Streptophyta > Magnoliopsida > Asparagales > Amaryllidaceae > Allium > Allium fistulosum. Next base: position 334,654,779 of record CM060904.1, on the reverse strand, counting down.
GCTTCCAGCTAAAATCTGTAAATATGCTCGGTCTAACCCGAGCATTATAATAGAATAAAACCCGAGTCAGTGTGGAAAACTAGCGTGGGAAAAACACACCCAACTAGATTTTAAAGTTATATAAAATCTTTGAAATCAAAAAGTCTCTCGTTAGACCACGCCGCACATAAACACGGACGGGTTTTTACCTTACGATAACCAAAACCATTTCAAATGAAATTCTCTGATATTATAATAGGGTCTAGATATAAATACTTATTAATCTTAGCCGAAATTGTTACATTAATTAAATTCCAGCATAATATGTATACAACTAAAACCATAAAGGTTCGTATTAGAAAATGGATTCCATACAATGATTGGGCTACCGTGGTACCACCCATCATGGTGCATCTCCAGATAAAATAACACCTAGGTCGAACCTATCGACCCTTGCCAACACAGAACTGGCCCACCCCTTACTGGATAGTAACGAATATGATCACCCCTCCATTAAGGTGACCCCGAAGCATACAAATGAGAGATAATAGTGACTCTAGATAAGGATGATCATACCCTACTTGGAAGCGACCCACTTAGCCCTGCTGTATCCCCTATGTTTTAGTCATTTTCGGTTGATGAGGCTTGAGGCTACGTTTTACCTTTTATATAGCACTTCCCACTTGGAATGCTAATACTACCTTCCAGGCAACAATGCAATACCAGCATTCATCCATACAAGTTCGTTCTGGGACTAAATGAAACACTTGAGAGCTCTGTCTCCAATTCCATCATCTTTAAGATGTCTTCACTTCGAAATGCATTCGTTGGATCGAAGTGGTTTTTGGGTAACATACCCGATCCCGGTCTCTTCGAAACAACATTCGATAATTCCTGATAAACTCAACCCCGGTTCTTTAGGAAATAAACAGTCAAAGATAGGATCAGAGATCACATCCTAACCGTTAGTGGATGGATTTCCTTATCATTGTCCTAGGAGAATGAAATGAGATTTATACACACAGTACAATATCAACGAAGATGACTGTTCCATATAACTCATGTGTTTCCCCTAGGTATTTCCAAAGTTACATTTGGGTCTAATTTCGATAGTCGGTTATTTAACTATCGAGTAACAAACATTCAATCAGGGATTTATTTCATAGGGAATACCAACATTGGTTAAGCACATAATCATTCACTAGCCTCCTTTAATAAATTTTCATAAGTAAAACCATTTGTAAATTACTTGTATAAGAATACTGTGACACCGCGCACCTTTAGGCACCCCGAAAATCGGACATGACTAGAAGCACGTGTGGTCGGGTGAAATAAAAATCCATAACATAGCACAGAGACTAAGGCAACAGCATAAAATAATTAAAATATTACAGCGGAAGAAAACTTTCACTAATTATAAATTAATAGCAAAACAGCTTCATTAAAAACAACATTATCCCAAATTTATTCCTGAAACCAAAAGTACCAAGTAGTCTCCACCAAAACATAAAACATAACAAAGTTCACAATATAGGTCCCCATATATAGAGTAAAGTACGGAAAAGAGAAACGAAGTACATGAAACAAAAGAAACAAAAGCTGAAGATAACAACTGCTCCAATGACCCTCTAAGCTGCAAAGAACTGCAACCTAGACCTTCCCTCCTGTGATTTGGGGAAAATAGGAAAAATAGGAATGGGTCAGACATAAAGTCTGGTGAATGAGAAATAAAACGAACCAGAAAGAATAAAACAATTTAATTCCAGGTCTTCCCCGGATATCGCAGAGGGTGAATAATATAATGCAGTGAATCCTTCTTAGATAAAGTTCCTAAGAAGCCAAAGTCTGTGGTCACTCTAGGGAAGTCAACCATGCAGTAATAATAAACGTCAATCGGCCTGTCGGACCTGCTGTCCTTACCTATCCATGTGCTACAGCATGAAAGTCATGCTCTTCACCTGTGAACTATGACTAAATGCCTCCTACATTTGACCGGTGCCGACTCAAACAACCTCGCAGGACCCCGAAGTTGTGCTCAAGCTCCGCCAAATTGGACTCCTATCCTCCTGTCTCCTCAGCCATAAACATGGACTTGCCCTATCCAAAGTGTCAGTCCTTCAAAAGAGCGCCCGCGGCTGGGTCGGCTGCGCAAAATCTTCCCATAATCTGCCTAAAGAAACCTACGTCAGAGCACACTTGTCATGTTCCGTCCGTGTTGATCTTCTTGAAGAATCCTACAATTACGGATGCTATCTATCCTACGTACTAGCAACCTATGAAAGGCAACAAACATCCTTGTGAACCTACTTGCCCGCTCCTAGTACGTACAGCCAAAACTATATTTTGGTCTTAACTTCATGAAACACCTATCCAGACCTTTACAAGGTCTGCCTACCAAATTGCTTCCAAATTAATTAATTTTACCATTACAGTTTACATACTGTTTATTTCCATTAATCTGCTTTAGGCCATTTTTACATCCGATTTGGTTATTTCACAATTTCCTTTTTTCTTCCATAAATGGTATTTCAATTTCACGTCCGTTCAGTCTGTATGGTTTGTCTGTAATTTTTTGCCATTTTGTTACAAATTTACACTAGCCTTTAGGGTCCATTTAATTTACATTTTTTCCACCCTAATTTCATTCTCCTTTTAGAGATTTAATCTGTACAAATTTTTTTTCCAATAGCCACAAACCATTTAATTACATAAAATTCCACTTTTAATTTTTAGGCCACATAACAATTATGCCAATTAGACTTCCCAATTTTGTTCCAAAAACATATTCAAAGTTTTGTAATTATATCAATCAAAACCACAATTTTATTCAAGTAACATATTCTTAATTTATTCAACTAACCTGTTCTACCATTAGAAATTGAATAACAATTCTAATTCAATTTAATTAAACCAATCTTATTTACGTTATAAAACGTGAATAACAATTTGTTTGTTCCAAATTTCAACCTAAACATGAATTAGAATTGAGAAGTGGAAGAAGAAGAAGATACAATAATTTACATATATTTCAATCTTATTTATGCCATAAAATGTGAATAGACAATTTATATGTCCTATATTTTAAACCAAACGTGAATTAGATTTGAGAAGTGGAAGAAGAAGAAGAAGTTGCAATAAATTACATCTATTCTCAATTAATAACATAAATTAATTCATATTAATGTGCCAGAAAAGAACTGAAATTGAACTACTTTATTTTTCTATTTCATATTAATTCCCACTCACCTAGCACTTGAGCTTGTATAAATTTGAAAAAGCTTTGCTTTAATCTTTCTCCCTTTGATTCTTCTAAACTCCCCAAATTGCTTGAATATATATAGAAAACTTAATTTGGTAGAGATTTGTTTATTTAGTAGAGAAAAGGAGGAAGAATAATAAACACTAATTTTACTGTAGAATTATGGCAATGGCTGAATAAGAGATTAGGTTTAGGTTAGATGGTTTATTTATAGATTGTTTGCGCGAGTATAACCCATTATATTATTGTAGATTAAATCCGGTTCTTTCAAACACTTAATGGTTATCCATTCTTGCCCATACACATCACTCAACCAATAAAATTTAGCCATCTCATCCTATTACATCACTGGAGCGAATGGGAAGCCGCCACATGTCAGAAACAACGCTGAAATATGTAGGAAAATCACTGGAAACGAACCAGCTAAAAAAATATCGCTCCAGATTTTGGGCGACAACGGGACTTGATCCCTAGTCACTAAGAAAGTCACATGCTCCTTTACCATTGTACCAAATGCGCTTTTAATTTCTTTTTAACTATATTTCCCATAAAATATCAAGGTATTACATTCTCCCCCCTTAAAGGATTTCATCCCCGAAATCTCCAAAGACGGAAGAACGTAATTAACAACCAACATCCAAGAACTACATCCATCTACTCAACCATCATCCATTTCTACCATTGTCCTTATTTTTAACTAATGCAATTTATGATTTACGCAAAGTGAAATGCATATGAACTTACCTAATGCGAAAAGGTAGTCGGTCTACTGATTCAGTTGACCTCCTGTAATGTAACTATGCTTATGCCATGCAACCAAATGTATGCAATTACTCTAGTATAATTGATAATTCTATATGTATGTTTCAATCATTTACCCAAATGCACCATCCATATGCAACATCCATTTATACATACATACATACATACATACATACATACATACATACATACATACATACATATATATATATATACATACAACCATGTGCAAATGCAATAGATAACAGGCACGCATATGCAGGTGTGTGTACCTAGTTGGCTGATTATCCTAATAAATATCTATCTAATGCATGTAATGCATCCATTTGCAAACATTGGCATCCACTTCCAATCATTTTCATCCATCAAACATAACTTGCCCTAATGACATGTTTACAACCAAGCTACCATCCATAGGTTGAAAGTGAGCTATGGATCGTGTAATATGGATATACGATAATACAGAATATAGTGATGATAGATATACAGTAAATAGTGCGGAATATAAGAGCAGTATAATAACAATAACACCAGAGATTTTTATACTGGTTCGGAGCTCTGTCCTACGTCCAGTCCCAGACTCTTTCTGGAATTTCACTAAAACAGCAACCCTCACTTAACCCGGAGGAATAGGTCTATACAACCCTAAAGCCGCAGAACAGGGACCTGAGCAGTGGAACATGATTTCGCCTCAGCAGCCGAAGAGGACTTCACACGCCTGAGCAGAAGAACAGGACTTTAACAAATACAAAAGATTGTTTGACTTTTTGTGTTCTGATAACACGGATAAGTCTGTTTATAGTACACCCTTCCTATGATCTTCTCCTCGAGTATAAATATGTATATTTGAAGTTTATGAAGATTAGAAAGGAATAGTATTGCTTAAGAATGATGAATATTTGAGAGTATAGTCGCAAGAATATTCAAGAGAGTTTGATAAGAGAGATAAGCAGATTAAGTCCCTTGGAATGAAGTTAGGATATGTATTTATAGTTGTTAAATAGCAGCGACCATTGGCGAAGAGTTCCGGTTGAAGCATCGCGTCCAAATCTCTTCGTAGAGATTCGTAACTCTTCACGAATGATCGTGTCTTTTCAGAAAATATAGCCGTTATAGAAATTCAGTCAACTGAGCCTCTGGGTCAATCGACTAAATATTCAAACGATATTTATTATATTATATATATACTTGTGCACCTGTGCATGCTGCACAAATACTAGTAGGTCGGTCGACTGTCCTACCAGGTCGGTCGACTGTCCTACCAGGTCAGTCGACTAACCTGGTATTATCTGTGCCATTTGCACAGTTTACACAGGTATATATAATTTATATATATTATATATGATTCTAACTTTAAAATTTTTGATAATATATATATATATATATTATATGCCTATAAATGTATAAATCATTTAAAAATAAGAAGATTATATATATATATAAGCTAATATATACGTAAATGTGGAGAGATCTTAACAATATTTACCCAAGACTCAAAACAAAATAATATAAAAGTTGATGCACCGATTTTGATGTCTTGTCTCCATGTAGTATATATTCTCTTTTTGTCGTAACAATCGTCAAATCTGTATGTTGTAGTGATAGCTTCGTGTCATGAATCAAAACCAAGTCTCAACATTCTCCCCCTTTTTGATTGATGACAACCTGTAAGTAGATATAGATTTCGACTGTATATAATATAATATGAATACTTACTCCCCTAAATCTTTGATATATATCCCGCATTCTTAATGTTAGTGATAATTTTCTCGCCCTTTGTCATCGACAAAAAGGAATAAAGAACATGAATAATCGTATGATGCATGTATAGATATTCAAATCATAGCAATAAAAGAAATAAGCATTCATACATTGCAACATCGAAACAAGAATTTTAAGGTAACAAAATAATACGAAACATTGGCTATTAGTACAAGCCATGTTTTAATGTTTTGAAATGAAAGACTAATGTTTGTAGATCATAAAAGGCAAATACTAAGATAAGCGACAACTTACTTTATTATACGCTTACCCCTTAATCTGTGCTTGCATCGTTTATTCCTGCAAATAGTGTTAGAGCAATATCTTTCTCCCCCTTTGTCATCGACAAAAATGAGAGTTTATATGATGACATAAATTATATTCTACATAAGTGTTAACATAGAAAAACAAAATAACTACTACTTATAATGTAAGGTATCAAAAAATTTAACATTTAAAGCATGTGATACCCAAGGTTCTTATAATTTCCTAATTTTTAGGAAACCATACCCATTTGGGTGTGGTTGAACCTTTAAAAATATAATTTTTATTATTAACTACCATATCAAAATAATCATCAATGTATTTTTCTCTATTTTTCCAGTTAACAGGAACCCAAATACTTAGATAATTTTTATTCATATTTCCCGTCAATGATTTTGTACTTCTAGAGAAATTATAAACATTATTGGTCATAACAGTATTTGAATTTCTATAAAAATTGGATTTAGACTTTACTCGAAATTTAGTACTAGCACTAACATTTTTACTATACATGAAAGCGTATCTAGTGCTATTTCTACGATTAGTTTTATTATATCCTAAACCACTTTTATCATGTAAAGGTCTAGAACTGGATAAAATCATGTTTAAATCGTTTTGACCTTTATTAAATTTTGTTACTTCAGTGTTAAGTTTATCAAATTTAGCTTTAAAGTAACAATTATTATTTTCAAAAGAAATATTATTAGTATTCAAAATATCAATTTTCTCATTTAATTCAAAATTCTCATTTTTTAACGTACAATTCTCATTTTTGAGAAGGAAATTTTAAGATTCTGAATTATCTTAAGATGATTGTAATAAATCATTTTGTCTTTTCAAATCAAAAATTTCTTTTGAAAATTTTTCTCTCTCCTTTTCAAATATGGTGTTTAGTTCATCTAGAAAATCTTTAACGGTTATAAAATTATTCTTTAAAACACCAATTTGATTTTCTAAATTTAACTTCTCATTTTTCAATTTCTCTTTTTCAAGTTCAATAGATTTCATCTTTTCTAAAATAATAAAATTAAGCTTTGAAATCTTATTGCTTATACTAACTAATTCATTATTATCTTTTGCTAAAATTTGTAAATTAGAAAGTGCCTTTTTGTAGTCCTCACTGGTGGCTTTGACTGGGATTTTGCCTGTTGTATTTCAACTAGATCATTTTTCGGCCATTATTCTATGATGTTGTGACGATCGATAGAATTCCAGGCTCTGATACCAAATGATAGTGTGCTATGGATCCTATAATATGGATATACGATAATACAAAATATAGAGATGATAGCTATACAGTAAATAGTGCGGAATATAAGAGCGGTATAGTAAAAATAACACCAGAGATTTTTATACTGGTTCAGAGCTCCGTCCTATGTCCAGTCCCAGACTCCTTCTGGAATTTCACTAAAACAGCAACCCTCACTTAACCCGGAGGAACAAGTCTATACAACCCTTGAGCAGCAAAACAGGGACCTGAGCAGCGGAACAGGATTTCGCCTCAGCAGCCGAAGAGGACTTCACACGCCTGAGTAGCAGGACATGACTTTAACAAATACAAAAGATTGTTTGACTTTTTGTGTTTTGATAACACGGATAAGTCTGTTTATAGTACACCCTTCCTATGATCTTCTCCTCGAGTATAAATACGTATATTTGAAGTTTATGAGGATTAGAAAGGAATAGTATTGCTTAAGAATGCTGAATATTTAAGAGTACAGTCGCAATAATATTCAAGAGAGTTAGATAAGAGAGATAAGCAGATTAAGTCCCTTGGAATGAAGTTAGGATATGTATTTATAGTTGTTAAATAGCAGCGACCATTGGCGAAGAGTTCCGGTTGAAGCATCGCGTCTAAATCTCTTCGTAGAGATTCGTAACTCTTCACAAATGATCGTGTCTTTTCAGAAAATGTAGTCGTTATAGAAATTCAGTCAACTGAGCCTCTGGGTCAGTCGACTAAATATTCAAACGATATTTATTATATATTATATATATACTTGTGCACCTATGCATGCTGCACAAATACTAGCAGGTCAGTCGACTGACCTGGTATTATCTATGCAATTTGCACAGTTTACACAGGTATATATAATTTATATATATTATATATGATTCTAACTTTAAAAAGTTTGATAATATACATATACATATATATTTTATATGTTTATATATGTATAAATCATTTAAAAATAAGAAGATTATATATATAAGCTAATATATACGTAAACAAGGAGAGATCTTAATAATATTGACCTAAGACTCAAAACAAAATAATATAAAAGTTGATGCACCGATTTTGATGTCTTGTCTCCATGTAGTATATATTCTCTTTTTGTCATAACAATCGTCGAATATGTATGTTGTAGTGATAGCTTCGTGTCATGAATCAAAACCAAGTCTCAACATAGGTTTCACCTAAAGATTATCGAAAAGTCCCTAACTAAGGAAAGATCAAAGATAGGATATTTGAAGTGTACCTTCAAATAGAAAAGGATAAGAAGTTCGAATTCTCTCCTCAGATTCCCTTGTGCACTCCTTGGAGTCATCTCCCCACTAAACCTTCACTAGACGAAATTCGTTGTTGCATAATCTCTTGACGCCGTGTTCCAATATACGGGTGGGTGTACGACGCACAAGTGGTTCGTGCTCTACCACCACTTCCCTTAGTTGATCGGGTTCGACTACTACTGTAGAATCATGTAGACACTTCCTCAGATGCGAAACATGAAAAACATCATGAACTCCTGCCAACTTATCTAGAAGATCAATTTTGTATGCCACTTTTCCAATCCGTGCGGTAATAGGGAAGGGTCCTACAAATCTCGGTGCCAACTTACCCACTGAGCCAAATCTCGTAACGTTTCTTAGAGGAGAAACCTTGACATAAACCATATCTCCAACCTTAAACTCCAAATCTGAACGTCTTCTATCGGCATATGACTTTTGTCTATCTTGTGTAGTCTTCAACCTCTTGTGAATCAAATCCACCTTCTTGGAAGTTTCCCTCACCAAGTCTGGTCCAAGCAAGATCCTATCGGTGGTATCCCACCAACATGCTGGTGATCTACATGGTCTTCCATTGAGGGCCTCGAACGGTGCCATCTCACTGCTTGCTTGATAACTATTATTATACGAGAATTCCACCAAAGGTAGGTGGTCTTCCCAAGAGCCTCCAAAGTCAATGATGCATAATCTGAGCAAATCTTCCAAAACCCTATTTACCCTCTCAGTCTGTCCATCTGTCTGAGGGTGATATGCCATGCTCAGATTCAATTCCATTCCTAAGGCTTGCTGAAGACTCCTTCAAAACTCGTTGGTGAATAATGGATCTCTGTCGCTCACAATGCTGGCGGGAACTCCATGAAGCCTAACTATCTCCCTTACATAAAGAGTCGCCAAAGAAGCTGATGTCCTATTACTCTTAATGGGTATAAAATGAGCGCTCTTTGTCAGTTTATCCACAATGACCCAAATGCTCGTGTTCCCTCTCCGTGCCTTGGTAATCCATCCACGAAGTCCATAGAGATGCTCTCCCATTTCCATATGGAATATCCAATGGCTGCCATAGTCCTCCGGGCTTAATCTGTTCCGCCTTTACTCTTTGGCAAGTGATGCACTTCGATACATACTCCACCACCCTCTTCTTCATTCCGGGCCAATAGGATACCCTCTTCATATCCCGGTACATCTTATCACCACCGAGGTGCACTATTGTAACGACCCTGAAATTCCGACCCAATTTAAAAATTTTAGAACCGTTATTTTAATTAAAAATGTGAACTTACATACGATTTAAATCAACGTCCAAACTTTGTTTCTAAATTGCGCCTAGATGATTGTAGATATGGGTAAAGTTTCGTCGGAAAGTACCGCAGAAACTTCGTGCGCGTTTTACTGCACATCAGTTCATTTTTAAAACGTGAAATTTTTTATCTTCCGAACCTAAATATTTTTACATAGAAAAATTCTAAATCATTTTCTGACAAAGGCATCATTTTTCGTTTTTCAAAATTCGGATATCTTTAGCTCCGTCGATCTTATTCTTCGGTGTTTTGCTGCATTCCCCGTAATAGGAATTTCAAATATTCACAAACGATTTCCGTTACCGTTCAAACTTCACATTTGGAATACGCCTAGATAGACATAGGCATACGCCAAATTTCGTCGAAAAATATTGTAGTAAATTTCGCTCGTCAAATTTACATATTAGTTTAAATTTTATGTGTAAATTTTCTATCGTCCGAACTCAAATATTTTTCACAATGTTGCATAAGAAAAATATTCTGATCATGACGGCACATTTCGTTTCGGCAAATTTCTCTTTTAATTGCTAGTTAAAATGTTCACTCGTGCAAATGGTTCAATAAGATTTACCACTTCGCAAACAATGTCAAACCATCAATATCTTCATACCGTTGTGTCCGCCTCGTCGCGCTGATCAAAACGGTATATTTGTTTGTGTCAATCGGAGTTCGGCGTTGCAAATTATAATGGTTAACGGAGCACACACCGGTCCGTTACGCAACGCAAACCGGTACCCAACATTTCAATATTTAAAATTGAGAGCCTTTCAGCTGACCTTGGGAACCCAAATAGCCACCATTTTGAAATACATCATTGCATAAACTGTGCACTGTGCACTGAACCTCTGCCTTCATTCTGCAGCATTTATTGCTCTGCACACTGTCCTTCGTGATGGGTTGTTTCCCCAGTACGTAATTATATTTCCTTCTCCCTCACAATCTTCTTTTCTATGTATATGTACTCTCCAGCCACTCCTTCTTCTTCATTTTCTTTTGCAAAGAAAGGTTACAACTTTTATCTCTAATTCCTTTATATTTTTTTTATAAAACATACACCCAGCACCCTGCCACCCATCTCGCACCTACAGCCCACCCCACGTCCCCACTACCACCTCCTCCGCCACGACACTACCCCGGCAACCAACAGCACAGCCCTCTCCCTCCGCCCCACTGCTCCGCCCAGCGCCCTTCGCCCCACTGCTCCGCCACCAACAGCCCAGCCCACTGCTCCGCCCACTACCGGCCTCCGCCCTGTACCCCACCCTGCCCCACTCCGCCCTGTACCCCGCCTGTCCCGCTGTCCCCAGCCTGCCTGCCCGTTGTCCCCAGCCCACTACTGCCGCCCAACCCACTACATGCCTCCGCCCTGCACCCCGCCTGCAGCCCATCACCCCACAGCCACCAACCGCCCTGTCCGCCCTCCAGCCCGCGCCCTCCAGCCCGGCCTGCCTACCGCACTCGCCCATACCCGCCTCCCTAGCCCTGTTTCCCGGCCCCACCCGCGTCGTCTCCAGCCCTCCCTCCGGCCAGCCCAGCTCTACCTGCCTGTGCCCCATACCAGCCCGCCTACAGCCCACCTCCCCACCTGCCACCACACCCGCGCGCCCACGTACCCCACCCAGCCGCCAGTCCCCTCCGCCTCCACTGCCAGCCCCGGATGCCCCGTACCCCACCAGCTGCTCCCCGCCCAGTCACTCCGCCCCATGCCGCATGAATACCGACCCTAGGCAGCCCGCAAAACTCCCGCACCTTGTTTATAGTATGTGTATAAGTGATATTTGTGCTTACTTGTATACTAGAATTTATAGCTTGCTGATAGGATGCATTTTGTTTGTGCTTACTAGTTATATATGCTCTCAAACAACGTTTTGCTGCGTTTTATTCCAGCTTCCGCTATTGATCCGAAGACATAAGCTATTTCCATCCTACTTGTCGAATCTATCTTGCCTCGTCGTGGGTATGATTTTATATATATTCAATCGATATGTATTGCAATAAATAAATTATTGATTAATTATTTGTTGATTGCAGTTTGTGTTCATTTTGCGTCGTGCCTATTAGGGTCTATTTTATCTATTTTTCTTCGTGTCGCGCCATCTTCTCCAACCACGCAAGGTGAATATTTCATTCACGACTCAATCTATTATGCTATGAAAATCAAGTGATAATTGTTGTTAATATTAAATTGGATATTAAATTGTTAGTTGTTAAAATTTGGTTGAAATAAACTGTTAAGTTCTAAAAAATTTGATACCATGTATTATTTAAACATGTTGAACTGTAACACAATGTTAATTAGGGTAAATAATGGTGACCTTAAAATTGATATATACGATTGATGTAGAAATTTGATAACGGACACCAAGTAAAAATCATAATGTAATAATCTTTAATCCGTAGGATTCTAGGAATAAATATATTAATTTGCATAAATAACGAATGTAAGTTAATATGATTATTTCGGGATTATTTGAATAAATTGTTTAATGGTTATGTATGGATGCTATTGCTTGTTTATTTACTTTGACACCATCCCAGTTATCACACTGCAAGTTCCCTTTGCTATGCTTTATATTGAATGATATCGGGTTGAAATGATAAATACCCACTTAAACAATTTGGCCTAGGATAGACAATTAAAAATAAGAAACCCGATTGGTCAACAAAATTATTTTGAAATTGAAATCTATTTGAAATTAAGGAATGAACTTAATAATTTGTTTGGAAATCAAGTAACGACTTAATGGATTTAATTGAAATAAATTAATGGATTTAATTGAAACGGATTAATAAATCTATTTAATTAAAGAAAAATGAATTGGCGAATTTGATTGAAATAAGATGTAAAACAAGTGAGTTTTAAAAATGTAATAATTTAATTTATTAGATTGGTAGATTTAGATTTAGACTGAGTTTTAAATTAAATAGATTTGAACTTGTCATAAATAATAATTTAGATTTAGGAAATTTCGACTTAAAATGGAATACGAAACTAACTAAAGTTTTATGGATTTAATTTAGCGATAATTTAAATGTAAAATGATTTTAAATTTAAGGAAATTGATTTAATCAAATTTATGATTATATTTAATGTAACGATGAATGTAAATGTGAATTGAGATAAATAGAATTTGATTTAACGATTCGAACTTAATTGGCCGGTAAAATTCGAATTAATTGATTTTGAACTAAATTTAATAAGTGAGTTATTAAATTTAACTTGAATACTTAATTATATTGTTAATTCAAATGTTTGAACTACAGATTTCATTTGGAAATATGATTTTAAATATCCGAAATAAATTGAATCGTGAAATGTCAAAATCTGGAAGTCAAATTTGCACCTTGACTTTTGGACTTTGATTTGTTTTAAACGTTAAGTTAACCGACCATTGGGTAATAAATACGTAGTTATTAAAGAGACCGGAATCGGATATGGACATACTCTCTGTCGATACTGAAAACCACTTTAATAAATATTGCACGCGAAGTGTTGATCCAGAATGAAGTGGATGGTTTGGTGAACGCGTTGACTGAAGAAAGAGAACGATATTGGACGACCCCTGACATGACTAAAACAGGAGCCGCGCCGGGCCATTGAGGTTCGCCACCTCTAGCGGACGCACTTCTTCGATACCATATCTATTACTTTTGTGATTCGATTTGGGTGCACCCCTTGATTTGGGAGTGTTGTTTCGCGGTGTTGAGGTAGTAGCTGCTATGCTCAACATCAGTCCGGATCACGCAACTACTAGTATCCTAGTTGGTATCGCCTCATGTACCTTGTCATACTGATTATCCTATTCGCGACCACTATGTTTTGTTTTGTACCTTTAGTATATGGATTGCCCTCTGGTGACTTCCGGTTTTGGGGAAACTACGGTCTTGTATATGCTCTTGGGAATAAAACGTGTTAAGGATGGAATGAGCCATGACTTAACACTATTTTAATATCGTACTTTACTGATTAGACATTATCTACCTATCGTATTCTATTGTATATATAGATAGTTTATCGGATCCTTAGAGATGTTATTTTATCCATCTTTAAGTTATGAACTGTTACCTTGCACTTGATTTAATTGTATAAGATTTTGAGTCCTGACTCGAGTGTTTCTTTTGCATATGCTCGGGTCAGTCTGAAGCTATCCAGTTGCTGATCAAGGTTGGTTGAAGATGCTGAAGGCTTAGCATTTATCTTTATCAGTCTATTTATATTCCTGTATTGATGTCCTAGTCTGTTGGACATTTTTGGTACTAGTCACTTGATGTTGAGACATTGTTGTATATTATATAGTGGCTTCATGAACTGCTATTATGACGATGTATTTTCCGCTGCATTATTCTGTGACTGTTCTGTGATGCTGTATTGATTCTCATTTACATTTATGTATTTATAATCCCATAATGATTCGTGTTTTGTATTATTTAAGTTGACATGTGTGGATTATTGTCAATTTAAATGGTCCAAATATACGGGTTGTTACAGTTGGTATCAGAGCTTTGGTTTCCCTAAAAACCTTAGTTTGGGATTATATATAAACTCATTAGAGATAGGGTAGCAATACCCTAGAATGAGGAGAATCGATTCAATATCCAAATCCTTTCATTTCAAACTTCTTTGATTCGTTGATTAGACTTTCCTTAAAATTCTATGATTTTCTATCCTTTGGCTTTAACAATCTCTTTGGTATTTCAGGATGGGTACCAGAGGAAACCATAGGGGAGGAAGGGGCCATGGTCCTGCTCAGGCTGCACCCATCGCTCCAACTCCTGTCAAATTCACCATTCTTAGTAAGGAGTATACACAACTGGGAGGTATTAAGTTTTCTGGATCCGAGAACATTATTGAGGCTCAGCAATGGCTTAAAGGCTTAGAGAAGATATTTTCTGGTCTAGAGATCACTGATGCTCAGAAGCGTCAGCTTGCTGCCTGGCAACTTCAGGATGCCGCGCAAGATTGGTGGGAATCAGTTACTTCTTGTATCGAGGAGAACACCATCACTTGGGCCCAGTTTAGGTATAAAATTATTTGGATTTCGTAGTCTAAATTCTTCTTTTAATCTTTAGAATGTTATTCATCTTGTCTATCTTTTGATTAGGGATACTTTCTCGGCACAATGGATGCCCGCTGCTGGGAAAACCCAACTTTATAGAGCTTTCATGGACCTTAAGCAAGGCAGTATGACCTTTTCGGAGTACGAGAGGAAATTCAACGAACTCTCCAAGTTCGGCCCGGGATTGATTGATACACCACTTCTAAAGAACGAGAAGTTCATTTTGGGAGCTAGACCAGAGTATTATGACTTGCTTACTGGCCACACTCACTGCACCTTCACAGAGCTTGTTGACTATGCTCTTAGATATGAGGCAAAGCCTAGGGGGCCTACTGCCAAGGCCACTCCTACTCAGCCCTCCTCTAGCCAGCTCGGGAAGAGGAAGATGAACTTTGATCAACAAAAGAAAGCTTGGCAGAAGACTACAGGATTGGGATATGCTCAGAAAAGCCCCATCGACCTTGCTAATATCACTTGCTTCAAATGCGATAAGAAGGGCCATTATGCTAATAGTTGTCCATCTACCGGGGCTGCTGTCCCACCACCTTCTTCGACTAGGAAAGATTTATGCTATGTCTGCCTCCAGCCGGGTCATTTCAAGAAAGACTGCCCACTGTATAAGCGTGGCACACCATCTGGAGTATTTGCTATCACCACTCCTACACCGCCTGCTCAGGATGACCAAGGTACCTTACAAAGTACTTTTTCATTACATAATTTACCTATTAGGGTATTATTCGATACTGGTGCTTCTCATAGCTTCATATCTATTGATCTTTGCAATAAGCTCAACTTAGAACCTACTCTTGCTACTACTTCCTTATGCGTCTCCAACCCTATTGGAGGACTTGCCAACCTCAGTAGAATTTGCAAAGAGGTTGTGCTCTTGTATGGAAGATATCGATTCACTTGGGATTTTTATGTTCTTGGCTTCGCAGCATTTGACATCTTGTTAGGTGCTGATTGGTTAAGGAAATTCGATGCTGTTATTTCTTGCAAGGCCCGTTCTGTTTCTCTAGTCAATGACAAGGGTCTACCGCTTGTCATTGAATGCAAATCACCACAGAAATATGTCGGAAGCTTCATATTCTCTCTTGATGCTCACCCGGATGATCTTAGCACTACCCCCATTGTTCGGAAATTTCCCGATGTATTTGGAGAGGTCAACTCCCTACCACCTAAACGGGAAATCGATTTTCACATTGACCTTATTCCTGGAGCTACTCCCGTAGTTCTTCCTCACAGAAGGATGGCGCCTAAAGAAAAAGCGGAACTTAAAACTCAAATTGATGATCTATTTGCTAAAGGTTTGATTAGGAGAAGTTGTTCTGAATGGGGCGTCGTAGTTGTATTTGTCACCAAATCGGATGGGTCTCTTCGCATGTGTGTTGATTATAGGGAGCTGAACAAACGCACTCTCAAAAACCGCTATCCGATGCCTCGCATCAATGATTTATTCGATCAGCTCCATGGAGCTAAAGTTTTCTCCCAACTTGATCTTGCCACTGGGTTCCACCAACTCAGAGTAGCAGAAGATAGTATTCATAAGACAGCCTTCCGTACCGAGAACGGATTCTATGAATGGTTGGTTATGCCATTCGGTTTGACCATCGCACCTGCTTATTTCGTCGACTTGATGAATCGAGTCTTCCGTGATGTGCTTAACAAGTTTGTTCTTGTTTTCATTGATGATATTCTCGTTTTCTCCAAGGACGAGAAGGAGCACGAGACACACCTTGCTTATGTTCTGGAAACTCTCCGAAATCATCAACTTAAGGCCAAATTCTCTAAATGCCACTTCTGGCGAGACGAAGTGAGATTCCTGGGCCACATAGTTTCTGAAGATGGGATTTCGGTCGATCCAGCTAAGATCGCCGTAATCAATGTAAGTTCTATCCTATTCGTTATTTCTATTCAATTCCTCTTATCCCTTTCTAATTTGAAATTTATCTACAGGATTGGGAGACTCCCAAAACTCCTACTGATATCCGTAGCTTCTTGGGCTTGGCCGGCTATTATCGTAGATTTATTGAGCACTTTGCCCGGATTTCTGCCCCACTCACTGCTTTGACCCGGAAGGATGTCAAGTTTATTTGGAGTGAGAAATGCGAATCAGCTTTTAATAAGTTGAAGTGTAAGTTAACTTCAGCTCCAGTTCTTGCGGTAATCGATGGAAGTGAAGGATTAACGGTCTATACAGATGCTTGCCGAGAAGGTTTAGGCGCTGTTCTTATGCAAAACGGAAAGGTTATTGCTTATGCTGGCCGCCAGTTGAAGATCCATGAAGTAAACTATGCAACTCATGATCTAGAGCTTCTTGCAGTTGTATTTGCTTTGAAACTGTGGAGGCATCATCTTTTGGGAATTAAATTTGAATTATTCACTGATCATAAGTCCTTGAGATATATCTTTTCTCAGAAGGATTTGAACCAGAGACAAGTTCGATGGCTTGAATTCTTAGCTGCATATGACCTCGACATCAATTATACTCCTGGGAAAGCAAATGTTGTAGCTGATGCTTTGAGCCGTAGCAAAGCATTGTCATGTTGTAATCTTGTAGAAGGCATGCTATTTCATCTTGTTATCTCCCCATCTCTTGTGGATCGCATCAAAGACAAGCAATATGAGGACACCTTGCTCTATCACATGAAGGAGTTAGTTCTTGGTAGAGTTGGAAATGCCGACAGTAAAGTGGGAGCACAGATAGATAGTAATGGAGTTCTGAGGATTGACAATCGTATTTGCGTTCCTAATGTCGATGGATTGAGACAAGAAGTGCTTAGAGAAAACCATCGATCATCACTTTCATTTCATCCTGGTGTCACTAAGATGTACCGAAACATGAAGCGTTTATATTGGTGGAGTGGGATGAAGAGGGATATTTCTATATATGTCAGTAGATGCACCACTTGCCAACAAGTTAAGGCCGATCACCAAAAGACAGCAGGATTACTTCAACCCCTAGAGATTCCGT
This sequence comes from Allium fistulosum, assembly GCA_030737815.1. Classification (NCBI taxonomy): domain Eukaryota; kingdom Viridiplantae; phylum Streptophyta; class Magnoliopsida; order Asparagales; family Amaryllidaceae; genus Allium; species Allium fistulosum. Next base: position 334,636,917 of record CM060904.1, on the reverse strand, counting down.
GTTGGAAATGGGATCAGATTTCTATGGACTTCATTGATGGATTACCGAGGACCAGAAAAGGGAACGAGAGTATATGGGTGATTGTCGATAGATTGACAAAATCTACTCACTTTATTCCTATTAAGGCCACTCGTACTGCTTTGAGTTTGGCCGAGATATATATGAGAGAGATTGTCAGACTTCATGGTGTTCCATCTAGTATTGTGTGCGATAGAGACCCTTTATTCACTAGTAGATTCTGGAAGGCATTTCAGGACGTCTTGGGCACTAAACTGAATCTGAGCACAGCTTATCATCCTCAAACGGATGGCCAAACTGAGAGGGTAAATCAGGTTTTGGAGGATCTGCTCCGAGCCTGCATTATTGATTTCGGTGGATCTTGGGAAGACCATCTCCATTTGGTTGAATTCACTTATAATAACAGTTATCAGGTAAATCAAAATTTCAAATTGAATAAGTAAATTTGAATTGAAATTTAACCACCTTTATATTCAGGCAAGTATCGATATGGCACCGTTCGAAGCTTTATATGGACGGCCATGCAAATCGCCAGCTTGTTGGATTGAGCCTGGTGATTGATTAATTCTTGGCCCTAATATGATTATAGAAGCATCTGAGAAGGTTAATGAAATCAGAAGAAAGATGAAGACCGCACAGGATAGACAGAAGAGCTATGCTGATAGGCGTAGAAGAGATTTAGAATTCCTAATTGGGGATAAGGTATTCCTTAAGGTATCACCTTTGAAGAATGTTATTCGATTTGGTCGTAGAGGGAAGCTCGCTCCTAGATTTGTTGGACCATTCACTATCACTGAGAGAATTGGTACACTAGCCTACAGAGTTGCACTACCGGAGAAATTTGAGGGCGTGCACAACGTCTTCCATGTTTCACATCTTCGGAAAGTGGTACCCGATCCATCCTTGACCATTCCTATTGCTCAGTTAGATGAAGTTGATATTGAGCCGGATTTGACTATAGAGAGGAGACCACTTCGTATTGTCGATAGGGATACAAAGCAACTTAGAAGGAAGTCGGTTAGCCTAGTCAAAGTCCAATGGAGTCCCGATGATCGTGATTGCACTTGGGAAACCGAGGAGAGTATCCGGGATTCTAATCCAGAATTGTTTGTTGAAGGTAAATTCCATTCTATACTCTTTACTATATTCAATGATCTATTCTGAATCCATTGTATCTTTGTTATCTGTTCTTCCACTCTTTACTTTGTTCCTTTTCGAGGATGAAAAGTCTTGAGTAGGGGAGAATGTAACGACCCTGAAATTCCGACCTAATTTAAAAATTTTAGAACCGTTATTTTAATTAAAAATGTGAAACTTACATACGATTTCAATCAACGTCCAAACTTTTTTCTAAATTGCGCCTAGATGATTGTAGATATGGGTAAAGTTTCGTCGGAAAGTACCGTAGTAAACTTCGTGCGCGTTTTACTGCACATCAGTTCATTTTTAAAACGTGAAAATTTTTATCTTCCGAACCTAAATATTTTTACATAGAAAAATTCTAAATCATTTTCTGACAAAGGCATCATTTTTCATTTTTCAAAATTCGGATATCTTTAGCTCCGTCGATCTTATTCGTCGGTGTTTTGCTGCATTCCCCGTAATAGGAATTTCAAATATTCACAAACGATTTCCGTTACCGTTCAAACTTCACATTTGGAATACGCCTAGATAGACATAGGCGTACGCCAAATTTCGTCGAAAAATATTGTAGTAAATTTCGCTCGTCAAATTTACATATTAGTTTAAATTTTATGTGTAAATTTTCTATCGTTTGAACTCAAATATTTTTCACAATGTTGCATAAGAAAAATATTCTGATCATGACGGCGCATTTCGTTTCGGCAAATTTCGCTTTTAATTGCTAGTTAAAATGTTCACTCGTGCAAATGGTTCAATAAGATTTACCACTTCGCAAACAATGTCAAACCATCAATATCTTCATACCGTTGTGTCCGCCTCGTCGCGCTGATCAAAACGGTATATTTGTTTGTGTCAATCGGAGTTCGGCGTTGCAAATTATAATGGTTAACGGAGCACACACCGGTCCGTTACGCAGCGCAAACCGGTACCCAACATTTCAATATTTAAAATTGAGAGCCTTTCAGCTGACCTTGGGAACCCAAATAGCCACCATTTTGAAATACATCATTGCATAAACTGTGCACTGTGCACTGAACCTCTGCCTTCATTCTGCAGCATTTATTGCTCTGCACACTGTCCTTCGTGATGGGTTGTTTCCCCAGTACGTAATTATATTTCCTTCTCCCTCACAATCTTCTTTTCTGTGTATATGTACTCTCCAGCCACTCCTTCTTCTTCATTTTCTTTTGCAAAGAAAGGTTACAACTTTTGTCTCTAATTCCTTTATATTTTTTTTATAAAACATACACCCGGCACCCTGCCACCCATCTCGCACCTACAGCGCACCCCACGTCCCCACTACCACCTCCTCCGCCACGACACTGCCCCGGCAACCAACAGCACAGCCCTCTCCCTCCGCCCCACTGCTCCGCCCAGCGCCCTCCGCCCCACTACTCCGCCACCAACAGCCCAGCCCACTGCTCCGCCCACTACCGGCCTCCGCCCTGTACCCCACCCTACCCCACTCCGCCCTGTACCCCACCCTGCCCCACTCCGCCCTGTACCCTGCCTGTCCCGCTGTCCCCAGCCCGCCTGCCCGTTGTCCCCAGCCCACTACTGCCGCCCAACCCACTACCTGCCTCCGCCCTGCACCCCACTGCCACCCCGCCTGCAGCCCACTACCCCACAGCCACCAACCGCCCTGTCCGCCCTCCAGCCCGCGCCCTCCAGCCCGGCCTGCCTGCCGCACTCGCTCGTACCCGCCTCCCTAGCCCTGTTTCCCGGCCCCACCCGCGTCGTCTCCAGCCCTCCCTTCGGCCAGCCCAACTCCGCCTGCCTCTGCCCCATACCAGCCCGCCTACAGCCCACCTCCCCACCTGCCACCACACCCGCGCGCCCACGTACCCCACCCAGCCGCCAGTCCCCTCCGCCTCCACTGCCAGCCCCGGCTGCCCCGTACCCCACCATCTGCTCCCCGCCCAGTCACTCTTCCCCATGCCGCATGAATACCGACCCCAGGCAGCCCGCAAAACTCCCGCACCTTGTTTATAGTATGTGTATAAGTGATATTTGTGCTTACTTGTATACTAGAATTTATAGCTTGCTGATAGGATGCATTTTGTTTGTGCTTACTAGTTATATATGCTCTCAAACAACGTTTTGCTGCGTTTTATTCCAGCTTCCGCTATTGATCCGAAGACATAAGCTATTTCCATCCTACTTGTCGAATCTATCTTGCCTCGTCGTGGGTATGATTTTATATATATTCAATCGATATGTATTGCAATAAATAAATTATTGATTAATTATTTGTTGATTGCAGTTTGTGTTCATTTTGCGTCGTGCCTATTAGGGTCTATTTTATCTATTTTTCTTCGTGCCGCGCCATCTTCTCCAACCACGCAAGGTGAATATTTCATTCACGACTCAATCTATTATGCTATGAAAATCAAGTGATAATTGTTGTTAATATTAAATTGGATATTAAATTGTTAGTTGTTAAAATTTGGTTGAAATAAACTGTTAAGTTCTAAAAAAATTTGATACCATGTATTATTTAAACATGTTGAACTGTAATACAATGTTAATTAGGGTAATAATGGTGACCTTAAAATTGATAAATACGATTGATGTAGAAATTTGATAACGGACACCAAGTAAAAATCATAATGTAATAATCTTTAATCCGTAGGATTCTAGGAATAAATATATTAATTTGCATAAATAACGAATGTAAGTTAATATGATTATTTCGGGATTATTTGAATAAATTGTTTAATGGTTATGTATGGATGCTATTGCTTGTTTATTTACTTTGACACCATCCCAGTTATCACACTGCAAGTTCCCTTTGCTATGCTTTATATTGAATGATATCGGGTTGAAATGATAAATACCCACTTAAACAATTTGGCCTAGGATAGACAATTAAAAATAAGAAACCCGATTGGTCAACAAAATTATTTTGAAATTGAAATCTATTTGAAATTAAGGAATGAACTTAATAATTTGTTTGGAAATCAAGTAACGACTTAATGGATTTAATTGAAATAAATTAATGGATTTAATTGAAACGGATTAATAAATCTATTTAATTGAAGAAAAATGAATTGGCGAATTTGATTGAAATAAGATGTAAAACAAGTGAGTTTTAAATATGTAATAATTTAATTTATTAGATTGGTAGATTTAGATTTAGACTGAGTTTTAAATTAAATAGATTTGAACTTGTCATAAATAATAATTTAGATTTAGGAAATTTTGACTTAAAATGGAATACGAAACTAACTAAAGTTTTATGGATTTAATTTAGCGATAATTTAAATGTAAAATGATTTTAAATTTAAGGAAATTGATTTAATCAAATTTATGATTATATTTAATGTAACGATGAATGTAAATGTGAATTGAGATAAATAGAATTTGATTTAACGATTCGAACTTAATTGGCCGGTAAAATTCGAATTAATTGATTTTGAACTAAATTTAATAAGTGAGTTATTAAATTTAACTTGAATACTTAATTATATTGTTAATTCAAATGTTTGAACTACAGATTTCATTTGGAAATATGATTTTAAATATCCGAAATAAATTGAATCGTGAAATGTCAAAATCTGGAAGTCAAATTTGCACCTTGACTTTTGGACTTTGATTTGTTTTAAACGTTAAGTTAACCGACCATTGGGTAATAAATACGTAGTTATTAAAGAGACCGGGATCGGATATGGACATACTCTCTGTCGATACCGAAAACCACTTTAATAACTATTGCACGCGAAGTGTTGATCCAGAATGAAGTGGATGGTTTGGTGAACGCATTGACTGAAGAAAGAGAACGATATTGGATGACCCCTGACATGACTAAAACAGGAGCCGCGCCGGGCCATTGAGGTTCGCCACCTCTAGCGGACGCACTTCTTCGATACCATATCTATTACTTTTGTGATTCGATTTGGGTGCACCTCTTGATTTGGGAGTGTTGTTTCGCGGTGTTGAGGTAGTAGCTGCTATGCTCAACATCAGTCCGGATCACGCAACTACTAGTATCCTAGTTGGTATCGCCTCATGTACCTTGTCATACTGATTATCCTATTCGCGACCACTACGTTTTGTTTTGTACCTTTAGTATATGGATTGCCCTCTGGTGACTTCCGGTTTTGGGGAAACTACGGTCTTGTATATGCTCTTGGGAATAAAACGTGTTAAGGATGGAATGGGCCATGACTTAACACTATTTTAATATCGTACTTTACTGATTAGACATTATCTACCTATCGTATTCTATTGTATATATAGATAGTTTATCGGATCCTTAGAGATGTTATTTTATCCATCTTTAAGTTATGAACTGTTACCTTGCACTTGATTTAATTGTATAAGATTTTGAGTCCTGACTCGAGTGTTTCTTTTGCATATGCTCGGGTCAGTCTGAAGCTATCCAGTTGCTGATCAAGGTTGGTTGAAGATGCTGAAGGCTTAGCATTTATCTTTATCAGTCTATTTATATTCCTGTATTGATGTCCTAGTCTGTTGGACATTTTTGGTACTAGTCACTTGATGTTGAGACATTGTTGTATATTATATAGTGGCTTCATGAACTGCTATTATGACGATGTATTTTCCGCTGCATTATTCTGTGACTGTTCTATGATGCTGTATTGATTCTCATTTACATTTATGTATTTATAATCCCATAATGATTCGTGTTTTGTATTATTTAAGTTGACATGTGTGGATTATTGTCAATTTAAATGGTCCAAATATACGGGTTGTTACAACTATCATCTCAGAATGATGTGACTCGGCCAACACCACATCTACTAAATCCTCACTACGGGGAACACAAAGTATACCATCCCTTCTAAGCCATCCCCTAGTGTCCATGGTATAGCGCCTAAGATGTGGTGATGAATCTCCTCTACCAAGCTTATCTAAAATGTCCTTTAACTCTTCGTCCTCACCTTGCCTTGCTCCAATCTGCTCCATCAAAGTAGGTTGGACGTCGAGGGCTGCTAACAATCCCGGAGCTAAATCCGATGTAGGTCTAAAATCAAAGGTAGCAATGTACTCCAAATGCTTCCATTCCAAAAACATAGGACTTAAAACCACTTTGCATCTACTCAACACATCAGCCACTACATTACCCTTGCCAGGGGTATAGGAAATCTCAAAGTCATAAGAGGCTAAAAATTCCATCCATCTTTGCTGTCTCAAATTCAAGTCTTCCTGAGAGAATAGATACTTCAAAGACTTATGATCCGTGAAAAGCTCAAATCTTTCTACTAAGAGATAGTGCCTCCAAGACTTGAGAGCAAAAACTATAACTGCCAACTCAAGATCATGCGTTGGGTAGTTCTTCTTATGCGTCTTCAACTGTCTACTCGCAAAGCACACTACCCTACCCTCTTGCATTAGTACCGCCCCTATCCCCGTACCACAAGCATCCGTATAAACTGAGAAAGGCTTGGTTCCATCCGGTAATACCAATATGGGCGCGGTGTCAAAGCTTCCTTCAATCAACCAAAGGCATTCTCACACTTGGCATCCCAAACAAAAGCCGAGTTCTTCTTGGTAAGGCGGGTAAGTGGAGCTGATATCCTAGCGAAGTCCTTAATGAACTTCCTATAGTAGCCCGCAAGACCAAGGAAACTCCTTATGTCCGTGGCATTCTTAGGGGTCTGCCAGTCCTTTACTGCTGCCACTTTCGCCGGATTTACTGCAAGTCCATCCTTCGAAACGACGTGTCCCAAAAGGCGAACCTCGTTCCTCCAAAAGTGGCACTTGGAGAACTTCGCCTTCAACTTATGTGCTCCCGGGGTCCTAAGCACTTCTTCCAAGTGAACAATATGCTCCTCCTTGCTTCGCGAATAAACCAAAATATCGTCGACAAACACCACCGCAAACTTGTTCAACCATTCGCGAAATACTCGACTCATCAGGTCCACAAAATATGTCGGAGCATTGGTTAGCCCAAATGGCATGACTAACCACTCAAATAACCCATCTGGAGTCCTAAACGCAGTCTTCTCGATGCTGTCCTCCGCCGCACACAACTGATGAAATCCCGTGGCCAAATCGAGCTGTGAAAATACCTTGGCTCCTACTAGTTGGTCGAAGAGATTGTCTATATGAGGAAGAGGATAACGATTCTTCTTCCTCAGCTTATTAAGCTCCCTATAATCCATGCAAAGCCTGCATCCGCCTTAGTGGCAAAGACGACGGGTGCACCCCACTCAGAAATGCTCCTACGAATGAAGCCCTTCTCCAAAAGCTCTCCAATCTTCTTTCTCAACTCACGACATTCCTTAAGAGCCATATGCCTTACCGGTAAAGCAACCGATTTGGCATTATCGACAAGATAAATCTTGAACTTGATCTCTCTTCGAGGTGGAAGGCCAGCAACCTCCTTGAACACATCTGGAAAGTCTCTAATAACGGGTACCGAACCCAAACTATCGAGCGATAAGTCAAGAGAATAAAGGTAGCTCCACATGACTGATCCTCTAGGATCACAAGATACCTCCAAGGTACGTCCACTACAAGTGCCTAACCTCACTACCCTCTTATTGCAATTAAGAATAGCACCATACATGGATAGCCAATCCATACCAAGAATCAACCCAAACCCGGAAAAGCCCAATACAAAGGCACTACCGTCAAACTGAACCCCTAAAATAAATAATTTCAAATCCCAACATAACATGGACAAATAGGCCGATCCTCCTATAGGATTTGATACTACTACCAGGTCGATCACTAAGCAAGCATCAAGACCAAGACAATCTACAAGAGTACTAGATATAAAAGAGTGCGAAGCTCCAGAATCAAATAGGGTATGAAAAGGAAAATCAAAGATAGATAACACACCTTCAATGATCACCTTCTTTCCCTTATCCACAACCAGACGAGTACTAGAGGAAGGAGCTGCCTCTAAAGCATAAGCCTAAGCAGGCTGTGAAGGTGTATGTGAACTGTCCTTAGGCTTCGACAAACAGTCCTTTTTCATATGCCCCACTTGATCGCAAAGATAACACCTCAGTCTCGGTCGCTCTCCTGCCCCTTTACAATCCTTAGAAAGATAACCTGGTCTCCCACAAGTATTGCACTTCCAGTCCTTCCTTGGAACTTTCCTTTTTCCACCTGACCCTCCTCCTCCTCTCCTCTTTCCTTTCCACTGCTTCTTCCAATCACTCTTCTGCACCACATCTCCTTTCTTCTCAGTATCAGCAAGTAAAGACATCTCTACCAATCGCTCAAAAGTGGCTCCCATCGGAATGTGGCTCATTACCAAACTGTAGTGGCTGACTCAAACCCTTAGCGAACTTCAGCGCCTTCTTGTGAGGAGTATTGATCAGGTCTAGTCCAAATCTGGCAAGCTCATTGAATTGATTAACATATTCCTTAAATGTCATATCCCCCTTGCTTGAGGTGTATAAATTTCTCTAGCTGCACTCCCTCTTCAGCCTGCGATAAAAATTTCCTCTCGAACCTAGTACGAAAATCCGCCCAAGTTAAATTATCAGACTCAGCCTCCACAATCTCCCACCAACAAAGAGCCTCTCCCTGCAATTGCCATGAAGCCAACTACCTCCAAGCTAAGTCCTCCAATCCCATAAGTCCAATTATCCGTTAACAATTACGGATCCAAGCTCTCGCCTCAGTATATGACTCGGTGCCAAGAAACGGCTTGCCTCCTAAGCTGGTGTAGTCCTTGCATAACTTGGGAAAATCGGGAATGCCTGGCGGACGGGGTGGAGCCCATTCTGTCGGAGCAGCATCCTTAGCTGGTGGCTCTGCTCGTGTAGTAGCCTACAAATAACGTATGAACCAAGCGGGCATATTAAGGCCTGGAACTTCGAGGATATCTTGCGGTTCAGACATTTCTATCTGTGGATATTAAAAAAGATGGGATTAGGTACTCCACAAATAGTTCAATAGATACGGAGGAAGAGATATGAGGGACCCATTTCTAAAATTTCTTTTTTTTCCAAAATATATACATATACTTTAAAAATTATTATTTGGAACATCCTTTAAAAATTATTCGAAAACCTATATGGTTTTAAATCATTTTTAGGATTACCGAAACCTTAGCTCTAATACCAACTATGACACCCCGCATCACTAGGCACCACGAAAATCGGACATGACTAGAAGCACGGGTAGTCGGGTGAAATAAAAATCCATAACATAGCATAGAGACTAAGGCAACAGCCTAAAATGATAAAAATATTACAACGGAAGAAAACTTTCACTAATTATAAATTAATAACAAAATAGCTTCAGTAAAAACAACATTATCCCAAATTTATTCTTGAAACCAAAAGTACCGAGTAGTCTCCACCAAAACATAAAACATAACAAAGTTCACAATATATGTCCCCATATATATACGGAAAAGAGAAACAAAGTACATGAAACAAAAGTTGAAGATAACAACTGCTCCAATGACCCTCCAAGCTACAAAGAACTACAACCTAGACCTGCCCTCCTATGATTTGGGGAAAATAGGAAAAATAGGAATGGGTCAGACATAAAGTCTGGTGAATGAGAAATAAAAGGAAGCAGAAAGAATAAAACAGTTTAATTCCAAGTCTTCCTCGGATATCGCAGAGGGTGAATAATATAATGCAGTGAATCCTCCTTAGATACAGTTCCTAAGAAGCCAAAGTCTGTAGTCAGTCTAGGGAAGTCAACCATGCAGTAATACTAAACGTCATTGGCCTATCGGACCTGCTGTCCTTACCTATCCATGTGCTATAGCGTGAAAGTCATGCTCTTCACCTATGCATTGTGACTAAATGCCTCTTACGTCTAACCGGTGCCGACTCAAACAACCTCGCAGGACCCCGAAGTTGCGCTTAGGCTCCACCAAACTGGACTGCTATCCTTCTGTCTCCTTGGCCACAAACATGGACTTGCCCTATCCAAAGTGTCAGTCCTCCAAAAGACCGACCGCAGTTGGGTCGGTTGTGCAAAATCTTCCAACAATCTGCCTAAAGAAACCTACGTCAGAGCACACTTGTCATGTTCCGTCCGCGTCGATCTGCCTGAAGAAGCTTACGATTACGGATGTTATCTATCCTACGTACTAGCAACCTATGAAAGGTAACAAACATCCTTGTGAACCTACTTTACCGCTCCTAGTACGTACAGCCAAAACTATATTTTGGTCTTAATTGCATGAAACACCTATCCAGACCTTTACAAGGTCTGCCTACCAAATCGCTTCGAGATTAATTAATTTTACCGTTACACTTTACATACTGTTTATTTCCATTAATCTGCTTTAGGGCATTTTTACATCCGATTTGGTTATTTAACAATTTCCTTTTTTCTTACATAAATGGTATTTCAATTTCACATCCGTTCAGTCCGTATGGTTTGTTTGTAATTTTTATGTCATTTTGTTACAGATTTACACTAGCCTTTAGGGTCCATTTAATTTACATTTTTTTCCACCCTAATTTACGTTCTCCTTTTAGAGATTTAATATGTAAAAAAAATTTATCTAATAGCCACAAAACATTTAATTACACAAAATTCCACTTTTACATTTTTAGGCCACATATGAAACAAACAATTATGCCAAATAGATTTCCCAATTTTGTTCCAAAACCATGTCAAAGTTATGTAATTATATCAATCAAAACCACAATTTTATTCATGTAACATATTCTGAATTTATTCAACTAACATGTTCTACCATTAGAAATTGAATAACAATTCTAATTAAATTTAATTAAATCAATCTTATTTACGCCATGAAACGTGAATAACAATTTGTTTGTTCCAAATTTCAACCCAAACATGAATTAGAATTGAGAAGTGGAAGAAGAAGAAGATACAATAATTTACATAAATTTCAATCTTATTTATGCCATAAAACGTGAATAAACAATTTATATGTCCCATATTTTAAACCAAATATGAATTAGATTTGAGAAGTGAAAGAAGAAGAAGAAGTTGCAATAATTTACTTATTCTCAATTAATAACAGAAATTAATTCATATTAACATGCTAGAAAAGAACTGAAATTGAACTACTTTATTTTTTTATTTCATATTAATTCCCACTCACCTGGCACTTGAGCTTGTATAAATTTGAAAAAGCTTTGCTTTAATCTTTCTCCCTTTGATTCTTCTAAACTCCCCAAATTACTTGAATATATATAGATAACTTAATTTGGTAGAGATTTGTTTATTTAGTAGAGAAAAGAAGGAAGTATAATACACACTAATTTTACTGTAGAATTATGACGACGGCTGTATAAGAGATTAGGTTTAGGTTAGATGGTTTATTTATAGATTGTTTGTGTGAATATAACCCATTAGATTATTTTAGATTAAATCTGGTTCTTTCATACACTTAATGGTTATCCATTCTATCCCATACACATCACTTAACCAATAAAATTTAGTCATCTCATCCTATTACATCACTGGAGCGAATGGGAAGCTGCCAAATGTCAGAAACAACGCTGAAATACGTAGGAAAATCACTGGAAATGAACCAGCTAAACAAACATCGCTCCGGATTTTGGGCGACAACAGGACTTGATCCCCGGTCACTAAGGAAGTCAACATGCGCCTTTACCACTGTACCAAATGCGCTTATAATTTCTTTTTAATTATATTTCCCGTAAAATATCATGGTGTTACAAATACTTTACAAAGGTATATCCACTGATTCCTATATTTCAATACTTAGAAAATGTCCATATACTTATCTTAATGGTATAAGTATATTTACAAACTAAGAAAGATTCCCTTTTTATTTGATTCAAAAATCGTTCATGAACTCCTTATAATTCTCTAAAACCATTTATGAGCCATTTTATAAAACTCCTGAAACCATTTATAAAACTTCTTTTATACATTCCAATCAATTATAAATCTTATTTATACATTTCTAAAACACATTTATAAATCCTTTATAAATCTCTAAATTATTTATAAAACATCTTTTATAGACCTATAATTCCGTCTCTAAAACTTGTTTATAAATATTTAACCATTTATAAAACTCTTCCCCTTACGTCTCTAAACCATTTTATAAACTCCTTTATAAAATCCAAGTCTTTCTACTCTATTCATGGGTCTCCAAAACATTTATAAATAATTAAAAATCTTTTACTTCAAACCACCATTATATAATAATAAACATTAACTAAAACATTATAAATAAATATTAAATATTAATTTTAAAACATCTTAAAAATAATAATTAATAATTTCAAAATATTGTTTAATAAACAATAATAATTAATCTTTACCATTTTTATAAATAATAATAATTTATTTTCAAAATATTATTAATATCCTTATTATTAATTTCCAACCATAATTATTCTTGAAATAATTATCCTTTTAAAATTTTGGTACATTCCTTAAGACAATATTAACTATAACCCAATAGTTTTAAAACGATACTAATATAATTAAATAACCTTAAAATAATATCAAAACAATATTAATATAATTAAAAAATATTAAAACAATATTAATATAATTAGATAATCTAAAATAATATTACTATAACTAAATAACTTTAAAATAATATTAATTTAATTAAATAACTTTAAAATAATATTAAATGTAAATAAATCTTCATTTTTTTTAAAAAGGACAATATATTTTTGAAACCCATTTTCGGATTTAAAATCATTTTCTGTCTTAAACCCAATTTCAATTCAATTGGCAATTTATAGTATTTCAAAATACTAATTTCAGGCCAATAGCAGCCAAACACTCAACCAATATTGATGTTGATTTTCTATAATCACTAGGTTTTTGTTTCTAAACATAGAACAATGTTATTACCATAGTGTCCACAATCAGGTTCAATATTCAATAAACCATATAAAAGGAATACTATTGAAACAATTCAACAATAGCGAGGAATCCTATTGGATCCCTCCAACCTGTTTCCCCTTGCATCAAAAACGTTATATAATCATAAAATATAAATCAACCGCTTCGAGGCGGGATTCATATACAAAGGGTCATCTGCTCTTACACTGAAACGTAATAGGATCTCATCCGCTCCAATAGGCGGGAATATATCCAAACCAACTAATAAATATAGTAATTTATCCAACAATTTTTATCAACTATATATATTGGTGGTTAGCCAAATAGGTGAGTTTAACTCACCATTATTCCAATTGTCACTGAGGCGCTACGGATTCCATCTGAATTCAGCGTAAAATTCAACAAGCTCTATTTATTGTCAAACCAACTCCATATCGTAGATAACGTCCTAACGAGTGCAGTGCAACTTGTCTCATTCGAATTCGATCTAAAACGAGTAAGTTACGACATTTATAAGATTACATAATTATTATTATCACTTGCTTTACTAATTACAACGATTTTTTAATTAACCTTAGTTTTTAAATATAAATCCCACTCCTAATCCTCCTCTCTCCCCTAAATCTCGTTCACGAACGATACCTACAGCTGCCTCCTTCCTACCATCAACGTGCCGCCTCCAGCCACTTCTACACTGCCGTGCCGTCACTACGTGTTTCTCCATCCTCGAGAGCCTTGCCGCCGCCTCAGTCCCCCACCTGCCGTCGCCATACCCTTGAACCCAAAAAAACAAAAATTCGATTGTCATGAAATGCCGCCGGCATGCCTCACCATTGGCCACCAAATTTTGGCGAAAGGTGGCTCTCACTCCCCTCTACCTTTTCTCTTTAGAGCCCATCAAAAAATGATCATCCACAGCACCATGAATTGCCAAAATAACAATCTCGATCATCATGGAACTGCAGCCATCTCCGGTCGAAATCGCCAAATCCAACCGTCTACTATGTCGAGCTTCCCCACGTGATCATTTTCGTAGTTGAAACCTCGGCTTGAAATGGCTTATAGTGGTGCCGATCAATATAAATTGAAAAGATTTTGCGAAGTCTTTTTTTTCTTTCTGGTTGAACGTGAATATAAATAAGGAATGAGAGTATGGTTGCATAGTGGAGGGTATGGTGGGATGGTATGGTGATGATGAAAGAGTATGGGGATGGTTACCTATTATCATATTCTATAATATCAAACATTATATAACCAAAATTCTCAAATTCCAATCGAGGCATGTCGCCTGGCGTTCTATATGTAATACCCCTATTTCGAACATAATGGAACTTGTCTCGAGACCTAATTCAATCGTATGCAAAAGATAGCTTTTCAAACCTAATTATTATATTAATTTTTCGATATCAATTTCATCGTGTTTCAAATTTGTACGACCAAACGCTACACCCAATTGCCATGTAATTCATTATCTTACAATAATATAATATCACGGATCCAATGAAACTGGTTTCGTCGAAATCCAAGACAGTGCATGGAAGGCTATTTTTATACATTAATTAAATGAATTATTTTAAAAACCAAATAAATCACTTTTAAATCCACATTAAAAGTTTTACTATCTTCATTCTTAATAAATAGAATTCAAATAAGCTTTGAAATTATTTTTCTCTAACTTAAAATCCAAGATTTAATTATTTAAACAATTTCAATTATTAAATTCAACAATTAAATTATCCAATAAATCGCTATATTTGAAATTCACGTTATTTAACCTATAAAATTAACTTTTCAATATTTAAAATTAATTAAATATTCCAATTTCAAATTACTAATATTCTGGGTCGTTACAGGCAGAACAGAATCTCACTCAAATGGAAAAACATATATTATTAAACAGTAATATTTACAGCAGCAAATTTTAAAATACATACATTAGAGTCTAATTAAAATTCAGCTTGGACTTTATAATACATGTCCATACACTTGCTGAAAAACAACAAACAAAGTGCAGAGGAAATAGAATACGTTCATATGTTGATGAAGATCTCCAACTCTCCTCTGGAAACTCCAAGCGTCTTCAGCTAATCCTAGAACTACTCGGATCTGACCTGAGTATTGAAAATACCCCGATCAGTCTGGCAAACCAGCATGAGAAACACAAATCTTAAATGACAGTGTCATAGATCAGAGATTGGTGACAAAAACCTTTTGAAAAGAAAGAGTGTCTTATAAGACCACGCCGCACATAAACACGGACGGGTTTTATCTTATGATAACTAAAACATTTTTATCAAATCATTTGATATTATTTTGAATGACATTCTTTGAAAACACTTTTAAAGTAAATATATTCAAATATCCGAAATTGTTACCAATATTAAATTCCAGCATACCGGGCTCTAAAATCAAAATGGCAGCCACGTAGTGGAGAATGGATTTCCAACAAATAACCAGGTGAAGGGACTACCATCCGACATGAGAATTGTACCGAGGCTACAGAACATCTGCACCTCTACCAACACAAGACCGGCCTACCTCTTCCTAGATAGTTTCGATTATGTCATCACCTCGGTCGTTACTGACCTATCCGAGAGCTCTCTTCGCATACACTACATTAATTAAAAACCTGACATCATAGGGGGAACAAATAATCTAGAAGGGGATGATCATAACCTAATGGTTGCGAACCACATAGCCTTGCCGCATCTACCATGTTTTAGCTATTTTCGGGTGTGAGGCATGAGGTAACGATTACCTTTTGTTTGTACAAAAAATGGACAAACACCTCGAAGTTGTATGATTTAGTAGATCTTATGTTATTCTTAGTGATTTGAGCGATTTATGCAAATATATAAAAAACAGGGGCTAAACTGTAAAAAGACACGTAGATTTATAGTGGTTCAGCCAGAATGTGCCTACGTCCACTTTATATGTTATTTCTCTTCTCTTATTTTGATTACAAGTACAAAGCTTTGATACCAGTAAAAGAAAGTTGTTTGAAAGTTCCTTCCGTGCTTGAGCTCTCAAACTTGTCCCCATTGCTGTACCCCTGCCCCTCTATCTATAGAGTGAGGCTGGGGGTAGGGGTCTAGGATGTGTATAGTTGCTGATGGGCCTGGGCTGATGTGATCTGGCCTGGTACGTCTTGGTTCGTCATTGCTTGGTTCGGAGGTGGTTGGAGTGTAGAATGGACCGGTAGTTGCTTGGACCGGTGGTAGGATGGTGAGGTTGGTCCGGTGTGGAGATGGTTCGGCATGGGTTGGTTCGGTTAAGGAGTTGGTTCGGCATGAGTTGGTTCGGTTATGGAGTTGGCTTGGTGGTTCTAAGGAGGAAGGGTGGTCCGGTAGGAGCTAGGAGGGGTTGGTCTGCCGAATGGGTTCGAATGAGGTCTGCCGAATGGGTTCGAATGAGGTCTACCGAATGGGTTCGAATGAGGTCTGCCGAATGGGTTCGAATGAGGTCTACCGAATGGGTTCGAATGAGGTCTGCCGAATGGGTTCCTACGAGGCATGGATACCGAATGAGGTCTGCCGAATGGGCCTTGGAAAACGAGAATGCCGAATGAATCAAGCTTCTTGGTCTCGAGGCCTTCTGGGTGAGAACTCGCCCAACATTTTCCCCCCAAAGTGGGGCATATTCTCGAATATGGCGTGCTTTGTTTGACATTTTCATTTGGCCCTTGGATGCCGAACCAGATGGTCCGGTCGTGTCCTTTTGTCTATAAGTAGGGACCGTACGCCTTTGCTATTTCCTACCTGCCGAACTAAACATTTGCTCTTGCTGGATCAAACTTCGTAGCTGAATCGAATGTGGTAGCCGAATCAACGTGGTAGCCGAATCAAAGAGGTAGCCGAATCAAATTCCCTATTTTCACTAAATCAGGTGAGATCCTTTCTATGTTGGACAAATGGTTTATCGAAGGTAGTCGTATATCTGTATAAACGGATGGAGTTGGGAATGCCGAATGATCATGAGAACTACCGAATGGCCTTGAGAATTTTGCATTTACTTTACCGAACGACAACGGGAGTTTGAGCATTCTGATTTTATGAGTGAAATTCCATATTATATACTTACTTTTTTACATCCTTTGTTCTAACAACATGTTTTTCTGGTGTTGTAGATAATGTCTCACAAAGCAGAAACTCGATCAGACAAGAAGAAATCCAGGGGCGAAGGAGGTTCCTCTGCCGTGCCCCCAGCTCAGCCGAATCCAGAACGTCACGGACCTGCCCCGAGATCACTAGTGGACAGGTACGGCCCTCAGGAACTTCTAAACTCCCCACCCGATTGCTTTCCTAGCTCCCTTAAGGAAGAGCAGCTTGATGTAATCTCTCGTTCTTTCGGAATTGACAGGGCGCGAATGCTGTTGCCAGGGAGAGATGTTATGCCGTACGACCCTCCTGAAGGGTACTTTGCTTACAGTAGGTACCACTGCATGTGTGGTGCCATTCCGCCTCTTAACGCTTGGGTAACCAGCTTCCTCGCATATCTCAAGGTGGCCCCATTCCAGCTTCAACCCAACTCCTATGCTATACTGGTGAGCCTCTTCGTCATTTTCCAGAGGAAGTATGGTCGTGCTCCTTCCAACCGGGAGATCCGGTACTTATATAATCTGAGGGGCTATAAGAAGGGGTCCCCATACATTAGCTTGGAGTCAGCCGTGACCTTCAAGCCGGTCTTGGATCTGTATTCTAAATTCAGCATGTTCAAGAAGGAGTGGTTCTTTGTCAGGGACGACTCCGTTTCAATTCGGCGCTTTACTTCTGGATGTAAGTTGATGCTTTTACTTATAATTTCTATTCCGATTGCGATGCTTCTTCTCATACTTTCTCATTTTTGCTAGCGACAGGTGGCTTTGCGATTGTGGAAACTGACCGCCTGGTTCAGACGGCGGCTGAGATAGAAGCTATTCTCGGGAAATATAGATCAGCTGCCTTCTTGATCAGAAATGCGATTCTTCTGGAGTATAACTTAATCCTTCCACAGCAGTCGGTAGTTAAGCTGAGGGAAACGGCGGAGGAGAGGGCGGCTGCTCAGACCAAGGAAGGTGTTACGGTAGAGAGTAGCAAGAGGAAACCTTTCACAAAACCTCCAGCTGTCGGAGGTAAGAAACTCAAGAAGTCGGACGGTCCCTCCCCCAGCAATTGTCCACTTACCCAGGAGGAGGAAGACATAGAGGAGGAAAGAGGTGAGGGTGGAGATGGTCGGGAAGGTGATAAAGGTGGCGATCGCATCGGGGCCTTGCTTCCTGGGCGAGCGGGCGAGATTCAGGACTGGACGGATGATGCGTTCCACCAGGCTTTCGAGGGGCTGGGCGAAGATCCGGCTTTGGTAGAGAAAACCGGGAAAGCGGACAAGGCCGGGACCGGTGCAAGCGAGTCTTCTCAGACCCTTCCAGCCAAGGTGGCTCCGACGACTCAAGGTGAACTCTTGACTCCTGCATGCTTCATTAATGATAGGGACTTAGGAATATTTTATGACCCGCTCCCGTCCTGGAATGAAATCCAGGACCTATTGCAGTATCCTACTCCTCCCCAGGGTTTGTACAACCACAGATGTGTTTCTTTTCTTTTTATCTTTTAATTTGCCGTGTTTTCTCGAATTATATAGTGATGTAAGTTTGTGACACTTGTTCTTCATATCAGGAGCAGGTAGGACATCCAAGGCCTCGGATCTTCGGCACAGGCTTGAGCAATACAAGCTTTCAAAAACCACCGCCGAGCCGAAGCCTTCGACCCACCGCTCCGGGGATGTAGTCGGCTACCGCCCTCTTCTCGGGGTTATTGAAGAGGGTATTCAACGGAGAAAGAGGAGTCATCCTTCACCCGATCCTTCACTTGGTCCTCAGTTCCCGGCTCAGCCTCTTCATGATATCACGGGGGAGGATAGCGAGTTTGCACTCTCTCCGTGCCTGCCCGGAAACCCTACCGTTATTCATATCGACCGTCCTGACTTGGCTCGTAATCCATTTGCGGGTCATCCTGACCTGGATCCAAGCTCCCATGATATTACCTTTGACGAGGTCACCGGTGAACACCTTCTTCCCTGCAACCCCATGGTACGAGTACTTGATGAAGCTAAGTCCTTAGATCTCGATTTACTCACTACTCGTATAATCACTATGGGAGACGAGGCCAAGGCTAATATTGATCGGGTGGCGGAGGAGACTAAGAAGCTGATGGGGCATCATGCCCGGCTGGTTAAGGCCGGAGAGGAGATTGGGAGCGCCAACATCCGACTTTGATTGGTGGTTTCGGATCAGGCCAAACAGCTTGCGGATCAGGCTATTCAGATTTCTCAGCATGAGGCTGCTTCTGGACGACTAAAGAAAACCATGGAAGAGGCCAGTCGGGCCGAACTGCGGAAAATGGAAGCTACTTGCAAAGAACGGATTGACATAGCTATTGCCACGGTGGACGAGGTTCGGAAAGCGGATCTTGAGCAGGTGGAGGAATTGTCCGGGAAACTTGAGGCTGCAGAGCTTGCTCAAGCCAAGTTGAGGGAGGAGATGGAGGCAATGCGGGGATCCCTTCTGGTTGACTGCTCGAGATACCGATCGGAGAGAGATGCTGCCGTTGGGAGGTTGTCGGCTTCCGAGGCCCGGATGAGGGAGTTTGAGGAGAATGAGGGGATGATGGACGAAATGCTTCAGGACATGTACTTCCGAACCTGGAAGCAGGGCAACCTATCCTGGATGGATGATTATCCCAGGGTCATGGCTAAGATCTATCTTCGGGCTCTGGAGGAGGCCAAGGCCGATGCGGATAAAGATGGTGGCGTGGCCTTCAGCATGGATGCGGTCACTGCCCAGTTTGCCAAGGGGGAGAAGGTGGCGGTGAAGGAGGGTATGCGGTTGCTTGCTGCTGAGGAGGCAGGGGTGCAAGTGGATGATGACGACCAGGATGGCCAATAAGCTTATGCTGGTAAGCCTTCCTTTTTAGTTTCCCTATTAACTTGGTTGCTTATTACTAATGAATCCTTTCTTTGACTGGACAGGCGGTCAACAGGGCAAGGATAAAACTCCACTGCAGCCGGCCCCTTGATTGTACCTGGAAAAACTCTTTTTGTGGATTTGACAAAGTTGTATATGTTAGTCGTAAAATAGTAAAGTAGCCTTTAGGTTGTAATATTTTGCCACTTGTAATAAATAGTCTTATTTTTGACGTGTAGTTTTTAACTTAAGCTGATTTTGTCGCCTTTTGAATGTTTGCCGTTATTTTGACATGCCGTATGAGAAATATAACTATGTATATTCTTTGTAATTAAATTGTGTTTGATGTCGGGTTCTGGTTTAAGACATAATTTCACGACTTGCAATGTTAGCGTGTGGCGCGAACAAATTATAGTCATGTATTTGTACATAAAGGAAGAAAATACCGCCTTTCATGTTTTGTTTGTAGATGGCAGTTTCGAATATCTTGTACGACCGAGCATGGAAAGCAGTTGAATGCCCTGTCATTCGATTGTGAATCCCCGCATCCATTGGCGAGTATCTCCTACTCTTGTATCTTGTACTTTAGGGATTGTTATAGTGGACAGGAGAAAAATTCTTGAAGAAAAACTTGAAATATGTGAAATAGTAAAACTTCCAATCACGGAAGGCCTTCGATGTGCTTAAGTTCGTGGCAAACGGGCTTTGTAGTCACTTTCCCTAGCCGTGGGTCTTGGAGACATTTGTCACCCATCTTACGCCTCCGCGGGGAGTTAATTCTTTTTTACCACAGCCGCACTTAAGACACATCGGAGTCGAGATCGCGCACAGTAACTACCCGAGCCATTATGGCCCGTAGTCGTGGGTATTATTCGATTTACTGTGGCCGGCTAGCGTGGGTGCCGATCGTCAACTGTGAACTGCCCCTGGCTGGCCACACCTTATGTTGGGGCTTATAGTCGGTTCACAGTTGCCGGCGAGCCTAACGCCGTAATGAGCTGCCTCGGCTATAGTCGGCCTTCTCGGTGGCTTATAATCGGCTCATTACAATTGGCTTTGAGGGCCGTCGTGAGCAATGAGTTAACCCACAGCAGAGGGATGCCGGAGCAAAAGTGTCTCATTGGCGAGGGCATAGATTCGCATAGTACCTGCTAGGTCTTGTCCAGGTGAAGTTGCGTTGTGGAGTGCTTTGAATAGAAATGCTATATGCTCAGGATTTTGTTCAACAGAAAAGGATAAAGTTAACAAGCAGCCAAGATACAAAGGAACAAGTTAAAAAAGAGACAAGGTTTTTAAAGTGGTTCGGCACGAAAATGCCTACGTCCACTGATTCTCTTTGTTAATTCACTTCATATGGGCAATACAAGTTAAGAAAAGTATCGACGGAGGTGTTGGATGTTCCATGCCCTCTGGAACACCTCTCCGTCCACTGTTGACAAAATATAGGCTCCGTTGTGGAGATCTTTATGAATTACATATGGTCCATCCCAGATTGGGTCTAGTGCTCCGGGACGAGGGAAGATTCGCTTGAGGACAAGATCCCCTTCCTGTAAGGTACGATGCTTGACTTTGGAGTTGTAGTGTGCCGCCACTTTTTGTTTGTGGGCTGCTGCTTTAAGGACTGCATCATTTCTTCTCTCCTCGACTAGATCCAAAGACATGTTGAGGAGCTCTTCATTCTCTTCTGGGTTATAGTGGATCCTACGGTGGGAAGGCACAATGGTTTCAACTGGGAGCATAGCCTCCGATCCGTATGCCAAAGAGAAAGGAGTGTGCCCTGTTGATGTTCTTAAAGATGTGCAGTAGGCCCATAGTGCCGTAGGGAGTTCATCCACCCAAGCGCCCTTTGACTTTTCGAGCTTCTTTTTGATCAGAGTTTTCAGAATCTTGTTGACTACTTCGACTTGTCCGTTTGTCTGGGGATATGCTACGGATGAGAAGCTTTTATGAATTCTGTGTTCTTGGCACCAGTTGGCGAATTCCTCGCTGTCAAACTGAAGTCCATTGTCTGATATGATTTTGAGTGGGACTCCGTACCTGCATAGAATATTTTTGATTAAGAAGTTAATAACTTTTGCTGAAGATACTTTATTTAGAGGTTCCGCTTCCACCCATTTGGTGAAATAATCAACTGCCACTATAGCATATTTGGCCCCGCCTCGGCCCATTGGTAGCTCGCCGATTAAGTCAATTCCCCATATTGCGAAGGGCCAAGGGCTGGTCATTTGAGTAATCTCGGTTGTTGGTAGCCGAGGAATCTTAGCAAATTTTTGGCATCTGTCACACTTCTTGACGAAATCTAAGGCGTCCTTGCTCAAGGTGGGCCAGAAATATCCATATCGGAGTATCTTTTTTGCTAATGTTTGCCCTCCGGTGTGATCTCCACAGCTCCCCTAATGGATGTTGGATAAGATTTCCTTGGCTTCTCTCCCAGCGACACACCTTAATAACGGGTTAGAGAATCCGCGCCGGTAGAGGATGTCTTCTTGTATTGTGTAGCGGGATGCTTTCCTCAGGATTTTCTTGACTTCGTTACGCTCGTTGGGTAGAGTGCCACTTTGTAGGTAGTCTCGGATGGGAGTCATCCAAGTTACTTCTTCGGTTGCAGCTATCAGATTTACTTGCTCAAAACTTGGGGCCAGTTGCTTTGAGATGGTCACTGCCCCGAAGATGGTCATGTCTCTCACACTTGCTTGCTTTTCTAATTCGTCGGCCTCTCGGTTCTCCTCCCGAGGGATGTGTTTGACTAAGTAGTGGTCCAATCGGCTGAGAAGTAACCTGGTCTTCTTTAGATATGCTATGAGTCGTTCTTCTCGAGCTTGGAATTCTCCTAGTATTTGATTAACAATAAGTTGAGAATCGCTGTGAAGACACAAAGAATTGGCCCCGATTTCTATGGCAATTTCTAGTCCAGCTATCACTGCTTCATATTCTGCATCGTTGTTGGTGGTAGCAAACTCCAACCTTATAGCATAGTGCAGTTTGTTTCCCCTAGGAGTGATTACTACCACACCTGCCCCCGAGCCTTGTTCGTTCGATGCACCATCCACAAAGAGATTCCACTTGATATCTTCTGCTATTTCCAATTGCTCCTTACCTTCGTTGGTAGTGAATTCTGCAATGAAATCAGCCATGGCTTGTCCCTTGATGGCGGTGCGAGGGTGATAGGTGATATCATACTGACTTAGTTCAATGCACCATTTAAGTAGTCGCCCAGAAGTGTCAGGACGATGGAGTACCTGCCTCAGTGGTTGATCGGTCAGAACTTTGATGGAATGGGACTGGAAGTAGTGACGCAGTTTTCGTGATGTGATTAGTAAACAGTATGCTAACTTCTCAAGCTTAGGATATCTAACTTCTGCCCCAGTAAACCTTTTGCTGACGAAGTAAACTGGTCGTTGCATGCGGTTGTCTTCCCTTACCAAGGCAGCGCTTAGAGCGTGAGATGACACAGCAAGGTATAGGTATAATTCTTCGCCTTCGCTTGGAGTCGAGAGTACCGGTGGTTTCTGGAGGTGTTCGATTAGGTTATGGAAAGCAGTTAAGCATTCGTCCATCCATTCGAACTTTCCTTTATCTTTCTTTAGAGCTTCGAAAAAGGGGACGCACTTGTCCGTTGCCTTGGAGATGAATCGGCTTAGGGCGGCCACTTTTCCATTTAGGCTTTGCATTTCCTTTCGGGTGGAAGGTATCTTGACATCCCTTAGCGCTCGGACTTGTTCAGGGTTTGCTTCTATCCCTCTGGCATGAACGATGAATCCTAAGAACTTCCCTGACGACACACCGAAGGAGCATTTTAGTGGATTCAACTTCATTCCATATTGCCGAAGTACTTGAAACATCTTGCCTAGGTGGCTTACGTGATCTTTGGCCTTCCTTGACTTTACCAGCATGTCATCCACATATACTTCCATAGTTTGTCCTATTAGCCCTGCAAACATCTTGTTGACGAGGCGCTGGTAGGTGGCTCCTGCATTTTTAAGTCCGAAAGGCATTACTTTGTAGCAGTATAAACCTCGGTCGGTGATGATACTAGTGTGGTCTTGGTCGGGAGCATGCATAGGAATTTGGTTATATCCTGAGTATGCATCCATAAAAGATAGGAGTTCGTGCCCGGCTGTGCTGTCCACAAGTTGGTCGATTCTGGGAAGTGGGAAGCAATCCTTTGGGCAGGCGTCGTTTAAGTTGGAAAAGTCAATGCAGGTTCGCCACTTCCCATTACCCTTTTTTACCAGCACTGGGTTGGCGATCCATTCCGGGTAGATAGCTTCTCGTATGAAGTCATTGGCGAGTAGATTCTTTACTTCTTCATCGAGTGCTGCTGATCGCTCTGCCCCCATACTTCTCTTTTTTTGTTTTACAGGCGCCTTGGTAGGATCAATGTTTAATACGTGGCAGGCTATGTCGGGGGAGATTCCAGTCATGTCAGCGTGTGACCAAGCGAATACATCCAAGTTGTGGCGGAGAAAATCGATGAGTTGTTCCTTCAATTCGGCTTTTAGTTGGGACCCAATTTTCAATAGTCTACTCGAGTCGCGCTTGTCTACAGATATAAACTCCATAGCCTCTACAGGCTCGGCGGTGGCCTCCTCCTCTTTGTCCCTAGGATCTAATTCATTGAAAGGGTCGCTGGTATATCGAAGAGGAGGAGCTTTCTTTAATTGCTACGCTTCTAGACTTTTTGTGCAGAGGGCAATCTCTACACCCTTCCCTTTATCCTTCCTGTGGTTGTTGCGAAGTTCAGTCACATAGCAGTCTCGAGCAACGTCCTGATCTCCTTCCACTTCCCCTACTCCATTGTCCGTTGGGAATTTCATCTTTAGGCACCATGGGGCTAAGACAATTTGGAAGTCAGACAAGGATGGCCTTCCTAAGAAGGCGTTGTAGGCCGACTGGTTTTCTATTAGCACAAACGTTTGTTTCCGTACAGCAGAGCGGGGATGGCTTCCAATCTCAACAAAAAGGTCCAGTTGCCCGAGGGGCATCTTCGCATCTCCAGTGAAGCCGTGTAGTGGTTTATCGCAGGGGGATACATCCTTCATTGATAGCTTCATTTTGTCAAATGCGTGTTTGAACAGGATGTTTACCGAGCTTCCAGTGTCTACCAGAATTCGGTAGACTTCGGCGGGACCAAGTCGGGCAGAGATGACCATGGGATCCATGTGAGGGTACTGCCTTCCTTCTAGGTCACGCTTACCGAACGTGATGTCATTACTTTCTTTCCGCTTCGGGTGGCGCTCTTCTATAACCGAATTGACATAGTCTTTATTGTCTCTAAGCGACTTTCCGTATCTTTCCATCTCTTTCCAGCTTCTGTCTGTGATGTGTGGCCCTCCTGAGATGGTATGGACCACTATCTTTTCTTGGCTAGAGCTGCTAGCGTTGCGGTTTCCTCTGTCGGCCCCCGGGGAGGGTAGCCTTGGGTTTTCATTGGCAGGAGCTAGGGTCCTGTCCTGACCTTTTACATAACGTTCCAGTTTCTTTCTTCTGATGTGTTCCTCAATCAGATCTCGGAGATGATGGCATTCGTTGGTATCATGCCCGTGAGATTCGTGGAAGCGGCAGAATTTTCTAGACTTCTGTGCGTTATCTGATTCCTTCTTGTATGGTGGGCGTTTGTATCTAACTTCGCCTTGGGTGGCAAGGAAGATATTTTCGACGGTCTCGTTCAAAGGAGTGTAAGTGTCGAATCTTGGTCCTGGCCAATATAGGCGCTTTTCTCCCTTCTTGCCCCCAGCATTGTCTCTGGAATCATTTCTTCGAACGTCCCTTGCCACAGCAGGGGCGTTGCCATGGGTTGTCTTATTTTGCTGTCCTGATTGCCCCTCAACGGCAGCATCCTCAAGCCTCATGTATTTCCCGGCTTCATGGAAGAAATCGGGTAAAGTAGCTGGCTTTTCTTTTGTCAACCTTCTAGCAAATTTAGTGTCCGGATGCACACCACTGCAGAGGGCCATTAGGATAAGCTTCTCATCGGCATCTTGGACTGCGGCTGCTGCGGCGTTGAATCTGGTTAGGTATTGCTGCAGCTTTTCTCCAGGTTTCTATTTGACGCTGGATAAGGAATAAGCGTCCTTAGGTTGCTCCACATGAATGCGGAACTGACTGATAAATTTTTCTTTCAACATTTCCCACGAGCTGATGGATCCTTGGGGTAGATGACAGAACCAGGAGGTAGCAAGATCTGCTAAGAAGAGCGGAAAGCATTTGCACAGTACTCCCTCTGTTGCTCCACTCATGAGCATATGCTGCGTGTACCTCTGTAAGTGTACAACGGGATCGGAGGTTCCTTTGTAGGGTTCCATTGTTGGCATCTTCCATTCTCGAGGGGTGATAGCAATTTCGATATTGCGGGCGAAAGGGCTGGTTACCCTAGCGCCTATCCCTCGATCTCTTTGCTCACGTTGGACACACTCTCTGAATAAGCGTGCCATCATTTCATCAGAACTTGGAGCAGATAGAAATGAGTTTGGTTCTGTTCTGTGGGATTGATTCCGTCCAGATGACCTGTAGGGATGGTATCGTCTATCATTCCTCATATTTTCCAGTGGCTGCCTTTGATCTTCTGGGAGCATGCTTGGGTCAGCTACAGTTGGCCCTTGCCTTGATCTCCCCCTGTTGGGTTCTGATCTAAGCACTTCCTCGGGTCCAACTTCGGGCTGGACTCTAGATCGGCCCCGTTCACTGGCGTTTCTGTGGTTAGGTAGCATGACAGGCTCAGCTACAATTGACCTTCGCCCGGTACCTTCCCCGTTGGGTTCGGTACCAAACGTTTCCTCAGGCCTAACTTCGCGCTGTGCTCGGTCTCGGCTCCTACCATGGCTACTTCTGCTGTTAGCTCCTTCGAAGAAGGAAGATCTTTGTTGTCTCTGAGATTCTCCAGACTGGGACTCGCCCCATGATTCAGTGTTGCGGTTGGATTCTTCAGCGTCCCTTAAGCGTGACATGAGATGGTCCACCAAGGCTTCCTGCTGGGACGTGAAGCGGTTAGTTACTTCAACCACAACTCTGTCCAGATCTGCTCTAGTAATTGCTACAGGCTGTTCTATGGAAGGAGTAGTTGGGTTAGCCTGTTCTTCATTTGTTACTGTTGCTGGAGGAGGACGATTTACTTGATTCGTGATAGCTGGATCTGGAAGATTGCTGGATGCGGTGTTTTTTCCTTTGTTAACATCTTTTCTCTGTTTGGGAGGCATGTTTTCCAAGTGGCGGACGATGCTGTTAGGAAAACTTGTTAAGCGGATGAAGCTGAAGCTTCGAGCTTCTACTTCTCAGTGAAAGCACCAAAAATGTTTGTACAAAAAATGGACAAACACCTCGAAGTTGTATGATTTAGTAGATCTTATGTTATTCTTAGTGATTTGAGCGATTTATGCAAATATATAAAAAACAGGGGCTAAACTGTAAAAAGACACGCAGATTTATAGTGGTTCAGCCAGAATGTGCCTACGTCCACTTTATATGTTATTTCTCTTCTCTTATTTTGATTACAAGTACAAAGCTTTGATACCAGTAAAAGAAAGTTGTTTGAAAGTTCCTTCCGTGCTTGAGCTCTCAAACTTGTCCCCATTGCTGTACCCCTGCTCCTCTATTTATAGAGTGAGGCTGGGGGTAGGGGTCTAGGATGTGTATAGTTGCTGATGGGCCTGGGCTGATGTGATCTGGCCTGGTACGTCTTGGTTCGTCATTGCTTGGTTCGGAGGTGGTTGGAGTGTAGAATGGACCGGTAGTTGCTTGGACCGGTGGTAGGATGGTGAGGTTGGTCCGGTGTGGAGATGGTTCGGCATGGGTTTGTTCGGTTATGGAGTTGGTTCGGCATGAGTTGGTTCGGTTATGGAGTTGGCTCGGTGGTTCTAAGGAGGAAGGGTGGTCCGATAGGAGCTAGGAGGGGTTGGTCTGCCGAATGGGTTCGAATGAGGTCTGCCGAATGGGTTCGAATGAGGTCTGCCGAATGGGTTCCTACGAGGCATGGATACCAAATGAGGTCTGCCGAATGGGCCTTGGAAAACGAGAATGCCGAATGAATCAAGCTTCTTGGTCTCGAGGCCTTCTGGGTGAGAACTCGCCCAACACCTTTCATAGAACATCACTTTTTACTTTGAATGCCACATTTCCATTCCACAATCAGACAACTAATTTCTACAAACGTATAACTCCTGAGCTCGTACTTCTTAGGAAAGGGTAATAAGCTTAGAGAAGTTTCCTTCTCCACCACCAAAGTGATGATACGTTTATAGAGGTCAATTAATGTGATTTTAAAATGCAATGTCAGACATTTGTCTATACAAGTTCGTTCTGGAACATAACGAAACCGAAGGCACTCCTACTACCACATCATTTTTTGGGAATCGCTCCTACGATCAGTAGCGATTACTCAATCACCCCTAGGATCGATAGCGATTAGTCCTTGCGAATCAAAGATCTTCATAACATGGCACTACCACCATCATAATATATGATATGGTAAATTTCACCAAAGGTCTAGTGGCAAGTAGCCTTTCATCATGAAGATCTTCGTCTTCAATGTCTTTGTCATTAACATGTTTCACTTCAAATACGTAAATTGGTTCGAAGTGGTTTTTTGATAGGAATCATCCAAATCCGACCCTGGTTCCTTCAAACCAACCATCGATAAAAAGATGTTACGCGAATAGGGAATTATTCTTTGGTTGATTAATTTCTTTTTATCAAAATATCTCCTGGAATATATATATCTTTAAAACATTTCATTTTGGTATATAAGGAATCATTAAACCTCACTTTATCTTTGGAAAATTATTTATTTAAATTTTAACAAAGATTTCTTAATTCCAAATCAAAATTTTGATTGAGTTAAAACCATGTTATCTTGGATGTTAATCCAAACCAATAAATATTAAGTTAGCAGAATATATAGAAATCATCTAATTCTACTCAATATCAATTCCCTTATTCAACAAGTACTATAGGCAGAATAATGGCGAAATCACCTTCTAAATTCCACGAATAGTATGAGTTCCCTCTTTGGGCTTTAACACCAAGTATAAGAAGATTATCTCCATAAAATCCAAGTTGTTTAAATTTGGATAATTTAGTATTTTATACTTAACTCGTTTCCGACATTTCTACCTTGTCTATTCTTCACCGAGGAGAGGCTAGGTGAGCCAGAGCATTGGTTGCTTCTGAACATCTCCTTAGTTTAAGCACCTCACATGGATCTCATGAATAGAAAAATTAAGTCTACTCTTCCGCTTTTAGAGCCAAAATTAAATCACTTGATTTTTTTAGCAGCTTTTCCTTAAATCATTCATTTAAACTCTTATTAAAACTTCCAAATCATCTTTAAAATACTCAATTGTTTATTTAAAGACATTTACAAAAGATTCAGGAAAGAATAGTTAGGTTTAAATCTATATTTCAAAAGTTTATTAAAACCGGTGTAGAAAAGTGCTAAGAAAAGTACTTTTAAAAGCTTATTTGATTAAAATAACTTTTCTATCATTTGGAAATCCATATTTATAACTCAAATCTCTTTTGAAACATTTTGGCACATTTATCAAATTTTTTCATATTTTTAAACATTTAAAATATCCATTTTAAAGAATTTTACACTTTGGTCACTTAACTGCAGGAGCGCGATTTTCCTGAAAATTTGATTTGGACATATCTTAAAATCTACAAGATGAAATCTTGGGTTTTCTTTTCCATTTAAAAACTATGGTTACAAGGATCTGGAAAATTCTTATTTTGAAGATTTCCGACTCTGTTTCTATCCTACACATTCATTTAGCTTTTCTGGTGAGAAATTGCGAACCGCCGTTACGTAACGCGCCTATTTTAACTCAAATTTTATCTTCTTTTCAAACTTTGTTAAAACACTTTTAATTTTTTGTAAAACATTTCTAAATCATTTTAAACCATTTTGAAGAGGCTAACAATCTCATATACACCATTTCATTTTATAAAGGAAAGTGATTTCCTTTGTGATATTCGACGTGTATTAAACGTGAATCATTTCCATTACAAGCAAGCATATAATCAATACTCATCATCCATATTATCAATCCACACATAGTTAACAACCATGATAATATTATTACTAATAGAATGCAATATTTCAACAAGTTTTGGTCTTAACTTATTGACAAGTCTATAGTTTGACTAAAGTGATAAATCAAGCAATATTCAAGTGATATCATTAAGTGATTAAGCAATATATCAAGCATAAATGTGAGATTAACTCACTTATCTTCAACCCTATTTCTTCCTACCATCATTCAACAAATTAACACTTCTACTAACACCTTCTACTCCATCAAAACATCGTCCAAAACTATCTTCTTCCTTCATAAAGCTCATGGCCATCATCACCACTATAAAGCTCATGGCCTCCATCTCCTCCGACATCATCTAGCTCACGGCTTCCATCTCCTCTCCTACCATGGTGCTCATGAACCAAGGAGGTTTCCCTCCATCTCCTTTATTTCCTCACTTCTAAGATGCTAAACCATATTCTCTAAACGATATAAGAACTTTGGTAGAGTTTGGTGGAGTTTGGATATGATTTGATATGTTTTTAAGAAAGTTAGTAAGGAGATAAGAGAGAAGAAGAAGCCATTAGAGAGGCCTTGGAGAAGAAGAAGAAAATTAAGAAAGTAAGGAAGAAGTAAAGAATGAGATGTGAAGAAAGTGGAGAAATGGTGGTGGTATTTATACATGAAGTTTATAGAAAAAAGACCATACTACTCTTAACCGAAATTCATTTCTAACCACATATTTATTCCTCCATTCCAATGCAAGATAAGACCCTTAAGTACCATCATTTAATGAGATGGAAAGTATGTGTAAGGAGGTGAAAGGTGAAGGTAAGTTTGCTTTTTATTACTTAACACTTATGTATTTTTATTTAATTATATCTTAGCTTTTGATGGATTAATTGTGATGTTTTTAAATGTGTGTATGCATGTGTACATATGTATATCAAATAATGTTGCAATGATTCGAAACAACTTCTGTTCGACGAATGATCGAAATCTGAAAAATGATCATCGGTCACATTTTGACATTTTTGTTAAACTATTCATTTATGTAAACAAAACTTGAAAATAAATTTCTTTTCATATTTAAATAATTAAAACAAGTTCATTTGAGTTATAAAACTATATTTAATAATATTAAAATCTAATTAAAAAAATACGATGTCGATCTACCTAAATGCGACGAAGTTTGTAAATCATTATAAAACAAGTATATATGTTTATAAAATCATTATAAATCAAATTTATTTTATTATCATATCATTATATTACCATTAAAAAGATTTATTTACCATGTACAACAATTATTTGTATATTAAATTTTATCGAAAATGGGCTTTTGTCACTTTTCGACGAAAATCCAAACTTGATTTTGTAATCAAATTCTAAAAATAAGTTTATCACATAAAACATGATTATTAAGTTTGAAAATTTTAAATCTTAATATTTAAAATAAATTAAATATACCATTTCCAAAGTGGTAAAATTACGGGTCGTTACATTCTCCCCTCCTTAAAAGAATTTCGTCCCCGAAACTAAACCCTAAACAAAAATTTTCCCTAAACATTACTTCAAAAACTTAAACCCATAAGATGTACCCAAATCATCCATATAAAATATTTTATTCGATCTCCTATTCGAATACACAAAATTTCTTCCGATCTAGTATTGATCCTCCAATCCTCCAATGTGGATTCTAATCAGGCTTCTTGATCTTAAACCTTTTGTTTTCTTTGCATGGTTCTCAAGTATGATAGAAAACTCAAGTACACACCCACAAACCCTCATCAATGTTCGCCATAAAGAATCGAGTGATAAATATTTTTTCGAACCGGTGTAAACTCCCCAAAGTTCCATACTCGAATCTTAAATCAAATTTATGTGATGAAGTGATCTACGTACAACTTACATATTTATTCATATGGGTTTTTTTTAACTATACCAATTTCTTTTTTTCTTCTCATGCTTTATTATTTACATTCATTTTTTCCTCAGTATATTTTCTTTGGTACTAGTAACACATAGAAACCCTTCCCTAAAAATTTACTTAAGTTTATAAACACCTGCAAACACAACTTTGGTTTAATCAACCCTTTAAAACTTACGTTTCATAACCATTCATTTCATATGAAATATTTTTTTTGAATTATCTCTTACAACATTACTTAAGTTTATAAATAGTTCATGACTTAAATCTATATTTGTATAATACACCTTTATATCCTAAGAGTATATATACAAATCCCAAATTTCAAATTGGTTTTACTTAAACCAGGGCGTTTCAAAAATTTAAAACTTGTTGTAATTTACTACCGTCTCAAATTCATAAGTTATAAAACTTATTTCTTATTTAATACTATTGTTATTTTCTTAGATTTAAAGAACAAAATTCAAAATCAGGGGTATTTAAATCCTCAAATTCTTTGCTTTTAAATCCATTTTATTTATAAATTATATTTATCTAATTTCATTTACTCAAGACATTTCACAATTGTTTATCTTTTACCAAAAGTTTTCATAAATTTCTTAGCTCTGAGTTGGGTGTGATTTGGAATTTTTCGACTGTCCAAATTCGTCAAAAATCCCATGTTATCCTATAATTTTGTGATCCAAACTTATCTTTGGTTTAAACACTTTTATAAAGATATTTCTTTATTACCAATCAATTTATTTATTAATAATTCTCATTATCTCTTTAACCTAAGAAAATTATATAGATCGAGTAACTTCGAAATGACACCAAGGAACCAGGTACTACTAATAGTATCATATATCCCCTTAACTAGAAGGGTAATACTTAAGAGAAAGTGTTTACCATCCGAACACATCTCTGTCCATTTTTAGTTACTTACAAACCACTCAAACTAGTTGTCCTAAGATACTTTTTTAAAATCCTTTATTTGAAATAATACTATACGTACCTTCACAAGTTATTTACTATTACTTTTTGTTTATAAAAACACTATTTATAAATCCATTTCTTAAAATCATCATAACTTCCTTTTAAACTTTCAAAATTATTTTCCAAAATACCATGATTTAAATTCTTAAAATTTATATAGAATACCTTCCACATTTAACTTTTACAAAATCGTTTTATTTGCAAAATATGCTCATAAATTTGTCTTAAATAAATTTCTTAACTTTAAACCAATATTATTATCAAACACCTTATATTCAAATCGTGAAACTTAATTCATAAGATATTTGTACTTAAACCTTTTAATTTAAATAATTAATTAATTTATGATAATAGATTTATCATAACTTAACAACCAAATACTCAATAAATAACTATATCATTTTGAAAATATCTTTTATATCCAAAATATAATCCTAGGTAAAATTATTTCATTTACCAATTTTTCTCAAAACAAAAATCATTTTATATAACATTAACAAATACGCACTTATATATATAATACTCTCAACTCATTCTAGGGTGTCACTTACCCTATCTCTAATGAGTTACTCATCCTAGGGTATTACTAACACTATCTCTGATGAGTCTTTGCCTCTATCAGGTTAAGGTGTTCGCTTATCCTAAGCTCTGATACCAAATGTAAAGACCAAAATTTCCATATCCTTTGAGTCGACAATAAACCACACATGTCCAACCCGAATTGAACGAAAAGATGGATCTTTAAAGGTAAGAAAGAAAAATATATAGAATATAATCTCACTCGAATGGAATAACATATATTATTGAACAATAATCTTTACAGTGGAAAATTTTAAAATACAAACATCAAAGTCTAACCAAAATTCAGCTTGGACAGTTATAATACATATTCTTAAACTTGCTGAAAAACAATAAACAAAGTGCATCGGAAATAGAATACGTTCATATGTTGATGAAGATCTCTAGCTCTCCTCTAGAAACTCCAGGAGTCTTCAGGTAGTCCAAAAACTATTCAGATCTGGCCCAAGTATTGAAATACCCGAATTAGTCCGGTATACCTGTGTGAGAAACACGAATCTTAAATGATAGTGTCATAGATCAGAGATTGGTGACAAAAACCTTTAGAAAAGAAAGAGTATCTCATAAGGCCACGCCGCACATAAACATGAATGGGTTTTTACCTTATGATAACTAAAATATTTTTATCAAATCATTTGATATTATATATAATGACTTTCTTTGAAAATACTTTTTAAGTAAATATATTCAAATAGCTGAAATTATTACCATCAAAATGGCAGGCATGTAATGGAGAATGAATTTACAACAAATAACTAGCTAAAGGGACTACCTTCCAACAGTACATCTCCAGAGGAATGTACCGAGGCTACAAAACATCTGCACCTCTTCCTAGATAGTGCCGAATATGTCATCACCCCGGTCGTTACCGACCTATCCAAGAGCTCTCTTCGCATACACCACATTAATTTAAAACCCAACATCATAGTGGGAATAAATATATCTAGAAGGGAATGATCATACCCTAATGGTTGCTAACCACATAGCCTTGCTGCATCTAACCTGTTTTAGCCATTTTCGAGTGTGAGGCCTGAGGTAACGATTACCTTTCATAGAACATCACTTTTTACTTTGAATCCGACATTGTCATTCCATAATCACACAAATGATTTCTGCAAACGTATAACTCTTGAGCTTGTACGTCTCAAGAAAGGGTGTTAAGCTAAGAAAAGTTGCCTTCTTTGCCATCAATTAATGTGATTTTAAAATACAATGTCAGACATTCGTCCATACAAGTTCGTTCTAGGACTGAACGAAACCGAAGGCATTGTTCGTACCACATCATGTTTTGGGAATCACCACTAGGATCAGTAGCGATTAGTCCTTTCGAATTGAAGATTTTCATAACATAGCACTACTGCCACCATAATATATGATATGGTAAATTTCACCGAGTGTCTAGTGGCAAGTAGCCCTTCATCATGAAGATCTTCATCTTCAATGAACTTTGTCGTTAACATGTTTCACTTTGAGAGCTTTTACTTAAATCATTCATTTAAATTCTTACTAAAACTTCCAAATCATATTTAAAATACTCAATTTTTTATATAAAGATATTTATAAAATATTCGGGGAAGAATAGTTAAGTTTAAATCTGTATTTCTAAAATTTATTAAAACTGCTGTAGAAAAGTGCTGCAAAAAGTACTTTTAAAAACTTATTTGATTAAAAAACTTTTCCATCAATTAGAAATCCATATTTATAACTAAAATCTCTTTTAAAAAAAATTAACATATTTATCAAATTTATTTCATATTTTTAAACATTTAAAAATATCCATTTTAAAGAATTTTACACTTTGGTCACTAAACTGCAAAAGCGCGATTTTCCTGAAAATTTAATTTGGACATAACTTATAATCTACAAGATGAAATCTTAGTTTTTCTTTTCCATTTTAAAATTATGGTTATAGGGATCCGGAAAATTCTTATTTCGAAGAATTCCGACTCCGTTTCTATCCTACACATTCATTTAGCTTTTCCAGCGCGAAATTGCGAACTGCCATTATGCGATGCGCCTCTTTTAACTTGGATTTTATTCTTTTCAAACTTTATCGAAACACTTTTAAATGTTTATAAAACATTTCTAAATCATTTTAAACCATTTTAAAGTGGTTAACGATCTCATATACATCATTTTATTTTATAAAGGAAAGTGATTTCCTTTATGATGTTCGATGTGTATTAAACGTGAACCATTTCCATAACAAGCAAGCTTATAATCAACTTTCATAATCCATATTATCAATCCAAACATAGTTAACAACCATGATAATACTATTACTAATAGCGTGCAATATTTCAACAAGTTCTACTCTTAACTTGTTGGCAAGTTTATAGTTTAATCAAAGTAATAAATCAAGCACTATTAAAGTGATATCATTAAATGATTAAGCAATTTATCAAGTAATTAAATGTGAGATTAACTCACTTATTTTCAACCCGATTGCTGTTGAATATGCTAGTATATGATTTTTGTTTGATGATAATAAATATCTATATATATATATTCATTTAAATGTATTTGTTATTATACTATTTTATTTTTCACATAATTAAATAAATATTTGCTGAATATAATAAATAACACAGAATTTAAATTCAAACAAATTTTTATTACAATTTTGAATAGTACAAGTTTGAGCTCTCGCTATATATATACACAATTTCAATTACAATACAAATTCGATTACATCACGATTTATCATTTACATTAGCACCTCACTACATATCATTCTTTCACTCGTA
The DNA here is from genome assembly GCA_030737815.1 of Allium fistulosum. Taxonomy (NCBI): domain Eukaryota; kingdom Viridiplantae; phylum Streptophyta; class Magnoliopsida; order Asparagales; family Amaryllidaceae; genus Allium; species Allium fistulosum. The sequence continues at coordinate 334,600,818 of CM060904.1, read as the reverse complement.
TTTATTCTTTAACTCTATTCCAAATTAAATCCAGCATCTGAGTTATCTGCAAAATACACTGACGCAGTAAAATTGAAAAAGAAATATTTGTGCAAGTGTAAAATAAAAAGGTGTATTTTGAAAATATTATTTTCCTCGGTTATTTGGGTTGTTCGTCATCATTTAAATTTGAATTCATCAAACACGAACAACTTGTGACATGCACAGTATATCACTGTACATGCCACAAGGCCGTGCACACCGATATACACTTGATAAAATTACAGGGACAGGTGAGCACAAGGTCAAACCCAATCAAAAGGCGGGTTCAGCTCAAGTGTAATACAAATAAAGTCACGACATGAGCACAAGGTCAAACCCGAGCTATAAGCTGGATTAAACACAGGTGCAATCAAAATGTACAAGTTCAATAAAATGGTCAAGACAACTAAAAAAACTCGACCAGTCCAAAATCAAAAATGAACAAGTACAAAAGGTAGTGGACAGGACACAAATTCCAAAATCACTTTAACCAGAGAATTTGAAGTTTAGTGGCAACCAAACAGAAATGAAAACTGCAACCATACATGATTGTCCAAGCTAGACTGTATCAAGAAACCAAACCCAGACTACACAATGAACACAAGTGACTCAAAGCACAGGATGCAATACAACTGAATACAAGTGAGGTGGCTACAGTAACATTCACACATGCCCAGCTCAAATGTACATGATCAAGCATGGTGAATGCAACACTTCTACAAGGCTAAATGAAGATAACATAAATGCAGTTCACATATGTATATAGTGACATGCACAAGTGAAGATATCATGTGCACCAGAACTGGACAATCCAACCGAACTATCAACAAGCTCCAAAGAAGATTACATAATGATACCAGGAGTGGAGAGTGCAACCAAGTAACATATATATATATATATATATATATATGCAACCAGATCATATACAAGAAAACACAACTAAACCAGAAATGAAGACTGCAAATACAAGGCAGTATCTCAAATCAATAATCACATGCAGACATGTACTTGATGCAAACCAAAACTCACCACACAATGCAACAAAACTGTGAACAATAGAATACAACCAGACTCATGTGGAACAAGTGAAGAGGCTACCAAGGTCAGAGCCATTTTTACTAAAGTGCAAGTGTGAACATGATCACCGACCGCATATGAAGCAAACTAAAGTGAAGTCAATGCAAACACACATGTACAATAGCGGACAGAGCTCAATGCAACTCATATCATAAAATCAGTGGCCGAAGTTACAGAGAAATCACCATCATTCAAGAATAATCGAATGGCCAGCTTAAAATTATCAGAACAAGCTAATGAACAACAAGCGAACGACTAGACAAATATGCAAACAAATGCAATGCATCAATAAGACTCAAGTCTGCAACATATAACATGAATATATATATGGATGAACATATATATGTATATATGTAGTGAAACCAGAGCAACAGCAAAGCACTTCCCAAAGTAAAATGCCAACAAGCCAGGCAATAGCAAATCAAATAAGTAAATATTATCACAGTACCAACTGGCCGAAGTCGACAAGCATAAAGGAAAATCACCATAACCGAAATCAACAGAGAATCAGAGACGTGGTGACAAAGGAATAATTTGAATAAGTCAAAATGCCAGCAAAATCAAAGTCGTGATGACCAAGTCAGAAACGAAAGCCATGAAAATCAAGCAACAACATATACGAATTGAAAAAGTCAATACAAATCACAGCATTCAATCATAATCAAGTGGCTGAGATAAATCAATTGACGAATTCAAGTAAATATATTCGAACAAAATTATAGGAATTCGAATCCTATTTAAACCGTAACATCATCGGTATACGAAATCATCGAGTTCAAGCAAGCTAACAGGTAAAGCAAAAAGCATAAATTACATACCATTAAAATCGAACTCGATCGAGGAGCAGCCGCAAGCAACAATCAGCAAAGGGATCAAATCGAAGAGTATTTCATCACTACAATATCAAGCGGCGCCTCATCCGCAAAGCCCTAATTTCAGAATGAAGAAGGGATAATAGCCATTATCACAAACGAAAGAAGGAACCGGGCCAAATAATAGAAAAAAAACAGGGGATTTACTTTTATTTTTAATTTGGGCCGGTTATTCTAAATAGCTGTTGGGCTTTATTTTACATATTAAGGTTTTTGGTTTTTAAAATTGTTTTTACTTTTAAACTTTTGTAATTTACTAGTCGTGTGACTAGGAGACGAACTACGGTGGTGTAGTTCGAGAATTTGCAGCTCGGTGGCTGAGTTGTGGTAGGGTTTTGAGCGTAGAGTTAAGTTAGTCGATAGCGGGTGTCGCGATTTTACATGTGTAAGCGTATGACTACTTAATTTCTAGTAGAAACCTTGGGGGCATCACGTAGGTAGGGTTTTGCCGAAGCTGGGTAAATCTGTGTTGTTCTATTTCTGCATTTATTATTCTGCTATTATCTGTGCTGCTATTATTCTGCTATACCTGTGTTGAAATTATTTTATATACTTCCACATTAAATTTTTATAATTGATAGTATCACCCTATTCAACCCCCTTTAAGGTGAAATCGATCCCAATTGCTTCCTACTATCATTCAACAAATCAACACTTCTACTATCACCTTCTAATCCATCAAAACATCGTCCAAAACCATCTTCTTCCTTCACAAAGCTCACGGCCATCATCATAGTAACAAAGCTTACGGCCTCCATCTCCTCCACCATCATCTAGCTTACAACCTCCATATCATCTCCTACCATGGTGCTCATGGCCCAAGTAGGTTCCCACCCATCTCCATTATTTCCTCACTTCTAAGATGCTAAACCATATTCTCTAAACGATATAAGAACTTTGGTAGAGTTTGGTGGAGTTTGGATATGATTTGATATGTTTTTAAGAAAGCTAGTAAGGAGAAAAGAGAGAAGAAGAAGCCATTAGAGAGGCTTTGGAGAAGAAGAAGAAAATGAAAAAAGTGAGGAAGAAGTGAAGAATGAGATGTGAAGAAAGTGAAGAAATGGTGATGGTATTTATACATGAAGTTTATAATAAAAAGACCTTACTGCCCTTAACCCAAAACTCATTTCTAACCACATATTTATTCCTCCATTTCGATGCAAGATTAGACCCTTAAGTTCTATCATTTAATGAGATGGAAAGTATGTGTAAGGAGGTGAAAGGTGATGGTAAATTTGCTTTTTATTACTTAGCACTTAAGTATTTTTATTTAATTATATTATGAAAATATCTTAGATATTTTCTTAGCTTTTGATGTGAATAATTGTGATGTTTTTAAATGTGTGTATGCATGTGTACATATGTGTATCAAACAATGTTGCAATGATTGTAAACAAATTTTATTCGACGAATAGTCGAAAATCTGAAAAACGACCATCGGTCACATTTTGACGTTTTTGTTAAACTAACTATTTATGTAAAAAAACTTGAAAATAAGTTTCTTATCATCTTTAAATAATTAAAAAAAGTTCATTTAAGTTATAAAACCATATTTAATTATATTAAAATCCTATTAAAAAATACGACGTCGATCTGTCAAAATGCGACGATGTTTGTCAATCATTATAAAAGAATATATATGTTTATAAAATCATTATAAATCAAATTTCTATTATTATCATATCATTATATTACCATTAAAAAGTGTTATTTACCATTTACGAAAATTATTCGAATGTATATTAAATTTTACCGAAAACCGGCTTTTGTCACTTTTCAACGAAAATCCAAACTTTTTGATTTTGTAATCAAATTCTAAAAATAAGTTTATCATCCTTATTATCACATAAAACATGATTATTAAGTTTGAAAATTCTATATCTTAATATTTAAAATAAGTTAAATATCTCATTTTCAAAGTGGTAAAATTACGGTTCGTTACAGTATAACATACATACATAAATACATATATACATACATACATGCATATATATATATATATATATATATATCTAAACAATATATATAGTACTATTAATATGCGTATACACACTGTATACTTATATTATAGTATATTCAAACATATGTATATATTTAGTAATTTATATTCCCGATATGCATATGAACTTGTCATATATGTATGTAAGTATAATTTATATGAACATACAGTTGATATAAATCCAAATACCTATATGTATACTTATATATAGTAGTACACATCTTCATATATCATTTTGTTACCATGGCATGTTACGAATATATGTAATGATCTGGAATTTTAGTCATTTGATTTTGGATATTTAATTAGTTTTATGTATTAAAATATTTGTTTAAAAGCTTCAAAACTCGAATTAATAGGATTGTTTAAAATCTTTGAATTGTGGTAATTATTTGAATAATTATTTAAATATTAGGATTTTAAATTGAATATTAATTCTATGGATTAAATGGTCTTATTTAACTCCTTTTAAATTATTAAATGCTATCAGAATTTTTTGTAAATTTAACAGTAGTAAATGGTTCAAATAAATAATCAGAAAATTTATTTTTAATATTTCGACTCGAATTCTATTGATGTATTTTTAACTTATTTTAATTGATGTTTCCATAATTTTTAATTTGAAAAATATTAAATTTGTCATTTGATAATTTTTCGGCAACCGGCGGTGTTTTTGTGATTTTACATAATTCAATAACAAGTGTATATTATTATTGTTTTGGGTCGCATCACTGCTCTGAGCACGACCGTATTTTTTTGTCGATTCAGAGTCCGTACGCGAACGGAAAGTGGTGCAGCAAAATGCTGAAAACTTCAATTTAAAACTAAATTCTAACGTAGACAATTCGTCCATGTCGCAAACAAATCTTTGTCCATTTTATCTACCTTCATCTTCATGTTCCCAACAAGCTTCTTGAATTCAAAAAAAATTAATATATATAATAGCTCAAGGAAATTTGTACAACTAGGACACACTTTTGTCCCGCCTTGTACTGTTCCATTTCTTTTCAGCAAACAAGAAAAGTGGGTTTTCAACTTTAAATCTCTGAACCCAAAATAACTAGTCATCGAAGAAATTTAAAATAAAAACTGAGATCTTTAATCTTGTGGGGGAGGGACTGGTATATCTTATAGTTTAGGATTGATTGGTATTTTGCAATGTGGTTTTGGTGACTGTGTCAGTTTGGCCAAGGTCAGCATGTGTTAGGGTTACGGTTTGTGGGCAATTCAAGTAAAGTTAGGCCTTGGGATGGTGGCAGTGTGCTTAGGGCGGTGAGGGGCATCGCTGGCCGGAGATGGGTGGTGTGTTGCTCCAGGTAGATGGTCGCGACATTTGCGAGGTCCAAGTGTCAGCAGAAGGTTGCGATTTGGGGAAGCATGCGGAGGTTAGGGGACAAGTGCGAGCGGGTCCACCTTGGCTCGACGTGAACAATGGTGGCGGCGACAAGATCTCTGGCGGCCTGAAGCTTCGTGGTTGACCTTGGGTCGAAGCCTAGGTGAGTTTGTGAGCGGGAGTTTAAGTTTGGGAAGATGTATTATTAATGGGTAATAAGTTATAAGAAAAGTAATTAATGTTTTAATATATGCTTTATAAATCAACAACTTATAAATGTAATAACTTCTTCATACGATGTCAAAATCAAACATCGTTAGCCGCGTTGCATCATAGCGTCATCCTTTACGCTGTGGAATTGGTTTGGATGAACTTGGAACTGTTGAATTTCAAGCTAAAATCAAATGTTGTTCGATTTTAGATGGAACCAGAGCGCGAAAGCGACAATTGGAACTTCAGTGGGTTAAACCCACTCTTTTTGGTTAATTAGTATGATTATAGTAAATAAAATTTATTTATGCCTGTTTGGATTGTTGAATTTGTTGGTTGTTGAATCTGATCTAGGATCACGATATAGCATCAAGAAATGCTATTAGATTGGTTGAATTTGATTTAGGATCACGATATAGCATTTTGAAATGCTATTAGATTGTTTCAGTTTTCAATTTTTTATTCAAAAATTTATTTTAAGTAATGGATCATATATGAGGTGATAAATGGATATTGATTTGATTAATATAATTACATTGTTTAAAATTATAGCATAATTAATGTAAGCATACTTCTTGGTTTTATCTATTTGGCCATTTAATTAGCAGAATAAATCCCAGTTCTACTATTTTATAGATTTGAACGTCTGTTTTTATATCGTTAATTGATATGCCAACTTGGAATAAGTGATATGATAAATAATGACAGTTAAGTGTTGAAATTGTTTATATAGTCATTGATTATGTGAATATCAGTATTTAATTTGGAAAGTTAAACTAAATGATATGGCAGCTTGTTTAAGTACCATGGTGATCGTTAAGCCTCCATCAAATTTGAAGAATACGTTTTGATTTGTATGTTATTTTAAGAATAATTATTATTTAGCAATAAGATTTTAAAAAGTAATAAATATTTATTAATAATGTTTTAAAGATAATTAATAATTTTTTTAATAACAATTTAAGTTAATTATTTTATTAATATAATTCTTAAAAGTTATTTCTTAATGTTATTTAAGAATATTTAATTTATTATTTTAAAAATTATTTAACTATACTTTAATTTAATGAAAGTTATCTAATTATATTGATTTAAGTTATTTAATTTTATTTATAGGTTAATTAATTATCATATCAAATATTAGTTAAAAATTATTTAATTATTGTATTTATAACGTTTTAAAGTTAATTAATATTTTTTCGAAGTTAACTTATCAATACAATAATAGTGTTAAAAAAATTAATATATTATTCATGAGATTTTAAGTTATTATTTTAAATGATATTTAATTTAAATGAAAAAGAAGGATGTTTAAATAATAACATGTATTTTAAAGTTATTTTAAATAATTTATTGTTTATCAAGGGGACCACAAACTTAAAGAGTTTATTAAATAAGTTGTTTAAATATGGGAAGAGTTTTACAAATGGCTTGGATATTTATAAAAGAAAATATAAATGAGTTTAAAGATTCTAAAAGGAGAAGTTTTTATAAATGGTATTTTGAGATTTATAAAGAATGTTTACAAATAGATTGGAGATTTATAAAGAAACTTTATAAATAGATTGGGAGAATAAAGAGATTTGGAAAGAAATGGTAGATTGTCATGGCGTAATTAAAGGGGCAGGGATTGCCTACATTATACTATGGATTCGCTGGGATAGCGACGTAACCATTGAGTAAGCTACGATCCATGATTTTTGCTGAACGGTACTCCCTATATCCATTTTTAAGAGTTTTCAAGTATTTTTGAAATGAATGGTTTGTGAATATACTTATTCCGATGAGATAAATATGTGAATGTTTTAATAAAGAGATTCAAATTAATGAAGATTTAATTGAATGAGGCTTAGTTGTTTCCATGGGAAATGTAATCTCTTTTTTGAATGTTGTTTATTTGATAGTTAAACAACCGACTATCAAACCTGGCCAGTTTTAAATTATTGTTGTCGGTTCGGAGAGAACGGGATTGGATATATTATCCGAAAACCACTTCGAACCAGCATAAACGTTCGAATTGGAACATCTTGAAGATGATTGAAGATGGAGATTTTGAAGTGTAGGGGCAACTTGCTACTAATCCCGAGGGTGATTCCAAAATGGATGTACGAGACTTTCGGTTTCGTTTAGACCTAGAACGAACTTGTGTGAATGAATGCTAGCTTTTCAATTCTGCCTGGAGGGCAGTGTTAGCATTCCAAGTGGAATTGCTACATAAAAGGAAATCGTAGTCTCAAGCCCCACAACTCGGGAAATGGCTAAAATAGGTTAGATGCAGCATGGCTATGTGGGTCGCTCCAATTAGGGTATGTCATCACCTTTCTAGATCATTGTATTATGGATTTGGTTGTGCATGAGGACTCTCGGTTAAGGTTGGAAAGCAACCACGGTGATGACATATTCAGTACTATCTAAGTTCAAAGGTAGGCCGATTCTGTGTTGGCAGGGGGGATCAAGTTCAAGGTTTGACCCCAGGTACATTATATCTAGAGGTGTACTGTACAGAAGGTAAGTCCCTTACCTTGCCATTATTGGAATCCATTCTCCAATAAGCACCATGCGGACTTGATTATAAACCTATTATGATAGAACTTAATAGTTTAACAATTTCGGCTATGATTAATATGTATTTGTATCCTAGACATTATTATAATATCATTGGATTTTCTATAGAAATGTTTTGGTTATCGTAAGGTAAAAATCTGTCTGTGTTAATGTGTGGCATGGTCTTATGAGATACCTTTAATTTCAATAGATTTTTATAACATTAAAATTCAATTGAGGTATTTTTCTCACACTGGTTTATCAGACTGATCCGGGCGTTAATTTTCTTATAATGTTCGGGTCAGACCGAGCATATTTTACAGATTTAGTTAGATGTTTTTGGAGCTTAAAGAAATGAGCTGGAGGCCCAGAGACGTATTCATGTACATTGTTATTTTTCCACTGCATTCATTTGTTGCATTTATCAGCAATTGTGAGGACAGGTTGTTATAACTGTCCAAACCGTTGATTTAATTGGTTGATTCTAATTGATATATGTATACTAACGTTTAATCTTTCTTTGGCAAAGATCTGTTGTATATTATAAGTTACTCGTTACGATGTGAGATTATGTTCTACCTTTCCTTCTTTTTCCCAAACAATCTGACTTTCCGGCACTTGGAAGCTCGGCGCGCGAATACTATGGATGTATCAGTGTCGACTTCTGAAGGTCAAAAAGGCATGTCGTTACCATACAGATGTGATATATTTAGATAAACGTTAAATTAAATCAATTAATATAACATATTAATTAAAATAGAATATTACAAAGTAATATATGATTTTATTTTAAATACATAGATTGGATATAATGGTTGTCAATAGATTACATAGGCTCATTAAGACCTAAAAAGAGATTTTTTTTCAAATTTACCCATTTCACTCACTGCTAACATGGGCCGGACCCAACAATGGTATCAAAGGTTGTATGATCTATGCAATCAACTAGATAGCATTATGGGCCAACTGATAAACTTTTATATCAAATGGGTGTCTAGAATAGTAATGCCTAGGCTTAGGGTTGGATAAGAAGTATTCTCCCATCATTAACTACTAGCCTGGCCCAATGGGTAGAGTAAGTCCAAAAGGTTCACCGAAATGTAAGGCTTAGAGTTATTTGGGCCTTAGGTTCATTTTCAAATTAAGATTTGAAAATTTAATTAACATTTTAAACTTAAATGTTAAGTTTAAAGTATAAAAGGTAATTTAATAAAGGTTATAAAATAAATTTTTAAATTTTTAAAGTTTCTTTGAGCAAATAATCAAATAAATTTCAAAAAATTTATAAGTATTTAATTAATATGATTAATTAAATAATTAATTAATTAAAAGATAATTAATATATATTTTCATACACATACGAGTATTTATGTTAAATTTGTCTAAGGTAAATTAAATACTATTCAAAATTTAATAAAATATTTAATTAAAATGTTTGATTAAATAAATGATTTATTTGATAAATAATTAATTAAAATACATTTGATGATATGTTATTTAATAAAAACAATAAATTCTATAGTTTAATAATTAAATTTTATGATTTTCTTGAAATTATTTTGAGAAATACAACTAAATAACTATTTTGAAATCTATTAAATATTTAATTAAAATGTTTAATTGAATGGTTGATCAATTAAATAGTTAATTACTGTATATGTATGTATGTATATTTAATATATATATATATAAGACAATAAGGGTTATAGTTAATATCCTTCTTAAATAACTTAAGATGAATAATGTAAAAACTTTGAAATTTTAAAGTAAAATTTATTTAGATTTGTTAGTTAAATTAAAAATAATTGAATACGACTTAATTTATAAGATACGTATTAATATTATATGATTAAATTATAATAATTATAAATAAACTAAGCTTAAGAAATTATATATATATATATAATAGGGTACTTTTGGCACAGGTCCTTATTAAGGTTCAAAATACACGAAAAGTCCTTAACTAAATTTCAGTGTAAATTAGGTCCCTGTTTTTTATTCACGATTATTGCAGAGCATGATGCAACTTTTCATAAAAGTTGCTGACATTTTCGCAACTTTTCTATACACTGTGAACATAGTGTATGAAAGTTGCTGAAATATCAGCACTTATTTATAAAAGTTGCTGACATTTCAGCAACATTTATGTACACTATGAACATAGTGTATGAAAGTTGCTGAAATATCAGCACTTATTTATAAAAGCTGCTGACATTTCAGCAATAATTTTTCTTTGTTTCTAGAAAATAGGGATCGGATTTACAATGAAACTTTGACAGGGAAAGTTGCTGAAATATCAACACTTATTTATAAAAGTTGCTGACATTTCAGCAATAAACTTTTCTTTGTTTCTAGAAAATAGGGACCGGATTTACATGAAACTTTAACAGGGACCCGCTTTACAATATGGAAGTATGATAGGGATGCCTCCCTAATTTCCACTATATAATAAATATAAGTGGAACTAAAATAAAGCCAAATTGAATTTTGGAATAAAAAACAAACATATGGTAAGTATACTATTATTCCAGATGTGTCTTACACTTGAATCATGAGAGTACATCATAACAAATAAATTATACCTTCAATTGATATAACTTAAATTATATTAATAGATTATGAATCTTTAATATAAGTTTCCTTTATCATTTATATGTTCATAGATTACATGCATACACACTAATTGTTGGGTAAGGTCAAGCTAGATGTGTTTTGTGCAGTACTACAAATATATTATTAGGACAAGATAAGATACATATATGTATTTATTGAGCCAACTCAAGGTATGTGCATTATACTTAGGCTATCGTGAAATGATAGGTAAGAGTGAATAATCTCTGTTGATTTGTTGGGCAAAATCAAGGTCGATGTAGAGATTAGGGCAAAGACAATCGTTAGGAGTTGTATATGATATAACCAAGAAAGAGTTATCCATCTCTTGTGTGCCCATGATTTGTTGAACAAACTCAAGGTCAGAATTCCAAGGCAAGCAAGTCCTAATACTTACTAGAGAAATCGAAAGATTTCTATATTTATCTTAGGGTTTTAAGGAATATAGAAATCTAGTGCGAGCCTTATTAGAAAATGAAATAATAACAACTTAGCCTTTCTAATATTGTAAGAACATATGCTACAAAATAATTAAAAATAGCTACTTTGAATTTTTTGGCAACTAATCTAATTGATAAATTTATTTATCGATTGAAATATACTAATGAATGGAATTAAGGTTGACGAAGAAATATAGAATATACTTACCAATAAATCCTTTGACATGTTATCGCTTCAAGGCCAATGAAAGAGCCAAATTATATGGCTACTAAATACATTCGCACCTTGGTCGGTTAAATAATTATTTGCCACGGACTGCTATTGCCTTCCATGAGTTTTGAACTTTGAAGAAATACAATAATATGGACATTAGATCCATATTAGATCATATAAAAGTTATATAGCAAACAATTTCCATTGTAATATACGAAATATCAATGAAATTAGTTCAATTGTAACGAGCAAGTAAACCATAATATAAGTTCATGTGTTCAATACAATTGAATACAATAAGAATCTTGTTGTGTTGAAAACACCACTAGACCAAGGACTAAAAGATCAACCTAAGAATTCGATCATTCATATGCTAGCCTTGATCAATTTATTTAAGTGAAACCGATTCGATATCCTTAAAATATTAAGGATGTCCAATCGCACTTTTGTATAAAATTCAATGTTGTCTTATACAAAGAGTTTCCTTTTAAATGGTTCAACCATTGGGAAAGGAAAGCGAATCTCCAAGAGTGAATGTAACATAGATAAAGTTGGGATGAAGAGAGTGAATGTTTACCTCCGCTTCATGAAGAAATATCAGATATATGGATTGTATATAATACCAGTTACACTCAATATGGAATGAGAAATCTAATTTGTATTCCAAGTGTATTTTTATAGAAAATTATTTTTCATAAGGGTTGTTTCTTTAATATCAAGATATTTAAACAATAAGAAGAAAAATGGATCCCTCTTCACTTGGAACAATAATAGTAAACATGGTCCTAAAACTATGACTAAAATTGATCATGACTTTTCTAACTTCATATATCTCTTTGGCCTTCCTTACAAATCCATATCCCTATGCCTTTACTCTCTAACCATTGCCATCTAATCATATCCTTTATTGATGCTACCATTAGTAAAAAGGTAAATTTTAGATTTTTTGATGAATGGATTACTGACTCTAACTTCCTGCAGGTAGTAAAGGATGCATAGATGATTTAGGCCTTTGGAAATCCCATGCTAATTCTACAGCAAAAAACAAAAAACACTAAATCTGCCCTAAGACCGTGGCCCATAAACAATTATGGTGATGGTATGAGGCTTTCTACTGATATTAAACTTAAATTTGAGTAGGTTTAACAACAAATTTTTAATTCTAGCCTTGTTGCTGACCTTAGTCATCTTGATTCTCTCTTGGTTTCCCAGCTTGATGCTACTCTCTCCTCTGAAGCTAATATGGCAATGCAGAAAAATAGAGAAAACTAGTCTTTGTACGGTGATAGAAACTCTAAATTCTACCATGCTTCTCTTAACATCAAACAAACTAAATCCTTTATATATCAAATCTCTAACATTAATAGGTTGACTCATACAATTCCTTCTGAAGTTGATAAAGCCTTCCTTCATTATTTCTCTTCACTCCTTGGTCGAAGCTCTGAAACCACTAATGACACATCCTTTATCTCCTCTCTTACTCTTCCTACCCTTTCCACTGATACACACTCATCCCTTGTATCTTCTGTTTCTAATGATGAAATCAAGAACTCTATTTTTATTATGAAGAAGACTGCATGTGGTGTCCCAGATGGGTTCAATGCTACCTTCTTTATACATTGATGGCCTATCATCTTTTCTAATGGTCTTAAAGCAATTCATAATTTTAAAAAAAATGTAAAATGCTCATCTCAATTAACTCAACTAGTCTTGCCCTCATTCCCAAGCTTGATAACCTTTCTGATGTCACATAGTTCAGGCCTATTGCCTGCTGTAATATCATATACAAATGCATCCCCAGAGTTCATGCTTCTAGGCTGAAACTTGTCCTCAACTCTATAATATCTCCTAATCAAGCTTCATATCTACCTGATAGAACTATCCTTGATAACGTACTCCTTGTTGTATTTACTCTGAATTTTGAAGTTTTATTTGTGCCAAAAAAATTGAAAAGAAGGGAGAAACTCACTTTCTATATTTTCATTCAATGAAACTTACATGCTTAAATAGGAAAAACTAAGGTAACTAACTTCATGTTGCATGTCTAAGAAAATGCCAGAAAACAAGGAATAGCACACCCTACACTACTCTGAAAAATAGGAAACAGAAAAAATAACTAAGGCCATTAACCGAGGCCACTAAACAACTTACTCCTAAGTTATAGGATCGTCTTAATTAAGGAGAATATTTGAATTATATTCCAATACCTCCCCTTAATTCAAACATTGCGGATGCCAATCTTTTCCATGAAGAACTGATGCTTGACTTGGGACAGACTCTTTGTGAACAAATCTGCACTTTGATCATTTGTTCCACAGAACTTCAACTCTATCTTCCCTTCACTGACAAGCCTTCTGATATAATGATGCTGAACCTCTATATGCTTTGTCCTAGCATGATATGCAGGATTTCTGGTCATGGCAATTGCAGACTTATTGTCACACCAAATTTCCGTAGCATTCACATGCTCATTTCCCAAACCTATCAACAACTTTCTCAGCCACATAACTTGTCTACCTGCTGCACCTGAGGCAATGTACTCTGCCACAGTTGATGATAATGCTACAGTATCCTGCTTCTTTGAACTCTATGTAATTGCACCTGATTCCAGAGTGAAAATTGAACCAGACGTGCTCTTTCTGTCATCCAGACTGCCTGCCCAATCACTGTCAGTGTAGCCAACTAACTTGAAGTTCTCAGAAGCCTCATACCAGATGCCCTTCTCTGCAGTTCCTGCAATATATCTCAAAATTCTCTTTGCAGCTCCAAGATGCTGCTTAGTTGGACTGTGCAGAAACCTTGACACCATACTCACACTATATGCAATGTCTGGCCTTGTGTGAGTAAGGTAGCTAAGTCCTCCCACAATGCTCCTGTACAATTTTTCATCAGCGTGACCTGTACCATCATTTCTCTGTAATTTCTCATTAGTATTCATTGGAGTAATTGCAATATCACAATCCTCCATTCTGAACTTCTTCAGTAAATCTCTTGCATAATTCTTCTGAGAAACAGAAATTTCTTCTTCACTTTGACTCACTTCAAATCCAAGAAAGTATTACAGCTTTCCTAGATCAGTCATTTCAAATTCTTGCATCATAGATTTTCTGAATGCATTCAACATCTCTTGAGAGGAACTGACATAGATAATATCATCCACATACACACATACCACCAGATATTCAGCATTAGATGCTATTTTGATATACAGAGTGGGCTCATTCTCACTTTTGTCAAAGCTATTTTCTGTAAAGAAAGCATCTAACCTACTGTACCAGGCTCTTGGAGCCTGCTTAAGACCATACAAAGCCTTCTTCAATTTGTAGACCTTGTATTCTTCCTTCTCCTTGACAAAACCCAGTGGTTGTTCCACATATACCTCCTCCTGCAGTTCTCCATTGAGAAAGGCTGACTTGACATCAAACTGAAACACAGTCAGCTTAAATTGAGCAGCTAGAGCCAGGATTACCCTAATTGTCTCAAATCTTGCCACTGGTGAGAAAGTCTCCTCAAAATCAATCCCCTCCAATTGAGCATATCCTTTAGCCACAAGTCTGGCTTTATACTTCTGTATACTCCCATCTGTGTTGAATTTGATCCTGAAGACCCATTTCAACCCAATAACATTCTTGCCAACTGGTGGATCAACCAATTCCCAAGTTCTATTCTTTTGGATAGACTTGATTTCTTCTTCCATGCCAAGCTGCCATTCAGCTTGCTTTGCAGCTTCAGCAAAATGAATTGGCTCTGCAGTAACAAGAGCAAATCCACAGGTTGCATATATTTCCTCCAATGATTTCATTTTTCTTGGTGGTGACTCATCAGAAGAAGATGAGTCTTCTGATGTGTCTTGTCTTCCTGAAGGAGTTGCTGGTGGAGTATCATTCTGCACAACTTGATCATCATTCCCTTGTGAGCTATTCTCAAACACAAATGTGAATACCCTTTGACTGTTGGCGTGTTGTGACCAATCCCAGACCTCATTCTCAGCAAATATCACATTTCTGCTGATTATAAGGCTTCCATTTTCAGGATTATACAACATGTATGCCTTGGACTGAGTAGCATAGCCAATGAATACACACTTGACAGATTTCCCATCAAGCTTTGTCCTTAAATTGACTAGAGTGCATGCTATACAACCAAATACTCTAAGATGATCCACATTTGGCCTTCTGCCTTTCCAAACTTCATAAGGTGTTCTATCTTGAATGGCCCTAGTTGGTGAGATATTCAAGATATACAACGCAGTTGACACTGCCTCACTCCATAAATCTTTAGCAGTCTCTTACCCCTTAGCATACTCCTAGCCATCTCAACCACAGTCCTATTCTTCCTCTCTGCAACTCCATTCTGCTCTGGTGAATATGGAGCAGTCAATTCCCTGTTCACTCCTTGATTCTCATAGAAATTTGCAAACTCCTTTGAGGTAAACTCACCTCCCCTATCTGTCCTAAGACACTTCAATTTCTTTCCACTATGAGTCTCCACCATGATTTTAAATTTTTTGAACAACTCAAATGACTCAGACTTGGAATGCAAAAAATACACCCAACTCATCCTACTATAATCATCTGTGAATAGTAGAAAGTATTTGCTCCCACCTAGAGATTCAGTTTGCATTGGCCCACACAAATCAGCATGAACCAACTCTAAACACTCACCAGCCCTCAATGCCTTGCCAATTGGAAATGACCTCTTAGAATGTTTCCCATAAATGCACCCTTCACACAGACCTAGTTCACCAACTCTTGGTAACCCTTCTACCATCCCCTTATTACTCAATAATCTCAAACTTTGCATATTTAGATGCCCAAACCTTAGATGCCACAGTCTAGTCTTGTCATCTTCTTTCATAGTCAAGGCTCTATCAACATTTCTCACCAAATCTATGGAAAACATTTTATTCCTTCCCATTGATGTCATGGCCACTACTTCATTTGATTTCTTATCCTTAATTTTACAGGAATTATTATCAAATAGTAGTGAGAAACCAGACTCTAGCAACTGACCAACACTCAATAAATTATAGGCTAATAGAGGCACATACTGCACATGATAGAGTAATTTGATGTTACCTTGCTCAGTTCTGATAGCAACAGTCCCAACACCTTCCACACTCAACTGCTTGTCATCTCCAAGCCTCACCTTGCTTGTCTTGGATTCATCCAAGTCTTTGAACATAGACTTGGTACTTGACATGTGATTAGAGCAACCACTGTCAATATACCAGACATTCTCTGCAATCTCATATGATCCATCTCTGGTAAGAAAGAGTCTTTCTTCTGTTTCTGCAACATTGACTTTAGGATCAGATTTATTTTGATCCTTTTCTTTCTGCCAGCAGTTTGCCTCCTTGTGGCCTGGCTTAGTGCAATAGTAGCACTTGATTGGACCTCTTGATGATTGAGCAACACTGGACTGGGTTTCAGATGACTGGCCAGATGACCTGCCACGTCCTCTCCCTCTGAAACCACCTCTTCTTTTCCCTCTACCTGATGACTTACTTGATCTGTCATAGTTACTTTCCTCTTTGGCTTGAAATGCCTTCTCCTCTTTCTTTTCTGCTCCTCTATTCATTCTTTCTTCATGTGACTGTAGTGAGCCCATTAATTCTTCAAAGGTGTACTTCTCCAGATCCTTTGATTCTTCTATGGCAGCTACAACATGGTCAAATTTACTTGTAAGGCTCCTCAAGACCTTACCAACAATATGTTTATCTGTGATCTTCTCTCCATATGCCTTCATCTGCTGCACTACACTTGAAATCCTTGACAAATAATCTTGAGCAGATTCTTTGTCACTCATGAGAGCAGTTTCAAACTCTCTCCTCAATGATTGTAGTCTCACTTTGACTACCTACTTATCTCCTAGATATTCTGATTTCAGAATATCCTAAGCTTCCTTTGCAGTAGTGGCAGATG
The DNA here is from genome assembly GCA_030737815.1 of Allium fistulosum. Lineage (NCBI taxonomy): Eukaryota > Viridiplantae > Streptophyta > Magnoliopsida > Asparagales > Amaryllidaceae > Allium > Allium fistulosum. The sequence continues at coordinate 334,583,574 of CM060904.1, read as the reverse complement.
CTATACGAGGAAAGACTTCATCGTCTAAAGCCTATTGAATTATGAACAAAGCTTTAGCATCCTTCTTCCTCTTCTCTTTGAGTTGTGCATCTGGTTCAGCAGGTTAAGTATCATTAAACCCCTGATCTACCAATTCCCACAACTCTTGTGACTTGAACAGGGTCTGCATCTTCAATTCCCGGAATTGATACTTTGCCCCTTTGAAGATAGGCAAATGAGAAAGACCATTTGAACTATTACCATTTGTTGCCATAATAAATCCCTGGATTCGAAACCTAAAGCTCCGATACCAAATTTGTTGTATTTACTCTGAATTTTGAAGTTTTATTTGTGCCAAAAAAATTGAAAAGAAGGGAGAAATTCACTTTCTATATTTTCATTCAATGAAACTTACATGCTTAAATAGGAAAAACTAAGGTAACTAACTTCATGTTGCACGTCTAAGAAAATGCCAGAAAACAAGGAACAACACACCCTACACTACTCTGAAAAATAGGAAACAGAAAAAATAACTAAGGCCATTAACCGAGGCCACTAAACAACTTACTCCTAAGTTATAGGATCGTCTTAATTAAGGAGAATATTTGAATTATATTCCAATACCTCCCCTTAATTCAAACATTGCGGATGCCAATCTTTTCCATGAAGAACTGATGCTTGACTTGGGACAGACTCTTTGTGAACAAATCTGCACTTTGATCATTTGTTCCACAGAACTTCAACTCTATCTTCCCTTCACTGACAAGCCTTCTGATATAATGATGCTGAACCTCTATATGCTTTGTCCTAGCATGATATGCAGGATTTCTGGTCATGGCAATTGCAGACTTATTGTCACACCAAATTTCCGTAGCATTCACATGCTCATTTCCCAAATCTATCAACAACTTTCTCAGCCACATAACTTGTCTACCTGCTGCACCTGAGGCAATGTACTCTGCCACAGTTGATGATAATGCTACAGTATCCTGCTTCTTTGAACTCTATGTAATTGCACCTGATTCCAGAGTGAAAATTGAACCAGACGTGCTCTTTCTGTTAAATAGATGGCAAACTAAATTCCTAACATAGCCTAGTAGGCTTGTTATAATAAACTCTTTAATCTTTTCTATGACTGTGTACTGGTGCAGAACATTTTTCCTCCCTTTGAAGCTAATCACCATGATTAGAACTGCCATGTTTAGATTTCTCTCTACTGGCTCAATATATAATAAAAAGCTGTCTCCTACTAGTTTTAGTAAATTGGGAATGCCCAAAAATTTAAGAGGGCTGGGAATAAAAAATTTGAGAATATCATTGTTGCCCTCTCTAAACACTTTGATAACCTTGTCAACATATCTGATTCTTTATGGGTTGCTTGGTGCATAAAAAATAATTTGAAAAATGATGACTTTTGGCTGCTAAATTCTAAATAGGCTCGCATTTGGGTATGGAAAGCAATCTTAAAGCTAAGAGATAAACTCCTCCCTCATTTAAAATTGATCCTTGCTCCAGGTAGTGATGCTAAATTTTGGACTGTGCCTTGGATTAGATAAGACTTAATACTTAAAAACACACTCTCTCTCTCATGAAGAACATCAGCTAAGTGGTATTCCTTTGCATGCCAAGGCTACCCGTTTTATAAGAAATGGTATTATCTCACTTCCTTGTACCAGCAACACTAATGTCTGCCTGTTATGGAATCCTTCAATAATTCCTTATATACATATGCTACTACTGATACATACTGTTGGACTTCTGATAATAAAATTCATACTACTGATACATTTTATACAGCTATATCTGCCTCCACTGAGATTACTAGATTTCCATGGCACAAGAGAATTCGGAATCAGTTTTCTTCTTAAAAGCTTAATTTCATGCTATGGAAAGTTATCAAAAATGTTATACACACTCCTGCCAATCTAGCACACAAAAGTATCTCTCTTAGCACGCCTTGTGTTTTCTATAATTGTAGAGTGGAAGACAATCACCATATGTTTTTCAATTTCTCTTTCTCTTATTTTTTATGGAAGAAAATTATGTTAAAGGGTGGCTTTTCTAATCCAGTTTGGGAAAGCAAGAAGGAGTGGTCTAACATCTATAAGGCAACAAGATAGAAGCAGTCATCCTCTTTTGAACTTCTCATCTTACTCAAGGTTATTGTGAATGAAATTTGGAAAGAGAGGAATGAGAGGATATTCAATCATAAGCAATGGAAACGCATGGATATATACTATAGCACATGCCGGAAAATTCTGAATGCTCCGACTATTTAAAAATTCTCTTTCGGTATATCCACTATTCTAAAATAGTGTTGATGCAGCCTCTGTATGTCTTTTTTTCCTTTTTCTTTTTTTCCTTGCTTTTTTGTGTTCACTCTCTAATTCCTATTTAAATTTGTAAGTTGTTTCTTGTCAAGTTTTAAATAAAGTTGTAGGGGCCCATTTAACCCCATTTGCTTTGCCAATAAAGTTCAAAATATTTGATGTAAAACTCCCAACTGTAAACTAGTTCACTGGATGAAATAAAGAACTCATAATAAGTGGTTAAATGGAGCTTTGTGTTATTTCATGTGCAATTATTGCAATGGTGGAAATAATGAGAGTGTTCCATATGACATTTATTAGTGGAAGTATCAAATTATGAAAGATTTCTTTTATGTACATACTAATTTTTGTTTATGAAATAAAAACTATTTTCAATGTTGACTGAAAATAGATATACTTTTACTTTAATACGAATGTTGTGAATATTAAATAACAGTTTTTATTTCCATGACAACAGTGATGCATCGGCTACAAATCACAGAAGTATCAATTTTTTTTACAATTATTTAAGAATTAAGGACTAACCAATATTTTTTAGAAATAATTTTTTAATCATATAATTATGAATCATATGTACTCTTCGATTGTATCTCAGAAGATTAAGAGAAAAGCACCCATCTAGTGGGAGTGAAAAAATATATAATAAACTTTTTGAATATATATTGTATGCAGACTAAGGTCTAATGATACCAAAATGAATCTACTTACTTTGCTAAGTTAACTGATGAATTATCACAGACATGAAATATGTATTTGATAAACAAATAGTATGTCTATGATAATTTCATATAATATAAAATGAATGTAGATAACATAACGTGCAAAGGAAATAAAACAATTTGATTTAATCGAACAGATGAGTATATTGGAAAGAGTTCCATATGTACCTAAAACGAATAAGATGCAATCTCAAAATTACTCTTCCATATAATACGTAATGATCTAAGGAGTAACCAGACTTCCTTGGATAAAGTACGATTGATGATGTGTGAAGTTGAGTTAACTTCTTTTTGTAAGGGTATGTACTTAAGAGTAAGTACATATGTTAAATTTAATTTCATCTAAAATATAGTTTACAAAGTCATATTCATGGGAGATAAGAATTGATAAGAAACCCCGACCTTTAATAGTTTAAGATGTATGGTTGTTGAATTTATGGTATGAATGTAAGTTTCTTAAACACAAAATTGAATTAATTTTATGTAAGTGTAAAGGCAGTTCATAAAATGTTTCTGAATGCCTATTCCGTCATAGTGAGAAACGATTATTGTTTCAATAAATGCCACCTTTATGAAGAAGGAATTGCTTTTAGAAATTATTGGGAGTTTAATAAGAATTATCGCATATTAAAAAAGACATAACTCATTAGATTGTTTAATAAGAATTCTCGCATATTAAATAGAAATTATGAGTTTCTTATAAATATCGAGAAAGAGAATTGTTTGCAATAACAATTTCATAAGTTGTCAATAAAACATATATTGTACAGACTTTACCATATGGCAGGATGCTTAAATCCAAAAGAGATTCCAAGTACATTATCGTAATATGTTTTTGATAGTTGTATCCAAAGGGATATGATCCATGAACTGCATGTATGTCTTCAAAAAGAAGATCGATGCAGGTGGAATATAGTAAGCAACTTCAATGAAGAATAATCTAGTAAATTTTAATTGTTAAAATTAGTGTAATACATTCTTTAGTCAATGTGCTTAAGTTAATTCATATTCTACTCGTAAAACTATCGCATAATTTGACTTTGAATTTTGGTAGATTTTTATTGAAATGGAAATTATGTGTAATGATTTTGAATTGAAAGTTTGCACATGATAACCAAAATGACACAATGTTAGTGGGAGTGATAATTGAGTTTGTAAATGTTAGATAAGATCCAAGAATTAATAAAACAATATTGTTTGACAAGCACTAGATTTAGGCAAATAATTTATAGAGAAATCAAATAGTTTAATTATTGGTTAACATGCAAAGGAAGCGTGTGTCTATAGGAAATAATACTAAGAGGTACTAAAATATTTCTAAAACTATAAACATGGATGTTAGGATTTTCCTAAACGATATACATCATATCAAAATGTTTAAAATGAAGCATATGAGATTGATTCCTTATGCACTGACAATAGGAATTATCACATATGTTATGTTGTCTACTACATCACCATTCGCTTATGTAATTGCTGCATTGAGCAAGTATCAAATCCAAATTAAGATATCTGAATGATAGTTATGATTATTCTCAAGTATTTGTGAAATTTTAGAGAATTGTTTATGGAAATAATGAACTACTTATGAAGGAGTATCTAGACTGAAACTCAAAAATTGATATAGAATATAGTATGTCAATCCTAAACTCGTACTCAACCTTAATTAAGGAGCTTTGACTTCGAAATGTTCCAAATGAGAGGCATTGACCGATTCAACCAAAGGCCAAGTACATCATCTTGAATAGATCCACAATAAAAGACAATATACATAAATGTACAAATTTATAACTAAACTAGGGTGATTCCAAATACTGAGAATCCCATGACATTGTTTTATGAAAACAATGCCATAATACAAATCGCAAAAGAACTAAAGCTTATAAGATGTCTAGACACATGCTCTAAAAGTTCCATATGGTAAAGACAATTTATCAATGATGGAAAGATGTTGGTTGGTAAAGTAAATAGTAAAACAATATAGCAGATCCATTCACTAAGGGACTAGCTTGATCAATTCCGAACTGATTGATGAATGGGATTAAGATGCCATAATCGATCCTAGGTGCAAGTGGGAGACTAAAAGAGTTAGTAATATGCCCTACGGACATTATATATTTTTTACATATATTTAAGTCCAGAGTTAATCTTTTTCATAATAGAGGTGCTTGATTTCATTTAGATACTTTGTTATATTATGATATAACTAATTAATTAACTTAAAATATATTAATAGGCAAATCCTTAAAAAATGTAATGTGGTTGTAATAGAAAATAGTTGCAATCATGAGTAATTAATCATAATAAAATAACATGTTTTTAAATATTTTTGGTACAAATGTTTTGAGAAAGGATATATACATCCGTTATGACCAGGGCACATAACACTCTTCAAATGTTGAGCAGTGTACTACTTATGATTGTTGGGGCACTAAGGGGTTACATAATCAGTTATTGGATAACTATGGAATGACTCAACCGAAAGTTTCCTATTGGTTGGTAATAACTAGATCAAATAGGAAATATCAATGTGACAATGTTACACAGTCCCTTTGAACTGAGAATACCATGGAACTTTTGTGTTAACCAGCGTACACCTTCGATACCCAAGAAACCTGTAAAGTGCTCTACTGTGGTACCTTATAGATATGGAGCGATATTCTAGGGTAAAGTAAAATAAAAATCAGAACCTATCATATAAATCACAGTACAAAGGATAAAATATAATAAATATATATATATAATAAAGTGGAGACAAAAATCTATAACAACCCAAAATAGAGTATCAAAGTGCATAAGGTTCACAGAAGTTAGATAAAGCAAATGGAATAGATGCCTCGAATAATTGTCAAACACAACAAACATAGCAATGATCATGCCATCTCACATCACTCGTTGTGCCATTGTATATATGATAACTAGTATGGCCATATCGTATGACCATAGACCGGTCATTACTCGGTTTTCCTTATGCTCGAATGCATGCCGCTTTGTAAGGCTAGGACACTAGACTCATGTCATATGAATTCAGGGCAGGTCACCATCATAAGATCTAGAGTCACGTCGTACAACTCAAGTAAACATACTCACTAATGCTATAACATCGCTTTCAGAAAGTTAAAACTATGATCTTTTAGCATAGTTATTAGTGCATGGTGTGGGTTTTCAAGATAATATAAATTCGAATCCAACGGTCGTCAATCTCTGCTGTGGGATTCGAACCCCTATCGTCCTAGAAAGCAACACCATGCACTAACCACTATGCTAAAAAAAATTCTTTATTTAAACTTTCTGAAAGGGATCACAAACCCCCTCTTTACGAGCACACATCTAACCTCCAAGTTATCAACGATCCCTCAATACAGCTCCAGTAGAACACTTCATATGTTCTACTCTACATGCTCCCATCATGAACTTGTCTCCTTAGACCATCATCACAACTATCATTATTGAGTTGCCATCATTCAGAACTTCTCTATACTATCAAAGTCATAGAATTCCAACTTATTAGTCCCAAAGTAATATCTCAACTTCCTTCCATCGATTCAAAGTACTCCAATCGTTTCATGAAGAATCAACATTGCTCCCCAACAATGTCATGTTAATCAGTAATGGTCATATGTCTTGAACCAAGCGTCAAATCAACATATGGTCACTTGTGCATGCCTCCCCATGCAACCTCCAAGTCGCATAACCAATCGTAAATGGATCAACGCTGACCCATCTAGTTTGATACTTAGCCAAAGTCTGGCTAAGTACAAACCCACTCCACTTCCTTAGATCCATCCTAAAGTCATCTCTAGGTTTTGCCTCTATAGTCCGAAGACACCATATCAAGACCTTCAAGCTCCAAATGGATTGGTGGTGACCCATCAGAATGGTTTGGTGGTGAGACCTTCCCCTGTTTCCTTGGCTCCATCCTGAAGACCATGCCTTGCTGCTTCGAAGTAGACCCAAACACTTCCCTCCATCTCCATCTAAGTGCATTCTACACGTAAGATCCTAATAATGGTTCAGTATTAACCCATATAGGTCGGTACTAATCCAAAAATACTTAAACAAAAATTTGTCTTAGGTAATTTTATGACTTCCTTCCTCTATTCTAGTTCCTTTTGTTGCTTCATTTTCCTTGAAATCTTCAGACTACATCGATACTCCCCTAGCAACACATACTCCAAACTTTGCACTTAGATCCGTTGATTAGAATATCCATTGTGTATGCAATCATCTTGGATAGCCCATTATAGCCAATCCATATGCACGAGACTCTATCTTATGGAACACCCTAACTCTAAATCGCATATCGATCGACGTTACATCTAATACGACTATATATACACATCCGTTTAAACAACACATACATCCATACATTATATACATACAGTCAATTTCAGATGTAACAATCAATTACACTAATCTAGCCTATTTTCTAGAATGGAGTATCCATAAGAACACATGTATAGTATCTATCAAAATCCATTTTCAAAATTGAGGTAAGTCAAGATTTATCAAAACTCACATTGTTTTATTTAAGAATAATATAAAACATCATCTATTACTAAACCAACAAATATAGAAAATAGAGGGATATAGATCGCTCACCTAATAAAGAATCCACACTAAAATATGTTAAATCCAATTATAAATAGTAGTTGCATGCTTTCCAATGTAGAAATCTTGAGACACAATAGTTTTCCTTCGAATATTACCTTAATCACTCAATTAGGCTAATTAAATGATGATTTGATTGAGTTTTGGACTAATTTGGATTGATGGATATTTAGAGGTACTTAGAAATAAAGAATTACGATTACTAACTGCTAGTGGAGGCTACTATTAACCTGAATCCCGAATTGGGCTAATAGGTCACACTAATCCCCTCTTATTACTAGCTAATCTACCTAAAAATAATCCAAACTTCAAATGACCATATGTTCTAAATCATAAGTCCAAAATTCTATTATGATCATTCCATAGAGTAGGAAACCATCCTACCTTTCATTTAGAAATGGTTTCAGTCCCTATTTCTCAAAAGTTATAGGCCTTACAAAATTTTCAAGGTTAAACCATCCAATAAAAATTCTAAGGGTGGAAAATGTTACCGCTCAACATTATCCAAAGTTATAACCTCTTATGACCCAATTTGGATTTTAAAATAACATTATATGATCCTCCAATATGTAAAATATAGGTTTTTACACTTCCTGCTTTAGGAGTTTCGTCCTAGAAATCCCATCAAACAAGGTAAGGTCAAATAATATAGTTACCCCCACATGCTTAAAAACCATAACAAACATGACATCCATCAGTCATGCACACACAAGTAAGTAAATATACATATGCCTACCCTAACATGTAAGGTACAATACAATTTTATATAACGTTAAAAGTGAAAGAGAATGCGATAAATAGGAAGTATTGCCAAGTAAAGATCTCGGAATAAGCCGTTCTTATGCTTCGCTCGGTCTCTAAGCACCATTGCTCTCGCTTTCACCCCATTGAACCTTTAATAACTTCAACATCTTTTAATAAAGGTGCTTTGTATTATGTTAACTATATGAAATGGCCTATGATGTCTCAAAGCTTTCGGTTCAATCACAATATCATCCAGTTGATCTAGTGTCACTACTACGCCTAAGTCATGCACAAACTTCCAAAATTGGAAAATGTGGAACACAATGTCCATACCCGCCATATTTTGAGGTAAGTCAACTTTATAAGTTAGGTTCCCAATCCTTTGAAGTATCGGAAAAGGACTAACAAATATTTGTGTCAACTTCCTCTACCTACTGAATCGAACCACATTCTTTAACAAAGAAATCTTGGTAGACACAAAATCACTGGTAGAGAACTCCAATTCTCATTTCCTCCTATAGTGTAACTCTTCTTTTTGTCTTTGGCAGCTTTCATTAGTTACCGAATGATCTCAATCTTTTCCATTATCTCTCGAACCATATTTGGCCTTAGTATCGATTTCTTGCCCGTCTCCCACCAACATGAAGGAGAGTTGCATGGTCGGTTATATAAACCCATGAATGGTGCCATAATAATGCTAGACTGACGACTGTTATTGTGTTTGAACTCAAAAAGGCGTAAATGATCATCCCACAAACCTCCAAAGTCAGGTATGTAAACCTACAAGAGATCCTCTAAAATACGATTTACTCTTTTAGTCTACATATTGATTTATGGGTGATAAGCTGTACTTAGGTGTATATCCGTCTCCAACGCCTCTTGTAAGCTCTTCCAAAATCCACTCATGAATAATGGATCTCTGTCACTTATAATGCTCTTATGCACACCATAGAATTGCACAACCCACTTCACATAATACGCTACTAATTTCGCTACCATCCTACTAGACTTCACAGGTATAAATCTAGCACTCTTGCAACCTATCGAAAATGACCCAAATGCTATCAAATTCTCCTTTAGTCCTCAACGGTCCATCTATATAAAATCCATCGACACTTATTCCCACTTCCACTGGGAAATTTCTAATGGTTTCACCAATCCACTGGGCTTCTTCTGCTCAGCCTTCACCAATTGGAAATTCATACACTTTGAGCGAAATGCCCTGACATCCTTCTTCATCCCTTCGCAATAAAATGTTTGTTGTATATCCTTATACATTTTATTACCTTCAGGATGTATAGTCAATCTTGAATGATGTACTCTCATAGAACTTATCATTTAACCTATCAATGCTAGGTATAAACAATCTCCCACCTTTACATAGTTAACAACCCTGGTCAAGTCCATACTGCCTCATCTCCTCGGACTCTACTCACTCCTTGATCTTAGCGGTGGTCCACTAGTATACATCTCGTCTCAAACTAGCTCCAATCAGCTCTATTAAAGCAGGTTTGATCATTAAGTTCTCCATCATCTCTGGCTCTAGCTCGCATCTTGGTTGGAAATCATAACCAGTAATATACTCAAGCTACTTCCATTCAAGGAACATTGCTTCTAGGATGGCATGTCTCCAGCTTAAAGCATCAGCGAATGCATTTCCCTTACCTTGTGTATAGGAAATGTCAAAGTTGTAGATGGCAAGGAACTCCAACCCATCATTGCTAGCGAAGATTAAGATCCTACTATAAGAAGAAGTATTTCAATGAATTATGGTCGTTGAATAACTCAAACCTCTCTCCTTATAAACAATGACTCCAAATTCTCAATGCAAAAATAATCACCACTAACTCCAAATCATGGGTCGGGTACTTCCTCTCATGTGCCTTCAATTGTCTGCTGGCATAAGCGACAAACTTACCCTTCTACATCAATACCGCGCCCAATCTGGTACCATAAGCATCCATGTATACCACATCTCCTTATTCCCACTTGGAATGGTCAAAACTGGTATACTCGTCAACCACTCCTTCAAACTCACGAATGTGTGCATGCACCTCACATCCCAAGTAAAAGTCTGATTCTTCTTCATCAAATTGGTCAATGGTGTCGCTACTTTAGAGAAATCTTGATGAATCGTCTATAGTATCCCGCTAGTCTAACGAAACTCCTCAAGTCTATAGCACTGTTAGTTTGCTCCCAATCTTAGATTACTACAACTTTTGTAGGATCAACAGCAATGCCTTGCTCAAAAACAACCTAGCCTAAGAACCTCACTTCCCTCTTCCATAAGTGAGACTTTGTAAACTTATCCTTCAACTGGTGTTTTCTTAACACCTCCAGCACAATCCTTAAGCGCTCCTTATGTTCTTCCTTTGTCCTCAAATAGACAAAGATATCTTCCACGAACACAAACACAAACTTATTCAGTTGATCCCTAGAAACACGGTTCGTGAATTCCATAAAGTATACCAATGCATTGGTTAGTTCGAATGGCATAACCAACCACTATGGTAATCGACAAACTATCCTTCGCTACTCTTAGTTGATGAAACCTTATCTTAAGGTTCGAATGAGAGAAAACCCCCACATCATGAAGCTGATCAAATAAATGTTATATCTGTTGGAGTGGATACTTGTTCTTCTTCATCACCTTGTTTGGCTTATGTAATTTACACACAGCCTAAAAGAGCCATCCGCCTTTCTTATGAATGCTATGAATGCTCCACGCTTAGATATACTCCTTCGAAAGAACCCTCGTCGTAATAGGTCATTCACTTGCACGTCTAGTTCCCTCTACTTTTTGAGTGACATATGTCGTAAAGGCATCACAGCGATCTGGCATCCTTCACCAAATCAATACGGAACTTGATCTCTCTATTTGCTGGTAATACATTCACCTCCTCGAATATGTCTAGATACTGCTTCACTATCGGTACTAATGTGATGACCGCCCTATACCTCCGGTACCCATATAACTTGTAGCATGCGCTATAGTGGTACCTAGCCAATGTAGAGTAATAGGTAAGGGTAAAGAAATGAAACTCCAGTAGACAACCTGTCATACATCTCATTACGCAAGGATAAAATATAATAATGAACACATATATAAAATAGGCGAGACAACATGTAACTGAAATAAACCAAGGAATCAGAGTGAAGTAGATTCATCATGGTTATATAACACAAAATAGAGTTTATACACCAATATAAACTCAAATATGTTATCTCTAGATAAATATATTGTACTAGTAAGAGTTCCACACTGTTGCACAACTGAATAAGCGAAAAGTCTCAGATAATAGAATATATAGTAGACTCTTGTTCATCTTTTGAAAAGCTCCGTGCGCTAATGCCTGAAGAAAAGCATAAAACCTCAAGTTAGATAACAATCTCGAATATGCAATAAATAACCTCAAGATACTATAAAGTTTTACATAGTATAAGGAACACCAGGTATGAGAAGTCATACCTGCATGTTCCTAGATCCAATAAGTTAGCACATAACATACTACATGCTACGATATCATCATATAAGGGTACTATGTGTCGGGATATCTATCCCATAAATACATAGGCATCCATCTTAATCACTATGATCAAAGAAAAACAATAAGCATGGTATGCATAGCAACCAAGCAATCAATTGACCCAAGTGATCATCCCATGGTCTCTTATCACTACCTCCTAGGTTGATGACATTCCATGTCATAATCAGATTCGGTGTTCAATCAAATACCTATCCCATAAGTAGTACCCTCACTGGGAAGGCTGGATGACCATCCCATGGTCTAGGGTACATAGGTGAATATCTTCACATACACTTTCCCAACAAAACACATCATATTTGAAGTCAATCAACAATCTCCTAAGTACATGACTCTATGGTAGAACAGTCCCAGCATTCCACTCTACCACTACACTTTATCAAATGTGCCTTCTCATACTACCCTAGTCTCATACAAGAGCCAGAATCAATCATCAAAAAGCCTAAAGCAACTCTTGTGTTCCCACCCATCAATCTCCATGATGTACCATCGATCACCAAATGTTCCAAACTCCACTTCCACTCTATGGAAGCCCATGCGGCCCATACCACAGGCTCCTTTAGTCTTCATAAACCCTACCATCGATCGTCGTGCCAGTTGACCATGGCAGATCATCTTTTGGCAACTGTTCGATTATGGGTTCCCAACCCCAAGCATACTAACACAAATACCAAAGTTGTCCTACCTACAGCCTGAAGAGAACCCCTACTTTCCCACGCTCATAACCCAAGGCATACGACAAAAAGCCATATTTTTTAATGGTTTGGTACCGAACTATTTCGGTCTAAGACTTAGCTATTTAGCTAAGTCCTTTACTCCCTACCATGCCCCTACATCTTTCCATCTTTGCCTCGGAGTTCCACTACTCAACACCCAAAGTCTTAATCCTTAATGCATGAAGTAGAGATGGATCGGTTGTCTATTTTTTCCATAGCCGATCCATAATTCCAAAGGCATTAACTCCACCACTCCTTATCCAAACGTCATGCAATTGGTTCCTTAGCTCTAACACACAACCATCTACTCACTACATCGATTGCAAGTACAAATGAGCATGTTGGATTAGTTGATTCGTATGGATTGATAGTGATAGGTTGGATCGATTGTACAAAACTTAACTTCATTTTAATGTTCTTCCAGTTGGCTTTTCCTACTCCTCCAAATGCCCTAACCATCCATTCAATTCGTCTACGTTGAGCTGACTTCAAACGCTCTAGATATAATCGAGTCTCCAAAATTCTTATCAATATTGTATGCCTTATCCTAAGCAACAAAACATAATAAAAACTTTCAAACAACCATCGTAGAAATAATATAAACACAGGTCAATCATCATGCAAGCAACGCAATTCACTATAGGGCCAAGACCAAGTAAAAATGTAGAATGGGGTATCAATAGGAACACAAATAGCTCAATCTATATATATTCAATTTAAAACAATGTAATTCATTTCAAAACATAGGTGTCTTTAAGTTAGGCCAAAATAAAGTTTTTAACTTTTAGAAATCATTTTTAAGACATCATCTAATACTATATTTTCCCTTATAGAAAACTGAGACAAATATCACTAACCTAATCTTAAAATGCACAAAATCCAATATGAACCCATGATGAACAGTAATTGACCTAACTCCCAATGCACCCAAGTAGAAATCAATCTCCCCCCTACAAACTTCCTTGATAATTAGCTTCTAACTACTTGATTTGGCTAACCAAAGTAAGTTTTATAAGTGCTTTTTGGCTAAATTGATAATTAATGGTTGTTTCTAACTATTTTTGGGAAGTGTGTAATCATTAGGGAAGAGTCCCATTAGCTCTTTGTGGATCTAAAGTAAGGTTTATAAGTTCTTTTTGGCTAAAGTGATAATTAATGGTGGTTTCTAACTATTTTTGGGAAGTGTATAATCATTAGGGAAAAGTCTCATTAGCTCTTTGTAGCTCTAACCTCAAAATGGGCCTTTGGGCTTAACACCAACTACACTTGTTACCCACTTAATTGTCCAAAAACTTTCTAAACTTTAAACGGACATATCTGCTAAATGATAAAACCAAATAATTACCAATACCACTCTACAGAATGACAAACCATCGTATCTTTTTAATGGATTTGGGTCAGGCCCTGATTCGACTCTTATCAAAAGTTATAGGCCTTACAAGTTCTATAGGGTAAAATCGTCTAATAAAAATTTTAAGGATAAAAAATGTCAAACATCAATACTTCCAAAAGTTATAGTCTACCTGGAAATTGTCTGAGAATAAAAATAATATTTTTACATCTTATCGATATGTAGAAATGTATAGAGAATGTAGGTCGTTACATTCTCCCCTCCATTAGGAATTTCGACATTTAAACCCTAATAATAAAATATAGTCAACAACATAGTTACCCCCGCATGCCTAACAACCATAAGCAAACACATACAATAATCAAGCAGGTATACTTGAACAAGTAGATATAGTTTATTCCTATCCTAGAATGCAAGGTACTAAACTGTCGTATACGATATCAAATAGTGAAAGTAAATGCTATAAACAGAAATCCTTAATAACTAAAGAGTTCCAAATAAGCAACTTCACGTTCTATTCAGTCTCCTAAGTGCAACTGCTTTCACTTTCACTCCATTGAACCTTCACTAATTTCACCATCTTCCTCCTAAGCTACTTCATACTATAAGCGACTATACAAATTGGCCTACGATTTCTTAAAGCTTCTGGTTTAACTTTGCTATATCAGGCTGATCCATTTTAACCATTATGCCTAAGTTATGCACAAACCTTCATAAATGAGAAACACAGAACACATTATGCACACTCTACATTTTATAAGGTACTTCGACTCTACAAGCAAGGTTCCTAATCCTCTTAAGTATCGAAAAAGGACCAACGAATCTAAGTGCCAACTTCCCTTTCTATCAAATTGAACTACATTCCTCAATGAAGAGATCTTGCCAACACCATATCACTGACAGATAACTCAATATCACATCTTCTCTTATTAGCATAACTTTTCTGTCTGTCTTGGCCGAGCAACTTTCATTCATTGTCTAATAATCTCGATCTTCTCTGACGTTTCCCTAATCAAGTCTCGCATATGTATCTATTTCTCGCCCACTCCCCGCTAACATGAAGAGACGTTCCATGATTGGCCATAAAATGCCTCAAATCATGCTATATCGATGCTATACTAATAAATATTATTGTATAAGAACTCAATAAATGCAAATAATCATCCCATGGTCCCCCAAAGTTGAATATATAGGCCTGCAAGACGTCTTTTAAGATACAATTCACTCTCTCAGTCTACCTATCTATCTGTGGGTGATAAGCTATACTCAAATGCAGTTCTGTCTCCAACACCTTATGTAAGCTCTTCCAAAACTCAATAGTGAACAATGGGTCTCGGTCACTAATAATGTTTTTTGGCACACTGTGGAATCGTACAATCTACTTCACATACACCTTGGCCAATTTAAATGTCATCTCATTTGACTTTATGCACTCTTTGTCGGTCTATCAACAATGACTTATACTCTATCTTACACTCCTCTGGTTCTCGGCAACCATCAATGAAGTCAATCAATATATGTTCCCATTTCCACTTTGAAATCTCAATGAGTTGTAACAACTCACTTGACTTCTTCTATTCAACCTTCACTACTTCACAATTCCTACACTTTAAGATATATGCCTCTATATCCTACATCATCCCTTCCTAATAAAAATATCTGCCTCGTTTCATGGTACATATTATTGTCTCCTAGATGTAAAGTCAATCTTGAATGATGGTACTCACATAGCACCTCTTCCCTCAAACCATTAACATCAGGTACAAATAATCTACCATCCTTGTAACAGCCCATAAAATCAACCCTAATTAAACTAAGTGAAATTACATTAATTAGGGTAGGGATAAAAACAAAAATTTGTAAAAAGTTTGAATTTAACCATGAAAGTTATTCCATTGTGTTCGCGGTGAAATTCTAATCTATTTCCATATATAATATGCTGAAAATGGAGCTTAAACGAAGAAGTTATGAGCATTTAAATTAATTTAATTCAAATTCAAATAAGCAATTAAATTTAAAGTTTGAACTTTAAAAATTAATTATGATTAGACTTGGGGGTTAAGTAAATGTTAAAGTAAGCAGTTAACGTTAAAAGTTAATTAGGGAATAAAATAATACATGATGGAAAATAATAAAACGCTTCTAAAATAAAAGGAGGGTCGACCGGTAAAAC
Organism: Allium fistulosum; assembly: GCA_030737815.1. Classification (NCBI taxonomy): domain Eukaryota; kingdom Viridiplantae; phylum Streptophyta; class Magnoliopsida; order Asparagales; family Amaryllidaceae; genus Allium; species Allium fistulosum. The sequence goes on along the minus strand of CM060904.1, from coordinate 334,567,406 downwards.
CCAACCGGTCCACCCCTAGCGGTCAACGTGTCGAGTATAGGTGGTCGATCACTACTACAATGTGGCAACTAAAGTATTGTGATGTTAAGTGCTCTAGATTTATCCGTTTTTGATCTAGTTTCATCCTATGGTTTTGGTGCATTTCAACTCTATAAATAGAACCCTAGCCTCTCATTTTTATTCACAAATATTTTGGAAACATCAGCGAAACTTTGATAGTTCATCTCTTCTTAGCTTCAGAAAACTCCATTAAGGTTTCAGTTAAGAAATCCTATATACCTATCTTTGTTTATCATTTAATTTCTAAACCTCTTCTCCTCCAACATTTCTAAATCTAATATATATACAAATCTCTTGTTGTATATATCAAAAAGAAGAGATCTGAGGAAGATTATAATGGGCGTTGCAAATCTAAAGAGAAGCAAAGCTAAGGACCAACTATGAGTGGGAATCTTAGTTTTTATATTTTAGTAGTTGAATAGTATAGTTTGGATTTGATATATGCCTTGGGGAGTTTTGCATTATGAAAACATCATATTAAAAATCCCAAAAATTCCCCCAAAGCAAGATATCAATTCTTAGGATTGGGATCTTAATTGTTTTGTATTAAAAGAATGGAGTTTTGTGGATTTTGCAGGTCAAGTATTCTACCTTCTATTTCACTTCTTATTGTTTAAGTGATTTAATTGAGAAATGGTGTGTAAAGCACGAATCTTTATTCATAGTTTACGCTGCCTATTTCTATAAAATTTAATAGAATTTCCTTTGTCTAAATTCATATAAAAGAAGTTGAATAAAGCATATAATTGATTAAATTGTAATTTTCCATTTTTGGTTTATTCCATTGTTTTAATATGAGATAAGTTAGATTTAGATTCTATATACAAGTCTATTTATTGCAATTTTAGATATGAGTATTGAATCCTTGTTATGGATATTAGAATCCCTTGTTATGGATACTGGAATTTGGACATTATTGGTAAAATGAAAGAAATAGGAAAGACTTGCATTATTATGATTAAAAAGGAATTGACATTTAACGTTATTTAGGACGTAAACTGTAAATCCATAGAATAATAAGTGTGTATTTAGTTATATATTAATTAGCATAATAAACGTATACTTGCATAGTTAATTAGGTAATAATAGTCATTAAATCTCCCTTACGAAAGTAATTAATATTTTAAGGTGTAATAAGGAAGATTCCTTATAAGGCCTTAATTATGGAATGGTGAGATGAGTATTATATATAGGGAGTATTTAAATTATGGTAAGTCATAAGGATGCAAGGTCAGTCAAAAGGCACACAGAAGTCTGTCCAACTAATCTGGCTACCAGTAGTGTGACTTTAGGGCTGATGTGAGGTATCCCCTATGATAAGTATTTATAATGACGCGAGGTTAGTCCCAAATTCTGTAGGGTAAATTTTCCCAGCTAATCTGGTTATTAGTCCCTACGAATAGTAAGACTAACGCGAGATGTCATTATGAGTAAGGGTCATAATACGAAGGGCCTACTTTAGGGTGTTGAGGTATTAAGTGGTTGTTTGAGGGCCCGCCACTTTTCCCAAAATGAAGTATTAAATGGCCAAGGGGCTAGTCATTAGGCAAGTTAGGTGATATCTCGATAGGGGTCCGCTTTGGGATAATGTATTAAGCGACTGATTGAGGGTCCGCCTTTCCATAAAGAAGTATTGTAACGACCCACTATTTTGGACCATTCAAATCGACAATAATCCACACATGTCTGGCTTGAATAATTCAAAATAACAGATTGTAAATAAATTTGGAGCAAATGAAATCAAATACACAGAATCACAGACACAGAACATATCAGAATAACTCGCAGCGGAATATAAAAAACCATAGTAGTTCATGAAGCTACTATAACAAACTCTCAAAACATAATACATAATATCTGCTTGAAAACATATACAATAGACATCTCAAATAAATAGAAGTTTATGAATACCAGAACTGAAATAGAACAACTGAACTGAAAGGAACAGATAACTAGACAAGCAGAATCTCCAGCGATTCCTAGCTCCAGAAAGAAATCCAAAGCTAAGCTGTAAATACTCAGGCTGACCCGAGCGTAAAGTAAAACACAAAACACTCGAGTCAGGACAATATATACTTATATAATGTAAACCAACTCAAGTGAACTGTAGTAGAAATGCACAATAACTCAAAGGATGCTTGGGATCGCCCATCCTTTAAGGATCAGTTAAACTATAAATTAAATACATCCCGTGGTTAAAATTTCAAAATGGTATTTTATACTTCGAAATCAAATATCATTTCAAAATTCAATATCCTTATAAAATCCATTTCAAAATATCAAAATATCATATTTCAAAATAGTTTATATTTCGAAACAAATTACTTCATTTTAAATCACAAAAATGAAGTTAGTATATTTAATAATTAAAATTTTAAATTTCCAAAAATTTAAATTTTCAAAGTTCATTCGTTCACTTCAATTAATTAAAACAATGAAATTTCAACTTTCGCAGCATTTAGAAAATGCTACGGAAAGTCACATTTAAAACAGTTCAATTTAACAAAAGACAGCATTTAAAATGCTGTAATATGGTTACATTAGTTTCAAATAAACTTAGTTAAATTCAACCATTATAACATTTACAAAAATGCTATAATAGCCTTTAATTAAATTTAGCCATTTGGTTCATTATTATCAACTACAGGTTCATTATTATCAACTACAACATTTACAAATGTTGTATTATCATTTACATTAGAATTTAATAGCATTTCAGAAATGCAGTTAACTAACTTCAAATATTCAGTATAATTTCACAAACAATTATATTTTTATATAAATCATTTTTTTTTACTTATAAAATCATATAATTTCACTTTTAAAACAATCATTCAAATACCCTTATATTCATGATTTTATAAAGTTAAAACTCCATTCAAAAATCAAAATTTAATAATAATTCACTTATTAAATTCCAATATTAAGTTATAAATTCATTAAATTAAATTAACTTAACACTTAAGTTTAAATTTTCAAATATAACTTAATTCCATTTTTATTTACTTAACTTAAAAATTCACTTTTAAGCCAAATTCACAAATTTCCAATTTTAGTTATATTTCAAAATTTCAACTTAAATATTCATTCATTTCACATTTTAACTTTATTAAAAAAAACATTTAATATATTATAAAATCATTTAAATTCACTTTAATCCAAATTATCATGAATTTATCACATTTCATATTTAATTTAAATTCCAATTATCACCAAATTAAAATTTCCCAAAATAACTTACATTTCTAATTTTCTAATTTTACCATTAATTTATTTCACTTATAAATTTTCAGAAAATCAATAATGCTTTACAAAGATCATTTTTATTTAGTTTAAGTCAAAATATTATAATATTTACATTTCTAAAATAATTAAAAAAAATTATAAAACATATTTTAACAACGGGTCTGTATTTCATTTTCTAGCCTATGTAAAGTGATACGGGTAATTTATCATTTCAACCCGTAATTTACAAAGATACTCGGGTTTGATCATTTCAAACCCGCAATCCCAAGTAAATGAAAATAATTGAAAATCATTCAGGCATATCATTTCAGCCCATAACGATTTTCTCCTATTCTAAAGTCCGTTCGGGTATGTATCATTTCAACCCATAGCGATTCTAATCTAAAGGGAACTTGCAGTGTGATAAACTGATAAAAATAACAGAACAACATAATATAACAGTAACATATGATATAACAGGTGTTTAAGCATGGGTGAACATCATATAATCATAACATAGCAGATATAATATGGTGATGCATTTTACAGATTCAAAAGTGGTCAATTTACTAGTTATATAGGTATACACTGTCTGGTGAGAATAACTCACTTGTTTAAAGCTGGAGATAGCCACAAAAGCACACAATACTGACACTACGAAGGCACGACAACACGGGAATGACTTGAGAGTGGAGAGCGAGATCCAAGTTATAGATCTTGTGTTACAACCCAAAAACAAAACCAAAATAATAGTTAAAAATCAATACGATTGAATTTGAATAACTTTGAAACAAAAAGCAGTTTGAATACGAAACTTTTTACCTTGCTTTCTCTACTTGTTTGCATGGCCTAGGGGATCAATTAGGTCAGGTTTGTACTTGGTTTGGATCAGGTATGGGTCTGGAAAAGGTAAGGCTACAAGGTAGAACATGATGGAGGAAGTTACAACACAGGGATGTGAAGGGGTTTAGGCTAAAACATGGTTTTTGGCAACCAAAAGGGCTCGGTCATGGGGTTATATGCTTGGCCAGTCAAGCTCAGGTCTGGACAGAGGTTGGAGTGGTGTGGGGAGGTCTGGAAAAGGTGGTGGTGGCAGCCTATGGTGGTGGTGGTGGTGTAAAATGAAGGGAAGGTTGCATACATGGCTCGGGTAGGCGATAATTGTAGAGTTTTCAATGTTTTTGTGGAGTTTTGCTCAAGGGGAGGCCATGGCACTTTCATGTCAGTGGAGAATGATGGTTTGGCCGTGGATTTAGTGGGGAGGAAGGGATGGTGGTCGATGGTGGTGATGGTGAGGCTATGGGCCGAGCAAAGCATGAAGATTTCAAGGCAATTTACACAGGAAAATCAATAAAAGAAGGTGAAAAAGAATAGAAAAGAGGAAGACATTACAATTCTTTTTCTTCAGATCTGAAAACATATGTGAATGAGGAATGAGAAAGTGATGTTTTCACGTGAATTGCAAAATGAGATATGCAGCTGAAAGAATGAGGAGTTAAGGCCAATTGAATGAAAAGTAATGTTGAAATGTGAAAAGGTGGGAATTCAAAAGGCCTTAGGAAATAAAAAGCCACAAACCTTTCAAATCACTTTTATTTCTTTTTAATAAGTTTAAATAACTCAAAATAATTAAAAATTCAGTTTCAATTCGAAAATGTAACAAATATACAAAATATAAATAAATAAATATTAATTATATATGATTAAAATAAGAAAATAGTACAAAATGAAAACTAGTCTAGAAAATTTGAAAATAAATGAAATAAACTTAGGGAAAATTGTATGGACTTGGAAAAATATTTATAAATAAAGATAAGAACATAAAATAAAAATTCATTCACAAAAATAAATAAATAAATTTTAATTAAATAAAATTTAAATGAAGAATATAGTAGAAAAATAGAAACTAGTCTTTAATAAATGCAATAAATTTTGGAAAAGTTTTATTATCACTTCAAAAATATTAAAAGACAAAAATATACATAAAATAACATATTAACACATTTTAAAATAAAATATGACAAAGAAAATATGATTTATAAAATTTAAAATAGGCAAAATTGCAAAATAAAACAAATTATACTCAAAATTGAAATGTACATAACTTTTACAATTTAATTCCGTTTTCAACGAAACAAAAAGCGGTATTCATGTTATTAAGTCTATTTTCATAATAAAAGATAAAATTTAAGATTTTAAACAATTTAAATTTGAAGTTTTAAAAGTCAAAGTTTGACCAGTTTGACCAGAAATCCCTTTTTCAGGAAATGTTCAATTTATACCAGTTTGAAATTAAAAGTTACATAATAATCAACATTTATATTTAAAAATGAAATGTTTGAAATAAAACAAGTTTAAAATAGTTTTCAAAATATAATAAAGTCAAATAAAATATATACAAAATCTAGGGCTGTTACACTCTCCCCCACTCAAATCTTTTCGTCCTCGAAAAGGAATGAAGTATGGAAAATACAGAAAAAGATAGAATGGAATAGGATTAAGACAAGATGACAAGAATATTAAAATTATACCTGATAACTATTGTTATGGGTAAGTTTAATAAGGTGGAGAATAGGAATAGCTAGAAGGGAAAATAGGATGAAAGACAAGGATGAGCCATTAATTTAAAATTGTTGGTTGAAGAGGTAAAATATTTAAAACACTTTAAAATCGTTTAAAAAGGAAATAACTAATCAAAGTATCATTTATATAATATTTTATCAAAATACTTTTATAACTCGATGTCTTAACAAGTTTATCCTTGTTCCTGTAGACTCTGGTAGTGCGTTGATCAGGCGCAAAACTAGAATTCTCCAGGTACTTAGTAGACTTGTTTCAACACCCAGTGAAAATACTGGAAAAACTTTTAAAAACAGATATGGAAAGTACAATCCAAACAAAACGAATCAAATCATGGATCGCAGATACACAATGGTTACGCCTGGGTCCCCCAGGAAACATCCGTACCTTTTAAGCATTCACTGCCTTGCTAATTTCGCCATGCAACAAAACGGTGGACCGCAGGATACATAAAAATGGTTACGCCTGGATCCCCCAGGAAACATCCATACCCCTTAAGCAATCTCTGCCTTGCGGATTACGCCACTAACACGACCATAGATCGCAGATACATAATGGTTACGCCTGGATCCCCCAGGAAACATCCGTACCTTTTAAGCAATCACTGCCTTACGAATTACGCTATGCAGTCGAGTTCGTAAGACCATGGGTAACGCCATGGAATTCGAAGGACACTCGAGTATCATATCCGGAAAACCAAAAATCAGAGAGAATAATATCGATAGAATGAATCCAAGATGTGGCCACAAATCGGATATCAAGCAGAAGGCACTTTCCATATCTTTACTTCGAAAATATGTATCATATAGTACCTTTTCAAATCACTTTCAAATATCGTACTTATATAAAATCCATTATATATAAGATTTAATTTTCAAATCAAATACTTTCCAAAATCAATAGTATATCAAATCATACTTATATAGACTTCAATTATATAAGATTTCACTTTCAAATTGAGTACCTTTTCAAATCTATAGTTTTCGAATCAATTTCATACTCATACAAATCAATTTTATATAAGTTCGACAACTCCCAAATCAAGTGTTTAGTAACATAAGGTTCTCAAATTTAAATTTGTTTCAATATCAGTTCAATTTCAAAATCATATACAATTTCACCAAATTATTTTCTTCTCAAATTAAATATCTTTAGTTTCAAAGTTTCCAAAATAATAGATTTTTGAAAATAAATCCAAATTTCCAAATCAATATAATTTAAGTCAACCAATTCATTTCCAAAATCAAATGTTTTCAAAATCATCTTATACTTACGTAAGGTCCGTCTTATATAAGGATCAAATTTTCCAAAATAAATTTCGCTGTATGAAGAGCCATATGGGATTTGAATATCTTTGCTTTTATTGGTTATATATCTTTTTAATTTAAATTGGAAAAGTAAGCAAAGATATTCTAACCCGACAGCTTTCAATTTCAGCGTCAAAATATATCACTGATATTAGAATATAAGATGTACACACGTCATCATTTCGCAAAATCACATTTGATCGCTCGCTCGATCACACAAGTTCGCTTTCGAACTAGTATTGTCCATTCGATTTCCCTAATGCGGACTTCGATATGGTTTCTCGACTAGAAGCCATCAGTCTCCTTGCATAGCCATATACTATGATAGAGAATTCTGGAATCAAGCCCAAAATCCATATCAAATATTCGCCATCAAGAATCGAATGAAAAATCCTAACACGAAATGGTGTAATCCACCTCGAACTTGTGTACTCAAACTTGGATCAAATTAATTATGCGAATAAAACAGCATACGTACAACTTATATATTTATTTCAACTTGTTAAATATATAGTTTCATAAAGATGTTACTAAGTTAAAACATTTAAACTAAATTTTATTCAAAATATTTTGAAGACCAAATTCTTTTCAAAACATTTCAAATCTAAATTTCATATTAGAAAATTTTAAAATTGCTTTATTCATTTACTTAACCAAACAGTTTCAACTTATTTAAATCATATTACGTCATACTTAAACATTCAAAACAAACTTATATACTTTATCAAATTACTTTTCAAAATTTCTTAGCTTTGAAAAGTTAACCTTGATTTGGAAGTGCTCGAACCTTTAAAATAGTTGAAGAAATCATATTTCAATCCAAGAGTTGGAAATCACAATTAAATCAGTAAATCCATTCCAAAAATAGGGTTATATCAAATCAAATCCAAAACTCAAGGACTGAACACCGGTTCATTTCAAATCGTTTCAAATATATTTACATATATCTTTCGAATATCAAATCATACTTCGGAATTTGAAATCAAAAATGGTTTCACAAAATCACTCGCATAACAAAGCTATTAAAGTGGCCTCTCCCTCACTCAGAAACTCGAAAATCAATGTCGATGATGCGTGCACTCATCACCGAAATTATTTTCCAGCGACACAAGTGAGTTCTGGACTTCCATTTACTTTGAAAACTTCTTTGAAATTCCTTCAAAATCATTAAAACCCATTAAAATCATTGAAACATTACTTATTCGGAAAAATAATTTCAATCATATTATTTATTATTTCAAAATCTTAAAACCAGTTCCAAAATGCCGGAGTTCAATCACTTAAATTCAGATTCAAAACTTCAGTTATAAATCATTTTATATGAAACCATTTCTTATAAAATTTTCACAATTTCAAATCCTTTCAAAACTTCAAATTCTCAAAAAAATTTAAAAGGTATATAATCCTTATCAAGAACATTTCATCTTTATATAAAAATATGGTCATCCTTATCAAAATAAAACTACAATGAATACAAAATTTTTAAAAGCCAATCAACCACAAACTTTCCAAGGGACGATTCAAGGATGGATTCCAAAGCAAAACAGAGATTCAAATTTAGAAGGACTCTAATCAAATAGAATTCTAATTCAAAGATAGGCTCAAAGGAAGATAAGATAATTAAATTACCAAATAGAAGATGGATAAGCCTATATGAATCGCGGGCGACCTTAACCGGTCAACCGTGACTTCAGGAATATAATCGATGCGAAAATCTAAGGCAAATCGACCTTCGATTGCCAGAGATAGAATCTAAATATAGCAGAAGATAGAAAACATCGTAAACCGAGGATACAGAAATATCCGATGAATCAATGCCAATTATAATCATTCAAAGATTGGCGGAATCGCCACCCTATAAAGGTCATACAAAGTGGAGTGATGCAATGCTCCAAAATCAAAAGAATACAATTAGGGGAGATAGGAATGGATTTCAGAACAAGTGAGCATTCCAAAATTCAAAGGAATCTTATTCGATAAGAATCCAAACGAAGATTAGAGAAATATAACCTATATCGATACAGAAAAATTCCCATTCGAAATTTGGAAAGACTCGAATTCATAACATACGAAAACAGAAGCATAAATATCTTTAGTTGGACAACTTTAGCTAAGCAAAAGATACAACAGAGTTTACTCAAAACAACCTAACGAACTACAGATTTTGCCATACTCAAAATAGATTCCTATCAACAATGGATCTAGATCAATCAAGAGAGAAGTTCAAAATTTTAGAGGATCCTAATCAAAGAAATTACTAACAAGGTGGATACAAAAGGAACGAAGTTTAAGAAATATTTTACTTTCAAAGCAAGGAAATTTATATCAAAATAATCTTTGAAAATTCTTTAAAAATCATTTGAAAATCATTTTATACTTCGAAAATACGTTCTCTCACAAAGAAATGATTCTGAGATAGATTTCACTCATTCTAGGGTATTTCTACCCTATCTCTAATGAGTTTTTGCTCCGCAGGCTAAGGTTTGCCTAAAACCAAAGCTCTGATACCAACTGTAACGACCCACTATTTTGGACCATTCAAATCGACAATAATCCACACATGTCTGGCTTGAATAATTCAAAATAACAGATTGTAAATAAATTTGGAGCAAATGAAATCAAATACACAGAATCACAGACACAGAACATATCAGAATAACTCGCAGCGGAATATAAAAAACCATAGTAGTTCATGAAGCTACTATAACAAACTCTCAAAACATAATACATAATATCTGCTTGAAAACATATACAATAGACATCTCAAATAAATAGAAGTTTATGAATACCAGAACTGAAATAGAACAACTGAACTAAAAGGAACAGATAACTAGACAAGCAGAATCTCCAGCGATTCCTAGCTCCAGAAAGAAATCCAAAGCTAAGCTGTAAATACTCAGGCTGACCCGAGCGTAAAGTAAAACACAAAACACTCGAGTCAGGACAATATATACTTATATAATGTAAACCAACTCAAGTGAACTGTAGTAGAAATGCACAATAACTCAAAGGATGCTTGGGATCGCCCATCCTTTAAGGATCAGTTAAACTATAAATTAAATACATCCCGTGGTTAAAATTTCAAAATGGTATTTTATACTTCGAAATCAAATATCATTTCAAAATTCAATATCCTTATAAAATCCATTTCAAAATATCAAAATATCATATTTCAAAATAGTTTATATTTCGAAACAAATTACTTCATTTTAAATCACAAAAATGAAGTTAGTATATTTAATAATTAAAATTTTAAATTTCCAAAAATTTAAATTTTCAAAGTTCATTCGTTCACTTCAATTAATTAAAACAATGAAATTTCAACTTTCGCAGCATTTAGAAAATGCTACGGAAAGTCACATTTAAAACAGTTCAATTTAACAAAAGACAGCATTTAAAATGCTGTAATATGGTTACATTAGTTTCAAATAAACTTAGTTAAATTCAACCATTATAACATTTACAAAAATGCTATAATAGCCTTTAATTAAATTTAGCCATTTGGTTCATTATTATCAACTACAGGTTCATTATTATCAACTACAACATTTACAAATGTTGTATTATCATTTACATTAGAATTTAATAGCATTTCAGAAATGCAGTTAACTAACTTCAAATATTCAGTATAATTTCACAAACAATTATATTTTTATATAAATCATTTTTTTTTACTTATAAAATCATATAATTTCACTTTTAAAACAATCATTCAAATACCCTTATATTCATGATTTTATAAAGTTAAAACTCCATTCAAAAATCAAAATTTAATAATAATTCACTTATTAAATTCCAATATTAAGTTATAAATTCATTAAATTAAATTAACTTAACACTTAAGTTTAAATTTTCAAATATAACTTAATTCCATTTTTATTTACTTAACTTAAAAATTCACTTTTAAGCCAAATTCACAAATTTCCAATTTTAGTTATATTTCAAAATTTCAACTTAAATATTCATTCATTTCACATTTTAACTTTATTAAGAAAAACATTTAATATATTATAAAATCATTTAAATTCACTTTAATCCAAATTATCATGAATTTATCACATTTCATATTTAATTTAAATTCCAATTATCACCAAATTAAAATTTCCCAAAATAACTTACATTTCTAATTTTCTAATTTTACCATTAATTTATTTCACTTATAAATTTTCAGAAAATCAATAATGCTTTACAAAGATCATTTTTATTTAGTTTAAGTCAAAATATTATAATATTTACATTTCTAAAATAATTAAAAAAAATTATAAAACATATTTTAACAACGGGTCTGTATTTCATTTTCTAGCCTAGGTAAAGTGATACGGGTAATTTATCATTTCAACCCGTAATTTACAAAGATACTCGGGTTTGATCATTTCAAACCCGCAATCCCAAGTAAATGAAAATAATTGAAAATCATTCAGGCATATCATTTCAGCCCATAACGATTTTCTCCTATTCTAAAGTCCGTTCGGGTATGTATCATTTCAACCCATAGCGATTCTAATCTAAAGGGAACTTGCAGTGTGATAAACTGATAAAAATAACAGAACAACATAATATAACAGTAACATATGATATAACAGGTGTTTAAGCATGGGTGAACATCATATAATCATAACATAGCAGATATAATATGGTGATGCATTTTACAGATTCAAAAGTGGTCAATTTACTAGTTATATAGGTATACACTGTCTGGTGAGAATAACTCACTTGTTTAAAGCTGGAGATAGCCACAAAAGCACACAATACTGACACTACGAAGGCACGACAACACGGGAATGACTTGAGAGTGGAGAGCGAGATCCAAGTTATAGATCTTGTGTTACAACCCAAAAACAAAACCAAAATAATAGTTAAAAATCAATACGATTGAATTTGAATAACTTTGAAACAAAAAGCAGTTTGAATACGAAACTTTTTACCTTGCTTTCTCTACTTGTTTGCATGGCCTAGGGGATCAATTAGGTCAGGTTTGTACTTGGTTTGGATCAGGTATGGGTCTGGAAAAGGTAAGGCTACAAGGTAGAACATGATGGAGGAAGTTACAACACAGGGATGTGAAGGGGTTTAGGCTAAAACATGGTTTTTGGCAACCAAAAGGGCTCGGTCATGGGGTTATATGCTTGGCCAGTCAAGCTCAGGTCTGGACAGAGGTTGGAGTGGTGTGGGGAGGTCTGGAAAAGGTGGTGGTGGCAGCCTATGGTGGTGGTGGTGGTGTAAAATGAAGGGAAGGTTGCATACATGGCTCGGGTAGGCGATAATTGTAGAGTTTTCAATGTTTTTGTGGAGTTTTGCTCAAGGGGAGGCCATGGCACTTTCATGTCAGTGGAGAATGATGGTTTGGCCGTGGATTTAGTGGGGAGGAAGGGATGGTGGTCGATGGTGGTGATGGTGAGGCTATGGGCCGAGCAAAGCATGAAGATTTCAAGGCAATTTACACAGGAAAATCAATAAAAGAAGGTGAAAAAGAATAGAAAAGAGGAAGACATTACAATTCTTTTTCTTCAGATCTGAAAACATATGTGAATGAGGAATGAGAAAGTGATGTTTTCACGTGAATTGCAAAATGAGATATGCAGCTGAAAGAATGAGGAGTTAAGGCCAATTGAATGAAAAGTAATGTTGAAATGTGAAAAGGTGGGAATTCAAAAGGCCTTAGGAAATAAAAAGCCACAAACCTTTCAAATCACTTTTATTTCTTTTTAATAAGTTTAAATAACTGAAAATAATTAAAAATTCAGTTTCAATTCGAAAATGTAACAAATATACAAAATATAAATAAATAAATATTAATTATATATGATTAAAATAAGAAAATAGTACAAAATGAAAACTAGTCTAGAAAATTTGAAAATAAATGAAATAAACTTAGGGAAAATTGTATGGACTTGGAAAAATATTTATAAATAAAGATAAGAACATAAAATAAAAATGCATTCACAAAAATAAATAAATAAATTTTAATTAAATAAAATTTAAATGAAGAATATAGTAGAAAAATAGAAACTAGTCTTTAATAAATGCAATAAATTTTGGAAAAGTTTTATTATCACTTCAAAAATATTAAAAGACAAAAATATACATAAAATAACATATTAACACATTTTAAAATAAAATATGACAAAGAAAATATGATTTATAAAATTTAAAATAGGCAAAATTGCAAAATAAAACAAATTATACTCAAAATTGAAATGTACATAACTTTTATAATTTAATTCCGTTTTCAACGAAACAAAAAGCGGTATTCATGTTATTAAGTCTATTTTCATAATAAAAGATAAAATTTAAGATTTTAAACAATTTAAATTTGAAGTTTTAAAAGTCAAAGTTTGACCAGTTTGACCAGAAATCCCTTTTTCAGGAAATGTTCAATTTATACCAGTTTGAAATTAAAAGTTACATAATAATCAACATTTATATTTAAAAATGAAATGTTTGAAATAAAACAAGTTTAAAATAGTTTTCAAAATATAATAAAGTCAAATAAAATATATACAAAATCTAGGGCTGTTACAAGTATTAAGTGGCTTGAGTGATTCCATGCGATGCCAGCTAGATTGTTACCACTAAGGAGTCTACCTTGTGAATATGTATTAAATAATCAGCTCTACCTTAATTGAGATCTGAAATGGCCAGAGTCTGCCTATTTTTCAATAAAAGGTATTGAGTGACTTGGATATTATCTTTCGCATTGTTAAACATTTATATCGGCGGTTATGGGTTATGGAATTTAGAAACCTACTTCGGGAATGGAAGGTATTGAGTGGTTGATTAAGGACCCGCCTCATTTTATGATATGAAGTATTAAATGGTTTAAATATGCAAGACATGTTCTTAATTGAATTATACTGCCCAAGTACTAAAATAGTAAGGCTCGAGATTTCTATTCACTAGACATTTGTTGTTCTAACTCCCTCCTCATTACGACACAGGTTAGAGAAGGAGTTGATGATGCTTGAAGATGGCAAGAGGGAAGCTTGTGGCAGTTATTATCTTTCTTTTCACATTATTTTCGATTGTACCCATGATGATATATATATATATATGAAAAATGTTGCAACGGTTGACATTATGTAATGTTTTATGACATTAGAAATGATTTAAAATAAATGGGTTGTTATTATATTTTATTCATGTCGTTGTGCGTTCTGAAAGAATGGATAGATAGCTCTATTTTGTTAACTTTACCGACCAACAGCCAGCTTTAGAATGGGTCTAAATTTCGATGGGCCTTTTCTGGAACGTAATTTAGGTCTGTTTCGGAGCGGGTTGTTACATTTGGTATCGGAGCTTAGGTTACCCGACCAATGGGAAAATGTATACGTATGAGTGGCATATTTGTTATTTTAGAAAATATTTTTAATAAACCCCATTATATATATATATACTTATTCTGGATTTGCGTCCAACGCTATAAATTCCAACTATAAAAGTAGTTGCTACCATATTCCGAAATGGCGGGCGAAGCAACTATGAGTTGGAAATATAAATAGAGTTAAATTTATACTTCTTTGTCAGACCTAAACTTCCTTATCATTGTGGACCTATTAAATAATAAGGATAGGAATCGTAGAAGAAAGATAGTAACTTCAAAATTTTAATGGGTAATGAATGTGCAATAAATGAGGAGTTATAAGAAATTAAATAGATTTATGAAACCATTAGGGTAATTATGGGAAGATAAGAAAGAAGCTAAATAGGTAATGTTGAATAAACAAATAAATGTCTTTATGAAACATCCATTAAGATAATAATCATTTAATACGAACAAAGTGACATTTATAAGGCATAGTATTCATACGGAAGTAAGGAATATAGTAGTGAAACAAGCTTTCATAAGAAGGTGTACATTAATCACCACAAGGAGATAACTAGATTTTTAAGATGATTGAGTAGGGAGTTTAAAGGGAAGGACAATCAAAGCCAATTTTTAATCCTACCCCTTGAGAAAGAAGCGGTAAAATGGTTTTTGAAAACTCCTTGAAAATTTTGAATGAACATTTTCAAAAGACCATAAAGTGAAGATCTTATGTATTATAAGTTGGAAGTTTTTGAAAGAGAATGGTGAATATTTTTATAAAATGAGAAGGTTTTCATTTGTTAACATCTCAATTTAAAATTTGTTGAATTAAAAAATTTCAGCTTTTGGATTCTTCTATTTTTTATGAATTCTTCTACTAATGAATTTGGAAGCTGTTATTTTGAAAAGAGCAAGGAAATTTGAAGATTTATAATTTATAAATAGTGGGATTTTGCATTCTTAAAGTTCTTAATTTAAATTTATTGAGCCAAAAGCTTTTGGTCCAAAGATTTTTAACAAGGGAATTTTTCTTTTGAGAAATGCATGATTTTTCCTACCTTATAAAATTAGAGGTTCTTTTCTTAAATTTCTTTTGAAAGGATGTACAAATGGAAAAGTTACTTGATCAACATAGGATAGTAAGAATAGAAGTATAAGAATGTCCGACAAGGTAGATAGGAAGAACATTCTCATATAAGAAAATGCATAGAATGATAGCTGAATTTAGGTAGTGATAGAATTGAGAATTTTAATCCAGTAATAAAGGATATAGAAGAGGAGTAATATGAATAAGATAGGAGCAATCTTTGTCTACTTCATTTCTCCATCGTTTACAGCTATATATAAGGTGTTTTTTCCAATTTAAATGATGGTAATTAATTAAAGAGTTGGATATTTTTGGAAAAACAATTATGTACAAATGAGAATTTTATATATGCATTTTCCTAATTCAAATTCAAAACTTGTTTAAATAAGAATATTATTGGAATTGATAAGAAAAGGATTGAAGGGGATTTTAAGAGTTTTGAATAAAGTTACAACTGGTATGTTGTGAAATAAGAGTATATTTTGAGTAATAAGGCAATATATATTAATCTATATTTTAGAATGATATACTGTTATTTTGAAATGATAATTAAGGGAAAATTATTCTTTTAAAAATGAAAATTCGGGTAACTAGAAAACTCTTTACAATAATAAAGATTTAAATTATTATTTTAGAATGATAATTAAGTTTTGAATGTTTTGTGTTAAAGATCCTATTTTCAAAAAGGAGTAAGTCTTTATTACAGTAAGTCATTGAAAAGGAAAGTTTTCCATAGTTACTTTTTGAAAACCAAGCAGTCTTTGAATTATATGAATTGAAAGTCAAACTTTTAAAGAGATGCATTTTGATGAAGAAATTTTTAAAAAGAGAAATTAGTTTGCTCCTATTTGGAACTAAGAAACTCAAATTCTTGGTAAAGGTCTCTAAGTTCATATTTTCAAAGAAGGAAATTTTGAGTTTGGTACTTCGTGTTTGTGAAATTTTAAATTTACTAGAAATCAAGTAGATTTTGAAATAAGTTTATTTGTATAAAATTACGATTACAAAAATTCTAGTTTTATAAAGAATAGTCTTTATGGAGTGGATAGGGATCACAACTTAGGTAGGGCAGACTAAGGTTTTTAGGATATGAATAAAATAGGAATAGAGTGTACAAACTGATTTTGAAATTTGAAATCAGTCCCAATCTCTATTTGAAAAAGTTGGTAAAGTTGTTAAGATATTCCAGTTCTGTAATTGGGTTACAAAATAGTTTGCCCGTAGAATATGAATTTCTATATTTTAATTTTAGAGCATTTTCCATGTGATTTCCATAAATTATCCAATTCCAAAATATGTATAAAATTGTTCTGTTTGAAGTAACAAGGAATAAACTAAGAAAGAAAGAGATGTGTATGAGATGGATATCTTTTTCCGTAGTTTAAGCTGTCTATTTCAATAAAAAGAAAAGAAATAATTCCATGTAATTTCAAACAAAACAAAAATCTCACTTGTGGTTAATTTATGAGAAATTATGACGGTAATCTTTTTTGAAGGATAGCTTCGATAAATTAAAATATGGGAATGAGTATTTTGTTGCAAGAATCAGTAGTTATATATATATATACACTTACACATACGTATAGCCATTCTTAACGATTAGAATATATATATAGCATAGATTACGACTATATGTGTATTAGTTAGTAATTAATAGATTAGGATTTGTGGACATTAATTACAAATTTAATGGATAATAAATTCGTAATTAATGAGGGGAAAAAAGAATTAAATGGGGACTGATTAAGGAAACTTGATGTGACATTTTTGGGAAAAAGAAATTTGAGTAATAAATGGATTTTGAAACCTGAAGAAGGTTAAAAGGATTAAAGAAGGATTAACTGGAAATGATCCAATTTTGACAGTAATGATCAACTGCTATGGATATTAATTGAGGCAATGTATGGACCACATTTATTAAAAAATGAAAAGGAAAATAGGTTGTAGTGAATGACGTATTAGAAATACCCATTTTAATTTAGTAAGAAGTATTAGGATCTCAATGCCATTTATATCAGCTGATAATAAATGGCAGCTTCCAACAAAATTTTCTTTTAGAGTTCTTGGTTTGCAGTCGCTGGTTGTCTCCTTTAGTTATTGGAAAAGTGTATGATGTGGTATAAGATATATATCCCTGTTTTATTCCTATTTTGACTTTATGAATGGGATTAAACCACTTGATAAATATATACATGTTGAGAAGCAAAGTAATAGGGAAATTTTTTATGGGGACGCTTAACTAGTGATAAACCATACGTAAGACTGGAAGTTAATGAGGAAATTAGGTTAGCAGACTAAAGTGAATAATTGTTTCAATCCCAAAACTTTAGAATTTTGGAAAAAATAAAGTTTAGCTTAAAGAATGTCACTATTCAAGGAAACTATTCAAGGAAAGGGTAAAATATATAGGAAAGTGAAGAGAATTTCCTACTGATCAAGGATGAGGAAGAAGGTGGTAGAATTTTCCGTTAGAAGTAGTAAAACTGCATCGTCCCCAACACAGCTCCATGGAGTTGCGGTTTGCATCATTAGTGATAGGGACCCTTAGTTTACCAGCAAATTTTTGAAGAGTTTGCTAGTAGCTTTAGGAACTTCGATTGGGCTTTGCTTACAAACTAAAGACCGACGGACAAACTGAAGAATTGGATGGGAACTTGGAGGATTCAATGAGGGCTTGCATCTTAGACTTTGGAGGACATTAAGAGTAGCACTTACCCTTAATAGAATTCACGTATAATAGTAGCCACTAATGGATGATTGGTATGGCACCGTTGAAGCAAATTTTGGAAGACCATACAAATCGCCAAGTGTGGGTGGGAAACCACTAACAAATTCTGCTCGGACCAGGTTTGGATTGCGAGACTTTGGAAAGTCGAAGTTGATTAGGAGGTGTGTGAAGTTCGTAAGATTTAGATAGTTGGAATAGTTGGCACCAAGATTTATTGGGCTTTTCCCAATATTAAGAAAAAATAAGAAAACTTGTAAGTTGGCTGGAGTCCATGATGTTTTTCACATTTTGCATTTGAGGAAATACCTTCATATCATGACAATTGTGGTAGAGCCTAAATAATTTGGGGATTTTGAGATGGAGCGATAGCGTCCCGTGCCACTGCAAGCATTGTGGAGCACAAATGTAGGAAGCTCCACAACAAAGAATTAGATTGATCCGAGTACAATGGGTAGAAAATCCGGCGGAAGGCATGAGGACTTCTCATCCTAAACCTTTCTCAGATAAATTTTCTCTAAAAAAATTAGGATTTTGATTGCATCGTGGTTGCTAGGTTGGATGGTAGGAGATGGTTGTTACACTTTTTCACTGTCACTTTACACTCATATAGTAGTTTTATGCAGGTTTGGGGTATTTGCATACATATTTGCATAGCATGATCACACATTCACACTTGGATTGAACCCATTATTGGTATGTCTATAGTACGTAATCACACTACACTTTGGTTGAGTAGATGGTTGTGTAGATAACTTAATTACATAACATGGATGTTATTGCATGTTACGCTGTTCGCCCTTGAAATATTTCGAGATGAAATCCTTTTTAAGGAGGGGAGAATGTAACACTCTGTAAAATCAACCCTAATTAAATAAGTAAGTTAAGAGAAATTCAAGTAATTAGGATAGGGATAAAAATGAAAATTTTACAAAAGTTGGAATTTGACCATGAAAGTTATTTTGTTGCTTTCGCGGTGAAATTCTGATCTGTTTCCGTATATAATATGTTGAAAATGGAGCTCAAATGAAGAAGTTATGTGCATTTGAATTTTTCAGATTTAAATTAGTTAATTCGAATTCAAATTCAAATGAGCAATCAAATTTAAAGTTTGAATTTCAAAAATTAACCATGATTGGACTTGGGCGTTAAGTATTGTTAAAGTTAACAGATAACGCTAAAAGTTAATTAAGGAAGAAAATAATACGCAACGGAAAATAATAAAATGCTCCCGAAATAAGAGGAGTGGTCGACCAGTAAAACCCAACTGGTCGACCGGTCGAGTATATGCGGTCGATTGCTTCTACACTGTGGCAACTAGGGTTTTGTGATGTTAAACGCTCCAGATTTATCCGTTTTTGGCCTAGTTTCATTCTACGGTTCTAGTGCGTTTCAAGCTCTATAAATAGAATCCTAAACCCCTCATTTTTATTCACAAATATTTTGGAAACATCAGCGAAGCTCTGTCAGTTTATCTTTTCTTATATTCAAAACACTCCATTAGGTTTCAGCTAAGAAATCCTACATACCTATCTTTGTTTAATATTTAATTTCCAAACCTCTTCTCCTTCAACCTTTCTGAATTTAATATATATACACAAATCCCTTATTGTATATATATCAAAAAGAAAAGATCTGAAGGAGATAATAATAGGCGTTGCAAATCCAAAGAGAAGCAAAGCTAAGGACAGAATGTAAGTGGAAATCTTAGTTTTTCTATTTTAATGGTTGAATAGTATAGTTTGGATTTGATATATGCTTTGGGGAGTTTTGGATTACGAAAACATCATATTAAAAATTCCAAAAATTCCCCCCAAAGCGGGATGTCAATTCTTAGGATTGGAATCTTAATTGTTTTACGTTAAAATAATGGAGTTATATGGATTTTGCAATTTATGTATTCTACCTTCTATTCCACTTCTTATTCTTCTTCTCCAAACCCAATTAATGGATTTAATTGAAAAATGATGTGTAAAGCACAAATCTTTATTCATAGTTTACACATCCTATTTCTATAAAATTTAATAGAATTTCCATTGTCTAATTCATATAAAAGAAGTTGAATAGAGCGTAGAATTGATTAACTTGTAGGTTTTCATTTTTGGTTTATTCCATTATTTTAATATGAGATAAGTTGCATTTAGATTATATATACAAGTCTATTTATTGAAATTTTGGATATGAGTATTGAATTCTTGTTAGGGATATTAGAATCCTTTGTTATGGATATTGGAGTTTGGACATTATTGGTAAAATGGAAGAAAAAGGAAAGACTTGTATTATTATGATTAAAAAGGAATTGACATTTAATGTTAGTTAGGGCCTAATTTCCCCATGCATAGAATAATAAGTGTGTATTTATTTATATATTAATTAGCATAATAAACGTATAATTATAACGTATAATTGCGTAGTTAATTAGGTAATAATTGTCATTAAATCCCCCTTAGGAAAGTAATTAATATTTTAAGGTATAATAAAGAAGATTCCTTATAAGGCCTTGATTATGGAATGGTGAGATGAGCATTATATATATAGAGTATTTAATTTATGGCTAAGTCATAGGGATGTGAGGTTAGTCGAAAGGCACACAGAAGTCTGCCCAGCTAATCTAGTTATCAACAGTGTGACTTTGTGGCTGATGTGAGACATCTCCTATGATAATTATTTATAATGACGCGAGGTTAGTCCCAAATTTTGTAGGATAAACCTGCCCAGCAAATCTGGCTACCAATTCCTATGAATAATTGGATTAACGTGAGATGTCATTATGAGTATGTGTCATAATATAAAGGGCCTGCTTCGGGGTCTTGAGGTATTAAGTGGTTGTTTGAGGGCCTACCTCTTTTCCCCAAATGAAGTATTAAATGACCAAGGGCGTAGTTATTAGGCATGTTAGGTGGTATCTCGATAAGGGTTCGCTTCGGGATGAAGTACTAAGTGACTGATTGAGGGTCCGCTTTTCCATAAAGAAGTATTAAATGGCTCAAGAGATTCCATGCGATGTCAGCTAGATAATTACCATTAAGGAGTCCGCCTTGGGAATAGGTATTAAATGATGGGATCTTCCTCAATTGAGGTCTTAAATGGCCAGCATCTTCCTATTTTTCAATAAATGGTATTAAGTAGCTTGGTATACTATCTCTCGCATTATTAGACATTTATGGCATTGGTTATGGGTTATGGAATTTAGAAACCTGCTTCGAGAATGGAAGGTAATAAGGGTTGATTGAGGACCCGCCTCCTTTCCTTGTATGAAGTATTAAATGGTTTAAATACATAAGACATGTTCTTATTTGAATTATACTGCCTAAGTACTAAAATAGAAAGGCTCGAGATTTCTATTCGCTAGACACTTGTTCCCTCCTCATTACAACATAGGTTAAAGAAGGAGTTGATGACTCTTGAAGATGGCAAAAGTGAAGCATGTGGCAGATATTATCTATCTTTTCATGTTATTTTCTATTGTACCCATGTTATATATTTCTAAACAAATGTTGTAACGGTTGACAATATGTGATTTTTTATGACATTTGAAACGATTTGAAATAAATTGTTACTATTATTATTATATTTTATTCCTTCCATTGTCATTTCTAAAAAAATAGATAGATAGATCCGTTTTGTTATTTTTACTAACCAACAGTTAGCTTTAGAATGGTATAAGTTTCGATGGACCTTTTTTGGGTCGGAATTTTTCCTGTTCCGGAGCGGGTTGTTACATTCCTTACGGAACCAACCGTCACGATCGAGCCCGTACCGCTTTATATTTTCATACTGTACTCCTCACTCAATTTTTGCAAAATAAAGGAAGTTTGGATTTTAACACTTAAGTTGAAATAAATGGTTTTGTGAAATTAAATAAAAGTGTATTACCTTAATTAATAAGTTTATATATGCTTAGACTTTAATAACCAATATTTTAAAGATAATTATAAGTAAATGGTTTTGGGTTGTAGCAAACAATGTTTAAGTAAATGGTTTTAAGTGATGGATATGATAAAGATAATTATAAGTAAATGATTTTAAGTGATGGATATGATGACGAGTTGTTTCTCGAACTTGAAGTTAGAGATTTAGGTTAGGGGTCGAGTTATTTTGGTTGATGGATCAGGTCTAAAGCACCTGGGAATGAAGTAATATAAGCAAGAATGAGAACTTAGCAAAAATTAGCTAAGAATATGACTTGGTGCCGAGTCATTTTGACTCGATACCGAGTTATTTTTATGCATGGTGGTGGGAAGATTTTTCCAGGGGATGGAGTGGAAACTATTTAGATCGTGCTGGAGGTGTTGGCTCATTCACATCATGTTGGATGGTGATGTAATAACATGATGAAAGGTTTGCATCTTCGGTTTGTGACTCATGATGGGAGTAGGAACCGAAAATAACGTCTCAACAAAGGGGAAGTCGTAGATTAGGGAACGTGGTGGGTTCCTGGATAATGGAAACTGGATTGAGCTAAAAGAAAGCTTGAATGTTCGTGCTAAGGAATCGTGGGTAACTTAAAATGTTTTCTATTGTACTCAAAGCAGGAATATTGTAAGTGGGGGTGCCCATGGGTTAATAGAGGGACCTTTATACCCTGGAATAGTGGCTTTCGGTTTAATGTCTATATTTGGGTTACGGGATAGTATCGAGCTTTAGGCTGCGTGATACGAGAGTACAAAGAAATTCGGGATTACCATTAGTCCTTGGTATGGAGACCATACGAGTCATCATCTATTCAGAGTTGATAGTGAGTATTGCTTGATGGATGCTATGCTCGCTATGGTTGCTTTGGTTGCTTTCTAGGCTATCACTTGGAGATATCATTAGGAGTAGGTATTGGAAATGGGAATAACTAGAGATTTGATATCCTCATTTTGAGTAGTATACCTTGTAGGATCGATTTCACCCTATAGGGGGGGTGAATAGGGTGATACTAATAATTATAAAAATTAATGCGGAAATATATAAAATAATTGCAGCACAAATAACAGCAGAATAACAAAAGCAAAAATAGAACAACACAGATTTACCCAGCTTCGGCAAAACCCTGCCTACGTGTTGCCCCCAAGGTTTCTACTAGAAATTAAGTAGTCAGACGCTTACACACGTAAACTCGTGACACCCGCTATCGACTAACTTAACTCTACGCTCAAAACCCTACCACAACTCAGCCACTGAGTTGCGAATTCTCGAACTACACCACCATAATTTGTCCCCTAGTCACACGACTAGAAATTTTACAAAAGTTTGAAAGTAAATTAAAAACAACTTAAAACACAAAACCCTAGTTTAAAAATATAAGCCCAAAAGTAATTAAAGATGCCGGCCCAAAGAAACACTGTGATAAAAATTTGTTCCCCTTTTCTCTTTTTATTTCTTCGGCCCGTATTCTTTGCTTTGTGAACAATGGTTGCCTCATTCGCTCCTCTTTCAACAATTTAGGGCTTCGCGATAATGAGCACCCCGATTCAATTGATTGATCGAATAGATAATCTCTCGTTGCTTTGTTGACCAATCGTCTTGCTTTTACTATACTCGGCTGCTTCAATTTGTCGAGTTCGATTTGAATAATCCTGGTATGTAATTTCCTTTATGACTCATGTTTGAACTTGATTTGATTTGAGTTATTGATTTTAAACTTTGCTCTGTGATATTGCTTGAACTCGAATAATTGTATGCCGGTGATGTTAATGGTTTAAATAGGGTTCGATTCCCTTTATTTTCGTTCGAATATACTCATTTGACTTCGTCTGTTAATTTAACTCGGCCATACGATTATGCTTGAATGCTTGTGATTTCTTTAGACTAGTTCAATTCGAATATTTTCTGATGTGCTATGCTTGATCACCACGGCTTTGACTTTGACTTGTTCGATTCCTTGCCTTGGTCACCACGGCTTTGATTTTGGCTTGTTCGATTTTTTTCCTTGGTCACCACGGCTTTGATTTTGGCTTGTTCGATTTTTTGCCTTGGTCACCACGGCTTTGATTTTGGCATGATAAACTTGACTTATTTTGAAGAAAAAAAACGCTACCTTGATTTGAAACTGCTACATGATTTTTTTTTCTACTATCTGATTTGAAACTGCTGCCAGATTTCTGTAAAACTGTAAAATTGCTCTTTGGTGGTTTCATGTCTTTGAAACTGTTCTATGGTTGGCCTTGGTTTTGGTTACATATGCAATGCCTATATATATATATGTATACATGTGTGTTTGCATATGTATATATGTATGCTTGCCTGCACTTGATTACTGTCACTATTTTGTGTTCACTTGGTTGGTCTACACTGATTTTCTGGCCTCTGTTCAAATGTATATTTGTTGCACCATGTAGTTTGAAGTTAGCACTGTTGACTTATTTGGTTGTGTGGTTTGTCTCGACTGCTAATTGCTGTAGCATATATATATGTTGCTCCTCACTTTGTCATTGCAGTCTAAGTTGCATATGAGCTGGTTTGTGTTGCTCTTATACCTCATGGTTGATTTGGGTCTGGTCTTGTTTCACTTCACTGTTCACTGGTCCTTCACTTGATAAAGATGTTGTATGGTGGTTCAAGTTGAATTTGCTGCTACATTTCATATATATGTTTCTTTGTACTTTGCACTGCCCTAGTATGGTGCACTTGTGTCATCACTGCTCATCCATGCTTATACCTGACCTTTGTTGCTCCTGATCAATTCATTGTTGAGTCTACATGTTGTTGTGGCCTTTTTTCGGTCATTGAAACTTGTACTTGACCATTTGTATCTGGTTCCATATCTGACCATGCTACTTTGTTTTCTTGTGCACAACCCTTGTGCAATTGACATTTGTATTATGTACTTGGTTGTCTATTAACTTGCTGGTTGTGTATTTAAAGTCTGGTACACATATTGCTTTGAGTCTGGATGCTGTGTCATCACGTTGCATTGCATTCATATTTGTGTGATCTTTGATCTAGATTTTATTCAAATTTGGTTAAGTTATTGTCTCCTTTGGTATTTGAGTTCATTTGAGTCTTCACTTGTATTCAGTTGCATTCATTAGTTCACTGTATTTTGGAATATGGTTTTGGACTTTTGTATATGTGCAATCTGATTCATTTCACTGTAGTCTTGTATTCTCTGGTCTTCACTTGAATTCTCATATTGCTTTGACTCCATTGTCGAGTTTGTTCTCATGTGTACATATTTGTGCACTTGTTAGCATGGTCTAGTTTTGGCTTCTTATTGCATGAGAACTTGTAATTGACAATTTTGTGATGTATTTGTATTGCACATGAGTTAAATCCAGCCTCGGCTTGGGTTTGACTTTGTGCTCACCTGTCCCTGCAGTTTTATTCAAGTGTATATCAGTGTGCACGACCTTGTGGCATGTACAGTGATACACTGTGCATGTCATAGGTTGTTTGTGTAGATGAATTCAAAAATAAATATGATGATGAACAACCCAAATAACTGAGGCAAATAATATTTTCAAAACACACATTCTATTTTACACTACAAAAATATTTCCTTTTCAATTTTACTGCGTCAATGTATGTTTTGGAAATAACTGAGATATTAGAATACAAATTGGAATACAGCTGAAGAACAAATATGAGTGAACGAGTGATATGTAGTGAGGAAAGTTATGTAAATTGAAATGTAATTGAAGTTGTGTTGTAATTGAAAATTGCGTATATATAGTGGAGCTCAAATTTGTACTATTCAAAATTGTAATAAAATATTTGTTTGAATAAAATATTTGTTTGAATTTAAATTCTATGTTATTTATTTTATTCAGCAAATATTTATTTAATTATGTGAAAATAAAATAGTACAATTTAACAAATACATTTAAATGAATATATATAAGTTTATTATCATCAAACAAAAATCATATACTAGCATATATAACATACCTTTATGATATCGTTGAGTAGTATATTCTATCTCTATGTGTTAACTCTTTGGTTGCAGGGACAGGTTAGGTATGATTCATGTACTTCTATTCCTTAATGTATTTACCTGTATAGTATTTTGAGATGCATTTACCACTCACACGGCCCAAGGTTTTATGCTTTGCTTCTTATTATATTAGGTACACTTAAATGAGTAGACTAGATAATAGGTCAAGGTGATGCGGTAGTTGTTCGGAGGACGAGTTGGATGGAGCTATCTCGTATTATATACTTATATGGATTCTGTGCTTATTCCACTGTGAAGCACTGGAGAGCCTTAGTAGTGACTGCTTATTTGCTTGTATTTAACATAGTTGTTGAGTTTATCTCCATTGTATAAACTCTATGACTATTGATGTATAACTCTTTAGATCTTATACTCTGATGATTAGTTCACATTGTTATTATTGTCTCTTTGTTATATCTATGATATTTATGTTTTATCCATACACTATGAGATATACAACAGGTCATATGTTGTGTTTGTTATTATTCATCTTGATGATCGTCTTATATCATTCGGGCATGACTACAACACACTATTTGTATACTATTGGTGCAGATGGTATAGGGCGGTCATCACATGATTGAAAAGTATAACGAGACCATTAACCAAGAAAACCGCTGTTGGAGGAAGCTAACAAGGACATGGGGCAGCTAGGAAGTGTCCTTTGGATCTGACTCTCCTTCCATCTACATAACCAGAGAAGAGATGAAAACGCTTATAGTGGAAATGCAGAACATAATGATAGCCCACCAGGAAGAGATGATGGAGGGATTCTTCAGAAGACTGGGATAACTTGGAACATCTAAAGTTACTGCAGATCAAAACCAGAGACCGAAGGCTATAGAAGATGCCCTTGGAAATGAAATGAAGCAAAGTGGGGCAATCCCCGAGGAGATGCCATGGATTAGTACCGATCCCCAAGGACTTGGGGGCATGACCAATTTGAATCCATGACTTGGAGATGCTCGTGTGGGGGGGGCTATTAGACAACAGAACTTGAATCATAATGTAGACGCACGGCCAGAGGAGTACGTGCTAGGATTTCCTCAAAGGAACAAGAGGTATGACGAAAATATAGAATAGAGACTTCCTTTAGATGACAGATAGAATTACTGAGATAGTTAGATGAGCAATGAAAAATGGACCACTAGACAAGAGTTTGGAGGATGTGACTAGGAACTCATTCACTCATAACATCCATTACGTGAGTAATCTGCCCAATTTCAAACTGCCGATCTGGAAATGTATGATGGAAAAACTTATCCAATGGTTCATTTAATGAGATACATTAGACATATGGAGGTGGTGGGTGCATCTGAAGAAGCGATGGAACAGTATTTTCCTTGTATTTGACAGACCTAGAAACATTGTGGTTCCAACAGCAAGAAAACGTTTCCATAGGCACACGGACTGAGTTAGTAAATAGACTCATGAGGCAATTCAGAGTCCATATTTCACGAATAAAGAATGTGATGATGCATGAGCCAAAGGTCCAAAGAGACCCTGAGAAGTTTCCTGATTAGATTTAACGCAGCGGCTGCTGCAGTTCATAGGTCGGACCAATCATTGGTTCTGATGGCGATCGTTTCAGGAGCTGCTAGCAAGATAAATTTCAAAATTTCTTTGGAAAGGGATCCACCGATGCATCTTGCAGAATTTTATTATGAGCCTGAGAGATAATTGCATCAGGAGGACGTTGAAACTAAAAAGGCAATGGTTAGTGCTCTGGATAACGGAGGACCATCCGAGGAAGGATTTGGCAAAGATAAAGGAAAACAAGAGGTTGATGATGGCTTTGGAGGATCGAAGCTGCAGAAATGAGAGTAGAAATTCTCTTCTTATGCGGCCCTGGAAAGGATTTACCTTAATATTAGGAGGCAAATCCCTATCGAAAACCGATGAAGAGAGAACCCACCAATCAAGAGAGAAGATCGGGAAAGTATTGCATATTCCATGAGCTGGATGAACATGAAAAAAATGATTGCGGGCACCTTCGTGACCTAATAGAGGAACTGGTTAGGAACAACCAGTTACAACAATATGTAAGAGGCTGAGCTGCATTGGTGGAATAGGAGCAGCCATCATCTGTAGCAAATGGAAAAGGCCTTAGATCTAGGTCGAGGATAGTTATCTCTTGATCAGGACCATAGAGAACCGGGTTTGGCTCTCTTATTTTGCCTTTTCTTTTAATAAACGGTCTAACATCACAGCCAAGCCACTTACTCGTGTATGGGACCTCGATCGGTTTCTAGGTGCACTCTAAGTTGAATGCTAAACTGCAGTGATTGATGAGATGAATGTTATGTTGTTTGCTTGATGTTTTGAATTTAAACTTTATGAACGAATACCTGACTTGGAAAACCACTTGAACGTGATAACTGATACTAATTCCTAAACACCAATGGAGATTGGTTACCCCCTGAAATTGATTAAGATTTTATGAGCCAATTTAATGCAATGATCGATATTGATCGTGGTATTCTTATTCAGAGAAACATGGCAATGACCACAAGGTGCAAGCCCCATTGCCGGAGAGTAAGCGGATTGGGCTTGTGCAAAGGTAAGTCCCCTTACAAGAGAGTAAGTGGATGGAATTATTTAGTCGTTGGGTCCTATTAAACAAAATATGAACTAACACCCTAGATACTGTTGATGATATGTTAACCCATAATTAATTTGATCAAGTATGAAGGGCCAATTTATCATTTAGGGATCCAATGTGTGATTGAATTATTAAAGAGCATATTCATGGTGTCATAGACTCCTTTATGGATCGGCCTCCTTAAATTCATAGGACTTAAGAGCGCTTTGTCCCTATAACCACATGAGATGAAGGCCGAAGGGCATTCATATGGGTATAAGTCACCTTAAGGCTCCAACATCCAAATGGATTCTATGACACAATATATGTTCATAGAGAGTTAAGGAGATAAGCGTAAGTCTTGTGCAATGGTCATTAGGCATGCTAATGGCCATGTAGACTATTATTATGCTCGAAATCAATATTCATATATATATATATATATATATATATGTTCATCCATTCCCACAACATTCGAAGAAGCATAAGTGAGGAGATCATAAATGATCAAGCTCGTACCCTTTATTTTATTAAGTACAAAATGGTTACAAATTAGTAGGATTTGTCCCAAAATCAATTTAGGGTTACAAGAGTATGAGATTAGAAAAGAAGAATAGAATGGAAAAACCCCTCTAAAAAGTGACCCTTAAGGTCCTATTTATATAAGCGGGTCCAGGTCCTTCCACCTCCATCCTTCCATCATCGCCAGAAGGAATGCCTTCATTTCCTTTCGCCATTCTTCTAGGTCCACCTCCGTCATTGTCGATGGCAATCCTTTCATTCCATTGATTTTGTGTCGAAGCATCTTTATTGTTCTTATATAATGCTTATTCCACACTTAAATGGATGCTTTCTTCACTGTCGGAAGTAATGTCTTTAAGAATATTGGCTAAGCATTCCTTCAATACCGCTTTTATATGTGAATAGGGTGCTTCCAACACCACCAGAAGAACTCTTTTGAGAAGCAGAGGGGAATTGGTGCGGCACTATGCTGCCGAAGGCACATATTGAATCCCTTCATTGTTGTTGAGCTATGGCGGCACCATAGGTAGAGTATTCTTTGAAGAATTGTGAAGGGCTTGTAAGGAGTGTGACAGAAAGATGATACTTGCTTGTGGAAGGATGATTGTTTCAACGGTTTAATGATTGCGGCAGGGAAGACTTTGGGAACACTCATGGAAGGAAATCTTTCAACACTTGTGGAAGGGATGGCTTCGGTATAAGAATTGACTCTTGCTGGAACATCTCCTTTGATGATTACAGAAGCATCTAATTTGATGCTTGCAAAAGCATCTCTTCAAGCTTGGCGGAAGCATTTACTTCGATGCTTACGGAAGTGCCTCTTCAACCCTAACGGAAGCATCTCCTTCGACGCTTGAGGAAAAAACCAACTTTTGTATTATAGCTTCTTCTTTTATACTTTTACTCTTAAGAGAATTTTGCGGATAACATTTAGCCCCCCTTACATGAATGAAGCTTTTGTTCTCTAGGACAAAAATCTAAGAATTTCTTTGTTATTTTCCTACAAAACATAATGCAAATAATATTTCTTGTTATTAGTTTTGGAATCTATATAAAAATGTGTTCAGTAACATCATTAGAAGTTCCTGATAATAGAAATCCGAGAACCCAAAGCCGAAAATAATATAAGTCCAGAAATCCAAACATGAGAATAATAGAAGTTTAGAGATCACAATCCTGAAATAATAGTAGATAACCAGTAATCTGCAACTAGAAGTAATAATAGAAGACTAGAAATCCATGTATGGTGATGGAAGTTCAGAAATCATCATCTGAATATGATAGTAGTAAACTTGTGATTTGGATCAGGAGATAATAATAGAAGTCCAAAAAGCCCTTTCAGGAGGTAATAATAGAAGACCATAAATCTTGAATAATAGAACACCAGAAATCCACATCTGGTAATAATAGAAAACCAAAAATCCATATCTAGAAATAATAATTGAAGACCAGAAAACCATATCAGAACAATAGAAGATCAGAAATCCATATCTTGCAATAATAGAAGAAGTCTGAGAATCATCATCCAAAAATAATAGAAGTCCAGAAGTTCTTCTTTGGAATTAATAGAAGAAGACTGGAAATCCTTATCCAGCAATAATAGAAATCCATAAATCCTTTATTTGGATACAATAATAAAAGACCAGAAATTCCCATCTGGCGATAATAAGAGAAGTCCATAAATCATTATCCGTAAATAACAAGAGAAGTCCAAGAATCATCATCTAGAAATAATAAGAGAAGTATAGGAATCATCATTTGGAAATAATAAGAGATCTTTTATCTTGTGCCACCCTTCGGGCCTTTGAATGTTTGAAATCTTGATTTTGCACCACTCTCTAGGCTTTGAATGTCGGATGTCTTAATTTTCCAATTTGCGTCACCCTCTGGGTATTGGATGGCTTAATCCTTTATTTTGTGCCTCTCTTTAGGCTTTGGATGTCTTAAACCTTTATTTTGTGCCACACTTTGGGCTTTGGATGTCTTAATCCTTTGATTTGTGCCACTCTTTGAGCTTTGGATGTCTTAATCCTTTGATTTGACCCCTTATCACCATCTGAGGTGATGCATCAGGTCATTCGGTGCATTTGGTTAGCATTCATCAAGTAGAACCAAAGGCTTACCGGACCTCCCTCTAGAAGGCACTTCAAACATGCCTTATAGGAGGGAATAAAGGCCGGTTCGGTGCTTTGACCCGGCCGTCTTAGGCGAGGACCAAAGGTTTACTTCGTGCTTCCTCCATAAGCTGCTTTATGCAAGCCCTATAAGCGGGAATAAAGGCTGGTCGATGCTTTGACCCGGCCGTCTTAGGTGGGGACCAAAGGCTTACTCCTTCCTTCCTCTTGGAGATGCCTTGACCTGGCCACGTAGCGTAATTAAGGTCTTTTAGACGCTTTAGCCTAGCCATTTCTGGCACAACTAAAAGCTTAATCTGACCTCCCTCTAGGAGGTGCTTTTACCTGGCTATCTTGGCGTGGATAAAGGCTTTCTACCATCTTAGTTAGTTTCCAAATTTGAGGAGAATCTTACTCCCGACCATGCAGATATACTTAAAGATTGTCCCTTTATTCATCCACTGTTAGGAAGTACGGTCGCAAATCCTCTGCATTCCATGTTTTAGGAACCATGTTACCATCAGGTTGGCATAGATGATAAGCTCCTGGAGGAATCACTTTGTGTATAATTAATGGACCTTTCTAATTTGGTCCAAGTAGTCCATCTGTTAGATTTTTATATTTTCCATTACTCTTTGGAGGACTACGTCTCCTTCTTGAAATGACCTTCTACTTTCGAATTATAATACTTTGATATCCTCCGTTGATATTCAGCAGTTCGGATTGCTGCTTCATCTCTTAGTTCATGTATTAAATCCAAAGATTATTTCCTCAATTCTTGATTTGGATGAATGTATATGCAATTCTCCGATACGAAGGTATCTCAACTTTAACCGGCAGCATTGCCTCACATCCATATGTTAAGGAATAGGGAGTATGACCGTTACAGTTTTGGTGGATATTCTGTATGCCTATAGCATAAGTGGTAACTCTTCCATCCAGTTTCCTTTGGCTTTATTTAAGAGCTTTTTGAGGATAGTTTTGCTAGTCTTATTGGCTAATTTAACGGCTCTATTAGCCCTTGGAAGTGCTATAGAAGAGAAACTCTTAATAATTCCATTCTTGTTGCAGAATCAGGCAAACTCTTCACTCTCGACCATTGTCGGATATGATTTTATATGGAATTCCAAATCTTGTGACAATGTTCTTGATTATGAATTTGAATACCTTCCTTAAAGTGATATTCAGAAGTGGCTCTGCTTCCACTCACTTAGTAAAGTAGTCAATGGATACCACTACATATTTGGCTCCACCCTTGGATATTGGAAAAGGTCCTATCAAATTAATTCCCCACACATTAAAGGGTCATGGACTTGAAATTGTAGTTAATTGGTTTGGTGGTAAACGAGGAATTTTTGCATAATTTGGCATCTTCCATATCTCTTTACATAATCTGTAGCTTAATTGGTCATTTGGGGTCAATAGAAGCCTTGTCTCATAACCTTCTTAGCTAATTTTATATCGTGGCCTCCGCACAACCCCTCATGCGCTTCCTTTGATAGTCTCAATCCATTTTTTGGATTCACACATCGTAAGTAAGGAAGGGCATATCCTTTTTTATAAAGTATTTCGTCCATCATAGTGAAGGTTGGGGCTTGATGTCAGATTTCTAGCCTTTGCCTTATTAGTTGGTAGTGTTCCTTTAATAAGATATTCCACTATTGGTGTCATTCAATTATTTTTGTAGCGGTCATTTGCTTCTGAATCAGTGAGTTCATCCTGAAGATTTTTATTCTCAGTTTCATTCTCTTCTCCTTCATGCATTAGAGCTTGAGATCCATTAAACACTAGTAACTCTCTTCCTAGCTCAAATACCTTATTTTCAATACTGGGATTTGCTTAATAACCCACCGGTACAATCCGAGTTTCTGATGCTCCCCTTGAACCGGCAAGTTTTGCCAGTGAATCTGCTTGTGAATTCTTTTCTCTTGAGACTTGATGTATTGAGAAATCTTTAAATTGAGTCAACATTTTTAGTACCTTCTTCATATACTAAAATTTAGCATCTTTCGTTTGATATGTCTGATTTATTTGGTTTACCATCAACTGAGAGTCACTAAAGATTTCAATCCATGGAATTTTAAGCTGCAAAGCTAAGGTGAGTTCTATTACCATCGATTCATATTCTACCACATTATTTGTAGCCGAAAAACCTAGTTTCATGGCATAGTGCAAGCATTGTCTGTCTGGTGTGATTATAACATACCATGCACCAGCACCTTGTTCATTTGATGCTCCATCCATGGATAATTTCCATTTGGGCCTTTGATCCTTTTCTTTCTCCGCCCGCTCTTTGACAAAGCTTGTGCATCCATTGACGAAATCAGCTAAAGCTTGTCCTTTAATTGCCGCCCGCGGTTGGAATTCAATGTCATATTGGCTGAGTTTTACTCCCTATTTCACTAACCTTCCCGAAGTTTTCGGCTTACTAAAAACTTTCTTAAGTGGAAATTTGGTTAATACCTTGATCTAATGTGCCTGAAAGTAGGCTCTCAGTTTTTGCGCTATGAGTATCAAGCAATAAGCCAACTTTTCTATAACTGGATATCTAACTTCAGCATCTTTTAATCTTCTGCTCACGTAATAAGTAGGAAGTTGAATTTTGTTTTCCTCTCTGATTAGTATTGAGCTCAGTACATGCTTGGAAACTGCCATATATAGGTACAAGTTTCCCCTCCCATGGGACTGGATAGTATCGATGGCTTTCGCGATGGTCTTTCAACTCTTTGAAGGCTTTCTGACAATCTTCTCCCCATTCAAAATTCTTTTTCTTCTTGATTAAATTAAAGAATGGAATAACTTATCAGTAGCTTTGGAGAAAAATCTACTCAATGTTGCTACCCTTCCATTTAAACTCATTACATCTTTGCTAGTTTTAGGCTCGGCCATGTCCTTTATAGCTTGGATTTGGTCGGGGTTGGCTTCAATTCCTCGAGCACTAACAATATACCCAAAAAACTTCCCAAACCGAACTCCGAAAGAGCATTTTTGCGGATTAAGTTTCATCTAATGTCTCTCCAGCACTTCAAACATTTCTTCAAGATCCTTTAAATAACTGCCTTCCTCTTGAGACTTTACTAATAAGTCGTCCACATAAACTTCCATACACCAGTTGACCTGCTCTTTAAACATTCTATTCACTGGTCATTGATAAGTGGCGCCCGCATTCTTTAACCTAAAGTGCGTCACCGTGTAGCAATAGGTTTCCCAATCTGTGATAAAGCTTATATTCTCTTCGTTTGGCTTGAACATGGGAATTTGATTATGTCTTGAATAAGCATCCATAAAAGACATAAGCTTGTGTCTGTTGGTTGCATCAACTAACTGATCTATTCGGGGCAACATGTAACAATCTTTCAAACATGCTTTATTTAAGTCGGTGTAGTCGATACAAGTACTCCATTTACCATTTGACTTCTTAACCAATACTGGATAGCTATCCATCTTTGATAGAATACTTTTGTAATGAATCCATTTTCAAGCAACTTTCTAACCTCTTCTTTCAAGGCATCGGATCAAATTTTGTCAAACTGGCTTTTCTTTTGTCGGACAGGAGTTATACTTGGATCAATGTTCAAAGCATGGCACATAACTGCTGGGTCGATTCAGATCATGTCTGAATGATTCCATGTAAATAAATCCTTACATGCTTGAAGTGATTGAATTAAGTCCGCTTTAAGATTGCCTACTGATTCTTTCCTAATTTTGACCTTCTTTGTCGGATCAACTGAATCCACACATATTTCCTCAAGATCTTCAACAGGCTTTATTCTCTCCATTTCTCCGAGGCAGTCTAAATCAGTGACAATTTTTTCATTATCCACTTCCTCCTTTATCGAGATGATATCTCTTCTCTTCCTTTTCCTTTCAGATGAATTGTATTTCTTAAGCTTATGTTTAGCCATATTACTGGTCATGTTTTTGTTTTGGATGGTAGATGTAAAAATCCCTCATCCGAAGGATGAAAAATAGTAGACGAATCATAATAAGAAGCATGTTCCCATTTGAATTGTTCCAGGGTAGCAAAGTATATTTCACGAGAGTTGAATTGCTCTCCCTTAATAATTCCCTAATCCCTCTTGGTCTAGAACTTCACCACTAAGTATTTGGGCGAGACAAAAGCATTCACATTGTCCAGAGCAGGACGACCAAAGAAAGCGTTGTAATATGAAGGCTGATTGATGACCATGACTAGTGTCTCAAAAGTACTACAGCATGGTGGAAAACCCATCTATACTTAACTCAATTGTCCTACTGGAGTTAACCCTTTGTTGTTGAACCCAAAGATAGGCTCAAGACTTGGCTGTAGGTTTTCTTCAAGGATCCCTGTTTGATTAAAAGTATGTTTGAAGATGACGTTGACATCGCTTCCAATGTCTATGAGGATCTTGTTAACTATGGAGAGTCCAATTTGAGTAGTGATCATAAGCGGGTCGTTATGAGAGTGTTTGATTCCCTTCAGCTCTTTCGGGGTGATGTTGCGATTAGACATTTAGATGTTATACCGAGGGTTTTTGAGTGGGGGCTCCTCTTAAATAGAAACCACTCCCACTTTAGCTTCTATAATATACCTATTTTTAGCTCCTTTGTTGTTTTTGGCTATATGCAGTCCTTCATGGATCACATCAATTCTATTAAGAGGCGAGCTTAGGTTTAGCTGATTTTCCTCTTCTAGGATGTCCATAACGTTGTTAGAAAGTTTTTGTGGCCCGTTGTCAATTCGTGGAACCTTCTATCTGTCCTTGATGAATTCTTTTAAATGTCCTTCATGAATCAACTTCTGAATATACAGGTCAACACACGACACTCGTCCGTCTTGTGGCCATTCGCCTTGTGATCGGCACAATGGTCACCTCCTTTCTTCTGCTTGGGAAATGTCTTGGCTTTGAATAAGGTTGGGAACATAACCTTCTTCTTAGTAATAGCATAGATGTAGGATAAAGGCTTATTCAGGGCAATAAAGTTGGTATTTGAGTTATCTT
The DNA here is from genome assembly GCA_030737815.1 of Allium fistulosum. Taxonomy (NCBI): domain Eukaryota; kingdom Viridiplantae; phylum Streptophyta; class Magnoliopsida; order Asparagales; family Amaryllidaceae; genus Allium; species Allium fistulosum. The sequence continues at coordinate 334,530,996 of CM060904.1, read as the reverse complement.
CCCAACTTGACCTCTTATGACCGCGATTGAAGCTAGATCTCCCCACCTCTCTCTAGGTTGTGTCTTTCTCCTAGCATGGTACATTTCACCCATTCATGAATTTGTCAGCTTGAAATTGAGAGTCTTGAAGGTCCTTACATCCACAGATGTAAGGCTTTTCCAGAATGGTGTGTACTCTATCAATCCAGAATGCACTGCAATTAGCCTATCCCTATCATTCATGTCCTTGGCCTTTAGGGCTTCCATATTAAATCTTTTGAGGTAGTCTCCTAGTAGCTCACCTGGTCTTTTTTTATGTTTTCTAGCACAGTTAGTCGATGGTTGGATCCTTACAAATACAGAATTAGGCACAGAATAGCCTCCTGCTCGCTACCTATCCAACTCCACGTACTCACCAGACCTGAAATTCTTAATCTATTAATTTAAGAGTACCCAGAGTAATAGGAAGCAAAGCATAGAACCCCAGCTCAGGTAAAAGTCTAGTGTTAGCGATAGAAATCTCAAATACTATAAAGTCAATATACAAGGAACAATGGTATGTAAAATCATACATAACCTATCATTGCATCCACAAAGTTAGCATATACAAAATATATGCTACCTTATGATAATCATCATGGGTGTACTATACATCAAAGTACTAAGGTGTGTCTAGATATCTGCATTGATAATATCTACATCATGTGACCTCCCTAGGGTGATAAACAATCAAACAAACATAACATCCATCATTCATCCTCATGTTCACTCACGCAATGCGCTGGATATACGATAGTCATATACTCCTTCGTGTCATTAAGGACTACTCAACATCCATGGCCACTCGATCCATCAGGGTATAGATAGGTTCTAATGTCAATGAATTCTGCCATATCGTCACTATGTCATCATGTCAACAGACTATAATATATAACTCTACCCAGGTCCTAACGTTAATGAACTCTGGGTATGTGCAAATCAGGTCCTAACATCAACGGACTATGACACAGCCTCATATACCCTTGTCTCACGAGTGTGCCCCATCATCTCGAGCATCAAAAATCCCTTTGCACATGTCATCCGTAGCAGGGCTCATCCTCATTCCGAAACTATCCTCATGACTCCAGTCTAAAGTCGTCGTGGTAGGGAACTACTCTAGATAGCCATCGTTAATTACAGAATGTCATTGTTCATCCCGTAATCTTCTTCTAATGGTTTCTTCAATCTGACTCATCATCGCCTACTCTGCATCTCAAAGTATAGCTCTCCATCATCAAAACCATCAATTCCTATCACGGAATCCCCATCATCGAGTCATGAGTGGTCATTGGCGAAAATCATCGAAACGATCGTCGAAAAACTAATGTCAGGGTTGGCCCGAAGTCAAACCCGAGTTTTTGCCGCAATGACCAAATCAGGACCTAAATTTTTTTGATCACAAGTCAAATCTCTATAAACTCAGAAATTTCCACAATCGCGGTCAGGGATCAGTAACGATCTCTGACTTAGCTTATTTTTATCTTCCTCTGAAAATACCCGTGTTAGATCCGACTTTTTTCCCAAATGACCCGAAACATGTCCTGAAGCAATCCACTACTGATCCATACTCCTAAAGTCACCACCGATCCATCAATATCTTGAACATACAGACTCCAAATGACTTGAATTTGAAACGTAGCCTTTGGGCCTTCCTTGTCACCCCATATTGATCTCATCAAGTTTGGGACAAAACTCATGGATCATCACTGATCCATGACCACCGAACCATCCCTACCAATCCATCACCACCAATCTCATGCTTCACATACGAGCTCCAGCACACTTCCTCATGCTCCACCATGGATCGCGCATTGATTGGGTCAACCCCTATGGATCGGTACGATCCATGGGGATCGATCCCCACCGATCCATACTTCAAGCACCCACAACTCGAGCGTACCAACTCCAAACGACTTGAAACTTAGTGGGCAACCTATGGAGAACATCCTTATCGCCTCCTATCGATCGCACCCCGATCTGAGCAATTTGAGTTTATGGGTCATCATAGGTCCATGGCTATGGGTCATCACCGATCCATACTTTGAATGCTTATATGTTGACAATGTTGGCACAAATTGACCTGAAATTTGGTGTGCAACCTTGTAAGGTCTTCCTTCTAGCCCCATAGCGATCGCACATCGATCTGACCACTTTGAATTTCTAGGTCATCGATGATCCAAGAACCGATCCTAGGTCTAAATCGTCATTCGATTGGCTTTTTCAACCATTTAAACATCTAACAATCATACATACATCATAAATAAGCAATAATAATAGTTAAACATTCAAATATACCCATTTTAAAGAAATATAAATCTAAGATTAAGGATCTGTAGGAACCTAAGGATCCATAAGAACAATTATTTGTAAATCAAATCCAAATTGTCTAAATTTCACACATATGGTTAATTATGTTCTAAAACATTTTTAGAGATTTTTATATAATTTTTGAAACATCGTTTAGGGTATTTAATGACTTAATTAGCAAGTGAGAGATATAATCACTCACATAAACCCAAAGCAAGATCCAAATTTCCAAATGAACAATAGAAGGCACGGAATCCAAGGCTCCTCCAACAGAAAATCTCGAATCCTAAGTGTTAATCACAATAATCTCCTCTTAATGATGTAATTTATTTAAATAAAGTAGGTTTAAAGGCTACATTTTGGGCAATGGAGGTTTCTAGCTTTTTTGGGAGTAGTGAAATGATGGGGATGAGGTCCCATCAGCCTCCACTTGCTCCAAACCCAAAATGTGTCATGGGCCTTAACATTAATGATCCTTATTACCCACTTAAGCTGTTCAAAATCGTATAAAACTTCAAACATCCATAACTCTCAAACGGTTAGTCTGTTTTCTTATTATGACCACTCTACAGAAAGGGAAACCATCATCCCGGTTTAATGGAAGTGGTTTCAGATGGTAATTCGGCACCTATCAAAAGTTATAGTCCATGAAAGATTTACAGGGTCAAAATGGTCACATAGAAATTCGAAAAAAATCATAGATGTGGAAAATGTCCCGAAGATTTATTTTCTAAAATCATAAAATTATATGACCTCATATGAAAATAATATAAACATTCTACGTTCCTTCGAAACGTAAAATATGGGTCATTGCATTCTCCCCTCCTTTAGGAATTTCGCCCCTAAAGTTGCATAGTCAAGTTAATATGGTCATCCTGGATGCCTAACAATCATATACAAGAATAGGCAGCCGCCACACATCAAACATGCATACATAGTAATAAAGGAAAAAGAAAACATCTAAGCCTATGTTAGCATGTAGGATACTATGCCATAGTATACTGTATGATATCATAAGTGAAAGTAAAATCGATAAATAGAAAGTCCCACCAAGTAAAAAGCTCTAGATATGATGTCCTTATGCTCTTCTCGGTCTTCCAAGTGCAATCGCATTCGCTATCACTTCACTAAACCTTTACTAACTTCACCATCTTCCTTCTAAGCTGCTTTATATCGTGTCTGATGATACGAATAGGTCTATGAGGTCTTGAAGCTTCTGGCTCAATCTCAATATCATCTAACTAGCCCGCTACGATAGTTATGCCTGAGTCATGCACAAATTTTCGCAAATGAGAGATGTGGAAGACATTTGCACTCCACCCATATTTTAAGGTAAGTCGACTCTATAAGCAAGGTTCCCAATCCTCTCTAGTATCGGAAAAGGACCTCAAATCTCGATGCTAACTTCCCTTTACTATCCAACCAAATGACATTCTCCAATGGAGAGATCTTGACAAATACCATGTTACTGGCAGAGAACTTTAAATCTCGACGTCTCTTATCAACATAACTTTTATGTCTGTCTTGAGCAGCATTCATCCATTGCCGAATGATCTCGATCTTCTTCGATGTTTCTCTAATCATATCTGGCCCCAATATCAGTTTCTCGCTCGCTTTCCACCAACACAAAGGAGCGTTGCATGGTCAGTCATATAATGCTACAAATGGTGTCATACATATGCTAGACTGATAATTGTTGTTATATGCAAATTCAATAAGGTGTAAGTGATCATCCTACGAGCCTCCAAAGTCTAAGATGAAAGCAAGCAAGACATCCTCTATGATATGATTCACTCCCTTGGTTTAGCCATCAGTTTGAAGGTGATAAGCTGTGCTGAACTACAACTATGTCCATAATGCCTTCTGTAAGCTCTTTCTAAATTCACTAGTAAACAACGGGTCTTGGTCACTCACAATGCTCTTCGACACACCATGGAATCATACTATCCACTTCACATACAAGTCGTCCAGTTTGGCAGCCATTCTACTTGACTTGATGGGTATAAAACTGGCATTTTTGGTCAATCAATTGACTATGACCCAAATGTTGTCATACTTTGCTTGAATCCTTGGTTGTCCGTCGATGAAGTCCATCGATACTTATTCCCATTTCCACTTGGGAACTTCTAGCAGTTGCATCAAACTATTAGGCTTCTTCTGCTCCGCCTTAACTAATTGGCAGTCCATACATTTTGAGATGAATGCTCCAACGTCTTTCTTTATCCCTTCCCAATAGAAGGTCTGTCTCACATCATGGAACATCTTATTACCATTGGGTTAATAGTCAATCTCGAATGGTGGCACTCTCTGAGCACCACATCCTTCAACCCATCAACATAAGGAATAAATAATCTCCCATCTTTATGGAGCCAACCATCTCTGTTAAGCTTGTACTACCTTATATCCTCAGACTCTACTCTAGTTTCAATATTAGCAATGATCTAAGCTAATCAAGCATCGCGCCTCTGACTAGTACAAATCCACTCAATCAAAGTAGGTCTGATAGTCAAACTGGTCAACATCTTCGACTCTAGCTCGCATCTAGTACGAAATCATAAACATTAATTTATTCTAACTGTGTCCACTCTAGGAACATAACTCCCAAGCTGGCATGTATCCTACTCAAGGCATTAGCAACTGCATTACTTTTCTCAAATGTATACGCATATCAAAATCATAGGAGGTAAGGAACTCTAATCAACACTGCCGGCGAAGGTTAAGATCCTTCTGCGAAAAGGTACTTCAATGGTTTATGGTTGATGAACAGCTCGAACCTCTATCTTGAAAGATGGTGCCTCCAAATCTTCAGCGAAAACACAACTGCTGCTAACTCAATCATGGGTCGGGTATTTCTTCTCATGAGGCTTCAGTTGTCGAGCAGCATATACAACAACTTTGCCTCTCCGCATTAATACTGCGCCCAACTTGGTACCATAAGCATCCGTGTATACCATCATCTTCTCATCCCACTAGGAATGGTCAATACCGCTGCGCTCTTCAACTTTTCTTTCAGACTCACAATTGCATGTTCACATCTCTCATCACAAGTAAAATCTGATTCTTTTTCGTTAAGTGATACAATGGTTTTGCTACCTTAGAGCAGTCCTAGATGAATCATTTATAATATCCAGCTAACCCCAAGAAACTCCTTACATCTATAACATATTTAGATCTAGTCCAGTCTTGGACCGCTTGACCTTTCAAAATCTACGGCAATGCCTTACTCGAAAACAATGTGGCCCATAAATCTACCTTCCCTTCTCCAGAAGTGACACTTTGAAAACTTCGCTTTTAGTTGATGCTCCCTCAACACCTCAAATACAGTCCTCAAATGCATCTTGTGTTCTTCCTCTATCCGTGAGTAGAAGAATATCATCAATGAACACAAGAACATATTTATTTAGCTGACCCCTGAAGACATGGTTCATGAGGTCAACGAAATATGTCGGTACATTAGCTAGCTCGAACGGCATAACTAACCACTCATAAAATCCAAATGGCGTACGAAATATGGTATTTGGCACATTCTCTTTCACTATTCTTAATTGGTGAAATCCTATCGCAAGATCCAATTGAGAAAATACTCTAGCACCATGAAGTTGATCACATAAGTCATCAATACATGGGAGTGAGTACTTATTCTTCTTCGTCACTTTATTCAACTCACGGTAATCAACACACAATTTAAGGGATCCATCCGCCTTTGTGACGAATACTACGGGCGCTCCTCACTCAGATATACTCCTACGAATGAACCTTTTTCGCAAAAGGTCGTTCACTTGTACCTTGAGCTCTCTCTGTTTTGTAGGTGCCATCCTCCTCAAAGGCATCACTATCAGTTTGGCATCTTTCGTCAAATCAATACGGAACTCAATCTCTATGTGTGGCCAAAGTCTGGTCACCTCATCAAATATGTCTGGATACTCCCTAACAATAGGCACTAATGACAACTCATCATATGGGATATCAAGCAAATATAAAAAACTAACCATCACATCATCATTTAGAAGGCAACCTAACATTACTATTCGTCCATTATCTACACCTTATCGTCACCAATGACTTCTCACAATCCACCATCGCTCGGTATTTATGAAGCCAGTCCATCCCCAGTATAATACCAAACCCCACAAAACCCAAAACATAGAAATCATAAGCAAAAGAACATCCATAACTTGATAAGATCAAACCATAAAATCATACATAGGCTAGTGGTGCCTCCAACTAGGTTTGTCACAATCAATGGTTGATCAACAATTTCGGGTTCCAATCCTAACTTATCACCAAGTCACTAGTTATGAAGGAATGTGAAACCCCAGTATCAAATAGAAATCATATAGGAACATCATAAATGGAAAGCATACCTTGAATAATAATGCCTTCCCATTCTCTTTCGCCGATGGAGCATTCGATGAAGTCGAAACAACATTGATGGCGTATGTTTTCACCACTTGCTTCTGCTTTAGAGGATTTGGGCAGTCTTTCTAAATGTGCCCAAACTTGTTGCAATTGAAGCAATACTTTCCCTTGAGTCCTGTAATGATCTGCCTTTTTGACCCTCAATTGTTGACACTAATACATACACGGTATTCATGTGTTGAACACCAAAGTGCTGAAAGGAAGAATTGTTAGGGTAAAAGAAAAGGAAAAAGAAATAGAACAAGAAAGAAGAGAACACAATATCATAACCTCACATGCGGAACAATAATATATAATATCTCAAAAGGTCTTTACCAAAAAGAAAACCTTTATATACATACATCAATCAAAGTAAACTCACATATCATCAGCCTAGACAGTTATAATTACCTATACTCACAAATGCTGATAGATACAAAACAAGTAATGCAACAGAAATAGAATTCGGTAGGAAATCTTCCAACCGCTCTCCAAGAGCTACAATGAACCATAGCTAAATCTGAAAACATACTCGAGCTGACCCGAGCATTAAGAAAATAACACCTGGATCAGTCTGGTAACCAGCGTGAGAAACTCAAATCATATAGATTTATTATAAAATGACCTGGAATATTATCACTTAAATATGAAATATTTAATTAATTTTAACTACTTAAATAATTGATTATAAATATTAAATAATACATTTTGATTAATTATATAGTGATAACAATTCATTTCGAATGGTTTTATAAATATATGAATTCATTTTAGAAAGAAACTAGCTTTGAAGTGTTTGTGCAGTTAGAAAATATAAGTGTCTAGAAAAATTTATTCAATGTTAAAAATACAGCAACCTTAATAAACTTCATATAATTGTTATATAATGGCAATAAGTGATTTATAATGGTTTTATAAATATATACTGGTTTTATAAAATGTACAAACTTCGTTCCATTTTGTCAGTTCAACCTCTTAGTTATACAATCAGATTTTAATATCATTTAACACGGTTTTGTAATTTAAATAAACTTGTTTTATTTATTTAAATATGATAAAAAAATTATTTTCAAGTTTTGTTTACATAAATAAATAGTTTGACTAAAAACTGAAAATTTGAACAAGATTCAGCTTTCAGATTTTTGACCTTTCATCGAATGGAAGTTGTTCCAAATCGTTGCAACATTATTTGATACACATACACACATGCATGTACATACATATGCATACAATTCCATTATCATTTACTTCCAAAATAGTGCCAAACCACTCCCTTCCTCCTCTATAGTGCACGGCCATACCCCAACTTCCACCTTGGTCGAGCATTTACCTCTCGAAGAGCCAAGGCCGAGCATCCCAAGGAAAAGGGGGCAAATTCAAAAAGCTCTAAAGTGGAGAAAGTGGAGAGAAGTGTTGTTGGAGTACCGTCAGAATAATTTCAAGGAGTTTGAAAGGGAAAGCTATGATAGTGAGAACATATCCTAACTTTAGTTTCTTTAAATCTTAAATTGATTTTTAAATGATGAATTGCAAGATTAATTTGTTAACTAATATTTTTGGATAAATATTGGTTGATTTGATTGGTTGATAACTTTGTTGTGATTGGTTGATAACTTGGTTGTGATAAAAAGAATTATTATAACTAATGATGTGAAAATCATATCCAACGGAATAGAAATGATCACTTTAAATAGCCATGGTTAATTCATGAAAAATAATCCATATTATACTTTGAAATAATATGTGTATGTGGAATATTAAGCCTCTTTAATTTAAGAAAGTATCATTTTATAAAGGTTGGGATTTGGTTTCGAAGTAAAAGAAATTGGAAAGGAGGAATTTTGAAATTATTTGTAAAATAATTTTTGTGATTTGATTTTGAAAAATAATGATTTTAAAAAATGAAAATGATATGAAAATATCACATGGATTATATAAAAGAATGTAAATGGGAAGTAGAAAATTGAATATTATAATGATATAATATTATAACATTTAGAAAAAAGTGAAAATGGATTTTGGAATCAAGTAAAATAGTGAAATATGGGTATAAAATGGTTTAATATGTTATATAAAAGTTTTAAAAGTGTTTCAGCAAAGTTTGGCGAAGTTTGAAAATTTGAGTACAAATGAGCTCGTCGCGTAGCGGTAGTTCCCAATTTCGCGCCGTAAAAAGTTAAATCAATGTGCAGAATGAAATACAAGTTGAAATTTATTGAAATAAGAAATTTTCGGATCCTTATAACTATAGTTTTCAAATGAAAAAGAAAATTCATGATTTCATTTAGTAAAGTTTGAGATATGTCCAAAACAAGTTTTCAAAATCGCCGCGTTTTGGCAGTTCATAAAATATTATTCTCGACTTTTTTTAAAATGGATATTTTTAATCTTTAAAAATACGAAATAAAATCTATAAATATGTTAAAATGTTTTAAAAGGGCTTTAAGTTATAAAAATAGACATATATATATATATATATATATATATATGTATAATGAAATTGGTGTTTTTATCTATAAAACTTTAAAATCACTATTCACCACAATTTAGCAACGGAATTGGGCAACTTTGGAATAAATGTTTTAAACTTGGGTTTTTCTTCTCAAATTTTTTGGAAATTTTTTTCAAATAATTGCATAAGTATTTTAAAAGGTTAAAGTCTATCAAATAACTTGACCGCTTTATGGGTGATAGGACGATAGTCCCTAGGCTAGAGTTTGGAAAACTAGTTGCCTACTCCCTTAGCTATCCGGACTGGTCCGACGGAGAGATAGTTAATTTGATTTACTCATACCACATTTTATTAAGATAAAAGAAAAGTGATTTGGAGTTTTCCAAAATTTAATCAAAAATTAAAATAAGATTTTGGTTGTTAAAGAAAACATTTAAGTTAAACTATATATTAAATTCTGAGGAGGGAACTCGTACTATCCATATGAATTTAAAGGGTGATTTCACCGTTATTTAATGAATATTACAGGTTGAATACGGAAATTAGTATTAAGTATAATTAATCTAAAATTTATGGATCCCTTTTATTCAATTCTAACTAGTTTGGGTTTACAGTAAAATATGTCTTAAATAACATTGTTTTTAACCCATTAAAAATATGTTTTAGGAATATTAAATCTTCATTAAGATTGGAATTATACTAATAATAAAATATGGAAATATTTTTCCTAAGTAATTAAAGAGAAATGATTTGGTATTTCCAAAGATGAAAATGGGTTTTAATTAACTAAAGCACTTGATAAAAGAGGCTTAATAATCCATATATACTAAAAGAAATAGAAATGTTTTAAAACTTGTATCTCTAAAGAGATATTTATTTGGGTGAAATGATTTATAAATTAGATGATGTTTGATAATCACCTACACACCTGACATCCTTTTAACACTGATTGTTTCGGAGAGATCGAGATCGGATTTGGGTGATTCCTATCCGAAGACCACTTCGAACCAATATACGCGTTCGAAAGTGAAGGCATGTTGAAGACAATGATTTGAAGATGGAGATCTTTATACTGTAGCGGTGCTTGCCACTAACCTCTGGGGTGATTCCTATATTATATATATGGTGATAGTAATGCCTTCATTCTAAAAATCTTCGATTAGTAAGGACTATCCACTACTAATCCTAGGGATGATTCCCAAAGGATATAGTAGAAGGAGTGCCTTCAGTTTGTCCTTCACCTCGAGTATCTGACATTGCATTTCTAAGACCACATACATTGGTTTTTACAAATGCACATCTATTTGGTGGTGTAGGAGGTAACCCCTTTTATATTTAACACCCTTCTCAGGGGCTTATGAACTAGGGGGTTGTCCTTTTGTGAAAATCAATAATGTGTTGTTAGAATGATAATGTGGCATTCTAAGTGGAATTTGCTTTGTGAAAAGTAAAGCATGGCTTTGTGGAAAGTAAAGCGTGGCTTTGTTGAAAGTAAAGCGTGGCCTCACGAGCCTCAAATCCCGTAGATGATACAGGAAACTAAGTGGTCTGCAGGAAATGTTACAATATTACGGGCTATCGGATAATCGTGGATAAAAAGTGCTGCAGCCTTAGAATTTAAAATGAAGTTATGTAGTGGCTTCTCTTAGACAGGAGAAAAGTCACTGGGCACTATGGTCCATCGATGTTGAACGATATACTGTAGTGGCTAGCCTAAGATAGCTGAAAAGTCATCGAGCATTATGATTGTCAACAGAGTGTCGGCAAGGAAGGAAATGGCCACTAGTTCCCCATCTTGTTGGAAATCCGATTCCAACACGAGCTTTACGGTTTTGATTGTATTCCCAAAATAACTATAATGCCTTGCGAACACTTTAGCTACCCCTTAGTATCATATACCCTGTGCTCGGTTATTGGTGCCTTTTTTATATATTTATTTGAAAAGTGTTTTCAAAGCTGTCATTAAAGGTACTATCAAAATATTTCAGTATAAAGTATTTTTGTTATCATAAGGTAAAAACCCATCCGTGTTTATGTACGGTGTAGTCTTACGAGATAACCTTTCTTTTCTAAAAGGTTTTGTTTGGCATCGATCCGATCTATGACACTGCCATATATATTTATAATTCGTGTTTCTCACGCTGGTTTGCCAAGCCTGATCCAGGTATTTTTAATACGTAGGTCAGATCCGAGTAGTTTTAGCTTTAGACGCTTGGAGTTTCTGGAGAAGAGCTGGAGATTTTCATCAACGTATGGATGTAGATTGTATTCTCACTGCATTTGTTTCATTATTTTGGTTTTTCAACATTTGTAAGGACAAGTGTTTATAAATGTCCAGGCTAAGTTTAGGTTAGACTCCTGATATATGTATTTCAAATTTTTCGCTATAAAGATTATTGATACTATAAATTGTTCCATTCGTGTGAGATTCTATTATGTCTTTATTTTCTTTTACCATTAACAATCGGTTTTTTCGGCACTTGAATGCTCGACATGCAATATAGTGGATGTATTAGTGTCGATTTTTGAGGGTCAAAAATCCCAGCCATTACATTTGGTATCAGAGCTTAGGTTGAGAGAACACCTGATCCTTGTAGGGGCAAGACTCATCGAAGATAGGGTTAGTAATGCTCTAGGATGAGTAACTCATTAGAGATAGGGTAAGAGACACCTTACTGAGTTTGAGTGTATTATATATATGAGCATGTATTTGTTAGTGACTAATAAAATGTTTTGTGTTGATTGGTATGTTGAGTAATTTATGAATTTTGGTCGATGCATGGTGGCCACATGTATTCGATAGAGATTCCTAAGTAATTAACAAGGCGAACCAACACAGTGTTTTTGAATGAACTATATTTTATATATAAAAGAATACCTTTCAAAAAGATATAGATATTTATATGTGTTAGTTTATGGTTAAGGAAGTAATAACATTCATTTATTTATTGAAGGAACACCTTGGGAATTAGTTACGATTTGACTATAAGGTGTTTGATAATAATGTTGGGTTAAGGATAATGAATTTATATAAGATACTAAATGAGCATGCTGTATAAAGTGTGTTTTGCAAAAATAAAATGATTCTGTAAACGATGGATTTAGAAGATATGTTTTACAAAAAGAGATTTTGAGAATTTAAATCCTAGTATTTTGGAAAAGCTTTGAAAAATTTAAATTTTTTTGGTAGACGTTATAATTTTAGGAGTTGAATTTATAAAATGGAAAGTTTATATTTACAAAAGAGTTTTTATAAAGTTAAATAATCTTTTAAGAGAAGTGATTTGAAAGTGATATTTAAAACGAGATTTAAATTATATTTTTAAGAGTGATTTAAAAAGGGCTCAAGTGGAAGAAGACATGGATTTCGACGTCATTGTCGTAAATAAATGTTTTCAAGAAAATAGGGAAGACATAGACTATAACACTATTGTTATAGTAAGTGATTTTCTAAAGGAGATATTTTACATGGTATACGAGATTTATACATATCCTATATTTGATGTTAAGGTTCGAGATGGGTAACTTATACATATTTTTAAGCTAAGAATGACAATCATTCAAGGTCGGAGAGGTAATGGCAACCCAACTTGATCGACTTCATTGTTAACTAATAAATAGTTTAAGTTCGACATTGAAAATTAATATTAAGTATAATTAATTAGATCCCTATACTAGTGTTTTTGGGTTGTCGTAACGATGTTTTATGCAAATGACCTAATAAAGTGTGTTTTGGAAAATATGAAGCTTTCCTCAAATATTTTTACGGATTTAAGTATATAGATGTATTTTCTAAGTACTGAAATTGAAATGGTTTCTTTGGAAAGAAGATAGAAATTTTTGGTGAACAAATTTTTTAAAGTAAGTATATATAAAGAAGCATCTTTACAAAAATATTTGAAAAAAGTTTTATGAAATGTTTTCATAAAAATTTTGGGAAGGTTAATAAGTACGTATGAGGTACGTAGATCATTTCATTGTACGATTTTGATCTAAGATTCGAGTACAAGACTTCGAGGTGTTTACACTAGTCCGAAAAAGGATTTATCACTCGATTTCTTGATGGCGAACATTGATGAGGGTTTGTGGTTGGGTATTTGTGTTTTCTATCACAATTGAGAGCTATGTAAGGAAAACAAAGGTTTATGATCAAGAAGCCTGATCGGAGTCCGCATTAGAGGATCAAGTGATCGATACTAGTTCGGAAGTAAGTTGTGTATTTGAATAGGAGATCGAATTACATATTTCGTATGGATGATCTATATACCTCATACGGGTTTAAAAAAAATAATGTTTTTTGAGAAAACTCTTTTAGGTTTTGGGCTATGGTGAAATTTCGGAGGCGAAATTCTCTTAAAGGGGAAGAATGTAACGATCCAAAATTTTATCATTTAAATCTAGAATATTTAATTAATTTTAAATATTCAAATAATTGATTTTAAATATTAAATAATACATTTGGATTAATTATGTAGTTATAATAATTCATTTCGAATGGTTTTATAAATATATGAACTCATTTTAGAAAGAAATTAGCTTCGTCGTGTTTTTGCAGTTAAAAAATGTAAGTTTCTACAATAACTTATTATACGTTATAAATATAATAGCCTTAATAAACTTTATATAACTGTTATAAATGATAATAAGTGATTTATAAATATATATACTTGTTTTAAAAAATGTACAAACTTCGTCACATTTTGTCAGTTCGACGTCGAATTTTTACAATCAGATTTTAATATCACCTAATAAAGTTTTGTAATTCAAATATACTTGTTTTAATTATTTAAGTATGATAGAAATTTATTTTCAATTTTTCTTTACATAAATAAATAGTTTGATTAAAAACTGAAAATGTGACTAGGATTCAGCTTTTGGATTTACGATCTTCCGTCGAACGGAAGTTGTTTCAAATCGTTGCAACGTTATTTGATACACATACACACATGTATGTACATACATATACATATACTTCCATTATCACTCCACTTCCAAAATAGTACCAAACTACTCCCTTCCTCCTCTATAGTGCACGACCACACCTCCACTTCCACCTTGGCCGAGAATTCACCTTCCTAAGAGCAATGGTCGAGCATCCCAAGAAAAGGGGAGCAATTTCAAAAAGCTTCGGAGTGGAGAAAGTGAAGAGAAGTACTGCCGGAGTAACGTCGGAATAATTTCAAGGAGTTCGAAAGGGAAAGCTATGATAGTGAGAACATATCCTAACTTTAGTTTCTTTAAATCTTAAATTGATTTTTAAATGATGACATGCACGATTAATTTGTTGATTAAAATATTTGAATAAATATTGGTTGATTTGATATGTTGATGACTTGGTTATGATTTGTTGATAACTTACTTGTGATAAAAAGAATTATTATAACTAATGATGTGAAAATTATATCCAACGGAATAGAGATAATTACTTTAAATAGCCATAGTTAATTCATGAAAAATAACCTATATTGCACTCTAAAATAATATGTGTATATGGAATATTAAGTCTCTTTGATTGATAAATTAAGGAAGCATCATTTTATAAAGGTTGGAATTTGGTTTCGAAGTAAAAGAAATTGGAAAGGAGGAGTTTTGAAATTATTTGTAAAAAAATTTTATGATTTGATTTTGCAAAATAATGGTTTTAAAAGATGAAAATGCTATGAAAATATCTTATGGATTACATAAAAGAATTGTAAATGGGAAAATAGAAAATTGAATATTATAATGATATAATATTATAATATTTAGAAACAAAGTGAAAATGGATTTTGCAATAAGTAAAATAGTGACATATGGGTTTAAATGGTTTAATATGTTGTATAAAAGTTTGGTGAAGTTTGAAAAATTGAGTAAAAATGAGCTCGCCGCGTAGTAGTATTTCGTGATTCCACGCCTAAAAAGTTAAATCAACATGCAGAACGAAATATGAGTCGAAATTTATTGAAATAAGAATTTTCCGGACCCTTATAACTACAGTTTTCAAATGAAAAAGAAAAATCAAGATTTCATTTAATAAAGTTTGAGATATGTCCAAAACAAGTTTTCAAAATCGTCGCGTTTTGGTAGTTCGTAAAATATTTTTTTCGACTTTAAAAATGGGTACTTTTAATCTTTAAAAATTTGAAATAAATTCCATAAATATGTTAAACTATAAGGGTTTGAGTTATAAAAATGGACATATATATAATGAAATTGGTGTTTCGATCTGTAAAGCTTTAAACTCACCATTCACTAGCAATTTAGCAATGGAATTTGACAACTTTGGAATAAATGTTTTAAACTTGGGTTTTTCTTTCCGAATCTTTTAGAAATGTTTTTCAAATAATTACACAAGTATTTTTAAAGGTTTATAGTCGATCAAATAACTTGACCACCTTATGGTGTTAGAGCGATAGTCTCTAAGTTGGAGTTTGCGAAACCAATTGTCTACTCCCCTTAGCTATCCGGACTGGCACGACAGAGGGAGTAGTTAATTTGATTTACTCAGACCGCATTTTCTTAAGACAAAAGAAATGATATTTGGAGTTTTCCAAAAGTTAAACAAGGTTTAAAATAGGATTTTGGTTGTTAAAGAAAACATTCTAGTTAAACTCTATATTGAATTCCAAGGAGGGAACTCGTACTATCCGTATGAATCTAAAATGTGATTTCACCGTTATTTGGTGATTAGTACAGGTAGAATACGAAAATTAGTATTGAGTATAATTAACCTAAAATTTATGGATCTCTTTTTTCAATACTAACTAGTTTGGGTTTACAGTAAAAGATGTCTTAAATAACATTGTTTTTAACCCATTAAAGATATGTTTTAGGAATATGAAATATTCATCAAGATTAGAATTACTAATAATAGAATATGGAAATATTTTTCCTAAGTAATTAAAGGGAAATGATTTTTTATTTCCAATGATAAAAAGGGGTTTTAATTAACCAAAGCATTTGATAAAAGAGGCTTAATAATCCATATATGCTAAAAGAAATGGAAACGTTTTAAAACTTATATCTCTAAAGAGATATTTATTTGGGTGTAAAGATTTATAAATTGGACGATGTTTGATAATCACCTACATACATGACATCTTTTTATCGATGATTGGTTCAGAGAGTCCGGGATCAGATTTGGGTGATTCTTATCCAAAAACCACTTCGAACCAATATACGCGTCCGAAAGTGAAGACATGTTGAGACAATGATTTTGAAGATAAAGATCTTTATAATGTAGCACTGCTTGCCACTAATCTCTGGGGTGATTCCCATGTTATACATATGGTAGTAGTAGTGCCTTCGTTTTGAAAATCTTCAATTGGCAAGGACTACCCATTACTAATCCTAGGGGTGATTCCCAAACAAGTTGTAGTAGGAGGAGTGCCTTCGGTTTATCCTTCACCTGGACAAATTGTATGGACGAGCGTTTGACATTGCATTTCCAAGAACACGCACATTGGTTTTTCCAAACATACATCCGTTTGGTGGTGAAGAAGGTAACCCCTCTTATACTTAACACCTTTCTCTAAGGCGTATGCACTCAAGGGTTGTACTTTTATGGAAATCGATAATGTGTTGTTGGAAATGGCAATGTAGCATTCTAATTGGAATTTGCTTTGTGAAAAGTAAAGCATGGATTTGTGGAAAGTAAAGTGTGGTCTCACGAGACTCACATCCTGGAGATGATATGAGAAACTATGTGGTCTCTAGGAAATATTACAATATTATGGGCTATCGGAAAATGGTGGATAAAAGGTGTTGCAGCCTTAGAATTTAAAATGGAGTAGTGTGTAGCTTGCCTTAGATAGGTGAAAAGTCATCAGGCACTATGATCCATCGGTATTGAAAAATATAGTGTAGTGGCTAGCCTGAGATAGGTGAAAAATCATCGGGCATTATGATTGTCAACAGACTATTGGCAAGGAAGGAAATGGCCACTAGTTCCCTATTCTGTTGGAAATCCAATTCCAATACGAGCTTTATAGTTTATATTGTATTCCCAAAATAGCTATAATGCCTTGCGAACATTTTAATTAACCCTTAGTATCATATACCCCATGCTCGGGTATTGGTACCTTCTTTATATATTTATTTGAAAAGTGTTTTCTAAACCATGTCATTAAAGATAATATCAAAATATTCCGATATAAAGTATTTTGGTTATCGGAAGGTAAAAACCGACCCGTGTTTATGTACGGCGTGGTCTTATGAGATACCATTTCTTCTCAAAAAGGGTTTGTTTGGCATCAACTTGATCTATGACACTGCCATATATAATTATAATTTGTGTTTCTCACGTTGGTTTGCCAAGCCTGATTTAGGTATTTTTAATACTCGGGTTAGATCTGAGTAGTCTTAGATTTAGCTTTAGACACTTGGAGTTTCCAGAGGAGAGCTGGAGATCTTTATCAATGTATAGATGTAGATTTTATTCCTACCGCATTTGTTTCTCTTTTTTTTTGTTTTTTAGCATTTGTAAGGACAGCTGTTTATAAATGTCCAGGCTGAGCTTAGGTTAGACTCTAATATATGTATTTCAAATTTTCCACTGTAAAGATTATTGATATTATTAATTGTTCCATTCTTGTTAGGTTCTATTCTATCTTTATTTTCTTTTACCCTTAACAATCTGTTTTTCCGACACTTGAATGCTTGACACGCAATACAGTGGACGTATTAGTTTCGATTTTCGAGTGTCGAAAATCCCGTCCGTTACATATTATATCTTAAAATCCTTCAAAATAAGGGTATCTCGTAAGATCAAGCATCCAAATAAACACGGACAGTTTTTTCTTACCATAACCAAACCATTTCTATTATAAAATCCAGTGATAATATAATAATGTCTAAGCCGTGAAATATAAATAAACACATAGCTGCGATGCAAGTGAGTGTACATCACAACAATAATAGGTATACAATCACGACCGCTAAGGCACATTTTCTAATCATGTATGATTCCACGTAGATCTCCTCCGATCAAAGCCAACTCTAATCTACTGCATAAGGATAAGAGATATCCTTCTGAGCATCGTATATCTCTAGATAAAATATACTATATGAAAAACAATTGCCGGTCCATGCCCGAACACGTGGCATCGGGTCACATCACTCCTGCTTGCATATCCGTAAGTAACACTAGACTAGAGTGCATGCACCCTTTAAGTTAGCTAAACCACATAAGCTATGTCTCTTATCTCTAGTTTATATCAATACTAATGGTGAAGTCACGTTTAGCATCCCAGCACACGAGCCACACTCTAACAGATCATCCACGCGAGCTACAACTCGAACAGATTACGGAACCATACATGGATTCCCATATCTTAATAGATCTCGGATCCACACATGGATTCCTCAACAGATCCCAGAATCGCACATGGATTCCCATACCTCAATAGGTCTCAGAATCACACATGGATTCCCACATCTTGAATAGATCACGAACAATACATCTATTTGAGCATCTTAAATAGATCTCGAATCTCCACATAGATTCTACTTCATGAAATAATCACGAACCAATCAGGAACCTCTCACAAACCTCTTCCAAAGCATAGAACATGTATATGGTTTTGGATTGGTTACAGTATCAAGTCATCTCACATAAGTACACTCCCTCGCTTACCAGGTGCTCCAAAACTAATCGATCGATTTTTCAGTAATCTCAACCTCGGTTTTATGGGAAATAAATAGACAATACATAAGATTGGAGATCACCTCCTAATCTTTTAAGTGGATGAATTTCCTTATCATTTGTCCAACATGAGCAAAACGAGTTTATATGTACAACATAGTATCACCAATGATAACTGTACCATATAATACTCATGTTTCTTCTAGATATTTCTAGAGTATATTTGACCAAATCAAATAACAATGAGAATAATCGCATATGGGAACTTAGTTCTTGTATATTGTCCATAAGCAGTAACACACAAAGCACGATCGAAACAGAAAAACACGATCAAGTCATATAAACGACTTCTAATCCCCTTTTAATTAATTTTCCTTTATTAATTAGAAACCTCATTTATCAATAAAACCTACTTTTACTCAATAAATCCTTTATAAATGAAACCCCTTTTGTTAATTAAATTCCACTATATGTTAAACATTACTATTCATTTTCAACACATTTCAACCATTCCAAAAGTATTCATATACTGATCTCAACCATATAAGTATATTTACAAATCAAACACTGCGACGACAAACCCAAAACCATTTTATTTATAATTATCTTTAAAACATTCTTTTTAAAGATCCATTTACATTAATAAGTATAAACAAAATGGGTTAAAGGCGAATGTTATTAACACATTGCTACAACAAACCCAAAACTAATTCATACTCATTATTCTCTTTAAAATTCCATTATTAAAGATCTAAGTATTTTCCAAACTCATTTAACAATATTTTAACACTTTAAAGTATTATCTAAGGGTTTAAAAACAAATGTTACTAAAACATTGTTTATGGCAAACCCCAAAACACCTTACTATCCCATTATCTTTAAAACTCCATTTAAAGATTTAATCACTTTTCAAAAGTATAGTTAAATGGGTTAAAATAGATGTTGCACAAACATCGATACTGCAAACCCAAAATCACTTTTATACTTGCCATTAACTTTAAAATATCCATTTAAATTCCAAAGTACTTCCTCATTTTATTAATCAAGCTTATATACCTTTTTAATCAATTTATAAAACAATCCATTATAATATAAATGTTATAATCTAAAAACTCCTTTTAAATCCATTTACAAAATATTCAGTTTCCTTTTAAAACTTTGAAATATACTAGAATACCTTTAAAAAGATACACACACACACATACATACACTAATTTATTTGTAAAACTATGATATTTAATAAAATACTATAAACCATTTGTAAATTATTATAGTATAAAATCCTTTTATTTCTTTAATAAAATCTTTAACACATTCTAAAACATATATATACTAAAAATATACTTTTAAAAATACTTATACATATTTTAAAACCTTTGTATAAAACACCACTTTAAAAAACTATTTTATAATTTAAAACCATCACTTATAAATCCATAAATGATTTTCATAAATATATTTAACTTCCATTTCTAGCTTCCACCAATGTCCACACCAATCCATTATGTCAAACACACCCAAAATATGTGTAGAGCAACCCAATATATATGTGTGTGCATGTATATATCCATAATTTATCATGATTTATCCAATTTAACATATGTCAAATATAAAATGACGTTTATAACGACATCACTCAAACATTCATAACGTATTATCACTTTTCACAAAGCAATATTAAACATGTAAGCAAGTAGTCTGGGTGATGATACATGTTATAGATGATCCAAACATAGATTATACTCCATAATATTGTTATCGCTTGTTTTATAAACAAGGTGGAATCTAAAAAAAATAACTTGCATTGTTCGTTATACAGTTTATATTTTCAATACACCAACAATTATATATACAATAATATATAACTTATTGGTGAGTAAAAATCACCTAAGTTCCAATTAACGCTTTCATGTTTTCGAATAGTCCAAAATCGAACGCCATTCGATTTTCACTAAAATTTCCATAAGCTCCAAACTTAATAAATCAAACTCCAATATATAGATACCATTGATATGAGTCTAACGCAATAGACGGCGCCTCAATTGGACCTCGTATGAACAAGATACAAATTTTATAAGGATTCAAATCGTAAAATATAATTAATTAATTAAAAAATTAGTTAACATTTTAAATACCTTAATTCAAATCCTCATCATCCTCTTCCTCCCGCCTACTAATACGCAAAACCCAAATATCACCGTGCATGCTTAACCGGTGATACGCCGAACCGGTCGTGGATTCGACCAGCTGACCTCGCCAATACTCTTCTCTCATCGACCCCGACCTACCGACACTAATGTCTACACCCCCGAAGCCACCCTACCGATCGCATATACGTGCTCTAATTCACGCCTGGCCACAGTCACGAATGATTCTGTCCACCATAGAGCCTTTGAACACCACCAAACAGCTTCTTGCACCACCACAAGTTCAGCCGCCACCACAATTTAGCCTCTAACCTTTTCCTCCATATCACGACCCAAAGCTCCCGAAACGATAACAGGAATGTTGTGTTCCTTCTCTTAGCACTGCTCGCCTCCATAATGCCATGAATCAAAGCCGTCCATGCCAGAAACCCATTGCTACTGACACCATCTCTTAACTCCACCCACAGTCACAAAATCCACTTGCCCTAGCATCAACTGCCACCATATCGAACACACCCAAACTCTGTAGCTACTAATTTTGCATACAACATCGTAAAGCTTGACAATACGAGTCCATTGGATCCAAAATCACTTGATTTTGATAGCTCTAGCTCATGATTTAATTGGGTTGAAATTCAAAAATATCGGCGGTTGTTGTTTTTATTCTCAAATAAAAATTAAAATAAGAGAAAGAGGGAAAGTAAAGGGAAGGATTTATAAAGGGGTATTATATTTTTATTCTCTTTTATTTTCATTGCACGTTTCGAGCACGCACGACCACAAAGTAGATCTGATCGTCACGAAACTCGTCGGCGTATAACGATTCATTATTTCAGATCCAATGGCATTAATTTCGTTAAAATCTGAGATAGTGCTCCGGAATAATAATTTTACACATTAATTAAAATAATTTTAATAACTTTAAATTCGAAATTTAAAGTATACAATAGACAATCTTATCTAAACAGAACTTAAATAAACTTTCGAAACCATTTTTATTTATATTAGATCCAAGATTCAATTATTCAAATAATTCCAATATTTAATTATAAACCGTTCAAAAATCCAGGTCATTACAAGTCTGCAGTCCCTACTAAAGTGTTCTTTCCCTCCATAGTTATAATAAATAGGTCCACCTTTAAGCTTCTTCTTCTGAGCTCCTTGTTCAGGAAATGCTTCCTTTTATTGTTCCAGTTCTTCTTGCCTCCCCCACTCAATTACGACTTCGGCTCTTCTTTTGGAACAATAGCCTTCAACTTTGGATAAAGACTCTCATGCCTCAAAGCCTTCTCAACTGGCATCTCAAAAGCCTCGTCAACGTGGCTCACGAGCATCTCTCCTAACCGGTCATCCAAGCTGATAAGGAACTTATCGTTCTTCTTCAATGGAGCGTCAATGAAAAATATCCCATATTTTGACAGAGTGTTGAACTCAGCAACATATTCGGAGACCATCATATTTCCCTGCTTCAGATACACAAACATATGGAACAAGACCGACTTCTGAGCAGCCGTGATAAACTTCTATTCAAAGCGGGCCTTGAACTGATCCTAAGTAAATTGATCATCGGGCGTAGAAATTTTCACGGTGTTCCACCAGTTCATCATCTTTCCATGAAGTTGACGCGAGGCCAACCTCCTCTTTATAGCGTCATTAAGTTCAAGATCATCAAATATGCGCTGACAAGTGTTGAGCCAATCCTGAACTTTGCCGACTCTGTTCCTTGGAACGGTTTGCTACCAAGACTAGTAAATTCCTTGTTCAGCTTAGCGAAGTCAGCTCTGGGCGCCTGCACCAGAGCACCACCTTCAACGACAACATTTTCGTAGCAGCTACTTGAACATTCTATAGCATGTCCCTTATCATGGTATTAACACATGGTCTACAAATTGGGATTAGCAGCTCCCGAGCCAGCACCTTCTTTGACTCCAAAGATGGAGTTCTTAGCAGCATTCCTTGTTTGACGACTCATTCTTAGATCTATAATAAGGAAGACAAGTCCCTCTATAAGGAATCCTACTTAAGTAGTACTCGTGTGTGTAGTGCGACCTATATACTATATATAATACTATAAAGTTTTGAAAATCAAAATATATAACAAGTACGCACACTTTCGTATATATATACACTCTCAATCCAGTCTAAGGTTAGAACTCCTACCATATCTCTATTGGATCCTGGTATCCCTTAGGTTAAACAACGTAACCTAAGCTCTAATACCAAATGTGATGCCCTACACCTCCGACACCTAATATACCTGTATAGTGCATTATAGCGGTGCTCAGTCAGTGAGGGGTGATCATCAATGAAATAAATAAATAACATAGAACCTACCATATATCTCACAGTGCATCGAATATATAATTGTAAACATCTCAGTTATAAAACAGGCGAGACGATAAATAACTGAATGAATCACGGCTTAGAGTATATAGATCCATACAATAAACAACATAAGTAATAGAGTTTACATCAAATAATAACTCATAAACTGTCTCCAAATAGTAAGCACTAGCAAGCTCCATAGTGCTGTGCAGTGGAATACCAAATGGGTAAATATAGTAATACGAGAGAATAGTCTCCTTCTCGCCACATGTCCAGCTTCACATGCTGACCATACTTAATATACCTAATCTACTCATTTAAGAGCACCCAAAGTAATATGAAGCAAAGCATAAAACCCTAGGTCAGACAAAAGTCTGGTGTGAGCAGTAGAAATCTCAAATACTATGCACTTAGTATACTATGACAAATGGTATAGAAAATCATACCTGGCCCGTCCCTGCATCCATAGAGTTAGTACATACAGAAAATTTATGCTACTCTATGATAATCATCATTGGTGTATTATACATCGAAGTACTAAGGGGATTCTAAATATCCGCATCGATAATATCCACATCGTGTGACCTCCCTAGGGTGATAAACAATCAAACAACATAACATCAATATTCATCCTTACGTTCACCCACTCAATGTGTTGGATATACGATACTTATATACTCCATCTCGTCATCAAGAATTACTCAACATCCCTAGCCACTCGATCGATCAGGGTATAGAAAGGTCCTATTGTCAATGAACTCTGCCATATCATCACTATGTCCTCACATCAATGGACTATAGCATATAACTCTACCTAGGTCCCAACTCAAAGAACTCTGGGGTATGTGCATATCAGGTCGTGACGTTAATGAACAATGATCATGTCCTCATATATCCTTATCTCACGAGTGTGCCATGTTATCTCGAGTATCAACAATCCATTTGCATACGTCATCTATAGCAGAGCTCATCCTCATCCCAGAACTATCCTTACCAATCCCATCTGAAGTCGTCGTAGTAACTATTCTATACAGCCATCATTAGTCATAGTATGTCAACATTCATCCCATAACCTTCTTCCAACAATTCCTTCAATCTGACTCGTCGTCGCCTACTCTGCATCTCAAAGTATAGCTCTCCATCGTCAAAGCCATCACTTCCCATCACGGAATCCCCATCATCGAGTCACGAGTGGTCGTCGTCGAAAATCATCAAAAATCGTCAAAACGGTCGTCAAAAAACTCACTTCAGGGTTGGCCCGAAGTTAAACCTAAGTTTTGCCCCAATAACTCGAAGCAGAACCTAAATTTTTTTGACCTGAAGTCAAACCTAAGTAAACTCAGAAATTTCCCCAAGCACGCTACGGTTTCAGTACCGATCCCTAACTTGGATTATTTTTATCTTCCTTTGAAAATGCCCTAAGTTAGACCCAAGTTTGTTTAAATGACCTAAAGCATGTCCCGAAGCAATCCACTACCGATCCATACTTCCAAAGTCACCACCGATCCATCAATATCTTGAGCATACAGACTCCAAAAGACTTGAAATTTGAAACGTAGCCTTATGGGGCCATCCTTATTACTCCATATCGATCTCGTCAAGTTTGGGACAAAACAAATGGATCATCACCAATCCATGACCACTGAACCATGACCACCGATCCATCACCACCGATCCATCACTTCACATATAAGCTCTAGCACACTTCCCCACGCTCCACCATCGATCGCACGTTGACTGGGTCAACCCCCATGGATCGGTACCGATCCATAGGGATTGATCCCCACCAATTCATGCTATGGATCCCCACTGATCCATATTTCAAGCACCCACAACTCAAGCGTGCCAACCCCAAACGACTTGAAACTTGGTGGGCAACCTCTGGAGAACATCCTTGTTGCCTCCTATCGATCGCACCCTAATCCAAGCTGTAACAACCCGATTGTCATGTAATAATCAATTAATAATAATTATTATTATTAATGGATTAAAACGAAATTTTACGTATTAAAAGAGGATAATTTTTGTAATTAATTTAATAATTGGGTTTAAATTATAAATGGATTGGAAGTAAATTAAAATCAAGGTGAACGTATGAAGTAATATTTTATAAGATGAATTAAAATATAATATTGGTTTTAAAAAAGTTATTCTGAGATATAATTTGCATTTATTTAAATGGATTAGAAAATAGATTTACAAACAAAAATATATTTACTCATTTTTATTTTCGTAAGGCCCAAGCCCAAACATGCAAATCCAATTCTTCTTTTCTAGAGTTACCCTCTCTTCACATTATTATGTATGTACACACACTTTCCCATATGGGATTCCATCTTCTCCCTGAAGCTTTCCAACCTGACTCTTCCACCTTTGAAAATTTAAATACAAATTGTATAAATCAATAAAATAAAATATGATATTCTAATATGATTGTCTTCAAGCTTGTACACATCCATACCTAAGAAGGAGGTTTTTGTGTGTCATTTTATAGAGAGTCGCGTGAGTGACTAACAGTCAGAGGAGGGAGAAGATGCGAGTGTCACTTTTCCACCATTTTTGCTCGTGCGTTTGCCCCCGGAAATTCATGGATTTCTCGCAATATGAGATTCAATACCATAACTCTGATTTGTATTTTACTTCTTATTGGTGCTGCTGGGAAATCTGCACAGATAGGATCACATACTCAGTCACCCGATGCAATGGAGTGTCCCACTCCAGTATCTGCTTCAATTCATGTAGCTACTATGGTCACAAGACTCACAACTAGTGTAACAACCCGCATATTTATCGGTTGTATATTTAAATATTTTATTTAAATATAATGTCGTTTGTCGGATTATAGTCCGAAAAGCTACTTTTTGCAAACAGTCGAATTGAGACTCGAGACCACTTCCATTGAGTTCAAAATGCCGTTTGCGATCTTTTTGAGTATAAGCTTCGATATGTTTGAAGTAAGTCGATTTTCGCTACTTTTTCTATTGGGTTTTGGTTCAGCTCACTAGCTTAACTAATACCCTAGCTCAGCCCCTCTCCTCTCCATTCACTCATTCTCATTCCTCAAACTCAAGCTTCAGCTGAAAATGGTGGAAAGGAAGAGGAATTAGATATTCCAAGCCCTAGTTCTTCTTGCATCTTGAATCCTTGCTCCAAAATTAAATAGAAGCTATTGGTAAGCCTCCTCTTCATCTTCTCTATCTCTTTCTCTCTTCAATCTCAGAAATTCCTAAAC
The DNA here is from genome assembly GCA_030737815.1 of Allium fistulosum. Classification (NCBI taxonomy): domain Eukaryota; kingdom Viridiplantae; phylum Streptophyta; class Magnoliopsida; order Asparagales; family Amaryllidaceae; genus Allium; species Allium fistulosum. Next base: position 334,504,495 of record CM060904.1, on the reverse strand, counting down.
CTAAATTTAGGAAATACTTGTTTTGATCTTAGATTGAAGCTTGTTGAGTTGAAGTAGTGAGTGGTTGATCTTCTCTTTGCAATTGAGCTTCTTCTTCTTTGTTTTGGGTAAAAAGGTGAGATTTTTATCTCACATCTATGTGTATATCTATCATTGATGTTGGGTATGAATTCCTAACAAATATTCAGGTGCTATTGCTTTTGGTTTGGAAAGAATTGGTATTCACTTGATAGGGCAAGAAGTGCTGGAAAACAGGCTCCGGCCGACCGAACGCAGGGTCCGGTCGACCGACCTACTACCTGAGCACTTCCCTGCCTCTGTTTTGGGAGTGCAGGAATCTGGGATCCGGCTGACCGACCCAGGAAGTCCGATCAACCGACCTGCTTCCCGAGAATTTTTTAGAATAGTGTCCGGTCGACCGAGCCCTGTAGCCGACCGACCGACCTGCTCCTGTTTTCCCTGTTTTGCCTATTTTTGTTCGTTTTGATCGGTTTTCCAAATCTTATCGATGCAAGTTGGTTTTTAATGTTTGTTATTGCATCTTTGGCTTTGATAACATACTTTTGACTTCATTCACGAGTTTTATAAATAATCCCTCTAAATCGTATTAAAAGCTCCCTTCTCCGCTTTATAAATTTCTATTTAAACACACATGATTTTGCACTTCGAACGAAGTGGAAAGGAGATTAAATAGTTAGGTAAAACACGGACCATGAATCCGCACGTTCACCTTTCCGATTAGTCCCCGACCTATTCGATTGATCGTTTTGACCTTTGTGTCTGGTTTACCGATGACATGAGGTAAACTTTGTAATGCTTTGAGTGTGAAAGTGGCTAATGGATAGTAAACCGTTTAGTGCGAACGAGTGGTTATGGGACACACGTTAACACTTTTCGGGTTCCTTTTCGAGAGTTATGACACATTCCGCCAGTTAGTGGTGTCCAGTACTGGGCCTCCGGACCTTCACCACTACGGTTTGTTGCCTTTAGGATAGTGTCTTCGGACAGTCTCCCTAGGTTTGTTGCCTTCGGGTATGTGCCTTCGGGTTTGTGCCTTCGGGTTTGTTGCCCTATAGTATCGCTTCCGATGTTGGTCTTTTTGAGCCGCATGGGTGATATTTGGGTTTGGAGCCTTCGGGCTCATGGATCCTTGTTTATACAGTACTAAGCTCGAGCATCTTTTGTTGTTTTGATTGATATGTATATTCCCTAGTGCATCGCCTTTCGGTGTTGGTCTTTTTGAGCCGCATGATATGTAGCGATCATCTAGTGGAACTTGTATACCTTTATTGGTATTTATTATTTGCCTTTTGGCTTGATTTGGGATATGATGTCCTTTGTTTATTTGAGATGCCGATGATACGAGGCTTGCTTTGTTATGTTCATCTTTTGTTAGATGAGTGTGTTATCTCATATAGAGATATTTGTTATACCATACGATTTTGCAGGTTTATTGTTGATCAGTTTATCTAACTGATTTGTTTAGCTAGACTGACCCGTGTATTTTATACTCGGGTCAGACCGAGATGTTTCAGGTTAGGTGCTTTTGGACTTAGCCTCTTTTGCTTCCGCATGGACTATTCCGCTAACTTCTTTTTGTTATAGCTTTTATGTAGTCCTTATCTGTTGTAACTCTGATATGTATTCTTGTGAACTCGCCTGTATATTGTGGTTTGCTATACCACTTGACATGTATCATTTTGTATACTCTATTATGTATCAGTATATGTGTATATGATGATCTACTGTTCTGTGATGTATATTACATTGAGTTGTTACATTTTGTTCTGATAGATCCTATAGCCATTGTAGTTTTGCTTTAAGTATTTATTGAACTTGTCGAACCACATGAGATGATAAAAACCACTTTTCAGCGTGTTCAGTAGATAGTTAAAGTAAGACTACACATGGTCGCTTCCATTATACTCTATTGTCCGCATTAGCAGACGGTATTATCCATATAATACTCTTTGTTAATGAGGCTCTCGGAGTGGGGCGTCATATCTTGGTATCAGAGCTAAGTTCAGAACAAAGTATGATAAACACAGAACAGAAGCACATATGAAGGTACATCAAAGTGTAACAAGTGTTACAAATCTTTGAATTTTCGTGTCCCTCTATTCCTTCTACTTTGGGAATACGTCTAGGAATGCATTTAAATTCCGTAGTATTCCATATTGAATTATCTTCCTTTGTGATTTTGATTCCAATTTGATGGCATCATTTTATTCTGTAAGCCCTCATGACGAGGAAAGTGTTGTTTCTCTCATTCTTGTGGTTTGAGAATTTTCTGGTATTTTGGTCTTGTCTTAGGAATATTACCTAAGCAATCTTTTGAGTAGTGTTAAGGTCTTTTTAGCTTGACCTTACCACCGGTTTTCATTTGGCTACGAGTTGCGGAAGTTAGCATTCCACTTACCGCATTCCGCACTCGTTGTGATTCTTATGAATGATTTATTATGTCATTCAGTTTGTCTAGCTCATTTCATCCATTTTATGAATCGAGTATTCTGTGAATATCTCGATGATTCCATTTTAGTATTTATTGGTTTTGGATGGAAATTAGCAATTTAAAATTTTTGCAAATCTTTTTCATAAGATTTATTTATAAGTTTAAATGGGATTTTTGTTCTTAAAACGAACAAAGAGAATTTTTAAAAGTTTTTAGAAACATGTTTATCATATAGAAGATTGTTTTGTGATTGTATTGCCCATTGAGTGCTTTAAGAATTCTGGTCGATGCGCTTGATCAACGTTATCGATAGGAATCTCCTAAATACTTTGATGAGACAATTTGACACAATAAATTGATTTGAAATAAGAAAATTTTTCTAGAAAGATAATTACATAAAGATAATTGTGATTTTTGGAAAGTTTTAGCTTTTCGGGAAAGTAGATTATTTAAAAAGAAATCTTTTCTGATACTCTCATTCTTTTTATTCCCGAAAGGGGGATCGTGTTGCCAATGCATTTAGTTGTAAGCAACAAGTGATTGTTTCTCTGTTGATGTCCGAATGGAATGATCTTTTTACCAAGTTCATCGGACGTTTTGTTGCATTTCATTTGTTGAGCTTCGGTCCATTAGACGTATTGTTTTTACCACGTCGGTGTTCCGAATTATTTTGAGCTTAGGAATCAATAGAATTCTCTGAGCAAGCAAGTTCGGGCTTATCCTTTCGTGCACTTTATGGTGAACTTCTTATTCTGTTCTTCTTATGTGTTGATATGTTTTTGGTTGTTACTCTTTATTTTCTTCTTAAGAATTGCGAGGACGCAATTTCTTAAGGAGGGGAGTCTGTAACAACCCGCATATTTATCGGTTGTATATTTAAATATTTTATTTAAATATAATGTCGTTTGTCGGATTATAGTCCGAAAAGCTACTTTTTGCAAACAGTCGAATTGAGACTCGAGACCACTTCCATTGAGTTCAAAATGCCGTTTGCGATCTTTTTGAGTATAAGCTTCGATATGTTTGAAGTAAGTCGATTTTCGCTACTTTTTCTATTGGGTTTTGGGTTTTGGTTCAGCCCACTAGCTTAACTAATACCCTAGCTCAGCCCCTCTCCTCTCCATTCACTCATTCTCATTCCTCAAACTCAAGCTTCAGCTGAAAATGGTGGAAAGGAAGAGGAATTAGATATTCCAAGCCCTAGTTCTTCTTGCATCTTGAATCCTTGCTCCAAAATTAAATAGAAGCTATTGGTAAGCCTCCTCTTCATCTTCTCTATCTCTTTCTCTCTTCAATCTCAGAAATTCCTAAACCTAAATTTAGGAAATACTTGTTTTGATCTTAGATGAAGCTTGTTGAGTTGAAGTAGTGAGTGGTTGATCTTCTCTTTGCAATTGAGCTTCTTCTTCTTTGTTTTGGGTAAAAAGGTGAGATTTTTATCTCACATCTATGTGTATATCTATCATTGATGTTGGGTATGAATTCCTAACAAATATTCAGGTGCTATTGCTTTTGGTTTGGAAAGAATTGGTATTCACTTGATAGGGCAAGAAGTGCTGGAAAACAGGCTCCGGCCGACCGAACGCAGGGTCCGGTCGACCGACCTACTACCTGAGCACTTCCCTGCCTCTGTTTTGGGAGTGCAGGAATCTGGGCTCCGGCTGACCGACCCAGGAAGTCCAGTCAACCGACCTGATTCCCGAGAATTTTTCAAAACAGTGTCTGGTCGACCGAGCCCTGTAGCCGGCCGACCGACCTGCTCCTGTTTTCCCTGTTTTGCCTATTTTTGTTCGTTTTGATCGGTTTTCCAAATCTTATCGATGCAAGTTGGTTTTTAATGTTTGTTATTGCATCTTTGGCTTTGATAACATACTTTTGACTTCATTCACGAGTTTTATAAATAATCCCTCTAAATCGTATTAAAAGCTCCCTTCTCCGCTTTATAAATTTCTATTTAAACACACATGATTTTGCACTTCGAACGAAGTGGAAAGGAGATTAAATGGTTAGGTAAAACACGGACCATGAATCCGCACATTCACCTTTCCGATTAGTCCCCGACCTATTCGATTGATCGTTTTGACCTTTGTGTTTGGTTTACCGATGACATGAGGTAAACTTTGTAATGCTTTGAGTGTGAAAGTGGCTAATGGATAGTAAACCGTTTAGTGCGAACGAGTGGTTATGGGACATACGTTAACACTTTTCGGGTTCCTTTTCGAGAGTTATGACACATTCCGCCAGTTAGTGGTGTCCAGTACTGGGCCTCCGGACCTTCACCACTACGGTTTGTTGCCTTTGGGATAGTGTCTTCGGACAGTCTCCCTAGGTTTGTTGCCTTCGGGTATGTGCCTTCGGGTTTGTGCCTTCGGGTTTGTTGCCCTATAGTATCGCTTCCGATGTTGGTCTTTTTGAGCCGCATGGGTGATATTTGGGTTTGGAGCCTTCGGGCTCATGGATCCTTGTTTATACAGTACTAAGCTCCAGCATCTTTTGTTGTTTTGATTGATATGTATATTCCCTAGTGCATCGCCTTTCGGTGTTGGTCTTTTTGAGCCGCATGATATGTAGCGATCATCTAGTGGAACTTGTATACCTTTATTGGTATTTATTATTTGCCTTTTGGCTTGATTTGGGATATGATGTCCTTTGTTTATTTGAGATGCCGATGATACGAGGCTTGTTTTGTTATGTTCATCTTTTGTTAGATGAGTGTGTTATCTCATATAGAGATATTTGTTATACCATACGATTTTGCAGGTTTATTGTTGATCAGTTTATCTAACTGATTTGTTTAGCTAGACTGACCCGTGTATTTTATACTCGGGTCAGACCGAGATGTTTCAGGTTAGGTGCTTTTGGACTTAGCCTCTTTTGCTTCCGCATGGACTATTCCGCTAACTTCTTTTTGTTATAGCTTTTATGTAGTCCTTATCTGTTGTAACTCTGATATGTATTCTTGTGAACTCGCCTGTATATTGTGGTTTGCTATACCACTTGACATGTATCATTTTGTATACTCTGTTATGTATCAGTATATGTGTATATGATGATCTACTGTTCTGTGATGTATATTACATTGAGTTGTTACATTTTGTTCTGATAGATCCTATAGCCATTGTAGTTTTGCTTTAAGTATTTATTGAACTTGTCGAACCACATGAGATGATAAAAACCACTTTTCGGCGTGTTCAGTAGATAGTTAAAGTAAGACTACACATGGTCGCTTCCATTATACTCTATTGTCCGCATTAGCAGACGGTATTATCCATATAATACTCTTTGTTAATGAGGCTCTCGGAGTGGGGCGTCACAACTGGCGTTTTCATGATAGCAAGGTGCTTCAAAGCAGTTCCTATATATATATATATGCAGTTCCTATAGTTTTTAAATTGTGCATATGCTTGATTATCATTGTCTGCAAATTCCATACTTATGTTTACTGCTTCCAATTTGGAAGAGTTACAGTGTGTCTTGCATTGTTTTAGTAGTTTCCATGGTTTGTGTGTGCAAATACATGAGTGTGTGTAAATTAGGTATATGTGAGTGCGTATGTGTTAGTATATACATCTACATCTCTACAGAGTGTGTGTGTCAGTACACATATGCGCGGGTTATGTAAATATATGTGCATATATGTACTGCCCATTTTGTGTGTGTGTATACCTTTCTAGTATGCATATGTATATGAGTGTAATGGCACGCGCTTCGCGCGTGAATTGTTTTTCTTATTAATTGTATATGTTTAAATCAGTCAAAAAAATAATTTTTTATTTTTAAGTGATATTAAGATTTGTATATTTGTAAAGAAGTATTTTGAATTTGTAAAGAAAGTTTAATTTTAAATCCTATTTTTAGAAGCGTTTTGAATTTGCAAAGCATGTTCAATTATTAGATCCTACTTTTGAGGGCATTTGAATTTGTAAAGGAAATTTAGTATTAGATCCTATTTTTAAATGATAAATTGGATAATATATAGAAGGGCATTTTTGATAGTTCACGTTGATACCAAAAAAGTGTGACACCAAAGTTATTACAACTATTATTAAAGATATATTTAGGTGTTAGTTACCATTTGTAGATGTCTAGGTGAATAGGTCTGCATTAGAGTATGAGTTGTCCTTTATGTATTCGTTGGCTATAGTACACACACACATATAGGCTGTTATGTATTATATAAAGGTAGGACTGTAATTGGAAGTGAATGGTTTGCATCTCTTGTAGTGTAAAAGTTGTCTATGCCTAGTTTATATATACATATATGTGTGTGTGGTGTGCGTGTGATAGTGAATTCATCCTGTAGCATATATATGTTTATTTATGTCTACATATTTCTAGGTTTTACTTACTGTTTGGGAGTGTTCAGCATGTCTGAATTGAAGTGTTAGTGTATATGTGTTTTGAATATAGGTTGTATGTGTGAGTCTGCTTATCAAGTTACAGGCGTCATATATATATATATATATATATATATATATATATATATATATATATATATATATATTTGGTCGGTGGTTGTGCTCTATTTTCATTTTCATTTGTATGTATACTCGTTTGTATATATGTATATCAACGAGTCAGTGTGAGTAAATTTACTTACATCAGTTTGCATGAGTTATATATATGAATATATGGGTATATATGTAAGTATGTTGTGTGTGTGTGTGTATATATGAATTTACGTGCGTAAGTAGGTACCTATATATATGTGTGTGTGTATAATTAGGTGTGTGATCATTGCCTGAGTGAATTAATGCATTTACATAAGTACATATGGGTTTGTATAAGTGAATGAGTGTCAGTAGAAAGTTATGTTTATATATATAATATAAGAACCGTTGTTTCACAAGTTTTATATTCATGCTTGGGCATTTGTAGTGAAGCACGTTTCCAGGTTTCCTAGAAACCATTTCTTTTGTATTGGCCTGAGCATCTTCATTCTATTTCCCTTGTTTCGCCTGATATAAATCTTGGATAAAGAGCAGCTTTTATATATGTATTATTAGATATGTATGTCCGCAACTACTTCTAGTTATTAATGCATGAAATTTGTAATTAGTAAATATATGTTTTTATTTATATTTTACAACAAAATAAATTTATTATATATATATATATATATATATATATATATATATATATATATATATATTATTTATATTTTGATCTAATACAAACCAGAAGAACTCTACTTTCTTTGATATAAAATATATAAATAGGCAAAAGGATTCGAGACTTTAAGTTATTCTATTGACATGACTATTTTATTTAAGGCTCTCTATGTTGTTTTAATATCCTCTGACATCATTTATTGATGAAAAACAAGATCTGTGTTCACAGTTTCACACAAGTAATGAGATAGTGCTCCTACCACCTACATGTCTCAAATCTCAATGAAATCAGTAGCTTTGAACAAAATTTATTTGTGGCCTATTATTACATACATGCTTATATTTAATTTCTTGTCATAGACACACAAACACATGTAATTATATACATCTATAATTATTTCTAACATTTAGAGTTTTGTTATCTTTTTACATATTTTGATACAAATAACTTACTATTGAATAATTTATAGATGTTTTAAAATAATACTTGGTTATAGAAAAATTATGAATCAACTCTTCTGAGTAATGTTTAGTTTCACAAATTAATTCGGGTTATCAAATGTAAAAAAAGGATTTATCGTGCTATTTATGAATACTAAAATTATTATTTAATTTTATAAAGGATTGAGAAATAAATTATTTGTTGTATAAAGTATATATTTGAGTTTTGTAATTATCTAATAATTCTGGAATACAAATTTTTATCCATCTTTTAGTATTTCATTTACAATATGAAATTATATGTTGTGAATAAATTATTTTAAATAATGATTTGTTTATTTTAATAATTTATTCTTATATTAGTTTTCTGATTACTCTTTCTTGTTTACTGTATCACGACTACATGAATGATTCACCGTTAATATTGATTTAGTTGTTGATTTTATTTCGATACGGTGATGATATCCTCTCTATTTGATTTATGAGAATTTATTCTATGTGACGAGAAATCAGAATAAACGGATTAGTGATACCGTTTGGCATGGGACTTTCGGTAGCACATTCTGGTTATTCTTTGGACTCGTTATATAAAATAAAGAAGGGCAAACGTGATGTATGAGCACTGAATAAATGGACTAGTAACGCGGTGGTATAAGAAGCCGTTGTGTTATTTATTCAGTAATCCTTTGCTCGTGGATAACACTCATACGGAGGTATGTCGACGTTGAATGTGTGACTCGCTGCGGTGAGTATGTATGGAGGCTACTTGTTAGCCATATAGTTGTGTACAATATATGTCTGTCTACCTTTGTCCGACTACCTTTGTGTTTCAGGAGTGGACAAGATTGGCTAGTATCCACCCTAGCGGCCTGATCGTGGGGTCGCGCCTCATATTTGTAACACCGTTGTTGTTTATGATTTTCGATGCGTAACATGAGATTGGTAGTTGGTTTCCTCTTGTGTCGCATAGGCCAGCAGTCAGTTACCATATAGGGGATGTTTGTACCAAAATTGGGCACAACACTCTTCGAAAGGGTTTGAAGAGATAAAATGAAGAAATTAAATGGAAAAAGAGGATTATCTAACAAACACTTCAAAAACAAACAAGAAAGTACGCAGAAACACAGAAATTTAGAGTGGTTCGGCGTGTTGCCTACGTCCACTATGAATGATTGATCTTTATTAACTTTTGGTTGTTGGTTACAGCGAATTACAGCAGTCAATCTCGAGTACAACAGTGGAATTTGAATACAATGGTGAATTCGGCAGAGTCTGGACCTCAAAGAGCCAAAAGATTCCTTTTTTTGTAGGCTCTGGGATGCTATTTATAGGCGTAGGCTGCAAATATCTCACTCAGATCTCAGGAGACCTCTTCTGGCACGTGTGTGGGCCCACGCGATCGATCCCACGTGATTTGCACTCGGTCCGTGATCGATACGTACCAATTTCGTATCCATCAAGATTTGGCCCAATCGAGTCGAAATTGAGCATGAACATTGTTGATGATGCACGCCAGCTCCTGTGAAAATTTGGTGGCATTTGGACTTGTGGATCGTGAGTTATGATCGATGCGAATTCGAGTCTTCAGTAGGCTGTTCGGTTCGAATCGATACACTTCGTATCGACCAGTTCGAATCGATGCACTTTGTATCGACCAGTTCGAATCGATGTTGAGCATGCGCTTTATTTTGGATCGATCTGAAGTTCATGTCGAATCGACTGAGTCTCCCCTATGCACGAGCCTTGTTCGAATCGATCAGTAGTGTGTTGTTCGTATCTATCAGTAGTATGTTGTTTGAATCGATCAGTACTCGCTCTATTCGTATCGATCGTTCTGCTTTGTTCGTATCGATCGATACGAAGCAGCGGCTTTGCTTGGACTTGATGGATACGAACAGTAGCTTCATGATGGATACGAAGTGAAGCGCCCAAGATATGATCGATACGAATAGTCGACACATGATGGACACGAACAAGGTTCTTTTTGATGGATACGAATAGGGTAGTTCCACTGATTGATACGAAGTAGCTCGCCTCTGATCGACTCGAAAAAGATCGATACGAAGTTAGAATTTCCCTGGTTACTTCATGGACACGAACAAGGCGATTATTGATGGATTCGAACAGTGCTACTGCAAGGTGATGGATACGAATAGAGGCCTTCCCCCTTGATTTTGATCGATCCATATCTTGAGCGTACGAACTCCAATTGACTTGAAACTTGGAACGTTGGCTTTCATAGCTTTGTTTGTCATGTCTTGCCAACTGTAGCTCGATCCGGACTCGGACAAAATTCATCTATGGCACGGTCGTGACGGTCAGCGATGACGGTCACTCCAGTTGAATTTCGAAGTCTTGTCATTTGCATATTTTCTCATACTCTATAAAATTTGCCAAGTAACATGTAGCACTGCACTTGCACATTGACACACTTCACACTGGGGAACATGGGCTTATTATCGTCTAATAATGGGGTTTTAATAAGTTGATTAGTTATGGAGTCCACAAGTTCTCAACAGCAGGAGCTTCAGAGTTTGTCCCCTTTTGTCCTAGAGATACCGGCCATCGCGGCCGAAGTTATAGATCCAGCTCCAAACGAGCTGCCTAATGCCAGGTTTATTGGAAATCCACATGATTCTGTACCGTCTAATGTCTTCAAAGACATGCTGGGACGGATATGTCTAAGGCATGGTTTGTCGTTGGATGACGTATTATTGTCGGGACCAAATGATAGACCGCATGCTCCCCCAAAGGGGTTTACTACCTTCAATCGCCATGCGTGCACAGCAGGAACACTTCCTCCGTTCAACCAATACATTAGGGAAGTGCTATCTTTCCTCGGAATCGCTCCATCTCAACTACACCTCAACGGATATGCTACGATGAATAGTTTATTTATTGTATTCATGGAGCATCTCTTTCGGCCACCGACTCCAACAGAGATCGGATATCTTTTTAACATCAAGAGTAGGGGAGATAGTCCATCTTTTACATTCCTGGAGGCGGTCGGGAATTGTCAAGTAGTAACCGGATCCTGGACAAGGCTGAGTTACTTTAAAACAGAATGGTTCTACGTCCGATGCCCCCCAGGATATGCCAGCCGATGGTTAGTCAGACGTAAGTGTTGCAGTCTTCTCCAAGAGTTATCAAGATAATAGTAGTTGATGTAAAACTAATATCTTCTTTTCTTTATAGCCACAATTTCACGACCTTAAGGCGGGTACTTCAAATAAATAGTAAGGGTCCTTCAAGAAATTCCAAGTGAAATGAGGGACATCGATTCGGTTCTAACTGACAGAAATCTGAGAATCGTTGGACTGATTGAACGGAATCAAAGCATAAGGCTTGAAGGAACACTGAGGGTAGCCCCGAAGAAGCAGTTGAAACACAAAACACCCGGGGTTGTAATAACTAAAGGGGGTGATGAAGAGAGAACGCCCACGGATGATGAACTTGTTGTTGGGTCTTCGGCCGGATTTTAAGCGATAGAAGGAAGAAGAAAAGGCAAGGCCGCTGCTTACAAACGTCCTAATTCTTCGAGGTGGAAATCAGTTATGGTCTCTTTGCCGGCCCCAGATATTAGAATCTCAGAGGCTCCTCCCTCGCCAACAGAGAGTCCTTTTGAAGGGCTTGCCGATATTCTGATTCCGGACTTTGTATCACTTCCGCATGATATCGGATTGGAGGAGCTCCAAAATGCTCTAGATTTAAGCGAGTCTCTGCCCATCAGTGCGGCCGACATTAACAGTTGGTCGGGGGGTTGCACACATATAAACACTTCATAGCACCACACGGTTTCCAATCACAAGTTGTCCAATTCAAGAAAATACTAACTCTGCTTCTCTTTCTTTTTTTACAGATACGATGTTCGGACGAGGGTTGATGTTAGGGAGTCTTCCCTCAGCTCGCCGATCTTCTTCATATTATGAGTCACGCAGGAGAGAAGAAGATAGAGACCGCGATCCCGGGTACTCTAGCCAGGAACGTCATGAGAGAGATAGGGATAGGGACTATAGACATCGATCCCGATCCTGCTCTCCTCCTCCTAGAATCCCTACGCAACCTTCGGGCCAAGGAAAACAGCCGGTAGAGCCCCCTCGTTACAAACCATCTTCGAATGCTTCTCGGTCCGAGTCGCAATGCCGTAGAACTGAGGTTGAGCCTCCCGTCGTCGCTGAGCAAGCTATCACGGAGCCCACTGGGGAAGGGGCTATTTGAATCGCTCAGCTAAAGAAAGAGTTCCCAAATATATGCTTTGATGGCTACATTTTCCCCCCTCACTTAAAGAGAATTCCATCAGAGACGGAGAACACAATGCATGATTACATTAATGACATATATTCCCAGTACAAAGAGTGGGCGAAGGCTGTAGAGAAAGCGTCGAAGGTGGCCTTCGAACGAGCTAAAATAATCGAATAGCTAGAATCTAATCTCACCCAGAAGGACCGCATCGTCCAAGTGCTTAATGATGAAGCCGAGTCCTCTCGGAAATCAGAGATAGAGGCCACCAAAAAGGCCGATGAGGCGAACTTGGCCATGGAGAGGATGAGGCAGACACACTTTGCCTTGGTGGAGCAGATGGGCCACCGAAACACCACTGTCACAGCTGAACGGGACGCTGCTCTGAAAGAACTTAACGAGCTCAAGGCCAAATTTTCTGAAATCATCAAGGAAAAAGATGATGCGAATAGAGCGGCCCAAGAGGCTTGTGAATAGGCCGTAGTGCTTTGGGGCGAACAGTACGCGGCAACGGCTAAGGTCCGGGTGGTGGAGACTGAGGTCGAGGAGAAAATTAAATCGGATGAGTCCGGGCTAGAGACGGATATAGAAGATCTATTCATAACTTACAACGCTAACATACTGAGGCACAGAAATCTAGCCTGGCTCGACAACTACCCGACACATTTGTACAATACTTGGGGCCGATTGGTTGAGGAGGAGAAGGTGGTGCATCTGGGTGAATCAATCGGCGAGTTTGATCTTGAGAATCGTATGCTAAATGAAGAAGAACGAAAGATTCTCCATGAGTCGATGATTTAGCATGAAAAAGAGAGGCTCGGCACCCAACATTCGGAGGCCGGAGAAGGTTCAGGTGTTGAGCACCACGATGCAAGTGCTGAAGTTCCTTTGCCAACCCTGCCTGAATCTGCACCTGTGGTTGATTCCCAATCGGTTCCTGCTTACAATCCGGATCAGTTGTAGTTATCTCCGGCTGGAAAACAAGTTTCTAAAGTTGTTCAGCCGTCCACGAGCCAAATTGAGGAAGGTACCCTGAACATTCTGCATACTTGCTCAAAATCAAGAGCTTGATTTGAAGCGTTTATTAACAGTCTTCCTTTTTTCTCTATCCAGTGACTGGAGTTACACCGATCGCGCCTCCTGCAACTCAAGAATCACATCAAGCGTAGGAGGCCATCATCACTGAAGCGACCACCTTAACTACAACTGCGCCGATTGATGGAACGTAGGGGAGTATGCTTATTTTCAATGAGCAGATGATGGAAGAACTCCTCGGTCAGCACAGTAATCCTTTTGCAGACCTACCATTCGTTATGGGTGGAATCACACCTGCTGCTGCTCTTTAATGGCAACCACTGATGCTCCCAACGAGGCTCAAGCGATTCGTGAGAAAGAAATATTGGCTGAAATCGACGCTGAAATGGAAGCAGCGGCTCGTGGTGGCAGTTTTGGAGGTGGGATGGCGGCACCTGGTCCAGCCCCATTAAGGATGATATCACCTGGTGGTACAGTTATTGATACCAGTGTGTCTATCCCGCCTCCTATAGTCGATCCAGTTCCCCTGACACCACCTTCAAGGAGCATTCCCGTACACTTGAGCTCGGATGAGGAAGTTGATATCATGCCCCCTACTGGAGATCAGCCGAAAAATGACAAAGGCTCGAAAAGAAAATTAAGTGGCAGCTCCAGTGGGTCCACACCGAAGGGAAAGCCGAAAAAGAAGAGAGAGTAAACGTTCTTCTTCGGTTTATTTTTGGTAGACAGATAGGAATCTACTTTCGTTTTTTCTTTCACAGGCCGTGTATAGATGCGGGTTCGACCCCCGCTGGTAGGAATTTTGGAATCAACTTGTACATAATCTCTTTTCACAAGTAGTTGAAATGAAACTTCCTTTTGTTTTGAACTTGATGCTTGTTTATTTGCTTAAGTGTTCCAACATTTGAATTCCTTGTTCAGTACACGTGTGAAGTTTCAACTTTTGAATCTCGTTTGAGTTTATACGTCAAGCACTGAAATCACGGCCGCAAGTCATGACTGGATATTAAGTTGAACTCCGATGTTGTTCTGCTTCAGTCAGGGATTGACACTTAAGTTCTGCCCCTAGTTTTAGGGATGAGTTGAAAAGATCGGATAGCGGTCGTATTTCTCCTTTAATGCATCATGCTTAGCATCATTGAATTGATGCTGACACAAGGAGAATTCGAGTGGTCGAATCACACTCGCTCTTTTATCGATGATTGTATCCACGCTCCGGGGATTGCACTTGTGCGTTGGCGGCTGGTCACGCCTGCTTGGGTTTCAAGGATGCGTCCACGCTCCGGGGACTTAAGTTATTTTCATGGGCGGTTAGTCACACCCGTTTTGCATTTATACTCTAACCACGCCCCAAGGACTTAGAGTTGTTTTACGGACGGTCGATCCCAATCCGGCTCATGTCCAAACTTCAATCCACTCTCCAGGGATTTTGAGTTAACGTTTATACTCCAATTCACACTTTTGGAATATGGAGTTGGTGTTTATGTTGAAATTCCGGTTCACACTTTGGGCATAAGGATCATTTTGGTGCCTATACTCCGGTTCGCACTCTGGGAATCCAGAGTTAGGTGATGTTTATACTCCAGTTCGCACTTTGGGAACTTAAAGTTAGTTGATCTTTATACTCCGGTTCGCACTCTGGAATCCGGAGTTAGTAAACAGATGGTTAATCACATCCATTGTGAGTTTTTTGAATTTTGTTCGCACTTCGGGAACGAAAGGTGCATCAGGATCGTGGATGGTTGGATCACATCCACCCTGAGTTAACAAGTGAGGTCATTAGATAGACGGGTCTATCCTCCTCAAACTTGGTTCGAATACGGGGGAAGTCGTTAGGTGGACGGATCCACCCTCTTCGAAACCGTAGTTGAAAGTTTATACTCTAGTTCGCACTTTGGGAATCCGGAGTTAGGTAAAGGATTGTTGTGTATCAATCCTTTTTTGACTTTAGTGTGATGGCTTGTCCCCGAGCTCGGGTTTCACTTAGTGTGTGACCGGTCGTATCACAGTCACTCCCTATTTGAATAAATTCCACCGTATGATGGAACTTAGCTCTCCGTGCATAGTGATGGTCATACGAAGTATTTCAAGTAAATCACAGCTCTGGCCCGAAGAGATTGCAATTTATTGCTGAAATAAGAAAATACGGCAAAATCAGTTGCCTTATTACAAATTCAAATTTCAAAGTGCATAAACAAATTGCAAATGAGAAATAGACTGAATAAATAAACAGAGCCTGTTATGTGTAGTAGCGACGATGACTCTCGCTGTTCCAGGCTCTCGGAAGAGTGAGATCGTCAACGGTCGATAATTTAAATGTGCCATCTTCGAACTTTCGTTCAATAACATACAGTCCTTCCCAAGTTGGCTTAATATGCGAAGGGACCGGAAAAATTCTTTTGAGTACGAGATCGCCAAGTTCAAAGGTTCGGGGTTGGACCTTGGCATTGTATAATCGGGCGACTCGACTTCGATATGCGGCTGCCCTCAAATCAGCCTCTTCATGCTTTTCATCCAATAAATCAAGAGATTCAGCAAGTAATATAGCATTTGTCTTTGGATCGTAGTATGTCACACGATGAGAAGGTACTTCTAATTCGACTGGAATAACAGCTTCTGAACCATACGAGAGAGAGAATGGAGTATGACCGGTCGTGTACTTGTGGGTTGTTCGGTAAGCCCATAAGGCCATAGGAAGCTCACCGACCCATTCGCCCTCGGCTTTCTCCAGTCGTTTCTTCAGAATGGATTTTATAACTTTATTGACTGCTTCAACCTGTCCATTCGCTTGAAGGTGTGCAAATGCGGAGAATTTCTTCTAAATGTGAAATCGTTGACAGAAATCCTTAAATTCAGCACTGTCGAATTGGGTCCCGCTGTCAGTGATGATAGTACGTGGGAGACCAAATCGGCAGATGATGTTGCGCACTACAAAGTTGATCACCTTCTTCATTGTGATTGTAGCAAGGGGCTGAGCTTCTGCCCATTTGGTAAAGTAATCAACTTCTACGATGGTGTACTTCGCACCACCTTTGGCTAGAGGTATAGAGCCAATAATATCGATGCCCCATACCGCGAATGGCCATGGGCTAACCATCTGTGTTATCTCGGTAGGTGGGGCTCTAGGAATTCGAGCATGCTTTTGACACTTATCGCATTTCTTGGCATAATCTGATGCATCACGATTTACAGTCGGCCAAAAATATCCATATCGAAGTACTTTTTTGGCAAGAGCTTGCCCCTTGGTGTGTTCGCCACATTCTCCTTCGTGCATATCATGCAATACTCGTTTGATTTCATCGTGAGCAATACACCGGAGTAAAGGAACATAGTATCCTCTTCTATACATGACTCCATTCTGAATAGTGAACCGCGAAGATTTTCGAAGAATTTGTCTCCTTTCACTCCTGTGCTTTGGCAGGGTTTTGTGCTCGAGATAATTTCTGAACGGAGTCATCCATGACTCCCTTTCGGAAACGACATCAAATATCCAATCGTTTTCAATTTGATCGATGCTCGGCGAAGATAACGTCTCTTTGGGAACAAGTCCCATTTGCTATGCTTCACCTGTACAGGCTAACTTTGCCAACGAATCGGCTTTCTGGTTGTGTTCTCATGGTATGTAATAAATAGCATAATAGTCAAACTGATTCAATGTCTCCTGAACCTGAGCAAGGTAAGCGGCCAGTCTTCGATCTCTGGCTTGGTACTCCCCTCGAACTTGACACACGACCAATTGCGAATCACAGTAAATTTCCACCGCAATGATTCTTAAATCTCTGGCGAGTTTCAATCCAGCCAGTAGGGCTTCATACTCGGCTTCGTTATTAGTTGCACGGAAGTTGAACTTTAGAGCAGAACATATAGATCGACCTTCAGGAGTTTCAAGTACAACCCCTGCACCTAAGCAACGGTCATTTGATGCACCATCTGTATGCAGCTTCTAGATATACTTGGGAGATTCACTGGTTTCGAGAAAGTACAGGATTGGACACCCGTTCCGGGTATAATGCATCTCGAATGAACCCATTCGTCTTAAGCTTACCTACCTCTTCTTTAAGGGCGGCAGATCTCTCTGGATCCATACCACACCTTTTTTTCTTGACCGGGATGTACCGCGGGTCAATATTCGGTGTGTGGCTCGCGATGTCCGGCGAGATTCCACACATATCAGAGTGCGTCCAGGCAAACACATCAAGGTTTACCCGGAGAAATTCAACCAATTCCTCTTGCATTTGTTGGCTTAGCTAAGATCCAATCTTTAACATTTTCGAGTCGTCATTATCATCGATTGGAACATCGATCGTCAGTTCGGCCGGAGAAGCTTGACTGTCTTTACCTTCA
Source organism: Allium fistulosum (assembly GCA_030737815.1). NCBI lineage: Eukaryota > Viridiplantae > Streptophyta > Magnoliopsida > Asparagales > Amaryllidaceae > Allium > Allium fistulosum. The sequence goes on along the minus strand of CM060904.1, from coordinate 334,486,873 downwards.
TCTTCACTTTCGGTATCTCTCGGGTCAAGATCTCTTTGGAACTGGTTGGGGTGCCCGGGCCCGGGCGCTAATTGTCAATTATCAGCAAAGCGGACGCAGAGAGATTCCACTACGCCCTTTCCTTTTTCTTTCCGTTGCGCCTCGCGCAGCTTAGCAACGTAACAGGCTCGCCCTGTGGCCTGATCCCCTTGAACAACTCCGACACCATTGTCAGTAGGGAATTTCAAAGTCAAACACCATGGGGCGATGGCAGCCCTGAATTCAGCTAGGGCTGGTCGGCCCAAGAAAGCATTATATGGAGAGTTTATATCCAAAACAACAAACTGCAGTATCTGGACTCTCCGACGTTCACCAATTCCTAACTCCACTGGCAATTCCACCACTCCAGTGGGTATAGTTGCACTCCCGTTGAAGCCATGAATACGTAACTGACACGGCTTCAAGTCTTTAGTCTCCATTCTCATCTGGTCATAGGCTCATTAAAACAAAATAATTACAGAGCTTCCACTGTCTACCAAGATCCTCTTCATCCAAGCAAGACCTACTTGAGATGATATGACAAGCGGATCAATAGTGGGGGCTTCGACCCTATCGGCATTCCGACCTCGAAATATGATGTCATCTGCCATCGTTCTTTGTTACTTGGCTGGAGCCCCATCTTCGAAATTACTACAACATTCAAAGTCCCTATGCCTGATAGAGTTGGCATACGATTCCATTTCCTTCCAGCTTCGGTCTGCTGGATGAGGACCACCACTAACAGTGTTTATCACCAATCTCCCGCCAGTACGAGCGGGTTCCTCCTGCCTAGCCGGATTTGGTACATGATTTTGATTCGATGGGCCCGCACCTCCAGACTGCGGCACCCACACAAACTGTTCTAACTTCCTCTCTCTTATCAACTTTTCGATGAGATCCTGCAAGTGACGGCATTCATTTGTGTTATGGCCGTAGATTTCATGGAATCTACAAAACTTCCCTGTTTGAATTTTCTTCTCCGATGACTGTTTCGGAGAAGGCTTCTTGTACTGAATGGTATTGCAGGTTTGTAGATATACGTTCTCCAGCGATGTATTCGGAGGAGTATAATTATCAAACATTGGAGCTCTACACGTGGACCACGGTTCTGATCCCATTTTCTATTTCGGTTACCATTGCCTTTTTGCTGATCTTGTTTATTCTGAATGTTCAACTGTACTTTTCCGAAACTCTCCCCGGATTGTTTAACAGCAACATTACTCTAAATTCCTTCCACACTAGGCCCCACATCATCCTTCTTCCTAGACTGTTTCGCATCCTTCCTTCTCAAGAATTGAGCTGCCATGGAATAGAAACGTTCTAATGATGTAGGAGGTTTTCCGGCCAACCAGTTGTCGAATTCAGAATCAGGATCAATCCCCTTAGTCAGTGCCATAAGAATAGAGTTATCATTTGGGTTGCCGATCTTAGCACATGCAGCATGAAATCTTTCTAAATAACGCCTGAGTGTTTCTCCGGGAGCTTGAGTGACACTAGATAAAGCATTAACATCCTTCGGTCTCGCGACATGCATACGAAATTGCTCAATAAACTTTGCCGCCAACTGATCAAAGCATGAGATAGATCGAGGTGGCAGTCGGGTAAACCACATGGTCATTATGCCCCCCAGAGAGATCGGGAAGCTTTGGCACTTGACTGCATCATCAGCTCGTGCAGCGTTCATCAACCATTCGTACTTCAGAATATGATGATTAGGATCAGAGCTCCCTTCATAAACGGGTAATGTTGGCATCCTGAATCGCCGAGGTGGTTCAGCATAAAGTATCTCATCAGTAAAAGGGGTATGACTCCGGGAGATTCCCCAGTCGTCATTGCTAAGACCCTGACTTTCACGGATCATTTGACGGATCATTGCTGGCAGGTCGGGCATCTGGACATTTTTGAGTAGGTTGGGCCAAGGTGTGGTCGGGTTCCACAATGCGAGGAGGGGCCGGTCGTTGTCGACGGTCTATGTCTCGCCTCCTTGGTTCTATGTCATTGGGGATGTAAGGCTTGGGATGGTATTCACGCTGGTGACGGTTCGGATCTGTCTGATTTCGGGTCTCAGCGCCCAAATCTATAGCTGTCGCAGTACGGTTATCGGTAATATGGTGAGGAGTAGCACCTCCTTAGGAGGAGGGTCCAATTTGATGGCTGGTTGACGGGCCAACTCTCAGTTGCCCAACATTCAATGTATGTTGATGCCCAGTGGCCTGTGTGTAGCTTCCGTCCAGTCGCGGACGTGTAGATCTATGGTGATAATCAGAAGAGGCTGAACTTTCGGTGGATGAATAGGAAGCCTGATCCATCCTGGATCTCCTTCGTCATTGACGGTTCAGTTGGTTGGTTAGTTCCGAATTGGCACGGAGCTGTTGAGTGAGCTGTTGGCGGCTATGAGTCAATTCTTGCATTAACATCTGAAATTCTTCCCTGGTGACAGGGCCTTGTGAATCTGATGGTCCGATAGCATTCTGATCGGTTGGAAGCAGCTGTACGGGATTCTGTCTGTCCCGTCCTTCTGGATCTGCAGTTGTAGAAGTAGTCTTTGCATTAACCATGATGGGTGATGAAGCTCTCTCCTAGACTTGTAGCAAATCTGAATAGGATGGAAGAACTTCTGAAATTGAGATCTGAATCTTCCCCTTGGATGTTTGCAATCCGATATTGACAGTAGATCCAATGAGCAGAAGAAAAAAACTGGGTTTTTTCTCAGTGAAAGCACCAAAGTGTTTGTACCAAAATTGGGCACAACACTCTTCGGAAGGGTTTGAAGAGATAAAATGAAGAAATTAAATGGAAAAAGAGGATTATCTAACAAACACTTCAAAAACAAACAAGAAAGTACGCAGAAACACAGAAATTTAGAGTGGTTCGGCGTGTTGCCTACGTCCACTATGAAATGATTGATCTTTATTAACTTTTTGTTGCTGGTTACAGCAAATTACAGCAGTCAATCTCGAGTACAACAATGGAATTTGAATACAATGGTGAATTCGGCAGAGTCTGGACGTCAAAGAGCCAAAAGATCCCTTTTCTGTAGGCTCTGGGATGCTATTTATAGGCATAGGCTGCAAATATCTCGCTCAGATCTCGGGAGACCTCTTCTGGCACGTGTGTGGGCCCACGCGATCGATCCCACATGATTTACACTCGGTCCATGATCGATAGAACCAATTTCGTATCGATCAAGATTTTGCCCAATCGAGTCGAAATTGAGCATGAACATTGTTGATTATGTACGCCAGCTCCTGTGAAAATTTGGTGGCATTTGGACTTGTGGATCGTGAGTTATGATCGATGCGAATTCGAGTCTTCGGTAGGCTGTTCAGTTCGAATCGATACACTTCGTATCGACCAGTTCGAATCGATGCACTTCGTATCGACCAGTTCGAATCAATGTTGAGCACGCGCTTTATTTTGGACCGATCCGAATTTCATGCTAAATCGACCAAGTCTCCCCTATGCACGAGCCTTGTTCGAATCGATTAGTAGTGTGTTGTTCATATCGATCAGTAGTATGTTGTTCGAATCGATCAGTACTTGCTCTATTCATATCGATCGTTCTGCTTTGTTCATATCGATCGATACGAAGCAGCGGCTTTGCTTGGACTTGATGGATACGAACGGTAGCTCCATGATGGATACGAAGTGAACCGCATGAGATATGATCGATACGAATAGTCGACACATGATGGACACGAACAAGGTTCTTTTTGATGGATACGAATAGGGTAGTTCCACTGATCATTACGAAGTAGTGCGCCTCTGATCGACTCGAAAAAGATCGATACGAAGTTAGATTTTCCCTGGTTTCTTCATGGACACGAACAAGGCGATTATTGATGGATTCGAATAGTGCTACTGCAAGGTGATGGATACGAATAGAGGCCTTCCCCCTTGATTTTGATATATCCATATCTTGAGCGTACGAACTCCGATTGACTTGAAACTTGGAACGTTGGCTTTCATAGCTTTGTTTGTCATGTCTTGTCAATTTAGCTCGATCCGAACTCGGACAAAATTCATCGATATCCATAGCGAACCTGCGTATAACCGATCTTCGGGATGGACTTTCCTTGGTTTCTAGTCAAGTTCTTGGTATCACGGCCTTGCCAAAAGGTGGTATAACAGGGGCGCATGTCGGTAGTCGTGGATGAAGAGGCTATGCATTGTCGAGCTTATGGTGGATCATTGTCACGATATCAAGTGGGGAGAGGTAACGGTAATCGATGACATTAAGAGTCGTGTCGTATGCACCACGTATGGCTCCTGGAGCAAGCATACGTGTTGTCAGTCTCCCATCTGGTTCAGATATGTTGATGTATATGGAGGTATGTGAGTGATAGATAGACATATATTATGTATGGAGATTATACTTGAGATTGTGTCCAGAGTATAATCAACCCCGTATGCTTCTCAGGTAGATGGCCTATCTATTATCGATTTGTTATTATATCCCTTAGGGTCGTTCAGTCGAGAGTTTCATCTCTCTATGTCGAGATACAATTTTATTTTGAGCTGGCTCAAATTTTTATTATTGATTATATTGATTTGATAATTATATTTATAATATGATATTGAGAGAGACTGTGGGCATTGCTTCGTCATTGCCCGATGTTACTTGAGGATATCTCATTATTGATGGTTTCCAAAATTGATGATGAATTCTAGATATGTATGATTCACCCATTCGATATTGATTTAGTGATTTTTCTTTGATGTATTTTATTATATGGGTGATGACATCTTTATATACGGTTTTGTGATATTTGATGTTATATGATCTATTCGAGATAGTCTATGATATTTTAACAGGATAGATTTATATCATGCCCATATATTACATATTTGATGATATCATAAATACACATATTATTTATTCTTGATTAGACATAGTCTGACCCGATGTTATTTTATAATACTCAGGCTCGTCCGAGACTTTTCAGGTACAGAGACGACTTGACTAGCATGTATTTCATTGGGCTTATAGGAGTTCTATATTAGGATTAATACATGATATTTGTTTGACATTGTTTAATTATATGTATATATATAATTGATATATGAATTGTAATGTATAACATCAAATTATTTATATTATATGTTATTGCTACGATTGACTCTGTGTTCTTTGTGCTGTACTGTCCTGGAGGCACATATGTCTATTGCTTTGTATCGATACTGTGTACATAAATGTGAGTTATGTACTTGATGTTTTTTTAATACGTACCAGTATCGGTACAAAGAAATATTCACGTGTATACCCCATATAGCCTCATTCTCTATATTATCTGATAGTATTACTCTGTAATACTCTTAGATATTATGGATATAGAGGTGGAGTGTTACAGAATGGTATCAGAGAAGGTTCAAAATAATACATTATATATAAGAGACATGAGTCGAGACCTTAAATGAGACTTAGGAGTCCCTGACCCTTTTGGTAATTTTCTATAATAAGAAATTGAATATATATAGGATAATTACTGGGGAGTAATCATCAAGGGACGTATTTGATATTTTGAAATTATATAGTCATTTTCCAATTATTTCTATTGAGTTTGTTATAAAATGGTTGGAGTAACAAGGGTGGAAGGAGTTAGTCCAACCAGTAACATTTATATTAATATTTATAATTTTGGATAGTTTGATATTGCATTATAATGTTTGGCTTGATATTATAAGTTGAGTTTTGATTTGTTTCTATTAGAGTGTGCAGCAGAGCTATTTATTTCCGTTGACTACCTTGTTTAGTCTCTTTGTATATTTGATAATTTGAAGAAGCGGGAATTGAATTTTATTTTGGGATTTGTGTACAATTATAAGAGCTAGGAAATGAATTTAATCATTTGGTTTATAGGTATAGTGATTAAATATAAGTAATGTTAGTTCATTATTATAAGTTACCTTTTGAAATGATTGGTTGAGTAAATTGCATATAGATATGTGAGTTTTAAAGAATGTTTAAAAATATTTTAAAATTTTGAAAGTGTTTGGTGAAAGTAAAAGTTATCGTATATAAATATTAGTTATTGTTATTACTAAATGATTTTAATAGTGAAGGGAATGTTTTAATTAGAAATCAATTAAAAAGTATATACTATAAGTAAAGTATTAAATGAGGATTTGGAAAATTATTATTTTGAAACTAGTATATTAAATGAATTTGAAAGCAATTTTTGTAGATATTTTTAAAGTCAAATTGTGTCAACTTATCTGTTGAGTTGAGTGTGTTAAGGGTTTTGGTCGACGTGGGTGCACATGTATTTGATAGAAATTCTTAAATGCTTAAATGAGAAATTTGGACACAAAGATTTAGAAAGATATAAATAATTTGTCGAAAATTAAAATATTTTGGAAAAGAGTTAATTATTTTAAATGGAAAATTAGGTTAAGTAAATTGATTTGGTAAAGTAATAATTGAGATTGACATTTGTAAAGGATTGGAAACTAGAGTTTATATTATTTTGGCAAATGGTTTTTAAAATATTTTATATGTTAGTATGTATTTTTTGTGATAGTTGCAGCCATTGGATATTAGTGCACATCTGTGATCATTGACTAGGCAGTATTGATTATGTGATCAATATTGCACACAATTGATGTTAATAATCACTATTATACATGGCGAGGCAATATCACTCTATTTGCTGCAATTGAGAATTTGTGAATATAAGTATATATATTAGATAATATTTTTACATATTGTGTGTAAATGTTATAAAGTTTTTGAAACACCCCACACCCCTTAATATACCTAAAAGGACACATTAAAAGGTGTGGTGCGTTGTAGGTATAATTAAAGCTAACAGAGACTAAGATTCACAAGACAAATATAGATAAAAACAGTGGAAACTTAAAATAACAACTTAATTAAAACAAAGCTTCAGAATTGCTTCATAAATAAGTCAAATACCAAATACCACAAACATGTCTAAAAATCCAGTATGTCTCATGAAACAAAAACTCATAGTCTCAAGAATCAGAGTACATAATATCCCTCATAATAAGCCAGTACATAGAAAGAACAAAAGCTGGAAATAAAAGAAATACATAGTAGAGAACTCCTCCAAGAAACCGCCAAGCAACAACAATCTACTGACTTCTCTCTTGATTGCCTATGGGAGGGAATGGGGAAAATAGAGTAGTGGGTCAGACTAAAAGTCTGGTGAATGATAGTAATTACTAGAGTCTTTAAGCAAGATAAAAGTAATAGACTCTACAACAGTTCTAGCATAAATAAGGATAATAAAGAAAATAGGAAAGAGATAAACTGGAATAAGTACGATTAAAAATTGCTCAATTTATAAGATAAGTTAAATTTGATTGCTTGCACTTGTTCTGGATTTCTGCTTTGATTAGGCTGAATTCCTAATTCTGTTATTAGGATGTAACCCTAATTCTACCCTTTTTGATCGGCCTGCCACTCCATAGACCTTACTGTGGTCCAGCCGCTATATAACTCCCTACACAGCAGCCAATGGTATCTACGAAAGATGCACAGAGCAACCACTATGGATCCAGACGACATATATAGCTCCCTACATAGAAGGCAATGGTCTCTATGAAAGACACTCATACTAAGCGCTTGGAACTCATAGCTATTACTGAGCACCCGAATGGAAGTCGCATGCGTAACTGCCACCATGCCCATGCTACCTTTTGCTCCACCTATTGGGTTTTCTTATTACTTCCAACTTCTAGCATAAGCGTGCCCCTCATCCACTTCAGGCTAACGTGAGATCATCGCGTGTCCATAGAATCTATAGGGGAATTATAAAAATATGTTTTCACATCTCTTCCTTCTTTCTAATCTCCATTTTCTAAACTGAAATTCAGTTTTCCACTTCTACAAGCAAACCAGAAAATAAAATCTCAAAAACAAAACCTGTAACCAAAGTCTTCAAAGAAAATCTGTAATCAACATTCCTCAAAACCAAATTCCTCAAACAAAGATCTGTAATGCATTTTCCAAATCAAAGTCTTTTAGTCTGCCTGTAATTCATTTTCAAAAATCTAAATCAAAGCCTGCAAATCAATTCTTCAAACTCTAGAAGCAAGTCTGAAATCAAACTCCAATCTACATTTCTTTAAACCTGGAATTAAAGCCTGCAATTTCTTCAAATCTGGGATCTGTTGAAAGCAAGCAACTGATCTAAGCAACATTTCAATAAATCAAGTCTGCATGCAAGTTTTCCAGCAAGCAATTAAGGTTTTAATAGCAAAGGCATTCAGATCTTAAAAAGTTCAAAAGCAGTTTCAAAAGATATGCTCGGTTCATTCTCAAAATCTGGTGAGTAACACCTTTTCTAAAAAGCTTAAGTATCTTAATCTGGTTGCATGTAAATTCTGGAATAAAAGTATGTTAGTGTGTTTGTTTATTTATGAAATTTTTGTGTATAACTGGATGCATTGATGTGTGCATGTTTGTTGTCTCTGTGACATCTCTGTTCTTAGTTTTAAACTAAGATTTTCAATGAAATTCAATTCCTCTTGATCTAAGCTTTGTTAGGATCTAAGTTCTAAACTTAAGTTGGTTGTATTATCATAAAGTAAATTTTAAAATTTGATTTAAGTGAAAATAAATTTAGAAGCTCACTGGAAACCATGAATAACAGAGTAGAATAAGTAAAAGTGGAAAATTCAAACTTCTAAATTCATAAATTCAGGAATATCAATGGAATACTTGAACCAAATCATGAATTTTAAAACTTAAATTAGGATTTTTAGAATTAGGAGTTGAGAGCAATTCATGTTTGAACTGGAAAGGGAAAATTTGAATTTTCTGGTGATCTGTTTGATCTTGGAGGTTGAGTTTACTCCCGTAGGTGGAGAAGTGATCTATGAGGATGGGAAAATTATCAGTTTTGGTAAATTTCAATTTGGTGCTGACGATTTTAAATTTGAAGCTTTAGAACCCTAGTTTTACTGGGTTACAATTTTTGCGTGAGTTCGAGTTCATCTGGTGATCGAGTTGGCTACGGTTTTGGGCACTGGAAGATGGTGGGTTGACGAGGTCTTCGCCGGAGTTTCAAAGGAAATGGTGGTCGGAGTTTTAAGGGAAGAACGTTGACAGGTTTTGGGTTTTGTTCCTGTTTTTATGACAGGTAGCTCGATTTCGAGTGGGAAGATGGCTCGAGTTGCTGGTGATCAGGATCGTGAAGGATGGTCGTGGACGATATGCTGGCGTAGTCATCAATGGTCAGAGGCGATCATCTCGTGTGTGCACGTGAACGAGTATCAGCGTATCAATGTGTAGTTTGGGTTTTAACAGAGGGAAGGATTTTGAGTTGCTCGAGTTTTTAGCGTGAGTAACTCGAAGTATCGTGAGGATGGACTCGAAGCAATTATAGTATAGGCTCGAGTCAACTTTCTGTGTTACAGGTTTTAAAACCTGTCAGTTTTAAATTTAAAACTAAATTTTTAAAAATGTAAAGAAGAGATTTAAACTAAGTTTAAATCAAAGTTTAATCTGGAATCTAATTTAGTGTGAATCTTAGCTTTGGAATAATATAAGTTTTTAAATGTAAATTGTTTTAACTATTTTAAATTGGTTAAAAGGTTTGAATTTTTAAAATGAAGATTTAAGTGTAAGTAGGTTTTAAAAATGTAAAGTTAATCTGGAATCAAAGTTTAATCTTCATTCCAGTTTGAAATAAAAGGAAGTTTTCAAATAATTGTTTAAAGTATATTTTAAAAAGATTTGAATTTAAATGAAATAGTTTAAAATCTTATAAATTTCTTTTATAAATGTAAGTGTTCTTAACATTTGGTTTTAAAAAGAATTTGGTAAAATTTGATTTAAAATTGGTTAAAGTTAAATTATAATTATTTTAAATCTTTAATTTTGAAATGAATTAAAGAAAGATTTTAAAGTAAATGTTTGAAGTCTTTTGTTAAAATAGTTAAAGGTTAATACTTTAATTTAGAAAGTAATTAAGGTTTAAATGATTTATAATAAATTAAATTAGTAAGAATAATTTAATTAATTAATGATTTAGTGTTAATTAATTAAATAATTAAGGTTATAAGTTAATTAATTAAGGTTAATTAATTTGGGATTAATCATTTGTTTAGATAAGTATAGATTTTTAATAAATGATTAGAGAATTTAATCAATCAAGTGATTAAAGGTTTATTTAGCAATTAATTTATTAATTAGAAATTAATTAATTGGTAATTAAGAGTTTATTAAGTTGTAATTAATAAATAATTGATTAAAGCTTAATTACTTAAAGAAAGTAATTAAAGGGTTATTAATAATTTATGATAGATCATTAATTAAGGATTATTAAATAATTAATAAATGAGATTAATTTTAATAATCAATTAGATTAATTAATAAATGATAATCATTTGTGAAATTAATTAAGTAGAATTACTTAATGGAAGTAATTAAAGGAATTAATTACTTAAGGTAATTAATTAAATAAATTTGATTAAGTTAAATAATTAATTAAATTAATTTAAGATAATCATTTAGAGATGTGATAAATATAATTACTTAAATATAATTAGTGAAGAGTAATTACTTAGGAAAGTAATTAAAGTTAATTAGAGGATGTAATTAACTAAAGAAGATGATTTAATAATAAAAGTAATTTTAGTTTAATTACTTTATATAATTAATCAAGGGATTAATTAAAGGATAATTAATTTTGGAGAAATTAATTTATGGAAGAGTAATTAAGGGTAGTTAATTACTACATGTTATTAATCAAAGGTGATTAATAAATGTGGTTTAATTAAGAATTAATTATTAAATATAATTAATTTAAATGATGTAATTAAGGATTGGTTAATTAAGATTAATTAATAAATAATTAGTGATTAAAGTAATTAATTAATTATAATTAATTAAGGATTAATGTAAATTAAAGATTAATTACCGAAATGGTTTAAGTTAATTAATTTGTGAAATTAATTAAGAGTTAATTACTTAAAGTAATTAAAGTATAATTAACCAGGAATGATTAATTAAGATGATACTTAAAGTATGATTAATTAATTGGTTTAATTAATAATTAAGTAAGCAGGATTTATAGGATGAAGTAATTAATTTAATTCACTTTAAATTAATTAGAGATGATAAATCATTACTTAAGAATGGATGAATGATATTGAATGCTTTGCATTGTTAATATCTCTGATAAGAGATGTGCTGATCTATGATATAGATGTTTGGTTGGATTGAAATGATAATATGAATTATTTGTTTGGATGATAATATGGATTATCTATTGTGAATTATCTATTTTTGTGTATATAGATAAGAATTGAATTGTTTTAACCTTAAAACAACTTGGCCCTTAAAAGATACGTTTTGGATTTCGATGAGACCGGGATCGGGTTTCCGTATACCGGGATTCCAGGTCTGGAGACCCGAATACCACATCGATCCAAATTAACGATAGGTCGTGAATCTCAAGTGAAGATGAAGATTCAGAGTGCAAGGGTTATTGTCGTTAACTCTGAGGGTGATTCCAACACGAGTGTAACGAGATAATGCCTTCGGTTTCGTTCGAACCCAGAACGAACTTGTATGGATTGAATGCTTTCAGAACATCGTCAGGTGGACGATGAGCATTCTAAGTGGTGTGTTCTGATTTAAAGGTAAATCGTAGCCTCAAGCCTCATCAACCGGGAATGGCTAAAACAGGGGAGGTGCAGCAAGGCTTCGTGGGTAGCACCCACTGAGAGTAAGGTCATCCCTGTCTAGAGAGTTCCTCCTTTTATTTCGGCTTAGTGGTGCAGTTGGCGACGGCCATCTGTGGGGTGATTTTATTCGGGATTATCCAGTAAGGGATGGTTCCGGCTTTGTGTTGCAGGGGATTGGGAGTGATCCTCGGTACGGTGATCTAGGCCCCGTACTGTGATGAGCAGTACCCCGGTAGCTCTGCCATTATATGGAAATCCAAATTCCAATAAGTGATAACAGATTTGATTGTATACTTATGTATGTTGGAATTTAATTAATGTAACAATTTCGGCTATTTCATATTTATTTGGAAACCCTAGACCTATTGTAATATCACTGAATTTCCTATCAAATGTTTTGGTTAGCGTAAGGTAAAAACTTACCCATGTTTATGTGTGGAAAGTCTTACGTGATACTTTTGTTTTAAAAAAGTTTTGAAGTTAAGCAAGTTTAACCTGTTACTCACACCAGACCCATGTCTGACCCAAGTGTTTATTTTGTTTTATAAACTCTTGGGTACTCAAATTTTTACGAGTAGCCAAGGGATTCAGGTTTAGCTTTGACGAATTGTGGAGGAGCAATGGAGCAGAAGGCTTCAGCGTTGTAGATGTATTGTAGTTCCGTTGTGTCTGTATCTTTGTAGTGTATTGAGTTGTAATGTCTAGACAGATGTTTATAACTGTCTAGTAAGTGATGTATATGCTGTGTAACTCTGTAAATTGTTGTATACTATGTAATAGTTTATGTTATTAATATAATTTATTCGTTCTGCTGTGAGATCGTTGTTGTTGTTTCTTTCTTTCTTCTCTTCTTTTCTATTTCCTACCCCTTTCTTTCTTATTAATGATACGTCATTCTGTAGAATGAGTGGCGAGTCATTACAGGAAATGCTGTTGGTACTGGCCCTTCATCCAAACAATATCTAGTTCCGCCCCTTATCCAAATCCCCCGTGATTTGGACTTCTATTTGACTAATTACTACCATTATTAGCATAAGTGTGCCCTAGGCTCACCATTTTGTCTAGTAGGGAATGCTATTTGGTACAGGTCCTACTTTCATCTTTGCTTATTAACTTAGGTAAATTATTTAAATAAGCCTTTACATTTTTCTCTACTGTCTTGGCTTATTAATTTCTCCTAAGTCTTAAAATAAGCCTTATTTTGTTCTTTTTCTTATTATAACCTACATTATAATCATGCTTATTACTTAACCCAAGGTCTAGGTGTGAAAATAAGCTTCTTTCATCTTTTACTCTTTTTAGTTATAATTCTAAGTTATAACTAAGCCAATCTTTTTAATTCGGTCCAATTAACGTCATAATTAGGCGTAATTTCAGTCCAATTCCATTTATATTACGGTCTTTGAAATTTACATCTTATATTCCATTATTTCAGTTTTCTTACAATTTAATCTGTATTCGCGTTAATCCTATTCTAATCCATACGCGAAGAAGAAGGAGGAATAAAAGAAAACTGAAAATAGAAGAAAATCCAAAGCGTAGAAAGAAGATGTAAATAACGTATAAATAACATTAAATAAACTAAAATACTGTAAATAAACGGAAAAGCTATAATTAACAGAAATAAACTAAAATTACTGAAAAGAATAGCTGAAAGGAAATAGACTGAAAATAATTCTAAAAACTATAAATAAACCACTGAAATGGCTATTCCAAAAATCATAGTAAAACTACAACTATTGGAAACCCTATTATTTTAAATTACTAAAATAAATCTTAAAATAATTACAATCACTCACCTCCAGTCCTAAGCTCTTCCTTTGGTCTTCCTGGATCCACTTGGAGTTGTAAAATAATTTAATTTATTATGATTTTCTCCTTTGGAAAAATTATTCCGTTTAGGGTCATTCCTAGAAAGGTGAACCCAATCGAAGAAAAGCTAGAATCAGAAAAAGTGTTAGGTCTAGGGGCATATTTATAGGTGTAGAAGTGGATCTCGGACCATTGGATTTGAAGATTGAATAGGATGCAACCACGTCATAGGCTGAATAGGGGCCATCGGATGCAGAAACGGAGGGATCGAATCAGTTTAAACGATGCAAAATACGTGTTCAATCGTCACAGAATCGTTCGAATGAACGTTTGTCCGCTTGCCAATAGGCAAGGCGGGTTGACCGGGCGATCGACCGCCCCCTTGCCCAGGTCGACCGGCCGGTCGACCTGTATATATATATATATATATATATTCATTTCTTCGATTATTTCGTTTTTTGCTCATATTAACTCGGATTCTAACATTTTATATATGGAAATTGATCAGAAAATTACCAAGGACACAATGGTGTAACTTCCATGGCTCAATTCTGATAATTTCACAAAGTTATTTTATTATTTAATTAATTAACAAATTAATTATTACGGGTTAAATTTCGGGTTGTTACATTCTCCCCTCCTGAAGGAATTTCATCCCTGAAATCTCTAAGGATAAAAGAATGTACTAAATATTTTTATCCAATTCTACAACCAACTACTCAATCATCAACCATTCATCCATTGTCCTTAAGTTTTTCTAAATCAATTTATGATACTTATGCAATTAGTGTAGTGTAAATGTCCCTAACTAATGCAAAAGATTAGGCGGTTCACTGATTCTGTTGACCTCCTTTTATGCAATCATGTATGTGCCATGTATCCAAATGAATGCAAAAATTTCCTAATGATACTGATAATTCTATATGCGTGCTACAAACATCATCCAATTGCAACAATCATGTGATAAACATCCATTTACAGCAATCATGGAAATAAAATAAAAATGCCCACACATCCATATGCATATGCTCTAGTGTCCTAGTTAGGCCGATCCCTAAGGAATAATAGTGCCTAGTGTACCTATATGCGTCCATAGCGTCCACTAGCAAACACTTGCAATCACTAGCATACATCATTCATAACATGTTCTATTAACATGTTTACATCAAATCCTACCATCCATAGGTTAAATCCCAAGTTATACCCTCTCAAAGGATAATAAAGGAAAGAACCTATTCAAATCTAAAGATGGAAAAAGGAATTCTAAAACTTACTATAAATAAGATGGGGATAGGAAGTACGAATCTACTCTTCTACTTCCCAAGTGGTGTCTGCAACATCATCTCCCTATTGCACCTTCACCAATGGAACCACCTTATTCCTTAGTCGCTTGATGTCTCTTCCAACAATCTTCGTATGGATACGCCGAACAGAAGCTTCCCTTTCTACCTCCACCTCCTCCAACTGACTAGGCTCTACAACCTCCGCCGAGACATGTAAGCACTTTTGCAAGTGCGAAACATGGAAAACGTCGTGCACTCCTGCGAGCCTTTCTGGTAGCTTCACTTGGTAAGCCATCTTCTCAACTCTCTCTGTGATAGGAAATGGTCCAACAAATCTAGGGGCTAACTTTCCATTAGATCTGAATCTTACCACCTTCCTATGCAGGGATACTTTGATAAAAACTAAGTCTCCAACCTCAAATTCTAAGTCTCTCCTCCGCTTGTCCGCATACGACTTCTGTCTGTCTTGAGCCATCTTCATCCTTCACCGAATCAAATCCGCCCTCCCAAAGGTCTCCCTAACCATATTGGGTCCAAGTAATAACTTCTCCGTAGACTCTGCCCAACGTGATGGGGACTTTCAAGGTCTCCCATATAAAGCCTCAAATGGTGCCATTGCTATACTTGTTTGGTAACTGTTATTGTACGCAAACTCAACCAACGAAAGATGCTCCTCCCAAGTTCCTCCAAAGTCCAAAATGCACATCCACAGCAAATCCTTAAGCACCCTATTTACCCTCTCCATTTGGCCATCTGTCTGGGGTTGATAGGCCGTACTCAACCTAAGTTGTGTCCCTAGCGCCTCCTATAAGCTTCTCCAAAACTCACTAGTGAAATGGGATCTCTATCACTAACAATGCTAGAAGGAACTCCGTGTAGACGGACTATCTCTCGAATATACAAGGATGCCAAATATGAAGCCGTACGCTTACTTGGAACTGGGATGAAGTGAGCACTCTTGGTAAATCTATCAACAATCACCCAAATGCTAGTGTTTCCTTTCTTAGAACGGGGTAAACCATCAATGAAATCCATAGAAATACCATCCCATTTCCACTCCGACACATCTAAGGGCTGAAGTAATCCACCGGGCTTCTGCTGCTCTGCTTTTACCCTTTGGCATATGAGACACTTAGCTACGAATTCCGCCACGTCCTTTTTCATACCACCACAATAGAACATCCTCTTCATATCCCGATACATTTTGTCACCACCCGGATGAATAGTCATACGGGAATGGTGCGCCTCCTTCAAAACCGCTCTCAATAAGTCACTGGTGCGTGGAACACAAAGCCTCCCATATCTCCTAAGCCACCCACTACTATCAATGGAATAGCGTTGGAGATGTCTCGAGACCTCTCCTCGGCTAATCCTATCTATAATGTCCATGAGCTCCGAATCCTCCCGCTGCCTTGAGCCAATCTGATCCATAAGGGTTGGCCTCACCTCTAATGTCGCCAACAATCCGGGAGTAATGTTCGTAGAGGGCTTAAAATCAAAGGTAGAAATAAACTCCATGCTCCTCCACTCTACGAACAAAGGACTAAGGGTTGCTTTCTTTCTACTCAATGCATCCGCAACCACATTACCCTTACCAAGGGTATAAGCTATCTTAAAATCATACGAGGCTAAAAACTCCATCCACCTATGTTGTCTCAAGTTCAAGTCCTTCTGCGAGAATAGGTATTTCAAAGACTTATGGTTGGTAAAAATCTCAAACCTCTCTCCAAACAAATATTTCCTCCAAGACTTGAGTGCAAACACTATGGCAGCCAACTCCAAATCGTGGGTAGGGTAGTTCTTCTCATGCGTCCTCAACTGCCTACTACCATAACACACTACCCTCCCTTCTTGCATCAACACCGCTCTTAGACCCGTTCCGCATGCATTAGTGTATACAGTGAAAGGCTTAGCTCCGTCGGGTAAAACTAACACGGGTGCACTAGTAAGGGCTCTCTTAAGCTTCGTGAAGGAATCCTCACAATCCACGCCCCACACGAAAGGTTTATTCTTCTTAGTAAGGCGCGTGAGTGGTACCAAAATCTTGGCAAAGTCTCTAATGAACTTCCTATAGTAGTCATCCAATCCTAGGAAGCTCCAAAATTTGGTAACGTTCTTGGGGGCCTTCCAATCTTGCACTGCAATAACCTTGGCGGGGTCAACAGCCAAACCTTCCTTCGAGACTACGTGCCCCAAGAAACAAACTTCCTCTCTCCAAAAATGACATTTCGAAAACTTAGCTCTCAAATGATGACAACGAAGTGTGCGAAGGACTTCTTCCAAATGAACAGCATGCTCCTCCTTATTCTTGAAAAATACTAAGATATCATCCATGAATACCACCACAAACTTATTTAGGACATCCCTAAATACGCGGCTCATCAAATCAATGAAATAGGCTGGAGCATTGGTTATCCCAAAAGGCATAACCAACCACTCAAAGAATCCATTCGGTGTCCTAAAGGCAGTCTTATCTATGCTGTCATCAGCGACTCTAAGCTGATGGAATCCCGTGGCTAAATCAAGCTAAGAGAAAACCGAAGAACCTACCAACTGGTCAAAAAGATCATCAATCCTAGGGAGTGGATATCGGTTCTTCTTGGTGAGCTTATTTAATTCTCTATAATCTACGCAAAGTCGGAGAGAACCATCCGCCTTAGTGGCAAAGACGACTGGCACTCCCTTCTCCGATATGCTCCTTCTTATGAATCCCTTCTCTAAAAGCTCACGAATCTGCTTGCACGATTCTTTCCTCTCCCTAGGTGCCATGTGCCTTTCATGTAATGCTACTGGCTTAACATTCTCAGTCAAATAAATCCTAAAGTCAATCTCTCTCTTAGGGGGTAGTCCCCTAACCTCCTCAAAGACTTTTGCAAAATCTCCAATGACAGGAATCGAATGTAACTCTGATGACAATGAATCGAGGAAATAGAGAAAACTCAACATGACTGACCCTTGCGGGTCACAAGATACTTCTAGAGTCCTACCACTACAAGTCTCAAGTCTAACGACTCTCCTCTCGCAGTCTAAGATAGCTTCATATGTGGATAGCCAATCCATCCCTAAGATCATCCCATACACCGAGAATCCAAAAACATAGGCGTCGTGGTCAAATTCTACGCCTAGGATAAAGATTTTCAAACCCCTGCAAACCATAGATAAGTGTGCCGATCCTCCTATGAGGTTTGAAACAGTAATGGGGTCTACTACTAATGATATGTCCAAGTGCAAACAATCTACTAGAGAACTAGAGATAAAAGAGCGTGATGCTCGAGAATCAAATAAAGTCCGAATGGGAAAATCAGATATAGAAATCAACCCTTTAGCTGTGACTTTCCTACCTCTATCAGGAATGCTACTAGAAGGTGCTATGTCTAACGCCTGAATCTGCGCAAACGGTGCACTCGCTCCCTGGGGACAACTCCTACTCATATGACCGGGCTGCCCGCAAGTATAACACTTACCCTTCATCTTCTCCTTCCAGTAATCCTTGGCCATATGTCCAACCTTCCCACAAACATAGCACTTTATTCCTTTCTTAATCTGCTTCTGAGGACCATCACCTTTCTTCTTCTTCTTATACTTTTCCCACCACTTCTTCTTTGAACCTTCTGACTTAACCTCCTCTTTAGACTCTCCCTCCTTGACTGTATCCGACATAAGCACCATCTCGACCAAAGACTCATAAGTAGCTTCCATCGGTACATGAGTCGGCAATAATCCCTGAAGGGGTTAATTCAATCCCTTTGCAAACTTTATAGCTTTCTTATGCTGCGTGTTCACCAAATCCATACCAAACCGCGACAGCTCATTGAATTGACTGATGTATTCCTTAACAGACAAACTCCCTTGCTTCAAATTGATAAACCTCTCTAGCTGAACACACTCTTCCACTTGAGACAGAAACTTCCTATTAAATTGCTCCCGGAATCCATCCCAAGTAACATTTCTACCCTCCAACTCGATCACCTCCCGCCAATATGATGCCTCCTTCTTCAGCTGCCAAGCGGCTAGCTGAACTCGCTGCTGACCATCCAATCCCAAAAGACCAAAAATCCTCTTTATGTCCCTAAGCCATGCTCTCGCCTCCACAAAAGTCTCCTTGCCAGAAAAAGTCTTCCAGCCCAAACTCGCAAAATCTTTACAAAGCTTAGAGAAATTGATGGCGGCAGGTGGGTTGATGGGATTCCCACCCGCTGGTGCAGGATTAGGCACATGCCTGTGCACCTCTGAAGTCGTGGCTTATAAGTACCTAAAAAACTAGGCTTGGACTGGAATGCCCTCGGGAAGGTTCGAGGAATCAGCCATTCTACAAAAAGAAAAGATAGTTTAGGAAAGAGTCAAAGGGAGATTGAACTGGACTTATGAGGGGGTTTTTATAAAAATTATTTTATACATAAAACAAGTTTTTTTGAAAAATACTTTACTTTTTTAAAATAATTTTTTTTTGGAATCATGTAACCTCGCTCTGATACCAAGTAAAACACCCCACACCCCTTAATATACTCAAAAGGACACATTAAAAGGCGTTGTGCGTTGTAGGTATAACTAAAGCTAATAGAGACTAAGATTCATAAAACAAATATAGATAAAAACAGCGGAAACTTAAAATAATAACTTAATTAAAACAAAGCTTCATAATTGCTTCATAAATAAGTCAAATACCAAATACCACATACATGTCTAAAAATCCAGTATGTCTCGTGAAACAAAAACTCATATTCTCAAGAATTAGATTACATAATATCCCTCATAATAAGCCAGTACATAGAAAGAACAAAAGCTAAAAATAAAAGAAATACATAGTAGAGAACTCCTCCAAGAAACCGCCAAGCAACAACAATATATTTATAAACAATGAATTGAAATATAATATTGATTTTAAAAAAAGTTACTTTGAGATATAATTTGCATTTATTTAAATCGATTAGTAAATAGATTTATAAACAAAAATATATTTACTCATTTTTATTTTCTCAAGGCCCAAGTCCAAACATGCAAATCCAATTTCTCTTTTCTAGAGTTGTCCTCTCTTCACCTTATTATGTATGTACTTACACAACTATAAGGGATTCCATCTTCTCCCTGAAGCTTTCAAACCCAACTCTCCCACCTTTGAAAAATTTAAATACAAATTGTATAAATCAAAAAAATAAAATATGATATTTTAATATGATTGTCTTCAAGCTTGTACACATCCATACCTAAGAAGAAGGTTTTTGTGTGTCAGTTTATAGTGAGTCGTGTGAGTGACTAACAGTCAGAGGAGGGAGAAGACATGAGTGTCAGGTGAGAAATTCTCTCACAAATCTATGCTAATCAAAGCAATTCCTATATATAAATATATATTTTTGTTAAATTGTGCATATGCTTGAGTATCATTGTCTGCAAATTCCATACTTATGTTTACTGCTTCCAATTTGGAAGAGTTATAGTGCGTCTTGCGTTGTTTTAGTCCTTTCGTAGTTTGTAAGTACATGAGTGTGTGTGAATTATGTATAAGTGAGTGTGTATGTGTTAGTATATGCATCCGCATCTCTACAGAGTGTGTGTATCAGTACACATATGCATGGGTGATGTAAATATATATATGTATAGCTATTGCCCTTTCTGTGTGTGTATATATCTTTCTAGTATGCATCTGTATATATATTTAGGTGTGAGTTGCCATTTGTACATGTCTATGTGAATAAGTTTGCATTAGAGTGTGAGTTGTCCTTTATGTATTCGTGAGCCGTAGTATATATGTATGTATGTATGTATGTATGTATGTATGTATGTATGTATATGTATGTGTGTGTGTGTGTGTATATATGCTACTATGTATTATATGAAGGTAGGACTATAATTGGAAGTGAATGGTTTACATCTCTTGTAGTGTAAAAGTTGTCTGTGCCTAGTTTATATATACATATATGTGTGTGGTGTGCGTGTGATAGTGAATTCATCCTGTAAGCATATATATGTTTATTTATGTTCGCATATTTTTATGTTTTACTTACTGTTTGGGAGTTCAGCATGTGTGAATTGAAGTGTTAGTGTGTGTGTCTTTTGAATATAGGTTATATGTGTGGGTCTGCTTATCAAGTAACAGGCGTCATATATATATATATATATATATTTGGTCGGTGGTTGTGCTTTATTTTCATTTTCATGTGTGCGTATACTCGTTTGTATATGTATATATCAGTGAGTGAATGTGAGTAAATTTATTTATATCAGTTTGCGTGAGTTATATATATGAATACATGGGTATGTATGTAAGTGTGTTGTGTGTGTGTATTTGTGTTTGTGTGTGAATTGTGCATGAATACGTACCTATATATATATATATATATTATTAGGTGTGTGATCCTTGCCTGATTGAATTAATGCATTTACATAAGTGCATATAGGTTTGTATAAGTGAATGAGTGTCAGTGGAAAGTTATGTTTATATATATAAGAACTGTTGTTTCACAAGTTTTATATTCATGCTTCGACATTTGTAGTGAAGCACATTTCCAGGTATCTTAGAAACCATTTCTTTTGTTTTAGCCTGAGCATCTTCATTCTATTGCCCTTGTTTCGCCTGATATAAATCTTGGATGAAGAGCAGCTTTTGTATATGTATCAAATATGTATGTCCGCAACTACTTCCAGTTATTAACGCATGAAATTTGTAACTAGTAAATATATGTTTTTATTTCTATTTTACAACAAACTAAATTTAATATATATATATATATATATTATTTATATTTTGATATGATACAAACCAGAAGAACTCTACTTTCTTTGATATAAAATATATAAATAGGCAAAAGGATTCGAGACTTTAAGTTATTCTATTGACATGGCTATTTGATTTAAAGCTCGCTATATTGTTTAAATATCCTCTGATAGCATTTATTGATGAAAAACAAGATTTGTGTTCACACCAGTAATAAGATAGTGCTCCTACCACCTACATATCTCAAATCTCAATGAAATCAGTAGCTTTGAACAAAATTTATTTATGCCTATTAATACAGGCATGCTTATATTTAATTTCTTGTCATAGGGGCACACATGTAATTATATACATCTATAATTATTTCTAATATTTAAAGTTTTGTTATCTTCTAACACATATGATACAAACAACTTACTATTGAATAATTGATATAAGTTTTAAAATAATAACTTGGGTATAGAAAAAATATGAATCAATTCTTGTGAGTAATATTTAGTTCCATAAATTGATTCGGGTTATCAAACGTAGAAAAGGATTTTATCGTGCTATTTATGAATACTAAAATTATTATTTAATTTTATAAAAGATTGAGAAATCAATTATTTGTTGTATAAAGTCTATTATATTCGCGTTTTGTAATTATCTAATAATTCTGGAATACAAATTTTTATCCATCTTTTAGTATTTATTTTACAATACGAAATTATATGCTGTGAATAAATTATTTTACAATACGAAATTATATTATGTGAATAACATATTTTAAATAATTATTTATTTATTTTAATAATTTATTCTTATATTTGTTTTTTGATTACTCTTTTTTGTTTACCGTAACACGACTACATGAATGATTCACCGTTGATATTGATTTAGTTATTGATTTTAATATGATACAGTGATGACATCCTCTTTATTTGATTTATGAGAATTTATTCTATGTGACAAGAAATCTGAATAAATGGATTAGTGATACCGTCTGGTATGGGACTTCCAGTAAAAATTTTATGGTTATTCTTTGGACTCGTTATATAGAATAAATAAGGGTGAGTGTGATGTATGAGAACTGAATAAATGGATTAGTAACACGTGGTGCTATGAAACGCCTTTGTGTTATTTATTCAGTAATTCTTTGCTCGTGGATGACACTCATACGGGGGTATGTCGATGTTGAGTGTGCGACTCGCTGTGGTGAGTATGTATGGAGGCTACTTGTTAGCCATATAGTTGTGTACAGTTTATGTCTGTCTACCTTTTCTGACTCCCTTTACATTTCGGGAGTGAAACAGATTGGCCGGTATCCACCTTGGCGGCCTGATCGTGGGGTCACGCCCCAGACTCGTAACATCGTTGTTGTTTATGATTTTCGATGCGCATCACGAGATTGGTAGTTGGTTGCCCCTTGTGTCACATAGGCCAGCAGTTAGTTACCATATAGGGGCACATGTCAATAGTCGTGGCTGAAGAGGCTATGTGTTGTAGAGCCTATGGAAGATCATTGTTACGATACTGAGAGGGGAGAGGTAATGGTAACCAATGACTGTAGGAGTCATGTCATATGGACCATGTGTGGCTTCTGGAGCAAGCAGACGTGCTGTCGGTCTCCCATCTAGTTCTGGTATATGTGGATGTATATGGAGGTATGTGAGTGATAGATGGACATACATTATGTATGGATAAGATTATACCTGGGACTGTGTCCAAAGTATAATCAACCCCGTATCCTTCTCAAGCAGACGGCCTATTTATTATTGATTTGTTATTATATCTCTTAGGGCCATTTAGTCGAAAGTTTCATCTCTTTATTTCGAGATACGATTTTATATTTAGCTGGCTCAAATCTTACTTATTGATTATATTGATTTGATAATGATATTTATAACATGAGATTGAGAGAAACTGTGGGCATTTCTTCGTCATTGCCTGACTTTACTTGAGGATATCTCATTATTGATGGTTTCCAGAATTGATGATGAATTCCAGATACGTATGATTCAACCATTCGATATTGATTTAGTGATTTTGCTTTGATGTGTTTTATTATATGGGTGATGACATCTTTATGTATGGTTTTGTGATATTTGATGTTATATGATCTATTATATTTTAATAGGATAGATTTCTATCATGCCCATATATTACATATTTGATGATATTTTAAATATCACATATTATTTATCCTTGATTAGACATAATCTGACCCGTGTGTTATTTTATAATATTCGGGTATGTCCAAGACTTTTCAGGTACAGAGACGACTTGACTAGCATGTATTTCATTGGGCTTAGAGGAGTTCTATATTAGGATTATTACATGATATTTGTTTGACATTGTTTAATTATATGTGTGTATATAATTGACATATGAATTGTATTGTATAACATTAATGTATTTATATTATACGTTATCACTACGATTGACTCTGTTTGCTCTGTACTATACTGTATATTATGTATTATTCTATCCTGAAGGCATACGTGCCTAATGCTTTGTACCGATACTGTGTACGTAAATGTGAGTTATATTCTTGTTGTTTTTTAATACGTACCAGTGTTCGTCCAAGGGAATATTCACATGTGTACCCCATATAGCCTCGTTCTTCGTATTATCTTATAGTATTACTCTATAACACTCCTACATATTATAGGTATAGAGGTGGTGTGTTACAGAATTATTATCTGACAGTATTACTCTTTAATACTCTTAGATATTATGGGTACAAAGGTGGGGTGTTACACTAGCAATTTGAGTTTATGGGTCATCATCGATCCATGGCCAAGGGTCATCACCAATCGATACTTTGAATGCTTGTATCTTGACCATACTAACTCTAATTAACCTGAAATTTGGTGTGCAAACCTATAAGGCCTTCCTTGTTACCCTATATCGATCGCACGTTGATCTGACTAATTTGAATTTCTGGGTCATCGACGATCCAAGAACAAATCCTAAGTCTAAATCGTCATTCGATCAGTGTTTGAACCATTCAAACATCTAACAATCATATATACATCATATACAAGCAGTAATAATAGTCAAACATTCAAATATACCTGTTTTAAAGAAATCTAAATCTAAGATTAAGGATCCATAAGAACCTAAGGATCCATAAGAACACTTTTTTGAAAATCAAATCCAAATTATCTAAATTTCACACATATGGTTAATTATGGTCTAAATGTTTTTTAAAGATTTTTATATGATTTGTAAAACATCATTTAGGGTGTATAATGACTTAATAAGCAAGTGAGAAATCTAATCACTCACCTAAACCCAAAACAAGATCCAAATCCTTAAATGAACAGTAGAAGGCATGAAATCCAAGGCTCCGCCAACAACAAATGTCTAATCCTAAGTGCCAATCACATTAATCTCCACTTAATAATGTAATTTAGTTAATTAAAGTAGGTTTAAAGGCAACTTTTGGTCAATAGAGGTTAATGGAGGTTTCTAACTATTTTGAGAATAGTAAAATGATAGGAATGAGGTCGCATGAGCCTCCACTTGCTCCAAACCCGAAATGGTTCATGGGCCTTAACACTAATGACTCTAATTACTCACTTAAGTTGTCAAAAATCATATAAAAATTCAAACAGTCATAACTCTCAAACGGTTAGTCCGTCTTCTTATATGACCACTCTACGGAAAGGGAAACCATCATCCTGATCTAATGGAAGTGGTATCAAACCCTAATTTGGCTCCTATCAAAAGTTATAGTACATGCATGATTTACAGGGTCAAACTGGTCACATAGAAATTCGCCAAAAATCATAGATGTGGAAAATGCTCTAAAGAGTCATTTTTCAAAATTATAGAACCATACAACCTCATATGAAATTAATAAAAATATTCTAAGATCCTCTGATGCGTACAATACGGGTCGTTATCGACAGCATTTCCTTTGCATTTTGGACAATCCAACATACACAAAATCTCATAATCTAATCCAAAATAGCATCTAATATCCCCACAATCAATTAAATTTCCAAACAACCATTTCAGCCAACTAATTCCATAAATAATCAGAATAATATATATGTAAGATGCAAGTGGAATTAAATATAGTTGTGAGTATAAAATTCACCGAAATTCTAAGCT
This sequence comes from Allium fistulosum, assembly GCA_030737815.1. NCBI lineage: Eukaryota > Viridiplantae > Streptophyta > Magnoliopsida > Asparagales > Amaryllidaceae > Allium > Allium fistulosum. Next base: position 334,461,289 of record CM060904.1, on the reverse strand, counting down.
AGGCCATTTCCTGCTAGCAAACTACATCGCTGCCTAAGCCATCTTCGTGTTCTACCTACAACACCCATCTCAAACTATTCTGCCAACGTAGCACGTTTATCTCTGACAACCAAAATTACAACAGCCACCATCGTCAGCCTACATCTCCACCTAAATGCCACACGGGCACCTCCACTTTGCTACTCCTACACCACGCCGTTAATGCCTCCAAGTCGCGACAATCAACTTTATTCGCCCATGTTGCTGCCATCAACATGCATGTAACACCCAGATTTTTGATAACATTATGTAAGAGATTTAGTTAAATAAACTAAATAAAATAATGTGTTGATAAGGGGATTGAGATTTGATTTAATTAAGGTACCCTTGCCTTTTTAACTAATAAATTAAAAGAAGAGTTTTAAATGAATTAGAGGAGGGGTATTATGGGAAACAGGCCATTCCTATATCAACTTACTTAGGCCGTGTATCTTAATACACGTTTATTCTCATTTCAAAAATTTAAAAAGCAAGGCCAGACACCATTAACAAGGAAAGAAGAAGAGGAAACAAAAGAAAAGCTTAAGGAAAGCAAATCAAACTCATTCAAATCTTAAGCTCCTTTATCTCTAAAGCAAAGTTGAATAATGTTTACATCTCTAAATTTATGGTTTCGGCTTTTAGATTAAACCCGACTGATTTTACAAAGATTTGCCATGTTTTTGAATGATAAAATGAGTATATATACATGTTGATGATTTATGTATGTTCATATAGATTTTATGACATGTTTTAAGATGAAAACCCTATTAAATGACATCTGTTAGCTTTGCGAATTTTTATGATGATCTAAAAAGTTATTTTAGGGATAGGTTTCGATTTTCAAAAATTTCTGATTTTTTGTGGAATTGTTATGAATTTTCTAAGGAAGAAAAGGTTAATTTGGATTATTAAATTATTTACGAGAAAATAATTATTGTTTGGATCCAAAATTATTATATGTTGAAGAGAACATATTAATAGATTTTCTGAAATTTTTCTAAAATTTTCCAAGGTGTTTTAATAGTTATATAAAATTATTTAAGGAATGAGACTTAAATGTTTTATATAATTATAAAGGAGAAATGGGCTTTTCCAAAGTTATTTAAATTTCCAAATAAGGAAAGTCGGCAGCATTTTTGAATATAAAATGCTGGCAATCAATCAGATTTAAACAAACAAGGCAGGTGAGGTACAAAAGAATTATTTTAAAGTATAAATAAACAGTTTTATTACTATTTCAACCCTTTCGACAAGAGCTTCCGCCTTCATTCCAAACCTTCCGACAAGGTCGAAAGGTATCAAACCTTTTGACTAGGTCAATAGTCAATGCACATGGTATCAGGCAACTCTTACATAGTGAATTGAAAGGAGTCGAAAGGTTTAGGGATGAAAGGTTATAGCTTTCGAAGAAGATGACACTTTTTTTGGTTTTAAAGAAAATACGCATGCTAGCTTTCCATAAAGAGCTTTCGACATTGTCAAATGGTTTAAAAGAAAAAGGTTTCGATTGGTTTGCTTTCTTATTTTATATGAAACTTTTGACAAAGTCGAAAGGTATAGCTTTCGACAAGGTTGAAAGTATAGTTGCCACTTCCAAACCTTTCGACACAGATGGAGTCAAAGGTTATCTTTTGTTTTATAAAACTTGTCACCTCTCTCCATTGATTTTGAAAGGTTGGTTCCAACACCAATACTTCATTGTTTTCGAATGGTTATGAAAGGTTTTATATAAGTTTCAAAGCAGTTGCTTTTGTCTCCAATGTTTTTCTGATCCTTTTGCTCTACTTGAAGGCATAATCCAAATATTTTAAGTCGAAACGTTTTAAAGGTTTCAAAGTAGTTAACTTTGAATGGTTTCGAAAGGTTTCCACTTGTTTTAAATTAAACCCAATGTCTTCAAAAGCTTTTGAGTTTCATTGCTTTTGAAAGGTTTATAAATGGATTCATAGGGGAGGTACCCCAGGCTTTCGACAAGGTCGAAAAGAAACCTTCCGACAAGGTCGAAAGGTATGGTTTTAATGTTTTCGAAAGGTTAAGGTTTAAAGGATTTAAAAGGCGGATGTCATATGTTTTAAAGCTTGTAAAATGAAGGCCTTTTAAAAGGTTTTGAAGGAGTTACCTTCAATGATTTCGAAAGGTTTATTAAAGGATATGAAGGAGTTACCTTCAATACTTTCGAAGGGTTTTATTAATGGTTTAGAACGAGTTACCTTCTATGTTTTCGAAAGGTTGTTTAAAAGTTTTAAACAAAGATTTCGAATATAAGAACTAGGCAGATAACCTAAATGTTTTAAGTTATAAAGGACTTTAACTTATTTTATAAAGATAGATAATCTTTATTGAATATCATCAACATTATTTTTAGTAAAGTATATATAACATGGCAAAAATAGCTTAGAGTAAAGCTAAAGATATATTTTCCTTGTATATATATGATTTGACAGAATAAATCATTTTGAAAAGATTTTCAAGGAGAATTTTGAAGGGCAGTTAGCCAGATATTTTGAAGGGTAGTTAACCCAAAAGAAAATTCGGGCAGTTAGCTCATTTAAATTCGGACAGTCAGTCCATTTTAAGGGTAGTTAGCCCAGAGGACAGTTATCCCAGAGGACAGTTAGTTCAGAAAAGAGCAGCCAGCTCTGATATGAACAGTTAGTTCATTTTTTAGCATAACGGACCTTGCTACTTTTTAAGGACAGTTAGTCCACCCGTTTTTACCTGTATTGGGCAGATAGCCCATTTTCTAGGATAAAAAATATTGCTATTTAGGTATGATCAGAATTTAGGACAGATAGTCCAATAAAGAACAAATAACTCATATTTTAGACAGATGTTCTATTTTATTTCCTGTTTTAGCATAATGGATATTGCTATATTATTATTATAATCGGTTGATTAACCAGTTTGGTTGCAGGAAAGGATTTGCAAAATATATATGTTTAGAAAAGAGATATTAGTGAGGGAAACCCATTTCGTTAAGCTGCGTGGTCTCACTGTTTATCAGTAAACTGAGATGTGACAGAACTTATTCATACTAGGCTTTATGTCTAACTCGAAATTTGTATTTCCCATTAAACTCTCGGGTACTCCAAAATTTGATTTGAGTTAGCTGAGGGTTTAGGTTTTCAGGTTTTAGCAGATTTTGGCGAATAAAGCATCCGAAGACGAGCAGGTGGCTGACGGATAGCTAATTTAGGAATTCTGTTTTAAATTGTTTCCACTGTGTATTAAGACAGTTATGTCTATATTTCTTTGATCATCCAAGGGGGCATCTTCATATGTCGCTCTTGGCGTATTGTGTAAATTATATTTAGTCAGTGCCTGGGTTACATTTGGGGATTTTGTAACTTGGATATGATATTATTTGACATGTAATCACTGAAAATTATTGTTTTTTTGGAAATCTGTGATTTTTTTCATATTCAAGTGCTTTTGATATTATGGATACCATTAGCATTACCGTACTTCGTCACCAGAAGTTAATATTGTGGATGACTGCAGCATCCATAGCGCTTAGCTTTTGGCCTTCAGATACGGGATGTTACAACTTGGTATCAAAGCAAAAGTTTATGAAACGTTTAACTAAAAATTGGTTTGAAAACAAAAATCTAAAGAAATTAGAGTAAGATTTGGGGTTGGGTTATCGCTATAGTAACGTACATGTATTTGCTATATATATAAGTATGCGCTTTATCTCCATTCATCTATCTTTGATTAGGTTATCTTTTTGTATCTCATGAGTTTTGAATACATATATGGATGGCAGAAGAAGCATAGTTAACCAAGGATGGGGAAGCACCGAAAGGAATGCCGGACCTAGTGCTGGGAGAAACCAAGGTCAGGCGGAGAATGTAGGTGCTGAAGTCCCACAGGTCAGAATGGAATCCATGTATCAGTTTTTCAGAAATATGATGCAGGCAGGAGTTGCAGCCGGAGTGTTAGGAGGAAATGCTGCAGGAGCAGGGGTTTCAGAAGTTCCGGTAGTTAATTGTTTAGCCAAGATGAGCAGAGATTTTGTGAAGCTAGGAGGAAAGCCGTTTTTGGGAACGGAGGATGCCATTGGAGTTGAGTATTGGTTGTTGCACTGTGAAATGATTTTTGCAGATCTAGGGCTCAATGATGAGCAAAAGAGGAGATTGGCATCTAGGCAGCTTCAGGGAGCCTCATTGTTTTGGTGGAACAGTGTAACAGCGACAATAGATGAGGATACAGTAACCTAGGAGGATTTTAAGAGGATATTCCAAGGGAGGTTTATGTCTATGATGGCACAGTCAGCTTTCATTAGCCAGTTTGCTAAGCTGGTGTAGGGTGAGATGTCTGTTGCTGAGTATGCTAGGAAGTTTAAAGAGTTGGCCAAGTATGGGTATGCTTCTATAGATACCGTGTTGAAGCGGAATGAGAAGTTTATCAGAGGATTGAAGCTGGAGTTGGCTAGTGTTACTTTGTCTCATCTTAGAGATTATTCTGGTATTGTTGTAAAGATGGCTTTGAGGCAGGAAGAAGCCCTTGAGTCTTTAGAGAAGAGCAAGGCAAAAGGGGTCCAGGTTGGGCAGGGCCAGAAGAGGAAGTTCTTTCCCAAGAGAGGTGCTCAGAAGGGTGGAGTAGGCAAGAAAGCAAAGTCTGAGGCTGTCTGCTATAAATGCAACAAGAAAGGGCACTTTGCTAATGATTGTCGCTCAAGGAAAGCAAAGGATGTGGCTAAGGGGAAGAATATTAGGTGTTACAACTGTGACCAGATAGGCCATTATAAGAACCAGTGCAAGTAGTCCATTAGAGATGGTAAGGGCAAGGTGTATGCATTGGAGCCTACCGTTTCCAAGCCAATAGCCTAGGAGAAGGGGAAGGCAGTTCTTGGAGGAAGGCTTCAGATTCATGGTATGTCTGTTAGCGTTTTATTTGATACGGGTGCATCACATTCTTTTATATCTAGATGTTTGATAGATAAGCTTAACCTTGAACCCACATATTTATTTACTTCCTTAAGGGTTGTGAATCCAATAGGAAGGTATGAAACTCTAGGGTTGAGGTGTGACCAGTTTGAGTTTGACCTGTTAGGTCGCACTTTTGTGTGCAGTTTGCATGTGTTTGATTTTTTGGGGTTCGGGATTATCCTAGATATGGATTGGTTGAGTGAGTACGATGCTGATATATTTTTCCAAGGTAGGAAGATATCTCTTAGCCATCCGTATAGTAGAGATCATATTGTTTTTACCGTAGGAGGTTCTAGCGGTGTAGTGTTGGCTTTATTGGGTGCTTTGGATTCAGATGATGAGTTGAGCCGAGTTTTCATGGTTAGAGAATTCATAGATGTGTTTGAGCCTGCAGTTGGATTACCGCCGAAACGAGCTATTGAGTTTTGGATAAATTTGGTTCCGGGAGCAGAACTAGTGAGTAGACCGCCAAGTAGGATGACCCCTTCAGAGATAAGGGAGTTGAAGGTGCAGTTGGTGGATTTAGAGGGCAAGAGTTTTGTCGGGCCGTGCAGTTCGCCGTGGGTTGCAGCGGCAGTGTTTGCTAAGAAGTCGGATGGATCGTTGAGGCTATGTATCGATTATCGTCAGTTGAATGAGAGGACGACAAAGAATCAATATTCATTGCCCAGAATTGACGATTTGTTCGACCAGCTTGATGGAGCAAAGGTATTTTCTCAATTGGATTTGGCAACAGGTTTCCATTAGCTCAGAGTAGCAGAGGATAGTATACCTTTGACAGCATTCAGGACCAGATATGGATCGTACGAATTGTTGGTTATGTCGTTCGGAATGACGAATTCTCCAGCTATCTTTGTGGATTTGATGAACCGGATTTTCCAAGAGCACTTGGATAGGTTCATGCTAGTTTTCATAGATGATATCTTGATTTACTCCAAGGATGAAAGAGAGCATGAAGTTCATCTTAGAGTGGTGTTTGAGACGCTGAGGCAGCATCAGCTGAAAGCGAAGTTTTCGAAGTATCACTTCTGGAAGAAAGAGGTGAAGTTTCTTGGTCATGTAGTCTCAGAGGAAGGGTTATCAGTAGATCTGACTAAGATCGAGGTAGTGAATAGTTGGAAGAGATCCAAGACAGTAACCAAGATTAAGAGTTTCCTTGGGTTGGCTGGTTATTATCGGAGATTTATTAAGGATTTCTCGCGGATAGCAGCACCGATGACCAGGCTGACAAGGAAGGATGTGAAGTTTGTGTGGACCGATAAGTGTGAGGAAGCATTCCAAAGTTTGAAACACTTATTGACCCATGCACCTGTGTTGGTTGTTCCAGAAGGGAATCAAGATTTGGTAGTCTATACTGATGCGTGTGGAACATGATTAGGAGCTATGCTGGTGCAGAAGGGTAAAGTGATCGCCTATGCTTCTAGATAGCTTAGACCGCATGAGGTCGGATATCCGACGCATGATTTAGAGTTGGCTGTAGTGATTTTTGCTTTGAAGGTGTGGAGATATTACCTTTTGGGAGAAAGGTTTGAGCTGTATACAGATCATAAGTCGCTAAAGTATTTTTTTCTCTCAAAAGGAGATGAACATGAGATAGCAGAGGTGGTTAGAGTTCATAGCCGCTTATGATTTTGGGATTGAGTACACACCTAGGAAAGGCAACAAGGTTGCAGATGCACTTAGCAGGAAACATCAGAATGCAGTGTCGACTATGATGACTGAGTGGAAAGATTTAGAAGCATTAGCAGATTGTAGAGTGCAGTGGAGATCCGAGGCAGGGTCTAGTGGTAATACTGTTGTATTGTCTTGTTTGGAAGTTCGACCAGTGTTGATCGAACGAATTGCTTCTAAGCAGATAGAAGATCCAGTGTTAGCTGAACGTATCAAAAAGCTAAAGGAAGGAACCAAGAGCGATGACTTGAAAGATTTTAGTCTTGGCCAGAATGGGTGGTTGAGAAAGAAAGGAAGATTATGTGTTCCGAGTGTAGGAAACATAAGAAAGGAAGTCTTGGATGAATGCCATCGTTCGAAGTTCACTATACATCCCGGAGGTACCAAAATGTATTAGGATATGAAGAGGAGTTTGTTCTAGGAAGGAATGAAGCAGGATATTGGTTTGTGTGTAAGGCAGTGCTTAAATTGCCAGCGGGCAAAGGCCGAACACCAGAAGCCAAGTGGTTTGCTTCAGCCTTTAGATATCCCAGTATGGAAGTGGGATTCTATTTCTATGGACTTCATAGACGGGTTGCCAAGGTCGAACATAGGAAATGAAAGTATATGTGTTATAGTAGACAGATTAACCAAGAGTGCCCATTCCATTCCGGTTACGTCAACCAGGACGACACCTGTTTTAGCAAGGTTGTTCATGAAGAATGTGGTCAGACTGCATGGAGTTCCTAGCAGTATTGTTAGTGATAGAGATTCCTTGTTCACTAGCAAGTTTTGGAAGAGTCTGCAGGAAGTTTTAGGAACCAAGCTTATGATGAATACCGCTTACCATCCGCAGATCGATGGGCAAACTGAAAGAGTTAACAAGATCTTGGAAGATTTGTTAAGAGCTTGTGTTCTGGATTTTGGGGGATCATGGGAGGACCATCTGCATCTAGTCGAGTTTTCGTATAACAATAGTTATCAGACTAGTATTGGGATGGCACCGTTTGAAGATTTGTATGGAAGGTCATGGAAATCTCCCATTTGCTGGTTGGAGACCGGGGATAGGTTGATTCTTGGTCCAGATTTGGTTAGAGAAGCTGCAGAAAAGATTGAGGTCATTCTGGCTAGGATGAAAGAGGCTCAATCTAGGCAGAAGAGTTATGCAGATAAGAGACGGAAAGATTTGGAGTTCTCGGTTGGGGACCAGGTTTTCGTCAAAGTATCACCAATGAAGGGTGTGCTTAGATTTGGGAAGTCGGAGAAGTTATACCCTAGGTTCATTGGACCGTTTCCTATTCTTAAGAGGATCGGGAAACTCGCTTATAGACTCGAGTTACCGAGCAGTTTGGTAGGTGTCCATGATGTTTTTCATATTTTTCATCTCAGAAAGTGTGTTAGAGACCCGGAGACTGCTATTGCACCGATAGTGCTAGATGATTTAGTGGTAGAACCGGACTTGACCCTAGTGAGGAAACCAGATCGCATTGTTGCGAGAGATGAGAAGAGGCTTAGAACCAAGACGGTCAGATTAGTCAAAGTCCAGTGGAGTAGCGATGACAGAGACTGTACTTGGGAGGTTAAGAGCGGGATTAGAGATACCTATCCTGACTTGTTTTGATGGTATGTTTTACCTTCAAGTTTGTTTTGAGCCTTATTGTAATTTCGAGGACGAAATTCATTAAAGAGAGGAGTTTGTAACACTCTAGATTTTTGATAACATTATTTATGGGATTTAGTTAGATAAACTAAATAAAATAATGTGTTGATAAGGGGATTGAGATTTGATTTAATTAAGGTAGCCGTGCTTTTTTAACTAATAAATTAAAAGAAGGGTTTAAAAAGAATTAGTGGAGCGGTATTATGGGAAAGAGGCCATTCCAATATCACCTTCCTTAAGCCGTGTATCTTAATACACGTTCATTCTCATTTCTAAAATTTAAAAAGCAAGGCCGGCCACCATTAACAAGGAAAGAAGAAGAGGAAACAAAAGAAAAGCTTAAGGAAAGAAAATTCAAATCAAACTCATTCAAATCTCAAGCTCCTTAATCTCTAAAGCAAAAGTGAATAATGTTTACATCTCTAAATTTTTATGGTTTCGGCTTTAAGATTAAACCCAAATGATTTTGCAAAGATTTGCCATGTTTTTGAATGATAAAATGAGTATATATACATGTTGATGATTTATGTATGTTCATATAGATTTTATGACATGTTTTAAGATGAAAACCCTATTAAATGACATCCGTTAGCCTTGTGAATTTTTATGATAATCTAAAAAGTTATTTTAGAGATGGGTTTTGATTTTCAGAATTTTCATAATTTTTGTGGACTTGTTATGAATTTTCTAAGGAAGAAAAGATTAAATTGGATTATTAAATTATTTATGGGAAAATAATTATTGTTTGGATCCTAAAATTTTATATGTTGAAGAGAACATATTAGTTGATTTTCTGAAAATTTTCCAGAATTTTCCAAGCTGTTTTAATAGTTATATAAAATTATTTAAGGAATGAGACTTAAATGTTTTATATAATTATAAAGGAGAAAGGAGCTTTTTCAAAATTATTTAAATTTCCAAATAAGGAAAGTCGGTAGCATTTTTGAATATTAAATTATGGCAACCAACTAGATTTAGACAAACAAGGCAAGTGGGGTACAAAAGAACTATTTTAAAGTACAAATAAATAGTTTTATTACTATTTCAACCCTTTCGCCAAGAGCTTCCGCCTTCATTCCAAACCTTCCGACAAGGTCGAAAGGTATCGAACCTTTCAACTAGGTCAATAATCAATGCACATGGTACCAGGCAGCTGGTACGTAGTGAATTGAAAGGAGTCGAGAAAGGTTTAGGGACGAAAGGTTATAGCTTTCGAAGAAGATGAAACTTTGTTTTGGTTTTAAAGAAAATACGTCTACTAGCTTTTGACAAAGAGCTTTCGACATTGTCAAATGGTTTAAAAGAAAAAGGTTTCGATTGGTTTTCTTTCTTGTTTTAATTGAAACCTTTCGGCAAAGTTGAAAGGTATAACTTTCAACAAGGTTGAAAGTATAGTTTCCACTTCCAAAAGTTTCGACACAGATGGAGTCAAAGGATATCTTTTGTTTTATAAAACTTGTCGCCTCTCTCCATTGATTTCGAAAGGTTGGTTCCAACACCAACACTCCATTGTTTTTGAATGGTTTCGAAAGGTTTTATAAAGGTTTCGAAGCAGTTGCTTTCGTCTCCAATGTTATTCTGATCCTTTTTCTCTACTTGAAGGCATAATCCAAATGTTTTAAGTCGAAATGTTTTAAAGGTTTCAAAGTAGTTAATTTGAATGGTTTCAAAAGGATTCCACTTGTTTTAAATTGAACCCAATGTCTTCGAAATGATTCCAGTTTCATTGATTTTGAAAGGTTTATAAATGGTTTATAGTGGAGGTACCCCAAGCTTTTGACTAGGTTGAAAAGAAACCTTCCGACAAGATCGAAAGGTGAGACCTTCCGACAAGGTCGAAAGGTATGGTTTTAATGTTTTCGAAAGGTTAAGGTTTAAAGGATTTAACAGGCGGATGTCATATGATTTAAAGCTTGTAAAAGGAAGGCTTTTTAAAAGATTTTGAAGGAGTTAGCTTCAATGATTTTGAAAGGTTTATTAAAGAATATGAAGGAGTTACGTTCAATACTTTCGAAGGGTTTTATTAATGGTTTAGAAGGAATTACTTTCTATGTTTCGAAAGGTTGTTTAAAAGTTTTAAACAAAGATTTCGAATATAAGTACTAGGCGGATAGCCTAATTGTTTTAAGTTATAAAGGACACTAACTTATTTTAAAAAGATAGATAATCCTTATTGAACATCATCAACATTTTTTTGAGTAAAGTATATATAACATGGCAAAAATAGGTTAGAGTAAAGCTAAAGATATATTTTTCTTATATATATGATTTGATAGACTAAATAATTTTGAAAAGGTTTTCAAGGAAAGTTTTGAAGGGCAGTTAGCCCAGATATTTTGAAGGGCAGCTAACCCAAAAGAAAATTTGGGCAGTTAGCTCATTTAATTTCGAACAGTCGGTCCATTTTAAGGGAAGTTAGCCCAGAGGACGGTTAGTCCAGAAAAGAGCAGTCAGCTCTGATATGAACAATTAGTTCATTTATTAGCATAACGGACCTTGCTAATTTTTAAGGACAGTTAGTCCACCCTTTTTTACCTGTTTTGGGTAGATAGCCCATTATCTAGCATAAAAGATATTGATATTTTGGTACAATCAGAATTTAGGACAGATAGTCTAATAAAGAACAGATAGCTCAGATTTTAGACAGATAGTCTATTTTATTTCCTGTTTTAGCATAATTGATATTGCTATATTATTATTATAATCAGTTGATTAACCAGTTTGGTTGTAGGAAAGGATTTGCAAATTATATATGTTTAGAAAAGAGATATTAGTGAGGGGAAACCCGTTCCTTTAAGTGGCATGGTCTCACTATTTATCAATAAACTGAGATGTAACATAACTTATTCATACCAGGCTTTATGTCTAACTCGAAGTTGTTATTTCCCCTTAAATTCTCGGGTGCTCAAAATTTGATTTGAGTATGCTGAAGTTTAGGTTTTCAGGTTTTAGCAGATTTTGGCGAATAAAGCAACCGAAGATGAGCAGGTGGCTGACGGATAGCTAATTAGAAATTCTGTTTTAAATTGTTTCCGCTGTGTATTAAGACAGTTATGTCTGTATTGCTTTGATCATCCAAGGGGGCATCTTCATATGTCAATCTTGGCGTATTGTGTAAATTATATTTAATCAATGCTTGGGATACATTTAGGGATTTTTGTAACTTAGATATGATATTATTTGAAATGTAATCACTGAAAATTATTGTTTTTTGGAAATCTTTGATTTTGTTCATATTCAAGTGCTTTTGATATTATGGATACCATTAGCATTACCGTATTTCGTCACCAGAAGTTAATAAAGTGGATGACTACAGCATCCATAGCGCTTAGCTTTTGGCCTCCAGATACGGGATGTTACAATGCGACACCACTAGGCCATCACATTCCGTCGACCATCCCGCGAACACACGCGCACACACAAATCATCAATCTTAATGCAACTTTGGTCCCCTACCACGAACTCGGCACCCCTTCCACCAGCGATCATTGACTATGCAAGGCCAAGTGCCTACGAGTGCGAATTCTTTTCTCCTTAACGTCGTGATTTTTTTAATTTTTGATATTTGGTGGTTCAGGGTAAAATTGAAAGTATGGCGGTATGGCTTGGTCTTGAAGTCAAAGAGAGAGGTTCTAGAATAAGGGAGAAAGGCGTGAATTAAAATGGGCTTGGGCTTGCGTATTGGGCTCTATATTGAATCAAATAAATTTTCCTCCCTTTTCTTTTGACAACTCATTTAATTAATTTGTCAATAAATTTCAATCTAATATAAATTGCTTTACATTCCATTTTACAAAATATATCACGATAATTGGATAATTTTATTTAATTCGATGCCCGCTTATTTATTTTTCACTATTTTAATCAAATAACAATTATTTACACTTTAAAATTATCTTATATATAATTAAAACATTTTATTCAATTTCAATGTATTATTTGAAAAGAATTTATCAATTTAATTCAATTTATTAAAACAAAATCTTTTATTAAATAGACTTTAAATAAATAAGAAATTATTTTCAAAATAATAGTTATCAAATACTGAATTTGAACATTTTTATTTTAATTAAATTTATTAATTTACAGCAAGAAAGTAGGGTTGTTACATGCTTCCTTCTTAAGAAAATTGTGTCCTTGAAATTTCTTATGGTGAAACGTCATACACAGCTCATACCTTAGCATTCATCATATTCTACAAACTTCTACAAGCTTACACAATCTTTTATGTGGCTTTTCTCCAACCTATCTTATCATGTGCTACAATTTAAATAGACTCATTTCACGACTTTGTATTTTTGCATACAATAAATTTTGTAAAAATATTCTAAGTGTCGGATTTTTTCGAAAATTTCAACAGTGTCTTCTTTGTACAGAGAACGTTCCAAAAAATCAAAACATAATATATCATAATATATATACATCCCAATCAATGGAACATCCTAAAACACAGAAAAACAACACAATATCACATAATATATTGATACTGTAAAAATGTACTTTTTAATTAGCATTTAAGCGAGCTATTTCTCTTTTACATGAGCAAAAGCGAGCCAACGTCTCCAAATTATCAAAATATGCTCCAAACGTAAATAGTCTCAACTTAAGTTTGAATATTAGCTTTTATAAGGAAGTATTTTAAGTATGCATTTATGTAATGTAAAAGAGATGCAACTTTCATGTTTAATCACTTTCCGACAAACTTTCAAAGGTCAAAACGCCAAACTAAGGATGGGTTTCAAAAGTTAAGTTGTTACTTAACGTTATAACTTTCCAAGACAATTCTTGTATCATAAAAATATCAACTTCATCATGAGTTATAGTATTTTTTCACAAAAATATAAACTACATCATGAGTTATAGTGTTTTTCCACAAGACAGCAAAATCAGAAATTATACAAAAACACATGCCCACTTAACAAAACAACATTGTTAACCTAGAGAATGACAAGATTTTGTGAAATGCTAAACACAATAGTTGTTTCTTATGTTCCTATCTTTCCATAAAGTGCAAGATTATTGAAATCGGATAAATCGTTTAAAAGTTATGGCCAAAACACTTAGGCGCAAAATTCTGAAAATAAATATGTCCAGAATTTCTTTCTCAGCATAAAACAAGTTTAAACACCATTAAACTTAAAAATTTTCAAAAAGTGACCAACATAAAAGTCGTTTCTTATGAAAATATCTTTCAATTGAAAGAGATATTTCCATATTCGGGTCAAATAATCAAAAGTTATGCTCGAAATGGTAGAGCACATCAAAGTGGGTAGCTAAGCTTCATGTTATAGTTTGTTTCTATGTTAATATGTAGCAAGCTAAAAATTAAATGAACTGATTACACTTTGATTTAGAAATAATATCATATAACATTAACATAAAATATTTCTTACTAAGGAACGCACTTTATCCATCTTCATCAAAACATATTATTCAATCTCCCAAACATTTTTTTTTCAAACTAATATTCAACTTATTTTAAATAATTACTTCCCAAAATATTATTTACAACAGTTCCATAATCTTTACTTTACTTTTTTTAATAGTAAATCTTTACAAACCATTGTGTCGAAATATCTCATTCTAGTGTTTAGCAATCCTTATCGATAACATTGGCCGGACTCATTGACCAGAATTCTAAAAGTACTCGATGGATAAATTAACAGCAAAATAAACTACTATAATACTTTCAATCACTTTATAAAATAAATTTCATATTTTATTAAATCAAAAGTTTGTATTGATAAAAATATTTATTTTCAAAATTCATATACACATCCAATTCATCAATTATTAACAACAATGGAAATCATCACATAACATCCATAAAATCAAACAAGCATTAACACGACTGCACACACATTCTAAACAAGTAAACAAACGCTTTTAGCAAAAAGCTATCTATCAGTTTTCACTGTGCAACTCTAATCACTACAGGATCCTCTTACTCAATTCACCATATCACAATTTGGGATAGTGAAGTATTTATAATGCGAGATTCGGATTAGGGAGTTTTACTAGGGATTTTACAGCTTCCCTAACCGAGTTACTTCATCTACATTCAAGCCACACAGAGGTATATTTACCATCATCAATGCCGATGCTACTCGTCAGCTAATCACGTCTTACTTAACTACCTTACTCAACAATTCTCATTTCACTCGGAAAAAAACACAGATAAGGTAGAGATAAGAATAAATCATGAATAGTAGGAAAAATAACAAGTATGTCCCAGATGATTACCCTAATATTCATCGTATACTCCTAGTATCCCTTTAATAGAGGGTAACAACCGCACAACCAAGGAGGCCAAGGACTCTAAAGTCACTTTAAGGCTGAGACTCATGTCATAAACATTCTATATTATTCCGAGCTTGCTCTGATACCAATCTGTAATGCCCCACCTCTATACCCATACCAGCGAAGAGAATTACCAGGTAATCCTATCTAGTAATACAAAGAATGAGCTGGTTAGGGGTGACCATAGGTGAATATTCCCTTGAGCTAATATCAATACGTATTTCACCTCGAAATATGTCAACAATATACATAACCGGTATCGGTACAAAGCAATAAACACGCGGTTTACAAGGACAGAACAGTATACAAACATATAAATGAATACATAGTCATAGATTATAATAGAAAAATATAATACATAACAAACTAATACCAACTGCAATGTCTGTCTCACTACGACAATACATGCCAAGTCAGGTTCAAAATACACAAACTCATAGCCATCTCATCAAAATTAATCAAATACAAGGAGACAACCAAAGAAAAATGTACTTAATCACTGGCTTAAAACATAATATATATATATATATATATATATATTGTTTCACCTAAAGCCCAATCATCCAAAATGATAAATACCCCTGTAATTGAAAAGTTTCAAACTGACCCGAGTATTATATAAATAATAATGGATCAGACTATATCTAAATCCAAATGTGAGCACATTAAATTAAGCATGGTAAATGAGAAACATAGAACATCCACAACACAACGTAATATCCAAGATAACATCATAATAATATATCATGCCACTCATCTCAAATATCACCCGTGGAATTCATATAAGCAACAAGAATCACGACATCTATAAATTGGATGATCGAAATAAAACACATCGAAATCTCAAAATACTATGGATAAGCACCCAGTGAATCCATAAAACCACAATAAAGGGATGAATCCCAAATCAAACAAAATCCAAGAGTCAACAACCAAAGTATCTGCCTTGACTTGCTGTCGTAATGGAAGCCCAGAATTTCGACTGTCAAATCCTAAAATATAAATCAAGAAAGGTATAATCCCAAATAAATAATCAAAGTATCAAATCCCAACTTACAACCCTAATGGAAGTAATAAATTCCAACTATTAAGTCATATAAGACAAATCCCGAAGTATGGAATTTGAATAGAACAAAATCCATACAAAATACACAATATCAAGAAATTTTATCTCGACTTACAGTCCTGATGGAAGTAAATACTTCCGACCGTTAGTCCTAAGAGATTGCAAGAAATACAAATCCCAAATAAAACACAATCCATGCAAAATATCGAAAACAATATCCAAATAATAATCTTGACCTACAGTCCTAATGGAAGTGAAACTTCCGACTGTTAGGCCTTTGGAGATGTCAAGAATTATAAACTCAAATCAATATCAAAGCCAATCAAAACACAATGTAAAAAATCATATATCTTGATCCTTAGTCCTTACAAAGGCGAAACTCTCGACTGAATGGTCCTAGGGGATAGAAATAATAAATCATAAAAAAAAGATCCCTTTGTAATAGGCTCTTATGACAGGACGACAAACAAGCTCACAATAGACAACCATAGTTGTCTCGGGTTAGGCTAACTCTAATGGCAGACTAACAAGTAGCTAGTCTTTAGTGTCATATGATCATCATCTCTAATGAGGTGATAATACCAAATAGCTCATATATAACAAAACTACCCAAGTCATTAAGATGGAAGACTGGCGTACCGTGGCACTGCTATAGGAAACACTAATGACCACGGCCCATTTCCTTCTTTAGTTACTCCTAGAATCGTGACATTTATATCCATCGCATGTCATAAACATGATGCAAGACTACATTGTGCATTAGCCATGACTCTTACTTGCCCTTGGTAATGGATAGTTGGTCCTTAAGTGACCTCAGGGCAATGGCTCTAATGAGAGAAATAACTCTCAACCTAGAAACTTAACAATGTGACATCACGGATCCGGAGCATGACCCCATAATCAGGAACACTAGGATGGATAATTAGCCTATTCGGTGGGTCTAATTCACGCACTCTCCATAGTGGCGTGAACCCTATGACATAGAGTCCCAACAAATACTCTTGACTATATAAGTCTTATTGAGAGTAATAACTAATACTTTCGACTTTAGGAGTCCAGAAGAGGGTGACGAAAATTGCTCTCAACTTAATAAGCCCTGTTGAAAGTGATAACTGATACTCACAATTCAATGAGTTCTGATGAGAGCCATGCCAAATACTCTCGACCCCACAAAACCTGATGAGAGTGACCACTCTCAACTATATAGGTCCTGATGAGAGAATCTCAATATAACAAATCCTCGACTGCTAGGCTTGAGAGTAGATAACGATACTTAACTAGTTAGTCCTTAGACGATACAACAAAACACTCTCGATGAGATGAGTCCTAATGAGAGTAAAAGTAAGCACTCTTGACTTCATATGTCCAAATAAGGGCGCCACAGCATAACGATTCATCAACTACTAGCCTTAAGAGTAATATAATATAAGTCAGCTAGTTAGTCCTAAGGGGATATATCTATATATCCCAACATATCTCCAGCTTGTAGCCCTTGGAGAGTAATATAACTCTCGACTACTAAGCTCCAAGGAGTCATCTCTAGATGATATCACAAATTCCTAACACATCTCCAGAATATAAGTGACGTCTACTCACAATAGTAATCAAACAAGTCTTACTTAAGCATCCCATACCACTCAATATTACTTAAGAATTTACTAAAAGCTAGTAAACTACACTCATTAGATCAACAATTATTCTATAATATAAGTCAACAGAATAACCAAAAAAATATTACCGAGCGTCCCATATCACCCGGTGTTACCAATTCATTTATTCAATATCCTCATTATATATAATTAAATCAAAATCATCAAATAAACCAATTTTAACCAATAAATATATAAAAAAGGGAATAACTGTCAAAATCTTATAAATAGATTTATATAATAAAAAATCCCAGGTTGAAATTTCCTTCTTATTAAATATTAAATTTACAAAAGAATTTCCCTTTTGGAAATATTATTAAAAACCCCTCATTTATAAAAGTTCTGTACATTCAATTATTGTTGAAAAACACTATTTTCATATTTTAAAACAAATTTATTTCCAAAACAATTACTAACAAATTAATTTACTTCTCAACCACTTTTATTTATAAACACACTTCAAATAAATTTTAAAACTCCGGAAGCTTTCAAAATTATCTTAATAATAGGAAAATCAATAAATCATCTAAAATAAAATTCATGGAGCAAAAAACAACAACAAACCATCAATATAAATTTTTTCATGCGGTCGAGTCGAATTCCATCGAATTTTTGCCACCATAAATGCACACACAACAATTAAACTTTATGATCCATCTCAACCAACAGCTCTAATGAGAGAAAATACTGTCAACATGGCCCTAAGAGATGTAAAATATAAAAATCTAAATGCAATCGGACAGCATTTCATTTGCATTTTGGGCATTCCAACTGTAGGATCGATTTCACCCTAGAGGGGGGAGGGTGAATAGGGTGATACTAATAATTATAAAAATTTACGTAGAGGATCACACATTTTTCTCAAAAAAAAATAATTATAAAAATTTAATGCGGAAGCATATAAAATAATTGCAACACAGATAACAGCAGAATAGTAGCAGCACAGATAATAGCAGAATAATAAAAACAGAAATAGAACAACACAGATTTACCTAGCTTCGGCAAAACCCTGCCTACATGCTGCCCCCAAGGTTTCTACTAGAAATTAAGTAATCAGACGCTTACACACGTAAACTCGCGACACCCGCTATCGGCTACCTAACTCTACGCTCAAAACCCTGCCACAACTTAGCCACTGAGTTGCGAATTCTCGAACTACACCACCGTAGTTCGTAACCTAGTCACACGACTAGAAAAACTACAAACGATTAAAAGAAAAATTACAAATTAAAAATCAATTAAACACAACAACCCTAATTTTAAATATTAAACCCAAATAGAAAAAAACGGCCCAAAAAAATTAAAAGGAACCTTTTTTTTATTATCGGCCGTAATCCAGTGTCTTTATTTGCTCGGCCTTGAATCCTTTAAGTTAAAAATGGCTGCTTCTACGTTCTTTCCTCTTTCAAAACTTTAGGGTTTCTGGAAATTGAAAACCGTCGATACTAGTTAATCAATTGAATGAATGTTTAGTGTTGATTTCTTCGTCAATCGATTGTTCCTTCGATTCGCACACGGCAACTTCAATTCTTCGAGTTCGATTAAAATGGTATGAGATTTATGCTTTTTGCTTTACTGGTTAGCTTGCTTGAACTCGATTGTGTTTAGGCCGATGATGTTAATGGTTTATATAGGTTTCGAATTCCTATAATTTTGTTCGAATATATTTACTTGAATTCGTCAATTTATTTTTCTCGGCCACTGATTTTCTGATTGAATGCTGGTGATTTTTACTGACTTGTTCAAATTCTTATATTTTGTGTTTACTTGATTATCACGGCTTTGAATTGCTTTGACGATGTTGATTTATCTTAACTTGTTCACTATATTGTAGTTTGGTTTCAATGTTTAGTTCCAATGCACCGATGTCTCCATTTGTACACATACATGTATGTATATGTGTATTTGTGCCATGCCACTGAACTTTGTTTTCATGTTGTATCACTTCAGTTGATTGCATTACATTATTCACTGTCCTGTGCCATTTGGTTGGTCTTATTCATAACTGCATATATGTATACATGATTGTTTGAAGACCTATGTCTAGTAGCTTGTATGTTGGACTGGGTTTACTTGTGAAATCTTGCTCGACTTGATACTCTGTTCCTTCCCATTTAGTTGTAGCCTCTCTTTTTTCCTGACCCATTTTCTTGTTCACTGTTTGTTTGATGAAAACAAATGTTGGAATCATTACTTTGTTGCATTTGAAACTGTACCGCCCCGGTCTTGTTCCTTGAGTTCATGTGTGCTGGTTCCTGTATACTTTATGGATCACCATTCACTGTTTCACTACTTATATCATTCATGCTTATAATTTTTGTGCCTGCGACCTTCTTGTTTAGTTGTCACTGTTTCTAGAAGTGGTCTTGGTTGAGAATGTTTCATGACTTCACTTTGTACATATGAGCATGTTAAACTATGTTGAGTAATGGCTTGTTCAATCTAGTAGCTGCAATTTGGTTGATTGCACTGTCTACTTATGTAGTTATGTTCATGTCTGAACATTCATTGATCTTTGACATTTAAGTTGTTCTGGTCACACTACATATATGTAGTTTACTGCTTCATGTACTTCTTGTTGATTTGGGTCTGGTCACGACTGCTCATTGTAGTCTGAGTTTGTATTCATATGCTTTCACTTGTTCCACATGAGTCATGAGCTCAGTCTGTGTACATTACTTTATACCCGTGTTGTTTGCAGTTTGAAATTTTGTGTACACTTTCATATGGATTTGTTTTTCGTATTGCACCTGAGTTGAATCCAGCTTATAGCTCGCGTTTGACCTTGTGATGTTATTTGTATCGCACCTGAGTTGAATCTAGCCTTGGCTCGAGTTTGACCTTGTGCTCACCTATCCCTGCATTTTTATCAAGTGTATATCGGTGTGCACGGCCTTGTGGCATGTACAATGATACACTGTGCATGTCACAAGTTGTTTGTGTATGATGAATTCAAAAATGAATATGATGACGAACAACCTAAATAACTGAGGCAAATAACATTTTCAAAATACACATTTTATTTTACACTGCAAAATTATTTCTTTTTCAATTTTATTGCTTTAGTGTTTATTTTGCAGATAACTCAGATGCTGGATTCAGACTGGAGCAGAGTCGAAGATAAAATACGAGTGAATGAGTGATATGTAGTGAGGTGAACAATGTGAAGTAAAAATTATCATGTAATCGAAATTGTATTGTAATCAAAAATTGTATATATATAGTGAGAGCTCAAATTTGTACTATTCAAAATTGTAATAAAATATTTGTTTGAATAAAATATTTGTTTGAATTTAAATTCTATGTTACCTATTTTATTCAGCAAATATTTATTTAATTATGTGAAAAATAAAATAGTACGTTAACAAATACATTTAAATGAATATATATATATATATATGTATGTTTATTATCATCAAACAAAAATCATATACTAGCATATTCAACAATCTTCCCCTTTTGATGATAATAAACATATATTTAAGATTTTGAATATATTAAATGTATTTGATCATTCAATTTACTCCACCTATTTGAATGCTCCCTCTCTACAACAAAACTCCCCCTTCATAAATGCATGAGAATAAATGCAAATGAACCTAGATGCAAATAGAAAATACAAAATATTTGCCCTTTATTTGCCAAAATCTTAACTTTTCTCTCCCCTTTTGTTATCAGCAAAAGAGTAATAGTGTTAGAAAAATAGAGATAAAGTGATAGACATTAATACAACATCAATACCCAATCGAGTATAAATATTAAATTACAATAAAAAATCAAACAAAAATCATAAATACTCTATTTGATGCATATTCCACTTTAGGGTGATAGGGATGATGTCGGTATATAAAACCATATAGTTGTGTCTATTTGTGATATATTTATATCAGGAATTTGAATATCTACTAACCATGCATAACCATTAGGACTTTTAAATGAGATTAGTAGTATTCCAAATTTAAAA
Organism: Allium fistulosum; assembly: GCA_030737815.1. Lineage (NCBI taxonomy): Eukaryota > Viridiplantae > Streptophyta > Magnoliopsida > Asparagales > Amaryllidaceae > Allium > Allium fistulosum. The sequence continues at coordinate 334,440,048 of CM060904.1, read as the reverse complement.
AAAAATGAATTCAAGTATCTTCTAACCACGCATAACCGTGAGGACTTTTAAATGGGATTAGAATCAACTTGTCTATTTAATCAATCAATTTTGATATGTGTTCCATACATGCATAATCGTGAGGACTTTTAAATGAGCATGGAAGCACATAATCAAAAATTCCAAGTAATTCACCCATGCATAACCGTGAGGACTTTTAAATGAGAGTGAATACTTTGGATGTTTTTATTGCTAAAAATATAATAAATTGAAAAATGAATGATTTCCCATTTAAAATACCACATATTGACATACTATATTGGATTTTGATGAGTGATGGTTGTTAGAAATATAACAGAAATAGAGATGATCATGGAATTTTTACCAACAAAAAGTTTTTATAACTCTTGTTTAAATTTCTAAAGAAATTTACTAATATACTATCTCAAGTTATAATATATTATTAATATCAACACTCATCACTTTTCAATCACTATTTATCTTTTTGATAATCAGGGAGTCAGATTAGTTAATATAGTCATTCAAGATCAAATCCAAGAATAATTATCAAATTTTCTAAAATGACTAATCTGAAACAAGGTCAACAGAAAAACGATTTTCTAGAAGGGGTTTTATAAGAAAAATGTCTGCTAACTTAAAATCAGTTGATATGAAAAATATGTAGATATTTTCTTTGAAAATATGATGCAGCTAATGAATGTCTCAGCATAAATCACATTCCACTAGTAATTTTTCTATCAACTAGATTACCAGTGTTATCTGCATCTGAATATCCCTTTGACTCAAGATTATCATTAGATTGATGTCATAAACCAGACCATGAAGTGTGCAACAAAATATCTTAAAATCATTTTTAACAGCTTTTAAATGAAATTGAATTGAAGCCTTGCAAATAAACAAATAGTGAACATAGTATTAGATTCAGAAGCAGTAAAATAAGCAAATATATCTACTCGTATCATGAGTAATCAACAATCAATAAAGCATCATCATTAATCCAAACAAATCTATATGAACTAGTCCAGAGATTCTAGAGGTACTTATAGTGTTCTCGGCATAAAAAGATAGTTGGCCAACAATTTTGAAAAAAAGTCAGAATCAAAATCAACATTTATTTCCTTATCACATAACTGGCTGATTTAATTCATATTATGGTGCAGATTTTCACATTTAATAAATCATTCAAGATGAATATACCATTACCTATTTTACCTTTACCGATAATATTTCGTTGTTGCCCATTGTGATTCTGCCACCTTTGCACTAGGCTAAGGAACTGTGATTTGTCGCCCGTCGTCTTCCTGGAACAGCCAGAATCCAGGTAACACAATTGATGTTCCTTAGCCTGCCACCACACCTACACGGTAAAAGATTTTTGTGACCTATTTGTTTTTATAGGTCCATGGTTGTTAGTGGCAACAGATTTTGAAAAATAAGTTTGTGGAGACCCAAAACTATTTATATTTGTTCCTTTTGGGACCCAGATTTGTTTGACTTTGAGGGATTTTATATTCGTGCCTTTTGGAACCCAAATTGGAATGGTTTTCACGTGTTTGGGTCTATACCAGCAAATATTGTGATTGTGTCCAGTTTTTCCACAAATTGTGCACTTGGAATTTACTTGATTAATTTTGCTACCAACACGTTTAGATTGAGTATACCCAAGTCCTTGTCTATCAATATTGACTGTTTGTTTACCTATCAGCATATTTAACGATCTTTCTCCTTTGGAAAATTTTCCTAAAGTTGTAGACAATTGTTGGACTTGTGTTTTGAGAGATTCATTTTCATTCAATAATTGTGTGCACTTTTTAATAGAATTTTCTCTCCTTGTGTTTTCACTTTCTTTCAAAATCAAAACTTCATTTTCAAGCGTTTTAATATTGATTTCTGATTTTTTAATTTCTTCTTCAAGTGATGGACACTTATCACACTTAGGGCTCTTGCTTTGATAGTTTTTAACCAATTGGTCAAGTTGTTTGTTTAATTCTATCAAAGTATCTCTTTGTGATTCAATTTTAGCATATTTCTCCCTAAGTCTTTCGAAATAGCCATTTACTTCGTGGAAATATAGAAGTAATTCTGAATGAGTAAGTTTTGATACCTCGCTTGGCTTGTCATCATTACTGTCAGTTATATCACCTCGAAGGCACAGATCTGCTTTTTCATTCTCACTGCCAGTGCTTTTACCATCATCACTTTTATTCCACGTGGTTGCAAAACTTCTCCTTTTCGGTTTCTTTCCTTGGCTGAGTCGATTCTGGGGATAATTGGGCTTGATATGAACGGATTTGTTGCACTTGTGACATATGATCTCCTGCTCTTCTGAGTTGTCTAATGCTTTGACTATTCTGCTTTTCAATTGTTGATTTAGAGGTGGATTTCCGTATTTGCGGTTCCACTTTTTGAATCTCTTTATTAGTAGCACCAGCTCAGCTGCTCTATCATCATCATCATCACTTTCCGTTGTTCCTTTAAGAGCTATCGATTTCTTTCGAGTATCACCTCCTTCACGTTCTTCCTTGAATTTCATCTCCATCTCATAAGTGGTGAGATTTCCGATGATTTCTTCAACTTTGATTTGGTTCAAATCTTTGGATTCTTGAATGACAGTCACTTTTGCTTCGAAATTTCGTGGAAGGACTCTGAGGATTTTTTGGACCATTTCCAATTCTGTGTATGGTTTTCTAAGAGCGTTTGATTTGTATACGAGATTAGAAAGTCGTCCGTACATCTCTTTGACATTCTCATCCTTAGCCATTGTGAAGTTCTCGTATTCGCTACTAAGCATTGCAAGGCAAGACTCCTTGACTTGAGATGTTCCTTCGTGAGTCACTTCAAGTGTGTGCCAGATTTCCTGTGCAGTTAGACAATGTGAGACACGATTAAATTCAATTTGATCCAATGAACAGATAATAGAATTCATAGCTATAGCATTAGCATTCTGTAGTTTATTTTCTAGATCTGTCCATTGATCCATCGGTTTATCTATTTCCTGATTATCTACCACTATAGTTGGTGTCCTATAACCTATCTCAACAATATACCAAGCATCAATGGTTTTCAGAAAAAATTTCATTCTATTTTTCCAGTAAGCATATTCACCATTGAACATTGGTGGTCTAACTATGGACTGACCCTCGGCAAAAGCACTATCAAAAGAAGCCATTTAAAAATTTTAAAACAACAATTTGTTTTTTAAAATCAATTTTTTAAAAAAAAATTGGCTTTTGTTCCTAGCTCTGATACCACTTAGGATCGATTTCACCCTAGAGGGGGGTGAATAGGGTGATACTAATAATTATAAAAATTTAATGCGGAAGTATATAAAATAATTGCAACACAGATAACAGCAGAATAGTAGCAGCACAGATAATAGCAGAATAATAAAAACAGAAATTGCACAACACAGATTTACCTAGCTTCGGCAAAACCCTGCCTACGTGTTGCCCCCAAGGTTTCTACTAGAAATTAAGTAGTCAGATGTTTACACACGTAAACTCACAACACCCGCTATCGACTAACCCAACTCTACGCTAAAAACCCTGCCGCAACTCAGCCACTGAGTTGCGAATTCTTGAACTACACCACCGTAGTTCATAACCTAGTCACACGACTAGAAAAACTACAAACGATTAAAAGAAAAATTACAAATTAAAAAACAATTAAACACAATAACCCTAATTTTAAATATTAAGCCCAAATAGAAAAAAACGGCCCAATAAAAATTAAAAAGAAATCTCATTATCTTTTTATTATCGGCCGTAACCCTGTGTCTTTGTTTGCTTGGCCTTGAATCCTTTGAGTTAAAAATGGCTGCTTCTTCGTTCTTTCCTCTTTCAAAACTTCAGGGTTTCTGGAAATTGAAAACCGTCGATACTAGTTGATCAATTGAATGAATGTTTAGTGTTGATTGCTTCATCAATTGATCGTTCCTTCTATTCGCACACGGTAGCTTCAATTCTTCGAGTTCGATTAAAATGGTATGTGATTTATGCTTTTTTGCTTTACTGGTTAGCTTGCTTGAACTCGATTGTGTTTAGGCCGATGATGTTAATGGTTTATAAAGGATTCGAATTCCTATAATTTCGTTCGAATATATTTACTTGAATTAGTCAATTGATTTTTCTCGGCCATCGATTTTTGATTGAATGCTGGTGATTTGTACTGACTTTTTCAAATTCTTATATTTTGTGTTTATTTGATTATCACGGCTTTGAATTGCTTTGACGATGTTGATTTATCTTGACTTGTTCACTATATTGCAGTTTGGTTTCAATGTTTAGTTCCAATGCACTGATGTCTCCATTTGCACACATACATGTATGTATATGTGTATGTGATGTCTCGGCTGTGTTTTGTGCCTTTGTGCCATGCCACTGGACTTTGTTTTCATGTTGTATCACTTCAGTTGATTGCATTACATTGTGTACTGTCCTGTGCCATTTGGTTGGTCTTATTCATAACTGCATATATGTATACATGATTGTTTGAAGACCTATGTCTAGTAGCTTGTATGTTGGACTGGGTTTACTTGTGAAATCTTGCTCGACTTGATACACTGTTGCTTCCCATTTAGTTGTAGCCTCTCTTTTTGCCTGACCCATTTTCTTGTTCACTAGTTGTTTGATGAAAAAAAATGTTGGAATCTTTACTTTGTTGCATTTGAAACTGTACTGCCCTGGTCTTATTCCTTGAGTTCATGTATACTTTGTGGATCACCATTCACTGTTTCACTGCTTATATCATGCATGCTTATAATTTTTGTGCCTGCGACCTTCTTGTTTAGTTGCCACTGTTACTAGAAGTGATTTTGGTTGAGAATGTTTCATGACTTCACTGTGTACATATGAGCATGTTAAACTATGTTGAGTAATGGCTTGTTCAATCTGGTAGCTGCAGTTTGGTTAATTGCACTATCCACTTGTGTAGTTATGTTCATGTCTGAACCTTCATTGATCTTTGACATTTAAGTTGTTCTGGTCACACTACATATATGTAGTTTACTGCTTCATGTACTTCATGTTGATTTGGGTCTCATTGTAGTCTGAGTTTGTATTCATATGCTTTCACTTGTTCCACATGAGTCATGAGCTCAGTCAGTGTAAATTACTTTATACTCATGTTGTTTACAGTTTGAAATTTTGTGTACACTTTCATTTGGATTTGTTTTTCTTATTGCACCTGAGTTGATTCTAGCTTATAGCTCGGGTTTGACCTTGTGATGTTATTTGTATCGCACCTGAGTTGAATCCAGCCTCGGCTCGGGTTTGACCTTGTGCTCACTTATCCCTGCATTTTATCAAGTGTATATCGGTGTGCACGGCCTTGTGGCATGTACAGTGATACACTGTGCATGTCACAGGTTGTTCGTGTATGATGAATTCAAAAATGAATATGATGACGAACAACCCAAATAACCGAGGCAAATAACATTTTCAAAATACACATTTTATTTTACAGTGCAAAAATATTTCTTTTTCAATTTTAGTGCTTCAGTGTTTATTTTGCAGATAACTCAGATGTTGGATTCAGGCTGGAGCAGAGTCGAAGATAAAATACGAGTGAATGAGTGATATGTAATGAGGTGAACAATGTGAAGTAAAAATTATGATGTAATCGAAATTGTATTGTAATCAAAAATTGTATATATATAGTGAGAGCTCAAATTTGTACTATTCAAAATTGTAATAAAATATTTGTTTAAAAAAATATCTGTTTGAATTTAAATTTTATGTTACTTATTTTATTCAGCAAATATTTATTTAATTATGTGAAAAATAAAATATTACATTAACAAATACATTTAAATAAATATATATGTTTATTATCATCAAACAAAAATCATATACTAGCATATTCAACACCAACATACACAAAATCTCACAATCTAATCCAAAATCGCATCCAATATCACCATAACCAATCAAATTTCCAAACAACCATTTCAGCCAAACAATTCCATAAATAATCAAAATAATATACATGTAAGATGTAAAGGGAAATAAATGTAGTTGTGAGTATAAAACTCAGCGAAATTCCAAGCTAGTCCATTTGCAGCTAGTAAACTACATCACTGCATAGGCCATCACCGCGTTCTGCTCGCAACATCACCCATCTCCACTATTCTGCCATCGCGACACCTCCATCTCCGACCCCCGAAATCGCAGCAGCTACTATCATCAGCCTCCATCTCCGCCTAAATGCCACACACACACCTGCACTTCGTTGTTCCTGCACCACGTTGTTCATACCTCCAAGTCGCGACAATCAACTTTATTCGCCCACGTTGTTGCCATCAACACACAACACCACATGGCCACTCCACTGCCATCCACCACCACGGGAACACACATGCATGCACGAATCACCAGGTCGCGATGCAACTTCGGTCGCCTGCCACAAACACGACACCCTTTCCACCTGTGATTGTCGACTATGAAAGCCAAGCAAATTCCGAGGGCGAATTCTTTTTTTTTTCTTCTAACGTCGAGATTTTTTATTTCTGATATTTGGTGTTTATGGAAAATTTGAATAGGGAGTACGGTTTGGGCTTTAAGTCAAAGAGAGAGGTTCGAGAATAAGGGAGAAAGGTGTGAATTAAAATGGGCTTGGGTTTGCGTATTGGGCTTTATTTTAAATCGAATAAATTTTCCTCTCATTTCCTTTGACAACTTGTTTAATTTATTTGTCAGTAAATTTCAATCTAATTTAAATTGTTTTACATTCCATTGTAAAAAAAATATTACAATAATTGGATAATTTTATTCAATTCGATACATGCTTATTTATTATTTACTATTTAATCACATAACAATTATTTACACTTTAAAATTACCTTATATTTAACTAAAACATTTTATTCAATTGCAATGTATTATTTGAAAAGAATTTATTAATTTAATTCAATTTATTAAAATAAAATCTTTTATTAAATAGACCTCAAATAAATAAATAAATATTTTCAAAATAATAATTATCAAAAATTGAATTCGAACATTTTTATTTTAATTAAATTTATTAATTTTTAGCGTAAAAAGCATGGTTGTTACATAAACAGGTCCACTAAGGTCTACTTCAAAACAAGAGTATCCACAAAAGCAATGGAAAAATACTCGGGTTAGATATATTGTTTGATGAATAATTTTCTAACAACACCCGATAACATCAATCATCATAAATATCATTTTATTTAAGCAAATACCTTAATGTTAGATTAATCACAAACCATATTACATTTATCATTTATTTAGGTAGAATACCTAAATATTAGGTTGCATAACTTACCGTATCTCATATATATCATTAACTTTTTTACAGAATACCTTAATGTTAGAGTATACAAATAACCATACTTCAATGCCCACATTAACCACCTGCCGGCTAATTTATACAACTCAGTTACTTAAATTTGGAGGGTTCTCTCCCCACCTGCATTGTTTTAATGTCTTAAGTTCACTTAACACTTTCTCATTTACATATATGGCCGCTTACCGAATACAAAGACCTCTAGTAATTAACGCATAGGGACATGCTCTTATCTCCTCGTTTGGGTAACACTTCCCCGTAATAAATATAATTCATTTCTCTGGATATCTCATCGAACAAAGTATAGGATCGTCTCATATGTCCTTAGTGTAGGGTTCACTCATTTACAATTATGAAACGTAGAATCGCCTCATCTACATTATCATTTAACAAATCCAGACTTTGAGTGATCGGTCTTTCACTCTCGCCTTCTGCTTTTAGCTGACAATACCCATATTTGCTTAAGCATTACCATTGAGGAACTCTTCCAACCACACTGGTGTCCTAACATGTATATTAACACATAGATGTACGCGCTGTTAAGTTTGTACTACTCATCACTTGCAGATCAAGAATGGTTCAACACCCCACTCACATTACCCGCCAATTCACTCACTGCACATGTATGATACACTTCAGGTGTCAATATCGACACTACACCCCTCTCTTGCAACAATAAATGCAATTTCATATTTTACATTTCTTCGAGTACTGCCTCTCATAGTACTAACCACTTATATTGCACAACAATTACCAGCATATGTGCCCATTAACACTTCAGATATTGAGCATGCCTACTTGAGTACTAATTATCTCATAGTTCGTAGAACATTGCATGTTACTAATCAATCTGCCCCCATAGGAAACTAGCACATGACAAACGAGAGAAATCCTCTGTGCTATCAATTCTGCTACACTAATTGTTTCTATTCAATTCAATCACTTAAACCAAGAACTATCATCAGACGCTCAAGTGATGTTCTCACTAATTGTTTCCGTTAAATTCTCTAACCAAAATCATTATTCAATCTAACCTTTGTTTCAGTCAGATAAATTTTACGTAGAACAAAATATTTCTTGCTAATTACTAGTACCGTTTAGTAACAAACATCAATCATCGATCACAACATAGTTTTATCAAGTTAATTACATCCAAATAATTCCCACCAACTGCTATTATCATCTACCTAACAAACAACAATCTTGCATCACAACATAGTTTCAACAACTTACTTATAACATTTGATTCTATCAAATACTTCCCATTGTTTAACAACAGCTAACAGGTACAAGATAAGTTAAATTTAACATAGTTTTACTTTTGTTGTTTTTCCATGTTGCCATGTTCTTCTTGTACCTTTTGTGCTGTTGCTGAGCTGCAGAACTTCTCCATTGTTCTACATTATGGTCCATCTTGCAAAATATCAACTACTGTTTCAGCTCTGCGTTTCTTTACGTATTCCTCTATTACTTTCTCTGTCATAGGCAAACCTTCAGTTTTTTTTTCCTCATATTTATGATAACAAACATTCCACAATTGTACCCGTTTACTGTATTTTATCAGTGATTGTATGTTAAAGCATGTTCCATAAATATGCAGTTGATATATTATGTACTACCGTAGATAGATATTTGTACATTTTAATTGTATTTGCATAATTGAGAATCATAAATTTTATTACAGAACTGAATGTAGGCAATAGTGAAAATGGGGAATATGTAAAATAAATAGAAAGAAACAGTAACAAAAAGAGATTCTTCACTCATCAAGTTCGCATAGTAAATTTGTTATGTATTGTTTGTGAAGTAACTTAAAATGATAAACTATTTACAATTTTAGAAGAATTGTGTCAAATTTAAAACAATAATAAATATATTTCTAATTAACTAATATAGTGTCCAAAACTTTTTTATTCATTGTCTTGTTGTGCACAATGATCCAATTTAATTACAGTTGATCTTTGAAGATTTATCTTGTATCCTTCATTTTCAAGCTCCTTTTTTATTTTATGTACTTGTGAATTTTGGAAAATGGAATAATAAAACTAGTTTAATAATAAAGATAATATTTTTAACTTTTTATTCATTATTTCTTACTATTTCAACTACATTCCATGTCTGACTGTGTTGAACTTTTTGTTTCCTGTTGTGGTGTGCAATGAATCTTATAGTACTAGTTGAGTTTTCAAGATCAAGTTCTAACAAGTTCCAAGGTGCATCACGATTGGTTTGAAAAGGTATAGTGCAGCATAATGGATTTGTGAGTGGTTTTTTAATTTTTGATAAGAACCATGTGTTCTTCAAATATTGCATTTTATTTGCTGTCCTTTCTATTAAGAGTGGTAGTAGTATGCAAAATTGTTGTATGGACATCTCATATTATTTATTTAATTCAAAGTTTTCCCCCTATCATTGCTGTGGTAAGTGATGCATGAAGTTGTATCTACCATCTGAATCATTCAATACCAGTACCAGTCTGTTATTTACATTACAAATCCTTTTGGTAAGTTGTCAGCGTGTATAGTTTTAAGCTTTTTGTGAAAAAATAATAATACTTATTTAGAACGAACTTCTCCAACATGCTTTTTGAATCACAGTCATAGTTGCACCTTCTAAATTATATCTATTTCACTGAAAGATTTTGAACTTTTATTTGAGACTAATTATTCATAGAAATTTAGCTCTTATGCATATAAGAATTCTATATAATAATTGAAAGTGACAAAAATTATTACCATTTTAAGTCTAAAATAACAATTCTATTTAACGTATTTAGTACATAAGAAATGCATGTAGTTATTGACAGCGACAAAATCGGTTATCATCTTAATAGAATCTAATTCTATTTAACGTATTTTTTCTTTTTTATATCATAATTGTATCAAATGATGACATAAATTATATTTTAGCTTATATGTATTAAATATATTTTAAACATACCTTACTTGATACTTAGGTTACATAATAATTTGTAATAATAAAATAGGTTATCATTTTCACAAATCCAAATTAATAATACAGACTAATGTAACTTGTACATAACTAATATGTATTAAATGAAAATGAATAAATTATTTGTTGTTTTAGTACAACTAAGTTAAATCTATAATTACGGTTATCTGGTTTATAATAATTTGTACATAATATGATGACCGTTGTATTCCTTCGATAGCCAATATAAGATGTAAAGTGTATTGCGATGTTATCTGGTCAATGTTGAAAGATTGTCAAGGGGTAAAGTAATAGAAACTCCAAAGCAAACCGGTTTTATATCTCATAGCACATGGGATACCATATAATAATCACATAAATATAAAAATATAACTTGATGAATCTAAGTCAAATCAAAGTGCATAAAGATCCAGCACGGTTATACAAGCATATATCAATAAAGTTTATACATCAAATAATAAATTCTGAATAAACTGTTTCTAAATAAGTGTAACATTGCACTGATCAAGCTCCACGTTGCACGGTGGAATATAAGCAATAATAAGGTCCAAAAGTAAATATATGAAAAGCGTAGGCCCCTGCTCGTCTTCTGAACAACTGCATGCGCAATCTCATACTTGACGTCTAGTCTACTCATTTAAGAGTACCCGAGATCATAAGAAGCTAAGTATAAAACCTCGAGTCAGTCAAATGTGATCTGTATGAGTGATCTACAATCTTAAAATATTATAAAACTCAATATCCAAAGAGTTAACCATAACAGTACATGTTAAACTACTACATCATGTAAATGTAGTGCAGCTCAAAGTACAACGTGGAGTGTCTACCCATCTAAGTTGGTTATACCTACATCATGTGACATCCATAGCATAACAAATGAAATAAAGCAACTATCAGTCATCTTGACATCACTTCACTCAAGTGCACTAGATACATGATAGCTCGTATGGCCACATCAACGATCAAAGACTACTCAACATCTCGATTTATTAGTGCTTGACTCCATGCCACTTCATAGAGCCAGGAACTAGACTCATAATTAAAAAGTTCAAGGTACAACAGATCAATTCAATGATGTGGGATCAACATCAAAATCCAAGTGAGCATCCTTACATACCTCCTCTTTACAAGCACACTTGAAACCTCCGAGTTATAAGCTATCCCTTTGCATATGTCTTCATAGTAGAACACATCAATGTTCCATTTCATACATCTCCATAGTAGAACACATCAAATTTCCACTCCATAAGTTCACATCTAGATCATCATCGTCGTTACTCTCATCATCGAGTCGTCGTTATTCAGAATTTCTCTAGAAAACTGTCTAAAGTCACATAACTCCATCACATCGGTCGTGAAGTAACCTCTCTACTTTCATGCATCGATCCCAAAGTATAACTAGAGTTTTCCTATCTAAAACTCCCTTCACTTTTCTCATCGTCAAGGTGATCGTCATCGGCCATATACGTCAAAGTAGGTGTGAAAACATCGAGCGATCGACCATCGCACATCCCTTAAAAATTATGCCAAAAATCCCAACACAAGTTGTGATCGGTACTGACCACTCTAGATGGTTGGTGCCGACCACTTTGGCTAAGTACTTTGCTAAAATTGGCTAAGTACTAGCTTTGCCAAAACCGTTCGGTCCCCCTCCTGAATCTGAAGCAATACCTTCCTAAGCCTAAAGCAGTATCATCCAAGCCCTAAAGTTTATGCGATTTAGCCCCAAAGCTTCAAATGCTAGCCCTTAAAAAACATTCGATGGTAAATACAAGCATTCTGGGGCCACTGCTTCTCCATGTTTCCTAAGCCCAAACCCGAACCTTCCTTTCCCAAAACTCAGAGCAAACCGCGCCATAACCCGAAGCCTCAACCTCACTAACCACTCTTGCATTTGGCTAAAACTCTATCTTCTTAGCTCCAAAGGACTTGCGATCACAACCATAGCATCTCTACATCATAACAAACATCGCCTCACCGATCGCACTAAATTTTTGAGTCCCTACCGACCATTTTTGCTTAGCAAACATCGACGCTCCAAACACTCAAATTAACCAATGTGCATCCGAACAACTCATTAAAGCATTATGCAACATATGTACATCATTCCAAAGAATACAGTCAAAATTCAAACATTTTATCATCTTAAATTAACCATAATGAAAATTGATGATCGATTTGGTTAAATGGTCAAAACATATTAAAATTAACATCTAATCTTCTAAATTCGTTTTAAAACTATTGTTATGTTTAAATTTATCATAAAATCATTTTAACATTCGAATTCATTTTAAAAACTCATTTTTAAGCTATATTTTTTTCTACTCATTTTGAGGGATTATTATATGCCTTCATAAATTACAAGCTGCTGCAATGTAGCTACCAGGGCTCGACAAGGGAGCTAGAAACCTCTGCCAACTCCACTAGAGCTGGGGATATATATATAGTGTATTGTATAAACAACTCACCTAATTCCAATTAGCACAAAAACCCAAGTAAATCTGTGATGAACAGTAATATTCTTAAATCCCAATACACCCAAATCATCGATTCACTAATCGTTTGCTAATCCCCTTATTGATTCCTTGATTCGGCTACTTAAAGTAGAGATTTTGGTTGCTTTTGGCGAAGAAATTAATTAATAGTGGTTTAAACTATTTTTGAGAAGTGTGATAATGAAGAGAGGTTGTCCCATCGGTTTAACTAAGCACAAATTTAAATGGGTTAATGGGACTAATTTGGGCCACGGTAATTTCCATTAATCTATCAAAAGCCCATCTAACTTCAAATGGCCATACATCCTAAACTGTAAAGCCAAAAACCTATAATGACCAATCTACAGAAAGAGAAATCACCGTATCTTTAATCTAGAAGTGATTTCAGACTCAAATTTGGCTCTTATCAAAAGTTATAGGCCATACATGTATCTAGGATCAAAATCGTCCAATAAAATTTCTAAGAGTCAAAAATGTTAAGATTCAATGTTCTAGCTTCATATGATCCAATTTGAATTTAAAAATAATATTTTACGATCATCTAACATGTAAAATACAGGTCGTTACACTCTTCCCTTTTTGGAATTTCGCCCCCCAAATCCCATGAACCAAGGTAAAGTCAATTGACATAGTTACCTCGCATGCTTAATTACCACAAGCATATCAAATGACAAACATGCACACATAAGCAGGGAACAAAATCTACGCCTATTCTAGCATGTAGAGTACTAAACCAACAAATGTGATATCAAATGTGAAAGCTTATCGATGAAATGGAAATCTCACCAAGTAAAGAACTCCAAATAAGTGGTCCTCATACTCTCCTCGGTCTTTCAATTGCAATCTCTCGCTTTCACATAATTGAACATTCACAAACTTCACTGCCTTCCTCCTAAGATGCTTTGTATCATGGCTAACTATACGAATAAGCCTTTGAGGTCTTGAAGATTCTAGTTCAATCTCGAAATCATCCAGTTAATCTAGTGTAATAGTTTGCACAAACTTTCACAAATGAAAAACGTTGAACACATAGTGCACACCTACAATCTTTTAAGGTAAGTTGACTCTATGAGCTAGGTTACCACTCCTCTCAAGCATCGGAAAAGTGCCTTCAAATCTCGGTGTTAACTTCCCCTTAGTACCAAATCAAACTACAATATTTGATGGAGAGATCTTGACAAAGACCATATTGCCAACAGGGAACTCCAAATCTCTACGTCTCTTATCAGCGTAGCTCTTCTATTTATTTTGAGCAACTTTCATTTGTTTTCGGATGATCTCGATCTTTTTTGAAGTCTCTTTGATCATATCTAGCTCTAGTATCAGTTTCTCACCCACTTCCTACCAACACAAAGGAGAGTTGCATGGTTCTCAATATAATACCTCAGATGGTACCATACCAATGCACAACTGATAACTATTGTTGTGTTCAAACTTAACATGATGCAAATGATCGTCCCACAAGCCTCCAAAGATAAGTATGCAAGCTCACAAGAGATCCTCTAAGATATGTTTCACTCTCTTAGTATGCCCATCAGTTTATGAGTGATAAGTTGTACTCAAAAGCTACTCTGTCCCCAACAACTCTTGTAAGCTCTTCCGAAATCCGTTAGTGAATAATGGATCTCAATCGGTTACAATGCTCTTTGTCACACCATGGAATCTCACTGTTCACTTCACATATAAACTCGACTAATTAGGATGTCATCACCCGCCGTTCGTAGCTCGGTTGGTTTGGGAGCTGGGAGATGGGAACCAAAGGACTGCGTCCGGGCAGGTTCGAATCCTAACGCCAAACCATCAGTGGGAGTTTCAACGTTAAGCATCCGTGTGCGATGACTAAATAAAAGCGGGGTAGACACACGGCGTGGTTTACTTAAGTGAGTATCAATGAATACCATGATCTTAAGGTTTCCCATGAACTCAAAAAAAAATTAGGATGTCATCCTTTGGAATTTATAGGTATGAATTGAGCACTCTTCGCCAATGTATCAACTATGACATAGAGCTATCATACCCTCTCAAGTCCTTAATAATCCATCGATATTTGTTTCCACTTCCCCTAGGGATTCTTTAGCGGTTGTAGCAAACCACTTGGCTACTTCTGCTCAGCCTGCACTAGTTGACAATTCAAACACATCTAAGTGAATGTCCTGACTTCCTTCTTCATCCAATCCCAATAAAATTTCTTCTTCATACCCTTATACATTTTATTGCCTCTGGGATGTAAAGGCAATCTCGAATGATGACATTTAGATAGCACCTCATCCCTATACCCATCGATATTGGGTACAAACAATCTATCATCCTTACGGATCCAACCATCATAATCGAGTCCGTAGTGCTTCATCTCTTCAGAAACTGCCACGTCTTCTATCTTAGAAATGATCTCTACTAGTCTGGTATCACATCTATGACTAGTACCGATTAGCTGTAATAGAGTAGTATGATTGTCAAGCTCGTCAATATCTCTAGCTCTAACTCACATCAAGGTCTGAAGTCATAACTAGCAGTATACTCAAGTTGCATGCACTCTACGAACATCACTCCCAAGCTAGCTTGTCTCCTACTCAAAATGTAAGTGGCTACATTTCCCTTACTAGGAATGTAGGAAATGTCATTGTTGGAGTAGGCCAAGAACACTGACCACCTCTACTAACAATGGTTAAGGTTATTCTATGTGAAGAGCTAATTCAACGATCTATGGTCAGTGAATAGCTCAAACCTCTCTCCAAACAAGTAGTGCCTTCATATCTTCAATGCAAACACGATCGCTACCAACTCTAAATCATGAGTCTGGTATTTTATCTCATGTGGTTTGAGCTGCCGACTAGCATACACGACAACTTTACCTCTCTGCATCAATATCACGCCTAATCTAGTACCTATTGTATCCATGTATATTGCTAACTCCTCATTGCCACCCAGAATGACTAACACTATGCACTCGATAACATCTCCTTCGGACCATTGAATGCGTACTCACACCTTCCATCTTAAGAAAAAGTCTGGTTCCTTCATCAAATTGGTTAATAGTGTTGCTACCTTAGAGAACTCTTTTATAAATTCATACTCGCACAATGGAGTTGATCAAACAAGACATCAATATGTTGAAGTGGATAACTTTTCTTATCTATAGCCTTATTCAGCTCATTGTAATCAACGCACAACCTCAAAGAGTCGTCCGCCTTAGTGGCGAATACTATAGGTGCTCCCACTTGGATATTGTAACACCTCGTAAAGTTTACGTTAATCAATTAATGATTAGTTATGCTCCAAAATGAAATTGGTGCAAACTATGGAACTTGGCCATAAAACTTGCACTATTGTGTTCGTGGCAAATTTTAAGCAATTTTCATATTTGGAGTATAGCGATCGGAGTTCAAACGAAGAAGTTACAGATGTTTAAAGATTACGAAGTAAAAATAATTAATTAAAATAAGTCAAAATTTAAAATTAATCAACTAGGACCCACCGATCTGAAAGTATACGTGTAGTACTAAGGATCGTGTAATATGGTATGTTAATGCGAAAACTGGTAATAACAGTAAAGTACAAATTAAAGTAAGCACACCAGGAATTTTTATACTGGTTCGAACTTCCCGTTCTACGTCCAGTCCCAGAATACCCTCTGGATTTAAACTAAATCCCTCACTTAACCCGGAGGAATAGGTATACGACACCTGAGCAGCCGAACAGGAATTTTTCTGCCTCAACAGCCGAAGAGGACTTCAACTTAATACAAATAGTTAGTTGACGAATGTGTTCTGAATAACACTGATTGTCTTTTGATAGTACAACTTTCCTATAATCAAATCCTCAAGAGTATATATGTGTGTGAAGATTTAGAAGGAAGATGATCACGTAGAATCGAAGTATATGAATAAATTCAAGGATTCTAGTGATATTAAATAAGAATAAATGCTTTTATTTGCAGAAATGAATAGAGATTAGATTTCAGAAATATAAACAAGAATCGGTTATTGTAGAAGTGAATTGAATATGTTTATATAGTTGTAGAAGAGTTATAATCTTTCATGAAGAGTTTCAGTCAACAGTTGTGTCCATATCTCTTGAAATAGAGGACATTCCTCTTCATGAAATGATCGCATCTCTTCAGTAAACTAGCCGTTATTCTCTGGTCGGTCGACCGGAAAATCTGGCCGGTCAGCTGAGTTCGAAATCGTACACAAACCAGAGAGTACCTGTGCACATAACACAGGGTCGGTCGACCGAGGATCCTGGTCGGTCAGCCGACCTGATGTTATTTGCACAGTGTACACTTATATATGTATAAATTAACATGGATCAATTTGTGTGTGTGTGTGACTACTTGAGGAATGATTTTAACAATATTCTAAGACTCAATAAAATAAAATATTCATACTAATCTCTGGATTGTAGTCTTGTCTCCTTTGTAGTTCACAATATACGTTTATTCTCTTTTTGTCGCTTTCATATAGTATTCTCTTTGTATTTCGTCGTATGATCTCTGAAGCTTGTGTCATGAATCAAAACTCATGAATCAACACGATCGACCCCCTTTATGGGTCGGTCGACCAGTAGTGTTCGATCGCTGTAGAGGGTATGATCGGTTGGTCACCTCATGATGGATAGGGTTTGACCTTTGGCCCAACGGCCCGGATTTAGTATATTCAAACCAAACGGTTATGGTTGTTTCGACTGAATATAAATTTAGGTCTAACCCTCCCTTCTCTTCTCATATTTTTTGAAAAGAGCAGCGAAGCTCTGCCATTTTCTCTTCTTCACTATTCTTCCAAATTATAAAATAAATTATATATACATAAAATTTAGAGAGGAATAGAAAATAAATAGAAGAAGAGAAGAAGCGAATCAACGCTACGCGATAACGAGGTAAATTTCAATATAATTAATTTATATTCCCTTTCAAACCCAAATCTCTTCTCATATTTCAAATAATAACATATGTATATACCATTTTATACATATTTCTTGGATTAAAAAGGAGGTGGAGTGGAATCAAAGAATTTAATTTAAATCTGGAGATTTGGAATGCTTTAAAAGGTGAGTGGGAAATTTTATAAGTTGTTTATAATATTGAAATTTATTCAGTTGGCTTTTATTTGATTTTATGCCTAAATAAATAACTATATGTGAATTGTAGGCTCAAATTAAACGTATAAGATATTGATTACGTATTCTTATTCAATAATATAGGAAATTTGATTAGAATTGTTGTTTACACCTAGATCTGGAAATCAGTCCCAAAAGTTATAAAAGTTGAATGTTAGTAAGTTTTATAATTTATTTCAAATCTATAATTGGGTCATAAAAAATATAGTATAATAACTTTGATTCTTACCCTAATTCTGTTAGGATGTGAATTTTCTATATTTTAATTATTGGAAATGATATCCATTTAATCTTCATAAATTGGTTTGATTTTCTTAATTTCATAGAAAAATACGATGTTTGATTTAACAAGGAATATACGTAAATAAAAGAAAGAGATGTGTAAAGTTATGAAATTTTTTAGCAAGGCTAACCAACTTTATAGTGGCCCGTCCACTTTTATTAATGAAATTAAAAAAACTGTCATGTACATTTGCAGAACAACTATAGAAGGTTTTTAAAGTGGCCCAACCACTTAAATCACTCAAACAATCACCATACAAGACATCACTCTGACCATCTCTCTGACCAACTAAATTACGGGCTCAATTACAATAGCACTCTGACCAACTCTACGACACAAGGCAGAAAATGTGAATGTAAAGTACGAATTTACTTTTTGTAGTTTACACTGTTTGTTTCAAATAAAAGAGAAAGAATCATTCCTTGTAATTTCAAACGAGGAAAATCTTTTATTTTTAAGCTAAACCTTTGATTTAGGCTAATTTATGGAAATTATAAAGGAGAATCTTTTAGAAATGTAATTCCAACAAGTTAAGTATGGAAAAGAATGTTCAAGTTAAAGCTTTATAACTAGAATATAATTAATGGAAATAAATATTTATACGTATTTAACTGCGCTAATCAATTAAAATGAAACTTAACTAATACAACGATTTACACGTAATATTTTCTTTAAATATAATTTAACATTCGAATCAATCAAATAATGAATAAAGAATTAGGAAAGAAAGTTAGAAAGATTGTATCTTCGAATAAATAGGTAATAAATGTTTGGGAATTACAAATAGTTAATAGTGTATAAATGGATTGATGGGACTGATAAATAAGGATGTTAGGTTAATAACTATAAAAGAGTTAAAGAAAGGTTACTAAATGGAATTTTATGAAATAAGTAGATGTCTTAGGAAATGTCTGTTAGGATGAGTAAGGAGAAGTTCACACTTATGGGAAAAGGTGAATAAAAGAGTTGGGAAATAATTGAACATTTAAGGTAAATTATGTAGCCTTAAATAAATAAGAAATGATTAGTGGGCTAAGTCCAATATTTAACTTAGGATAATAAAACAGAATAATTAATTGGACTTAGTGGGTTAGGATGCGAGATCAGTAGAGTTACACAACAGAAGTCTGCCCTTCATTCAGAGGATACCAGCAGCCGTGTACACTTACTACTGATGTGAGACATCTCCAACCATTGAACCCATCGGACTTAAATGCATGAAAAATGTTGGACCTGCTTCGAGGTTCTGAGGTATTAAGTGATTGTCTAAGGGCCTGCCTCTTTTCCCTATTTAAGAAATATTAAATGGTCCGAGTTAACGGTTAGGAGCGGTAGAAAATATCTCGAGGAGGGTTTGCTTTGGGTTTGAGGTAACAAGTGACTATTATAAGGTCCGCCTCTCTCCTATAAAGAAGTATTAAGTGGCCTGGTGAGATTTCATGCGATATCAGCTAGATGGTACCAGTGAGGAGTCTACTTTGAATTAGGTATTAAATGATGCCTAAAATATAAGTATTAAACGATCAAAAGTCTGCCTAGTCCTTATCAATAAGTATTAAGTGGTTTAGGTACCATCTCTCACATGGCCAGAATATTATTGATGACAAATGTGTTAGTATTATGGCAATTGTTTAATATAAAGCCATATATAGTGGTCATAGGTCTCTGTAGCTAGGACCAATAGACCAACATTGACGATACAAGGGGCCTGCTTCATATTTTGGAAGCATTAAATGTACGATAGTCATACGTTAGTATTTTGTTCCTAACTTTATCCTCTGTCCATCGTCTATCCCAGTGGTCACAAATGGCCTCCAACAATTCACTATGAATTCGTACTTTTGAATCCAGTTTATCCACAATATAATACCAAACCCTACAAAAATGAAACAAAGCAATCATAAATAAACATGCATCCATTACTCGATAAGACCACATCACGACAAACCATAAACAATCTAGTCGAACCTCCCATCAGGTTTGAAACAATCAAGGGTCTAGCTCCTAAGTCAGGTCTTAATCCTAATCATTTACCAAGTTACTAGATATAAAGGAACATGAAGCTCTAGTATCAAATATAACACATGCTGGAACATCACAAATGGAAAGCATACCTTGGATAATGACGTCGTTCTCTTTCCTCTTCACCGATGGAACGTTCGATAAAGTTTGGATGGCATTCAATGCTGGCCTAGGACGTTCTTTTTAAATACGTCAAAGTCTTAATACGCCCAACTTGTTGTAATTGTAGCACTTCTTTCCCACAACTATACAGTTCTTACTCAGCTAGCCATTCTCTCCACAATTGTAGCAAATGGGTTCCCATTTTCCCTTCTTCTGGCTGTCTTTGTTCTGACAATGTTTTTTCTCCTTGTTGTAGTTGTCCCATTTCCTCTTGCCACCCCTGCCCACTTGCAACTTTAGCTCCACCTCAGGAACAACACTTGTCGACTTTGGGTACAAGCTTTCGTGCCTCACAGCCTTTTCGACCACCTTCTCAAAGCTGATATTCATACGAAAATAAAAAATTTTGTTTAAATATTTATGTGTGTGCGTGTCTATATATATATAAATTAGTATTTAAAATATTAATATTAAATAAAGGTTTTACAATTAAATATGTAGTAAATATTACATATGCTTATATATATTTTCGACCATATATATATATATATTAAAATTAATTTTTATTTAAATCTTTTCAGATTTATTTTAATTTTATACTTTATCTTTATTTTTAATAAATAATTTTTGTACGAAAACTTATTAAAAAATATATTTTTTTCAGAAAAAAAACTTTACAATGTAAATATAATTTTGTATATATTAGAATATATACATACATATATATATATGTATGTATGTATGTATTTATAATATATATATTAAATTAATTAATGTATTAAATTAAAATAAACATACAAATGTATATATACACATATGCACATATATGTTCAAATTTATAAATAATATATTTAAAAAATTTGAAATAATAATATGTCTATGATTTAATAAGAATATGTGTATATGTGTGTATGTGTGTGTGTATTATATACATATATTTATATAAAAATACAACTCTTGTTTTAAATCCTTCTTAAATCGTTTTAAAATTCAAAATTATTTTGTTTACTAACTGAAAACACATATGAGTGAGTGTGTGTGTGTATTATAATAATATATTTAAATATACATGTTCCAGGGTGATAGTGCATATGTATAAGGATTCGTGATATGATGATATAATCTAAGCATATATAAATCAAGGTAAATATCAAACAATTATATATAAATATAAATAGAAAGGTTACCTTGAGTATGGCCTAATTATTACACGTTGAGTGCTGAATAGATTGAACTTCGTTTGGATCTATATCCAGTCTCCTTTAGAAAGAGCTACCAGACTGAAAAAGCTACATGCCGATGCACTGATTTTGTTTCAGTTTGTGTTTTGTGGCTTGAATTAATGGAGGTGGGGTATGGGATGCTTGTGACCAGCTGGAAGAGGAGATGTAAAAACTAGAGTGCAAAAGTGAGGGAATAGAAGTGTTTAAATAGGAGAGAATGGTAGGAGCAAATTGTGGATCTAGATACACTATTCTCTCTACCAATTCAAGCCCCACTCAAACCAAATCAAAACCCTCCTTCATCCGTGTATAGTTGACCACACTTTCCCATATACGACCCTCCAAATCACTTCAAGCCCGATAAAATAAAATACATTTAAATCTAATTTAAACATACATCGATATCATATATCGATATATGTGTACATAACTTTTATAAATGCATAATTTTCAATACTGATCAACACAAATAAAATAAAATTTTGTAATAAAATTTCAATAATGTTACTTAATTTAATTAATTTATAATAATAAATAATTAAATTAGATGGTATTTAGTGCGTTCAACATTTCGGTTGTGTGACTCTTAGGTGTAAATTTGGTTTGTGATTAATATCGAGGAATTCAAATATTATTATTCAATCGTTACCTTAGCTAGTGTGTGATATTATAGCCAATTTATCGGTAAAATCCAATTTTACTTTTTTAAGTAGTACCAGGTAGTGACAATTATTCACACTAATTCTTTTTGTCAAAACTATATCACATTAGGACTTACAGAATTCAACAATTCTCAAAATTCCAATATCATTCACATTCAACTTTTTAGTCCAAATACAAAGTACTTGGTTCCATAACAACAATTATTTATTAATCAAACTGCTCTGGCTAGAGAATTTGACTTTGAATTGACTTTAATTGATCGTAATACTAACCTATAAGGTGAGGAATTCTCTATTGAATAGTGTTTCACTTCTAATGCTTTTACTGGACCCAACTTGTAACGACCCGCCAATCCATACTATTTAAGTTGACAATAAACCACATGTGTCCAACCCAAATCGAATGGAAAGACTGATAGTTATGGGAAAGAAGAAGAAAGAAGAAGAGAAGAGAAGAGGAAGAGAAAAGAAATAAAAAAACCAAAACAGGTTCTCACAATCGCAACGGAACAATATATAATATAATATCAATGGTCCTTACAAAGAGAAACTGTTATATACATACGTCAATCAGAGTACAACAACAAATCATAATCATTAGCCTGGACAGTTATAACAACATGTCCTCACAATTGCTGATGATTTCAACAATAAAACATTGAAAATAAAACATATACGTAAATACGATTTGAAGACCTCTAACTCGTCTTCTGAGCTCCAACGCATCCAAAACAATCTGTAAATATGCTCGGTCTGACCCGGGCATTATAATAAAATAACACCCGAGTCAGTCTGGAAAACCAACATGAGAAAACACACCCAATTGGATTTTTAGAGTTATAGAAAACGTTTGAAATCAAAAGTATCTCGTAAGACCACGCCGCACATAAACACAGACCAGTTTATACCTTACAATAACTAAACCATTTTTATAGAAAATCCTCTGGTATTATAATAAAGTTTAGAATACAAATACTTACTAATCATAGTCGAAATTTTTATGGTATTAAATTCCAGTATACTAGGTTCTACAATCAAAACCGTAAAGGCACATATTGGAGATTGGATTCCATACTATGACAAGGTAAGGAACTACCTTCCGAAGGTACATCTCTAGAAAAATGCACCAGGACCTGACAAGAACATCTTGTACCCCTACCACATAAGACTGGCCTGCCACTTGACTAGTAGTACCAAATATAATCACCTCGCTTGGGCCACGAAGCATACAACTGAGAGATAATAACCGATCTAGATTTGAAATGACCATACCCTACTTGGTAGCGACCCACTTGGCCCTATTGCATGACCGATTTTTGTCAATTCCTAGTTGATGAGGTTCGAGGCTACGTTTTACTTTTTTATAGCACTTCCCACTTGGGATGCTAACACTGCCCTCCAGGAAACAATGCAATATCAACATTCATCCATACAAGTTCGTTCTGGGACTGAACGAAACACTTGAGGGCTCTATCTCCAAATTCCATCATCTTCAAGATGTCTTCACTTTGAAACACATTTATTGGATCGAAGTGTTTTACGAATAACATACCCGATCCCGGTCTCTTCGAAACAACATTCGACAGTTTTCAGTAAACTCAACCCCGGTTCTTTAGGAAATAAACGGTCAAAGATAAGATCGGAGATCACCTCCTAACCGTTAGTGGATGGATTTCTTTATCACTGTCTTAGAAGGATGAAATGAGATTTATACGGACGGTACAGCATTATCGGAGATGACTGTGCCATATAACTCACGTGTTTCTCCTAGGTATTTCCAAACTTACGTTTGGGTTCAAATTCGATAGTCGGTTATTTAACTATCGAGTAACAAACATTCAGTCAGGGATTTAATTTCATAGTGAAAACCAACATTGTTTAAGAACCAAGCAACACTAAGCCTCTTTTAACAAATACCTCGATTTTCTCAAATCACTTTGTAAGTATTTGTACCAAAATACTTTTACAAAGATATACATATATAACCATAAATCCTTATTTCTCAATGCTGAGAAAAATATCCATATACTTATCTCAATGATATAAGTATATTCACCAACATGTGGGAAGATTTTCCCTTTTTATTCAATTCTATAATCATTCATAACTCCATCATAAATCCACAAAACCATTTATAAAACTCCTTTTATAAATCTATAAATCCGCTTCTAAAATTCCTTTATAAATATCTAAAACCATTTATAAAACCTTTTTATCCTTTAACCAATCTTCCTTTACGTTTTTCCAAACATATTATAAGATTTCTCTTATAATCCACATCTATTTATAAAACCCTATTTATAAATTTTGAAAAAATTTAAAACATAAGTTCTAATCATTTACTTAAAATACTATCATTATATAATGGTAAACATTTTAAATAAATAAATATTAACTTTAAGATATTTTAAAACAATAATTAATAAATTCCAAACATCCTGAATAACACAATAATATTTTATTTTCAACATTTTTATAAATACTAATAATTAATTTCCAAACTTTATTTATAAATAATTATATTTAATTTCAAACCATACTAATAAATTTAAATCATTATCTTTTCAAAATATTAAAATATTGATAAATCACTTTTAAAACTATATTAATATAAATTAACAACTTTTAAAACATAATATATTTTCCCTGATAAAAATCCATACTTACCAACATGACGATTTCCATATTTATAAACAATTTTTATAAATCTCCTCTATTTTATGAAACTTCCTTTCATAAAATCCATTTATTCTGAAATCCATTTATAACTCTATTCCGTTACAAATCTCACTTATTCATAAAGTCTCATCCAAACATAATTTCAACCATTTTATTTTTACCTTGCTCCCATAGGTATGAATTTATTTTATAAATTTATTTCAATTTATAAAATATCGTTTAACAATTCCAATTTACCCTCATTTTCAATTTCCAAACTAGAATCACCTATTTTCTAAAACATCATTCCATATCTTAAAATAAATCCACTATTTGGTTTATTTCTCCAGTCTATTAAATGATAATAGTTTCCTTTTTAATTTATAAAACACCGTTTATAAATCTATCCCTTTATCAATAAAATACGATTTTACAAATCTTCACTTCATTTGAAAAATATCACTTCTATAAATTTAGCACATTTATAAATTTCACCTTTATAAATAATCTTTAATATATGTACATATACAAATATTATATTACTTTATATAAAATGGTTAATAAATAATTATATCAAACTATTTCTATTTTATTTAAGCCCGTATTCTTTATTATAAAAGACGGATTTGTCTTTTTTATTTTACAGTTCGAAAATCTCCATTCGAAATATTTTATAAAACTATTAAATTATAATGTCCAAAAATCATACCTTTGATTTTAAAATAAACTAATTCTTCAAATAATTAGATAATCACTATTTAAAACATATATAATTTTCAAAATAACTTTGAAATCCCTTTTCAAAATCAGTCACTATTTTATGGTATTTTAAAATACCAAAATATAAGGCCCAGTGCTACTAAATCGCTAAATAAACAAAATCGTTTCCATGTCATCCAATATAACATCCAAATATCATAATATATATGTAAATTAAAATCAATAGTGTGAGGAATCCCATTGGATTCCTCCAACCTATTCCATGCATCACATAGTATATAATCATAAAAATATAAATCAACTGCTTCGAGGCGGGATTCATATACAAGTGTCATCCGCTCTTACATGGGAACGTAATAGGGTCTCCTTCGCTCCAATAGGCTGGAATATATTCAATCCAACTAATAATAATTAGTAAATTATCCAAACAGTCAATAACAATCAATAATAAAATATCTACGCATCTAATAAATAATTTTTATTGACTATATAAATTTTCTGATCAACCAAAAAGGTGAGGTTAACTCACATTGATTTTAATAGTTGCCAAAACGTTTCATTTTGAATTAAAATTGAACGGATGTTCAATGTTAACCCAAAATTCTTACTAGCTCCAAATCCATCAAATCTAACTCCATAGCATAGTGCTCGCTAATACGAATGCAATGCAATTCATCGAGCTCGATTTGGAACTCATATGAACAAGTTATGGATAAATAAATATTCGTGATAATTAAATTTATAATTAACTAAATTAATAAAATTTTAAAAAATTTAAACCTTCTTCCGTCTTCCCTCTTTACGCACGAACCTAGGCCGAAGCTTTTCGTTTCTTTTTTCTTTTTTAAAATCACGATTGATCGCCGCGAGTTGCCGCCGCCGACCTGCCATCCTGCTCGCGCCGCCTCGCCAGCACCGCTCTCCACCTCCACGGCTCGCAAACGATGTCGCAAAAACCAAAAAAATAATAATGCGCTACTGTATGAGAACGCGACCACTTTTTTGCCTCGTCGAGCATCGATTCAACGATCAGTCTGTATGGATATGTTCGTGGAGTCAAGCTCTCCAACTTTCATGTTGAAGTCGAAGCCTAAAAGCGCCTAGATCGGTCGGAGAAATATGGGCCGTTGATTTCTAGGTTTTTAATGGCAGCTCTGGTTTGAATTAGGGTTTTAGTTTGCAAATAAAAGAAAGTTGATGACCTTTTATAGAAAATTTTCGCGGCACTATTCATCCATGAAATTTTCGAACTCCAACGAAGCATGCCGCCTGGCGTTTTATATGTTATACCCTCTATTTCGAACACAATGGGTAATATATCGGAAGCCAATTCCATCATATACAGAAGATAGCTTTTCAAAATCAATTTATATTAATTTAAATTTCTTTAATTAATTTCTACACTTTTCGAATTCGCACGACCAAAAAATACGTCCAATTGCCACGAAATTCGACGGCATATAATAATTCACTATTACGGACCCAATGAAACTAGTTTCGTCGAAATCCGAGACTGTGCCCCCAAAAGGCTATTTTTACATGTTAATTAAAACGAATAATTTCAAAAATCAGTTAAATCGCTTTTTAAATCAAATTTAAATTTTTACTATCTCTATTATTATTCAAAGAGAATTTAAATCAACTTTCAAAATCCTTTCCATTCATATTAAATCCATGATTCAATTATTTAAACTATTCAAAATATTAAATTAAACAATTTAATTATCAAATAAATCACCATATTTGATATTAAAGTTATTTGATTTATAATATTAACTTTTCAATATTTAAAAATATTCTAAATTCAAATGACTAAAATTCTGGGTCATTACATTCTCCCCTTAAAAGAATTTCATCTTCAAAATTTCCATGTAAGGGAAATGCCCAAAACCCATTAACTTTTCAAAAACAATTAGTTAAAATGGATTACCACTCTTCTAAGTCGTCTAACTTCTTATAAAAACTTTTCTAAGTCTTCAAATTCGTTCATAGTTACTAATTAATACCATTCAAAGTTATAAACCCAAAATTGAAATTTTAGTTATCAAAATTTTTTTCTTCAAAATTTTCTAACGCCTTAAATTTTCGAAAAATTTCACCAGCGCTTCCTTTGCGCGGCTCAATCGTAAAAATTTACAATATGTATAATCATAAATATACATCTCATCTTCGAGGATGAGGTATCCCGTAGGAAAAAATATAAAAATACGGTATATAATCCGAGGTGTGTACCTTATTTTAGTATTAGCAAGCATATGCAATCAATATAATGCGAAAGTGAGCTCCAAATGCGAAGCATACGCCATTCGCACTTACTAAACACTCAAAAAACTATGAGAACAAGTATATGGGGAGTAATATCAATATATAACATATCCATATGCTAATGAATCATATGTAACAAAAGAAGTCATCAAACAAATATCTATTCGATTTATTCATAACCATTTCAATTTGCATTTTCAATGTCAACTTTTAATTTATACTTTCATTTACATCCAATTCATTTACACTCAATTCACTTACGTTCAATTGATTTACATTCCATTGATTTACATTCCAATTAAATCAATTGACTTACATTCAATTATTATTCTTCAATTTATTAACTTTCAATTTCATTTACATTTATATTCACTGTTCACTGTTGACTTTTATTTAATTTCTTTTATAAATTTATTTCAATTTATAAAATATCGTTTAACAATTCCAATTTACTCTCACTTTCAGTTTCCAAACTAGAATCAACTATTTTATAAAATATCATTCCACATCTTAAAATAAATCCACTATTTGAGTTATTTCTCTAATCTATTAAATGATAATAGTTTCCTTTTTAATTTATAAAACATCATTTATAAATCTATCCCTTTATAAATAAAATACGATTTTACATATCTTCACTTCATTCAAAAAATATCACTTTTATAAATTTAGCACATTTATAAATTTCACCTTTATAAATAATCTTTAATATATGTACATATACATATATTATATTACTTGATATAAAATGGTTAATAAATATATATATCGAAATATTTCTATTTTCTTTAAGCCCGTATCCTTTATTATAAAAGACGGATTTGTCTTAAGATTTAAAATCTTTATTTTACAGTTCAAAACTCTCCATTTGAAATATTTTATAAAACTATTAAATTATAATATCCAAAAATCATACCTTTGATTTTAAAATAAATTAATTTTTCAAATAATTCAAGAATAACTATTTAAAATATATATAATTTCCAAAATAACTTTGAAAGCCATTTTCAAAATCAATCACTATTTTATGGTATTTTAAAATACCAAAATATAAGGCCTAGTGCTACTAAAGCACTAAATAAACAAAATCGTGTCCATGTCATCCAATATAACATCCAAATATTATATATCACATATATATGTAAATTAAAATCAACAGTGAGAGGAATCCCGTTGGATCCCTCCAACCTGTCTCCTGCATCACATAGTATATAATCATAAAAATATAAATCAACCGCATCGAGGCAGGATTCGTATACAAAGGGTCATCCACTCTTACACGGGAACGTAATAGGGGCTCATCCGCTCCAATAGGCGGGAATATATTCAATCCAACTACTAATAATTAGTAAATTATCCAAACAGTCAATAACAATCAATAATAAAATATCTACGCATCCAATAAATAATTCTTATTGACTATATAAATTTTCTGATTAACCAAAAAGGTGAGATTAACTCACATTGATTTTAATAGTTGCCAAAACGTTTCATTTTGAATTAAAACTGAATGGACATTCAATTTTAACCCAAAATTCCAACTAGCAACAAATCCATCCAATCTAACTCCATAGCGTCGTGCTCGCTGATACGAATGCAACGCAATTCGTCATGCTCGATTTGGATCTCGTATGAGCAAGTTATGGATAAATCAATATTTGCGATAATTAAATTTATAAATAACTAAATTAATAAAAGTTTAAAATTTTTAAACCTTCTTCTATCTTCCCTCTTTACGGACGAACCTAGGCCGAAGCTTTTCGTTTCTTTTTTTAAATCACGATCGATCACCGCAAGTTGCCACCGCCGACCTGCCATCCCCTACTTGCGCTGCCTCACCTGTGCCACTACGCCGCCCTCTGCCTCCACGGCTCGCGAACGACGTTGCAAAATCCAAAAAAAAATGATGCACTACTATACAAGAACGCGACGACATTTCTGCCTAGTCGAGCATCGATTTGACGATTAGTCCTTATGGATATGTTCGTGGAGTCGAGCTCTCCAACTTTCATGTTGAAGTCGAAGCCTAAAAACGCCTAGATCGGCCGGAGAAATATGGGTCGTTGATTTCTAGGTTTTTAACGGTAGCTCTGATTTGAATTAGGTTTTTAGTTTGCAAATAGAAGGAAGTTGATGGCTTTTTATAGAAAATTTTCGCAGCACTTTTCATCTGTGAAAATTTTGAACTATAAACGAAGCATTCCGCCTGGCGTTCTATATGTTATACCCCTATTCCAAACACAATGGAATATATATCGGAAGCCAATTCCATCATGTACATAAGATAGCTTTTCAAAATCAATTTATATTAATTTAATTTTCTTTAATTAATTTCTTCGCATTTTGAACTCGCACGCCATGAAATTCGATAGCATATAATAATTTACTATTATGGATCCAACGAAACTGGTTTCATCAAAATCCGAGACTGTGCCCCGAAAGGCTATTTTTACACGTTAATTAAAACGAATAATTTCAAAAATCAGTTAAATCACTTTTTAAATCAAATTTAAAAATTTACTATCTCTATTATTATTCAAACATAATTCAAATCAACTTTCAAAATCGTTTTCATTCATATTAAATCCAAGATTCAATTATTTAAACAATTCAAAATATTAAATTAAATAATTTAATTATTAAATAAATCTTTGAAATTCAAGTTATTTAATTTATAATATTAAATTTTCAATATTTAAAAATATTCTAAATTCAAATGACTAAAATTCTAGGTTGTTACACAACTATAGTCGTTTAATGGACGACATACCATGATTTAACTATAATCAAAGTGGAGTTTCCATATTGAAGCTCAATGGTATTCTCAAGTCGAGTGAATTGTGTAATATTGTCACATCGATAATTTCTACTTGACCTCAATTATATTAACTAGCAGAAAGCTATCGAGTGAGTCATTCCATAGTTATCTAATAACTATTGGTACGTAACCCCTTAGTGCTCTCAATAGCCATGAGTAATAATTGTCCAATATTTAGAGAGCATTACATACTCTAGTCTCAATAGATGTATATATATCCAGTCTCGATACATCTTGATTAGGAATATCTAAAATGATGTGCTTATTATATTGTGATAAATTGCTCATGATTACAACACTTTGTAGTTACTATAACAAAACACGTCATTTATGTGTTTTGTATTAAATATCCTTAAATTAAATAATTAATAAATATAACTCATTATAACATATGAGATTTTATAGAGTTAATAATTTACAGTAAATTATAGAATTATTCCTAGGGCATACTCTAACTCTATCAGTTGTGACATATCTATTAGGGCTTTTCCAAGTCTTGTCTTTGATGTCCTAACTTCTCGCCTTTTCATCTTCTACTTTCCTTTTCTCTAATTCATGTTTGATGAAGAAGAAACTTCTTCTTTCGAATCAAAAGATGATTACTCTCTATAGCTCTTCTTTGCCTTAGAGGTAGTTAAGTCATCATGGCAATACTTCTCTCCATCTCATTCAAGGTAGCATTTTGACTTTCTAACACATTTTTTACATCTCGGTCATCATTCGATCCAAATCCACCCTAGTCACTATCTTTGGTGGGTTTGGAACTTCAAAAGGAGAGGGTTGATTTTTCTCTTCTACATGTTGAGAGCCATCATTTTCAATGTCGTTGAGGGGTCTTAAGGTGGTTTGCTTCCCTTTGTCCTTCCTAGATGTCATCTCTCTTGTAGATCCAATGATATACTTCTTTTAGATCTAAATAAGCAAGGTCTTCCAATAAAAACTTTCTAGATCAGCTTGTGGATAGCATAAACTTAAAGTTTAAAGATAGATCTCTTAGTAAGAATTTTGAAATCTCTCAGTAAAAGCACCAAAATGTTTGCACCCAAAATGGGACAAACACCCAATCAATTAATAAGTGATAATTATCAAAATAAAGAAATTAAAACGAGGCAAGAACACATAAGAATTATAATGGTTTAGTCAAAATCAGTAGCCTACGTCCACTGTCAACTTTGTTACTAATTCTTTCTTTCTTTTACAATAGTGGTTTGACAACTCGGTTGCTTATAACTCAGGTATGGAACCAACAGATTATAGGGGCAAAATCAAATAATTCAAAAAGTAAGAAAAAAGATCTCTTTCATTTGCGCTCCACCTATATTTATAGACGAAAACCATCAAAATAGGTTTTGGAATTTGTTACCCACGTTCTCCACGTTCAGCATGAAGCTATAGGTGAAGATAATGGCAAAATCATCAAGAGTTATAACTCGGTACCGAGTTGTGAAAACTTGGTACCGAGTTGTGAAAACTCGGTACCGAGTTGTGATAACTCGGTACCGAGTTGTGATAACTTGGTATTGGGTTGTATGGCTTTGTCTCTACTTTGCTTTGACTTTACTTGTGACAACTCGCACCTCTCGACACACCGATCTTAAGCCTAGGGTGACTTTCAGACTCGTGTCATGCCAAGAAGTGCGAGCTAACGGGTTTTTAAAATATTATAGAGACCAAAAATATAAGGATAAAAGCTAAGACATTTTACACTTTCATATCTCACAGTGAAAGGTCGTAAAATATAAAAATAGAAAATAACCATCTTAGAAAATATCTCAGAAAAACACAGTCTCAAACCATATGTAGTCCAAATCCAACACTACACCAAAAAGGTGTATTTGTAACGAATATAGTCGTTACAAATGAAATTTATAACAGATATAGTCGTGAGCGGTACAGGCGTGAGGTATGTCGTTACAAATATTTATAACGGCCTCTACCCATTATTAGATATATCACTTACCAACGGACTTTGTTGTTAGAAATCTAAATTTTTGTAACTAAATAGTTTGTTATTAGTTGCATCGATTTGTAACGGGTATTTTCCGTTACTTAGTTTCCCCTTTCATGGTGGAAGAAGGGGTTGTCATTCTAAATTATCATGACCTTGTCCGTTACAAATTTCATCATTAGTAACGCACTTGTTCGTTACAAATTTCATCAATAGTAACGACTATGCTCGTTATAAATTTCGTCTTTAGTAACGAATATGTTCGTTACAGCTACCAAAGCATGTAGAGCTGCATTTTTGCTATCATTTACACTACAAAATTGTCTATTATAATACAGTAGGTACATACATATCAAAAATTATAGAATTTCGATAATAATAAGCAATTACGCATCCAAACATACAACTTAAATTGCACAAATATTTGACAACAAATTAAAGGAAGATCCAAAATTTCACAAGTTCATCATACATAACTAAAGAGTATGAAATCAAAATATTACAAGTTTTAACATTACTTCAAAATAAATTCTAGATCCTATAAACAACGAACACGACACTCAGGCCAAATAACAAAACCTCCATCAATTATATCAAATAGCTTGTAATTACCATTTTGTGGTGCTTCATAAATAGGTGCTTCTTTCCAAACACTTGCTTCATAGTCGATGTAGAGCTAATTGCACGACAATAGTTTTTTCTTTTCTCCTTTCCAAACACTTCAGCAATGAGATCATTCTCAAAATCTTCAAAACTTCTACTTCCATTGCTACCATTGACACTAGAGTTTTCCTTTTGTCTTTCCTCCACTGCTTCAACTAATGCCTGCATAATACCCAATAAAGTTCAATGTTTACTATCATGTGTTTGGCAATGGTACGACACAAGTATAATTGAGAGTTTTGCAAGCAACTTGTCTTATATCTCTTACATTTGGCATTTCTGTTATGCATGTTTCCATCGTAGTATACCTGATAAACAATATCTTACATTATATCACAAAGAACCTTATGTGATAAACAGAGATATACCTTTGATAACTATTATGAACAACTTAATGTTATATGAACGTACCAAGCAGAATCAGGATTCTGAACGGGGCAAAAAGGAGGGGACTTGATAACCTTCCTGTTCATTTTACAATGCACGTGATTAGTCGGTTCCTACCAAATTGCGATATCACAAGCTTCCTTAATCTTTTTCCAGCAAAGATTTCTAGCAACAGCTTCGATGGCAGTCATTACATGAATAGCAATAAATAGCTGGATCGATGTAAAACACAACAAAAGAAAAGTCATTACATGAACCGTGATTGTAGATAATGCATACACATACAAAAATACACGGTCACATATACTGGTAACGGGTAGAGCACTGAGAAACAATTCACATTTTTTATAACTTCTGGGCTTAGTGTAAGTACTATGTAAAAATAGAACAAACTATAAAAAAAAACTAATTTAATACTTCAAGACTTCAAGTATTTTTATAATGAGTAAGTTGTCATTTATATACATCAAACAATAATTTATACACACCTATTCCTACTAAAATGAATTTTTAAGAGCATGCACGGTTGTACTTACTAAAGACATTTCTTTTAAATCAGTTTACTTCTGATAATTACAATGGTTGTACTTCTAGAAGACGTTGCCTATAAATATGAGTATATCATAAGTTGGTAGTTCATTAAGTAATCCCTTAAGATTAGTCAAAAAATCCATTTTGGAACTAAAGGAACTAACGATTTAATAACAATAGAAACCTAAAAAGCATGGTTTTACTTAGCATGGAACAGAGTAAGTTGCATAGAAATAATTTTGATATTATGTTTGACTTCAGAAAACACGCTGACCAAATTGAGTGCAATTTCAAGGCTGTTATCTCTTTTACAGTATCAATATTTTCACAGAATTTATAAGCATGCACATCTAACAAAAAAGGAAACTATAGTCATATAGCACATTGCAGAAGAGTTGGTCTTCCTATCTCCCAGCATCAGCTATGTTAACTCTATAGCAAAATAATTAGATCCACCATCATCTATGAAGCTAACACAGTACAATCCCCACGTATATCAGAATTTGTTTATCAATAGTTTGCAAGGCTACAAATGAGATAGTGGAGAAAAATGGAGAGAATCGAATACATTTGCAAAGCTGAATACAACTACAAAACAAGGCAATCGCTTAGTACTAAGGTTCTATGACAAAAAAAGCAAATCAAATCAATCCAATTAACTAAATTTTGGGCATGGAAAAAAAATAGCAGTGCACTAAATAGTGTATTGTATCCTCTTTTATATGTTTGGCTATCCTGAAAAGGTTAAAAACTGGAGCAAAAGTGAAAATGCAACAGTTTATTCTAATTAAACAACATTCATACTTATAACACTTCTACATTAATTGAGATAATTCAAGGTTTTGCATCATGGGAAAATTAGTAACGCACTAAATATATTCTAACTGAAAATAAGATCTATCAAATATTTACTTAGAAGATTACTTATGATATGAAGAATTTTTTTTGGTTTTCCATCATATGTTCGATGTATGGGTACAAATCATTTATCGAGAACTACATCCACCAAAATGAAGCTTAATTTAAAGGAAAGACAATATACATGTAAAAACAAAATTGTTATCATTTTGGTATAACATAATTTCTTACCAAATCTTGCATGACGATAATGATTCATAATGCACGAATTTAAAGATTTTTTTGGTTTTAGGAATATCAATAAAAGTTAATTGAATTTAACAAAGAGTGTGAATGCATGAATTCAAAGATTTCTTAGTTTCATTTTTAGTCTTTTTCGTAGAACCCATCTAATTAAAACATTAAATTCAATGATATTTGATTACATGCATACAGTTTTGATGGCGTTAATTAAGCCTAAAAATCAATTAAAACAACTTTCATAACTAGCTACTTTAATTCACAAGAGTTCAAATTTTTTCTTCTAAAATTAGAACTGATCTCGATAAAATTAAGAATTTCAAAAAAAAAAATTTACAATATTAATGCCAAAAATTAAAATTTGTTGAGTTGAATTTTAACTAAATTATTTGCTAGGAATACTAATTTTGTTAAAATAAGTTTCAAGGTTTAAAGAGGAAAGATATAAAGATGCAAAAAAGGGTAACTTTGTAAAAGTTATGGTGCATGTAAAGTAATTTTTGGTGTGTGCTAGTTTCTTATATTTTCTAGTGTATGTTAAGAGATTATAGATATATGAATAGAATTAGCCGATCTTTAATGTTTCCACTTTATAATTAAAAATCTTCCATCTTCAATACAAGAAATAAAGGACAAAACATGAAACTGAAATATCTGATCATATATTCTTTCTTTAAACTTTGAGAATGCAAGAGTTTAGTATGTTACACTATAGTACACTTACAAATCCACTTACCTGAATCAAAGTAATTATTATTAGTTCCATCACACATAATGGTTCTAAAAGTGTACATGTAAGCATTGTATATGTACACTAAAGTATGTGGTTTGATTCCCAGTTATTAAACCCTTGGTAGTCGGGGTGGACCTTCAATTTGCTGTAAACAAAATTTTGAGCTGCCTAAGCCTGTAATTAATTTTTTTGTCTTTGATTGCTGACTTTCCTGCGAAAAACGATGTGACTCGAGATGCAACCATATCCACAAATTGTTAAATAGTGTCATGTTTTACGTCTACTCATTCCCTTTATCTATCACATTTTGACTTTTGCTGTAAGCTTAGTTAATACGGTATCTCTGTCTAATATGTAGTAAAGTCAAAGGATTGAGCTGCATTCGGTCATTACCCAACCAATATCTTTACCGCATGAGGAAGAACTTGGATAGAATTTGGAACCTTTAACATGTATTAAAGCCTCAACGACACCAAGGACAGAATATACAATTATATATGGCAATAAAGAACCCTTATTGAAATTAGTAAAAAATTATATTTAAAGACCAAAAACGAAACATGGAAAAGCAAAACATGTTCAGTTAAACGCATCCAACTAAAATTTTTGCTCCTCTGTTATTGCCATGATGAGAAAGTACTCAAGCTTAAGCACATGTTAGTTTTTAATACAATAGTTGAATAGAAGATCTGGCTATTTTGTCCCCTTATTATAGTGTTTTTTGCAAGTTTAATTCATATAGTGCTAAAACATCACATGTTAATGTTACAATCTATGTTGATATTTGCAAATCAAAAAAACTGGGTTATTGTTTTACTTATTTAAGTATGATAATTATAAATTTGAAAAGTTATTTCATAAGGTCAAATCTAGGATAGTTTTACAACAATAAAACATTTATCATAAGAATGTTAAGTTCAAATTTAAATAATAAAAATAAGAAATTTAGTCTTACGTTGCAAATGAAAAATTAGGTTTGGCATTAAATTTTAACCTCGTGTTTGTTACCGAAATATTTGAAGAAACATGTAACTAATAATAATGCAAAAGGTTAACAGTCCCCGAATAGAATAAGTGATTTTGTACTACTATAATTTTAATTAATAGTGATTAAATTGGAAGTTGTATCCTGTCTCATAAGAATAAATGATAATAAATAAACTTTATATCATGTCTGCAACAATTACTTGGTACGCTTTATAGAGAGTATGCATCTCATTTCAACATCATTTCATCACCAATTGGACAATTTTCATGTTATTTTGCCACTGTCACTCAGTACCATTAAAAAAATGAATTAAAATAGCTTCTTAATTTAAATGTTTTCATTTACTACTAAACAGCGTATTACACTCAATCTTGTAACATTATTATTCCACTATAATATTTTATATTAAATGTGACATACTTAACTATTTTAGTTCGACTACTATTTCCATGTTACCGTCTTAAAATTATAGATTCTCGAATGTTTACAATTATTATTTTTTCTTTAAACACAATCAATTGATGTCAATGAGATTCAATCCCAATATCTCTAGACAGACATTCTAGAAATATAACATTTTCCCAAAGTGGACATCCATATTTATTTATTTATGTATTTCCTGCATTATACTTGCAACTCTACTATGTTAATGAAACTGAGAAAAACCTGGTAGGTTTAAAGATATTTCATGTTGGCACAATTGTGAAGACATTGAACCCACCTAGAAAAAACAATCAAAGAACACATCAAAGGCCTCTAGCAAGGACCAAAGTAGATTAATTATTGCTCAGATACAAGACTGCAACTAAGAATGTAGAAGGTTCTAAGATGGGACCGAGGACAAATCAAATTAACATTATTCTTTCATAACGTTTATATTCCTATTTATGCTTTATTGGATATCAATGGTGTGTGGTTATGAATCAAATTTATTTAATTGTTAATTGCATTATATTTAATGCCAATCACGTGCCACATATTCTATATGTATCATAAATATAGCTCTTCCATCTTAAAATAGCTAATGAGTGCAAATAGGCATTTTACTGGATGTGTTTGATATTTCAAACTTTTTGATACATTAACTATTTAGCTATATTTTTAATGAATTAAGAAAAAATACATTATTGAATAATCCTTATAGAAAATTTCGTAGTGTTTAGCTGAATTCAAAACCATTTACAATCATGTTTTTGGTTAATTATCATAAATTATCGCTAATATCAACAACAAAAAGGATATATTGTAACTCACCTAATTTTCAGCTATATATGGCTTTTACTATGCAACACATCCTAAAGAAAAGAAAAAAAAATTGAACAATAGTGGGGGATTAAAATTAGATGTAATTGGGTATTTTCATATCCATAATCTAGGTGAAAGGAGAACTTCATTTTAACAAAGACAGAGACCAAATAGTAATCACACTAAATTTTAGAAGGTATATATTTAATCAAATGGCATATATGATATAATCATAGTGACACCACCATTGTGTAATGAGCCATTGAAGTGAAAAGGTTCGATTTATAAAACATTAGATACCGGTGTATAGCTGATCAAAATTGAGATTAGCCAGAAAAGATGGATTTTAATAATATCCTGTATTTACTATAGATATTTCAAACAATAAATTATCAAACAACCTCATCATCATACCAAAACTTTTTTCTACCACTTTTACAGGATGAGCTACAATTTTGAAAAAAATAGTAGTTTATGTAAACTAACAAGTTTTGGATGGTTATGGGAATCAAACCAATAACTTAATTATGGTGTAACAACTAAATGATTTAACCAAATAAGCTTCTATTGCTAAAAAACAAATAGAATAATACCCTACCAAAACAACTAATATTCAATGAACCAAGAAGAAATAAAAACAAGAAATCTAACCCAATACGCAAACAATTATAGGAGGTTGAAGCAAAAAGCATATACGTAAAGCATATATCCATATCTGCTTTCAATAAATGTTTTCAGAACAACAATTGATGTTTATGGTGTAGACTTTGCTTCAATTAGTTACATATACATAATCAGAAAGAAGGATATAGTTCCCTGTCGTGCTTTTTTCCTTGTGACAACAACAAACAAATTCAAGCAGGTGAAAATCATGCGTGTTGAAAAATATAAGGAAAGCCTTAAAGCAGTTTATGTAATCTACATCTACAAAATACTTGTAATGTTCCAACTTCATCTACTGTTTTATTGAATCCGATGATTCTATTTTTTTTACATGTTATGTCCTGAATAATATTATCCAAGACTTTCTCAGTGCGGTAGTCTAAAAGACATCGTTAAAGGAAACAAGTTAACCTTTAAACAAATTATATTTCAAAAGAGAATCTGATTATCAAAGATCTAAATTATATTTCAGTGTGCTCCTGAAAAATACCTTGCGGAGGCGGTGCTAGAACGAGCTCGGGGGAGATGGGCAATAGCCCTAAGACAGAGAACGAGGCGGAGGCAGCGATAACCCTAGGACGATAACGAAGCGGAGGAGGCGATAACTTGGAGGTGAATCCGGCGATAATCCTAGAGGTAGATGGGGCGGTAACCCTAGAACATGATAAATTCAGATTTAGGAAATGATTTGCTGCGTAGAAAAGAAGCGTGAGGAATGGGATAAGCAAAGATAAAAAATAAAATGACGATCTTGCCCATACTACTTTTATCTATTTACAAAGACACTAGATTTGCTAACGGAAATAAGAGTTGCAAGCATTTATAACATATATATTTGTTAGAAATTCCTAACAGTAATAATCGTTACAAATTGAAACGAGAAATGTGTTACAAAATGGTCTGTTTGGTGTAGTGCAGAGTTTACAAAATAACAGCATATAGTCTGATAAGCACTAAGTATGATAAGTAGTGACATGAAGAGTAATGAAAAGTAAAAATGGAATGCCAATTCCAAGCTCTCCTCTCCATATACTAGATTTGGGCCAATCACCTCTTGCCCTGTCCTTCTATGGTGGGGCAAAACAAAAGGACTGGGTCAGGCAGTCTAGTGAATGAGTTACATCATTAATGTATGATGATCACATGCAATTGACTTCATTTATATTCTATGTGACCTAGGGTGTCCTACTTATGTTTGTGAACTACTTACTAAGGTAGGTTTCATTAATCTAAGGGGTATATTTCTAAATACATCTAGACCAAACATCTTGTGAAGGTTTATACTTAGGGTCGAACAACTAATCGAACCTCAAAACTATGATGGATCAGCCAATAACCTCTGGAACTATTCCTAATATATGATCGCATATGGTATCATCCTTGGTACTACGTTCCCAATCGATGACTACATGTATCGTACTTACACACTGAGAGGAGCCCGAATGCCGACTCGCGTCGAAGACGTCTTAGGGTCTGCTGCATCCGTATCCAAACTTAATGGTAATGCTATAACTTATCACACCACGTCAGGAATCCACCAACAGTGTCACATATCCACCGAGGAACCTCCCGTTAGTGTTGGACTGCACTGTGCCAGACATCCACCAACAGTGCTGCACATACATGGAGTAACTCCTTGTTAGTTCCTTATGCTTATTGCATCTCCGTGATCGAATCGTTTATATCGCATGTCAAATTTGCTGAACGGATAATGTTTAGGCCTAATTGCCCGCATACACATCCACCTATTTCCGCAGCATCCAAGAGTTAAAAATTTTGGATAAAATTTTCCCACTAATCCACTATTATATATATAGTAATATATATATAGTTCTATAACCTGGGCCTTAGACCGAGGTTCAATCTGTTCTGAAAAATGTTAACCGATCGACCGTCGACTATTGAAGCGGTCGATCGACTATAGTGAGCCTGTCGATCGATCAAAGTTAATTATTGCAAATTTTTAGTTTATTGATTTTGTTTTACAGTAAACCTTAATCAGTTAATCTACAATTCCTAGTGTTGATTTCATTTCACAATTTCATAATAATCAATTCAAATTAACTTAGGATTAGGATCAACATGTATTGAAATGTCAATCTATATTCAATTTAACAAAAAGTGTGTATTCAACCTAATTAATTTTTATCCAACCGATTTTACTTTAACCAAATTTAGATTAGACAGAGATCTTATTCATACGGGTTAAATTACTATGAAATTCTCAGTTTACTACAGTTATTAGATAAACAGTATCTCTAATTAAATTAAAACAGATCTAGATTAAATAGGATATAAACAAACTTAATTCCATATAAATCATCATAATAATAATGAACCCACTCACCACTAGAAAGCTATTTCCTTTTTAGTTCTCTTGAATCGCTTCCACTTGGTTCATCGATCTATCATTGATTTGATTTGATCCTCCTTTAATCTTTTGAATTTAATTTTTAATTTTGTTTTTGATGAAAATTGATTTGGAGAGAAAGAAAGTTCATCTTTCGGAGAGACAAAGTTTAGTTACGATCAGTGTGAAATTAGGGTTCTCCGTATTAGGTTATGGTTCTATTTATAAGGGTTCAGATCGTCATCAGCCGTTAGATCGATTTATAAATCTAGGCTGTTCGGCATACCCAAACCCTAGCCTAGAACGCTCGATCAGTCGACCGTTTGACCGTGGGAGGTCGATCGGTCAAAACTAGGGTGTCGAACGGTGGAGCTTTCCTATAATTAAATATTTGTTTCCTTATTTAATTATTATTTATTTTGAACTTTCGAACATTTATAGATTTTTTAAACGAGCTCCAATCACAAAACTTTATATATGAAAATTATCTAGAAAATCGCTACGAACACAACGACGCTAGTTTCATAGCCAAATTCGAATGTTTTTGATGATTCCATTTTTATCCTTATTGTATTGAATTTAATTTCTTTTATTAAATTTTTAGTTAATTTTTGCGAGGTGTTACATTCTTCCCCCTTAAACGAACCATTCCTAGCATCCAATTGTCCCTACTTACGGGGTATACTAAGCTAGAACCTAAAC
This sequence comes from Allium fistulosum, assembly GCA_030737815.1. Taxonomy (NCBI): domain Eukaryota; kingdom Viridiplantae; phylum Streptophyta; class Magnoliopsida; order Asparagales; family Amaryllidaceae; genus Allium; species Allium fistulosum. The sequence goes on along the minus strand of CM060904.1, from coordinate 334,398,117 downwards.
ACATAAGTAGTTTAAACTTAATTTAACTAAAATGTAAATGCAGCAGAAAAGAATGGATAGCTCGGATTTTCTCCTCGGGCTACTATGCACTCTCTACTGGGTCGTCCCCCCACTAGACCTAAACAAGCTTAATAACTTTATTGCAGAGTCGCTTTGTACCATGCTTAAGAATATGAGTGTATGCACGATGAACAAGTGACTCCCTTTCTACCTTCACCTCATGTAGCTGACTTGACTTGACTATAGCGGCTGTATCGTGTAGACACTTTCGCAAGTGTGACACATTGAAAACGTCGAATACTCCTATTAAATTTTTAGGAAGCTTCACTCTATAAGCTAACTTCCCTACTCTACTTGTGATTGAAGAAGGCCCTACAAACTTGGTGCTAAGTTTCTTGAACTACCAAATCTCATAACATGCCTAAGCGGTGAGGCGTTCACAAAAACCATGTCCCCCACTGCAAAATCCAACTTTGTTTGTCTCCTATCTCTACTACTAATAATGGTAATTCAATGAACTAGGGTCAACCGTGTCTTTTTGAAATTCCCAAACTACCCTTCATATGTCGTCCCCTTTACCATCCGCTTGCTAGCCCATGAAAACAATGTTAGCCTCATTTCCTAATCCTCCACTACTTCAACTACATCGACGCAATCCTCCACTACTGCAACTACATCAGTCGATTGTCCACTAACCGAAATCAATTCTAAACCGACGGCGATTTCTACGTCTTCTCCAACGATCGACCATCCATCAACGGATTTCACTATCAATTTACATCCAACACCGCCAATAACTATTTGAAATAAAAGTGTTGTGACCATCAATGATTTTGCACGTATATCACATATCCATCCATTAATTTTTTTAAATAAAAACCAAACATCTTTAGCTATTAGATGCACGTATCGTGCAATTTATACTAGTCAACATAAGAATTCTGCATACCTTGCACGGTTTTCATCCTTCTATGGATCAAGTCTGCCTTCTTTGATGTCTCTCTCACCATTTCTGGTCCAAGGATGATATTATACATAGTGTCATACCCACGAGACAATGATTTACAAAGCCTCACGTATAACGCCTCAAACGGTGTCATCCCAATACTTGCCTAATAGCTGTTATTATAAGTAAACTCCACTAGTGGAAAGAGATCCTCCCAAGAACCTCCAAAATCTAAGATACACATCCAAAGTAAGTCCTCCAACATCTGGTTAACCCTCCATATCCGTCCATCTATCTACGGGTGATAAACGATACTCAAACTCAACTCGGTTCTAAAGCGTCTTGAAGACTCCTCCAAAACTTACTAGTGAAAAGCGAATCTCGGTCGGTAATGATGCTAGAAGGAACTCCATGTAATCTAACTATCTCCCTGACATATAGTGTCACCAAAGACGTAACAGTCCTCAAACTCCTAACTAGGACAAAATGAGCGCATTTGGTCAGTCGGTCGACTATGACCCAAAAACTCTCATTCTCCCTCTGACTCCCAAGTAGTCCATCAATGAAATCCATAGGAACACTCTCTCACTTCCAATGTGGAATATCTAATTGCTACAACAATCCTCGTAGCTTCTTCTGCTCTGCCTTACCTTCTGGCAAGCTATACATCTAGCTACATACTTTGCCACATGCTTCTTTATACCAGGCCAATAAAAGACTCTCTTCGTATTGCAGTACATTTTATCTCTATCGGGATGAATGGTCATCCTAGTACAATGGGACTCAACTAGTACTATGTCAACCAACTCCATAATAAGAGGAACATATAATTACCATCTCTCCGTAACCACCACTTCGAGTCAATAGCATAGCGCCTTAAATGACTCGACTGCTCTTCTCTACTAAGCTTCTAAAAAATATCCAATAACTTCTTATCGTGCTTCTAACTTTATCCAATATGGTCCATGAGTGTAGGCTAAACATCCAAAGCTGTTAACAATTGCAGAGTGATGTCTAATGATGGTTGAAAATCGAATGTAGAGATAAAATCCAAGTGCTTCCACTCTAAGAACATAGAAACCAACATTGCATGCTTTCTACTTAAGGCATCGGCTACAACATTGCCCTTGCCTGGAGTATAGGAGATATCAAAATCATATGATGTCAAGAACTCCATCCACCTCTACTGCCTTAAATTCAAATCCTTTTGGAAGAATAAATGCTTCAGAGACTTATGACCATGTACAACTCAAACCTCTCTCCTAATAAACAGTGTCTCAATGACTTGAGTGCAAAGACAATGACTGCCAACTCAACATCATGCATGGGATAGTTTCTCTCGTGGATTTTCAACTGTCAACTAGCATGGCTCACCACTCTCCTTTTCCACATTAAGACCGCACCCAACCTCATACCGCAAGCAATGGTATACAGTGTGAATGCCTTCGTACCATCGGGTAATACTAGAATAGATGCACTAGTCAATGACTTCTTCAACTTGATAAAAGCATCCTCACACTTCGAGTCCCATGAGAAAACCAAATTCTTTGTGGTAAGGCGGGTCAGAGGGAAGAAATTTTAGCGAAGTCCTTAATGAACTTCCTATAGTAGCATACCAAACCAAAGAAACTTATCATTTCCATGGCATTCTTCGGCACATGCCAATCCTGTACTATAGCAACTTTACTACGATCAACCGCCAGCCCACGCTTAGAGACAACATGTCCCAAAAAGCTTACTTCTTTGCACCAAAAGTGACATTGGAAAACTTTTCCATCAACTTATGCCCACGAAGAGTATTGAGCACTTCTTCTAGATGCATCCCATGCTCCTCCTTGCTCCTTGAATAGACTAATATGTCATCAACAAATACCACCACGAACTTATTAAGCAGCCCTCTAAAACTCTTCTCATCAGATTAACAAAACAAGTATGTTTGCATTGGCTAGTCCAAAGGGCATGACTAATCACTCATAAAGTCCGTCAGGTGTACGGAAATCTGTCTTTTGAATACTGTCCTTGGCTACATGCAGCTGATGAAATCCAATTGTCAAGTCAAGCCAAGAGAACACCTTAGCCCCAACTAACTGATCAAAGAGATCATCTATGCGGGGCAACGGGTAATAATTCTTCTTTGCATCTTATTCAACTCATGATAATCGACGCAAAGCCTCAGAGAACCATCCACCTTGGTGGCAAAGACAACTGGTGCTCCCACTCTAAAAAACTTCTCATAATGAAGCCCTTCTCCAACAGCTCATTCACTTGCTTATTTAGATCGCTTTTTTCTTTAGGAGCCATATGCCTCAAGGGTAAGGCAACATGTATGGCGTTCTCTACAAGATAAATTTAAAACTCAATCTCTTTGAGATGGGAGAAAGGTAACCTCAGAAAAGACACCTGAATAGTCTCTAACCACTAGTACTAAATCTAACTCATCGTGCGATAAGTCTAAAGAATATTGGTTACTCAACATAAATGATAATCTGAGATCACAATAAACCTCTAGACTGCATACATTACAAGTACCCAACCTAACAACCTTCTTATCACAATCTAAGATCGTCCCGTACATGGTAATCTAGCCCATACCCAAAATCAATCCAAACCCAAAAAATCCTCAGACAAAAGCATCGTAATCAAACTCGACTCCTAAAATAAACAATTTTAAACCCCTACAAATCATAGATCAATAACCCAATCCTCCAACATGGTTTGATACAACTACTAGATCTGTAGCTATGTTAGTGTCTAAGTGCAAATCATCTACAAGTTTACATGAAATAAAAGAGTGTAATGCCCCAGTGTTAAATAAGGTACAAATGGATAAATCAGATAGAGTTAACACACCTTCAACTACGATCTTCTTTCCCTTGTCCTCTATTGGAGGTGCACTCGAATTGGAAACAACATCGAGTGCATAAGCTAAAACTACTTGGGGAGATGTCTGTCCTGCACTCCTTAGCAAAATGCCCTTTCCTACTGCATTTCCTACATTTAAGCACCTGCTTCTTTATCTTCCTTTAGGTCCCAATTCCTCCCTTGCGCTGATTCTACTAAGGTTCCTTCCCTTCTGACTTCTTGGACTCACTCTTTACCTTCTCCTTGGAAATGTTATTTAGCAAAGCCATCTCCAGCAAACCCTCAAAATTCGCACCCATGAGAATGTGACTAAGGGATAAATCTTGAAGAGGATGACTCAGCCCCTTTGCAAACTTTAACGCTTTCTTGTGAGGGGTATTAATCAAATCCAGACCAAACCTAGCCAACTCGTTGAACTGATATACATATTCCTTCACCGACATCTCTCTTAGCTACAAATGAATGAACTTCTCCAACTGTACTCCCTCCTCTGCCATAGAAAGGAATTTTGTCTCAAAACATCTCATATACTCTTCCTAATTAATCTCTTCCTTATTGGCCTCCGCCACTAGCATATCCCACCAATTTAGAGCCTCTCCTTGTAAATGCCAAACATCAAGCTATTTCTTAATGTCATCTCCAAGACCCATCAATTTGAAAATCCCCTCACAATTACAAATCCATGCCTTTGAGTCTACATATGATTCAGGTCTTACATATGGCTTCCCTTTTAGAATCACAAAGTTAATACACAGATTGGCGAAATTGGTGACAGTTTGGTGGGCAAGAACTACACCTACGCCTAGTCTGTGGGTCCCTTATCAGGGTTAAGTTTGGCTTGTCCTCTCGCTTATAGATACCGATAGAACCATACTAGGATATTCACGCTCAGAACCTCAACTACATCACTTGAGCCGCAACCACCAGGATTACTCGTCCCCTCTATCTATGAATTAAAAATTCATTAGCAACTTTTCCATAAATAGTTTTAGCAAGAATTAGTGATAGCATTTTTCTATATTATACTTGTATATAAAACCTTTTGAAAAACTTTTTATCTATACACACTCCCCCACACACACACTCTCTTTTTTTAGAAACCCATTTTGAAAAATAAAATTGAAAACCTTTTGGAAAACCCATTTTTTAAAAACATTCAAGTACATTCTCTCAATACTTACCTAACTCCTAAGGAATCTTAAACCTAGGCTCTGATACCAAATATAACAACTTGCCCCTCAGAACACACCGATCCTAAGCCTAGGGTGACTTTTGAACTCGCGTTGTTCTAAGAAGTGCGAGCTATCGGGTTCTTTAAACATTACAAAGACCAAGAATATAAACAGTATGGGAAAAAATGAATCAGACAACAGATATGCTCCGTTGTCTAATTTCATACCTATCTGTCATTAAATCCCGTGCTGTCTCATTGCATATCAGACTACAGAGATACCCCGTTGTCTGATATGCACAGACACAAAAAAACCATATGTTGTCTGATGTTATAGTATCATTTCTAGAAATTCCTATTAGACAACGTATAAATATTGACTAATATGAATAATTATCCATAGATGAAATAATTTATTTAAACAAATTTTTTGTTTCAAATCAAATTCAAATACAGTATCACTTTCACTATCACTCTACTTACATTTTCAAATACATCTTTCACTATCACTCTAATATATACAACATTTCTCTACTCTCATATACAACAATTTTTTTACTCACACTCACACGTGTTTTTTTTTTATGTTGATCTTCATTTGCTAGCTCCAGTTTGTGTCCAACCATCTCTTATACCTGTCAAATAAACAACGCAGTAAAATAAAAAAATGAAACAAACCAAAATTGCAAAAATAAAATTGAATTGAATATTAATATTGCCTCAATTTATGGATTTGTTTTCTCATGTTTTAGACAGGAACAAATATAAATATATATATGCACGGACAACTTATGATATGCACAGTGTATCACTATGAATATCATAAGGTCGAGCATCGATTAAATCTCAAGTACAGCAAACCAAACATGAGCATAACGAGAAACAGACTCAAGGCACATTCTCATGAAAAACAAAATGGGTTCAACCAACAATGCACTGGAACAATATGGAACAAAATCAGTTTTAGGCAAAAAACATAACAAGTATTAGTTTCAGGAAAAACAACAAGTGCTGAATTTCTTATATGTGAGCAATAAGTGCACATACAAGTTCAGAGATTCAACCAACGGCAAGCTTCAGAGAGTCAATCAAAACAAACCAGGTACATATACAAGCACAAGCACAAGCTAAACAGCAAGCTTCAAAGCTCAAGTAATATACATACACACACATAAGTATATACATGTATATATGTACATACTCAAAATGGTTTAAGCTCAAGTACATACAAGTACATGTGAGAACTGAACATAAACATATTTGCAATTGAAAGTGTAACAAGAAATCACAGTGTAGATAAACAAGCTCAAGCGAAACAACAAGTGTTGTAGTAACACACATATACACTATACATGTATACAGGTATATATGCAACACATGTTCAGAGATTCAACCAATAGGGAGCATCGAGGAGTCAATCAAAACAAACCAGGCACATATACAAGTACAAGTACAAGCAAAACAAACAGCAAGCTTCAAAGCTCAAATATATATATATATATACATTGTTTATATATGTATATATGTACATACTTAAAATGGTTCAAGCTCAAGTAATTCAGAATTGGTTCAGCTCAAAAGTATCTCAACACTGCCTTGAACCAGGTAATAAAACTAAGCACACACATTGACTCAAATGCAATTCAAAATGGTTCAGAACTGAAAACAAGTTCAACTAAACCTCAAAATGGTTCAAGCATGGAAGTTCACACATTAAAACAACAAATTGAAAGTGTAACAAGAAATCATAGTGCAAAAGCAAGTGCCACAAATTAAAGCATGTATATACAGATATAAGAACATTCACACATATATACATACATATGTATGTATGTATATACATGGAAGTTCACACATATACACACACATGTGTAGTGATATACGAATATAAACATACACATACATATATACACATATGTATATACAAGTGCCAGTGCAAATGCCATAAAAAAGGGACAGTTTCGACATAACCAAGCACACACATTTTGACATAACCAAGCACACTAATATACATATATACACATATGTATATATATGTATATATGTACATATTGAGTAGAAATGCAACTCAACAACATGTAGGGATAAACCAAGGTAGCAAAAGCAACATGGACCATCAAAATGCAACAAGATGAACAAGAAAATTAAAACAGCTGAGAAATCCACAACCGAGAAAGATCCTATAAATTACCCAAACAATAGCCAACATAAGCATAAACATAATTAAATGTACTCACACACAAGCAAGCTCCAGGAAATTCGAATTCAACACAGCAAACAACTTAAACAACAACCAACATAAGCATTAAAGCAAGAACCAACCAAACTGCCTTCATCGTCAACTAAGCATGAAATATAATTTATAGCAAGTACAAGCAATTCACAAGAGTGTGGACATGGAACAACAGAAATCAAAACATGAAATTTTCAAAACCGAAAATATAGTGAAAAAAACCCTATAAATATACCCAAATCATCATTGGCTTTAGACATAGAAGTTGAGAACAATGTAAATCGAAAGGGACAGAAATCGTACCAATTTAAATCGATAAGAAGTAGTTGCAACCATAAGTTTCCTACTAATCGATGAATGCGAGCATCGATTAAAGAAAAAGGTGATTCATTTCAATAATTTCAAAGCGGCAGTTTCAAATCAGAAACCTTAAATCCAAACACGTAATCAACTTAGTAACGAGCTCGCAAAGAAAGGCGATTGAAGGAGCAAGACGATTCAAACAAATTTCAAAGCTGTTGAATTTTTGATATGGAGTGAAAGAAAAAATGAGTAAAAAAATAGAATAGAAAGAAAGGGGGAACAAAAATATAAACGGGGAAACAAAATAAAAAGAGCCGCCATGAAAAAATTGAGAGGGAAAAGATGGAGCCGAAAAATATTTTTGATAACTTAAATCAGACGACATGTAAAATGTTGTCTGAATAACAAGCTTGTTTATAGATATTTCACGGGCTATTCAAACAATAGATGAAAGATTCTGTGGCTCTTCAGACAACAAATGGTTTTGTCATATGTTATGCGAAAAAGTGGGATAACAAAAAATCTATCTTATGTCATGTGATCACTGTTATCTGATTTTCTTTGTGGCATAGTGAAAGATAAAACCTAAAATATTCTACACTTTCAGATCTCGCAGTGGAAAGCAGTAAAATATAAATACAAAAATAACCATCTCAGAAAATATCCTAGAAAAACACGATCTCAAAACATATCGAAATCCAGAGTTTACAAAATAACAGCATATAGTCTAATAAGTACTAAGTACGATAAGAAGTTACATAGAGAGTAATGAAAAGTAAAAAAGCAATGCCAATGCCAAGCTCACCTCTGCATGTGCTAGATCTGGGCCAATCACCTACTGCCCTATCCTTCTGTGGTGGGGAAAAAAGGAAAAGAGTGGCTCAGACAAAAGTCTGGTGAATGAGTTACATCATTAATATATGGTGATCGCATGCAATTGACTTCATTTATAATCTATGTGACATATGGTGTCCTACTTGTGTATATGAACTACTTACTAAGGTAGATTTCATTAGTCTAAGGGGTATAGTTCTAAATACACCTACACCAAACATCTTGTGAAGGTTTATACTTAGAGTCGAATAACTAATCGAACCTCAAAACTACTGTCAGCTAATAACCTCTAGAACTATTTCTATTATAGGATCGCATACAGTATCATCATTGGAACTACATTCCCAATCTACAACTACACGTATCGTACTCATACATTGAGAGGAGCCTGCAATACCGACTCGTGCCGAAGACGTCTTAGGGTCTGCTGCATTCAAGTCCAAGCTCAATGGTAACTTTGCCACTTATCGCATCGTTTCGGATGTCCATCAACAGTGTCACATATCACCGACGAACCACCCGTTAGAATCGGACTGCACCGCACCAGGCATCCACCATTAGTGTCGCGCATACATCGAGGAATCTCATGTTAGTGCCTTATTCTTAATGCATCTCCATGATCTAACCGCCTTATATCGCATGTCAAATTTGCTGAATGGATAGTGTCTAGGCCTAATTCCTCGCGTACACATCCACCTATTTCCGTAGCATCCAATTGTTGAAACTTGGGAACTAAGTTCCCTAGTACTAATATATTATTATATATATGGTAATATATATATATAGTAATATATGTATGTATGTATGTGTGTGTGTATAATTCTATAACATGGGCCTTAGGTCAAGATTCAATCTATGTCTAAAAAACGTTAATCGGTTGACCGTCAATTACTGGAGTGGTCGACCGGTTATAGTGAACCTGTCGATCGGTCGAAATTAAGTATTGCAATTTTTTTTTCTTCGTTTCATTTATTGATTTCATTTTATAGGAAACCCTAATCTGTTAATCTATAATTCCTAGTGTTCTTGATTTCAGTTCACAATTTCATAAACTGCATTCGTCATCAATTCAAATTAACTTAGATTTAGAATCAACAGGTATTGAAATGTCAATCTATATTCAATTTAACAAAAAGTGTGCGTTCAACCTAAATCAACATTTGTCCAACCAATTTTACTTTACCAAATTTAGATTAGACAGAGATCATATTCATATGGGTTAAACTACTATCAAATTCTCAATCTACTACATTTATTAGATAAACACTGTCTCTAATTAAATTAAAATAATTCTAGATCAGATAGGGTATAAAAAACTTGATTACATATAAATCATCATAATAATAACGAACCCACTCACCTCTCGAAAGACATTCTCTTTTTAGTTTGCTTAGAATAGCCTTCGCTTGTCTCATCGATCTCTCGTTGATTTGACTTGGTTCCTCTTTCTTTAATCTTTGAATTTAACTTTTAGTTTTGTTTTTTGAAGCAAATTGATTTAGAGAGAAAGAGAGTACAGTTTTGGAAGAGACGGTGTTTTGTTATGATCGGTATGAAATTAGGGTTCTCGGTATTAGGTTAGAGTTCTACTTATAGGGGTTCAGATCGCCATCAGCCGTTAGATCGATTTATATAAAATCCGGGCCTGACCTACCTAAACCCTAGCTTGGAACACTCGACCGATCGACCACTTGACCTTGGGTCGACTGGTCAAAACTAGGGTGTCCATCGGTGGAGCTTTACTATAATTACATATTTGTTTCCTTATTTAATTATTAAATTATTTTTGATTTTTAACTTTCGAATGTTAATACTTTTCCATACGATTTCGATTACAAACTTTATATATGAATATTGCCCAAGAATCACTATGAACGTTACAGTTCAAGTTTCGTAGCCAAATTCGAATATTTAAGAAAATTTCATTTTTTTAATCGTATTTAATTTAATTTCTTTTATTAAATTTCTGGTTAATATTTACGGGGTGTTACATTGCTTCATCTTCCAATTTTGAGCAAGATGTGTTGATGATTCATCTTATATAAGTTGGTACCGAGTTGTGAGCTAAAATTTGGTACCAAGTTGTGCTCTTTAGTTGGAGTTTCCCTTTCTGCTCCTTGCTACTTGACTTATTTAAAGAATGACTAAGTATCTCCTTGTGGCAAGCAAGATTTGGTACCGTTTCTTGGGACTTTACCTAAATTATGGCGCTAGACTTGTGTTCTAGAATTTTTGATTTATTTTATAATCAGTCAATGGTTCTGATTCATCGAGATTTTGCTTGGTTCAAAAGCGGGATAATAACGATAAATAGATCTATCATTATAATCGTAATGCTCTCTTCGTGAATTTTTTCTTCTAGTTTAACATGTTATAACACAATATTTTGATGTGCGTAAAAAAGGCATAAATCATAATCTTATTTGATTTAATTCATAAAATGTTTTAAAGTGTAGTTGATTTTTCATACTATTCAAAGTAATTTGGGAAAGCATATAAAAATGTCACCTTAGTTTGTTGTTTCGATCTATTTCCAAGTTTTGAAGCACGAATCTACTTGAATCAAGATGGATTTCGCTGTTAGATTTAGGAATTTTGGAGCAGTTATGGTTTCGAATGGTTTGAGAAATGAAAATGAATTGAGATAGAGGTTGAATCGGTTCTAGAAACTATTGATGGTATCATAGTAATTTGTTACCTTCTATCTTTAAAACTTAGAAAAAAAATATCATTTGATGGAACTTAGCGCTTGTTTGATTTAAGTTTTGTATTTTGTGTTTTCAATGTATGGATGATGATGGGATGGAAAATGGTAAATGGTTTAATATGTAAATTTTAAAGAAATTTTACATGTTTTTAAATTTTGGGAAATACTAAAAGCTATATTATTTTTTTCTCTACTCCCCTTTATTGTAATGGTTTAGATTTTGCACACTCTTCTTCTCCATGAAGTACATATCTAAAATGGAAAATTAAGAGGTCGTTTGGTTTCATTTAGAGTTTTGTGTTTTGCATTTTCAATGTTCATTAAAAAATATGAAACGAGCGGAGAGAATATTTAAATTCTAACTCATTAAGATGATGATGAAGGGACACCGGAGGGGATGGATAGACGGTGGAATGATGAATTGTTTTCCGTATTTTTGTTATTTCTCAAAACACGAAAAACAAAATAAATTTGTTTTCTATTTATATGTTAACTTCATTTTTCAAATTAGTTGTGTTTCAAAAAATACACCGTCGTGCACATTTTTGTTTGGACAGAAACTCAAAACTAAAAAGTGAAAATCAGTATCCATCTCTTATTTTAAAACTTAATTCCTAAAAAATACTCATCAAAAACAAGTTTCACGAGACACCATGTTACAGTTTCCAAAAAAAATATGTGGTTTAAACTCTAAATATATACAGCTAAATCTGCAAATATATGCGGTTAGAATTGCAAATATATACATGTCTAATGGCATATTTTTGTAAAACGAAAATTTACAGTTTTGACTGTAAATATATACAGTTCTGAGTGCAAATATATGTAGTTTTGGCTGCATATTTTCACTGTAAAAAGTTTCTTTTTTTGAATAAAAAGATAAATAGGGCCCAGCCCATTAACATAAAGAAACGGGTAAAACTCGATACAACTCAACACATGAAAACCCTAGAACATCATAGAAGCGACTCGATAATTCTCATTCCACCGCCTCTTCTCGTCCGGAGAAAAACAATGGCGATTCGGAGCCAAAGTTTAAACTTCACGTCCTCCATTCTTTACTCCACTGGCCTTTCCTCTTTCCCAATATGACAGCCCCTCATTAAATTTTCCCCTCATGCCTTCAATCTCTTTGTCGGTGAAGATATTTCTCTGATTAGGGTTAAAACTAGGAAAATCAGCAAATCTGTAGTCAATACGACTTAGATCTATTAATTCTTCCCCCTACAGGATAGCACGATCTCGATTTGAGGCATCTTCAAAAGTATAATCTTCAGAAATATGATTACTGGAATGATATCTAGATCTGTGGTCAACACACCTCCGATCTGTTAAAGTCAACGCTCTAGAGAGCAACATGAGCTCTATTTGAGCCACTATCAGAAGTATAATCTTCAGATAGGTGATTTCTCGTCTGTATGCTCCTCGGGTGGGCTAAAAATTGCTCCAGATGCTTACTGCCTGCTTCGATACTCCAGTCTTCAGCTAAATTTGCAAATTTGGTTTGATCTTTCACTTTTTTCTTTGATTTATGAAGCAGAATCTTACTGTCTGTTTCTATGAGTATCCATTTCTGCTCTTTACTGCTGCTTGTTTTATTATGAGTACGTGCATTTATTTCTCTCCAAATATGGTAGACAGCAGTAGTAATTAGAATGTGAGTTAGGTCTCTTTCAATGGATTTTCCTTTAAATTTGATATTTATGAGATGAATAGCTTGCTTGAGATCCATGTGGTCACTGTTTTGAATTCCCAGTTTAATTTGAATGTGATTCCAAATAAAATATGAGTAACTGAATTCAAAAAACAGATGATAAGAGCTCTTATTTTCTAGATTGCATAAGGAACATAGTGAACTAGAACTATTACACCATTTGTTAATTTTGTCCCAAGTTGGCAATCTGTTATTTAATGCAAAAACGTACAGAATGCCATCTTGAGGTTGTTTACCTTGTTCCAAATGCAATCATACCAATCAACCTTGGTAACCTTATTTCTAACAGCATTCCATGTATTTTTAAAGGAAAACTTCCCTTTATTGCTTTCTTTCCAAATCCAGTAATCACTATCTGCACTAAAATCAAGATGAATTTTACATATGTCATCTTTGTGTGGGTTAGTAATAGGGTGAAGGTGAGTTGCCATTGATTATTTATAATAATAGAAGACACTGTTGCATTGGAATCACCAAACATAACTAAATTACTCCAACCCACTTTATTAATAAAGGAGTCATTATTGAACCAATGGTCAAACCATAAGCTAGTTTCTGCACCTAGCTTAAATTTTCTTTCTAAAAGAGACTTACAAATATTTCTACAATTTAAAATTTTCTTCCAAGTGTTAGAATGATTGTTGTTTGGTACTATGTTCCAAAAATTACCCTTTCTAAGGTACTTAGCATTCATCCATCTAGCCCACAAAGAGTCTGCACTAAGGAATCTCCAAAATAATTTTAAATGACATGTTAGACTAAGATCATTCATATTTCTGATGCCAAACCCTCCTTCACTTTTTGGTTTGCAAACTTTATCCCAAAACTGAGTTTATGATATTTACCTCTCCATAAAAAATCAGCACATCTATTTTTTATTTTTTTAATAGATGTTGCAGGAATGTGAAAAGTTTGCAACCAGTAAAGAATAATAGCATAAACCACAGTTTTAATTAACTCTGTTCTTCCTGCAATAGGAAGAAGTTTACAAGACCAAGTTTCCATTCTTTCTTGTATTTTATCCAATAATATGGAACAGACTGAATCTTTGATTTGATTTACTGATAAGGGCAGCCTCAAATATTTTATAGGAAGATTGCCCTCGGTAATTTTTAAAACATTTAATACATCATTTTTGTATCTACTATACTTACTAAAATAAGCTTTACTTTTGCCTATCTTAAGTTGCAACCCTGCATAATTGTTCAGCATGTCAAAACATTTTTTATGGATACTGTATTTTCTTTGTTAGTCTTAACAAAAACCATTAGATCATCAGCATAAATAAGATGATTTATATAAGGTTGAACTATATTAATAGGATTAATATTCCCCTTAATAGCTTCTATTTCCATTAATATAGAGAAGTATTCCATAACCATTGTAAATAGATAAGGTGAAAGTGGATCACCTTGTCTAATACCCCTATTACTTTTAATGAAACCTTCTGATTTACCTTGAATAAGAATAGAAAAGGTAGGGGTGTTAATACATTCCATAATCAGGTCATAAAATTTACTAGGAAATCCCATACATCTCATTATATGATAAATAAAATGCCTATTCACTTTGTCATAAGCTTTCTGTAAATCTATTTTGAGACACACATTATCACCATTTTTAGCATTAAATTTTATAACCATCTCATGTGCTAGCATAGAATTTTCAGATATTAATCTACTAGGAACAAAAGCACTCTGATTTTCAGAGATAAGAAAAGGCAGAAATATTTTTATTCTATTACTCAACACAGCGAAGATGATTTTATAAATGAAATTACAACAAGATATGGGTCTATAGTCACCAATATTAGTGGGGTTTTTCTTTTTAGGTATTAGAGTAATAAAAGTATGATTATACTTCTCAGAATTTTAGCTTTAATCAGAAATTCATTTATGACTTCAAAGATTTGATTTTTAATATTGTCCCACTGTTTTTTGTAAAATTTAGCATTAAACCCATCAGGGCCAGGACTTTTATTATCACCAGCATTAAAAATAATATATTTTATTTCCTCTAATGAAACAGGAGCAAGTAAAATATCGGAAGCATTATCTTTCAAAATATTCTTGCAACTAATATGAGGAATTTTTTTTCAATATTCTCAGAGAAGTATAACTTCTCATAGTACTCAATAGCTTCATTAGCAACTTTATCATAAGCATTGGAAAGATTACTAGTATTATCAATAATGTTACCAATATTATTAATATGCTTTATACTACTCATTTTGGCATAAAAAAATTTTGTGCAATCATCACCTAGAGTTAGCCAGTCTACCTTGGCCTTTTGTCTAGCATTAAACTGCATTTTTATAAATTTTAGTAGATAACTTTTCCTGATTCTTGAAAAATTGATGGCTATACCAATATCTTATGGGTTATCATCTGCAAGATTTTGTAAAATTCTTCCTTCCTTTCTTAAATTAACCAGATTATTATTATTCAAATAATTATTTTTATTCCAATTTTTAATATTGTATTTAATATTTTTCAGAAGCATACTAAACTGAAATTGTTTAGTACCATTATAGAAATTTTAAGCAATTATCCATCAAAGCTTTATAATTTTCTTCTAAAACACAACTGTTTTTAAATCTGAAAGGAGAAACTTTTTTGTTTGAATTCACAGTGGTAAAAAGATTAACAATTATAGGAGTATGGTCACTAGAATTTTGTTCTAAAGTTGAACAAACAAAATTTGAGAAAATGTTTGAAAATTCTTTATTGATTAAAATTCTATCCAACTTACAATGGATGTTCTTAGCCAACCCAGATTTCCACGTATACTTATTCCCACTAATAATTGGTTCATAAGACCAGTGTCTAGAAGAAAATTATTTAACCTACCAATCTTACTTTTAGGAATTTTACTGCCTCCAAATTTTTCTGATACATGAAAAACAGTATTAAAATCACCCAAAATAATCCAAGGAAATTTATATGTTAAATTCAAATCTTTTAGTTTACATCACAAATCATTTCTTTCACTTTCAAGGTTACTACCATAGACACTAGTAACTTGAATAAAAAAACCATCAATATTTTTAAACCGACAATCTATAAATTGCTTATCTTTACTAATTTTTAAGTTTGTCCAAATATTAGAATCTCATATAATAATGATTCTTCCTTTATAGTCACAATCATTATTATTTATAGATTTCCAATTGTTAGACAACTTAAGACAAAAAAATCATAATTTTCATCATTCAGTTTATTTTCTATAAGAGCAATAATAGTAGGCTTATAAATGTTTATCATATAAAAAATATCAGACTGTTTAGCAGGGGAATTCATACCCCTGACATTCCATGCAAATATGGTCATATATATATAAAATAAAAATAAAAGGAAAGTTAGATGGTACCTGACACTGCAGTACCCTTACCCCCTCCTCTTATTATCTACACTCTTAGCTTTTAGTCTTGTAGACACTTCATCCTATTCTGGATTGATTGAGATGTATTTTTGTTTGAAATCTTTTTTCTCTTTACTTCCCTTTAACTTACCAGTTGCTTTTGGTTTTGGAATATGCAATGTAGATATATCAAACTGGTCAGTAGCATCAACCATTACTGATTCATTTTCTTCCTTTTGCTCTAACTCAAGAACCTTAATCAGAGAAATATCAAAGTTATCTGTGCGAGGCATGGCTGAGTCACTACACTCTGCTATTGTAGCATGTTTAGGGGGAGAAACTTCCTTGCAAGGCAATGTTGAGTTGATGCATACCCTGTCCTCAACTTCTGCAGCAAGTTCAGAAGGAGACTCCTCCTCCATTCCACTGTTCCAATTCTGACTACTATCTTGATGCGAGACATTATATATTCTTGTGCCAATATTCTCTGTAACTAAACATGGCTCTGAAATAGGAGGGGTTTCAGAGTTAAAGACCTTTTTAATAATACTACCCTCCTTTGTACTGTGTTGATTCGAAACAGTTGAACTTTTTTCATAAACTGATGAACTTCCATAACTGTGATCTGATCAACTTAATCGGTGAGCGCCTTTGGATTATCTTCTTGATCGAAAATGATACAATCTTGGTTGATTCGATCATTGTTTTTTCGCGTTCTTGACTGGTTTAGTACTTATTTATTGGAATTTGGTTCTTGAATTTCAACCTGTGCAGTTAAAGCGCTCGGTGGATTCAATGCGGTAGAGGTGCAAAAAGTCATAGCGGGGATGTAGCGAAGATATAGCGGGATATATCGGATTACTCTAAAATAGCATATAAATCTCATACTTGTTGTTTTTACAAATATATATATATATAGTAATTATGTGAAAAATTAACATTCAATTGAATTATAATTAATACAAAAATAATTTTAAATAAAATATGTGCAAATGTATTGTAAATGAACGTAAAACTGTTATATAACTTAATTTAATTTAGTATAATATTAGAGTATTATCATTTCTAAACATATATAAAAAATTCAATGAAATTAATTAATTTCATAATTTTTATAGCGTATAAATATCATTTTTCAATCCAATTTTTATAGAAGATATAGCGGAAATAGCGGAATATAGCGGAAATAACAGGATATAGCGGAAATAGCGGGAATTAAAGCGGAAAGGCTATATGTTGGGAATATATGGAAAAATCGTAGCGGTAGGAATCCGCTATAAGATATATCGGAGTTATAGCGGGGATATAGCGGGGCATTAACTGCACAGATTTCAACTGAACTATTTTCTTGAAAATTGTCTCTGCTTTGATTACTAGTTTTTGGTATCCACATATGCTTTGGGTTGCACTGCTCTCTAGTATGACCGAAGCATTTATAGATGTTACATTTCGGTGGAACCCATTCATATTCCACTTTTTGTATAATGTTTTCATCATTGTAGAGAGTGAGATTGATCTCCTCTGGAAGTTCATCGGTCGTAGAAACTTCCACAAGAAGGCGAGCGTAATTTAATCTCGTCTTCAAGGTAGTGGCTGCGTCCATTTTAATGGGTTTTCCTATGATGCTCGCCATGACGCTAAAAGCCTCACGATCCCACAATTTAAGATTTACACCGGGTAATTTTACCCAGACCGGCATAGTCGACAGTAAATCTCTGTTCATTTTCAAAGATTTAGACCACCGTCTCATAATGATGAGCTTTCCATTGTAAAAATATGGACCATTCTGAATTATTGTGTTGCAATCTTGAATCTCTTTGACTTAACAAGAAAGAAACCATTTTCTCTAGAAAAGATTTCAAAATCCCCGGTCGGTTTCCAAACAC
Organism: Allium fistulosum; assembly: GCA_030737815.1. NCBI lineage: Eukaryota > Viridiplantae > Streptophyta > Magnoliopsida > Asparagales > Amaryllidaceae > Allium > Allium fistulosum. The sequence continues at coordinate 334,380,101 of CM060904.1, read as the reverse complement.
GTTTAATATACTCTTTAAAAAATAAGAAATAGGGTTTGGTTCCTACAACATAGACAATAACAGAATTATTCCATCTTTCTATGGCTCTTTTGCAAACTGCTTCCTTCACCAAACCATTTTTCTTGTTATTAATCTTGATAGGTGAAATGGTTTCAAGACTGCATTCATCTTCTTTTGGTTCCTCAGATTGCTCTGAAACAATATCAGTCCAAAATTTATGTCCTTGTTCTTTATTCAAAACGAAGAGGTTGGATTGGTTGTTTAACCTTATTCGGAATGGAGATGGTTGGCAACAGGCCCTCCTTCTTCTTCGGAACGCCATTATTATTTATCAGAACTAAATCATTTCTGGGCCGGTATCTTCTCTGTGATCTTGATTGGACCAACTGAAAGCCTTCATTGTCGATGATGACACCATTAGACGTTTTTCTGATGTGAAATTCTGGTGGTCTATCCTGATGTGTCGGATAGAGAAGATTGGAAAGATTTTTGTGAGGAGGATTAGTTTCCTCCATGGCAGAAGAAAAACCCTAAATCCTAATTTTTATGAAATGCTCACTTTAAAAGTTAATAGGATTGTTTTCTGAAACTGTTTAAGAAGACGGGAAGTGGATTTTGAACATTTTTTGTGTCCTAAAACTCATGGTCTGAAGTCGGATAATCTGTTATTGTTTTGAGCTGGAAGACCCTTGAAATTAGGCAAATTCCCACTACCTGGAATAAAACTACCGTGAAGTAACGAGTAAAACAACAAGTATAAAATTACATCTGAAACACATCAAAATAAAGTCTTTGATGGTGAGGAAAGTGATAAAGTTAATCAAACATGAGATTCCCGAGTTGAAACGCTTCTTTCTTCTTCTTATATTTTTACTTTGCGACCACTGACAGGGAAAACCAGTCCAATGAAAACGAAACTATCACGCACAAGGCAAACTAAAGATGACACTGCAAACTTGACACTCAAAGATTCAAACTACAACGCATTTCGGTGTTAAGGTTTTTTTCTTCCGCGGCTAGTTTAACAAACAAATACTCCCCTCCAATGTATAAAATTCACTTCCACTATGTGCTATTCTTTTTCCTTGAAAAATTCATTTCCTCCAACTTGAAAACTCTTCAAGTTAAGAGTTTGTTTTGAGTGAAGCAAATACGATATCTAGAATGAGTTTTGTGTTTTAAAAAGAAATGATAAAAGTATTTGAAAAATGTATTTTATAGTTTTATTGTTGTTGTTGTTTAAATGGATCATTGAATTTAGTGCTGAGAACAGAAAGTAATTTGATAATAAATTATAAACTAACATACACAGACAGAAATGAACGGCGTACGTTCAACTGTATACCAAACAGTGTAGCATCCCTACAATCCCATGATATTCATTTCATATTTATGTTTCTCTCTCCCTATTAATTCTCTCCCCCTTCAAATTGTTAATTAAACAGAGAATTCAAATGCTTCCAAACAGAGGTGACATAAAACGCTCACATTTATCCTACGTGAAATAATATTCCAGAACATCTGATTGATATGGAGAACTAGGGAAGAAACTCAATAACTAGCAGAAACTGATAACACTTAGTTTTATTAATGAATTATGATGTCTCATAATGTTGATCACAAATCACACAATACAAATTAATCCAGACGAAAAAGAAGGTACTCAACTTCAACATCCTTGGTCAGTGGCATAACCCAATCATTGTATAGACGTGTAACAAGAGAGGGATCGATTTTACATTTAACTTCATTACAGGTTTTGTCTTCCAAAGTCACAGTTTGCCCAAGGATCAACGCCTTTTTAGCTACTCTTTTTTTCACCATCTCCTCAACCTTAACAAATGTCAACAGTTTCATCAAACCGTCTTTATCCTGCATAAAAAAGGCAATAAAATATAGATACATATTGTATTTGATGCATTGCAATTATATATTTTTTACATACTAATTTTTGTCCTAATCAGGTATGAATGAAAAAGAAATTAAGCAGATACCTGAGCTCGAATTAAAGGGCTATAATCTTGTGGCGCATCTCTAAACTTAACCTCTGCAACATACTTGCCATAATGAATTCTTCTTGATAATGCCTGTATCAGTGAAATTATCTGTATGAACACAAATATCTCCACTTTGCCTCCATTAATGTGTAGATTAAGAACTCGAGGCAATAACATACATAAACAGTTTGAGATATTCACAAAATGATTTCCTAATCTCTTTCTTTCTACATAATAGCTAAATTCAGCCCCACTTTAGGCATAAAGCGTATGCATTCGTGTGTGCGTATTCTATATAAACCATGTTTAAGTAAACAAAACAAATTTTGAAATGATGTCCCAATTTTTGTGTAAAATTTTATTACAGTGTGGGTAGCTTTAAGTCAGATAATACCATTATATCATGATCATTAGACTATGGCACCATACGAAAGATTACCTGTTTGCAACTTAAACATTTCTTACCTGCAAGCAAACAAGATCGGAAGCTACAGACATTGCATAATTACCATCATCGCCATCACAAGTAAATAGTGGAAGAAACTCGTTGATGTACATATTCCATATGTCCTTGTTCACACAGACTGATGCAGAAGCTGGATGAAATATCTGTGATTTAAACTACATGAGTCAAGCATGCACACATATGCTTGACTTTGATTTATCAAGGAATTACACCAATATATATTTATAAAACCATAATAATAACCTGGGGATAGTCCCGTGAAGGTAGAAGCGGGGATGGTAGATTGTTGGGGAAGAAAGGAGTTTCATCCGGGTTTTGATACCTTCCACCCTGCAAAACTTTTCTATTATATTAAACTGATTTTTTTAAACATTACATGTCATGACTTAAGTATATATGCTTATAATCACAATTATACACTAAGAGATAAACAAATAAAGTTAAGAAAACATCATGTTCTTTGCCTTCAATCCTGTGATTCCTTTCAAGGTATATATACCAGCACCACAAGTTTAGTTTAATTAAAGGAAAATCAGGATACATTTTATTTGTTGTTGACCAAATACATCTGAAAATGTGTATCTAATTATAAGAATCATCTTTAACCTTTCAAATTTAGATAAATATTTCTGACTGTTATTTGGATGCTTCATGAAAGGCCAAAAGATATTTATATGAAGAAGTGAACTAGTTTGAAAACTGCCAAAAACAAAAATGTTGAATACAAAACAAAGGAACATGTTTGGTTACATTTTACTCTATTGCACAAATATGATTTTAGATTTCATTATTGAAAGTGTTATTTTAACACGTTCACATTAGAGACACATTCGGGTGGCACACTTTTCTATTTAACCAAAGTTTCCTAGTAACGTAGCTAGCTACATGTTTGCACAAAATATGGACAAACACCCTAATTCAGTCGAAATACGAAAATTAAAAGGAAAGAATTCGAAGAACAAAGAGAAACACACAAGATTCTCAAGTGGTTCGGCTAGATTATTAAAGATGCATCCACTGCTTTGTTTCAATTAACTTTTACAAGCACAGCCAAAGTACTATCGAGTTCAGATCTAGAAAAATATAAAACTCGAAAACGGCAGTCTCTTTGCAAAAGTTTCAAAGTTTAAAAGTCATTTTCTTGTTGATGATAGCTCTTTATTCATAAACAAAATCCAACGTAAAATCCGCGGAACCCAGTTCGAACAAGTAAATACCTTCAAATCTGAACTTCCAACAAGAAGAATATGTCAAATAAATCCAAATTCAACAATCAATATGGATCGGTGCCGATCCATGCCTTTGACCCCCTTCTTTGAATTTCTTCCTAGCATGGCACAAGCCTTCATATTTTCAAAACTTGACATTTTTGAATAACTATGGTTCGGCACCGATCCATGTCCCATTATCTCCTTTGCTTTTTCTTCAACTCAAAACTTGACTATAGCATAAAGTAGAGTATGTCTCATTCCCTTGGATCGTTCGGTGGTACTGATCGATATGACTTGAAGTTTTCTATCTCTAACTTCTTGAGTCTTTCGATCTCGATACTCTTGATGTCCCCCAAGCTTCTTGGTTCATCACTCCATAATTTCATAGCTTAGATTCATCGAAATGTCGTTTGGTTCAAATACCGGATTACATTCACCCTCCAAAGTATGTTTCCGTGATAACAAAGCATGCTTTGGATCAAGACAACCGACAGAATCCAATGCAGAAACACTTCCATCATCTGAACTACTTTCGTGAAACGTTGCATCTACTTTGAGAATATCGGCTCACCGCTTCAAACAATTTTGGTAGCATCTCTCTGATAGTTATAACTGTTGAAGTCCTCTATCTAGAGTCTTCGGTTATTTTTAAAAACCTCCGAAAGCTACTCCATCTTTTGGTCAGTTAGATTTTCATCTCATCCTCATCTAATTCACATATAATCCATATCATTTCCATTTTTTTTATAAAATGTGTTCATATCAATCGCTACTGATCGATATTGGTCAGTAATAATCGATTTGAGCATGTTGCTATATAAGTAACACTTAGAGAAATTTGAGCTTCACTTCATCTTCTACTCCATTGCCTCCGTCTTCTTCTCAGTGCTTTCCGTCCCCACTGCCTTTGCTCTTGCAATCTCAGTTCCGTCACCATATCAAGAATTCAACCACCGCCGTTTCTAGATCCAACTCCATCACAGCCGATCCATAGGAACTCCAGCACCACATCTCAAGTTGCCCCCAAATCTTCGACGCTGCTATTCTCGTTTTGGATCAAGATCTCAACATTAACTAGGTGGGTCGGCGCCGCCACCATTGTCGAACTCCAACGCCTTGCATCGGGTAGTTCGACCACGACTTCGATATCAAATTCACTGTCAACCCATCATCAAATCCATGTCAGCTCCCCTCTTCCGCTGTCATCGTCTTCTTCCCAAAATTTCAAGAACACTTCTTAGTTCTCACGCACTATTTAGACGAGGATGGTGAAGGAGAGTATTTGGTTCTTGATTTGGTTTTGACAATTGTTCGTTTTTTTGGTTTAGTCAAGATAGTCCGAACACTTTTCTCCTTGAGCACATTCGGCACCTAACAAGTTCAAGCGTCGGTATACTGTAGGATGTTCATCCTGGCGACACTCGAAATCGATGCCACACTCTAGCAATCCTGCACAAAAAAGCTCCACACCGCCTTAGATGGTGGTTCCGCTAACGTGTATCCTACATTAACAGATAATACCCGACACACAGTTTCATTGCATGTCAGAGCTCGTTTATCAGCACGAGCGGACTATCTACACAGAGCATATATGTTCATCATGTCAAGGATATGGGACACACATTGCATAGATTGAATCACATACTGCTCTGGTCAATATAAAGAACCTAATTGATCAACACATATCGGCATCCGTTGGATTCTCTATACCGACTACACGGAATTCAATCAAAGTAAACACTGAATTCAAATCATACCTTACCATGCTCGTATATCAAGCATTAAATATAAGATGGACCTCGAACGTTCTGAGCATCTCTTTGCTATGGCAGTCCCTTCCACGCCTCCGATTGCGGGTTCTTCTGCCCCAGCCTCTACTTTGATCCATCTAGGGCTAGACAACCTCAACGCCAACCTGAACAATATCTACAAATCGCCATATACATCGGCGAAACGGAACCTCATGCTGATTTCGCTCTGGACGTCAATCTAGCAGGCGTTTTCATCCTTGATATCCACCAGATTCTTCAACCTCGAGACTAACAACTGTGGATGTCAAACGAATCTGCGAGCATCATGACAACTCTTTAGAGGAAACTCCGACTCCCCTGCTACATCATAAAGCATCCAACCCCCTCCCCCTCCCTCCAGAGGGTTAAACTACATGCAATTGATATATGTGCTCTGAGCAGTCCCACCGTTCGATCATCTCATGAGACCGACTCTCCAATTCCTCAATCATGCTCCTACTCAACTATACCTGAATGGGTATGCTGTCATTAATTGTACATGCATGATCTTCGTGCAACATCCAAGCAGAGCACGTACATTCAAAGAAACTAATACCTTTACAACTTAGAAGAGGTCTGATAGTTCATCTCTCACCTTCATGGAATCATACTTTGGCTACCGGTCAGTCTCTGATCTTTACAATAAGCTCATCAAGTTCAAGGATGAATATTCCTACGTTCAGTGTATGATTGGCATTGTCCATAGACGACTATCAAGCACAAGCTGCCCATGCTGCTCAGAAGGTCGAAGACGAACCTTCAGTCCCTACACATCAAGATATTCCAAATGTGGCCGAGGAAGTCCATGGCATTGATGACAAGGGAAATGGAAGGAGTGTTAGAGAAGAAGGAGAGATAGAGATATCGGTGAAGAAGAGGAAGAAGACAATGATGACGATGGTGATAAAGAAGAGTCAATGGGAGAAAATATACCCAAAGAAGAGACCACTCTAAGAGAAGAGGCAACTCAAGAAGAAATAACTCCACCTGCCCCCGACGTTTAAAGCTAAAAACTAAAGCTACCAAGATGGCGATCAAGCCCCAACAGAACCTTGTTGGATGCACTGTTTTAAATCTCGGCTATCTCGGCCGAGATCACGGTTGGAGGCTTGGGCGAAACGAAACATAAGATATCGGTTGATATCTCGTTTTGATTATATCGGCCGATATTTGGAGCGAAACGATATTTCGAGATATCCCCGATATATTGTTTTTTTCAAAAAAAAAAAGGCTCATCTCAGTCTATCATAAAAGAATGAACAAAGCCATTTTCTTTCTGATTCAACTTCTCAAAAAATCACGTTCCTCGTCAAAATATCGAACTCCCTCTTCTCCAGAGAAAAAATTCGAACTCCCACTTTAAAAAAAATCAAACTCTCTCTTTCAACATCCGACAGCTCGCGGTTGCTTTCAATTTTCGACTACCCGATCTCGCTGTTGACGGTCTACAGCTTCGTCTTCTCAAAAATCACATTCCTCGTCAAAATATCTAACTCCCTCTTCTTCAGAGAAAAAATTTGAACTCACTTTTAAAAAAAATCAAACTCCCTCTTCCAACATCCGACAGCTCGCACTTGCTTTCAATTTTCGACTACTCGATCTCGCTGTTGACGGTCTACAGCTTCGTCTTCGATCAATCTCTCTACTATCTACGTGTATGTAAATTAGGACTGTTTCTATTTTAATGAAATTCAATTGTTCGGAAATTGAATATACAATATAATTTAGAGTAGATTTGCAAGTAGATTTAGTTTGTTATTCTTACTGCATAACCTTCTGCAAGTAGATTTACATTGCCTGAAACCCTTCGATTCCTGATATCTCTTATATGCATTTGCTTTTATTTGCATCAGCTCCTGATACTGTTATTATGTTATTTTTACTGCATATATGTAATTGTATAGAACCCGCTTTTTCAGTTAATTTGTCGCCTTTCATCTACTTATATGTAATTGCTAAAACTGATGATATTTTGTAACTTTTGTTGAAAAATTTCATATAGTTGAAATATAATTGCATTATTTTTTTCAGGTAGAATAGTGGAGATTAGTTGCAGTAATTCAGTAAATGTTAAAAAAACCGATACCATGCATTTTTTGCTATAAATTATGTGATGTGTTACTCCGATATGGTCCCGAGATGAACTTTAGGCCCGATATGTAAATCCGATATTGGCATCCGAGATGCACTTGTCTCGTCCGAGATCTCCCCCGATACAATACCGAGTCACTAAAATCGCCGAGACGAAACGTGCCTGATATCCAAGATTTAAAACCTTGGTTGGATGATTATTTGTCGACCTGGCCGGGGTAGGCATCTTCGGTGACCTATCCAACATGGACAACATTCCCAACTTCACCAAACCTGACTTCACCCTCGGTGGCTTTTCAACTCTCAATCTTCCATTTGGCGTTGATTCACTTTTCACTTCCATGGGGAAATTACTTTGATTTCCCAACCTCACGAGCATGGTCCGAAAAATCAATAGGAAACGCTAACATTTAGAATCACAAGCATGTCCACTCTGCACGCACTTTCTCCCAATTCCAAATTATAATCCAACCTTTTCGCCTTTTCAGGTACAATGGGTCGATCCACCTGAACAAGAAATCCATCAGCATACGCTCTTCTTTCCATTGAATGGATCCTCGTCCTCGACGAGGCTCCTACCAAGAATCTAAGTATGAAAGAACAAAGAGAAATCAAAGGGAGAAAAAAAATATAGAGAGATGAGGAAGAAAGAAGAAGGCAACGCCCTAAGCACGACAGGTCTTCGGACTGCTTTGGATCCAAGATTCCAAGCGAAGTTCTGATTTATCACACCGGGCACGATCTCCTCTTCCAAAGTTCAGGACCCATACTCCGACATGCCCAACTCTCCAAATGGACAAACTACAGTCTCGTCCCTTCTTTCTCATGTCTTTTCGACTCAACCTAAATCTAAGGCAACACACTCATCATCTTCACTCCTGAAACGATGATCGGGAAAAGAACGAGTCACCACTATTTCCAGCCTTTTGCTTCCAACTTCAAATATCCCGCCATCCAGAATACTGACAGAGCGCGAAGTCATACATCTTGAGATGGACCTAACTAGGCTCCAGTTCATTTATAACGTGAAGAACATCCACAAGGACTTGGCGACTAGACTGTCGCTTCACAAGGAGCTAGTGGAGCAGTTCAATCTACAAAGGAAGCTATCAGTGAGCTTAGCTGACTTAATGTGTAGTCACTCGAAAATATGTAGTGGTTCAAAGGCTTTGTAGGTTTAGAAAGGAGGTTTTAGAAACAAGTCTAGGTCTCAGTCTATAGGTCTTTGAAGTGGTGCTTGTTGTTATTGACATGAGCAGATGTTTGATGGTGTTGCTAGGACTATCACAAATGTCGGGCTTGTTCCAAATTTGCATAAGGGTTTTCTATCTATAGAAGTTTTGATAGAGGAATGATTGAGATAGGTTGTAGATGACCAGAGATTGCGAGTAATGACTCATCGCAAGTAAGGAATGATTGACATGAGCAGGTAATGTCTATATGCTTCATTCATATGTTTCTGATTTTGATATAGACTCTACTCAGTTGTGGCATCTTTAATTCGGTCATGTTGATGAACATAGTCTTAAAGTGTTAAAGAAGCGGGGTTTAATTGATGTTGCAAATTTATAAAAGTCTGAGAATACTTTTAAGAGAGAGATTGTGAGAGATAAGATTTAAATCGAGTATTTCCTCGCTCGATATGTAATGAAGATGTTGGTAATTCTCGCATAGTGTTTGTGTATGGTTTTTCTTTTGTGCTTGCAACAAAAGGAGGCAAGTTTCTCAAACTTGATTAGCTGAGTATTGAGCTAATGGAGCGCAAGGGCATGGATCCCGAAGGTTTCTTTTTTCATTGGTGAGCTGTCTCGTTTGGAGTAGCTGTAAAGAAGTTACGAGGCATTGAAGTTGATGAAGCAACAACTTTTGTACCTGAACTGTGTTGGTCAACTGGGTGGATAAAGGCAATTGATTGTCTATTGTTTATTGAAGCATATGTTTGACCCGTTTGGAGATAGAACCATATTAAGCCATTTTGGAGTCATTGCAATCGATTGTCCTGATAAGGGCGGTCGATTGAATTGCCCAAAAATTAGCTAAATAAGTTCTGTAAGATGGTAAGTTGAATGACCCTTCTATGCAGTCGATTGAAGTCAACCAATCTAGAGGTTTTGGACGTTATTTGAGGCGACCTAAATCAATACTTATCAAATTCGAGATTACTTCTTCCTAAGTAATATATACTTTATATATTGCAACTGAAGGCTTTTGGAAAAACATCCAATCAATCTACAACTTTGTGGACTCCACATCTAATTAATCCCTCTTGTAATTCAAACAAATGAATAGAGATTATACTTTTTTTTCTTATTTAAGAAATCTCTCTAATGGTAACCTCTCTTGTTTCTACTCAAATTGAATACTAAAGGAAAGTTCGGTTCAAGTTTGAGGTTTTTTTTCTTTATATTTATGTCTACTACAATTATTGAACGTGTATTATGATACTAAAAAGAAACCATTTCAAGAATCAGCAAACAAATTTGGAAAAAGGAATAAAAATATCACCTTGGATTGGAGAGCCTCAGCCTCCCTCACGAAATATTCAGCAAAGGATAATCCACCAAAAAGATCCGACGGTTCATAAGCTTTAGAATTTAATGGGAATTTGGCTCTTTCAATTAGAGCGAAAACAATGGAGTCCTCTTGTCTTATCAACGAATCCCTAATTGAATCAAGGCATAATTCTTTCACGGTTTCATTTGAACCCATTTCTGTATGCTGAAATTTGAATAAAATTCGGTTCAAAATCAATTTGTTTTGAATTTTAGAAGAGAAGACATGCTTTGTATTGACGTTCAAGTCATCCTGGTGGATCCCACCATTACCGCATGTCTCTAACTTTAGAAGGCTTCATAGTCAACAACGCGCAAATTATTCACGTTTGGTGTTGCATTACAGAAAAGTAACGAAATTGGCTCATTTTATTCTCACACCATTTAGTATGCACTCAAATTTTTTACAAATCAACATCAATCATATTTAAATAATTAATTTAAATATCGAATCATTAATACATTGAAAGTCCAAAATTTTAATTTTCGCATACAAACAAATTAGGATTCGAGATCAATTTTGTTGAGTTTGAATCGACGTTGCGAATCAAAATGTGTATAAATATCGTTATATTTGGAGCCGCGACATTTTTACAATTTACATATCGCTATATGTATTTCGTAAAAATACATGCGTAGTCGGGTCCAATGGAATCTCAATTGACGACTTGTGTTTCTGGGATAAGAACTTCATTATGAGACGTATGGTTGAAGAATTTTTGAAATTGGATGATCCAATGGCCAAAACCATCTCGAAGGTACGTGAAATTATCATCCCGGAATCCATCTTGAATGGTGATGAAATTTATACCATCAAGACCGAAAAAATGAGGCGATGTGCGCCGATGAGTTCCTTGACGATTCGGTGTACCATCTGATCGTACGAGCTCAAAACGTGCGGTGATATATTTAAGGAATTAGGTAAAAAAATATATAATATATAATAAACACACTCAAAAAACCATCGTTTTCTCTTTCCCTTTACGAAAATATCCCAACCTACTTTCCATCCTCATCAAATAGCTACAGTCACCACTCCGAGGAGATTTTCCCATCGTTGATGGCCTGAACTCGTATATAGGCAAAAAAAAGGCGGCAGCGGCTCAAGGAGTCAAAGGTAATGGCTTTAGATAAGGGTGGCCTTGGAGGGGTATGGTTTTTTGAGGCTCGACGGATCTTTAGGTGGAGCTAGGGCAAGCGATAACTAGAGTTGAGTTCCACATACGGTAGCACATGCGTAGGGGATGTTCGATGAAGGTGCAACCACCGTTGGTGGTGTGCGACATTGGGCTGAACGTGAGGGGGTTGCGCGATCACGAATTGATTTAGGTGGTCGAAGTTGGAGTTGAGGGGCTCGTTGAGTCTGGCTCGTGAAGAGGAGCGCGTAGGTGGTGGTCAGATGGGCTCTGGTAGACCGAGGCAGTGGTGTAAGGGTGGTGGCCATGAGTAAATAAGGCAGAGAGAGAAAAATAGAATTTGGGGGAAGAAGGATTAAGGGGCTAGTGAGGTGATTAAGTTAATTTATTAATTAATTAAGTGAATTATTTAATATTTATAATCCATATTCTTATAAAATCCATATCTTTTGCATATGAGGTCCAATCGAGACGCAGTTTTTGCTGTTGCAATCGTATCGAGATTATCTATGACATGGTATGGGTATGGATTGGATTTGGACAATTGAGGAATTACAATTCAGGTGAGTGGATTTATTACTCTGAATTTATATTTCGGTATATATCCCCGTAATTATATATATATATATATATTAAAAAAATTACCTAGAAGACGTAGAATAATATATATATATATAGGTAATTATTCCCCTATTTGATTAGATTGGTTTACGTAGGTATTCTGAAAAATTGATTAAGATCTCGTATATATAAGTATCGTGTTCTATTCATGTTGAATAGAGTTAGATGGAGTTGACATTAATTTACAACATGGTTATAAATTAATTAAACTCTATTTTATAGTTATACTAGTGATAGAAATATTATTATACATTTTATTAGTAATCGAAAGTTAGAATAATGACCTTTAAAATAAGTTGTAAGGCTAAAACAATTATTTATGTAGGTTAAACTTATATTAAAATGGCTTTTTTTGTCTTTACATTGGTTTATTACGGTGTAAATTAATAATTAACTAACTAGTGAATTTCCATAAAGGTGATTTGAGAATAAAAAATTACAAAAGAAGTATTATATTATTTAACAGGGTTTGATTAAGGTTGTAAAATCCTGAATATTATTATAACGTGATCTATAAACTTTGGACCTTAAGAAATGGTTTGAGACATATGTGTATGGATATATATAGAAATTATATACATGAGCTATATGATATTTTGAGGCCTTATTAATAGCTAAACTTAATTAAATAGAAGAATTAAGTGATATCAAGCTATAATATAGTTGATAGGAGTTTCTTCCTTGGTTTAGGATATGGGTTGGCACGATGCTTTGGCTTAACTTTGGGAAGACTTTGAGTTACTCAATCACATCTAGTGTGTACGATTGAGCAGAGTTAGTCCATGTCTCTTGGCTGCGACCTTGGGATACATATGCTTTGATGAATGGTATTGGTCTTATATTAGTAACTGCACGTGTTGATAGAGCTTTGGTAAAGAAATTGTTTTGAGATCTGGATTCGGATTTCGGGGTTCGGGTTTGTTCAGGTAAATCTATGGAAATGTTCTATCTTTGTGGGACTTCGGGGTTCTAATAAAGTTCAACGACATGAGGATAGCTTGAATCTGGATTGTCTATTCATAGATAATCAGATGATATCGATTTTGTAAAAAGAATCCATTGTACCATTGAGGCGCACAACCTATAGACGTGGTTTTGGAGCAGGGGCGAAGAGGGATTAGGACACCAGTCTAGACTATGTCATATACTGCTCCGTAGTACGATTGGGTGCTACGATAGTACCTACAGCCAACTTCTTTTAAGATGTTATTTTTCAGGGGATTACATAAGTTAGTTATGGCTCTCGATAGGTCTCCTTGGTGGCTAATGGCAATTCAGCACAGGTATCGGTTATAGATATTTATACTTTGGTATGGGATACAGTGAGATCCATATAGGTGTGGAATGCAAGGCGAAACACAAGATTCGGATGTTATAAGTTTTACAAAAGGAATCCATTGTACCATTAAGGCGCTCGACCTGCAGATGTAGTTCTAGAGCAGAGACAGAAAGAGATTGGGACGCCAGTCTAGAAAAGATCATATATTGTTCCATAGTACGATTGGGTGCTATGACAGGACCTACAGGCCAACTTCTTTTGAGGTGTTGGTTTTCAAGGGAGTCCAGAAGTTAGCTATGGCTCTCAATAGGTCTCCTTGGTAGCTAATGACAATCCAGCACGTGTATCAGTTATAGATATTTGTATTTCGGTATGGGACATGGTGAGGTGTACATGAGTTCGATCATATTGGATGTGGCCTAGGGTCTATGGTACGATTATGTACCAACTTTATTTATTTTGGACACTAGATTGAGATTATGCACGTTAGCTATCCCTAGTAGACTCTACCCATCGGTAATGGTAGGTGTCAATCTATAGTCTTTGTTTGCCATTTACTGTTAGGATTGTGTGTGTTATTAGTTAGTTAGTTAGTTATTATTGCATATTGTGTATTAGACTTGTATTGTGAAATCTATATTACCTTTTCACTTGTATATTGGGTTATCTATATTATAGTACACCGTTACGTGCCAGTCACATTACATTAGTTGTGATGACTCGTTGACTACAGGAAAAGATCAGGTTATGGTATGATTTCCTATCTTTTAGGATAGGTTTACTTTACTTGTTTATGGACAGTCTAGATTATCCCTAAGCCATGTTCATGGAGAGGGCCGACTTTGCCTTAGTAGTTCTTGTTTCTTTGTACATAACTTTAAAATATAGTATTTTGAGATAGTTCCTCTCACATCGGACTTTAATTCTGATCTGCATTTCATCTTTTTCGGTTTATATCAGGGTACCCGATTGAGTAATTTGGGAGTCAGGTACTTTGGGGATAGGCTTGTAAGACAGTTGGAGCATTTTAGAGGCGTGAGTTCGATATTGAATATGTATACTTAGAGTTGATGTAGTACGTAGCAAACAGGCTATTTTGTATATGAGACTTGTGATATCAGATCAAAACTCCATATGATGGAGTTGATGTATTTAGACTTTCTATAATGATATTTATTTATCAGTTTCTTCTGCTAGTGCAGTCTCTTGTATATTGTTTATCTTGTTCTGTTCATGTATATTCAGTATATTATATGTTATCTTCCCATTGTGAGATCGTATCGATATGCCTTAGTATGATGTTTAGTTTTAATTTTACCCTGACGAAATGTCTTTTGTTGTATTCAGGAGTCATTTGTTGTTATTCAATGTTGGTTCAGTGTACTATAAAGGGAAGATCATCACATAACCAATCCTTTATTCGTAGTAATTAAACATGAATGGACACTCTAGGTCATGTAGGTTATAAATGAAGTTAATTGCTTGTGAACACCATACACTAGTAATATAATTTATTCATCAGACTTTATATGATCCACTCCTTTTCTTCCCTTCTTATATACACTGCAGGAAGACAGATCAGTAGGTGATTAGACCAGACGCAGTTTGTGGAGGAGGAATCTAGGTGCCCGGTCATATATTATTTACAGTTACTCTCCATGTACTATTTATCAATTATATTACTTTATCAGTTAGACTTATTATTGTCATGTATGGAGACATCATTGTACGGACTATGTATTATTGAGACTATTATCTATACTGGATTATTTTAAAATTTATATTTTATTTCCTTCCGTTGTGAGTTCTAAAAGTGTAGAATGCTTTAAATTTTGTATAATCTCTATATCATGAAATGTTTTAAAGCTCGATGGCTTATACTTCTTGGCACGACAAGAGTTCAAAAGTCATTTTAGGCTCTGAATCAATGAGGTATAGGTTGTCGAAGCTGGTAACAGAGCTTTTTTCAGGATTCTTTAGGTTTTAGGTGTGTACTAAGAGAGCGGGCATATATATTTTCAAAAATTATTATTCTATATAAATAAGTATAATGCAAACACACCCTTATAATTTCAGTAATCCTTAACACTTTATCACAAAGGTTGCTAATGATTCCTGTTTACAGATAGCTAAGAATGAGCTATCAAATTGGAACTAGTTCTGGTAAGGCGGTTGAGGTTCCCAGCATGTACATTCCTATATGGTTATGTAGGTATCTTCAAGCAAGGGGCTAAACTGAACTCAACCCCAATAGAGGATCCATAGTGTAAGCATAGTTGCAGCCCCAGCTCCTTCTCCTACTTTGGACTTTCCTAATTTATGTTGGGATATCCAGAGTCTAGGTGGAAAGAATTATTATAGAACTGAATCATTTTTAGAGATGCAGGTTTGGCCGAGGAATTGTGATAGGATATTTACTGTGATGGTGTGGAGGATGCAGTGAAGGGACAATTAGCTTTGTAGCATCTGCAAGGAGGATCATTTTCAAGAGAATAAACTTCATTGATTAAAGCATACTTAAAGTTACAAATTTCATACAGCTCCTTAAATTCTACCTTTAGAGGCAAGATCAAAATCCAACGGTCATGCCAAAAAGAAGTACAATTACCTGAATGTACTATCTTATTAATTCCTAAGTTAAAAATTTCATGACATTTTAAAATGTTTTTCCAAAAATTAGATAAATTTTGGGCGTATGAATGAGCAATTTGATATAAATTGCTATTACCGTTATAGTAATATTTGGAAATGATCTCTTTCCAAATAGCATTATCATTTATATCTTGAAATTTCCAAAGCCATTTACCTAAAAGAGACAAATTCATATTATGCAAATTTATAACTCCTAAACCACCTTCCTTTTTGGCCTTACAGACGGTTTCCCAATTTACTAGACATTTAATACTATTATTAGAATTTTCCCCACTCTGTAACATCCCAGAAATTTTCGACTTTCGAAAATTCAACATCGATACTCACTTTATCGACTGCTGAGCCATCGAATGCCGGAAACCCGAAAAGTTATGGTTTTAAGAAAGAAGAAAAAAGTAGAAGAAGAAGATAGAAGAAAAAGAAAGAAGAACAACAACAGAACAAGAGCAGAAACAGAAAACAATATCAGAATCTCACATATCGCAGTGGAACAATATATAATAGATAAATGAATATCATTTAAAAACAAAAGAATTATATCTGTTATTACATTACATCACATCATATCATCAGAGTCAATAAACAACAATGGACAGTTATATAACTTGTCCTCATACAGAATACACAGCGGAATAAATAATATCAGATACAAATACTACGTCTCGTCATCCAGCTTGCTTCCAAAGCTCCAGAATATCCAGAATATCCTGATAATATAACTCTAGGCTGCCCGTGTGGAAATTGGTGGGCACCCAGAGTTTAGAAGGGAACAATAAACTCCGAGTCAGTCATGGTGACTGGTGTGAGATCGTAAAACAGTTATTCTTTAAAATAAACAACAGGATAATTTTAAAGTCAATTCGAAATGCTTTTGGAAAATGAAACTACCATAAGACCTCCCACCACACACACAATGCAAACGCAGAATTGGAGGAGATTTCTTCTTATGATAGTCAAAGATGCTTACTACGCAAAAATCAAATTTTTTTTGATATTATTATTAGTGCATAGTGTAGAAAACATTTCGAAAGTATAATATTAATCTTAGCCAACATACGACCAGTATCGTATGCCTACTATAGCTACCATCTAAACAGTGGTGACCACCGTACGTAAATGGCAGGTTCTACAACTAATACCGTACAAAGTTCGTATTGGAGTTTGGATTTCCAACAAATGGTCAGGCTAAGGAACTTCCTATCCACGATGGGTACGTCCCTGGAATAGACGACCCGAGAACCTAACCGGATATCTGCCAACACAAGGCCGGGTTACCTCTGCAAAAGTAGGTAACTACTGACACGCGTATGCCATCCCCCGATCGTCACCGATCTTCCCGAGGATCCCCGATTTCCAACAAACCACAAAGTAATAATAACTGTGCAGCAACCACAGAGGTTAAGTATCTGGGCTCCATACCATGATACCACCTTTATCCAGAAGGAATGACATACACTAAGGGGCGCTACTCCCTAGAACCTTGCCGCATTCGTCCTGTTTCGACCATTTCCGGGGTGTGAGGCTCGACGAAGTCTCGTCCACAAAGCTACGCTTTCTCAAAAAACCCTGCTTCGGGTCAAACAAAATGATCAACCTATGATCACAAAGATATAAGATCAAACAAATGATCATATCACAAATGATCAAACACTGATCATTTCACAGCAACACTCAGTATGCCACGTTACCAAATTAGGATATATCGCTGATAAATTTCAACTACATAACCTCTGAGCTCGTACGTCTCAGAGAAGGGTGTTAAGCTAAGAGAATGAATTCTCCGCCACCAACAGAAATGTATTTGAAAGAAATCAGCTTTATATCTCAAATTGTAACGTCAGACACACAATCCATACAAGTCTGTTCCGGGATCGAACAGAACCGAAGGCACTTCTCACGAAGCCCTTGCAATTCCGGATAAATTTCTAATCACGTCCGGACTTCCCGTCACTAAGGGTGATAAAACCTCTAAATCGAAGATCAGTCGATGTAGAGTAACTCGACGGTAATCCTTCCGTTTTCAAAAATATCCGGTCTTCAACACCGGTCTTCGAATGCGATTCATAACGACGTATCACATATTCGGAATGGGTTATACGACCCCATGGTCCTTTCCCGGCTAACCCGAATAGTGAGCGCTTATTCAAAAATAAGTGTGGCATTCAAATTCATCCAATTCACAACAAATACCTACTCAAGGTAATTATTGATAGTCGGTTATTTAACTATCAATAAAGATGCGCAACATCATCAGATTCCAAATAATTTTCCAAATTATTTCATCTTCCAAAATATCTTTTATTAGATATAAAATTTCCACACTTCAAAAATAAATCAATATTTATTTTTAACGAATTCCCATTTCTTTTTATAAATTCCATCTTGAATTTACATTTTTCGAATATCTACTAATATTCGATTTACAATCGTTTTCAAATATTCATTTTCGGTTTATCTTTAAGAAGACAAAATCTCAAAACGTTTCATTTCATATTGGAAAAGCATTTCCCTACTTATTTAATAATAAGTATTTCACAAATCATTTATTTTCAACACTTGGAAAATATTCGATATACTTAAATCAATATTAAGTATATATTCATTCTTTAAGGAAATCATAAATTTTAACGTCTATTTGAGTCAAAAACGAATGTTGCGTAAAACATCGTTACGACGACTCAAAATCACTAGTATAGGGATTCGAAATTAAAATAGATATATAAATCCCAATACTACATAAAATATTTCCTTTCAGAAATCATTTACTATAACAACAGTGTTATAGTCTACCATTTCCTTATTTTTCTCGAAAACGTCTTTTTCAACAATAAATGTTGAAATCTATGTATTCGATACTTAACACGTTTTAAAACATCTTTTAAAACAGTTACTTCATTTTTATAATATCGCTTTCCCAAAACCATATCCATTCTACTTCAAAAATATATTCACTGTCCAAAATCGTGAATATACTTCACTTAACCAAATTTCAAACTTTACTACTCATTTATTTCAAATAAAAATTCGCTATCCAAAAACACGAATATATCTTCTTTTAAAAAATCTTCTATATTTAATTTATCAATTTCAATTTATTTCGAATCTATAAAACAATGTTTATAAATTCTGTTTCTCTCTTATAACAACTTGCTTTATAAACTCTCTTAGATAACCTTTCATAATTCATTTATCAAAATTGAGTGATTTTAGATTTATAAAACAATCTTTATAAATTTCTTTTACGCTTTATAACAATTTCAGCTTCAAAAATCATTTTATCAGCAAGTTCTATTTATATTCCATCTAAGGGCAAAAAAATCAAATTTATAAGTAGATTTTCTTATAAATCTTTTATTCCACAATTTCATTCACATTTTATAACTTCATAATTTATCAATCTATAAATTTCATATCTTCACATTTTATAATTATAAAATTTCATATCTTCACATTTTATAATTATAAATTTTTAGGCGTTTATTTATTTGAAAATAAATCAACTCACAAATTAAATAAAACGTCTATTCCAACAAATCACTTTAAAAACCCTTTTAAAGTAAAAGATGTTATTTTTAAATTTCAAAACTGAATCCGATGATGCAACGCATCAATTAGTCAATCACAACAGTCAATATCATATCTTAACATATGATAACAGAATATATATCAACATCTGTAAATAAATAAATACAGTTGAGGAATCCAGTTGGATCCCTCCAACCTGTTTCCCTGCATCCAAAGACGTTAGCACAATACCAATTCCGCTCCAGTACGGAATTATCGCGGTATATGGGTTTTATAAAAATCCGCTTACTAACGGCGCAATAGGGTCTCATCCGCTATACGAGGCGGGAAATCATCAATCCAATATATACATATGCCAATATGTATATATTGCTATATATATATAGATATATCCTATAATATCTAATACCACATCCAATAGCAATCAACAAATCAAGCAACAAATAACTGAAAATTCCACTTTTCAATCGAGTGAGAAAAATCTCACCTTAGCTATTAATTTGCAATCCCATTTCCATCTTCACTTGATTTCTTGATTTTAAACCTTGTATAAATAATTTATACAATTTATTAATATTCGAACAGATCGAATAATAAATTTTCATTTTGTAATTTTAATGATTCAATAATCTCATTTCAAACTAATTCTCCTTAACAATTTTATTCAACTAAAGTTTTTAGTTTAAAAATTAAATTTTCTTCTTTAATCATTTTCTAACCACAAATTACTTTAAAATTATACTAGTAAATATGTATGTACATATTTTCCCTTATTTCCAAAATAAAATATATAAACTTCAACCTTTTTAAAAATCCTACTTCATTCTTTCAAAATCTTATTATTATCATTATTTTTTTTTAAACTGCATACGTTTTTTTCAATTTGAAACAAAAATCATTCCTATGTAAATACTTTGTTTATTCACATATAAGCTTTACTGTAAAATAATTTCTACACATTATACATACATATATAAATTTGCTTATATGAAATTAAAATAAGTTAATTAAATTCTATACCTCACAGCAAACATCGACATTCGACAACAGTATCACTATCAGCCGCTTCTTCGAATATCACTGTGGCCACCAAATCGTTTACTCAACGTCGGTCGCCTTTTCTTCGCGAATCCCTTGCTGGAACGACGACGTGCACGCCTCCCCCATCATCGAGAACCCCTCGATGCCAGACCTCATCCAAAACTGCCCCGAAGTACTACCCCACTGCCTTGCGAACCCAATCGCGACCCACCTGCCGCCGACCCCATCGATGTCGAAGACCACGATAACACTGTTCCCATCAAACAGCCCCAGCCTCGCGATTGAATGCCTAGACATTGCCGAGTCCCCCTCTTCCTTCACTGTATCGCGACGTCTATCGCGAATCCCCAAAATCCAATCGCGATAAACCCTAGCTTCGCCTCCGGCTCCAGTACGTGCCTCCTCATCGATGCCTTCACAGTGCGCCGCCTTCACTTCGTCGCCCTCGTACGCGACACCATCAAAGACCAGCTCGACCCCACTGCCTCCACGCGAGCGCGATGCTCGATCGCGACTAGTCTTCACGATTTGAGGAACGAAGTGATTTCGGCAACTTTCCTTTTTGAAGCTGCCATTATCATTCTCTGTTTTTTCGATTGATTTTTAAAACTAAGATGGAGGGATGGGTTACGTGATGGATTGCGTGAATTTGGGCGTGAGATAAGGTGCGTGTTTAAAGGCGTGAATGAAGGAAAGAGACGTGCCGATGGTTTCACTAGAGTTCAAATTTTAAATTTAAATTTTTTAAATTGAATTTCATTTTATTTCAATGCGTTAAATTTCCGTGTGCTCACATATCAACTCCGAAATTTACGAAAATTGAAATCCGGCAATAATACAACATTCCGGACCCAATGGAACTGGTTTCGTCGAATTCCGAGACTGTTTGAAAATTGACTATTTTTAAATATCGGTTCGAACGATATAATTCAAAACTGAACAGAATAGTTTGAAATCAGATTCTGAAGCTTCCGTTATCTTTAGTATTGTCAATATAAATTTTAAAAGCTTTCGAAATATTTTTCTTCAACTTTAAATTGAAGATTCAAATTTTTATCCAATTTCAATAGATTAAATTTTTATAATTTAATCGTCAAATTCAAAGTTATATCGGGGATTCAAATTAAATCATCGTTCAAATATTTAAAATTAATTAAATATTTTCAATTTAATTTGGTCGAAATTCTGGGTCGTTACAGACTTCCCCCCTTAAAAGAATTTCGTCCTCGAAATTACAAGTTAGGAAAAATGGTCCTTAACTCGTCTACTATTTTCCACAATCCAATAGTTTTATCACATTTATCAAAACAAATCTTTCTACTAAAGATTCGTTATTAATTCAACTAAATTTTCAACTTCAATTACCGATTTCAAACAACATTGTTTTCTTAACAATTCAATTTTAAGTTTAAATTCAAATTTAAACTTCCAAATTTTCTCAAAAATTTTCTAACGCCCTAAATTTCCGAAAAATTTCGCCAGCGTCTCCTTTGCGCGGCTAATACGGTACGACTACAAAACGTCCCTACGGACTCTCAGATTTCAAAAAGAAAAAGAAAAAGCCAAGCGGCTAGACCCGAAATCATCAAAAACTCATATTATAATTCAAATACGTACCTTTTGTCGAGCAATTCAAATTATCTGTGAAATCAAATTCAATTCCCTTTATACCTGTATATCTACTAGCCATAATATCTAGTTATAACATCCAACTATTTTGCAAATTTTATTACAAACTTCTAATATCAACTTCTTATACCCTTTCTAGTTTACTATAGAAGTTATATCCATTATCATTCAATTTCACATTTCACATTCATTTGAATTTAATTTACACTTTCAATCTAATTTAGATTCAGTTTACTTCTGAATATTGAATTTCATCAATTATCTTTAGTTCACTTCAAACTAATCTTAAAGCTTCATTTTATTTCACACAATTCAAATTTGTTTCAACATTCAGTTTCAATTTTATTCACTTACAATTGTAAATTCCATTCATTTGAAATTTATTTCTTCTTACTTGAATTTATTTGCAATTCCGAACCAGTCTTTTATTTAGTTCACAATTCAAGTTTCAATTTAACTAATTCAACTTCCATTTCTGTATTTCGTGAATTAATAAATTATCAAAGTAGCTTATTCGGATTCAAGTCTCATTTCATTTTCAATTCTATCGCTTACAGATTCGCAATGAATCTCAACTTTCAATTTTACTTTCATATGGTATTCCAGAATCTTACCAACATTTCAAAATCATTTGAAAACAATTCAAATTATCCTTCGAATCTCCAAAACAAAAATCCAAATTTTCCAAACAACTTCCATTTAAAACAATTTGGCAGCAATTCCTCTTTTGGAAACCCGAAAATGAACACCGGTGATGTCGCGATCATCATCGGAATTATTTTCCAGCGACCGAAAAGAGTTTAGAGCTTTTATCTTTCCAAAATATTTTTTTCAAAAACCTTTGAAAATCACTTTCAAACCAAAAATGATTTAAACTTTCCAATCCTCAAAATTTTCAAATTCTTTTCAAACATTTCCAAATACTTCTCTGGAATTCCGTTTTAAATTATAATTCACATTTATAATTTACATTCTCTAATTTCATTCGTATGTGAATTATTTCTTAACTTTGGAGTTTCGGTTTGAATTTATTATCCAATTTCATATAATAATGATAACATTCAATATTATCACTTTCCTAACAACCAAACATCCATATACTATAATAATTCATAGAAAAACATTTCTTTTCTATACAAAAATAGTTTTGGGCAAAATTATTCCATTCACCCTATTTTAAAACAATACTATGTCGTCTTGCCTCGTTTAAGTGTTTAGAAATCCCTATCGATAATATGGCGTCCCATATACCGACCAAAACTCATAAACATCTCAACGGATAAGCAAACACAATATAAAACATTTTTATATTCACTAACAAATACGCGCTCGTATCTATTATTACACTCAACTCATTCTAGAGTACTACTGACTCTATCTCTAATGAGTAACACCCAACAGAGCAGGGTTGTCGCTTAACCATATGCTCTGATACCAAATGTAACATCCCAGAAATTTTCGACTTTCGAAAATTCAACATCGATACTCACTTTATCGACTGCTGAGCCATCGAATGCCGGAAACCCGAAAAGTTATGGTTTTAAGAAAGAAGAAAAAAGTAGAAGAAGAAGATAGAAGAAAAAGAAAGAAGAACAACAACAGAACAAGAGCAGAAACAGAAAACAATATCAGAATCTCACATATCGCAGTGGAACAATATATAATAGATAAATGAATATCATTTAAAAACAAAAGAATTATATCTGTTATTACATTACATCACATCATATCATCAGAGTCAATAAACAACAATGGACAGTTATATAACTTGTCCTCATACAGAATACACAGCGGAATAAATAATATCATATACAAATACTACGTCTCGTCATCCAGCTTGCTTCCAAAGCTCCAGAATATCCAGAATATCCTGATAATATAACTCTAGGCTGCCCGTGTGGAAATTGGTGGGCACCCAGAGTTTAGAAGGGAACAATAAACTCCGAGTCAGTCATGGTGACTGGTGTGAGATCGTAAAACAGTTATTCTTTAAAATAAACAACAGGATAATTTTAAAGTCAATTCGAAATGCTTTTGGAAAATGAAACTACCATAAGACCTCCCACCACACACACAATGCAAACGCAGAATTGGAGGAGATTTCTTCTTATGATAGTCAAAGATGCTTACTACGCAAAAATCAAATTTTTTTTGATATTATTATTAGTGCATAGTGTAGAAAACATTTCAAAAGTATAATATTAATCTTAGCCAACATACGACCAGTATCGTATGCCTACTATAGCTACCATCTAAACAGTGGTGACCACCGTACGTAAATGGCAGGTTCTACAACTAATACCGTACAAAGTTCGTATTGGAGTTTGGATTTCCAACAAATGGTCAGGCTAAGGAACTTCCTATCCACGATGGGTACGTCCCTGGAATAGACGACCCGAGAACCTAACCGGATCTCTGCCAACACAAGGCCGGGTTACCTCTGCAAAAGTAGGTAACTACTGACACGCGTATGCCATCCCCCAATCGTCACCGATCTTCCCGAGGATCCCCGATTTCCAACAAACCACAAAGTAATAATAACTGTGCAGCAACCACAGAGGTTAAGTATCTGGGCTCCATACCATGATACCACCTTTATCCAGAAGGAATGACATACACTAAGGGGCGCTACTCCCTAGAACCTTGCCGCATTCGTCCTGTTTCGACCATTTCCGGGGTGTGAGGCTCGACGAAGTCTCGTCCACAAAGCTACGCTTTCTCAAAAAACCCTGCTTCGGGTCAAACAAAATGATCAACCTATGATCACAAAGATATAAGATCAAACAAATGATCATATCACAAATGATCAAACACTGATCATTTCACAGCAACACTCAGTATGCCACGTTACCAAATTGGGATATATCGCTGATAAATTTCAACTACATAACCTTTGAGCTCGTACGTCTCAGAGAAGGGTGTTAAGCTAAGAGAATGAATTCTCCGCCACCAACAGAAATGTATTTGAAAGAAATCAGCTTTATATCTCAAATTGTAACGTCAGACACACAATCCATACAAGTCTGTTCCGGGATCGAACAGAACCGAAGGCACTTCTCACGAAGCCCTTGCAATTCCGGATAAATTTCTAATCACGTCCGGACTTCCCGTCACTAAGGGTGATAAAACCTCTAAATCGAAGATCAGTCGATGTAGAGTAACTCGACGGTAATCCTTCCGTTTTCAAAAATATCCGGTCTTCAACACCGGTCTTCGAATGCGATTCATAACGACGTATCACATATTCGGAGTGGGTTATACGACCCCATGGTCCTTTCCCGGCTAACCCGAATAGTGAGCGCTTATTCAAAAATAAGTGTGGCATTCAAATTCATCCAATTCACAACAAATACCTACTCAAGGTAATTATTGATAGTCGGTTATTTAACTATCAATAAAGATGCGCAACATCATCAGATTCCAAATAATTTTCCAAATTATTTCATCTTCCAAAATATCTTTTATTAGATATAAAATTTCCACACTTCAAAAATAAATCAATATTTATTTTTAACGAATTCCCATTTCTTTTTATAAATTCCATCTTGAATTTACATTTTTCGAATATCTACTAATATTCGATTTACAATCGTTTTCAAATATTCATTTTCGGTTTATCTTTAAGAAGACAAAATCTCAAAACGTTTCATTTCATATTGGAAAAGCATTTCCCTACTTATTTAATAATAAGTATTTCACAAATCATTTATTTTCAACACTTGGAAAATATTCGATATACTTAAATCAATATTAAGTATATATTCATTCTTTAAGGAAATCATAAATTTTAACGTCTATTTGAGTCAAAAACGAATGTTGCGTAAAACATCGTTACGACGACTCAAAATCACTAGTATAGGGATTCGAAATTAAATAGATATATAAATCCCAATACTACATAAAATATTTCCTTTCAGAAATCATTTACTATAACAACAGTGTTATAGTCTACCATTTCCTTATTTTTCTCGAAAACGTCTTTTTCAACAATAAATGTTGAAATCTATGTATTCGATACTTAACACGTTTTAAAACATCTTTTAAAACAGTTACTTCATTTTTATAATATCGCTTTCCCAAAACCATATCCATTCTACTTCAAAAATATATTCACTGTCCAAAATCGTGAATATACTTCACTTAACCAAATTTCAAACTTTACTACTCATTTATTTCAAATAAAAATTCGCTATCCAAAAACGCGAATATATCTTCTTTTAAAAAATCTTCTATATTTAATTTATCAATTTCAATTTATTTCGAATCTATAAAACAATGTTTATAAATTCTGTTTCTCTCTTATAACAACTTGCTTTATAAACTCTCTTAGATAACCTTTCATAATTCATTTATCAAAATTGAGTGATTTTAGATTTATAAAACAATCTTTATAAATTTCTTTTACGCTTTATAACAATTTCAGCTTCAAAAATCATTTTATCAGCAAGTTCTATTTATATTCCATCTAAGGGCAAAAAAATCAAATTTATAAGTAGATTTTCTTATAAATCTTTTATTCCACAATTTCATTCACATTTTATAACTTCATAATTTATCAATCTATAAATTTCATATCTTCACATTTTATAATTATAAAATTTCATATCTTCACATTTTATAATTATAAATTTTTAGGCGTTTATTTATTTGAAAATAAATCAACTCACAAATTAAATAAAACGTCTATTCCAACAAATCACTTTAAAAACCCTTTTAAAGTAAAAGATGTTATTTTTAAATTTCAAAACTGAATCCGATGATGCAACGCATCAATTAGTCAATCACAACAGTCAATATCATATCTTAACATATGATAACAGAATATATATCAACATCTGTAAATAAATAAATACAGTTGAGGAATCCAGTTGGATCCCTCCAACCTGTTTCCCTGCATCCAAAGACGTTAGCACAATACCAATTCCGCTCCAGTACGGAATTATCGCGGTATATGGGTTTTATAAAAATCCGCTTACTAACGGCGCAATAGGGTCTCATCCGCTATACGAGGCGGGAAATCATCAATCCAATATATACATATGCCAATATGTATATATTGCTATATATATATATAGATATATCCTATAATATCTAATACCACATCCAATAGCAATCAACAAATCAAGCAACAAATAACTGAAAATTCCACTTTTCAATCGAGTGAGAAAAATCTCACCTTAGCTATTAATTTGCAATCCCATTTTCATCTTCACTTGATTTCTTGATTTTAAACCTTGTATAAATAATTTATACAATTTATTAATATTCGAACAGATCGAATAATAAATTTTCATTTTGTAATTTTAATGATTCAATAATCTCATTTCAAACTAATTCTCCTTAACAATTTTATTCAACTAAAGTTTTTAGTTTA
Organism: Allium fistulosum; assembly: GCA_030737815.1. Taxonomy (NCBI): domain Eukaryota; kingdom Viridiplantae; phylum Streptophyta; class Magnoliopsida; order Asparagales; family Amaryllidaceae; genus Allium; species Allium fistulosum. The sequence continues at coordinate 334,352,737 of CM060904.1, read as the reverse complement.
AAAATTAAATTTTCTTCTTTAATCATTTTCTAACCATAAATTACTTTAAAATTATACTAGTAAATATGTATGTACATATTTTCCCTTATTTCCAAAATAAAATATATAAACTTCAACCTTTTTAAAAATCCTACTTCATTCTTTCAAAATCTTATTATTATCATTATTTTTTTTTAAACTGCATACGTTTTTTTCAATTTGAAACAAAAATCATTCCTATGTAAATACTTTGTTTATTCGCATATAAGCTTTACTGTAAAATAATTTCTACACATTATACATACATATATAAATTTGCTTATATGAAATTAAAATAAGTTAATTAAATTCTATACCTCACAGCAAACATCGACATTCGACAACAGTATCACTATCAACCGCTTCTTCGAATATCACTGTGGCCACCAAATCGTTTACTCAACGTCGGTCGCCTTTTCTTCGCGAATCCCTTGCTGGAACGACGACGTGCACGCCTCCCCCATCATCGAGAACCCCTCGATGCCAGACCTCATCCAAAACTGCCCCGAAGTACTACCCCACTGCCTTGCGAACCCAATCGCGACCCACCTGCCGCCGACCCCATCGATGTCGAAGACCACGATAACACCGTTCCCATCAAACAGCCCCAGCCTCGCGATTGAATGCCTAGACATTGCCGAGTCCCCCTCTTCCTTCACTGTATCGCAACGTCTATCGCGAATCCCCAAAATCCAATCGCGATAAACCCTAGCTTCGCCTCCGGCTCCAGTACGTGCCTCCTCATCGATGCCTTCACAGTGCGCCGCCTTCACTTCGTCGCCCTCGTACGCGACACCATCAAAGACCAGCTCGACCCCACTGCCTCCACGCGAGCGCGATGCTCGATCGCGACTAGTCTTCACGATTTGAGGAACGAAGTGATTTCGGCAACTTTCCTTTTTGAAGCTGCCATTATCATTCTCTGTTTTTTCGATTGATTTTTAAAACTAAGATGGAGGGATGGGTTACGTGATGGATTGCGTGAATTTGGGCGTGAGATAAGGTGCGTGTTTAAAGGCGTGAATGAAGGAAAGAGACGTGCCGATGGTTTGACTAGAGTTCAAATTTTAAATTTAAATTTTTTAAATTGAATTTCATTTTATTTCAATGCGTTAAATTTCCGTGTGCTCACATATCAACTCCGAAATTTACGAAAATTGAAATCCGGCAATAATACAACATTCCGGACCCAATGGAACTGGTTTCGTCGAATTCCGAGACTGTTTGAAAATTGACTATTTTTAAATATCGGTTCGAACGATATAATTCAAAACTGAACAGAATAGTTTGAAATCAGATTCTGAAGCTTCCGTTATCTTCAGTATTGTCAATATAAATTTTAAAAGCTTTCGAAATATTTTTCTTCAACTTTAAATTGAAGATTCAAATTTTTATCCAATTTCAATAGATTAAATTTTTATAATTTAATCGTCAAATTCAAAGTTATATCGGGGATTCAAATTAAATCATCGTTCAAATATTTAAAATTAATTAAATATTTTCAATTTAATTTGGTCGAAATTATGGGTCGTTACAGACCATAAGAAATCTCTTCTAATTTTATCAAATTTATCAATAACCCAATCCGGAAACAGATGCATGGACATCCAATAAATCGGAAGGGCTGATAAAACTGAATTTATTAAAACTAGTCTACCTGCTCTAGATAAAAATCTCCCATTCCAGTTAGAAATCTTATTTTTAATTTTATCTATAATAATAATCCAATCATCATGTTTGAGTTTGGTGGGTCTAATCACAAAACCAAGGTAGTCAAAAGGAAAGTTCATAATTTTGCAATTTAGAGTATTAGCAACTAAATTTTCAATTCTTTCAAAATCATTTAAAACTAACACAGAACTTTTGTCGAAATTTATTTTTAAGCCAGATAAAAGTTCAAAACTATAAAGGATAAACTTGAGGGTTATAATGTGCCTAGGAAGGTGGGAAGAAAAAAGAATGGTATCGTCAGCAAATTGAAGAACCGATATACCATTACACGATATGTCATTTCCTACACATCCTAGAGATCCATTATCCACCGCTCTTTTAATAATTTTAGCAAAAACATCCGCAACTAAGTTAAATAATAAAGGCGATAATGGATCCCCTTGCCTTAAGCCTCTCTTAGATTAAATTCTATTACCTAATATACCGTTAACCATAACACTAGAGTTTCCAGTTCTAAGCAAAGACATAATCCAACTGATCCATCTTTGCCCAAAACCTCTAGCATGAAAAATATCTACAAGAAAATCCCAATCCACCGAATCAAAAGCTTTTTTTAATAAATTAGTTAAAATGATAATTAGGGCAAAAATGTAATTTTACGTTAAAGAAAAAATATAGATTTTCACAAACGTTGGAATTAGGCCATGGGACCTATTCCATTACGTCCATAACGTCGCTTATAGTTAAGAAACTATATAACTTGTTAAATTTGATAGAATGGGTCGAAAATAGTGGAAAATGTGACCAGTGGCCTTTCTGTAAATATGAATTTCGGGCCTATCTTAGCAAACCTAAATTTCAACTATAAATAAGACTGCAACCTTCATCCCTTCTCACTCAAAACCCTAGCCGTCACTCTATATGTTTATCTCTTCATTCTCTTCCTCAAAAACTTCTCAATCTAAAAAAAATCCTTTTCTCCTCAAGATTTTTTTTAAACAAAGACAAAAATAAAATAAGGAGAAATCAAAATAAAAGATAGCGAGAGAGAACCCAAATTAGAGGAGAAAAAGAGGAGGAACACGAATCAATCAAGGAGATCTAGATATAAATCATGGTTAGGAAGAAGAATGCTTTGAGAAAGGCGAATGAATTGATTGCTATGTTTAAGAATGATTATAAGTAATTGAATTCCTTTATAATTCTAGATGATTTGAAAATTAAGTTTTTGAACTTGAATATTAATTCCAACTTGAATCTAATATTGGATTACAATTTCAGTTATGAATTAAATTGAATAGTGATGATGGAAAACCCTTTTTGTTAATTCGATTGAATAATCATTGGAAAAGGGAAAGGATTAAATTAGTGAAATTCATATCTAATTCTATGAAGATGAATCTCTATCTCTAAAGTTTGGAAATAAAGAAACTAAATATCCTTCTATTTCACCTTGAATTTATTTTAAAATTGAAATATATGTAGAATATTCATTGGAGGCACATAGTAGTTTTTAATAAAAAAAGGTGTAAACATACTTATATAATCATAAAAAATAATAAGTTAAATTCGTGTAATATATGGTATGAACTATGCATAAAAATCTGGTTGAAAACAAGTCCCTAAATAAATATTCGAAATCACGAAGAAGACAAATGGAAACAACAAGAATAAAAAACTTTAATATCTAGAAATACCCAAACCAAACGTATGACCAAACGTAAAAATTCAACTAGACGTCCCGAAATAAAATTCAAATGTCTGGATTTTAGAAAATTCCAACCTGAGAGCAACTAATTCAAATTCAACTAATTTTAGATGTTTGGACCCATTTTCAAACGTCCAAAAATTAAGTCCGACGTATGAAAAAGGAAGACAAACGTTTGAACACTTGGAGATGAATTTTTAAATATCAGGCAATCAGACGTTTGAAGTAGAAATCCAAAAGTCTGAATTGCAATAGAAAGCCCAGGTTGAACCTGGACCCGATACAGGCCAAGTAAGATGAATAGAGGGACTTGAGTCCCACTATACCGACAATTAGGAGTTCCCGTAGCTCCATGGAGTAGGTGCAATGAGTAGGATCACTTCATAGCGGGCGTTGTATGGTACTCAACAGGGCGGGCGTTAGTAGTGCAATTAGAAGCTCTTATTGTTACTGGGGTACCCTAGCTGCATGTTTAATATGTTAGAACCGAGGAAGGGAGGCGAAGGCATCTATAGTAGTAGGGCTACATGGCTAAGCAGTGGCTGAACCTACGGGAAAATCGCCATAGTGATTTTTCTGAATGCTTGAGGTTGAATGATAAAGGGCATATGACACGTTTACCATTGAGATGTTGGCACGAATGCTTAGGTAGGCCATAAATCATCGACGCAGTATACTCCCCATTAGCCCAAGCATTGTGATGTTGCTCAGTGTGTAAGTGTGATATGTAGTTTATCATTTGGGAGTGTTAACCCAATGTTGGCGAAAATTTAATCATCAGGATACGCCTAATAGGAATTGACCTAGAGTTGTTAGATGTTAGTTGTGCAACCCTTGTTTGGAAACCTTTGTAAGTTGTTTATGGTTGTAGGTGTAATTAAAATTATACCCTTAATTTGTAAAATAACCAATCCTTTATATGTAGTAATTAAACATGAATAGACACCCTAGGTCAAGTAGGTTATAAATGAAGTTAATTGCTTGTGAACAACAACATACACTAGTAATATAATTCATTCATCAGACTTTGTCTAATCCACTCCTTTTCTTCCTTTCTTATATCCAACACAGGAGGATGGGTAGGTAGGTAACTAGACCAGACGCAATACGTGGAGGAGGAGACTAGGTGCCTAGAAATATATTATTTACAGTTACTCTCCATATACTATTTACCACATTATACTACTCTATCAGTTTGACTTATTGTTGTCATATATGGAGACGTCATCGTACAAATTATATATTGTTGAGACTATTATCTATTCTGGATTATTTTCAGTGTTTATATTGTATTTCCTTCCTCTATGAGTTCTAAAATAGTAGAATACTTTAAATTTTATATAGTCTTTGTATCATGAAATGTTTTAAAACCTCAACTACTTCTTGGCACAATACAAGTTCGAAAGTCATTTCAGGTTCTGGATCGGTGTCTCCGTAGATGCGAATTGTCACATATTTTTTGAGAGAAACGTGTGGTCCTCTAAAGTAGAGGAGAGCACATATGTACATATATATCACCAATAGTAAAGAAGCTGCCAACATGCCTGGAAGGTGACAAAAAATAACATAGAAAAATCTAAGGTAACAACATCAGGTAACTTCTTGAATGAGCTCCGGCAAGGCCACCGTCCATTACACCTCAGTATCAAGCTCCGGCAAGGCCACCGCCCTTTACACCTCAGTATCGAGCTCCGGCAAGGCCACCGCTTGATAATGAAGTGTTAGAAGTACTTAATATGAACCATGGTGCATCCACGAGAACTAATATAATCCATAAACAGCTCGACTAGAGAAGGAACGCCTCACAGCTAGCGTGGATGATCCAAATCTGAAATATGAAATCCCTCCTAGCAACGATCGTATGAATAGAAATCCATCATCCTGGCAACAGCAATCCTGAAACCCTGCAAATAGCATTCTAGCACCATTTTTAGCCTAAACCTGTACCTGTAGATGAAACTATACAAAAATATAAGAATAATACACACACACATATATATGTATATAAATAAAATTTATATACATATATATGCATTAATGAAATAAAAGTAATAAAACTAGAGTTAAATCTACAAGACAACAAAGAAACTATAATAAACGTTATACTAATAAACGGGTCAAACTCATTATTCAACATCTTAACTTACTTTTATGTAATGAGATAATGATCACAAAATCAAAAGGCATAGGGATTAACAAAATATGTATTTATATACTTATAAAATTTTAAAAAAACTAAAAAATATTAATATGCACCTTTGATCAAAAGAACATTATGATAATCAGTAAAATCTTCATTCGGATTCGAATAAATGCTGATGTTGTAGTTATTAATGTTAAAAATATTGTTTTTTTGTTTAAATAATTCAATGTTTTTTCTAACCTTATTAAGATATTCATTAAAATGTTTATTTTTAGCCAATCTATATTTTGGATTTGAGATCCAATTGAAACAAAATGATGCTACTTTTGTTACCAATCTATTGATATAACTGTTGTTATTATTAAATAGTCTTTGGTTTCTCTCAAACCAAATATACCAACTTATTAAAATGAACAAAGTATCGAGTAAAAATCTATTTTCCTTTTTAAACTTAAACCTTAAATTATTCCAGTGAAAATCACAATCAATAACTTTAGTTGCAAGAATAAAGTTAAAAATTTTAAGAATATTATTAAGAATGTAGCAAGTATCCATACAATCGTAATATATATGATTAATATTTTCAAAATACAAGTTACAAAACGTACATTTATTATCAATAGGCAAATTCTTTCTTTTTTAAAAGTTCAATGGTATTTAGCTTCTCATGCATGTTAACCACATATGAATCTTACCTTTTGGTGGTGCATATGTTTTCCATATAAGATTAAAAGTATTATTAGTAACTCTCGAGAAATTTAATAATTTATACAATGAATTAGAAGTTAATTTCTTACTTTTATTCCATTCCCAGTTAATAATATCATTTTCGTTATCAATGTTATATAAGTTCAATCTTGCACATAATAAAGAAAATTGTCTAAATGTTATACCTTCTAAGATTCTGTTAAAACTGAAGTTCCAAGGGGGATCATTATCCGAAGAAAAAACATCTTTAATTAAAGCATTTTTAAAGTTAGAAATTTCGAAAAGATCTTTAAATTCAACCCTAAGAGGAATGACAGATATCCAACGATCATGCCAACAAGTTGTATTATTTTTTGAATGAACAATCGTATTAGTACCAAGGTTATAAATATCATGGCATTTTAAAATTGATTTCCAAAAATTACAAAACTTATTGTTAACCGAAGGTGTAATTTGGTATAAATTATTACTGCCATTATAATAATGTTTAGATACAATTTCTTTCCAAATAGAATTATCATTAATATCCTTAAATTTCCACAACCACTTCCCTAATAAAGACAAATTCATGTTACGTAAATTAATAACACTCAGTCCTCCCTCCTTTTTCGATTTACAAATGGTTTCCCAGTTAACTAAACATTTTAGACCACTGCTAGGATTATCGCCACTCCATAAGAAATCCCTTCTTATTTTATCAATTGTATTGATCACTCATTCTAGAAAAAGATGCATGGACATCTAATAAATTGGAAGTGTAGATAAAACAAAATTGATTGAACTAATCTACCCGCTCTCGATAAAAACCTCCCATTCTAATTAGAAATTTTATTTTTAATTTTATCTATTATAATTAGCCAATCATCATGTTTAAGTTTGGTTGGTCTAATCAAAAATCCAAGATAATCAATAGGGAAATTCATGGTTTTACAATTCAACGTATTAGCTACTATACCCTCAACCTTATCGAGGTCATTTAAAACTAAAACCGAACTTTTATCAAAATTAATTTTTAGTCCCGAAAGTAGTTCAAAGATGTATAAAATAAATTTAAGGGTAATAACGTGATTAGGCAAATGAGAAGTAAATAATAAGGTATCTTCCGTAAATTGAAGAACAGAGAGTCCATTACGAGAAATTTTGCTACCAACGCACCCTAAAGATCCATTTCCAACAGCTATTTTAATAATCATAGTGAAAACATTTGCAGCTAAATTAAACAAGAGAGGCGATAAAAGTATCATCATGTCTTAAGCCACGTTTTGATTGAATTGTATTCCCTAAAATCCCGTTAACCATTATACTAGAATTACTAGTTTTAAGCAATGTCATAATCCAACCGATCCATTTATGACTATAACCTCTAGTTAGTAACATATTAATTAGAAAATCCCAATCTACCGAATCAAAAGCTTTCGCAAAGTCTAGTTTTAGAAGCGCACATGTAATGTTATTCTTACAACAGTGATTAATGTATTCTTGAACAACAGCCACTCCATCCGTGATATTTCTACCCTTAATGAAAACGATTTGTAAACAATCGATTAAATCATTCTTTCTTATACTAATTCTATTTGCTAAAACTTTTAAAATAATTTTAATAGAACAATTAATTAAAGAAATTAGTCTAAAATCTTTCAAATTATTAGCACCGATTTTTTATGTAATAGAATGACATTTGCAAAATTAAATCTTCCTAATTGTAGCTGCCCATTATAAAATTCGTTAAACATGCTAATTAAATCAAATTTTAATACATCCCAAAATATATTGTAAAATAAAATAGGAAAACCATCAGGACCAGGGGCTTTACCACTAGGCATATCATTAATAGCATTCAAAATCTCCTCTTTAGAAAAAGGATTATCAGTGTCATTAAGATTAATTCTAGACTCAATAGGCTAAGTTCATTCCATCTAAAGTTTATTCTATGCTTGTTTTTATTGCCAAAAATATCCCTACAGTAATCAATAAAGGCCTTATTTAGATCCCTTTGATCAACCAATTCAACATTATTCACAAAAATAGAATTTATCGTGTTGCTACGTTTTCTATCGTTAGCCATATTATGAAAAAAAATTGTATTATTATCACCTTCATTAATCCATTGAATTCTAAATCTCTGTTTCCACATAACCACTTCTTTTTCTAAAATTGAATTAAGTTCTTCTTTTAAATTAGCGAGTACATTACGCTCTCCAAAATTTAGTTGTCTAGTTTCTTCCATCTTATTAATCTTAAGCATTTCAGAAAGTAAATTATCTTTTTCAATTTTAATACTTCCAAAATCCTTTCTTATTCCAATTTTTAAGAAAATTCCTAAGACCTTTAGGTTTTAAAACAATTTTTTTTGCTTAGTTATCTGTATTTCAGATATTATAAAAATTCATTGACATCCATTTATTTTTAATTAGATTAGAGAAATTAGATTCTAATAACAACCATTTTTTCAAATTTAAAAGTTTTATTAACAATTTTATGATGATCACACGTAAAAATGATAGGGAATGGTTAGAATACATATACGACAAACCAGTGACTCTACAAATAGGAAATTTATCTTCAATTTTGTCACTTATGAAAAATCTATCTAAAAGAGCCATTGTTGGGGATTCCCTAGTATTTCTCCAAGTGAATTCTCTATTAGTTAGTGGTAATTCAATCAAATTAGTATTAATAATAATTTGATCAATTTCTTCCATAGAAGAGAAATCCCCTTCCCGGGGTGATCGTTCCCCTAAAAAACGCGTAACATTGATGTCACTACCCAAAATCCAAGATCCAGGAACGAATGATCTAAATTCAAGACATTCGCTCCATAGAACTCGACGACCAATTTTCGAGATTGGTCCATAAACATTAGATATTTTTAATAAAGAGTTATCACTAAGGTTAATGAGAATAATATAAAGAGAGTGTTGCTTAGAAATAGTTTGAAGAAGTTTAAAAGAATTATCATGCCACCCTATAAGCAAAACCCTAGAAGCTCCAATTGAAGGTAAACATGCCCAATGTCTAAAATGATAACCACCTAATCTTCTATAAAAACGAAGATCAGGAGAATCTATTCTCGTTTCCTGTAAAAGGGCGATATCAATAAAGTAACCTTTAAAAATGCTCTAATTTTATCACATTTGTTTAAATCATGTAGACCCCTAATATTCCAGCTAATAATCCTCATAATCCAGATGATCTAACCCTCTCTATTTCCCTACCTCTAATGAAAGCAGTATCTAATTCGTCATTAGAAAAAACAAAAGCAGTATCCTTAACTAACTGACATAACTCACTAGTGGATAAACTACCTAGAGCATAGGAAGAATAAGTACTGCCTAAAGCAGAAGCCATACCTGAGCCTGAATTCGTAATGCCACTCATAGCACTCGAATCAGGTGACTCTCCCATAATTGAAGAATGATTGCTACAGACCCTGGCACTACGATGAACAATACCATTGAAGGCAACTGATTTCCTATGCTTACCTCTCTTTGTCGATGAAGATAAAAATGAAGCTTTGTTGTTAATATTGCATTCACTTCCAATTACTCCAGAAGTTCTTGGTGTGCATTGTAATACACCCTCTGCCGCATTACCATCCTCTGAGATATCAACGCCACCTCCAAAATTAAGAACATGAACACCAGAATTTGTAATTTTTCTTTCTTTGTACTCATCAATCACATGAACATCAGAGTATACAACATCGCCAACCACTACAGGCATGAAGTCATTATTCACGAGCAGATTATCAGAATTCACCCCTACATCAGCCTGAATCTCCATACACCAAAATTAGACAACCTTCTCACTGCCACCTCATCTAAAACCCCACCTGCATCACAAAAAAGATCACCATTGATAACCGAGCAATTTGAGTTCACATCATAAACCTTATGCATACCATCCCCATCCAACAGAACATCAGAACATGTCAACCTACTCACAACCATTTCATCAAGATCCCCAACCATACCACAAAATCGATCGCCATAATTAACCAAACTGCTTGAGATAACATCATTTGCCTTGTACATACCATCACCTAAAGCACCAATAGTCTTATGAATATCATCACATACTTCACTAGATTCACGGTGTATATTATCTTCTTCCAAACAGTCAGATGTAACATTCCAAACTTCAAATACATGAGAATCAATAACCTGCTTAAAACTTTCCTTGTTATATCTTTTAGACACTTCTTCGCAAAAGTCAGCCCCCTTATTAACATCTCTACCATCAAAATCCTTAATCGGATTATCAGTATTAACCTTACACTCAAAAACCCGATTCTCAAATCTGTTCTCATATACCAAAGATTCAAAAGTTAAAGGACGAACAATATTAACATCGTTACATTGAGAATTCACAACTGCTCCTTTGAACAAATCGGGATTCTTTCCTGAATCCTCCAATGACTTAAGACAGTTAAAGCGGTTAGCAGTGACTAAGTCAAAACTTTCAACATCACAAGATTTTGCTCTGGATTTTTTTCTATGAACATTAACAAAATCTTTGTTCAACTCACACAAATGAACTGCAGAATCGGAGTCTCCCTTAGAATAGACTGCATTATCAGTGGTTTCCAGTGAATGAGGACCCAATCTACAATGCAAAACATAAGGGTCTAATCGCAATGGATCAAATATATTAAACTCCTCCCTTTGAACCACAACAGAGATATTCGAAGCTTCGTTGGCACCTTTAATTCAAATCTCCATTATTTTCACTATAAACTGGCAACATATCAACAGCCGAATCATCATCATCCAAAGAAGAAGTAGATTTCCCAAAATAATCTTCAGGATCTCCAAATTTCATTCTATAATTTTTACCAATATTAACCGCATTGATCACATCAAAATGCTTAAACAATTCCTCTAAGAAATCAATCCCTTCTTGCCTCTGAATCCATAGATGATCTAACAATATTCTCTTAAGTTTCATACATTTCAAAACAAAAAGAAATCCATGATCAGAGATAGATAGAATTTTATGCCTGTTAGAAATAGGATTTAATTTCGTTGAACATTCGAACTTTTTATGACCCAAGAAGCCGCACCCAAAACATCTAACAGGGTCACGATAATCTTTCGCCAAATGAGAAAAGCCTCCACAACAAAAACATATTATTTTCCCTCTTCTGGAGTCGATCCAATTCTTGGATTTAGGTTTCTGGAAGAAAGATTGCGGAGAAGAATCCTTAAATTCCTTAACCACTAGAGCATAGGTACGATTAGATGAAGTACCACGATCGGTAAAAGAATAAGAATTGGGAAATTTAGAAGAAAGAGAATGCGAGACTGAAGAATATGTGCGGGTTGTCACATAGATCTTGTATAGAGCATTGTCATGTTATTGAAAGGGTCATAAGATACTTTAAACGAATTATGAATCTTGGATTACATTATCAGAAGTTTCCAATTGTCCTTGAAGGATATAGCGATGCAAACTGGAACACTTTATCGGATGACTCCAAAGCAACTAGTGGATATATTTTCAGTATAGCAGATGGAGCTGTTTCTTGGAAATATAAGAAATATACTATTTTGGCTCAATACACTATGGAGTCTGAGATGATAGCACTAGCTACTGCTAGTGAAGAAGCAGATTATTTAAGCAATCTGTTGGTTGAGATCCCTTTGTGGGAAAAACTAATACCAACTTTGTCGATGCATTGCGATAGTGTCCCGACTATTGCAAAAGCTAAGAACTATTATTATAATGGTAAAAGATGACAAATTCATTGTAAACAGGATATTGTGAGTATATCTCTTCAGGATATGTTAGAGTGGATCACATATGCACTGATGAGAATCTTGCGGATCCTTTGATGAAATGATTGACTAGAGAGAAAGTCCTTAAAACATGTAAAATAATGGGACTATTGCCCATAGAATGAGAGTTCACTCATAATGGTAACCCACCTAATAATTGGAGATTCCAAGAACTAAATTCAATGGGTAATAACAAGTTGTGAAGTGATATGAGTTGAACATGCTATAGAAGCATGTATTCTTGAAGCAATAAAAGGATGAGTTGATAACAACTCTTATTAAGTTTTATACTCCATGTGGAGTGGAGTACCTAGCTACGTGAGTACTCTTGTAACAACCCTACTTTTTATGCCGTATAAATTAAAATAAAATATTCAAATTCAATTTTTTTTATAATTATTGATATTTTGAAAATAATTTCTTTCCAAATAATATATTAAATAAACTATTTTAATTGAATACAAAATATTTTAAAAGTATAAATAATTGTTATGTGATTAAAATAGTGGAAAATACATAAGTGGACATTGAATTGAATGAAATTGAGAGGTTATTGAAATATATTCAGTACAATGAAGTGTAAATTAATTTAAATCAAATCAGGATTTATTTATAAATCAATGAAAAGTTGTTATAAAAAATGTAAATAAAGAAATAAGCTAGTTTAAACTAGGACCAAACCATTTTAGCCTACTCTTTTCTCTCCTTGCATCTAGAAAACTCCCCACACTCAACCTTTAAGAAAAACCCGATATCCATATCCTCTTTTCATCCCTAACACCTAAATCAGAAATTGCAATTTGAAAAAAAAAGAAAAAATTAAAAATTAAAATTATCATGTGCACATGACTGGAGGTCAACATCGGCGACTGTGTGACCTAGCAATGCAGGCGACATGGAGGGTGAAATCGCGATGGATGGTTGAGGGGTGATCACGACCTAATGGAGGAGGTCGCGAGTTTGATGGCATGACAGGCATGAGGCTTGGTCGCGACGAGGTGAAGACTGGCGAACGACGTTGTCTGAGGCGAACTCGGGCTTGTATGGGTAGAGGAGGTTGACGTGCGCAGGAAGAGGTGTTGTTTTGGGGGTGCGTGACATCGGAGCTTGTAGCACTGTTGTTGCATCAAATCATGGAGGGATGTTAGCAGCAAACCAGGCAATGGTGCGGATGTTTGTGGATGTGAGAGTATGGTGGCTGTACTCGATGGTGTTCGTGTGGGCTGTTAGTGGCACATGACTTGAGGGAGGCAGCGTGAAGCATGTCACGTCGTGATGGTGTTGATGTTGAAAATGAGAATAGTAAAGGCTTGGGTAGTGATTCAGATCTATTTGTTGAGAGGAGGAAAGCATCGATTATGCAAGTTATTCTATTTAACTCACATTTCTATGTCTAGAACGATTATCCCCCTTATGTGTTTTACTTGATTATGGATTACAATGAATTATGATTGATATTGAATTGTTGATTGGATATGTTATCATTATTTGGGTGAGTTATATTTGGATAACTCACCAACATGATCTAGACACTATTTTCTATAATCCGTTGATTGTTTGGTGATGTGTGTTTATCGATATGAAATTGAATTGAATATTTTTGATCGATTGTTGTTGTGATGAGACCACATATTTTTGATTGGTTGTTGTATTGATGAGATCTCACTAGCAATTGATCAAAAAGGGATGATTAAATTGAAATAGAAGATTTTTAAGAAAATAAAATATTTTTGGAAATAGATAGCAGACTTCAAAATGATTTTTATATAAAATTGGAAAATTATATTTGTGGCAGAAAATTATTTAAGCAAATTGTTTTAAGTATCCTACGAATATAAATTGTTTGAAAAATGTTGAATTTCCAGAATTTGATTAAATAAGTTAAATTTTAGAATATTTATATTTTTATCCACTCATTGTTGATTATAAAAATAATTAAAGTTGACATTTATATTTTTAAAGTGGTAAGTTAATTTTATTTTGTATTCAATAAATTGGAAGTTTATAAAAATTATATTTTGAGGTTATAGTAAGCGAAAAACAAATTATTTATAAATGGAAATTTTCATTTACGAAATTTTATTTTATGACTTTGGGAGATTACTTTTAATTGAAAATCCTTGTTTGGAAAGTAGAATTATTTAAAATTGTTATTTAAAGGAAATCTTGAATTCTAGATCTTATTTAATATTATTATTTCAATTGTTAGAGAAGAACTCTAAAAATGTTTTAACTATTTTAACTTTTTTATGTGATTTGGAATTAAATTGTAATTTATAGATTTTCTTGTAATTAAATAATAGATTTGCAACTATTTATTTTGAGACAGGAAATAGAACTTGAGGAAAGAATGGAAATTTTATAAATCGATTTTCTCTCTATTAAAAATTTATATTTGAAATTATTTTCAAGGTTTTGGGAAAATGTATTTTTAAACCCCTTTCGAATCCATAAATAATAGAATTGTATATTTTGATTGATTCATAATTCTATGTAACGAGGAAATAGAATAAACGAAGTTATAGAACTGTCTGGTATGAGACTTTCGGTAATATTTCTTCAATTATTCTTTGGGCTTGTTATATAGAATAATTGTGCGATATGAGTGCAATTTACGAGCATTGAGTAAACGAATGAATAACACCAGGTGGTATAGAACGCTTGAGCTGATATTTGTTCGATTACTTTCTGTAAGTTGTTTGAATCAACTAATTATTTATCGGATAGAAAATCGCCGAAAATTTGTAATAAAAATAATCGCAAGTGCACGGCGTACAATTTTAGTACGTGGCGAGTACGGGTCGATCCGCAGGGAATCAAAGTGATTTAAAATTCTACTCAATCAAATTAACCAAGAGTTTGAAGTTGCTTAAGCTAAAAAATGTAAAAAAAAAACTAGCAAAAGAAAGTGAATAAAAATATGAGAGTAGAAGACAATTTAGAGGCAATTTCCTTCTCATGATCACATAAATCAACATAATGAAATTATGATCTCTCTTTTTTGGTCATTAGTGAATTTAGTTGATGTGTTTATCATAAGTACGGTCAATTTGTGCTATTAATTAGCCCAACATAAACCATCAAACTTTAACATACCCTCCAAACCACTTGTTAACTCTTGTGAAAATGATAATGAAATAAAAAAATAAAATATATTCTAAGCATGATCTAGTTACTATTGATTAGTAATATAGACCATCAAATTTTGATTCTAAAATCCACTTCATTACCATAATCATATGTAGATGATGAGGTAATTTGTGTTTATATTTGTTTAAGCATAGCCTATTTGGTGTCAACAACATAGGCTATCAAATTCAAAGTTAAACAACAAAATTTTTACCACATCAAACGTTCCATTAAGCATAAAAAGAGATCATAGATTAGCAAATATGTTGAATCTACATGATTAAGAGAGCTTCATTACCCCTAAATTGAAGGGGTTTAACTTCTCATATTTGTTATCATGTCAACAAATGTAGATTACAACATAGAACAAAAAGAAAAGAAAAAAGAGAGCTAATTAATTTGCATGAAAATAAATCTACTCTACTTGCAGGAAATAAAACCACACTAATTGCATAAAGTAAAGAACAAGAATTAAAAGAGGATGAAATCAACTTGCACAAATAAAATTACATAAGAGAAAAAAGCTAAGAAGCCATGAAAGGGAGAAAGAGAGTTTATATTTACAATTTGTTCCTATAACTAAACTAACTAAAGAGGAGGTGCTAAAAGCCTCATTACATGAAACGTAAGGGGTATTTATACATGCCTAAAACCCTAATGCATATTTTAGGGGACTGCCCAAAATACCTCTCTAGGTAATGTAATCTCCAAATAATCATTAGCATGAGCATAATCCTCCATTTAAATGTGTGTGTAGCTTTAAATCTCCACTAACATGTGCATTAGCTCTTAATAGTGGATCATGGTAAGTGGGTAGGTGGGGTCCTTCATGTTGCATGAATTGATTTATTTCAATCTTCATTTGCCTTCTTCTCTTGTGCATGCATATTTTCATGAAGCCTCTTCATATTTTTCCATCCAAATTCCTACAAATAAAAATAAAATATGCAAATAAATATTCTCAAATTAATTCATACACAAAAATGACCATTTTGCCCCCATATGAAGATGAATAAATGATGATTTGAAATCAATTGCAATTTTGGTTTAAACATGTTAAAATACTCTATAAGCTCATTTATTTAATTAAATTAGATTAAATATTGAAGTAAAAATATGCACTTTTACGTGCAGATCAAATATCCCCACACTTATCTTTTTATTCATCCTCGAATAAACTAAAACTAAGATAAATCTATTTTCGTAGGAAACATGATTGCATTGAGCGTAGAAACAAGCAGTTAAACCTCTAGGTGTCCCTAGTTGGACGAGTGTTGTCTCGTGAGGGTTTTTAGCGGATACTACCCACAAAATCCAAATGCAACATGAAAAATTCCTAAATGCAAGATTTATTTACAAAGAGATGAATGCACGTTTTTGAAAATATTTACAAATGAAGAATTTACTTTTAAATTGACAAGAATGAGTTAAATATAAATTTTGGTCATCATCATGAAATTTTAGTCATTTTACTCGTCAAAACTTCCAACAAAAATTAAGTTATCTTCACAATTAGACTCTAGTTTGGCTAGTTGTTTCGGTTGATAACATAGAGCAACTATGAAATGGATCCTTAGTTGATTATCAAAGTTTTTCAAAGTGGTATTTTGATTCCTTTTGAATAACAAGTCAAATCACATAAGTGAAAATAATGCTTGGATTTCAATTGCTTACTCTCTCTTATTTGAAAATTTTATTGATATCAACAATATTTCCATATGCCTAACTCAGAAAACTAAGGCCAGATATACCACACATGCACTACCTTGCGGGCATACGTGAGGGGAATACAGAGCATGACGAGTGTACACATAAGTATGTACACCTATCGACTGTAGGCGTTATTAATGAAAGAATTTTTATATACATACACCTAACTCAAATAAACTGAGGCCAGATATACTGATCCTACACTGCCTTTCGGCCTTACGCGAGAAGGGTATAGAGCATGGCGAGTGCACACACTTGCGTGTGAACAAATGACTCTAGGTGTTTCTTATTTTTATAAAAACCATTTTTTAAGTTTTATATATATACATATATATTTTAAGAGAGAGTTTTGCAAAATCATCTTAGCACCACTTAACTTAGAAGATCAAAAATGTTATAGCCTTTACTTAAAATCAACCACTCTTTTAAACAAAGATTTCAATTAGGATATACTTCATAATTATCACATATGAACCTTCCTATAGTTAAACCATAGTTACTTGTAATCAAACTTCATTTTTATTTTTGTTGAAACAAATAAATTTGCAAAAATTTCAACTTAATAACCAAAAACATATATTTATCCTATAGTGTTTTTTCAAAAGTAAATCAAAATGCTAAAAAGAAAATTTGTTTTGGATTTTTTTTTAAGTTTTGGGTTTTGGAAAGAAAATGCAAATTAACCACGAAAAAACAAAAATGAACATGAGACTCCCCCCACACTTGATTTTTACTGTGTCCCCACAGTCAACTCAAGTGAAAAGAGAAAAATAAAATAAAAATATGACCTATATTTACATGAAAATGAAACGATTATTATTTACACGACATCAGAAAATATATCGTCAAAGAGCAAATGAAACAGTCTTCCAAAGACCAATTCATTTGTCTCGTCAAGTATGAGACATAGCTTAAGCACAGAAAACCAAATCATAAAAGATTTCAAAGTTGAATGTTGATTTGGAAAAATGAAAGTCGTTTTATTAAAAATCGTATGAGTTGTTTTATTTTCGAGGATTTTTACGGTAGATAGAACAATTGGTTGAAGTTCAAGTTTATTTTCACCAAATTGAAATTCAAACTTATCATTGAAAACTTCTTTAGAATTATTGATTTCAAAATCAAAATGGTGATTTAAATCTACCCCTTCAGAATTCAACAACTCATCTTTGAAAAGTCCAAAAAATTTGTGTTCACTAAATTCATCTTCCTTTATTGGATTATCAACAACTTCGTTGCATGTATCAATTTCAAAATCTAAAGTTGTTGCATTCAATTTTTCAAAATCGAAAAAAGGAAGATCGAATTTTAAATTTTGTACTACACTCTCAAAAGAATTGAAATCCAACTCAATTACCACATTTTCAACAACTTCATTAAGATTGTCATTTTCAATTTCAAAAGCTGTTATTTGAAAATCGTCAATTTTGGTAAAAGGTGGAATATTATTTGACTCGTCACACATTGGGACTTGATTTTGTTTCTCACGTTGTTTCATGTATGTTTCAAACAAAAAATTCATGTTTGTACAAAGAATGGACAAACACCTCAAAGTTGTATGATTTAGTAGATCTTATGTTATTCTTAGTGATTTGAGCGATTTATGAAAATATATAAAAACAGGGGCTAAACTGTAAAAAGACACGCAGATTTATAGTGGTTCAGCCAGAATGTGCCTACGTCCACTTTATATATTATTTCTCTTCTCTTATTCTGATTACAAGTACAAAGCTTTGATACCAGTAAAAGAAAGTTGTTTGAAAGTTCTATCCGTGCTTGAGCTCTCCAAACTTGTCCCCATTGCTGTACCCCTGCCCCTCTATTTATAGAGTGAGGCTGGGGGTAGGGGTCTAGGATGTGTATAGTTGCTGATGGGCCTGGGCTGATGTGATCTGGCGTGGTACGTCTTGGTTCGTCATTGCTTGGTTCGGAGGTGGTTGGAGTGTAGAATGGACCGGTAGTTGCTTGGACCGGTGGTGGGATGGTGAGGTTGATCCGGTGTGGAGATGGTTCGGCATGGGCTGGTCCGGTTGGTTTGGCAGGAGGGTCGGTCCGGTTGGTTCGGCAGGAGGTGGTTCGGTGGGAGTTAGGAAGGTTGATCCGGTTATGGAGATAGGAAAGGTTTGTCTGCCGAATGAGCTCGAATGAGGTCTGCCGGATGGGGTATGCCGAATGGGGTATGCCGAATGGGGTATGCCGAATGGATCAAGCTTCTTAGTCTCGAGGTCTTCTGGGTGAGAACACGCCCAACATTTGCCCCCCAAAGTGGGGCATATTCTTGAATATGGCGTGCTTTGTTTGACATTTGCAATTGGTCCTTGGATGCCGAACCAGATGGTCCGGTCGTGTCCTTTTGTCTATAAGTAGGGACCGTACGCCTTTGCTATTTCCTACCTGCCGAACTAAACATTTGCTCTTGCCGGATCAAACTTCGTAGCTGAGTCGAACGTGGTAGCCGAACCAACCTGGTAACCGAACCAACCTGGTAGCCGAATCAAAGTGACAGCCGAATCAATCGTGGTGCCCGAATCAATTTGGTAGCCGAATCAAAGTGATAGTCGAATCAAAGTGATAGCCGTATCAAAGTGATAGCCGAATCAACGTGACAGCCGAATCAACGTGGTGCCCGAATCAATTTCTCTATATTCACTGAATCAGGTGAGATCCTCTCTATGTCGGACAAATGGTTTATCGAAGGTAGTTGTATATCTGTATAAACGGATGGAGTTGGGAATGCCGAATGGATATGAGAACTACCGAACGGCCTTGAGAATTTTGCATTTACTTTACCGAATGACAACGGGAGTTTGAACATTCTGATTTTATGAGTGAAATTCCATATTATATACTTACTTTTTTACCTCCTTTGTTCTAACAACATGTTTTTTCGGTGTTGTAGATAATGTCTCGTAAAGTGGAAACTCGATCAGACAAAAAGAAATCCGGGGGTGAAGGAGGTTCCTCTGCCGTGCCCCCAGCTCAACCGAATCCAGAACGTCACGGATCTGCCCCGAGATCACTAGTGGACGGGTACGGCCCTCAGGAGCTTCTGAACTCCCCGCCCGATTGCTTTCCTAGTTCCCTCAAGGAGGAGCAGCTCGATGTCATTTCCCGATCCTTTGGAATTGATAGGGCGCGCTTGCTATTGCCTGGGAGAGACGTTATGTCGTATGATCCTCCTGAAGGGTACTTCGCCTACATCAGATACCACTGCATGTGTGGTGCCATCCCTCCTCTGAACGCTTGGATAGCCAGCTTCCTTACATATCTTAAGGTGGCCCTGTTCCAGCTTCAACCCAACTCCTATGCTATACTGGTGAGCCTCTTCGTCATTTTCCGGAGGAAGTATGGTCGTGCTCCTTCCAACCGAGAGATCCGGTATCTATATAACCTGAGGGGCTATAAGAAGGGGTCCCCATACATTAGCTTGGAGTCAACTGTGACCTTCAAGCCGGTCTTGGATCTATATTCCAAATTTAGCATGTTCAAGAAGGAATGGTTCTTTGTTAGGGACGACTCTGTATCAATTCGGCGCTTTACTTCTGGATGTAAGTTGGTGCTTTTACTTATAATTTCCATTTCGATTGCGATGCTTCTTCTCATACTTCCTCATTTTTGCTAGCGACAGGTGGCTTTGCGGTTGTGGAGACTGACCGCCTGGTTCAGACGGCGGCTGAGATAGAAGCTATTCTCAGGAAATATAGATCATCTGCTTTCTTGATCAGAAATGCGATTCTTTTGGAGTATAACTTAATCCTTCCACAGCAGTTAGTAGTTAAGCTGAGGGAAACGGCGGAGGAGAGGGCGGCTGCTCAGACCAAGGAAGGTGTTACGGTAGAGAGTAGCAAGAGGAAACCTTTCACAAAACCTCCAGCTGTCGGAGGTAAGAAACTCAAGAAGTCGGACGGTCCCTCCCCCAGCAATTGTCCACTTACCCGGGAGGAGGAAGACATAGAGGAGGAAAGAGGCGAGGGTAGAGATGGTCGGGAAGGTGATAAAGGTGGCGATGGCATCGGGGCCTTGCTTCCTGGGCAAGCGGGCGAGATTCAGGAGTGGACGGACGATGCGTTCCACCAGGCTTTCGAGGGGCTGGACAAAGATCCGGCTTTGGTAGAGAAAACCGGGAAAACAGACAAAGCCGGGACCGGTGCAAGCGAGTCTTCCCAGACCATTCCAGCCAGGGTGGCTCCGACGACTCAAGGTGAACTCTTGACTCCTGCATGCTTCACTAATGATAGGGACTTAGGAATATTTTATGACCCGCTCCCGTCCTGGAATGAAATCCAGGACCTATTGCAGTATCCTACTCCTCCCTAGGGTTTGTACAACCACAGATGTGTTTCTCTCCTTTTAATTTGCTGTGTTTTCTCGAAGTATAGAACAATATATGCTTGTGACACTTTTTCTTCATATTAGGAGCAGGTAAAACGGTCAAAGCCTCAGATTTTTGGCACAGGCTTGAACAGTACAAGCTTTCCAAAACTTCTGTCAAGCCGAAGCCTTCGACCCACCGCTCCGGGGATGTAGTCGGCTACCGTCCTCTTCTCGGGGTTATCGAAGAGGGTATTCAGCAGAGAAAGAGGAGTCGTCCTTTATCCGAACCTTCACCTGGTCCTCAGTTCCCGGCTCAGCCTCTTCATGATATCACGGAGGAGGATAGCGAGTTTGCACCTTCTCCGCACCCGTCCGGAAACCCTTCTGTTACTCATATCGACCATCCTGACTTGGCTCGTAATCCATTTGCGGGTCATCCTGATCTGGATCCAAGCTCTCATGATATTACCTTTGACGAAGCCACTGGTGAACACCTTCTCCCCCGCAACCCCATGGTACGGGTACTTGATGAAGCTAAGTCCTTAGATCTCGATTTACTCACTACTCGTATAATCACTATGGGAGACGAGGCCAAGGCTAATATTGATCGGGTGGCGGAGGAGACCAAGAAGCTGATGGGGCATCATGCCCGGTTGGTTAAGGCCGGGGAGGAGATTGGGAGCGCCAATATCCGACTTCGATTGGTGGTTTCGGATCAGGCCAAACAGCTTGCGGATCAGGCTATTCAGATTTCTCAGCATGAGGCTGCTACTGGACGATTAAGGAAAACCATGGAAGAGGCCAGTCGGGCCGAATTGCGGAAAATGGAAGCTACTTGCAAAGAGCGGATTGACATGGCTATTGCCACGGTGGACGAGGTTCGGAAAGCGGATCTCGAGCAGGTGGAGGAATTGTCCGGGAGACTTGAGGCTGCAGAGCTTGCTCAAGCTAAGTTGAGGGAGGAGATGGAGGCAATGCGGGGATCCCTTCTAGCCGACTGCTCGAGATACCGATCGGAGAGAGATGCTGCCGTTGGGAGGTTGTTGGCTTCCGAGGCCCGGATGAGGGAGTTTGAGGAGAATGAGGGGATGATGGATGAAATGCTCCAGGACATGTACTTCCGAACCTGGAAGCAGGGCAACCTATCCTGGATGGATGATTATCCCAGGATCATGGCTAAGATCTATCTTCGGGCTCTGGAGGAGGCCAAGGCCGATGCGGATAAAGATGGTGGCGTGGCCTTCAACATGGATGCGGTCACTGCCCAGTTTGCCAAGGAGGAGAAGGTGGCGGTGAAGGAAGGTATGCGGTTGCTTGCCGCTGAGGAGGTAGGCGTGCAGGTAGAGGATGACGATCAGGATAGTCAGGAAGCAGGCGCTGGTAAGTCTCCCTTTTTAGTTTCTCCATCAACTTGGTTGCTTATTGCTAATGAGTCCTCCTTTTTTTTTTGACTGGACAGGGGGTCAACAGGGCAAGGATAAAGCTCCACTGCAGCCGGCTCCTTGATTATACCTGGAAAAACTCTTTTTGTGGATTCGACAGTGTTGTATATGTTAGTCGAAAAATAGTAACGTAGCCTTTAGGTTGTGATATTTTGCCACTTGTAATAAATAGTCTTATTTTTAACGTGTAATTCTTTAACTTAAGCTGATTTTGTCGTTTTTTTGAATGTTTGCTGTTATTTTGGCATATCGTATGAGGAATATAGCTATGTATATTCTTGTAATTAAATTGTGTTTGATGTTAGATTCTGGTTCTAAATCATAATTTCATGACTTGCAATATTGGCGTGTGGTGTGAACAAATTATAGTCATGTATTTGTACATAAAAGAAGAAAATACCGCCTTTCATGTTTTAATCGTAGATGGCAGTCTTGAATATCTTGTATGACCGAGCATGGAATGTAGTCGAATGTCCTGCCACTATGAGTCCTTACACCCATTGGCGAGTATCTCCTACTCTGTATCATGTACTTTAGGGATTGTTATAGGGGATAGGGAAAAAGCTTTTTAAGTAAAATTGAAATACGTGAAAAGGTAAAACTTCCAATCACGGAAGGCCTTCGATGTGCTTAAGTTCGTGGCAAACGGGTTTTGTAGTCACTTTCCCTAGCTGTGGGTCTTGGAGACATTCGTCACCCATCTTACGCCTCCGCGGGGAGTTAATTCTTTTTTACCACAGCCGCACTTAAGACACATCAGAGCCGAGATCGCGCACAGTAACTACCCGGGCCATTATGGCCCGTAATCGTGGGTATTATTCGATTTACTGTGGCCGGCTAGCGTGGGTGCCGATCGTCAACTTTGAACTGCCCCTGGCTGGCCACACCTTATGTTGGGGCTTATAGTCGGTTCACAGTTGCCGGCGAGCCTAACGCCGTAATGAGCTGCCTCGGCTATAGTCGGCCTTCTCGGTGGCTTATAATCGGCTCATTACAGTTGGCTTTAAGGGCCGTCGCGAGCAATGAGTTAACCCGCAGCAGAGGGATGCTGGAGCAAAAGTGTCTCATTGGCGAGGGCATAGATTCACATAGTACCTGTTGGGTCTTGTCCAGGTGAAGTTGCGTTGTGGAGTGCTTTAAATATAAATGCTATATACTCAGGATTTTGTTCAACAGAAAAGGATAAAGTTAACAAGCAGCCAAGATACAAAGGAACAAGTTAAAAAAGAGACAAGGTTTTTAAAGTGGTTCGGCACGAAAATGCCTACGTCCACTGATTCTCTTTGTTAATTCACTTCATATGGGCAATACAAGTTAAGAAAAGTATCGACGGAGGTGTTGGATGTTCCATGCCCTCTGGAACACCTCTCCGTCCACTGTTGACAAAATATAGGCTCCGTTGTGGAGATCTTTATGAATTGCATATGGTCCATCCCAGATTGGGTCTAGTGCTCCGGGGCGAGGGAAGATTCGCTTGAGGACAAGATCCCCTTCCTGTAAGGTACGATGCTTGACTTTGGAGTTGTAGTGTGCCGCCACTTTTTGTTTGTGGGCTGCTGCTTTAAGGACTGCATCATTTCTTCTTTCCTCGACTAGATCCAAAGACATGTTGAGGAGCTCTTCATTCTCTTCTGGGTTATAGTGGATCCTACGGTGGGAAGGCACAATGGTTTCAACCGGGAGCATAGCCTCCGATCCGCAAGCCAAAGAGAAAGGAGTGTGCCCCGTTGATGTTCTGAAAGATGTGCGGTAAGCCCACAGTGCCGTAGGGAGTTCGTCCAACCAAGCGCCTTTTGACTTTTCGAGCTTCTTTTTGATCAGAGTCTTCAGAATTTTGTTGACTGCTTCGACTTGTCCGTTTGCCTGGGGATACGCTACGGATGAGAAGCTTTTATGAATTCCGTGCTCTCGGCACCAGTTGGCGAATTCCTTGCTGTCAAACTGAAGTCCATTGTCTGATATGATTTTGAGTGGGACTCCATACCTACACAGAAAATTTTTGATCAAGAAGTTAATAACTTTTGCTGAAGATACTTTATTCAGAGGTTCTGCTTCCACCCATTTGGTGAAATAATCAACTGCCACTATAGCATATTTGGCCCCGCCTCGGCCCATCGGTAGCTCATCGATTAAGTCAATTCCCCATATTGCGAAGGGCCAAGGGCTGGTCATTTGAGTAATCTCAGTTGTTGGTAGCCGTGGAATCTTAGCAAATTTTTGGCATCTGTCACATCTCTTGACGAAATCTAAGGCGTCCTTGCTTAAGATGGGCCAGAAATATCCGTATCGGAGTATCTTTTT
This sequence comes from Allium fistulosum, assembly GCA_030737815.1. Classification (NCBI taxonomy): domain Eukaryota; kingdom Viridiplantae; phylum Streptophyta; class Magnoliopsida; order Asparagales; family Amaryllidaceae; genus Allium; species Allium fistulosum. The sequence continues at coordinate 334,327,816 of CM060904.1, read as the reverse complement.
TGCTAATGTTTGCCCCCCGGTGTGATCTCCACAGCTCCCCTGATGGATGTTGGATAAGATTTCCTTGGCTTCCCTTCCGGCGACACACCTTAATAATGGGTTAGAGAAACCGCGCCGATAGAGGATGTCTTCTTGTATTGTATAGCGGAACGCTTTCCTCAAGATTTTCTTAACTTCATTACGCCCGTCGGGTAGTGTGCCACTTTGTAGGTAGTTTCGGATGGGAGTCATCCAAGTTGCTTCTTCGGCTGCAGCTATCAGATTCACTTGCTCAAAACTTGGGACCGTTTGCTTTGAGATGGTTACTGCCCTGAAGATGGCGATGTCTCTCATACTCGCTTGCTTTGCCAATTCGTCAGCCTCTTGGTTCTCTTCCCGAGGGATGTGTTTGACTAAGTACTGATCCAATCGGCTGAGAAGCAACTTGGTCTTCTTTAGATATGCTATGAGTCGTTCCTCTCGAGCTTGGAATTCTCCTAGTATTTGATTAACAACAAGTTGAGAATCGCTGTGAAGACACAAAGAATTGGCTCCGATTTCTATGGCAATTTCTAGTCCAGCTATCACTGCTTCATATTCTGCATCGTTGTTGGTGGCAGCGAACTCCAACCTTATAGCATAGTGCAGTTTATTTCCCCTGGGAGTGATTATTACCACACCTGCCCCCGAGCCTTGTTCGTTAGATGCACCGTCCATAAAGAGATTCCACTTGATATCTTCTGTTATTTCCAGTTGCTCCTTATCCTCGTTGGTAGTGAACTCTGCAATGAAATCAGCCATGGCTTGTCCCTTGATGGCGGTGCGAGGGTGATAGGTGATATCATATTGACTCAGCTCAATACACCATTTAAGTAGTCGCCCGGAAGTGTCGGGACGATGGAGTACCTGCCTTAGTGGTTGATCGGTCAGAACTTTGATGGAATGGGATTGGAAGTAGTGACGTAGTTTTCATGAAGTGATTAGTAAACAGTATGCTAACTTTTCAAGTTTAGGATATCTGACTTCTGCCCCAGTAAACCTTTTACTGACGAAGTAAACTGGTCGTTGCGTGCGGTTGTCTTCCCTTACCAAGGCAGCGCTTAAAGCGTGAGATGACACAGCAAGGTATAGGTATAATTCTTCGCCTTCGCTTGGGGTCGAGAGTACCGGTGGTTTCTGGAGGTGTTCGATTAGGTTAAGGAAAGCGGTCAAGCATTCGTCCGTCCATTCGAACTTTCCTTTATCTTTCTTTAGAGCTTCGAAAAAGGGGACGCACTTGTCCGTTGCCTTGGAGATGAATCGGCTTAGGGCGACCACTTTTCCATTTAGGCTTTGCATTTCCTTTCGGGTGGAAGGTATCTTGATATCCCTTAGTGCTCGGACTTGTTCAGGGTTTGCTTCAATCCCTCGGGCATGGACGATGAACCCTAAGAATTTTCCCGATGACACTCCGAAGGAGCACTTTAGTGGATTCAACTTCATTCCATACTGTCGAAGTACCTGGAACATTTCGCCTAGGTGGCTTACGTGATCTTTGGCTTTCCGTGATTTCACCAGCATGTCGTCCATATATACTTCCATAGTTTGTCCTATTAGCCCTGCAAACATCTTGTTGACGAGGCGCTGGTAGGTGGCTCCTGCATTTTTAAGTCCGAAAGGCATTACCTTATAGCAGTACAAACCTCGATCGGTGATGAAACTAGTGTGGTCTTGGTCGGGAGCATGCATAGGAATTTGGTTATATCCTGAGTATGCATCCATAAAGGATAGGAGTTCGTGCCCGGCTGTGCTGTCTACAAGTTGGTCGATTCTGGGAAGTGGGAAGCAATCCTTTGGGCAGGCGTCATTTAGGTTGGAAAAGTCAATGCAGGTTCGCCACTTCCCATTAGCCTTTTTTACCAGCACCGGGTTGGCGATCCATTCCGGGTAGATAGCTTCTCGTATGAAGTCATTGGCGAGTAGATTCTTTACTTCTTCATCGAGTGCTGCTGATCGCTCTGCCCCCATACTTCTCTTTTTTTGTTTTACAGGCGCCTTGGTAGGATCAATGTTTAATACGTGGCAGGCTATGTCGGGGGAGATTCCAGTCATGTCAGCGTGTGACCAAGCGAATACATCCAAGTTGTGGCGGAGAAAATCGATGAGTTGTTCCTTCAACTCGGTTTTTAGTTGGGACCCAATTTTCAGTAGCCTACTTGAGTCGTGCTTGTCTACAGATATAAACTCCATAGCCTCTGCAGGCTCGGCGGTGGCCTCCTCCTCTTTGTCCCTAGGGTCTAATTCATTGAAAGGGTCGCTGGTGTATCGAAGAGGAGGGGCTTTCTTTAGTTGCTATGCTTCAAGGCTTTTTGTGCAAAGGGCAATCTCTACACCTTTCCCTTTATCCTTCCTGTGGTTGTTGCGAAGTTCGGTTACATAGCAGTCTCGTGCAATATCCTGGTCTCCTTCCACTTCCCCTACCCCATTGTCTGTTGGAAATTTCATTTTCAGGCACCATGGGGCTAGGACAATTTGGAAGTCAGACAAGGCTGGTCTTCCTAAGAAGGCGTTGTAGGCCGAATGGTTTTCTATTAGCACAAACGTCTGTTTCCGTACAACGGAGCGAGGATGACTTCCAATCTCAACAAAGAGGTCCAGCTGCCCGAGGGGCATCTTCGCATCTCCAGTGAAACCGTGTAGTGGTTTATCGCAGGGAGATACATCCTTCATTGATAGCTTCATTTTGTCGAATGCGTGTTTGAACAGGATGTTTACCGAGCTTCCAGTGTCTACCAGGATTCGGTAAACTTCGGCGGGACCGAGTCGGGCAGAGATAACCATGAGATCCATGTGAGGGTACTATCTTCCTTCTAGGTCACGCTTACTGAATGTGATGTCATCACTTTCTTTCCGCTTTGGGTGGCGCTCTTCTATAACCGTATTGACACAGTCCTTATTGTCTCTAAGCGACTTCCCATATCTTTCCATCTCTCTCCAACTTCTGTCTGCGATGTGCGGACCTCCTGAGATGGTATGGACCACTATCTTCTCTTGACTAGAGCTGCTAGCGTTGCGGTTTCCTCTGTCGGTCCCCGGTGAGGGTAGCCTTGGGTTTTCATTGGCAGGAGCTGGAGTCCTGTCTTGACTTTTTACATAACGTTCCAGTTTCTTCCTTCTGATGTGTTCCTCAATCAGATCGCGGAGATGATGGCATTCGTTGGTATCATGTCCGTGATATTCGTGGAAGCGGCAGAATTTTCCAGATTTCTATGCGTTATCTGATTCTTTCTTGTATGGTGGGCGTTTGTATCTAACTTCGCCTTGGGTGGCAAGGAAGATATTTTCGACGGTCTCGTTCAAAGGGGTGTAAGTGTCGAATCTTGGTCCTGGCCGATATAGGCGCTTTTCTCCCTTCTTGCCCCCAGCATTGTCTCTGGAATCAGTTCTTCGAACGTCCCTTGCCACAGCAGGGGCGTTGCCATGGGTTGTCTTATTTTGCTGTCCTGACTGCCCCTCAACGGCAGCATCCTCAAGCCTCATGTATTTCCCGGCTTCATGGAAGAAATCGGGTAAAGTAGCTGGCTTTTCTTTTGTCAACCTTCTAGCAAACTTAGTGTCCGGATGCACACCACTGCAGAGGGCCATCAGGATAAGCTTCTCATCGGCATCTTGGACTGCGGCTGCTGCGGCGTTGAATCTGGTTAGGTATTCCTGCAGCTTTTCTCCAGGTTTCTGTTTGACGCTGGATAAGGAATAAGCGTCCTTGGGTTGCTCCACATGAATGCGGAATTGACTGATAAATTTTTCTTTCAACATTTCCCAAGAGCTGATGGATCCTTGGGGTAGATGACAGAACCAGGAGGTAGCAAGATCTGCTAAGAAGAGCGGAAAGCATTTGCACAGTACTCCCTCTGTTGCTCCACTCATAAGCATATGCTGCGTGTACCTTTGTAAGTGTACAACGGGATCGGAGGTTCCTTTGTAGGGTTCCATTGTTGGCATCTTCCATTCTCGGGGGGTGATAGCAATTTCGATATTGCGGGCGAAAGGGCTGGTTACCCCAGCGCCTATCCCTCGATCACTTTGCTCCCGTTGGACACACTCTCTGAATAAGCGTGCCATCCTTTCATCAGAACTTGGAGTAGATAAAAATGAGTTTGGTTCTGTTCGGGATTGATTCCGTCCAGATGACCTATAGGGATGGTATCGTCTATCATTCCTCATATTTTCCAGTGGCTGCCTTTGATCTTCTGGGAGCATGCTTGGGTCAGCTACAGTTGGCCCTTGCCTTGATCTCCCCCTGTTGGGTTCCGATTTAAGCACTTCCTCAGGTCCAACTTCGGGCTGGACTCTAGCTCGGCCCCGTTCACTGGCGTTTCTGTGGTTTGGCAGTATGACAGGCTCAGCTACAGTTGACCTTCGCCCGGTACCTTCCCTGTTGGGTTCGGTACCAAACGTTTCCTCAGGCCTAACTTCGGGCTGTGCTCGGTCTCGGCTCCTACCATGGCTACTTCTGCCGTTAGCTCCTTCGAAGAAGGAAGATCTTTGTTGTCTCTGAGATCCTCCAGACTGGGACTCGCCCCATGATTCAGTGTTGCGGTTGGATTCTTCAGCGTCCCTTAAGCGTGACATGAGATGGTCCACCAAGGCTTCCTGCTGGGATGTGAAGCGGTTAGTTACTTCAACCACAACTCTGTCCAGATCTGCTCTAGTAATTGCTGCAGGCTGTTCTGTGGCAGGAGTAGTTGGGTTAGCCTGTTCTTCATTCATTACTGTTGCTGGAGGAGGACGATTTTCTTGATTCGCGACAGCTGGATCTGGAAGACTGCTGGAGGCGATGTTTTTTCCTTTGCTAACATCTTTTCTCTGTTTGGGAGGCATGTTTTCCAAGTGGCGGACGATGCTGTTAGGAAAACTGTTAAGTGGATGAAGCTGAAGCTTCGAGCTTCTAGCTCTCAGTGAAAGCACCAAAAATGTTTGTACAAAAAATGGACAAACACCTCGAAGTTGTATGATTTAGTAGATCTTATGTTATTCTTAGTGATTTGAGCGATTTATGCAAATATATAAAAAACAGGGGCTAAACTGTAAAAAGACATGCAGATTTATAGTGGTTCAGCCAGAATGTGCCTACGTCCACTTTATATATTATTTCTCTTCTCTTATTCTGATTACAAGTACAAAGCTTTGATACCAGTAAAAGAAAGTTGTTTGAAAGTTCTATCCGTGCTTGAGCTCTCCAAACTTGTCCCCATTGCTGTACCCCTGCCCCTCTATTTATAGAGTGAGGCTGGGGGTAGGGGTCTAGGATGTGTATAGTTGCTGATGGGCCTAGGCTGATGTGATCTGGCCTGGTACGTCTTGGTTCGTCATTGCTTGGTTCGGAGGTGGTTGGAGTGTAGAATGGACCGGTAGTTGCTTGGACCAGTGGTGGGATGGTGAGGTTGATCCGGTGTGGAGATGGTTCGGCATGGGCTGGTCCGGTTGGTTTGGCAGGAGGGTCGGTCCGGTTGGTTCGGCAGGAGGTGGTTCGGTGGGAGTTAGGAAGGTTGATCCGGTTATGGAGATAGGAAAGGTTTGTCTGTCGAATGAGCTCGAATGAGGTCTGCCGGATGGGGTATGCCGAATGGGGTATGCCGAATGGGGTATGCCGAATGGATCAAGCTTCTTAGTCTCGAGGTCTTCTGGGTGAGAACACGCCCAACAATCCATGTGATCTTTGTGAATTTCTTTCATTTTCTTAATAAAATCAAATTTATAATTATTAATCTGAGAATTTTCAATTTGAACTTGTTGAGAACGAAAATTTTCAATTGCACCATAGTTGAGATTATTCTCATTGCCAAAATCATTTAAAAGTGGTTCACATTTCCATTTTGACTTTGAAATTCATTTTGAAGTTCGAAATTGTATTGGCATGAGTTATAATCGAAATCATTTGAATTTTGAAGTGAACTCAAATTTTGATTATTTTGAAAACTTTGACTTGAGTTAATGCACAAATATAAGTTACACAAATCATTTATCCTTTGATTTTTTTGTGTAGAGAGTTCAAGTAAAGACGAAATAGTTTCAATGCTCTTTTCTAAAGTTGAGGATTGCTCACTATTTTGAGAATTTTATGGTGCAAAATTCAAATTGTTTGTACAATAGTTGTTATTAAAATATCTATAAGAATTTGGAGTGAAATTATATGGATTATATTGATTTTCACAACTACTGTAAAATTCATGTGAGTAGGGAAATTCAGACATTTTCAAAAACTGTTTTTTCTTTCTTTCATTTTTTTTAAAAAGGAAAAGTATTTACCAAAGAGAATTTATTTTTCAAAAGGGAGAATTTATTTTTTTTGTTTTTTTTTGGATTTTCATTTTTTTGTTTTTGTTTTTGAAAGATTATTTTTTTTTTGATTTTTGCTTTTCTAAAAAAAAACTAACTTAATTTTTTTTTTGGATTTTTGATTTTGATTGAAAAATTTTCAAATGAAAAGATTTAAAAACTAAGTTAAGGAAAATTTACAATTTTTTTTTAGTTTTGGATTTTGTTTTTTTAAATATGCATGAATTAATGCAACTAAATGAATGTAAGGACTTAATTACAAATTTTCTATCCTTAGTAGCTCCTAACCCAAAATTGTATAATCACACTTTGTCTTAATCCAATAAAATATTTCTTAGCCAGGTAACGGACATGAGTTATCGGTTCACCACGAATCACCGTAGCAATGCAACTGAAGGCTTAAGTACCTTCAGAGAAACAATCAGTATAATATTTACGAATCACCGTAATACTTATAACTGATTATTGCTCTACCGTAGCCTAAACACCAAGAAAATAAATTGTTCAAAGAAGACAACTTGTCAATATACAATTAATCCCTAGGTGAACTTGTGACTCCATTAAGTCTGAAGTCTAATCTATTTATTAGTCAAATTATAAAATGAAATGCAATTTGTGTGCCAAAGAAGGGGTGATGAAACCCCCCACCTTATGTGGATTTGGATTTTGCCCTTAGAAAAGAAAATAAGTTGAGATTAATGCAAAACTGAAAATAAACGTGAATTAACGATGCAACTGCGGATGAATTTTTTTTTGTTTTTGTTTTTTTTAAATGCAAGCAACCAACAATGCAAAACAAATAAAAACAAGAGATAAGGGCATGATACTAGAGCGTGTAGAATTATTAGCAATTTATTTTAAAGCGACAATTATTATTATTATTATTATTTTTAAGCAAGCAAACGGAGCAGCTTAGCAAGCAATTCTTCCTTTTGAATTTTTGCTTTTGCAACCTGAAACTAAAAAAACAAGATATATACATTTTTCTTTTCAGTTTCAAGGAAGAACTAAAATAAAACAAATGAGAACAACACAAAACAAGAGAAAACAAAATAATTGAAACTTGTTATTATTTTTTTTTGTCCTTTTTGTTTTGATTTTTTTTAATTTTGAAAGAAACTTAAAAAAATAGCTTTAACACAAAATTTTGAAAGAAATTTTAAAACTAGTTCCCGACCTAGTTAAAAGAGAAAAGAAAAAAAGAAAATTTCAATCGACTTCCTAACTCAAATACAAAATCACATTCCTAACTCAACGTAACTTCTCAATCGAAGGAATTTTTTTTCAAATACAAATTCGAACTCGCAAATCAGATAATTCTTCACAATCGGATAATTATTTTGGCAATTCGATTCATATTGGAGTAAGCGCTTATGATTGTGACAGAGATGGTTCGGATTTGAGGTTGTGAGTGTTGGCGAATTAAGGAGTTTGGAGTTTTCTAGATGAAGGCAATTCGATTTAATTGTCAGTTTTGGTTTAGGCAGAGGATTGGTGGTGGGTGCAGGTGGAAGAACAGGCTCAGTTTTGTGAAGAGATGAATAGAGGAAGTGAGGTTGGTGATTGTTGTGGGGATATTTGCTGGAGACAGTAATTTGGTTAGTTTTGAGGATGTGTGGTGAACTGATGTTGTTGGTCAGTGATGAAGTTAGTGCATAGTTGTTGCACTTACTGTTGATGGTGGGATGAATGATGAGGAGATGACAGAAGTTGGTGAACGGGCTCGGTTTTGTGAAGGAGATGAATAGATGAAGTGAGGTTGAAATGTGGGATGTTTGAAGGGTAATGGTGAAGTTTGAAAATGAAGTGGTTGTTGGTGATGTGGTTTGGATCAGTGAAGAGGCAGTAGGCAGATGGAATGCACAAATATATGTATGTGCATGGGAAGTTGACAGTGGGGAGTAGCAGATGTTTTTTATGTTTTCTGGTGAGGATGTTTGATATTGGATGGTGGTCAGAGATGCAAGTTGTTGATGTATAGAAATATGCAGGGGAGTAGGGATGCTGTAGTTTTCAGGTGTGGGTAAATAGTGATGTAGAGAAGTGTGTATGGTTGATGAGGAAGTATTGTAAAGGGAGGGTGAAGGTTATATGCAGTGCAGTTATGTGATAGTGGATGAACCGTAAGGTTATGTGCACTGAACTGTTGGTTGAGGGTGGGTTGTTGATGGTGTTGTAGTAGTTGTTTAAGTAGTGAACTGATGAATGACAGGCTGAAGATGGTTGTGAAGGAGGTGTATATGTTTGCTGATAGGGGCAGGAAGCAGGGGAGAGTAATGGCAGTGAGAGTTTTGGGTGGTTTGTATGTGTGTTGTCAGGGTGGAGTGGTTGGTGTAGCACTGGAGTTTGTAAGAAGTTACACTGTATGTGATGTATGTGGTGTAGCATAGGTTTGTATGTGGAAGTATGGTTGTATGTGGAAGTTTGCAATGCAGTTACAAGGCAGTTTATGTGCACAGTTGCACAGTTACAAGGGATGGCAGGGAGGTGTGCAGTGAATGCAACTAACAGATATAGTGGTTGGGGTGTGGCAGTGGTGAAGGACCGCAAATAGTATGGAAGTGTGGTAGACAAGTTTGCACAGAGAAGTGCAGTGATGTGCAGTTGCTTGGTAAGATTGTATGTATGTATGTGAGGAAATAAAGGATCAGCAATGGTTGTAGTGTAGCAGTGGCAGAAAATGTATGTGGGATGATGTTAGTAGGACGACAGTTTGTAGAGGCGATGCACAGTAGTTTGAATGGTTAGATAGGGTGGTGGAATGGGGATGACAGTGATTGGATGCAGTAATGAAATGCAAGGCAGGGTATGCAGGCTGTGAGTTGGTGTTAGTTTGTAGTTGTGAATTGTGATGGCAGGGATAGTCGAAGTGGAAGATGCTGGTTTGGGGTTTGTTATATGGCAGAGGAGAGACAGTGATGACAGTGTGATGATGGTCAGGGAGGAGAATGAGCAGTTTGAAATGATATGTAGTATGTGGATGATGGATGGTTGTAGTGCAGTTGCAGTAGTGGTTAAGTGTGATGTTGGTTGATAGTGGTTAAGTGAAATGGAGAAGGCAGTTGCAGTTACAGTTGGTTTCAGATAGATGGTTGTGATGACTGAGTTTGTTGACAACAATAACTTGTGCAAGAATAAAGACAGAGAATGAATATGTAATGCACAATGCAAAAATGTAAAAGAGAATCAAAGAACAAAAATGTAAATGTAATGCAATGAAATTTAATAAAAAAATTCTTTTTAAAATGAAATTGTGTCTATTTTTTTTAAATATGCAAATGCAAATGCAACTAGAAAAGCAACAAGCACACAAACAAAATATAAACAAAAATTACGCACAAACACTCAACAATATTTTTTTTAAATGCACTAAGCACGCGAAATGAAAACACACTAAATCAAACAAAAATAATTCGAAGAATAAAACTAAAATCAAATCATATCCTCAGCAACATCGCCAAAAACTTGTTTGAATCGACTTGTTTTCTATCGGTTAGAAAACCGTCGAAAAATTATAATAAAAATAACCGCAAGAGCATGGCGTATAATTTAAGTACGTGGCGAGTACGGGTCTATCCGTAGGGAATTGAAGTGATTTAAAATTCTACTCAATCAAATTAACCAAGAGTTTGAAGTGTCTTAAGCTAGAAAAAGTAAAAAACTAGCAAAAGAAAGTGAATAAAAATATGAGAGTAGAAGGCAATTCACTTCTCATGATCACATAAATCAACATAATGAAATTATGATATCTCTTTTTTGGTCATTAGTGAATTTAGTTGATGTGTTTATCATAAGTATGGTCTATTTATGCTATTAATTAGCCCAATATAAACCATCAAACTTTAAAACACCCTCCAAACCACTTGTTAACTCTCATGGAAATGATAATGAAATCAAAAATAAAATCTATTCTAAGCATGATCTATTTATTATTGATTAGTAATATAGATCATCAAATTTTGATTATAAATTCCACTTCATTACCATAATCATATGCAGATGAAGAGGTAATTTGTGTTTATGTTTGTTTAAGCATAACCTATTTGGTGTCAACAACATAGGCTATCAAATTCAAAGTTAAACAACAAATTTTTTACGACATCAAACATTCCATTAAGCACAAAAAGTGATCATAGATTAGCAAATATGTTGAATCTACATGATTAGGAGAGCTTCATTACCCTAGATTGAAGGGGTTTAGCTTCTCATATTTGTTATCATGTCAACAAATGTAGATTGCAACATAGAACAAAAACAAAAGAAAAAAGAGAGCTAATTAATTTTCATGAAAATAAATCTACTCTACTTGCAAGAAATAAAACTACACTAATTGCATAAAGTAAAGAATAAGAATTAAAAGAGCATGAAATCAACTTGCATAAATAAAATTACATAAGATAAAAGGCTAAGAAGCCATGAAAGAGAGAAAGAGAGTTTATATTTACAATTTGTGCCTACAACTAAACTAACTAAAGAGGAGGTGCTAAGAGCCTCATTACATGAAACATAAGGGGTATTAATACATGCCTAAAACCCTAATGCATATTTTAGGGGACTACCCAAAATACCCCTCTAGGAAATGTAAACTCCAAGTAATCATTAGCATGAGCATAATCCTCCATTTAAATGTGCATGTAGCTTTAAATCTCCACTAACATGTGCATTAGCTCTTAATAGTGGATCATGGTAAGTGGGTAGGGGGATCCTCCATGTTGCATGAATTGATTTATTTCCATCTTCATTTGCCTTTTTCTCTTGTGCATGCATATTTTCATGAAGCCTCTTCATATTTTTCCATCCAAATTCCTACAAATAAAAATAAAATATGCAAATAAATATTCTCAAATTGATTCACACACAAAAATGACCATTTTGCCCCATATGAAGATGAATAAATGATGATTTGAAAATGATTGAAATTTTGGTTTAAACATGTTAAAATACCCTATATGCTCATTTATTTTATTAAATTAGATTAAATATGGAAGTAAAAATATGCACTTTTACGTGCACATCATAAGTAGATGTCACTCTAACATAGTTGAGTATACGGGGTATTATATTTATAGTGATGCATGATGAGAGTTTGTAGGTTGAGAGTTTATTATGCATACTACTATTATACATCGGAGAGTAAACTAGATTGGCTAGTATCCATGCTAGCAGCCAGATTGCGGGGTCGGTCCTCGAATCTGTGGCACCTGTTGACTTATATGCTTGAGAGCCGTAGTTGAGAGCCACTGCCCCAGTGTCACTTAGGCTAGCAGTCTGTTAACATTAGGGGCACTTGTAGGGTCATGACCAACACATAATGTAGTCTTGCACTTGATGAATATTGAGTCATGATGGCCGTCGAGGTAACTCAGACTGTAGGAGTAATGCTGGGAGTGTGTGAGGAAGGCTTCGTGAGCAGGCTGAGAGCTGACAGTCTCCCATCTAGTTATTATTAATGAGATGGCATGAGATGCTATAGACACTACTTATTCACCTGTATGAGATCATTGTGTTTAGGGCTGAGAGCCGATTCGATCATTTGTCGAAACCAATGCCGAAATAGATATTTATGATGCTTAGAGCACATGGGATCAAGAGTGCCGTTGACTATCCACGATACTGAGAGTTGAGTGGATTAGCAGAGGTCTAAGAGACCATATGGTTATTTCTTTGGCTAAGAGCTAATTCGAAGTCTATGAGGTTGAAAGTCTAAATAATGATTATGTGATTATTGAACTTTTAGATTATTTATGAGAATGAGAGTCTATGCAGTTGTGTAACCCGTACACATCGATTATATAGCTATCGAGGTTAGCTAGAGATGCCGAGAGCATGGAATTGGACCTTGTACTTATCTTTTACATGGTTACTAAGAGATGACCTGGCTACCAAGGGTAAGCCATATTTATATTTCATGTATGATTGATTTGGACGATTATTATGTGTTATATATATTGAGTAAGACGGAACTCGAGTATGTCTACTTTACGATTATTAGAGAGATAATATAGGGCATTGCTGAGAGCATGTTCTGTATTGTTATTGAGTTTTATACCTGATAATACTTATAGTATGTTTGTATCATCCATTTGATTGTATGCCTGTTGACATTGCTTGGAAATGGGCTATCTTTTGTATGCATGGTTTTAAGATGTGTTGACACTTCGAAAATACAAGTGCCACTTACGTTGCACTTGTTTAAACTATGCCGGTGGTTATTTTATATTGACATCTACATTTTAGACATAGTCTGACTCGTGTGTTATTTATATAATACTCGAGTCAGTTTGAGACATTTCATGTTTAGGGACAGATGACAAGTATGTGGATGTTTAGCTTAGATGGAGAATATGATATTATTGTTTATAATTATGTATTATATTATAGCATGATTGTATGACATTTTGTTGTATTTTATATACATTACGTAGTTTTGAGATAGTGGGAGATTGATCTATTTTATATCCCTCTTAAATTTGTATATATTTGTATTATATATGTGTAACATCCCCATTTTGAGGTCTGAACTAAGCGCTACGGATGCTGCAGTCATCCATAATATTAATTTCCGGTGACAAAATTTGGTCATGTTAATTATATCGGTAACATCAGAAGCACAAGAATACGAAAATTTTCAAATACATTTCAATAGTAAATATTATCATTTCATAAATAAATAAATTTTATATTCATTACATATTCCTATTTGATTCCGCATTCAGATAAATATTATGTTTACAAAATACTCCAAGAGAGACATATGAAGATGCCCCATTAGTTGATCAGAGTCTAATACTTTACAGTTATAACTTCTATCATTATATCCATTTAGACACAAAACAACACAGCGGAAAATAAAAGCTCATAATAATAGCTAGCTTGCCTCCTGCACATCTCCAGAAGCTTATTTGTCTAACCTAGAAATCCTTACTCTCGACCTACTCACATGAGTACCCAAGAGTTTAGGGGGAACAACAAAAACTTTGGGTCATACAAAAAGTCTGGTGTGAATAATAATATACTATCTCGAACCAAAATAGATATTCAGTAAGACCACGCCGCTTAGCGGAATGAGTTTTTCCCTCACTAGTATCTTATCCAAATATGACAGTTACAAATCATGCACCTACAACCACAATGGTTTAAACAATAATAACATGGTCTAATGCATTTATGTAACATGGATAAGTCTGACTAATCTGTTCTTCTAGAGCTATGCACACCTAAGGTTTGCCCTTCCAAAAAATAGACTGTCTGTCTCAAACCAAATGGACTATCTGTCTCAACTCAGATGGACTTCTGTCTCAAATCATATTTTTCATGAGATCATTATTAACCTATTAGTTTTCACTAATAACATCTATCCAATCATAGTTTTCATGAGATCATTATGAACCTATTATTTGTCACTAATAACATACCTCAAATCATAGTTTTCATGAGATTACTATGAACCTATTAGTTGTCACTAATAACCTTTATCCAATCATAGTTTTCATGGGATAACTATGAACCTATTAGTTATTACTAATAACATTCCTTCAAATCAATGTTTTCATGGGATCAGTATGAACCTACTAGTTTACACTAATACCTTTCTCAAATCATATCCATTTGATCATTTCCGGGTATCCTAACATATTAGATCTATCTGATCTCCCTGATGCAATTCTACTCACTCAGGAGTTAAGTCTGACCATACTCACTGCTGGGACTACCTAACTAGAAACTTACCCCTAATCCCAAAATGCAATGTTAGGTCATAATAATGTGCGCATAACAATGATAAATATGTAAATTAACTGATCAAATAGTAATAAGAACATATACATCATTCATCAAATATATTCAATCAACAACCATTGGCATCAAAAAATCACTTCACCTTAAATAATAATTTCCATTGGCAAATTCATATAAAACTTGGGCTAGACACCAATTTATTTTCTTGAAAACCTTTATTTTTTATAAATGATTAATCCTTTAAAATCATTCTTAAAAATAAGGAAAACGTAGCCCAACTTAGCCAAAATCCCATACCAAAAATTACAATTCTTTTTGAAATAGCTTCCTTGATTTACAATATCAAAAGGAGGTTTTTGAACCCCTTAAACCTTTGGCTATAACGCCTTAAAATAAGCTATTTGATTTGATAACATGCGGCATCAATATTGCTGAAATAGGTTGTCATGCCCTTGATATCGAAGCTTTGAACAAAGTATTCTGATTTTTATAAAACATAGGGCCATAAGGCTAAAATCATGATTTTGGATATATATATGTTGTCGCAGCTACAAAAACATAACATTTGGTTTGCATAATATATGGCTTGCGATACTGAAAGTAAAGAATATCGATCCTGATGGTTTTTGGCATCATCGCCCCAGATTAGTTAATGTTGAAAATAATACTTGCAGCATCATTGCCATAAAACAATTGATTTCGAAAATAAGACTTGCGACACTATTGCCGTAAAACACTTGATGTCGACTTCTTTAAAAACTATGGCTACCTACGCCGCTAATAAAAAGGATGTCGGAATATATAACTTACAACATCAATATAGACAAATCATGGGTGACAAAGGGTATCCATCTTTAAAACAAATAAATGCATGTTGTGATTCGGTCCTGAAGGGTTACGAAATCCTTGATGTCGAAATGTAGGGAGGTCAAAATCCTATGCATCCATATGAACCAATTCATTCCATGCCTGCCTAAGTGTATATCATATGCATCATGTTGCACTTCACCATGGTTATTGGTATCGGCCATTATCAGGGTTTTGATATCCCAAACATGCGACATGGCAATTTCGTAAATAACACGAAAATTGTTTTATTTCCATATAAAGTCATTTCTTTTCAATAACTCTTAACCCTTGTCAATTTTCTATTCGATAATAACATATTTTACCAATTTCTTTTCAGAAAAACTGCTCCAAGGCCATTTTGCTTTCCTCAAAATAATTTGCAAACCCATACAAGTTATATTATTGTTTAATATTATTTAATAGCTTTACCAGCTTAATAAATTCATGGAAATCATAATCACTTGGGAAGAATCCCTAAAAATCACCAAAAATCAAAAGTATTATATTCTTTCTCATATAAAACTTTTAGGGCTAAAGTAATTATTTATTATTTTTAATAATTAAAACCCGAAATAAACACCTTTTCATCTTAGGAAATTCATAAAATATTCATATTAACTTAGAAAATTATGAAGTCGAAAACCCATCTCCAATATAATGTTTTACAAAACATATCAAAATTTCGAATCAATTGGAGATTAAAGACTTAGGTTTTACCCTTAAAACCTACTAAATCAATTCCATAAAAATTCCAATAAATCGTCTCTTAATCCAATAATGATATAATAAATCCATACATGACATATTATCATAATAAACCCGTTACCAAATTATATGAAATTGTTTTCTCACAACACCGTCGCCTCCCATCACTCTTCGATGCTAACTTCAACTGAGGATGCCGACTATAAATCAAGAGCATATCGATATACAAGATGATCAAAGCCAATGATTATCGACATTCATGAAGCCTCCTCTATATGCCATTCAGTGATGAAGCTAATGCTAGGTTGACACTGTCGAAGCCAAGCATGCCGAAGTCGAGCCTACCGAACACATAAGAGGCGAAGTAGAGCTGCGCAACCTCTATAAGTACGAACCTAGTGGTGCGCAATTGAGGGTGGATTTTTCTCTTCTCTCTTTATTATTGATATCAAACTCTTGTAAATCCTAAATCAAATTGGGGACAAATCCTATTTGACTGTAATCATGCATAATTAATATGAACAAGGACTTAGACATGCCCATTGACTTCAACTATGCCTTTTTTCGAACATTACTGATATGGACTTAAATATATTCGAACTCATCAAGATCAAAACTCGACGTGAACTATTTTGAGAAGTTTTGAACTATGACGAACATGCATATATGTATAATTATATGGACAATGGAATTTGAATACAAGGACAAACTACATAGCCCAGTGGACTACTGCACAAATTTGTTATTTTCCTTCTATACCTCTATTGAACATATGACATGATATAGGCCTTTTTGAATATTATTCTCGAAAGCCCATATAGACTCTTGAATATAACAACTTTAAATGGCCTTAAGGGATCTTAAGAATAATGCTCTAAGAAGACATATGGACTTCCGTACATTTCTCTTCAAAAGCCTGTTGCCATTGCCAATCCATCCTATAATGATTCCATCATGCACTAGTATTAGGTGATGAATTGATCCTTGATGATATAACTAAGTCAATATTGATTAAGTTATGCTTGATCATGTTACCACATTTGTATAAATCAACGGTTATTTCATCACTATTGGCATCGTGAATGTTATACTAGTTTTTGGTCAAATAGAAACCATGCCCTAAGATGTGATTGATCTGTGTGATCCTGAAGAATCCACTGACTCCAAAAACGCCGAGATCGAAAGATGAAATGTTGCTCCCGAGGGTAAACCTCGGTTTTAAATATCTTATAGCATATGTTCTAGTATATAACTTTTATGAAATATAAACTTACTTAACTGATCTGTTTCCTCTTTTTATGTGGCAGTGGCTTCTAATGATATATTCGATATAGGTGGGTTGCTATTGAACAAATCGTCCTCTTTCACTTCTTCTCAACCAAAACCAGCTCTAGAACATCCATCTGCAACTAAGAAACATAAGAAGAGCATCCTTTCTACTAAAGCCATACCTCCTCCAGACGCTCTTGTTTCAACTTCCCCCAAGTGATCATGTGGACCAGGTGATTGAATTAACTCGTTCTACTATCGATATTCATTTACCCAAGGTTGTAGGGAACTCTAGAGTGGAGTTAGCCGATGACATTGGCAGTTTCAGGAGGATGATGAGTATGGGGATGGAGGATCACCTCGGGGTAAAGTATTTCTTCTTTTTTATGAAATAGTTATCTCTTTAGTTTTCGTAATACCTTCTTTCTTTAGGTTTTAGCTGACTTCTTGGTTTTGCACCGAGGGTTTCATAAGTTGAAGGGAGAGTTGGAGAAGGCTGATGTTGTTGGGAGACAATTGGCCGAATATAAAGAGAAGGCTGAGTCTATTGGGAAATAGTTTGCTGAATACAAGGAGAAGGCCAAGTAGGAGGCTAAAGACAAGAGGGAGAAGAAGCTTCTTGAGCTAAAAGGTTCCCATACCAAAATTACAGAACTAGAGAAGGATTTAAAAGATCGTAAGGCCAAGCATTAAAAGATCAAAGAAGAGTTAACGGAAGCCAAGAAAGGGTACTCGGGCTTGGTTACCAAGGAAGAGGCTGAGAAGGTGGCTGCTGCCGAAGCCTTTGGAATCCTCTACAATGCATATAAGCACAACTTGGATAAAGGCATGACTCTCTATATGGGCTACAATGGCAAAAGGGTTGAAGAGGGCTTTTCCCAGAAGTATGAGAAAGCGCTACCTTCGACAGGTGTTAGGCACTCAAAGGAGGATGAGGGTAGAGAGAGGTACGCCATGATTCTGAATCTCAGAACTCCCCTACTTATGATGTTTAAAATTTTTGGTTTGTAATAAATCCGAGACACTTTCTTTATGCCCTTTTTTGTGGTAATTATTGACTTTAGTGGTACTTCTATTTGATGTCGAATTATTCCCTTACTGTCTTCGTTATGCCTATTCTGAAGTACTTTTCCCTTAACCGTGTTTAAACAGAGAAATTAAAATTTCTCTTCTCACTATGAATTGTTATAGAAGAGGAGCTAAACCTAAAATTTGAGGTTGTTACCAACATAGGTACCCTTAAAACTCAGTTAAAATCTAGTAAACTAAGAAACATAAACTTGTCCAGTATGATCGAGGAGGTACAGGGGACACATGACCGGTCCTATGCCAGAATGATTAAGTCCCTTAGGCTTAGAGGTACTAGGTTAACCAACCAAATCTTAGATCTTAGGAATAAATTAAAGCTCGCTTTAGATGATCCAAACGAGGTCATTCAAGAGTTTGCTCTACTCTCTAAACTACGTCCAGGAGACTCAAAGTTGAAGAACAAAAGGTTGTCTTTCTTCAGAAGATTATATGATCCAAGCCTAACTATAACTCCGATGGCGCTTCAATGTTAACGAAGTGTAACCCCACCTCCCTTAGTTATTACCAAAGGGAATAATCCTTAAAGTGAATATGTTTTCAAATATGTTCCCCTAATGTATTCCGCAAGCCAACCTTAGATTGCCCCTAGTAGACTCTTCTCCATCAGAACTCTCTATACCGAAGGGTAGTTTAGGTGAGGACATCACTTTTTCCAATATGGCCAGACCCTCGGGGTCCCTTGCTGATACTAGAAGTAGAGGCCTTAAGACCATTTTAGCCGCTAAAGAGAACTTTGCCTACCTCAAAGGACCATGAATTTTGTACTCCCTTTTTTCTACTTACTGTCTGTATTAATTCTCGATGAAATGAAATAGAACTGCTCTTATGATGACTTGTCTTTTCTGGTTTTAGCTTAAATCTCTTTTTAGGGGCAATCATGTCCCAACCGCTTAAGGTTAGAGAGAGAACTTGCCTCTACAACAGAGTCTCGATGGTAAGATAACCGAACTGATGAAATATAGTCCTAACCTCGATGGTAACATCTATGCAGTCTTGAGATAACGAATCTTTGAAATGAACTCTTGAGGAACCATCCAAAAAGATGTCTGCCATCCCGAAGGCAGTGCCAGTTACTAGTCAGGCTTCAAAACCGGTAGCTTCTAGGTTGTGGGAGTTGACGACTACTCTTAGGCAGCAGTTGGATGAAGTTACTGAGAGCTTTTGATAATCAAGCTACAAGAACTTGAAACTAATAGTAAGCATACCAATAAATTTACGATTGTAGCCCCTTCGGCTCGAGAAAGAGGCAGGGGTAGAGGGTATGCTGCTATGGAAATTCCTTCTTCTCACATGACTACAATTGTCTCTTCCAGGTCTCGTTCCCAACAGTCCCGACTTGAAGGGTGTTCTTCCTCAGCCCTGGTGCCTAATGCATCAAACATTCTTTTTTTAATCAGGGATGGTTGAAGAATCTCGTTCAGGAAATTTAAGAAGGAATGGATATCTAAGACACACGACAAGATGGAG
Source organism: Allium fistulosum (assembly GCA_030737815.1). NCBI lineage: Eukaryota > Viridiplantae > Streptophyta > Magnoliopsida > Asparagales > Amaryllidaceae > Allium > Allium fistulosum. Next base: position 334,308,403 of record CM060904.1, on the reverse strand, counting down.
GAGCATTTCGAATCTCACTTAGAGTGGGCCATAAAGGAAGCCGAACATAGGTTAGGAATGTGTATAAAGGCTTACGAGATGCTTCCCCTTCTTCTTTTCTATTGTATATTGTGTTCCAAATTACTAATGATTACTTGGGTGATCTGTCTATAACATTGAGGTCCCCTTTTGTCTTTTCAGTTGACTAGTTCTCACAACTCGATCCATTTTCCTTGTCCTTTTTAATTCCATCTAAGGGTTCTTCTTGCCCCTTGATGTCTCGCCATATTGAGATTTTCGATGTCTATTCTTACTAGCTTGATGCCTCCTTATGGCTTGGATTGGGATCCTTACCTAATGCTCATTTTTATTTAGGAACGCTCCTTCTAAAACTCCGACCTTATTAGGAATTCTATTCGATTATGATCTTATGCATGATTCTTCTCGATCATGGCTCACTATTGTTGGGAACCAATCCAATATTCTCATCTAACTAGTGATCTACCCAATGCATAATACTACTTGACCATGGCTCACTATGATAAGGAATCTACCCAATATTCTATTCTTAACTAGGAATCTACCTAATGCATGGCACTTCTCGTCCATGGCTTAATATCATTAGGAATCTGCAATGACCTTGAATTTTAGTTTTGAAATCAGAATATATAGATAATTTTAAATATTGAAAATTTAATTTTATAGGTTAAATAACTTAAATTTCAAATATAGTAATTTATTGGATATTTTAATTGTTGGATTTAATAATTGAAATCGTTTAACTAATTGAATCTTAGATTTTTAAGTTGGATAAAAATAATTTAAAAGCTTATTAAATTTCTATTGATAAGAAAAAAGATAATAAAACTTTAAAATTGGATTTAACAGTGATATAATCGATTTTGAAAATAACTCGCTTTAAATAACGAGTGAAAATAGCCTTCTGGGTACTGTCTCGGATTTCGACAAAACCAGGGTCATTGGGTCCATAATAATGAATTATAATACGCCGTCGAGTTTCGTAATGATCGGACGTATCGTTTGATCGTGCATGATAGAAACGCGTTGAAATTAATATTGAAAATTTAATATAATAATTGGGTTCAAAAAGCTATCTTCTGCATACGATCAAATTAGGCCTCAAAATTAGTTCCATTTTGTTTGGAATAGGGGTATAAAATATAGAACGCCAGGCGGTATGCCTCGATTGGGGTCTGGAATTATATAGCTAGATATTTTTGAATTTTAAATTATATATATATATATATCGATTTGACCATACAACGATTGACCCGTCACCATTGATCTGATCATACCCTGAACAGCCCACACCCCTTGTTCTTTCCCATCGTTCCCTCCCTTATATAACACACTACCAAACAGGAAAAAAAAAGTTTTGAATTCAAAAAAATTATATTTCAATTTTTACTCAATAAAAAATTCTCAAACGAATTATAAAATTCATGTTTCGAATAGATCTTTCCTCTGATACGCTTGGTTGAAGGTGCGGCAAGCTTTGGGATGATCGACAGTGGACTGTTGTGGGTTTTATAATCTAGGGTTATGATTTTCTCAAGCTATGGTAATCGGTGGGTGGTTTGGGAAGCTTGGCGGCGTTTATCAGGTCGAGGTGCACCTAGGTCGAAGTCTGGTGGTGTGCGATCATGGACGGGGGGTGTCGTGTGGCTTCCAGGTCGAGGGTAGGGCCACTATGGTAGCATTTGACAGGGGGCGGTCGAGCAAATCACGATGGGGGTAACTGAGATGCTCTCGCATAGAGCAACGCGGTGCTGAAGTCGGATCGTTGAACGGTCGAGTGGATTGGCGTATCGCTGATACAGGGGAGACATGCACGATGGGTGCTATAGCTGTTGATTTTGGGGAAGAAGATGAGATAGGGGGAACGGGTAATTTTGCAATTCTTTTGAAATTGGTATATTAATTTTTCTAATTAAATCGATTACTTATAAATTACACAACTCTCTCATACGAGGTCCGATCGAGATGAAACATTTTGCATTGTGCTCGTATCGATGATAGCTACGTAATGGAAATAGTTTGGATGAAATTGGAGACAGTTGAATTTTGGGCTGAAATCGGATGTCGTCCGATTTAGCTCCAAATCGGAACACCTCGACGACAATAGAAAATTTCGGTGAGTTAAACTCACCTTTTTAGATCACTAGTATGATTTATAGTTGATAAAAATTGTTGAATGATTGTTTGGATAAATTATTATATTTATTAGTTGGTTTGGATATATTCCTGCCTATTGGAGCGGATAAGACCCTATTACGTTCTCGTATAAGAGTGGATGACCCTTTGTATACGAATCCCGCCTCGAAGCGGTTGATTTATATTTTATGATTGTATAACATTTGTGATGCAGAGGGAAATATGTTGGAGGGATCCAACATGATTCCTCGATATTGTTGAATTGTTTCAATAATATATTTTATATGGATTATTGAAAAAATAAACCTGATTGTGGGCATTATAGTCCAGAAGTGATAGAAAATCGATATTGGTTATGTGTTGGGTGGCTATTGGCCTCAAATTAGTATTTTAAAAATACTATAAATTGCCGTTTAAATCAAAAATTGATTTTGAGACAAGGAACAATTTTAAAATCCAAAATTGGGTTTCAGAAATATTTTTAAGGATTACCTAATTAAATATATTAATATTGATTTTAAGTTAATTAATTATATTAATATTGTTTTTAAGGTTATTTAATTATGATAATATTATTTAAGGTTATTTAATTATATTAAATTTGTTTTAAAGTTTTTAATCAGATTAATATTTTTTTAAAGTTATTTAATTATTTTAATATTGTTTAAAAGTTATTTGTTATAGTTAATATGTTTTAAGAATTAAAAAAAAGTTAATAAACTGAAAGATTAATTATTTAAGAATAATTTTGGGTTTGAAATTAATAATAAGAATTATTAATAAGGTTTTGGAGATAAATTATTATTATTTATAATAATGGTAAAGATTGATTAATTATTATTATTTATTTAACAATATTTTTAAATTATTAATTATTATTTTAAGATGTTTAAAGTAAATAATTTCCTATTTATTATAATGTTTATTATTGATAACCATTATTATATAATGGTGTTTTGAAGTAAAAGATTTTTAATTATTTTTAAATGTTTTTGAGACCCATGATTGGAGTTGGAAGACTTAGATTTTATAAAGGAGTTATAAAATGGTTTGAAGAGTTAAGGAAAGGTTATTTGCAAGGTGGAAGAGATTATAAATGGTTAGATATTTATAAACGAATTTTTGAGATAGGTTATAGATCTATAAAAGAAGTTTTATAAATGCTTTATAGATTCATAAAGGGTTAATTAGTGATCTTTGATAGGTACAAGAAGCTTATAAGTGACGAATTTATATAGGGTTTATAAATGGTTTTTTGGAGATTTATAAAATGGTTTATAAATGTTTTTAGAGAATCATAAGGAGTTTTATAAATGGGTTTTGAATCGAATAAATAGAAATCTTTCTAAATTCTATGAATATACTTATACCGTTGAGATAAGTATTTGGATGTTTCTAGGTATTGAAGTATAGAGATTTGCGAGTATATCTTGTAAAGGGGTTTATATACAAGTAATTTACAAAGTGGGTTTTATTTATGAAGATTTATGAAATGAGGCTGGTGATTGCTTATATGCTTAACCAATGTTGGTTTTTTCCTATGAAATATAATCTTTGTTTGAATGTTTGTCTATTTGATAGTTCAATAACCGACTATCAAATCTTGGCCTAAATATATAATCCTTCTTAATTTTGGTGGTACGGAAATTTTCCCTGCTTAACACCGAAGGATTTTAACTCTAGGCATATTTAGGGGAAACACTAGAATTATATGATACAGTTACCATCGGTGGTGCTATAATGTACGTATAAACTCGTTTCGTTCTTCTAGGACAAATGGTAAGGAGATCCGTCCACTTAAACGGTAAGGGAGTGATCCCCGCTCTTATGTATTGTCTGATTATTTATAAAAGAACCGGTATTGAGCATTCCGAAAATTGGCGTTTGGTTTTGTGGAGCACCCGAGAAGTGGAGGAGTGTACTCGTAAGAGATGACTCGAACCCGTAACCACTCCGAAAATGATATACGGTTCTATGGAGGAGATTCGTGATATATTGGAATGTTAGGATCCATATGTGATTCCGAGACCCGTTGGGGTATGGGAATCCGGGTGTGATTCAAAGATCTAATTGAGAAGTGGGAATCTATGTGTGATTCCAAGACCCGTTGGGGTATTGGATTCCATGTGGGATTCCATGATCTATTTGGTGGCGGTGCGTAAGCTGGAATGTCGAACGTAGCCTCACCAGCAGGAAAGACTAAAACCAGAGATAGGAGGCATGGCTAATAGGGTTGGCAAACACACAGGGTCTAATCAGCTCCTCCTAGATGTCACTTATAGTTGTTATGCATGCATGGGGCGATGTACTCGGTCTCACCGAGGCCAACTATGTTTTTCCTATAGTACATCACTAGGGATGTATGATGCTTCAGAAGGATATCTCTGATCCTTGTGCAGGAGGACCGTTCCTCGAAGTACTGATGGCACCTCCATGGAAATCCTACACATTAGCGAACGCGCCTTATCGATTTTCGATTATATACCTAGTATTGTTGTGATGTACACTCACGAGCATCACAACTAGTTGATTATTATTATTTTCGCCTTTAGACATTATTATAATATAAATGGATTTTCTACAAAAATAGTTTTGGTTATCGTAAGGTAAAAACATGTCTGTGTTTATGTGCGGCGTGGTCTTACGAGATACCTTTTGATTTCAAAGATTTTTATATAACTTTAAAATCCAGTTGGGTGTGTTTTTCTCACGTCGGTTTTCCAGACTGACTCGGGTGTTATTTTATTATAATGCTCAGGTCAGATCGAGCATATTACAGATTAGTTTGGATGCTTGGAGCTTTAGGAGACGAGTTGGAGGCCTAGAGACGTATTCACGTAGATGGTTATTTTCCGCTGTATTCATTGTTGTGTTTATCAGCAATTGTGAGGATAGACTGTTATAGCTGTCCAGGTTGAAATAGGTTAGTATACTCTTATTGATGTCTATATATACATATATTACAGTTTTGATTTTGTGTAAAGATTTATGGTATATTATAGATTATTCGTTCTGCTATGAGATTTTGTGTTGTTTAATTTTCTTCCCATCTTCTTCCTTCTTTCTTTTCTCTAACAATCGAGTCTTCGGCGTTCGATTGCTTGGCATGTGATATAATGGACGTATTAATGTCGATTTTTGAGGGTCGAAAAGCCCGGTTCGTTACATAATCTATCCAACACTCTAATCTAACAAGGAATTTACCCGATGCATGGCACTTCTCGTCCATGGCTCACTGTCATTGGGAATCTACCCAACACTCTAATCTAACTAGAAATCTACCTGATGCATGACCCTTCTCGTCCATGGCTCACTATCACTGGGAATCTACCTAATATTCTAATCTAACTAGGAATCTACCTAGCGCATGGTACTACATGACCATGGCTCACTATCATTGGGAATCTACCAAATATTCTAATCTAACTGGGAATCTACCTAGCGCATGGTACTACTTGACCATGGCTCGCTATTATTGAGAATCTACTCAATATTCTAATCTAACCACGGATCTATCCAGTGCATAATTCCATTTGACCATGACTCACTATCAGCATGCATTCTACTTTTCGATGTTTTTTTAATCCCAAGTGAGATGGCCTAACACTTTGTAGTGCATCACTGTGGGGGTGCTCCTATGGCAAGGTCTACCAACTTATCGTTGGGTCCAAATCTACAACCATTTTTGGTTGTGTTGACCATCTATAACCATTTTTGATGAGTGTCATCCATCTAAATCCACTTTAGGCTGGTGTTGACCACTTAAACCCATTCTAAGTTACTGGTTATATGGAAAAGCTAGCTGTAACTTAGTAAAAGAGAAATAAGAGTGCTTTTAAATTACTTTGTAAAAGAATTTTCAAAATTGAGTAGTTAGAAGGTCTCATTGCTTGGTAGAAAACATATTTAAATTAAGTTTGAGAAAGAGAATTGTTGAGAAAATTAACATCTTTAAAAAAAAGTGAAACTCTTTATTGACCTCGTCAGATCAATAGAAGAGTTTCGGCCTTTGGACTCTAAATGCGGACACGACAATCGAAAATAACAAAAGGAGAGCAGACTAGATAGAATTTCATGTGTACCAAAACTGGATGTACTTATTGAGAAAGGAAAGAGCTAAACCTAAAAGGAGCATCTTTGGTAAGATAAGAGATTTTTTTTAAATATAAAGAGCCATATAGCATCCTTTATCTTCTGAAGGGGGTGTATATATTCAGTTGCATGAGTCTACACGAATTTCTCCTGAAACATAGAAACAAAGTTAGACATTTATAAAGATGAGATATTTAAGTAATTATTTAATAAACTCAATCAATTTCTCTTTCGTATGAAGCTTTCTACGGCTTGAGAAAATTTTCGACACTTGTTTGTTTCTTGCCCATTCGCTTGATGGTAAACATAGTAGTTTCTTCCTTTTGGATCTTCTTTAATGGATGGGGGATAGTTTGGATGATGGAGCTCTCTACGTGTTTCCAGAAAGATCGGTGATAGACTTCGATTGAGCGGAGTAAGGACTTTGTCTCTTTTGACCTTCTTCCGCGATCGAAGGGTAGAGGTAACCGGGAGGGCTCTTATAGCAAGGAGATATGAACCTTTATTTTTCATTACTGTGACACTTAAGTCCTTGATTTTGTTTATCATAGCCTTGACCGTCCCTCAGAGTTGAGCATACTCTTTGAGGGACTCTTGAAGACACTCCAAAATCTGTCTGATTTGGAGAGCCTGAAGCTCATAGTCGGGATCATACTCCTGGTCTCAGTCTTCTTCTAAGATGAGGGCGACGAGATGCTCATCATTGTTTTCTTTAATAAGATGGATGCGAAGGTTGAGGAGATCCTTATTCTCAAAGTCAGTTATGGTTGAAGTCATGGTGTCACTGGACTTTCGATAGGGGACAAATGATGGAGGTTGGACCCTCATAGTGCCAAAAATGTTAATGCAAAATTTTGTCTGCGGTAACACTCAGAGATCTGAAGGTAGAGCTCCGAAAGCTGGTTGGGTTATAGGTCTTGATTATGAGATTACCGAGATGTGATGTAATTAAGCTGGAGTTATGGAATGTTGACTATGGTGTCGTGATGATAAATGATAAGAAGGTAAATACTAAAAGTAAATAACACCGAGACTTTTATAGTGGTTTGGGCTGAAAGTCCCTACGTCCACTGTCCTTTCCTTTTTTAGTCACTCTTATATAGCCGAGCGACTAATTACATTGAATCTAGGCGTTGTCTTCATTAATAAGTTTTGAATAGAGCTCTAATATAGGAATGTATGCTATGATTTTATGTCAGTTCTTTTTTATGGCAGAAGATCTTTGTACCTTGGGATTGCCGCTTATTTATAGCCGATATGCTACAATGCCATTGGTGGAAGGTTTGCTATTTGGATTGCTGAACTTGTTTATTGAGTAGCTATGATATGAGCTTATGCTAAACATCTAATTATTTTACTTAAGAGACGTAGATTAATGGCTTTCTTCCTGCCTAAATGGCCTTTTGCATCTGGGCTGTGCATCATCTCGTTGGCTGTCTCGACCATAGATTCTTGCCACCTTGAATTGATGCTTTGGACTTCGAATTAGCTAGTGGGCTGCCTCTTTCGGCTTTAGGAAGATAATCATTGTTTTTTGCTATTGGGAATTTTTGGTATAACAGCATTCAAACGTCTGAATGCCTGTTATGACCAAGGCTGAACCTTGATGTAAGAATTTCTTTAGTAGAAATTTGTTCCACCTTTTTCTTGTTCATTTATCTTTCACTCTTCTTCTATGTTTTTCTCTATGTTATTGAGGAACTTCATATTACATACCTCTACTCAGATTCATGCCATTGTTATAGCTCATTTGACATTAAGATGAGTATTGCTTCATACTTTACGAACTACTTTTAGGCGATGCACCATTTCAACTAATTGTTCAAGTTTAACTACTTGACTTTCATTCCAACTTCTACATTCATCGTACAATGCCATTCACCAATTGTTTAACTCATTCTCTACTTATTCTACCATTCTCAAACCAACAACAATCGAAATAAATCAATAATTAACATAATACTATATCATATTTAGCAATGTCATTTCTTCAACTTTATACACATTCATTTTATAACTAAACACCTATATATATTCATCATGTCAAGATTCTCATTTCTAAAATCTCAATTTAAGTTTATTCATCAAGCCCTAACCCAACACTTGATATTTAACGCTGATATATAGAATAAATCATGATCATAAAGTGTAGAGAACAACCACTCACCAATCCAATCTTAAATCTCTCTTGATTTTAGAAGTTTGACTCTAGTCTTCACCAAAATGTCGACTTGGATAGCTGGACTTGTATAGAATCTTCTAGCTTAAATTTAGAGATTTTGTAACAACCTATATATTCGGGCTTATCGATCTAAAGCCTAAAAATGGCATTTGAATTCATGTCGTGTCAAGAAGTATGATTCAGATCTCACTAGAAGGAAATAATTATAAATATTAAAAATAATTCCAAAACAACGTAGTCTCAAAATAACCATAGTATGTACATACAATGTCTGACATAAATAAAAATCTCCCAATAACATCATAAACAAGTCTGACTAATATATCATATGGTACATATAAGAATGGCTGTAAATAAATAACTATCCAATGTCATGTCGCCATCTCCACACACCTTTCAAGATCAACTCATCTAGTTTTTTGTACCTTTGTAATAAATATAAAAGGAAATAAATGGAGAGGATCAAACAAAGTCTGGTGAATGAATAATATTACTAGTGTATGGTGTTCATAAGTACTTAACTTCATCTATAATCTACATGACCAAGGGTGTTCACCTGCGTTCATGGAATATATATTTGTAAAGAATTAGTAACCTATACACTAAAGTGCAACATTTTGATACCAAATGTAAAGGTCACCTTAAATGTACCTAACATCGAATTTAACAACCTTAGTGATGGACCCTCGAACTACTACGCTGAGTAGAGAATATCCAATGTGAATCCTAAGTATACGATTCGATAATTAGTGCATCATGTCGAGCATACCCCACAATTCCTTGGCTCACTTGCTCTCTAAAGCATTCGGTAACCTACTTGTTAATATTCGCAATTCTATGCACAACACTGGGCATACACCATAATGTAAAGGCTCAATTGCCTCCAAAAACATCGAGTAACCTCTCGTTAGTGCCCGATATCCTATTCTCTACACGTGCTTCCATTCCAAAAACACATGGCTCAACATCACATGCTTTCTACTCAAGGCATCGATTACAACATTGTCCTTGCCTGAAGTATACGAGATACTGAAACCATACATCATCAAGAACTCCATCCACCTCCGCTGCCTTAAATTCAAATATTTTTGGGAGAACAAATACTTGAGAGACACATGATCCGTAATAGCTCAAATCTCTCTCGTAAAAGATAATGCCTCCATGATTTGAGGTCGAAGACAATGGCTATTAAATCAAGGTCATGGGTTGGGTCCTCTTATGCACCTTCAATTATCGACTAGCATAACAAAAAATTCCACCCTTCCGCATCAACTTTGCATCCAGTCATATAATACAAGCATCAGTATATTTTGCGAACGCCTTTGTATAATCAGGGAGTACTAAAATAGGTGCACTAGTCAACAACTCCTTTTGCTTAATAAAAGCATCTTTGGATTTTGAGTTCCATGGGAAAACTAAATTCTTCTTGATAAGGCATGTCAAGTGTGCGGAAATTTCAGCGAAGTCCTTAATAAACTTCATATAATAGCCAACCAAACAAATAAAACTTCTCACCTCCATGGAATTCTTTGGTACGTGCCAATCTTGTACTGTAGCAACTTTATTAGGGTCGACCGTTAGTCCATGCTCAGAAGCATGTCCTAGAAAGCTAACCTCCTTGCACCAAAAGTTATATTTGGAAAATTTCGCCTTTAGCTTATTCCTACAAAGAGCATTGAGAAATCCTCTTAAATAAAATTGGGGCTCCTCCTCGCATTTCAAATATACAAGCGTGTCATCAGCGAATACCACAAATAACTTATTCAGAAACCTTTAAAGAATCGACTCATAAGGTCGTCGAAATATGTTGGCACATTGGTCAGTCCAAATGGCATGACTAACCATTCATAAAGTCCGTCAGGTTTGCGAAAAGTGGTTTTCTAAATACTATCCTCAGCCACACAAAACTTATGGAATCTGATAGCCAAGTCAAATTTAGAGATACCTTTGCCCTAACTAACTTATCAAAGAGATTTCCTATACGCAATAGTGGATAACTATTCTTCTTTATCAGCTTATTCATACATGATAATCGAGGCAAAGCCGTAAAGAGCCATATGCTTTGGTAGCAATGATAACTGGTGCTCCCAACTCCAAAATACTTCTTCAAATGAAGCCTTTCCCTAATAATTCATTGACTTTCCTATTTAGCTTGTGTCTTTCTTTGGGAGCCATATGCCTTAGGGGTAAGGCAATGGGTATAGTATTCTCTTTAATATATATTCAAAATTCGATCTCCCTATAGGGAGGAAGATCAAAAACTTTGGCAAAGACATCTGGGTAGTCACAAGCTATTGGTACTAAAGATAACTCGTCATGCGACAGGTCTAAAGAATATATGCAACTTAACATAACTAAATTCTTAGGATCACATTAAACCTCAAGGCTGCACCCACTACAAGTACCTAACCAAACCACCTTCCCATCATAATCTACTATCTTAATATATCATTCCTCTATACATAGCCATTTAGTCCATTCCCAAAATCACACCAATCCCAGAGAATCACAAAACAAAAGCATCGCAATTGAATTTGATACTTAAAATATACAATTTCAAACCCTTACAGATCATGGATAAATGAATCAGTCCTCCAACTGGGTTCAATACTATAACATGGTCTATAAGTATACTAGTGTCTAAGTATGAACAGATAAATCAAGGAGAGTTAACACAGCTTCTATGATGACTTTCTTCCCCTTTTCCATGGTTAGAGCTAGCTTGAGCTAGGAACAACATTTAGTGCATAAGCTAGAACCATCTAGGTAGAAGTCTTAGGTGCATTCAGACATTCCCTCTTCATGTTTTCAAATTGGTTGTAGCTGTAGCATTTAATCTTCAAAAGATTCACTTTGCAATCCTTTACCATATTCCTATAGTTATTGCACCTCCTACATCTGACTCCTTTTTTCTTTATCTTTCCCTAAGGCCCTATTCCACCATTGCATTGGTTTTCCTGAACCTACTTCCCCGCTACCTTCTTAGAGTCATCCGTAGCAATTGAATTCAACAATGCCATCTCGACCAAGCTCTCAAAAGTAGCCCCCATGGGTACATGACTCAAAGCAATATTCTGCAATGCTGGACTTAGTCCCTTAGCAAACTTTGTTGCTTTTTTCACTGATGTATTGATAAGATCTAGGTCATACTTTGCCAGCTGATTAAACCCATTCACATACGCCTTAACACTGGGGTTCCCTTGCCTTAAATGAACGAACCCCTCCAGCTTCACTCTCTATCCTGCTTTAGAAATAAACTAATTCTCAAAGTGCCTCTTAAAATCAGTCCAAGCAATCCCAACCTCCTCTGTCCTAATAATAACAATAATCACCTACCAATTTAGAGCCTCTTCTTACAAGTGCTATGAAACTAACTATCTCTTCATCTGTCCTCCGCATCCATCATAGTAAATATCTTATCACTATTCCTCAGCCATGCCTATGTCTTAAATAATGTTTTGGTCCCAAAAAAATTCTTTCCACCCAGACTATAGAAATCCCAACACAGCTCACGGAAGCCCAAAGCAGGCAGAAGGGCTCAGGCTACACCTTGAAATTACACTTCAGGTCCTCCATTGGGGTTGAGTTCAGTTTGGCCCCTTGCTTGAACATACCGACGGAACCATATAGGAACGTTCATACCCAAAACCACAACCGCATCACCAAAACTAGTTCTAGTTTGATTGCTTATTATCACTTATTTGTAAATATGAATTATTAACAACTTTCCTTGGATTGTGTTAAGCATACTGCAATACGAGGGTGTGTTTACGTTATACTTATACATACATACATACATACATACATACATACATACATACATACATACATACATACATACATACATACATTATATATATAGAATAACTTTAAAAATATACAAGTATGTCCTCTCAGTACATGCCTTATCCTTAAAGAATCCTAAATCTATGCTCTAATACCAAACGCAACAACCCGCACCTTTAGACGTACCGATCCAAAGCCCAAAATGGTGTTTAAATTCGCGTCATGCTAAGAAGTATGAGTCGTTGAGTTTTAAGAGTTTGCACGATATAGGAACAATTATATGTTTAAGACATTCTACACTTTTAGATCTCACAGCAATAGGAAATAAATATAAATACTGAAAATAATTCCAAGACAACACGGTCTCAGAATAACCTTAGTGCATATAATGTCTGACATAAATAAAAATCTCAAATAACATCATAAATAAGTCTGTCTAATATATCATATGGTACTTAGGAGAGTGACTATGAATAAATAAATCTCCAACGTCATGTCTCCATCTCCATGAACCTTTCTAGATTAACACTATAACGACCTTACTTTTATACCCATAATATTAAAGAACGTTATGATTTATGTTGTCTAATATTATGGAGAATACGGCTTATTAAGGGCGACCAAATGTGAATAAGTTTTAAACTAACACTGACACGTCATACTTATGGTTTTACTTAATCTCTAAAATAAAATTTGACATGTAAAGTCTTAATCTTAAGTAATACCACACTTGTTTCTTAGAATCAGAACAGTATATCATATATACAATAGTTATAGATCACTGCGGAATAATAAACATTAGATACATATAAAACTATGAGACTACAAAATATAACACTATACTCATATAATATACATCCGGTAAAAATCTCTAACTCAGATATACATCTCATATACATACACAAAAACCCTACGTACATAAGATAAACTGAAAGTCAAAATGGTTTAACTCACCATTAGCCCAACCATCTAAAGGTCTACTTGTCCTATAACCTGAAAAGTCTCGGCCTGACCCGAATATTATAAAATAAATGGGCCAGACTATCTCTAAATATCCAAAAGGGTGAGAGAAAAATATAACACAAGAATAAATGACATATAGGTAAAACCATATGTCCAAGATCTTACAAGTCACATAATTAATTTAACTCCGAATCCATCACAAGACATAAGACTATACATACATACACACACACACACACACACACACACACACACACACACATATATATATATATATATCAAACACAGATTAGTCACAAAACATGGAATTTCAGAATAAAGCATAATATTTCTAACATAAAGAAACTAATCCCATATCGATCATCATGATCGTCCATACCAATCTTAATGATCATCCATACCATGCTAAACAAACAAATGTGGTATCACTTGTACCTATCTAATACCAATGATCGTCCAGACCGTGAAAAAAGAATCACGACCGATCTAGATTTAGTCGATTTTTCGTATAACAACAGTTATAAGGCTAGTATAGGGATGGCACCGTTTGAAGCTTTGTAAGGAAGGCCATGCAAATCTCCAGTTTGTTGGTTAGATACCGAGGATAGGTTGGTTCTTAGTTCGCATTTAGTTAGAGAAGCTGCGGAGAAGATTGAGTTAATTCGGGATAGAATGAAGGAAGCTCAGTCTAGGCAGAAGAGTTATGCAGATAGAAGACGGAAAGACTTAGAGTTCTCTATTGGGGATCATGTTTCCATTAAGGTATCCCAGATGAAAGGTGTAATCAGATTTGGAAGGTCAGGGAAATTAGCACTGAAATTCGTAGGACCATTTCCTATTGTAGAGAGGCATTGGGAAACTCACATATGAGTAGAGTTACCAAACCGTTTGGCAGGAGTTCACAATGTTTTTCATATTTCCTATCTAAGAAAGTGTATTAGAGATCCGGAGACTACTATAACACCAACTATGTTAGAGCACTTAGTAGTAAAGCCAAATATGACTATAGTTAGAAAGCCAGTTCATATAGTCGCGAGAGATGAGAAGATGCTAAGGAACAAGACAATCAGATTAGTTAAAGTCTAGTGGAGCGACGATGAGAGAGACCGTACTTGGGAGACTGAGAGCAAGATTAGAGACGCTTATCCTGATTTATTTGATGATATGTTTTACCTTTTTGATTGTTTGGCTGTGTACCTTATCGTAATTTCGAGGACGAAATTCTTTAAGGAGGGGAGTCTGTAATGACCCTAATTTTTTAGTAACATTTAATTAGCTAAATTAAATGAAATAATGTAAAATTGTTAAGGGATTGAGATTTGTGATTAGTAAGGGTAGTCATGCCATGTTAACAAATGAACTAAGTAAATTGAAATGGAATAAAATGTTAGGAAATAGACAAGGGAAATTGTAACAACCCGAAAATTTAACCCATAATAATTAATTCGTTAATTAACAAAATAATAAAATAACTTTCTTATATTATCAGAATTGAGCCACGGAAATTGCACCATTGTGTCCGTGGTAATTTTCTGATCAATTTTCATATATAGAACATCAGAAACCGAGCTAATATGACCAAGTTATAAAATAAACAAAATAAGCAAATATATATATACACATATATACATACATATATATATATATATATATATATATATATATATATATATATGTATATGTATATATATATATAGGCAGGTCGATCGGCCGGTCGACCTGGGCACCACGGTGATTGACCGCCCAGTCGACATGCTTCTGCTATTTACGAACTAATAATCGTTCGTTCGTTCGAACATTCCAGAGCCTCAAACTGACATGTTTTGCATTCTTCTAACCAATCCGGTCCATCTATTTTTGCATCCGATGGCTCCTATTCAGCCTATGACGTGGTTGCATCCTATTCAGTGCCCAAATCCAACGGCCCGAGATCCACTTCTACCCCTATAAATAGACCCCTAGACCTAACACTTTTTCTCATTCTAGGTTTTCTCCAATTGGGTCCACCTTTCTAGGAAGGACCGTAAACAGAATAATTTTTCCAATGAGAAAATCATTATAAATTAAATTATTTTACAACTCCAAGTGGATCCGGGAAGACCAAAGGAAGAGCTTAGGACCGGAGGTGAGTGATTGTAATTATTTTAAGATTTCTTTAAGTAATTTAAAATAATAGGGTTTTCAATAGTTGTACTTTTACTATGATTTTTGGCATAACCTTTTTAGCAGTTTTATTTATAGTTTTTAGAATTATTTTCAGTCTATTTCTTTCTAGCTATTCTTTTCAGTTAATTTTAGTTAATCCTATTAATTATAGCTTTTCCATTTATTTACAGTTTATTTACATTATTTTAATTTATTTACTGTTATTTATGCGTTATTTACATCTTCTTCCTACGCCTTGGATTTTCTTCTATTTTCAGTTTTCTTTTATTTCTCCTTTTTCTTCGCGTATGGATTAGAATAGAATTAACATAAAATTGGATTAAATTATAAGAATTCTGAAATAAAGTAAGATAAGATGTAAATTATAAAGACTGTAATAAAATGGAATTAAGACTGAAATTATGCCTAATTATGATATTAATTGGACTGAATTAAAGAGATTGGCCTATTTATAATTATGAGATGTAAATTATAAAGATGGTAATAAAATGGAATTAAGACTGAAATTATGCCTAATTATGATATTAATTGGACTGAATTAAAGAGATTGTCCTATTTATAATTATGAGACGTAAATTATAAAGACTGTAATAAAATGGAATTAAGACTGAAATTATGCCTAATTATGATATTAATTTGACTGAATTAAAGAGATTGGCATATTTATAATTATGAGATGTAAATTATAAAGAATGTAATATAATTGGAATTGGACAGAAATTATGCCTAATTATGATTAGAATTGGATTAATTAATTGGCTTAGTTATAACATAGAATTATAACTAAAAAAAGAGTAAAAGATAAAAGAGCTTATTTTCACACTTAGACCTTGGGTTAAGTAATAAGCATGATTATAACGTAGGTTATAGTAAGAAAAAGAATAGAATAAAGCTTATTTTAAGACTTGGGATAAATTAATAAGCGTAGAAAGTAAAGATGATAATAAAGGCTTATTTAAATAATTTATCTAAGTTAATAAGCAAAGATGAAAGTAGGACCTGTACCAAATAGCATTCCCTATTAGACGAAATGGTGGTCTCATATTAGCCTGAAGTGAGATGAGGGCACGCTTATGCTAAGAATGGTAGTAATTGATCGAATAGAAGTCCAAATCATGGGGGATTTGGATTAGGGGCGCAACTAGATATTGTTTGGATCACGGGTCAATACCAACAGCATTTCCCATATAGATTCTATGGACACACGGTGATCTCACGTTAGCCTAAAGTGGGATGAGGGGCACACTTATGCTAGAGTTTAAGGTAATAAGAAGACCCAATAGGTGGAGCAAAAGGTAGCATGGGCATGGTGGCAGTTACGCGTGCGACTTCTATTCTGGTGTTCAGTAATCGCTATGAGTTCTAAGCACTTAGTATGGGTGTCTTTCATAGACACCATTGCCTTCTCTGTAGGGAGCTATATATGTCGTCCGGATCCATAGTGGGTACTTTGTGCATCTTTCATAGATACCATTGGCTGCTGTGTAGGGAGTTATTTAGTATCTGAACCGCAGTAAGGTCTATGGAGTAGCAGGCCGATTAAAAAGGGTATAATTAGGGTTACATCCTAATTACAGGATTAGGAATTCAGCCTAATCAAAGCAGAAATCAAGGACAAGTGCAAACAATCAAAGTTAACCTATCTTATAGTTAATCTTATTTATTTCTAGTTTATCTCTCCTATTTCCTTTATTTCCTTTTATGTATACTAGAACTATTGAAGAATCTATTACTTTTACTTTGCTTAAAGATTCTAGTAGTTACTATCACTCACCAGACTTTTAGTCTGCCCTACTCCTCTATTTTCCCCCTTTCCCCCATATGAAATCAAGGGAGAGGGTAGTAGATTGCAATGCTTGGAGGTTTCTTGGAGAAGATTCTTCTATGTATTTCCCTACTTTTTCAGTTTTTGTTCTTTCTATGTACTGGCTTATTATGAGGGATATTATGCACACTGATTTTTGAGACTATGAGTTTTTTTTGTTTCATGAGACATTTTGGATTTTTAGACATGTATGTGGTATTTGGTATTTGACTTATTTATGAAGCAATTATGAAGTTTTGTTTTAATTAAGTTATTAGTTTTAGTTTTTGCTGTTTTTATCTATTTTTGTCTTATGAATCTTAGGCTCATTTAGCTTTAGTTATAACTACAATGCACCGCGCCTTTTAATGTGTCCTTTTGGGTATATTAAAGACTGTGGGGTGTTTCATTTGGTATCAGAGCCTAAGGTTACAGGATTCCTAAAAATTTATTTTTAAAAGTAAAGTATGTTCCAAAATAACTTGTTTTAAAAGTATTTTTCAGAAAAGAACTCTTAGAAACAGTTTTTAATTATAAAAGAGTTTTTATAAAAATCCCCTCAAAGTCCAGTTCAACCTTCTTTTGATTCTTTCGAGCCTAAGTTTCCTTTTCTTTGCATAATATGGCTGACTAGTTCTATAAAGCTACTGTACCAGAGGTGCAAGGACAAACGCCTAATACAACACTAGTAGGTGGAAATCCCTTTAATCCGCCTACACTAGTCAATTTTTCTAAGCTATGCAAGGACTTCACTAGCATAGGGGCCGAACGTTTTCTGGCATGAAGGATTTCAAGGAGACACAAGCTAAGTTGGAAGATATGGAGCGAAAGTTTAGGCTGTTAGGTTTGGAGGACCGACAGAGTGGTCAACCTATATCTTGGCAGCTGGAAGAAGAGCTTAAGGGGATTCCTACAAGCTCTAAGAAGCCATGGTGGAAGGGCAAGAAGGATAAGAGGAAAAGGGAAAGCCCTCAGAAGCGAATCAAGAAAAGTGGAAGATGTAAGCATTGTAGAATGACTGATCATTACGCAAGAGACTGCAAGAGAGAGAAGCTGAAGAAGTGTTACAGATGTGGACAACCCGGTTATCTTAGTAAGTTTTGTCCTCAGAGGATGGGGCAGGGAGCGAGTGCACCTGCAGCGTAGATTCAGGCTTTGGATGCAACACCTTCCAGCAGCGGACCGGATCGAGGTAGGAAAATTTGGTTTCTATTTCTGATTTTCCCATTCAGACTCTTTTCGATCCTAGAGCATCACACTCTTTCATCTCTAGTTCTTTGGTAAATTGTTTGCATTTAGACATCTCTTTAGTAGTAGACCCCATTGTTGTTTCAAACCCCATGGGAGGATGCTAATGGACGCATATAAGTACACTAGGCACTATTATTCTTTAGGGATCGGCCTAACTAGGACACTATAACATATGCATATGGATGTATGCGCATTTTTATTTTATTTCCATGGTTGCTATAAATGGATGTTTATCACATGATTGTTGCATTGGGATGATGTTTGTAGCATGCATATAGAATTATCAGTTATCATTAGGAAACTTTTGCATTTATTTGGATACATGGCACGGACATGATTGCATAAAAGGATGTCGATTGAATCGGTGGACTGCCTAATCTTTTGCATTAGTTAGGGACATTTACACTACACTAATTGCATAAGTATCATAAATTGCATAGAAAAAATTAAGGACAACGGATGAATGGTTGATGACTGAGTAGTTGGTTGTAGAATTGGATGAAAACATTTAGTACATTCTTTTATCCTTAGAGATTTCGGAGACGAAATCCCTTAAGAGGGGGAAAATGTAACAGCCTGAAATTTAACCTGTAATAATTAATTCGTTAATTAACTAAATAATAAAATAACTTTGTGAAATTATCAGAATTGTGCCACGGGAATTGCACATTGTGTCCGTGGTAAATTTCTGGTCAATTTCCATATATAGAACATCAGAAACCGAGCTAATATGACCAAGTTATAAAATAAACAAAATAAGTAGAAAAAATATATAGATATATAGGCAGGTCGACCGTGGGCACCAAGGAGGTCGACCCACCTCTTCTATTTACGAACGAACGATTGTTCGTTCGTTCAAACGTTCCAAAGCCTCAAACTGACGTGTTTTGCATTCTTCTGACCAATCCGGTCCATCTATTTTTGCATCCGATGGCTCCTATTCAGCATATGACGTGGTTGCATCCTATTTAGTGCCCAAATCCAACGATCCGAGATCCACTTCTACCCTTATAAATAGACCCATAGAACTAACACTTTTTCTCATTCTAGGTTTTCTCCAATTGGGTTCACCTTTCTAGGAAGGACCCTAAACGGAATAATCTTTCCAAGGAGAAAATCATTATAAATTAAATTATTTTACAACTCCAAGTGGATTTGGGAAGACCAAAGGAAGAGCTTAGGACCGAAGGTGAGTGATTGTAATTATTTTAAGATTTCTTTAAGTAATTTAAAATAATAGGGTTTCCAATAGTTGTAGTTTTACTACGATTTTTGGAATAATCTTTTTAGCAGTTTTATTTACAGTTTTAGAATTATTTTCAGACTATTTCTTTCTAGCTATTCTTTTCAGTTAATTTTAGTTATTCCTGTTAATTATAACTTTTCCATTTATTTACAGTTTATTTACAGTATTTTAATATATTTACTGTTATTTATGTGTTATTTACATCTCCTTCCTACGCCTTGGATTTTCTTCTACTTTTAGTTTTCTTTTATTTCTCCTTCTTCTTCGCATATGGATTAGAATAGAATTAACACAAAATTGGATTAAATTATAAGAATTCTGAAATAACGAAAGATAAGATGTAAATTATAAACACTAAAATAAAATAGAATTAAGACTGAAATTATTCCTAATTATTATATTAATTGGACTGAATTAAAGAGATTGGCCTATTTATAATTATGAGATGTAAATTATAAAGACTGTAATAAAATGGAATTAAGACTGAAATTATGCCTAATTATGATATTCATTGGACTGAATTAAAGAGATTGGCATATTTATAATTATGAGATGTAAATTATAAAGACTGTAATAAAACGGAATTAAGACTGAAATTATGCCTAATTATGATATTAATTGGACTAAATTAAAGAGATTGGACTATTTATAATTATGAGATGTAAATTATAAAGACTGTAATATAAATAGAATTGGACTGAAATTATGCCTAATTATGATTAGAATTGGACTAATTAATTGGCTTAGTTATAACATAGAATTATAACTAAAAAAAGAGTAAAAGATGAAAGAGCTTATTTTCACACTTAGACCTTGGGTTAAGTAATAAGCATGATTATAACATAGGTTATAATAAGAAAAAGAATAGGATGAGGCTTATTTTAAGACTTAGGATAACTTAATAAGCGTAGAAAGTAAAGATTATAATAAAGGCTTATTTAAATAATTTATCTAAGTTAATATGCAAAGATGACAGTATGACTTGTACCAAATAGACAAAATTGTGGTCTCACATTAGCCTGAAGTGAGATAAGGGTACGCTTATGCTAAGAATGGTAGTAATTGGTCGAATAGAAGTCCAAATCATGGGGGATTTGGATAAGGGGTGCAACTAGATATTATTTGGATCACGGGCCAGTACCAACAGCATTTCCCATATAGATTCTATGGACACACGGTGATCTCACGTTAGCCCAAAGTGGGATGAGGGGCACGCTTATGCTAGAGTATAAGGTAATAAGAAGACCCAATAGGTGGAGCAAAAGGTAGCATGGGCATGGTGGAAGTTACGCATGCGGCTTCCATTCTGGTGCTCAGTAATCGCTATGAGTTCCAAACGCTTAGTATGGGTGTCTTTCGTAGACACCATTGCTTTTTGTGTAGGGAGCTATATATGTCATCCGGATCCACGGTGGGTACTTTGTGCATCTTTCGTAAATACCATTGGCTGCTGTGTCGGGAGTTATATAGTATCTGGTCCGCGGTAAGGTCTATGGAGTAGCATGCCGATCAAAAAGGGTAGAATTAGGGTTACATCCTAATTACAGGATTAGGAATTCAGCCTAATCAAAGCAAAAATCAAGGACAAGTGCAAACAATCAAAGTTAACCTATCTTATAGTTAATCGTATTTATTTCCGGTTTATCTCTCCTACTTCCTTTATTTCCTTTTATGTATACTAGAACTATTGTAGAGTCTATTACTTTTACTTTGCTTAAAGATTCTAGTAGTTACTATCACTCACCAGACTTTTAGTCTGACTCACCCTTCTATTTCCCCCTTTTTCTCCATAGGCAATCAAGGGAGAGGGCAGTAGACTGCAGTGCTCGGAGGTTTCTTGGAGAAGATTCTACTAGGTATTTCCCTACTTTTTCAGCTTTTGTTCTTTCTATGTACTGGCTTATTATGAGGGATATTATATACTCTGATTTTTGAGACTATGAGTTTTTTTGTTTCATGAGACATATTGGATTTTTAGACATGTATGTGGTATTTGACTTATTTAGGAAGCAATTATGAAGTTTTGTTTTAATTAAGTTATTATTTTAAGTTTTCGTTGTTTCTATCTATTTTGTCTTGTGAATCTTAGTCTCCATTAGCTTTAGTTATACCTACAACGCACCATGCCTTTTAATGTGTCCTTTTGTGTATATTAAGGGGTGTGGGGTATTTTAGCAATATAGAGATAAGTGTTATTCATATACCCTAAACCCCTTAAGCCATATTCTATACATTCATTTCTATATTCACAAAACTAAAACAAAAGTAGGAGGTCGGCCACCATTAGGAAAACAAGAGAAGACAAGAAGATTTCAAGTGGAAAAGCATAAGCAACTTAATCAAGATCAAATCTCAAATCCTTAATCTCAAACTAAGGTGAATAATGACTACATCTCATATTTTTCTTGTTTTCGGATTTATGATGAAATCCGAATTATTTTGCAAAGTTATTTACCATGATTTTGATTGTAGAAATGGAGATACATGCTTGTTGATGATTATGATAATTCATATAGATTTTATGATATGTTTTCATGTGAAAACCCTATTAAATAACATCCAAATGCCTTGCGATTTTAGATTTAGATCAGAAATGATATTTTTGAGATGGGTTTCAATTTTTATAATTTTTTGAATTAATGTGGATTTTATATTAATTTTGTAGTGAGGAAAATGGATATTTGAGTTTAAAATAATTTACGGTTAAATTATATATGTTTTCGGTCTGAAAGTTTTATATGTTAGAAAACATATTAAAAATGCTTTATAGGAATTTTTATAGATTTTTCCTAAGTGTTCTAATGAATATGTAAAATTATTTAAGGTATATGACTTAAATGGTTTATATATTTATAAAAGGAGAAGGGTTATTTTGTAGATAAATTAAATTATTTATTTCTGAAATATTGGCAGCACTTTTTGAAATGAAATTAGCAACCAATACTATTTTGACAAACAAGGCAGGTTAGTTGAAAGATACTTTAAAAAACTAAAAATCAGTTTAAACATGTTTTTTACATGTTTCACCACTTTCGGCACCCTCCTTTCGATGCCTTACTTCCACCTCCTTCTCAGTCGAAACCAATGCGCCTGGTATCAACACTTGGACGTAGCGAATTAGACCAAGGCGGAAGGTATGAAGTTGAAGCATGGGGTTCCGTAGGGGTCAAAGCGTGTCTTCATTTTCAAAAGAGAATGCGCCTACTTTGCTTTTGAATTAATTAGCTTTCGACTGGGCTAAATTGTTTTAAAGAAATGGTTGCGCCTTGTTTGAAGAAATTGATTTCGCTTGGGTCGAAACCCCTTGCTGCCACCTTTTTCCTTTCGAAGCAGTGCATTTGAAAGGTCCCTTTGTTTTAAAATCCAAGCCACTTCTCCATTGCTTTCGAAGGGAATGGTTTCAACACTGTCACTTCTTTTACTTAGGAAATAGCTTTTGAAAGTGTTGCTTTCGATCCTGTTCTTTTATGACCCTTTGAGATTTTTTGATATACCCAACGGTTTCGATTATCATAGTTTTGAATGGTTTCAAAAGGTTCTTCCACATGTTTTACTTGAACCCAAATGCTTTCGAAAGGTTTGACAGATTTAATGCTTTCGAAAGGTTTTAAAAGAAAGGTTTCGATGGGGTGGTTCCCCAATGGTTTCGAAAGGTTTAAAAGGAAGGTTTCCAATGTTTTCGAAATGCAATGTTAGTGTTTTTTAGATAGGTTGTCTACGGTTTTAAAGCTTTCAAAGGTGATGTTTTTCAATGATTTCGAAAGGTTGATTATGAATGGTTTAAAGGTATGTTTTGGCCTTTCGGCCTAAGGTTTCATTTGTATCGAAAGGAGTACTTTCAATGGGTTCGAAAGGGGTACTTTCAAAGGTTTAAATGTTTTCAACAACAAAGTTTTGTGTAAAGTATATATAACATGGCAAGGTGATTTGAGTAAAACATAGAGTATATTTTCCTTGTTTAAAGAATGATTTAAAGGTTTAAATCAATCTGAAAGAAATGGTTTTCAAGGAAAATTTATGGGTAGTTAACCCTAAGTAATTCACTACACCATAACAGCCATTTCGTAACACTTATTTTTTTCAATTACCAACACTTATTTGTGTTGTAGATCAGTGACAACAATATCCGTTGCTAAGCTAAAAATGTGTCACCAAAAATACACATTTACACTTTTTTTTTGCTAACACATATTTGTGTTGGAAAATCTGGTTAAATTGAAATTAAATAAAAGTCGTGGGGGCAATAAAGTAAATGAGCATCCTTTAGTCATCCTTACCCTAATTCCTTCTCACTAATTCCTCCACGGTGCTTTCATTTCAGCCGCTCTAAAAAAACAAAATCGCCCAACTCCGCCGCCTCCTTGACATAGTCGCTTGCACCACGGCTCGGTTCTCCGCCTCAAAAGAATAGCGCCAGATCTCCGACCTCCGAGCAGCAACCCGTTGACCTCCCACCTCCTCCTTCTCCTCCAAGCGAAGCAACAACCCGTTGAGGGTAGTTTGGGATGTAAATAATGATCAATGAAACAACAATAGTATTTCGACCAGCAAATACAACGATACAGATTCAATAACTTCAAATCACAACGATACAGTTGATAGTTTTTTTAAGAAATAAAAGTGGATTTTTATTCAAAGAGAGCACTCTAACATACCGTAATTCAAAACTAAATATAGTGATATAGATATAAATATTTGTCGAAATCCCCTGTGGGATCTAATTAGTTTTTTATGGTGTTTGTCATGGTATATGGTCAACATTTCAATTTTTTTTAATGTTTCTTTGTTCCGGTTCATTCTCTCTTGAGCTAATAGAATTTTTCATCGTATTATTATATAAAATTACGAACTTTAGCAACAACAACATTTTTTTTGAAGACCCAAAGAACCAAGCTTTGCTTGTAAACTCTAAGGTGAGCGCTGCATGTCCTAACCACTGCACCACATTAGGGGTTGCAACAACAATATTTACCCGAGGCTAAAAACTTTATGTCAGCATATTCCTTACGTTTATAAGCGTTGGCGAATACAACCTTCCAACACTTATAAGCGTTGGAAAACTAAACTCGCCAACGCTTATAAGCGTTGGCAATAAATTGTGACGCCCCTACAGCGACGCTAATAAGCGTTGCTGAAACTGTTTGCGACAGTTATACTCGTTGGGAATCACCTGTTTTGGTGTAGTGTAAAATGACTCAGATATTAGAATACTAGATGAGACTGGTATAGGGTCGCTCCCTATACATTAGTTATTAGCCCCTAGCTAATTTAGTCCAAAATTCCAGTGTGTCGGGCTTTGTCACAGGTAAGACTAAAATGATGTTACATACAGAAAGGAATATATATGTACAGAGATAGGTTATTGGTGAGCCCGCAAAACCATTATGATCAGTTGACCCTGGAGAAGTAAGTTAGGGATAGACCATCCAGAAGAGGAGTATCTAACAGAAGTTAGATTATTTGTATTTTGTCTGGTAGGCCCGAGTTAGTCAAAGGTTAGTAGTTGGCCAAACAAAACTATAGTGTTCGGACAGATAGTCCGTTTGTTTCCTGATTTATATGCTTTCATGATATTGATATTATTGTTTTAACATGTTTTGGTTGAAGGATTAAGATTTGCAAAGGATATGTTTTAAAGTGATATTAGTGAGGGAAACCTGTTTCGCTAAGCGGCATGGTCTCACTTAATATCAAATAACCGAGATGTATAGTATTATTCACACCAGGCATTATGTCTGCCTCGAAGTTTATGTTTTTCCCCTTAAACTTTCGGGCACTTAAAATTGATTCGAGTAGGCCGAGGGTTGGGAATTTTTAGGTTTTAGTAGGTGGACGAACAAAGCTTCCAAAGACGAGCTGGAGGCTGAAGTTAGCCATTTAGGAGTTGTTTTGTTTATTTAATTCCGCTGTGTTTTATTAAGTCAGTTATGACTATTTAGTACTCTGGTCAACCAAGGGTGCATCTTTATATGTCGCTCTTGGCGTATTTTGTAATATTATATTTCATCTGAACCTGGAACACGATTGGGATTATGTAATGGATCATGAAACATGTTTTGTAAAATGTAATCAGAAAAGTTGTTTTTGAAATCTGTGATTTTGTTTTATATTCATGTGCTTTTGATATTATGAATACCATTAACATTACCGTATTTGGTCACCGGAAGTTAATACTATGGATGACTGCAGCATCTGTAGCGCTTAGCTTCGGGCCTCCAGATAGGGGATGTTACACAATCCTAGATTCAACCAATTACCAAATAGCGAATATACTTCCATTTAGAGATAGTAGTGTGAGGTAAACTCACATATATGGACTTTAATCGATGCTAGAATCCCAGATTCTCCTATGTTTTCTTCTCTCATCAATTAGACCTAGTTTAAACTCAAAAATTTGCTAAACAAAATTACTAACTAAGATGAAATCTGAAACTAAAAAAATCTAATAGATGTACTATAGGATGGTAAATATTACCTGAAATTGATTTCTATAATTATTAATCAAAAGCCCCTTGATTTTCACTTAGATTTGGGATTGATTTAGGTTTCTAGGGTTTTGAAAGAGGAATACTTGTTTTTAATTTTAGTTTATAGGACATGGAAATGAGCTTATAATGAAATGAGAAAAAAGATTCCTTCTTAGTTAAATGAGCTTGGATGTTACATGGACCAAATAAGAGGAAATGTTCCTAATTTCCTTTGTTTTACATTTTATAAACATTATTTTACACTAAACAGTGTTTCATTTAACATATTTTGATTTCTCAAATTTTTTAAATCCAATCAATAAGTTAAAAATTCTCGTTTCTACTAATATTGAGATATTTTATAAAATGAAATTTAACTTTTGAAAATAAAAGTTATTCTCATTATTTCTAATAAAATAAAATAAACTATTAATTGCAAATTCTCATTTCAAATAATAAATCTCAATATTAGCATTTTACCCTAAATGCCAAGTTTAATTAATAAATTAATAATATCTCAAATTTAAATAAAAATCCTTTTTAAGAAATAAAACCTATTCCTTAAATAAATCAAATCAACAATTCTGAAAACTAGATTTAATAATTAAATTTCACAACCCATAAATTAAAATTAATTATTCATAACTAAACTTAATTAAGTAGGTAATTAACAATAGGATTGTTACACACTCCCCCCTTAAGAAAATTGTGACCCCATAATTTCCTTAACAAAAAGAATATATAACAAAAAATTTCTATTACAAAATTCCAAAATTTCGATGAAAGGGTTGTCCTATCTACTCATAACCTTCTTCCAAAACAAATCTATAAATTGCAAACAATAAACTCCAATCTTGCAAAAAAAAATTTTCCAAAAGCTACAACATTAAAGTTATTTTATTTTTTTTATTAATTTCTCTTTAATAATTTTTTTTCATATTAACAATCTTAAGAAATCTTTAATCTTAACTTTACTAAACCAACGCTTAAAATCAAAGAAACCTTTTTAAATCAAAATTTGTCTTTTACTTAAAACTTTACTATAATTTGCAATATCCAACGAGTTTATCATTTAACAAATATTTAAATTATCAACTCAATACCAAAATTTTCAAAAATGTAAAAGATGATTTTTCATAACCTTAAAATTCCCATTCAAAAAGATTATCCTATTTTACTCAATTTTATTTAATTTGGAATTTTAATAACTAAAGAAGTTATTTTAATCTAATTCCTTTATAATTAAATATTCCTTCAATTGACAAAAAGAACCAAAATTTTTACCTCATACTTATCAGACAGTCAAAGATAAATAAAATACTCTATCTTTTAAATTTTCAGGGAACTCTTAAAATTTTCTATAACGACCCCACTGCGATGCCCAGATTAGCAAAGAACATTATAAGTAATGTCGTCTGCTAATCCGGAGAATACGGCTTGTTAAGGGCGATCGAATGTGAATATATCTTTATACTAACACTGACACGTCATTTATACCTTCTCACTTAATATCCAAATTGAATTTGATGTGTACAGTATTAATACAAAGTAATAGACACACCAATTTCTCAGAATCAGAACAACATATCATATAAATAACAGTCACATATCACAGTGGAATAAATCTCAACTTACACACATACATATTTTGAGTTTACAAAATAAAATACTAAACTCAATTAATATACAAGTTATGGTTTTCTAATCTTAATTACACGTCTCAATTACACAAATTCCTAAGTGATATAACTAAATATCAAAGGTCCAACCTCTGCTAGCCCAACCATCCATAGGTCAACTTGTCCTGTAATCTGAAAAGTCTCGGCCTGACCCGAGCAAAATAACACCCAGGTCAGACTATCTCTAAATATCTAATAGGGTGAGAACACAATATAACACACGAATATACAACATATAAGTAAATACAGATGTTCAAGATATGATGAGTCCAAAAATTTATTTAACTCGGAACAGGGTTATAATTTTAAGTCACAAACACGAACTAGTCACTAAACACAGAATAACAAAATTTACTTAACTTAGCATCCATCACAAGACACAAGAATACATATTTATTTCACGAACGCAAGACACAAGAATATATATATATATATATATATATATATTTATTTATTTCACGGACGCAAGACACAAGAATATATATATATATATATATATATATTTATTTATTTATTTCAGGAACACGGAGTAGTTACAGAATCCAATTTTTAGAATCCAAGAGATCTTACTCTAAACGATCATAATGACCGTATACAGAACCGTAGCAAACAAACAAAGAATTTGGTATCACACAAACCGATCCGATACCGAGGATCGTACACTAGACGGCAATCACAGGATCACAGGACGATCTTAAGGATAGTAGCCATGACCGAATCTTTTAGATTTATTTTAGATTATTACACTTGAAAAGAAACCTAGGAGTAACTTCATAAGGATCTAGCAGCCACTTGTCGCACACCAAAAGAGAGTAAACTCTAAAGTGCCAAATACTATCGCCTTCATTAATTACTAGGATTTAACCAATACGTCCCATACCGTATTGTGAAATCCAAGTATTTAATAAAAGCTAGTAAATAACACTTATTACGGATACCATTGGAAAACCTGAACTACATTCTCTTAAGGATCTAGCAACCACTTGTCGCACACCGGAAGAGAATACAACTCTAAAGTGTTAAGTACTTTCCCAAACACAATCACAAGAATTTAACTAAGGCATCTAATACTACCCGGAGGAATTCGAGTATTTGCTAATGGGTTAGTAAATTCCACTCAAACGTTCTATTCAGTGCGTTATACAATATTCAACGAAGCATTGTTCGAAAGCATTAAACCAATCGATAACAATAAGTCGATTATTAGTACTCCTCCAATTATAGAAATAAGGTTCTCAAAACATTTTCTCTTTTGAGTTTATTGTTTAAAAATAATTATTAAATTTCCTTAAATTCATTTATTAATTACTAAGATTAAATTAAGGAACAAAGTATAACTTATACATATATTTCTATAAAATCCCCTTTTTAAATCCTTAAACATTTGTTGTTGCTAAGAATTACATAATATAAGTGTTACCATCTACTATACTAAGTTGAAAAGCAGGTTTCTAGAAACAAAGTGTTTAATAGATAGAAGTATATATATAGGTTTAGAAATTTACATACTTCTAGATCATTGTCTTAGTTATAAAACAAAACAAGTTATACATATCCAGGTTAAAATTATTCGAAGGAACTGACAGGCTATATGTGAACAAAACAAGACTATTACTTAAAAATAGTATAAAGGCAAAGTGCCAGATTGTTATTTTATAAACAATAACCAAGACTTGGAGTAGAAATGCTATATACTATATATATATATATTTATATATATATATAAATATGGATAGTATGTCCTTTACATTGAAAAGGGTAGGTAGCTAAAATAAGGTAGGCACTACTCTAAACAATTCACATATAGTACTATGCCATTTCTTAACAATGTCAGGTTATTAGTTTCTACATAAGTATTGTAACGACCCATAATTTAATCACTTTGAACATGAATAATTAATATGTTTTTAAATGATTAAATAATGGATTTTATATCTAGAAGTATTAACCCTGCCTAATAAAACAGAATAGTATAATTACTTGCCTAATAAAACAAGAGATAATTATTAACCTTGCCTAATAAAACAGAATAGTATAATTACTTGTCTAATAAAACAAGAAAGAATTATTAACCTAGCCTAATAAAACAGAATAGTATAATTACTTGCATAATAAAACAAAATAGCATAATGATTATTATATTCCATACGGATGGTTGCCATTGGACCAAAATCTGGTCGAATCAGGTTATGCCATACGGATGGTTGCCATTAGACCAAAATCTGGTCGAATCAGGTTATGCCATGCAGATGGTTGCCATTGGACCAAAATCTGGTCGAATCAGGTTAGGCCATAGTTGATAAGGAGAATTCCTATTGGACCAAATTGTGGTCGAATCAAATTAAGCCACAAGGATGTTTTCTATTGGACCAAAATGTGGTCGAATCGAATTAGGCCATATGGCTAGTTTCTATTGGACCAAAATCTGGTCAAATCAGGTTAGGCTGTAGGAAATGACTAAAGTACCCTTCTCTTCACCTATAAATAGCCAAGTCCATATCTCATTTTAATTCATTCACAAACAAAAGAAAAGAACTAAAATTCATTATCAAAGGTGAAGTATTCCAAGTCTCCATCAAAGCAAATAGGATGTGAGTACATTCCTTGTTTTCATAGTTTAGTAAGTACATTCCTTGTTTTCATAGTTTAGTGAGTAAATTACTTGTTTTCATAGTTTAGTGAGTACATTCCTTGTTTTCATAGTTTAGTGGGTATAACTTATTATGTGAGTATGATTCAATTATTTTACAGTGAGTGTAATCTTAATCTCTTTCCTTTGACTCATTCACATTTTAATAAATGTTGTGTTAACTATTGATTGTAAATTGTTAATAATAATGAGTCTGTTCTTATTCTTGTTATTATTCTTGTTTGGTTGTTTGATTTGTGCTCGGCCAGTTTATGAGCAATAACTTTGATGTTTAGTTAAAGGGAACTTACACCACCTTTTAACTTAGGATTGACATATAGTGACTTTTTGGTTAAAAGGAAATAACACCCCTTTTAGCTATCTCATTTGATTAAGAGGGAGCTTCACCCCTCTTGGTCGTATTCTCCTTTAAAGATGATGGGTTTAAGTTATGATTTGAATGCAAGTTTTAAATCTTGGTTTAAAGTATTTTAAAGGAGCTTCAAAATTTATATAATGATTTAAATGGGTTATTTATGGAAAGTAAGTAGTCCTATACTTGGCACTAAAAGCCGATGAGTAGATTAATCCTCTATTTGTGAGATCTAGAACCGAAGTGTCTAGGCAAGGCTAGGAGCAACCAGTGCCCTGACTTACCTGGCTTTGTTTCTGGGCGAGGGGTAGAGTAAGTCGAGAATATCGGAAACGTGACAAGTGTATGAGATTTGATTTCCATAAATGATCTTTATAATTATAATGGAAAACATTCGCATTTCTTATATACAATTGTTTCTGACCCATCTAAGTATGCTTTTGAAATATGAAACCCTCCTAAATGTTTTGTGAATATACTTATATCGATGAGATAAGTATATGGATATTTTCCAAGCATTGAAAAAGTATAAGTTTTAATTTCCATATACAATTGTTTTGTTATCCCCGATAGTTGATATCTTGACTATCAATTTCGATACCCTTCTTCCTTTTGTTTTTGTTTCGTCAATCTAAGACGATTTGTTGCTCATTTAAAGCATTGATATCCTTTATCGAAAATGACTAAATAAAGAGCGAGTTGGGGCCAAGCTATGTGGGGTTGCTCCCATTAGGGTATTTTCACATCTACTCTAGATTGGTTTCGGTTGTATGTGCACGGAGATGTGAAATACTCGGATACTCGGTAAGGTTGGCGGGGTCCGGCTTGGAGGTTTCCAAGAGCCATCGTAGTTCTCAAGTATATTTTCTAAAGGTATACTTTCGATAAAGGGGGCGCACCCTCCTAGTCATTGTTGGAAAAAATCTTTTTCCTTATTTTTGATTCAAATCTTTGGATTGATTCTTTCTTAATTGCATCGGGAAGCGTCTTGCGCTCTTCGCGATGTTTAATTATTTGTGTCCATTCTTTTATGCTTGGATGTTGTCCTTGTGAGGGAAAAACCCATTTTGCATTTTTGCGATGTGGTCTCACTAGTTACTTTGTGTGTTCTATTTTTGGAGTTTACTCATACCGGACTTATTGTCTGACCCGAATTGTTTGTTTTCCCTAAACGTTCGGGTACTCATTTATATTTGAGTAGTCCGGAAATGACAGGTTTCTTTGGGCTCTTTTGAAGATGGTGGATGAGCAGGAGGCTCCTTATCTATCTAGCTATTTATTTCCGCTGTTATGAGATGTTGGCTCTATGTATGTATATTTAAAGGCAGGTTGTTATAACTGCCTAGACTGACAGTAGTACTTTTGTTGTAACTCTGATAACTCCATGTTGGGAGTAACCTTATGTACTGTCTTATTTTTATGTTATATTTAACCGTTCCGTTGTGAGATTATTGTTGTGTTCTTATATTTTACCCCATGACAACTCGTCTTTCAGATACTTGGGCAACGGCACATGAATACCATGGATGTATTAAGTGTCGTTCTCAGGGGTCAGAAAGGTGGGTCGTCACAGTTGGTATCAGAGCTTTGGTTGAGCGAACACCTTAGCCTGATTGGGGTACAACTCATTAGAGATAGGGTAAGTGATGCCTTAGAATGAGTTAATCTTCAGAGAGCGTATTTGTAATTTTTATAATAATAATATTTATCCTCTAAAGTCTAGTTTTAGATCCTTTGGTGTTATTTCCTTAAACAATTTTAATCCTATTTTTGTATTCTAAAGATACCTGTTATTTATTCAGATAATAGAAAATGAATACAAGAAGAGGAGGAAGGAGAGGATCTGGAACTAGCACGACTACCAATTGCAAGGTACCTTGAAATGCTACTATGTCAGCTGTAGATCCGGTAGAGGAAATGCTAGTGCAAGTTCAGACCCCTATGAACTTTGCAGCTTTGTGTAAGAATTTTACCACTTTGGGCGGGAAACCATTCTATGGGACTGAAGATATTCTTGGAGTGCAGATGTGGCTTCGAACCTGTGAAAGAATATTTGGAGATCTTCGGTTGGAGGATGCGGAGAAATGGCTGTTGGCATCGCGACAACTTCAAAAGTCAGCAATGGATTGGTGGGATTCAGAAATAGCTAGTACTCCGGAGGGGGAGTTTTCTTGGGCCCGGTTCAAGGAAGTTTTTGAAGCACAGTTTATTCCAGAAGCCGGGAAAACTCAGTTGTTTAGAAGTTTCATTGACTTAAAGCAGGGTGATATGACTGTGTCGTAGTACGAGCATAAGTTCAATGCTTTGTCCCGTTTTGGACTTGGATTGATAGACACACCGCTCAAGAAAAATGAAATGTTTGTGAATGGAATGCGACCAGAGTTCCATCGTGAAATGACCAATCATCTTATGAGTACGTTCACCAACATTATTAGCATGGCTTTGAGGTTTGAGGCTCTTGATTTAAGGAAGGAGTCCAGAAGGGTGTAGTACCAGCAATAAGTGCCAAGCCTTTATCAGTTATACCGGTTGAAGGAAAGCCAAACTTCAAGCGTAAGTTTAAGGGAAAGAAGCAGGGTGCAGGGAAGAAACCCGAAGATGGCGCTCCAGCACAGAAGAAGCAGACCAACTTGGCCAACATTCTTTGTTTCAAGTGCAATAAGATGGGCCACTTTGCAAATCATTGCCCAATTGCCACATGTTTTAATTGTGGCCAGCCAGGACATATGAAGAATGAGTGCCCTTTTCCTAAAAAGGGATCTCAAGGACAGACTTTTACCATTAAAGAGATACCATCCACTTCTTCAGATCAAAAAGGGAAGCAAGTGTTACAAGGTACATTATCCATCTATGATATTCCTGTAAGGGTGCTATTTGATACAGGAGCTTCCCATAGTTTTATTTCTTATGATCTAATGGACAAACTAAACCTTAAATATGTTATCATAAGTAATCCTCTTTGTGTGTCAAACCCAATTGGAGGTCCGACAAATGTTGACACTATGTGTCTAAATGTACCTATTTCTTATCGAAATCATCTCTTTCCTTTTGACTTGTTTGTTCTTGGGTTTATGGGTTTTGGAGTGTTGTTGGGAATGGATTGGTTATCTAAGTTTAAAGCTATCTTGGATTATGGTAGAAGTCTCGTTAGAGTTAGTGATGCAGGAGATGTTGGTGTTGATATTAGTTGTGAAGAGCCTAAGAAGTTACTGAGCAGTTTTCTTTATTCACTCGAAGTGGCTAAAGCGGAGCTAGGAGATGTGCCAGTTGTTCGAGATTTCACAGATATTTTTGATGAGGTGCAAGGTTTACCTCCTCACCATGAAGTCGAGTTTCGTATTGATTTGGTTCTGGGAACTAGACCTATTGTACAACCCTTACGAAGGATGGCTCCAAAAGAGAAGAGGGAGTTAGAAAGGCAGACTTATGATTTGTTGCAGAAGGGCTTGATCCGACGTAGTACCTCGAGTTGGGGATCGCCAGTCGTCTTTGTTAAAAAGGCGGATGGTTCTCTAAGGTTATGCGTAGACTATCGGGAGTTGAACAAAAGGACTATCAAGAATAAATATCATTTGCCAAGGATCGACGATATGTTTGACCAACTCCACGGTGCTCGGATATTTTCTCAATTAGATCTTGCCACCGGTTTCCACCAATTAAGAGTGGCAGAGGAGAGTGTTCCCTTAACAGCTTTTCGAACTCCTAAAAATTTCTACGAGTGGTTAGTTATGCCGTTTGGATTGACTAACGCACCCGCTTATTTTGTGGACTTAATGAATAGAGTATTTCGAGACATTCTTAATAAATTTGTTCTCGTCTTTATTGATGACATTCTTATCTATTCCAAGACAGAGAAGGAACACAAATATCATCTCCGTGTCGTACTCAATACCTTAAGAATCCATGTGTTGAAGGCTAAGTGTTCCAAGTGCCATTTCTGGAAATCCGAAGTTAGGTTTCTAGGGCATGTTATTTCGGGAGAAGGCATATCGGTGGACCCAGCTAAAGTTGTGGCGGTTCAAGATTGGAAGAAACCCGAAAATGCGACAGAAGTTAGAAGTTTCTTGGGATTGGCTGGTTTTTACCGTAGGTTTATCAAGGACTTCTCGAAGATTGCTTCTCATATGACGAAGTTAACAAAGAAAGATGTTAAGTTTGTTTGGACTTCTAAGTGTGATCAAGCATTCAACGAATTGAAAGAGAAGCTGACTAGCGCTCCTGTATTAACCATTCCAAATGGGAGCGAAGGTTTAACCGTGTATACAGATGCTTGTGGAACCAGATTGGGAGCAGTTCTGATGCAGCATGGGAAAGTTATTGCCTATGCGAGTCGACAACTAAAGCCGCATGAGAAAAATTATGCTACACACGATTTGGAGCTTTTAGCTGTTGTCTTCGCACTAAAGATGTGGAGGCATTATCTTTTGGGTGAAAGGTTCGAATTATACACGGACCACAAATCCTTAAAATACCTTTTTACCCAGAAAGATTTGAATTTGAGGCAGCAGAGATGGCTGGAGTTTCTCGCCTCTTATGACCTAGAGGTTCTTTATACCCCTGGAAAAGCAAATGTTGTTGCCGATGCATTGAGTAGGAATGTAGCAATGGTTGCAAATTCAGAAGTTAAGCAAGTATTGTTAGAGAGAATTGCATCCAATCAAGAGGCAGATCCTATTTTAGCTCGACTTAAGAAGGATGTTAAAGAAGGTGTTGTTTCTAGCTTTGAGATTGATCTCCGGGGCATATTGAAAATGAATGGGCGTATTTGTGTTCCAGACTTTGATGGACTTAGGCAAGAAGTGTTAGCCGAATGCCACCATTCAAAGTTATCTTTTCATCCAGGAGTGACCAAGATGTTTAAAGATATGAAGAGGGTATTCTGGTGGAAGGGGATGAAGCGAGATATTTCAATCTTTGTGAGTCGTTGTGCAAACTGCTAGCAGATTAAGAGTGACCAACAAAAGACAGCTGGATTGCTTCAACCACTTTAGATCCCAAAGTGGAAGTGGGAGCAGGTCTCTATGGACTTTATTGATGGGCTTCCTAGGTCAAGAAGAGGTAACGATAGCATTTGGGTTATAGTCGATCGACTAACCAAGAGTGCCCATTTCATTCCTGTTAAGCTGACTAGGACTGCTACGAGTCTGGCGAGTTTGTATGTGAAGGAGATTGTGAGACTCCATGGGATTCCTCGTAGTATTGTAAGTGACCGAGACCCGATATTCACTAGTAGGTTCTGGGAGGGACTGCAGAATGCTTTAGGGACTGAGCTAAGTCTAAGTACAACATACCATCCCCAATTTTGGGCAGACGGAGAGAGTGAACCGGATCTTGGAAGGTTTGTTGCGAGCATGCATTCTAGACTTCGGGGGTTCTTGGGAACATCATTTACCCTTAGTCGAATTCACTTATAACAACAGCTATCAAGCAAGCATTGGTATGGCCCCTTTCGAAGCTCTTTATGGTCGTCCATGTCGTTCTCCTTCATGTTGGGTTGAATCTGGAGATAGACTTGTTCTTGGACCTGACATAATCTTAGAAGCCAATGAGAAGGTAGCTGATATTCGAAGAAAGATGAAGGAAGTGCAAGATCGGCAAAAGTGTTATGCAGATCAAAGGCGTAGGGATCTAGAGTTCTTAGTCCGGGACTTGGTATTTGTAAAAGTCTCTCCTCTGAGAAGTGTCGTGAGGTTTGGAAAGACAGGGAAATTAGCCCCTCGATATATTGGTCCTTTTCCCATACTGGACCGGATTGGTAAACTTGCATATAAAGTGGAGTTACCAGATCGACTATCAGATGTGCACAACGTATTTCACGTATCTCATTTACGTAAGTATGTACACGACCCTTCGATGATAGTAGAACCGAGACAACAAGTTGATTTGGAGGTTCAGCCTAACCTAACTATTCTTAGGCGGCCAATTTGTATTGTCGCCCGAGATATAAAGCGATTAAGGAAGAAGGTTGTGAATCTTGTTAAGGTTCAGTGGAGTGGAGATGTTAGAGATTGTACTTGGGAAACTGAGGACTATATTAGGGATTCTTATCCCGAGTTGATGTAGTTGTTGTTTGTATTTTGTTGTTTCTTTTTAGTGTACTCACCAGTTGTGTTAAGATCACTTTCCTTGTATCTTTGTGTGGTATATATGATTTCATTTGGGTTCTTTGATATCTAGAGTTTATCCGTTTAATTTCGAGGACGAAATTTCCTTCAAGGAGGGGAGGATGTAACGACCCATAATTTAGTCACTTTGAACATGAATAGTTAATATGTTTTTAAATGATTAGATAATGGATTTTATATCTAGAAGTATTAACCCTGCCTAATAAAACAGAATAGTATAATTACTTGCCTAATAAAACAAGAGATAATTATTAACCTTGCCTAATAAAACAGAATAGTATAATTACTTGTCTAATAAAACAAGAAAGAATTATTAACCTAGCCTAATAAAACAGAACAGTATAATTACTTGCCTAATAAAACAAAATAGCATAATGATTATTATATTCCATACGGATGGTTTCCATTGAACCAAAATCTAGTCGAATCAGGTTATGCCATGCGGATGGTTGCCATTGGACCAAAATCTGGTCGAATCAGGTTAGGCCATAGTTGATAAGGAGAATTCCTATTGGACCAAATTGTGGTCGAATCAAATTAAGCCACAAGAATGTTTTCTATTGGACCAAAATGTGGTCGAATCAAATTAGGCCATATGGCTGGTTTCTATTGGACCAAAATCTGGTCAAATCAGGTTAGGCTGTAGGAAATGACAAAAGTACCCTTCTCTTCACCTATAAATAGCCAAGTCCATATCTCATTTTAATTCATTCACAAACAAAAGAAAAGAACTAAAATTCATTATCAAAGGTGAAGTATTCCAAGTCTCCATCAAAGCAAATAGGATGTGAGTACATTCCTTGTTTTCATAGTTTAGTGAGTACATTCCTTGTTTTCATAGTTTAGTGGGTATAACTTATTATGTGAGTATGATTCAATTATTTTACAGTGAGTGTAATCTTAATCTCTTTCCTTTGACTCATTCACATTTTAATAAATGTTGTGTTAACTATTGATTGTAAATTGTTAATAATAATGAGTCTGTTCTTATTCTTGTTATTATTCTTGTTTGGTTGTTTGATTTGTGCTCGACCAGTTTATGAGCAATAACTTTGATGTTTAGTTAAATGGAACTTACACCAACTTTTAACTTAGGATTGACATATAGTGACTTTTTGGTTAAAAGGAAATAACACCCCTTTTAGCTATCTCATTTGATTAAGAGGGAGCTTCACCCCTCTTGGTCGTATTCTCCTTTAAAGATGATGGGTTTAAGTTATGATTTGAATGCAAGTTTTAAATCTTGGTTTAAAGTATTTTAAAGGAGCTTCAAAATTTATATAATGATTTAAATGGGTTATTTATGGAAAGTAAGTAGTCCTATACTTGGCACTAAAAGCCGATGAGTAGATTAATCCTCTATCTGTGAGATCTAGAACCGAAGTGTCTAGGCAAGGCTAGGAGCAACCAGTGCCCTGACTTACCTGGCTTTGTTTCTGGGCGAGGGGTAGAGTAAGTCGAGAATATCGGAAACGTGACAAGTGTAGGAGATTTGATTTCCATAAATGATCTTTATAATTATAATGGAAAACATTCGCATTTCTTATATACAATTGTTTCTGACCCATCTAAGTATGCTTTTGAAATATGAAACCCTCCTAAATGTTTTGTGAATATACTTATATCGATGAGATAAGTATATGGATATTTTCCAAGCATTGAAAAAGTATAAGTTTTAATTTCCATATACAATTGTTTTGTTATCCCCGATAGTTGATATCTTGACTATCAATTTCGATACCCTTCTTCCTTTTGTTTTTGTTTCGTCAATCTAAGACGATTTGTTGCTCATTTAGAGCATTGATATCCTTTATCGGAAATGACTAAATAAAGAGCGAGTGGGGGCCAAGCTATGTGGGGTTGCTCCCATTAGGGTATTTTCACATCTACTCTAGATTGGTTTCGGTTGTATGTGCACGGAGATGTGAAATACTCAAATACTCGGTAAGGTTGGCGGGGTCCGGCTTGGAGGTTTCCAAGAGCCATCGTAGTTCTCAAGTATATTTTCTAGAGGTATACTTTCGATAGGGGGGCGCACCCTCCTAGTCATTGTTGGAAAAAATCCTTTTCCTTATTTTTGATTCAAATCTTTGGATTGATTCTTTCTTAATTGCATCGGGAAGCGTCTTGCGCTCTTCGCGATGTTTAATTATTTGTGTCCATTCTTTTATGCTTGGATGTTGTCCTTGTGAGGGAAAAACCCATTTTGCATTTTTGCGATGTGGTCTCACGAGTTACTTTGTGTGTTCTATTTTTGGAGTTTACTCATACCGGACTTATTGTCTGACCCGAATTTTTTGTTTTCCCTAAACGTTTGGGTACTCATTTATATTTGAGTAGTCCGGAAATGACAGGTTTCTTTGGGCTCTTTTGAAGATGGTGGATGAGCAGGAGGCTCCTTATCTATCTAGCTATTTATTTCCGCTGTTATGAGATGTTGGCTCTATGTATGTATATTTAAAGGCAGGTTGTTATAACTGCCTAAACTGATAGTAGTACTTTTGTTGTAACTCTGATAACTCCATGTTGGGAGTAACCTTATGTACTGTCTTATTTTTATGTTATATTTAACTGTTCCGTTGTGAGATTATTGTTGTGTTCTTATATTTTACCCCATGACAACTCGTCTTTCAGATACTTGGGCAACGACACATGAATACCATGGATGTATTAAGTGTCGTTCTCAAGGGTCAGAAAGGTGGGTTGTCACAAGTATAGACCGGGCTTTATAAAACATACAAAAGTATGGGCAACACACTTCCTTTTTAAGTATTTGAGCAATATAGGTTGCTAAATATAATATGTACTAAGTCAAAACAATTATTGTATATGTAAACTTCCTAATTTTTAGGCACTGTCAGGTTAAGATCTTAATCATGCAACATTTCAAAACTCATAAATATACACTTTGTTTCGGAATTATAACTAGAGAATAATATATTGACCCAAACACTTATGCTAATCCAAATGAATATGCAAAACATAAGGATTGATCTCTTTTGCAAGATGACTGGCGTAAGCAACAAGATAAACACATATGCGAGCAAACATAGCGTCAAGTCAGAACTTCAAGTGTACACGCTAAATTACTAGGCCGAGCATCGGGTTAATGGTCAAACTAAAACAACCTATTAGTCTAAAAACACAAAGGTCCAAACGTAGCAGCAAACACAAGACATCACACAATAATGGATTTTCTAATTAATTTCTATTATTAGTTTCTAACTATATATATATATATATATATATATATATATATATATATAATCATGAATTCGATAGCCAGCAAGTGGAATTTTAAACAAATCGCAATTCCAATTCCAAGTAATAACAGCTATAGTAACAAACACATGGATTATAGAAATAGACTTCGTGAATTGTAATCTCACCAAAATCATCACCGTCAAAATTTGAATCACCTCCAAATCCTAGGCCATTCACATCATCTACTGCCTCGACACCATCATTTCCTGTCACCAGAATCACCGCGCGTCTCAACATCCCCTTGCCGCTGCTCCTTCGATCGCCACCATCATCGCCAGCAATCACCTATGTCTCCATTAATTCGCCACTCACCGAAATCATCGCGCGCCTCCAAGTCGTGCCCTCCCTCCTTGTTCACCTCGACGTCGCCTCATACGAGCTTACGTCCACCAATTAGCTAGGGTTTTTGTTGTTTTTTTTTTGCTATTAATTTTTTTTTCTCTAAGGAAGGGAACGTATTTGGGGATTTATTATCAGGAAGAGAAAATAAGCAGTTTAGGAGATAATGAATATTAGAATGTTTTTCGGTTTGTATTAGCTAGGCCCACTAAAATTTAATTAAAAACGTTTTACTTTTCTTTTCAAGTTATTCCTCTTATTTGCTTGTTAATAAATTTCAATTTAATTTAAACTGCTTTTTGCTGCATTTTACAATATATATTTATATAATTCGATAATTGTACAATTTCATTCAATCTAGTATTATTCACTCTATTTGATTGTCCATTGAATTGATGTGAATAAATTTATACATTTTATTGTTATTTTCAAATCAATCACCCGAATACATATTTAATTCCTCAATTAAATTCTCAAATTACCATTTAAAATTAATTAACCATTTATTAATCAGGTAATTAAATATTGGATTATTACAGACTTACCCCCCTAAGAAAATTACATCCCTGCAATTTCCTTAGTGAAAGAAATCTATAATATAAATTTCCTCTCAAAACAATTATTTGTTAACTGGCTTCTAATTTCATTTCCAAAATCCACCAAATAATATTACTTCAAATGACCACACTAATATCAAATTTTAGTTAGCAAAATTTTTCAAAATTCTCAAAAATTTCTAACGCCCTAAATTTATGTAAAATTTCGCCAGCGTCTCCTTTGCGTGGCTAGCGTTTCGAAAATTTACAATATGGATATAATTACATAATATACATCTCATCTCAAGGATGAGTCATCACGTAGGAAAAAACATAAAAATGCAATATGTAATCCGAGATACGTACCTTTTTTTAATATTAGCAAGCGTATATAATAATAAAATGCAAAAGCAAGCTCTCAATATGAAGCATAAGCCTTCGTACCTACTAAACATTTAAACAACCAAATGAGAAATGGTATATGGAAATAAAATCGTCATACAAACATATTACACTAGTCTATCCATTAACCATTCACTAGTTCATGTTCCAGCTAATGTAAACATATTCGAACCATAAAATGTTTGAATGCAATTCAAATAGAAGTTTCACATATTAAAAGAGATTTCCAAAGAGTGCAACAACTATAAAATCCGACCAAGGAATGAAAAGTTATGGTTCAAATTGTTTAGTTTAAAATATCAGTCCAAACCATAACAAACCTGAAACTTGATCTCCTTTGAAGTGGATTTTAAAAATAGCTAGGCTCAGAATTTTCAAAAGTGATTTATACAAAAGTTGTTCTCTATTGAGTTAGCTTTCTAAAAGGTGTAAAAACATTGGATTTCAATTTAAATTGAATGAGATGTGATTAATTTTTTATGTGTATGTGCCTAGAAATTTTTAAATTCAGGCTAGAAATGTAATTTCACTTCAACCTATTTTTTTTCACA
This sequence comes from Allium fistulosum, assembly GCA_030737815.1. Taxonomy (NCBI): domain Eukaryota; kingdom Viridiplantae; phylum Streptophyta; class Magnoliopsida; order Asparagales; family Amaryllidaceae; genus Allium; species Allium fistulosum. The sequence continues at coordinate 334,266,394 of CM060904.1, read as the reverse complement.
ATATTTATTCTTATCTTTTATTTTCAAAAGGTTTATAAATTCCATTCTAAAAAAAATAAATCCCAATTTCATCGCATTAATTTTTTTTCTAAGATAAACTATTTTTATCTAACCTTTACTATTATTTTTCACAAACAAAAATTTAGTCAATTATAAGAATGGTTAAAACTTCAAATTTTCAACTTTTCATATAATCTTTTACTTTATAAATTAAATATTTCATTTCCATAAATAATATTAAGCCACAAATAGTTTTGATTCGCTTTGTTACTACAAAGTTGATTACCTAGGCTTTCGACATTGTCTTACCAGGTTTCTCCACTACACACAATTGTCTCATGGCAAAAAAATATTATTTAATTTGTTTCCAAAACTCAAATTACTTTCCATTTTCCTAAAATAATTACTTGTTATGACAAAATGCCTCATTTGATGTTCGATAACTCCTATCAATAACATGGCGTCCCACATATCGATCAGAATCCTTAAACAATCTCCAGACAAGTCAACAAATAAAATAATCACAAATTTTTCTTAGTTGTATTTATTTTATTAACACTAACATCCATGTATCCAATTTAAACAAATAAAACCAAGCAATAAATTTTTAACAACCAATCAACCATGCATACTTCATCCAATCAACCACGTATAGAGATCACTATATACCCATCATGCTCAGCGAAAACAGTCTACTAGCTTCTGCTGCGCAACTCTTATTAATCCTAACTTACTTAAATTTTAACTTCTATACTCAATTTTCCAAAATCTCAAAATAATTTTGAACCACCAATGGATTTTAATGCATTAGTTTCCAAAGGTTTAATATCATAAATTCCAATTTATCAATTTAAAACTTTTAAATCAATTAATGCCCCAAATGATTATCTCGATAATCATTTTATATTCCTATCCCTAATTAGATAATTAATATAACTTTCTACCACACACCCAATGGGACAGGACTCTAAGTCATCTAGGTCTCGAATCTGTAATATTATATACTATATTGTTTTGATGCAGCTCTGATACCAAGCTGTAACGACCCCACCATGATGCTTAGATTAGCAAAGAACATTGTAAGTAATGTCGTCTGCTAATCCGGAGAATACGGCTTGTTAAGGGCGATCGAATGTGAATATATCTTTATACTAACACTGACACGTCATTTATACATTTTTACTTAATATCTAAACTAAATTTGGCATGTACAGTATTAATACAAAGTAATAGACACACTGATTTCTCAGAATCAGAACAATATATCATATAAGTAACAGCCATAGATCACAACGGGATAAATCTCAACTTACACACATACAAATTTTGAATTTACAAAATAAAATACTAAACTCAATTAATATACAAGTTATGGTTTTCTAATCTTAACTATACATCTCAATTTCACAAATTCCTAAGTGATATAACTAAATATCAAAGGTCCAACCTCTGCTAGCCCAACCATCCATAGGTCAACTTGTCCTATAACCTGAAAAGTCTCGGCCTGACCCGGGCAAAATAACACTCAGGTCAGACTATTTCTAAATATCCAATAAGGTGAGAACAAAATATAACACACGAATATACAACATATAAGTAAATACAGATGTCCAAAATATGACGAGTCAGAAAATTTATTTAACTCGAAACAGGTTTATAAATTTAAGTCACAAACACGAACTAGTCACTAAACACAGAATAACAAAATTTACTTAACTTAGCATCCATCACAAGACAACAAGAATAAATATTTATTTCACGAACGCAAGACACAAGAATATATATATATATATATATATATATATATCACGAACACAAGACATAAGAATATATATATTTATTTCATGAACACGGAGAAGTTACAGAATCCAATTTCCAGAATCCAAGAGATCTTACTCAAAACGATCATAGTGATCGTATATAGAACCGTAGCAAACAAACAAACAATTTGGTATCACACAAACCGATCCGATACCGAGGATCGTACACTGGACGGGAATCACAGGATCACAAGACGATCTCAAGGATAGTAGCCATGACCGAATCTTTCAGATTTATTTTAGATTATTACACTTGAAAAGAAACCTAGGAGTAACTTCATAAGGATCCAGCAGCCACTTGCCGCACACCAAAAGAGAGTAAACTCTAAAGTGCCTAATACTATCGCCTTCATTAATTACTAGGATTTAACCAATACGTCCCATACCGTATTGTGAAATCCAAGTATTTAATAAAAGCTAGTAAATATTACTTATTACGGATACCATTGGAAAACCTAAACTACATTCTCTTAAGGATCTAGCAACCACTTGTCGCACATCGGAAGAGAATACAACTCTAAAGTGTTAAGTACTTTCCCAAATACAATCACAATAATTTAACCAAAGCATCCCATACTACCCGGTGGAATTCGAGTATTCGCTAATGGGTTAGTAAATTCCACTCAAACATTCTATTCAGTGCGCTATACCATATTCGACGAAGCGTTGTTCGAAAGCATTAAACCAATCGATAACAATAAGTCGATTATTAGTACTCCTCAAATTATAGAAATAAGGTTCTCAAAACATTTTCTCTTTTGAGTTTATTGTTTAAAAACAATTATTAAATTTCCTTAAATTCATTTATTAATTACTAAGATTAAATCAAGGAACAAAGTATAACTTATACATATATTTCTATAAAACCCCCTTTTTAAATCCTTAAACACTGGTTGTTGCTAAGAATTACATAATATAAGTGTTACCTTCTACTATACTAAGTTGAAAAGCAGGTTCCTAGAAACAAAGTGTTTAATAGATAAAAGTGTGTGTGTGTATAGGTTTAGAAATTTACATACTTCTAGATCATTGTCTTAGTTATAAAACAAAACAAGTTATACATATCCAGGTTAAAATTATTCTAAGGAACTGACAGGCTATATGTGAACAAAACAAGGCTATTACTTAAAAAAAATTAAAGGCAAAGTGCCAGATTGTTATTTTATAAACAATAACCTAGACTTGGAGTAGAAAAGCTATATACTATATATATATAAATATGGATAGTATGTCCTTTACATTGAAAAGGGTAGGTAGCTAAAATAAGGTAGGCACTAACTCTAAACAATTCACATATAATACTATGCCATTTCTTAACAATGTCAGGTTATTAGTTTCTACATAAGTATAGACTGGGCTTTATAAAACATACAAAAGTATGGACAACACACTTCATTTTTAAGTATTTGAGCAATATAGGTTGCTAAATATAATATGTACTAAGTCAAAACAATTCTTGTATATGTAGACTTCCTGATTTTTAGGCACTGTCAGGTTAAGATCTGAATCATGCAACATTTCAAAACTCATATATACACACATTGTTTCGGAATTATAACTAGAGAATAATATATTGACCCAAACACTTATTCTAATCCAAATGAATATGCAAAACATAAGGACTAATCTCTTTTGCAAGATGACTGGCATAAGCAACAAGATGAACACATATGCGAGCAAACATAGCTTCAAGTCAGAACCTCAAGTGTACACACTAAATTACTAGGTCGAGTATCGGGTTAATGGTCAAATTAAAACAACCTATTAGTCTAAAAACACAAAGGTCCAAACGTAGCAGCAAACACAAGACATCACACAACAATGGATTTGCTAATTAATTTCTACTATTAGTTTCTAACTATATATATATATATATTTAAAATCTTGAATTCGATAGCCAGCAAGTGGAATTTTAAACAAACAGCAATTCCAATTCCAAGTAATAACAGCTATAGTAACAAACACATGGATTATAGAAATAGATTTCGTGAATTGTAAACTCACCAAAATCATCACCGTCAAAATTTGAATAACCTCCAAATCCTAGGCCATTCACGTCATCTACTGCCTCGACACCATCATTTCCTGTCACCAGAATCACCGCGCGTTTCGACCTCCCCTTGCCGCTGCTCCTTCGATCGCCACCATCATCACCAGCAATCACCTATGTCGCCATTGATTCGCCACTCACCGAAATCATCGCGCGCCTCCAAGTCGCACTCTCCATCCTTGTTCACCTCGACGTCGCCTCACACGAGCTCCCGTCCACCAATTAAGGATGGGAACGTATTTGGGGATTTATTATCAGGAAGAGAAAATAAACAGTTTAGGAGATAATGAGTATTAGAATGTTTTTGGGTTTGTATTAGCTAGGCCCACTAAAATTTAATTAAAAATGTTTTACTTTTCTTTTCAAGTTATTCCTCTCATTTGCTTGTTAATAAATTTCAATTTAATTTAAACTGATATTTGCTGCATTTTACAATATATATTTATATAATTCGATAATTGTACAATTTCTTTCAATCCAGTATTATTCACTCTATTTGATTGTCCATTGAATTGATATGAATAAATTTATACATTTTATTATTATTTTCAAATCAATCACCCGAATACACATTTAATTCCTCAATTAAATTCCCAAATTACCATTTAAAATTAATTAACCACTTATTAATAAGGTAATTAAATACAGGGTTGTTACATTTACCAACCAATTCATTAAATTACGAATTAGAATTATCTTGTTTTTATTCAAATCAAGGAATTCGAAAGTCAAATTTATAAGTGGAAGTAGATTTTAATTATTCTCTTTTCAAAACTTTTTAATTGATTTCCATTTAAAATTTATGTCAATAAATTCCAAAATTATAATAAGAGATCTATTCATTGATAAGAAAAAGAAAAAATGTGAACGGTGATTGGATTTCCTTAATTTATATTATCATATAAAATAATATTTAGCCATGAAATTTTAGTGATTCATTTCATCACTTGGCTGTAAAGTTAATTACATATAATATTAACATTGTCTCGCCCTGCTCTCCACTTCCCATAATTCATTCGATAGCTACATATCAGTTTAAATTAATTTTAAACTCAAATTTTTTCCCAATTTTCCAAATTAATTATTTCTTATGTCAAAATACCTCGTCCGATGTTTAGGAACTCCTATCGATAACATGACGTCTCGTATATCGATCAGAATCCTTAAACATTTTCTGGACAAGTAAACACAATATATAATCCAAAGTTTTCCTTTGTTATATATTTATTTTATTATCACTAACATCCATGCATCCAATTTAATAAATACAACCAAGCAATCAATTCCTAATAACCAATCAACCAAAACAAAATAGTCACTTTCAACGGAACAACTCCATTCCTAAAATTCTATTGTGTAACACTGATTAATCCTAGATCATTTAAATCTTAAATTTATTTACTCAAATTTCACAAATTCTCTTTTAAAAGAAAATTATTTACTTTTGAATTAATTCATTCCAATTTATCTCTTTAAAATTTATTTCCCAATAATCCAAAATTTTCTAAACTCTAAAAGATTTTAACACATCACTTTCCAAAATTTGGATGCCACAAATTCCAATTTATCTAATTAAAATTTTGAATCAAAATACGCCATAATTGATTATCCCGATAATCAATTTATATTCCTATCCCTAAATAAATAATTAATATAATTATCTACCACACACCCTGGGGGAAAGGACTCTAAGTCTCGCTAGGTCTGACTCTGTGATATTATACGTTATAATGTTCTGACTCGGATCTGACACCAAACTGTAACAACCCTACTATTATACCCATATTATTAAAAACATTATGATTAATGTTGTCTAACAGAGAATACGTCTTGTTAAGGGTGACTAAATGTGAATATATCTTTAAACTAACATTGACACCTCATACTTACGGTTTTACTTAATCTCTGGAATAAAATTTGACATGTACAGTCTTATTCTAAAGTAATAACCACACTGGTTTCTCAGAATCAGAATAGTATATATATATAGATAATAGTCATAGATCACAACAGAATAATAAACATCATATACATAAAAAAAAATATGAGTCTACAAAATGTAACACTAGGCTCACATAATATACATCCATTACAAATCTCTAACTCAAATATACAACTCATATACATACACAAAACCCTACATAAGATAAACAGAAGGTCAAAATGGTTTATCTCTCGGCTAGCCCAACAATTCAAAGGTCTACTTGTCCTATAACCTGAAAAGTCTCGGCCTGACCCGGGTATTATAAAATTAACGGGTCAAACTATCTCTAAATACCCAAAAGGGTGAGAGCATGATATAACACAAGAATAAATGACATATAGGTAAATCCAGATGTCCAAGATATAACATGTAACGACCCGACTTTTCAGACCCGGAAAATCGAACCATTTTAGTTAAGAAGAAGAGGTAGAAGAAGAAAAATAGAAAACAAAATCAGAATCTAACCATCGCAGCGGAATAAAATATAATATATATATCAACAGATCTTTACACAAATCAAAACTATATCAGTTTTATATAATATAGCATCAGAGTATACACCAGAGAACACATAACATACAACTGGACAATAACCATATCATGTCCTCAATACAACAGAGTACAACAATCAACACAGCGGAATATATATATAAACAAGTACGGGAGATACGTCTCGCCATCCAGCTCATCTCCTGAGCTCCACAGCATCATATCCTGTAACCTATAATACTCGGTCTGACCCGAGCATCATATAAAACAATACCCGAGTCAGTCTGGAATACCAGCGTGAGAAAATCACACTCAATTGATTATTAAAGTTTCAAAATCCTTTGAAAACAAAAGCATCTCGTAAGACCACGCCACAAATAAACATGTCGGGTTTTTACCTTACGATAGCTAAAACACTTTATATCAAAATCCTCTGATATTATAATAGTGTCTACAGAAAGTACAATAGAATCTAGCTGAAATGCTTGCATCTCACATTTCAACAATAGTTGGGGACAATCAAAACCGTACAGGCACGTAGGGAGAATGGATTTCCAACGAATGACTAGGCACTGGGGTACCACCTGTCACAGTACGTGGCCTAGATCATAGTACCGAGGAGTACGCCCGCTCCCCTGCAACACAAGGCCGGAATCATCCCTTACTGGATAATTCCAAATAAAATCACCCCACGGTTGGGATCAGCAACCGCACCACTAAGCCGAAATAAAAGGGACATCTAGACAGGGATGACTTTACTCTCAAGTGGGGGCTACCCACGAAGCCTTGCTGCATAACCCCTGATTTTCAGTCATTCCCGGTTGATGAGGCTTGAGGCTAAACGATACCTTTTTCAGAACATATCCCTTAGAATGCCCATCGTCCACCTGACGATGTCACGAAAGCATTCGTCCATACAAGTCCGTCCCGGGTCCGAACGGAACCGAAGGCACTATTCCTACTACATCCATTTTGGAAATATCCTCAGGATTAGTAGCGACTAGCCCTTGCACTTTACAGCTCCAATCTTCGACTCCGAACACGTTACACGAAACGTACAAACCGGATCGAAGTGGTATTCGAGTCTCCAGACCTAGAATCCCGGTATACGGAAACTCGATCCCGGTCTCTTCGAAACGATCAGCGCATTTGGCCAATATTGATAGTCGGTTATTTAACTATCAATTAACATCCACAAGCAACCATCACACAATAAATAATTTCCCACATTATTTATTTGCCCAAATATCTTTCCAAGATATATTTCCAAATTTTCAAAGCTCATTTGAAAACAAATTCAAACAGTTTCCGCTTACGGAATACATTTCCCAAATAATTATTTCCACTGAATCACCAAGTACAAAATACTTTTAATTTTAAAATAATTTAAAAACACTTTATTTTAAATATATTTTTATAACATTGAAATTAAACTACTTTAATACTTTATTAAAAATATATACTTTAAGAATATTTAAAATAAAACCACTTTATAAATATAAACTAAATTTCTCCTTTTTAAAACATAATAGCAAATCACTTTATATAATTACTACAATAATAGATTTTTGAAAATACTTACTTTGGAAATTAACCTTTAGAAATAATCAATTTCCTAAAACATGCATTTTTAAACAAATTAGAACTTTTAACTTATATAAAAATTTTCTTTGAAAACGTACTTGGCTATCCAGAGAAATACACTTCTCTTCGCATCCTTTAAAAATAAATCAACACTTATTTTTAAACCAATTCATATCCCTTTATAAATTCCCACCTTGAATTTATATTCTCAAATATTCCCTGATATTTCATTTCACTTTATAAACCCAGTTTATAAATTTCAAAATCTCACTTCTCTTTTAAATTCCAAATCCCAAAGTATTTAAATTTATAATTGATTTCCCAATTTATTTTATTTTGAAATAAATTTCCTTACTTAATCCATTTATTTCCAAATTCATTAACTCCCAGATTTTATTTCTCATTATGATTTACAATCTTTAAACTGAACACAAGTTTCAGATTTCCCAAGTTCCTTCTTTCTTTTTAATTACATTTAAACATTGAATTAAAATAAATTATTTATTCCTTTATATAATATCACATAAGTTTTCTTAAATTTCAATATTTCTCTGTTTATTTAAAATTCTTCTTTTCCATATTTAATTTATTCGAATTCACTAGAATTACTTAACTTAAATTTTACTCTTTTATTTCTTTCCAAAAATCCAATTCAATTGCTTTTGATAACTCATTATACTGGGAAATTCAATCCAACCAGATTATCCAATATAAATCATCACAGAATATCAACAATCATATCACAGAATATTTAAACAAAATTAAATATTTTGAGGAATCCAGTTGGATCCCTCCAACCTGTTTCCCTGCATCCACAGATGTTAGCACAATACTCATTTCCACTTTAAACTGGAATATCGCGGTATATGGGCTTTATAAAATATCATCCGCTATTATGCGGCGCATAGGGTCTCATCCACTATATAATGCGGGAATATCAACAACTCCAATATATACATATGCCAATATGTATATATTGCTATATACTACTATATATATATAGCACATCAATCAATGCAATCATCCAATCAATTATTTAAATTTAACTGTTTAAATTTAAAATATAAATTCAGCTGAGTGAGATTAACTCACCTTTGATTTTGTTTTGCAATCCAATCCAATTCATCATGCTTTCTTCAAATTTTTACCTTGTATAACATTATTCAATTTATTAATATTTTGCATTAATCGAACAAATAAATTTTCCGTTTTGCAACTTCATTTAATTTTAACCAATGAACTGAATTTTAAATGAATAATTAAATCTCGATCTAATTTCCCTTTAACAATTACTAAAAGATTACACAAGTTAGTTAAACGAATTAATCTCCCTAAATACATTATTTGAGAATTTTAACTAGTGGATTTTAAAATCTGTATATGTTTATTTATTTCTACCGTCCAACCTTAACAATTTATATTTCCGAACTTATATATAAATATCTCTTTTTCTCTTTCCCTTATTACTGTGTATACATACTTTATAAATACATCTTTAACTAAAATTTATTTACTGTAAATTTAAACTGAAACTGAAACTGAAACGTATATATATATATTATATATATATTTAAAAATTGAAAATGAAAGATACGAATACCTAATTGCCCGAACTCATCCACGCCACCGCCATCAGTTGAGTCGTCTTCCCTATTCAGAAATCGCGACCACCCAAAAATGTTGCCTGCCCCAAATCGAACTGCTCCCATCACGGCTGCGACCCTCCTCGCAAAACCCTAAGCGACCTGCCCTAGCCGCGACGTCGACCTCCGGCCCTCCTTCACGCCGCGATGCCCTTAAACCACCTCCTCGTACTCGCCTCCTCCTCGATTTACGCGCCTCTGCCAACGATCGCGGCCTAAGCCCTAACCCCACACACTCCGATCGAGACCGCGATTCCAGTAAGCTCGACCACAAGCTTCGATGCTGAGCTGGGAAGGCACGAATAGGCTTCGGCCTCGATAATTTATTTCGAGCTGCCATATTAAGGGTTTTGATTTATAGAGCTGAAGGGAGAAACGATTTCTATTTTATATAGCTCGGTTTTACAAATAGGAAAAGAGGCGTACTGAAGAAGATTTGACTTTCATTTGATTTCTTTTATAAGTATGTTTTATTTCGATTGATATCAATTGAATTTTCAGCGCGTTTAAATTCCGTACACTCACATACTGCCTCCAATTAATATGAAATTTGAAATCCGATAATAATTCAATATTACGGATCCAATGGAACTGGTTTCGTCGAATTCCGAGACTGTGCCTCGGAAGCCTATTTTTCAAATTTAAATTTAAACAATATAATTTCAAAACAGAACAAAACAGTTTGAAATTACATTCTGAAACTTCTATTATCTTCAGTATTATCATTACGAATTTTACGAGCTTTCAAAATATTTTTAATTAGCTTAGAATGCCAGATTTACTATTTTATCCAACTTCAATATAAATTTAATTTAATAATTAAATTACTCAATACAACGATATTTGAAATTTAAGTTTATAATTAACCTCTGAATATTTAAAATTAATTAAATATTCCAATTTCAAATGCTCAAAAATTCCGGGTCGTCACATAACAAGTCACAGAATTAATTTAACTTTGAATCCATCACAAGACACAAGAATACATACATACATACATATATGTATGTATGTATGTATATGTATGTATGTATATGTATATATCCTGAACATAGGTAAGCCACTAAACACAGAATTTTAGAATAAAGCATAATATTTCTAACACAAAGAAACCAATTCCATACCGATCACCCTGTTCGTCTATACCAACCTTAATGATTGTCCATACCATGGCAAACAAACAAATGTGGTATCACACATATCGATCAGATACCAAGGATCATCCATACCATGAAAATAAAATCACAACCAATCTCAAGGATCATCCATACTGATCAAGATGATCATAGCAGCCATGACTCGAAAATTCTAGATTATTCATTATTATTTTATAATTATAATCGTAAAGAAATCCATGAGTATACCTCTTAAGGATCTATCGACCCCCGGTCGAACACCAAAAGGAAATACACTCTAAAGTGCCAAATACTATCACTTTCAGTAATTATAGAACTTAACCGAAATGTCTCATACCGCTAGGTGAAATTCGAGTATTTAGTAGAAGCTAGCAAATCTCACTCGCTACGGATACCACTGGAAAATCTGAACAATATTCTCTTAAGGATCTATCGGATCCGTCGAATACCAAAAGAGAATACAACCCTAAAGTGTTAAATGCTTCCTAATAGCAATTACAAGAATTTAACCAAGGCATTCCATACTACCCGGTGAAATTTTACTATTCACTAATGGGCCAGTAAGTTCTACTCAAACATTCTATTCAATAAGTTATACTATAATCGATGAAGCATTACTCGAGTGCATTTAAATCAATCGGTAAAACTAAGTCGATTATTAGTACTCCCCACATTTAGAATTAAGGTTATCAAAACATTTATCTTATAAGAGTTTATAATTTAGAAATCCAATTTTCCTAAAAATACTTTATTTTTCATTAGATAAAATAATCCATATATACCATTCGATCTCAATATATATACATATACATATACATATACATATATATGGTTGTCTCAAATTCCATAAAGTTATATTATCCCCAAACCATATTCGAAAGACCATATATATATATATATCAAAGTAGCTATTTATTTCATAAAGCCATATTTATTACTCTTCCAAATCCAATATATATATATGTATGTATGTATGTATGTATGTATATGTATTTCCATTTTATTTAGAAATAAATTAGGTTTATATTTCCAAAACCATGTTTCCAAAATCCATAACCATTTTTAATACCAATACAATATATATATATGACTATTTGTAGAAGTTATTTATAAAAAGAACAAGATTATTTTAGAAACAAGTTTGATATTTGTAAACTTAAATAAACTCTCTTTTATAAAATTATTTATATACAAAATTATGTATATTCTTATTTAGAAATAGATAGATATAAATTTATAAAATCTCTAACCTTTGAATCAAAGTGATTCAAAGTCCATAGAGCACAAGAGAATTCACTACAACAAAGTACTAGGTCATCACAAGATTATAGCCATGAAATAGGTCCATAACGGTCTAAATCTATACGTCTCCAAACCTATTTTATAGATTAGCAAATCAATGGAAATATACATTGAAAGGACAACAAATAAACATGCAAAACACAGGAAAACAACAACAAGAAATAAGGCAATGAATGAGGCAAGTCGGGGTGGCACCTAGAGCTAAAATAGCTCCAGCTGTGCACGCCACCGGTGCACTAGTGGTGCTCCACTGATCCACCGGTGGTGATGCAACCTAGAGCTATCTCAGCTCTAGGTTGCCCCCACGATAGTTCATTGCCGATGACTTCTTCGACGGTGATTGGTATGACCTCCAGAGCATTAATTTTACCACATGCAAGCATATATTCAACTTCAAATTAATGTTAAAGGTGATTATAAGATGATGGTTTCGACAAATTAAGAATTTCATACAGTAGTTATAATTAACATATGAAATTGAAAGCAAATCAATCCTAGATTCAACCAATTACCAAATAGCGAACATGCTTCCATTTAGAGATAGTATTGTGAGGTGAACTCACATATATGGACTTGAATCGATGCTAGAAACCCGGATTCTCCTAGGCTATCTTCTCTCATCAATTAGACCTAGTTTAAACTCAGAAATTTGCAAAACAAAATTACTAGCCAAGATTAAATCTGAAACCAAAACCCTGATAGATGTACAATAGGATGGAAGAGATTACCTGAAGTTAATTTCTATAATTATTGATCAAAAGCCCCTTGATTTTCACTTAGATTTGGGATTGATTTAGGTTGCTAGTGTTTTGAAAGAGGAATACTTAGTTTCTTATTTCAGTTTACAGAACATGGAAATCGGTACATAATGAAATGAGAAAAGGGATTTCTTCTTAGTTAAATGGGCTTGGATGCTACATTGACCTAATAAGAGAAAATGTTACTAATTCACTTTGTTTTACATTTTATAAAGGGACAGTTTGGCACAGGTCCCTAATAAGTTTCAAAATACACAAAAACCCCAGTAAAATAAAGTTTGTAAATTAGGTCCCTAGAATTAAGTTACTAAATAATGACATACACTTATGCAATTATTCAGTGAATAATTGCAAACATTTATGCAATTATATCAAAAAATTGCGGAAAATTCCGCAATTATTCATCCAAAAAATTGCGGAAAATTCCGCAATTATTCATCCAAAAAATTGCGGAAATTTACGCAATTTTTTCATAAAATTGCGGAAAATTCCGCAATTATTCGCCCAAAAAATTGCGGAAATTTACGCAATTTTTTCAAAAAGTTGCGGAAAATTCCGCAATTATTCACCAAAAAAATTGCATAACTATATGCAATTACTTAGTAACTTAATTCTAGGGACCTAATTTACACATTTTTTTTTACTGGGGTTTTTGTGTATTTTGAAACTTACTAGGGACCTGAGCCTAATATTCACTTTTATAAAACACTATTTTACACTAAACAATGTTTCATTTAACATATTTGACTTCTTAAAATTTTCCAACTCCAATCAACATGTTGAAAATTCTCATTTCCATTAATATTGAGATATTTTATAAAATGAAATTTAACTTTTGAAAATAAATTTTATTCCCATTATTTCTAATAAAATAAAATAAACTATTAATAACAAATTCTCATTTCAAACAATAAATCTTAAAATTAACATTTTACCCTAAATGCCAAGTTTAATTAATTGATTTAATAATATTTCAAATTTATATAAAAATCCTTTTTAAGAAATAAAACTTGTTCCTTTTCACAACCTACAAATTATAACTAATTATTCATAATTAAACTTAATTATAACAACCCGCATATTATACGATTGTATATTTAAATGTTTTATTTAAATATAGCATCGTTAGTAAGATTTAAGTCCGAAATGTCACTTTTTGCAAACAGTTGAATTAGGACTCGAGACCACTTCCATTGAGTCCAAAATGGCGTTTGCGACCCATTCTCTTCCCGTTCGGTTCAATCGGACTGTACCTATTTTGGCTAAACTCTATGTCAAAGAGATTGTTAAATTGCATGGAGTTCCTACTTCTATTTTTAGCGCTCATGATCCATTGTTTACTAGTGGATTTTGGAAAGGTCTTCAAAAAGCTTTGGGAATGAAGCTTAATTTTAGCACCGCTTATCATCCTCGGTCCGATGGACAAACCGAGCGTGTGAATCAAACTCTTGAAGATCTCCTTCGTGCATGTGTTCTTGACTTTGGTGGAAGTTGGGAAGATCATATTTCTCTTGTTGAGTTTTCTTATAATAATAACTTCCGATCTAGTATTGGTATGGCACCTTTCGAGGCACTCTACGGAAGGCCATGCCGATCTCCTTCGTGTTGGCTTGAAGCCGGTGAGATGGTTGTTTTAGGTCCAGATTTTATTCGTGATGCCACAGAAAAGATTGACCTTATTCGTCATAGGATGAAAGAAGCTCAAAGTAGACAAAAATCCTACGTCGATAATCGAAGAAGGAAATTGGAATTTTCTGTGGGATATTTTGTGTTTATTCGTGTTTCACCTATGAAGGGTGTTGTGCGTTTCAGTCGATCGAGAAAATTAGCACCTCCATATATTGGCCCATTTCCCATCACCGAACGCATTGGTTCTGTGGCTTATCGCCTTTTATTACCGACTTAATTTTCTGCTATGCATGACGTATTCCACATCTCTCAACTATGGAAATGCCTTCGAGATTTTGATTCTATTCTTGAGCCTGGTGTTATTGAAGAAATTGAAGTTTCGCCTAATTTGACTTATGAGCAACATCCTATTCGTTTCATTGCTACGGAGGTTAAACGCCTTCGAAATAAAGATGTTCCTCTTGTGAAAGTTCAATGGTCCACAAATCCTAAGGATTGCTCTAGGAAATCTAGAGAATTCATCGAGCGAACACATCCGAACTTACTCTCTCGTGCTCCTTAGGTGAACTTCTCATTTCAAAATTTCTTCTTTTTGTGTTGTTATGCCTTTGTATGGTTGTTACTTTTTATTTCTTTTTCTTAAGTATTGCGAGGACGCAATTTCTTTAAGGAGGGGAGTCTGTAACAACCCGTATATTTTACGATTGTATATTTAAATGTTTTATTTAAATATAGCATCGTTAGTTGGATTTAAGTCCGAAATGTCACTTTTTGCAAACAATCGAATTAGGACTCGAGACCACTTCCATTGAGTCCAAAATGGTGTTTGCGACCGTTTTGAGTATAAACATCGATATATTTGGGGTTGAGTAAAATTTTGATATTTTCATTTAGGGCTTTGGGTTTGGGTTTCAGCCCACCAACCTAACAAATAACCCAACTCCACTCCTCTTCATTCATTCCACTCCTCATTTCCTAAAACTCTCAAGCTAAAGTAAAAATGGGGGAGAGAAGAGGAAATTAAAATTCCTAAACCCTAGCTTTGTTTAGGAAGCTCAAATTCAAGTCCAAAATCCAAGAGAAGCTTAAGTAAGCATCCTCTTCATCTTCTCCATCTCAATCCCTCTTCAATTTTCAGAAATTCCTATAACTTAACTTAGGAAAAACTTCACCTTTGATAATAAATTGAAGATTCTAGAGGTATTGTTGAAGAGAAATTAATCTTTGCTTGTTCTTGAGCTTCTCATTTGTTGTTTTGGGTTTAACGGTGAGTTTTTGAACTCACATCTATCTCTATACCTTTGATAGTTGTTAGGTAGGAATACCTTTGATAGTTGTTAGGTACAAATTCCTAACACCTATTGCTTGTCCATTTTCCTTTGAATTGAATTGGTTTGATGAATATTCCAATTTTTGGTGTTTTGAAGTCAAAAATCTTTAAAAATCCTATCTTTGATGTTTGAACACGTTTTTGGGGTGTATCGAAGAGCCTACAAGGCTGGGTTGTCACTTGACATAAATCCCTAGTTTCCGTTGCTCATCCGATTGCTTCCGGTTAGGATTTTTGCCCTTCGTGGGGCTAGACTGATTTTACTACAAATTACAGTTCAGTCGACTGAACTGTATAGTCAGTCGACTGAAACTGGGAACAGAAAGTTCCTGTCCCTGTATCAGTTGACTGAAATGTATAGTCAGTCGACTGAACCTGGAAACCGAGAGTTTCTAGGCATATATTAGTCGACTGACCATATAGTCCAGTCGACTGAATCTGGGAAATCTGCATTTTTCCTATTTGAGACAGTTTTGTGTGGGTTTCCGATTTTTAATCGATTCTTGTCGATCCGGTTAGTTGTTATCACTTATTATCGACTTTGATGACTTCTTTCTTTGGATTTTTGGGAATATCCGTTTGATGGATTTGATATCGATTTTTATGGATTTGATTCACATTGTCGTATGTGAATTTTTGGTAATTGATTGTTTCTACAATCATTTCTGTGGTTTGTTACTTTAAAATGCAAAGGTTTCTATACTAGTAGTAAATACTCAAACTCTTTCAACAAAACGATTTCAACACTACTTTTAAATACAAAGCTCGTTTTTAAAACCATTTTCTAATCTATTAGTATATACAAACCTTTACCTCATTCGTATGAGAAATCTAACTAAATGGCTTAGCAAAACAAGTGGTATGAAACGCTTGCGTTTACTTTGTCGGTTAATTCTTAGACTTGTTCGATTGAAATCTTGTGACAATTTTCGAGTGGAAATCTACAATTTGTTCGTAAATATTTAAGTTAAGCCAGTGGTTATGGGACATGAAGCGAAACTCATTTATTTACTAGCTTAGTGTAATCGACACTTCTTGATGATCGATGATGGTCATTTTATGGTTTAGACTAGCGATATGCGATGTCTCTTTGTCCGCGTGGGGGACTGTACCCCGTTATGTTGAGCTTTGTCTCATTTTTATAGGCTAGCGACCTATGGGTTTTATGGGGTTCGGTTCATCGGGCGTACCGTTGTACTACATCGTTGTTCCGGCTTATTTGAGTTCCAGGTTCCTCGGGCGTACCGTTGTACTACGTCGTTGCAACGGCTCTATGGTTAGCGACCATGGTTTAGCGACCCGTTTGTGATGCACGTGTTGGTGAGTTTTCATGCTCCCGTTTGTGATAGGCCTCCCACCTTTGTGATTTCTAGATTTCTAGTTGATGATTTCTAGAATTTGTGTTTCACCAATTTTGATGATAGGCATCGATGAGCTCTATCAATTATTTGTGTTTTTGGTGAATAATTTAAAGAATGCGATTCTTTTTGGATGTTTGAGATGATTTGGGATATTGTATGATTTTTGTTGTTATTTGATGTATACTTATCGCAGTATGGCATTATTGTTATCATATGTTTTTGTCATATCTCTTATCCTATCTCACTTTATATGTTATTTATAGCTAGACTGATCCGTTTATTATTTTCTTCTTAAATAATACTTGGGTCAGACTGAGGTGTTACAGGTGCTTCCACTTGACTATTTAGCAGGGACTAGCTTCTGACTTTTGGCTAACTACTTTAGCATAGTAGTTTTTGTTAGTATACATTTGAGATAGAGACTCCTTATTGTATACATATTCTTTTGTCTAGCACTTGTACCTATTCCTTTGTGATGTAGTGGATCTTGTATGACCACTATTTTATTGTACACTTCTATGTGATATATTCATATCTATTTCCGCCTTTGTGATATGAATATCTGTGACTGATTTGTGTTATATTTATTTCTATATTTGTTTTCGAAGTCCACATAGCCACTGTGTGGTAGCTTTGAGTTTGTATTTGATATGTTGGATTTCCTCTTGAAATGAAATGTAAGTTATATTATCTAACATATCGGTACTCGCACAAAGCAACTACATAGATGGTCGCTCCTCAATAGCCTTATTCTTCGTGCTAGTCAGCGCCATTACCCCGTAGTGTTCTTGGCTAGTGTGAGTATAAAGGTGAGGCGTCACAGCTTGGTATCAGAGCCAAACTTCGGAACAATGTAGAATAATCTAGCAAGGATCATTGTCCTAAGTCTTTCTTAGGAATCGTGCTATAGGATTTAATTTGAGTCTTCGTACCATTCTATCCTATTTCTTTTTATGATGCCTTGTTTTATCAATCAAGTTTTTTTGATATTCATTCTGTGAATAACCTTTTTTCCTCTTCTTTCTTTCTTAAAGAAGAGAAATGGTTAGACCAGGCCATCCCAGCGCCGGTCAATCCAGTGCTACTCCTCAGGATGGAGTATTTATGTCTGCCCAGGAGCTCTTAGATTTTGTGAAAAATGCTCAAGCTATCAGACCCATTCCAGAGCCTACTCATCCTAAATCTGGGTTTGCACGCTTGTACAGTGATTTCACCAACTTGGGTGGAAGGCCTTTCAAGGGTTCTGAAAGCGTTATAGAAGTCCAAGCTTGGCTTAGATCGTGCGATCGCATCTTCTCCCGCATGAATCTTATTGATCTACATCGAGTCCAAGTGGCTTCTAGCATGGTCCAGGAGAGAGCATTAGATTGGTATGAGCTTTTGATCTCAGAAATTATTGAAACGGATCTTACTTGGGAGCAATTTCGGGAAAGGTTCGAGTTAAAATTTGTGCCAGAAGCTGAAAAGGTATCTCTAGCGCGACGCTTTATTGACCTTGTTCAAGGTGAATCTTCTGTGACGGATTACGTCGCTTCTTTCGAATCTCTATCTAAATATGGGTTGAGTATATTAATACCCCATTGAAGAAAAATCAGAGATTTTTCTATGCGTTGAATAAGAACCTCAAAAATCCATTACTTATGAAACTAGAATTTCTTTCGATCAGCTTGTAGATATCGCTCTTCGATTCGAAGAGACCGATAAAGAAAGTGATGTTGAAGTTGTAGGGGCCAAACAAAACATCAATAAGAAGAGGCCTTTTAAGTTCAAGCCTTATCCCAACAAGAAAGGGAAGCAAGCAACTTCTGAAGCAAAGACTTCTACCTCTAGTAGTGGAGGATGCTACAATTGTGGTTCTAAGGACCATTATGCAAATAGGTGCCCAAAACCACTTTATTGTCGCTATTACAAAAGTTCGGGTCATCTTTTATCTTCATGCCCCAAACTTCAAAGCAAGAAAGAGGGAAAGCTAAATGTGGTGTAAGCCCTTAGTAACACTTCTCGTGGTCAAGGTAGTTCTCATTCTATCCTTGATGGCATTATTATATTTCGTGATCTTCCTATTCGAGTTCTTTTTGATACGGGTGCATCTTACTCTTTTATATCAAAATAACTTGTTGATGCTTTGTCTTTGAATGTTATTGGCTTGATGACTTCATTGAGAATTGCGAATCCGGTTGGTGGATCCGCAACACTCGGTTTACTTTGTAAAGATGTCGAAATTATTTTATGTGATTATGCTTTCCGAGCCGATTTGCATGTTATGCGTTACCTTGGTTTTGGAATGACTTTGGGAATGGATTGGCTTAACTGTTACGAAGCCCATATCCTATGTCCTGAGCGGACTATATATCTTCAAGATCTTCAATCTATTAAGCAGATTTCTCTTGTTCTTAAAGATTCAGATTCCAATTCGGGAACATCCTTGTATTATCTAAATCCTCATGATGACGATAATGATGATGAGGAAGATGTTATTTCTCTCATTCACATTGTTCGTGAATTTCCCGACATATTTGAGCCCGTGTTAGGATTACTACCTAAGCGAGCAATTGAGTTCAGAATTAATCTAATCCCTAGAGCTCTACCTATCACTCGTCCTCCTTATCGTATGTCCAATAAGTAAAATGAGGAGATGCATAAACAATTATCCGAATTGGAAGAAAACAGTTTGTTCGTTCTAGTTCCTCTCCTTGGGGAGCTTCAGCTATTTTTGTGAAGAAATCCAATGGTACACTTAGGCTTTGCGTTGACTACCGCAAGCTTAACGATCTCACCATCAAGAATAAATATCCCTTACCTCGGATTGATGATCTATTCGATCAACTTAGTGGTGCTAGAGTCTTTTTATAGTTAGACTTAGCAACCGGTTTTCATCAGCTTCGTATTGCAGAGGATAGTATTCCTTTGACATCGTTCCGGACTCGTTATGGATCTTATGAATGGCTTGTTATGCCATTCAGTTTAATGAATGCTCCAGCTTATTTCGTTGACCTTATGAATCGAGTTTTCAAAGACTTCCTCGATCGATTTGTTCTCATCTTTATAGATGATATTCCTGTTTATTCTAAAACCGAGGAAGAGCATGAAAATCATCTTCGGATTGTGTTGGAAACTCTTAGGGGCAACCAATTGAAAGCAAAATTTTCTAAATGCCACTTTTGGCAATCTCTTGTGAAATTTTTGGGGCATATTATTTCTGAATCCGGAATTTCGTGGATCCTTTAAAGATTGAAGCGATTCAAAATTGGAAGAGACCGGAGAGTGTGATGGAAATTCGTAGCTTTCTCGGATTGGCAGGCTATTATTGTCGATTCATAAAAGACTTTTCTAAAATTTCCGTACCTCTCACTAGTTTGACAAAGAAGGGAGTTAAATACATTTGGTCAGACAAATGTGAAGCTGCTTTTCAGAAACTAAAAGAACTCCTTTCTGATGCTCCTATTCTTGTGATTCCCGAAGGGAACCAAGATTTTATTATTTATACCGATGCTAGTTGTGTTGGTTTGGGTGCCGTTCTCATGCAAAGGGAACGTGTTATTGCTTATGCTTCTAGGCAATTAAAGCCTGCCGAGACAAGATATGCCACTCATGATTTAGAGCTCGCGGCTATTGTTTTCGCCCTTAGAATTTGGCGTCATTATCTTTTGGGGGAGAAATTTGTTCTCTACACCGATCATAAATCTTTGAAGTATTTATTTTCCCAAAAGGAACTTAATTTGCGTCAACAACGTTGGCTCGAGTTCCTTGCATCTTATGATCTTGATATTCTTTATACTCCCGAAAAGGGAAATCGTGTTGCCGATGCCCTTAGCCGTAAGCAACAAGCGGTTGTTTCCATGATGATATCCGAATGGAATGATCTCGCGACTTTATCCACTTGTGAGATTCGAGATCGTGAATCCAATTCATGTTCATCTCTTGTTTTGTGTAGCCTTGAGGCTCATCCTTCTCTTTTAGACCGCATTCTTGAAGCTCAAAAGCATGATCCCGAATTGGTTCTTCTTAGCAAAAGTTGTAGGGATAAAATTGATAATGAAGGTTTGAAAAACTTTGATATTGATGCTCGTGGCGGTATTTGAAAATTTGGTAGACTTATTGTGCCAAATATTTTTGATCTTCGTAAAGACATTTTAGAAGATTCTCATCGTTCTAATTTTACCATTCATCCCGGTAGTAGTAAAATGTACGTGGACTTGAAGCGACTTTATTATTGGGATGGAATGAAATCTGATATTGCTAACTTTATTAAGCGTTGCATGACTTGCCAACTCGTGAAGGCCGAGCATCAAAGGCCCGATGGGTTATTACAACCTTTGGACGTTCCAATATGGAAGTGGGATCAAATTTCCATGGACTTTATTGACGGTCTTCCCCGTTCTCGTTCGGGTCAAGATAGCCTATGGGTGATAGTAGATAGACTTACAAAATCCGCCCATTTTCTTCCCATTCGGTCCAATCGGACCGTACCTATTTTGGCTAAACTCTATGTCAAGGAGATTGTTAAATTGCATGGAGTTCCTACTTCTATTGTTAGCGATCGTGATCCATTGTTTACTAGTGGATTTTGGAAATGTCTTCAAAAAGCTTTGGGAACGAAGCTTAATTTTAGCACCGCTTATCATCCTCGATCCGATGGACAAACCGAGCGTGTGAATCAAACTGTTGAAGATCTCCTTCGTGCATGTATTCTTGACTTTGGTGGAAGTTGGGAAGATCATATTTCTCTTGTTGAGTTTTCTTATAATAATAGCTTCCGATCTAGTATTGGTATGGCACCTTTCGAGGCACTCTACGGAAGGCCATGCCGATATCCTTCGTGTTGGCTTGAAGCCGGTGAGATGCTGGTTTTAGGTCCAGATTTTATTCGTGATGCCACAGAAAAGATTGACCTTATTCGTCATAGGATGAAAGAAGCTTAAAGTAGACAAAAATCCTACGCCGATAATCGAAGAAGGAAATTAGAATTTTCTGTGGGAGATTTTGTGTTTATTCATGTTTCACCTATGAAGGGTGTTGTGCGTTTCAGTCGATCGAGAAAATTAGCACCTCGATATATTGGCCCATTTCCCATCACTGAACGCATTGGTTCCGTGGCTTATCGCCTTTTATTACCGGCTCAGTTTTCTGCTATGCATGACGTATTCCACATCTCTCAACTAAGGAAATTCCTTCAAGATTCCGATTCTATTCTTGAGCCCGGTGTTATTGAAGAAAGAAGTTTCGCCTAATTTGACTTATGAGCAACATCCTATTCGTTTCATTGCTACGGAGGTTAAACGCCTTCGAAATAACGATGTTCCTCTGGTGAAAGTTCAATGGTCCACAAATCCTAAGGATTGCTCTTGGGAATCCAAAGAATTCATCGAGCGAACACATCCGGACTTACTCTCTCGTGCTCCTTAGGTGAACTTCTCATTTCAAACTTTCTTCTTTTTGTGTTGTTATGCCTTTGTATGGTTGTTACTTTTTATTTCTTTTTCTCAAGTATTGTGAGGACGCAATTTCTTTAAGGAGGGGAGTCTGTAACAACCCGCATATTTTATGATTGTATATTTAAATGCTTTATTTAAATATAGCATCGTTAGTCGGATTTAAGTCCGAAATGTCACTTTTTGCAAACATTCAAATTAGGACTCGAGACCACTTCCATTTAGTCCAAAATGGCGTTTGCGACCTTTTTGAGTATAAACATCGATATGTTTGGAGTTGAGTAAAATTTTGATATTTTCATTTAGGGCTTTGGGTTTGGGTTTCAGCCCACCAATCTAACAAATATTTCAACTCCACTCCTCTTCATTCATTCCACTCCTCATTTCCTAACACTCTCAAGCTAAAGTAAAAATGGGGGAGAGAAGAGGAAATTAAAATTCCTAAACCCTAGCTTTGGTTAGGAAACTCAAATTCAAGTCCAAAATCCAAGAGAAGCTTAAGTAAGCATCCTCTTCATCTTCTCCATCTCAATCCCTCTTCAATTTTCAGAAATTCCTATAACTTAACTTAGGAAAAACTTCACCTTTGATAATAGATTGAAGATTCTAGAGGTGTTGTTGAAGAGAAATTAATCTTTGCTTGTTCTTGAGCTTCTCATTTGTTGTTTTGGGTTTAACGGTGAGTTTTGAACTCACATCTATCTCTATACCTTTGATAGTTGTTAGGTAGGAATACCTTTGATAGTTGTTAGGTACGAATTCCTAACACCTATTGCTTGTCCATTTTCCTTTGAATTGAATTTGTTTGATGAATATTCCAATTTTTGGTGTTTTGAAGTCAAAAATCTTAAAAAATCCTATCTTTGAAGTTTGAACACGATTTTGGGGTGTATCGAAGAGCCTACAAGGCTGGGTTGTCGCTTGGCATAAATCCCTAGTTTTCGTTGCTCATCCGATTGCTTTCGGTTAGGATTTTTGCCCTTCGTGGGGTAGACTGATTTTACTGCAAATTACAGTTCAGTCGACTGAACTGTATAGTCAGTCGACTGAAACTGGGAACAGAAAGTTCCTGTCCCTGTATCAGTCGACTGAACTGTATAGTCAGTCGACTGAACCTGGAAACCGAGAGTTTCTCAGCATGTATTAGTCGACTGACCATACAGTCCAGTCGACTGACCATACAGTCCAGTCGACTGACCATACAGTCCAGTCGACTGAATCTGGGAAATCTGCATTTTGCCTATTTGAGACAGTTTTGTACGGGTTTTCGCTTTTTAATCGATTCTTGTCGACCCGATTAGCTGTTATCACTTATTATCGACTTTGATGACTTCTTTCTTTGGATTTTTGGGAATATCCGTTTGATGGATTTGATATCGATTTTTATGGATTTAATTCACATTGTCGTTTGTGAATTTTTGGTGATTGATTGTTTCTACAATCATTTCTGTGGTTTGTTACTTTAAAATGTAAAGGTTTCTATACTAGTAGTAAATACTTAAACTCTTTCACCAAAACGATTTCAACACTACTTTTAAATACAAAGCTCGTTTTTAAAACCGTTTTCCAATCTATTAGTATATACAAACCTTTACCTCATTCGTATGAGAAATCTAATTAAACGGCTTAGCAAAACAAGTGGTATGAAACGCTTGCGTTTACTTTGTCGGTTAATTCTTAAACTTGTTCGATTGAAATCTTGTGACAATTTTCGAGTGGAAATCTACAATTTGTTCGTAAATATTTAAGTTAAGCCAATGGTTATGGGACATGAAGCTAAACTCATTTATGTACTAGCTTAGTGTAATCGACACTTCTTGATGATCGATGATGATCATTTTATGGTTTAGACTAGCGATATGCGATGTCTCTTTATCCGCGTGGGGGACTATACCCCGTTATGTTGAGCTTTGTCTCATTTTTATAGGCTAGCGACCTATGGTTTTATGGGGTTCGGTTCATCGGGCGTACCGTTGTACTACATCGTTGTTCCGGCTTATTTGAGTTTCAGGTTCCTCGGGCGTACCGTTGTACTACGTCGTTGCACGGCTCTATGGTTAGCGACCATGGGTTAGCGACCCGTTTGTGATGCACGTGTTGGTGAGTTTTCATGCTCCCATTTGTGATAGGCCTCCCACCTTTGTGATTTCTGGATTTCTAGTTGATGATTTTTAGAATTTGTGTTTCACCAATTTTGATGATAGGCATTGATGAGCTCTATCAATTATTTGTGTTTTTGGTGAATAATTTAAAGAATGCGATTCTTTTTGGATGTTTGAGATGATTTGGGATATTGTATGATTTTTGTTGTTATTTGATGTATACTTGTCGCAGTATAGCATTATTGTTATCATATGTTTTTGTCATATCTCTTATTCTATCTCAGTTTATATGATATTTATAGCTAGACTGATCAGTTTATTATTTTCTTCTTAAATAATACTCGGGTCAGACCGAGGTGGTACAGGTGCTTCCACTTGACTATTTAGCAGGGACTAGCTTCTGACTTTTGGCTAACTACTTTAGCATAGTAGTTTTTGTTAGTATACATTTGAGATAGAGACTCCTTGTTGTATACATATTCTTTTGTCTAGCACTTGTACCTATTCCTTTGTGATGTAGTGGATCTTGTATGACCACTATTTTGTTGTACACTTCTATGTGATATATTCATATCTATTTCCGCCTTTGTGATATGAATATCTGTGACTGATTTGTGTTATGTTTATTTCTATATTTGTTTCCGAAGTCCACATAGCCACTGTGTGGTAGCTTTGAGTTTGTATTTGATATGTCAGATTTCCTCTTGAAATGAAATGTAAGTTATATTATCTGACATATCGATACTCGCACAAAGCAACTACACAGATGGTCGCTCCTCAACAGCCTTATTCTTTGTACTAGTCGACGCCATTACCCCGTAGTGTCCTTGGCTTGTGTGTGTATAGAGGTGGGGTCACATTAATTAATTAGGTAACTAACAACAGGGTTGTTACAAACTCACATGCTACTTTATCCTCCTGTAATAGGTACTAAAGTGAAGAAACAGAGGGGATAAGACAAAGTCTGGTAAATGAATTATATTATCAGTGTATGGTGTTCACATGTACCTAACTGTATCTATAATCTACATGACCTAGGGTATGCACCTACGTTCATGGACTATATATATATATATATAAACAACTGGTCAAATACACACTAAAGTGCAACGGTTTGATATTGTTGTGCCAAAGACTGATACAACACCCTAAAAGCCAATAAATCTAGATATAACAAGCAAAACTGAAGGAATACAAGAACAAATAAGCACTTTTTATAGTGGCTTGGAAATTCTTCGGCCTACGTCTACTTTAATTTATTATTTGATGTTTCTCTCAGAAACACAATGAACAATATGGTTTTCTAAGTTGATGGTGGAATAAGAAGATAGAGAAAATCCAAAGTACCTAAGGTCCAAAGAAAAAGTCCTCTCCAATTTGCTATAGGACTTCCATTTATATGAGAATCGCCTATTGAAGTTGATGGATCACAAAATACCATGTCAAGTTTTAGATTTAAAAAAGTTAGAGGCAAGACGAAGTCCTCCATAGCATAAAATCTTATCATTACTGACATGAATCATGTCGGTACTTATAACAACCCGCACCTTTATAAGCCTAAATTTTGACCGAATCAAAACCTAAATCCATTAGGGCATTGATTGTTGGTATTGGTTACTTGTAGTAAACATAAATATATCAGAGAGTAATCAATATAAAATCATAATGGAATAGATATAATAAAACATAAATACTAACTGAGACTACTACCTTAGAATCAATAGTATTCCTTGGAAAACCCCATTCAAAATGTTCCAAAGAATTTTCAATAATCTTTTTTTCAAATTCTTTCACACAGGTTCGGACTTAGAAATAGAATTTATTCATCCTTTCTTCTGAGCTTTCCTTCTCCCCTACTCATTCGTAGCCAATCCTCATCAAAAATCTAGCTATCATCCTATGGTGATTAATTTACATGTTCTTGTGGGAACTTGTTCCCCTCTTATTATACCATACTTATGGATATTTGCAACATATAGTTTCTTACCTCCCATCCATCTGGATGAAATTTATGTCTTCAATTGCTAACCCATCGAAATCACAATCATAAGGCAGCCTAGGCCCAACAAAGGAGTCAAGTACCATCCAACCTTCGGGATTCTTCTATATGTCATGCTCATGCTATTTTAGGCCAACGCCTTATGGTACAATCAATGCTCCATGGGGTAATCGAGGTAGGTGTATAAATTTAACTCTATTTATTGTTCCAACTCATAGTTGCCTTGTTAGAATATGGTTGCAACTACTTCTATACTCGGAATTCACAGAGTTTAGCGTATAATATATATATAATTATAAGTAAAAATACATATATATTCTCTCAATGTACCCTAATTCCAACGATTGATTAATCTAAGTTCTGATAGCAAATGTAACAACCCACCACTTAATGGGCCCAAATTTCGACTAAATCGAAACTCAAGTCCATTAGGGTATGGATCGTTGGTTTTGGTAACCTATAGTAAACAGAAGTATATCAAAGAGCGATCAATATAGACTCACAGCAGAATAGGAAAATATAGTTGAATATAAAAACTGACTAAGGCTACTACCTTGGAACCAATAGTATTCCTTGGATATCTACTTACTTGTTAGCGCCGAGGATGAAAAAGAAGACTTCACCATTTGTAGTTCCAGTATTATACCAATAGCATGTCCCTCTAAATCTATCATGTGGGTTGTAATGAGGAGGGGGACCCAAAAAACGTTTTGGTGACTTTTTTT
Source organism: Allium fistulosum (assembly GCA_030737815.1). Classification (NCBI taxonomy): domain Eukaryota; kingdom Viridiplantae; phylum Streptophyta; class Magnoliopsida; order Asparagales; family Amaryllidaceae; genus Allium; species Allium fistulosum. The sequence continues at coordinate 334,239,050 of CM060904.1, read as the reverse complement.
ACATACTTTATCTATAACACTAATTTATGCCGGTTGACTCCTATTTAAGTGTTAAGTCTATTATTTACGGCTAATCCATTCAATCCTAATTGCATGTACGATATGCCTAACCTCCTCCAAGGTATAACTATATATATGCCTATACATATGTGTCTAAATGTTGTTGTTAACCAAGTTTTTAACCAAGCAGAATTCGACCCTAAGAACTTGGACAAGGCGAAGAAGAAATGACTCGAGAACTTCGAAACACGATCGAAATGGCAGAATATTGGAAGACAAGAGCTTGTAAGTGGATTTTTGGCTAAGGAAACCACTCGATATTGATTGCTTTTTCTCGATACTGAGTGGTCCATTCAAGCCAATTTGGACCTCTACATCTTCAACCACTCGAGGTCATGTGCTTTTCTTATAGAGTAGTTGAGGGATTCTTAAGATTGTTGAGAAGCCAAGAAAGTAGAATAGTTCCAATATTATTGAGAAAACAACTAAGAAGCAACTCAAAACTAATGGAACATAGCTCAAAACGCATCAAGAAGGAGATAACAGAGCTGTAACGACCCACCTTTTTGGACGGTTTAAATCGACAATAAACCACACATGTTAAACTCAAACCGTCTAAAAGGGAGGATTGTTAATGGGTAAATAAGAAAATAAGAGAAAGGAAAGAAAATCAAAACACAGAATCTCACAACAGAATGACAAAATATAATAATCAAATAAACAGTTCATGAAGCTGTTTTACAAATACATTTGATTGCACTTTTGCAGTATAATCAGAGTTATATATACATCAGGTATAATAAGATAATGCAGCAGAACAACATGATTTAGAGGAATAAATATAATAAATAGTATACAAATCTCCGTATTCGTCCTTTAGAAATAAAGTCTTCAACACTTAAATGCTCAGACTGACCCGAGCGTAATGAAAAGACAAAACTTGAGTCAGAACTAAAAGATCTTATGTAAGTTAAATAAACAGTAAATAAATATGAGTGTAATGGCTTCAGAGATGTTTACAAGATTTTACATCTCCTATCCAGTGTATAACGTGCGTGCAATAACTTAAGAGATGTTCGGGATTTCCATCTCCTAAGGATCCATTAAACTATTTATATGTAGTAATATACGCCATATATATTGTCTATCAGTAAAGTAAAGTATTAAAATAGCGTTGAGGCGTTACCCATACCCCCCTTAACACATTTTTATAAACGTCGTAGTCTATACAGTGCTGTAAACTCTACTAAACCGGTGGGCTATCAGGGAGCACTCATAGGTACGAAAAAAAACAAAATCGTAGTGGGCTCGATAAGGCATATGACATGGAGGTTATACCCATGGTAGGATTATACCGAACTACGGAACCAGGCTAGTGGTAACGCATAGCGGCTACTACCGCCCACCTCGAACAACATGCCCATAATCAAATTGAAGTGGCCACCAATCAATCAGAAAGTAATAATCATGGTATTGAAGAAGCGTGTCTGATAGGAGGAGCGACCTCACTTGGCCTGGTTAGGGCTCCTGATTTTAGTCATATAAAGCTGACCCAGGGGGGTCAGGGCTGCGTTCATACCTCATACAGTAGCGTTCGTCAAACCATCCTACTTCATTCTGGATTCTCCACCACATGCACAATTGTTAAAGTGGTTTTGGAATTGGCAGAGAGTATGACAATATTCGTCCCCAGTCCCTTTAACAACTAATCGTTATATTTTTCACACCGTGGTCATTTTTATAAAACCTTTTAATAATAAATCCATAAAACAGTTTATACTTTCATATCAAAATATCCATATACTTATTCCAAAAGTATAAATATATTCATAAATACCGAGGAATATTTCTTTCAATCAGTTTCCAAAATAATTTATAAATCTCTTCTAAACCATTTATAAACAATTTATACGCTTTAAAACCATTTATAAAGCTAATTCCCAAAACAATTTACAACTCTTCCCTTTATCATAAACTTTTGCACAAATTCCTTTAAAATGCATTCAAATCCCTTTATATAAGTTCTTTTATAAAACCCTTTATAATCCTTTAAAACCTTTATAAAACCATTATAAATTCTTTATAAAAATCTTTTATAAGAATCCTTTTATAAAATCCATTACAAAATCTCTTAGAAAACTTTTATAATTTCCTTACAAAACCTCTTACATTCTTGTTTATTAAAGTTATTATAAAATCTATGTTTATTATATTAAATCAAAACCATATTTATTATACTAAATTAAATTTAAAATATATATATTAAAAACTATGTTAAATATTTTATTAAATTAAAATTTTAAACTATTTAAAATATATATTTAAAACTAAATAAAATTATAAGTTAAAATCTTAAATTTACATTTAAAATAATATATTAACTTACAATTTGAAACTTTAAAACATATAAAATAAATTATTTTCCAAATATTAATTTTTAAATGAAATAATTAAATAGAATTTAAAAATCAAATTAAATAATCAAACTTACTTTACTATTTAGAAAATAATTTAAAACCGATCAACGGTGTACGTATATAGTTTTCTACCCTATGGTCAAGTGATAGGGTATGTATCATTTCAACCCCAAAATAGTTAAATTTTCTGGGTATATATCATTTTAACCCGTATCCCGAATTAATAATTTCCAAATCAATAAAATCGCTTTGGTTTATCATTTCAATCCATAACGATTTTCCCTAATCTATAAGATCATTCGGGTATGTATCATTTCAACCCATAATGATTAACAGGGATATAAACATCCAATCATTAAAAAATGTCAACAAATAAACATCCATCACAGTCAACATCCAAATCAGCAAATACATCACAATAATTAAATGGTTATCATTTTCTAGGTATTTAACTAACAATTTAAATTCAATATTAATTTAAATGGAAATTTAATTCAATATAAATTCAAATTAAATTAAAATGTCAAATTAAACTACCAAACAGCAACCAGTGATATTTTTATCACATCATAAACTTAATTTAACTAACATAAGATGATTTAGTATTTGAGAGTGGGTTAAATCACTCATCTTTGAGTTTTAGCCCATTTAAAATCCAAACGAAGGCCCAAATTTCAACTATCTCCAAATGTAGCCAAACAAGTTTCAAGTTGTCCGGAATTTCAATACGAGTCCAATGGAAGAAACGGCACGTCAATCAGAGTTCGTATGAAAAGGTTATTAAGGTTAGAAGTTTCAAGGTCAAATTTGCAAATATAAAAATTACAAGGACTTTTTTGCAAAATTACCCTCTGGCTAGATCTGGTGAATGCCGAGACCACCTCCACCCATTCAATTTTGACCGTGATTTCCCGTCACCTCAGTGCTCCGTTTGCCACGAGACCACTTGCATCTGAAAGCTATCGACCTCCTCTACGCAACTGAATTGCCGACATCTCATATAGACGCTCCAATCGCCGCCAATCGACGGTCAAAGTTGCAGCGATGATTAATTTCCAAGTCAGATCGTGGCCACACCATTGCCCTATTTTGAAATGGAAACTAGATCTAGAATCTACTCATCGAGCTCTACAATACACAGAAGTCGATTTCGCAAATTGATGCTCCGATAAAAAAACCCCCAAATTTCCCCCTTTGACTTCGCCGCCAGCACCTTTGACCCCGATTTTTGGTTGATATGAGTACTGTTTCCAAAAACGAACACCACATGCTGACTCCATTCGTCGAGAGCTTTCCAATGATATATTATATGACATAGTTTGAAGAGTTTGAATTTTCAGTTTGATTTTGAATTTGGGAATTAGGGTTTTGATTGAAGTTGTCTGACATTGAAAAGGAAGGAAGGAGATAACTGATCATATATGTATAGAAATATGGAATAGACAGCTAGGATTGCAGAGAAAACTATTTATATGGACAGATGGATAAGAACAAATAGACATATCGAATTGGATCGAAACGATAACAACAACCCGAAAAGCCCGTTTCGTCCACGAAACGAAAGTAGGTCATCGCATATATCAAAATATAGGTTTTCGATATTTTTAAACTCAGTGGAAGTAGTTTCAAACCCTAATTTCATTGTATACAGAAGTTAGCTTTTAAAATCAAATTATATTCTTTCAAATTCTTTTAATTGATTTCTATGCGTTTCGAGCTTGCACGATCAAAGGATAAGTCCGATCGATATGAAACTTGAAATCCTATAATAACTAACTGTTACGGATTCGGTGAAACCGGTTTCGTCAAAATCCGAGACAGTGGCCAAAATGGCTAATTTTCACGTTAATTAAATAAATTATTATTAAATTGATTAAATCACTTTTAAATTCAACTTTAAAAGTTAACCATTTTATCATTCTTGATTACATAGAAATTAATAATCTTTTAAATTTTAATATTCCATGTTAATCTCAGGATTTAAACATTACATCAATTTCAGCGTTTAATTACAACTGAAATAAAACCTAGTTAATTATATTTTAATTTCAGTCAAATTCTTTTATTTGGATTTACACTCTTATTATTAAATCAACTATTTCCTTATGATTATAATTAACATTATTTTACGTCTTACTATTCTCATATTCTACAGTTCTCGTCTTAACTCAAATTAACTATAATATTTAATTACATTAATTCCAACAATTGATTCCAACAATTATTTTATTCCTTACAATTATAACCAAACTAACTTTATAAGTATTTAAATTGATTTACATTAAAATAGTTATCAATTACATTAAATCAACATTATTAAATTACATTCTAATAGTCCTTTCCATTTATAAACCATAAATTTTTAATTTCTCACAATATTAAATTTCAAAATCTTATTTAATTTAATAGTTTTAATTATCTAAAAATATGGGTCGTTACACTCTCCCCCACTCAAAACATTTCGTCCTCGAAAAGGAACAAGAAGGAATTAAGAAAATAATATATTTTTATTCAAAATAATCAATTTATAAACACTTTAAACTTACATAATTAAGTATTTCAAATAAAATATATCAATTATAAACAATTAAATCTTCATATTCAAGTCCAATAAAAGTTTGAAAATATTTTCACATTCATAATTTTTCTAAATCTTAAATTCACGGAAAATTTCGGTAGAGTCTCCTTTGCGCGGTTAGGTCCGGAAAAATAATAATATCAATAATTTTAATATATATATATATATATATATCATATTTCAAAAATAAAACATCCCAAACCATGGAAAAAAATTAAATATCGTTACAAAAACCGTAATCCGAAGACGTACCTATTTGTCGGGCAAACAAACTTTATTTATGAAACCAGAAGCAGTAGCTATTGCTTCCATAAACCTGTATTTCACTTATATAATCCAAAAAGTTAAAATTTTATGTAAAAGAGTAATATACTAGTTGTTTCAATTAGTAACAAAAGCAAATCAACACTAAACATATGCAAACAAAACAGTACAACCATTATATGAAATCAAAGTATCCATCATACATCCCTAGCAATCAAACTAATGGTTTGTTCAGTTTCAGAAACTTCTTATCGTTCAAGAGTGATAAACAAACTACTAAGTGTATCTTACGCTCAACAGCCTTAGATAATTATTTAATAGATTATTCATACAACCTCAAACAAATCGAAGTATCGTTTCCCAAACATCCCATAGGCCAAACAACAATGAATTTTAAATTTTATTTAAGTTTATTCTATTAGTTTCCTTTTTACTCTTTTATTTACTTTCATTCATTCATACAATGTCATTTTTTCATTAATTTACATTCATTTACTTACATATGTATTTTCCATTCAATTATTTAGCTCGTCAATAAATCAATTCTTAAAATATTATATAAGTTTCTTTGCAAATCTAATTCCCATTTATTATTTACTTATATAACTTGATTTCCATTTAAAATTAATATTCATTAATTCATACTTACGTTTCTCTACCCTTTTTTCACATTTATTTCTTTCATATATAGTATTATTGAATATTAAATCTATTTCTGAATCATTTTAACATTTTCTGAAGTAATAATCATTTACTTAAACGGTATTCACTTTTTCTGTTTAATTTAATTACTAGCATTTCAAAATATTAACCTATGTTTATAACATTTCTTTGTATATCTTAAATGTTCATTTTGAAGCATTTTGTTACTTAAGCTTTCACTTGTATAATATTCTGTTACATATTCATATTGACATTTCAACTTTTAAACATTTCTGGTAAGCTATATATATGTTTTTAGAATGTAATTGAGTATTATACAAATTATCTTATTCATTTTAGTTAACAAAATATTCAATTTCTTAAATTTTCAAGTGACAAATCTCCAATTTCTTTACAGTTTCATTAATCACTTAGCTTCTAATTTCTTATTTTTCATTTTAGAAGTTTCCAACTATTAAAATTAGTTAAGATTTCATTTCATTACAATAATTGAAATCCCTAATTTACAAAAACTTAAGAACTAAATGTCGGGTTCATTTCAAATCATTTTGAAATAATATATATATTCAAATCTTTTATATATCAAATCATACTAAGAAATTTTAAATCAAAATCTTTTTATCGAACCAGATGCGTAGCAAAGCTACTAAGTGGCCTCTCCCACTTTGAGACTCAAAAATGAATGTCGATGATGCGGCCGTCATCACCGAAATTATTTTCCAACGACAGAAGAGGGGAGTACAGATCTTATTTCCTTTTAAAATTCTTTTAGAACATTTCTTTCAAATCACATTGAAAATATTTATATCCAAAAATACTTCCAAATAATACTAATATTATATTCCAAAATCTTTGAGAACCAATTTCAAAACTCCAGAACTTAAATTCTAAAATTTCCAATTTAAATTCACTTTATTTGTAAATCCTATTTTACAACCAATATTTATAAAATTTCACTTCCTAACAAACAAACATATCACATTATCCATTTATAAAAATTATTCTTTTATATACCAAATACAATACTAGGTAAAATTATTTCATTTACCTATATTTCAAAAATAATATTGTGTCGGTCTGCCCTATTAAGTTTTTAGAAATCCCTATCGATGCCATAATGTCCTATGTACCGACCGGAATTCATAAATACTCAACAGAACGAATTAACACAATATAAAAATATTTTTATAACACCAATAAATATGCTCTCTTGTATATATACGCTCAAACAACTCATTCTAGGGTATTACTACCCCATCTCTAGTGAGTCAAACCCCACAAAGCTAAAGTTATCGCTAAACCAAAGCTCTGATACCAACTGTAAAGATCTACCTTTTTGAACGGTTTGAGTTTGACATGTGTGATTTATTGTCGATTTAAACCGTCCAGAAAGGTGGGTCGTTACAAGAGAAATGCAAACAAGACTGAAGGTTTACACTTAAGTAAACCACTTAGTAACGAGTGGTCGACCACTCGGTACCAAGAGGTTTTCATGGCACATGTACATCTCTGAGCTCTCTCCTGGGCTTTGACTCAAGCGGGCTTCTGACCGTATGCTGCTCTTTCCTTGTAAATATTGACCCTACAGCTACTAGAAAAGGATATGAACTCTGCTTCTCTTCTTCATCACCAACTTCCCATACAATAGTCACATATGCAACTACTCTTGGTAGTTCTAGGCTATAGAACCTGTCAAACCCTAATACTAATGACTTTTAATTCTCTGTAAAAATAATCAATAAAACTACAAAGTGGACATAGGCCCAAGATTGCCGAACCACTGTAAAAATCATATGTCCTCTTGTTCTATTTCTTTTATTTTCTCTATTATCTGTTGGATTATTAGGTCTCAAAGGTTCCCTACACCCTATCCTTGGGCGTTGATCCATTTTTGGGGTTAACATTTTGGTGTTTTCACTAAGAGAACTGAATCCAGGCTTAGATCTAGCTCTTTACTTTAGATTGGAAAGATCCAGAAGGTAGATCCAGAAAACTTACTTAAGGAATGTGATGATTTGCTATTGGAAATTTATGGCACCTAGCAAAGGAAAATCTTCTTCTGGAAGATCCAATGGAGCGGCAGCTAGTGGTGATGAAGTAAACACTCAACAAACAGAAGTTAACAATAAACACGCAGTACCAGGCTCTTCTTCTCATAATGAAGTAGTTACCAGAGGAAATCTTGATAAGATGGTGCAAGAGCTTAACCAGAAGACGGTGGATAGCCAGAATGCTTTGATGGATTAGACGCTTTGCTAACTCTGCAACCGCTAAGGACAAGCAAGTCAAAAGGGAAACTTCTCCTACAATAGAACAAGAGAACTCTTCAGTTTTTGGCCAAAACAGAAGGGGTGGAAAGAAAAAACAGAAGGAGGTAACTATCGGAGTTGTAGGAATTATTGCAAGGGGAAGTAGGAGTGTTCCCCTACAAAGAATCAAAATGGTACCGAGAGGTTTCCTCTCGATACCAGTACAAATCTTAGGGGAACAATGCACAGGAGGAAGATGCAGTGGTGTTTTATGACTATGATGATGAGATGCTGCTGGATGATGATGATTTTGAACCAAATATTAGAGGAAATGCTGCCAGAGTTCAAACAACCATAGCTCAACCAACTGTACATCCACGAAATACCGAAGGAGTGGTTCTTCCAAAGACAGAAGGATCTAAACATCAACTGGCAAACCAAGATTGTTTGTGGAGTCAAACACTTGGCACAACCCCTGACAGTCTACCTTCGAACTACCGTGCCAGCGAGGAGTACATCACTAATATGCTCAAACGATTGGTGGAAGAAAGTAGTGGAAGGATGAACGAAGATTGGGGTTCTGCACCAAGCCGAACTCCATTCAATGAAAGATTCTTGAGACAGAAAGTTCACTATACTAATGATTCCATCATAAAATGGAACTACCGACCCCAGACAACACTTACTGAAGTACAAATTGCATATAGATGGAGCTAGATCTATAAATGCTGTTTGTTTTCAGTGTTTCCCTATTTGCTCGAAAGGAGTCTCTTCTATGTGATTCACTAGGCTCACATCGAAGTCTATATCTACTTGAATTGGCTAAGAGGTTTCTGGAACAGTTAAAGATCCACACTACTCGATCGAAGGATGTGATGTCCCTATTTGACTTGTCACAAGGACTATTTGCTTAATGGAACACTCCCTAGGGATAAGAACGTGCGGAAGAAACTCCTACGAATAGCGCCATGATTCGTGATTCAAGATGGAATACTGTACATGAGAGGATTCTCAGCACCCTTGCTCCGGTGTGTAACCAAGGATGAAGCTAGGAAGATCCTCATGGTAGTGCATCAAGGTAGTTGTGGTGATCACACCGAGGGGCAAAATCTAGCAAAGAAAGTACTCCGATATGGGTATTTCTGGTCGATAATAAACTGAGATGTTGTCAACTACACTAAACGATGCGATCAATGTTAGAGATTTACAAAGATTGCAAGAGCCCCATCTTTAGAGCTAACGCAGATGGTTAGCCCATGGCCGTTTGTGATTTAGGGAATCGACCTCATTGGTGTGTTACCAATAGTGAAAGAAGGAGCCAAATATTCTATCATTATAGTGGATTACTTTACGAAATGGGCCAAAGCGGAACCACTTTCCACAATTACAACAAAAAGGTAATCAATTTTGTAACGAAGAATATTATTTGCAGATTTGTAGTAACTTAGATGATCATCACGGATAATGGGACTCAGTTCGAAAGTGTTGAGTTTAAGGACTTTTACCAACGGTACCGAATCAAAAAGTGCTTCTTCGCGGTAGCACATCCGTGGGCAAATAGGCAAGTGGAAGCAGTAAACAAGGTCATCAAATCCATACTGAAAAAGAGGCTGACTAGAGCTAAATGAAATTGGGTTGATGAGCTTCCACTCGCGCTATGGGCTTACATGACAATGCATAAATTTACGATAGGGCACTCACCATTCGCTTTGGCCTATAGTTCGGAAGATATAATCCCAGTGGAACTGGAAGTCCCATCTCATCGTAGAAGACATTTCAACCAAAGGGAAAACGAGGAACTACTGCTCCAGACCGTCGACTTCATCGACGAAAAGTAGGAAGAAGCTGAATTAAGGGTTGTTTCTCACCAGAAAAAAGTAGCATGGAACTTCAATGCCAAGGTCCGTAACTGCACCTTCGAACTAGGGGACCTCGTTCTTAAATGAGTCGTCCTGAGAACGAGGGCACTTGGCCTATATTGGGAAGGACCATATGTGATTGATCAAAAGCTTGGAGATGGAACATTCAAGGTGGAGAACATCGACGGATTCTCGACCCTGCGTGCATGGAATAGTGATCTACTCTAGCACTATTACATCTAGCTTTCCTTATTTTGTTCCTCGGAAATAAGCCATCCGAAGATTCTGGTGGCATAGTAAATAGGAAAGACTTGCCATCTCTTTTATTCATCAATAAAATTAGCTTCTTGAATCAGTGGAACCGTGTACTCATAAGAAAACTACCAGGTTGAGGGTCAAATCGACCCTACCTTCTGAGAATCACATTGCTCTGATAATGTCTAGAAGGTCCAAAATCGTCGAGTCGATGATCAAATCAACACATACCATATGATAACCGATGTTGCTTCGGCAACATCGAGAAGGTCTGAAACTACCGGGTCGGCGGTCAAATCAAACCCTACATTCTGAGGACCGACATTGCGCTAGCAACTTTAGGAAGGCCCAAAACCGCTGGATTGATGGTTAAATCAGCCCCTGCCTTCTGAGAACCGTGTTACCCTGGCAATATCGAGATGGTCCAAAACTATCGGGTCGACGGTCAAATCGACCCCTACCTTAGGAGAATTGGCATTGCTCTGCAACGTCAGGAAGGTCCAAAGCTGCTGGGTCGACGGTCAAATCTAGCCCTACCATTTGAAAACCGACGTTGCTCCGGCAATGTCGGGAAGGGCCAAAACCGGTCGGGTCAATAGTCAAATCGACCCGTGCCTTTTGAGAACTGGCATTGCTGTAACAACGTTGGGATGGTCCAAACCACTAGGTCAATGGTTAAATCGACCCCTACCTTTTGAGAACCGGCGTTGCCCCGACAAATTCGGGATGGTCCAAACCGACATTGCTTCGGCAACATCGGGAAAGCCCAAAATCACTGGGTCGATAGTCAAATTGATCCCTGCCTTTTGAGATCAGGCGTTGCTCCGGCAACGTCGAGAAGGCCCCAAATTGTTAGTTCAACGTTCAAATTGACCCCTTCCTTCTGAGAATTGGCGTTGCCCCGACAACGTCGAAAAGGCTCAAGACTGGTGGGTCAAGGGGAAAGTCGATCCTTACCTTTTAAGAACCGACGTTGCCCCGGAAATGTTTGAAAAGTCCATACCATCGGGTCGATGGTCAAATCGACCCCTACCTTCTGATAACCGGTGTTGCCCCTGCAATATCATTAAGGCCAATATCGCTAGACCGACGGTTAAATTGACCCCTATCTTTTAATAACTTGCGTTTCTTCAGCAATGTTGGGAAGGCCCAAAACTACAGGGTCAAGGGTTTAGTCTATCCCTTCCTTTTGAGAACCTGCGTTGCTCCGCCGACGTTGGGAAGGTCCAAGATAGCTGGGTCGAGGGGAAAGTCGACCCTTGTCTTATGAAAACCGGTGTTGCTTCTACAACCTTAGGAAGATCCAGGCCACCACGTTGATGGGAAAATCGATTCAGACCCTATAAAGTTTGACATCGCCCAGAGACATGCAATAACAAAAGAAATTAGTCGATGCTTGGAGATAGGCAATGATAAGGAGAAATCCATAGAATTGAGCTATTCATGTACTAGTTTTCGATAATAGAAACCGGTGCATGACCGAGATCTCAACAGTGAGCTTAGAAGAATTTGTTATGATGAAAGATGAAGACAATTCATATTTACAATACATGCATCTAGAATGACATCGGCTGATGATATTAACTTGGGAGAATTCGATTATAGCTAAGGAATTAGTTACATTGAAAATATAGTGCTTGGAATCAAGCAGAAAAGTTAGTAGTTCATAGAGATAGGAATTATCATGCAAATCAGAGTAGAGGCAATCGAGGAAGTTTATTAGGATGTCCAATCTCTTGTAGATGCCTGAATCTTAACATTCAACCCTATGGACAGGGGCACATACGCCAATAATTAGTCGAAAATAACTCGATCGAGCCCAAATAGGAATAACCCCAGAGCCGACTAAAGCCACAGTTTTGTTGCGCTAAACAAAGTATTTTGGCAGTCAGAAATAGAGCCAAGTAATATGATATACCAACGCAATCGCATGAATATTATTTACATGCATAGAGTTGCGGTAATTAAGCATATTGCATAGAAATGGGAGTATATAATATATGCAATTGCAGTACAAGCAATCATATTATATGCATAGGCAGTCATACATAAACAGGCTCGGTACATAAAAGGCAGAAAAGTACACAGAAGAGGGATTACAAAGCAAAAGCTAATCTTTCATTACTAAAAATCTTTTATGTACAAGTTGATAACGGGGGCCGTACCCCACAATCATGGCCTGTTGGAAATAAAAAAGACACAATACATACTAAATGCTCAACTAGCACACACTCTATTTCGTCTTCCCCTTCTTACCACTCCACTTGCCTTTACCAGTGCTACCTGGACGGGTCTTGAGCTTCTTCCTCCCTTTCTCTCCTGCCATGGGGAGCCCCTCCTTTTGAGTGTGTAGACTCTTCTCCAGTACCAGCACCAGGTTCTCTAGATTTACTGGCAAGCACATTTCCATGCTTTGATTTGCCAAGCTTGATTTCAAACAGACTAAGCTTAAGATGGTCAACTCTGGGTTCTTTCTCTACTCTGATCTCATCCATATCCGTCCTTTATCGCTCAGTTATAGTTTCATGCTCAATTAGCGCAAAAGCACTTATAATGAACACATCCTTCTCCTAAGGCACCGAAGGATCCTCTAAATTTTCAAGAGCGACTATCTTCTTAGAATACGGTCCCGGACTAGAACTAGTGATAGGAGCAGAGACAATGAGCCCCATAGAGATAGTAGTAGAAGTAGTGAAGATAGCTATTGCTCACGAGCCTTCCGAAGCTAGAGGTAAAGGCCAAAGAGACGGCTGACCTACAAGTTGACATATAGATTGGTAAAGTTTAATGATAGATTCTCGCGAGAACCGAAGCTTCCTGAAGACTAAAGAAACGAGAGATATACCTATAGTAGAATCCCAGTGAGATACGATGAATTTGCCTTCTTCGGTCCTAAGATCCTTATGCTGGACCACAACGAGAGGAATGTATGGCTCATTTTAGAGCCGACCCCCAGGGACATGGGAATAATTGCTGCTAGCTATTGAGATATTGAAGCAGACGTTTCACCCTGACCCGAAGAACTCGGGCCAGTAAGAGCTTTGGCAATAGTATCAACGATAGCCTTTTAGCCTTTGCATCCAGGATAGCCCTACAAATAGGGAGAAGTTCAATATCTTGAGGGTCGAGGTACGTGGCCATCAAATCTTCCTCAAAGCGCATATCTCTCGCCCGAGCAGACCTCACTAGTACTTTTTCCCATACGCCCGCAAGGGTTGCGGGGTAGTCTACCCCTAGCCATCTTAAGTTCTTGTTCATGATGACGTAGGTGTAGAAGTGTAACATATTTGTGTCGAGATGCCCATGCATTTTGGTTCTTTCATACTAGAGCTCCTTAAGTTCTTGCCGGGCGATTTCAAGCTCAAGTTGACTAGCAAGCTTTGCAATTGGAAGCTCCTCCACCTCTTCAAAAAGTTTCTTATTTTCTTCAGTGATCTTTTGATCCTCCTTGCAAAGTCTAATGAGTTCAGTGGCTTGCTCAGCGATGGTCAGGTCCTAGGCCTGGATAGTCTCATCTTTTTCCTTGAGAAGCTGGTCCTTTTCAGCGAGTTGCGTCTTCAGCTTAAAACTTCATAAGCATCCATAAGCTAGTCCTTTACAGTAAGATGAGCGAATGTGTAAGCTCGGACCATCTCAGACATTAGTTTATTAGTCATGGACTCGAGAGCAGTTTCCTTCTCCTATTTCAGCTTCGATATCTTATCATCATAGTCCTTAATCATCCTATTATAGTTTGCCTTCTCAATTTCAAATGATTGGGTTTGCATGTAATTAATTCAATTCACATCAGAGAGGGCCTTGCATAAACATTTCCATTTGTACCCAGCCTCAACATCTTCTTGAACAGCCTGGAGGTTTTTTAGGGAGACTTCCATCGGGACGTCCTTAATATCCTGGTCAAACTTCACCCCATGCAGAAAGAGATGTGGAAAAGCAGCTACAGACAAGGTAGGCCAGCTGGGAGAGTGAACTTTGTAATGCTCTTGGAATGAGCAGGAATATAAGTAGTTAGGGTGTGAGAAGTTGGTATTTCTTGCTCAGTAGTGGTTTGAGCTTCTGCATGCGGAGGGACTGCAGGTAAGGAAGGCCCATGACGCTTAGAGGATTCTCTCGAGCATTTAGCAGGATTGTGGGACGTATCTTATTTAGTCACTCTCTTCCTCTTCTTCTTCTCCCTCTCTTTGTCCTTCTATTTCTCAGCTCTACGGGCACCGTCGGCCTCACAATCTTTCCTTCTCCATCTCTATTCATCGGTTTCGTAGCGACGGGGCGGAGTAGGGTCCGAAGGCTAAGCTCGATAAGAACTAGCATGGTGAGAGAGTTGATCGTACTCACCATGATGGCCCATGGAACATGAAATAAGAAATAAAATGGAATTATTTTTGGAACTTCGGAGCAAGATTTGATGCAAGAACGAGTGTCTGTGATCCTAGTAGAGTGCATACTACTAATAACCCCTTAAGTGCTTTACAGATCGTGTTGGCAAGGAATTATAGTCGAGGTCTCACCACCTTCGTTTATGAGTCCCCCAGGAGAAAAGGCAAAGCGGAGCCGACATCATTCAAGATGTGACTAACTGTGAAGTTAAACTCACCAAAATCGTTTAAGTTAACGAAAATAAGTCCAAGTGAATGACCTTAAGGCATAGTCCCAACGGAAGGAATTGTTTTTTGCTCCTTAACTATTATAGGAATATCAAGAGTGATGTGCTCTGGAGAAGTAGGCTAGGATTGATGTAACACCCATAATTTTAGTTTAACATTATTTAAGAAATTTAATTGAATATATTAAATAGAATAATGTAATGGGATAAGGGGATGAGATTTGATAATTAACAAGGTCGGGCCTTAATTAATTAAGTAATACGATTGTTTTAAACTTAGCATAGAAAAGAATGAACGATAAAGGCAAATTAGGAATAGAATCTTAGTTCACATGCTAAACCCTTCCTCCCTCTTTTCCATTCTCATTTTCGATATACTAAGTAAAAATCAAAAGCAAGGTCGGGCATTACTAAGGAAGGAAGAAGGAGAAATCAAGGGATTCAAAAGACCAAGCTTAGGGAAAATAAATCCATCAAATCTCAACTCCATCATCTAATTTAAGGTGAATAATAATAAATTATCTCTATTATTTTGTGTTTAAATTCGGTTAAGTGTAATTTTTGAATTTATCTTGATTGACTTTCCAAGTTATGGTTGTTTAATCATAGTTTGGATAGAATAATGATTTATGGAATTCTTATAAAATTATTTAGATAAGTTTTAAGGGCAAAACCTACGTTTTTATATCCAATCCACTTGATTTTCTGGTATGTTGTGTGAAATATTATTTTGGAGATGATTTTTTAATTTCATAAATTTTCAAATTAAAACGAATATTTTATGAATTTCCTAAGGAGGAAAAAAGTTTATTTCGGATTTTAATTATTAAAATTAATTGAATAATTATTTTAACCTTGAAATTTTGTATATATAAGAGAATATGTTACTTTTGATTTTTAGTGATTTTTGGGGATTTTTCTCAAGAGATTATGAATTTCAATGAATTTATTATGCTAGAAAAGCGTATAAATTAATATTAATTAAGTTGATTAATGTTGTTGGAAGTGTAAAACTGATTTGCGGCAGTTTTTTGAAAAGAAATTAATAAAGTTTGTTTTCAACCGATAGAAATTTGACAAGAGATAAAAGTTGGTGAAAAGGAATTGCATTTAATAGAAATACAACAATTTTTATGATACTTACGACAATGCCACCGATATGCGGCATTGCCATGACGCTCGACATTAACGCTAGACATTATCACCTTACAACTATAAGCGATATTGGAAGTAGGCAGCACTGACATGAAGCAATGGTTGTGATACTTACGCCTTAAGTATGTGATGCACTGAGTCATACATCTGCCACTGACTTTATGGGAATCCTACATCTTGTGGGTATATGAGATATTGATGTTGTGAGTTTTCAATATTGACCTCCCTTGTCTCTTTGTTTTGAAATCTATAACATAAGGAATTAATGCCGCATGTCACTACCCAAGTTTTATATGATGCTGCATATTTTCAATATTAACAATGCTTGGGCGGTAATGCCGCATGTCGACAACCTTTAAGTTGCAACATTAACACCGCAGTTTTATGAAATCAATGTTAAAGTGTTTAAAAGTTTTAATGTCTCAAGTCATCAATTTCGACATCAATCTATTTTGCGACAATGACCTACACAAATTTTTCTATGTATGCGACATAATAGCCAAAGTACTGTGTTTTCGACATTATAGTATTAATGCCATAAGTAATTGATTTTAGCAACTATGTCATGCGGCATTAATGCCGTTATCTCTTTATTTAATGGCAACAAGGCCTTGATTTATGCAAACTAAAGGGAAATTTTAAAGGAGAGATATCCTATGTTTTAAGAAAGTTAATAACCCTATGATTTCGGCAGATAGCCTTATGATTTATAAAAGTTAAAATTTTATTTTCTAACTTTGGATAGATGTTCGATATTGTTATTGCGGCATGAGTGCCATAAGTCATTTATATTGCTATATTGATGGTGGGGAGCCATAAGCTTATGATTTTGACATTATTCCTTGGGGATACCAGTGTATTATATTTCTATATGCTATAAGTTTATGTATTTGACATTTTTTGTTGGGGACACCAATGTGTATTATTTTATAATTATAGCATTAATCATTAGGGATACCAATGCATATCGTTTTGAGATGCTATAAGTTTAAGGGTTATACAACCTAATTAGGGATACCAATAGACATGGGTTAAGCACTTGGAAGAATAGATTTATAACCTAATTAAAATTTGATAATTTATGGGTTCATAGTCATCCTAGGAAAACTATGGAATGTGTGATGGATAGTCCACGTGATGCCAGAGATGAATAGTCCCAAATATGGTTAATAAAGGGTTCACTGTCATCCTAAGAAAACTATGAGATGTGTAATGTATAGTCCACATTATTTTAGATAAATGGAACATGTGATGGATAGTCCACATAATCTAAATAGTAAAACCATGTGTGATGTGTATATCATACGGTAGGTATAGAAAAACCATATAATGTTTACGTGTGAGATGGGCAGTCCATATAAATATAAGACGAACAGTCATTTGAATTTAAGACAGATAGCCAGAGGAAATTAAGATAGATAATCAAATAAATTAGGAGGGTAGTCCAATGTATGTTGCATGTTTGCAAATGTTTATTTATTATGTTCTAACCATTGTGTATGCAGGAGCCTAGTATATGGTTGATTTGTTTTGACTAAGATACTAGTGAGGGAAAAACCCGTTCCGCTCAGCGGCATGATCTCACTAGATATCTATTTTGGTTTGAGATGGTGGATTATTATTCACACGAGACTGTTTGTTTGAACTGAATTTTTTGTTTGTTCCCCTTAAACTCTTGGGTACTTATTTGAGTAGGTCGGAAGTAAGAATTTCTGGATTCCAGTTAGACGAATGAGCTTTCAGGGACGTGTAGGAGGAAAGCTAGCTATATTAGGAGTTTTATTTAATCCACTGTGTTCATTTTATTTGAATGGGTGTAATAATAAAAATTATAATTGTCAAGTAGTAGTAGACTCTGATCAACTAAGGGGGCATCTTCATATGTTATTTGGAGTATTTTGTAATAATTATATTTTTTCTGAACGTAGATCGGATGGGATTATGCAATGAATATGAAATCTTATTTATGAAATTAAATGTGAAAACTTGTTATCAAATTGTGTTTGAAAATTTCATATTCATGCGCTTCTAATTATTGATATGATTAACACAGTCGCATTTATCATCGAAAATTAATACTATGGATGATTGTAGCATCCATAGCACTTAGTTTCGGGCCTCAGAATGGGAGATGTTACAGTTTGGTATGAAGCATAGGTTTATGTGAGACTTAAAAGAATTTTGAACTTAAAAGAGTTTTGAAAACATAATCCAATGAATCAGAGAATATGATTGGGGTTTAGGATAAAGATACAATAAAGTACTTGTGTTTCTACATATAATTATGTATTCTCCCCTCTCTCTTAGATGGTTCTTTTATATCTTATTAAGGCTCGTATGCAGATTACGATAAAGCAAGGTATGGAAGTAGGAAACATAATAGTGAATCTAGGTGGAGGAAGCACTACAACCGATGGAAATGTTCGACCTAATACCAGAAGGAACCAAGGTATAGGTAAATGCTAATGTAGGTGCTGGAACCCCACTAGTAGATATGTGGACTATGTATCAGTTCTCTATCAACATGATGCAAGCTGAAGCAGCGTTTTGTTTGGTTGGAGGTAATGCTGTTAATGTGGGAGGAGCTAATTCTATGGTACCAGTTAGCAATAACTATGCCAAGCTGAAACGTGATTATACTAGTCTTGAAGGAAAGCCTTTTCTTAGAACTGAGGATGCTATTGAAGTAGAGAATTAGCTACTGCATTATGAGAGGATTTTTGCTGATCTAGGGGTGAAGATGAGTAGAAAAGGAGAATGACTTCTAGGAAGTTGCAAGGAGCATCATTGTACTGGTGGAACGGGGTGACTATAGGTGTAACAAAAGAGGAATTGACTTTGGCAGAATTTCGAAGGAGACTCGAGGAGAGGTTCTTATCTGAAGTAACCAAGTCAACCTTTCTTTGGAAATTTGCTGATTTGGTGCATGGAGAGATGTCTGTATTGAGTATGCTACTAAGTTTGATGAGCTGCCCAGGTATGGATATGCCACCATTAATACTATGATTAAGAAGAATGAAAAGTTTATTCGGGGTTTGAGGCCAGAGATTGCTAGGGCGACTATGCCACATCTTTGAGATCCAAGTAATGTAGTTGTTGAGATGGCGATAAGGAATGAGGAAATTCTTTCAACCTTTGGGAAGGAAAAGTCAATGGAAACCCAGAGTTCTCAGGGTAAGAAGAGGAAGTTCTTTAAGGGAAAGCTGTCAAGAAAGGTAAAGCTGAAATTATTTGTTACAAGTGTGATAAGAAGGGGCACTATGCTAATGAGTGTCGATCTGGTGATGGCAAGACAGTTGTGAGGAAGAAGAATGCGAAGTGCTTCAACTGCGATCAAGTGGGGGCATTATAAGAATAAATGTGCACAAGACGCCAAGGCAGAAAAAGGAAAGGTCTTTGGTTTTGAACCATCATCTTCTAGACATACTACTGCCGAGAAAGGAAAATCTACGATGGAAGGTACGCTTTTGATTCATAACATACCAGTTAGAGTATTATTTGATACATGAGCATGCATTCTTTATCTCTTAGTGTTTGGTACATAAGTTAGAATTACAACCATCATACCTTGTTACTTCCTTATGGATTGTGAATCCAATAACAGGGTATGCAACTCTGGCGATGAGACGTGACCAGCTAGATATTGAGTTGTTAGGTCATGCTTTTGCCTGTAGTTTGTATGTGTTTGAATTTGCGGGTTTTGGGATCATTTTGGGTATGAATTGGTTGAGCAAATATAAGGCTAGGATGTTTTTCCTAGATCGGAAGATATCATTAAGGCACCCCAATAGCCACGATCGAATTATGTGCTTAATTGAGAATCCGATTTTGGATATGTGTGATTTTTTAGGTGCAATGGAAGTAGAAGACGAATTAAATCGCGTTTTTGTTGTAAGAGAGTACTCGGATGTGTTTGAGCCTATTACAAGACTACCACCGAAATAAGCTATTGAGTTTCGAATAGATCTTGTCCCTAGAGCTGAGCCCGTAAGGAGACCTCCTAGCAGAATGACACCTACTGAGATGAAAGAGTTAAAGGTGCAGCTAGTGGACTTAAAAGGAAAGAATTTTATTAGACCAAGCAGTTCGCCTTGGAGAGCGGCGGTGGTGTTTGTGAAGGAACCAGATGGGTCATTAAGATTGTGTATCGATTACCATAAACTGAATGAGAAAATGATAAAGAATCGATATCCTTTGCCAAGGATTGATGATTCATTTAATCAATTGAGTGGAGCCAAAGTATTTTTCCAGTTAGATTTGACGATAGGGTTCCATCAATTGAAGGTGGCATAGGACAATATTCCTTTGACGACGCTTCGAACACGATATGGTTCGTACGAGTGCTTAGTAATGTTATTCGGATTGACTAATGCACCTGCTTTCTTTATGGACTTGATGAACCAAATTTTCCAAGAGTACTTTGATAGATTTGTGTTGGTGTTCATTGATGATATTTTAATATATTCTAAGGATGAGAGAGATCATGAGATTCATCTTAGAATAGTGCCTGAGACGTTGAGGTAGCATCAACTAAAAGCAAAGTTTTCAAAGTGTCATTTATGGAAGAGAGAAGTGAAGTTTCTTGGTGATGTAGTTTCAGTAAAAGGGTTGTCCGTGGATCCAACTATGATTGAAGCTGTCAATAACTAGAAAAGACCCGAGACGGTGACCGAGATAAGAAGTTTTCTTGGATTAGCTGGCTATTACCGGAGATTCATCAAGGATTTCTCTTGGATAGCAGCGCCTCTGACTAAACTAACAGGAAGGAAGTAAAGTTTATTTGGTCTAGTAAATGTAAGGAAGCATTCTAGAAGAAAAAACATTTATTGACCAATGTACACATGTTAGTTGTACCAGATGGTACTCGGGATTTGGTGGTGTATATTGATGCGTATGGAATAGGATTAGATGATGTGTTAATGCAAAGAGGTAAAGTGATTGCATACGCTTCTCGACAACTCAGACCGCATGAAGTTAGATATCCGACTCATGATTTGGAGTTGGCAGCAATGATCTTCACTTTGAAGGTGTGGAGACACTACCTCATAGGAGAAAGATTTGAATTGTTTACGACCCATAAGTCATTGAGGTATTTATTCTCTCAGAAAAAAGTTGAATATGAGACAGTAGAGATGGCTAGAGTGTTTATCCGCTTATGATTTTGGTTTTGAATATAAGCCAGGGAAAAGAAATAAAGTTGTTGATGCACTTAGCAGGGAACATCAGAATGTGATGTTAGCTGTGTTGGTTGAATAGAAAGATTTGGAGGCATTGACTACTTGTAGTGTGTAGTTAAGATTGATTGCTAGTTCCAGTCAGAGTACTGCAATGTTATCTTGTTTAGAAGTTCGACCAGTATTGATAGAGTGGGTTGCTTCTTAGAAGAGAGATGATCCGTGGTTAGCTTAACGGATTAGAAGGTTGGAGGTAGAACTAAGATTGATGATTTAAAGGATTTATTCTTGACCAGAATGGATGGTTACGAAAGAAGGGACGATTGTGTGTTTCAGATGTTGGTGACCTAAGGAAGGAAGTTCTAAGGGAGTGTCATCGATCAAAGTTTACTACTCATCCTGGAGGAACTAAGATGTATCAGGATATGAAGAGGAGTTTCTTCTAGAAAGGTATGAAAAGGGATGTAGGCTTATGAGTAAAGCAATGTGTGAATTGCCAATAAGTGAAAGCCAAGCATCAAAAGCCAAGTGGTTTGCTTCAGCCTTTAGATATACAAGTTTGTAAATAGGATTCCATATCGATGGATTTTATGACGGGCTTCCAAGATTGAATAGGGGAATGAAAGTATTTGGGTTATAATAGATGGACCGACAAAGAGTACACACTTCATTCCCGTTAAGTCGACAAGGTCGGCACCTATATTGGCTAAGTTGTTTATAAAGAATATTTTTAGACTACATGGGATTCCTAGTAGTATAGTCAGTGATAGATATACTTTGTTTTCTAGTGAGTTCTGAAAGAGTGTATAAGAGGCATTAGGTACTTGAAGACTTGTTGAGAGCTTGTGTACTAAATTTTGGTGGGTCATGGGAAGACAATTTGCATTTAGTTGAGGATTCCTATAATAATAGTTATCAGACTAGTATAGGAATGGCACCTTTTGAAGCTTTGTATGGAAGGCTATGAAAACCACCAGCATGTTGGTTAAAGACCGGAGACGTATTAGTTCTTGGTCCAAGTATGGTAAAAGAAGCCATGGAAAAGATTGAGTTGATCCGGGGACGAATGAAGGAGGCTCAGTCTAGGCATAAAATTTACGCAGATAAGAGGCATAAGGATCTAGAGTTCTTAGTTGGAGGACATGTTTTCATTAAGGTATCACCAACGAAAAGTGTGGCACGATTTGGAAAGTCAGAGAAACTGGCACCTAGATATGTTGGACTGTTCCCCATTATAGATAGGATCAGAAAGTGTAACGACCTAGAATTTTCAACCATTCGCATCCATACATGTCGGATTTGAATTGCTCAAAATATCATATTGTTAATTTAAATTGGCAAAACTCAGCATATACAGTAAATAAATAATCACAAAATCACGGACACAGAGTAATATAACAATAGTGCAGCGGAAACAAAAGAATAGTAGTTCATGAAGCTATTATATATATAACAGAGTTAAACAAGATACAACAGAAGTCTCGAATACAATAGTCAAATACAAGATCAGAATACATTACTGGAATCACTGAAGATCTGAAAGCTGAATAGATAGCTGGATCTCCAAGCGATGCTCCAACTCCAAAGGTGAGTCTCGAATACTGGTACACTCAGTCTGACTCGAGCGTAAAGCAAAACACAAAACACTCGAGTCAGGATTAACATTCTTATATCAATAAATCCAACTCAAGTGAACTAACATCTGAAAATACAAGTAACTCAAAGGATGTTTGAGATAACCATCCTCTAAGGATCCGTTAAACTATTTATATATAGTAGTGTACGCTAAGTAGATAATGCCTATCAGTAATATAAAGTATCAAAATAGCGTTAAGGCGTTACCATTATCCCCCTTAACACATTTTATATAAGCGTCATAGTCTATACAGCACCGTAAACTCAACCATAAACTAGTGGGCTATCAGGGAGTACTCCATAGGTATAACACAAAACAAATCGTAGTGGTCGCGCATAGGGATACGAGTATGACAAGGCACATGAGGCAATACCCAAGTTAGTGAAACTACCGTTTGCCTGATCCGGACTGGTGAGAACGCATCGCCGCAACGATCGCAACACCGCGAAACAACACTCCAAATTCAAGGGTGCGCACAAATCAAAAACAAGTAATGAGTAGTTTACGAAGAAGTGTGTCCGCTAGAGGTAGCTAACCTCACTGGCCCGGCACAGCTCCTGTTTAAGTCATTTCCAATTTGACACAAGTGTCAAGGTCATCCATTATCGTTCTCTTTCTTCAAATCCAGCAACGTCATCATTCCAACTACTTCATTCTGGATCACACTCCGCGTATAATAGTTATCAAAGTGGTTTTCGGTTTAGACAGAGAGTATGTCCCTAACCGATCCCGGACTCTTCAATAACTACGTAATTATTACACCGATTGGTCATTTAATAAACTTTCAAAATAGTTTATATTTCAAAACCAAAATATCATTGCAATTTCAAAACCATATCAATACAATATCACTTCCATTTCAAAGATATTCACTTCCAAAATCATAGTACTTTCAAAGATTTAATACTTTCGAAACCAAACAATTTGAAAAAATAATAATACTTTGGAAATCATAATACTTTGAAATTTATAACTTTGGAAATCATAACACTTTGAGATCATAACACTTTCCTTCAAATAGTTTAGATATCAATAATAGTATATATAATAAAATAGTTTATAAAGTAAAATAGTTTATAATAAAATAATTTATTGAAAATGATTTATATTAAAATAGTTTATATTAAAATTTATAAAGTAAAATATAAATAGTTTTAGATATAGTTTAAAATACTTTATATAAAAATAGTTTCCTCAAATTTCACAAATCGATTCAAATCAACTCGAATTCCAAAATTAAAATTTAATCAAATCTCAAATCATCAATTTCAACTCGATTCAGCTTCTAATAAACCATTTCAAATTATCAATTTTCAAATACATATTTGAACCATAAAATAATCCATTCAATTTTCAATATATACCAAAGTCAATATATTCAACATTTCAAAACTAAATTCGATAATTTTATATATATATATATATATATATATATCAAATTCACTTTACTATTATTAGTTTTGAAATATTTACTTAATCATTTCAATAATATCCAAATACAACTTCAATTTACAAATTTAAATAAACAAAACATCCCATTAAAATTTATATAAACTTGAAATATTCATTTAAGTCACTTTTAATCAAATTCAAGTTATAAAATCATAGCTTTAAAATTTCAAATTTAATAAATTTCAAATCAAACTTATTTAAGTAAAATTCTTAAATAAATAACATTTCAAATCAATTTTAAATTTATCTTTCCAACCTGAATCAATATAAATTCTATATTTGAAAATATATATTTTAAATAAATACTTAAACATATTATATATAAACTTTATTAAATCAACTTTAATAAATCTTTAAAATCAATATTTATTAAAAACCGTATATTCCTTTTCAAAACCATAGAAATCATTTTCAAAATACTTATATATAGACCAACGGTGTCTGTATAAAATTTTCTATCCTATGGTCAAGTAATACGGATATTTATTATTGCAATCCGTAATTTATATATATATACGGGTATATATCTTTTCAACCCGCAATCCCAAATTCAATTCAATGAAAATTGCTTGGGTTTTATCATTTCAACCCATAACGATTTTCTCCTATTCTACAGATCGTTCGGGTATATATCATTACAACCCATAGTGAATTCTATACTAACAGGGAACTTGCAGAGTGATAACAGATATGATAAAAATATAACAGACATATATCATCAATATAAATAACAGATAATGGTGTCAGGTGTCTCAGGTGAACAAATACAGATAATGGCATATATATAGCAATATAAATAATAGATAATGGTGTCAGATGTCACAGGTGAACAGATACAGATGATGGCATATATATAGCAATATAAATAACAGACAATGGTGTTAGATGTCACAGGTGAACAGATACAGATAATGGCATATATATAGCAAATGTAAATAACTAACAGCAGCATATTTCAATTGTCGTTTCAATTGAAAAACAATTTAATAAATATAAGAACATTAATCGTGAGTGATTGCTCACCTTTCGAGGCTAGAGAGATTCGACAATGAGATTGGTAAAAACCCAAGCACGGATTCCCAAATAGAAGCAAGATTGGCACGAATCAGACGAACGAAGCTGATAAATATGGAATAAACGAAATCAAATCAGAACTAGATCGATGAATATAATTGGTACAAGTGAACTTACATATAACTATAACTATATATATATAAAATCATATTTTAAATTCAAACACATTTATATTGAATCCATGTATGTATTTCAAATTCTATTATTCAAATTAAAACACATATACTAATATTAACATATATACATTATTATTATATTAAAATCAAAAATTATAAAACCCACATTAAAACAACATATATACAACTAAAATATAAACTAACCAATATACATCTATATAATTTAACATATCAT
The DNA here is from genome assembly GCA_030737815.1 of Allium fistulosum. Classification (NCBI taxonomy): domain Eukaryota; kingdom Viridiplantae; phylum Streptophyta; class Magnoliopsida; order Asparagales; family Amaryllidaceae; genus Allium; species Allium fistulosum. The sequence goes on along the minus strand of CM060904.1, from coordinate 334,213,320 downwards.
CATATAACAAACAAATCTAACATATCTATTATATACATGCAAACCCACAGATTTATGTAATATATATAATATATAAAATTTAAACATATTATACAAATACTGTAACCTATATGTGTAGAAACGATCATAGCATACATATATAAATATAAAATGAGCATTATAAACTTAAATAAACCAGCATAAACCTATGCATATGAACAAAGTTTATAATATTATAGCTATTATAACTATCAAAGTATTAATATATTCAATAGAGTAAGTATGCAAGTCAATATATACCTATAAACAACTTTATATAAACTGCATATAAATATATACCTACATAAGTAACATTCATAGACTACTATATACACTGTAAACATAATTTCATTTAAATATACATTATGTACTTTTGTTAAGACCAAATATATAACAATACAGCAACAAAATTTACAAACTAAAATTTTGAAATATCACAACTATAAATAGACAAAATATATACATATATTTAAAGCCATACCCTAGCATGCTTCTTTAAAAAAATCAAATATACCGAACTAACATATGCGATGTATGTTCATTTGAAAATATCAATATATGATCAATTCAAACATCTATCTCGAAATTAACATTTAAATGAACAGATCAACCTACTGTGCTTAAACATAATATTTTATACAACTACAAATTATATATGTATAAACTAGAAACACTGAACATATATATATATACCAATATAACTGTGCAGACAACACATATAAATATATATAACAAATCATGTTGAAACCTACAAATAATATTATACATATAAAGTAACTATCGTTTACATATACATACGTAACCTGTATGTATTCTTTTATGCATACACAAACAAATCTATATATACATATATATAATAACACTTTAAACAAACAACTGTATAATACCTTAATAAACAATCATCGGCCAGAGTGTGGGAAGGGGAGGAGGAACAACCGTGTGATGGCGGAAGGTCGACAATCACGTGGGCAAGGCCTTGGAGTTTGTTGATGCCGAGCTTGAGGATGTGGGTTAGGTCAGGGAGGAGCTAGGCTGTTTGGTGGTGAAGAATTGAGATGGCAGAGGAGCAGTCAGGGAATGACGGTGGTCGGAGGGAAAGAACTTGGCTAGTGGTCATGAGCCGTGGCGATGAGGGTGGAGGAGGGAGGTGAAGTCGGCAGTAGAGAAGGCGGAAATTGGTAGGTGGTTGCGGATGCTGGGTTGAAGAGGTAAAGGCCTTGGCTCGGCGGGTTGCTTTAGGCTGTTGGTGGAGTCTCGGCAAGGGGTCTGGGTGGTGCAAGTTGGTTGGTACGGTGATTGGCACTAGTGTGGGTGAACTGTCAGGTTGTGGTGGAGAAGATAGGTAAAAGGCGGAGGCGGTTGTGAATAAAGGTGGTGATGGGTTTCAGAATGGGACGGATGGAAGTGAAGAGGGCGAACTGTTGTGGGCATGGGAGAACAAGCACAAACATTGAGACAGAAAAGTTTCAGATAAAACTTTATACGCAACATAAATTTATATATAAATTTTCTCATGTTATCAGATAGATGAAGATGGAGGTGAGTAGAATTTGAATGAATGCATATAAAAATGAAACGAAAAATGTTATAAAGTTAACATGGGAATATGAGGTGGCAGAGAAAGTGAAAAGAGTGACAGAGGTAAAAGGCAGTGGGAATGAACTAAGCGTCTGAACCAATATGTGTTGGAACCAGTGTAGAAAACCAAAAAGTCAAGCACGAGTATATAGGAGATATAAATGCAAACGGCTGTTAGATGAAAGGCATTGGAAACCCAAAAGCCTAAATACAAAAACCGGTAAGGTAAACCGTTTATCGTTTCCACCTCGTACCGAACACCGAATTACAGAGATGAATATACTGCGGAGATCAGCATGACGAGACGATCAAAATGGTATACCAATATCAGTGGTATGATTATCCTATCAAAATCGATATCGGTACGAAATGCTGCTATTTCGTCGAAAATAAGATCGATGGAGCAATAGAAGTCAAAATTTGGAGAAACAAAATATGACGTCTTACTCAGAAGATGATTTACAAATTTTCTATAGAAAAATATGCAGGTTTGGAAAACATTTTATTACTATCGATTTTTAACTAATATAAATTGAAATAGAATTACACAATAAAATTAACTTCCATATTATCAGATGAAAATTTACCATTTGCTATGTTTAAGTGGACGCATTCCAAATATTAAAATTTTATTTTCAAATTCAAATATTTAAAAAATCACAAAAAATTCAATTAATTAAATAAATAAAACCACTAAAATTTACGGGTCGTTACAGAAAGCTTACATATCGAGTGGAGTTACCGAGTAGTTTGGCTGGAGTTCATAATGTTTTTTATGTTTCTCATCTTAGAAAGTATGTGCATGATCCACCGACTACTATTACTTCAACTGCTTCGGAAGATTTAATGGTAGAACCAGATCCGACTTTTGTTAGACAATAGTTTGTGCTATAGCAAGAGATGAGAAGAAGCTAAGGAACAAGATAGTTAGGTTGGTGAAAGCTGGTGGAGTGGCAACGAGAAAGACTGTACTTGGAAAACAAAGGATAGGATCATAGATGCTTATCCTGAGTTGTTATGATGGTATGTGCTATATTTATTATATAGATATTGTAGCTTGTAAGATATACTAGCATTGTTTGTTACAGTTGTTTGCATGTTTGATATACTTTTTGTGTGGTCCTTACTGAATTTCGAGGACGAAATGCTTTAAGAAGGTGAGAATGTAACACCCTTAATTTTAGTTTAACCTTATTCAGAAAATTTAATTGGATAGATTAAATAGAATAATGTAGTGGGATATGGGGATGAGATTTGATAATTAACAAGGTCGGGCCTTCACTAATTAAGTAATAAGATTTTTTTTAAACTTAAAATAGAAAAGAATGAATGAGAAGGGCAAATTAGTAATAAGAAATGAATTTCGAGGATGAAATGCTTTAAGAAGGTGAGAATGTAACACCCTTAATTTTAGTTTAACCTTATTCAGAAAATTTAATTGGATAGATTAAATAGAATGAATGTAGTGGGATATGGGGATGAGATTTGATAATTAACAAGGCCAGCCATTACAAAGGAAGAAAGAAGGGGAAATCAAGGGATTCGAAAGGCAAAGCTTAGGGAAACTAAACTCCATCAAATCTCAACGCCATCATCCAATTTAAGGTGAATAATAATAAAGCAACTCTATTATTTTGTGTTTAAATTTGGTTAATGTAATTTCCGAATTTATCTTGATTGATTTTCCAAGTTATGGATGTTTAATCATTGTTTGGATAGAATAATGATTTATAAATTCTTATGAAATTATTTAGATAGGTTTTAAGGGCAAAACCTAAGTTTTTGATGTCCAACCGATTTGATTTTCTGGTATGTTGTGTAAAACGTTATTTTGGAGATGAGCTTTTAATTTCATAATTTTTCAAATTAAAAGAATATTTTATGAATTTCCTAAGGAGGAAATAGGTTTATTTCAATTTTTAATTATTAAAAGTAATTAAATAATTATTTTGGCTCCTAAATTTATATATATGAGAGAATATATTAATTCTGATTTTTAGTGATTTTTGGAGATTTTTCCCAAAAGACTATGAAGTTCTACGAATTTATTATGCTAGAAAAGCATATAAATTAATGTTAATTAAGGGTATTAATTAATTAAGTTGATTAATGTTTTCGGATGTGTAAAACTGATTTGCAACAGTTTTCTGAAAAGAAATTAATAAAGTTTGTTTTCAACTAATAGAAATTTGACAAGAGATAAAAGTTGTTAAAAAGGAATTGCTTTTAATAGAAATAAAACATTTTTATGATAATTACGACAATGCCACCGATATGTGGCATTGCCATGACGTTCGGCATTAATAATATGCGGTACCACCTTACAGCTGTAAGCAATATTGGAAGGAGGCGGCATTCACATGAAACTGTGCATGTGATACTTATGTCGTAAGTATGTGATGCATTGAGTCTTGCATCCGCTATTGACGTTATGGGAATACCGCATCTCGTGGGTATATGAGATATTGATGTTATGAGTTATCAATACTAACTTCCCTTGTTTCTTTGTTTTTAAATCTATAACATATGGTATTGATGCCACATGTCACCACCCAAGTTTTAAATGATGCTGCATTTTTTTTGACATTTACTATACTTGGCCGCATGCCGATAACCTTTAAGTTGCGGCATTGAGAATGCAATTTTATGAAGTCAATATTCAAGGGTTTAAAAGATTTAATACCGCAAGTCATTAATTTCTATATCAATCTATTTTTTGGCAATGACCTACACAAATTTTACTATGTATGCGGCATAGTAGTTGAAGCATTATGTTTTCAACATTATAGTATTAGTGCCGCAAGTAACTGATTTTAGCAACTATGCCATGTGGCATTGATGCCACATCCCTTTATTTAATGCCGGCAAGGCCTTGATTTATGCAAACTAAAGGGAAGTTTCAAAGGAAAGATAGCCTATATTTTAAGAAGGTTAATAACCCTATGATTTTGGCAGATAGCCTTATGATTTATAAATGTTAAAATTTTGTTTTCAATCCTTGGACAGAGGTTCGATATGTTATTGCGGCATGAATGCCGTAACTCCTTTATATTGCTATATTGATGGCGGGGAGCCATATGCTTATGATTTTGAAATTATTCCTTGAGGGCACCAATGTATTATATTTCTATATGCTATAAGTTTATGAATTTGACATTATTTGTTAGGGTACAATGTGTTTTATTTTATAATTCCGACATTAAACATTGGGGATACCAATGCATATCGTTTTGAGGTGTTAGATGTTTAAGACTTATGCAACCTAATTGGGGATACCAATAGACATAGGTTGAGCACTCAGGAGAATAGAGTTATAACCTAATTAAAATTTGATAATTTATGGGTTCATAGTCATCCTAGGAAAAGTGATGGATAGTCCACCTGATGCTAGGATGGATAGTCTCTATATGGTTAATGAAGGGTTCATAGTCATTCTAGAAAAACTATGAGATGTGTGATGGATAGTCCACATTATTTTAGATAAATGGAACATGTGTGATAGGTAGTCCACATAATTTAAATAGTAAATCCATGTGTGATGGTTAGTCCATATGGTAGGATTAGATAATTCATATAATGTTTACATGTGAGATGGGCAGTCCATATAAATATAAGATGGACAGTCATTTGAATTTAAGACAGATAGTCAAAGGAAATTAAGACGGAAAGTCGATAAATTGGGATGGCTAGTCCACTATATGTTGCATATTTGAAAATGTTTATTTATTGTGTTCTAACCATTGTGGATGCAGGAGCACAATATATGGTTGATTTGTTTTGGTTAGGATACTAGTGAAGGGAAAACCTATTCCGCTTAGTGGCGTAGTCTCACTAGATATCTATTTTGTTTCGAGATGGTAGATTATATTTCACACTAGACTATTTATCTGACCTAAAGTTTTGTTTTTTCCCTTTATACTCTCAGGTACTCATTTGAGTAGGTCGAGAATAAGGGATTTTAGGTTTCCAACTAGATGAATAAGCTTCTGGAGACGTGAAGGAGGCAACATAGCTATATCAGGAGTTTTATTTAATCCGCTGTGTAGTTCATTTTGTTTGAATGGATGTAATGATAGAAATTATAACTGTCAAGTAGTTGTAGACTCTGATCAACCAAGGGGGCACCTTCATATGTCACTCTCAGAGTATTTTGTAATAATTATATTTTCTCTGTACGTGGGATCAAATGAGATTATGTAACGAATATGAAATCTTATTTATGAAATGAAATGTGAAAACTTGTTATTAAATTATGTTCTAAAATTTTCATATTCATATACTTCTGATTATTGATATGATTAACATAGCAGCATTTTGTCACCAAAAATTAATACTATGGATGACTGTAGCATTCATAGCACTTAGTTTCGGGTCTCAAGATGGAGGATGTTACAATTAATAGGGTGTCTCTTCAAACGACTCGCCCTCTCCACTTGCTCGATAATAACTATCACCATCATCCACTTCTTGACCCTCCTCTTCTTCCTCCTTAGTCAACGGTCGCTCGCCCTTTCTTCTTCCAATCCCCTCATCTTCTTCTGGGATCGTAGACATCTTAACGTCTTCATCTCTGTCGCTTGGAATATCAGCGTTGATAGGCCCTTTAGGCACTCCTACAACGGACTCTTCCGAATGTACTGCACTAAAGGGATCTGCAGCATCCCTAGGAAGACCTTCGCCGAAGCTGAAAGTGGGAGCAGAAGAGCGTGTGGAGGTGTACAAGCTCTGGAATAACTCTACGCAGGGGATTCGACTATAGCAAATTTGCCAGTACTTAGTAAACCACACCACCGAAGATTGTAATTTGTCAAGAGAAATATGACGGTATGGTGATGGGGCCTAATCTCTCGCAAACCTTTATGCGTATCCTTGTAATGTTTACGGTCATCACGAGTGGGGATACTTGTGGAAGATAATGTGTTAAGTTAGAAACCCCGGATTAGAAGATTCTCAACATCGGTGGAATAAAGGAAAAAAAGCATACATATGGATAGCCAAAAGTGGTTGAAACCAAGTGGACATCGCATATAGAAGTACTCATTCTTGAAGTACGTGCGCTTATTATGGAGCTTCTTGATGACTTTGCACTTACACCAAGCATCGATTATCATATACGATGGAGATCCCCGTACTTTTTTGAAATGGAGTAGAGATGTTAGCTCATTGAAGTTCGGTGCCCGATTGAATTGATTCATGAATAGAATATACAGGGAAGTTAATAGAGTGTATCCATTCGAGTGTACTTGGTTTGGCGCTAGCCCAAGGAGCACCATTATGAGAAAAGGATTGAATTATGAGAGGGTGCCGCTTATGCACATATAACGATCGCATGCAGTATATCCTTTTGAGGAGTTGTGTGCAAACTCACCCCTCCCAGGAAGAAGAACGTCCTCTTTGGGAATCCCGTCCCGAGCCATTAGAATCTTTGGCACTTGCTTTGGTGGATCATTGGATACTCTTAGACATATAAGCACATTCAAAGGAGGCGGCGGATTCAACACCGCAACAACTGGTACCAACGAACCTTGTGATTCAGAAGTAGTTGGTTTGCCTAGGCCAATAGGGATCATAGGAGAAGCCTGAGGTGTAGAAGACCCAGCTTCAGGAGGCGTTGATGTGCCTTCAACTGACTTGAGACAAGGAGATCTGCAACAACCCTGCCTTGAGATATGCCTAGAAGTGAACCCAAAGTATCATTTAAAATATTAATAATTAAATATTTAGGGGATTTGGAGATTTTTTTATTCTATTTCTTTTTCCAAATTAAAATGAGTTTGGACTAAATTAGAAGGAGAAGTTATAAGTGGGCTTTCTCAAGTGGCAAATAAAATATTTGGTAAAATTCAGGGAAAATATTATTTTTATATGGTTGATTCTTTTATTTAAATAATAAAAGGAAATTGGAAACTAAATTAATGGAATAATGATGTATGAGATCATTTTAATTTCAAATGGAATTACATGACTTATTTTGTCACTTCTATAACCATGATAGTGAATTTATTGAAAATTTGTTTAATTTAAGGTGGTTATGGTTTAATACTAAAATAATGAATTATGGCATAATAGGCCATTTTATTCTATTTAATTAAGAATGATAAATATAACTTTATTATTAAAAAGGTGGATTGTGAATTTATTTCTTTTATTGCAAATAAAATGTAACGAATAAACTAGTATTGATTTTATAAAAATAATGCTAATTTGTGAAGACAATTTATAGTTCAAAAGAATTGTTTAGCCTTTTCTTCGTAATTGAAAGAAAATGAAATGCTTTAATTCTTTATTTGGGTATTAATTAAGTCTTGGCTCAAATAAGAATAACTGAATTAAGGTAGGAATTGAGAAATAAGAACCTGTACAATCTTTTCTTTCTCACTTCTTAGTTTTCTAAAACTAAAGAGAAACTTACAGTAAGAACTGTCCTTCCAAATTCTCAAAACCCTAAGTGAAATAAAATCAAATAAAGTTTAATAAATTCCCAAAAATTACCAAACTGAAAACCAAGCTTCCCCACACCCCTCTCAACCTTATTGACCTAAAAAGGAGGAGTTCTGGACAAAGTCAGAGGTTGGTATTGGTTGAGGTAAAAGAGAAGGTGAAATCTGAAGCTGAAAACGCCTACCGCTAAAAAATTCATAACTAATTCTAGAAAAATCTAAATTTTGATATGTGATTCGTAGCTCATATATGTACCTGCGGTTAAAATTTTAGGGAAAAATATTGTGATTTTCTATATTAAATTCGCACAACACTAGGGAGGAAATTCAGGGTTTTTTTAGTGATTTAGGTTGAGACTAATGCATGCAATTTGAAGCTTTAGGGATGTCAAAGGTGAGTTTATCTCATAATTTCTAGTCTAAAATGAATGTGTGTTGCTGATATATAAAATTACTTAAATCTATCGTGAATATGATCCCAATAGGTTATTGTATCTCTCATCACTTTAAATTGATTCTCTGTTTACTAAAGGCCTACTTTATATAATCATGATTTGCATCTAATTATACATGTTTATATGCTTGCGTGATTGCTAATTCAATACTCCGGACCTCCAGGGAACCAATAAAGGAGAAATGGGCGGAATCAGATCATCGAGGAGCCACCAGAGCCGCATGGGAATCAACCCAGGTGATGCAACCAATGGACCGGTCTACACGACCGATGCACTGGTTGTAGCCTGAGGTTGAGCCCCAGGCTGTGTTGTTGTGTTCCCCGATCGCCCCGTTCACAGCTCGTTTGTCTGGTTGATCACCTGATGTTGTTTGCTTGATTTTGATGTTGCATTTCATATCAACTTCATTGCCATTTTTGGATTTTGATTTGTGAATTGATTAATTCATTTTGGTATTTCTATATCATAGAATTGCTCTATGGGCCTTGGGAGTAATGCACAACTTTTTGATGCATGTTTTCAACTTGGATTTATAAAAGATTGATTTCTAAATCAAACCATTTTATCGAAATCTTTTTACGTATAAATCTAATTTTTGTATAAAGAATTTTAGAAATATATATATATATATATTATTTACTCTCATTAACATGATTTTTAAAGATGATTTGGAGAAATGGTTTAAAAAGTGTACTTATATGTATATATTCTAGCTTATAAACCAATATTTTACCAGAATGATTTTGAAGTGAAATCTTTTATAAAATTGCACAACATTATCGAATAAGGAATTGATTGAAACAGTTAAATAAAATGAGTGGTATGGAATGCCCGCATTTATTTTTTCGATTTATTCCTAGACTTGTTCGACCAAACCATTGCCACATACAAGTGGAGTTTACTATCGTATAGTAAATGTTCGAGTAAACCCGTTTGGTGTGGGACATATAGTCGTTACTTATTCGGTTGCTATATGAATAATACTTATATCAATGAGTTTATGACTTGCCCTCGGAGTTCTATAGGTCTTGTACCTATCTTGGAGTTTATAGGTCTCGCGCCTATCTTCGAGTTTTATAGGCTTTCGCCTATCTTGGGGTTATTATGGGAATTATACCCATCTTAGAGTTATTATGGGAAAACCCATCGTGGAGTTATTATGGGAATTATACCCATCTAGGAGTTTATAGACATATACGTCTATCTTGGAGTTATGTGCATATAGGTGAATTTATTCATCAGTCTTAGAGTTTGGCGCCTTTTTCTCCTTTTATGAGATTTCTGGATTACTATTTGTGAATTCTGGAATTGTATATTATTTGTTTTATCACCAAATAGTTTGTAGAAGCTATCTTTAGTTTTGATATTTAGTGGTTTCATACTTGAAGTTTTGAAGTATGCTTGATATTTATCGATACATGACTTGTTGACTATATTTGAGATCGAGTTCATTTCATCTATTATTCATCTTACTAACTCATTTATTTTAGCCTAACTGATGCATTTATTATTTTATAATACTCGGGTCAGACCGAGATGTTTCAGGTCCTTTAGCTTGGTGCTTTGGAGCGGACTTTCTATCAGTTGGCTAAATGTTTACTTTTGTCAATTCTATGTAAATATTGATGTTATGATGTATCTTATGTAGAGCTAGACTCCTCTTGTACATATTCGTATATTTGGGATGTAGTACTATTGTATCTTGCAGTCTACATAATGTGTTTATTTAGATTTGTATCTATTGTATTCCGCTATGTCTGATCAGTGATTCTGTAATTTGTATTTATCATATGTTGTTATGGATTTTATTATAGTCATTGTAGTTTTATTTTAAGCCTGAATCGTATACGTCGATTCAACTTGAGTAAAGAAATGTATAACATATTAATCGGCGTATCAATGCTCGCTTAAAGTGGAATTCATGGATGGTTGCTCCTATCCAGCCCTATTCTCTACACTAGCAGACGATATTACTCTATAATATCCTTTGTAAGTGTGGGTCTCGGGGTGGGACGTCATAAGATCAGCGGGTCATTCTAAACAATAAAACTTGGCATTCAACATAGGCAAGTATGTTTTATCTTAGATAATAAGCCCGTGTGACCAATGCCCGAAATCCAAAGGAATTCGACGTGTGTTGACTAGTTAGATTCTGAGCATTAACCGGGACAAGTAAGAAGTGTTAATCTATGCCTGGTGCCCCGAACATCACGAATGGACCATCCCGTGCAAATAGCTCGCTCGTTCTAGAAAAGTGGGCCATGTCGTACTTGGGATTATATTTCGGAACTTACCTGTTATCGATGAGTAATCAACAATGAAGCCGTTGTCAAAGCGATGTGAAAGCCTTTTCTTTTCAAGAACACAGAAATATGGAAATGGAAAAGCAGTGCAATGGAATCATCCAGTATGACTATTCTCGAAAATAAAGCTCATGCTAGAATTTGAAAGATAATGAGAATTTGGCTGCATTTTTTTCAAGAGATAGTTGGAATCACAGAGATGGATTTGTCTTCGGAATGGCGTACACACGACCAAGGCAAAACCCTAGAGGTCGAGTACAACACAAATCCAACCATCTCCTTCCAGTTGCAAACAGCTATACCCTTACTATCGTCATCACAAAGTCTATCACCGATCGCCCACCTTCAATAGCTTGGAATTTTGGTCGATGAATAGAGCTCAAACACTCGAGCAAAAGAGGAGGGCATGAGAGGAGTCACTAGAATCGAAAGCAGTGGCAGGTTAAGCGGCGATGGAGATTTGAGTTGGGAGGCGGCGCTAGGAGGTCATGGCACCTGGAGTTGGTTGGAGGGAAGGCAAATAGTGGTGGCACGAGGGGAAACTCAAAGGACTCGGTAGCAAAGAACTCGGCACAAAGATGAACAGGTGGAAAAGTAAAGCTAAAAGTTTTTCTAAGTCCTAAATATATAAGGAAAGGACTCGGCACCGAGAGGAACCCGTCGGTACCGAGAGCTTTTTGCCCCCCAAAATCACATAGAATGCAAGGCAAAAGAAGAGTATACTCATCTAGAGCATCAAGCAATCTTTGGAGCACAAATCCAATCCTTAATGTGAAGAATGAAATTCCAACCATGCAAGCAGTTGAAGGAATATCAACTAAACGAATGTGACGTTTCGAAGCAGTATTCGAACTGTCAACTTGAATTTAAAAGATAACGATCAAGGCCTTGTCTTGATCTAGAGTACGCTTTGTTTTCAATGAAAGCATACTCTATGGGGGTAAGTGTTACCCGAGGGTTTAACCAAGTAGAATTTGACCCAAAGAACTAGAATAAGGTGAAGAAGAAACGACTCAAATTGGGAACATGACCAAAAGGGCAAAATATTGGAAGACAAGAAGTTGCAAGTGGATTTTTGGCTAAGGAAACCACTCAGTACCGAGTGCTTTCTCTCAGTACCGAGTGCTCCATTCAAGCCAATTTGGCCACTCATGCTTTATGTACCTCATCTATATCTTCAACCACTCGAGATCATGCGCGTTTCTCAAAGAATAGTTGAGTGGTTCTCAAGATTGATGCGAAGAAAGCCAAGAAAGCAGGATAGTTTAAGCATTATCGAGAAAACGACAAGAACCAACTCAAAGTCAATAGAATAGAGCTCAAAACGCATCAAGAAGGAGATAGCAGAGCAATGCAAACAAGACTCTAAGGTTTACACTTAAGTAAACCACCCGGTATCGAGTGGTTGACTACTCTATACCAAGAGGTTTTCGTGGCACGTAGGCCTATGTACCTACATGTACGTCTTTGGGCTCCCTCCCGGGCTTCGAATCTTGTGGGTTTCTGAATTTATGTTGCTCTTTCCCTATAAATAGTAACCCTGCAGCAAACAGAAAAGGATTTGAACTCTGCTTCTCTTCTTCATCTCCTACTTTCCTCACAATAGTCACCTAGGCAGCTATTCTTGGTAGTTCTAGGCTATATAACCTGTCAAACCCTTGTACTAGTAAATTCCAATTCTTTGTAAACAACAATCAATAAAACTATAAAGTGGACGTATGCCGGAGATTGCTGAACCACTATAAAAATCATGTGTCCCCTTGTTATATTTCTTTTATTTTCTATGTTGTTTGCAAGATCTAGGTCTCAAAGGTTCCCTACAACCTATCCTTGGGTGTTGATCCATTTTTGGCATTAATAGTTGTACTATCCAAAAACCTCGGCTCATTAATACTTCTTACATAGGGAGGAGGCAGAGCCAACGGCCGTTTAGTGCCTCAATCCCGAAGCGAGCCCTCCGCAACGTACACGTTAGTCTATTGGTTCTAGCTAAAGAGTCCGGTTGTAACGCCCCATCTTTAGACCCACACTAACAAAGAATATTACTAAGTATTATTGTTTGTTAGTGTAGAGAATAAGGTTGGTTCAGAGTGACATCCATGAATATTACTACGGTTGCTGTATAAATTGCTCAAAATAACATAAGATATCATAATACATAGAGCACACAGCAGAATAAATACATAGGTTACATATCGGAAGAGTACATATGGACATTTACAAAAGACAGTCTACCCAAGGGTGGACGTGAAAGTTCCACTCAATATACGTACATAACTACCCAAAATGATATACATACAAAAGGAGTCTCAAGCTCGATACAGGAATATATATATATGGAGTAACCTATGGACTGGACAAAAAGATAAAACAGTAGCTAGTAAGGATCATAGGTGATAGGCTTCAAGCTAGACATCTAAAGATCAACGAGGGGTACTTGGAAATAACTTGGTCTGACCCGAGTATTATACAAAATAATAAATAGGTCAACCTTGTACTAATATGTATCATTGAGATTAGCTAGGCATGAAAAGGTAAATACCATAAGTGCATGTATTTATAAAGGCAAAGTGATCATATGAACATCAAGTGTTATCCAGTTAAAAATGTAATCGAAGAGATAGTCACCATCTACCAAATTTCTCAATGAATCAAATGGTACCAACGAAACCCGAAGAATTCACCATGCCAAAATTTCTAAAAGAATTTTCCCTTTCGAGGAAAAATATCATAACATGATGAAACAAGAATCACAAAATGAACCATGAGATTCAATTCATAGAATATATCGAAAATTGGCACCATGCGAGAAGACGAGCCGATACTTGCCGATCATGCATGCAAATGTGAGGTACGGTTCCCTCTCGAACAGAGGTACGGTCACCTCTTGGATAGTGGTACAGTCCCCTCTCGGACAGAGGTATGGTCCCCTCTCGGGCAACGAGCCTAAAGGCTACGTCGAAACACGAAGACGAACCCAAAGGTTGCACCGAACACAAAGATGCGCACAAAGGTTGTGTCAAACAAAAAGATGAGCGTGAAGGCTACGTCAAGCATAAAGATGAGCATGACGGCTACATCGAACACAAAGACGAACCCCAAGGTTATGCCAAATAAGAGAGTGTAATGTACTTTCAAGTAGTAACCAAATGGACTTTACCAGAGCGTCCCATACTACCCGACGACATTCCAAACATTTATTAAGTGATTGTAAATCTCACCTCAAGAGCAATGCAAAGATAATAATATTAATAAAATGTTTGTTTGTACAAAAAATGGACAAACACCTCGAAGTTGTATGATTTAGTAGATCTTATGTTATTCATAGTGATTTGAGCGATTTATGCAAATATATAAAAAACAGGGGCTAAACTGTAAAAAGACACGCAGATTTATAGTGGTTCGCCAGAATGTGCCTACGTCCACTTTATATGTTATTTCTCTTCTCTTATTCTGATTACAAGTACAAAGCTTTGATACCAGTAAAAGAAAGTTGTTTGAAAGTTCCTTCCGTGCTTGAGCTCTCAAACTTGTCCCCATTGCTGTACCCCTGCCCCTCTATTTATAGAGTGAGGCTGGGGGTAGGGGTCTAGGATGTGTATAGTTGCTGATGGGCCTGGGCTGATGTGATCTGGCCTGGTACGTCTTGGTTCGTCATTGCTTGGTTCGGAGGTGGTTTGTGTGTAGAATGGACCGGTAGTTGCTTGGACCGGTGGTAGGATGGTGAGGTTGGTCCGGTGTGGAAATGGTTCGGCATGGGTTGGTTCGGTTATGGAGTTGGCTCAGTGGTTCTAAGGAGGAAGGGTGGTCCGGTAGGAGCTAGGAGAGATTGGTCTGCCGAATGGGTTCGAATGAGATCTACCGAATGGGTTCGAATCTGCCGAATGGGTTCGAATGAGGTCTGCCGAATGGGTTCCTACAAGGCATGGATACCGAATGAGGTCTGCCGAATGGGCCCTGGAAAACGAGAATGCCGAATGAATCAAGCTTCTTGGTCTCGAGGCCTTCTAGGTGAGAACTCTCCCAACATTTGCCCCCCAAAGTGGGGCATATTCTCGAATATGGCGTGCTTTGTTTGACATTCTCATTTGGCCCTTGGATGCCGAACCAGATGGTCCGGTCGTGTCCTTTTGTCTATAAGTAGGGACCGTACGCCTTTGCTATTTCCTACCTGCCGAACTAAACAGTTGCTCTTGCCGGATCAAACTTCGTAGCTGAATCGAACGTGGTAGCCGAATCAACGTGGTAGCCGAATCAAAGAGGTAGCCGAATCAAAGTGGTAGCCGAATCAAAGTGGTAGCCGAATCAAAGTGGTAGCCGAATCAAATTCCCTATTTTCACTGAATCAGGTGATATCCTTTCTATGTTGGACGAATGGTTTATCGAAGGTAGTCGTATATCTGTATAAACGGATGGAGTTGGGAATGCCGAATAGTCATGAGAACTACCGAATGGCCTTGAGAATTTTGCATTTACTTTACCGAACGACAACGGGAGTTTGAGCATTCTGATTTTATGAGTGAAATTCCATATTATATACTTACTTTTTTTTACATCCTTTGTTCTAACAACATGTTTTTCTGGTGTTGTAGATAATGTCTCGCAAAACAGAAACTCGATCAGACAAGAAGAAATCCGGGGGCGAAGGAGGTTCCTCTGCCGTGCCCCCAACTCAGCCGAATCCAGAACGTCACGGACCTGCCCCGAGATCACTAGTGGACGGGTACGGCCCTCAGGAACTTCTAAACTCCCGGCCGATTGCTTTCCTAGCTCCCTTAAGGAAGAGCAGCTTGATGTCATCTCTCGTTCTTTCGGAATTGACAGGACGCGAATGCTGTTGCCAGGGAGAGATGTTATGTCGTACGACCCTCCTGAAGGGTACTTTGCTTACAGTAGGTACCACTGCATGTGTGGTGCCATTCCGCCTCTTAACGCTTGGGTAACCAGCTTCCTCACATATCTCAAGGTGGCCCTATTCCAGCTTCAACCCAACTCCTATGCTATACTGGTGAGCCTCTTCGTCATTTTCCAGAGGAAGTATGGTCATGCTCCTTCCAACCGGGAGATCCGGTACTTATATAATCTGAGGGGCTATAAGAAGGGGTCCCCATACATTAGCTTGGAGTCAGCCGTGACCTTCAAGCCGGTCTTGGATCTGTATTCTAAATTCAGCATGTTCAAGAAGGAGTGGTTCTTTGTCAGGGACGACTCCGTTTCAATTTGGCGCTTTACTTCTGGATGTAAGTTGATGCTTTTACTTATAATTTCTATTCCGATTGTGATGCTTCTTCTCATACTTTCTCATTTTTGCTAGCGATAGGTGGCTTTGCGATTGTGGAGACTGACCGCCTGGTTCAGACGGCGGCTGAGATAGAAGCTATTCTCGGGAAATATAGATCATCTGCCTTCTTGATCAGAAATGCGATTCTTCTGGAGTATAACTTAATCCTTCCACAGCAGTCGGTAGTTAAGCTGAGGGAAACGGCGGAGGAGAGGGCGGCTGCTCAGACCAAGGAAGTTGTTACGGTAGAGAGTAGCAAGAGGAAACCTTTCACAAAACCTCCAGCTGTCGGAGGTAAGAAACTCAAGAAGTCGGACGGTCCCTCCCCCAGCAATTGTCCACTTACCCAGGAGGAGGAAGACATAGAGGAGGAAAGAGGTGAGGGTGGAGATGGTCGGGAAGGTGATAAAGGTGGCGATGGCATCAGGGCCTTGCTTCCTGGGCGAGCGGGCGAGACTCAGGAGTGGACGGATGATGCGTTCCACCAGGCTTTCGAGGGGCTGGACGAAGATCCGGCTTTGGTAGAGAAAACCGGGAAAGCGGACAAGGCCGGGACTGGTGCAAGCGAGTCTTCTCAGACCCTTCCAGCCAAGGTGGCTCCGACGACTCAAGGTGAACTCTTGACTCCTGCATGCTTCATTAATGATAGGGACTTAGGAATATTTTATGACCCGCTCCCGTCCTGGAATGAAATCCATGACCTATTGCAGTATCCTACTCCTCCCCGGGGTTTGTACAACCACAGATGTGTTTCTTTTCTTTTTATCTTTTAATTTGCCGTGTTTTCTCGAATTATATAGTGATGTAAGTTTGTGACACTTGTTCTTCATATCAGGAGCAGGTAGGACATCCAAGGCCTCGGATCTTCGGCACAGGCTTGAGCAATACAAGCTTTCAAAAACCTCCGCCGAGCCGAAGCCTTCGACCCACCGCTCCGGGGATGTAGTCGGCTACCGCCCTCTTCTCGGGGTTATTGAAGAGGGTATTCAACGGAGAAAGAGGAGTCATCCTTCATCCGATCCTTCACTTGGTCCTCAGTTCCCGGCTCAGCCTCTTCATGATATCACGGGGGAGGATAGCGAGTTTGCACTCTCTCCGTGCCCGCTCGGAAACCCTACCGTTATTCATATCGACCGTCCTGACTTGGCTCGTAATCCATTTGCGGGTCATCCTGACCTGGATCCAAGCTCCCATGATATTACCTTTGACGAGGTCACTGGTGAACACCTTCTTCCCCGCAACCCCATGGTACGAGTACTTGATGAAGCTAAGTCCTTAGATCTCGATTTACTCACTACTCGTATAATCACTATGGGAGACGAGGCCAAGGCTAATATTGATCGGGTGGCGGAGGAGACTAAGAAGCTGATGGGGCATCATGCCCGGCTGGTTGAGGCCGGAGAGGAGATTGGGAGCGCCAACATCCGACTTCGATTGGTGGTTTCGGATCAGGCCAAACAGCTTGCGGATCAGGCTATTCAGATTTCTCAGCATGAGGCTGCTTCTGGACGACTAAGGAAAACCATGGAAGAGGCCAGTCGGGCCGAACTGCGGAAAATGGAAGCTACTTGCAAAGAACGGATTGACATGGCTATTGCCACGGTGGACGAGGTTCGGAAAGCGGATCTTGAGCAGGTGGAGGAATTGTCCGGGAAACTTGAGGCGGCAGAGCTTGCTCAAGCCAAGTTGAGGGAGGAGATGGAGGCAATGCGGGGATCCCTTCTGGTTGACTGCTCGAGATACCGATCGGAGAGAGATGCTGCCGTTGGGAGGTTGTCGGCTTCCGAGGCCCGGATGAGGGAGTTTGAGGAGAATGAGGGGATGATGGACGAAATGCTTCAGGACATGTACTTCCGAACCTGGAAGCAGGGCAACCTATCCTGGATGGATGATTATCCCAGGGTCATGGCTAAGATCTATCTTCGGGCTCTGGAGGAGGCCAAGGCCGATGCGGATAAAGATGGTGGTGTGGCCTTCAGCATGGATGCGGTCACTGCCCAGTTTGCCAAGGGGGAGAAGGTGGCGGTGAAGGAGGGTATGCGGTTGCTTGCTGCTGAGGAGGCAGGGGTGCAAGTGGATGATGACGACCAGGATGGCCAATAAGCTTATGCCGGTAAGCCTTCCTTTTTAGTTTCCCTATTAACTTGGTTGCTTATTACTAATGAATCCTTTCTTTGACTGGACAGGCGGTCAACAGGGCAAGGATAAAACTCCACTGCAGCTGGCCCCTTGATTGTACCTGGAAAAACTCTTTTTGTGGATTTGACAAAGTTGTATATGGTAGTCGTAAAATAGTAAAGTAGCCTTTAGGTTGTAATATTTTGCCACTTGTAATAAATAGTCTTATTTTTGACGTGTAGTTTTTTAACTTAAGCTGATTTTGTCGTCTTTTGAATGTTTACCGTTATTTTGACATGCCGTATGAGAAATATAACTATGTATATTCTTTGTAATTAAATTGTGTTTGATGTCGGGTTCTGGTTTAAGACATAATTTTCACGACTTGCAATGTTAGCGTGTGGCGCGAACGAATTATAGTCATGTATTTGTACATAAAGGAAGAAAATACCGCCTTTCGTGTTTTGTTTGTAGATGGCAGTTTCGAATATCTTGTACGACCGAGCATGGAAAGCAGTTGAATGCCCTGTCATTCGATTGTGAATCCCCGCATCCATTGGCGAGTATCTCCTACTCTTGTATCCTGTACTTTAGGGATTGTTATAGTGGACAGGAGAAAAATTCTTGAAGAAAAACTTGAAATATGTGAAATAGTAAAACTTCCAATCACGGAAGGCCTTCGATGTGCTTAAGTTCGTGGCAAACGGGCTTTGTAGTCACTTTCCCTAGCCGTGGGTCTTGGAGACATTTGTCACCCATCTTACGCCTCCGCGGGGAGTTAATTCTTTTTCACCACAGCCGCACTTAAGACACATCGGAGCCGAGATCGCGCACAGTAACTACCCGAGCCATTATGGCCCGTAGTCGTGGGTATTATTCGATTTACTATGGCCGGCTAGCGTGGGTGCCGATCGTCAACTGTGAACTGCCCCTGGCTGGCCACACCTTATGTCGGGGCTTATAGTCGGTTCACAGTTGCCGGCGAGCCTAACGCCGTAATGAGCTGCCTCGGCTATAGTCGGCCTTCTCGGTGGCTTATAATCGGCTCATTACAGTTGGCTTTGAGGGCCGTCGCGAGCAATGAGTTAACCCGCAGCAGAGGGATGCCGGAGCAAAAGTGTCTCATTGGCGAGGGCATAGATTCGCATAGTACCTGCTAGGTCTTGTCCAGGTGAAGTTGCGTTGTGGAGTGCTTTGAATAGAAATGCTATATGCTCAGGATTTTGTTCAACAGAAAAGGATAAAGTTAACAAGCAGCCAAGATACAAAGGAACAAGTTAAAAAAGAGACAAGGTTTTTAAAGTGGTTCGGCACGAAAATACCTACGTCCACTGATTCTCTTTGTTAATTCACTTCATATGGGCGATACAAGTTAAGAAAAGTATCGACGGAGGTGTTGGATGTTCCATGCCCTCTGGAACACCTCTCCGTCCACTGTTGACAAAATATAGGCTCCGTTGTGGAGATCTTTATGAATTACATATGGTCCATCCCAGATTGGGTCTAGTGCTCCGGGACGAGGGAAGATTCGCTTGAGGACAAGATCCCCTTCCTGTAAGGTACGATGCTTGACTTTGGAGTTGTAGTGTGCCGCCACTTTTTGTTTGTGGGCTGCTGCTTTAAGGACTGCATCATTTCTTCTCTCCTCGACTAGATCCAAAGACATGTTGAGGAGCTTTTCATTCTCTTCTGGGTTATAGTGGATCCTACGGTGGGAAGGCACAATGGTTTCAACTGGGAGCATAGCCTCCGATCCGTATGCCAAAGAGAAAGGAGTGTGCCCTGTTGATGTTCTGAAAGATGTGCGGTAGGCCCATAGTGCCGTAGGGAGTTCATCCACCCAAGCGCCCTTTGACTTTTCGAGCTTCTTTTTTATCAGAGTTTTCAGAATCTTGTTGACTACTTCGACTTGTCCGTTTGCCTGGGGATATGCTACGGATGAGAAGCTTTTATGAATTCTATGTTCTTGGCACCAGTTGGCGAATTCCTCGCTGTCAAACTGAAGTCCATTGTCTGATATGATTTTGAGTGGGACTCCGTACCAGCATAGAACATTTTTGATTAAGAAGTTAATAACTTTTGCTGAAGATACTTTATTTAGAGGTTCCGCTTCCACCCATTTGGTGAAATAATCAACTGCCACTATAGCATATTTGGCCCCGCCTCGGCCCATTGGTAGCTCGCCGATTAAGTCAATTCCCCATATTGCGAAGGGCCAAGGGCTGGTCATCTGAGTAATCTCGGTTGTTGGTAGCCGAGGAATCTTAGCAAATTTTTGGCATCTGTCACACTTCTTGACGAAATCTAAGGCGTCCTTGCTCAAGGTGGGCCAGAAATATCTGTATCGGAGTATCTTTTTTGCTAATGTTTGCCCCCCCGGTGTGATCTCCGCAGCTCCCCTGATGGATGTTGGATAAGATTTCCTTGGCTTCTCTCCCAGCGACACACCTTAATAACGGGTTAGAGAATCCGCGCCGGTAGAGGATGTCTTCTTGTATTGTGTAGCGGGATGCTTTCCTCAGGATTTTCTTGACTTCGTTACGCCCGTTGGGTAGAGTGCCACTTTGTAGGTAGTCTCGGATGGGAGTCATCCAAGTTGCTTCTTCGGGTGCAGCTATCAGATTTACTTGCTCAAAACTTGGGGCCAGTTGCTTTGAGATGGTCACTGCCCCGAAGATGGTGATGTCTCTCACACTTGCTTGCTTTGCTAATTCGTCGGCCTCTCGGTTCTCCTCCCGAGGGATGTGTTTGACTAAGTAGTGGTCCAATCGGCTGAGAAGTAACCTGGTCTTCTTTAGATATGCTATGAGTCGTTCTTCTCGAGCTTGGAATTCTCCTAGTATTTGATTAACAATAAGTTGAGAATCGCTGTGAAGACATAAAGAATTGGCCCCGATTTCTATGGCAATTTCTAGTCCAGCTATCACTGCTTCATATTCTGCATCGTTGTTGGTGGCAGCGAACTCCAACCTTATAGCATAGTGCAGTTTGTTTCCCCTAGGAGTGATTACTACCACACCTGCCCCCGAGCCTTGTTCGTTCGATGCACCATCCACAAAGAGATTCCACTTGATATCTTCTGTTATTTCCAATTGCTCCTTACCTTCGTTGGTAGTGAATTCTGCAATGAAATCAGCCATAGCTTGTCCCTTGATGGCGGTGCGAGGGTGATAGGTGATATCATACTGACTTAGTTCAATGCACCATTTAAGTAGTCGCCCAGAAGTGTCAGGACGATGGAGTACCTGCCTCAGTGGTTGATCGGTCAGAACTTTGATGGAATGGGACTGGAAGTAGTGACGCAGTTTTCGTGATGTGATTAGTAAACAGTATGCTAACTTCTCAAGCTTAGGATATCTAACTTCTGCCCCAGTAAACCTTTTGCTGACGAAGTAAACTGGTCGTTGCGTGCGGTTGTCTTCCCTTACCAAGGCAGCGCTTAGAGCGTGAGATGACACAGCAAGGTATAGGTATAATTCTTCGCCTTCGCTTGGAGTCGAGAGTACTGGTGGTTTCTGGAGGTGTTCGATTAGGTTATGGAAGGCGGTTAAGCATTCTTTCGTCCATTCGAACTTTCCTTTATCTTTCTTTAGAGCTTCGAAAAAGGGGACGCACTTGTCCGTTGCCTTGGAGATGAATCGGCTTAGGGCGGCCACTTTTCCATTTAGGCTTTGCATTTCCTTTCGGGTGGAAGGCATCTTGACATCCCTTAGCGCTCGGACTTGTTCAGGGTTTGCTTCTATCCCTCTGGCATGAACGATGAATCCTAAGAACTTCCCTGACGACACACCGAAGGAGCATTTTAGTGGATTCAACTTCATTCCATATTGCCGAAGTACTTGAAACATCTTGCCTAGGTGGCTTACGTGATCTTTGGCCTTCCTTGACTTTACCAGCATGTCATCCACATATACTTCCATAGTTTGTCCTATTAGCCCTGCAAACATCTTGTTGACGAGGCGCTGGTAGGTGGCTCCTGCATTTTTAAGTCCGAAAGGCATTACTTTGTAGCAGTATAAACCTCGGTCGGTGATGAAACTAGTGTGGTCTTGGTCGGGAGCATGCATAGGAATTTGGTTATATCCTGAGTATGCATCCATAAAAGATAGGAGTTCGTGCCCGGCTGTGCTGTCTACAAGTTGGTCGATTCTGGGAAGTGGGAAGCAATCCTTTGGGCAGGCGTCGTTCAAGTAGGAAAAGTCAATGCAGGTTCGCCACTTCCCATTAGCCTTTTTTACCAGCACCGAGTTGGCGATCCATTCCGGGTAGATAGCTTCTCGTATGAAGTCATTGGCGAGTAGATTCTTTACTTCTTCATCGAGTGCTGCTGATCGCTCTGCCCCCATACTTCTCTTTTTTTGTTTTACAAGCGCCTTGGTTGGATCAATGTTTAATACGTGGCAGGCTATGTCGGGGGAGATTCCAGTCATGTCAGCGTGTGACCAAGCGAATACATCCAAGTTGTGGCGGAGAAAATCGATGAGTTGTTCCTTCAATTCGGCTTTTAGTTGGGACCCAATTTTCAATAGTCTACTCGAGTCGCGCTTGTCTACAGATATAAACTCCATAGCCTCTGCAGGCTCGGCGGTGGCCTCCTCCTCTTTGTCCCTAGGATCTAATTCATTGAAAGGGTCGCTGGTATATCGAAGAGGAGGGGCTTTCTTTAATTGCTACGCTTCTAGACTTTTTGTGCAGAGGGCAATCTCTACACCCTTCCCTTTATCCTTCCTGTGGTTGTTGCGAAGTTCAGTCACATAGCAGTCTCGAGCAACGTCCTGATCTCCTTCCACTTCCCTACTCCATTGTCCGTTGGGAATTTCATCTTTAGGCACCATGGGGCTAAGACAATTTGGAAGTTAGACAAGGATGGCCTTCCTAAGAAGGCGTTGTAGGCCGACTGGTTTTCTATTAGCACAAACGTTTGTTTCCGTACAGCAGAGCTGGGATGGCTTCCAATCTCAACAAAAAGGTCCAGTTGCCCGAGGGGCATCTTCGCATCTCCAGTGAAGCCGTGTAATGGTTTATCGCAGGGGGATACATCCTTCATTGATAGCTTCATTTTGTCGAATGCGTGTTTGAACAGGATGTTTACCGAGCTTCCAGTGTCTACCAGAATTCGGTAGACTTCGGCGGGACCAAGTCGGGCAGAGATGACCATGGGATCCATGTGAGGGTACTGCCTTCCTTCTAGGTCACGCTTACCGAACGTGATGTCATTACTTTCTTTCCGCTTTGGGTGGCGCTCTTCTATAACCGAATTGACATAGTCTTTATTGTCTCTAAGCGACTTTCCGTATCTTTCCATCTCTTTCCAGCTTCTGTCTGCGATGTGTGGCCCTCCTGAGATGGTATGGACCACTATCTTTTCTTGGCTAGAGCTGCTAGCGTTGCGGTTTCCTCTGTCGGCCCCCGGGGAGGGTAGCCTTGGGTTTTCATTGGCAGGAGCTGGGGTCCTGTCCCGACCTTTTACATAACGTTCCAGTTTCTTTCTTCTGATGTGTTCCTTAATCAGATCTCAGAGATGATGGCATTCGTTGGTATCATGCCCGTGAGATTCGTGGAAGCGGCAGAATTTTCCAGACTTCTGTGCGTTATCTGATTCCTTCTTGTATGGTGGGCGTTTGTATCTAACTTCGCCTTGGGTGGCAAGGAAGATATTTTCGACGGTCTCGTTCAAAGGAGTGTAAGTGTCGAATCTTGGTCCTGGCCGATATAGGCGCTTTTCTCCCTTCTTGCCCCCAGCATTGTCTGTGGAATCATTTCTTCGAACGTCCCTTGCCACAGCAGGGGCGTTGCCATGGGTTGTCTTATTTTGCTATCCTGACTGCCCCTCAACGGCAGCATCCTCAAGCCTCATGTATTTCCCGGCTTCATGGAAGAAATCGGGTAAAGTAGCTGGCTTTTCTTTTGTCAACCTTCTAGCAAATTTAGTGTCCGGATGCACACCACTGCAGAGGGCCATTAGGATAAGCTTCTCATCGGCATCTTGGACTGCGGCTGCTGCGGCGTTGAATTTGGTTAGGTATTGCTGCAGCTTTTCTCCAGGTTTCTGTTTGACGCTGGATAAGGAATAAGCGTCCTTAGGTTGCTCCACATGAATGCGGAACTGACTGATAAATTTTTTTTTCAACATTTCCCACGAGCTGATGGATCCTTGGGGTAGATGACAGAACCAGGAGGTAGCAAGATCTGCTAAGAAGAGCGGAAAGCATTTGCACAGTACTCCCTCTATTGCTCCACTCATGAGCATATGCTGCGTGTACCTCTGTAAGTGTACAACGGGATCGGAGGTTCCTTTGTAGGGTTCCATTGTTGGCATCTTCCATTCTCGGGGGGTGATAGCAATTTCGATATTGCGGGCGAAAGGGCTGGTTACCCTAGCGCCTATCCCTCGATCTCTTTGCTCCCGTTGGACACACTCTCTGAATAAGCGTGCCATCCTTTCATCAGAACTTGGAGCAGATAGAAATGAGTTTGGTTCTGTTCTGTGGGATTGATTCCGTCCAGATGACCTGTAGGGATGGTATCGTCTATCATTCCTCATATTTTCCAGTGGCTGCCTTTGATCTTCTGGGAGCATGCTTGGGTCAGCTACAGTTGGCCCTTGCCTTGATCTCCCCCTGTTGGGTTCTGATCTAAGCACTTCCTCGGGTCCAACTTCGGGCTGGACTCTAGCTCGGCCCCGTTCACTGGCGTTTCTGTGGTTAGGCAGCATGACAGGCTCAGCTACAGTTGACCTTCGCCCGGTACCTTCCCCGTTGGGTTCGGTACCAAACGTTTCCTCAGGCCTAACTTCGGGCTGTGCTCGGTCTCGGCTCCTACCACGGCTACTTCTGCCGTTAGCTCCTTCGAAGAAGGAAGATCTTTGTTGTCTCTGAGATCCTCCAGACTGGGACTCGCCCCATGATTCAGTGTTGCGGTTGGATTCTTCAGCGTCCCTTAAGCGTGACATGAGATGGTCCACCAAGGCTTCCTGCTGGGACGTGAAGCGGTTAGTTACTTCAACCATAACTCTGTCCAGATCTGCTCTAGTAATTGCTACAGGCTGTTCTGTGGCAGGAGTAGTTGGGTTAGCCTGTTCTTCATTTGTTACTGTTGCTGGAGGAGGACGATTTACTTGATTCGTGACAGCTAAAATAGATCACGAATTATTTGTTAAGAACTACGAAATACAGTAACCAGTATACAAAGCCAAAATAGTAACAGATCACTAACAGAGAGAATTTCACACTTTCATTCATTTCAGCTAGACATTGATATTAGTACAAGAGGCGAGTTTTACTCACCTTGTTTACTTTAATTTGTAGTTGATATGGAGATGGATTAGAGCTTTCTTTGCTTAGCTACAACACCTAGAAGCTCATGCCAAAGGAAGGAACATGATATTCTCAATGACTAAAACGACTGAAATAGAAATTCAAAAGAAATGAGATTTGGTTTGAGATGCATATCTGAAGTTTATAATTTAACAATTACAACAATAATCTCTAAAACTAGCTAGGATTTGGGGAGTGATTTCTAGGGTATTGAGGAGGCGAGGAAAATGGTTTACTGTTTTCAGAAAAAAGGGATGAGAAAACAATGTACATGTTACTAACCCTTCTCTTCCTAATAGCATGGTTAGTAATTAACTAATATTGGGCCTTAACATAGAGTGTCACTTAACAAATAATTTAGTTCTTATGTTAACAAAAGAAAAGGTAATTTCCTCTTATATTTTCTATAGTATAAAACATATAGACTTAGGACTTTAAAAATCATAAATTATATATATATATATAATTTAATCATAACAATATAAATTTATTTACTACACTTAGTTGGTAGGAATACAATTTTATTCACCTCCTTTCAGTAGTGTAGTTTGTATATATACTTAAGTTCTAAATTTATAACTAAGCTTTATTTTTAACAAACAACACTAATTTATTTCATTGCGTTCGTTTATAATAAATAGAATTAATTTACATCCAAATTCTAATAAGATAAATGACATTCTTTATTACAAAAATCAAGTTTTAACAAAAATCCATAATCTCATAAATTCCAAATTAATTCATTTTTAAGGTTAGTGCAATATTTTTTCCAATGGTGCCAAAATTGGTTATTATTTAATCTTATTTATAACTAAAACAAATATTTCAACCATAGTTGCTTCCAATTTATTTGTCAAAAATAACTTTTCATTCATTCAATCCACATTCTCCAAAATCACACTTTTATTTCAATTATAAGAGTCATTTATTTTATTCACCTTATTTAAATATTTTTAATGTATTTCCCATTTAATTTATTTCTTAGATTCCTTTTTACTATTCACATATAAGAATTTGATCATAAATTTAATATTCCACTTCGAAAAATTTTTATATTAATTCTCTTTCCCGATTAAACCAAACCTACTAGAATTTGGAAAAGAAATAAAATAAATACCCAAATTTCATTTATATTAAAATTTTGGTTCAAATTATATTTTTCTTTGGATTAACTATTAATTAATTTATTTCCAGGTATGCCTTAAACCGCGGATTGGTACACTGGTGACCCCTAGATACAGCTTTATAATATAATTACCGTATTACTAACGCATCTCAAAGACTCATCTAAGGATTAACTAGTCAAACTCCGACAACTAAATAACTAACTAATGTTGAGGTCTGTGTGTATCCCATAGGGATTTACACTAGTAGAAAGTGAAATCCGTTAGGGCATAACCCGAGTCTTTGCTATAACCACTTGGGATGGCTGGTGGTCATAGTCAATATGCTAGCCATACTACTAAATACCGATTCAACAACAATAATACTGATAAAGCCCACCGACCTTCCACAGCCAAAATCCCGTTTAGTCTAACCTAATGTAAGTTAAGGAAAATGCCCCTTTCATTTACTTAATACCTCTTATTAGAGATGAAGCAGACCCCGTTTCTCAAAAGTATTGGGCCATTTAATACTTCAAATCTGAGGCGAACACTTGGTATATTTTCTTCTACCTATATGCAACTGTATATCCCTTCTCTACAGGTCATACAGTTAGAGATGTTCCACATCAGTGGTAAATATATACAACTGTTGGTAGCCTTTAGGTGAAGGGAAAACTTCTGTTGTGTAACTCTACTGACCTGGCATCCCAACCCACTAAACCAAACCATCATCCTAAACTTAAATTTTGGATTAGAACCACTAATTCACGCTTCTTATAAACGTATAATTGACGCTGTATAATTTTCCACTATGAAAATTATGCTACCTTCCAACATTTAAGCCATATCTTATACACTTATTTACTATATTCCTTAAATGTCAATTGTCTGTAATAGATGATCATTATTATTCTAATTTGACAATCTCTAATAACATTTATATATTCGTTCTAATTCAACCTATTATGCATATTTCATTTCCCCATTAATGTCATATTAAATCCTTTAACCGGTCCCAAGAACCGCATTTATATCCCCATCTAATTTCTGTAACTCTCTATTAATTGCATATTTATCACCTTATTAATTTTGGAGTTATCATCACTTTTCCACTTATACCTTCTAGTCCTATAGTTTAATACACTATTAATAACTAATACGAATTTCATCGAAAATTATGTTATATATATATTTTTATTTTTAATTAATAAGTGTTGTTATATGTATATGTATGCATTCTTTTTCTATTTCTAACTATTGATTCCTAATTAGAACATTCCTTTCCATGTTTTAATTTATCGGAGCTATTCTTCCAAAAAGATTACCATTATAACTTCCCATAAATTAACCAAAAGAGAGGGCTTGCTTCATTTGAAATTATGAGGAATTGTTTCTTTTCCTTTAATTGAAATGGACAGTGCAAACTACCTAGAAAAATATCCATACTTTACATCTCCTTTCTTCTTGGTATATTCCTTATTAATTCAAACGTCGCACTCTTTTTTTTTAATTGGATAATTTATGGAAACTACACGAAAATAGATACAACTAAATTGTATCCCGCTCCCATAAATTAAAAGATAGAAATTCGCATTCTAAGTCAAATTAGGGCAATCTAAATTAATACTAACATTTTACAACCCAACTTTACAACTTTATCAACATTCAACTTTAACAAATTTAGGGACTGGTTTCAAAATTTCCAGATTAAGGTTTAACTAACATCCATATTCCAATTACCTATCTTACAAAATATGTAGGCGATATGCCTATATGTTCGTTTTAAGCCTACAACTCATCAGATCTTCCTTAGGCATAATAATTAAACAAAATTCAAAGATATAAATTTCAATGTTATAAATTATTATATAATTTCCCCTCACTTTTTAAGCTTTCCAAATCTCCCAAATCTAAATTCATTTCTTTGCTTGACTCTCTTTTCCAATCCAAAAGAATATGTAAAAAATGGTATATGCATACTATTAGAATATCGATCTTAGAAGAGATTTGGGATTAAGGGGAATATGGATTTATCGTAATGAAATTTACCTTTTTCCACAGTATTGATTTTGCTCCTTCTCTTCTTATCTTTTATTTTCTGCCCTTATCCGGTTATATATATGTATATATATATATATAATATTTTATAATTAGTAGAAATAGTGGAGAAGGTAAAATGGTAGAGCTTTGCTGCTTTAATCAGAAAATATGAGAAGAGAAGTGAAGGGTAGGCCTGTATTTATAGGCACTCGAATCAATTTTATCCATTAGATTAAAATAATTAAATCTGGCCTGTTCGGCTAAGGTTCAACCCTAATTGCCACCTTCAGTATCGGTCGACTACTAGCGGTCGAGTGGCACAAATAAGAGGGTCGATAGTGGGGTCCATGCAATTAGTAGTATTTATTTCCTTTTTCTCATTTTTAATTATTTTTGTTCTAGAAACTTCAACCACTAATAACTTCTTCATTTGAGCTCCGATCGCGAAACTCCAAAAGTGAAAGTTGCTTAGAAAATCACCATGAATGCAATGGTGCAAGCTTCGTGGCCAAATTCTGACATTTTCTCAAATTCCATTTTTGAGCCTTATTAATTGTTTAATAATTACCGATAATTTTACAAGGTGTTGTAGTATTGATTTGCTTCGTGCAAATCCCTTGCCTCTCTTATATCTTGCTTTCTAGCTCCAATTCATCAAGCTCTGAGCACTTCTCCTTAGAAATCGGGTTATTTCCGAGAAGTTTTGACACGTTTAGTGTCTTTCCTATAAAGGTCTCTAGATTTTCTCACCTACTCCTTTACAAATCAGCCTTAGGACGACCACTTTATCCATCAGTACCTTAAACGTAGCTCCATAGTTTCCTAGAGTGTGTGAAAACATATCGATACTCACATGAAAAGTGGTTGGTACCGCCTCTCCAACCAATATGCTTTTCACTCTAACTCTCTGAAGTCTTTTCCAATGCCATCCTAAGCTCGCTTCCAAGTCCTTGAACCACTTTGCCTTTATCCTGACATCCTGATTCATTTGAAAGCTGCTTGGTCCAAAAGGTGGATAACGCTTGCCCCTAAAATACGTCTTATGGATGTAAGGTGTGCTTTGCTCGAGAACAAGTACCAAGAGCGATCAATCATTGGCAATCAAGCTCTATGGCTATCCATCGATCCAAGTTATAGTGACGGTGATGCCCCACCCCGACACCCACCTTAACAAAGAGAATTACTAGGTAATTCTGTCTGCTAATGCAGAGAATAGGGCTGGTTAAGGGCGACCATCATAGTCTTGCATTAGATAAGAGCTAAGTATGTCGATTTGGCATTCATTTTTTTTAATTTATCTCAAGAGTTTGACATACTTAATTCCTATCTAATACACTACTATGGTGGCTACAAGATCAATTCAGAAACAAGATATAATAATAATAACAATCTCAAGGCACAGAACAACAACATAAATAATATACATATACACATACAGAAGCTTTTCTGAGCAAAATTTCTTACAGTAACTCAAGTTTTGGTTAGCATTTGTGAGTTTTGAACTCACCTCGGTGATTTAGCAAAGTTTTGGTAGCAAGCAATGATCTTTGGTAGAGATAAGAAGCTCTAGAACCTGTAATCGCTGAAACAAAAGCATGCACAACAAAAGGAAATTGTTATAGACAAATTCAGATCTAATTCAAAACTTTTGATGAAATGCATTTAGTATTGGTGGAGATTACCTTCTATAATCTTGTTTTGATGAATTTCTCTTTTATTTGCAGCAATTTTTAGTGAAAATTGAAACCTAGTTGAAGGAGGCCAAGGTTTCTCTTATTTTTCTTTTACTGTATATTTTAGTTTGAGAAGAAGGAAGATGAGGGAAAAGAGTACGTACTGAATGTTTTCTCCACACCAGAAGTTTCCAGATTAAGGATTTTGGATTCAAACCTTACCCAAATAAGCCCAAGACTAAATATACTTAGAGAAATTCCTATGTTATATACATATTTAACCTATTTAATCAATTTATACACTAGTTTTCTCATTTTTTAACCAAATAAAATATCTACAACCAATTGTTTGCAATAAAATCGTTAACTTAACAAATAAAATTTATTTTAACAATAAAAAGCTATTTTTACAAATAAAATCTTATTTTTAACAATATTTTGCAATTTACACTATTTTATTACAAAACACTATTTTTAATTCAACAATTTGTACAAAAATTGTTCTCTTGTCAAATAAATTACAATAAACCATTTTAACTCTTTTTAATCACCAAATTATTGTTTTTAAACCATATTTCACTCTTTTATATCAATAAATACACAATTACTTCATATTTCTCCTTTAAAAATCAATAAAAGATTAATATTGGCAATATTTTCCAATATTGTTGTATTTACCCAAATAAAATTGCAATTTGATTATTTTCTACTCAAATTCTCAAAATAAAGTTTTTAAAACTTCATTTTCATTACTTTAGGTTTATTTCAACAATTTAACGTTGAATTACATCACCTAATTAATTTATTAGCTCCAAACTAATAAATACCCAATATTTCAATTTATTTAAACCAAATACTTATCCAATCAACATTTAATCCCATATTTATACCCAAATAAACAAAATAAAGTTCCAAACTTTATTTTTCTCATTTTTTACAAAATTCATTGTTATTCCAAATAAACAATTTAAATTTTCCAATTATATTTTAATTTACAATATTAAATTATAACTTCCGTTATAATTTAATATATATACAGGTAATCTCCAAACCAGGGTTGTTACAAGTGAGCCATTCGGTTCCTTCAAATTCATCTACAAATTAAAGATCTTTCTAGACCATTATAGCTAAGGACTCTAGTCCTTGCATAAGTGTTAGTCATAAATCGCTGTCCTTCCATGTTCACCCAGAGTTATCACATCAAATATCATTGCCATAGTCATCCATGTTCACCAGATATTAAGTTATCATATATCATTATCAGAGCCATCCCGTGTTTGCCCAAGGTGTAGTTATCATATATCAAAGTCGACCCATGTTCCTCCATGATTTAGGTTATCATAAGTAAATATCTATATCGTCCCATGTTTGTTCTGGGTTTATTTTTCTTTGGCTAATCACATATCATGCCTTCATCCGTTGTTAATAGTAGGGGTGCATTGCCACTGATTGAAACATTACTTTTAAATAGTCTAGTATCGCCAAGCATCCAATTATAAGTTAGTCCAACCAAATCGAGGCAATGGAAATCATTAATCAATAATCATACCCAAATTATAAGGCGATCAAATCCTAAGGTCAAGTCTAGATCTCCCTAGATCACATAATCAATGTCCAATCTAGGGGCTCATCTCTCTGGGATGTATTATCAATGTCAAATCTAGGGTTTGATCCCTTTAAATTATACATTCATACCAAGCCCAATCTGCTCGGCTCTCAGTTGAGGGGACCCAACATCCAAGCAAGTCCATCAAGTCACTCTTCGGTTAGGGGACTTATTTCCTATACAAGTCCATCCACTCGCTCTCCGACAAGGGGACTTACACCTTCTGGTTAATCATCCCGCCTTCCTAGTCGGGGAAACCATATCCAGTCAATTTATATATCAGTTCTAGGGGGTCACCAATCTTCGTTGATGTTTCATAATCAGTATTAATCACTACCAGATATCCAATTTAGAGCGTTTCTAGAGACCAATTGAGGTCACATACATGTGTAACCGACCTGATAGTAATTCCATCTCACTTATTTGAAACACAAATCAAAAAAGGAAATCGAGCCTGACCTTAATCCATCCAGATCATGGGATAATCATTCTCGATCCAGATCCACGGGCATATCCTGATGTGTTTTCCAGAGATGGTGGTTGCTTCTATTGCACCACTGTAGTTTGTTTCATTACGTATTGTTGCAGCTGGTTGTTCTGAACTTACTCTTCTATTGATTCATGAAGGTGTTTGCATTCGTTCGTCTCATGTCCATCCATCTCATTAAAAAGGCAAAACCTTCCAGATCTTTTCTCCTGATATGTGGGCTCTCTCTTAGCTGGCCACCGATAGGGCATCTTCCCCTAGTATCTAGGTAAATACTCTATGGGGTTTTAGTTAGGTCCATGTAGGAAGAGAATTTTAATTTCTTCCTTTGCCACTTTGGTCCTCCGAAGGCTTCGTCAACTTTCTACTTTCCTTTTTCTTTATTATATCCTGCTTCGAATGGTCCTCCATCATCAACAACGTTAAATTCAGCGTTTTCTGCCTTAGCATCTTTCTGATGCATGTACATCTGGGCTTCATGGTAAAAATACATATGATCCATCTTTGGGTCACTTTCCAAAGCCACTTTAAAGTCGATCTTATTCGCAGCTCTAAACACTGCTGCCATCAGAACTATCGATGGATCCAGCTTATGAACCACAACGGCTGCTACATTAAATCTAGTCAGATAACTCATTGGGGTCTCTTCGGCCCACAACATCATGCCCAAAATTGTCATCACAATCTTTGGTCATGAAATGTGGACTCTAAATTGTCTCATGTATTTGTCTATCTATCCAGCCCATGTGCTTATGGACCCATTTTCTAATTGTCTAAACCACATCACAGCTAACTCTATCGATTGCAGTGGGGAGCATCGTTCCATTATTTCTTCAAATGCACCTAATACCTCCATATATCAGATGTATCACATCATATGAATGGTCAAATCTGTCCTCCCGTTGTACATTTCCAGCGTCAGCAACTTGAAATTGTATAGCATCCTCGCATATCAGATGTTAAGGGTGAATGGATTTCAGTTCACGTCCTCCAAAATAAGGTCTAAAGGTTCGCCTCTCAATATTCTCTAGATCATTTCAGCTATTCAGTCATTGTGATCTAATGAAGGTCTCTGTACCATAGCTTTATTCTACCCCCATTCCTAAGATGGCTTCTGGTTCCAAATCCCATTGCCGTGCATTCGAATTCTGATTAGCATTTCTGGCTCCAGCATCGTCCGCTCCCAGTATCCTAGCTCATTCGATGCCAAAATCAACATTGCCCCTGTAAATTCATGTCGGTACCGACCTGAACAAGGTCGGTACCAATCTGATCTTGTCATGGGGGCTCTGTTCTAGTTTGCTTTGCTCCTGCTTTTGATGCTCTTGCATTGCTTTTTGGCCTCCGGTTCAAAGTTCCAACTGCTTCGGCTTCTCCTTATTGTCCTATCCTTCTAAAACATCTCTCTAGCAATTCCTGCTATCGTGCTATCATTCCATCTTGCATCTCTTTCATCATACTTTCTAGTTCCTCTGGTCACCTAGACTGATGTATTTGAACTTGAGGACACCTCCTAGCTACCTCTATGCTCCGATTGCCTTCCTCCGCTAATAGCTCTGGTAGTTGGTCTGTTCATCTCTTCAAAACTTTAGATCCAAGTTCTTTCTCAGTGAAAGCACCATAAATGTTCTGCCAAAAGTTGACACAATACCCTAAAAGCAAGAAGATCTAAATATCAAGATAAAGTGAAGGAAAACAAGAACAAACAAGCCCTTTTTATAGTGGTTTAGCAAATACTCTGGCCTACATCCACTTTAATTTATTACTTGATTGTTACTCTTTGAAATACAATGAACATACTCAAATCTGATCACAATCTGGTAGATCTCGGATTCGATATGGTTTTCTAAGTTGATGGTGGAATGATGTGCACGTAAAAGTACATATTTTTACTTTCATATTTAATCTTCTTTTAATTAAATAAATGAGGTATTTTACATGTTTAAACCAAAATTTAAATTATTTTCAAATCATCATTAATTCATCTTCATTTGGGGGGTAAAATGGTAATTTTGTGTATGATTAGTTTGTAAAATTTTATTCGCACATTTTTATTTTTGTTTGTAGGAAATGGAGTGCAAATATGAAGAGGTTTCATGGATAAATGCATGCACACATGTTGAAAGCAAACGGAGAATGGAAATAAAAGAATTCATGCAACATGGAGGAGCCCACATACCCACTACCATATGGTTCATAATTTAAAGCACATGCACATGTTAATGAAGGATTAAAGGCATGTTAGTGGGGATTAATTAATTCCCTAATGATTACTTGGAGGTTACACTTTCTCAAGGGCATTTTAGGTAGTCCCCTAAAATATGAATTAGGGTTTTAAGCATATATAAATGCCCCTTATGTTTTATGAAATCATCTTAATCTTTTCATGCAATATTGTAGCCACAAAACAAAGTTAAATAAAAATTTCTTTAATAGCTTCTTAGCCTTGTTTTTACTTTCATGCAATTTTGTATTTCATGCTTACTTTTATTGCTCTTTTATTCTATGCTCTCTTATTTATTTTGTGCTCCTTTTATTTCATGTTAGTAGTATAGATTTTATTATTGTAATTAGTTTAGTTTTATTTCATGCAAGTAGCTAGCTATCTTTTCTTGTAATTAGCTCTCATTTTCCTTTTATTTTATGTTGAAATCATTTTATGTTAACATGTTTTCAAATATGAGTAGCTAAACCCCTTCAATTTAGGGGTAATGAACCTCTCATGAAACATATTAAATTAACATAATGATTTCATTTGTGATCTCTCATATGTGCTTAATGGAAAATATGAATGATGGTGGTTTATGTTTCTTTTTATTGAATTTTGATAGCCTATGTTGAAATCTCAAATAGGCTATGCTTAACTCCATTTCAAACATAAACCATTTGATCATTTGTTGAAGTGATTTCGATAATGAAAGTCAAATTAGAATCAAAATTTGATGGTCTATATTACTAATTAATAGTAAATAGATCATTCTTAAAATAGATTTTAATTTTAATTTTCATGTCATTTTCATGAGTGTTGATAAGTGGATTTGAATGGTGTGTTAGAGTTTGATGATTTAAGTTGTGCTAATTAATAGCACATGTAAATTATACTTATAATAAGCACATCTATCATTTCTACTTAATATTTTAACGAGAGATTAAAAGTGAATTTTGTGTTGATTTATATGAATGATTGGAAGTGGATCTGCCTCTAAATTGCTCCTTATTATCATAGTTTTATTCATTTTGCTCCAGCTCAATTTCTACAATTTTCTAGTTTAAAACAAATTTCAAAAACTTTAGGTTAATTTGATTGAGTAATATTGAAATTTAATTCTTTCCATGTAGATCGACTCGTACTCGCATACGTACTACAATTACGTCATGCGCTTGCGGTTTTATAACGATAATATTTTTAACTACGGTTTTCTAATCGATAGAAAAATCCATCGTTATCTAATAAGTTTTTGACGCCGTTGTCGTGGAATTGCAATTCAATTTTAATTTTACTCTTCGAATTATTTTTGTTTGATTTTATTGTGTGTTAATTTTGTGTGCTGATTTGCATTTATAAAAAAAACAAAAAAAAAACAATCACATTGCCTTTGTTACTTTGCATTTGTTTACATATGTTTTCCTAGGTGCATTTGTGACATTTTTTTACAGTTCATTCTTTGTGCATTTCTATTTTCTGTTCTACATTGCATTTTGTGAATTTCTATTTTAGCATTCCATACTTGAACCATTCAGTTCTACATTACATTTCATTTTCTACATTACATCTATTCATATTCACCGTTACATGTTGTGTAGGCATTTCAATTTGCATTCTTTCATTTAAATTGCATTTTACATTTCTCTACAATTCAAACTTCCTCCTCTATAGCCTACCATCACTTCCACTAGACCAACTTCCATCTCCATTCATTCAACTTTCGATTGTATTTCCATCCACTGTCAACCCACAACAATAGCCTACCACCACTACCATTTCAACAAGCAAATTCCTGCCTCCACTGTGCATCACTACCTGAAACCACCCTTGCCTCAAATTACAACTCCTCCATGCCATTTCAAACCAACCATCTTCAACCTTAGCAACACTTTAACTAGTACCATACTCCATCAACCATCAAACCAGTCAAACCACCTTCTCCTTCTTCCCAATACACTTCAGCAACCACTTACAACTTCCACTACCCAGTTCCTACCACCAAATCAATACATCAACTTCAGTCACAACCACCATCATTAACTTCACAACCCATACTACAACTCCATACAAGCCTGCACCATACTCAAACTCCTCCTTCCTACCCAAACTTCAGCCTCAACTCCGCAAACTCACTTCTACACAACAACCTGTTTCTACAACTGACCTACCTTTCTCGTTCAGTAAACCCAATAAACCACCCTAATCACCAAAGCTCCATCATCATCATTGGTTAACTGCATCAACCATCCTCCTCCATCTATCTCTAAACAAGAAGTTCAGCAACCAATCTCTGACCACCATCCTCTACTTCACCGCAACATCAACCTCAGTTCACTACCATCACCTCCTCTTCCTCATCTCCACTACCAATTTCAACTTCAACTACTTCATACTACACCATCACCAATACATTAACCCTGACCTTCATTACAACCCGCAAATCCAAACAACATACCACTTCCTCCCAATCTCCACTTTCCCTACTCTGTCAATTGCATGCATCATAAAACATCCTACCGCAACAGCACACTTCATCACAAAATTGCCACTGTCTTCCACTGCCTTCAAACAACCGTTTCCACTAACAAGAACCTTGCTTCAACCATCTCTGACCATAACAAACCCACCCTCCTTTGACTTTCATCACCACACATACCACTTCTACCATTCACTGCCACTACAGCAACTTCATCACACTACTTCCCTCTGCATTGCATTTCTACTACTAATCCCCTCCCTACTTACATCAAATTGCTCCACTTCCGAAGTCAATCCACAATCAACCTTCATCCACTTCCAAACATCATCACTTCTTCCTACTTGCCCAGCACCACCTTATTGCACATCAGCAGCACCATACCCTCACAACCAAACTGCAAACATCACAAGTCTTCCTCCTGCCATAACCAAACCTACACCACCAGCAACTTGTCTCAGAAAAAAAAAACGCTCCACTGCTCCTCATCCAAACATCATCACCTTCTCCTTCCTACAACACCTGAACCATCCTCAGAACAACTGCGACCAAGTCACCTTCCTCAACTGCAACCGCTTTACAACCTGTCACTTACAACAACCCATACGCAACGCCTACAACACTTCAAACATCCCAATCTCCTTCACAATCCCCAACCAATATCCAGCCAAGAACCATTCACCTTCAATTAAACCACTTCCATTGTGTGAGTTTGTTTTATTTAAATCTTTTTGTGTTTATTTTTTTGTTTCTTTGAAAAGAAAAAAAAAGAAAAAGGAATTTTATTGGCTTTTAAATTTTTGAGATTCGTTTTATGTTGTTTTGTTTTGGCTTTTAAATATATTTTTAGATTCCTTTTATCCGTAAGAAAAAAACCAGGAATGTAACAACCCGCATATTTATCGATTCTATATTTAAATATTTTATCTTTAGTCGGATGTTAGTCTGAAAAGCTACTTTTTGCATACGGTCAAATTAGGACTCGAGACCACTTCCATTGAGTTCAAAATGACGTTTGCGATCTTTTTGAGTGTAAACTTCGATATGTTTGGAGATAGTGAAATTTTCGTCACTTTTTGCTTTGAGCTTTGGTTTGGACTACACTTTTTAAATCGGTCCCAACCCCATCTTATTTTCATCACTTCATCAAACACTTCAAGCTTTATCAAAATGGTGGAGGGAATGGGAAATTAAAATTCCAAGCTCAAGTTCATTAGCAAATTCAACATCTAACTCCTAATTCAAGTAGAAGATATTGGATTCAAAGCTTTGGATTGCTTCTCCTTGCTTTCAAGCTTCATCTTCATCCATTTTAGTGAAAAAGTGAGATTTTTATCTCACAATTCTTGCCTATAACTATCTTGGACTGTTGGAAATGATTTCCTATCACTTTAGCATGCACATTTGCAATTGGTTTGGAATGGATTGGCGAAAAACTCCAATTTTTAGTGTTTTTGGTGAATTTCTGCACTTAGGTTGTTCTGCCTCTTTAGGTCGCTCAAGTGGAAAAGTATTCGCCTGCAAATAGCTCGTCCTGGCCTTAAGTCGCTCGCTGGGTGTTAGGTCGTTCGTGAGTTAGGTCGTAGGTCGTAGGTCGCGTGGCTTTAGGTCGCTCGCCTTTAGGTCGTTTGACCTATTTTGCCTTAGGTCGTAGGTCGCGTGGCTTTAGGTCGCTCGCCTTTAGGTCGTTTGACCTGTTTTGCCTTAGGTCGTAGGTCGCTCGACATTGCTTTAGGTCGTAGGTCGCTCGGCTTGTTCGTACCCAGTTAGGTCGCGAAACCTTTTAGGTCGCATACCTTTTAGGTCGCGCGCCTCTTTGCTGTACCATGTTAGGTCGCGAATTTTTAGGTCGCTTGACCTTATCTCCTTTTGGTCGCATGACCACTAGGTCGCTCCAGTTAGGTCGCTCGGCCACTTATGTTAGGTCGCTCGTCCTGTTGACTTGATAGGTCGTGCCTCTTTGACCACTTAGGTTGTTTGCACTTAGGTCGGCCCTGTTAGGTCGCGAGTCTGCCTTAAGCCGTTAGTTCCTAGGTCGCTCGACCACCTATCCATTAGGTTGCCACCCCCTGGACCCCCCCCTCGGTAGGGGATCTTACCTGAAAAACATTCTACAGAACTTCCACTTTGATGCATTTTGAGCTGATTTCCTTGGATTTTGTTCACGTCTTCGAATGTGAAATTTTGTGATGCGATTTGTTTCAACAATCGTTTTGTGACTTGTCACGTTAAAAATGTGAAGGCTTCAATACTAGTAGTAAATATCATAACTCTTTCATCAAAGCGATTTCAACACTGTTTTAACAACAAAGCTCTTTTTCTCAAACCGTTTTCCAATCTACTAGTATATACAAGCCTTTACTTCACTCGGATGAGAAATCTAATTAAACGGCTTAGTAAAACGAGTTGTATGAAACGCTTGCGTTCACTTCGTCGGTTAATTCTTGGCCTTGTTCGATTGAACCTTTTGTGAAAATTTTCTAGTGAAGATTTACAGCTTGTTCGTAAATATTTAAGTTAAGCAAGTGGTTATGGGACATGAAGCTAAACTCATATATTTACTAGCTTGGTGTGATTGACACTTCTTGATGATCATGACGATCATTTTTGTGATTTGATTTAGACTAGCAATTGTGCGATGTCTCTTTGTCTACGAGGGAGACTAAACCCTGTTTGTGTGATGTTTCACCATCACATATGTGGGGTAGCGTCCCACGGTCTTCGGACCATTCTTGTGGAGCTTCAGCTCAAATTTAATGGTTAGCTACCATGAGATAGTGTCTCGTCTTGTGTTACACATGTTGGTGAGTTTTCATACTCCCGTTTTGTGATAGGCCTCCCCCTTCTTGTGATTTCTGGATTTCTTGTGATGATTTCTGGAATTTTGTGCTTCACCAATTTTCGTGATTTCTATTGATAAGTTTTATCAACTTTTGTGCATTGGTGAATTTGTGTGTCCTCATCTTTTTGGGTGAATTTGGATCTATGTGAAGATTCTTGTGATATCGATTTATTTCTTATTGATGTTCATTTACATACTTATAGTAGTATGCTATTATGGTTATTTCATGTTTATGCCATATCATTTATTTTATATCATGTCATCTGATATTTATAGCTAGACTGATCCGTTTATTATTTTCTTATAAATAATACTCGGGTCAGACCGAGATGTTTCAGGTGCTTCTGCTTGACTTCTCTCTTCAGGGATCTATTATTCTGACTTTTGGCTAACTACTTAGATTAGTAGTTTTTGATGTATACATTTGAGATATCGACTCATGGATGTATTCTTTTTGTATAGCACACGTTGCTATTCTTTTGTATTATCGTGGATCTTTCTGACCACTACTCTAATGTACACTTTCATGTGTTATATATATATTCATATCTTTTTCCGCCTTTGTGATATGGATGTCTGTGATTGATTTATGTTATGTTTATTTCTATGTTTGTTTCCGAAGATTATATATAGCCACTGTGTGATAGCTTTGAGTTTGCATCGGTATGTCGGATTTCCTCCTTAAATGAAGTACATGCTATACTATCTGACATATCGGTGCTCGCACAAAGAAGTTACATGGATGGTCGCTCCTCAACAGCCTTATTCTCCATGCTAGTTGACAACATTACACCGTAGTGTTCTTGGCTAGCGTGGGTATAGAGGTGGGGCGTTACAAGGAAGTTGTTTTCGTTTTAGTCCTATAAATATTTGTGTTCAACAATTTTGCAGGTTGTAATTTGCAGGAACTTAGAAGGAGAACACTTGCTTGCTAAAAATTGCTTTGCTTACTTATAAAAAAAATTGCCACTTTAAAATAAATTTCTAATAATTCTACATGCTCTGCTATCATTCCCTTATCTCTTGTTTTAATTTTCTTTGCATTGTTGGTTGCTTACATTTTAAAAATCCAAAAACAAAATCAAATCTCATTTGTAGTTACATTGTTAATATACGTTTAATTTTTGTTTTGCATTCATTTCATCTTGTTTTTATTTTCTAAGGGCAACACCTAAATCCACATAAGGTGGGGGATTCCATCACCCCTTCCTTGGCTCACAAATTGCATTTCATCATAGAATTGGACTAATAATAACGGTTAAACTTTGGACTTAAGGGTGTCACGAGCTCATCTAGGGCTTAATTGTATCTTGACAAGTTGTCTTCTTTTGATAATCTAATTTCTTGGTGTCTAGGCTATGGCAGAGAAATAATCAGTTATAAATATCATGGTGATTCGTAAATATTATAGTGATTGTTTCTCTAAAGGTACTTAAACCTTCGGCTGCATTGCTACGGTGATTCGTGGTGCACCGATAACTCCTGTATGTTACCTGGCTAAGAACTATTTTGTAGGATTAAGACAAAGTGTGATTATACAATTTTAGGTTAGGAGCTACTAAGGATAGAAAATTTGTACTTAATTTCTTGCATTCATTTAGTTACATTAGCTCATGCATATAAAAAAAAGCATAATCCAAAATTAAAATTTTTTACATTTTACTTAACTTAAGTTTTTTTTTAAAAATCCAAAAAAATCTTTTCAAACCTTTTCCTTTAAAAAAATGCAAACAAAATAAAAAATTCAAAAAGGCATTTTAGTTAAGTATTTTTTTTAAGAAAAACAAAAATCCAAAAAAATCTTTTTAAAACAAAAACTAAAAAAACAACAAAAACATTTAAAATAAATCCAAAAAAAAATCAAATCTCCCTTTTGAAAAATAAATTCTTTTTGTTACACATTTTTCCTTTAAAAAAACAATTTTTCACTTTATTTCATTTTCTAAACCTTGCTTCATTCTCTTAAACTTGATTCTCACTTCTTTCTCTCCTTGACCTTTTAACTTGTGCATGAGTACTTAGACTCGTGACACAACAACAAATTGTTTAACTCGAACAAACGATCCTCCAACGATGGCAAATGAAAATCCTCCGTACTCTCATGGATAGAATCTATCCCGATAAAGTTTCTATCCCTTCTTGTATCACACTACCCTCCCTAATGGGTAACCATTGCAAAATTCATTCCAATCATATTGCCACGCTCCCAAAATTTGGCAATTTTGAACACGATGACCCATACATCTTCTTAACGAAATTCGAATAAGTATGCGCAACCTTTAAACTCCAACGATTATGTGATGATGGAATCAAACTATGGTTAATTCCATCTGTTCTTATCGATTGCACTGAAAAATGGTTGTACAACTTACCGTCAAACTCAATTAAACCGGGGAAGAATTTGTTAAAGTTTTCTTAAAAAAGTTCTACCCCTTGGAAAAAACAACTAAAATCCGAAACGAAATTGTCAATTTTCATCAATTCAGGGGTGAACCTTTTGGAAAATATTTTAAAAGATTTGAAGAGCTTTTAATAAAATGTCCACACCATAATTTTGAAAAATGGACTCTTTGCCAAACCTTATACGATGGACTTGAAAATAGTTCACGAACCATGCTTGAATTGATGTGCCAA
Organism: Allium fistulosum; assembly: GCA_030737815.1. NCBI lineage: Eukaryota > Viridiplantae > Streptophyta > Magnoliopsida > Asparagales > Amaryllidaceae > Allium > Allium fistulosum. The sequence continues at coordinate 334,170,741 of CM060904.1, read as the reverse complement.
GGCAATTTTATCGCCCAACATCTTGACGATGCTTGGCAATTCCTTGAAAAGTTGGCCGAAAATTCATCCCAATGGGAACGTTCTAATGAAAAATCCATTTACTCACAATCGAGCGCACACTCGATAGGATCATCATTGGCTTTGGAAGCTAAAATTGATGCAATGATTAATAAACTCGACAATGTTTTCTCATCCAACCAAATGAACCAAGCTTCCCAACCAATGTGTAATAAATGCAACGACCCAAATCACATAGCCAATCAGTGTCTTAACTCGGTAGAACAACTTAATGCTTTCAATAAGGTTAAGAATGACCCGTTTTCTCCAACGTACAATCCTGGTTGGAGAAATCATCCTAACTTTGCATGGAACCAAAATAATTCCAACATGAATTTAGTCTGTCCCAACTTTCAAGCATTTTCGAACAATGCTTCATATCCTCCTTTTCAACCCAATCATTTTCAACAAAATTTTGCGGGTCCATCTCAAATCATTCACAATAATCTTTTGCTCCCCAAGACGATAAACGATTGACTTCACTAAAAAAAAGTCTTGAAACTTTGGCTAAAGCAACCACTCAAAGCCTCCAATCAAATACCAATTTGCAAAATTTGTTAACCTCGTACGTGCAGAATATGAGTCAGTTGATTGCTAAACTTGAAATGCAAATGAGTCAATTAGCCACGTCTATAAGTGAATGTGAACAAGGCACATTCCCAATTCAGCCAGCTCCGAATCCCAAAAATCAAAACACGAATTCCAATCAAGCACATGTTGTTTAAGACAGCAACGTAAACCAAATGAATGTTATCACGACTTTGCATTCCGATAAACAAATCGATAACCAAGTTGTTAATCCAAACGATTTACCAGAGAATCCTCTTAACACTTCAAAAACAACAAGCGGATCTAAACAAAACATTGAGCCAAATATCAAATCAAATTACATTCCAAATTCTTCTTCTACTCAAGTAGACCGACCTACCGAGTATCATGTTCCATTTCCACATCGCCTTCGACCCAAGAAACATTCTGACCAAATGGAAAAGATGTTGGAAATTTTAAACAAGTCAAAGTAAACATCCCTCTTCTAGATATAGTTCAACAAGTCCCAACTTACGCTAAATTCTTGAAAGACTTGTGTACTCAAAAACGACATACTCATGTACCCAAGAAAGTTTTCTTAGCTGCCAGTCTTAGCGAAGTTTTGTCTCAATCAATCCCCGTTAAATACAAAGATCCAGGATGTCCGACGATCTCGTGCATGATAAGAGATAAGACGATTAACAAATGCTTAATGGACTTGGGTGCGAGTGCCAATTTGATTTCTTATTCAGTTTACTAGCAACTTGGCTTGGGTGAACTAAAACTGACAAAAGTAACTCTTCAGTTTGCCGATCGTTCGATAAAGAAACCCGTGGGAGAAATTGAGGACGTACTCATCAAAATCGGTCAATTTATATTCCCTATCGATTTCATCGTTTTAGAGACACAATCCATGAACAATCTAATGAGTCAAATACCACAAATTTTAGGCCGATCTTTCTTGGTTACTTCAAATGCTCTAATCAATTTTCGAAACGGTTTGATAAAAATTTCTTTCCGAAACATGACTTTGGATCTTAACATTTTCAATCCCAAAAACCAATCAAACGAACCACTTGACCAAACATTGGAAGTTAGCTCCATTCAAGATAATTTTGTCAATGAAACAGTTGACCTAAACCACAAACGCTAGACCAAATACGAACAACTGTTTCAAGATGAGCCTAACGAGATTGAAAATGTGCTTCCATTTGAACCCTCACTTTTGAATAAGAACTTCAACCGAATTCTTTGATTGAGCAACCTCCTAGGTTGGAACTCAAACCTCTTCCTGATTAACTTAAGTACTCATACTTTGGTGACAACGAAATGTTTCCCGTCATAATCTCTTAAACTCTTTCTCTTGATAAGAAGCTTCCTTTCTTTCAATTTTGTCGAAAAACAAAGAAGCATTTGGATGATCGATCATCGATATAAGGGGAATTAGTCCCGCTCTTGTTCAACGTCGCATCCACTTAGTTGATGATGCCAAGCCTATTCGTGACGCGCAACGAAGGCTTAACCCAAAAATGAAGGATGCGGTTCGAGACAAAATTCTTAAACTCCTCGATAACGGAATCATATATCCCATTTCTGATAGTTCGTGGGTTTGCCCAATTCATGTCGTGCCTAAAAATTCTGGTCTTACCGTTATCAAAAACGACGCTAACGAACTCATTCCAACTCGTACTCAAATGGGTTGGCGTGTTTGCATTGATTATCGAAAATTAAATGCTGCAACATGTAAAGATCACTTCCCTCTTCCCTTCATCGACCAAATGTTTGAACGATTAACCGACCATGAATTCTATTGCTTTCTTGATGGTTATTCTAGTTATAACCAAATTCCAATCGCTCCCGAAGATCAAGAGAAAACGACTTTCACGTGTCCATTTGGCACTTTTGCATATCGACGTATGCCTTTTGGCCTTTGCAATGCTCTTGCTACTTTCCAAAGATGCATGGTCAACATCTTATTTGACATGATCGAACGCTTTCTGGAAGTGTTTATGGACGATTTTTTCATCTATGGAAAATCCTTTTTTGAATGCTTACACCATCCCGAGTTGGTTCTAAATCGATGCAAGGACAAATACTTAACATTAAATTGGGAAAAATGTCATTTCATGGTCAAACTTGGCATTGTTCTTGGACATGTCATTTCAAACAAAGGCATTGAGGTGGATAAAGCAAAAATTGATGTATTTGCAAATCTACCCATTCCCAGATCAGTCGAGGACATTCGTTCTTTTCTTGGGCACGCTAGTTTTTATCGACGCTTTGTGAAAGACTTTAGTAAAATCACTCAACCTCTGACGACTCTTCTTGGAAAAGACATTCCATTTGACTTTAATTCCGATTGTGATTCTACTTTCGAACGTCTTAAAAATGAACTTATTTCTGCTCCCATCATGTGTTCACCCAATTGGGATCTTCCTTTCGAAATAATGTGTGATGCTTCTAACTTCGCAGTCGGTGCTACCTTAAGACAACGCATTAACAAAATTCTTCATGTCATCTACTCCGCTAGTATGACTCTTAATGATGCTCAACTCAATTACATTACCACTGAAAAAGAGCTTCTAGCGGTAGTCTTTGCGCTTGAAAAGTTCTGACCTTATTTTATTGGCTCACACATTACGGTTTACACTGACCACTCCGCTCTTAGGTACCTTTTCGCTAAAAAGGATGCTAAGTCTCGTTTGATTCGTTGGATCCATTTACTCCAAGAATTTGACCTTACGATCAAAGATAGAAAAGGATCCGACAAAGTCATTGTCGATCATTTGTCATGTCTTCCAAACGCACCATCTTCTTTACCGATCAACGAGAACTTTCTCGATGAACAACTCCTTTCCGTTTCTGTCGATCCATGGTATGCCGACACAGTGAACTATTTAGTCACTAAGGAAACTCCTTCATTTTGGTCGAAACAAGATAAATATAAATTTCTTTCCCAAGTCAAGTACTTTTATTGGGATGATCCATACTTATTTAAGTACTGCTTTGACCAAATCATTCGACGTTGCATCTCGGTTTGCGAAATCAAAAGTGTTCTTTCATTTTATCATGACGAAGCTTGTGGTGGTCACTTCAGTCCGAAGAAAACCGCAGAGAAGGTGTTTCAATGTGGTTTTACTGGCCTACGCTTTTCAAAGATGCATTCGAGTTTTGTAAAACTTGCGATCGCTGCCAAATGTTAGGAATAATTTCTCGACGTAACATGATGCTTTTATACCCCATTCTTACAATCAAAGTCTTTGACGTTTGGGGTATTGATTTTATAACACCATTTCCCAATTCTTTTGGAAATCTGTACATTCTTCTTGCCGTTGATTACGTCTCCAAATGGGTTGAAGCCATTCCTTGTAAACAAATGACCATAAAGTTGTTGTGAAATTCATAAAAGAAAACATCTTTTTGAAGTTTGGAACACCTCGCACAATAATAAGCGATAATGGAACCCATTTATGTTATCTTTCATTTGAAACTCTAATGAAGAAATACGCGATGACCCATAAGTTATCCACTCCTTATCATCCTCAAACTTGTGGTCAAGTTGAAGTTTCAAATCGCCAAATCAAACAAATTTTGGAGAAAACTGTGAATAAATATCAAAAAGATTGGTCACAAAAATTGACAGATGCGCTTTGGGCTTACAGAACTACGTATAAAACCAGTCTTGGGATATCTCATTTTAGGCTTGTATATGGCAAAGCGTGCCATTTACCCATCGAACTTGAACATAAAGCATTGTGGGCGATTAAGAACATAAACTTTGATCTTGAAAAAGCAGGCAAAAACAGAAAATTGCAACTCAATGAATTAGAGAAAATTAGGAACGACGCGTATAAAAACAAGAAAATTTACAAAGAAAAAAAAAGTTTTTCATGACAAGTCAATCCTAAGGGAAACATTTTTGTCAAATCATAAAGTTTTTTTGTATGACTCTCGACTTCATTTGTTCCCTAGGAAATTAAAATCAAGATGGACAAGACCATACATTGTACGTACTGTTTTCCATATGGTGCCATAGAAATAGAAAACTTTAGGGATGGATCCATTTTTAAAGTCAATGGTTATCGTTTAAAATCTTACTTTGAGTTGGCGAGTGATCGAGAGGAGGAGCTCATGATTCTTCATGAGCCACACCATGTCTAGTATGAAATTTTAACCCTCTCTTGAAAATATGTACATATTTTTCCCCATTACACTCATTATATCATGTATTGGTTGTGGGGACACAGTCAAATTAAGTGTGGGAGGGAGTCTCATATTCATTTTGATTTTTCATTGTTTATTTTTTGCGTTCACTTTTCACAAAAAAATCCCAAAATAATTTTCTTTTTAGCATATTGATTTACTTTTAAAGAAACACCATGGGATAAGTATATGTTTGTTGTAATTAAATTGAAATTTTCGAAAATTTACTTGTCTCGGCAAAAATAAAAATAAAAGTTTGATTACAAAGAACGATGGTTTAACTAGTATATAGGAAGGTTCATAGGCGATAATTATGAAGTATGTCCTAATTGTAATCTTTGTTTAAAAAAGTGGTTGATTTAAAGTAAAGGCGAAAAACATTTTTGATTTTCTAAGTTAAGTGGTGCTAAGATGATTTTGCAAAACTCTCTCTTCTTAAAAAAAAGCTTTTACAAAAAAGCACCTATAGTCGGGTGTTCACACGTAAATGTGTACACTCGCCATGCTATATACCCTTCTCACATAAGCCCGAAAGGTAGTGCATGATCGGTATATCTGGCCTCAGTTTATCTGAGTTAGGTGTATGTAAATAAATTTAAAATAAAATAATAAACACCTATAGTCATGTGTTCATATACAAGCGTGCACACTCGCCATGCTCTATACTCTTCTCACGTAAGCCCAAAAGGCAGTGCATGATTGGTATATCTGGCCTCAGTTTAACTGAGTTAGGTGTGTAAATAATAATAATGTTAATACTTCTAAAAAATAGAGAGAGCAAGCAATTGAAATCCAAGCACTATTTTCACTAAGTTGATTCGACTTGTTATTCAAAAGAAATAAAAATGCCACTTTGCAAAACTTTGATAATCAACTAAAGGATCCATTTCATAGTTGCACTATGTTATCAACCCAAACAACTAGCCAAACTAGAGTATAATTGTGATGATAACTTAATTTATGTTGGAAGTTTTGACGAGTAAAAGGACTAAAATTTCATGACAGTGACCAAAACTTATATTTAACTTACTCGTGTCAATTTAAAAGTAAATTCCTCATTTGTAAATATTTTCGAAAACTTGCATCATGTAGTCGCATTAGAATTCGCATATCGCATTTTGATTTTGTGGGTAGTATCCACTGAAAACCCACATGAGCCAACACTCGTCATACTAGGGACACCTAGAGCTTTAATGGCTTGTTGCATACGCTCAATGCAATCGCGTTTCCTACAAAAACCGATTTATCTTGGTTTTAGTTTATTCGAGGCGAATAAAAAGATAAGTGTGGGGATATTTGATGTGCATGTAAAAGTGCATATTTTTACTTCCATATTTAATCTTCTTTTATAAATGAGAATATTAGGTTATTTTACATGTTTAAACCAAGATTTAAATTATTTTAAAATCATCATTCATTCATCTTCATTTGGGGGGTAAAATGGTAATTTTGTGTATGATTTGATTTGAGAAAATTTATTTGCTCGTATTTATTTTTATTTGTTGAAAATGGAGTGCAAATATGAAGAGGTTTCATGGATAAATGAATGCACACATGTTGAAAGCAAATAGAGGATGGAAATAAAAGAATCGGGAAATTATTGTCAAGGACAATATTTCTCAGCATTTTAGCCTCAAGAATAGACCTTCAGTGTTTTAGCCTGAAGGACAACTTTCTTTAGGTATCAGTTTTTATAGTTTTTAGGTATCAGTTTGCAGTTATCGGTAGTAGTTTTTAGGTATCAGATTTTAGTTCGGTAGCAGTTTTGGAAGAATGTTTGTCCTTATGAATAATTTTAAAAGAATGTTTGTCCTTATGAATAATTTTTAGGAGAACGTTTGTCCTTTTGGTTAAAATATTGAGGTCATGTCCTTGAGGGTAAAAATATACAAAAAAATTTCCTTTAAATTAATTCCCCCTAAAAGAATTCATGCAACATGGAGGAGCCCACATACCCACTACCATATGGTCCATAATTAAAAGCACAAGCACATGTTAATGAAGGCTTAAAAGCATGTTAGTGGGAATTAATTAATTCCCTAACAATTACTTGGAGGTTACACTTTCTCAAGGGCATTTTAGGTAGTCCCCTAAAATATTAATTAGGGTTTTAATCATGTTTAAATACCCCTTATGTTTCATGTAATCATCTTCTTCTTTTCATGCAATATTGTAGCCATAAATCAAAGTTAAATAAGAATTTCTTTAATGGCTTCTTAGCCTTGTTTTTACTTTAATGCAAATTTTTATTTCATGCTTATTTTTATTGCTCTATTATTCTATGCTCTCTTATTTATTTTGTGCTCCTTTTATTTCATGAAGTAGCATAGATTTTATTATTGTAATTAGTTTAGTTTTATTTCATGCAAGTAGTTAGCTCTCTTTCCTTGTAATTAGCTCTCATTTTCCTTTTATTTTATGTTGAAATCATTTTATGTTAACATGTTTTCAAATATGAGTAGCTAAACCCCTTCAATTTAGGGGTAATAAAGCTCTTATGAAACATATTAAATTAACATAATGATTTAATTTATGATCTCTCATATGTGCTTAATGGAAAATATGATGATGGTGGTGTATGTTTCTTTTTATTGAATTTTGATAGCCTATGTTGACATCTCAAATAGGCTATGAATAACTCTATTTAAAACATAAACTATTTGATCATTTGCCTGAGTGATTTTAATAAAGAAAGTCAAACTAGAATCAAAACTTGATGGTCTGTATTACTAATTAATAGTAAATAGATCATACTTAAATAGATTTTAATTTTAATTTTCATGTCATTTTCAAGAGTGTTGATAAGTGGTTTGAATGGTGTGTTAGACTTTCATGATTTTAGTTATGCTAATTAATAGCACAAATAAATCATAATTATAATAAGCACATCTATCATTTCTACTAAATATTTTAATGAGAGATTACAAGTGAATTTTGTGTTGATTTATATGAATGATTGGAAGTGAATTTGCCTCTAAATCGCTCTTTATTATCATAGTTTTATTCGCTTTTGCTCTAGCTCATTTTCTACAATTTTCTAGTTTAAAACAAACTGCAAAAAATTTAGGCTAATTTGATTGAGTAATATTGAAATTTAATTCTTACTCTGTGGATTGACCCGTATTCATATACGTACTACAATTGCATGCCAAGCACTTGCGGTTTTATAACGATAATATTTTTAACGACGGTTTTCTAATCGATAGAAATTTCGGTCGTTACCTAACATGGAATAAGTAGATAGAGAAAATCGAAAGCTCCCAAGGTCCAAAGAAAAGGCCTCTTCCAAGTTCCTATAGGCCTTTTATATATATGAGAATCGCCCACCGATGGCACTGGATCAAGAAATGCCATGTTAAACTCCAGATCCAAGAAAGTAGGAGGCAAGATAAAGTCCTCCATATCATAAAATCATATCAGTACCGATATAAATCATGTCGGTACCGATCTGATTGTCTTCGTACAAATCCTCTGTCTCTCTCATATCTTGTCTTCTAGCTTCAATTCATCAAACTTCATGCACTTTTGCCTTAGAAACCAGGTTGTTGCCAAGAAGTTCTGACACGTCTAGTGCATGTCCTTTCTTATAAAGCTCTCTGTAATTGCTCACCTACTCCTTTAAAAATGGACCATAGGACGACCACTTTATCGATTAATAACTTGAACATAGCTTTAGAGTTTCCCGGTGTGTGTGAAAACATATATGTACCAACTTGAAAAGTGGTCGGTGCTGACTTCTCCATTTAATATACTTTTCACTCTAAATCTCTAAAGTCCTTTCCAATGCCATCCTAAGTTTACTTCCGAGTCCTTGAACCACTTCGCCTTTATCCTGACATCCAGATTCGTTTGTAAGCTGCTTGGTCCAAAAGCTGGATAACAGACACCAAGTGTAATAGTTAACCTAAGTGTACCTAACACTAAACAAACATTCTTAGTGATGGACCTCGAACAACTACACCGAGTAAACAATTTCCGATACGAAACCCAAGTATATGATTCGATAATCAATGCACCAAGCCAGACATACACTAAAATTCCTAGGCCCACTTGCCCCAAAAGCATTGGGTAACCTACTCGCTAATATTTGCTATCTTTTGCACAACACCGAGAATACACCATAATGTCTAGGCCCAATTGAACCGAAAACATCTATTAACCTCCCTTTAGTGCCTGATATCCAATTCCCTACACACCACACTGGGCATACACCACAATGTCTAGACCTAATTATCCAATAACATCGAGTAATCTCCCATTAGTGTATGTAACTATGCATAGCATTTGGCATACCTACCACAATTGTTATCCACATAATTTCTCAAGAGAATGCAGTTTCTGATTCGAAGATGTACATCGGAAGATATGAAAATGACATCGACTTTCACGATGGAGAACTATTCTCTGACCATGTTAACTACTAACATTACTCTCAAAGACACGAGACTAGCAAATACATTCATGGCGATAGTAATCAGCATTGAGAATACAAAGAGGGATTGGCGTCAAAGGAATAGGATGCTGCACTTCATCAATAAAAGAATGCAGCGATATCAACAACAATCAAACATCGTGAGCCATCAATGAGTGTCGAAGTGACCTATAGTAAACTTCATTGATGTTGAATTCTGTTAGCACCGCACTTTATAGCACTTCGAAGATATTGCTCTATGATTGCACCAAGGATCATTAGCACCAAAGGGATAGTAAATGACACCGCTCCTCGTCAACACTCAGCACTACTTCACAGTAAAACCACTAGCAATCAATCAAGAGGCAAAGAGTCATTGACACCGAAGACCATTTTTACTACTAATGTTTATCTCAAAGGAATGCGGCATGACAAGGTAGCCATGATGTCGCCTCTCATTTTCACCGCCTTTCTTAAGTAAAGAAGCAAGGGTGTCGACAAAGAAGTCAAGGAACATCAAATAAAGTCGACAAGTTCTATGTTATGCCAGCGTTGTTATTCATCCATTGTTGCCTAGCAATCTTGCCATCAAGGATCAATGCCACCAAGGATCAATGTCGCCAAAGAACAAGGCCCCTATTTTATTGTGTCAGCTTTCATATGATACTTGAAGGACGCCACGCACTTATATATGCGATGTTGATGACGAACGTCATCAAGGTCCACTGAAGTCATCAATGTTATACTAAAGCGACGCCAATCGTCATGATGAAAGCTTTCAATGCCACCTTTTGAGTGAAGTCAAAGTCCACTGCCATATTGCATTGATGATTGTTGAAGCTAAACTTGTTGACGCCAAACATGCCAAAGCCAAGATAGCCAAAGTCTAGCTTATCGAAGCCGAGGGCCAAGCCGCTCACCAACCTCTGTAAATATAGACCCAGGAGTCTTAGAGAGTGAGGGATGGATTCTCTTCCCACGTCTTACATTTTTCACCTTGTAAACCCTATATAAATTTGGAGATTTTACCGATTGTAATACTTAAATTTTGTTTACATAAGGAATCGAACATCAAACAAATTGCCTAGCACATTTGACTACTTAACTCTTGAATTGTGACTTGAATATTGCCTTGTATATCGATCTTGATCATATATGAACATCCCGATATTTTCAATCATTCGCATCCACACAAGTCGGACTTGAATTACTTAAAATACCAGATTGTTAATTTATAATGGCAGAACTCAGCATATACAGTAAATAAAATAATCACAGAGTCACAGACACAGAGTAATATAACAATTAGCAGCGGAAACAAATGAATAGTAGTTCATGAAGCTACTATATATATATAACAGAGTTACAACAAGATACAACGGAAGTCTCGAATACATAGAAGTCTCAATACAATAGTCAAATACAAGATCAAAATATATCACAGGAGTCAACTGAATAACTGCCAGCTGAATAGATAGATGGATATCCAAGCGAAGCTCCAACTCCAAAGGTGAGTCTCAAATTGTAACGACCCGTAAAATTTCAACTGTTTTAATAACGTTATTAGTTGAAATTTGTGAAATTTTAAACGATAAAATTTTGAAATAAAAATTTAATATTTGGAATACGTCTAGTTAAACATAGCAACTGTTAAATTTTCATCCGAAAATATGAAAGTTTATTTCGCGCGTAAATTTACTTCAATTTAATCGGTTAAAAAGCGTTGAAATTAAAACGTTTTCAAAATCTGAATATTTTTACATAGAAAAATTCTAAACCATCCTCTGAGCAAGATGTCAGTTTGTAGTTTTTCAAAATTTGGACATCTATTGCTCCGTCGTTCTTATTTTCCGCAAAATAGCAGTATTCTGGTACCGATATCGATTTTCATCGGATGATCGTACCACTGATATCTGTATAACGTTTTGATCGTCTCGTCGTGCTGATCTCCGCGGTATATTCGTATGTGCGTTTCGACGTCCGGTGGACGGCAAAATCTGTAGACGTTACACCGTCTCGATACTGGTGTCATGCCTTTTTGTTTCCAGTGTGGTAAACGGATTGATGCTTTCCTGGCTCTTCGTAATCACGGACGTGCATTGCTTTTAAGAAATTTAATTATCGTAACTTTCCATATTCCAAAAAAATTTATTACTTGACTTTTAGGTTTCTCAATTTGATTTTTATCATCTCCGTTCGTTCCAGCTTTTAATAAACTTAATTGCCTTAATTTGTTCCAACCGTTCAAAACTTTGTTTTATTTCCTTCTCTCTACAAATTGTGAACAGCCTTTTTATTTCCACGAACAAACAAAGTTTCCAGAACAAAAATTGTATTCTTCTTTTTTGTTTGCCTTTGTTTTGTTGTTGTCCCCTGCTCCTTTGCCTACCACCACGCATGCCGTTCACCACCACACCACCACCACGTCAGCCCTGCCATTCGCCACCACCCCACTAGCAACTCATCGAGTCAGCCTATGCCCACGTCCATCCACCAAAATCCACCACTGTACAACTCATGTCCCAGTCTCCCTTCGACCGAGACCCATCACCAACCCAGGCTCTCTCCGTTCTCTCCCCTCCATCAAGTCGTGCCACCACTTCGAACCCCACCACCATAGCCATGCTCGAACAACCCAGGCCTTCACTCCATCCACCACCTGACCAAAACCAGCAACCGCCTCAACGTTCCCCTTGGTCCCACATCCCCTCACCGAGACCATCCCCTCCTCCTCACGGCCTCTGGCCACACCCCGCCTACATCGCCTTCCAGAGCACTCACCCGCAACTACTCCAACACTCGGCCGAACTGCCTTCTCCTCTCTTATATATGGAGATATATGTGGTTACAAACGATACCTTGAAGAGGTATAATATATATACTTGCCTACTTATCAATTTACCTGTTTATATATATTGTTTTTACATATAATAAGTTTATTTATATAAGATCTATTATATTAGTTGCTTATTGCTGTTTTGAGAAAACTATATAAAACCTGGTTGTATATATACTATGTATATATTACTTATGTTATTATGTACATATTAGTGCACGCAGTTATATATGTGCATGGATTTAGGACTTTCGAATGAGATTTGCATCTGAGAATATATAAGTTTATATAGTATGTAAGATTGTATACTAGTATATATATTGTGTACAAGTTATATTTTATGAAGTTTGAGACTTTATCTTCTATCAAATTTTGCATTTTATTGTGAACCTGTTTATAAATCCAAGTATATATTCTTAAGCCTTTAGGTTGCTGCTATATATTAGTTCATTTATGTAAATATTGTTCGACTTTGGTTTATATTGATGTTACTGGATACTAGAAGTAGGATATGGGATAAGGATAGATAGGTATATAATATAATGTATAGGTATAGTTAATTTAATAGTGGGTCTGTATATATTGGTTTTAAATAACATGAGTGTACATGTTTGTTTTGTCTACATAGGCGTATGAAGTATAGCACTCTACGTACGTATATCTGGTGGGTATATGGGAAAGGGGACGGAGAGTATATGTATGCATTTTGTCATCTGTTAGGAATATATGTTTATACAGTTTCAGTTTATAAAGTATACACGTATATACATGTATATATATATATAAAAGATTAGCTTATATGTAGATCTGTTATGTTTGGTTCATGCTGCCACTTTCTTGAGTAGGCAAGTTTATATATGATTACAGTAAAGTCGTTGTTTACAGTATTTTAACAAAAATATTTTATATATTAGTTAAGTTTAGTTGTTATTTGGTTAGTTAGTATATATATGCATAAAGGTATTTATACTTTATATTATATTAGTTAGTGGTATATATATGTACTACTTATTATTTTATATATTTGTTTATAAAGAGTTGATTTATATATATCATACATAAGGTCTGCATACGTATATTGTAATATATATAGTTTGAAAAAAATGTAATTTATATAAGATTTTGGATATGATATGTTATTTAAAAATATGTGTTGATTGAGATTTTTACATAGATTTTATTTTAAATATATGTTTCTAAAATTTATTTTTGTAAACATATGTATATGATATAGGAATTTGTTTCAGTTTATATCAAGCCAAATTGATTTTTTTTTCTCATCGATTTCTATTTATCAGCTTTGATCGTCGAACTCATGTCCATCGTGCTTTGTTCCGAAATTCGTGCTTGGATTTGTAACTCATCTGATTCTCGTCCATCTCTAGCCTCGAAAGGTGAGCACTCACTCACGATTAACGTTCTTTTATTTATTAAATTTGATTTCAATTGAAACGACAATTGAAATATGATGCTGTTAGTTAATTACACTGTTATATATGCTATTGCCTGTATCAGTTCACCTGTGACATCTGACACCATTATTTGTTATATATGCAATGATAATCCAGTTTGGCTGATAATTGATTGATTGTTGATGTTTATATTGGACGTTAAATTGTTAATGTTAAAATGATAAATAGTATGCAATTGAAATTGATATAGGATAGTTAGATGTAAAATTTGATTAACTGACATTTGTATAATATGACCCCTTTAACTGTAAAATTTATTGACACGTAGGATTTGTTTAATTACACTTTGAACCACTAAATGTATGTAGTTAAATTGATGATATATGAAATTGTAATAGATGACAAGTGAAAACCGTAATGTAATAATCTTTAATCTACATGAAATGATAGTGTAGATTCTAGAAATAATTATATTAGTTCGTACAAATAATAAATGCGAATTAATACGATTATTTCGGGATTATTTGAATTGATTATTGGATTGATATTGGTTGTTGTTATTGCTTGTTTATTTACTTTGACACCATCCCAGTTATCACACTGCAAGTTCCCTTTGCTATTCTTTGATTTTGAATTGAATTGGAATCGGGTTGAAATGATAAATACCCAAATTAAACTTTGACCTAGGATAGGAAATTAGATAAAACCCGATTGGTCAATGATTTGATATAAAATAAAATTGAAGATTTTATTTGAATAAATAATATGGTTTTGAAATGAAATTGAAATTTGAAATTTTTAATGAAAGAAAAATGTTAATATTTAATAATCTGAAACAAAATATTAACAATGTAATTGATGAAAGAATGTTGTTTAATTTGAGAAATGATTGAATTAAGTTTGAAATTATTAAACTTTGAAATGATTTAATAATTAAGTTTGAAATTATAATTAAGTTTGAAATTATTTAACTTGGAAATTATTTAATAATTAAGTTTTGAATTATTTAATTATTAAATGAGATTGAATGATTTAATGATCAAATTGAATTGAATTCTTTAATAAGAAAAATTGAACTTTTGAATAAGTGAATTTACTTCGTAAATAATTGAAATTGAGTTTCTTTATTAATCAAGTTTTGGAAATTTATTTAAGTAAGTAAATAAGTAAAATTGAATTTCTTTAACAAGAAATAAATATGATTTATTGACATTAATGTAAGACTTGAAATTTAAGGAATTTGATTTGATGAATTAATTTAATTCAATTTGTAAGATTTGATATAATGAAGCTGAATTTGAATAATGGATTTAATGAATTGGAAATTTAATAGAAATTGTTTCGAATGGAAAATTTACTAAATGAATATTGAATGAAATCGATAAATGAATGTAAATTGATTTGAATGTTAAAGCTAAATTGATTCTAATGATTTCGAAATGAAACTTTGTGCGAATTTGAATCAATATTTGAATTGATTTCAATATAAAGATTGAAATTGAATTATAAGATTTTGAAATGATAATTTGGAAGTTTTGAAACGTAAATTATGGAAATTGATTTGGAAAGACAAGCGAAATGTTGATTTATAAACTCTAATTGAAATTGAAATTGATTTGGTTTTGAAATATATTAATGACCAATCGGTGTAATAATTACGGAAGTTATTAAAGAGACCGGAATTCGGTTATGGATATACTCTCTATCTAAACCGGAAACCACTTTAATAACTATACGCGGAGTGATGATCCAGAATGAAGTGGTTGGAATGCTGTACGTGATGACTGAAGAAAGTGAACGATAATGGATAGCCTTGACACTTGTGTCAAATTGGAAATGACTAAAACAGGAGCTGTGCCGGGCCAATGGAGGATTTGCTACCTCAAGTGGACACACTTCTTCGAACTACTTATATTTGTTGTCGATTGGTGCACCCTTGATTTTGGGAGTGTTGTTTCACGGTGTTGCGGGCGCTGCGGCGTTGCGTTCTCACCAGTCCGGATCAGGCGAACGGTAGTATCACTACCTTGGGTATTGCCTCATGTGCCTTGTCATACTTGTATTCCATGTATGCGCGACCACTACGATTTTGATTTGTACCTTTAGTATATGGATTGCCCTCTGGTGACTTCTGGTTTTGGGGAAACTACGGTCTTGTATATGCTTTTGGGAATAAAAATGTGTTAAGGGTGGAATGGGCCATGACTTAACGCTATTTTGATATCTTTTTATATTACTGATAGACATTATCTACTTATCGTACACTACTACATAGTAGATAGTTTAACGGATCCTTAAAGGATGGTTATTCCAAACATCCTTTGAGTTACTTGTATTTCAATTGCTATTTCACTTGAGTTGGATTTATTAATATAAGAATGTTAATCCTGACTCGAGTGTCTTGTGTTTTTGCTTTACGCTCGGGTCAGACTGAGTGCACCAGTATTCGATGCTCACCTTTGAAGTTGGAGCTTTGCTTGAAGATCCAGTCATCTATTCTACTTTCAGTATTCGATGATTCCAGTGATGTATTCTGATTTGTATCTGATGTATCATATTACTCTTCCGTTGTATCTGGTTTAACTCTGATGCATCGTATTACTCTTCTGTTGTAAACTCTGATGTATCTTATATATTCATATAGTAGCTTCATGAACTACTATCTCTTTTATTTCCGCTGCACTTATTACTCTGTGTCTGTGATCTGTGATTATTTATTTACTGTATATGTTCAGTTTTGCCAAATTTAAATTAACAACGCAGTATTTTGAGCAATTCAATTCCGGCATGAGTGTCTTCCTATACACTTATAATGGATGCGAATGGTCCAAAATATTGGGTCGTTACAGTTGGTATCAGAGCTTTGGTAGCTCTAGGAAAAACTTAACATATAGGGAAAATGTATTTACAGAATCACTTTCATTCGAGTTTCAATCTCTTCCTTTTGACTCGATTCCTTTGAATTTTGGAACGTTCCCTCGGTTTCGAAATTCATTCGTGTCCCTCACTATTCGTCTTCTTTTAATTCCGGAGTACCTCATAACTCCACTTCGAATGATCTTTACGATGAATCGGCGGTCTCGCCAATCTTCGAATTATTTGTAAAAGGAGTGAAAACTCCTTCACAATAACATCGATTTTCCGGAGATTTCTATATCCTCGGTTTACGAGGCTATCTATCTCCGGCAATGCCTGAATTCTATTTCTTGAGATCAAATGTCGATTTGCCTCGGAATTCTTCATTAATCTTATTCTTGAAGTTACGGACGACCGGTTAAGGTTGCCCGTGAATTAAATAAACTTACCCATCTCCCGATTCTGTTATTGAATCATCTTATCTTTTCTTTCGAATTTGTCTTCGAATCAGAATTCTCTTCGATTTGAGTCCATCAAAAATTTGAATCCCTATCCTTATTTTGAAATCTATTATTGTATCGTCGAGCGAGGAAGTGTATTTGTAAATTAATATTAAAATATTATTTTCAAATTTGGTAAATGAAATAAATTTGTTTGATTATATTGTGAAAATATAAGTAAAATTTTCTGGAATTTAATAGGTTAATTAAATTGTTTGTTTGAAATGATAATGTTTGATTATCATTTATTGTTCTAAATAAATTTATAAATACGGTTTATAAATTTATTTGGAATTTGAAATGAATTTAATTCAGAAATTTGAGAATTTAGTTTCCGGTGATTTCGAACTTTGTTTTTAAAATTTTAAAGTATATAGTATTGAAGGTATTTTCAAAAAGAAACCGTTTTCAAAGAATTTTTAAAATGTTGACATCAGTGCTCTTCTCTTTGTCGCTGGAAAATAATTTCGGTGATGACGGCCGCATCATCGACATTCATTTTCGAGTTTCGAAGTGGAGATACTATTCTGTAGCTTTGCTATGGTTTTGTTTTGAAAAATATTTTGATTTGAATTTCTTCAGTATAATTTGATTTATATATATATATATAAGTATCTTATTTTAAAATTTAATTTGATTGATATAAATATATTATATATAACTCTAAATTGTTTAAGTTAATCGGAAATCTAATTCTTAAATTTTGTTAAAGGATGATTTTAATTATAAATAAAACCAAAATTTGGAGTAAATATTTAAACTTGTATAATTGAATTTGGAAAATTTTATTTGTATATTGTTCAACTGCATTCTAATACAACTTACCTAAATCGTTCAGAAGTGAATATATAATTGGATAATATATAAGATAAATTGAATTTAAAAAAAATGTGAGTGTTTATAATAAAATGTTATACACTAAATTTTGATTATAAAGACGTCAATTGAGTTAGATAGGATAACAAATAAAACTCAGTTAATAATGAATTAATAAATTTGTTTTGAAAGAATTAATAAATTGAAATTTGATCAATTTATGAAATACCTTGAATTTAAAAGCAATTGGTAAATATAAATTAATTTTAAATCGAAACTTTTATGGTTTAAATTAATTTATATGGGTTAAATATATGTGATGAGATATATTAAGTGAAATAAAATTTATAATAATTTGGAATTAAAGAATTTAATCTGTTAAAAATAAAATATGATTATAATAAAAGACTATTCAAATTTATAGTTTTAGAAATTGTAAATTGAAGATAATTGGATAATAAGATAATGAATTTTGAAATAGTTGAGATTGATTTTAGTGAAATCAAATGGATTAAATCAATTATTGAATATCAATTAATTTAAATTTGAATTTATATGGTTTAAATTAATTGTTATTTTGTACTTCAAATCTGTTTTCTTTCTAGTTGTTCCTATTCTCCTACCTCGTTCCTTTTCGGGGACGAAAAGTTTTGAGTGGGGGAGAGTGTAACGACCCGTAAAATTTCAACTGTTTTAATAACGTTATTAGTTGAAATTTGTGAAATTTTAAACGATAAAATTTTGAAATAAAAATTTAATATTTGGAATACGTCTAGTTAAACATAGCAACTGTTAAATTTTCATCCGAAAATATGAAAGTTTATTTCGCGCGTAAATTTACTTCAATTTAATCGGTTAAAAAGCGTTGAAATTAAAACGTTTTCAAAATCTGAATATTTTTACATAGAAAAATTCTAAACCATCCTCTGAGCAAGATGTCAGTTTGTAGTTTTTCAAAATTTGGACATCTATTGCTCCGTCGTTCTTATTTTCCGCAAAATAGCAGTATTCTGGTACCGATATCGATTTTCATCGGATGATCGTACCACTGATATCTGTATACCGTTTTGATCGTCTCGTCATGCTGATCTCCGCGGTATATTCGTATGTGCGTTTCGACGTCCGGTGGATGGCAAAATCTGTAGACGTTACACCGTCTCGATACTGGTGTCATGCCTTTTTGTTTCCAGTGTGGTAAACGGATTGATGCTTTCCTGGCTCTTCGTAATCACAGACGTGCATTGCTTTTAAGAAATTTAATTATCGTAACTTTCCATATTCCAAAAAAATTTATTACTTGACTTTTAGGTTTCTCAATTTGATTTTTATCATCTCCGTTCGTTCCAGCTTTTAATAAACTTAATTGCCTTAATTTGTTCCAACCGTTCAAAACTTTGTTTTATTTCCTTCTCTCTACAAATTGTGAACAGCCTTTTTATTTCCACGAACAAACAAAGTTTCCAGAACAAAAATTGTATTCTTCTTTTTTGTTTGCCTTTGTTTTGTTGTTGTCCCCTGCTCCTTTGCCTACCACCACGCATGCCGTTCACCACCACACCACCACCACGTCAGCCCTGCCATTCGCCACCACCCCACTAGCAACTCATCGAGTCAGCCTATGCCCACGTCCATCCACCAAAATCCACCACTGTACAACTCATGTCCCAGTCTCCCTTCGACCGAGACCCATCACCAACCCAGGCTCTCTCCGTTCTCTCCCCTCCATCAAGTCGTGCCACCACTTCGAACCCCACCACCATAGCCATGCTCGAACAACCCAGGCCTTCACTCCATCCACCACCTGACCAAAACCAGCAACCGCCTCAACGTTCCCCTTGGTCCCACATCCCCTCACCGAGACCATCCCCTCCTCCTCACGGCCTCTGGCCACACCCCGCCTACATCGCCTTCCAGAGCACTCACCCGCAACTACTCCAACACTCGGCCGAACTGCCTTCTCCTCTCTTATATATGGAGATATATGTGGTTACAAACGATACCTTGAAGAGGTATAATATATATACTTGCCTACTTATCAATTTACCTGTTTATATATATTGTTTTTACATATAATAAGTTTATTTATATAAGATCTATTATATTAGTTGCTTATTGCTGTTTTGAGAAAACTATATAAAACCTGGTTGTATATATACTATGTATATATTACTTATGTTATTATGTACATATTAGTGCACGCAGTTATATATGTGCATGGATTTAGGACTTTCGAATGAGATTTGCATCTGAGAATATATAAGTTTATATAGTATGTAAGATTGTATACTAGTATATATATTGTGTACAAGTTATATTTTATGAAGTTTGAGACTTTATCTTCTATCAAATTTTGCATTTTATTGTGAACCTGTTTATAAATCCAAGTATATATTCTTAAGCCTTTAGGTTGCTGCTATATATTAGTTCATTTATGTAAATACTGTTCGACTTTGGTTTATATTGATGTTACTGGATACTAGAAGTAGGATATGGGATAAGGATAGATAGGTATATAATATAATGTATAGGTATAGTTAATTTAATAGTGGGTCTGTATATATTGGTTTTAAATAACATGAGTGTACATGTTTGTTTTGTCTACATAGGCGTATGAAGTATAGCACTCTACGTACGTATATCTGGTGGGTATATGGGAAAGGGGACGGAGAGTATATGTATGCATTTTGTCATCTGTTAGGAATATATGTTTATACAGTTTCAGTTTATAAAGTATACACGTATATACATGTATATATATATATAAAAGATTAGCTTATATGTAGATCTGTTATGTTTGGTTCATGCTGCCACTTTCTTGAGTAGGCAAGTTTATATATGATTACAGTAAAGTCGTTGTTTACAGTATTTTAACAAAAATATTTTATATATTAGTTAAGTTTAGTTGTTATTTGGTTAGTTAGTATATATATGCATAAAGGTATTTATACTTTATATTATATTAGTTAGTGGTATATATATGTACTACTTATTATTTTATATATTTGTTTATAAAGAGTTGATTTATATATATCATACATAAGGTCTGCATACGTATATTGTAATATATATAGTTTGAAAAAAATGTAATTTATATAAGATTTTGGATATGATATGTTATTTAAAAATATGTGTTGATTGAGATTTTTACATAGATTTTATTTTAAATATATGTTTCTAAAATTTATTTTTGTAAACATATGTATATGATATAGGAATTTGTTTCAGTTTATATCAAGCCAAATTGATTTTTTTTTCTCATCGATTTCTATTTATCAGCTTTGATCGTCGAACTCATGTCCATCGTGCTTTGTTCCGAAATTCGTGCTTGGATTTGTAACTCATCTGATTCTCGTCCATCTCTAGCCTCGAAAGGTGAGCACTCACTCACGATTAACGTTCTTTTATTTATTAAATTTGATTTCAATTGAAACGACAATTGAAATATGATGCTGTTAGTTAATTACACTGTTATATATGCTATTGCCTGTATCAGTTCACCTGTGACATCTGACACCATTATTTGTTATATATGCAATGATAATCCAGTTTGGCTGATAATTGATTGATTGTTGATGTTTATATTGGACGTTAAATTGTTAATGTTAAAATGATAAATAGTATGCAATTGAAATTGATATAGGATAGTTAGATGTAAAATTTGATTAACTGACATTTGTATAATATGACCCCTTTAACTGTAAAATTTATTGACACGTAGGATTTGTTTAATTACACTTTGAACCACTAAATGTATGTAGTTAAATTGATGATATATGAAATTGTAATAGATGACAAGTGAAAACCGTAATGTAATAATCTTTAATCTACATGAAATGATAGTGTAGATTCTAGAAATAATTATATTAGTTCGTACAAATAATAAATGCGAATTAATACGATTATTTCGGGATTATTTGAATTGATTATTGGATTGATATTGGTTGTTGTTATTGCTTGTTTATTTACTTTGACACCATCCCAGTTATCACACTGCAAGTTCCCTTTGCTATTCTTTGATTTTGAATTGAATTGGAATCGGGTTGAAATGATAAATACCCAAATTAAACTTTGACCTAGGATAGGAAATTAGATAAAACCCGATTGGTCAATGATTTGATATAAAATAAAATTGAAGATTTTATTTGAATAAATAATATGGTTTTGAAATGAAATTGAAATTTGAAATTTTTAATGAAAGAAAAATGTTAATATTTAATAATCTGAAACAAAATATTAACAATGTAATTGATGAAAGAATGTTGTTTAATTTGAGAAATGATTGAATTAAGTTTGAAATTATTAAACTTTGAAATGATTTAATAATTAAGTTTGAAATTATAATTAAGTTTGAAATTATTTAACTTGGAAATTATTTAATAATTAAGTTTTGAATTATTTAATTATTAAATGAGATTGAATGATTTAATGATCAAATTGAATTGAATTCTTTAATAAGAAAAATTGAACTTTTGAATAAGTGAATTTACTTCGTAAATAATTGAAATTGAGTTTCTTTATTAATCAAGTTTTGGAAATTTATTTAAGCAAGTAAATAAGTAAAATTGAATTTCTTTAACAAGAAATAAATATGATTTATTGACATTAATGTAAGACTTGAAATTTAAGGAATTTGATTTGATGAATTTAATTTAATTCAATTTGTAAGATTTGATATAATGAAGCTGAATTTGAATAATGGATTTAATGAATTGGAAATTTAATAGAAATTGTTTCGAATGGAAAATTTACTAAATGAATATTGAATGAAATCGATAAATGAATGTAAATTGATTTGAATGTTAAAGCTAAATTGATTCTAATGATTTCGAAATGAAACTTTGTGCGAATTTGAATCAATATTTGAATTGATTTCAATATAAAGATTGAAATTGAATTATAAGATTTTGAAATGATAATTTGGAAGTTTTGAAACGTAAATTATGGAAATTGATTTGGAAAGACAAGCGAAATGTTGATTTATAAACTCTAATTGAAATTGAAATTGATTTGGTTTTGAAATATATTAATGACCAATCGGTGTAATAATTACGGAAGTTATTAAAGAGACCGGAATTCGGTTATGGATATACTCTCTATCTAAACCGGAAACCACTTTAATAACTATACGCGGAGTGATGATCCAGAATGAAGTGGTTGGAATGCTGTACGTGATGACTGAAGAAAGTGAACGATAATGGATAGCCTTGACACTTGTGTCAAATTGGAAATGACTAAAACAGGAGCTGTGCCGGGCCAATGGAGGATTTGCTACCTCAAGTGGACACACTTCTTCGAACTACTTATATTTGTTGTCGATTGGTGCACCCTTGATTTTGGGAGTGTTGTTTCACGGTGTTGCGGGCGCTGCGGCGTTGCGTTCTCACCAGTCCGGATCAGGCGAACGGTAGTATCACTACCTTGGGTATTGCCTCATGTGCCTTGTCATACTTGTATTCCATGTATGCGCGACCACTACGATTTTGATTTGTACCTTTAGTATATGGATTGCCCTCTGGTGACTTCTGGTTTTGGGGAAACTACGGTCTTGTATATGCTTTTGGGAATAAAAATGTGTTAAGGGTGGAATGGGCCATGACTTAACGCTATTTTGATATCTTTTTATATTACTGATAGACATTATCTACTTATCGTACACTACTACATAGTAGATAGTTTAACGGATCCTTAAAGGATGGTTATTCCAAACATCCTTTGAGTTACTTGTATTTCAATTGCTATTTCACTTGAGTTGGATTTATTAATATAAGAATGTTAATCCTGACTCGAGTGTCTTGTGTTTTTGCTTTACGCTCGGGTCAGACTGAGTGCACCAGTATTCGATGCTCACCTTTGAAGTTGGAGCTTTGCTTGAAGATCCAGTCATCTATTCTACTTTCAGTATTCGATGATTCCAGTGATGTATTCTGATTTGTATCTGATGTATCATATTACTCTTCCGTTGTATCTGGTTTAACTCTGATGCATCGTATTACTCTTCTGTTGTAAACTCTGATGTATCTTATATATTCATATAGTAGCTTCATGAACTACTATCTCTTTTATTTCCGCTGCACTTATTACTCTGTGTCTGTGATCTGTGATTATTTATTTACCGTATATGTTCAGTTTTGCCAAATTTAAATTAACAACGCAGTATTTTGAGCAATTCAATTCCGGCATGAGTGTCTTCCTATACACTTATAATGGATGCGAATGGTCCAAAATATCGGGTCGTTACAGTTGGTATCAGAGCTTTGGTAGCTCTAGGCAAAACTTAACATATAGGGAAAATGTATTTACAGAATCACTTTCATTCGAGTTTCAATCTCTTCCTTTTGACTCGATTCCTTTGAATTTTGGAACGTTCCCTCGGTTTCGAAATTCATTCGTGTCCCTCACTATTCGTCTTCTTTTAATTCCGGAGTACCTCATAACTCCACTTCGAATGATCTTTACGATGAATCGGCGGTCTCGCCAATCTTCGAATTATTTGTAAAAGGAGTGAAAACTCCTTCACAATAACATCGATTTTCCGAAGATTTCTATATCCTCGGTTTACGAGGCTATCTATCTCCGGCAATGCCTGAATTCTATTTCTTGAGATCAAATGTCGATTTGCCTCGGAATTCTTCATTAATCTTATTCTTGAAGTTACGGACGACCGGTTAAGGTTGCCCGTGAATTAAATAAACTTACCCATCTCCCGATTCTGTTATTGAATCATCTTATCTTTTCTTTCGAATTTGTCTTCGAATCAGAATTCTCTTCGATTTGAGTCCATCAAAAATTTGAATCCCTATCCTTATTTTGAAATTTATTATTGTATCGTCGAGCGAGGAAGTGTATTTGTAAATTAATATTAAAATATTATTTTCAAATTTGGTAAATGAAATAAATTTGTTTGATTATATTGTGAAAATATAAGTAAAATTTTTTGGAATTTAATAGGTTAATTAAATTGTTTGTTTGAAATGATAATGTTTGATTATCATTTATTGTTCTAAATAAATTTATAAATACGGTTTATAAATTTATTTGGAATTTGAAATGAATTTAATTCAGAAATTTGAGAATTTAGTTTCCGGTGATTTCGAACTTTGTTTTTAAAATTTTAAAGTATATAGTATTGAAGGTATTTTCAAAAAGAAACCGTTTTCAAAGAATTTTTAAAATGTTGACATCAGTGCTCTTCTCTTTGTCGCTGGAAAATAATTTCGGTGATGACGGCCGCATCATCGACATTCATTTTCGAGTTTCGAAGTGGAGATACTATTCTGTAGCTTTGCTATGGTTTTGTTTTGAAAAATATTTTGATTTGAATTTCTTCAGTATAATTTGATTTATATATATATATAAGTATCTTATTTTAAAATTTAATTTGATTGATATAAATATATTATATATAACTCTAAATCGTTTAAGTTAATCGGAAATCTAATTCTTAAATTTTGTTAAAGGATGATTTTAATTATAAATAAAACCAAAATTTGGAGTAAATATTTAAACTTGTATAATTGAATTTGGAAAATTTTATTTGTATATTGTTCAACTGCATTCTAATACAACTTACCTAAATCGTTCAGAAGTGAATATATAATTGGATAATATATAAGTTAAATTGAATTTAAAAAAAATGTGAGTGTTTATAATAAAATGTTATACACTAAATTTTGATTATAAAGACGTCAATTGAGTTAGATAGGATAACAAATAAAACTCAGTTAATAATGAATTAATAAATTTGTTTTGAAAGAATTAATAAATTGAAATTTGATCAATTTATGAAATACCTTGAATTTAAAAGCAATTGGTAAATATAAATTAATTTTAAATCGAAACTTTTATGGTTTAAATTAATTTATATGGGTTAAATATATGTGATGAGATATATTAAGTGAAATAAAATTTATAATAATTTGGAATTAAAGAATTTAATCTGTTAAAAATAAAATATGATTATAATAAAAGACTATTCAAATTTATGGTTTTAGAAATTGTAAATTGAAGATAATTGGATAATAAGATAATGAATTTTGAAATAGTTGAGATTGATTTTAGTGAAATCAAATGGATTAAATCAATTATTGAATATCAATTAATTTAAATTTGAATTTATATGGTTTAAATTAATTGTTATTTTGTACTTCAAATCTGTTTTCTTTCTAGTTGTTCCTATTCTCCTACCTCGTTCCTTTTCGGGGACGAAAAGTTTTGAGTGGGGGAGAGTGTAACGACCCGTAAAATTTCAACTGTTTTAATAACGTTATTAGTTGAAATTTGTGAAATTTTAAACGATAAAATTTTGAAATAAAAATTTAATATTTGGAATACGTCTAGTTAAACATAGCAACTGTTAAATTTTCATCCGAAAATATGAAAGTTTATTTCGCGCGTAAATTTACTTCAATTTAATCGGTTAAAAAGCGTTGAAATTAAAACGTTTTCAAAATCTGAATATTTTTACATAGAAAAATTCTAAACCATCCTCTGAGCAAGATGTCAGTTTGTAGTTTTTCAAAATTTGGACATCTATTGCTCCGTCGTTCTTATTTTCCGCAAAATAGCAGTATTCTGGTACCGATATCGATTTTCATCGGATGATCGTACCACTGATATCTGTATACCGTTTTGATCGTCTCGTCATGCTGATCTCCGCGGTATATTTGTATGTGCGTTTCGACGTCCGGTGGACGGCAAAATCTGTAGATGTTACACCGTCTCGATACTGGTGTCATGCCTTTTTGTTTCCAGTGTGGTAAACGGATTGATGCTTTCCTGGCTCTTCGTAATCACGGACGTGCATTGCTTTTAAGAAATTTAATTATCGTAACTTTCCATATTCCAAAAAAATTTATTACTTGACTTTTAGGTTTCTCAATTTGATTTTTATCATCTCCGTTCGTTCCAGCTTTTAATAAACTTAATTGCCTTAATTTGTTCCAACCGTTCAAAACTTTGTTTTATTTCCTTCTCTCTACAAATTGTGAACAGCCTTTTTATTTCCACGAACAAACAAAGTTTCCAGAACAAAAATTGTATTCTTCTTTTTTGTTTGCCTTTGTTTTGTTGTTGTCCCCTGCTCCTTTGCCTACCACCACGCATGCCGTTCACCACCACACCACCACCACGTCAGCCCTGCCATTCGCCACCACCCCACTAGCAACTCATCGAGTCAGCCTATGCCCACGTCCATCCACCAAAATCCACCACTGTACAACTCATGTCCCAGTCTCCCTTCGACCGAGACCCATCACCAACCCAGGCTCTCTCCGTTCTCTCCCCTCCATCAAGTCGTGCCACCACTTCGAACCCCACCACCATAGCCATGCTCGAACAACCCAGGCCTTCACTCCATCCACCACCTGACCAAAACCAGCAACCGCCTCAACGTTCCCCTTGGTCCCACATCCCCTCACCGAGACCATCCCCTCCTCCTCACGGCCTCTGGCCACACCCCGCCTACATCGCCTTCCAGAGCACTCACCCGCAACTACTCCAACACTCGGCCGAACTGCCTTCTCCTCTCTTATATATGGAGATATATGTGGTTACAAACGATACCTTGAAGAGGTATAATATATATACTTGCCTACTTATCAATTTACCTGTTTATATATATTGTTTTTACATATAATAAGTTTATTTATATAAGATCTATTATATTAGTTGCTTATTGCTGTTTTGAGAAAACTATATAAAACCTGGTTGTATATATACTATGTATATATTACTTATGTTATTATGTACATATTAGTGCACGCAGTTATATATGTGCATGGATTTAGGACTTTCGAATGAGATTTGCATCTGAGAATATATAAGTTTATATAGTATGTAAGATTGTATACTAGTATATATATTGTGTACAAGTTATATTTTATGAAGTTTGAGACTTTATCTTCTATCAAATTTTGCATTTTATTGTGAACCTGTTTATAAATCCAAGTATATATTCTTAAGCCTTTAGGTTGCTGCTATATATTAGTTCATTTATGTAAATACTGTTCGACTTTGGTTTATATTGATGTTACTGGATACTAGAAGTAGGATATGGGATAAGGATAGATAGGTATATAATATAATGTATAGGTATAGTTAATTTAATAGTGGGTCTGTATATATTGGTTTTAAATAACATGAGTGTACATGTTTGTTTTGTCTACATAGGCGTATGAAGTATAGCACTCTACGTACGTATATCTGGTGGGTATATGGGAAAGGGGACGGAGAGTATATGTATGCATTTTGTCATCTGTTAGGAATATATGTTTATACAGTTTCAGTTTATAAAGTATACACGTATATACATGTATATATATATATAAAAGATTAGCTTATATGTAGATCTGTTATGTTTGGTTCATGCTGCCACTTTCTTGAGTAGGCAAGTTTATATATGATTACAGTAAAGTCGTTGTTTACAGTATTTTAACAAAAATATTTTATATATTAGTTAAGTTTAGTTGTTATTTGGTTAGTTAGTATATATATGCATAAAGGTATTTATACTTTATATTATATTAGTTAGTGGTATATATATGTACTACTTATTATTTTATATATTTGTTTATAAATAGTTGATTTATATATATCATACATAAGGTCTGCATACGTATATTGTAATATATATAGTTTGAAAAAAATGTAATTTATATAAGATTTTGGATATGATATGTTATTTAAAAATATGTGTTGATTGAGATTTTTACATAGATTTTATTTTAAATATATGTTTCTAAAATTTATTTTTGTAAACATATGTATATGATATAGGAATTTGTTTCAGTTTATATCAAGCCAAATTGATTTTTTTTTCTCATCGATTTCTATTTATCAGCTTTGATCGTCGAACTCATGTCCATCGTGCTTTGTTCCGAAATTCGTGCTTGGATTTGTAACTCATCTGATTCTCGTCCATCTCTAGCCTCGAAAGGTGAGCACTCACTCACGATTAACGTTCTTTTATTTATTAAATTTGATTTCAATTGAAACGACAATTGAAATATGATGCTGTTAGTTAATTACACTGTTATATATGCTATTGCCTGTATCAGTTCACCTGTGACATCTGACACCATTATTTGTTATATATGCAATGATAATCCAGTTTGGCTGATAATTGATTGATTGTTGATGTTTATATTGGACGTTAAATTGTTAATGTTAAAATGATAAATAGTATGCAATTGAAATTGATATAGGATAGTTAGATGTAAAATTTGATTAACTGACATTTGTATAATATGACCCCTTTAACTGTAAAATTTATTGACACGTAGGATTTGTTTAATTACACTTTGAACCACTAAATGTATGTAGTTAAATTGATGATATATGAAATTGTAATAGATGACAAGTGAAAACCGTAATGTAATAATCTTTAATCTACATGAAATGATAGTGTAGATTCTAGAAATAATTATATTAGTTCGTACAAATAATAAATGCGAATTAATACGATTATTTCGGGATTATTTGAATTGATTATTGGATTGATATTGGTTGTTGTTATTGCTTGTTTATTTACTTTGACACCATCCCAGTTATCACACTGCAAGTTCCCTTTGCTATTCTTTGATTTTGAATTGAATTGGAATCGGGTTGAAATGATAAATACCCAAATTAAACTTTGACCTAGGATAGGAAATTAGATAAAACCCGATTGGTCAATGATTTGATATAAAATAAAATTGAAGATTTTATTTGAATAAATAATATGGTTTTGAAATGAAATTGAAATTTGAAATTTTTAATGAAAGAAAAATGTTAATATTTAATAATCTGAAACAAAATATTAACAATGTAATTGATGAAAGAATGTTGTTTAATTTGAGAAATGATTGAATTAAGTTTGAAATTATTAAACTTTGAAATGATTTAATAATTAAGTTTGAAATTATAATTAAGTTTGAAATTATTTAACTTGGAAATTATTTAATAATTAAGTTTTGAATTATTTAATTATTAAATGAGATTGAATGATTTAATGATCAAATTGAATTGAATTCTTTAATAAGAAAAATTGAACTTTTGAATAAGTGAATTTACTTCGTAAATAATTGAAATTGAGTTTCTTTATTAATCAAGTTTTGGAAATTTATTTAAGTAAGTAAATAAGTAAAATTGAATTTCTTTAACAAGAAATAAATATGATTTATTGACATTAATGTAAGACTTGAAATTTAAGGAATTTGATTTGATGAATTAATTTAATTCAATTTGTAAGATTTGATATAATGAAGCTGAATTTGAATAATGGATTTAATGAATTGGAAATTTAATAGAAATTGTTTCGAATGGAAAATTTACTAAATGAATATTGAATGAAATCGATAAATGAATGTAAATTGATTTGAATGTTAAAGCTAAATTGATTCTAATGATTTCGAAATGAAACTTTGTGCGAATTTGAATCAATATTTGAATTGATTTCAATATAAAGATTGAAATTGAATTATAAGATTTTGAAATGATAATTTGGAAGTTTTGAAACGTAAATTATGGAAATTGATTTGGAAAGACAAGCGAAATGTTGATTTATAAACTCTAATTGAAATTGAAATTGATTTGGTTTTGAAATATATTAATGACCAATCGGTGTAATAATTACGGAAGTTATTAAAGAGACCGGAATTCGGTTATGGATATACTCTCTATCTAAACCGGAAACCACTTTAATAACTATACGCGGAGTGATGATCCAGAATGAAGTGGTTGGAATGCTGTACGTGATGACTGAAGAAAGTGAACGATAATGGATAGCCTTGACACTTGTGTCAAATTGGAAATGACTAAAACAGGAGCTGTGCCGGGCCAATGGAGGATTTGCTACCTCAAGTGGACACACTTCTTCGAACTACTTATATTTGTTGTCGATTGGTGCACCCTTGATTTTGGGAGTGTTGTTTCACGGTGTTGCGGGCGCTGCGGCGTTGCGTTCTCACCAGTCCGGATCAGGCGAACGGTAGTATCACTACCTTGGGTATTGCCTCATGTGCCTTGTCATACTTGTATTCCATGTATGCGCGACCACTACGATTTTGATTTGTACCTTTAGTATATGGATTGCCCTATGGTGACTTCTGGTTTTGGGGAAACTACGGTCTTGTATATGCTTTTGGGAATAAAAATGTGTTAAGGGTGGAATGGGCCATGACTTAACGCTATTTTGATATCTTTTTATATTACTGATAGACATTATCTACTTATCGTACACTACTACATAGTAGATAGTTTAACGGATCCTTAAAGGATGGTTATTCCAAACATCCTTTGAGTTACTTGTATTTCAATTGCTATTTCACTTGAGTTGGATTTATTAATATAAGAATGTTAATCCTGACTCGAGTGTCTTGTGTTTTTGCTTTACGCTCGGGTCAAACTGAGTGCACCAGTATTCGATGCTCACCTTTGAAGTTGGAGCTTTGCTTGAAGATCCAGTCATCTATTCTACTTTCAGTATTCGATGATTCCAGTGATGTATTCTGATTTGTATCTGATGTATCATATTACTCTTCCGTTGTATCTGGTTTAACTCTGATGCATCGTATTACTCTTCTGTTGTAAACTCTGATGTATCTTATATATTCATATAGTAGCTTCATGAACTACTATCTCTTTTATTTCCGCTGCACTTATTACTCTGTGTTTGTGATCTGTGATTATTTATTTACTGTATATGTTCAGTTTTGCCAAATTTAAATTAACAACGCGGTATTTTGAGCAATTCAATTCCGGCATGAGTGTCTTCCTATACACTTATAATGAATGCGAATGGTCCAAAATATTGGGTCGTTACACAAATGCTGTGACACTCAGTCTGACCCGAGCGTAAAGCAAAACACAAAACACTAGAGTCAGGATTAACATTCTTATATCGATAAATCCAACTCAAGTGAAATATCAACTGAAATACAAGAAACTTAAAGGATGTTTGGGATACCCATCCTCTAAGGATGCGTGGAACTATCTACTATGTAGTAATATACACTATTATAATATGTCTATAGTAAAGCAAACTATTAAAATATTGTTACGGCGTTACCCATATCCCCCTTAACACATTTTTATATATTCCCATGGTCTATACAATACCGTAACTTCCCGTAAACTGGGCTTATCAGAGGGCACTCCATAGGTATGGTACAAAACAAACTCGTAGTGGTCTCGATAAGGTAGGTGACACGGCACAACTAGGCAATGCCAGGGTAGATATACCAATTACACTTCTAGGCTGGTGGTAACGCATAGCCGCAACTACCGCCCACCTCGAGCCACACTCCTAAATCAAAGCTTCGCACCAAATCAATCACAAAGTAATAGAATGGCAATCGAAGAAGTGTGTCCGATCAGAGGAGCTACCTCACTTGACCCGTCAATTGCTCCTGTTTTAGCCACCTTATGCTAACTCACGAGAGTCGGGTCCACGTATATACCTCAAATAGAATCGTCGCCACCCTCCTACTTCATTCTGGAATCTCCACCGCGTACACGGTTGTTAAAGTGGTTTTCGGTATTGGCAGAGAGTATGACAATAACCGATCCCGGTCCCTTTAACAACCAACCGTTATTATAACACTGTGGTCATTTCAAAATATTATACTTCAAAACCAAAATATCATTTCCATTTCAAAACCATATCAATACTATATCAAATTTCACTTCGAATATATATCCATTTCCAAAATCATAGCACTTTCAAAGTTATAACACTTTCAAAATTATAAAGCTTAGAAATTATAACACTTTGGAAATCATAACACTTTATAACATAATACTTTGGAATTCATAACTTTGAAATCATAACTTCCCACTTGAACAATTTAGATATTAATAATAGTATATAAAATAAAGTAGTTTCTAAAATAAAATAGTTTATATAAAAATAGCTATAAGTTAAAATAGTTCATGTTAAAATAATTAGTATATTAAAATAGTTTATATTAACAACAGTTTATATTAAAATAATGAGTATATTAAAATAGTTTATATAAAAAAATTAGAAAATAAAATATATAAATAGTTTTAAATATAATTTAAAAATACTTTGTATATAGCTTCCTCGAATTTCACAATCAATTCAAATTAACACAAGTTCCAAAATTCAAATTTAATTCAATCTCAATTCATCAATTTCAATTCAATTCAGTTTCTCAATAAACCATTTCAATTTTTATCGATTTCAAATACAGATTTGAACCACCAAATAAACCATTTCAATTTCAATAAAGTTCAAAGCTTTATATATTCAATATTTCAAAACTAAATTTGATAATTTCATATATATCTTAATTTAACTTCATTATTATTTAGTTTTGAAATATTCACTTAATAAATCCAACATCATTTAAATAAAACCTCAAATTACAAATAAATAAATTATTTCCTTCAATTTATTTAAACTTTAAATATTCATTTAATCACCTTAAATAAAATCAAGTTATAAAATCATATCCTTTAAAAATCTCAAATTCAATAAGTTTCAAATCGATTTAATTAAATAAAATTCTTAATTAAATACAATTTCAAATAAATTCAAATTTATCTTCCCAACCTTAACTTATAAAAATCATTATAAAAATCTATTTTTTAAATATAAATTTAAATAAATACTTAAACATATTATATATTAATTAAATCAGACTTTATTAAATTACATATTATTATTAAACTTATTTTATATTAAAACTAATTTATACATATTTTAAAATAGTAAAATTATAAGTAAATTCTTAAAATTTATAATTTCAAAACTAACTTATAATTTTAAAATTTCCAAAACATATAATTTTAAAAATCAAAAATTTAAACCTTTATAAAATACATTTATATATAATATTTAAAAATCAATATTTATTAAAACCATATATTTCTTTTCAAAACCTTAGGAATCATTTTCAAAATATATATACACACACACACACACATACACCAACGGTGTTTGTATATAATTTTCTATCCTATGGTCAAGTGATACAGATATTTATCATTTCAATCCGTAATTTAAATATATACGGGTATATATCATTTCAACCCCCAATCCCAAATTCAATTCAATGAAAATCGCTTGGGTTTATCATTTCAACCCATAACGATTTTCTCCTATTCTACAAGATCGTTCGGGTATGTATCATTTCAACCCATAGGGAATTCTATACTAACAGGGAACTTGCAGAGTGATAACAGATATGAATATAACAGACGTATATCATCAATATAAATAACAAATAATAGTGTCAGATGTCATAGGTGAACAGATACAGATAATCATATATATATATATATATATATATATCAATGTAAATAACTAACAGCAGCATATTCAATTGTCGTTTCAATTGAAATCAAATTTAATAAATATAAGAACGTTAATCGTGAGTGATTGCTCACCTTTCGAGGCTAGAGAGTATAGACAATGAATTGAGTTACGAATCCAAGCACGAATTCCAAAGCAAAGCTAGATTGGCACGAATTTGACGAACAGAGCTGATAACAAGGAATTGACGAAATCAAATCAAAACTGGATTGACGGAGATAAATGGTATAAGTGAACTTTTATATATATATATATATATATATATATATATATAACTATATGTAACTATTTATATATATAAAATCATATTCTAAATTCAAACATATTTTAAATTTAAATATATATGTATTTCAAAATCCAATGTTTCAAATTAAAACACATATATTAAACTCAACATATATACATCACATAATTTGAGATAACTACTTATATATAGCTAATATAAACTTATACAATCAGATAATTATATATATACTGTAACCTTATAACCGATATATACATACAGTAGCTTATAAGCTAATATATATAAACATATAATATATATATATAACTGAAATTACCATTCATATATTATAACTAAATACATAAAATATACGAAACAGTTATATATATACTCAACAAATTGTTATATATACTTCTATAACTTTATATACATCTAAAATTCTTATACAAGCTTACTTCTATAACACACTATATAAACATATATGTTTTGATCATACAATATATAACATATGCAGTTTATGTTTGTAAACCAATGTACATATATATACAAACTTATATATATACCAGTGTATATAACCCCAGTTTAGACAAATGCTTTCATAAACATAAATATGAACTACCTTACATAACATATATATATATATGTATACAACCAACATAATAATATATAATATATATATATGGCAACATCCTTAACTTTAGTTATGTATAGACATATCTACAAATAAGTTTTATATAAATATTTATACACAACAGCCAATGAAAATCACGTATATATACAACAGCTTATATAATAAAATATAGCTTATATTATATATACAGCATAAAATAAATAACTTATATAACTTTTTATATAAAACAGGACGTAGAATCAACAACCTATATACAAACTTAAATGACTTTGTATACCACTAGATCTTTAAATATATATGAAGAATGCTCACGTGTATAAACATACATACCCTATAATATAATGTATATAACCCAAAATATAAACATTTATGTATTATAACTAAATATACAAAATATATACGAACTGTTATATATAGTTACATATAAAAGAGAACTACAGTCGAAATTTATATAAACTTGATATACATATACTTTAAACAAAATATAATAATACTTCGATATACTGGCGTAAACCATATCAGACTTCTATATATATACATATATAAGATGTAAATACCACATATACATATGTAAACTTTATACAACTAACATATATTATATATACCCAATATATATATATATAATAGCAAACTTATGGGTTTGGGCTGTTGGATCCAAGGCGAAGAGGGGATGGCGGTTGTTGGCCTGGGTTTGAATGGAGGCGTACAGTGGAGAAGTAGGGCGAAGATGGAATAGTGGGCTCGGTTTCAAGGCTGACGTGGATCTGGAGTTTATGGTCGGAGGCGTTGTTCAGTGCTCGATGTGGTGGCTCCGAGCGAGAGGTGGAACGATTGCGTAGGCTCAGCCGATGGTGCTTGCGTGATGGAGAGCGCAGGTGGGTTGCTGACCGATGAAAGCTCAGGCGAAGAGGGGCTTGTGTTGTTGGGTTATGCGGTGCAGCAAAAGGGAAAAGAATGAAATGGAGGAAGTGAAAGGATAGATTAGCATTCAAGAAGATATAAATGTGCAGGTGCAAAGTGAATGCAAAATATAAAATATAAACCTATATAGTCTATTTGCAAGAACCGGAATGAATGAGAGAACCACTTTGTATTGAAGCCATTGGGAATAACAAAGGGCAAACGTTGAGCCGGAAAATATTAATATCAAGCGGCTATTGGTTATACGGTGGAATATGAAAGGCAAGGGAAGTAAAAAGATTGAATGCGGAACCAATACGAAATCATTTCGTGGATTTTGACGCGTATCAGACGCTAAAATACTGAAATAAATATACTATAGAGATCAGCATGACGGGACGATCAAAACGATACACAAATATCAGTGGTATGATCACCCAATCAAAAGTCGACGATCGGTACTGAAAAATACTGCTAAAATGCCAAAATTAAGATAAACGGGGCAATAGCAGTCCAAATTTGGAGAAACGAAATATGATGTCTCACTCAGAAGATGATTTACAAATTTATTATGTATAAATATTCAGGTTTGGAAAACATTTTATTATCAACAAATATTAATTGATTTAAATTTAAATCAAATTTCGCAATAAAATAAACTTTCATAATAACTGATGGAAATTTACCAATTGTTATGTTTAAGTAGACGTATTTCAAATATAAAATTTTTATTTCAAAATTTTATTATTTAAAATTTCACAGAAATTCAGTTAATTACATTATTAAAACCAGTTAAATTTACGGGTCATTACAATATATGACTGTTGACATTACTTAAATGACTATGTTCAAAACTGATGTGAACTTGACTTCATGCATGCTTCTCCCTATTGACTTATAAGACCCTCTTCGATTGGCTTCACTTCCTATTTACTTTTGGGGTGAATGAATTTACTTATTAACGCATAGCATATCGACTTGATTCAAACTTGTGATTAGCATATTGACCTAATCCTTTTATGACTTTCGACACGATCATAGCCTTGATACTAGATGTGCATAGGATCATCATAGTGTTGGCAATGAGCTATTGATGCCCTTACTTGTTTGCCTAGAGTTGTCCTAGCATATTTCAACAAAGTTCATTTTTCTAACACTTTTGGGTGTTGACGAAGAAATTCATTAACATTTTTGGCGCTAGAAAGAGGACTCGAACCTCCAATTCCTTATACTTCTCTCCACAAACTAATTCATAAAATTCTTTTGTTTCAGAGAAAATGGTGAGAACCAGAAGAAATAAAGATGCCATGTCACAAACAACTTTGGAAGACAGTGTCATCTCGAGCTTCAATTTGGAGAATATGAAAATTGGACAATCTTTAACTCTAACAAAACTCACAAGCAATAAGGTTGAGGAAGCAAAATCTCCAAGTAAGATCTAAAATAAGGTATCAGACATATGCTCTCCAAGGTTGCAAACAAAAGAAAGCAAAAAAGGTTATGATAAGTCAACATAACGAAAATCAAGAAAGTCAAGCAAGAGAACCCCTCGAACAATTGGATAGCTCAATCAAATAATATAATAGAGACTACTATGGTGGCAAAACCAACCAAAAAATAAAGGACATGCTTAAGAAGAAAGAAATCCTTGACCTAAGACAAGATAATAGCTTTTGAAGAACTCCTTTTTTAGAAGAAATATTTGCTATTAGAATTCTATCTCACATCAAAATTCCTTCACTAAAGTATGACAAAACCATTAATCTAGACAACCACCTTCTAGGTTTTGAAAACCGAATGGATTTGTTTAACTCCTGTGGGGAAGTTCGTGGTAAGCACTTTCTCATAACTTTTAATGGAGGCCGCTAAATGGTATAGGTATTATGAGGAAAGGACCATCTATGCTTGGGAGCAATTTTCTTATGAATTCATGATGCAGTTTTACATACAAAGACCCAACTATAGATTCCAGTTTTTTGGCTAATATCAAGTAATTGCTAGAGGAATTACTAGGAGACTACCTAAAGAGATTTAATACATAAGCATTGAAAGCAGAAAATGTGACTGATAGAGAAAAGCTGATGGTAGTTCGTTCAGGGCTAATCGAGAAAACTCCCTTTTGGAGAGAACTTTATATTCGTGGATGTAAAGATCTACAACACTTCTATCTTTAGACTGAAAAATTCATTCAAATGGACGAAATGTACCATGCTATGAAGAAATCTCAGCAAAACAAAAAAGAGGAAAAGTTCAACTATGAACATCCCAACAAGAGGCGAAAAGGGAAAAAGAGTAGAAGAGAAATTAAGAAGGAGATTGTAACACCCCTAATTTTATTGACATTATTCAGGAGATTTAATTAGAATAATGTAGACAAGGAGATTGAGGATTGATTAATAGATTAAGTGGTCGTGCTTATTTAACTAAATGAACTAATAAATGATTAAGTAATTAAACATAAGGGCATTAGGGTAAATAGCCGCCCATATTTCCCACCCTTATACTATTCTCTTTAGTCATACACGTTCGTTTTATCTCAAACAAAATTTATAACCGTGAGAAGAAAGCAAGGTCGGCCATTAGGAAGAAGAGAAGAGAATAATCAAAGTAAAAGCTTAGGATCAAGCTAGAAGAAATCAATCTTAATCAAACTTCAATTTCCTTATCCAATCTAAGGTGAATAATAATTTCTACATCTCTATTTTAGTTTTATGATCATATAGTTTCAGATTTTAGTGTAAATCGTTTTTATGATATATTGAATGATGATATGTTTGGATTATGATTTATATGGATAAAACAACTTTGTTAAAAAGGAGATATACACAGTTTTAGGGTAAAACCGAGATGAAATGATTTTTAAAAGCCATGGGAAAATTATATGTTGTAGAAAACATGATTTTGGAGATTGATTTCAATTTCTATAATTTTCTGAATTAATGTGGATTTTATATTAATTTTCTATTGAAGAAATTGATTTATTGGGTTATAAATTATTTACGACTAAAATAATTATTATTTGGGTTTGAGATTTTTATATGTTGGAAAACATATTAAAATAGATTTTCTTGAATTTTTCCAGATTTTCCTAGGTGATTTAATGAATATATAAAATTATTTAAGGTATGAGACTTAAATGTTTTATGTATTTTATTAAGGAGAAGGGGCATTTTATAAAATAAAATTATTATTTAATTCTGAAATTAGTGGCAGCACTTTTTTGAAAAGTATATGTTAACCAATAGGAATTTGACAAACAAAGGCAGGTTAGTTGGAAAATCATCTTTTTTTAAGTTAAAACAAGAAAACCATTCTTTTATCATGTTTCGGCCATTTTAGGCATCAAACCTTCCAACCCAGACCTTCCGACAAAGTCGAAAGGTTATAGCTTTCGACAAGGTCAAAGTTCAATGCATATGGTTCCAAGTTACTTGGTACATAATGAATTGAACAAGGTCGAAGGGTACTTAGTCGAAAGATTGGTTGCCAAAGAGTTAGGGTATGTTTGTTTTACAAACCAAAAGCTTACACCTACTTTCTTTCAAAAAGGAGCTTTCAACTTGGTTGCTTTCGACCAGGTCAATTATCAAAATAAAAGTTTTAAACCTTTCGACACAGTTGAAAGGTTACTACCGCTTTATCATTTTTTTGTTTTGAACCTTTCGACATAGTCGAAAGGTTATTGCCGCTTTTTCTATCCTTTCGAAGTAGTTTCTTTTGATAAAGTCAAAAGGTTTACTTGTTTTAAAAACAGCCGCTTTTCCAATGCTTTTGAAAGGTATCAAAGCTTTCGACTTAGATGATTTACGCTTGTTTTATAATTGAAGTATAACCCAAAGCTTTCGAAGGAGTTGTTTTAAAAAGGCAGAGGCCTATTGTTTTAAATGATATGTTTTAAAGCTTTCGAAGGCAGAGATTTCGACAAAGTCAAAAAGGTTGCTTCTAATCAAGTCAAAAGGTTTTCAAAGAAGGTTCTCCACATGTTTTAAATTGAACCCAGTGAGTTTTCGAAAGGTTTATTTTCCATTGCTTTCGAAAGATTTGCGTTTTAATGGTTTCGAAAGGTTTTCCAATACTTTTGAAAGGTTTGAGTTTCAATGTGGTCGAAGGGTTTTGAAAGAAGTGTTTTAAAGTATAAAGAGGACTGGAGCCTATCATTTTAAAAAGATATGATTGAAACCCTTTGAAGGGGTTGAAATAGTAGCTTGCAGAATTATCGAAAGGTTTTAAGACCCATACTCTAAAATTTTAAGAAAAACTCACGACTTATATAAAGGAGATTTGTAATGACTTTAAGTATGTGATTTTAAAGGAGTAATGCCTTGATAAATATATAAGTTAAAGGTGTTACCTTTGTTTTATGAAATTTATTTCGAGGACTTTATATCCACAGGAGTGGTATTGTTAAATTGTTGTTTTTCTTCTTCAAATATAAATATATTCATATGATAACCCACAACTGTCTTTTAGGAAAAAGGGGTAGGAGAACCAACTAGGTTAACTCAATAGTGAATATAAATTACTTGAACTCCTGAATGAGTAGAATTGCATCCAAGGAATAAGTGTGACAAAAAATATAGGATGCCTAAACTTTATAGTTATTAGTGTAAACCAAAAGGTTCATAGTTAACCCATGAAAACTATGATTAAGTAGTTATTGGAATAAACCAAAAGGTTCATAGTCCCATGAAAACTATGTATTAAGGATAGTTAGCAGGGGCTAATTGGTTTATAGTGAACCCATGAAAACTATATTAGAATTAAGAATTGACATTAGTAAATAGGTTCATAGTAAACTCATGAAAACTAGGATAAGAAAGTGGCTAATGGAAATATCAGCAGGTTCCTAGTCAACCCATGAAAATTAGGATGTGAAGTGAGTTACTGGATAAATCCATAGGTTCCTAGTCAACCTATGAAAACTAGGATAAGGTGATTATTGGTGAAGTGACTAATAGGTTCAGGGGAACCCATGAATTAATTAAGTTAACTGGCAGGAGCCTATAGGTTCTTAGTGATCCCATAAAAACTATGGATATGACAGGGTGTCATATTAAACGAGGGTTGGGAAATCGTAATATTTTTCAAGTATGAATATCATCATAATATTTTGAAAATGTATGTTTTAACCATTGTGGATGCAGGAGCACAATATAGGGTTTTAAAAAAAAATTGGATACTAGTGAGGGGAAAACCCGTTCCGCTAAATGGCGTTGTCTCACTAGATATCTAAAAGGATTGAGATGTTAGATTATTATTCATACCAGGTTTTACGTCTGACTCAAAGTTTTTGTTTTTCACATTAAACTCTCGGGTGCTCAATTAATTTTGAGTAGTTTGAGAGTTAAGGTTCTCGGGCTCTCTTCTTTGACAAATAAATCTTCCGGAGTCATGCAGGAGGCAGATAGTTATTTAGAGTTTTCTTTTTCCGCTGTGTATTTGTTTGTAAAAGTAGATTTATTAGCCTTACTATATACTCTGATCAACCAAGAGGGCATCTTCATATATTGCTCTTGGCATAATTGTAATAATTATATTTTTCTAAACGTGGCTAACGTATTTTGGGATTATGTAAGGAACATGAAATGTTTTAATTTGAATGTGGAAATAGTTTTTTAATTGTTAAGATTTTTCCATATTTCTATTATCTGTGTATCAATATATCTAGCACCGTCGTATTTGGTCGCCGAAGATTAATAACTATGGATGACTACAACATCCGTAGCCATTAGTTTTGGGATTCCAAGTAGGGGGATGTTACAAGTTGGTATCAGAGCATAGGTTTATGAAACTTTAAAAGAAAAGTAAAACCAAAAAGATTTTTCAAACATAATCCAATAAATTTAAAAATATGATCGGGGTTTGGGTTAACGCTATATTAACGTACTTGTATTTGATATATAGGTATATATCTAAGTACGTATTCCCCTCTCTCTTAGACTGTTCTTCTGTATCTTACTAAGGCTCGTATGCAGATTTACGAGAAAGAGGATATGGAGGCAGGAAACGGAAGAGGAAATCTAGGTGGAGGAAGCACTACTACTAATGGAAATGCTCGACCTAATACTTGGAGAAACCAAAGTCGACAGGCTAATGCTAATCAAAATGCTGAGGCCAATGTAGGTGCTGGAAATCCGCCAATAAATGCAGGGATGGTGTATTAGTTGTTGGCTAATCTTTTACAAGCTGGAGCTGTTGGTAATGTGAAAGGAGCTAATCTTGTAGTTTCGGTTGGATATAACTATGCTAAGCTGAGTAGAGACTATATCAGTCTGGAAGAAAAGCCGTTTGTTGGAACGGAAGATGCTGTTGAAGTAGAGAACTGGCTGTTGAGTTGTGAAAGGATCTTTACAGATTTAGCCTTGAATGATGGAGAGAAGTGAAGACTAGCCTCTAGACAGTTGCAGGGGTTAGCGCTTCATTGGTAAAACAGTGTGACGGTCGGAGTGTCGGAGGAAGAGTTGACTTGGGCTGACTTCAGGAGGAGGTTTGAGCAGAGGTTCTTGTCTGAGGTTGCCAAATCAGCATTAATGGGGAAGTTTATGGATCATGTCCAAGGACAGATGCCTGTGATCGAGTACGTTGCTAAGTTTGATGAGCTATCTCGATATGGTTATGCTTTGGTCAACACTGATGTCAGAAGAAATAAGTGATTCATTAGAGGATTGAGGCCAGAGCTAGGCAGAATGGCTATGACTCATATTAGAGAACCATATCATGTGGTGGTGGAGATAACCATTCGCCATGAGGAGATGCTTGTTGTGTCTGTTAGGGAGAAACCAATTGAGTCCCAGGGCCCTCAGGGAAAGAAAAGGAAATTCTTCAAGAAGAAAGGAGCCCAGAAAGGGGATGCTGCCAAGAAGGCGAAGGCTGATTTACTATGTTATAAGTGTAATAAGAAGGGCCATTATGCCCACGAGTGCAGAACTGCCAAAGGAAAGAAGCCTGTAGAGAAGAAGAATGTGAAATGCTTCTACTATGACCAAGTTGGGCATTATAAGAACCAGTGCCTTAGAGCCATCAGGGCGGATAGAGGGAAGGTGTTTGCTATTCGACCACCATCTTCTTCTAGACCTACTACAGCAGAGAAAGGGAAAACTATGATGGAAGGTACGCTTTTGATTCAGAGTATACCAGTTAGGGTACTTTTTGGTACCGGTGCATCACATTCATTTATATCTCAGTATTTGGTTGATAGGTTATGTATAGAACCCACATACCATGTGACTTCCTTAAGGGTTGCGAATCCAATAAGAGGGTATGCAACTCTTGGGATGAGATGTGACTAGTTAGAACTTGATTTGTTAGGTC
Organism: Allium fistulosum; assembly: GCA_030737815.1. Taxonomy (NCBI): domain Eukaryota; kingdom Viridiplantae; phylum Streptophyta; class Magnoliopsida; order Asparagales; family Amaryllidaceae; genus Allium; species Allium fistulosum. Next base: position 334,127,742 of record CM060904.1, on the reverse strand, counting down.
ATAAGTTTGCATGTAGTTTGTATGTTTATGATTTCATAGATTTCGGGATCATTTTGGGTATGGATTGGTTGGGTAAATATGAGGCTAGGATATTTTGTCAGGATCGAGAAATATCATTGAGGCACCCAGATATTCATAACTGAATCATCTTCTCAGTGGAGAATTCCAGAGTGTTTGTGCTTTGTTAAGTGCCATGGGGGTTGGAGATGAGCTTAGTCAGGTTCGTGTGGTGAGAGAATTTGCAAATGTATTTGAGCCGGTCACTGGATTACCCCCGAAATGAGCTGTTGAGTTTCAGATAGACCTTGTACCGAGAGCTGAACCTGTCAGTAGACCACCTAGTAGGATGACACCGATAGAGATGAAAGAATTAAAGGTGCAGTTAGTGGATCTAGAGGGAAGGAATTTTATATGACCAAGCAGTTCGTCTTAGGGAGAAGCCGCAGTGTTTGTGAAGAAACCCGACGGGTCGTTAAGAATGTGCATTTACTATCGTAAGTTAAATGAAAGGATGATCAAGAATAGGTACCCTATGCCAAGGATAGCTGTATTATTTGATCAGTTGAGTGGAGCCAGAGTATTTTCCCACTTAGATTTGGTGACGGGGTTCCATCAATTGAGAGTGGCGGAGGATAGCATTCCTTTGACGACATTTCAGACTAGATATGGATCGTATGAGTGGTTGGTGATGCCATTTGGATTGATAATGCGCTTGCTTTCTTTGTTGATTTGATGAACCAGGTTTTCCGAGAGCACTTGGATAGGTTCGTATTGGTATTTATAGATGACATTTTGGTGTACTCTAAAGATGAAAGAGAGTATGAGATTCATCTTAAAGTGGTGCTAGAGATGCTGAGGTAGAATCAGCTGAAGGTGAAGTTTTCCAAGTTTCACTTTTGGAAGAAAGAGGTTAAGTTCCTTGGTCATGTGGTTTCACAGGAGGGATTGGCAGTCGATCCAGTTAAGATCGAAGCTGTCAATAATTGGAAAAGGCCAGAGCCGGTAACCAAGATCAGGAGTTTTCTTGGACTTGCTAGTTATTACCAGAGATTCATCAAGGATTGCTCATGGATAGTAGCGCCTTTGACTAAGTTGACGAGGAAAGATATGAAGTTTGTTTGGTCCGACAAATGTTAGAAAGCATTCTTCAAGTTAAAGCATTTGTTAACCAATGCGCCCGTGTTATTAGTTTTAGATGGTAACCAAGGGACGGTAGTATACACTGATGCATTTGGCACTGGATTAGGAGCAGTGTTGATGCATAGGGGCAAAGTTATTGCTTATGCATCTAGGCAGCTTAGACTGCATGAAGTTAGATATCCTACTCATGAATTGGAGTTAGCTGAGGTGATATTTGCCTTGAAGATTTGGAGGAATTATCTTTTGGGAGAGAGATTTGTGTTATTTACCGATCATAGGTCATTAAAGTATTTATTCTCTCAGAAGGAGTTGAATATGAGGCAGCAGAGGTGGCTGAAGTTTTTGGCTGCCTATGATTTCGGTATAGAATATACTCCTGGAAAGGGAAATAAGGTGGCAGATGCTCTCAGTAGAAAACATAAGAATGTGGTGTTAGCGATGTTGGCAGAATGGAAGGATCTAGAAGCTTTAGCCAGTTGTGGTGTGCAATTGAGGTCTACTGCTAGTTCTAGTCGGGGTACTGTCATGTTATCTTGTTTAGAAGTTCGTCCACTGCTGATCGAGAGGATAGCTTCTAAGCAAAGAGAAGATCCAGTTTTTGTTAGCACCAAAATTGGTCACTAACCTCGTTCAGAAAGATTGTGTAGAGATATAAGTGATGAAAGTAAATTAAACAGAGAAGACAATGCTAATTTAAATGCAGAAAGTAAGAACACCAAGTTTATAGTGGTTCAGCGTAATTGCCTACGTCCACTTTGTTCAACTTTATTGATTTCCTTTATAGTTGATTACAAATACAATTCGTGAATCAAATGCTTGAGTGAAGTTGTTAAGTAGAGAAGATGAGTCTTGAAAATGGCAGAGTCTCCCCGGTATTTTCTCTCCAAAAAAGGATCCCTCTTCACTGTGACCCTGCCCCTCTATTTATAGACAAAGATGGGCTGGACTTCCCAGGTGGGCTCGGTAGCCGAACACTCTAGCCCAAGCATAGTGGTCACTGCATGCCGAACCAGATATGCCGAACACCATAATGCCGAACGATCCTTTCTATGCCGAACGGTATGTTTGATGTGCGGGAAGTGCATAATGGTTGTCAGTCGAGGCCGAACGTGCCTCTGGATGCCGAGTACTACTATCGCCGAGTTCTACTTGATGTCGAGCACTACGCCGAGTACTCCTGTCGCCGAGTTCTACTGGATGTCGAGTACTACGCCGAGTACTCCTATCGCCGAGTTCTACTGGGCGCCGAGTACAACCTGATGCCGAGTGCTACCCGATGCCGAGCACTACCTGATGCCGAGCACTGGTTGCCTGGTCAAATCTCCAGGAAACACTTGCCCCCCAAAGTGTATTACGTGACTGCACGTAATACGCTTTGAACTATGTATCCTCCATGTCTCGTTTCAAATCCTTGAATAAATTCTAATGGAGATGCCTTCTTGAGAATATCAGTGGTCATCCGTGTCTGATTCTGCAGAGCTATTAGGCTTCGGCTATCTGATCTAGTCTTCTCTTAATAACCCTTAGTGAGAATTCAATTTCTGTTGATTTCAAGAAGTCGTACTTTTTCGGACGTACACATGCACGTTCGGGTACATGTTCTTGCCATTGGCTCTCGGATGCGTATAAGTCGTCGCCAACTCCATCTAGTTTAATTGCAATTCAATCGCGATTCCTTGTTTGTATTTTCTGTGAAATAAGGGTTGCAATCAGCCACTTGAGGAGTTTTCCAAACCTCTCTTCAGTACAAACTCTATGATTTTGTTCACAGCTTCGACCTGTCCATTTGCAATTATAATGGATCATGGAAGGTCATAAGGACAGATGACGTTACGGATAAAGAAGTTGATTATTTTCTTCATCTTCGTCGTGGTTAAGAGTTCTTCATCTGCCCATTTGGTGACGTAATCAACTGCTATGATGGTGTATTTCGCACCACCTTTAGGATCGACAAGAAGATTATTTTAGTGCCCCCAAGTGGCAAACGGCTATGAACTAGCCATTTGACTAATTTCCATCGGCGGGGTTCCCGGACTTTTTGCAAACATCTTGCACTCGTCACATTGTCTAGCATGATCAACCGCATCTGGGTTGATGGTTGGCCAGTAATATCTGTAGCAGAGTATCTTCTTTATCATGGTTTTCCCCCTGATGTTATTACCGCATTCTACTTCATAGACTTTGCTCAAGATATCATTATGGGCGATATGCCGAAGCATGGGGATAGATAAACTCCTTTTGACACACGAATTATTCTTAGATGATTTGGCGTGAAGCTTTGAGGAGGATCTGTCGTTTTCCATTCCTCCGTTCAGTAAGAATTCCTCATTGTAGATAGTCTTTGATAGGAGTCAACCATGACACCTTTTCATTTTGTTCGCTGAGTACGTGTGTAATGATGTAATATGTGAAGTCGGTTAGTAGCTCTTGGACTTGGCCGAGATAAGGAGCAAGACAATGCCCCCTAGCAAGATCAACTTCCTTAAATTTGTATACTACCAATCAAGAATCACAAAAGATATGTAAAGTTTTCACTTCAAATCCTCTAGCAAGTTTGAGGCTGACAGTCAAGGCTTCATACTAAGCATCGTTGTTTGTTATAGGTAAATCGAGTTTTAGGACGTAGCAGATTGATCGTTCCTCAGGAGTCATTATCAAGCCATAACACTGATCATTGGATGCTCCATCCTCGTACATTTTCCATCTTATGGTCGGTTCTCTGCTACTCTTCGAATAGTCATCTGAGGTAGTGAATTTGGGTGTGAGGTCTGTTAATTTCCATCCTTAGATAGCCCTTCGTGGGAAATAAGTGATATTGAATTAGCTTAGTTCGATATTCTATTTAAGTAGTCTTTCAGACGTCTCATGTCATTGTGTGCCCTGTCGCAACGGCTGGTAGGCGTAGACGTTGATGGGGTGAGCCTAAAAGTAAGAGTGGATCTTTCATGATGAAATCAATAGAGATTGTGCTAGATTTTGTAGCTTCGGGTTGATATCCAATGCATGGCTCGTGATAGTTAATGAAATCACATATGCATGTCAGAATGGGTCCAAGGGAAGATATCATCATTTATTCAGAAAAATTCAACTAATTCTTTTATCATCACTGCACTGAGCTGTGATCCGATATTCAGCGCCCGGAAAGGGTCGCCATCGCTGGTTGTAATGTCGACCGTCAGATTAGCAGGTGCCATCCCAGATTCTTTCAGTAAATATGTAACTATCATAACATTCAATGTGAAATATGGTTGGGACGGCCAATGTTGATGGTTACTCTAGTCGAATCCTAGAGTCTTGTATTGAGTTATTGAGCCTAATAGCGAAGGGCTCTGAATGCTCTAATAGATTATCAGCAAATGGCCAAAGATCAGGCTTAAAAGCACGTTGAAGGAAACGTCGAGTAGGGGCCAGCCTCGAGTTGCGTGCAACTGCATAGCTGGATCTTGCCATGAGTTTGAATTTGCCTGTATATTCGAGTAACGCATTTTCTATTCAATGCATTCATGATCCTTCACTCGCCCTTCGGGTTGGAGTGACAGTCAGTTGCCCACAAGCTTTGGCATTGATTTAATGATTCTATCTCTAGGCATCCTTTCGGTCGTTGCCTTGAGTAGCTGTAAGCACTATACACAAGTTTTAATACTGAGCTATCGTAGCCAATTTTTGGATGACCATGCGTCTTCTCCCAGTCTCGGGTTGATAAATGTACTGCATGGACGGTTGAGTCTCGCCTTAGCTATGTATATGTTTTCACCTAAACTCCAAAGACATAGAGGTGATTGGTGAAAAGTTGGTTCACATTCATCTTGCTTCTTGCTCGTGCCCCCAGGTCTGGGGCATATACTGATAAGTAGGAAGGCCAACCACGCCCACTTTAGCTTTACTCTCTTTCCCGTTGAATCGTGGGATCATGTCAGTCGATGGGAGACTAGGTCTCGCCTATCTTGGATTTTATCGTGGTTTTTCATTCCAAGAGGAATACTTCGATGCCACGTAAGTTTCATGGCGTAATTTGGATAGTGGATGGTCATCCACGTCCACTTTGGTTCATGCTCTGTAATCAGATCTCGAGGTAAAGTTGGCTACAAATGCAGTTGAGTTATGCTCATCCAGTTTCATACTCCTCCTGATGAATCGAACGAGGGTGCTGGAGAATTTTTGACCAAGTATTCGTGGTTTACCCTTCTTTCCATACTCTGGGGGTTTTAGTTTTTCAACAAACATTTGAGTCACATTCGTATGTGCTTGGTGCGGATCGGCATTGACCCTTGGTCTGAGGTATGATATAGTGGGTTGCTCATAGCTTTGGATGCCGTTTCAATTGGTTCTGTATTGAGGCCTCCCTGCAGTCGCTGCCTCAAGTTATAAAGAACGCCACGCTAGAGCTATAGTAAGCTGTCGTATTCGGCTTTTTAGTGTTTTGTACCCCTGCCCCCGGCATTGATTTGGCCAGGTCACTAGTTGGATGGTCGAACTCCATCCTCAGCGGGTTAATAATCCTTATGTCAATTCCAGGCTGAAGTTTGCGGAATAGAAAATGGTCGGCATCCACTCGTCTATTTATCGATGTTTATACACCACTCTGCATTCTGGTGACTTAGTGTTATTCTCCCCCCGGTTGACTCGCGCCCAATTTGTGTTCATGCTTCGGTCCACACTCCGGGACCTAGAGATTTGTCGAACGGTTTATGCTTTAGTCCACAGTTCGAGACGCAGAGATTTTCGTCAACTCGTTTATACTCTAGTTCGCACTCTGGGAACTTAGAGTAATTTGGTCCGCTTCTAGGATTTAGGGATTTTTATGAAGTCGTCTATAATCTAGTCCATGCTTTGGGGACTGAGAGTACTGTAGTCTGCACTCTGGGGACATAGAGATTTTTGAGTCATTTATACTCTAGTCCGCACTCAGGGACTTAGAGTACTTTAGTCCGCATTCTGTCTCCCGTTCTAGAGGGTGAGACCCCCCGGATGGCTGAGAGTTTGCCTAAACCTGGTAGATAATCCTTCTCTTTAAGATTCTCTTTGAGATTTCGAAAGTCATTATTCTTTATGCAGGACTATTGCATTCCAATGATTGTTTTCCACGATTTTGTGCAGGCCGTTCTGACCCCGAGCCCACTTCGAGGAGCGATGTCGCCAAGGAAGTGGAGGAGAAAACAAGTGAAGCCACTCACGTAGGGGGGGCTTCTGGTCCAGACGCTTAGGTGATCGGAGCGCTTGATGAAGACAAGCCTGAAACCTCCTCTCCTACTGATGGGGGTTATGAAGTAGAAATTACAGGCTCCTCTGAGCACACATCCGAATTGAGCATGGAGGAGCGGCTCGAGAAAGAGAAGGAGGAGACGGTCAAGGTCATAGTAGAGCCCCGAGTTGTGGACTTGGACGATCCTTTGAACAAGCCGTTGAAGGTCATCCTTCCTGGCGGGTCCAAGCCCATGGAAGGCCCCCGTACTCCTTCAGTTGCTACCCCTCTATCAAAGAAGAGTACCAAGGGTAAATGCTCTAGAGAGGAGCCGTCTGGAAAGAAGTTGAAGAAGCACAAGAAGTGATTACTATCCTCGTTCAACAAGAGTTAGTTTAAGTCATGTAATTATTTTCATCTATTTCCTTAGTCCTTGTAAATAGAATGTCGACCTTGAACTTTGGAGGGGTTGTAATAGAAACTCATTTCTGAATAAGATTTAGTTTCTTTTTCTGTCTTACAAAAGACTCTTATTGTTCAGTTTTCTTTGTGATTGTGATTTTAATCCAAGCAGTTGTGAGTAACATAAACTTCTTAGTCCATCTTCATATAACTCGGAAACTCTTCGGGAGTCGTTGAACTTCCATTTTGTGCTTCGAGCACTTAGAATACTTTCTAGCCCATATATCAAGGATTTGACAAATTCAAGTTATTTGTGTCATAGTTCATATTCAGGGAACTTGGAGATCCGATTCGCTTATATTTGAGTCCGCACTCTGGGGAGTTAGAGTACTCCAGTTCGCATTCTAGGGACTTGGAGGTTTAAGTCATTTATACTCCAGTCCGTGCTCTGGGGACTTAGAGTACTCTAGTCCACGCTCTGAGGACTTGGAGGTTTAAGTCGTTTATACTCCAGTCCGCGCTCTGGGGACTTAGAGTACTCCAGTCCGCACTCTGGGGACTTGGAGGTTTTAGTCGTTTATACTCTAGTCCGCGCTCTGGGGACTTAGAGTACTCCAGTCCGTACTCTGGGGACTTGGAGGTTTAAGTCGTTTTATACTCTAGTCCACGCTCTGGGGACTTAGAGTACTCCAGTCCGCACTCTGGGGACTTGGAGGTTCAAGTTGTTTATACTCTAGTCCGCGCTCTGGGGACTTAGAGTACTCCAGTCCGCCCTCTGGGGACTTGGAGGTTTTAGTCGTTTATACTCTAGTCCGCGCTCTGGGGACTTAGAGTACTCCAGCCCGCACTCTGGGGACTTGGAGGTTTTAGTCGTTTATACTCTAGTCCGCGCTCTGGGGACTTAGAGTACTCCAGCCCGCGCTTTGGGGACTTGGAGTTTTTAGTCGTTTATACTCCAGTCCGCGCTCTGGGGACTTAGAGTACTCCAGTCCGCACTCTGGGGACTTGGAGGTTCAAGTTGTTTATACTCTAGTCCGCGCTCTGGGGACTTAGAGTACTCCAGTCCGCACTCTGGGGACTTGGAGGTTTTAGTCGTTTATACTCTAGTCCGCGCTCTGGGGACTTAGAGTACTCCAGCCCGCACTCTGGGGACTTGGAGGTTTTAGTCGTTTATACTCTAGTCCGCGCTCTGGGGACTTAGAGTACTCTAGTCTGCGCTCTGAGGACTTGGAGGTTTAAGTCGTTTATACTCTAGTCCGCGCTCTGGGGACTTAGAGTACTCCAGTCCGCACTCTGGGGACTTGGAGGTTTTAGTCGTTTATACTCTAGTCCGCGCTCTGGGGACTTAGAGTACTCCAGTCCGCGCTCTGGGGACTTGGAGGTTTAAGTCGTTTATACTCTAGTCCGCGTTCTGGGGACTTGGAGGTTTAAGTCGTTTATACTCTAGTCCGCGCTCTGGGGACTTAGAGTACTCCAGTCCGCACTCTGGGGACTTGGAGGTTTTAGTCGTTTATACTCTAGTCCGCGCTCTGGGGACATAGAGTACTCCAGTCCACGCTCTGGGGACTTGGAGGTTTAAGTCGTTTATACTCTAGTCCGCGTTCTGGGGCTTAGAGTACTCCAGTCCGCGCTCTGGGGACTTGGAGGTTTAAGTCGTTTTATACTCTAGTCCGTGCTCTGGGGACTTAGAGTACTCCAGTCCGCACTCTGGGGACTTGGAGGTTTTAAGTTGAGAGCAGTCGTATTTTCATTCTTTAATTTGTATTCATCTACTGTATCGAGGCTAATGTCGTCGAATGAACAATCGAACCACGTTTGCTCACGGAATGAGATTCTGCCCCCCAGGATGAGGGACGAAATTTGAAAAATGGACGATCGATTCTCGTCCGCTTGGTGATTATAGCTCTTCCAATCAAGTCAAGGAAGGAGGTATATGATAGATGGTTGAATCACATCCATGTTGGGTTAGATAGCCAAATCTCTTACAATTTGCTCCGTATCTCCTTCTAGAAAATAAGGATAATAGATTGTTGAGTAGACAAAGTAAGTTGCATATGTTCCAAGGTGTAGTCGTGTCCATATATTGACAGTGATGGTTAGCGAGTACGCAGTCTACCATAGCTACTTCAAGTTGGGCTTTCGAACAACCTTTCGTGTTCAGGGTAGGATTTGATGTGTAGATGATCAAATCACGTCCACTTTTGACGGATCCCGACGTCACTGAGCTTCATGAGGTGTATCTGTATTTTGTCGAACTTTGTTCTATGACTCGATTGGAGTGGATGATCGGGCCATATTCATTCCAAGCAGTTTAGGTCTCCAAATCAAATGTGGAGGTTGATGGATGGATGGTCGGTTGTTCGAATCGATCATAAGTTGAGCATACGAACTCGGATCGTCTTGAAACTTGGAACATTGGCTTCCCTGGCTTTGATTGTTATGTCTTGTTAATCGTGGCTCGATCCAGACTCGGACCAAATCCATCGATATCCATAGTGAGCCTTTGTGTAACCGATCTCCAAGACGAACTGTCACTGGTTTCTAATCAAGTTCTTGGTGTCACGGCCTTGCCAAAAGGCGGGATAACATTTTCCCTCCAAAGGATGTCTTGTGTAAACATGACGTGCTTTGAAAAACAGTAGTCTTTCTTGCTGAATATTTCCGTTCAGTTGATTGCTTGACAGTCGTCTCTTAATCGTTTCGTTGCAACCTTCTTTTAGACAAATGTTCAACTAGCATGCTTTGCTTTGGTTCTGCCCCCAGTTTCGGGGATGAGTATGGAGTTGATGTATGTTTATACTCCGTCACGCACTCTGGGAGTACGGAGTTGAGTAGATGTTGATACTCCGTCTCGCACTCTGGAAATACGGAGTTGATTAATGTTTATACTCCGTCTCGCACTCTGGGAGTACGGAGTTGATTAATGTTTATACTCCATCTCGCACTCTGGGAGTACGGAGTTGATCAATGTTTATACTCCGTCTCACACTCTGGGAGTACGGAGTTAAGTAGATGTTTATACTCCGTCTCGCACTCTGGGAGTACGGAGTTGTGCGAAGGATCGTCGTGTATCAACCCATTTTTAGCCTTGATGTGATGGCTTGCCCCCGAGCTCGAGTTTCACTTAGCGAGTGGCTGGTCGTATCGCAGCCGCTCTCTACTTGAATAAATTCCACTTGCAGGATGGAATTCAGCTCTCCGTGCATCGTGATGTTGTACATTGTATTTAATCCATAGCCCCAAATCAAAGGCATATGGTTGATGATGAGCAATAGAATTTTCTCGTCCAGATGTAACTCCACACGTCCGATCATGGTCTACGTAGATTGGTTGGCAACCAAATCTGAGTACCTGGACACCTGCATCGTTTTGAAAGTAGTTTAGTTCAAGCTAGTCATAGTTCATAGAACAATTGAAATAGAGATGGAAATGGAAATGATTCAAAGAAGATTATGGTAAATCTCATTGATATGTGAAGCAGCATCGTGTGCTCGCTATTCGACTCCGCCCCTGGCTCCTTTCAAAGGGATGTTGGCCGTCCACCGTCCAATTGATAATCATAGCCCTTTATTAATAGGCATCAGATATTCGCTGCCCGCCATTCTACAGGACTTGTACATACTATTGAAGCTTTCCTTTCCAGGTCATCTTTTCGATCACACCTCGGAGGTGTTTGTAATCGCTCGTGTTAGGATCAGTGAGCATCTGGGAATATACAACATTCCCTTGATTTTGAGGTTGTCAATTGAATCTTTCAAAGAGCATATGAACTGAATTCTGAAGTCTTGTTTTGGCTACTGGGATCTACATCCTTAGCCAACGGGCCTTCATTGTTATCGTTCTTAGTCTGCTCCACTCCTCTTGACTTTAGTTCTGATTCATTTTGTAGAAGAAACGATCCATAGTCGTAGGAGGCTCTTTAGCTAACTAGCTGCCAAAATATATCTGGAGGTCGACTTTCCTCAAACGCGATCAGTTTGATACCCTTGTTAGTATTTGGAATAAATTGCTTAGAGCATTGGTTTGCTTGGGGTCATTAAATTCGAAGTGCTGGGTCAGCGAAGAATGGTGCTTGGAGTCATCTTGGCGTTTGCTAGAGTCATATCATCTATGTTCTCCAACCTTTGGGAGTACCGTTTGAATAGCGGTTGCTTGTCTGTTCCCTTGATGCCGTTCATAAGCTGCCGCTAGATCCTCTATGCCCTGGTCGATCATGGGATGTCAGGGAAGTGGATAGAATGTTCCTTTACTAAGTTGAGTTTTGAACTCATTATCCGGAGGCACTGCGCTACGGCTAGGGTCGTACCCGAAAAAGATTTTTTTTTTGAAAATAAGGGTCGTACCCGATCCATATATTTTTTGTATATGGACTAGTCAGATTTTTTTTTGAGAGAGAGATCGGTATACAGTGCATGGATCGGTCTGGATACTTCGTTCGACACAGAAGTACCGTTCGGTCATACAGAAGTACCGTTCGGCATTGGGGCGTTCGGTGTTGGCACATGGCTCAGCCAAAGCTATTCGGCACAAGGCTGTTCGGCAGAGTGGATCGGCCTGGAGTGGTTTGGCCAAAGCTGTTCGGCCAAAGCTGTTCGGCCAAGGCTGTTTGTCCAAAGTGAATCGTCCAGAAGTGGTTCGGCCAAAGCTGTTCGGCATCCACACTGTTCGGCACAACCGAGTCGTTCGGCATACAATACCGTTCGGCATTAGGGCATTCGGTGTAGAGGTATGGTCGGCCTAGAAGAGTGTTCGGCCTAGAGGTATGTTCGGCCTGGAAGAGCGTTCGGCCTAGAGGTATGTTCGGCCTGGAAGAGCGTTCGGCATACGCCTTTTCTGGAGCGTTCGGCCTACGCCTTTTCTGGAGCGTTCGGCATGCACCTTTTCTGGAGCGTTCGGCATGCGCCTTTTCTGGAGCGTTCGGCATGCGCCTTTTCTGGAGCGTTCGGCATACGCCTTTTCTGGAGCGTTCGGCATACCCTTTTCTGGAGCGTTCGGCATACCCTTTTCTGGAGCATTCGGCATACGCCTTTTCTGGAGCGTTCGGCCTACGCCTTTTCTGGAGCGTTCTGATGGTCTGGGCCTCCAGCCTCCATTTGTACTCCTGTCCTGAAGTTTCCAGCTCTTGCTTGGTCACGGTCTCCAGCTGTTTGAACAGCAGCTTCAGTCTTGCGACGTCTGCGCCTGGGAGGTTCATCAGAGGAAGTAGAGCTGTCAGATGAGGAATAAGGAGCGGGATTGCCCCCCAGCATTCTGTTGCTGCTGTTGAGTGAGTTGTGCCATCAGGTTGGCGTTAGCTTGCATCTGCTCTCCTAGTTGTCTCCTGCTTTCCCTGAGCTCTCTCATCAAGTCGTTGAACTCTATTCTGGCGACAACTGGAGTTTGGTCATGGGCGGCAATTCCTTCACCCGGAATTGCTGGTTGATTGCTAGGTCCTGCTTGTTGCACGCTAGCTGTCTCGCGGGCATCCGCATTATGAGAAGCTGACCTGGTACGTGGTCCTGCCATTGTAGAGTTATCGGTATGAACTCTGAGTAGAATCAACGGATGTCCTATCAGTGAGTCGGATCTTCTTTGGGGGATTTATTCAATCCAGTAGCTTCAAAGCAGATCCTTGAGGTCTGAGAATTCAACTCTCAATGAAAGCACCAAAGTGTTAGCACCAAAATTGGTCACTAACCTCGTTCAGAAAGATTATGTAGAGATATAAGTGATGAAAGTAAATTAAACAGAGAAGACAATGCTAATTTAAATGCAGAAAGTAAGAACACCAAGTTTATAGTGGTTCAGCGTAATTGCCTACGTCCACTTTGTTCAACTTTATTGATTTCCTTTATAGTTGATTACAAATACAATTCGTGAATCAAATGCTTGAGTGAAGTTGTTAAGTAGAGAAGATGAGTCTTGAAAATGGCAGAGTCTCCCCGGTGTTTTCTCTCCAAAAAAGGATCCCTCTTCACTGTGACCCTGCCCCTCTATTTATAGACAAAGATGGGCTGGACTTCCCAGGTGGGCTCGGTAGCCGAACACTCTAGCCCAAGCATAGTGGTCGCTGCATGCCGAACCAGATATGCCGAACACCGTAATGCCGAACGATCCTTTCTATGCCGAACGGTATGTTTGATGTGCGGGAAGTGCATAATGGTTGTCAGTCGAGGCCGAACGTGCCTCTGGATGCCGAGTACTACTATCGCCGAGTTCTACTTGATGTCGAGCACTACGCCGAGTACTCCTGTCACCGAGTTCTACTGGATGTCGAGTACTACGCCGAGTACTCCTGTCGCCGAGTTCTACTGGGCGCCGAGTACAACCTGATGCCGAGTGCTACCCGATGCCGAGCACTACCTGATGCCGAGCACTAGTTGCCTGGTCAAATCTCCAGGAAACAGTTTTAGCCGAGATGATTAGAAGGCTTGAGGAAGGATCAGAGATTAATAACCTAAAGGATTTTAGCCTTGACCAAAGAGGGTGGTTGAGAAAGAAGGGACGGATCTGCGTTCCGAATGTGGAGAACTTAAGGAGGGAAATTCTAAACGAATCTCATCAATCGAAGTTTACGATTCATCCTGGAGGAACCAAGATGTATCAAGACATGAAGAGGAGCTTCTATTGGAAGGCATGAAGAGGGATGTCGGCTTGTGGGTTAGGCAGTGTGTGAACTGTCAATAAGTAAAGGCCAAACATCAGAAACCAAGTGGGTTACTTCAGCCTTTATATATTCCATTCTGGAAATGGGATTCGATATCGATGGATTTTATCGATGGGTTGCCAAGGTCAAGGAGAGGAAATGAAAGCATATGGTTTATTGTGGACAGACTAACCAAGAGTGCCCATTTCATTCTGGTAAAGTCAACCAGGACGGCACTTGTTTTGGCTAAGTTATTTATGAAGAGCATAGTTAGACATCATGGGATTCCTAGTAACATAGTCAGCGACATAGATGCATTATTAACTAGTGAATTTTGGAGGAGTCTACAAGAGGTATTAGGTACCAAGCTCAAGATGAGTATAGCTTATTATCCACAGATGTATGGGCAAATAGAGAGGGTCAACAAAGTACTCAAGGATTTATTGAGAGCTTGTGTGTTAGACTTTGGTAGATCTTGGGAAGATCACCTACATTTGATTGAGTTTTACTATAATAATAGTTATCAGACTAGTATATGAATGGAGCCTTTTGAAGCTCTGTATACCATACAAATCGCCAGCATGTTGGTTAGAGACTGGAGACAGATTGGTCTTAGGTCCAGATTTGGTTAGAGAGGCGTCAGAAAAGATTGAGTTAATCCGAGGATGGATGAAGGAAGCTTAATCCAGGCAGAAGAGTTACACAGATAGGAGGCGCAAAGACCTAGAGTTCTCAGTAGGAGATAGGGTTTTCATTAAAGTATCACCAATAAAGGGTGTGGTATAGTTTGGAAAGTCGGGAAAGCTGGCCGCAAGGTATTTTGGTCCATTCCTGCTTATAGAAAGGATTGGAAAGCTCGCATACAGAGTAGAATTGCCGACCATTTTGGCAGGTGTCTATAATGTATTCCATGTGTCTCATCTTCGCAAGTATATCCATGATCTAGAGGCTACTATTCCTCAGACAGAGTTGGAGGATTTGGAAGTGGACCCTGATTTGACTTTTTTTAGACATCCAGTTCGGATTGTAGCGAGGGATGAGAAGAGATCGAGGACCAAGACAATCAAGTTAGTGAAAGTTCAGTGGAGCCACAACAAGAAAAACTGTACTTGGGAGACAGAAGACATGAATCAAGAGGTTTATCCTGATTTGCTTTGATGGTATGTCTATATTAGATTTGTATAGATTGTTGCTAGACTGGTAGGCTAGTAGGGTTGTTAGGAAATGTTACAGATGATTGCTATGTTTGCTAGTTAGTCCTTGCTGAATTTTGAGGACGAAATTCTTTAAGGAAGGGATCCTATAACACCCCTAATTTTATTGACATTATTCAGGAGATTTAATTAGAATAAATAAAATAGAATAACATAGACAATGAGATTAAGGATTGATTAATAGATTTACTAACCATGGTTATTTAACTAAATGAACTAATAAATGATTAAGTAATTAAACATAAGGGCATTAGGGTAAATAGCCGCCCATATTTCCCACCCTTATACTATTCTCCTTAGTCATACACGTTCATTTTATCTCAGACAAAATTTATAACCGTGAGAAGAAAGCAAGGCCGTCCATTAGGAAGAAGAGAAGAGAAAAATAAAAGTAAAAGCTTAGGATCAAGCTAGAAGAAATCAATCTCAATCAAACTTCAATTTCCTTATCCAATCTAAGGTGAATAATAATTTCACATCTCTATTTTATTTTTATGATTATATGCTTTTGGATTTTAGTGTAAATCTGTTTTTATGATATATTGAATGATGATATGCTTGAATTATGATTTATATGGATTAAACAAGTTTGTTAAAAAGAAGATATACACGTTTTTAGGGTAAAACATAGATGAATTGATTCTTAAATGCCACGGGAAAATTATATGTTGTAGAAAACATGATTTTGGAGTCGGGTTTCAATTTCCATAATTTTATGAATTAATGTGGATTTTATATTAATTTTCTATTGAAGAATCTGATTTAGTGGGTTATAAATTATTTACGACTAAAATAATTGTTATTTGGGTTTGAGATATGTTGGAAAACATATTAAAATAAATTTTCTGGAATTTTCCCAGATTTTCCTAAGAGATTTGATGAATATATTAAATTATTTAAGGTATGAGATTTAAATGTTTTATATATTTTATTAAGGAGAAGGGGCATTTTATAAAATAAAATTATTATTTAATTCTGAAATTAGAGGCAGCACTTTTCTGAAAAGTATATGTTAATCAATATGAATTGGACAAACAAAGACAGGTTAGTTGGAACATCATCCTTTTTAAGTTAAAACAAGAAAGCCATGCTTTTAGCATGTTTCAGCCATTTTAGGCATCAAACCTCCGACCCAGACCTTCCGACAAAGTCGAAAGGTTATAGCTTTCAACAAGGTCAAAGTTTAATGCATATGGTTCCAAGTTACTTGGTACGTAATGAATTGAACAGGGTCGAAGGGTACTTAGTCGAAAGGTTGGTTGCCAAAGTGGTTGGGGTATGTTTGTTTTGTAAACCAAATGCTTACACCTGCTTGCTTTCAAAAAGGAGCTTTCGACTTGGTTGCTTTCGACCAGGTCAATTATCTAATATAAAAGTTTTAAAACTTTCGACACAGTCGAAAGGTTACTGCCACTTTATTATTGTTTTATTTTGAACCTTCCGACACTGTCGAAAGGTTATTGCCGCTTTTTCCAACCTTTCGAAGTCGTTGCTTTCGACAAAGTCGAAATGTTTGCTTGTTTTAAAACCAACCGCTTTTCCAATGCTTTCAAAAGGTATCAAAGCTTTCGACTTAGATGATTTACCCTTGTTTTATAATTAAAGTATAACCCAAAGCTTTCGAAGGAGTTGTTTTAAAAAGGCAGAAGCCTATTGTTTTAAATGATATGTTTTAAAGCTTTCGAAGCAGAGCTTTCGAAAAAGTCAAAAGGTTGCTTCTAATCAAGTCGAAAGGTTTTCAAAGAAGGTTCTCCACATGGTTTAAATTGAACCCAGTGAGTTTTCGAAAGGTTTATTTTCCATTTCTTTCGAAAGGTTTGCGTTTTAATGGTTTCGAAAGGTTTTTCAATACTTTCAAAAGGTTTGAGTTTCAATGGGATTGAAGGGTTTTGAAAGACGTGTTTTAAAGTATAAAGAGGGCTGGAGCCTATCATTTTAAAAAGATATGATTGAAACCCTTTGAAGGGGTTGAAAATAGTAGCTTTTGACATTGGCGAAAAGTTTTAAGACCCATACTGTAAATTTTTAAGGAAAACCCACGACTTATATAAAGGAGATTTATAATGACTTTAAGTATGTGATTTTGAAGGAGTAATGCCTTGATAAAAATATAAGTTAAAGGTGTTAACTATGTATTATGAAATCTATTTCGAGGACTTTATATCCACAGGAGTGGTATTGTTAAATTGTTGTTTTGCATCTTCAAATATGAATATATTCACCTGATAACCCATAACTGTCTTTTGGGAAAAAGGGGTAGGAGAACCAACGAGGTTAACTCAATAGTGAATATAAATTACTTGAACTCCCGAATGAGTAGAATTGCATTCAAGGAATCAGGGTGACCAAAAATATAGGATGCCTAAACTTTATAGTTATTAGTGTAAACCAAAAGGTTCATAGTTAACCCATAAAAACTATGTATTAAGGATAGTTAGCAGGGGCTATATCCGGATTAAGAATTGACATCAGTCAATAGGTTCCTAGTACATCCATGAAAACTAGGATAAGAAAGTGGCTAATGGAAGTATCAGTAGGTTCCTAGTCAACCCATGAAAACTGGGATGTGAAGTGAGTTACTGGATAAATCCATAGGTTCCTAGTGAACCCATGAAAACTAGGATAAGGTAATTGTTGGTGAAATGACTGATAGGTTCAGGGGAACCCATGAATTAATTAAGTTAACTGGCAGGAGCCTATTGGTTCTTAGTGATCCCATAAAAACTATGGATATGACAGGGTGTCATATTAAACGAGGGTTGGGAAATCCTAATTGTTTTCAAGCATGCATATCATCATAATATTTTGAAAATGTGTGTTTTAACCATTGTGGATGCAGTAGCACGATATAGAGTTTTAAAAAGGTTTTAGGATATTATTGAGGGGAAAACCCACTTCGCTAAGCGGCGTGGTCTCACTAGATATCTAAAAGGATTGAGATGTTAGATTATTATTCATACCAGGCTTTATGTCTGACTCGAAGTTTTTGTTTTTTCCCTTAATCTCTCGGGTGCTCAATTAATTTTGAGTAGTTTGAGAGTTAAGGTTCTCAGGTTCTCTTCTTTGACAAATAAAGCTTCCGGAGGCATGTAGGAGGCAGATAGTTATTTAGAGTTTTCTTTTTCCAATGTGTATTTGTTTTAAATGCAGATTTATTAGCCTTACTAAATACTCTGATTAACCAAGGGTGCATCTTCATATGTTGCTCTTGGCGTAATTGTAATAATTATATTTTGCTAAACGTGGTTAACGTATTTTGGGATTATGTAAGGAACATGAAATATTTTAATCTGAATGTGGAAATATGTTTTTGAATTGTCAAGATTTTTCCATATTTCTGTGATCTGTGTATCAATATATCTAGCACCGCTGTATTTGGTCGCCGAAGATTAATAACTATGGATGACTGCAGCATTCGTAGCTGTTAGTTTTAGGCCTCCAAGTAAGGGGATGTTATAGAGATTTTCAAATTAAACTATGTAAATTTGAACAAACCCCTCTCCCACATTTTCGCCATAACAATAAATGATGAAAATTTCCCTACTTCTTACAAAATATGGAGCAATCCTGACCCGAATAAAGGAAGAGATTATTGTACCTACCACAAAGTAAATGGACATAAAACCGATGAATGCCATGTCTTGTCAAGAATAATTCAAAATATGATCAAGTTAGGATATCTGAAGGAGTTCATTAATGAAACTTAAAAGGCCTCTCATTCTGAAGAGAATAGCCCATATACCCAAAACCTAACTTTTCTACATGGAAAAAAAAAGCAGATTTGCAACTTCAGATCCAAATTCTAGTCAAACTATGATGTTTTGTGGCAGTTGCCCATCATGGATTATTTTTACTCATGAAAATTTCTAATTTTATTTGTACTTAAAATTTATCATGTATTAACACAAAATTCGAGTTTCTTTACAGGATAAAACAAAACTAATCCACTGCATCCGGAAGGTTCTGGATTTCCCTGTCATAGCATAATGAATTTCCGAACTTCTTTGAGGAAAGAATAGTACAGATATCCAAGATGAAATGACTCTCTATCTCAAGGCTTGAATTAATGTAGAATAAAGAATTTCTTTTATGGGATTTTGAATTACCATCAATCTTTCATCCTAAACCAGTTCCTGAAAAAAGTTAAATATCCAAAATCTTCCAAAAAAGAAGGGATTCCTAGAAAAAAGCATGTTCTTGTCCATAATAATCTATTAGTTTATGAATTATGACTTTTAAGACTTACAAACAAGATATTCCTTTTCGCTAAGCAAAACCTGAAGAGGTGCAGTTATACATCATATAAAGGTGGATGCAATATTCACCAATTTTATTTCTAACAAGCCATTTTATCACCATAAGATCTAATGAACACGTTTTTGAGAAAAATTACTTTCAAAAGTCAAGAAGGATTATTTCCGGTTACCCTACGGATCAGGGAAAATAAATATTTATCTATTTCAAGAAAGGTTTATAAGACCTTCAAAAAATATTATTTAGCATTAGTGATGCATACGAAAGATTTTGGTTGAGTATGTCTTAACAAAAGCATTTTCAAAGCTTTTCAAAGTTATATGGAAAGAAAGACCTTGACATATTTTTCAAAGAAAAGTTTTTAGAACTACCAAAACTCATTGACTCCACAAAATCTCTAATTACAAGAGCCTACTCTTGATTAAAGGACTATTGTTTCATGAATCATGACAACTTACGCTCTTATTTGAGATTTGCATTTCTACTATAAGAGTGACCCAAAAACCCTTCTTCATAGCAACACCGGGAAGGGACTTCTTTATCAAAAAGTTCAAATATTCAAAACCTTTTTGAAAGAAAGACCAATTTAAGGAAATAATTCCTCGATTTATCAAAAAGGTCCTTTTATGGAAAATTCTTTCTTCACAAATGAAGTTTCGTGATAGAAAAGTTGATGTTCAAAAGAGTTTTCACAAACATTTAAATCGGCCAAAAATTATTTTCACAATTTTTTTTAAAACTTCTCAAAAGCCTCCCATGTCCACTCCGGAGCGCCTCCTAGAGGGAGGAGGGTCCAGCACCCATAAAAAAGCCTTCGATATCCACTCTGGAGCGCCTCCCAGAGGGAAGGACAAAAGCTTCTGATATCCACTCCAGAGCGCCTCCTAGAGGGAGGAGGGTTGAGTACCCAACAAAAGCCTCCAATATCCACTCCGGAGCACCTCCTAGAGGGAGGGACAAAAGCCTCTAATGCCCACTCTGGAGCGCCTCTTAGAGGGAGGAACTAGTTTAGCACCAACTACCAATCTTTTAGAGGAAGATCAATCGGGCAATAAGCTATAACGCTTCAAAAAAAAGGTAAAGCCCAAGAAGGGGCAAAAGGTAAAATGACAATGATGTGCACAACCTAAAGCAAAAAACAAAACCCAAGAAGGGGCAAAAAGTAAAAGGATGAAATGTACACAGCCCAAAGTAGGGACAAAGCCCAAGAAGGGGCAAAAAGTAAAAGGATAAAGATGTCCATGGTCCGAAGCAGAGGCAAGGCCTAAGAAGGGCCAAAGAAAGAAGGGACTAGGATGTCCAAAACCCAAAAAGAGGCAAAGATAGAAGACATGAAGGAGTCCAAAGCCCAATGGAGAGGCAAAAGGAATTAAGCGAAGAACAAATCCTTACTAGAAAGGTAAGGATAACTTCATTTAAAAAACAGATCAAAACAGAATTCAAATAGATCCAAACCAGACCTAGAAATAAGGAAACCTTCAAAGGAAGGTCTATGATACAAGTATCAATAAATTAATTGGACCCGTTGAACGACCAAACAGTTGAATGGAACTATCCTGCTAAAAAACCAAACAGCCAAACAGAACTACTCTACTGAACGACGAAACAACCGAACGGAACTACCCTACTGAACGGCCAAACAACCTAATGGAACTACTCTGCTAAACGACTAAAAAGCTGAACGGAACTACCTTGTTAAACGGTTGCATGGTTGAATGGAACTACTTTGTTGAACGGTTGAATAGCTGAACAAAACTACTTTGCTGAATAAATGAATAGTTGAACGGAACTATTGGCTCCAATATAATAATAATAATAATAATAATAATAATAATAAATAATAGACACCTTAACAACTACAAATCTCCTAACAAGAGGTAGTCCTCTGAACAGCAGAAATTTTGTTGCTATTCGAAGTATTAGTGCACGGTGAAAGTTTCCGATATAACATTCTAATATCAGATAGAATTACGAATCTTTTTCTTCAGGTCTACTCGAATTACTATTACTAGACGATTTTCTGATCATCTATTATTATTGGATGGGCTTATGAGTTTCTTATTATCAGATGAAATTCTGATGAACTTTTGACCAAATTTTTGGTTTTCTTGACAAATGAGCTTATGGTATTCTTATTGGTTTTTTGATGGTTTTTGGATTTTCTATATAATTTCTATTTTTCTTGTGGATTTCCGGTCTTCTATTATTGCCATATAGGGATTTCTAGTCTTCTACTATTATCAGATGAGGATTTCAGGCCTTCTATTATTGCTAGAAAGGGATTTCTAGTCTTCTATTATTATTAGATGAGGATTTCTAGTATTCTATTATTACCAGATGGATTTCTGGTCTTCTTATTATCAGATGAGATTCTGGATTTCTTATTACTAGATGAATTTCTCATCTTATTATTATCAGATGGGATTCTTGATTTCATACTATCATAGGATATTCTGGAGTTCTTATTAATAGATAATATTCTGGATTTCTTGTTGATGGAAGATAGTATTTTGGATTTCTTATTATCAGATGATGTACTAAATTGCTAAGCTTCTTATTATTATCAGATGGTTTTCTAACCTTTTATTTAAAATTAGTACAAAATATTTTCTAGTTTTTCCATCGAATGAATTCCTAATTTCTTAAATCACTAACATATCAACAAAGCAGGTTACAGGTTTTGAAATAGAAGTTACCATAAAAAGACAAGAACAAAACTTTGCACGACAAAGGAATCTGATCTAAAAGATTACAAGCAACTGAATACTAAAATCCAATCTCCAACAACCAAAGAAGAATTAGCTTGGGAGGAAAAACTTTGGAGCCCATATTAGTCTCTTGGAGAGCTTCTTTCCTAGCCCTTCGTCTGTCTACCAGGTGATATTATTCCAAATTTGAATACTCATACTTAAGAGCATGTAGGTGATTTACATTATTTCTAAATAAAAAAAAGTTCAAAGCCCAAAATAACCTTTACAACAAGTCAATGGCCGTTGAATAACCAATGTCTGGTTTATAAGATAAGCTTAAACTTTAGGTTAAGTAGAAGAACACAAATGCTACACTTATGTTAAAGGAACAACTTTATGGGAATGTGCCAAAAACATGAATGATAACTAACATAAAAGAATTCTAAATATAATGTTGCACCAATAAAACCATGCCGAGTAAATAGATTAATACTATATGCCACATGAGTTACGCTATAAAAGAAAAATGTGTTAGTATCAAAATTATGTGTTAGTATTAACTCAGATATATGGAATTTAAGATTTTAAATGATCTCGATAATTTTACAACTTCCTTTATTTAAATTTGAATCACAAAAGAAAGAGGAACGTCACTAGATTGAATAGATTTGAAAGGCGGTAACTAATATGTTTGAGATTATGGACATGAAAAGTCAAGGCTTCTACTACATTTAGGGAGGGGGAAGGGGGCAAATGTTATCCACATAATTTCTCAAGAGAATATGATTTTTGATTCGAAGATGTACGGTGTAAGATATGGAAATGATGTCGACTTTCATGATGGAGAAAAATTCTTTGACCATGTCAAGTACTATCATTGCTTTTGAATACATGCGACTAGTGAATACGTTCATGGCGACAGTAATCAACATTGAGAATACAAAGAGAGATTGGCGTCAAAGGAATAGGATGCCGCTCTTCATCAATAAAAGAATGCAATGGTATTGACAACAGTCAAACATCGTCAGCCATCAATGAGTACCAGAGTGAGCTACAGTGCACTTCACTGATGCTGAATTATGTTAGCGCCGCACTTCATAGCACTTCGAAGATATTGCTCTATGATAGCGCTAAGGATCTTCAGCGCCGAAGGGATAGTAAGTGACACCGCTCCTTATCATTACTCAACACCACTTCCAAGTAATGCCACTAGCAATCAATCAAGAGGCAAAGAGTCATCGACGTTGAAGACCATCTTTACTACTAACAATTATATGACAAGGTAGCCACGACGTCGCCTCTCATCCTTACTGCC
The DNA here is from genome assembly GCA_030737815.1 of Allium fistulosum. NCBI lineage: Eukaryota > Viridiplantae > Streptophyta > Magnoliopsida > Asparagales > Amaryllidaceae > Allium > Allium fistulosum. The sequence continues at coordinate 334,104,920 of CM060904.1, read as the reverse complement.
TTTCTTTAATTAAGAAGCGAGAGTGTCGACCAAGAGGTCAAGGAATACCAAATAAAGTCGACAAGGTCTATGTTGTGTCTCAATGTTGTCGTAATTGATCGGCGCCATTATTCATCTATTGTTGTTAAAGGAAGCTCGCTCTCAAGGATCACCGCCACCATGGTTCAATGTCGCCAAAGAACAAGGCCGCTATTTATGGTGTCAACTTTCATATGATACTTGAAGGGCAATGCACACTTATATATGCAATGTTGACGATGAACGTCATCAAGGCTCACTAAAGTCATTAATGCTATACTAAAGTGATGCCAATCATCACGATGAAAGCTTTCAATGTCGCCTTTTGATTGAAGTCAAAGTCCACCACCATACCGCATTGACGCTTGTCGAAGCTAAACTTGTTGATACCAAACATGTCAAAGGCAAGATTGCCGAAGCCAAGCGCCAGGCCCCTTACCAACCTCTATAAATACAGACCCAAGGGTCTTGGAGAGTGAGGGAAGGATTCTCTTTGTAACAACCTGCATATTTTTACGATAATATATTTAAATAATTTATTTAAATATAGCATCGTTAGTTGAATTTAAAAGTTCGAAATGTTACTTTTTGTAAACAGTCGAATCCGGACTTGAGACCACTTCCATTGAGTTCAAAACGACGTTTACGACTTTTTTGAGTATAATCATCGATATGTTTGGAGTTGAGTAGAATTTTGCTATTTTTCTATTTTGGGCTTTGGGTTTAGGTTCCAACCCACTAACCCAACATAATACCCTAACTCCGCCCCACTCCTCTTCATTCATTCATTCCATTTCCTAACACTTTCAAGCTAAAGAAAAATGGGGGAAAGAATGGGAAATTAAAATTCCTAAACCCTAGTTTTCCTAGGAAATTCAAATTCAAGTTCTAGAAATCAAAGAGAAGCTTAGGTAAGCATCCTCTTCTTCTTCTCCACCTCAATCTCTCTCCAATTTCCAGAAATTCCTATAACCTAACTTAGGAAATATTTGCTTATGATCTTAGATTGGAGCTTCTAGAGTTGAAGTTGAAGAGTAGTTGATCTTTCCTTTGTTTTTGAGCTTCTCATTCGTTGTTTTTGGGTTTAAAGGTGAGTTTTTGAACTCACATCTATGTCTATAGTTTTCATTGTTGTTAGGTATGAATTCCTAACATTTATTCATGTTCATTTGCTTTTGATTTGAATTCATTTGGTGAATTTTCCAATTTTTGGTTTTTGAAGTCCAATTTTATGAAAATCCTACTATGGATGTTTGGACATGATATATGAGGTGTATCGAGGAGCCTATAAGGCTGGATTGTCGCTTGGCATAAATCCCTAGTCTTCATTGCTCGTCTGATCGCTCCCGAATCGTGTTGGCCATCATGGCCTAGGCAAATTATTGCTCAGACCAGGTGACCAGAAGTTTGGTTGGTCAAGTCCAGACGTCTGGTTAAAGACCCTGGAGAAGAGAAAAATTTGTCAAATGCAGAAAAAAATTGCTGAGAACAGAATCAGACGTCTGATACAACCTTTCAGATGTCTGGTACACCCTGTCAGACGTCTGGTACACCCTTTCAGACGTTTGATACAACTTGCCAGACGTCTGATACAACCTTTCAGACGTTTGGAAGGTTTCAGGGAAAATATATATTTCCAGAAACTAAATCCAGACATCTGGATGAAACCCTAGACGTCTGGAACTGCCAATTCTGCCTATTTTAGCTATTTTTGATTAGATTTCCAATTTTAATCGATTTTTGTCGATCCGGTTAGTTGTTATCACTTATTATTGACTTTGATGACTTCTTTCTTAGGATTTTTGGGAATATCCATTTGATGGATTTGATATTAATTTTTACGGATTTAATTCACATTGTCGTATGTGAATTTTTGGTGATTGATTGTTTTTACAATCATTTTTGTGATTTGTCACTTTAAAATGCAAAGGTTTCGATACTAGTAGTAAATACTAAAACTCTTTCATTAAAACGATTTCGACACTATTTTAAATATAAAGCTCGCTTTTAAAACCGTTTTCCAATCTATTAGTATATACAAACATTTACCTCATTCGTATGAGAAATCTAATTAAATGGCTTAGCAAAACAAGTGGTATGAAACGCTTGCGTTTACTTCGTCGGTTAATTCTTGAACTTGTTCGATTGAACTCTCGTGACAATTTTCGAGTGGAAATCTACAATTTGTTCGTAAATATTTAAGTTAAGCTAGTGGTTATGGGACATGAAGCCTAACTCATTTATTTACTAGCTTAGTGTAATTTACACTTATTTTCGAGTGGAAGTCTACAATCTGTTCGTAAATATTTAAGTTAAGCTAGTGGTTATGGGACATGAAGCCTAACTCATTTATTTCCTAGCTTAGTGTAATTTACACTTGTCGATCATTGATGATCATTTTGTGATTCAGACTAGCGATGTGCGATGTCTCTTTGTTTGTGTGGGGGACTAAAAATCCCATTTGTGGAGCTTCGGTTCAAAATGGTGGGGTAGCGACCGATGGTCTTCAGGCCGTTTGTGGAGCTTCGGCTCAAACTTGATAGTTAGCGACCATGGAATAGCGTTCCGTTTGTGACACACGTGTTGGTGAGTTTTCATGCTCCCGTTTATGATAGGCCTCCCCCTTTGTGTTTTCTGGATTTCTGGTTGTTGATTTCTAGAATTTCTGTTTCACCAATTTTGATGATATGAATTGATAAGCTCTATCAATATTTGTGTTTTGGTGAATAATTTAAAGAATACGACATTATTTTTAGTGTTTGAGAATATTTGAGATATTGTATGATTTTTGTTGTTATCTGATGTATACTTGTCATAGTATGGCATTATTGTTATCATACGTTTTTGTGATATCTCTTATCCTATCTCATTTTATATGATATTTATAGCTAGACTGATCCGTTTATTGTTTTCTTCTTTAATAATACTCGGGTCAGACCGAGGTATTTCAGGTGCTTCTGCTTGAATTCTTATCAGGGTCCGTCACCTGACTTTTGGCTAACTACTTTAGCTTAGTAGTTTTTGTTATTTTACATTCGACATAGAGACTCCTTGATGTATACATATTCTTTTGCTAGCACTTGTACCTATTCTTTTGTTATGTAGTGGATCTTGTATGACCACTATTTTGATGTACACTTTTATGTATTATATTCATATCTGTTTCCACCTTTGTGATATGAATATCTGTGACTGATTTGCATTATGCTTATTTCTATATTTGTTTCCGAAGCCCATAGAGCCACTGTGTAGTAACTTTGAGTTTGTATTTAATATGTCGGATTTCCTCTTGAAAAGAAATTGTCATACTATCTGACATATCGTTACTCGCACAAAGCAATTACACAGATGGTCGCTCCTCAACAGCCTTATTCTTCATGCTAGTTGACAACATTACCCAGTAGTGTCCTTGGCTAGTGTGAGTATTGAGGTGGGGCGTCACAGCTTGGAATCAGAGCCAAACTTCGGAACAATATAGAATATTATAACAAGGATCATTGTCCTAAGTCTCTCTTAGGAATCGTGCCTTAGAATTTATCCGAGTCTTAGGACCCTTTCTACCCTATTTTCTTTTGTGATGCCTTGTTTTATCAATCAAGTTTGTTTGATATTCATTCTGAGAAAAACCTTTTTCCTCTTCTTTTTTTTTTCTTTCTTAAAGAAGAAGGGATGGTTAGATCTGGCAGTCCTAGCGCTGGTCAATCCAGTAGTCCTTTTCTGGATGGCGTATTCATGTCTGCCCAACAACTTTTGGATCTTGTAAAGAATCAAAGGTTTATCTGTGCTTTGAGTAAGAACCTTAAAAAGGTTTTACCTCTGAAACTAGAAGTTCCATTCGATCAGCTTGTAGATATCACTCTTCGACTTGAAGAGGCCGATAAAGGAAGTGATAGTGATGTTGGAGGTTCCAAAAAGAGCCCCAATAACAATAAGAAGAGGCATATTAAGTTAAAAAGCCCTAATCCCAACAAGAAAGGGAAGCAGGCAACTTCGGTAGCAAAGACTCCAATCCCTAATCGTGGAGTATGCTACAATTGTAGTTCTAAGGACCACTATGCAAACAAGTGTCTGAAGCCTCTTACTTGTCGCTATTGCAAAGGTTTGGGTCATCTTTTATCTTCATGTCCCAAACTCCAAGGCAATAAAGAGGGTAAGTTGAATGTTGCGCAAGCTTCTAGTAACACTTCTCTTGGTTAAGGTATTTTTCATTCTGTCCTTGATGGCATTATTTTGTTTCGTGATTATCCTATTCGAATTCTTTTGATACGGGTGCATCTCCTTCTTTTATAACAAAAGAACTTGTTGATACTTTTTCTTTAAATATTATGGGCTTGATGACTTCATTGAGAATTACGAATCCTGTTGGTGGATCCACAACACTCAGTTTACTTTGTAAAGACGTCGAGATTATTTTATGTGATTATGCTTTCGTGTCGATTTGCATATTATGTGTTACTTAGGTTTCAGAATGATTTTTGGGAATGGATTGGCTTAACCTTTATAAAGCCCACATCCTACGTCCCGTGAGGACTATCTATCTTCGACATTCTCAATCTGTTAAGCAGATCTCTGTTGTTCTTAATGATTTTGATTTCCAAATTTGGTGGCATCATTTTATTCTCCAAATCCTCATGATGACGATAATGATGATGAGGAAGATGTCATTTCCCTCATTCACATTATTCGTGAATTTCCCGACATATTTGAGCCTGGCTTAGGATTACCACCTAAGCGATCTATTGAGTGGTGCTAAAGTCTTTTCAGCTCGACCTTGCCACTGGTTTTCATCAGCTATGAGTTGCGAAGGGTAGCATTCCACTTACCGCATTCCACTTACCGCATTCCACTTACCGCATTCCACTTACCGCATTCCACTTACCGCATTCCACACTCGTTATGATTCTTATGAGTGACTCGTGATGTCATTCAGTTTTGTCCAGCTTATGAATCGAGTATTTGACGAATATCTCGATGAGACCATCCTTGTATTCATTGATTATGGATGAAAACAATAATTTAAAATTTGCAAATCTTTTTAATATGATATTTATAAGTATAATTGTATTTTGTTCTTAAAACGAGCAAAGAAAATTCGTGAAATTTTTACGGGACATGTTTATCATATAGAAGGTGATTTTGTGTTGTTTTTCCTATTAAGTGCTTTAAGAATTCTGGTCGATGCGCTTGATCAACGTTATCGATAGGAATCTCGTAAACGCTATGATGAGACAGTCAGACACAATAAATTGACTTGCAATAAGTAAATTTTCCTAAAAAGATGATTACATAAAGTTAATTATAATTTTTAATGTCTTAGCTTTTCGGGAAAGAGGATCATTTAAAAGAACTCCTTTCCGATACTCCTATTCTTGTGATTCCCGAAGGGAACCAAGACTTCACTGTTTGTACCGATGCTAGTCGTATTGGTTTGGGTGCCATTCTCATGCAAAGGGAACGTGTTATCGCTTATACTTCTAGGCAATTAAAGCCTGCCGAGACTAGATATGCCACCCATGATCTAGAGCTCGCGGCCATCGTTTTCGCTCTTAGAATTTGGCGTCATTATCTTTTGGGAGAGAAAATTGTTCTCTACACCGATCATAAATCTTTGAAGTATTTATTTTCTCAAAAGGAACTTAATTTGCATCAACAACGTTGGCTCGAATTCCTTGCATCTTATGATCTTGATATTCTCTATATTCCCGGAAAGGGAAATCGTGTTGCCAATGCCCTTAGTCGTAAGCAACAAGTAGTTGTTTCCATGATGATATCCGAATGGAATGATCTCGAGACTTTGTCCACTTGTGAGATTCGAGATTGTGAATCCGATTCATGTTCGTTTCTTGTTTTATGTAGCCTTGAGGCCCGTCCTTCTCTTTTAGACCGCATCCTTGAAGCTCAAAAGCAAGATCCCGAATTGGCTTTTCTTAGCCAAAGTTGTAGGGATCGAAATAAGGTTGATGGTTTGAAAGACTTTGATATTGATGCTCACGGAGGTATTCAAAAATTTGGTAGACTTATCGTGCCAAACATTTGTGATCTTCGTAAAGACATTTTAGAAGATTCTCATCGTTCTAAATTTACCATTCATCCCGGTAGTAGTAGAGACTTTATTATTGGGATTGAATGAAATCTGATATTGCTAACTTTATTAAGCGTTGCATGACTTGCCAACTCATAAAGGCCGAGCATCAAAGGCCCGGTGGGTTATTGCAACCTTTGGACATTACCGTTTGGAAGTGGGATCAAGTCTCCCTGGACTTTATTGACGGTCTTCCCCTTTCTCGTTCGGGTCATGATATCCTATGGGTGATAGTAGATGGACTTACAAAATCCGCCCATTTTATTCATGTTCGGTCCAATTAGACCGTACCTCTTTTGGCCAAACTCTATGTTAAAGAAATCGTTAAATTGCATGGAGTTCCTACTTCTATTGTTAGGGATCGTGATCCATTATTTACTAGTGGATTTTGGAAAGGTCTTCAAAAAGCTTTGGGAACAAAGCTTAATTTTAGCACCACTTATCATCCTCAGTCCGATGGACAAGCCGAGAGTGTGAATCAAACTCTTGAAGATCTCCTTCGTGCATGTGTTCTAGATTTTGGTGGAAGTTGGGAAGATCATATTTCTCTTGTTGAGTTTTCTTACATAATAGCTTCCAATCTAGTATTGGTATGGCTCCTTTTGAGGCACTCTATGGAAGACCATGCCGATCTCCTTCGTGTTGGCTTGAAGCCGGTGAGAAGCTGGTTTTAGGTCCAGATTTTATTTGTGATTCCATAGAAAAGATTGACCTTATTCGTCATAGGATGTAAGAAGCTCAAAGTAGACAAAAATCCTATGCCGATAATCGAAGAAGGAAATTAGAATTTTCTGTGGGAGATTTGGTGTTCATTCATGTTTCACCTACGAAGGGTGTTGTGTGTTTAAGTCGATCGGGAAAATTAGTACCTCGATATATTGGTCCATTTCCCATCACCGAACGTATTGGTTCCGTGGCTTATCGCCTTTTTATTACCGGCTCAATTTTCTGCTATTCATGACGTATTCCACGTCTCTCAACTATGGAAATGCCTTAGAGATTCCGATTCTATTCTTGAGCCCGGTGTTATTGAAGAAATTGAGGTTTCACCTAATTTGACTTATGAGCAACATCCTATTCGTATCATTGCTACGGAGGTTGAACGCCTTCGTAATAAAGATGTTCTGCTTGTGAAAGTTCAATGGTCCTCAAATCCTAAGGATTGCTCTTGGGAATCCATAGAATTCATCGAGCGAACACATCCGGACTTACTCTCTCGTGCTCCTTAAGGTGAACTTCTCATTTCAAAATTTCTTCTTTTGTGTTGTTATGCCTTAGTATGGTTGTTACTTTTTATTTTCTTCTTAAGTATTGCGAGGATGCAATTTCTTTAAGGAGGGGATTCTATAACAACCCGCATATTTTTATGATAATATATTTAAATGATTTATTTAAATATAGCATCATGAGTTAAATTTAAAAGTCCGAAATGTTATTTTTTGTAAACAGTCGAATCCGTACTCGAGACCACTTCCATCGAGTTCAAAACGACGTTTACAACTTTTTTGAGTATAAACATCGATATGTTTGGAGTTGAGTAGAATTTTGCTATTTTTCTATTTTGGGCTTTGGGCTTTGGGTTTGGGTTTCTGCCCACTAACCCAACATAATACCCTAACTCCACCCCACTCCTGTTCATTCATTCTTTCCATTTCCTAACACTTTCAAGCTAAAGAAAAATGGGAGAAAGAATGGGAAATTAAAATTCCTAAACCCTAGTTTTTCTAGGAAATTCAAATTTAAGTTCTAGAAATCAAAGAGAAGCTTAGGTAAGCATCCTCTTCTTCTTCTCCACCTCAATCTCTCTCTAATTTCCAGAAATTCCTATAACCTAACTTAGGAAATATTTGCTTATGATCTTAGATTGGAGCTTCTAGAGTTGAAGTTGAAGAGTAGTTGATCTTTCCTTTGTTATTGAGCTTCTCATTCGTTGTTTTTGGGTTTAAAGATGAGTTTTTGAACTCACATCTATGTCTATAGTTTTCATTGTTGTTAGGTATGAATTCGTAACATTTCTTCATGTTCATTTGCTTTTTATTTGAATTGATTTGGTGAATTTTTCAATTTTTGGTTTTTGAAGTCCAATTTTATGAAAATCCTACTATGGTGTTTGGACATGATATTTGGGGTGTATCGAGGAGCTTATAAGGCTGGGTTGTCGCTTGGCATAAGTACCTAGTCTTTGTTGCTCGTCCGACCGCTCCTGAATCGTTTTGCCTAGGCAAACTGTTGCCCAGACCAGGTGACCAGATGTCTGGTTATAGACCCTGGAGAAGAGAAAAATTTGTCAAATGCAGAAAAAAATTGCAGAGAACAGAATCAGACGTCTAAAACAACCTTTCAGACGTTCGGTACACCCTGTCAGACGTCTGGTACACCCTTTCAGACATCTGGTACAACTTGCCAGACGTCTGTTACAACCTTTCAGACGTCTAGAAGGTTTCAGGGAAAATATATATTTCTAGAAACTAAATCCATACGTCTGGATGAACCCCCAGACGTCTGGAACTGCCAATTCCGCCTATTTTAGCTGTTTTTGATTGGATTTCCAATTTTAATCGATTATTGTCGATTCGGTTAGTTGTTATCACTTATTACTGACTTTGATGACTTCTTTCTTAGGATTTTTGGGAATATCCATTTGATGGATTTGATATCAATTTTTATGGATTTAATTCACATTGTCGTATATGAATTTTTGGTGATTGATTGTTTTTACAATCATTTTTGTGATTTGTCACTTTAAAATGCAAAGGTTTCGATACAAGTAGTAAATACTAAAACTCTTTCATTAAAACGATTTCGACACTATTTTAAATATAAATCTTGCTTTTAAAATCGTTTTCCAATCTATTAGTATATACAAACCTTTACCTCATTCGTATGAGAAATCTAATTAAACATCTTAGCAAAACAAGTGGTATGAAACGCTTGTGTTTACTTCGTCGGTTAATTCTTGGACTTGTTCGATTGAACTCTCGTGACAAGTTTCGAGTGGAAATCTACAACCTGTTCGTAAATATTTAAGTTAAGCTAGTGATTATGGGACATTAAGCCTAACTCATTTATTTACTAGCTTAGTGTAATTTACACTTATTTTCGAGTGGAAGTCTACAATCTGTTCGTAAATATTTAAGTTAAGCTAGTGGTTATGGGACATGAAGCCTAACTCATTTATTTACTAGCTTAGTGTAATTTACACTTGTCGATCATTGATGATCATTTTGTGATTTAGACTAGTGATGTGTGATGTCTCTTTGTTTGTGTGGGGGACTAAAAACCCCGTTTGTGGAGCTTCGGTTCAAATTGGTGGGGTAGCGACCCATGGTCTTCGGGCCGTTTATGGAGCTCCGGCTCAAATTTGATGGTTAGCGACCATGGAATAGCATTCAGTTTGTGACACACGTGTTAGTGAGTTTTCATGCTCCCGTTTGTGATAGGCCTCCCCCTTTGTGTTTTCTGGATTTCTGGTTGTTGATTTCTAGAATTTGTGTTTCACCAATTTTGATGATATACATTGATAAGCTCTATCAATATTTGTGTTTTGGTGAATAATTTAAAGAATATGACATTCTTTTTAGTGTTTGAAAATATTTGAGATATTGTATGATTTTTGTTGTTATCTGATGTATACTTGTCACAGTATGGCATTATTTTTATCATACGTTTTTGTCATATCTCTTATTCTATCTCATTTTATATGATATTTATAGTTGACTGATCCGTTTATTATTTTCTTTTTAAATAATACTCGGGTCAGACCGAGGTATTTCAGGTGCTTCAGCTTGACTTCTTATCAGGGTCTGTCACCTGACTTTTGGCTAACTACTTTAGCTTAGTAGTTTTTGTTATTTTACATTCGAGATAGAGACTCCTTTATGTATACATATTCTTTTTCTAGCACTTGTACCTATTTTTTTGTTATGTAATGGATCTTGTATGACCACTATTTTGATGTACACTTTTATGTGTTATATTCATATTTGTTTCCGCCTTTGTGATATGAATATCAGTGACTGATTTGTGTTATGCTTATTTCTATTATTGTTTCCGAAGCCCATAGAGCCACTATGTAGTAGCTTTGAGTTTGTATTTGATATGTCAGATTTCCTCTTGAAAAGAAATTGTCATACTATCTGACATATCGGTACTAGAACAAAGCAATTACACAGATGGTCGCTCCTCAACAGCCTTATTCTGCGTGCTAGTTGACGGCATTACCCATTAGTGTCCTTGGCTAATGTGAGTATAGAGGTGGGGCGTCACTCTCTTCCCACTTCTTACATTTTCCACCTTGTAAACCCTAAATCAATTTAGGGATTTTTGCCAATTATAATACCTGAACTTTCTACACACAAGGAATCGAACATCAAACAAATTTCCTAGCATATTTGACTACTTAACACTTGAATTGTGACTTGCATATTGCCTTGCATATCGATCTTAATCATATATGACTTTCGAAGTGACTTCAATGACTATGTTCAAAGCTGATGTGAACTTGACTTCATGCATGCTTCTCCCTATTGACTTTCATTAACTTCGACAAAGACCCTCTTCGATTGGCTTCACTTCCTATTTACTTTTGGGGTCAACGAACTTACTCGTTAACACATAGCATATCTACTTAACTCAAACTTGTGATTAGCATATTGACTTAATCATTTTATGACTTACGACATGATCATAGTCTTGATATTGGATGTGCATAAGATCATCATAGTGTTGACAATGAGCTAATGAAGTTCTTACTTCTTTGCCTAGAGTTGTCCTAGCATATTTAAACAAAGTTCCTTTTTTCTAACACTTTTCGGTGTTGATGAAGAAATTCGTTAACAATAATACCTAGGCCCAGATTCTCTTAAGACACCGAGTAACCTCTCGTTAGTGCCTATATTTCCAAAGCATATAATTGTAGTAGAACCACATGCCACATCTAATTCAATGCCTTATAACTTCATGAAGTGCGAACCAAGGATGCCACTAGGTTTTATACTTTTCTATATCGTTGCATGACCCCATTCAGTTCCATGGACGCCCCCAAAGTTGAAGAAGTGGGAACAAGCCCCTCGATTCGCCCAACTTAGCCTACACTTGGTCCAGGTTTTGCTTGGGAATTTCTAAGCCATTCAGACTTCTAGTTTTTAATTCAGACATATGAATTTCTATAGAAAACTTTGGCTATAGGTATTAAAATGTCTGACTCTATCCTCAGTCGTATGAATTTGATCTCAGATTTCTAAAAATAAATTCAAACATTCGAATCATGTCAGATTTGAAATGATTCTTCTCTGTTTCAAACTGCCTAAAATCTAGACGTTTGAAAATAAATTCAGACATTCGCTTAAGCATTTTCCAAACCTGATAATTTATTCACTTTGTTTATTTCATTCGTCTTCTTCCTAGTTTCAAATATGGATGCTAGTTTATGTTTAATAAGTGTCTAGCCATTGTTTTTTATTAATTGTTCATAAGACTTCAACTAGTTAACCTCTACAATTATAGATACCATTTCAATCGATTCCGCATGGGTGCACAAATCTATGTGTATTTTAAAATAAATGGAATCAATTTAAAGTAATCACAAGAGTGTATTCAACTACTTTTTATCTATCCAAAATCAACACAAACTGTAACGACCCTAAATTTTCGACCAAATTTAAAATTTAAAATTCATCGTTTCAATAAAAATTTTGAAATTTATAACGATCTCAATTTACTCCCAAACTTTATTTATGACATACGTCTAGTTAGATATGGACAAAGAAAAAGTTTCGTTGAAAAATATTACAGTAAAATCCGTTCGCGTTTTACTGTATATCAGTCCATATAAAGCTGCGTAAAATTTATCTTCCAAATCCAAATATTTTTACGCAGTTATGTTGTAAAAATTATTCTGATCAAGATTATGTAATTCGTTTCGTCTAAAACTGTCATCGCCTGCTCCGTTTAAATTGTTTTGCAAATCGTACAATTTAAGCGGCGTAAATGCAAATTTTATAAAACCGTCGTATCACAAAAATCTGTGTACCGTTGGAAGCGCGTCGTCGCACTGATCAAAACTGTATACTTATTCGTGTAAATCGGAATCAGTCGAAAAGCGTCACGTTAAAATTGACTGTTTTGGACGGACCGGTTAAACACGTTGCAGCCCAAATTTTCTACCCACTTACAAAAGAAATATGGAAGAAATAAATAGGATAGCTGAAGGGTGAAGAGTTGCATAGGGAATGAGGTAACGTTGGGAAGCTAAAAGGTGAAAGGTTGGGATTGTAAATAACCGGTTGAGAGTTTTATTGTAAAGGGTCCAACTCAACTCTCTCTTTCTCATTCCTCATTTCACTTTCCTCTGCTCACGTCCCAGGTAAACACTTCTTCCTCCTCTAAATTGTTTCCTCTGTTCTTTGTTCTTGCTTCATATTCCCTTCCTCCACTCCTTCTATTTTCATTCCTTCTGCAAAGAATAACATACACGTTGGCCTTCCCCTCTCTACTACCATTGGCCAACATCTCCTTCCCTTCAACGTCCCTACTCCGTTCACCACGTGGCCACCAGCCCTCCAACGCCGACCCCCTGAAATGCACTACCTCCCTTCCACCACCACCTACCAGCCCAACCTTCCACCTCGTGACATCCACTCTACCTCTCCACCTTGCCTACCTCCTCGAACCCGGTAGCAGCCCCAGCACCCACAACCCACACGGCCACGCCCCCTCAACCCAGCCCGCAACTGGCCACGCTGCGACCCCTCCAACTTCCCTCAATCCACCAGCCAACGGCCAGCACGAGCTCCAGTCCTCCGCCTCACTTCGCACACCCCCTGACCTCCACCACGGCGCTGCCACCAACCCGCCACCCTGTCTCCACCATGCAGCCAACCCAGTCACCTTCCCTCCTTTCTCCCAGCCTCGTATGGTTGTGTGTAAGTGCGAGTGTACAGGGTGTCGGTTGCGTGTATTTGGTGGCGTGTGACGTGAGAAAATATGTGCAGTGTAGTGTGTGTATATGTGTTTGAGTGTGCGTGCTATGTGTGTGTAGGGGTTCATGCGTATGAAACAAGATGGAAACATGTATTTTAAAAAGTCTCAGATTGTTTGGAAACAAAAGGAAGGGTTTGCGTACGTGTGCATTGAAGTGGGAATAAAGATGTTGAGTTGTGAGGTGGCGTGCATTCCAGTGAGATGCATGTAAAAGAGTTGTGTGTTAAAAAAAAGGGAAACTGAGTTTAGTATTAGATTTGCTGAAGATGGTAGTGTACGCAAATATCTATTCCGGTTACCAAAATAGTAACCGACTTTTCTTTTCCGTTGTGTGCAGAAGCAACCGACTGACTTCTTTCGCAGCAGCAAATTTTCAGCTTCGTTCTTTTCTTCCGTCATCGGTAAGCGCAATTATATAGATTTATAAATTTTATAAAAACGTTCATTGTATTAATATCGTTTACTTTTGTCGATATTACAGTGTCCGTTGTTTGTGCTGTACCGTCTCTTTTCTGCTTCTTCGTGCTTCGCCGCCAAATTTCTTTATCCACGAAAGGTGAATTAATTTTCACGACTATATTCTTATGCTAGTTTGTTTTGATGAATGATTGTTATGTGACGTTGAATTGGATGTTAATTGTATTGTTAAGTGATAAAATAATTTGCAAGTGAATTTGATATAGGATAGTTAACGAATTAATTTGGATTATATATGTATAATTTGATTTGCTAAACCTGACCCCTTCATATGTTAAATTGACCCTTTAAATTTGTAAGTTAATTGACAAGTAGAATTGATAAATTTCACTTTGGACCTTTGAACGTATATTGAATTAACTGTTGTAGTTGAAAATTTGAACGATAAGTGAAACTGTAATGTTATAATCTTTAAATCTACTTGAAATGATAGGGTAGATTCTAGAAATAGTTATATTAATTTGCGTAAATAACAAACGCGAATTAATACGATTATTTCGGGATTATTTGAAAATTGTTGAATTGTTGTGAATGGATGCTATTGCTTGTTTATTTACTTTGACACCATCCCAGCTATCACACTGCAAGTTCCCTTTGTATGCTTTGATTTTTGAATTGAAATGGAATCGGGTTGAAATGATAAATACCCAAATAATTTTGACTTAGGATAGAAAATTAAATTAAACCCGATTGGTCAATGTTTTGATTTAAATAAAATAAAGTTTTATTGACGAATAACAAGGTTTTGAATAAATTGGAATTTAAATTCAAATGAATGTAAATATGAGTATTTGAATTTGAAAACAAATATTAACGCAGTAATTGAACAAAAGAATATTGTTTAAAATTTAATTATTTAAAAAATTAAATTTAGAATTATTTGATAATAAATGTTTGGAATTATAAATAAGAGTTTTGAAAATTATTAATAATTAACTTTTGAAATTATTAATAGTTAAGTTGTGAAATTATTAATAACGAAGTTTGAAATAATTAATAAATTTTGAATTTATTAACAATTAAGTTTGGAATTATTAATGAATGAGTTTGGAATAATTAATAATTAAGATTTGAAATTATTGAAATTTGATGAGATCGAATTCCAAATTAAATTGAATTGAATATCTTTATTAAGAGAAATTGAATTATTGAACAAGTGAAACTAAGTTTTAACTAAGTTTTGAAATTGAAAGGAATTTCTTTGATAAGGAATAGAATGCGTTTTATCGAAACAAATGAAAGACTTGTAATTTAAAGAATTGGATTTGACAAATGTAATTGTAAATAAGTTGTAAACTTTGATAATGAAATCGAACTTAAGACGTAACGTAATGAATTGGAAATTAAATTGAAATTGTTTAATGATAAATCAATTTAATGAATATCGAATGAAAGCGATAATTGATTTAAATCGTTTTGAACGTTAAATTTAGTTAAATGATTTTGGAATGAACTTATATACAAAATGCAATGAATATTTGAATTGTTTTAATTGAAACTTTGAAAGTGAATTTTAGAAATGTTGAAATTGAAATTGGAAAGTTTGAAACGTAATTTTGGAAATTGATTTCGAAAGACTAACGAATTATCGATTTACGAACTCCAATTGAAATTGAAATTGAAATGGTTTTGAAATATATTAACGACCAATCGGTGTTATAATCACGAAGGTTATTAAAGGAACCGGAGTCGGTTTGGGACATACTCACTGTCTAAACCGGAAACCACTTTAATAACTATACGCGAAGTGATGATCCAGAATGAAGTGGTTGGATTGGCGAACGTTGATGATTGAAGAAAGTGAACGATGATGGATAGCCTTGACACTTGTGTCAAATTTGAAATGACTAAAATAGGAGCTGTGCCGGGCCAATGGAGGATTAGCTACCTCAAGTGGACACACTTCTTCGTAAACTATTCATTTACATTGTGATTGATTGGTGCGCACCCTTGATTTTGGGAGTGTTGTTTCACGGTGTTGCGGGCGCTGCGGCATTGCGTTCTCACCAGTCCGGATCAGGCGAATGGTAGTATCACTACCTTGGGTATAGCCTCATGTGCCTTGTCATACTTGTATTCCATTTATGCGCGACCAGTACGATTTTGATTTGTACCTTTAGTATATGGATTGTCCTCTGGTGACTTCCGGTTTTGGGGAAACTACGGTCTTGTATATGCTTTTGGGAATAAAAATGTGTTAAGGGTGGAATGAGCCATGACTTAACACTATTTTGATATCTTTACATTACTGTTAGACATTATCTATTTATCGTACTCTACTATATATAGATAGTTTATCGGATCCTGAAAGATGCTCATTCCAACCATCTTTGAGTTATTGTTATTTCAAATTTTTAACCATATTATCTGTATAAGAATATATATCCTGATTCGAGTGTTTGTTTGTGCATATGCTCGGATCAAACTGAGATTACTGTTGCTGCTTTCTTGGAGTTGAAGACTTGAAGACTATCTTATCTTTATCAGTATTGTTCTTTCCATTTGGACTATTTGGACATCTTTGTTGTTGTATTTCTTTTATTTGAGACATTGTTGTATTTACTTAGTAGCTTCATGAACTACTATTATGACATTGTTGTAATTCCGCTGCACTATTCTGTTATGTTATAGTTTCTGTGATTCTGTGATGATTCTCATTTATATACTTATACTCCATTAATGATTCGTGTTTTGTACTATTTAAGTTGACATGTGTGGATTATTGTCAATTTAAATGGTCCAAATATACGGGCTGTTACAGTTGGTATCAGAGCTTTGGTTCCCGATAACCTTAGCCTGTGGAGTTTAAAGCTCATTAGAGATGGGGTAAACATACCCTAGAATGAGGAGAATCATTTCAGAATCCACATCCTTTGATTCATCTTTCTTATTGAAATCGTTGAATAGAATTTCCTTAAGTTCTATAAATTCCTATCTTTGATTCTAAATCACTTTTGGTATTCCAGGATGGCTACCAGAAGAAATGTTAGAGGCAGGGGTGGAAATGCTCCTGGTCCACATGCTCCAGCTCCCGCAGTCCGATTCTCCACTCTTAGCAAGGAGTATACTCAGCTTGGTGGAGTCAAATTTACTGGCTTCGAAAGTATTATCGAGGCACAACAATGACTAAAGAGTTTGGAAAGGATCTTTTCTGGCTTAGAGATCGCAGATGCTCAGAAGCGCAAGTTGGCCGCTTGGCAGCTTCAGGATGCTGCACAAGATTGGTGGGAATCAGTCACTTCTCGAACTGATGAGGAAACTATCACATGGGCCCAGTTTAGGTAGTAATCTATCTAAATTCCAACTAAATAAATTTCTATCTTATCTCGTCATAATTTTGATTCGTTTCATATCACTTGTAATAGGGAGTCCTTTATGGCTCAGTGGATGCCAGCTGCTGGGAAGGCCCAACTCTATCGGTCTTTCATGGATCTCAAGCAGGGCAACATGACTTTTACTGAGTACGAAAGGAGGTTTAACGAACTCTCCAAGTTCGGACCTGGCTTGATTGACACACCTCTACTCAAGAACGAGAAGTTCATACATGGCGCACGCCCAGAGTATTACGAGCTCCTCACCGCTCATGTCCATGGAACTTTCACTGAGTTGATGGATTTTGCTCTTCAATACGAGGGAAAGCCCAAGGGAACATCTGTCCCCAAAGCCCCAATTAATCAGACACCAGCTAATCAGTCGGGAAAGAGGAAGCAAAATTTTGAGCAACAGAAGAAGAATTGGCAGCAGAAATCTGGGCTTGGCTATTCTCAGAAGAAGCCTATTGACTTATCCTTCATCACTTGTTTCATGTGCGACCAGAGGGGTCACTACGCCAACAGCTGTCCAACATCTGCCGGTGCCGCTGTTCCGCCTCCTCAGAATACTAGGAACGATCTATGTCACGTATGTCTGCAGCCAGGCCATTTCAAGAGGGATTGTCCTATGTACAAAAAGGGAAAGACGGCCGGGGTTTTTGCTATGACTTATTCAGCCCATGATCCACCTACCCCACCTGCTTCTACTGATAACCAAGGTACATTACAGGGTATTTTTATGTTGCATACTTTACCAGTTAAAGTTCTATTTGATACCGGAGCAACACATAGTTTCATATCTATTGATTTGTGCAATAAACTTGGTTTGGAACCCATTCTTTCATCTACCTTCTTATGTGTATCAAACCCTATTGGAGGGCCTGCTAACCTTAAAAGGGTTTGTAAATATGTCACTCTTATGCATGGCATTCACCACTTCACTTGGGATTTCTATGTCCTCGGATTCGAAGCATTCGATATACTATTAGGCATTGATTGGCTACGGAAGTTCGAAGCCAATATCTCATGCAAAGCTCGAACAGTCTCTCTCATCGATAACCAGGGCATGCCTTTGGTTATAGAAGGCAAATCACCTCAAGAATATGCTGGGAGTTTTATATTTTCACTTGACTCCCATCCAAATGAACTAAGCTCTACTCCAGTGGTCCAATCCTTTTCTGATGTATTTGGAGAAGTCAATTCTCTACCACCACCGCGGGAAATCGAATTCCGCATTGACCTTATTCCTGGTGCCCGACCAGTAGTTCTCCCTCCTCGGAGAATGGCTCCTAAAGAAAAGGCAGAGTTGAATGTTCAAATTGAAGACTTATTTTCTAAAGGCTTGATTCGGCGAAGTCATTCAGAATGGGGTGCTGTAGTAGTGTTCGTCACAAAATCAGATGGTTCCCTCAAAATGTGTGTGGACTATAGAGAGCTGAACAAGCTCACACACAAGAACAGATATCTGATGCCCCGCATCAACGATCTATTCGACCAGCTTCATGGAGCTAAAGTATTTTCTCAACTCGATCTAGCTACTGGCTTTCATCAACTCATAATTGTTGAGGAGAGTATTCCTAAGACAGCATTTCGCACTGAGACTGGTTTCTTTGAATGGCTGGTTATGCCGTTCGGTCTTACTAATGCTCCAGCTTATTTCGTCGACTTAATGAATAGAGTTTTCTGGGATGTTCTTAACAAGTTTGTTCTTGTTTTCATCGATGACATTCTCGTCTTCTCTAAGGATGAGGAAGAGCATAGGTCACATTTGGCTTTTGTTCTTGAAACTCTACGCAGCCATCAGCTTAAAGCCAAGTTTTCAAAATGTCACTTTTGGAAGGATGAAGTTCGATTTCTTGGCCATATTGTTTCAGAGAATGGGATTTCGGTCGATCCAGCTAAGATCGCCGTAATCAATGTAAGTTCTATTCTTACTCGTCAAATTCTATCAAAAACAACTTATCTTTTCTTAATTCGAATCTTTGGAATTTAAGGATTGGGAGACTCCCAAAACTCCTACAGACATCCGTAGTTTCTTGGGTTTGGCCGGCTATTACCGCAGATTTATAGAAAACTTTGCCCGTATTGCCGCACCACTTACCGCATTGACCAGAAAGAATGTGAAATTTAGTTGGAGCGAAAAGTGCGAAGCAGCTTTCAATGAGATGAAGCGGAAGTTGACCTCTGCCCCGGTTCTTACAGTTATTGATGGTAGCGAAGGATTGACTGTATATACAGATGCTTGTCGAGATGGACTTGGAGCTGTTTTAATGCAAAAAGGAAAAGTTATTGCCTATGCGGGTCGTCAGTTAAAGACCCATGAAACAAACTACGCAACCCACGATCTAGAACTTCTTGCGGTTGTATTTGCTCTTAAGCTATGGAGGCACTATCTATTGGGAACAAAATTCGAGTTATTCACGGACCATAAGTCATTGAGGTATATCTTCTCGCAAAAGGATTTGAATCAGAGACAAGTCCGATGGCTCGAATTTCTAGCTGCATATGATCTTGATATTAACTACACTCCGGGGAAAGCAAATACCATAGCCGATGCTTTGAGCAGAAACCAAGCTATGATATGTTGTAATCTTGTTGAAGGAATGTTATTCCAGCTTTCCGTCTCCCCAGCTCTTATGGATCGTATTATAGCCAAGCAGTATGAGGACACTTTGCTTTATCGCATCAAAGAAATAGTTCTTGGTAGAGTTGAAAATGCTGATAATAAAGTGGGTGCACATGTTGATAGTAATGGAATCTTGAGGATTGATAATCGAATTTGTGTTCCTAATGTTGATGGTCTAAGACAGGAAGTGCTAAGAGAAAATCATAAGTCTTCGCTTTCATTTCATCCCGGTGTCACTAAAATGTACCAGAATATGAAGAAATTATATTGGTGGAGTGGGATGAAGCGTGATATTTCTACCTATGTTAGCAGGTGCACCACTTGCCAACAAGTTAAAGCTGATCACAGAAAGACAGCATGATTGCTCCAACCTCTTGAGATCCCAGGTTGGAAATGGGAGCAGATTTCTATGGACTTTATTGATGGGCTACCAAGGACTAGAAAGGGTAACGAAAGCATATGGGTAATTGTCGACAGACTGACGAAGTCCGCTCACTTTATTCCAGTCAAGACCACTCGTACAGCTTCTAGTTTGGCAGAGATATACATGAGAGAAGTTGTTTAACTTCATGGTGTACCATCTAGTATTGTATGCGATCGAGATCCTATTTTCACCAGTAAATTCTGGAAGGCATTTCAGGATACCTTGGGCACCAAACTGAATCTGAGCATAGCATATCATCCTCAGACAGATGGTCAAACTGAGAGGGTGAATCAGATTTTGGAAGATCTTCTCCGGGCGTGTATTATTGACTTTGGTGGATCTTGGGAAGACCATCTTCACTTGGTTGAATTCACTTATAATAATAGTTACCAGGTAAAGAATTTGAATTTCAAATTTGAATAAGTATATTTTGAATTTGAATTAGTTATCCATTATAAACCAGGCAAGCATTGGTATGGCACCGTTCGAAGCCTTATATGGACGGCCGTGCAAATCGCCAGCTTGTTGGATCGAGTCTGGAGATCGATTAGTACTTGGACCAGAAATGATTATGGAAGCTTCTGAAAAAGTCGAAGAAATCAGGGAGAAGATAAAGACGGCATAGGATAGACAGAAGAGCTACGCTGACAAAAGGAGAAGAGATCTCGAATTCAGTATAGGAGACAAAGTATTTATGAAAGTGTCGCCTTTGAAAAATATTGTTCGATTTGGAAGAAAGGGGAAGCTAGCTCCCAGATTTGTTGGTCCGTTTGAGATTACAGAAAGAGTCGGAACATTAGCATATAGAGTTGCATTACCAGAGAAGTTCGCCGGTGTGCACAACGTGTTCCACGTCTCACATCTTCGCAAAGTTGTACACGATCCATCTATGACCATTCCCACTGCTCAGTTGGATGAGATAGTTATTGAGCCAGACTTGACTATTGAGCGAAAGCCGCTTCGGATAGTCGATCGTGAGACAAAACAACTCAGAAGGAAGTCGGTAAATCTCGTCAAAGTACAGTGGAGCACGGATGAGCGAGATTGCACATGGGAAACTGAGGATAGTATTCGGGATTCAAACCCCGAACTATTAATTTCAGGTATTATTCAAAATTCTCGAAATCTATCTTGACTTTTCTACTTATTTCATTTCTACTTCACTCGTATCGTTCCTTTTCGAGGACGAAAAGTTTTGAGTGGGGGAGATTGTAACGACCCTAAATTTTCGACCAAATTTAAAATTTAAAATTCATCGTTTCAATAAAAATTTTGAAATTTATAACGATCTCAATTTACGCCCAAACTTTATTTATGACATACGTCTAGTTAGATATGGACATAGAAAAAGTTTCGTTGAAAAATATTACAGTAAAATCCGTTCGCGTTTTACTGTATATCAGTCCATATAAAGCTGCGTAAAATTTATCTTCCAAATCCAAATATTTTTACGCAATTATGTTGTAAAAATTATTCTGATCAAGATTATGTAATTCGTTTCGTCTAAAACTATCATCGCCTGCTCCGTTTAAATTGTTTTGCAAATCGTACAATTTAAGCGGCGTAAATACAAATTTTATAAAATCGTCGTATCACAAAAATCTGTGTACCGTTGGAAGCGCGTCGTCGCACTGATCAAAACGGTATACTTATTCGTGTAAATCGGAATCAGTCGAAAAGCGTCACGTTAAAATTGACTGTTTTGGACGGACCGGTTAAACACGTTGCAGCCCAAATTTTCTACCCACTTACAAAAGAAATATGGAAGAAATAAATAGGATAGCTGAAGGGTGAAGAGTTGCATAGGGAATGAGGTAACGTTGGGAAGCTAAAAGGTGAAAGGTTGGGAATGTAAATAACCGGTTGAGAGTTTTATTGTAAAGGGTCCAACTCAACTCTCTCTTTCTCATTCCTCATTTCACTTTCCTCTGCTCACGTCCCAGGTAAACACTTCTTCCTCCTATAAATTGTTTCCTCTGTTCTTTGTTCTTGCTTCATATTCCCTTCCTCCACTCCTTCTATTTTCATTCCTTCTGCAAAGAATAACATACACGTTGGCCTTCCCCTCTCTACTACCATTGGCCAACATCTCCTTCCCTTCAACGTCCCTACTCCGTTCACCACGTGGCCACCAGCCCTCCAACGCCGACCCCCTGAAACGCACTGCCTCCCTCCCACCACCACCTACCAGCCCAACCTTCCACCTCGTGACATCCACTCTACCTCTCCACCTTTCATACCTCCTCGAACCCGGCAGCAGCCCCAGCACCCACCAGCCACACGGCCACGCCCCCTCAACCCAGCCCGCAACCGGCCACGCTGCGACCCCTCCAACTGCCCTCAATCCACCAGCCAATGGCCAGCACGAGCTCCAGTCCTCCGCCTCACTTCGCATACCCCCTGACCTCCACCACGGCGCTGCCACCAACCCGCCACCCTGTCTCCACCACGCAGCCAACCCAGTCACCTTCCCTCCTTTCTCCCAGCCTCGTATGGTTGTGTGTAAGTGCGAGTGTACAGGGTGTCGGTTGCGTGTATTTGGTGGCGTGTGACGTGAGAAAATATGTGCAGTGTAGTGTGTGTATATGTGTTTGAGTGTGCGTGCTGTGTGTGTAGGGGTTCATGCATATGAAACAAGATGGAAACATGTATTTTAAAAAGTCTCAGATTGTTTGGAAACAAAAGGAAGGGTTTGCGTACGTGTGCATTGAAGTGGGAATAAAGATGTTGAGTTGTGAGGTGGCGTGCATTCCAGTGAGATGCATGTAAAAGAGTTGTGTGTTAAAAAAAAAAGGGAAACTGAGTTTAGTATTAGATTTGCTGAAGATGGTAGTGTACGCAAATATCTATTCCGGTTACCAAAATAGTAACCGACTTTTCTTTTCCGTTGTGTGCAGAAGCAACCGACTGACTTCTTTCGCAGCAGCAAATTTTCAGCTTCGTTCTTTTCTTCCGTCATCGGTAAGCGCAATTATATAGATTTATAAATTTTATAAAAACGTTCATTGTATTAATATCGTTTACTTTTGTCGATATTACAGTGTCCGTTGTTTGTGCTGTACCGTCTCTTTTCTGCTTCTTCGTGCTTCGCCGCCAAATTTCTTTATCCACGAAAGGTGAATTAATTTTCACGACTATATTCTTATGCTAGTTTGTTTTGATGAATGATTGTTATGTGACGTTGAATTGGATGTTAATTGTATTGTTAAGTGATAAAATAATTTGCAAGTGAATTTGATATAGGATAGTTAACGAATTAATTTGGATTATATATGTATAATTTGATTTGCTAAACCTGACCCCTTCATATGTTAAATTGACCCTTTAAATTTGTAAGTTAATTGACAAGTAGAATTGATAAATTTCACTTTGGACCTTTGAACGTATATTGAATTAACTGTTGTAGTTGAAAATTTGAACGATAAGTGAAACTGTAATGTTATAATCTTTAAATCTACTTGAAATGATAGGGTAGATTCTAGAAATAGTTATATTAATTTGCGTAAATAACAAACGCGAATTAATACGATTATTTCGGGATTATTTGAAAATTGTTGAATTGTTGTGAATGGATGCTATTGCTTGTTTATTTACTTTGACACCATCCCAGCTATCACACTGCAAGTTCCCTTTGTATGCTTTGATTTTTGAATTGAAATGGAATCGGGTTGAAATGATAAATACCCAAATAATTTTGACTTAGGATAGAAAATTAAATTAAACCCGATTGGTCAATGTTTTGATTTAAATAAAATAAAGTTTTATTGACGAATAACAAGGTTTTGAATAAATTGGAATTTAAATTCAAATGAATGTAAATATGAGTATTTGAATTTGAAAACAAATATTAACGCAGTAATTGAACAAAAGAATATTGTTTAAAATTTAATTATTTAAAAAATTAAATTTAGAATTATTTGATAATAAATGTTTGGAATTATAAATAAGAGTTTTGAAAATTATTAATAATTAACTTTTGAAATTATTAATAGTTAAGTTGTGAAATTATTAATAACGAAGTTTGAAATAATTAATAAATTTTGAATTTATTAACAATTAAGTTTGGAATTATTAATGAATGAGTTTGGAATAATTAATAATTAAGATTTGAAATTATTGAAATTTGATGAGATCGAATTCCAAATTAAATTGAATTGAATATCTTTATTAAGAGAAATTGAATTATTGAACAAGTGAAACTAAGTTTTAACTAAGTTTTGAAATTGAAAGGAATTTCTTTGATAAGGAATAGAATGCGTTTTATCGAAACAAATGAAAGACTTGTAATTTAAAGAATTGGATTTGACAAATGTAATTGTAAATAAGTTGTAAACTTTGATAATGAAATCGAACTTAAGACGTAACGTAATGAATTGGAAATTAAATTGAAATTGTTTAATGATAAATCAATTTAATGAATATCGAATGAAAGCGATAATTGATTTAAATCGTTTTGAACGTTAAATTTAGTTAAATGATTTTGGAATGAACTTATATACAAAATGCAATGAATATTTGAATTGTTTTAATTGAAACTTTGAAAGTGAATTTTAGAAATGTTGAAATTGAAATTGGAAAGTTTGAAACGTAATTTTGGAAATTGATTTCGAAAGACTAACGAATTATCGATTTACGAACTCCAATTGAAATTGAAATTGAAATGGTTTTGAAATATATTAACGACCAATCGGTGTTATAATCACGAAGGTTATTAAAGGAACCGGAGTCGGTTTGGGACATACTCACTGTCTAAACCGGAAACCACTTTAATAACTATACGCGAAGTGATGATCCAGAATGAAGTGGTTGGATTGGCGAACGTTGATGATTGAAGAAAGTGAACGATGATGGATAGCCTTGACACTTGTGTCAAATTTGAAATGACTAAAACAGGAGCTGTGCCGGGCCAATGGAGGATTAGCTACCTCAAGTGGACACACTTCTTCGTAAACTATTCATTTACATTGTGATTGATTGGTGCGCACCCTTGATTTTGGGAGTGTTGTTTCACGGTGTTGCGGGCGCTGCGGCATTGCGTTCTCACCAGTCCGGATCAGGCGAACGGTAGTATCACTACCTTGGGTATAGCCTCATGTGCCTTGTCATACTTGTATTCCATTTATGCGCGACCACTACGATTTTGATTTGTACCTTTAGTATATGGATTGCCCTCTGGTGACTTCCGGTTTTGGGAAAACTACGGTCTTGTATATGCTTTTGGGAATAAAAATGTGTTAAGGGTGGAATGGGCCATGACTTAACACTATTTTGATATCTTTACATTACTGTTAGACATTATCTATTTATCGTACTCTACTATATATAGATAGTTTATCGGATCCTGAAAGATGCTCATTCCAACCATCTTTGAGTTATTGTTATTTCAAATTTTTAACCATATTATCTGTATAAGAATATATGTCCTGATTCGAGTGTTTGTTTGTGCATATGCTCGGATCAGACTGAGGATTACTGTTGCTGCTTTCTTGGAGCTGAAGACTTGAAGACTATCTTATCTTTATCAGTATTGTTCTTTCCATTTGGACTATTTGGACATCTTTGTTGTTGTATTTCTTTTATTTGAGACATTGTTGTATTTACTTAGTAGCTTCATGAACTACTATTATGGCATTGTTGTAATTCCGTTGCACTATTCTGTTATGTTATAGTTTCTGTGATTCTGTGATGATTCTCATTTATATACTTATACTCCATTAATGATTCGTGTTTTGTACTATTTAAGTTGACATGTGTGGATTATTTAAGTTGACATGTAAACTCACCTCCTTGGCCTGCTTATATTTTATATAACTGGGAATAATTTTATTTATGTTATTTGTTGCTTGTTTGGATGATTTACTATATTTATTATTTGTTTTGGATATATTCCCGCCTATTGTAGCGGATGAGACCTTATTATGTTCCCATGTAGAGCAGATGACCCTTTGCATCTGATCCCGCATCAAAGTGGTTGATTTATATTTTTATGATTATATTATATATGTGATGCAAGGGGATAGGTTGGAGGGATCCAACAAGATCCCTCACCACTGTTGATTTTGCTTTCCATATATGTGCTGATATATGATGTGTTGGATGTCATATTATTGTTGTGATATGATTTGACTTATTTAGTGCTTTAGTAGCACTGGGCGATATTTTTGGTATTTTGAAATGCTAAAATGATGATTTTGATTTAAAAAGGATTTCGAAGTAATTTTGAAGCATAAATATGTTTCAATAGTTTTTGAATTGTTAAAAGAAAGAATTTATATGAAAATGAAAATAAAAGCTTGATTTTTTCATATTAAATAAACTATTTTGTGAAATAGGTTAAATAGAGATTCTAAAATAATTTATATAAGGGATTTATAAAAGTTATATTTTATAAATAAAGTAATAGATTTATAAAGGGATATTTTAAATATATGAGATTTAGAAAAGAATAGATTTATAAAAAGATTTTTATAAATAAAGGAATTTTATAACTAGAAGTTTTATAAAATAGAAGTGAAATTTATAAATGTTGTTTGTCAATATAGAAATGATTTATTTTGAAATTTAGGTATGGAGTTGATCGTTTTAAAAAGTGGTTTGTCTTTTAAAGGAATGTTTGAAAGAAATATTTTGATGGAGATTATGGTTTTAAAAGTAATTTATATTTTGAAAATAATGTTTTGGAAAATAATAATTCCAAATGGAATTTAAAAAGTTGAAAATGATATAAAATGTGATAAGTATCGAAAACGTAGATTTCAACATTTATTGTTGTAATAGAAGTTTTCGGGGAAGTAAGGAAGGCATGGACTATAACATTGTTGTTATAGTAAATGATTTCCTAAAGGAAACATTTTATATAGTATAAGAGATTTTTATATATAATTAATCGAATCTCTATACTAGTGTTTTGGGTTGTCGTAACGATGTTTTACGCAACATTCGTTTTGACCCAAATAAAGTGCGTTTTGAAGAATACTTTCCTTAAGATTTGTATATATGCTTATTTTCGTTTTAAGTATATGTAGATATTTTCTAAGTGTTAAAAATGAAAAGATTTGTGAATAACTTATATCGTTATATAAGTATATGTAAATACTTTCCAAATATAAAAAATTTGAAATGGTTTTGTGAATCTATCTTTTTAAAGATAATATGAAGTAAATATTCGGAAATTGATTTAATTAATAAAAGATTAATTAAGTGGGCCTAGTGATTGCATATGTGCTAGATTTTATCGTTGCTTTGATAGTTAAATAACCGACTATCAAATTTGGCATCTTTATCGTTGTTGATCCGGAGAGACCGAGATCGGGTTTATCCGAAGACCACTTCGGACCAACGTATATGCATTTGAATGTACAGGTGTTAGAAGACATTGATATTTAGGATTTTCGTAATGAAGGACTGCTTGTTGATCGTTTGGGGATAAACTCTCAATATACATATAGTAGTGGTGGTCTCTTCGTTATGAAATATCTAATGCAAGGACTAATCGCTAATGATCCTAGGGGTGATTCCCGATAAGATATGGTAGGAGAAGTGCCTTCGGTTTATCTTGTTCCTGGACAACTTGTATGGATGAATGTCTGATATTGCATTTAAAATCACATTGATTGATCTCTATAAACGTATCATCTACTTGGTGGCAGAGAAGGCAACTTCTCTTAGCTTAACACCCTTTCTTGAGACGTACGAGCTCAGGAGTTATACGTATGTGGAAATCAGTTGTGTGATTATGGAATGGCGATATGGCATTCAAAGAGGAAAGATATGTGCTATGTGAAAGGTAATCGTGACCTCAACCCTCACACTCGGAAATGACCGAAACAGGGTAGATGCAGCAAGGCTATGTGGTTCGCAACCATTAGGATATGATCATCCCCTTCTAGATATATTTATTCCTGCTATGAGTTCAGTGTAACGACCTAGGAATTCAGTAATTTGAATTTGGAATATTTAATTTAAGTCAAATATTTAAAAGTTAATTTTATAAGTTAAATAACTTGAATTTCAAATATAGTGATTTATTTGATAATTATATTGTTGAATTTAATATTGGAATTTTTTAAATAATTGAATCTTGAATTTAATATGAACAAAAATGATTTTAAAAGTTGATTTAAATTCTATTTGAATAAGAAGGAGGTTAGTGAACTTTTAAAAGTGAATAAATTGATTTTGGGAATTGCTTGTTTTAATTAACGTGTAAAATAGACTTTTCGGGCACTGTCTCGGATTTCGAAGAAACGAGTTTCATTGGATCCGTAATAGTGAATTATTACATGCTGTCGAATTTTGTAGCGATCGGACGTATCGTTTGGTCATGCGAGTTCGAAATGCGTAGAAATTAATTAAAGAAATTAAAATAACTCGAATTGAAAAGCTATCTTCTGTATATGATGGAATTGGGTCCCGAGACTAGTTCCATTGTGTTTGGAATTGGGGTAGAACATATAGAATGCCAGACGGCACACTACGTTTGGAGTTCAAAATTTTAACGTATGAATAGTGCCGAGTTTATTTTCTATAAATAGCCATTAACTTTCATTTGCTAACCCTAAAACAATTCCAACCGCCATTAAAACTCCACCATCCAACGGCCATTATTGCACAACGAGCTAGGAGCAAAATTAGTGGAAACGTCCAACATGAAAGTTCGAACTTGACTCCACGAACAAATCAATATGGTTGGATCAACGAATCATCGACCGAGGTGACCGAAAATGCCTCGCGTTCATAAGCAGCAAATTGGTTTCGACCGTGGTTTGTAGCGCGCACGCGCGCACATGAGGCGCAGGCGATGGTGCAGTGAGGGAGCGCGGCAGTTATGGATGCTCGGCGACGTGGTGGCGTGGCAATTTCGTCGTTCAAAAATAAAAAACAAATAAAAGAAATGCGCCCATAGAGTTGTTTGCAAGCATGAGTGCCCGGGGGAAACGAAAGATAGAGGAAGGAAAGGTTAAGTTTAAATTTATTTTAAGTTAATTAAATTTTAATGATATTAAATATTAATTGATCCGTAACTTTCTCGTACGAGGTCCGTTTCGAGCGCAACAAGTTGCGTTGCATTCATATCAACGAGCACTTCGCTATGGAATTAGATTGGACGGATTCAGAGCTAGTGAGAATTTAAGGTTAAAATTGGACATTTGTTCAATTTTAATTCAAAACGAAAGGTTTGGTGACTATTAAAAATCAAAGTGAGTTAATCTCACCTTTTAGGTTAACCATGAATATTTTTAGTCGATAAAAATTATCTATTGGATGTTTGGATATTTATTTTGATAGTTATTGACTATTTGGATAATTTACTAATTATTATTAGCTGGATTGGATATATTCCCACCTATTGGAGCGGGTGAGACCCTATTACATTCGTGTGTAAGAGCAGATGACCCTTTGTATACGAATCCCGCCTCGAAGCAATTGATTTATATTTTTATGATTATATGCTGCATGTGATGCAAGGGGACATGTTGGAGGGATCCAACAGGATTGCTCACATTGTTGGTTTTATTTTCATATATATGGTGATATATGATATTTTGAATGCCATATTGATGACATGCATATGATTTTGCTTAATTAGTGCTTTAGTAGCACCGGGCCTCATTTTTGGTATTTTAAAATACTATAAAATAGTGATTTTATTTAAAAGGATTTCAAAGCAATTTTGGAAATTATATATGTTTTAAATAATTAGTCTTGAATTATTTGAAGGAGTAATTTATTATAAAATGAAAGGTATGATTTTTGGATATTATAAATTGATAGATTTATAAAATATTTTAATTAGGGATTTTCGAACTGTAAAATTAAGATTTTTGAAAATCTTAAAATAAGTCCGTCTTTTATAATGAAGGGATATGGTTAAAAAGAAATTAGAAATATTTTTCATTAATATTTATTAACCATTTTTAGGGCTGTCATAGTAATGGTAAATTTACCATTACTGGTCAATCGGTTACAATTTTAAAGTAAAGTCGGTATACTAGTATAATTGGTATGGTAATAGTAAATTTACCATTTTTTACGGTAAAACGTCGGTAATATTTTTTCAAAACCAGCGATAACGGTAATTTACCAGTCTATTCATAATACATTTATATTCATGTAAGATGTTGTATAAGGGACGCAGGAAAATAGTTCAATTTATTTTAGTAATTCAACTCGAAGAATGATAAATACACTTCTTTTCTATGTCCTTTATTAAGTGACCCAATGAGATATATAATGAAGCATCGTTCGGTGTAAAAATATATCAACTTATTATTTTTCTAGACAAATGGTAATTTACCATTACCAATGTAACGGTTACCAATTTATCAGTATACTAGTCATCGGTATACCAGTCAATCGGTAACGGTAACGGTAAACAATTTTAGTTTACCAGTAAAAATGGTACGGTAATGGTATTTACAAAATGGTAATGGTAACCATTACCATAACAGCCCTAACCATTTTAGACAAAGTAATATGTGTATATGTATATGTGTACATATATGAAAGATTAATTACAAATGTGAGATTTTGTAAATGTGATAATTTATAAAAGTAATATTTTACAAATGAAGTGAAGACTGTAAAATCATATTTTGTTAATAAAAGTATGAATTTATAAACGGGTTTATAAATTAAAGAAACTATTCTCGTTTAATAAATTGGAGAATAAATCAAATGGTGGATTTATTATAAGATACGAACTGATATTTTAGAAACAGTTGACTCTATTTTGGAAATTTAAGGTGATGATAAATTTGAAATGTTAAATGTTATTTTTATAAACAGAAAGGAATTTATAAAAGGAATTTATCCATATGGAAGTAACATTTAAACAGATGGTGATTGATGCCTAAAAGAGATTTATGAATAAGTGGGATATATAAAGGAAATAAAGTTATAAATGGAGTTCATAAATAAATGGGTTTTATGAAAGGAAGTTTTTATAAAATGGAAAGAGATTCTTAAATGCAGTTTTATAAATATGGAAAGACTGGGTTGAAGATTCAAGAATGGATTTTTACCAAGGAGATATATATTGTTTTTAAGTTGCTTATTCATGTTAATATTGCTTAAAATTATTTATAAATATTTAAATAATTTTGAAAGGTTAATTATTTAAATTATTAATATGGCTCAAAATTAATAATAATGATTATTATTAATATTTTGGTAATTTATTTTTATTATTTATATAGTGAAGATTAACGATTGTTTTATCCATAATGGTTTGAATTATTAATTATTACTTTTACGAGGTTAAAAGTTGATAATAATTATTTATTTATGATGGTTTCAATATTCATAAATAGAGTTTTGCAAATAGACTTGGATATTTATAAGAAGAGCTTATAAAATGGTTTGAAGATTAAAGGGAGATTATTTACAAGGTAAAGAGGTTTATAAATAAATGGATATTTATAATGAATTTTAGAAATGGGTTTACAGATTTAGAAAAAGAAATTTATAAATAATTGCATGGTTTTATAAGGGTTTAGAAATGACTTGAGGAATAAATTATAAATGGTTTCTAAAGGGTTTTAGAAATTTATAATGGAGTTTATAAATGATTTTAGAATTTTATAAAAAGGAGATCTTTCTCAGTGTTTGGTAAATATACTTATACCGATGAGATAAGTATGTGGATATTTTCTAAGTATTGAAAATAGAGGGGTTTGTAATATATCTTTGTAAAAGTATTTCGATATAAGCATTTACAAGATGGTTTTAATTAATGAAAAGATTAATTAAGGGGGCTTAGTATTGCTTGGTACTTAACCAAATATTGGTTTTTCTTATGGAGTTAAATCCCTAATTAAATGTTTGTTATTCGATAGTTAAATAACCGACAATCGAATTTGGACCCAAATATAACTTTGGAAATATCTAGGAGAAACACGTGAGTTATGTGGCACAGTTATCTCCGATGATGTTGTACTGTGCATATAAATCTCATTTCATTCTTCTAAGGAAATGATAAGGAAATCGGTCCACTAACGGTTAGGAGGTGATCTCCGATCTTATCTCTAACTGTTTATTTCCTAAAGAATCGGGGTTGAGTTTACTGGAAACTGTCAAATGTTATTTCGAAGAGACTGGGATCAGATATGTTATCCGAAAACCACTTCGATCCAACTCAAGCGTTCGAAGTGAAGATATCTTGAAGATGATGGAATTGGAGATGGAGTTCTCAAGCGTTTTGTTCAGTCCCAGAACGAACTTGTATGGATGAATGCTTGTATTGCATTAGTTGCCTGGAGGGCAATATTAGCATTTCAAGATGGTTTGCTATGAGGAAATAGTAAGAGCATGGCCTCTTCGAGCCTCACACCCGGGATATGATTAAAGCAGGGATATGCGGTAGGATTAAGTGGGTCGCACCCAAGTAGGGTATGATCATACCAAGTCTAGAGCGATATTCATGTATGCTTCGAGATCCCATTGTGTGGTTGTTGATTACAACCAAGGGGTGATCATATTCGATTCTACTCGAGAAAGGGATAGTGCCAGTCCAAAGTAGCAGAGGTGCAACGTGTTATAGCCTCTTGTACATTTTATCTAGAGGTGTACGAATTCGGTCGGTAGACCCTTACACTTTCATAGTTGGAATCCCTTCTCCAATACGAGCCTTCGGTTTTGGTTGTAGAACCTAGTATGCTAGAATTTAATTAATGTAACAATTTCGGCAATGATTAATAAGTATTTGTATAATAGACATTATTATCATATCAGAGGATTTCATATGAAACGTTTTGGTTATCGTAAGGTAAAAACCCGCCTATGTTTATGTGCGGCTTAGTCTTACGAGATACCTTTGATTTTTGAAAGGTTTCGATAACTTTAAAAGTTCAGTTGGGTGTGTTTTCTCATGATGGTTTTCCAGACTGACTCGAGTGTTATTTTATTATAATGCTCGGGTTATGCCAAGCATATTTACAGGTTGTTTTGGATGCATTGGAGCTCAGGAGACGAGTTGGAGTTCTTCAAGTCGTATTCGTGATATGTTTATTTTCCGCTGCTTTATTGTTGAAATTATCAGCAATTGTAAGGATAGGATGTTATAACTGTCCAAGCTGATGATTGTGATTGTTGTTGTACTCTAATGGATGCATGTATAAAACAGTTTCTCGTTTGTAAAGATCATTGATATTATATTATATGTTGTTCCACTGCGATTGTGAAATTCTATGTTGTTTTTAGTTTCTTTTCTCTTCTTCTTCTCTTCTTTTCTTCTTTCTTTCCCCTAACTATTTGTCTTTTCGTTTGATTTGGGTTGGACATGTGTGGTTTATTTTCAGCTTGAATTGTATGGAAAATCGAGTCGTTACATTCGGTTTTAAATTATTGTGGTGTATGCGAAGAGGGCCCTCGGATAGGTCGGTAACGACCGGGGTGATGACATATTCGGTACTATCTAGGAAGAGGTAGGTCGGTCTTGTTTTGGTAGAGTGCAGATGTTTTATAGCCTCGGTACATTCCTCTAGAGATGTACTGTCGGAAGGTAGTTCCTTCACCTGGTCATTTGTATGGAAATCCATTCTCCACTACTTGCCTGCGATTTTGTTTGTAGAACCCACTTTGTGGCTAGTATGCTGGAATTTATTCAATGTAAAAATTTCGGCTATGATTAATATTATTTGTATAATGGACACTAGTATAATATAACATGATTTGATATGAAATGCATTGGTAATCGTAAGGTAAAATCGCGTTCGTGTTTATGCACGGTGTGGTCTTACGAAATACTTTGATCTGAAAGGTTTTTATAACTTTAAAAATTCAGTTGAGATGTGTTTTCTCACGCAAGTTTACCAGACTGATCCGAGCGTTATTCCTCTTCAATGCTCGGGTCAGACCGAGCATATTTACGGATTTAGATTTGCATTCTTTGGAGCTTCAACAGACGAGCTGGAGGCCTTAAGGACATATTCCCCTATTTGTTTATTTTCCACTGCGTTGTTTTTTAAATTATCAGATTTGTAAGGATAGGTTATTATAACTACCCAGGCTGATGATTGTGATTTGATTGTTGTACTCTGATGGATGTATGTATGTTACAGTTTCTGTTTTGTAAAGATCATTGATATTATATTATATGTTGTTTGATTGTGTATGTGAGATTCTATAATTGATTTAGTTTCATTTTCTTCTTCTTTTCTCTTCTTCTTTCTTTCTCATGACTATCCATCTTTCCATTCAATTTGGGTTGGACATGTGTGGTTTATCAGATCGAATCGGGCACGGGAGCGGGTCATCGCAGCGTGGTATCAGAGCTTAGGATTGTGTGAGCACGTAGGCTTTGGTTGGGTACTCATTATAGGTAGGGTTAGTAATGCCCTAGATTGAGTTTGAGTGTATTATGGATATGAGCACGTATTTGTTAGTGATATAAAAATGTTTTATATTGTGTTAATTTATCTGTTGAGTGGCTTATGAATTCTAGTCGATATGTGGGGTGTCGTGTTATCGGTAGGGGTTTCTAAACACTTAAACAAGGTAAACCGACACAGAATTGTTCTGAAATTGGGTAAATGAAATAATTTTACCTAAATTATATTTTATATATATAAAGGAATAATTTTTCAGAAATTATTACAGTTCTACATATGGTGTGTTTGGTTGTTAGTGGATGATAATATTTGATTATTATCATTTGTTGTTTGTGTTCTAATAAAAGTTGTTATTATTATAATATAAACAAAGATAAAAAAATTATATAAAAATGATTTTATATAACCAAGGTGAAATAAGTGAAATTATATAAGTATAAATTTATAAATGTGATTTGTAGATAAAATGGAATTTAAAAAAAATAAAAAACACTGAACTCACTACAGTCGTTAGAAAATAATTCGAGTGATGACTGCAGCACCATCGGTATTCATTTTCGAGTTTCTAAGTGAGGAATTGCTACCTTAGTAATTTACTATTGAAGTTTCGTTTTGATAAAACAAGTTTTGATTGTAAAATTCCAAGTATGATTTGATAAATATATGAAAATTAGTTTACAACTTAGGAATGTGAATATTAAGAAAAGAAAATCTGAATTTGAATTATGAAATTAAAATTTTAACTTGAGTAAATTTAAATAAATTAAGTTAGTGAAATGAGTTAAATGAAATTGTTTGTGATTTGGAAAGAATTAATGAAAGTAAAATGAATGTAATATGGTTTGGTATGTTGGTTGTTAAAATTAAATATGAACTTAAGATTTGAAGTGCAAATAAACGTAAGAAGTGTTGTATAAATGTTTATAAACTTAAGTAAATAATTTTATGGAATGGTTGTTAAGTGTTGTTCGTATTAAAGAAAATATACTAAGTAAATTGAATATGGAATGAAATGTTGTTAAACATAAATTTAATTTAAAGTGAATATTAATAAGTGAATGTTAATGAATTGAATGTAAGCGAAATTAATATGAATAATTAAATTTGATTTAAATTGAATGCGGATCAAATGAATGTAAAAGGAATTGAATGGAAATAAATAGAATGGATATAATAAGAAACCAATTGGAATAAATACGTAAGTTGTATGTATATTATTTTATTCGCGTAACTGTTTGATCCAGATTCGAATATACGATTTCGAGGTGATTTACACCGATCCGAGTTTGGATTTTTCACTCAATTTCTTGACGGCGAATAGTGGATGTGGATTTTTGATTGAATGATATTCTCTTTCATAGTATATGGCTATGCAAGGAGAATGGCTGTTTCTAATCAAGGAACCGAATTTGAGTCCGCACTAGAGTGTTCGTGTAAACGATACAGTTCAGAAGTGAAATTGTGTGATCGAGCGAGCGATCAGGTATGAATTTGCGTACGAATGATATGTGTACATTGTACGGGATTTAATAAATTAAATGTTGACATTGGAAGATGCAAATTGATATGGTTATGAATTAATTGAATGAATATTAATTGTTTGACCCTTGTTACCTTTACTACATTTGCACATAGTTATTGTATTAGTACATGTTATATATTGATACTACTTTCTATATACATGTTCTCATTGGTTGTTGAGTGATTAGTAGGTGTGGATGATGTATGCTTGGCATTTGGAGCTCGCTTTCGCATTATATTGTTTGTATATGCTTACTAATACTAATAAAAGGTACACATCTTGGATTACATATCGTACTTTTTTTTCCTACGGGATGTCTCATCCTTGAAGATGAGATGTATATTTATGATTATATATATTGTATATTTTTTTGATCGAGCCGCGCAAAGGAGACGCTGGTGAAATTTTTTGTAAATTTAAGGCGTTAGGCAATTTTTGAGAAATTTGGGAAAATTTTTTATAACTAAAATTTGAATTTTGATTTATGACTTGGAATGAATGAATGTATGGTATTGGTTGGTTTTGGAAATTTTTAATTATGAATTTAAAGATTGAGAAAATGTGATAACAAAGTTTCAACTAATTATTTTTAAAAAGTTAAATAGGTTTCTGGCATTTTTCTTACTTGGAAATTTCGAGGACGAAATTCTTTTAAGGGGGGAAGAATGTAACGACCCATAATTTCAGTCATTTGAATTTGGGATATTTAATTGATTTTAAATATTGAAAAGTTAATTTTATAAGTTAAATAACTTATATTTCAAATATAGCAATTTATTTGATAATTTAATCGTTAAATTTAATATTTGGAAATTGTTTAAATAATTTGAATATCGAGTATAATATGAATGAAAATGATTTCGAAGGATGATTTAAATTCTATTTGAATAAGAAGGAAGATAGTAAACTTTTAAATTTGAATTAAAAGTGATTTTAACTGATTTTGGAAATAACTCGTTTTAATTAACGTGTAAAAAATATAGCCTTCTAGGCACTATCTCGGATTTCGACGAAACCAGTTTCACTGGATCCGGAATAGTCAATTATTATATGTTGTCGAATTTCGTGGTGATTGGACGTATCGTTTGGTCGTGCGAGTTCGAAACGTGTAGAAATTAATTAAAGGAATTTAAATTAATATGATTCAATTTGAAAAGTTATTCTGTATATGATGGAATTGGCTTTCGATATATATTCCATTGTGTTCGGAATAGGGGTATAACATATAGAACGCCAGGCGGCACGCTTCGTTTGGAGTTTGAAATTTTAAAGTGTGAATAGTGCTGAGTTATTTTCTATATAAAGGGCCTTAACTTTTTCATTTGCAAACCCTAAAATTTATAAACCCTAGCCGCCATTAAAATTAAAGCTCGATCCAACGGCCTATAATCGTCCGAGCCGCTACGAGCATTTTCAAGCCTCGCCCCAACATCAAAGTTGCTCGTCTCGACAAGAGGAGCTTATTTACCGGTTGGATCGAGTCGTAATGAAGCACAACGGCACCAAATTCCCTCCGTTTGTGAGCAGCTTTTGGGTAACGACAGCGCGATATCTTGCGCATGCGAAGCGCGAGGCGAGGCGGAGCAGTGGCGAGCGAAGCAGGCGGGGCGATGGCGAGGCAGGCGCAAGTGGCGGCAGCACGTGGTGATCGCAATCTTCGATAAGAAAAAAAGAGAAAGTTCGCACCTAGAAATGTTGCGCGTGAATGAGAAGAAGAAGGTTTAAGTTTAAACTTTAATTAATTATGTTAATTATAAATTTAATTATTTTGTACGATCATTAATTCATAACTTGTTCATACGAGGTCGGTTTTGAGCGCGAAAATTTGAGTTGCGATCGTATCAGCGAGTATTACGCTATGAAGTTGGATTGGATGGATTCAGAGATGGTAGGAATTTTGGGTTAAGTTGAATGACCGTTCAATTTTAATTCAAACCAGAGCGCTTAGGAGATTTCTTGAATTTCGGTGAGTAAACTCACCTCTTTGGCCTGCTTATATTTTTATATAAGTGGGAATAATTTTATTTATGTTGTTTGTTGCTTGTATGGATGATTTACTATATTTATTAGTTGGTTGGATATATTCCGGCCTATTGAAGCGAATGAGACCTTATTACGTTCCCATGTAAGAACGGATGACCCTTTGTATACGATTTCGCCTCGAAGTGGTTGATTTATATTTTTATGATTATATTCTATATGTGATGCAGGGGGACAGGTTGGAGGGATCCAACAGGATTCCTCACCACTGTTGATTTTGCTTTCCATATATATGCTGATATGATGTGTTGAATGTCATATTATTGTTGTGATATGGTTTGACTTATTTAGTGCTTTAGTAGCACTGGACGATATTTTTGGTATTTTGAAATGCTAAAATGATGATTTTGATTTAAAAAGGATTTCGAAGTAATTTTGAAGCATAAATATGTTTCAATATTTTTTGAATTATTAAAAGAAAGAATTTATTTGAAAATGAAAATAAAAGCTTGATTTTTTTAATATTAAATTAACTATTTTGTGAAATATGTTAAATAGAGATTCTCGAATAATTTATATAAAGGATTTATAAAATTAATATTTTATAAATAAAGTAATAGACTTATAAAGGGATTTTATAAATATATGAGATTTAGAAAAGAATAGATTTATAACAGGAATTTTATTAATAAAGGAAGTCTATAAATAGAAGTTTATAAAATAGAAGTGAAAATTATAAACGTAGTTTATTAATATAGAAGTGATTTATGTTGAAATTTAGGTATGGAGTTGATCATTTTAAAAGGTGGTTTATTTTTTAAAGGAATGTTTGAAAGAAATATTTTGATGAAGATTATGGTTCTAAAAGTAATTTATATTTTGAAAATAATGTTTTGGAAAATGATAATTCCAAATGGAATTTAAATAGTTTGAAAATGATATAAAATGTAATAAGTATCAAAAACATAGATGTCAACATTCATTATTGTAATAGACGTTTTCAGGGAAGTAAGGAAAGCATGGATTATAACATTGTTGTTATTGTAAATGATTTTCGAAAGGAAATGTTTTATATAGTATATGAGGTTTATATTGATATAATTAATCAAACCCCTATACTAGTGTTTGGGTTGTCGTAACGATGTTTTACGCCACATTCGTTTTGACCCAAATAAAGTGCTTTTTGAAGAACACTTTCCTTAAGATTTGTATATATAATTATTTCCATTTTAAGTGTATTTAGATATTTTCTAAGTGTAAAAATGAAATGATTTGCGAATATACTTATATCGTTAATATAAGTATATGTAAATGCTTTCCAAATATCGAAAGTTTGAAATGGTTTTGTGAATATATCTTTTTAAAGATAATTTGAAGTAAATATTTGGAAATGATTTAATTAATAAAATATTAATTATACGGGCCTAGTGATTGGTTATGTGCTAGATTTTATTGTTGCTTTGATAGTTAAATAACCGAATATCAAATTTGGCCTCTTTATCGTTGTTGATCCGGAGAGATCGGGATCGGCTTTATCCAAAAACCACTTCGGACCAATGCATATGCGTTCGAATGTATAGGTGTTGGAAGACATTGATATTTGGGATTTTCATAATGAAGGACTGCTTATTGATTTGGGGATAAACTTCCAATATACATATAGTAGCAGTGCTCTCTTCGTTATGAAATACCCAATGTAAGGACCAATCGCTACTGATCCTATTCCCGACAGGATGTCGTGGGAGGAGTGCCTTCGGTTTGTCATGTTCCTGGACAACTTGTATGGATGAATGTTTGACATTGCATTTTAAAATCACATTAATTGATCTCTATAAACATATCATCTGCTTGGTGGCCGAGAAGGCAACTTCTCTTAGCGTAACACCCTTTCCTAAGGCGTACGAGCTCAGGAGTCATACGCTTGTAGAAATCAGTTGTGTGATTATGGTATGGCAATGTGGCACTCAAAGAGGAAAGATATATGTGAAAGGTAATCGTGACCTCAGGCCTCATGGCCGGAAATGACCAAAACAGGGTAGATGCAGCAAGGCTATATGGTTCAAAACCATTAGGATATGATCATCCCCTTATAGATATATTTATGCCCACTATGACGTTCGAGTTTTAAATTATTATGGTGTATGCGAAGTGGGCCCTCGGATTATCGGTAACAACTGGGGTGATGACATAATTGGTACTATCTAGGAAGAGGTAGGTCGGTCTTGTGTTGGTAGAGGTGCAGATTTTCTATAGCCTTGGTACATTCCTCTAGAGATGTACTGCCGGAAGGTAGTCCCATCACCTGGTCATTTGTATGGAAATCCATTCTCCATTACGTGTCCGCCATTTTGTTTGTAGTACCCACATTTTGGCTAGTATGCTGGAATTTATTTAATGTAACAATTTCGGCAATGATTAATATTATTTGTATAATAGACACTGGTATAATATAGCAGGATTTGATATGAAATGTTTTGGTTATTATAAGGTAAAAACCCGTTCGTGTTTATGTGCGTTGTGGTCTAACGAGATACCTTTGATTTGAAAGGTTTTTATAACTAAAATTATATTGAGATGTGTTTTATCACGCTGGTTTACCAGACTGATCCAGGCGTTCTTCCCTTTCAATGCTCGGGTCAGACCGAGAATATTTACCGATTTTGATGCTTTGGAGCTTCAGCAGACGAGCTAGGGGTCTTTAGGATGTATTCCCATGTTTGTTTATTTTCTATTGCATTGTTGTTTAAATTATCAGCATTTGTGAGGATAGGATATTATAACTATCAAGGCTGATGATTGTGATTTGATTATTGTAATCTAGTGGATGTATGTATATTATAGTTTTTGTTTTGTAAAGATCATTGATATTATATTATATGTTGTTCCGCTGCGTATGTGAGATTCTGTGATGATTTAGTTTTGTTTTCTTATTCTTCTTCTCTTCTTCTTTCTTCTTTCTTTCTCATGACTATCCATCTTTCCGTTCAATTCGGGTTGGACATGTGTGGTTTATTGTCAGCTTGTATTGGGCATGGGAGCGGGTCATCACAGCGGGAGTTGTTGGTATTCGGTATCATGTGTTCAGGCATGGACCAGCTATGTTTTCCTTTGTGCCATATTTTCTCTAGAGATATGCTTGGTTTTGGAAAGTAGTTCTAACCCTTATCAGATGA
This sequence comes from Allium fistulosum, assembly GCA_030737815.1. NCBI lineage: Eukaryota > Viridiplantae > Streptophyta > Magnoliopsida > Asparagales > Amaryllidaceae > Allium > Allium fistulosum. Next base: position 334,063,996 of record CM060904.1, on the reverse strand, counting down.
ACCGCCTCGATGCACCAAGGAATCTCCAACAGAAATCCATATGTGAACGTACCTTAGCAGTTTTGGTTATACTTCTGATATTGTTGTGTTGTGAGATGCAAGCAGCATAGCTATTTTATGATTTTTATTCTATACCTTAGACACTATCTATTATATCGCCTTATGTACTTATTCAATGGTTCGGTTCTTTTAAGGGGAAACCATTTCGATGATTTAGTGGTCTTGAATGATACAGTTATATGCGGCCATATATTTCTTGAGTTTCTCGCACCAAACTTATTACTTACTCATGGTTTTATCTTTCTTCTAATTCCTCGGGTGCTCTTTCGTGCGGTCGGAGAAAGGCAGGTTTTTGTTGATATTCTTTGGAGCTCAATGAGATGAATTGGATGTTTCGCCTATCGTAGCATTCTTATTTCCACTACACTGCTAGTATATATATATTAGCACTTGTGAGGATAGGCTGTTATAACTATCTAGGCTGATGGTAGTACTTAGGATTGTAACTCTGAAATGATACGTACCTTAGAGTAGCAGTTTGTTAGTCTTTTGATATATATATTATCGTTCCGGTGTGAGTTTAGATGTTTTGTTCTCTTCTTTCTTGTTCTTTTTCTTTGTCTTTTTCTTTTTCTTTTTACCCTAACAATCGATCTTTCTAGCAGTTGACTATTTGGCACGTGAATATCGTAGAGGTATTAGTTTCGACATTTGAGCATCGAAAAGGCGGGTCGTTAAAGGATCCACTTACTTCATTAAATTCATCGATGAAATTTATCAAATATGAACATGTACATTTGATACACTAGTTAGGTATCTATGATAAGTTTATAGAAAATAAACGGAAGTAGAAAAATATAACATACAAAAGAATTAAAACTATTTGATTTGATCAAATAGGTGAATAACTTGGATGAGAGTTCCAATAGTACCTAAAAGATGACGCAATTTACTCTTAAAGATACTTCACTTTATGTTACATAATGATGTATCGATGAGAAGTAATTAGAATTGTGTACAAAGTATGACTGATATTGAGTGAAATTGGGATACCTGTTTTTTAAGGATATGTACTTAGGAGTAAGCACATATGTTGAATTTGATTTCATCTAAAGCTGAGATTATGATTTCACATAAGATATGAATTGGGAAGAACCTCATCTTAAATGGTTTAAGATATGAGATTATTTGACTTTATTTACGTGAGTTTTGTGAACTCAAAAATAAAACTAGTTTATATCAGTCCATGGGCAATTCATAAAATGTTTTGAATCTTTATTCCATCGCATTGAGAATCAAATTGTTGTATTCAAGACATACCACCTTCTTACTAAAGGAATTTATTTCTAGAGAAATTAGTGTAAGAGTAATGGAATTGGATAGGATCCAAGATTTTAACATGAAAATCGGTTGTGTAGATGATAAATTTAAACAAGCTCAAAAGAACACAACTTATTAGAATGTATAATAGAAAATCTCACATATTGAAGAGAAACTATGAGTTTCTTATCAATATCGAGAAAACAGATTGTTAATAATGACTATCTCCTCGGCTATTGACAAGCCGGAAAGAGTATAAACTAAACCATATGACATGATGATCTAAATCTGAAATGGATTTCGAGTATACTGACCAAATTTGAATTTGGAAATTATACCCGAAAGGATTTGATCCATCAGCCCCAAGTGAGTCTTCAAGAAGAAGATCAACGTAATTGGAAATGTAGAGAGCAAGTTTGATGGGAAATGACCTTGTTAATTTCCGATATTGAAATCACTGAAGTTCTCTAGTCAACATGCATAATTCCATTCAGATTCTACCCGCAAATTATTGCAAAATATAACTATAAATTTTGGTGAAATCACATTGAAATGGAACTTCTAAAGAGGAGATTGTTTGCATACCATAGCCAAAATATTTCAAAGTCAGTGGAAGCAATAACAAAGGTTGAGGACTTTCAATGTATGATCTTAAACAAGCATTTGAAATCTGAGCAATTATTTTGATAGAGAAATCAAATAGTTTAGTTTTAATCAAAATGCGTAGGAAGCATATGTCTATGAAAAAAACAAAAGATACTAAGACATTTCTAATACTATATGTAAACAACATGCTACTAATTGGCAATGATGTACCCACACTAATATCAATTAAATTTTAGCTATCTAATTCTCGATAAAGTTCGAAAGAAGCACCCTTTATACATTGTATATGAGGATGTTGGAATTGTCCCAATTGATACATAGACACCATATTAAAATGTTTAATGTGAAGAACATGAGATAGATTTCTTATTCATCGACACTTGGTACTTCATATATGTTATCCACTTATCTTCTAAAGGAAACAAATAAGGAAGCAAGGGAATATGATGTTGAATTAATAAGTCCATTATGGGGCTTACAAGTTAATGATATGACAAGCGCCAACACAATGATGTTGAAATTAAAGGGATATCGTATCTAAAAGCTTGACAAATATAATAGTTGAAGGCAAAAAGGATGTCGAACTCAAAGGCCAGATGTGTTATTGTACTTACGAACATAAAAAAATTGCAAGTAGGCAATATTGAATCTATGAAGATAAGGTTGTTGAATATAGAGCATTTCGAACTTATGAAGGTGAAAATAATAAGCTCTAATAGCAGCAAAAGGTGAAGTCAAACTTATGGACAAATAAAGTATAAAGCATCTCGCACCAGTAAAGGCAGCATAGGATCTCGCATATCATCGGGGCGGTGATGATGTTGGATGATAGCATATCTTAAGCCATCAATGTGAGAAAGGATACCATATGTCACCAATGCCGGACCTCATCAACGAAAAAGGAGGATGTCGTAAACTATCAATGAAAAGCAGATGTCGCATATCGAAAAGGTGATAGGGATATTAAATAGCTAAAGTATGGCACTAATATCATAAATTAGCATCATTGTAGAAGGATGGACGCATGTTAACAATACCGAGGGATGTCAAATGCCTATCCCCAATGGATATCGTTACTCGCCAATACAGCAAAGGGTGCTGCAAATCATCAACATCCAAAAGGACATCGAAAATCTTCAGAACAAAGCATGGTCCCAAATGACATCGAGATAGCTGAAGATGTCGAATGTTAGGCATTCCCAAAGATACGTGGCAGCTATATTGCCTATCTCCACCCCTATAAATACGAACCATATGGCTATGAAGAAGGGGCGAATCATTTCTTTCTCTCTTTCTAAAATTAAAGATTGTAAACCCTAAATTGAATCGGGGCAAAACCAAGACTGGATTTGTAACCTTTGAGACTTATGAACAAAGACTTGGAGGAATAATTCTGCATGGCTTATTTCCTTCTATTTGTGCATATTTGATTATAATCGAACTTTGGACTTGCATGTGACTAACTTTGAACTTGGACTTGATTTAGGCTATTAAACAGAACAACTCCATTTAAGACCTTGTTCAATTTAATGTTATTTCGCTTACTGACTATCTTGCCTGTATCAAACATATGAATAATGGATTATAGCTTATGTAACTTGCTTATTTTTCCCATTAACGAAATATTAATGAACTATTGCATATTTAAGCAGCTTGCTTTGATTTGGTTTTTTGGTCAATTCTATAGCAAAGCTAAAAACCTAAGAGCATTATGAGACCATTTCGGTTAATATCATCTTGTACCAAATCTTGAATGATGAGCCAATCTTTGGTTTAATATCGCCATCACAACCCTTCAAAACAATACCATATTGAACAACATCATGGATGTCAGACCAAATGTTGGCTCAGCATGGCATCATGGATGTTATGCTAATTTTTGGTCTAACAACATATGTTATGTTATCTACTAGATTAAAAATTCGCTTATGCACTAGGCACTGAGTGAATTTAAAATTAAAGTTAAAATCACTAAATGATAGTTAGGAGTATTCTCTAGTTTTTTTGAAATACTGGAGAATTGTTTGAGGAAATAACGATCTCCTTATGAAGGAGTATTCAAACTCAAATTTCATAAGTTATATCAAAAATATTAAGTCGGTCTTAAATTCATATTACCTTAACAATTGGGCTTTGAGTTTGACATGTTCCAAATAAGTGGTCGGCAGGTTTAAATATAAAGCTAAGTACATCACCATGAATAGTGTTGCAATGAAAGCAGTATATAAGCAAAAACTTATAAGAAAATTAGGAATAGTTCCCACCATTGAGAATCCAATAATGTATTGTAATAATAATGATGCAATATAGATTGCAATAAGGAACCAATAACTCGATAAGAAGTTAAGATATGTTCACTGTAATTACCATATGATAAAACAGTTTGTAACGAGTGCCTTTTCAACCCCCGAATGTCGACACTAATACATCCACAATATTCATATGCCGAGAACCCAATTGCCAGAAAGAAAGAACGTTAAGGTAAAATAAAAAGAAGAAAAGAAAATGAACAAGAAAGAAGAGAACAAAAACATCAGAATCTCACAGCAGAATGATAACATATAATATCTCAATATATTTTACGAAAAGAACATTTTAATATCTATAAAATAATCAAAGCAAACTAACCTATCATCAGTCTGGACAGTTATAACTGTTTGTCCTTACAATTACAAATAAATATAAATAAAGTAATGCAATGGAAAAAGAAAAACTATGACAGGTAATCATTCAGCTCCTATCCAAGAGCTCCAACGAACATCCTTGAAATCTAGAAATATACATGGGGCTGACCCGAGCAATATAAGAAAAATAACACTCGGATCAGTCTGGTAAACCAACATGAGAAACTCAAGTCATTTGAATTACTTAATGTTTTAAAACCTTTTCAAATAAAGGTATCTCAAAAGACCACGCCGCAAATAAAAACGGAGGAGTTTTTTGCCTTACAATAACCAAACCATTTCTATTAGAAAATCCAATGATATTATAATAATATCTAGGGTTTCAAATAAATATAAATCATAGCTGGAACGGTTACATTTGTTACATTCAACAACATATTTAGTATATAAACAAAACCGCTAAGAGACGTTCGTATAAATGAATTTTCCACGGAGACCTCCTCAGTAGACTAAGACCAATCATCAATGACAAGGAACATAAAATACCTTCCGAGCATCGTATATCTCTAGATAAAATATATCGTAAGGTAAACACAACTGTCCTACGCCCAACTGAGCGAACCCGAACCACATGGAACCTAAGCATCATCAACTCCTGTCGGCCAACATATCGATAAGCATACTCGAGATAAAGGAGTTGAGACACCCCTCTGGGTTTGTAAAACCCCTAAATTTTGCATTGTGACGACCCGAAAATCCGACCCATTTAGAGCTGACAATAAACCACACACGTCCAACCCAAACCAAACGGAAAGACGGATAATCATGAGAAAGAAAGAAGAGAAGAGAAGGGAAGAGAAGAAGAAGAGAGAGAAACTAAAACAATTACAGAATCTCACAATCATAGCGGAAAAACATAAAATATCATATCAATGATCTTTACAAAACAAAACAGTAATATACATACATCCATTAGAGTACAACAATCAGTCATCAATCATCAGCCTGGATAGTTATAATAACCTGTCCTTACAATTGCTGATAATTTAAACAGCAAAGTAGTGGAAAAATAAGCATATACGTGAATATGACCAAAAGACCTCCAGCTCGTCTTTTAAAGCTCCAAAGAATCCCATTTTATATCTGTAAATATACTTGGTCTGACCTAAGCATTGAAAGGAAAGAACGCCCGGATCAGTCTGGTAAACCAGTGTGAGAAAACACATCTCAACAGAATTTATTTTAATGTTATAAAAACTTTCCTTCATCAAAACAAAGGTATCTCGTAAGACCATGCCCACACATAAACAAGGATGGGTTTTTACCTTACGATAACCAAAACATTTCATATCAAATTCTCTTATATTACACTAGTGTCTAGTATACAAATAATAATTCAAATAGCCGAAATTGTTACATTATTAAATTCCAGCATACTAGCCACAAACGCAGGTTCTACAAACAAAATGGTAGGCACGTAGTGGATAATGGATTTCCTTACAAATGACCAGGTGAAGGGACTACCTTCCGGCAGTACATCTCTAGAGGAATGTTCAGAGGCCCAACTGATGGTCCTCTACCAACACAAGACCGGCCTACCTCTAACTAGATAGTACCGAATATGTGATCACCCCGGTCATTACCGACCTATCCGAGGGCCCTCATAGTATATATCCACAATAATTTGAAACTCTAACATGATAGCGGGAATAAATATATCTACAAGGGGATGACCATATCCTAATGGTTGCGAACCACATAGCCCTACTGCACCTACCCTGTTTCGGTCATTTCCGGGTGTGAGACCAAAGGTCACGATTACCTTTCACATAGCACATCATCTTTCCCCTTTGAATGCCACATTGCCATTCCTTCGATCACTATTGACTTTCACAAACATACAACCTCTGAGCTCGTACGTCTCAAAGAAGGGTGTTAAGCTAAGAGAAGTTGCCTTCACCGCCACCAAACAGGTGTACGTTTATAAAAGTCATGTAATCTCAAAAGTGCAATGTCAGACATCCATCCATACAAGTTGTCCAGGAACATGACAAACCGGAGGCACTCTCCTACCGCATCCTGTCGAGAATTACCTCTAGGATTAGTAGCGATTAGTCCTTGCATTGGATATTTCATAATAAAGAGACCACTGCTACTATATGTATATTGGGAGTTTACCCCCAAACATTCAACAAGCAGTCCTTCATTACGAAAATCCCAAACATCAATGTCTTCCAAACCTGCACATTCGAACGCATATACGTTGGTCCGAAGTGGTTCTCGGATAAATCCGACCCTGGTCTCTTCGGATCAACACGATAAAGAGGCCAAATATTTGATAGTCGGTTATTTAACTATCAAAGCAAACAATAATATCTAGCACCAAAAGCAATCACTAGGCCCATTTAATTAATCTTTTATTAATTATATCAATTTATAAATATTTACTTCAAATTATCTTTAAAAAGATATATTCACAAAACCATTTCAATCTTTCAATATTGGAAAACATTTTCATATACTTAAATCATCGGTATAAGCATATTTAATAACACTACCATTTGGAGACACACCAAATAGTTTTCATAACCGTACAACTCCAGAGTTCATATGCCTTCGGACGGGTGTTAAGTATAGGAAGCAATGCTATTACACCACCAAGTCTTTAGTACAATCATAAGAACCAATTCGTGTATTTCACCATGGAAGGTCAAAACATAATTTATTGGGTCAAAACGAATGTTGCGTAAAACATCGTTACGACAACCCAAAAACATTAGTATAGGGATTCGATTAATATATATATATATATATATATCCATATACTATATAAAACATTTGCTTTTAGAAATCATTTACTATAACAACAATGCTATAGTCCATGTCTTCCACACTTCTCGAAAACGTCTATTACAATAATGAATGTTGAAATCTATGTTTCTGTTACTTATCACTTTTTAAATCATTTTTCAAACAATTTAATTCCATGTAAATCCATTACTTCCCAAATATAACTTTTAAGAATATAAATTACTTTAAATACCATACTTCATCAAAAACATTTCTTCCAAACATTCTTTTCAATAAAAATCCATATTTAAATCTCTACATAAATCATTTCTATATTTATAAAACTATTTTTATCAATCTCCTTTTGATTTTATAAAACTTCTACTTTAAAAAATTCCTTTATTTAGAAAATTCTATTTAAAAATCCATTCTTTTATAAAAACCAATGTTACTGTCAAAATCCACTTATAAATCCCTTTACCAACAAACTTCAAATCCATTTACAAAATATTTATAAATTTCAATTATAAATCAACTTCTTTATTTATAAAAATACCACCTTTATAAATCTTTTATACAAACTTATTCAAAAAAACCCAAATCAAAGTATTCCTCGAAACTATATTTTTATAACATCAAAAATCATCGACATAGCATCCAACACATCATATATCAGCATATATACGAAAATAAAATCAACATTGTGAGAAATCCTGCTGGATCCCTCCAACCTGTCCCCTTGCATCACATACAACATATAATCATAAAAATATAAATCAACGGCTTCGAGGCAGGATTCGTATACAACAGGTCATCCGCTCTAACATGGGAACGTAATAGGGTCTCATCCACTCCATTAGGCGGTAATATATCCAAACCAACTATTATATATGATATATCATCCAACAAGCAACAATCATCGTAAATAAAATTATTCCCACTTATATAAAAATATAAGCAGGTTAGAGAGGAGTGTTAACTCACAAAAATGCCATAAATCGCCTAAGCGCTCCGGTTTGAATTAAAATTGAACGGTCATTCAATTTAACTCAAAATTCCTATCAACTCCGAATTCGACCAATTCAACTCCATAGCGTAGTGCTCGATGATACGAATGCAACGCAATTTGCCACACTCAAAACGGACCTCGTACGAATAAGTTTTGAATAAATTAACATAACGAGATAATTAAATTTAATAAACTAAATAAAATAAATTTAGAACGTTTACCCTCTCCTTCCCTCACGCTCTTCCTTCTTCCAGGCCCGCGCACATCTCGCGCTTCTTCTTTTTTTCTGCTCGTTCGAAATCGGTCGCGCCTCAGTCACCACGAACCGCCGCGAACGTCGTCGTCGCTCGCCTCCCCAAGCGCTGCGACCACCAACGCCGCCTACATGCGTACGCGTGAGAACGTCCTCGCCTAATCCCATTTGCTGCAGTAAAATTCGGCCGATTTGCCACCATGTTGAGCGATGATAGCTTATTCCAACCGTTGAACAAGTTCGTATGGACGTGCTCTTCATTTCCCTAGTTGAAGTCGAAGGCTAATTCGGCCCCTAAAGGCACTGATCGTTGACGGCCATTGGATTATGAGTTTTAATGGTGGCTGAAAATCTATTTAGGGTTAGGGTTTTGCAAAATGAAAGGAGCTGAAGGCTATTTATAGAAAATTTGCATGGCACTATTCATCCGTGAAAATTCCGAACTACAAACGAAGCGTGTCGCTTGGCGTTCTATATGTTATACCCCTATTCCGAACATAATGGAATATGTATCGGGAGCCAATTCCATCATATACAGAAGATAGATTTTCAAAATCGAATTATTTTAAATAAATTCCTTTGATTAATTTCTATGTGTTTCGAACTCGCATGACCAAATGATAAGTCCAATCGACACGAAATTCGACAGCATATAATAATTCACTATTACGGATCCAATGAAACTGCTTGTTTCATCGAAATCCGAGACAATGGCCAAAAATGACTATTTTTACACGTTAATTAAAACATAAAATTTCCAATTTCTATTTATTCACTTTTAAATCAAAATTAAAAGTTTACTATCTCCATTCTAATTCGAATAGAATTTAAATCAACTTTTGAAATCATTTTTCATTCATATTAAATTCAAGATTCAATTATTTAAACAATTCCAAATATTAAATCTACCAATTTAATTTTCGAATAAATCGTTATATTTGAAATATAAATTATTTAACTTATAAAATTAACTTCCCAGTATTTAAAAATCAATTAAATATTCCAAATTTGGATGACTAAAATTCTGGGTCATTACGGAGTTTTTTTACCCTACGATAACCAAATCATTCTATTAGAAAATCCAATGATATTATAATAATATCTAGGGTTTCAAATAAATATTAATCGTAGTTGGAATGCTTACATTTGTTACATTCAACGTCATATTTAGTATACAAATAAAACCGCTAAGAGACGTTTGTATAAATGGATTTTCCACGGAGATCTCCTCAGTAGACTAAGACTGATCATCAATGACAAGGATCAAAAAATACCTTTCGAGCAACATATATCTCTAGATAAAATATACCGTAAGGTAAACACAACTGGCCTAGGCCCAAATGAGCGAACCCAAACCACGTGGAACCTATGCACCATCAACTCCTGTCGGCCAACATATCGATAAGCATACTCTAGATAATGGAGTTGAGACACCCCTCTGGGTTTGCAAAACCCCTAAATTTTTCATCTTTCTCTGTCTTTAGTCTTTTTTTCGATGTCAATGCTACATTCAGCATCTTCACACGAGTCTTCAACACTGGAACAAAGAATGAATCCCATATGGATTACATTATCTCAATAGAATTTGGAACCACACACTGGTTCCATCATTCACTTCCAAAACATTGAACTTGTATCTCAGCCTTATGTAGTTTTCGATAAGTAGAAGACTTACTGATCCTGGTCTCTCCAAGACTAAGTCGATAAATTTGGTCTTATTCAACAATAATGTGAATGATCTCATAAGGGAACTAATTCCTGTATACTTTCCACAACAAGTAATCATATATGCACTATCAATTCATCTAAAGCATGATCAAGTCACATAAACGACTTTTAATCCCTTTTAAATTAATTTATCCTTTATTGTTTTAAAACTCTTTCATTTAGTAAAACACATTTTTATCAAATGAAACTTCTTTTATAGATCAAGACTTTGTTTATTAATCAATACCCATTAATCAATTAAAACCTTCTTTGTAAACTTGTATTTATGTTTATAGAGATAATTTCTCTTTATAAAAGATATATACTTATTTTCTACTATTTCAATATTCACTTATACTCTTTTCAATACTTTAAAAAGTATTCATATACTTATCTCAACAGTATAAGTATATTCATAAATCACTTAACAAGTTTTACTTACTTTAAAATATAATCAAAGGGGTTAAAAACAATTGTTACTAAAATAATGTTTACTACAACCCAAAGCCATTTCTACACCCATCATTAACTTAAAAACATGTATTTTAAAGACCAAAGCATGTCCACACTCATTAGTTAAGATAATACACTTTTAATTAATTTCAAAAAACCATTTATTTTAACATAAAGGTTAAAACCCAAACTTCCTTTATTAAATTTATAAAATACTTATTTAATATTTAAAACTTATATATAATATAGAAATACTTTTAAAATACTTATTGATATGTTAAAACACTTTTAAAACTACTTAAAGTATATGATAATTATTTACATAGGATATTATGTTACATAAACTTCTATTTACTTTAATAAAATATTTAACTAATTTTCTAAAAACTATATATACTTACTATTACTTTAAAAACTATTATATACTTTGAAATACTTTAAAAACTATTTTATACTTAGAAATACTTTTAAAATTATTATATTAAATATCACTTCAAAAAATAGTTATTTCGTAATTTATTTAAAATCCATAAAAACATGTTTTATAATACAAAATCCTTTATTTTGAAATTTAGAAATAATTATAAAACATTTCTAAACTTCAAAACTTCTTTTAAAAGGTTAGGAAAATATCCAAAATCAAAACCCTTTATTCTTTACTAAAATAAAGATTTCCAACACCCCTTTGTTCTCCAATATATATAACTTCCCAAAACTATCCATTCATGCCCAACACGCCAAAACACGTATAAAACAACCTAATATATATTTTCTCAATAAATCACAATTTATCCAATTTAATACATTTCAATTATCAGGGATTCAATGCACATATAATGACTATAATGCTTCAAACATTCATAATATAATTCCCAACCGAATCAAATAGTAACATCAAACATGCAAACAAGTCTGGGCCACGATACATGTTATAGTGGATTTAAAAGAGAGATTACACTATAAATATTATTGTAATTTGCTTTTATAAGCAACGGGGGTTCAAAAATAATAACTTACATTGTTATCAATTTTAATTATATTTTTTATAACAAACAATTATCACAACAATAAACAAATAACTGGTGAGAAAATCTCACCCAAGCTTCTACTAATGCTTTCGCGTTTCCAAATAGTTCAAAATCGAATGCCGTTCAATTTTGACTAAAATTCCAACTAGCTCCGAACTCGACGAATCTATCTCTTATGCATAGATATCATCATTACGAGTCCAACGCAAAAGACCGCGTCTAGATCCGACCTCGTATGGACAAGATACGAATTAGTGAACATTTTGAAATTAATTAAATTATAATTAACTTTAAATTAATTAGGTTTACACATTAATTACCTTCCCCAAATTGATTTTCCCCATTGCGATTTTCCATGGCCCGTATCCAAAATGTGCATCACCATGCATGTGTACATTACATCCGCCACCACATCGTCGAATCCAACTACGCCAGCAAGTCCCTCTTGCCTTGCTCATCACAACGGCATCACCACCGCTTCTCCATGCGCCACTAACTAAAATACGTTCGCTCACCACCCAATACTAAAACTCGCCAGGTCGCGTTTAAACCCCCGTCACCGCTATCTTGTCCACCTAGGGCCCACGCCGCCTATGCCACTTTGATTGTCACCCAAAACCTCAACTTTGCCCTAAACCTTAGCTAACCTGCAGAACCACATCGTCGCTGTGAACCCTAATTTTGAACGCAAAATACACAGCAGACCAAAACCCTAATCGACCTTACCCAAGCTCCTTTGACCACCGGAGGCTCCGCCACTATTTCCAACACCTCCTCCTAGCCAAAACCTTCCTCCAGCATCCTTCGTGTACCTTCCAGCTTACCTAGAAGTCGAAAAATGCAAAATGAATAGAATTTGTTCATCCGCTTCCCCACATTGATCCCCTTCACTAAAAACCACAAAACCATCTCCAAAATTCATGATTCGATGCTATGAACACTGTGAATCAACGGAATAAGGATCTTAAGGCTGCATTAACACTAGAGTGGGTGAATAATGTTTAATGGATTATATGAATATTTTTCAAATTGTTTAAGATTCTACTTGGAATAATCATAGAAACAATCACAGAATCAAAGTGCAGATAAAAGTAAATGCAGTAAAAGTAGAAAGGAAAGAACACACTAGGATTTTATACAAGTTCGAAGTTACCTTACATCCTGTCCTGCACATTTCCTTGTACAGATTTCTTTTCAACTAGTAAATGCAGATACAATCTTGATTTCAAGGCTATGAGACACCCACCAGAATCCCGACCTCTAGGTAAAGTCACTTGATTTTTGGGCTACAAGTTCACCTACTAGATTTACGGGCTACTAAGTGCACCCAAATGATTTTAACATGCTATAATTACACCTACTTGGGCTTCAGGTATACCAAGCACACCACAAAATATAAGAGTATGATTTGATAGAGTTACAGACTCAGATCTTCGATCTTGATTACAATTGATCCTATAACTCTTGAATAACACTTTGACCTTGATTTGAGTGAGAGAGATGAGAGAAATCAAAGAGTAGATAAAGGAGAATCAAATTAGTAATGATTGAATTTGATTCTGATTGAATTTCGTTAGAGTTTTGATAAAAATTGATTTAGAAATCAAGAGAGTGAAAAGAGGAGAGAGGAATAAGAAAGTAGTTAACGAAAATTCGTTTGGAAGTCTGGTATATATAGGGAAACAATAGTCATGTCCATTTGTGAAGAGATACGATGAAAAGACACTTCTGTTCAAATTTGAACTTTGAAATTTACGGCTAGTAAGTCGCCATACTTGTAGAGGATATGTCGGCATATCCCTTTGTATTTTGAAAAATTGCTTAATAAAAATCGTTTTCAAAATATTAAGTTTTGTAAAATATTTTGAAACTTTGCATAAACATTTAAACATAATTTATAAATATTTTAATCATATTAAAACTTACTAAAACTTTATAAAATAATTTTGAAAGATATAAAAAGAATATTCAATATAATGTATATAATATATATATATATAATCAATATAGTTATAAATTATTAAAGTATAAACAAAAACTTAATATATAAACTTAAAAATATTAAAATAATATATTTATAAGTATAAGAGATTGAAAATAATTTGAGAAATATTTTGAAAAGGTTATTTTAAATATAGAATATTTGAAAAACAATTTTAAAACAAAATTGGAGAAGGTGAGAGAGATCAGGAAAGTGCTATCAAGGTTTTAACATGAATTCTACGACTCTATAACTTATTTGGAATATATTGAAATCTAGAACTCTTCAATACTCATGAGTCTTCATTCTTGAACTCTTGAAACTCTATATCAGCATCTTGAATCTATTCTTGATACTGTATAGTCTTCTTAATCAATACCTATTACATTAGTATCTATATTTTATATAATGTTCTGTAGTTGTTATCATCAAAACCAATACCTAAGGTACTAACAATCTCCCTCTTTTTGATGATGACAACCATGTGTATAAAATATATTATAACTCCCCGTGAGTTACAAAACTCCCCCTTAATCTTTGCCTAGATTTTATATATTTATCCCCTTTTGTCATCAATAAAAATAAACTTACTATAACTCCCCCTAACTAAGATACTTATATTAACAATGATAAGAATGATATATTAGAAATGATGAGTGATAACACAAATCATTAATAGTAACCATACCAAACTATATATTCATTCAATATCATAATACAAAGTAATCACAATCCAATCAAACCCTAAACTATACATATAAGTTCAAAGTAAAACTGTCAAATCAAATCAAATATACATACCACACATTTAAAGTAATCAATGTAAATCAACTATTATCCTAATGTGGTTTCCTAATGATCGGGGATTTATGAATAGGACAGTAAGGATAATGAAGGTAAAAGTTCCTTTTTTGTTCGACGAGATTTCCATTTCGATCGAAACATACTTCTTCGACGCATCGAACTTCATCATCTTCCTCCATATGTTCTTCCTCGTCCTCCTCTTCTTCTTCTTCCTCATCCTTGTTGCCTTGAATGGGGTTATGAATAGCTAAATTTGTAGAGTCATCTTCAATAACTATTGGATTTGTAGGATCATCCAATAGATATTTTTGCAAATTGCGAAGAATTCTGCTTTGCTTCTCTTGTTCTTTGGTCATACTCAGTTGTACCACTTGAAATTCAGTGAGCATTTGCAAAATATTCTTCATTTCACCCTTCATTTTGTGATCTTGGCCATAGTAGTGCTTTAGAAGGGGCCTTGGGTAGGAGAAAGGAAGGAAAATGATGGATTTTCTTCTCTAGAACCTTTGGGATTAGAGGAGGCCATGGTTTATTTGTTTAAGAAGTTTAAAACAATGAGAATGTAGAAAAATGAAGAGGAAAGTCGAAATTTGGTTATTATATAACCGCCCATTTGAATTTTAGAGGGAAATTTAAAAAACGAATACTACCGTTATATGTCAACATATAACGGTAGGGTATGTTGACATACATAGTATTATTTTGATTATTTTGTTTCTCTTTAAATTTTGTAATTTTTTACTTCATTATTTTTATATTACCAATAGAGAAAAATTCCTAACTCTCTTCTTAAATTAGTAAATGATGTTTAATTCAATGGATTTGTTAATATATCAGCTATTTGATTTTTAGCGTTTATAAATTCAAGCGGTTTTATTTCTTTGTTTACATTATCTCTTAAAAAATGGTGTCCTATATCAATATGTTTAGTTCTAGCATGATGATTGGATTTTTAGATAGATTGATTGCACTTGTATTATCATGGTATATTGGTGATTTAGTAAAATTTAAACCAAAATCTTTTAAAGTTTGTTGCATATAGATAACATGTGAACATGTTAATGCTGTTAAAATATATTTTGCTTCTGTCGTAGATAGAGATACAAAGTTTTGCTTCTTACTAAACCAGGAAACCAGAGAATGTCCCAAAAAATGACAAGTTCCACTTGTACTTTTTCAGTCTTATTTGCAACCAGCATAATCAGCATCACCATATGAGATTAATTCAAAGGATTCTTGCACGGAGACACATACATTATGCATTATATCAGGTTTGCTAGCAGTTATATAGAGTAGTGATCCAATCCTCTATATAATTTTTGATCTACATCTTTTGAATTTTCTTCTTTATTTAATTTTTCATTAGTTGGCATGGGAGTTAGGTTATCACTGATATTTGACATACCAAATTTCTTAACTAAATTTTTAGCCAATTTTTCTTGACAAATTAAAATTCCATTACTTAGTTATTTTATTTGTAATCCTAGAAAATGATTTAGTTCTCCCATATGACTCATATCAAATTCCTTAGTCATTATTTCTGAGAATTGTTTATTTAGTTTATCGTTGGTAGATCCAGAAATGGTATCATCTACATATATTTGTATTATCTGAATATCATTTTTTATCTCTTTTAACAAAAAGTGTACTGCCTACTTTTCTTATTTCAAAATTTGATTGTAATAGATAGGATTTGAGTCTATCATACTCTTGGAGCCTGTTTCAGACCATACAAAGCCTTCTTTAGTTTATAAACATGATTAGGTAGGTTTTCTTCTTGAAAAAATGGAGATTGTTCTACATATACATCTTTTTTAATAAAACCTTTTAAAAATGCACTTTTAACATCCTTTTGATATAACTTAAAATTATTATGATTAGCGAAAGAAAGTAAAATTCGTATAGCTTCTAATCTTGCTACGGGTGCAAAGACTTCATCGAAATCTATTCCTTCTTCTTGACAATAACCTTGCGCAACTAATCGAGCTTTATTTCTCACAGCCTCTCCTTGTTCATTCATTTTGTTTCTATATACCCATTTAGTTTCTATTATGGATTTATTCTAAGGCCTTGGGACTAATTCCCATACGTCATTTCTTGTAAATTGATTCAATTCCTCTTGCATAGCAAGAATCCATGAAGCATCAGTTGATACTTCCTTTAGATTGTTAGGTTCAATAGTTGAAATGAAAGCAACATTACTCGTTTTATTTAGTTTATTTCTAGTTTTAACAACAAATTCAATATTTCCAAGTATATTTTCTATATGATGATCTTTCAAGTATTTTGTTCTTTTATTTGGATGTGAATTTTTTGAATTATTATTATTATTTTCGTTTTCAGTAATCTCACTTACTATTTGGACGATCTTTCCAAGCTATTGTCGTTCAGTCAGGGTTGGTTCGGCATGAGTATTCGGTGTATCTGATTCGGTGCAAGGTGAAGGAGTTAGCCAATTCTTGGAAGCCAACATCGAGGCAAGGAGGTCGGCATTGCTTTGCTTCGAGATCCATTATGAGTTGCTCTGAGTCCTTTGAAGGCTTACTTCGGGTCATTTGCTAAATGACCACTAATCAGCCATAATGGTTCGGCATTTCTCGGTCGACCGAGAGTCGTTCGGCACGCCTGGACCGGCCAGCCTGAGATTACCATATTTGGGCCGAGTCATCTTGGTCAAGGGCCTACGTAGGTGAACCAGCCTATTTTCGTCTATAAATAAAGGGGCAGGGGTGTAGTGAAAGGGAGCTTTTTTCGGGAACTCCGGGGATACTCTGCCATTTTCTGCACTAGTTTTCTTTCGGTTCAAACGGGTATACGAGTTGTTTGTTTATGGATTGTATCTATATTCAAGTCTTTGAGGAAAGCAATAAAGATTATATTAACAGTGGACGTAGGCAGTTACGCCGAACCACTATAAACCTGGTGTTCTCATTTTTGTTGTTCTCTTTGCATTCTACTGTGATACTCCTCTGTTTTAACTTATTTTCTTCATTAATCTCTCTACACAATTCTACTCAAGGGTGTTAGTGACCAATTTTGGTGCTTTCATTGAGAGGATGTTCTCAGGCTGTTAGGATCTACTTTGTCGCTACTGGATTGAAGAAATCCCCCGAAGAAGATCCAAGTTCATTCACAAGAAGTTCACAGAATCTACTTAGAGTTTCACACAGATAACTCTAAGATGGGAAGACTACGTACTAGATCAGCCTCCCACAACGCGGATGTCAACAAGACCGCCAGCGTCCAAAAAGTGGGACCTAGCAATCAACAAGCTAATCCAAGTGCAGGAACTGCCATCGTCCTAAACCAAGCAGAAGTTGTCACCAGGACAGAGTTCAACGAGCTGATGAGAGAACTCGTGGAAAGCAGGAGACAGCTTAACGACCAAATTCAAGCTAACGCCAATCTCATGACCCAGATTGCTCAGCAATAGCATCAGAATGCTGGAGGAAGCCCCGCCTCCTACTCATCATCTGACAGCTCCGCTTCATCGGATGAGCATCACAGGCGTAGACGCCGTAAGATTGAAGCAGCACAAACAGCTGCAGTAGAACAATCCAACAGTAATGGTCCAGGCACTCTACCTAGAACCGCGGCCCCTCACTTGCTCCGGGAAAATCGCACTCAAACTGGAGTGGGAAACTTAAGATCTGGAGCACAGGTGGAATCTAGTGCACCACCACACCAAGGTCATAGCGAAGCGGGTCCCCAGGACGTGCATTTGGGAGATCACTTACCAAGGAGGCACCGGCTTGAACGGTCATGTAGGATGGAGTCCAACCTGCCACCTCCCATCCAGAGCCCGGATTTATCAGCTATGGTCAGACAGCTGATGAGAGAAAATCAGGGCCTATCCAACGATGATTGGGGTATATCCAGGAGCCATACTCCGTTCACAGATGCTACCCTACAGGCCGAGTACCCTCGAAAATTCAGTATGCCGACCATTCCAGCGTATGAAGGGAAGACTAACCCCCGACAGCATGTAATGAGTACAAGTGGATGATGGACTCAGCCAGGGAAAACGATGCAACTAAATGTAGATGTTTCCCAATAACCTTATCCGGGATCGCCACCATGTGGTTCACCAAACTTCCTCCGCGATCGATCTCCAGGTTTGATGAGTTAGCGGCAAAATTTGTGGAACAGTTCAGAATCCATACCACTCGCTCAAAGGACGTGATGTCTTTATCCAGTGTGATCGAGGCTCCAAGGGAGTCGTTAAAGGAGTATTTGCATAGATTCCACGTTGCTGCTACCGAAGTTAGCAACCCGAATGACCATGCTATTCTCATGGTTGTGATGCGAGGAGTAGATTCGGACTCGGAGTTTGGTGATTGGCTTGTAGGAAAACCTCCGGCTACCTTGGAGCATTTTTATTCAAAGACGCACCAATTCATGAGAAGGGAGGAAGCCAGGTGGACGAGGCGAGGTAGTGCGCCAGGGCCTGGTAAGGAGATGGTGCAGAGCAATATTGCAGTAAAACAATCTGGCGACAATTCTGGAAAGGTCCAGGTTAATGTTCAAAACAAGCCCGAGCAGCCTAAAGGATCTGGAGGAGGAAATTCCGGAAGGTAGAGGGAAGCCGGAAAGTGGAAACCAAGGATCCCGACCTACAACGAATACACTCCTCTGAACGCGTCTCTGAAGAATATTTATTTATCAACTTGTAATACCTTCCAATACCGAAAGCCGCGCCCAAAAGAATCCACTGAGGAACAAAAGCAGACTTGGAAGTATTGTCGTTTCCATGAGACTTACGGGCACAATACCGAGGAATGTAGACACCTCCATGATGTTATAGAAAAATTGATTTGCTAGAAAAAGTTACAGCAGTTTGTTAAGAATCCGCAGGAAGGCGGACAGGGGACGTTCGACCCTAATCGTGGGCAGGCTCAAAATCGACCTGAGGAACCTGTTTGGACTGGAGGTAGATTAGTCATAAACACGATAGTTGGTGGGCCCCACCCGGTAGACAAGAATTGGCAAGAAATGGAGCGTTATGCTAGTTCCCTAAAGCATGCGGATTTTGAATGTTGTTCAAACACAAAAGATGGGACCCCAACAAAATAGCAGCGAATGATGACAGATGATATTGTATTCAGGAGTAGAGATGCCGATAAGGTGGAGGCACCTACCATTGACCCGATGGTCATCTCGGCAATGATTGGGCCGACGTTTGTGAGAAGGATACCGATTGATTGTGGGAGTTCTGTGAATATTATTTTCAAAAAGGCGTACGACCAAATGAAGATGGAGGCGAAGGATCTAAAACCATCTAAAGCCTGCATTCATGGTTTTAATGGTGCAGCTACTGATGCGATAGGTTTTGTTGAATTACCGGTTGAGTTAGGAGAAGGTGAACGTAGGAGGGTACAGATCCTACCGTTCATTGTGTTGGATGTTGATTCCCCGTATAATGTTTTTCTGGGCCGACCGGCCCTGGCGGAGTTTCGGGCAGCTTTGGCCCTGTGGTGTTTGACTTTGAAGTTTTCGACGGATAGAGGAGTTGGGTTAGTGCATGGCGATCAAGCGACTAGTCATGCATGTTATGTGGCTGAGATGAGAGAGGCTCAGCAAAGAGAGACGGGAAAGGTTGTGGACAACTCTGTCCTTATCCAGGTTGCACAAAATTGACAAGTAGTACCAGCAGGGTCAGATCAACGGAGACAAAAATCCGAGAGACAATGATGAAGAACATAAGGAATCTAAAGCTAAACCGGCTGAACTGACGATTGACATTTCGGTCAGCCATGATGACCCATCATAGGTACTTAAGATTGGATCACAACTCACTCCCTTGATGACCGAGGATCTAATTGACTTCCTCCGAGCGAACCTGGATGTTTTCGCTCGGACCCACTCTGATATGTGCGGGATTTCTCCCGCCATCGTAAGTCATATGTTGAACATTGACCCAAAATATGTACCTGTAAAACAAAAAAGGAGAGGTATGGACCCGGAGAGGTCTACTGCTCTCAGAGAGGAGGTGGACAAACTCAAAGCCAATGGGTTCGTCCGCGACGCCCTCTACCCTGAATGGGTTTCTAACCCCGTACTAGTGAGAAAAGCGAATGGGAAATGGAGGACTTGCATCGATTACTCAGACCTGAACAAGGCATGCCCTAAGGATAGTTTCCCTTTACCCAGAATTGACCAGCTGGTCGACTCAACGGCAGGACATGAGTTGTTGTCATTCATGGATGCGTAGTCGAGACATAATCAAATCCCGATGCACATCCCAGATTAGGAACACACTAGTTTTTTCACGGACGTCGGACTGTATTGTTATGTGGTGATGCCTTTTGGGTTAAAGAACGCCGAAGCGACTTATCAGCGCTTGGTAAATCGAACGTTTAAAGACCAAATTGGTATAACAATGGAAGTCTACGTGGATGACATGCTCGTGAAGTCACGGCAGTCAAACGGCCATATTCAAGACTTAGCGGAGATGTTTGATATACTTAGATACTACGGAATGAAAATAAATCCACTGAAGTGTTCCTTTGGTGTAGCGTCGGGAAAGTTTTTGGGTTTTATTGTCAATGCACGGGGAATTAAAGTTAACCCAGAAAAGATTCAGGCTATTCGGGACATACAAGCGCCCAGAACTATAAAGCAAGTACAAAGCCTGAATGGAAAAGTCGCCGTGTTGAGTCGATTCATATCTAGAGCGACCAAAAAGTGTATTCCCTTCTTCGATGTGATAAAGAAAGGGAGGAGAAATTTTGAATGGACGCCCGACTGTGAGGATGCGCTCCAAGCTCTGGTAGGACACTTGGACAGTCCCCCGGTTCTATCAAAGCCTGTAGACCATGAAGTGTTATATGTATACTTGGTCGTGTCTCAACATGCCATCAGTATGGCCTTGGTTCGCTAGGAGGACTGAATTCAAAGGCCAGTATACTATGTCAGTAAACGTTTAACGGGGGTAGAAAGAAATTATCCCAAGATTGAGAAGCTAGATTACTGCTTGGTGATTGCATCACGCAAGCTCCGTCCATATTTTCAGGCACACCCGATCAGTGTTTATACCGATCAACCTTTGCGACAGGTGCTCCAATGACCAGAAACCTCTGGGAGGTTACTCAAGTGGAACATTGAGTTAAGTCAATTCGATATCACTTACCTGCCACGGAGGGCTATCCAAGGGCAAGTGCTTGCGAACTTCATCGCAGAATTCACCATATCAGACGAGCCAAGTGGTGTTGATGTCAGTCCCCTCATTCGATGGAAACTATACACCGATGGGGCATCTAACGACCATTGTTCTAGGGCTGGTGTTATTCTAGTAACTCAGGAAAACTGATCCATTTGTTATGCTTTGAAGCTCGATTTCCCAGCTACAAATAATGAAACTGAATATGAAGCATTGATTGCTGGCTTAAAACTTACCAGGGAACTTGGAGTGAAATTGATTGAAATCTTTTGTGACTCACAATTGGTGGTATATCAAGTACAAGGAGACTATCAAGCAAAGGGGCAGAGACTTCCCCCTACCTTGCTCGAGTTCAAGAACTATTGGCAGACCTTGAATATTACGATATCTCGCATATCCTGCGTGAACAAAATTGGGAAGCCGATTCATTGGCAAAATTCGCAAGTACCGGTGATGCACAACAGATGGGTTTGGTTCCCGTTGAAATCTTACATTCCTCGAGTATAAACGAGATTGAAGTAGACTCTGTGTTAGAAACATAAATTGAGAGGGAGTCATGGATAACTCCGTTCAAGCAATACCTGCTACATGGGACTTTGCCCGAAAGAAAGAACGAAAGACGACAAGTCATTTGCAAAGCCTCATGATATATAATGCAAGATGGAGTAATGTATCGGAAAGGATTCTCGGTTCCTTTACTTCGGTGCATGCCCACGAAGAGATAAAGCGGGTCTTGAAAGAAGTTCGTGAAGGAGAATTCTAGCGACCATACTAGGGGGCAGACGCTAGCAAAAAAGATCCTCTGCTATGGATAATATTGGCCAACCGTTAATCGAGACGCCGCAGACTATGTGAGAAGATGCGACAAATGTCAAAAGTATGCGAAGATTCCGAGAGCTCCGCCGACGGAACTCACACAAATGGTTAGTCCCTGGCCATTTGCAATATGGGGGATCAATATAATCGGCTCCTTGCCAATCTCCAAAGGTGGTGAAAAATACGCAATTGTTGCGGTTGATTACTTTACCAAGTGGGCAGAAGCAGAACCCTTAGCTACGATCACCACCAAAAAGGTCATTAATTTCATTGTGCGAAACATCATATGTCGTTTTGGCCTCCCACGAACTATCATTACGGACAACGGAACCCAGTTTGAGAGTAGGGAGTTCAAAGAATTCTGCCAAAAATATTGCATTGAGAAAAGGTTTGCGGCAGTCGCTCACCCTAAAGCCAATGGACAAGTTGAAGCCGTAAACAAAATAATCAAATCCATATTGAAAAAACGTTTGGAGAAGGCTAGAGGCAAGTGGGTGGATGAGCTTCCGACAGCACTTTGGGCTTACAGAACAACCCACAAGTCCACGACTGGCCATACTACATTCACATTGGCATATGGCACTGAAGTTGTTATACCCATGGAACTTTAAGTTCCTTCTCATCGGGTGATTCACTATGATCCTAAGACGAATCAGGATCTTTTACTGGAATCGCTGGACTTTGTGGACGAAAAACGTGATGAAGATGATTTAAGGGCGGCTGTATATAGACACCGAGTCGCTCGATATTACAATGAAAAAGTTCGACCGAAAATCTTTGATGTGGGCGAACTCATTTTGAAGCGAGGTTTTCCGATCCCATCACATACGAATCCCACATAGGAAGGTCCATACATCATTGAACGGAAGCTTGGAGAAGGAACTTTTAAGCTAGCGACCGTCGATGGCACGACGCTCCCCCGAGCATGGAATAGCGAGCATTTGCACCGTTATTACCCCATTTTTTTCGCATTTTAGTAGTAATTGTTTCCAGTATGTGTTTCTTTTGTTGTTCTTTGCTTTCGGCATGTAATAAGACAATTCAGTTTGTCCCTATTTGTTATGATCAATAAAGGCTTGAAGCCACTTTTCTATGAACTGTTGATGTTCCGTGTGTTATAATTCCATGGCAAAAATTAAATCACATTATTATGTCCGGCGTATGAACGCGCACACAAAATTAAAAGTCAATCGATAAAATAAAAAATCTCTAAGTCCCCAAAGTGTGGACTAGAGTACTCTAAGTCCCCGGAGTGCGGACTAGAGTATAAACGACTCAAAAAATCTCCAAGTCCCCAGAGTGCGGACTAGAGTACTCTGAGTCCCCGGAGTGCGGACTAGAGTATAAACGACTCAAAAAATCTCTAAGTCCCCAGAGTGCGGACTAAAGTACTCTGAGTCCCCGGAGTGCGGACTAGAGTATAAACGACTTAAAAATCTATAAGCCCCCGGAGTACGGACTAGAGTACTCTGAGTCCATAGAGTGCGGACTAGAGTATAAACGACGTAAAAATCTCTAAGTCCCCAGAGCGTGGACTAGAGTACTCTGAGTCCCCGGAGTGCAGACTAGAGTATAAAGGACTTAAAACTCTCTAAGTCCCCGGAGCGCGGACTAGAGTACTCTGAGTCCCCGGAGTGATGACTAGAGTATAAACGACTTAAAAATCTCTAAGTCCCCGGAGCGCGGACTGGAGTACTCTGAGTCCTTGGAATGTGGACTAGAGTATAAACGATTTAAAAATCTCTAAGTCCCCGGAGTGTGGACTAGAGTATAAACGACTTAAAAATCTCTAAGTCCTCGGAGCACGGACTAGAGTACTCTGAGTCCCCGGAGTGCGGACTAAAGTATAAACAACTTAAAAATCTCTAAGTCCTCGGAGCACGGGTTAGAGTACTCTGAGTCCCCGGAGTGTAGACTAGAGTATAAACGACTTAAAAATCTCTAAGTCCTTGGAGCGCAGACTAGAGTACTTTGAGTCCTCGGAGTGCAGACTAGCATACAAACGATTTATAAAATCTCTAAGTCCCCGAAGCGCGGACTAAAGTATAAACAATTCGGAAATCTCCAAGTCATGTGGAAGCGAACAGGTGCTTACATGGCCCATAATACTTTGAATGTCAAGTACTAGTTGGATGATAAACTGAATAGCGAAAATCATCGAAAACAAAGAAACAAAATTTTATTTATTTACTATTCGAAGATTCAGTTCCATTACAACTTCTCCTAAACTCGGAGCAAAAAGTCTATTCACAACGACTATAAAAATAAATAGAAACGACTACATGACTTAAGCGGAGCGAGGTATGATGAGAAGATAATTACTTCTTTGAATTCTTCTCTTTCTTTGGTTTCTCCGAAGGCTCCTCAGCTAAGCGTTTCTTCTTGGACCCTCTGTTTCCTAGCGAGGCGGTGTCCGGGGCAGGAGGAGGGACATCTAGAGGTGTGTTCCCCCCGGGGAGGATTATCTTCAAGGGCCTATTTAAAAGTTTATCGAGTTCCATCACCTGAGGCTCAATCTTAATTTCGAATTTACTTTTCTCCTCCTTCGCAATTCGTTCCGCCATGCTAAGTTTTGAAGTAGGTTCGGAAGAGCCTGTGATTTCAACCTCGTCATGTTCGTCCGCAGGCGAGGGATCCTCGGTCTTGTCCTCATCGAGCGCTCTGATTACTTCATCGGGTCTGGGAGTACCCCCAAGGTGAAGCTCTTCCACTATTTTTTCTTCCTTCTCCGTGGCAACATCGCTCCTTGGAGTTGGTTCAGGATCAGAATGACCTACATGGAGTAAAAAAGGATAAGTGTTAGAATACATCTATTGTTTATCAAAAGCGATAGTCCTTTCAACCTCGGAAAGAAAAATTGCATACCGGTTTCCGGTTGACTCTCAGCTATTTTAGGAGTCTCGCCCTCTGGAATAAGGGAAAGAACATGAACATCAAGCCCGGGCTTCTCTGGATCATAGCCGACATGCTACTCGAAAGGATTGAATAATGAGAAACTAGCCGGCTGGGCGATAGGAGGAACTAGAGACTCATCCCCAGATGGGCCAGCAGCGTCGTCCTTCCCTTTCGATAAGGAGGAATCCTTTCCGTAGATGGCTTTGGCTGCGGATAAGTCAGAAGGCTCATTTCCTCAAAGCACTTCATTCACAAGAGAATCCTCATCAATCTCTCCGGTGCCCAACTCCACTTGCTTAATTTTTATTAGAGTATCCCATGCTTCGGCTAACGATTCGAGGTAACCCTCGCCCAAAAATGATAGATCTCGATGCATGAGAACTCGAGCGTTGTATTCATTAATAAGCGGATCGAATAAGCATTTAATTTCTTCTCTCCCGGCTTCAACAGCTGCCTCAAGGCGAGAATCAATTTCTATCAATGCCATTCTTTTGCCCTATTCATGGGTTGCATCCTTTAACGCTTCGGCTTTAGAAAGTTCCTCGTCGAGCTTCGTTTTTAAGAGCCGTGTTGTGACGATTTCCTCGCAATATCGTTGCGACTCTTCCTGTGCAGTGGTTTTCTCTTCTTTTTCTTTAAGCAACAGCTCCTCCAGTTCTTTAACTCATCGAGCGAGTACATCCTTTTCTTTCTGGATGGAGTCCTTTTCTAAGGCTAGAGTACTGCTACATTGAACTGCCTCATCGATTTTCTTTTTGTGAGTGGCTTCCAGACGGCTGACTTCCACAGCTGTATCTTTGGCGTTTAGCTGAGCGGTCTCAAGTTGAGCTTTGTACGAGGAAAGCTCTTCGTCCTGGACTTTAATAATACGAATGGCTTTAAGTTTCAGGCGATCGATTTCATGCTGACGTTCCATAGAAACTTTTGAAACTTTTTCTGCCAAATGAACAAACGCATCGTGTTGGACATAGACATCGTTATTGCAGGTGATGGCACTTTGTTTGACATGCCCTAGAATTGGGTGAATCGCAGGAAGAAATTTCAGTCCGTCAAAGCATATCTTCGGAAATGTGGCTTTAAGCTCGGCTAATCTTTCGGCAATCGACGGATCATGTGCAGAAGTCGGAGGAGTATGCCTGGCCGGGGCCACAAACTTTTTATGTGACTCACGAGATTGCTTTGTGTTGGACGAGCCAGAGTGTTGATCGTAGGGAGCTTCAGATTGAGATCCCTTCTGAGCAGATTTTTCCTTACTGTGCTCTGAGTGAGGGGGAGGGTTGTTGGAGTATGAAGAATGACTCTATGTTTTACTTCACGAAGATGACGAGTCTCTGGGACGGTATTCCCTCTCGCCGCTGTCATCTCTTTCTCGGCGTCTACCTGACCCCGAATCCCGACTAGAGTGGTGGAAGATAGAGGACCCGCGAAGGCGGTCATATCCGTGAGTGCGCCCCATATCGCCTGCATAGAAATCAAGTGAGGGCGAGTTAGCGAGAATAACATGATGGCTAAAATTTAAGTGCAGGGTGAAGTGTAAGTGTTCGTATATGTCCTAGTGTTTCCCCCCGATGGACCAGTTTCTTTTGCTTTACTTATTGGAGTTTTTTCTCCCTGATGATGAATTTGATCGCCTCCATCGCCTCTCGCGGGTGAATTAAGTCCCATATCCCCTTGGTCGTTGAAACCATAATTTGGTAGGTCATCAGGGATGGTCAGGTCCGAAAGACCTTTCAATGAACCCTCTAGATGTTGGGGGACGAATTTTTCTCAACCGGAGTGATTGTAACTTTAGAAGTTCTGCCTACTATTTTCTTTTTCAATTTATAGGCTAAGCTTTTTTGCCTCTTCAAAGGGGAAGCGGTTTGGCGATGCCAGGCGTGTCCGTTATTGGTGCAATATCGGAGCCTAAGTTCTCATCGGTCATTTTTGGCACCTTGGCCTCCTTTAGTTCACCTTCCTCAGATATATCAAGGGTTCCTCCTGTATAGGGCATCGAAGGCCCAGCTTTCCCTTTTCCTTTTTCCGCAGCGGGTCCGGTTGTAGCGGTGGTAGTTTGGAGACTAGTTCGACAACCTTCCGTCAACAATCCAAACTTTGAAAGCGATTCATTGGAAATAACGGACTTGATCTCCCGGTCTTCCATGGGAATAGCTCGGATGGCCTCGACGGCCTCACAATATCCAGTACCTTCTGGATGTGGGCTGATACCTGTAAAAGTCAAAAGAAGTTTAGAAAGAGTGCACTTCGTGCCATAGATAAATATTGGTCCAGAAATGGAACTTACTCCCTTCCAGCCATCTTCTCGCAAAGCCAGGGGCAGCGTACATAAAACCATTCCTGCTTATATTGGGAGAATTTACTCCATGCCCCTATCAGGATTTGCACTTGGAGTGTGGCTCAAGGAATATGAAGGATGGACTGTCAGACTGTCTTTTGAAGCGATAAATGTAGTGGATGTCACCGGGAGTAGGGAGCCTGAATAGGATGCTCATGAAGAGAATACAAGTGCCATAGATGAACGCGTGACTATTGGGATGCAGCTATGCCGGGTGATCCCAATATACTGTAAGACTTCACGGAGAAAGGAGTTGAAAGGTGGCATGCTACCAACCTAGCATATGAATTTATTGCACACTGTATATCCGGTTGGGAGCAGGTGAGGCCGATCTTGCCCCAATGGAACTAAAACGTCGTCGAAAGGGATTCCATGAATTGTACACAACCGACGAAGACCGGCATCGCCGATTTTTGAAGTTTGTGAATCAATAGGATCATCCAGGATGACTGCTCCGTCTATAACATCAGGAGCAGGGCCAATAACTGCAGCTGATGGATTTGGGATACCCTGTGTAGGAGTTGTTGATGGATTCGAAGTTCCTACTACCTCCTACTGAGAACTTGGCTCAGGCTTGTTGGAAACTGTAGAAGAGCTCGATCTCTTAGACATCTTCAACGAGCGTAGAATTTAGGTAGATACCTGTTTGAACTATACTTAAAAGACAATCGATGTTAGACATAACGACAAAAATATTCCCCCCGTGTGGTGTGTGGACTAGTGCAATCATTTAAGCATGAGTATAAAAGAATTAAATATTTAAAGATCAATGAAGTATGATTGAGCATTAAACTATCATCTTCAAAGACCATCATCGATGACCGTCTCCGAGAGCTCGTCCTATGTTCTGCAATAATAACCTTGGAATCGAACATCAGCATCATAAAGTGTGCGATCTGTTGTTTACATTTGCTAAGTTAAGTTTGAGTTTAAGATCGTTCAAGTTATGAGGGAGCTGGTTCAAGTTAGGTTCTTGGGCTTGTATGCTTTGTTGCTAGTCATGCTTTGTTCAATTTGCTATGATTGATTGTGGAGGTAAGTTACTCGAATGTGTCTTATGTTCAGGTTAAAGCACTTGTGATTGCCAATGCCAATCCACTCACTCGCTACCTCTCCCTAATTACCGAACAACTTCACTCGGACCTCTACCGAACCATAGCACCTCATCAGATGCCGAACCTTATTTGCAGTACCTCTCTCCGTCACCTTTCTCAGTATGTACCGAACCACAAATCTAGACTCCTGCCGACTTACAGCAACACACTTAATACCGAGTGGCCACATTCCTAAACACGTGTTGACCGACCCGCTCCCTCATTCAGGACTGAATGACACTCTATCTCTAGCACCACTCCCACAAAAGATTTACCGGTCGACGGACTTTTACTCAAAGTGCCAACCCGCTCACCCTAAAGTCACCGAACGGCCTCAGCCTAGCATATGCCGAGCCGCTCATTCTTTGAGGTTTCGACCTATTTCATTACTAAACTCCTAACAATTCAGCATTACCACAGTGGGCTACCGACCATCCTCCCTCGATCGTTTGACAAGAAAAGTACTACGAATTATACACCAACTCCTACGAATCACTAGACTTTCTTCTTTTACATGTCCCCGACCTCGAAGTTAAGGCTATAGTCGTTCCTTTTGGTAACTTACCCTAGATCCACCAAGATCGAACCAAATTCCTAATCTAAAGCAAACTCCCATCTCCAATTCGTCCTCCCCTTCATAGGTCTCTACTAATTTCTATCTAAAAACCTATGCGGCTCCGAAATTAGGGGGATAAGTCGAGCGAGAGATTCGTACCAATATGCAAATTTTTGGGTTCAGGTCGAGATTCGTTTGGGTTCGATGGCAGTTCGAGTTGCAAAGTGGGAGGCCTATGGTTGAAAGGAAGAGGGATGGAGTGATGGGAAAGGCTTTGGAGGAAATAAAGTTATGGGGATTGTAAGAGAAAAATATAAGTAGGAAGAAAGAGTGGGGTGAAGGGCTTTTATATGTGGAAGAAAGGGAAGGTGAACAGGCCTTCCCCCAGTGGAACCGGTCAAAACACTTTGGTGGTTCGGTGAGTCAACGCACCGAACAAACACCAGGTGGACCGAATGAATGGTTCGACGCCTGTGCGTCGGCCGAGCAATAAAAAAAAGAAAGAGGGAGAAAATATAACTAAATAAAAATTATATAAACGAATGCACTTGATGCTAGGAAAGTTTGCCATGCGTCGACCTTCGTGAGATCGTACACGTTCGGCTTTTGAAAGCAAGAACTGATTACTGATTCAAAGTGTGTCGTGTTGTTTCATACGACACACTTTAGGGGGCAAATGTTACCCGACACCTTGGCCTGGCTACAAGACGATAGTTGCAGAGGTGATAGTTAGTGCCAGACAAGATTCTGACCAAGGAAAGGTTGAAGGTATAAAGGGTTTGGTGCATTCGATATGTTTCGGCATTTCTGTATGGTTTGGTCAAAGTGGAGGGAACACATGGCTCGGCCAAGTGGAGGAATGCATGGCTCAGTCTAAGTGGTTAGCAGATGCCACTCGGTCTGAATTGTTCGACATGCTTCATTCGCTCGAGGTGGCTTGGCATTTTGTGGTTCGGCCAGTATAGAGAGACAAAGCGGTTCGGTCTGGAAGGTCCAGCAAATGTTGATCGGCCTAAACGTGTTAGCAGGCATCGTTCGGTCTTGGTTGGGAAGCTATTGTCATTCGGTCAGGGTTGGTTCGGCACGAGTATTCATGGTATCTAGTTCGGTGCAAGGTGAAGGAGTTAGCCAATTCTTGGAAGCCAACATCGAGGCGAGAAGGTCGGCATTGTTTTGCTTTGAGATCCATTACGAGTTGCTCTGAGTCCTTTGAAGGCTTACTTCGGGTCATTTGCTAAATGACCACTGATCAGCCACAATGGTTCAACATTTCTCGATCGGCCGAGAGTCATTCGGCATGCCTGGACCGGCCAGCCTGAGATTACCATATTTGGGCCGAGTCATCTTAGACAAGGGCCCACGCAGGTGAACTGGTCTATTTTCGTCTATAAATGGAGGGGCAGGGGTGCAATGAAAGGGAGCTTTTTTCGGGGACTCCGGGAATACTCTGCCATTTTCTACACTAGTTTTCTTTTGGTTCAAATGGGTATAAGAGTTGTTTGTTTACGGATTGTATCTGTATTCAAATCTTTGAGGAAAGCAATAAAGATTATATTAACAGTGGAAGTAGGTAGTTACACCAAACCACTATAAACCTGGTGTTCTCGTTTTTGTTGTTCTCTTTGCATTCTACTGTGATACTCCTCTGTTTTAATTTATTTTCTTCATTAATCTCTCTACAAAATTCTACTCAAGGGTGTTAGTGACCAATTTTGGTGCTAACAATATAGATGTTTCAATTCCTAATGCCTTCAAAGATAATATTTGACTCATTATCTTCAATATGACATTTATCTTTTACGAATTTAATTTTAAAACACTTATCACACAATTGACTAACACTCAACAGATTATGCTATAAATTCCTAACTAACAAAACATTAGAGATAGTAGGAGTTTTAGAATTACCAGCATTCTCGATGCCAATCACTTATCCTTTAGAGTTGTCTCCAAAATTTACTGATCCACCATCTTTGTAAACTACTTCTTTCAAAATCATCAGATTTTCAGTCATATATCTTGAGCATCCACTATCCAATATACATTTGTCCTTTTTGATCTGTAGCGTTTGATCATCAGGTGTTGGTTCATCAAAAGCCATGTAACACATTTGTTCCTGCAATAAATACCTTTTCAAAAGATCACATGATTTTTTATAATGAATAAATGCAAATTTATGAAATAGCATTACGATGATTTTGCAAATTATCTTTTCGAAAATAGTGTTAAAAATATTATCAAAAATTGTCATTGAAACTTTTTCAAAAATCATATTATGAATATTTTGAAAACCATTGCTCTGATACTAAATGCGAGTCAGCGGAATAGGGATCTAAAGGCTAGATTAACACTAGAGTGGGGTGAACAGTGTTTAATCGATTATATGAATATTTTTCAAATTCTTTAAGATTCTACTTGGAATGATGTAATTAACAATCACATAATCAAAGTGCGGATAAAAGTAAATGTAGCAAAATAAAAAAGGAAAGAACACACCAGGATTTTCTATTGATTTGGATTTACCCTACATCCAGTCCAGCACAATTCCTTGTATGGATTTCTTTTCACCTAGTAAATGCAAATACAATCTCGATTTTAAGGCTACGAGACACACCCTCTAGAATCCCGACCTCTGGCTAGAGTCACTTGATTTCTGGGCTACAAGTTCACCCACTAAATTTACGGGCTACTAAGCACACCCAATTGATTTTAACAGGCTACAATCACACTTACTTGGATTTCATGGATATCAAGCACATCACAAAGTATAAGAGTATGATTTGATAGAGTTTACAGACTTAGATCTTCGATCTTGATTACAATTGATCGTATAACTCTTGAATTGTACTTTGATCTCGATTTGAGTGAGAGAGATGAGAGATATCAAATAGTAGATAAAGGAGATTCAAATTAGTAATGGTTGAATTTAATTTTGATTTTGATTGAATTTCGGTAGAGTTTTGGTAAAAATTGGTTAGAAATCAAGAGAGTGAAAAGAGGAGAGAAGAATAAGAAAGTAGTTAATGAAAATTTGTTCAGAAGTCTGGTATATACAGGAAAACAACGGTCATGTCCATTCGTAAAGAGATATGTTCAAATTTGAATTTTGAAATATACGGCTAATATGTCGACATACTTGTAGAGGATATGTCGATATGTCCCTTTGTATTTTGAAAAATTACATAATAAAAATTGTTTTGAAAATATTAAGTTTTGTAAAATATTTTAAAACTTAGTACAAACATTTAAACATAGTTCATACATATTTTAATCATATTAAAACTTTATAAAATAATTTTGAAAGATTTAATAAGGATATTCAATATAACGTAAATAATATATATAAAATCAATATTGTTACAAATTATTAAAGCATAAACAAATACATAATATATACTTAAAAATATTTAAATAATATCTTTATAAGTATAAGTGTTTGAAAATCATTTTGAGAAATATTTTGAAAAGATTATTTTAAATATATAATATTTGAAAAACAATTTTAAAACAATATTGAAGAAGGTGAGAAAGAACAAAAAAGTTCTATCAAGGTTTTAACATAAATTATACGACTCTATAACTTATCAGGAATATCTTGAAATCTTGAACTCTTCAATATTCATGAATCTTCATTCTTGAACTCTTGAAACTCTATATCAGCATCTTGAATCTACTCTTGATACTATACAGTCTTCTTAATCAATATGTCTAATATCCTACTCTATATTGTATATATCTTGATAAAACATTAGTATATGTTGTTAACATCAAAACCAATACCTAAGGTACTAACAAACACATCCATGCCCTTAAATCTCCATCTTGCGATCGTCAAAAAACTTTCCTTTCTCGACCACAACTGTAATTGGTCGATTCCCGCCGCCATGCTCTTCTAAACAACAAGGTACCATTTTTTAAAAATAACTAGAGGCTATAACAAGCAACTTTCATGTTGGAGGATTGAGCAAATTATTGCCAGATTTGGGGATATTGATCTTTGAAGTGTGGTGGATGGTTTATTTCATTTTTCAGAAAAATAAAGAAGAAGAAGTGAAAATGTATGTAGCTGTGTTCCTTTTGTCCATGTGAATTCCCCCTAAATGTGTGTGTTTGCCTGTGTATATATAGGCAAAAGAAAATGGAAACCAGATCCACATTTTTAGCCAAAAATGAAGGCATGAATCTTGCAAAGTGATAGGAAGGGAAATCAAAGCATGGCTAGGATAAAAGATAATGGAGACCGTGCATGAGTGAATATGGCAAAGGGATGGTGTTGTTTACATGACTTATATATTTGTTTATAGAGAGTGTTAGATTTGAGGTACCGAACCACACAATAACACGTACGATTTATGAACGGCAGAAATAAAAATGTAATCATGTACAACAATGTGACATGATTACAAAATAGTAATAAAATACACATGTTAATTTATTATATGAAATTTCAAAAATGCTGGCGTTTAACGTAAAATACGTCAAATGAAAATTTAATTATTTTTCAAATTAAAAACTATGAAAAAACATAAAAATTAAACTAAAAATACATCATAAAAAATCAGATCTTAATTTTAAACATATAATTTATTATATTTTAAATTCAAATTCGAATATTTAAATAAATAAATATTCAAATTGGAAGACTCAAAATTTACGGGTCGTTACACAGTTTATCAGTGATAGAGAAGTATAGTAGATAGAAAATAATAATATTACAGGTCAACTTACTAAGGCGTATTCTCATTGTCTAAGAAAATTAATTGAGATCATGGTACTAGGCACCATAATTGGCCTCAAGTGCAGGTGGGCAACTGATAGAGTTAAGAGTGTGCCCTAAGGGTAATTATGTAGTTTGGTTATATGACTTAACTCCTGTAGCAACTCTTGTTCGGAATAAATTAAGATGCTGGTTTTTTTAATATTTATATAAGTGCAGGTAGGCGATTGATAAAGTTAAGAGTGTGCCCTATGGGTAATTATGTAGTTTGGTTATATGACTTAACTCCTATAGCAACTCTTGTTCGGAATAAAGTAAGATGTTGTTTTTATTTTATATTGTATATATTGTTATATCATGATATAATTAAAGTTTTAAATATAGTAAAGTGAAAATAAGAGGCACATCCCTAAAATCAAACTTAATACACAAAACATCCTCCCCAAAAAAAGATATAAATTACATCCCTATTTTCAAATACTGCAATTTTCTTCCCTAAAATATCCTTATGCTTCATGGCTGAACGTTGGTTCTTCATATATGGATGTTCTTCTCACATCTATAATTAAAATTTGCACCTCATTAATTATCAATCTTTAAAATGCAGTAATTTTTTGTAGAAACGACGGATTAACAAACTGTTTTCACCATTAATTCATAAATTTTATTATCTTTCTAATGAGTGGCATTATGCATATGGTATGATTGCAGAAAATTCAGCAATTATATGTAATAATTGTAGAAAAGTTTAAAATTATATGGTATAGTTGCACTTTTCTGCGATTACTTGGAATAATTGCAGACTTTTCCACAATTTTTCGATATAATTTCATAAAAGTATGTAATTATATGGAATAATTGTAGAAAAGTCTACAATTATTCCATTTAATTGCAGAAATGTCTGCAATTATATGGAATAATAGTAGAAAAGTCTACAATTATTCCACTGAATTGCATAAAATTCTGCAATTATTCCATATAATTGCATAAAAGTCTGCAATTATATGGAATAATTGCTGACATTTGAAGAAAAATTGATGATTATTTCATATAATTGCAGAAAATGGCAAGTATACGGAATAATTGTAGAAAAGTCTACAATTATATGGAATAATAGCAGAGAAGTCTGCATTTAATCCATATAATTGCATAAAAGACTGCAATTATTCCATATAATTGCATAAAAGTCTGCAGTTATATGGAATAATTGCTGACATTTGAAGAAAATTGATGTTTTTCAAAAATTGCAGAACTCTCTACAAATATATGGAATAATTGCAGCCTTACTGCAAATATGATTTTTTGGTATAAACAATGGATCTCATTTTAAACATTGTAAAATCTATGGTTTTTTGGCGAAAACGTTATGTTGATATGATGTTTCTACAGAAAATTATGCACGTTTGAAATGCTAAAAACGTAAAGAGTATTTGGGTCTTTTGGCGCAGGCGGATTTGAAAATAGGGACAAGAAACGTAAGTTTATTTTGGGAGGATGTTTTCTCTATTTTGAAACTTAATAGGGATGTGAGCCAAACTATCCCTATATTAAATGTATACAAGTATAAATTACTTAGGATATGAATTTAATCGGTTGTTGTTATGAATGTGTTTGTAACCATGGTTATTGAATCATATAAAATAAATACTTATCTATAAATGTTCCTAGTTAAGATGTATCGATAGCGTGATATCGATATATCCGTTGAGGCAAGTGTATCTAACCCTCTTTATATAATAGATGGTGAATTACTCATGATTATTAAGGGCACCAAGGAGTTGCATACATGCTATTGTTTGAAAAAATTACAGAATGACTCACCGAGAGTCTTCTATAGGTTAAAAGTCAAATAGAAGATCTCAAGTGATGATGTGTAGTAGTCTTTTAACCTGAGAATACTACAAGTCTTAAGTGTCTAAATAATACTTTGATTATGATCAATTACACGACATCGATGATTAAGTTAACGTCATATTTAGGTACAAGTTAAACCACTCGAAGTGAAACACTATTCGAAAAAGGGTTCGTCTGCTTCAAATAGAAGGTTAATGTCACCATAATTGATTGCCAACTTAAAGTCAAAATCATTTGGCCAAAGCAATTCAGTCAATCAATCATTGTCATCGGATTAAACCATGGATTTTAATGTTGGACTTTGCAATTAAATATAGATAGTATTAGAGTTTTGATCATTAATCGAGCTCTAAGTATATAAGTGATATAGTGAGGATAAAAAGAAAAACGTGCACAATATATCATTACTTAAGAATGTCGTTTTTAATGATAAGAAATTAGATTTCACATAGATAATCTATAAGCAACTGAACTCATATCTAATACTATGCAAAATCCATACAGGTATCAAAATTTAAATTATATAAAATTACTGTAGGCCGAGTTCACTCCTAGGAGGCACACAACCACAACTCTCAATTTTCAATTGAAGATAATTTATTAAAGTTATAAATTATTATTATGGAGAACTTATTTATTACTATTTTTTAACATTATTAGAGGACTGAAAATTTAATTGATAAAATATATAATTTTTACATATTTATTTAATTATTTATATTGGTCGAAAACAATATTTGTCAAATAATAATTTTTACGGTAGTTGAAATAATTAATATTGAGTAATAATTAGAGGGCTAGTCATATCGATAATAGATAAATGGTCTATTATTAAATTGGGTTATTGAACCTAATTAATAAATAAAGTCTCGCATAGTGGAAATATATAAAGGAGATACCTTTAGCATGTGATGCAATAAATAGATCGACGAAGCCTCCATTTAGGGAAATTCTTTCTCCAATATATGTTATACCTTAATGGTGGATTTTGCGGCTCCACCATCTGTTCTCTCAAAGCTAAAATTGACAGTTTAAGGTGTACTTGATCGGTAGGATTATCAAGGAAAAATTTTCGAATTATTTTTGACAAAACCTATTTTGAATAAATTAGTTTATAAAAAAATTTCAAAAAAAACTTTTTTACTATATGTGCATGAGACCTATGCACACCCATCGTTGTGCCATATCGGCCATCACCAGATCCACAATTTGCTGGAGGATACCAATCGAGATCATAGGGGTTTCATCGTAGATGCGATCTTCATCATCGACATCGAATCCTGGAGCAAATTAATTGGCATGGATCAAAATTTTAAGGTCTTTCCTAGAACCTTACACAATAGCTAAGGGAACCGGTGCTGATGAGGAGTAGGTCATCTAACTCATCTCGGAGAGATCGACGAATGATGGTAGTAGCTTGATCTCACGAGGTCCATGCGATGAGCAACTGTCATTGGAAAATCCTAGCATGATTGCACCAGTCAATTAAGGAAGATGGTACATGAAAATTGATATTATAATATGGCCCCTCGAATTTGCAGTTATTATATTTTTAACCCTTATAATTTGTAACCTTTATAGCTTTTACATACGAGCTCTAATTCATGTGCAACTTGAGTCATTGGAGTCATGTTAATATTATAAACACATAGATATCATTTAACTGTATAACATATACTTATATAGGACTTTGTAAATAAGAATTAGTATTTTAATTTGTTAATAGGATATTTATTTAATATTATAATGTGTGTGTGTTTGATTAACAACAACATTACAATCATTAAATACTAAATTACTAAACTGAAATAATATCAAAGCTAAAATTACATACGTATATAAATGCATATGTGTGTGTGTGTGTGCGCGCGCGCACGTGCGTGTGCATGTGTGTATATGTATGCATGTATATTATAACATACAAAAATTATTTTGATTATTAAATTTATATTGATAGAATTGTTATTTAGTCTAACAATAAACTGTTTCATTAAATATTATTTTAAATAACTAATATCATTGTTTATCGCCAATTAGGTTGGCACAGTTGGTTAACGGTTTGAACTATGAGATCGAAGGTCATGAGTTCGAACCTCGAAACTGACAACCTTGTAACAAGTGCCCAAAGTATGTGTTTAGCAGACACATACTTCCCTAAAGTCTATAGGCGAAGCTTGGTTCTTTAGGTAATTCAAAAATATCCTTGTTTATCAACCTGATATTGTTAATATAATGATAATGTAATTACAAGTAAATTCAAATAAAATTTAAAACAAATAAAGTGTACTTAAAATTAGCTTCCAATTTAATAATGTAAAATTAAAAATTAAAATTGTTTAAATTTTTAATAGTTAAATTTAAATTTTTAATAATTAAATATAAATATAAATTAAATTAAATTAAATATTAAACACAAAACTCCTTTTATATCCAAACAACTTTAAATAAGATTTAATAATACATAATTATCCATGATAGCACTATAAAATATCTAACGCATAATGAATCAAAAGGCAAGTTTTTGAAATTTGTCCCAATTAACTTAGCTGCCAATGCACCTGTCTAATAGTTTTGACTAGAAACGAATTAGGC
Source organism: Allium fistulosum (assembly GCA_030737815.1). Taxonomy (NCBI): domain Eukaryota; kingdom Viridiplantae; phylum Streptophyta; class Magnoliopsida; order Asparagales; family Amaryllidaceae; genus Allium; species Allium fistulosum. Next base: position 334,025,403 of record CM060904.1, on the reverse strand, counting down.
ATCAATTTTCCGCAACTATTTTGAAGGTATGATCCTTTATTATTTTGGCCAAAAGTTGGCAAAATTTAATTGCCTCGGCCCAAAGCCCATTTAGTTCTAATTAACCGTTTCGGGTTAAGAGAAAAAATTAGGTAGTGTGTGGCTTAAAAATGAATTTTGTGTTTTCTGTTTTCAATATGTATCTCAAATATGAGAAGAATGGAGGGATGACGGAGGGGATGAAAGAAAGACGGATGGGAGGACGAAGGGGATAGAGAGACGATAGAAGAATGGATTGTTTCACGTGCTTGTGTTATTTCCCAAAACGCGAAAAATAAAAAAAAGTTGTTTTCTGTTTTGTATGTTAACTTCGTTTTATAAATTGTTTGTTATTGACAATATAAATGTGTCGTGTGCATTTTTGTATGGACGAAAATCCAAAACTAAAAATAACAAACCAAACACTACCTTAAGTTTTTAAAACCGCCTAGTTTTTTTCTAAAACATTCTCTAATCTTTTATTAAAATATTCCTAGTTAAAAACATAAGATATAAAGAAGAAATTAATAGATAAAGCATTAGAGGCCTATAGAAGCTAATAATAATCAATCAAAGCTTGAAGTTTTGGGGCCAAATCTGATGGGGTTCACAGTTCAACATCTATTTTTTGGTAAAAGTCATTGATCTAAGTGGGTAGTTCTCTATATTTCGATTTATCTATATATAGATGACTTATGTTGTCAAAAATGGTATTTTGGATTAAAAAACATATTTGGTTACTAGTCGAATTTAAATAATGTTTGAAATGAAGTTTAACTGGTTGGGTTTGAATTAGATTGGATATTTGACTAACCGGATATTATACTCTCTTTTTTTAATTTAGATTAGGATGATAAAACGTTAAGATTTAACCATTCCTTGTTGCCTCCAAATCATCTAAACACAAAAAATGTTCTCTTGATGCCGAACTAGTAATTATTGGACATATAATATCATGTCCCCTTTATACCTTGACATTGAATTCTTTGGTTGTTTCCATTGGACAATGATGTTTATTGATTAATATGTTTGATTAGTATGTTTATCCATATGTTTGATTTCATGTATATATATGAGCGTTGAGGTAATCTGAATTTGCGTATGAAGATCTAAATTAGAATTCATAGGTTGATTGCAAGATTTTTGGAGGAATGTTTACAAAGAGAAAAGTTGAAATTTTTTCTAAGTGATGAAGGAAGTCCAAGTTGATGGATAAGTGGAGAACCAAAGTTAAGAGAATAAAAGTTAGAGGAATTTTTTTAATAATTCCACTGGGAAGTGCAACTTGATAGATAAGAACAAATCAAACACAAATTCTCATGAGGCTACCAAAGTAAAAATAACCAAAGACAAAGATACGAAGAGGAGGAAGTCAACTTGGTCAATCATGACTAAGTTTTGGATCAACATTTACTGGACCTAGATCAAGCTCTGGGTCGGGCTAAAAATGGACCTGCCACAAGCTCCTGTTCATGATCTGGTAACTAATCCAAGCCATGACTCAAGCTAGAAGCATGCCAGCCCTAGAGCAACTTCCGAGTCATAGAAAATTTTTGTTAGCAATATTTTGGCTAAGGCATTGTACTATTTTTCCATTTGATCTAAGTAAGTGTATCTATCAAGGTTGGTCCAGAATGATCCATTTACTTGGCTGGGTGGAAAATAACCAACATTAAACATGATTTTGAGTCAATGCTATGCTAGACCCGAAGTTAATTGGGTTTTAATACAAGAAACCCATAACATGTCTTAAGTCAAGGCACAACCCGATCAAGTCAAGCACTAGACTTTCGAAGGCTATAACTTCCTTGTTTCAAGCCCAATTCTATCGAGACTTCGATCATTGTGTTAGAAATTTTAAAAGCTATGTTGTAGCAAAATATAGCAATATTTAGAGAACTTGGAGTTTTAGACCGATAAAGTGACGAATGGATGTCCAATGGATAACATAAGCACATTGAGAACCGATGGTATCATAGGTCAACATAAGTAAATGCAAACTATTATAGGATACTAGGAGCTAAGGTTGACTTAAAGCGGGATCAAAATACCAGTATAAGCAACAAAGCTATATGAGGAACTAGAGAACATAATGAGAATATTCTTAGGCCCTAGCAAAGTGTATAAAGAGTCTAGGTAACTTAGTCCATGAGTTTGTACCATGAAAAGCTTGACACTAGATACAAGGATGCTCACTATGAAAGGAATCAATGATAATGAGTTCTTTGGAGACCAGACAATGTCAAAGATATGGTTATCTCAAAAATATAAAATAATGACAAATGAGTTTATTAGAAACAGTGGTAGATGTCGTTACCATGACAATGAGTTAACTAAAGATAGTAGCAATTTTGTGGAACGGTATGTCATTGAGTCATCAAATATCCATCAGCAAACTGTTAGGATGAGTGGGGTTTTAGATGTTATGGCTGTTTTGTTTGTTGTGCGCGGTATTTTCAAAATCATACACCCCAATGCTATATATCATGTTGTGGTAGAGTAGCATCCTCTTAGTTCATTAAAGATTGTTCATGTTGAGTTTATGTGTTGATGCGTGTGTGCATGAGGGTATAAGAGCACGTTGTAGCTGACCTATGTCAGGATTACTTTTTCAGTGTAAACACGGGTTCTTATACTCATACACTTTATATAAATTGAGTTTTTATAAGTTATTTCGGGAAGATGAACCATTCACACTAGACTATTGTTTGACATAGATTTTTGTGTTTGTTCTTCTCTTATAACACTCGGGTACATGGGTAAACTAAGAGATAAGTTTGTCATAACTATGGACTGTAGTTCATTAGTGCATATAAGTAGGAAGTTAACGAATTATATTATACTGAATCTTTACTATTATATATTTCATTATGCAATGTTATGACTAGTCAAAAGTTATTTATTTCATGAGAAAGAGATAGTTTAGTCATGTAGTCATTTATGTATTTGACAAATATTGACGCATCTATTCATGTATGCTCATTTGAGAGATTTTCTACTTAAATATTAATATTATAGTTTATCTATAAGCAATTTAATTTGATCATATTACTATCTCTTATCTTTTATATCTATGTTTTATTTTATTTTACATATATATTGTGGGATATATTATAGATTATTAAATTATTGGTTAAATTATAAAATGGACCATATGTGGGTTGGGTGCTTGACTGCACAAGAGATCTATTTATAGCAATTGGACATGGAGGAGCGTTTTAATCCAGTCGGGTGTTTTTAAGTTGAACTACCAATACCATCTTCTTAGAGATTGGAGGTGTAATATCAACCTCAAAGCTTCAACGTAATTTTACTAGAGATAAATTATGTTAAGAATGAAAGGAGGCTTATGATCTCATTTATAAAATTGCATGCCACTTCATTTTCGAAGCTTTAAGTTACAAAAGCCAAGACCTTACCTCTTCATATTCTTTAACCTTTAATTACATATTTAAACTATTTAAACAAAAACAACATGGTTGGCCCTATATTAATCCAATATTAATAGTATTAAGTTGTGTATTTTAATATTTAATATTTTATTATAATTATTTTGGCCCATCTAAATAAATTATATAATAATTATATATTTTATCAATTAAATTTTAAGTCCTCTAATAATAATGGATAAATAAATATAACAATTTTACTCATAGTTCTATTTCAATTTTGTTTCTTTTGCTACTTTGAGGATTTTCTCCATGTTAAACTCTCTTATACTTATCATCTAGTTTATGGTTTTCCAAATAGTTTTTTTCCTTTTAAAGCTAGTTTTTCTCACCAAATTTTATTAATCTTAGGATTGAACCAATGATAGATAGTAATCTGTATATACAGTGGTTGAGGGTGGCCTTTATGTGAGGTTTTAGACTTAATAAAGGACAACATTACTGTTGGGGCAAGTGCAAAGTTAGTATTTGGCATATGTTTGTTTAACTTTAGAAACTAATTTTTTTGTCAAGTCAAAAGAACTATTAACTATTATTTAGACTCTGAAAATGGAGAAGGATGAATATTTTAAAATTGCATTAATATTTTTCTCATTTTATAACTAAAATTTAATGGGGCTCTTCTTATTCATTTTTGTAGTCCCTCTAACAATGCCCTTTAGTCAATAAAAAATAATTAACCAAAAATGTCTCATAGAAGTTAATGGAAAAATGGTTTGCCAAATGCTTTAAAAGATATAGAACATGGGGGTATATGCAAATGGCTATAGTACACACCCATCTAGGTAAATAAATAATTTTACATAAGAAACAAATATGCGGTACATGTAGTAGTATGTAAATGGCTTGGATAGGTTCAATACTTTTTCATTACCACTGCTCTAAATTTTCTTTCAGGGTGGAGTAATTTAAAAATAAATTGTATTAGTCATATTTAATTGCTATTTTACTATATAGTATAAACAAAAGGAGAAACTTCCAATAAACTTATCGCTGTTATACCTACATACATACATATATATTAATTTCTTTTTAATGATAAGTATATTCAGAGTATACTGAAGAAATATGATTATATTGAAACCAGGCCATGCCCATAGCATAGTCTACACATATGCCTAGGGCATAAAATAAGAGAGGGTCAATAAATAAAACCCTAATCCCGATCGTTGCCATCTTCTTGCATCACATGCCATCGTTTGCCATTATACTTCCTAGTATCATCGCATCATTCACCATCATTCGCATCATTCACAGCCTATGTTGCAGCCCAATGTGAGTAATTTAATGTTGAAACCTGATCAGTAGCTATTGGATTCATTGTGTAATTCTATTTTAGATGCTACTCTATGCAGAAATTATACAACAGCTATTAGATTCAGTAGCTATGTAGCAACCCTGATTTTTCAATATCGCTTAAATAAATTAAATAGATTTAAACTAGAAATTTAAATGAGAAATTTGATTTATCATTTATTAAAGTTGGACAAATTAGAATTTAAGTGTTTTGTTAGAATAATAATTGAAATGAGAATTTTAAATGTGTATTTATTAGATAAGCAATATATGTAATTTATTGATGTAAATTTCTTGTCTTAAACTTGTTAAAGAAGATATTAATGTATTTTAAATATTGTGTAATTCATTTTGAATAAAATTAAATTAAATGGTGTTAAATTTTTAAAAATAATTTAAGAAGTTATTTAGTTAAGATGGGTATTGATATTATGTTAAAACACTTAGACAAATTATTTTGTGAAATCATTACTTGGTCTAGAATAATTAGAAGTAAATATAAGGAATAAAACAAATAAGAATTTGTATTTTATTAAAAGGGATTAGATTAAACCAATATCCATTTCTAAGCAAATAGGAGGAGGAGCCTTCTCATTTTCTCACTTTCTATGTACTGTATGTACTCAACATTAGAAACAAAAACTAAGTTCTTCCTTAAAACAAAGAAAGCAAATCAACATGTAAAAATCAAAAAAATTCTAGAAAATTTAGATAAAATCAAAAGTAAGTTCTCCTATCTCTAGTTCACTCTTTGTCAAATTGGTTTCAGTTATAATATGTTTTGATTGTTATTTTTTTTTCATTTTGGGTTGAGATAAACTCTAGGGTTTTCTGAAATCTTAAGTGGCAAGCTAGAATTCGTTGTTTGGCAAGCTAAGTAAAGAGGACAGGTGAGTTAATCACTCACAACTATCTCTATTTCATATTTATATACTAAATTTGCCGTTTGGGTGAATCGTTGTTGAATTATCTTAAAATTGGTTGTGATAATTTCATATCTTGGTGCCATATTTTCTAATAGTTGAAACACTATTTTTATTTTATAAAACCCCACTTCATAAAATCATGGTTTGCATTTAATTATTGATGTTTGTATGCTTGCATGGATGTTAAATCATAATCCTAAGACTCAAGATGATCAATATGGAAAAATGGGGAAGAACGGAGCAATAGGAGGCCACCGGCGCAACCTAAGGATCGACCCAAGTGTTGTGACCGGTGGACCGGTCCACACGATCGGTGCATCGGTCCACACAATCGGTGCACCGGTCGAGACCTGGGCTGAGCCCCAAGTCAAACCATTTTGGCCTTCGAATGCTCTGGTTCGCCCGTTCGGCCCATTTGACTCTAGATGTTATTTTCTTGTTTGTATTGATGTTTGCAATGAGTTTAGAGTCATTTTAGAGCTCGGTTGTGATGAATTACTTAGGCATTTTTTGAGTGCTTGAACTCAACTTTAATGATATTGGTCGCAAGGAATTCTTGCTCTATGTTTTGTTGCCAAACACACAATTTTATTGCATTGGTTTGTGAAGTTATTTATAAAGGAATTCTTTTTGGAAATAAATTGATTTCTATTATATATATATAAGGAAAATATATGTAGTTTGGATAAGAAGGATTTAAAAGAATATATTTTTATAAATAATTTAAATTACAAAGTGATTTTGAAGCAAGTTTTCTATAAGTATGATATGAATTAAATCATATTTTCTACTATATATATTATATAAATCTTTTTAAATCAATATTTTTAAATTAGATTTTAAAGAAAAACTATTTTATTACAAAACACACTATCTCGCTGGGATGAGGAATCGAATTAAATGGTCTAGTAAAACAAGTGATATGAAACGCTTGTGTTTATTTCACCGGTTAATTCATGGACTTGTTCAAATGAACATTTATTTTCACGAGTGGAATTTACTAGCATTTAGTAATCATTTGAGTGTCGTCAAGTGGTTATGGGACATTAGTCTATGGTCTTATGATTACTAATTGAAAGTGGATGACACTTATTTGTCGAGTCTTTAGACTCGACCTTGGGAGATCCTTTTAGGCGGATTAAATGGGTTTTCAGGCCCATCTTGTGATGCTCGTTTTCTAGCGAGTTGTAATTTTCGAAGTGCAACCTTAGAGTTGGTGTGCGAAGTGCGTGTATATTGTGTTGACTTGTGAAGTACAAGTCTAGTGCTTGCATATATGGATGTGATCATCTATGCTCTTATTCTAGTGGTTGCTTTGGCTTTGATGAATGTTATAAATGAGCATAAACTTAACTATAAAATCGTGAATCATTAAATGATGTATTATTATGTTAGTGAAGTACAATTTATGGATATTTATCCTTGTCATTTATGCAAGCTTATTATTATCAGTATCTCACCTTTTGTGATATTAGAGATACTGACCCAGGTGCTATTTTAACGCTCGGGTCAAACTGAGACTTGACAGGTACAAGGACTTAGTGGCCTTGGATGTGAGCTAGCTTAAGAAGTTTTATTCGATGTTGTTCATATTTTAGATGTACATTTGAATCTAGTGTATATGCTTGTTCTATGCTTGTATATGTTGTAGACTTTTGTAGTCATGAATATTTGAGACCTATTAGTGTTCATATATGTATATGTATATAAATATGAGTCTAGTATTTCCTTTTGTAGACTCATACTTTTGAGAAGATATAATGTATATTATTTTCGTTGCGACGTTCCATTCTGTGTTATATACTATGTTATGTATTATTCTGAATTAGATTAAACCATTGTATCATCGTTCTATGCCTGGATTGAATATGTCGAATTACCACTTATAAGAAAAGAAAAGAAAAATATAGTCACATTATTCGACGTATTCGATACTCTCCCAAAGCAATTTTACAGATGGTCGCTTCTAACCAGCCTTATTCTCCATATTACTCGACAATATAACTTGTAGTATTTTTGGGTAATATAGGTATAAAGGTGGGACATTACAGTTGGTATCATGGCAGAGGTTCAAAATAATATAGAATATAAGAAACACAAATCTTGGCCTAGACAGACTTAGAGTCCCGTCCCTTAGGGTGTCAGGTAGAGTTAGGATTTATTTCCTAATTAGGAGATGGGTATAAATTATTATTGGGAATAATCATTGGGACGTATTTATGGAAATTTTAAATTACTTTATAAATTATTTTTATAAGTTGATTTTAAAAATTAAGTGTTGTGTAGTAGAGTTCTGATTCGTTAGTGATCAGAGTTGCACAGGGAAAGCTGATAGATTGTTTCTACTGAGCACCGTAATTTATTATTTATATATGTTTGTTGGATTGTATGATGTATGCATAGATGAATGGATGTATTTTTAAATTGCTATTAATAGATTTTCAATTATATGAACTATATATATATTGATTGATAAAGAAATATTTGAAAATTAGTTTTGTGTTAAATTGCCTGTTGAGTGCGTTAAGAATCCTGATCGATGCGCCTGATCAACGTTATCATAGGGATTCATAAACACTTCAACGAGACAGTCGGACATAGTGCTTTGAGTTTTAATATTTTATAAATGTTTTCAGAAGTTATAAATAATATTTAGCAAGAAGATAAAGTTTTAATTGAGTTAAATATTCTTTTGAAATGGGATAAATGTTTTGAAAAATATATTAGTATGCATATGTAATGAATTTTGGAAATAAAATGAATTAATGGGAAAAGAAAGTTTTAATTTTATAATTGATGGATTGGAATTTAAAAGGATAAATCTTTTATTTATATTGGTAAAACAAATACCATAGGAAGTTAGTATAATGTTTTGAAGAATATAGAGTTAGAAAATTATTTAAGAGAAAAGATTTATCCGAAATCAAATCATTTAAATTTTGGAAGGAAGTTTGGAGTTTTAAACTATAAACTTTTATGAGATAATTATTTTGAGAGCCTTAGTTCTATAATAAGGGTGAGTACTAATAATCGACTTAGTGTTACCGATTGGTTTAAATGCTCTTGAGTAACGCTTCATCGAATATTGTACAACTCATTGAATAGAATGTTTGAGTGGTATTTACTAGTCCATTAGCGAATACTCGAATTCTACCGGGTAGTATGAGATGTCTTGGTTAAATTCTTGTGATTGCTATTAGGAAGTATTTAACACTTTTTGGTTGTATTCTCTTTTGGTGTTCGGTGGGATCGATAGTTTGAGGGAATATAGTTCAGGTTTTCCAGTATAAGGATATAACTTATACTAAACTAAAAAAATTATAATTATGAAAGGAAGGCTTCAAAGTGTAAAATAAAATAAAACTTGATGAATTTACTATTTTGGTGAAGGAAGGAAAAATTCTTTTCATTTGATTATTATATGTAACTTCTTATTGGAAGTTAGTCTTTCAGTTTATAAACCTTAAATGAAGAAATTTTAATTGAATGGGATTAAAAATGTAATGGTTGAATGCTTATGATCTTCATGTTATGCAAAATAATTCCTTGTGACGATGTTTGGTTGCAAATTATTACTTCTATGAGATAAGAACTATGATTAAACGATTTGATGATCCCAAGTGGTTATGGAACATTCGGGATCACTTTAATGGTTAACTATATGACTTGTTATATAAAATACCTGAGTAAGTGGAGCTTACTGAGTTGTAGTGAATGATCAAGTAAACCCGAGTGGTTATGGGACGCACAGGCGTTGCTCGAATGATTACTATTAGAAGGTATTTGACACTTTTGTGATGATGTGTAAAGTGCATGTCTTAGACTTGCGAAGAGCAGTTAATTGTGATAGGACTTGGATCTAGACTTGCAAAGTGCAGTCGTCTATATTAGACTTGCGATGTGTAGGTAGACTTGCGAAATGCAATCGTCTTTGTTAAACTTGCGATGTGCAGGTAGACTTATGAAGTGCAGTCATCTATATTAGACTTGCGAAGTGCAGGTAGACTTGTGGAGAGCAGTCATTTATGATAGATCTTGGCCCTAGACTTGCGAGATGCGGTCATTTGTATAGACAAGTGAAGTGCTTGCCTTTAAATATTCAACAAGCGAAGTGATGTCTTTTGTGTTGGCTTGTGAAGTGAATACCATTATTGATATGTTGGATTTATAACTTGCTTTCATGCTATTTATTTATTTATGATAATATGAGTTGATTGTTAGCTTGAGTATGATGGATGTTGATTATGATCATGGTATGATTTTAAGTTTAAATAAATCCATTAGAATGTTGTTGGCGGCAAAAATGGCCACCAACATCCAGTTATGTGAAAGAACCAATATCCAGTCATAGATCTCAGGTAGTATCTAATATAGAGAATATAATATAAAGAAAAAACAAATTAAAAATAAAAGCAGGTAAAAAGAGACAAGATTTATAGTGGTTCGGCTTACTTCGGCCTACGTCCACTCCAGAATAATCCTTTTTATTATACTGTATTTTGTTTACAGTTACAATCCAAAATCCAAGAATAAAATTGATAGTGTAGCCTAGGTTGAAGATAAAGAGAAGCAGAAAGAAGATGCTTTTTCTGATGACATGCCTGCTGTAATTTATAGGGGAAGATGTGCACGGATTGGGCTGAAATTTCGGCAGAAGAACCTCCAGGCCATGACGAGACCACATAAGAATTTTCAGGCCCATTGGGGCCTACTATAGGGATCAGTACCGATCCCTATTTTGGTATTCAAATGGGGGTCGATCCCTCTAGGGGGGTTCCCCATGATGTTAGCTACTTGCCCTCCAAATTTTGTGCCATTCCGACTTACGGTTTGTGAGATATCACATTTTCTATGAAGTGGTGTTACATGTATTCTGATTTCAGTCGATCCCTTTGGAGGGATAGGGGCCGATCCCTCCAAAGCATCCCATTGGATGTGCGATCTTTATGGGGTGTTCCACATGTTATAGTAAGCTTGTGCTCTAAGCTTCATGTCGATCCCTTTTACATAATCCCTTTTATACCGATCCCTTTCTTAGGTGAAGGTGAAGTAATTTGCCCATAACTTGAGCATACAAACTCCAAACGACTTGAGATTTGAAATATAGCCTCGTTGGGCCTTCCTTGTCATTCTATATCGATCTCACCCAGCTGGAACAAAAATTAAGGATATGTACCGATCCTCTAGGGGAAGGGATATGCACCAATTCCATGTTTGGGGGAGGTACTAATCCATACTTAGAATATTCTAAAGAGTCTATCTCTTGGTCTCGGTTGATCGTCGCTTTATATCATTGTCTGCACTTGATTTCTGGACCTCACAATCATCGCTCCGGGCTAGTCCGTTTGGACAAATCCGATGGTATACTGGCCAAAAGGCAGTATGACATTTTCCCCCTAAAACATGCCTTGCAATAGGAAGGCGTCTTTTGAATTGCTATAAATCCAAAATCTGAAGTCCATAATCCATCAATAGCCATATTATCCAGTACAGAATCCAGTCCGTTGCTAATCCAATTCCTTGATCTCTCCGGATCGTTAGCGAAATCCATGATTGTTCTGAGTCGATATCCAATTCTGAACCCATTCCAAATTCATTAACCAAATCTGCGATCTCTCCGGATCGTTTTATCTAGATCTTTATCCATCCAAAGCCAATTCCATTATTATTCAAAGCTGATATCCGAATCCATGACCTCTCCTGGTCGTTGGCCAAATCCGGGAGCGCTTCTAATCCATATCCAAATCCATGATTGCTCCAGGTCAATATCCAAATCCATACCCATTTGCAATCCCGGAAGTCGGTGTGCCAATCCTACTATCACTCCGGATCATTGATGGTCACTTTGAACCCTTGCTAAGCTCGATCCAAACTTAACGATTGAATAGGTCGATCCTGTCACTCTCCGGCGAAGCGACATATCCCTTGCACTCCGGCCCCGTTGGGGGCATATAGCGATGCCTTGGTCCTCCTGGACCGATCATAGCTTCTCCGGGCTCTTGTTGGATCCCATCCTGTCACTCTCCAGTGAAGGGGAAACAACGACGAGTAAGCTGATCCTGTCGCTCTTCGGCGAAGCGGCATTACTCCCTGCACTCTAGTTCAGTTTCCATGAACATTAAGCGATGTCTTGGCCTAATTCCTAAGCTACTAAGCCCATCATAGCCTTTCCAGGCTCTTGCCGAACCCCATCCAGTCGCTCTTCAACGAAAGGGGGGACATCAATAAGCGAGCCGATCTTGTCCCTTTTTGGCGAAGCGACTCACTTCTTGCACTCTAGTCCGGTGTCCCAGGACATAAAGCGATCAAATCCAAAATGACTTCCTTTCTCCGACCCCGACTCTCTGATCGAGGACTTAATCCATAAAATCCAAATCCATTCATTAAATCCAAATTGCAAATGTCCAAAAAAACTAGAAAACACTAGGTATTGCCTCTCTGGGCAGAGCGGTTTATTGCCATCGCAGAGCATGCCTAGGGACTACTCTGGTTTCCGTACATGAGTAAGTGGCGTAGCCACTTTATTTTAGAAAATAGAGTTGAAAAATTATTTTTATGACTGGAGTCCAAGTCCTGAACTTGGTCCTTGGCATCACGATTAGTTGATGACGAGTCGTGACCCCGATCCAGGGCTGTTCCTGTTTGATGTGGACGGTAGCTGCTGCTATTCCATCGTCATTGCTCGATTCCTCATGTACTATGGTAGCTTGCCATTCCTTATGTGTTCCTCAACCATATCCTTTAAGTGTCGGCATTCATCCGTGGTCTGCCCACATAGTTCGTGGAATATGGAATATTTTCCAGTCCTGCATTCCCATTCTGTGGGATTCCTCCTTGTCGGTTTCCAGTAAGGGAGTTGCCTCCTTATATCCAAAAAAATCTGTTCCAAACTGTCCGTCAAATCCGTGTACGTGGTGAACTTTTGTTCTCGATCCTTCCTTCGCTTATTTGATCCATCATATCCATTTTCTAGTTTCCGTTTTCATTTTTCTTCTCAAATCCTTCTCCAGATGATCCCTCGCTTTGCACGGCGTTCACCTCCTGTTTATCAGTACGTGCATCCTCCTACCGTAGGAACCTCTCCGCCTCATGGAAAAACTCTTCGAGATCCTATGGTGGATCCCACGCCAATGAATCCTTGAAATCTATGCCATCGGCAATTCCTGATACAGCTACCATCAAAATCATGGTGGATCTGGCCGATCCACCGATGCCGTCGCGACATTAAATCGTGTTGCAAAACTCCTTACAGACTCTCTGATCCTCTGTTTCAGTGTTGTCATTGTCATAACATTCTTTGCTCTTGGATGTAGACACGAAACTACCTCATGAACCAATCTACCAACTCGCTTCATGCCCTTATTGAACCATTCTCCAGCTGCCTAAACCAGAGTGCAGCTAACTCCGTCAAATAAAGTGGAAAACACCTTGCCATTACCTCCTCTGGTGCCCATAGTACTTCCATGTGCCATATATATCTCATCATATGCATAATTGAGTCCAATATTCCTTCATATACTTCCAGCGTTAGTAGTTTAAATTCCGGTGGATTTCTAGCATTCCTAATATTAGAAGTGAACGGACTTCTATTTACATCCTCCATATCCCTGTTCATCAATCCTCCACGCATAGCTCGCATAATCATCTATGCAAACCTACCATTGTAGTTCAGTAGTAGTCTCCTATCATCAGTTCCAAACTGCCCCCCGAGTCCACGAGGAAATTCCGGAACGTACTCCTCCGGATGAGCATACAAATTTCGATTTGCACCAAGCTCCATGGGATCGACCGCATGTCCTCCAACATCGTGATCAACCAGACCCGGGGTCATGCCCCCTAGTCTTTGGGGATCGATGCCAATCCCCTGGGAGGGATCGGTTCTGATATTAATTTTAAAGTATAAATTTTTAGAGAAATTAAAGTTTTATTTTATAATGGCATAATTTGTGGAGAACAAATTTTCGGGAGAAATTAATTTTTGGAGAAATCAATTTTTGGAAACATTAAGCAAAGACTATTTGAGATATTGATTTAAAAGAAGTGAATTTTATAAAAGAAGTAATTAAATTGGAAATTGATTGAAGAAATCTAATTTTTGGAAATAACTTGGATGAATTAATATAAATTGGATGTTTTAATCTTTTGAAAAGTAAGCCAAAAGATTTTATTTGAGTACAAATACAAGAATTTTCTTGTATATTGCTTGATTATTTGGTTACTTAAATGTTTGATTGTTCTGGTGTTAGTATATATTTTTGAAAAATAGAAACATTATTATAGTAATATGTTTCTATTAACTATAGACTTTTCTCTAAATTAGAAATTCCGAATACGAAATTTCTTTAAGGGTAGGAAGTCTGTAACAACCCTGATTTTTCAACATCGCTTAAACTAATGAAATAAAGATTTAAACTAAAATTTTAAATAAGAAACTTGATTTCTCATTTATTGAAGTTGGAGAAATTATAATTTAAGTGTTTTATTAGAATAATAATTGAAATGAGAATTTTAAAATGTGTATTTATTAGATAAGCAATATATGTAATTTATTGATGTAAATTTCTTGTTTTAAACTTATTAAAGAAGAGATTAGTTTATTTTAAATATTGTGTAATTCATTTTGAATAAAAATTAAATTAAATGGTGTTATATTGTTAAAACAATTTAAGAAGTTATTCAGTTATGATGGGTTTTGATATTATGTTAAAACACTTAGAAACATTATTTTATGAAATCATTAGTTGTTCTAGAATAATTAGAAGTAAATATAAGGAATAAAAGAAATAAGAATTTGTGTTTTATTAAATGGGCTTAGATTAAACAATATCCATTTCTAAGAAAATAAGAGGAGTTGTCTTATTTTCTCACTTTTTATGTTCTGTATGTACTCACCATTAGGAAGAAAAACGAAATTCTTCCTTAAAACTTAGAAAGCAAATCAATATGGAAAAATCAAAATAAATTCCAGAAAATGATAAAATCAAAAATAAGTTCTCCTAGCTCTAGTTTACTCTTTAGTCAAATTGATTTTAGTTGTAATATGTTTTGATTGTTGTTTATTTTCATTTTGGGTTGAGATAAAATCTAAGGTTTTCTAAAATCTTAAGAGGCAGGGTAGAATTCGTTATTTGGCAAGCTAAGTAAAGAGAAAATGCGAGTTAACCACTCACAAATATCTCTATTTCATATTTATATACTGAATTTGTTGTTTGGATGAATCATTGTTGAATTATCTCAAATTTGGTTGTGATAATTTCATATCTTAGTGCCATATTTTCTAATAGTTGAAACCCTATTTTCAATTTATAAAAACCCACTTTATATGATCATGATTTGCATTTAATTATTAATGTATGTATGCTTGCATGGATGTTAAATTAGAACCGTAAGACTCAAGATGATCAATAAGGAAAAACAGGGACGAACAGAGCAATTGGAGGCCACCGGCGCAGCCTGGGGATCGACCTAAGCGCTATGACTAGTGGATCGGTACACCAGTGGAGACCTGGGTTAAGCCCCAAGTCATACCATTTTGGCCTCCGAATCCTCCAGTTCGCCTATTCGTTGCCCTATTTGACTCTTAGATGTTATTATCTTGTTAGTCTTGATGTTTGCGATGAGTTTAGCATCGTTTTAAATGAATTTTCAGGCCCATCTTGTGATGCTCGTTTTCTATCGAGTTGTAATTTGTGAAGTGCAACCTCTTGTGTTGGCACACAAAGTGCGTGTATATTGTGTCTACTTGTGAAGTACAAGTCTATTGCTTGCATACATGGGTGTAATTATTTATGCTCTTATTGTAGTGGTTGCTTTGACTTTGATGAATGTTGTAAATGAGTATAAACTTAACTATAAAATTATGAATCATTAAATTAAATATTATTATGTTAGTGAAGTACAATTTATGAATATTTATCCTTGTCATTTATGCAAGCTTATTATTATCAGTATCTCACCTTTTGTGATAATTAGAGATAGTCTGACCCGGGTGTTATTTTAATGCTCGGATCAGACCGGGACTTGATAGGTACAGAGACTCAGTGGCCTTGGATATGTGCTAGCTTAAGGAGTTTTATTCGATGTTGTTCATATTTTAGATATACATTTGAATCTAGTGTTTATGCTTGTTCTTTGCTTGTATATGTTGTAAACTTTTATAGTCATGTATATTTGAGACCTGTAAATGTTTATATATGTATATGTATATGTATATAGATGCGAGTCTAGTATTTTCTTGTAGACTCGTACTTTTAAGAAGATATTTGTAGACACTTTTTTCTATACATTCCATTGGTGGTTATCCACTAGAGAAGAGCACGAAAGAAAATGGTTTGTGTACTCAAATGAATATAATAATGTTTTTTGTTATTGTTGTAAGCTTTTTAAGCATACACACAAGATATCCTCATTAGCCGATGAAGTAATCCATGATTGGCATAATTTACCTAAGAAGCTAAGAGTGCATGAAAGTAATCCCTTGCACAATGCAAATCTTATAAAATTGGTTGATTTGCATTAGAGACTTCAACACAAAAACAATTGATAAAGCAATGGAAACTCAAATCGATCAAGAGAAACAACATCGAAAGAAAATACATATGTGCATAATTAGTGTTGTTAAAAAAATTTCTTAAAATACTTTGCCAATTCGTGGATCTAATGAGAAGATTTATGACAAAAACAATGGACTTTTTTGTTAACTTACAGAATTTGTACCCGAATTCGATCCAATTATGTAGGACCATCTTAGATGTGTGGAAAATAATGAAATAAATAATCATTATCTTAGCCGTAATATTCAATATGAATTGATAAGTTTGTTGGCAAACATGATCAAAGTAAAAATGCTTACAAAAATAAAGAAAGCAAAGTACTTCTCTATTATCCTTAATTGCACTCCGGATTTAAGCCATAAAGAGAAAATGTCCATTATTATAAGATGTGTGAATGTGGACGATGCAAATGATATCAAGATGGAAGAATATTTTCTTGGATTCATAACTGTCAATGATACATCTAGATTTGAACTTGTTAAAGAACTTGAAAATGTTTTGATTAATCCTAATCTTGATATTAATGATGTGCGAGGACAAGGTTATGATAATTGTTCAAATATGAATGATACATAATCAATTAAATTTGACCTTAAACTTGATTTTAACTCCTAACTATAGTATTAACCATTAAAAGACTACTTGATATAAATCCTCAATCTTTCTACATTTCATGCGGGTGTCATAGCCAAAATCTAGCTTTATGCGATATGGCGAAGTCATGTATGAAAGTTTGAATTTTTTACATATGTGCAAAAGGTTTATACTTTACTCTCTGGCTCAACACATAGATGGGAATAATTCGAAGACACGTGAAAGATCTGGCTCCAAAACCATTATCGGCAACTCGTTGGGAAAGTCACATAGAAAGTGTTAAAGCAATAAAATTTCAAACGTCAAAGCCAATAGATGCTTTGAATGATATTGCAAATAATTCCAAAAATAATATGATGATTGAAGCTAAAGGATTATACCAAAGTGCTTTGGAAAATTTTGAGTTCCTAATTAGCTTGTGTATTTAGTACGCAATATTAGGTAATATTAATCAGGTAAGCAAAATACTTTAACGAGAGAAAATCAATGTTGAAAATGCAGTTACAAAAATTAAGGAGCTTGTAACATTTTTTAAATACTTAGAGAAGATGGATTTGAAATCATGATAAATGAGGCTAAAGAAATTGCAAATATTAATGTTGGCATTGATCCTATATTTTTTCAAATGAGGGTTATACATATAAAAAAGAAATTTAATGAAGATATCATAGAGAATAATGATAGACAATCTCCCGATGAATTTTTTAGAGAAACTTATTTTCTACATATAATGGATCAAATTTTAACTTCAGTTAGAGATCGCTTTAAGCAATTTAAACTTTATGAACAAACTTTTGGTTTTTTGTTGAACTCGAGATTCAAAATTGTTGATGATGATAAATTGAAGGATCATTGCATGAATCTAGAAGGTTTTTTTAAAGCATAACGAAGAATAAGATATTTGTGGCAAAGAGTTATTTTATGAGCTTCGACAATTAAAAAGAATTCTACTGCTAGCATTGACCACATCAATTGATATTCTTAATTTCTTGAGATTGTATCGAGATGTAAGCGGTTTTCTAAATGTATGGGTTGCTTATCGACTATTCCGGTTATGGTTGCTTTATAAGAAAGAAGTTTCTCAAAATTGAATTTGACAAAAACATATCTTCGAACTACTATGTCGCAAGAGAAATTAAGTGGATTGGCTATGATTTCAATTGAAAATAAGTATATGGATATGATTAACTATGAAGAGATAATATATGAGTTTACTTCCAAGAATGCAAGAAGAACCGTTTTCGTGAATACATATTGATATGTTAGGTTATTGTATTAACAGTTGGATTTTTTGTCATGTAATCCAAATGACTTGATTAACTAATATTTTGTAACCGACATTAAATTTTATAATAGAATTTGTTTTTTTCATGCATATAAATGTGTTACGGTTTATTGGACAATGAGGCAATAGAATAAAAAAATTCATATTCGACTAGGCATTCAATACGTTTGGATTGTATCTGATCGAAACAAATGCACATAAAAAAGGAAATTATCCACACCAATTATTTGTATATATTATATGACTTGGGCTTTGCTATTAGTTAAATGCAGCAAATTTACTTGAATAGCGAAGAGCATGCAATCATGATAAATAAATGACACTGCTAAGTTGAGGAATGTGACATGCATGAATTTGTTTTTGCATAATGATTCAGTGATTTAATGTTTAAGACTGAGAAGCATATCATGAATAAAACTTAGTTATGTAGAAATTTTAAGCAAGGCTTCATATTTATGATGGTGATATAAAAATAATAACAATATATAAATCCAACTTCTTTATTTATTAAGTTAATTTCAGATAAGGGTTGGGAGTTACGGTTCCAAAACTCTAAATTATGACACTCGATCCTCAATAATATTGAAATAACTTCAACGTTAAAATTTGTAAGGATTTTGCTAAAATATAATAGTAGACACGATGTCAAATGCTTATTGGTGACCTTGATGAAGTTAGAGGTGGGTAATAACTGAAATAGCCGAATGAACTTGTTCATTTTGGTCGTTTTGGTTCAATTATAAAATTAAATCAGTTTCTAGAATAATTTTATTCGGTTATCAATCCCACCAAGCTAACCAAACGTCTATTATATTACCAAAATTTTTGATATTTTAATTTCATTTATAATTGGTTTGATAATAAAAAGATAGAGTTTACCTATAGGAAATTAGTAAATCTTCCTTATAAACATAAAGAAATATTCAATAAAAACACTTGAAAGATAAGTATATGTTTTTCTACGAGTAAACTAAATGTTTGAATAATAACATATGATGATTTCACTTACCTAGCGTTTTAGTTCCGTTGAACGGCTTACCGATCGAATTAACCAAAACGAATTTGGTTCGATTTGTTAATTTTTCGATTTTAATTCGGTTTGATATTTTTAACCTCAAAACCAACTAAATCGACCAAACCTCACCCCTAGATGTAGTAATTCACAGTCATTTAAGTTTCATCCTCAAGCAACAATATATTATGCATATTATGTCTCTTCTTCAACACCAGCACTAGATGTTGAGAGCTCGACCAACACTCTAATAACATCCGTAGTTAACTGCGAAATTTGATTTTCAAAGTCACTTTGTTCAATTCAATAATATTTAACGATCAACTTTATTGCTTTATCCAAAGAATTGTAACTTTGTGCTAACTTCCAATTACAATGACATTAACCTTCTATATCAATAAAAAAAATACTATATTGAATAGTGTATCAGTTCACATGTTTAAACTTATGTTGTTCGAGGCTAAGCAGAGTGTTAGGCACCAAGAACAGCCTTACAGTCTAGATGGAGTCCAGGCGGAGCTTGAAAAAAAAATAGGCGCTTGCCGCATAAATTTAATGCAATAAGTTTTTCATTAAATAACTACATACTATATAATACTAAATTTGTTTTGAGTAGATCATCACCATTTTTTCATATACTATGAGCGGTATATGTGTGTATCTAATTATTTCACGAACAAATTCAAAATAAATCAAGTAATTTTATAGTTTATGGAGGTAACACAATTTATGCTTGATAAAATTTATGCATGACTTTAAACAAATATATTCTTATAAATTAAACTTGAAAGCTTCAAAATAACATTTTTAATAACATCGAACAATTTAATTTTTATTTATAGTCGATTACTTTATGTTATGTTTAAAATACATAAGAATAGAATTTTGGAAATAAATAGAAACAAGATAGAAAAATAAATAGCTCGCTAAAATCAAATCTCAAAGAAGTGAAAAATAAGGAGTAACCTTTACATTACCCCCATATCGAATTGTGAGGAAAAATAGTTAATGACTGATTGTTTGTATAATTCAAAATGAAATATAAAAAGAAGAATTAAATCTGAAATTCTATTCGGAGATGGAGAGATTCAATACAAAAAACAAAGTATTAAATGCTTTTATTGTAATTATATTTAGTTTATATGAAGTAAAAAATAAAGTCATACCAAAAACGTATATTTTGTTAGCGTCTTAAGAAAAACAACGAGCTCAAACGGTGTTTCAAATAAGGGGTAGATAAAACAATAAAGTAAAAAAGCGAGGCGGTGAAACTACAAAGTAGCACCTAAATGACACACTTCAATCACTCGATACAGACCTTGACAACATAGGTTTTGGTGCATACCCAGCCATAGGCGTAACCTAATCTTTTATCATATGATTTTCCATAATCAAAACACAGTTTCCACATATAAGATTCACAGCACTCTCAAATAAAAAATCTATTGCACATTGTCATGCCATGTCTTATATTTTACTTAGATACAAAAAACATATAAAAGATTCTTACCGAGTCATGTTGTAGTTATTTCTTAACAACCATAAACACATAATCTCTTAATGACCAAACAGTTATGAGAAAATCATTGTCCATTTATGGAAAACATTACGTACATTAGTCTAGCAAGTGTATAGATATTCCATTCTAAAAATTCATATGATTAGGAACATTTAAGAGTAAACGTTTATTAGTACAACCTAATACTCATGTTTGTGAATTTTTTTTCGTAATTACAATCGTCTAAACACTTTGTCCTACGGATTTCTAAGTGAATGTTCATAATGTGCTCTAAAAAATTATATATTATTACATGCTTATAATAGAACTAAAACAAAAAAGTACACCTTTTCCGAATAAGATTTATTACAGGAATTAAATTATAAAATAAAATTACATAATTTTCCTAGAGTATACCCTTAACTCCATTATTTTACTTGTTTGACAATGTGAGTTATCTTAGGTAATTGCGTGCAATGATATTTGCAGGTATAAAAAAACTTGCAAACCACTTGATGATAATAAGTTTTTCCCATAAAACATTTATGTAAGGACAAGAAATCGTAAATGACAAATTGTCATAATTGGGAAGGCCGAATGAACTTAGTAGGTCGGTACCGTGTTGGATTGAATGTTTAGTATGTTAAGTATTAACCGGCTAAAATCTAATTTGTTTTACCCTTCTGTGAAATTACAAGTTTATGTATTCTTAAAACAAACAAGTCGATTAAAATAATTATAAGGTTAAACGTATAACTAGATAGGTTTATTAGATAAAGTATAGTATTGGTAAAACTTTTTTTGATTAGATTCGCACTTAAGATATTTTTTTTATGTTCCTGACTATAGGGTGATAGCTCATCAAAGGTACAAATGACTCATGGATGTTCTTAATACATTCCAAGTCAATCAAGGTTTCGCTAAAAAACCATGACAACTTGGCAACGGGAGGGATATAATAAGTAACCTAACTAGACCATAAATTACAGTCTACGATTTACATCTTCGACCAATCAACTTTGTTGACATTTGTTATTTTAGTGAGTGGGTACACTCACTATTGAGCTTATGTTTGGTCTTTACGGACGTTGAGAACTCTCCTTCAAATATTGTACCAATAACCTCCTATAGAGTGAGTCATTTATAAGAAAACGGTCATTAGTCACCCCAAAAGACTAGGGTTGTAGGCTAGTGTTTATCATTGAAAAATAGCAAAAATGACAATAAAGGTAAATAGTGATCATGTACAACTTCTAATGTGTAAGATGAGAGGTTGGTGGTTGTCTTGTAAAACTATCAATGGCATAAAATTATATGTTATTGATATTACTGTAAAACCAACAACGATGCAAAGTAGTTAGCCGTATAAAACTATCGGTGTGATTTAACTTTAAATATGAGATGTTTAACGTTGTTGATTTAACTAGGAAACAACCTAGATTATTACACATGTTCATTATGCTTGTGTTGATCGATGATATATTTTATTTTGTGTTAATTGCTTGTACATGCCAAGACTGTTAACATATTGCATCATATATTTTATGTGCTTAAAGATTGTGGTTGCGGGTGAAGAGAAGGTTCGTGTATGAGTTTTGAATACTCATATGTACAACATTTTATGAAAATTCCAGTGATGAGCCATTACCCATTAAGGAAAAACTTGATTACCATCACATGCATATTTATTATATTTTGGATAGTATTCTCTTTATATTGAACATTATCTATTCCGTGGGTATTTGCATTTTACCTTACAGCTCTTCGAAACTCTTATGAATAGGCTTATAATGGGTAGGTTTATGAAAGACGCTTTGGGACCTTTTTGTGGAGACATACGACAGATATCTCGGAGACACCTTTTATTTCGGTATAGTCTATAACTTTAGAGTACATACATGCATGTGCACGAGCATGCATTATACACACACACAAATATACACTCGTATCATACAAAAATTTTATATATATATATATATATATGTATGTATGTATGTGTGTGTGTGTGTGTAATTTGTGTATGATACGAGTGTATATTTTTGTGAAAGAAATCGTACATATGTTTATGTTGATCATATACTAGCACGCACATATACCATATGAATTATATTTTTTTGTTACACTGTAAAATCCAAGTTATATAATATTGTTTTACGTTTATTTTGATTTTTTATGCTCAAAGGTTTTGTCCTAATACTATGCATTAATATCGAGTTATGTATCTAAAATGAAGTAGTGTTACGAAAGGATTTGAAATAGCAATTCTAACTCATTGATATCGAGTTAGCATCTCATTTTCTATTCTTTAAGAGGATTAACTTTCTTTGTAATATGTATAGAAGATTGGTACAAAATGATTGAATTTTTTGGCTTTTGTGAAGAGTAAAGGAAGAGAGTAATCTAGCATGATATCAAATTGAAATTATATGAAATTTAGGGCTAAATTTATTAGATTCTCATTCTTTCCCTTAGACGTGAGCATTTATTAATTTGAACCAAATAAACCAACCGAATCAAATCAAATCGATATTTTTCAAAAAATGAAATCAACCAAACTAAATATAATAGGTTTGGAATGATTGGTTTTAATTGGTTGGTGACTAAATAGCCTAGTTTGTGTAGTCACTAACATAACATGATGCTAAAACGATGGATTGAGTATGTATGTATATGTGTTTGTGTATGCGTGTGTATCCAAATATGTGATGATGTTTTAATTTCTACAAACAAACCACTTCACTTGCAAAAATATTAACTCGAACTAGAAGAAAAATAATTGTCTTGTTTGTAGAACGACTAATTTGGTTTTGATATTTTTTGTCGATTTCAAACCGAACTTATTTGATTAAACCAACTTTTTTATACATGAGTGATACTTTATTTAAATAGAACACTTTGATGTCTCAAAGGCTCGAATCCATGACCTCTAAAACATCTGTTTAAAGCGTCATACCTCTAACCACTTGAGCTAGAGTTTCTTAATTCATTTAACCCAACTTGAAGAAATTTTTGATTTAATTCAGCCAACTCCAAATACTATTTACTTGGTTTGGAGAAAAAAAAGTCAAAACTATTTTAAACTCCAACCTTAGGAAGATGGAATTAATATTTTCATTTAACAATTTAGCTTTCAACTTATTAATGGATGATAAAAGTTATTAAAAAGTCTTTCTGGTAAAATGTAGAGAATGAATTAAATACAAGAACAATGATAAATAAAACGTACAAAATGATAAAAGATAGTGAGAAAATAAAAGGGGAAATTAATTTAAAGGACAAAAATTTATATATTTTTAGCCTCAAGGACACGACCTCAATATTTTAACCACAAGGACAAACATTCTTCTAAAAATTATTCATAAGGACAAACATTCTTTCAAAATTATTCATAAGGACAGACATTTTTTCAAAAGTGCTACCGAACTAAAAACTGATACCTAAAAACTGCTACCGATAACTACAAACTGATACCTAAAAACTGTAAAAACTGATACCTAAAAAAAGTTGTCCTCCAGGCTAAAATATTGAAGGTCTGTCCTTGAGGCTAAAATGTTGAGAAATTTTGTCCTTGACAATAATTTCCTGAAAAGAAAAGGGTAATATTATGGAATGTAATTCTTTTTTGCAAAATACTATTTTTGGAAAGGAGAATGGAGGGATGTTAATCTACCCTTTCATTTAGATTGTTGCCTTTTGAAAATATGAACTGTTTTTGTTGATTTTTCCAATGATTCTCAGAGGTTCAAGAATGATGTGCATTAATCCTGACTATCAAAGGGTAAAGCCTTCTTAAAATCCACCGTTCAATTTCAAATCCATACTTTTTGTACATCAACTTTTAGACCTTGTTGTAGCAGCACCCCTTAAAACCCTGTTTAATTACAGTTAGGTAATCCACGACTCTCATGTTGTTTATTTTAGCAAGGACAGGCTAACAGTTTCATCATGAAATACGTGTTCTATAGCCCGTCAAAAGAAGAATAGAACCCGACCAAAAGAGAACTACATCACACCCACCTTTTGAATTCTTCTATTAGTAGTTGAAAAATACATGGGTTTAACCACAAAATAATGTTTGAGATTCTATCCAACATTAATTTTTAACTGGCATATTCATCAAATCATATCATAATTATTATTTTTTGCATAAAACTTGTTGCTATCGCAGAAATAACACCATATGATTGCATCAACACAAACAAAACAAAAACTTCAATTTATGGATTCATCACACCGGCCCCAGCTTCCCAGCACCAGTACATTATCAAGATAGCAAGACATAAAAAAGTTTCAAGTCAGCTATCCCCACATCGTATACTCAACAACAAAACCGTAGGGCTATAACTTAACTCTAATCAGTGATTACACTACACATATGCCAATCATGATAACCATTCATGCACAATTTAGAGTGGCAATGGGTCCATTTTTTTCATGTTTTATTTGTACCATATCCACCTTTGAAAATCATTAGATCATGAATCTAATATAGCTCTTAGAAAATCCAGTGTATTTTGGCAGGGTTAAGTTTACCATAATACACTAGTACTGCTAAAATGCATCAGATTTCTAGAAGCCAGTATATATATATTTATGATTTAATGGATTCAAAGCAATTTTGAACTAAAATAGGTGATTCTGATCTTACCATTGTACATATTCTTATTTTCAAAACTCACGAGGATCAACGAATATAACATCAGTAGAAGGCATGGACTTGCTCCAATCATCACTGCAACCATCTTCAGGAACCAACTTCTTCATGCACCAAACATCCTGGTCGCATGAAAATTTCTTCCAATGCAGCACACCATCCTTAACTTCGCGATCGTCTACTCCAACTTCACAAACCACAGCAGCAATATCCTCCTCTTTCATAGCCATATTATGCGCATACTTGCACAGACATCGCATCAGCTCTGCACTTCCTTCTCCTACTGCATGCATTCCATACATTATGTACACTCCAAATGGACTAAACACATCTCTAAATGATGGCACCTTTAAACAAGGCCACATTTTGTCTAATGCACGAGTCCTTTTAACGAATATTTCAGTTAGGCTAGAAACACCTGAAACTTTGAGTCGGAACACTTTTTTAGCATTCCATAGTGACATGATTGCAAATGAGTCTGGTAGATCGCGATGGATGGAGATATATGTGCCTAGAGTTAGTGGATTTGCAAGCAATGAAGCTATGTCAGAAGGAAAAAATTCGGAGTTTGAAAATAGTTTTTGATAAAGAGGAATGGAAAGGGAGGAGGAAAGCTTTAGAATGGTTACATTTGAAGGGAGTGAAAGAGAGTGGGCGTGTACGGGTTGAGTGAGAATAGCAAGAGAGCGAAGAGGGATGTATGATAATTTTCTAGTGAATAGGTTAAGAGATGGTATGTTTGATCGATCGGTAGCCATGTATGCATATTCTGCTCCCTTCTGAATGCACCATGACTCAACTCTCTCTACTAGTTTTGTTCCGATTCCTACTTGTCTGCATATAAGGAAAGTTGATATATCAGAAAACCACTTTAATGAAAAGATTGACTTGACATGCATGATTTTGAAGATTTTGAAGTGTGTATGGAATTTGGTAATATCAACATTTCCTCAAGAACAGAAACTCAAGGGGAGAAGACACCCAAAATCTTACTTTCATTTTTTTCCTTCTCTTGCATTCATGATGTCAAAAATCTAGCTACCAACTTGTTTATATCAATCTGATACGCATCCAACAATTGACAGTAATAACATCACCACACGGCCAAAGAGGAAGGTACAAATGCCTAGAAGGTTGATGGATTAAGCATGCAACATGAGAATATAGTGGCTGCAGCTGAAGAATCATGGAGCATTCTGTTATTTCTTTTTTTAATGTTTTTACTTTCCTGCAAAATCTGTTATTACTTTAGTTGGTTACAAAAAGCAATATAGGAGTAGAGTGCCACGCTGGCAAAGTTTGTTATGAATTCAGCTATATGTATGGATGCTGAGTACAGTGAAGGATATAGAAAAAGTTATTGCAAATCTTCTCTCTTCCCTGTTTCTCTCCCATTTTCTCTTATCTCCTTCTTCACTACCTTAGCCGCATCATTTTGGTGCTTTCACCAGATTGTTCTCTCCTTCCCCTTACTCCAACCAAACCATCTACCCCACCACAATGACAAAACTCGATGACGCTCTCCACCAACTCTCGGACCACCAAAGTACTATCAATACCATTCAAGCCACCCAAAATTCCCACAATACCATGCTGGAATCTTTGACAGCCGATAATATAGACATCAAAACCACCTTGGCTGAAATTAACCGAAAATTGGATGCTCAGCAACCCATTTCCTCAACTAACCAAACGGCTACAGCCTATTATCCATCGCCCACCAACCGTCAACCACCGATCCTATCTTCACCTACAACCATTCGAACACCCAAATGCACTCTCACGATGTTTGATGGCTCTAACCCACATGATTGGATTTTTCAGGCTGATCGCTTCTTCGCTTATTATTCCACACCAGAGGATCAACGAGTCGATCTTGCTAGCTTCCATATGCAAGGCCAAGCACTCTCTTGGTTTCAGTGGATGCACCGCAACAAACAAATATCCACTTGGCCAGCCTTGACGAGAGCGATAGAGCAACGTTTCGGTCCACCGACGTTTTTAAACCCGCAGGCCACTTTGTTCAAACTCAAGCAAATAACCACAGTGGAAAGCTATCAATCCACCTTTGAAACCATTTGCAATCGAATCACCACACTAAACCCTGACTCCATACTTCAATGCTTCATTTCCGGCCTTAAAACGCATATCCAAAACGAACTCCACCTTCTAAAACCCGCAACCATTTCAGATGCCATTGAGGGAGCCAAACTCATTGAACGTAAACATAATGACCAAACCAAATTCCCATTCACAAAAACTTCCTCCCAGTTTCAAAAAAACAGCCCAACCCCTCAAACCACTTTCTCATCTCAACAAACACCTCATCAACAACAATCTAAACCAACTATTCCCATCAAACAGCTATCTCAGGCCGAGATGAACAGCCGGAAGCAACAGGGGCTTTGCTTCAATTGTGACGAAAAATACCACTTCGGTCACCGATGCAAGCCTACCCACATCCTCATGATTATTCCCGATACAAATCCCGACGACAACCCAACCATACTCACCCTCGAATCAGATCCACCACTTAATTCTGACCCCCCTGACATTACGGATCCAAACCCAGAACAGCCGCAAGAGATTTCATTCCACGCTTTGACTGGTTCATCCCACCCGAGGGCGATTCGCCTCCCTGCTTCGATTAATGGCAACTCAATCTCCATCCTAGTTGATACCGGCTCCACTCATAACTATTTACATCCAAAGACAGCCAGATTTCTAGGGCTGCAAATCGACAGCACAAACTCGTTCGTCGTCACGGTTGGCAATGGCGAAAAGCTCCATAGCTCCGGTAGTTGCTCTGATGTTTGCGTCGACATTCAAGGGTATAAATTCTACATCGATTTTCACTTATTAGATATTGTTGGCTCAAATGCAGTTATTGGTATTCAGTGGCTTGAAAAACTAGGGCCAATTACTATGGATTACACGAAATTAACGATGGCGTTTAATTTTGCCAATCGGCCCGTTTGCCTTACTGGGCTAGGCCCATCGTGCAACCCAACCCCTATAAACCTTCACCAATTGAAACGTTTGGATGCAACATCAGCTGTTACCAGCCTTCTGTATTTACACCTCCAACCAGTCGATGAAACACTCGAAGTTAAACCAGCACCACTCATTGACCCAAAAATCCAACACCTTCTCTCGTCATATAACCACGTCTTCGACACACCCACACAATTACCACCATACCGCTCTCACAACCACCACATTAACCTTAAATCCAATTCCGAACCAATAAGTATCAAACCATATCGCTATCCTTATTTTCAAAAAAACGAAATCGAACGTCAAATTCGAGAAATGCTTCACACCAAAATTATCCAACCATCCACTAGTCCCTTCTCATCCCCCGTCCTTTTAGTAAAAAAAAAAGATGGATCATGGAGATTTTGCGTCGATTACCGAGCACTCAATGCCATCACAATAAAAGACCGTTTCCCTATACCAACGGTCGACGAGCTATTAGATGAACTTTATGGTGCCACATTCTTCTCTAAACTAGATCTTCGAAGTGGATATTTTCAAATCCGTGTACACCCATCCGATACCCCAAAAACAGCTTTCCGCACCCATGAAGGCCATTATGAGTTTTTGGTCATGCCATTTGGCTTGACCAACGCCCCCTCCACATTTCAAGCTACAATGAACGAAATATTTCGGCCTCATTTGCGCAAATTCATCTTAGTGTTCTTCGATGATATTCTTGTTTATAGCTCGTCGTGGGATTCACACTTACACCATCTTGAAACAACCTTGCAAATCCTCCACCACAACCAATTTTTTGCTAATTTAGCGAAGTGCAAATTCGGCCTTAAAGAACTTGACTACTTGGGCCACATTATATCTACGGACGGTGTACGTGTTGACCCATCCAAAATCGAAGCAATGACTAGTTGGCCACAACCAAAATCCATCACTGACGTACGCGGATTCTTGGGGCTCACAGGCTATTACCGAAGATTTATTAAAAATTATGCATTAATTGCCGGGCCATTAACCGATCTGCTGAAGAAAGGAGCTTACGCTTGGAGCCCACAAGCCCAATCATCCTTCCAGCAATTGAAAACCGCAGTAACCTCTACCCCCATTCTATCCTTACCCGATTTCACAAAACCCTTTACGGTTACCACTGATGCTTCGGCCGCCGCAATCGGCGCCGTCCTCGCCCAATCCGACCATCCCATAGCTTACTTCAGCCTCAAATTGCCACGCCACCTCCACAAATCCTCCACTTACTCGAGAGAGATGTTTGCAATAACAGCTTCTATAAAAAAATGGCGCCATTATCTGCTTGGCCGCCCCTTCCAGATCTTCACCGATCATCAGAGTTTACGCGAGATGGTGACGCAGACCATACAAACACCAGAACAGCAGAAGTGGTTGTCCAAGTTGCTTGGGTTTGACTTCACGATACATTATAAACCTGGGAAGCAAAACACGGTAGCTGATGGACTGTCTCGCTTCACCAGCGCCGCCTCATTCCTCGCTATTTCAGGACCAGCATTTCCGCTACTGTCAGATATACAAGAAGCCTTGAAAAAGGACCAATCAGCCCAAAAACTAATCCATCAGCTTCAATCAGGTACGTGTTCGAACCCAAAAATTCAATTTCGACATAATTTGCTATTTTGGGGTAACCGAATTTATGTACCTGATGATGCTGCCTTGAGAACCAAAATCATACGCGAATTACATGATTCAAAGACTGGTGGTCACTCGGGAATCAAAAGCACAGCCTCTAGAATAGCGAGCAACTTTTACTGGCCTAATTTGACAACATCGGTCCAAACTTTCGTCAGCCAATGCCCTACCTGCCTCCAAACAAAACCCGACAATGCTCCATATAAGGGACTATTACACCCACTACCGATCCCTGCACAAATATGGGAAGATATCGCAATGGATTTTATTACTCATCTTCCACCTTCGGCTGGCAAAACAACGATTTGGGTGATCGTTGACCGCTTATCTAAGTATGCACACTTTTGCGCACTGCCTACATCAGTTTCTGCATCTCAACTGGCTACACATTTCCTTCACGAGTATGTCCGACTGCATGGGTTCCCACGTTCAATCGTATCAGACCGAGATCGTTTGTTCACAAGTCAGTTTTGGCGAGAACTATTCCGTCTACATGGTACCAAACTTCGTATGAGCAGCGCTTACCACCCACAGACTGACGGCCAATCCGAAGTCGTGAACCGTTGTCTTGAAACATATCTAAGAGCAGTCGTCGGTGACATACCAACCAAATGGGCTGCGTGTCTTCCCTGGGCAGAGCTATGGTATAACACCAGCAAGCATTCTTCACTCCGAATGTCTCCCTTCCAGGCTGTGTACGGACGTCCTCCTCCTATTATATCCAACTACATCAACTTCACCTCCTTAGTACCAGAACTCACGACATGGACAGACTCTCGTGATCAGCTACTTCAACTTATTAAAATGAACTTGCAGAAAGCTCAGGCCCGAATGAAAAGTCATGCTGATCAACGCCGTAGTGATAAAGAATTCGAACCGGGTTCATGGGTCTTCGTGAAGCTACAGCCGTATCGTCAAATGTCCATAAGGGCCGGTCAAAACAAATTATCTAAGAAATACTTCGGACCATATCAAGTCACAGAACGCATAGGACCGGTAGCTTACAAACTTGCGCTCCCATCAAACTCACGAATCCACCCAGTATTTCATGTCTCCCTACTCAAATTCTGTCCAAACCCATCCTTGACAATACCGCAGCCGTTACCAATTAACAACCAAACTAACGACCTTGAGGACAAGGTCGAGCTTGAAGGAGTGGGTGATGATACGCATCCAACAATTGACAGTAATAACATCACCACACGGCCAAAGAGGAAGGTACAAATGCCTAGAAGGTTGATGGATTAAGCATGCAACATGAGAATATAGTGGCTGCAGCTGAAGAATCATGGAGCATTCTGTTATTTCTTTTTTTAATGTTTTTACTTTCCTGCAAAATCTGTTATTACTTTAGTTGGTTACAAAAAGCAATATAGGAGTAGAGTGCCACGCTGGCAAAGTTTGTTATGAATTCAGCTATATGTATGGATGCTGAGTACAGTGAAGGATATAGAAAAAGTTATTGCAAATCTTCTCTCTTCCCTGTTTCTCTCCCATTTTCTCTTATCTCCTTCTTCACTACCTTAGCCGCATCACAATCCTTTCATGAATTAACTAACTACAAAAGATCAAAAAAAAATAAACAAACTAATTAAAGATTAGATGTAAACTTACCTATGTGCAGAAGAAACTCTAAGACCAAGAATATAAGCAACCCTTACATATCTAGTTCTCTGACATGTTTGCTCAATTCCTCTCGTCACATTTTTTATGCAAGCTCTTATCACTCCAGCTATCATTTTTTGATTCTTTCCATACTCTGCTACCTATACATTTATGCAAAACAGTTAGCAACATAATACACATGCATCAACATGTACTAACCAGGGATCAAATTTTGGTTCCAGTTAGAATACCAGCATTATATGGTCAGGCACGTGCCTGACACGACATAACGGGTCACCTAATAGGTCAACAGATAGCAACACTCTGTTTTTCTTTCTTCTTTTAGACGACGATGATGTAGGACCAACATCACAACTCTTTTCCATTTCTTCTACTGCTTTGAGGTCTTTCTCCATGTTAAACTCTCTGATACTTATCATCTTGTTTATGGTTTTCTAAAAGTTTTTTCCTTTTAAAGCCAGCTTTTCTCACCAAAATTTATTGAGCTTAGAATTGAAGCAGTGATAGATAATAATCTATATATAGAGTGATTGAGGGTGGCCTTTATATGAGGTTTCAGACTTAATAAGGGACAGCATTAGTATTCGGGCAAGTGCAAAGTCAGGATTTGGCATCTGTTTGTTTTAACTTCAGAACTACCTTTTTTCTCAAGTCAAAAACAACTGTTGGCTGTTATTTAATTAACTAAAAAGGTAGCATAGAAGGTAATAGAAAAATGGTATGCAAAACGCTCTAGAAGATATAGCTTAGCCGAGAACACAAAGATATATGCAAATTGCTGGAGTATACACCCATCTAGGTAAATAAATAATTTTGCACTAGGAACGAATACATGGTACATGTAGCATGCAAATTGCTGGGATAGATTCAGCACTTTTCTTAACCGCAACTCCAAATTTCCTTTTCAGGTGGGAGTAATCTAGAAAGAAATTGTATTAGTCATATTTGATTGCTATAGTAGTATATAATACAAACAAAAAGAGAAACTTTCAATAAATTTACCAGTCGATTTAATATAGTTACTTTGATTTATTTTCTTCTTTCTAATGATAAGTATATTCAGAGTATATATTGAGGAAATATGATTATACATTTATACTGAATCAAAAGCACATAAAAAAGGGAAAGTATCCACACCAATTGTTTGTATTTTATATGAGACTTGGGCTTTACCATTACTTAAATGCACTGGTAAATTTACTTGATTAGCAAAGAGCGTGTCAGTCATGATAAATAAATGATACTGCTAAGTTTAGGAATGTGACATGAATGAATATGTATTCGCATAATGAGTCGGTAATTTGACGATTAAGACTGAGAAGCATGTTCTGAATAGAACTTAGGTATGAAGAAATTTTAAGCAAGGCTTCATATTTATGATGGTAATAAAATAATAATAATATACAAATCCAACTTTACTATTTGCTATTTTCTACTTCATTGTATAAAACAACTAAGCTGAACGGCTAGGAAATGCTGATTGAAAATGCATACAAGACAGATAGATGTGTATCCTACACAAGTGGGGTTCATGTATTTATTTTTTACTGTTTGCATTGGTCATTGTACACATGGACCGATTTTCTTGTTTATTAATTATTATTATTTTTGAATAAAATTGTTTATTAATTATACAATTCAACCATTCACATTTCAATCGATGGATGGACGAGGTTTAATGGACACATGAGTACAAGGTGATTTGAATAAAAACGATATAAATTCGTCAATTATAAAACATGGCTCACGGTAAAACAACTCGATGAACATGGATAAATTTTAGTGGAAATAAGGGCTCCTTATTTCAAACTTAACACACGAAAAACATTTTTTTAAACATGTTTTAAATTACACTTCTAAAATTATTTAGATAAATTTTTTCTCATTTTTTTAATTCAAATATGCACTTAATTGAAAGTTAATACACTGCAAATATTTTCAGTTTTGCGGTTCAAGAAACTAAAAATATTTACAGTTCAAGAAACTATAAATATTTGCAGTTTTTCAGAAATGCATATATTTGCAGTTTGATTGAAATTGAAAATAGAGGTGTTTTTCGAAACATGCTTTTGAAAAGGAACGACTGTAAATTTTGAAATTAAAAGAGATTGTTTTAAAAAAATCCCTAAACTTCGTAGGAATGAACACAATTGACCTTTGAAACAAGTTCAAAACTAACTAGTTTCAGCAAACTTTCTTTTCTTAGTAAAATTACTGATCAAACAGACAAACCCATGTCATGTGAAAAAACCATATATACACTACAAAACATGCTTGGTTTGGTGACGTTGCCTAGCGACGGTTAGTGACGGCTAAAAAAAGGTGGCCGTCGCCAAACGCGGGTTATACCGCAAAGCCGAGACCAGTTTTCTTCATTTTTTCACCTAGCTTTCCTCAAATTTTCGGCCGCCGGCTCCATCCCCCGCCTCCAACCACCTCCTGTTGACGCCAACCGCCTCCAGAAGCCATCGCCGCCTTCCGGCGCTGCTGCGTTTCCTCCGTCTTCTTCGATTTCTCAATTTCTAGGTATAATCTCTAGACCAAAATTTCTGAAAATAATTTGATTATGTGTTTGAATTTGTTAGAATAATTGATATTAGATGATGGTAATAGTTTATTAGTTGATTTGGGGATAAAATTAAAACCTTTATTTAGAAAATTAGTTGATTATGGATTTGAAATTGATGATTATTATGTATTAGTTGATGATAACGGTATGCTAGTTGATTTAGGAAAGTTAATAAGTGGTTTGATTATTTAATTTGCAAATAAAAATTAGGGTTGATTTAAAACTCAAAAATTAGTTTGTAATCGTTGGTTAATATATGTTTATTGATAAGTGTACAATGTTTAATAAGTGTGTGTTAATTATAAGTTTTAGTGGTTAGTATAAAATGGTTAGTTAAAATTTTAGTTTACAAAATAGTTAAGTTAACATTTAAAATAGTTAACTGAATGTTGAAATAAGTTTTAAATTTTTAAATTTATTAAATAAAATATTTAAATAGTTGAATGAATTATTAAATTTTGAAAAGAGCATAACAACAACAAATATTCTAGTGAAATGGATTTTGTAAAAAAAATTAAGCAATGAATATAACAACAACAAATAATTCTAATGAAATCAATTTTGTAAAAAAATTAAGAAACAAATATAACAACAACAAATATTCTGCTAAAATCGATTTTGTAAAAAAATGAAGAAATGTATTTAAGAACATTAAATATTCTGCTAAAGTCGATTTTTTGAAGAAAAAAATTAGGAAATGAGTACAACAACAACAACAAATATTCTGCTAAAATCGATTTTGTAAAGAAATTAAGAAATGAATATAAGAACAAATATTGTACTAAAATCGATTTTCCAAAAAATTTAGAAATATAACAAGAATAAATATTTTACCCAAATCGATTTAAAAAAAATGAAATGAATATAATGTTGATTTGAAAATAAGCGTTAAATATTATTTCAACATATAATTGACGCTAAAAAATTAAAGCCTTTAGTCTCAAAAGGTTTTAATTTAGTTTAGAAAATACTACGACAAAAATACACCCATTAGATGCAATGTTATACGTAGAAGAGAAGTGAAGTGCTGTCGAAATTAGACAGAAGTGTGGTGTATTAAGCCTTTAGTCCTAAATGGCTTTACTTTATTTTAGAAAATACAACAACAATATACCATTTGAGTGCAAGTTATGCGTAGAAGAGAAGTGAACTAAAGTGCTGTCGAAATTACTAACATATATTTTCAAATCAGGAAAAATATTCGATTATTTCCTCGCCCGTACTTGGATGTATGAAGTTAGAACTAATAGAAAAGGTTCAATAAAGGAACATTTCTATAACGGTGTACGCGAATTTATTAGATTCACTAAATCTAATAATCGAAATAACGAAGAAATTCGTTGCCCGTGTAGTAAGTGCCAACATTTGAAGCATTGGAAACCAGATAGAGTTGAAGTACATTTGTATAAATATGGTTTCGTGCCGAATTATTATTTCTGGGATCGTCATGGAGAACTTGTTGAAACTACACCTAATCCTGTAGTGTTAGAGGACGATAATATTATGACGAATCCGATAGAAAATATGATGGAAGATGCAGCATGATCAATGTTTCCTACCATTCAAGCTGACGATGAAAACGTAAATGTGGAAGAAGAACCGACCGTGGGAGCTAAAAGAATATATGATTTATTGGATTCTGCTAAGAGGCCGCTGTGGGACGGTTGTAAAAGTGGAACTGAACTATTAGTAACCGCCGAATACATTACTATGAAATCAAAATTCAACCTTACAGAAGCTGCATTTACAGCAGTTGTACAAGCTGCAAAACGACACATGTCACCCAATAATCTGATGTGCGATAGTCATTATGAAGTGGAACAACTGATGTCCGCTTTCGATCTACCGTACGAAAAGATAGATACATGTGTAAAAAGTTGAATATTTTATTGGAAAGATGACGTTGACCTTAGAAAATGTAGAATATGTAACGAGAAAAGATACAAACCAAGAAAGAAGAAAGGAAAAGAAGTTCCATACAGGAGAATGCATTATTTACCCATCACGTCCAGACTTCAAATGCTATATGCATCTTTTGCTACGGTATGTCATATGCGGTGGCACAGTGTGAAAACACCGGAAGAAGGAACTTTGATACATCCATCTGACGGAGAAGCATGAAAACATTTCGATAATACTTATCCCGCATTTGCTGCAGAAAGCCGTAATGCCAGACTCGGTTTATGTACGGATGAATTTTGACCATTCTCTCAGTTTCGTAGTAAATATTCATCCTAGCCAATTATCGTTACTCCGTATAATTTACCTCCATGGATGTGTATGAAAACACAATATATGTTTCTCACTATTTTCGTCCCCGACCCTTATGATCCAACATAAAGAATCGATGTTTATTTACAACCATTGATCGAAGAGTTGGAAAAAT
The DNA here is from genome assembly GCA_030737815.1 of Allium fistulosum. Classification (NCBI taxonomy): domain Eukaryota; kingdom Viridiplantae; phylum Streptophyta; class Magnoliopsida; order Asparagales; family Amaryllidaceae; genus Allium; species Allium fistulosum. The sequence continues at coordinate 333,988,884 of CM060904.1, read as the reverse complement.
TGTAGAATGAAGGTGTTGAAACATACGACATTTCGAGAGAAATTTTTCTTGTATGTTCGCTTCTTTGTGATGGACTATTAGTAATTTTCTTGCATATGGGATGCTTTCTAGTTGGAGTACGGCCGGTCGTCTAGCCTGCCCTTATTGCATGGAAAAAACACGAGCATTTTCTTTACGGCATGGGAAGAAAGTTTCTTGGTTCGATTGTCATCGGTGTTTTCTCCATCCCAATCATACTTTTAGAAGAGATATAAAAAACTTTATAGCTAACAGAGAAGATAATATGCAACCACCAAAGATTTGGTCAAGCAAAGAATTATATGAAATTGTAAAGGACTATCCAAAGATACATGAAATTGGAGTACAGATTGAAATTCCAGAAAAATCGGACATTCATAATTGGTGCAAACAAAATATATTTTAGGAGTTACCATATTGGAAAGACCTCTTACTCCGACATAATATTGACGTGATGCACAACGAAAAAAACATGTTTGATAATATGTTTAATACAATATTGAATGTAAAGGGGAAAACTAAGGACGATTTGAATTCGAGACTTGATATAGCACACTTTTGTAAACGTCCTGAACTTCATATGAAGCCCGATGACAATAAAAAACCCAAAGCATGCTATGAGCTAGACAACAAGCAAGTAAAACTTGTGCTAAAGTGGGTGGAAGAACTAAAATTTCCCGATGGGATTTCCTCTAATCTTCGTAAATGTGTTGACTTTAAAAGTGGTAAATTGAGTGGGATGAAAAGTCACGATTTTCATATCATGATGGAATATTTACTACCCGTGGTTTTCAAAGAACTGTTGCCCGTAAAAGTATGGAGTGTTATAACAGAATTAAGTATGTTTTATAAGCAACTTTGTTCGACGACATTAAAAGTAGATAGTATATGTAAACTTGAAGTAGAAATCCCCATACTGCTATGCAAACAGGAGAAAATATTTCCTCTAGGTTTCTTTAATGTAATGGAGCATTTACCTGTTTATCTTCCATCCGAAACACTTCTTTGAGGTCCTGTGCAATATGGATGGATGTATCCATTTGAGAGGTCACTACAATAAAAATACTCTATTACAACGTCCTTTTTACAACGGGCATTGGTTGCCCGTTGTAATAGATGACTATTACAACGGTCCATTTGCGCCCGTTGTAAAAGATGTCATATACAAACCCTTTTTACAACGGGCATTGGTTGTCCGTTGTAATAGAAGGCTATTACAACGGTCAATTCAGGCCCATTGTAATAGATGCCAACTTTACAACGGTCACATGCCTGTTGTAATGCATGCCCGTTGTAATAGGGCCAACATCAAATAATAAATCACTATCCCTTTTTCTTTTATTTCTTCGGCCGCATCATTGTGAAAAATAATGGCGTTCATCCTCTTTGCCAAAACTAGGGTTTTTTGAGAATTGAGTTGCCGCTTCAATTTGTTGCTGATGCTTCGACACGCGAAATCATTTCTTCTCCTTGGGCACGTGAAATCATTTCTTCTCCTAGGGAACGCGAAATCAAATCAAGTTTCGCGATTTCAATTTCGCTCCGCCTCCTCATTATTCAGGTACGAATCTCCTTTTTGTATAACCCTACTTTCGCTAGTGAAATGATTGAATCGGATGTGAATGAAGTCAAGCTGGCAGCTACCAATTCGGGAAATCGTTGTCTGCAATTTCGCCTATCGCTTGACTCCTTGCTTCCGTATTCCTTGCAATATTTTTCTTTCGTTGCAGTCAGGTACTTTTGCTTGTCTGGTTTTTGTTTTATTTAATTGTTCATCAGTTTTATTTTGGTTCTAATTGAATTCTTTGATTTCTCCTAGATCCAGTCCATCTTTGACTAAAAAAACATCTCATCTCCTTGTGTGAATTGTAGCGAATAACAGACCAGAACCGAATTCAAAACAAGGGAGGAACTTGAAAAATGTATTACACTTGAGCAGTGCCTTGTGTGAATTGAGGATCCTCGCACCTGTACTTCCCATCAGGTCCGATTCCAAAACCTTTCGGATCCGCAAAAACGTTTTCCAAGAGCTGACTGCGAGGAGGCACTGGGCTTTGATCTGCAAATTCAACTGCATCGTCTACAATGTCATCTATTTTCCTCTGGATATCATTGATGTCGGACTCGGTAGCCAGGTTTTTCTCCACCATGTATTTCTTTAGGGCTGCAAGAGGGTCCCTTGCTGCATAGTAAGCTTTTTCGTCTGCCAATGACAATGAATTAGTTATCTTTACATATTTCTAAAATATATATTTAAGAATACTAACAATTAAATAATTTTGAATTATGAAACAATAATTTGTTGTTTCTTTTTATTTTTGCAGTTAAGTGTGTTTTGATTTGCTATGATCATTCATGACAAATAAACAGTCAGCTAACCATGGCCAGCTGTATGAAAATACGAAACTAGTAAATATAGAAGGCAATTTGTTTTGCATAATTTTGATTTGGTTTGGAATGGACTTATTTTATTTGGAAAAATATAATTGTATTTTGAACTTTGAATTGCTGATATATTTTTGAATTCAATAATCAATTTGATTTAATATTTTTGATTGAGTGGATCAAATCAAATACAAACATATCTAAAACTTCATATAAAAAACCAGTCGGGTCCAGCCCTCTAAAGGTAGCCTCTTCATGGCCTATATAGCCAATGTTTGATTTAATTTGTAGTTCAGAGCTGCAAGTTAAGAGTGGATCGCCAAATTTTGCAGGTTACTAAATCCATATGGCTTAGATCATTGTCTATTTAATATGGTTTTCAAGCCCGAATTACCTATTATATTTCATTGTCTATTTCAAATATGTTTGCATCGGGTGAATTTTTTTAATCAAAGCTAATAAAACCTTATTTTTGAACCACTCTGTCGTAGGAAAGACAGAGGATCGACAGGGATTTCAATCGAAAATGAATATACGGGTTATGGATATACGAGGGTGGACATGGTGGATGCCGTTTCGAATACGAGGATTCCGACCCGTGGCGAGTGTGGGTCTTTGTGAATGGATGAGACAATCGGTATGTGTTTTTTTATGTTTTGTTAAGATTTTGTGTGCTTTTCTTATGGCCTTCATTTGATATTGTGTTGGTGGACCAGGTGTCTATTGTCATTCCCTTGATAAAAATGAAACGATTGACCAAGGTAATTTTCGTAATTGTAGAAAGTATCTGGTAAAAATTTGATTTCTATATAGAAGTGTGTTTCCTTTTTTTTGGGTCAGTAGGCAAACCTTTTTTGCGTCGAATAGCAAACCTTCTCTTGTTTAATACCTAATAGCATGTAAATCATCGTTTGTTGGCTAGCACGTAAGGTATATGTGCAGAAACTATTGTTATTCGATGACAGCCTACAACTATAAATCGGAGTCTGCTTGCAACAGAAAAAGAAATTTGGGTGCATGAAACCACATTCTTATGAATCTCAATTTCTTGTGGGTCTGACTTGAAATTGTTTTGTAGGAGCACCGAGCTGCAATGTGTGATTATGCACTCCTTGATCGTAGTTTAGTAACTTTAAAGACATGCACATTTTTTCTTTCTTATTTGCATAATAACATCAAATGTTGGAAACAGATTCAAGATGTACACATCTGTTTATACATAATTCTAATAGATGCAAAAACTGTAATCTAATGGGGATATAGTTTATTACCAAAACAACATCATGTTGAACATTGTGATATCTTAAAGAAAATCTTAATTTACTCGATAGGTTCATGTATGTTACCATCATCTGATTTCACCTTAAAATTGGAATTCTTAGTGAACTTCTTTATGTTATGTATCTCCTACCTGCTGGTAAATGACATTGCCTAACAGATTATAAGTGCAATTCAAATTATATTCTATAAGAGGCTCCTTTTCACATTTAACCTTTTACTTGGTTGCAGAATTAACCTTATCTATTGCAACTTTATTCAAGTAAAAAAAGCCATGATTTATGGATTTGCTGACAAATCCTATTCCTGCTTGTTTATGTCTCTGCAGGTAATATTTTACTGCCATTTTCCTGATATGTTGCTTGCTCAACATACAACCACTGTCAGGAGATTGTATCGCAAACCAATTGATTGGCTTGAAGAGTCCACAACTGGTTTGTTTAGTCACAAATTTCATTTCATATTTATCTATTTTACTACGACTAATTCGTTTACATGATGTCTCATTGTAACCACTTGCAGGTATGGCAGATTTAATACTAGTTAATAGTGGGTTTACTGCATCCACTTTTGCCAAGACATTCAAATCACTTCATTCAAGAGGAATCAGACCGGATATTCTTTATCTTGTAGTCAATGTGGACCAGTTTGATAAACCAAGTGCTTACAGGCAACTAATCTGTTTTTGTATTTGACATTAGAGTTCTTTATTTTTTTTGACATTTATTGGTTGTTTTGTTAGGTTGAATTTCTTTTCAATTAATCAGTTTGAACGAAAAAAGAATCTTCAACTAGCAATATCTGCATTTTCACTGCTTCGTTCATTGGACAGTACTGGTTTAGACAATAGTTCATCAGGAGCCACTTTGACAATCGCAGGCAAGTCTACTTTTATCTAGAGTTCACATACTTGGTTTATTTGTCTGTTAAATAACTGTTGTTTTCTTTCTTTAGGCGGATATGACAAACGTCTCAAAGAAAATGTTGAGTATCTAGATGAACTTAAACAGCTGGCTGAAAGTGAGGGAGTTTTAAACCGAGTTAAGTTTGTTACTTCGTGCTCGACAACAGAAAGTTTGTAACTATGTAAAATTTTATGAATGATGTGAATAGATGAATCTTTTTGTTATTTTGAAATATAAATTTCTTTTGCTATTTTTAGTAAATATGAATAATATGGTTGTCATTAGTATAATAATTTTATTTCAATTCAAATTAGTTTAAAATTTACACGTGCATTGTAGTAGTTTTATTTTTTTTCTCATTTGAATCTTTTTAACAACGGGCAAAAACAGTTGCAATATCATGTATTACAACGGGCATTGCCCATTGTAAAAAGGTGTGTTACAACGGGCATTGCCCGTTGTAAAAAGATTTATTACAATGGGCATTGCCCGTTGTAAAATATGGTCAACCTATTACAACATCGCCTATTACAACGGTCGGCTGTCCGTTGTGGAACACATATTACAACGGGCATTGCCCGTTGTAAAAAGCCTGTTTTGTTGTAGTGGGTAATATTGATTATCTGCAATATTTATGTCAGTTTAAAATTTAGATTTCTACATCTAAATATAAATTAAATTTATTTTGTAATAGGTACTTGAATCATCTGGAAAAAAAGTTAGACAAAAAGTACGAGTTGAAGGTTCGATTTGCAAATCATATCTTGAAGAAGTAGCTTCATTCTTTTTCTCTCATTACTTCAGTGACGATGTGAACTTATCGTTTGTAAGCATTTCTCGTAATGATGAAGTCGTTGAACTAGATTCTTCTCAAACAACGTTGTCTATTTTTAGGCAACATGGCTGACCCGTTGAAAATATGTGGAAATATGGTTAGACGATAGAGATTACCATGTAGCACACATATGTTCTTCTAAATTATGCTAAAGTTGCGCCATTTGTTAGGTAATAATAAATTCATATATAATTCACTTACACGTACATATTAATTATAAGCCATATTACATATTTGCAGTATCTACGAATCACAGCATCAATCTGGCGATCTCAGTAAAGAATTTACTAAATGGTTTTCGAACTACGTTTATGATCCAAGAAACTGTGTCGTTGATGAAGGTTTACGACATCTTGCGATCGGACCAAAAAGATATATGAAGACTTATCCAATATTCTTCGTCAATGGATTTAAGTTCAACACGAAAGATTACGGGGCTGAAAAATTAACATATAACAACGGTGTATTTGTCAAAGGTAGTGATGATCCAGATGAGCATATAAAAGATTTTTACGGCGTCTTAACACGGGTTCTAGAGTTGACATATTATGTAGAACTTGTAGAAAAGGTTTTTTTATTCAAATGCAATTGGTTCAGCAATGTTTCTGGTTCTGGAATCAACGTGCACAAAGATTATAAGCTTATTAAAATAAAGCATATCTCATATTACTATAAGTATGTTCATTTCGTATTAGCCAAACAAGCATTACAAGTTTATTTTGCTCCGTATCCATCCTTAAAAAGAGATAAAGCGGATTGGTCGGCTGTTTTTAAAACAAAGCTAAGGTTTACGTTTGATGGAAATAATATTCCAGACGAAACAGCGTATCAAGCGGATCTTGAACATAATACATAAATAATAATAACCGATGACATTGATTTAGGGCCGTTGAATGATGAATCGAATGTTTTTAGATGCATTTGAAAGTACCGAAGAAAACGAGATAGAGTACAAGACTGAGTCTGAATAAGAAAACGACGAAGACTGAAAACTCTGAATATTTGCATCGCTTGTTGTATAATGTATTATTCTGAACTGCATATTATTCTGAGCTATGTATTAATAATGATGACTATGTTATGAGCTATGTACTATACTGTTTTGAAATTTCTATATATGTATTCATGAGACCTTGTCCCATTTATTATGATTTAGTGAAAGTTTTATGTGATGATTAATGAAACATGCTTTGTACTAATAAATTTATGTCTTTTCATCTTTGATATTATTTTTCTGTAGTAGATATGTCTGGCAGGAGACGTAGCCAGAAATCCGAGCCTTCTCCATCTCCTGGTGCAGGTGCTAGTGGCACGGCACCGAATTTACGCCCACTGGCGGAGGTAGTTCCGAAAAGCGCCGGGTAAGTATCAAATTTATTTGAAGTGTATTTTTTAATATTTATTAAATATCTACATCAAAATTTATACAGGAGCTTTGAGGTGGAGCCTTCGGATTTCATCCTACAAGTTTCCAAGAAGGCATTTATGAGTAGGATGTCCGGCTATTGGCCTCATTGAGATGACATCCCACCGCATATCAAGAATGCTATATTTGCTAATGTACTCGTAATTATAAGTTTGAATATCAGTTGAAAATTAATATAATGTACATAATTCAAACTAATTTCAATATGCAGACTGCCGTGCATGTAGATTCAGAGGATATGGATATTTTTACCAATCACTGGAATAAAAGGATGAGAGAAAATTATAGGGTCACTCTATCTAAGGCTAAAAATGTAGGTAAAAAATCCAATTGGATGGGCGTTGATGTGTGGGGTGAGTATCTACGGCTCCGGGACACTCCAGAAGTGAAAGTAAGTTATAAACTTTTGCATTGTTGTTAATTTTGTTTTAAATTTCGTATGTTAGTTGCAGTAATTTAGTTAATCGTGTATCTAAATTTGTAGGAATTATCTGTTCGGAACCGTGCAAATAGGAATAAAAATCCTGCTTTGCACCGTGGCGGCTCCAAATCCTTCGAAGAACACTGGAGAGAGTTGGTAAATTTATAAATTGTGTTTATATAAATCTAAAATGTTGTTTAATCATATTTGTAACATTGTTTATTCATATGTATATATTTTCAGGTGGTGAGGTACAATTGCGAGCCTACTATGGCTGAGGTGTTCACGGCCACGCATGCCGTTGAGCAGACAAATGGGGAAGGTAACGTTTCATATGAGTGGACGGACGATAAATCTAGATCCGTAATGGTAAACATGCTTATTCTTAATGACAATGTTTCATATTCCTTTATTTTACATTTCATAAACTTTAAATTAAATATTTATCGTGTCAAACTATTGTTCGTAATCGAACGAGAGATATTGAGCAGAGCGGGTACGAGTAGCGTAGTCCACCGGTCGGGCAGAGTTAACGTTTGAGGAGTCAAACCGTATTTGGGATGATATTATTGATCCACCTTCGCGAAATAGGCGGTACAGTTATGGAAATCAGGAGGTAAACTTCTTCATTTACTAATATATTAATTTACACATGCAAATAAATTTAAACTTAAGTGAACAAATTATAAATTGAATAAGGAACCTGAATAATTGAAATAAATAAATTGCAATAAATGTATAATAGTTAATTATAAATATTAGTCGCATAATTAATCAAAAAATTATAAATTATAATGTTCATTTACTGTTTATAATTTTCATATATTATAACTAGATATAAACTATTTCACAGGCGTTAATTTCTTAGAGGGCTTATAGGAGATTCCAAGCCGAGGAGATTGCTCAAATGAAAAAACACTTGGAGGAGATAAACAATTGGAGGAAAAGCGCATTGGCGCACCAGCTAGACGAGCATATTGCAGCCTACTTGGCACAGCATGGGACGATGCCTGGAGAGGACGGGTCGGGCGACGACGATGAGTAGGTATGCTTGTGTTTCTATCGGATTTTCATCATCTTGTTTTGCAGTCATGTGACATTTGTGTATATATTTTATACATGTTCGTTGGTTGTTGTGTTTGATGGGTTAGTGGACATTTGTGTATACATGTGATTGATGGATAGTGTTTGTACGTATGGTTACATTGTTTGATGGATGTTCCGTTTGTTTGGTATGATATATTTATATGGTGGTGATGAAATGTGTATGTAAAATTATATGTTGCATTATATATATGATTATTTGTGATATGCGTGAGATTATATGATGGATGAAGTGGTATTAGTTGTGAAATTGAATGTATATGTGTTGGAAAGTGATATGAATTTGGTCGTGTGGTTGAATGGATTGAATGACAAAATTGATTTAGAAAATTTGTCTCAGGTTAGCGACGGCTAAATGATCCAGGTTAGCAACGGCTAACTGGTTCTGGTTAGTGACGGCTAGTGACGACTTGAGGCGACATCTCTATGATAACTAATTTTCCACGTGTCCAACAAAATGTCGCCAACCGTCGCTATTTTGAAGACGGAACCGTCGCTGTATTGTGTAGCGGCGGACTAAATAGCGACGGCTTTTAACGACGGCTAACGAAGGCCTGCGACGCCTTTTTGCTGTCGTTAAAGCCGCATTGTTTTGTAGTGGTAGGTACGTCCATTATTAACTCAACTATTTAAAACAATCATGATAGCATTTACAAAACGAAAAAATGGCTACATTTACACTCCAAACTTGGTCAATAACCAAGAGCATTTCAATGCATTTTCAAGTTCTAAACCTTAAATATTCAATACATTTTTATTGAAATAAATGTATTATATAATCATTAACAAAAATTATGTTCCATATTTTTTTGTATTACATTAACTATTTGCTGGTTACATTAATTCTTTGTTACGTACAAAATATAATACAAGTAGTTTTGTATCTTTCAAAATGTACTCGTATCTGAGATTAAAGTTATAAAAAAGATATGATGATTGAATTGGAAAAAAAAAAGGAAAAAAAAACATATTTTGTTGCACAACACAAATGTTAAAACAAAATAAAGTGAAATATTCAAAAGAATTTTATGAAAAATGTACTTATCACCTTTAGAATATTTTTTAAAACATTTCATCGTAGGACAATTTTTTGCATTACATCAGATATTGTTCTCGACATTAACTATTTGATAGAAAATAAATATAACAATACAAGTAGATCTTTTTTATATAACAAGAGTGCTCCTTGACAACAACACACGTAGATTTATATTCAAATTTTCAATATTTAGAATAAAATTTATCAAATGATTTTTCTAATTGAAAATATGTTGTAAGCAACCCTATTATATCTAGCTAGACCTTTGAGAGTTCTGCTCCACTCTTGTCACAATTTACATCCAAGCTCTCATCAGCCGATGTTTTCAATTCTTTGCAATTTGCATACTCTACTACCTATACATTACATATTGGGGCTTTGCACGAAAGGTCTCTATTTCTGATGGTATTACAAGAAAAATCCCAGTAGAAATAAGTATGTAAATTTAGTTTCTGTTTTTTCTAATCAGAAAACGAAAGTTATTTCTACAGGCACTTTTTTTGTAACACCATCAGAAATAGATAACTTTCGTGCAAAGCCCTTTTATAAATAGTGTTCTTTTTTAAAACTAGCTTTTCTCACTAAACTTCACCGAGCTTAGGATTAAAGAAACTCTAGATAGTAATCTATACCTTAGGGAGATTGACGGTGGCCTAATTTGATGAAGTTTGTCCCTTGATAAAGGATAACTTTAGTATGGGGTACAGTGCAAAGTTAGGATTTTGCATGTTCGTTCAACTTTAGGAACTACTTTTCAAGTCAAAAGCAACTATTTTGTCCGTTAAATTGACTATTTATTACATACAAAATTAAAAAATTACAAGTAGATCTACATTTTTTGAAACATACAATATTTAAAATTAAATTTGTCAAAATATACAGATTTTTGAGTTGAAAAGGGTAAAATGATCTTGTTGTCGTTTCATAACAGAAGCATGAAAAGTAGATCATAAGAAATAAAGTATTACATATTCTGCCATCCATAGAGAAAGCAATACATTGCTTTTTCTGTCTTATTTAATTAATTTTAATCTTCATCCAACATTTATAACACCAAATAAAACTTTTGTTTATTTATTTAGTATTAATTTTGTTGACGTATGTTTGTATTAGGTACAAGTGTGTTGAGTATGCGAGCGTACTTTTGTAAGATAAAAGTTGATAAAAAATGATAAAATTACACTCACCTGCTCTATGCATTGGGTCTGCTCTCAGTATGGAGAAAAGGATTGTCAATTTGTTGTTAATGCCTTAGTGATTGATCTGCTATCAATTAAAGAGACAGTGAAAAATAAGCTTTATTATACTTCAAAATAAAACTTCATGTGAAGTCTTATCAGGTGAAAAACCATAACATCTCATGACAAACTTTCAAATATGGACAGAGCATATAAATATACAAGCTTAATATATATAGGTCGGTAACCAAACCGATGAATTTCGGCTCCTACTTGTCGACTTAGCTGCAGTATGAGTAGACAAGCCTTTAAATTGCTTGTCCATTTAAACATGTACAAAATTTGCAGTCACTGAACCTTTTTAAGGAAAGCAATTTTATTTAAGCATCTCCCATGACATGAAAAAAGCAGACTAAGATATTAAACATACTCTAAAAGTGGAAAGGAAATATTTTCTCATATATTTGTTAGTATGTTTATTTATATAAGATAAAGATATTAAACATACTCTTAAAGTGGAAAAGAAATATTTCCTCATATATTTGTTAGTATGTTTATTTATATAAGATAAACGTTCATTTTTTTTACCAACCCGAATGAAGATAACAAGTCATACATACATATACACGCACACACATATATACATACATATATACACACACGCACACATACATACATAATGTATGTGTATATATATGTATATGTATGTGTGTATATATGTATGTATATGTATGTGTATACACACATACACACACATATATGATTAACGAAGACTAGCTAAAAAAAAATATATTACAAACAAGCTTATAAAAAGCTGCATAATATGTCGTCCGGATCTGCGGGCACTTTTTCTGTAAATCCATTCTTAAACTAAATATTGTGCTTAGTGGTTAATTGAATGAATTTGCTTCCATTTGCTGTTTCTTTGTCCATACTTGACTAGTTGTAGTTTAATTTGGCATTGGTATCTTTCTTTCTTATAATAGGGTAATCATTAGTTTGATTTTAAAGGAAAAATTATATCTCTTCTAAGAATAAAGACGAATGGACAGTGATCACAAGACAATGATCTTCAAGTTAAGAGTGCACTGAATCTGCCCCTACACATCTACACCCAATCCAAAGAACAACAAGAATAGTTTTATACTTAATTTTACTAATGCTTCTGTGAGAGAAAGTTGAAGCTTCAAATTATTTATATTCGTTTAAACAGTTAAACTATGTACGTGAGTAGTGCTACTAGATTTGACAGCTCCAACCATATATATTAAATAACTCTATAATGCATCAGAGCATTTTGAGCCCAAAAAAAAAAAAAAAATCATATGTGGATATATTCTTATGGCACATGCATAATTTAAGTTAATCATGATATTCCTGTTATATATACTATTCTTACCCTGATCATATTAATTTAATGGGCTAAGAACTCTATTGGATCGAGTGAATAAGAACTAAGAAGTTTTATCTGTCCATAATGTTGTACATGTTAAAGAAGCACAGATAAACTACATAAGTAATTCAAAATGTTGGGGGGGGGGGGGGGGGGGTCTGTTAATTATGATGCTCAGAACAATCCATCGTACTGAAATAGCTGTATGAGTCGGTGGTTTCGATTAATTAGCTCACAAAACTATTGAGCAGAGGGACAAAGACGTATTCAAACTGAACTTTAATAATTCTATGGCCTAAAGTGGCTCACATATAATTTTTTACTTAAGTAGTCCTAAAGCAAAATGTAACCGCAGTAAAAGGGTAGCGAAACTTTTGAAGTGAATATAGTTAATTGTGTAGTTTCAACTTCAAGTGGCTGGATGTATTGTTCCAGAAGCCGACTGCAAGTGTCCTCTTTTACCACTTACTAAAAATTAAAATGAAATTCGCTAAATGATAAAACTACAACTTTACATGACTCCACTCATAATCCTATAAAAGCTAGGAATCCCACTTTCAGATTTCTTTACTTCAGATTCTCTCTTGGAGGGTAATGTTCTTCGACATAATAAATTATAAAATCTCCATCTAATGCTTATCTTCCACCAAATTTGTTTGATATTACATAAGAAAAAAGGCATTTTATGTTCCATCTTAATCTCATTAAAATTATATAGTTATCCATTATTCTCTTACTATAACTATTCTAATAGTTGCCATGATACACAAAGATAATTGGAGCTTAACTCTTTACTCTATTCCCACACTAGAAGATGCCAATCATATACATCACTGATTTTTCTTTAATACTAGTTATATGTTACTATGGAATTACAACGTAGTTTTGAAGGATTTAGTAGATGCCAGCATGTACCATCCAACCAATTTAACGGTTAATGCAGTTTAATATAATGAGACTTTACATTCTAAATTACTTGGTTATTCTTATCATTGTACTTTGTTTTATTTTATTCTACTTTTTAATACAATCATATCATTGGTGATTGCACAAATGATGAAAATGCTTACACAATTGATTACCAATGTTAACATCATCAAAATTCGAAATTGGAGAATATTCACCTATATGATAGCGAAACTTCTGTTCTCTATAAACTTGACTGATTAGTGCATAATATATAAGTTCAGATATCGACCAGTTAATCTGAACAATGCAAAGCCTCAATGAAAATAATAACGAATTTGCAATATTAACTAGGTTCACACATTTCCTAATATTGCATGGAATGCATGAGGGAAATGTTGGTAATACGAAATGACAATTGTTAGCATTGTGAACGATATCTCAATGAATAAACTGAAATAGGAAAAATACATTCAAACAAGAACCATATACTAAAGTGGACAACTAATGCAGTGATAGCATCCGGCATCCCCATCTTATCTTCAAAGCTGTGCCTTTGATAGTGAAACTAAAAATTAAAGGAAAATTTATGTTAGAAAACAAATGCAAAATATTACATGATATGTGTATGAGAATGACATGATCAAAGACTTGTGTACTCCAAAACAAAGTATAAGTGCATAAAATTTGTCAACAAACATGACCGGAAACAAATCAGTACACATTAATTCTGTATAAATAATACATAGATAGAGAGGGACCACCAAGAAGTATAGTTTAATGTTTGTTTATGACATAAAACACACCAATTTATGTCAATTATCTACAAATACAATAATCATTTATCCTCATGACGTGCTGATTGCAATATTCGGAGAGGTCAAATATTTCTAGGACAAATTTTCATTCTAGGTCTTCAAAAAAACTTGTTTCGACTTTAGGCCCCGTTTTAAACTTAATATGAAAATATGACTTTTTTTTCTTATACAGGATTTTTGTACATGCACACTCTTAAAAATGCGCATGTACAACTTCAAAAAAATATACTTGCGCATGAAAATGCGCAAGTACAAATCAAAATTTTATTCTTGCGTATTTTCGGAATGCGAAGTGCAAAATGATCGAATAGTGAAAAACATATCTATTTTCATAATAAGTTTAGAAAGAGGCTTAAACTTGAAATAATTTTTTCCTTAAGCCTAGATTGAAAATTTGTAGCAAAACTAACCATGTATCTTCTTCGACAATTATGGGATCCATAAAAAAGAGAATCCCAGTGTCTATTTCCCAGCAATACTGGCCACTTAACTGGTTCTTTTACAGGCACTGACTTAAATTCTGGTAGCATGAATAATAGTTGTATCATATAGGTTGACTGAGTTTAACTGTGTCCAAAGAGCTTATTTATTAGCGTTCAGTTGTAAAAATTATAACCTACCAACAAGTTATGCTAATAAGATTGTATACCACAATAAATTAAAGAGTTGTACCACTGGTTCTATATAGGTTACACTTATGATCATGCACTTTATCACATATGCAAGCAACCATTATCACTGCACAAATTTAAATCAAGTCAATGGAGTCATCCTCGTACATAAATGTTGATCGATTTTTTCTGACTCGATTTGTCGACGAATTAAAACCTATATCTTCTACATCTAGATCAGAGTAAAAGATCAAACTCAATAGAGTAGTTGTTAGCGTCAAAATTGGTCACTGACACCAAAATCCAGTTGAAAGCATCAAATACCAGTCACAGCTCACAAACAGAATGTATCTAGAGAGTGACGAAGTGAAGAACAATAAAAATTAAAATGAAAGCAGTAAGGAACAACAGATTTTATAGTGGTTCGGCTAACTCCGGCCTACGTCCACTCTATAAGTTTTCTTTTTATTGATATTCGAATCAATTTACAGTTACAAAATGGCAGAGTAGCCTTATCGTTAGAAAATAGAAAGTAAGAGAGCAGAAAGAAGATCCCTTTTCTGAACCCTCACATGCTGTATTTATATGCAAATCCTGAGTTGTTGGGCTTTCTGAATGATCCGGGTCCATCAAGATCTTCCACTGAGCCACATACCTCCACAATGCCGAGCTACATCGGCCTCTCCACAGTGTCGGGCCACACATACCTCCACAATGCCGAACCACACCAACCTCACCACAATGCCGAGCCGCACCACAATGCCGAGCGAGGTTCGATGCCGAACGCCTTCCAATGCCGAGCGAGGTACAATGCTGAGCGAGGTACAATGCCGAGCGACTTCCAATGCCGAACGACTTCTTGTGCCGCGCGACTTCCTGTGTCGGACGACTTCATGTGCCGAGCGACTTCCTGTTAAGCGACTTCCTGTAGCGACTTCCATGCCGAACGACTTCCAAACGTGCTGTGCTACCTATCCATCCAGTCGACTCAAACCTACCACATTCCATCCTTGATAAATGAAAAATCGACTTAGTTAAATCCGTCTGGCTATAGTCTTACCAAAAGGCGGGTTAACAGTAGTTTGTACAATATGTGAATGAGCTTTAATTGTACGTGTCATCCAAATTATTATAAATATTGACTCATAAATGCAAGTTTTCAAAGAATCAAAATGGGAAGAAAACAAATAAATGCAAATGAAGTTAATGCTGATGATTCCTTAACTTTTATTTTTTTTGGACACACTGTATGCTAAATGCAGTCAGGATTTCACAACAACAAAAAAGTTCGCGAATTTCACACAGGTTGCAAACAAACAAAAAGTGTTGCTTATGGTCTGCTTTTAGTGACAAAATACAAATGGAAGAGCATTCATTGAATAATACACTTCAAGTGATAATTTGCTGCTCCAAGTATCACTTGCTACTATTACTATGGACATTTTGTATTAAATTCATGTATGTTATTTGAAAATGTTTAGTGCTAAATATTATTTATGGCAATGTAGACAAATGGTTATGAATAAGACTTAAAGCAAGCATTTTGTTCGTTCACATGATGTGCGAAAACTTGTTCGAGAGAGCACAATTCCTCCCATCAAATAGACAAGACTGCACTAAAAGCTCGTAGTGTGTGCACAACACTTTAGAGCAATTTAGTTCTGCAAGTGTTTTAAATTACTTTCAATGTGGCTTAGAAGTCGTAGTATATTTGACAAAAAACAGTGAAAGATGGTTTGGTAAAAAAAATTTCTGTGACAACTTAAATTGGTTTTAATGTAAATCATCAGATAACTTCTAATTAATTATTAGCTCTCTGGAGGTGGCAAACAGTTAGGCATCAAATTAAGAAGATAAAGTTGTACTATTTACATGGGTGTATGTTGAGACGTACATCACTCAAGGTCTATGAATGAAGTTTGGTTTCCAGGGGTTCAAGAAACTTTGATTGAATTATAAAACCAAGAGGCCTTTGGTCATCCCAGCATGAGTCACCAAGGAAATGGCAAGATGTGACGACCCCACTGCTATACTCATATTATTAAAGAACATTACAAGTAATGTCGTCTAATAACATGTAGAATACGGCTAGTTAAAGACGATCGAATGTGAATATATCTTTATACTAACACTGACACGTCTTTACTACCTTTAGATCTGAATTGAAAAGTTTGACGTGTACGGTATTAAGACAAAGTAATAAATACACTGATTAAAAATATTCAGAATAATATATAATACAAATAAATCAGAATCAGAGTCATAGATCACAACGGAATGATATACATCATCATATACATAATAAAACGCGAGTCTACAAAATATCAATGCTGGACCCACATAAATATATACATCTCATCTAAAATAAAATATCAGGTACGCAATGACTTACTAAAGAATATACAAGTATGAAGTTGATGCAGCCCAACCTGATAGGAATCGCGAGAACGAAACAGTGCAGAGCTCCAACCTAGGTCGCTCCTCCTCCACTCCCTCAAATCGCGAACGAAGCTACAGTAAGTCGCTCCTCCTTCTTAAGTCGAGCGATGGTCTAGGTCGCTCCAACCCCAA
Organism: Allium fistulosum; assembly: GCA_030737815.1. Lineage (NCBI taxonomy): Eukaryota > Viridiplantae > Streptophyta > Magnoliopsida > Asparagales > Amaryllidaceae > Allium > Allium fistulosum. Next base: position 333,971,996 of record CM060904.1, on the reverse strand, counting down.
GTCGCAAAGTTACAGTGGAACGCCAATCCTAGGTCGCGAAGCTCCAATCGATCATCTCTGTTTTAGGTCGCGAGATACTCATCCTGTTTTAGGTCGTGGACGACCTATCCTAGGTCGCGAGATGCTCATCCCTGCTTTAGGTCGTGGACGACATATCCTTAGGTCGCGAGTTCTTCCAGGAGGTCGCGAATGAAGTTGTCACTGCAGATCCTTAAGTCGCGGCGAACGTGAATGGGCAAGTTTTAAGTCGCCGAAGTTATGTCGTAGGTTTTAAGTCGCCGAAGTTATGGCGCAAGTTTTTTTTTAGTCGCCAAAATTAGGTCGTAAGTTTTAAGTCGCGTGACTGTTGTATTTGTTGTGTTGTAGTCTGATAAGTCATGAACGACTTATGGTAAGTCGTCTACTTATGAGTCGTCTATTTTAGGTTGTGGTGTGATAAGTCGGAAACGACTTAAGAGTTGTACAATTTTCAGTGTTGAGTTGTAATTTCTATAAATAGGCCGGTGGTGCCATTTGTAATGGTTGTTGATTTTGAAATAAAATTTCCTTTGTTAGCTTTGTGCTTTCATCCAATTGGTAGTCGAGTGTGATCTCCTATCTCCACCTTCGGTCAATCGAGTGCGCTCGATTCAACGATCGTGAAGCCAATTCGCGGTATCAAGTGCGCTTGATCAACGCTCGAAGAATTGAAGATCTATTTTCACGGTATCGTGATCGATCAACGTGACGTAGATAGCTAAAATTCGGTATCTTCGGATCAACGAATTTGGGCATTTCAGTATTCATCAATCCACCGATTGCTACGTTCATCGTATCATCAATTTTTGTATTCCGCCGCTGCGTCATTTGGTATCAGAGCTAGAACGCAAGGAGTTTGCGTAGATTTTTGGAGTTGTGCGAGATTTACATCATTTGGAGAAGTGGGTTATCGAGATTTTGAAGAGATTTGTTCGTTTGGAGATTTTTGAAGATTTCAACAAGTGGGTAGTTTTGATTTGAAGATTTTTAGATCGAAGTGAAGTTTTTGTTGGAATTTATCGAAGAGTGATCATGCCTCCGAGAAGAGCTAACCGTTATCGCAACATTGATGCTTTATATGGGAGAGAAGAAGCCGATGAGATGGAGCAAAGAATTAACGAAAACTTTAATGAGAAGATTAATGAAGGGATTGGTCGATTAGAGAGAATGATGTTGGAGATGAGTCAAAATCAGAGAAGGGTATCACCTGAATCGAGCCATGGGAGAAGTATAGTTTCACCACATTCAAATCGAGAGAGAAGTGTTGATAGTGATCATAGAAGCGTGGATCGAGATTGTGATAGAAATGTTGATGATCGAAGTCGTGATAGAAATGTGACTGATCGAGATCGGAGGAATGTAGATCGTAGGAATGTTGGTGGAAGAAATGATGGTGGTAGAGATGTTGGTGGTCAGGATCGACATCGATATACATCGGATTGTGAAGAAGAGTATGATGGTGGTAGTGTTCATGGACGAGGACGTAGACAAGGAAGAAATCAGTCGGAGTATGATCACAAGTGGGAATCTGGGATGAAGACTGAAATTCCAGAATTTAAAGGTGGTATGCAAGCTGAGGAGTTTTTGGATTGGTTGTCTAACGTTGAAGAGATTTTTGACTTCAAGGAGGTTCCTGAGCATCGTAGAGTAAAGTTGGTTGCTACAAGGTTAAGGGGTAGAGCTTTAGCGTGGTGGCAGCAAACTAAACTTACTCGTGAACGGATGGGGAAGTCGAAGATTGAATCTTGGGAGAAGATGAAGAAACTGATGAGAGCTACATTCTTACCTTATAATTATCAATCGCTTATGTATCAGAGGCTGCAAAACTTGAGACAGGGAACGAAGTCTGTTAACGACTATGCTGATGAATTTTATCAACTCATTGCTAGAAATGATATTATGGAGACGGAGGAACAGCTGACCGCTAGATTCATTGGGGGATTGAGAATGCAGATTCAGGATATGGTGAATATGTTCGATCCTAGATCTGTGGCGGAAGCACATCAGAAGGCGTTGGCCTGGGAGAAACAGGGACGACGAGGAGGTGGTGTGTTTACTAATTCCAACAATCAAGTGAAGGGCGTTAGTGGAGGTTCTAATGTTTCTAAACCTATCAGTAAACCAGTGGTGAAGGAGGCTGAGAAGGCAAAGGTTAACAACGGTTTCAAATGTTACAATTGTCAGGAATTGGGTCATAAAAGCAATGAGTGTCCAAAGCCAAAGAAGAGAACCATGATTGCAGAAGTTGAAGATGAGGATGCTGATGGAGATTATTCTAGTCCAGTTGAGGAGGACGAACAGGATATTGCATCAGGGGATGAAGGTTGTAATCTAATGCTGAGGAGATCGTGTTTAACATCAAAGCAGGAAGAAGCTAGTTGGTTGAGGAGTAATATCTTTCAGTCGACATGCACTATACTGGAAAAGGTGTGTAAATTTGTGATTGACGCAGGAAGCTGTGACAATATAATTTCAACCGAAGCTGTAACAAAGTTGAAGTTGAAGACAGAGAAGCATCCGAATCCATACAAGTTAGCATGGTTGAGAAAAGGAGGAGAGGTGAAAGTGGATAGACGAGTTCGTGTTCCATTCTCTATTGGGAAGAAATACAAAGACGAAATCTGGTGTGATGTAGTAGAGATGGATGTTTGTCACTTACTTTTGGGAAGACCATGGCAGTATGATCGAACAGTACAGCATGACGGTCGGACCAATAGCTACAGTTTTATGTTTGAAGGTACGAAGATTATCTTAGTTCCGAAGAAGAGACAACAAGGAGAAAGTAAGTCGGAAGAGATTGAAGAGCTGAAAACTTTATTATCTTTGAAGGAGTTTGTTAAGGAGGTTAAGGAAGAGCCTGAAGTGTACTTGCTGATTGGGCGAGAGAATCAAGAAGTGGTTGAAATTCCAGAGAAAGTGAAACCAGTATTGAAAGAATTTGAGGATGTCTTTCCAGAGGAGTTACCAAAGGAGTTACCGCCACTGAGAGACATTCAACATCAAATTGATCTAGTTCCGGGAGCAATGTTGCCACATAGACCACATTATCGAATGAGTCCAAAGGAACATGAAGAATTAAGGAGGCAAGTGGAAGAATTGCTTGAACAGAGGCGTGTGTAGGAAAGTTTGAGTCCATGTGCTGTGCCAGCTTTGTTGGTACCGAAGAAGGACGGGACATGGAGAATGTGCACTGACAGTCGGGCATTGAATAAGATTACTGTGAGATACAGATTTCCAATACCAAGGCTTGATGATTTGTTGGATCAATTAAGCGGAGCTACTATCTTTTCAAAGATTGATTTGAAGAGTGGATATCATCAAATTCGTATCAGACCAGGTGATGAGTGGAAGACTGCTTTTAAAACCAGGGAGGGTCTATACGAATGGTTGGTAATGCCATTTGGTTTATCAAATGCGCCAAGTACATTTATGCGAGTGATGAATCAAATTTTTAGACCATTTATTGGAAAATTTGTGGTGGTGTATTTCGATGATATTCTGATATATAGTGGAAGTCCAGAGGAACATTTGAATCATCTGAGAGAGGTGTTGATGGTACTGCGACAAGAACAATTTTATGCTGCAACGAAGAAATGCATGTTCATGACGCATAGTGTTTTATTTTTGGGGTATGTTGTATCGGGAAATGGAATACAGGTGGACCAAAGTAAAATTGAAGCTATCAGAGATTGGCCACATCCCAAGACGATAACGGAGGTTCGGAGTTTTCATGGGTTGGCTTCATTTTATCGAAGGTTTATTCCGCACTTTAGTAGTGTGATGACGCCTGTGACTGATTGTATGAAGGGTAAACAGTTTGCATGGACGGAGGAAGCAGGGGTTGCTTTTGAACGAATTAAAGAACTCTTGACGTCAGCACCAATTCTAGTATTACCAGATTTTCAATTAGTATTTGAACTACATACTGATGCATCCAAGGTTGGGATTGGAGGAGTGTTGAGTCAAAGGGGACGTCCTATTGCATATTTTAGTGAGAAGCTATCGGGAGCGAAAATGAGATATAGTACATATGATGTGGAATTTTATGCTGTTGTGCAAGCTATTAAACATTGGAGACACTATCTCTTTCAGAAAGAGTTTGTTCTTTACACTGATCATGAGGCGTTGAAGCATTTACAAGGGCAAGAAAAGATTTCAGCAAGACATGCATCATGGATTGCCTATCTACAACAGTTTACTTTTGTTGTTAAACACAAATCAGGAGTGACGAATCGTGTGGCTGATGCTTTGAGTAGGAGGAGTCATCTATTGACGACAATGAAAGTTGAGGTGACAGGTTTTGAATTATTACCAGAACTGATTGCAGAAGATCCTTACTTTGCAAGGTTTGTTGACAGAGTCAGGGAGAGAAAGACGGATGAGTTTGTAATGGTAGATGGGTTTCTTTTTAAAGGAAGTCGATTGTGTATACCGAAGGGTAGTTTGAGAATGAAAATCGTGAAAGAATTGCATGAGGAAGGTCACGTGGGTAGAGATCGTACTTTACAATTGATTTCACAATCTTATTTTTGGCCATCAATGAGGAAAGAGGTTGAAAGGTTTGTGGAGCGATGCCATATCTGTCAGGTTTCGAAAGGAACTACGACCAATGCTGGATTATATATGCCGTTACCTGTACCAACTAAACCATGGGTGGATGTGAGTATGGACTTTGTATTGGGGTTGCCGAGAACGCAACGTGGTAATGATTCCATTTATGTGGTGGTTGACCGATTTTCGAAAATGGCACATTTTATTGCCTGCAAGAAAACGGCGGATGCTGTTAATGTTGCTCAGTTATTTTTCAATGAAATCTATCGACTTCATGGATTGCCAGAATCTATTGTGTCGGATAGGGATACTCGTTTTCTGAGTCATTTTTGGCTAAGCTTGTGGAAGATGGTCGGAACGAAGCTGAATTTTAGTAGCGCTTACCATCCGCAAACTGATGGGCAAACAGAGGTGGTTAACATATCGCTGGGGAATTTATTTCGATGTTTGGTGAAAGATAATCTGAAGAGTTGGGACATGAAGTTATGTCAGGCAGAGTTTGCTCATAATCATGCAGTGAATCGTATTACGGGATTCAGTCCATTTCAGATTATATATTCTAGTATGCCAAAAGGACCGTTGGACTTAACAGTAGTACCACAACCGAGGGGGACGGTTAAACGAGCTGTTGATTTTGTTGAGGGGTTGACTGAATGTCATAAAATCGTCCAGGAACGATTGGGGAAGGCAAATGAGAGGTATAAACGCTCTGCAGATCTGAAGCGAAGAAGTGTTGAGTTTAATGAAGGGGATATGGTATATGTTGTGTTAACAAAGGATCGTTTTCCAGTAGGTGCTTATAACAAGTTGAAGGCCCGAAAGATTGGTCCAGTAGAAGTTATAAAACGGATCAATGAAAATGCTTATAAGTTGAAGCTGCCAGAGGATGTTTACACTTCTGATATGTTTAATGTTAAACATCTTATACCTTATTATGGAGATGAACAACCCAATGGAGAAGAACTTTTAAATTCGAGGATGAATTTTTCTCAACCAGGGGAGGATGATGCAGCCCAACCTGATAGGAATCGCGAGAACGAAATAGTGCAGAGCTCCAACCTAGGTCGCTCCTCCTCCACTCCCTCAAATCGCGAACGAAGCTACAGTAAGTCGCTCCTCCTTCTTAAGTCGAGCGATGGTCTAGGTTGCTCCAACCCCAAGTCGCAAAGTTACAGTGGAACGCCAATCCTAAGTCGCGAAGCTCCAATCGATCATCTCTGTTTTAGGTCGCGAGATACTCATCCTGTTTTAGGTCGTGGACGACCTATCCTAGGTCGCGAGATGCTCATCCCTGCTTTAGGTCGTGGACGACATATCCTTAGGTCGCGAGTTCTTCCAGAAGGTCGTGAATGAAGTTGTCACTGCAGATCCTTAAGTCGCGGCGAACGTGAATGGGCAAGTTTTAAGTCGCCGAAGTTATGTCGCAGGTTTTAAGTCGCCGAAGTTATGTCGTAGGTTTTAAGTCGTCGAAGTTATGGCGCAAGTTTTTTTTTAAGTCGCCAAAATTAGGTCGCAAGTTTTAAGTCGCGTGACTGTTGTATTTGTTGTGTTGTAGTCTGATAAGTCGTGAACGACTTATGGTAAGTCGTCTACTTATGAGTCGTCTATTTTAGGTCGTGGTGTGATAAGTCGGAAACAACTTAAGAGTTGTACAATTTTCAGTGTTGAGTTGTAATTTCTATAAATAGGCCGGTGGTGCCATTTGTAATGGTTGTTGATTTTGAAATAAAATTTCCTTTGTTAGCTTTGTGCTTTCATCCAATTGGTAGTCGAGTGTGATCTCCTATCTCCACCTTCGGTCTATCGAGTGCGCTCGATTCAACGATCGTGAAGCCAATTCGCGGTATCAAGTGCGCTTGATCAACGCTCGAAGAATTGGAGATCTATTTTCACGGTATCGTGATCGATCAACGTGACGTAGATAGCTAAAATTCGGTATCTTCGGATCAACGAATTTGGGCATTTCAGTATTCATCAATCCACCGATTGCTACGTTCATCGTATCATCAATTTTTGTATTCCGCCGCTGCGTCAGAAGTAAACTAAAACGGTCAAAATAGTCTACTTCAGTGCTAGCCCAAAATTCAAAGGTTAACTAGTCCATGTACCTATAGAGTCTCAGCCTAACCAGAGTATTATAAAATAAACGGGTCAGACTATATCTAATAAGATGGTGAGATACTGATATCATGAATATAGGTCTTAATCGTAATTAAGTCATTTCGAATATGCCTAATCTCAATAATTGGTATAAGGCATATCAAACCAATAGATACTAATATATGAAATATATGGCTTAATAGGAAAAAAAGCCATAATAAAATATGCCAAACAAATAATCAAAATAATGCATATAAAATAGAATCACAAATTCCAAATCCCAATTATGATTCAACTATAAAATTAAATCATCCCAAAATGTAACGACTCGGATTTTTAATCGTTTGATTTTGAACATTTAATTTATTTTAAATGTTGAAAATTTGAAATGTAAATGGAATTTTAATATGAAGTTATCGATCAAATAAGTGGAATAAAACTTAAGTTCCAATATAGCGATTTATTTGAGTAAATTTAATTGTTGAGTTAATAATTGAAAATCATTTAAATAATTGAATTGGAGTTGAAAATAAATCGAAAATGATTTCTAACATTGATATAAATTCTATTTGAATTAGAATTGAATTAATAAGTTCTTAAAATTTGAATTTCAAGTAATTTGGTCAGTTTTTGAAATCATCGACTTAATCGACGTGTTAAAATAGCGATCCAGAGCACAGTCTCGGAATTCGACAAAGCCAGTTCCATTGGATCCGTAATAGTGTATTATTATCGGATTTCAAATTTCGTAACGTTTGGATTCATTGTTTGGTCGTGCGATCTGAAACCGCCTAAGAATAATTTAATTGAATTTAATTTAAATAGTCGATTTAAAAATCTATCTTCCACATACGATCGAATTAGGCCTCGAGATTTGTTCCATTGGATTCAGAATAGGGGTATAACATTAGAAACGCGAGGCGGCATGCCTCAATAGGGGTTCGGATTTTCGAGATATGAAAGGGGAGATATTTTGAATAAAATAAAATAGAATTTCAAATCGCAGGCGAACTAGCATATCTCGAGCCACCCTACCCTATACGTATAACAGCCTTTCCCCAATTTTAAATCGAGTGTCTCTCCCCTATCTCTTCAATTGATTCACGAAATCGTTTAAAAGAAAGAAAGAAAGAAAAAAATCGCACAACCAAGCTCGCGATTGAGGCAGAGGCGCGAGGTAGACGATGGCGAGGAAAGCGTCAAGCGTGACGATGTGGGTGAGGGGGCATTTGCTGGAGGGTCACGGAGGCGACAGTGAAGTCGCAGCCGAGCGTGCGTGGGCAAGTCGAACGATGATCGGAGATGGAGTCGTCTGGAAATTAAGTTCGAGCGAGCTAGGGCTTTGGTGCTGATCGATCGCGAGTGGATGATGGTGTTGCGAGCCGAGTGCGTGAGGCGCTGGAGGAAGGGAATGTGGCGCGGGGGTGGATGGTCATGGGTGGCATTCTCTGGTGGGGATGCGCGTAGAGAAAGAGCAGCAACTCGGGCAGGTCAAAGTCAGTGGCTCGTGGCCGAAGCTAGTGGAGGTAACGGCAGTTTTCTTTTAGCTAAGTCAATTAAGAAATTGATGGTAATTAAAATTAATTGATTTTGTTATATAAATTCGAATGTTAATAAATTTTATAACAACTTCATACAAGGTTAAATCGAACCGAATCAGTTGTGTGGGGCTCGGTGCTGCAAAATCTGTGCAAAAGAATTAAATTGGAATGATTAGCATATAAAAAATCAAGGTGAGAAAATCTCACTCATTTGGATTGCTAGTTTTAATTTGAAATAATAAAAATTATTTATTGATTGATTGGATGAATTAATAATTATTATTATCAGTTGGATGTTATATTATATATATTAGTATTTGGATATATTTCCCACCTATTGGAGCGGATGAGACCCTATACGCACCACATAATAGCGGATGACCCTATATTACCGTGATATCCCGCCTTGAAGCAGGATTAGTATTTTATGTTGTATAACATATATGGATGCAGGGAAATAGGTTGGAGGGATCCAACTAGATTCCTCAAATATATTTATTGTTTTTCATATATAGTGGTATACGATGAAATTGAATAATCTGTTATGAATTGTTGTGTGATTTGATTGTTTGGATGCTATAGTAGCACTGGCCTAAATTTTGGTATTATAAATACCATAAGTAATATTTTTGATCTTAAAAATGGAGTTCAAAAGCGATTTTAGAAATGAAAATATTTATATTGAATTTTGGGATTAATTTATAAAGGAATTGGGTTAGATAAAATAAATGATTTGATTTTGGGATCTGTACATATCTATTTCGGAAAATATTTTAAATAGAGATTTTTGAAAATAAATTATATAAAAGATTTTTAAGAGTGAATTTTTAAGTGATATTTCTGGTTTTACGGAAAAGAAGCTGAAATCGATATTAAATATAGATTTGAAAAATAAATGGGATTTATGAAGGAATGAATTTATAAAATGAGATTTTATAAATGAGATTAATTTTTATAAACAAGTGATACTAAAAGGTGGTTTATAAATTTATAAACGATGTTTATAAATGAGGGAAATGATATCAGTTGATATGAAAATAGGTTTTTGTGAAAATAGCGGATTCTATTTTGAAAAGTGAGAATGGTTAGTGAATCGGAATGAAATGGATGTGTTATTGTTTGCGCCAAAATTGGTCACAAACCCCGAATATCGTGAAAGCACCAGTGTGTGGATGCAAATCAGCAATATACAATCACAGATCACAGCTCTAAGTAATGTAGAGGATAAAAAATGAAGAATTATAAACTTAAAACAGAAAGAAATAGACAGAGACACGAGATTTATAGTGGTTCGGCTATCTCCGGCCTACGTCCATTCCAAAAGTTAATCTTTTATTGACTTTCCTCGCTGATTACAATTGATTACAGCAGATAATTATGATAAAATCCCAGTACAACCGCAGCTATGGAGAGCAAAGTTGAATCGAGCAGAGCTTGGACGTTGGATTGCCAAAAAAGATCCCTTTTCTGTGGGCTCTGGGGTGCTATTTATAGGCGTCCCATGCAAATATCTCGCTCAAACTTCGGGAGACTCCTTCTGGCACGTGAGTGGACCCACGAGATCGATCCCATGAAGTTTCGACTCGATCCGTGATCGATACGAACGTAATTCGTATCGATCAAGATTTTGTCCAATGGAGTCGAAACTTGGTGCGAATATTCTTTAGCTTGTACGTAAGCAAATCTATCGAGAATATCAGAATCTCTTGTGAAAATTTCGTGGCATTTGGACCTGTGGATCTTGAGATATGATCGATACAAAATGTAGCTTCCTCAACATCGTTTGGTTTGCATCGATCAATTCGTATCGATACCTGTTCGTATCGATGCCCTTCATGTGCGTGCTGGTGACGTGGCCTTATCCTCAGGGTGTGATCCATTTTCCACGCCGCGTTGAACGCCTCTTCCTTCGATTCACGCACATTTCTAGTTTGTGTCTGTTACTTCGTATCCATCAATCCGAGTCCATAGCCTACGTATCGATTAAGGCTCCACTTATTCGTATCCATCTTCACCTGCAGTTTGTATCCACGTGCTACCATCCATCTGTTAACGTTTCCGGTCTTCTTCGTATCCTTCGGCCACTCCTTTGTTCGTATCCATCGACCAACCTTTAACAGTATCGACTCGAAGTATCCAATGTCGATCGACACGAACAGTATCGATTCGAAGTAGTCCATGCTGATCGATACGAACAGTATCGATTCGAAGTATAATGCTATGCTCCATCCTGATCCGCACGAAACCATCAAGTCGAACAGACCATCATGCGCCTGCCTATCCAATCTGGGTCCACTGTCATCGTGTCGAAATCCATTTGGCCTTCCTACCTGATCGATACGAACGCACTGTTCGTATCCAAGTGGATCGATACAAAATGTATCGATACGAACCATTATTCACGTATCTTAACTCATCCATATCTCAAGCATACGAACTCCGATTGACTTGAAATTTGAAACGTAGCCTCTCCTAGCCTTGGTCATCATTTCCTATCGATCCCGCCATGATTGGAGCTTGGCCAAATTTTGACGACATCGATCACAGCCTATTTCCAATCGATTTCTAATCCTGATATCCATCACTTTCCAGCTAGTTTGTTGATATTCCAGCCTTGACCAAAGGGTGGGATAACATTTGCCCCCCAAAACATGCCTTGTGATAAGAAGGTGTGTTTTGAATAGTTCTGAATTCGATATCTAAAGTTCATAGCCATATCATCCAAGTGCATTGTTCTCGAATGCTCCGAGTCGGCGGCCGATTCCAAATCCAGTAACCAAAGCCTTAGCCAATTCCATATCCATCCGAACTCGACAGCTGAGTCCTAATCCATCCTTATCCAATAACCAATAACCGAATCCAGGACCTCTCCGGGTCGATATCCAAGTTCGTAACCTCTCCGGGTTCTTGCCAAGCGCAGTCCACACCTGACGACCGTGGTCCAGTGTCCCTGGATGCTGAGTAATGCCATGGCTTAAGTCCTAAGCCGAATCCTGGTCGCTCCGGACCCTTGCCGAGCATAGCCCATACTCAACGACCTGAATTATAATCGATAGATATTGTGGGGCCTAAGTCCTAGGCCGAATTCTGGTCTCTCCGGACCCTTGCCGAGCATAGTCCATACTCGACGACCTGAATAAGCCAATTCGCCACGTCCGGACGAAGAGTCTTACCCCTTGCCAGCCATAATCCATATACCCGACGACCATTTACCAAAAACTAGATGAAAATCCAATCAAAATCCAATCCAAAATCCAAATAAAATCGGAAAACCAAAAATCCTTATCAGAATCCAAATCAATATCCAAAACAGAAAACAATCATCCAAACGAAAGTCCAAACCAAAAAACAAACAAAACCAGGAGTTCAAACCAAAAAACAAACAAAACCAGGAGTTCAAACCAAACTCCAAAACCAAGCCAGAAAAGACAAATGTCCAAACCAAAAGAAAAAGCAGATTTCGCAAACCATAGCTTCGCGGTTTATCATCATTCAGAGCATGCCTAGGGGCCATCTCCGTCCCCGTACATGAGTAAACGATTTGGCCGTTTGTCAGCAGTTTGCTACTTATCCTATATCATTCCTGTTAATTGATAACCAATCGACCATCATTCTTGGGCCTCGCGCCATCGTTGTTTGAGGTAGACGGTGGCTGCTCCTGCTCCACCGCCGCATTCCGGGCCCCGACATATTGTCGCAACTGTCCATTCCTTACATGCTCCTCAATTATGTCTTTCAGATGCCTGCAACTGTTGGTATCATGTCCGTTTAAATCGTGAAAAAGACAGTGCCTTCCTGATGCCCTTTCACGTTCCGAGGGTTCTCTCCTAGCTGGCCTTCGGTAGGGAAGGCGATTCCGGGTCTCCATGAATATCCGTTCCAACGTCTCGTTTAATCCTGTGTAAGTGGAAAACTTTGGTTCCCTCCACCGCTTTCTAGCTTTCTCTGATTCGTCATCCAGCTTCCTTTTTGCTTTATCTTTTTCTTTATCCGAGCCTCCGTTGGATGGTCCACCATCCTCAGCTGCATTCACCTCCTTTAACTTCGTATCTGAACATGCATCTTCCTGTCGAAGGAATCTCTCAGCTTCGTGAAAGAATTCCCCGAGATCCATTGGTGGATCCCGTATTAGAGATACTTTGAAATCTGAATTCTCCCTGACTCCTGATACTGTTTCCATTAAAACCATCGATGGAACCGGCCGATCCACCGAAACAACCGCCGCATTGAACCGAGTTAAGAAAGCTCTGAGCGATTCGTCTGTCCTTTTCTTTACTGACGTTAGCGTCATCACGTTCTTCGGTCTTTTAATATGAACCCGAAACTGCTTTAGAAACGTGTCCACCAATTCTGTCCATGTCCTGATAGATCCTTCTTCCAGCTGTCTGAACCACATAGCAACTATATCTGTCAAGTATAGAGGGAAACATCGGGCCATCACTTCCTCCGATGCCCCCAGCACTTCCATATGTCTTGTATATCTCATCAAGTGATCGGTAGGATCAGTCTTGCCATTGTATACCTCTAGCGTAGGTAGCTTGAATTTTGGTGGATTCCGAGCCATTCTAATGTCACGAGTAAACGGACTCCTGTTTACTCCTTCCAGATCTCTGTTCGTCAAACCTCCGCGCATAGTTCGCCTGATAATCTCAGCCAATCCAGCGTTGTCTGCCAATGGTTGCCCCCCGAGTCCCCGAGGGAATTCTGGTACGTACTCCTCATCCCGCGCTCCTACATTCCTGCCAGTATCTTGTTGTGTGATGTTAACTAGAATTCCTCCATGAACTGGTCAATCGTTGCCGGGTGGCGTGCCCCATGTCTGGATCCATCCAGATTTATGGTCGTGTGCTGGTCCGGGGTTGTGCCTTGTTGAGCTGCTCCATTCGATTGCCTGTTTGGTCCTTCCGCTCCGGCTCCATGGATCTGAACTCCTGAAGCTCCAACTGTTCCTACTTGTCCAAACTGTCTGAGGAGGTTCTACATCATCTCCTCCTGCCTTTTCAGAAACTCTTCATGCATAGCTCCCATCATCATCTCCATCTCGTCTCTGGTGATGAAAGTTGAAGTCTGATTAGCCCCTGAAGATGCCTCCTGGCTTCCTTCATGCTGACTTCTCCCGGCTCTTTGTCTTCTACTCGATTGCCTTGTCATAGCTCTTTAGATCTGAACCCTTAAGCCTTCAAATCTGAACTCCAAATCTGGTATAGCGGGTGCTAGTTGTTTCTCAGTGAAAGCACCAAAGTGTTTGCACCAAAATTTGTCACAAACCCCGAATATCGTGAAAGCACCAGTGTGTGGACGCAAATCAGCAATATACAATCACAAATCACAGCTCTAAGTAATGTAGAGGATAAAAAATGAAGAATTATAAATTTAAAACAGAAAGAAATAGACAGAGACACGAGATTTATAGTGGTTCGGCTATCTCCGGCCTACGTCCACTCCAAAAGTTAATCTTTTATTGACTTTCCTCACTGGTTACAATTGATTACAGCAGATAATTATGATAAAATCCCAGTACAACCACATCTATGGAGAGCAAAGTTGAATCGGGCAGAGCCTGGACGTTGGATTGCCAAAAAAGATCCCTTTTCTATGGGCTCTAGGGTGCTATTTATAGGCGTCCCATGCAAATATCTCACTCAAACTTCGGGAGACTACTTCTGGCATGTGAGTGGACCCACGCGATCGATCCCATGGAGTTTCAACTCGATCCGTGATCGATACGAACGTAATTTGTATCGATCAAGATTTTGTCCAATGAAGTCGAAACTTGGTGCGAATATTCTTTAGCTTGTACGTAAGCTCCTGTGAAAATTTCGTGGCATTTGGACCTGTGGATCTCGAGATATGATCGATACAAAATGTAGCTTCCTCAACGTCGTTTGGTTTGCATCGATCAATTTGTATCGATACCTGTTCGTATCGATGCCCTTCACGTGCGTGCTGGTGACGTGGCCTTATCCTCAGGGTGTGATCCATTTTCCATGTTGCGTTGAACGCCTCTTCCTTCGATTCACGCACATTTCTAGTTCATGTCCGTTACTTCGTATCCATCGATCCGAGTCCATAGCCTACGTATTGATTAAGGCTCCACTTATTCGTATCCATCTTCACCTACAGTTTGTATCCACGTGCTACCATCCATCTGTTAACGTTTCCGGTCTTCTTCGTATCCTTCGGCCACTCCTCTATTCGTATCCATCGACTAACCTTCAACAGTATCGACTCGAAGTATCCAATGTCGATCGACCACGAACAGTATCGATTCGAAGTAGTCCATGCTAATCGATACGAATAGTATCGATTCGAAGTATACTGCTATGCTCCATCCTGATCGGCATGAAACCATCGAGTCGAACAAACCATCACGCGCTTGCCTATCCAATCCGGGTCCACTGCCATCGTGTCGAAATCCATTTAGCCTTCCTACCTGATCGATACGAATGCACTGTTCGTATCCTAGTGGATCGATACGAAATGTATCGATACGAACCATTATTCACGTATCTTAACTCATCCATATCTCGAGCATACGAACTCCGATTGACTTGAAATTTGAAACGTAGCCTCTCCTAGCCTTGGTCATCATTTCCTATCGATCCCGCCATGATTGGAGCTCGGCCAAATTTTGACGACATCGATCACAGCCTGTTTCCAATCGATTTCTAATCCTGATATCCATCACTTTCCAGCTAGTTTGTTGATATTCTAGCCTTGACCAAAGGGTTGGATAACAGTTATGAATCGAGATGGATTTATAAATTGAAATTGGTTATTTGAATTTTAAAAATATATTTTTATCAAGAAGTTAAGTTATTTTAAAAGGGAAATTTTATGTAACAACCCTAGTTTGGAGATTACTTATAAATATTAAATTATAACGGTAGCCATGATTTAATATTTTGAATTAAAATAAAATTGGAGATTTTAAAATTGTTTATTTGGAATAAACAATGAATTTTGGAATTAAAATAAGAAAATAAAGTTTAAAGGCTTTATTTATTTTTTTGGGTTAATAATGAATGGAAAATGAGTTTTATTTAGAGAAAATGTAATAATTGTATTAATTATTGCCAATTACTTCTTTTAATAATTTTTAAAAGAAGTATGTGATTTTTAAAGAATGTTTAATTAAATATAAAGATGGAATTTTGTTTAAAAATAAGTTTTAATTGTAAATTTGAGTTTAAAATGGGTTGTAATATTTTTCTATGTAAGAAAATAATTTTTGTTGAATTTTAGAAGTTAAAAATGTAGACTTTTGCATTTAATTGTGAAAATTGTGTATTATTGTAAAATAAAGGATTTTAATAATATAGATGTTTTACAAAAAATTAATCTTTTTATATGATGAAAAGTACTTTATTTTATATGTGTGTAAATTTACATATTTTATTTGTGTGAAAGAAGAAAATGGCATTTGTTTATAACATAATATGATATAGATGTACATGAATTAATTTCTTAGGCTAAATGGTTTTCTTTTAAATTAATTGGGTCCATGGCCCATTAGTAGACTTACAAGTTAATACTGAGAAAGAGGAAAAAGAATAACCAGTACGTTCATTTACTCCTTCTTCTTCCTCTTTTCTGAAAATAGAAAGCACAGTGAACCCACCTCTCAAATTATCAATTTTAAGCCAATTTCTTCAATTTAATTCAAGCTAACTGAAAATTCTTCAATCTAGAGTGAAAATCTAATTGTAATCAATATCCAAACTATAATTTCATTAAATTCCTGATTTGAGAAATAGGTTTCTAATTTACAGTAGTCTTCTTATTGCATGCATTGTTTTTGAGTTCTCACTACAACAAAAACACCCTTTAATAGCGTTTAAAAAACGCTATTAGAAGCTATTTTAGCGTTTTTTCTTACACTGTATATTAACATGTTGTAATAGGTCAGTGACCTATAACAGCAACATACAAAACGCTATAAGAGACGCTATGGACAAGGACATTTCATAGCGTTTTATGAGTGCTGTAAACATGACTTTTAATAGCCTTGGAAAGTCGCTATGAAGTGAAACTATAGCGGTTTCATGACTGCTATGTAAAAACAGGCTGGCACACATATGAAATATACAACAGCGTCTATAGACGCTATAGAACACAATATTTTACAGCGTTATCTGCTGCAATAGTACATTGTATGTATAAGTACAACTACTTTCTATAGTGGTTTTCTGTCTTTTATTACGTTGTTTTTTTGTTATGAAAATTGTTTATAGCACTATCATAATGCTGTAGTATATAAAACTGGAAAAAAACAACCTTTCCATAGCACAGTTAAAACGCTATAAATTTTTATCCCTGCGGTTTATTTACTAGGTACATCCAAGCTTACAATTCTACTAATATATTATAAAATTTCAAAAAACACAATTATCACATAATGATGTACGTAATCAAATGAAGACATAAGCCAAACCACAATATATATTTAAATATATATCCATAATATTTCGTACACAAAGTTTCAAATATTTACGATCTTAAAAAAAACAATACATACAACCATAGCTGACCAAAACGATACATACTAAAAGCAAAGATATATGAACGTCAATACAAAATACGTTAATCCAAGCATGATCGATTTGAAAGAGAATGAATGCAGCAAAATAATTTTTCCTTCCTTCCAGCTTGTAGTAACCCCGGTATCATCATACAGCACCTGTCAAAACGAAGCACATAAGTTATTTTTCAAATACAAACATCATCCGCAAGTTATATAATTTTCATAACAAAAAAGATAAAGACTATTAGTACATCATTTTAACTAAATAGACTGCCAGTACATCAGTTTAACTAAACAGACATTGACGTGAAATAAAACAAAAATAACGTATGCATAAACCAATAGTTCCTCAAACAATATATTGATGCTCTGTTTAGAGGACAAATAACATATGACCATAAACAGAAGAAAACAGACAATTAACGTAGAAGGATCTAGTTGATATGTGGAGGACATACCCCAATAAAGACTATAGTCCTATAGCTGTAAGGGTTACCGCCAGTTACAGCCATAGTAGCAGTTCAGTCATATAGGTATCCTATTATAAACCATAAATGTCAATGCAACCGAAAAATCGAGTAACACATATAATCAAACACATTGTCAGCTACCAAATAATGGCATCGGTGGGGGAAAAAGGTTACACACATACATGTAGTTAGAACCAAAGCTCACACACAGGGAGGGAACCAAAATTGAGGCAACTCACCAATAATCTACCAAATAGCAGTGTTATGTCCAGTTAACATACGTCAACAGCCAAACATACGTAGGAAAGAATATGTGGCCAAATTGGACTATGTTTGAATAAATATACTAGCTCGGCTATAAGATTATCATACACATCAACAACCAAACATACGTAGGAAAGGATACCTAAGTTTGAATAAATATACTAGCTCGACTTTAAGATTATCATGTATAAACTATGTTTTGTCCAAAATATATTAGATTAGAATGACAACAGGACAACAATGTGTAAATGTCGCTATTTGCAAGTACGTAAAGTACACCAGGTATAAATGTAAAATTTTAACAAGTTATTTGCGCGTTCATGCCAAACTGGATGTACAGAGCAGATACTGTACATGCACAAAGATGTTTTTTGTTACTGATCATCGGATGCAATATGAATCATTCACAGTTTGAAATTCTGACGTATTTGCATAGAAAAATTAACTAATTTTATAACGAAAACATAAGTCAGATTACGTACACAGATATATAATCATCATGGAACTTAAAGTGGAGTCATGTATAGATTGGCCTTCATGCGAGTTTTGCATTTTGAGTCTTTCTTTTCTTGTCCATATTCTCGTGAAGTTAACATTTCATCAGAATATATGTACAGATATAAATATCATTGACCAAATAAAATATTCAATAAACATAGAACTATAGTGGAGACGTCAAATATTTGTTATCACAATCTCTGTGAACCATCGATATGATAAATTACACAAATATTAAACAGCTAATTATATAGTTGCACATGATATAACAAGCAGTAATTCTAACTTGATAAGCACTCATGAAACATTAATGCACTTCTAAGTAGTTGGTATAGCTCGGGTACTTTTAGGTTGATGTAATTGTACTTTTCCAGCATGTTTATTTATATAGCCACACTCAAATACTACTAAGTGGTTTTCCATTTTTAGTGATGATGGAAAGAAGGTACCAAAACAACTTTAAAATCAACGTTATAAAACTTGGAAGAAGAAAGAAACAAGTCAAACCTATCATTTTGTCCTGCAATCCAAGCATACAGCAAAGATCTGCAATTTGACGATGTCTAGGGACGACTGGGATTAATTTCCAAATCTTTTCTTCATCAAACTCGAAAGAAATTCTAAAAGTAGCCAAAAGATGTGGAAATGCATGTACTTCCAAATAATTTCCACCATTTCCATTGATTTCAAGACCATCCAACTTCAACCTCCATTCACTGGCAACGACATTTGCTTGATCTATAATATCAGTAATTAAATAGCAAGGTTACACATCCGAATATTTCGTAACTATGTGGTAGTAATATCACAATATTTGCAGCTTGAGAAAGCTATGAGGAACTCAACATCCCACAGCTTACTGATCTAAATAACATATTGTAAAATTTAAGCTGCTGATAACTGTAATGTGAAGAAACTGATGTATTAGTATGTTAAAATAAAAATAACATATGTTTCTCGGAGGAAATACAAGAAAAAATTTACATTACTATTGCCAAAATAAAATTAGTAACTACACATAATGACGTGAAAGTCATAAATTTTGCAAGGTGATTCAAAAACCTAACTGATTATTGTTTAGGAACAATAACTAATGGCACATGACATGTGAATCCTATAATGTGATTTATTATCATTTTGATACACCATTGTCAGTAGTACTGACAACGATTTTGTTGAAATTTTCACTCAGTGATAATGAATACAAAAGCCATCATAATTTGCATTTGGATAAATATGACTGACAAAAAAGTACTTGTAAATGTCTCCATATATGGGATCTGTAAATGCAAAACAAGTAGCTGTTAAAATCTAAAAAAAATACCCAACTTGTGAAAAATCAAAAGAGAAAAAAATGTTTATAGAAATTAGATATTTATGCAAAGCGGTGTTAACTGATATTACATCGTTGACTAATATATGAACTTCCATCTTTTATGATTCCTATTTATATAAAACTATAGTGGTTAGTTCACGCATCCATTAGCCTAGGCAAATGCTATGTCACTAGGCCTGAAGATAAAATAATGTGACAGATTTGTGTATACTTAGCAAAACTACAACAAATTAAAACAAAAAAATCAGATATATGACCTGAGACCTATATACCCTGGTAACTGATTTATTAGCGTAATAGCCTTTTCAAAACATGTTGTAATAAATCAACATTTTTGACTAAACAAAATATCTAGGGAAAGATCACAAAAAGTTTGGCGCATGTTTCATTTCAATATATGCTTAACCATGTGGTGGTAGATAAAATGTCGTATACTTTATTAGGAAAATCATACTACTGATATCCAATGCTATACTAATACAGCAATAGTGTGGTTCAACTATGAACCATTAGCCAAAAAGAGACATGGTGGTGATGTACTGATTTTTGCATATAGCATTGATTATCCATAATTTGCTAATTACAAAAATGTATGAGTTAACCCTATAACTAAGTACAACTTTGTAAACCCTATGGGTGATCCAATTACATTCAAAATCATTTGTAAGAACTATGTTATAAAAGGTCTCATTTGTTACTCTTTAGTACATTATATGGATGTAAATAATCATCAAAACTTTCAGTGGTTATTACGAAGAAGAAAAATCACCATAAAATTTGTCCACTGAAAGCTTTACCAACACAATAGAGAACTCAACAATTTAGAACAATTTTTTTCAAACATATTCATTCATAACCGAAGAGGAGTAGAAATAATGAAAAATTCCTCCCATAAACTATAGGTTAAATTGTATAGTGAAAGTTTGTTCAATAGATTACTGAGAGAAAAGCTACACTCTAAACAGATGGAGCTCGAGCAGTTGTAGTCAGGGTTTTCATCTGCAGTGCACACTCATGATATTCTACAATCTAAGATACAAAGATTGAAGGATGAACTTTCTTGCCTCATACAAAAATCTAAGGTTGTAGAGCTTCAGGTGAAGTTATATTTATATCTGTGTCTACAAGAATGTGTTTTTGAACTATTTTCAGTGCATTCAATTTTTGTGAAATTTACTTTACTAGTAAGTAATGAACTGAAACTTATTATACAACAAATTCCAGATGACTAGAAAAAATGAGAACATAAACCAACTCCTGCAAGATTTACAAGAATGCATGAAGGAACTGACATTGACATGTAGCATGCTAGCAATGGTTTCAAAGAAAAGAGATCGAATGTGGGATGAAGTAAAGAGTTCAAAAGGGTTGGCAATGCTTCTCGATATCGAAGTCATTTCCCAAAAAAAATGATTTTGATGGACATGTCATGATTAAAGAAGGGCAGATTTTGATGCCGAAAGATAACATAGTCAACAAATCATTTGACGTCTGCAGTCATAAATCAGTAAAAAGAATTTTGCCTTGAATGAGATAAAAATGCTAGTATTCTTTTTTTTCCCGATATACGTTGTATCGGCTATTATCTGCTGATTATAAATAGAGTAAAAAGTGTAAAAAGTATTAGACGAGACCTCGGATGAGATGAATGTATCTCAGGTGTTCATCTAGGATTAACATCTCAGATTTTAAAATCCATCTCCAGACTAGCTCGGAGTAACTTAAGCATCTAAAATGGAAATTTTAATGATTTCTATAATAATTGTTATCTTATATGAACTGTTTAACATACATAATTTATATAAAACAATTATATTAATATACATGTACTGATAGTTTAACTGTCATATCACATTCTCACATTGCCCTTTGAAGACATCCATTATGGGTAGGCTAGAAATAAATTTGTATTGATCTTGCAAGGGTCACCTAAACATTTAGCGCATGTATTATTATGTGAAAGAACATATCTCACGCACCTATAAGAGGAATAAACTGTCAAAAGCTTCTTTTCCATTTAAGTAACAGTTTAAGTATGACTAAGATCATTCATGTACTATACTCAGTACACTGTAGTGCAAAACAAATAGGTGACTATAAACACTCAAGGTGGATAGTCAGGCAAAAGATTTGTTCTTCCTTGGAGCTTAACTACATAAGCTTATTTTATTGTGAAGCCAAGCAAGATGTTTAACTACATTTAGATTTGTATTTGCATGTCTTCCTGCAAATTCACTGCATTCAGAATTCAAACATCGGAGTCTAGTTATCATTCTAACATAATTATGCAAAATTTGTTATTTAGTGTAAGGCAGTTCTACTTTAATAACATCATGTAGTTGAAACTTGAAATAAATAGTGGCAATAGTGTACATGTTCATATATAATACGTAAAAAATGATACCTTAACAGTGCAAATAAATACTGGCTTCCGTTGGTATTAGGTCCATTATTAGCCATGCCACAACTCCAGGTTCCACACGAGTCACTGCCAAAAAAGATTGACAGTAAGGGTATATCATTTTTTTGGGAACTACAGTAAGAATTAAATTCTATAATTACTTCACCAAAATAAGATAACGAAGGTAAGGAACTATCGACTAATTTAAAAAAAGAAGCTAAACAAGCATAAAATCCTATAACTACTCAACGAATTAATTATTTATTTTAATTAAAAAAAACTTCATCGAGCCATAAATAGTAAATTTCCTTGTAGTCATTTCTGTTGCATCAAGATGAGTAGGTTGTTCTTTCACAAGCGAATACATATTCAGACTATTTACATCATTATAAGATGCTTTCCTTACTCTGTAAAAATAAATGAAAAGAATAATGATAAAAACATGTAGACTTAAATGGAATTTAAGTTAAAACCTGATATATAAACTTACTCTGGAAGCATCTAAATATTGCACTTGTTGGTAGAGGCTTCATCCAGTAAACAATGGTAAATGTACTGTAATTAAAACAGAGGAAAACATCACATTTAATACATGCTGTGCTTGGAGGATGTATTAACCGATATAAGACTGCTATACACACATTGTGCTCGAAAAATATTTCTAGACAAAGCTGGAAGCTAGCTAAGTTATATAAACATATCTCCTTTTCGCCCACTATTAAGTGTTAGACATGTTTGTTAGTTCCACAAAACACAATTCACTGACATTAACAACTCAACTTATTTAGTTACCATTATTCAATAACATGGAAGGACATTATTCAGTAACACAATGCACTGACAAAACACAATGCACTGACACTAATAATCCATTATTCAGTAACATGGAAGGACATTATACTACACTAATAATCCAAATTAAAATGTTACTACCTATCAATACTATTTAAGGAACTGTGTGCAAGTTCACAATTCATATCCTTTTCACGCTACATGTATAGATTATAATTGGTGTTTTTTAAAAGAAAAAAAATCCAACCACACCATAATACTCAAAATACATATATCTTATATAACAGCCATCAAAACTCCTCTTAGATCATTGGTCTAAAGATATATTTACACATGGGTTGTATATAACCACCGGTAATCTAATTAATTAAAGATCAATGAAAAGGGACAGTATAAAATGAAAACTGCCTTGCACAAATAAAATCCGAAAGTTTAATGTATAAATATTCAGTTTCAGGTGTGTGGCTTGTGGGATGTTTTCCTTATAAATTTTGAACTAGTTTATTACCGACGTTACAAAATTTAATATATACTATTACATATTAAAAATAATTTAGGTAACAGTACCATTTTTATCTAAGCTAAACAGGTAGATTTTGTTGACACCAAACCATAGTCTATACAAAATCAGATAAAAAGGGTGATACCAGTGGAAGCAGCTAGCTGTGCTTTCTGGTATCAAAAGTTGTGAAGAGAATGAATGTATTATTAGATCAGATTTTTTGTGGTTGAAATTATAGAGATTACAGTTCCATGAAGAAAATAAGACATAAATATACTGGTTCAAATATCATGTCTATTCATGGACCAATGAACTAGAGCAGTGCCACACAGTTTAAATTTAGGGATATGGATTTAAGACCCTAATTTGTAAGGTTATATGGAGTAGATACTTCATTTTCCATGGAACATTTAAATAAGCACGCTCTATTTTTACACTGAAAAGCACGCGGAAGTTTTCTGTATACTAGGACAATGGGAATGCTAAATTAGCAAGATCGACTAAAACATTTCAATCGTTACCTTAATGAAAAATCTGCCTCATCTGCTCCACTTTATAAATTCATAGATTAAGACAAACAAATGGATATAAATTACACAAACTTGAGTGTTCAGCTATTGCAAAGAATAGATTGCAAACGCATATACATCAAATTTGACATCTCCAAATGGTTAAATTGACAATGTGTTCGGATTTAAAATTTAGTATTGGTTATCAGAATCTAGACTAAAGGATAACATTGTGATTTGAATGGTTGAGTACAATCTCTCTCATTTTCTATTATGGGAGTTGAGTCCAGTTTATTCATTGATCTGTCTTCAAAACACAGTTATAAATCAGAAAAAGAACTCCTGGATATAAAGGATGATTTTCATTTACATCCAGTATATTAACAGTAACAATAATTCAACATCCAATTTACTATAAAAAGAACCAGAAGACAAACGAAGAACATAGTAAAATTTCAAAAAATTAATTATTTCCTCATTATTCACTTTAGCTCATAAAGGGTGGCACATCCACACACCTCAAGTCACAAATCAAACCTACGTAAACTATTTCATCTAAAAGAATAAAATGGGCTAATTAAAACTCAGCAAGTAATCGTAGAAGTGAGGGACTTGAAAACAAATTAAAAAAATCCCAAAGTTTCATAACTATTAAACGTCAAACAGTATTGTTATTAATAAATATTAAAATAACAAAAAATATTTTCATTATGAATATTTAATCTGTTAGTTATAAATTATCAAAAATATTTCTCACGATAATTTGAAGCCAAATTCTTTTTGACTAATAAATTTGACTACAAAAACATTAACTATAAATTCCTATGAAAACAAATCTAGATATTTGGGGATAAATTTTACATGAACTAACGATTAAAAAAATTCATTAATTATTATTAAATCAATCTTTATTATACTATTATCTCAAATAACAAATTAAATATACCAATTTTGATTTGACCCTTATTATACAAATCAATCCTTAATATACAATTAACCAACTCAAAATTAGAACATAGGGATCAAAATTGAATTTGCATTAGAATTTAGAACATAGTTATGTTGTTTGCAAATTACAATACTAAGTACAACAAAATATATATTAGAAGATGCAAAAGACCAAATTTATTTACCTTTTCAAAAACAAGCAGGCAGTAGTAGTGCTCCAGTAACCAAAACCAAGCACCAATGATCGAAGTCTCAAGTCTGTCACTGTCCAATCCTATGCCGCTATTTGGCTATGCCCTAGCTGCGTTGAGGAGTCGTCGTTGCCTCGCCTCCGTCAATTGAATGGAGATGGAATTGCCGTCGAGTGTCGATTGGATGGAGATGGAATCGCCGTTGCCGAGTGAGAAGCAAATCGTGATTTTGTTTTTTTAATCTGTTGCTGCACTGGTGTGGGAAGATGGTGCCCTAGATTTTGATGAGGCGCAGAGCGGTTGCTTTAGCTGCTTTGGTAAACGACCGACCCTGCCTGCAACAAGTCGTCGGATCTGGATGTAAATTGATGAAGAAAAGAGGTTGCAAGAAGGTACCTTGGGCTGAGGATAGTGAAGCCAGAAGTTAGACTAGTGAAGAGAGGAGCAAAAGTTTGGTTTTTGTGAAGAAGAAGACGTTACGAGGAATTTGGTGTAGAGCGGTGGAAGGAGGGAAATAAAATATTTTTCCGCTTAAGTTTTTAATTAGCGGGATTGAAGATTCAATGTGACAGCGTACGCACGCTATATATTTAGCCCCCTAATCATTAAATACAGCAACACGGCCACCACGCTATCTCCACTTGCAATTAAAAATTAATTTTGTTGTAGTGGATCTACAGGTTGTTGAAGGCCATTGTCTCCTCAAAGCTTCAACCTTTTAGCATAAATTCGAGGTTTGATCATCCCTAACAGCAAGGTGAGTGATAAACTCACAATTTCTAGCTGAAGAAAAGCTTCAAAAATCAAAATCTGAGCTTTTGTAATCGTTTTTTTGTTGATAGTTTTCTTTTCTGTGAATCTAGTTTGGGTTGCTTCTTTGCATACTTGTATCTTTTGATTCCGGCAATAAAATGCTGCCGGATTTCTTGCATTTGGTAGCTTGCATGTTGAGCTTCATTTCTGCATATTTTGGTTGAATAATATTTTCATTTGGATGTTGAAAACAGTGGTATAAAATCAACTCAAACACAGATTTTTGCCTGTAGAGATTGTTTTTTCTGAATTGCTGCAAACATGGCCCGAGTCCATGTTTGAGATAGCATAACTCTTTCATTTCTTATTGAAATCCATCGATTCTTTTTTTGTTTGAAAGATAAAGTTTTCTACTATGTACATATAAATTTTTAGTACAATCTGAGGTCGTATGACCTTCTGTTTCATGCCTAAAAGTTGAACCCGAGAAGGTTTCAGGCCTGTACATTTCTGGTTTTAACTGTTGCAAACATGGCCTGAGTCCATGTTTGAGACAGTGTATCTTTTTCATTTCCATTCGGAATTCATTGATTCTTTTTTTTTGAAAGATGAAGTTTTCTAGTATGATCATACCAAATTTCAGCTCAATATGAGGTTTTTTGGTCTTCTGGTTCAGGCCTGTAAGTTGGATCCAAGATGGTTTTCAGGTCTGGGCACATTTTTGTTTTTGAATTGTTGCAAACATGACCTGAGTACATGTTTGAGACAGTTTAACCTTTTCATTTCCAGTCGAAATTCACCATTTCTTTTTTTGTTTGAAAGATGAAGTCTTCTAGTATGAGCATACCAATTTTCAGCTTAATATGAGGTAGTTTGTTCCTCTGTTTCAGGCCTGTAAGTTGGACCCAAGATGGTTTTTAGGCCTGGGCACTTGTGTTTTTGAACTGTTGCAAACATGGCCTGAGTTCATGTTTGAGACAGCTTAACATTTTCATTTTTAGTCGGAATTCATCGATTTTTGTTTGTTTGAAAGCTGAAGTTTTCTTCTATGTGCACACCAATTTCTAGTTCAATCAAAGGTGGTTTGTCTACCTGTTTCATATCCGAAAGTTGAACCCAGAGAAGATTTCAGACCTAGGTATTATTTTGTCTATGCATTTTTATGTTCTTTTTCCGTCCAACTTTAGACTTTTACTTCATGTTTTTGTGATATTTCTGAATTGTTTTGAGGGCTATGATGCCTAATAATAGGCTACCCTAGTTTTGATGAATTTGAAATTCAAATTTGAATTGAGTTTGAATTAAATTTGAATTGAATTTGAATGACGGTTTTGAGCAATTTTTCTTTGATTTCGAGCACGGATTTTTCCAAACGATTTTGAAATAATTTTTAAATAAATTAGCATTTAAAATAATTATTATATATTTTTAAATTATTTTAAGCTATAAAATCTATTGATTCTCTATAATAAGGGAATTTTCAAATATTGTTTTTAAAATCGATTTCGGAAATTGGTTTTAAAAGCTTGTTTTCTCAAGTAAATTATTTTTTATATAAAATACACGTTTTTTCACTATTAGAGCAAATGAAAAGGAGAATTAAACTGTTTGGTAAAACACGTGGTATGAGACACGTGCGTTTATCTTATCGGTTAATTCCCGACTTGTCCGTTTGATCGTTTTGACCTTCGGGTCGAGTTTACCGATGAGATGAGATAAACGTTTTACTGCTTTGAGTGTGAAATTTACTAGCGGTTAGTAAACCGTTTAGTGTGAACGTGTGGTATGGGACACACATTAACACTCTTCGGGTTCCTATCCGTGAGTTACTGCATAGATGTAGTAATTTTAAAAAACATAAAATCAAATTTTCAATGCAATAATTATTTTAGATATAATAAACAATTCAAATAATCAATAAAAGATAATTTAAAAGTATTTATATATAAAAAAAATCTATTTTCTAATTTGATAATTCATATTATGTATAAATAGGTGTAAGGAAAAATTCTAAGCTGTTTATACATTATAAATATACATATATGTAATTATATGTTTAAAATATACATTAGTCTATATTTAAATTAATATATAAATATACATAAAATAATTAATAATGAAAAAATTTAATTTTTACAGCAAATTAGATTTGTTTATACATAAATTATAACACATAATAATATAACCATGCACATAACCAAACTAATTTGTGACAACTACATATACCTACGAAAATCTCACCTAACTAGATATACATCATTAATATATATACAGATTTGGGATTAATCAATATTAAATCACAAATATGATATGATTACTGTAATATATAAATAAAATACCAACTGATGATGCCTTTGAGTCCACTTAAATCAATGAATTCCCTTCTCTAGTTATGCTCGATCCATCAGATTGCAAGTTTGGAATCGTCGACCTTTTCTATCAAATAGTGCTTTTACTTAACTTGAATTGATTTGAGATTCTTAGAACCGATATGGGGATTAATTTGGGCCAGCAAACTTGATAATTATGGCAGCCAAAAGTTGTTTTTGATTAAGGGTTTAGAGATCCATATATATAGCCTTGTAAAAGAGAGATATTATGACAATCTCATTACATATCCTCTCTTAATCTTAGCCATCCATCTCTAGGTCTAATCCTAAGTTTTAGCCGCCTCCAATAACTTATCAAAACCGAAATTTGCAGCCCTAATGATGGGCTTTATACCCATTTAAGCCCAATCCAAAATTCTATGCAATTAAATCTAATTTAATCGCTTATCGATATCGTATATCGATTGGTACATTTATAACTATTATAAATATACATCAATTTTTATTTCTCAAACCATACTCAAATTTTTATAATTAATATTTCATAAATATTAATTAATTTAATTTATTTATAACAATTATAAACTAATTAAATCATTCGGTCTTAAGGGAATTCATCATTTCAGTTGTGTAACTCTTGGTGTAAATTTGGTCAGTAATTAACAGCGAACTATTCGAATGTTAACGTTCACACGTCACTTAGCAAGTGGTGTGACATTATGGCCAAATTTATCGCTTATTCGTATTCAGTAAAATCTTATTTAATTTAATAAGTGTTACCCGTTAGTGACATTTATATACACCGATTCTCTTCGTCAAAAACTGTATCACTTTGGATTTATGGAATTTGGTAATGGTCAAAATTCCAATAATGTCCATATTCAACTCTTCAGTCCAAACACAAAATCCTTGGTTCAATAATGATAATTATTATCAACCGTACTACTCTGGCTAGAGATTTTGACTTTGGGTTGACTTGAGTTGACCATGATACTAACCTCATATAACTGAAGTGACGAATCCTCTCTTGAATAGTGTCTTCCTTCCAATACTTCCACTCGACCCAACTATAATCACTTGATGGATGTCATTCCATGATTTGACTATAATCAAAGTAGAGTTTTTCATATTGAAGGTTGAAAGTATTCTCAAGTCGAAAGAATTGTGTAAATTAGTCACATCGATATTTTCTATTTGACCTTAGTTATATTAACCAACAAAAAACTATCGAGTGAGTCATTCCATAGTTATCCAATAACTATCAGTACGTAACCCCTTGGTGCCCCCAGTAGTCATGAGTAATACATTGCCCAACATTTGGAGAGCATTACGTACTCTATCTCAACGGATACATCAATATCCAAACTCGATGCATCTTGACTAGGAACATTTAAAATGGTACATTTGTTTCATACGAAGTATATTCACGATTTTGGACAGTTAATATATTATTAAATAAAATGGATATGTTTTGGAGAAGTGATATTACGAAATGAAGTAATTGTTTTAAAAGATGTTTTAAAACGTGTTAAGTATCGAATACATAGATTTCAACATTTATTGTTGAAATAGACGTTTTCGAGAAATAAGGAAATGGTGGACTATAACACTGTTGTTATAGTAAATGGTTTTCGAAAGGAAATATTTTGTGTAGTATTGGGATTTATATATCTATCTAAATTTCGAATCCCTATACTAGTGATTTTGAGTCGTCGTAACGATGTTTTACGTAACATTCGTTTTGACTCAAATAAAATTTGCGAAAGAGAATGATTTCCTTAAAGAATGAAATATATACTTAATTATGATTTAAGTATATCGAATATTTTCCAAATGTTGAAAATAAATGAGTTGTGAGTTACTTATTATTGAATAAGTATGGAAATGCTTTTCCAATATGAAATGAAAGGTTTGAAATTTTATCTTTTAAAGATAAATTGAAAAGTGAATATTTGAAATTTGTTTCAAATGGTTAAGTGTGGAAAATTTTATATCTTGTAAAGATATTTTTGGAAATTAAATAATTTGGAAAATTATTTGGAATCTGATGATGTTGCGCATCTTTATTGATAGTGAAATAACCGACTATCAATAATTACCTTGAATGGGTATTTGTTATGAATTGGATGAATTTGAATGCCACACTTATTTTTGAATAAGCGCTCACTATTCGGGTTAGCCGAGAAAGGACCGTTGGGTCGTATAACCCATTCCGAATATGTGATACGTCGTAATGGATCGCATTTGATGACCGGTGTTGAAGACCGGATATTTTTGAAAACGGAAGGATTGCCGTCGAGTTACTCTACATTGGCTGATCTCCGATATAGAGGTTTTATCACCCTTAGTGACAGGAAGTCCGGACGTGATTAGAGAATTATCCGGATTTGCAAGGGCTTCGTAAGAAGTGCCTTCAGTTCTGTTCAATCCCGGAATAGACTTGTATGGTTGTATGTCTGACGTTACAAATCGAGATATAAAGCTGGTTTCTTTCAAATACATTTCTGTTGGTGGCGGAGAATTTATTCTCTTAGCTTAACACCCTTCTCTGAGACGTATGAGCTCAGAGGTTATGTAGTTGATGGTTACTTGTGATATATTCCCAATTTGGTAACGTGGCATGCTGAGTGTTGCTGTGAAATGATCATTGTTTGATCATTTGTGATATGATCATTTGTTAGATCATTTATCTTTGTGATCATTACTTTGATCATCTGTTGACCCAAAGCACAGCTTTTGTATAAAGCGTGGCTTTGTGGACGAGACTTCGTCGGACCTCACACCCCGGAAATGGTCAAAATAGGAAGGATGCAGCAAGGTTATTAGGGGGTAGCGCCCCTTTAGTGTATGCCATTCCTTCTGGATAGAGGTGGTATCATGGTATGGAGCCCAGATACTTAACCTATGTGGTTGCTATAAATTTATTACTTTGTGGTTGTTGGAAATCGAGGATCCTCGGATATAGATCGGTTACGATCGGGGGATGACATATTCGTGTCAGTAGTTACCCAGTTAGGGGTAACCCGACCTTGTGTTGGCAGAGATCCAGTTAGGTTCTCGGGTCCTCTTTCCAGAGGCGTACCTATGTGGCAATGGGAAGTTCCTTGGCCTGACCATTTGTTGGAAATCCAAAGAAACAATACGAACTTTGTACGGTTTTAGTTGTAGAACCTATCATTCACTTATGGTGGCGCCCCACTGTTTGGATGGTAGCTATAGTAGGCATAAGTGCGAAATGTCTATGCTAGCTAAGATTTATATTATACTTTCGAAATAATTTTTCTACACTATGCACTAATAATAATATCAAAAAGGATTTGATTTTGCGTAGTAAGCATCTTTGACTATCATAAGAAGAAATCTCCTCCAATTCTGCATTTGCATTGTGTGTGTGGCGGGAGGTCTTATGGTAGTTTCATTTTTCAAAAGCATTGGGAAATTGACTTTAAAATCTTCCTGTTGTTTGTTTTAAAGATAAACTATTTTAAGTTCTCACACCAATCACCATGACTGACCTGGAGTTTATTGTTTCCTTCCTAAACTCTGGGTGCCCACCAATTTCAACACGGGCAGTCTAGAGTCAGGTTATCAGGTTATTCTGGATTCAGGAGATGCTGTGGAGCTTAGTGGCGAATGGGATGGCGAGACGTACCACTTGTATATGATATTATTTATTCCGCTGTGTATTCTGTATGAGGACAAGTTTATATAACTGTCCAGTGTTGTATTGTTGTTGTAAACTCTAATGATGATGTAATGTATAAAATGATATAGTTCTTTGATTTAAAGATTATTTATTTATCTATTATATGTTGTTCCGCTGCGAATGTGAGATTCTGATATTATTTCTGTTTCTGATGTTGTTCTGTTGTTCTTCTTTCTTTTTCTTCTATCTTTTCTTTTACCTCTTCTTTTAAACCCTAAGAATTCGGGTTTCCAGCATTCGTTTGCTCGACAGTTGATACAGTGGACGTATCGATGTCGATGTTTGAAAGTCGAAGAATCGGGGCCTTACAACGTGGTATCCGAGCATATGGTTAAGCGACAACCCTGCTCTGTTGGGTGTTACTCATTAGAGATAGAGTCAGTAGTACTCTAGAATGAGTGTGAGTGTAATAATAGATATGAGCGCGTATTTGTTAGTGAATATGAAATCGTTTTTTATTGTGTTGACTTATCGGTTGATTGTTTATAGATTCTGGTCGGTGCAGTCTAGCTAACTGGAATCGATAGGGGTTTCTAAACTCTTAAACAAGGTAAACTGACATAGTATTGTTTTGAATAGGGTAAATGAGATAATTTTGCCCAAAATTATTTTTGTATAGAAAAGAAATGTTTTCTATGAATTATCATAGTATATGGATGCTTGGTTGTTAGGAAGTAATAACATTGAATTATTATCATTATTATATGGAATTGAATAAGAAATTAAAATAATAACCAAAGATTTTGAGATAAATTCATTTAACAAATGAAATTTATAAATGTGAATTGAAAGATAAGGAAATGAATTCCTATCTGAATAAAATTGTGAATATGAATTGTAATGTGATTTATAATTCGGAATAGAATTCCAGGAAGATAATTGAAAATAAAATTCATAAATCAAAATCTAAATAAGTCGAAGACTTATAAAATATTTGAAATTTGATTGGAATGAGATTCAAATTGAAAATGAATGAATTTGTGAATGAATAAATAAATTTGCAATTGCAAGTGCAAGAAAATGAAATTAAATGTTAAAATTCAATTTGAATTTGTAAGTGAATATAACAGGAATTGAATTTGATTTGTGAAGTATTGAACTAAAATTAGTAAGTGAAGCTAATTGAATATTGACCAAATGAATAAGGTTTGAAACAAATTAAATTCAATAATTATAAAAGAAAGGTAAATTGAATTCGAATCTGAAATCTAGTTAAATATGAGTGGTTATAAACCAAAATAGTGAATTGAAAATAAATTTTGGGAATGAACAAACGAATAAAACTGGAATTGAAACTGAATGTTGAAAACAAATTTGAATAAAGTGAATTAGAATTTGTGATAAATTAATAATTGGAACTAATTTAAAATAAAGCTATGAATCAGTTGTGAATGAAAGATAATTGATAAATTCAATATTCAAGAGATAAGTAGAATCCAAATTGAATTGAAATTGTGAACTAAATTCAAATGAATTTGAAATGTAAAATTAAATGAAAATAGATATGTAACTTCAATAGTGAAGTAAAGATGTATAAGAAGCATATATTGAAAAGTGTGTAATGGAATTCGCAAAATGGTTTGAATAGTGTAACTAGATATTATGGCTAGTAGGATATACAGGTGTTATAAAGGAAATAGAATTGGAATTTTGATTTCAAAGATGAATTTGAATTGCTCGACAAAAGGTAAGTATTTGAATTTCAATATGAGATTTGCTGATTTCTTGTCTAGCCGCTTGGCTTTTTCTTTTCTTTTTGAAATTTGAGAGTCCGTAGGGACGTTTTGTAGTCGTGCCGTGTTAGCCGCGCAAAGGAGACGCTGGCGAAATTTTTCGGAAATTTCGAGTGTTAGAAATTTTGAGAAAATTTTGAAAGTATAAATTTGAATTTGAATTTAAATTTAAATTTGGAAGGAAACAATGTTGTTTTAAACTTATAATTGAAGTTGGAAATTTAGTTGAATTAATAACGAATCTCTAGTAGAAAGATTTGTTTTGAAAATTTGATAAAACTATTGGATTGTGAAAAATAGTAGACTAGTTAAGGACCTTTTTTCCTAACTTGTAATTTCGGGACGAAATTCTTTTAAGGAGGGAAGATTGTAACGACCCAGAATTTTGAACAATTTAAATTGAAAATATTTAATTGATTTTAAATATTTGAATGACGGTTTGACTTGAATTTCAAATTATCAGAATAAATTGGCGATTAAATTTTAAAATTTAATCTATTGAATGTTGAATAAAAATTTGAATCTTCAATTTTAAGCTGAAGAAAAATATTTCAAAAGCTTTTAAAATTTATACTGATAACACTGAAGATAATAGAAGCTTCAGAATTGAATTTGAAAATGATTTGTTCAGTTTTTAAATTATATCGTTTGAATCGATATTTAAAAAAAATGCCTTCCGAGGCATAGTCTCGGAATTCGACGAAACCAGTTCCATTGGATCCGTAATATTGTATTATTATCGGATTTCAATTTTCGTGGTGATTGGAGCTGTCGTGTGATCGTACGATAAGCAAACGTGCTGATATAATATAACGAGATATTTTTGAATATAAAAATATAAATTTTTAATCAACAGCTACCCTATAACTTTTCAATGCCGACCTACTTTCTGCCAAATCACGTTCTTCTGTCTTCCTCCATCCCTTTTAAAAAAACTCACGCAACAGTTTCAAATCTGAGAAAAAAAATCGAATCCTCTCGTTCAAATTAAAAAAATGGCCGAACCATATTCAAACCCCTAAAATCTCGTTCCTTTTACATTGCATTCGTTTTCTTCTTCCTACCAGTTCGTATAAAAAAAAAGAGAAAAAGGGGAGAACGAAATTTAAATCGCAAGAATCAGTTCAAACGAAAATGGGGCGAGCTTCTATCTTTCGGGGATTCGACAATCTCGAGCAATCCCTCGAGTTTCGTAGAAGACGAAGGCGCGAGACGCTCGAACTCGAAGGCGTTGTCGTCGAAGGGGAGAATGGGTTCATCGATCGCGGCGGGCGATGGCTGGAGTCATGCGAGCACATGATGGCTTCAACGTTATCGCGATGATGGATTGGGTTGTTGTTCGACTTTGGGATCGAGAATTGGTGGATTCGAGAAGCTCAGCATGGTTTCGATTCGAGCATTGGCGATGTCAATGCGACTAGTGTCTCGAGCAGCTATGGTTTCGTGAGTCGTTTCGATTGAGGCCAGGTCTGTCATGCTTGCGTACGCGACTTGGAGGGTTGCTCGATAGGCTGGAAGCAGTCGAGGAATGAAGGTATTTGATTCTGTTCTCAGTTCAATTTGATCACCTATATATATGTAGTTATGTAGTTTGAATGTTAATAAGAATAACAGAAAATTTATTTTGTGTTGAAACATAACAGTGAATTTTAAATGTGTTTAATCTTAACATATGTTATATATATATGTATGTATATGTGAATAAATTTATAGTAATGGAAATGTTTACAGAGAAGAAAAAAATTTAT
Organism: Allium fistulosum; assembly: GCA_030737815.1. NCBI lineage: Eukaryota > Viridiplantae > Streptophyta > Magnoliopsida > Asparagales > Amaryllidaceae > Allium > Allium fistulosum. The sequence goes on along the minus strand of CM060904.1, from coordinate 333,937,081 downwards.
ACAGTAAAATAAATTTAGTTATTTTAAAAGGGAATCAGTTTAAAATTTTATATTTGTTTGTTTAAAATAAATCATCGGTAATTAAATTTGTTAAATTTAATATAGAAGTTATAAAAAGAAATTGGTTTAAAATTTAACCATTGGCAAATTAAATTTATTTAAAAGGAATTTAATTTATCTGATTATTTCGGATATTAACGAATTGTATAATTATTTATACAAGGTCAAAATTTGGATAAAACAAACTGGATTGGAAACGGATTGCAAAATAAAAAGCTAAGGTGAGATTTTCTCATTCGAATGAAAAGTTGATTCTGCAGTTATTGATGATTGTTGTTTGGATGCGATATTAGATATAGTAGTATATATCTATATATAGCAATATATATATATATATTGGCATATGTATATATTGCAGTTGTGATTTCCCGCATTGTATAGCGGATGAGACCCTATTGCGCCGTTAGTAAGCGGATGATATATTTATAAATCCCATATACCGCGATATTCCACCTCGAAGTGGAATGGGTATTGTGCTAACATCTGTGGATGCAGGGAAACAGGTTGGAGGGATCCAACTGGATTCCTCACCAGTATTTATTTGATTACAGATATTGTGATATTTGTTGATTATCATATTGATATATGATGTTTGTTGTCGTGATTGATTATTTGGTGCTGTTGCATCATTGGATTCAATTTTGAAGTTTAAAAATAACGAATTTTACTTTAAAAGGATTTTAAAGTGATTTTTGAAAGTATACGTTTTATTAAAATTTTGAATTGATTTATTTTAAATAAATAAACGTTAAAATTTTAAAGTTATAAAAATTATGATTTTTGTGAAATATAACCAAAGTGTGATTTTTGAAATAAATAGTTGATTGATTTATAAAATGGTTTAAATTGAGATTTTTGAATTTTTGTAAACGGTTTATATAAAAGATTTATAAAATTGATATCTATAAAATTAAAATTATTGGAATTATAAAACGAGTTTTTATAAGTGTTAAAATGAAAAAAATGGATTTCATAAGTGAACGAACTTTATAGACTTATAATTTGTGAAGTTATAAAATGAATAGATGTTGTAAATAAATGGATTATAAGTTCTTAACTTATAATATAGACTTCCGGTATATAATTGAGTTATATAAATTGAATTGGAAAATAAAGGAGATTTATAAATCAAAGTTTTATAAATAGAAATGGAATTTATAAACATTGTTTGAAAATCCGAAACCAATTGAATTTGATAAATTTAAACATAGAAGTTTAATAAAGGAGATATATTCGTGATTTTGGACAGCGAATTATCCTTTAAGTTAAATGTTGTAAAAATAAGAGTTTGGTTGGGAATTTTATCCATGATTTTGGACAGTGGGTAATCTTTTAAATAAAATGTGTAGAAATGTTGAATTTGGATAACGAAGTATATTCACGATTTTGGACAGTAAATATATTATTAAATAAAATGGATATGTTTTGGAGAAGTGATATTACGAAATGAAGTAATTGTTTTAAAAGATGTTTTAAAACGTGTTAAGTATCGAATACATAGATTTCAACATTTATTGTTGAAATAGACGTTTTCGAGAAATAAGGAAATGGTGGACTATAACACTGTTGTTATAGTAAATGGTTTCCAAAAGGAAATATTTTGTGTAGTATTGGGATTTATATATCTATCTAAATTTCGAATCCCTATACTAGTGATTTTGAGTCGTCGTAACGATATTTTACGTAACATTCGTTTTGACTCAAATAAAATTTGCGAAAGAGAATGATTTCCTTAAAGAATGAAATATATACTTAATTATGATTTAAGTATATCGAATATTTTCCAAATGTTGAAAATAAATGAGTTGTGAGTTACTTATTATTGAATAAGTATGGAAATGCTTTTCCAATATGAAATGAAAGGTTTGAAATTTTATCTTTTAAAGATAAATTGAAAAGTGAATATTTGAAATTTGTTTCAAATGGTTAAGTGTGGAAAATTTTATACCTTGTAAAGATATTTTTGGAAATTAAATAATTTGGAAAATTATTTGGAATCTGATGATGTTGCGCATCTTTATTGATAGTGAAATAACCGACTATCAATAATTACCTTGAATGGGTATTTGTTGTGAATTGGATGAATTTGAATGCCACACTTATTTTTGAATAAGCGCTCACTATTCGGGTTAGCCGGGAAAGGACCTTTGGGTCGTATAACCCATTCCGAATATGTGATACGTCGTAATGGATTGCATTTGATGACCGGTGTTGAAGACCGGATATTTTTGAAAACGGAAGGATTGCCGTCGAGTTATTCTACATCGGCTGATCTCCGATATAGAGGTTTTATCACCCTTAGTGACGGGAAGTCCGGACGTGATTAGAGAATTATCCGGATTTGCAAGGGCTTCGTAAGAAGTGCCTTCGGTTCTGTTCGATCCCGGAACAGACTTGTATGGTTGTATGTCTGACGTTACAAATCGAGATATAAAGCTGGTTTCTTTCAAATACATTTCTGTTGGTGGCAGAGAATTTATTCTCTTAGCTTAACACCCTTCTCTGAGACGCACGAGCTCAGAGGTTATGTAGTTGATGGTTACTGGTGATATATTCCCAATTTGGTAACGTGGCATGTTGAGTGTTGCTGTGAAATGATCATTGTTTGATCATTTGTGATATGATCATTTGTTTGATCATTTATCTTTGTGATCATTACTTTGATCATTTGTTGACCCAAAGCACAGCTTTTGTATAAAGCGTGGCTTTGTGGACGAGACTTCGTCGGACCTCACACCCCGGAAATGGTCAAAACAGGAAGGATGCAGCAAGGTTATTAGAGGGTAGCGCCCCTTTAGTGTATGTCATTCCTTCTGGATAGAGGTGGTATCATGGTATGGAGCCCAGATACTTAACCTATGTAGTTGCTACAAATTTATTACTTTGTGGTTGTTGGAAATCGAGGATCCTCGGATATAGATCGGTTACGATCGGGGGATGACATATTCGTGTCAGTAGTTACCCAGTTAGGGGTAACCCGACCTTGTGTTGGCAGAGATCCGGTTAGGTTCTCGGGTCCTCTTTCCAGAGGCGTACCTATGTGGCAATGGGAAGTTCCTTGGCCTGACCATTTGTTGGAAATGTAAAGAAACAATACGAACTTTGTACGGTTTTAGTTGTAGAACCTATCATTCACTTATGGTGGCGCCCCACTGTTTGGATGGTAGCTATAGTAGGAATAAGTGCGAAATGTCTATGCTGGCTAAGATTTATATTATACTTTCGAAATGATTTTTCTACACTATGCACTAATAATAATATAAAAAAGGATTTGATTTTGCGTAGTAAGCATCTTTGACTATCATAAGAAGATATCTCCTCCAATTCTACGTTTGCATTGTGTGTGTGGCGGGAGGTCTTATGGTAGTTTCATTTTTCAAAAGCATTGCGAAATTGACTTTAAAATCTTCCTATTGTTTGTTTTAAAGATAAACTATTTTAAGTTCTCGCACCAGTCACCATGACTGACCTGGAGTTTATTGTTTCCTTCCTAAACTCTGGGTGCCCACCAATTTCCACACGGGCAGTCTAGAGTCAGGTTATCAGGTTATTCTGGATTCAGGAGATGCTGTGGTGCTTAGTGGCGAGCTGGATGGCGAGACGTACCACTTGTATATGATATTATTTATTCCGCTGTGTATTCTATATGAGGACTAGTTTATATAACTGTCCAGTGTTGTATTGTTGTTGTAAACTCTGATGATGATGTAATGTATAAAATGATATAGTTCTTTGATTTAAAGATTATTCATTTATCTATTATATGTTGTTCCGCTGCGAATGTGAGATTCTGATATTGTTTCTGTTTCTGATGTTGTTCTGTTGTTCTTCTTTCTTTTTCTTCTATCTTTTCTTCTACCTCTTCTTTTAAACCCTAAGAATTCGGTTTTCCGGCATTCGTTTGCTCGGTAGTTGATAAAGTGGACGTATCGATGTCGATTTTCGAAAGTCGAAGAATCGGGGCCTTACAGTTTCGGATGGGTGGTTCACCAATGGTTTCGAAAGGTTTTAAATGGAGGTTCCAATGTTTTCAAAGGGAAATTTTTATAGTGTTTTGATAAGAGGACATCTAAGGTTTTAAAGCTTTCGAAAGAAAGGTTTTTCAATGTTTTCGAAAGGTTTAGTAAGGATGGTTTCGAAAAGTATGTTTTGGCCTTTCGGCCTACGGTTATAAAACAAAGTAGTTACTTGGTTTCGAAAGGGGTACTTTCAAAGGTTTAAATGTTTTCATCAACAAAGTTTTTTGTAAAGTATATATAACATGGCAAGGTGATTTGAGTAAAGCATAGAGTATATTTTCCTTGTTTAAAGTATGATTTAAAGGTTTAACTCAATTTGAGAGAAAAAAATTTCAAGGAAAATTTATGGGTAGATGACCCTTAGTAAAATGACTCAGATATTAGAATACCAAATGGGATTGGTATATGGTCACGCCTTATACATTAGCTATTAGCCCCTAGCTAATTTAGTCCAAAATTCCAGTGTGTAGAGCTTTGTCATAGGTAAGACTAAAATGATGTTACACACAGAAAGGAATATACAGAGAGAGGATAGGTTATTGGTGAGCCCGCAAAACCATTAGGATCAGTTGACCCTGGATAGCTAAGTTAGGGACAAACGGTCCAGAAGAGGAGTATCTAACAGAAGTTAGATTATTTGTTTATTTTGTATGGTAGGCCCAAGTCAGCCAAAGGTTAGTAGTTAGCCAAACAAAACTATATTATTCGAATAGATAGTCCATTTGTTACCTGATTTATATGCTTTCATGATATTGATATCATTGTTTTAACCAGTTTTGGTTGTATGATTAAGATTTGCAAAAGATAGGTTTTAAAAGGATATTAGTGAGGGGTAACCTGTTCCTCTAAGCGGCGTGTTCTCACTTAATATCAAATAATCGAGATGTATAGTATTATTCACAACTGGCTTTATGTCTGACCCGAAGTTTATGTTTTTCCTCTTAAACTCTCGGGTGCTCAAAATTGATTTGAATAGGCCGAGGGTTAAGGATTTTCAGGTTTTAGTAGGTGGACGAATAAAGCTTCCGAAGATCACGAGCAGGGGGCTGATGCTAGCTATATTTAGGAGTTGTTATGTTTTTATTTCCGCCGTGTTGTATTAAGTTTGATATGACTATTTAGTACTCTGATCAACCAAGGTGGCATCTTCATATGTCGCTCTTGGTGTATTTATGTAATAATTATATTTGATCTGAACCTGGGAAACAATTGGGATTATGTAATGAAATATGAAACATGTTTTGTGAAATGTAATCCGAAAAGTTATTTTTGAAATATGTGATTTTGTTTCATATTCATGTGCTTCTGATATTATGGATACCATTAACATTACCGTATTTTGTCGCCGGAAGTTAATACTATGGATGACTGCAGCATCTGTAGCGCTTATCTTTGAGTCTTAAGATAAGGGATGTTACAATATCATTTCTATTTTTAAATTGCATTAAAACATATTGAATGTGGCGAATGATAGTTAAATAGTTCAATGTAGCATTTTAGTTATGAAGTTCACAATCATATTCAAAATATTCAAAATGATATTTTAATATAGCATTTTAATTACAAAGTCCACTAGTATGTTTATAATATACAATATTATAATTTAATATAGCATTTTAATTATGAAATCCACTATCATGTTCATGATACGCAAAAAAATTGTTTAATGTACCATTTCAATTTCATAGTCCAAAAGCATGTTTATGATATGCAAAATGATAGTTTAATATAGCATTTTATTTATGAAGTACACTAGCTTTATTAAAGTATGCAAAGTGGTAGTCTAATATAGCATTTTAGTTATAAAGTATAGTAGCATGTTTATGTTATCTAAAATGATTGTGAAATGCGACAATTTAGCTATGAAGTACAATAGCATGTTTAAAACATGCAAAATGATAGTTTAATATAGCATTTTAGTTACAAATTCTAGTAGCATGTTTATGATATTTGAAATGATAGTTTGATGAAGCATTTTAACTATGACGTACATTAGAATGATAAAAATATGCAAAGTGATAGTTTAATTTAGCATTTTAGTTACAATGTGTTTATGTTATTTGAAATGATAATTTGATGTGGAATTTTAGCTATGAAGTATGCAAAATGATAGTTTAATGTGTCATTTTAGTTACAAGTTTCAATAGAATGTTTATGGAATTTGAAATGATAGTTTGATGTGGCGTTTCAGCTACGAAGTCCGCTAGCATGTTTAAATTATGCAAAATGATAGTATATTGTAGCATTTTAGTTACAAAGTCTAGTAGCATGTTTATGATATTTGAAATGATAGTCTGATATCATATTTTAGTTATGAAGTCAGCTAGCATGTTTAAGATACCCAAACCTAATCGGATATGTAAGGATACAAAAGTAAACCGGATGGCATCGGGTACATATAGAAACCAATATATAACTGAGATATATTATTTAACCGAGCATACAATCAATGCAAAACTAACTGAATGTCAAACCTAATTGGGTATGTATAAATACAAAAGCTAGCCGGATGCCAAAACTAATCAGGTACATACGAAAACCAATCTACAACCAAGACATATTGTTTAACCAAGCATACCATCGAATGCAAAAGTTAACCGAATGTCAAATCTAATAAGGTACATATGGATGCAAAAGAAAACCGGATGCCAAACTTGTTCGGGTATGTATGGATGAAAAAGCAAACCGGATGTCAAACTTAATTGCGTACATATGGAAACCAATCTATAATAAAGATATTTTGTTTAACCGAGCATACAACTGAATGTAAAAGTTAACCGGATGTCAAACCTAATCGAACACGTATTGATGTAAAAACTAACCAAATGGTAAACTAGATCGAGTGTGTATGGACGTAAAAACAAACCGAATGCCAAACCTAATCTAGTATGTATGGATGCAAAAGCAAACCGAACACCAAAACTAATTGGGTACATTTGGAAATCAATCTATAACCAAGACATATTGTTTAACCAAGCATACCATGGAATGAAAAAGCTAACAGAATACCAAATCTAATTGGGTATGTACAGACCTAATTTATAATATCATCTTTATATAAAATCCTTCCCTCTTGTATCAAAATAAACTTTATAGTAACTTTACTACCAAACACCTTATAGTCAAATTATGAAACTTAATTCACAAGGTGTTCGTATTTAATCAAAATCAAACCAGTAAATGCTCATAAATTAGCTGAGCATAGTAGTTAGCAAACAATAGCCAATGCTCTTAACTAAATGAGCATAACTAATCAAACAATAAATAATAATATTTTAATATTATCATTTCCTAATAAACAAATATGTCATAAATAACTATATCAATTTTTGAAAATTATTCTTTTATATATAAAATATAATCCTAGGTAAAATTATTTCATTTACAAATTTCAAAAACAATACTATGTTAGTTTTCCTTGTTCAAGTAATTAGAAATCCCTATCGATACCATGGCATCCCATGTATCGACCGGAATTCATAAACCACTCAACAAACTAACTAATATAATATAAAATATTTTTATAGCACTAACAAATATGCGCACTCATATGTATAATACACTCAACTCATAATAGGGCATTCCATTACCTTATCTCTTAATGAGTTATACCCCACCAAATCCAAGGTTCTCGATTAACCTTCGGCCCTGATACCAAATTGTAACGATCGCCTTTATGACCCTCGAATGTCGACATTGAATATATCCACAGTTTTCGTGTGTCGAGCACACAAGTGCCGAAAAGACAGAAAGTTAGGGTAAAATAAAAGAAAAGAAATAGAACAAGAACGAAGGGCATAATATCGTAATCTCACATGCAGAATGAAAATATGTAATATCTTAAAAAATGTAATACAAAGAGTTACTCCGACATACAAAAATCTTAGAGTTACAAAATGAATAAGTACTACAATCAGCCAGGACAATTATAACTGTCTGTCCTCACAATGCTGAATACATAATAGTAAATGGAATGAAAAATATGTAGATAGATAAAAAGGTGGAAGCATTCAGCTTGTCTCTATAAGCTCCAAAGCATCCATAGCTAAATTAGGAAATATAATCAGGGCTGACCAGAGCATTATAAGAAGATAACACTCGGATCAGTCTGTTAAACCAGCATGAGAAACTCAATCGTATGGATTTTTACATTTATTAAATCCTTTAAAAATAAAGGTATCTCGTAAGACAACAAATGAACATGGAAAGGTTTTTACCCTATGATAACCAAACCATTTCATAAGAAAATCTAGTGATATCATAATAATGTCTAGGGTTGAAAATAAATATATAACATAGGCAGAATAGTTACAATAATTATATTCAACATCATATTAGAGTACATTTAAAACCGCTAAGGCGCATTCATATATGGATTTTATGCAAAGACAACCCCACTAAAACTAGTAAGCAAGCTGGAACCAATCTCCACGACAAGGATAAGAAATCACCTTTCGAGCATCGTATATCTCTAGATAAAATATACCATAAGGAAAACACAAACAGTTCACACCCTAACACGTGGACCAAGTATCAACAACTCCCGCTAGCAACATCTATAAGCATACTCTAGATAATGGAGTTGATGTACCCCCTATTTGGGTTAGCTAAACCCAAGGTTGTGCAGCCTACTCCATCTTTATTCATTTTTCTAATATCGAGGTTACGTTTGGCGTCTTTCACAAGTCTTCGTCACTTGAATAGAACAGTCCATTTGATAAATGTTAACACTGACCTCTCCTTTGAACTTAACCTTAGGATATGACATTCCAACTCTATAGCTTTTATCTGAAGTGTTAATGCTACACTCTCCCTTAGACTTAATCTTAAGATTTGACAGTGCAACTCTATAACACTTCACTACCTCTTCTAAAACTAACCTGTATATAAGTTTTGAAGTGGTATTCGGTAAGTAAAACACTTACCGATCCTGGACACGCCAAAACCAATCGAAGAATTTTCGATTAACTCAGTTCCTGTTCTTTTAGAAGTAAATGAAAGCTAGAGGAATTTCGTACCAACTCTCCTCCCTGGGGGTTCTCGTTGGTATAAATCCACGAAGTCTTTAGATTACATACTAAGTTATGCTTGGTCAAGATTGATAGTCGACTAATCGATTATCGAGTTCAAAGCGATTACATATATAAATCAAGGTTCGTACACTTAACACGTTTCTGACATTCCAACTTAACTATTCCTCGATCAAGAAGGAAATGGTTAAGTTAGAGCGCTATTGCTCCGAACTTACTCGAACATCAATCTTGACTCTCACAAATAGAGAAGTCTACCTCGCTCGACTTTTAGTGTTAAGCATAGTAATACTAACATTCCATATGCAAATTTAAATAACACATTCATTTTCAAAGTACAACTTCTTATCCAATCTTCCAAAATAGTCTTTTAAAAATACTTGTATATAAATTAGAAATGGTTTTGAAATAAGATATAAGCTTGAAATGGTTTTGAAATAAGATATAAGCTTAAAATGGTTTTGAAATAAGATATAAGTTAGAAATGGTTTTGAAATAAGATATAAGTTAGAAATAGTTTTGTAAAATTATATATGAAATAAATACCTTTTAAAATATGTATAAAATGAGTCATAAATATTTATAGAAAATATTACTTTAAAAATAGTTACTTAAAATTGGTTTTGAAAACTTTTACTTTAACAAAATTAAAAAGTTTCGTATATATAATAAGAAAACCTTTACTTTAATAATTCAAAATATATTCTTTTAATGAAACAAAGATGATTCATACAATAGAGGTGGAACGAGAGGAAATATATTTATACTTCAAACTTCTTTTAAAATACTTGTATATCTTATATATATCTTTTTTGAAAAGATTTCATAAAAATATCCAAATTATAACATTTTAAACATTACGAAAAACTTGTTTTTTCCAAAGTGCATCCATAGCGACTATCGCTATATGGACCATAACTTTTGAAACTTTGTTTTATAAGTAAAATAACTTTGTAACTCAAATACTTACTACTTTTTATATGACTATAAGTATAGAAAACATACCATTTGAAATAGAGTTTGAAAAGTAAGATAAAAGAGAAGGATTAAAAGTGCTCTTTCAATATCCAAGTCCAAATCCATCTCATATGCCATTACATATGCAATATTTCAAACCTAAGTCCATGACCAAATTCCATCTCATATACACTAATAACATGTCCAAAATCGAAATCCAAAAGTCCATTATGTATGCTCAAATAAACAGCATAAATCAAGGCCTTCCAAGACACAACAAATAAACAAATCACATGCTTTTCGAAGCACACAGTTATGGGTTATAACTTTAATTAGTAAGGGAATACTATCATAGTTTATAGCAAGCAAAAATCATCAAGTTTATAGTTCATTTAAGGAGTGAGATAACTTACATTCAAATCAAAGATGAAGCTACCACTTCCTACCACAAACTAGCAACAACACACTACTTCCTACCCTCAACCAAATGAGTCACACCAAGTTTAGAATTCCACCAAAAAGTGCATGGCCAAGTGGTGGATGGCCTAGAATTGAGCACGTCCTAGGTAAATAAAGGCCTAAAAGCTCACGGCCTTGAAGGAAAGGTGGAGATGGACTTCAAAAATTTACGTTCAAAGATGATGTAAGTTGATGTTATGCTATTTTAAACTATAGAAAAAATTAAAAGAGATGGAGAGAGTGCTTGATAGAGTTTCTCCAATTTAAGAAGTTTGTGAAGAGAAAAGAGTGAATGAGTGGTAACTTTTGTTTTGTGAACTGTAACCAAATGAAGGGAACCCATTCCACTTCTTTATAGCCTTTAGAAATATGCCAAAAGACCTCCTATACCCTCATATGGCCAACCTATGCTCCTTGCACCCAACCTATGTCTCTTACACACCATACTTCCCTCCTTTCATGGCTTGATTTAGGGGTCCTTTTAATCTCCACTTAGTTTCTAATTAATTCTTCATTAATAAGAGATGATTTAATTTGTTTTAACCATGAAGATATGTCTTTATGTATTACTATTCAAGTTCCAAAATATTTATACAACTTTTATTGAATAAAAAGTCAATTTTTAAATAAAACGTTTTTCGGTCATATTTTCAATATTTATCCAAAGTATATATTTTTGTAAATACACTTTAAAAATAAGTTTTCTATCATTAGTTATTAATTAAAAAGTGTATAAAAAGGTTATAAAATCACATTTTTAATACTTAACCAATTTTCATAGTTTAAGATATTCAAAAATTATTCAAAATTACGGGTCGTTATGGAACCTCGCCTTTTCTCCCTCCGTATTCATCTCTGACCATTCTAAAGGCTGGCGACCTTTATCAAGATGCTCTACTTCGAAACCTACATAACCTCGTACCTTCAGTTAGTAGTTCAGTCTTTGACTATAAACTTTCGTCTTCGTTAGTCAAAGGTGTCTGTCTTCACGGTCATCATATCATACTTCATTCTTGAGGAACAATGGAACCAATAAAAAAATTAGGTGGTAGTAGCTTGAGTTCTTTTGTCTATCCCATGAAAAAGATGATTATAAATATAGGACGTTGGGAACTTGTTTTATAAGAAAAGTGAAGATGTAAGTAGGAAAATATAGGCATGGATATAAAGAAAAGATCAGGATGCCTCAAAAGGAAGATGGTAGGTTTATTTATAGTAGTGGTTAATTTGCATTTTAGTCCTCGTTAATGTTCATTTGCATAAAACACTCATATTTTTTAAGTATTGTAAAATTTACCAAATGTCCCAAATATTTTTCCAAGTGTTGCTGTATTTTGTCTCTTTTCACTTTCCCTTACATGAATGGTAACACGATGAATTTGTTATATAAGAGGATTACATGTGTTTTTATACTCTTATTTTATATGTAAATGTCTGTTTTTAGATTTGATCAATGATGTGACAACTGTTTTCGGGTCTTTGTTTATCAAAATAAAATTATGTATTTTCTTAACTTAGTGCACTAATTATAGTTATCACTATTTATTTAAATTTATCCACTGTGAAAATTTACGTCAAACGTGTCGAAAACGTTGAATGAAAAATCACCATATTTTAACCAATAAAAATATCTATAAAATTCGATAAAAATTTGGTGGAAAGACGGGTTGTTACTGATCTCCCCTTAATTAAATTGCATACTGGTAATTTATAGTATAAATATCGATTAAATTCGCCTTATGGCTTATGAGATTCATGGTTCCGCCATAAACCACTGCGCACTCTGATAAAATCTAGTAGAAACAAAGTAACTACATATTTAAATTCTCAAAATTTCACTACTAACTCTTTATCAACTTCACTCTTGGCATTCACCTTTCCATCCGTAACCGTTTGAACACATATTGCCCACACTTATTATTGATATAAAATGAGAATTTACAAGAATGGGAATGAGATAAAGGTAAAATATCATTAACATCAAGTACGTCTTACGAATGATACGTAACCTATAACCCCAATCACAAGTATGATGCCTTATCATATCCATCTTATTATCAAACCATGGGTAGTTTCATTAATTTATCCTAGGTTATTTTACTAATCCTAGGTGAATTTTTAACTTAGGCATCTAACCTAAGCTCTGATACCAAGTATAATGTCCCGAATTTTGGACCCCCATTTGAAGTGCCTAAAATCAAAGCGTTAACAAAACAAATGACTCAATCATCCATAAATAGCATAATATATCTATAGGGTAAAGCATTACTTATAAAGCAATCAACTAAGATGTGATAGGATCCATATAGTCAATAACATTATATCTATCAGAGTGGTGTATAGTTAGTGACTCAATAGACGTATTTAGCAATCTCATAACATATAATCATATGTAAAACTCACATCAATATTCCTTCTTATTCTTTCCTAATGCGGAATTAATATCACCTATCCTGCGATCTCGTTATATGAATATATATATATATATATAGATATGGGATATTAAATGAATGGAAAATGGACCTGACATGGTACTACTGTGACTACCTATGTACCCATTACATGATCAAGCCAATGTAGTTCTTTTACTACTAATTAATAAGCCTAATTAAGAGTAATTATATAAAATGATACCTACAATTACAAAGTTAGTACCAAAATGTATAATTATGATAAACATAACATATAAGGAAATAAAATTAAATGAGCTAGAAAGCTCATTACTGTATGTTTCTTGCTCTTCATTCGCATTTTAGAGTTAGCACATACACATAACAATATAAATATAGAAAAAATATGTAGCATATGATTACACAATAATAACACAAAAATAAGAGTTAGAAAACTCCTCGCTAAATGCTCTTCTAGCACTATATTAATGCAGATAATCTACAATGCATGTATGAATTATCCAGATAAGTAGGTACCTTACTTAGGTTTTTACGCACAACATACCTATTTAGTTGCAAGTTGTCAAGATATGGTAGCTCCATGTATACTTTTATGAAAATATCTTTAAACAAATTTTCCAAATTCTTTAAAAGCTCAATTTCTCAATTATTAAAACTTCAAAGCTAGCTCATATAAACCAGTTTCCCAAAATATACCATATATAATCTTCTCAAATGATTCAAATATCCAAGGCTTGTATAATATATATAATATTTGTCAAATGCTTTTCAAAGCCAAATAATCAAAGTTTTCAAATAAATATCCAACCTTATAAAGATCGAAATATTAAGGTATTTACCAAAATCCTAATAATCATTCCAAATCTCATAACCAAAGTTTGTACAAATGTACCAACCCGAAATTCCCATATCATTTCTAAACTCAATATATATATATATAGTTGGTACAAAACCAAGTATAATAATTAAATGATAAATGCCACTTAATGATAAATGCCAACATATGGTACTTCCAACATCTGGTAGACCAACAAAAGGTAATGCCAATGCATGGGCAGGGAAAAATAACATTGTAAGGACCCGATTCTTCGACTTCCGAATATCGACATCAATACGTCCACTGTATCAACTATCGAGCCATCGAATGCCGGAAAACCGAATTCTTAGGGTTTAAAAGAAGAGGTAGAAGAAAAGATAGAAGAAAAAGAAAAGAAGAACAACAGAACAACATCAGAACAGAAACAATATCAGAATCTCACATATCGCAGCGGAACAATATATAATAGATAATCATTTGTCTTTAAAACAAAGAACTATATCAGTTTATACATACATCAATCAGAGTCAATATACAACTCAATACAACAATGGACAATTATATAAACTTGTCCTCATACAGAATACACAGCGGAATAAATAATATCAGATACAAATACTACGTCTCGTCATCCAGCTTATCTCCAAAGCTCTAGAATATCCAGAATATCCTGATAACCTAACTCTAGTCTGCCCGTGTGGAAAATTTGTGGGCACCCAGAGTTTAGAAGGGAAACAATAAACTCCAGGTCAGTCATGGTGACTGGTGTGAGATCGTAAAACAGTTATTTTTCACAAAGAAAATAAATCAGATTCGCAATGCTTTTGGAAAATGAAACTACCATAAGACCTCCCACCACACACACAATGCAAACGCAGAATTGGAGGAGATTTCTTCTTATGATAGTCAAAGATGCTTACTACGCCAATCATTGGATTATTATTATTAATGTCTAGTGTAGAAAACATTTCGAAAGTATAATATTAATCTTAGCCAGCATAGACATTCCGAACTATGCCTACTATAGCTACCATCCAAACAGTGGGGCGCCACCATAAGTAGATGGCACTTTCTACAACTAATACCGTACAAAGTTCGTATTTGGAAGATGGATTTCCAACAAATGGTCAGGCTAAGGAACTTCCTTTCCTCCTGCCGAATAGGATCGCCTCTGCCTGGACGTCCCGAGAGACAAACTGCTCTCTGCCAAACAAGGCCGGGTTACCCCTGTAACAGGTAACTCACGAATATGTCATCACCCGGTCCTTTGGGACCTTTATCCGAGCGCTCGGTAGCATCATCACACATAATAAATAAGTGTATCCACATGAGTAAGTATCTGGGGTCCATACCATGATACCACCCCTTTCTAGAAGGAAATGACATACCCTAAAGGGCGTGACCCTCATAACCTTGCCGCAACATTCCTGTTTCGACCATTTCCGGGTTGTTGAGGCCCTGACGAAGTCTCGTCCACAAAGCTACGCTTTTTCAAAAAGCCACGCTTTGGGTCAACAGATGATCAACCTATGATCACAAAGATAAATGATCAAACAAATGATCATATCACAAATGATCAAACACTGATCATCACACAGCAACACTCAACATGCCACATTACCAAATTGGGAATATATCGCTGATAACTTCAACTACATAACCTCTGAGCTCGTACGTCTCAGAGAAGGGTGTTAAGCTAAGAGAATAAATTCTCCGCCACCAACAGATATGTATTTGAAAGAAATCAGCTTTATATCTCAAAGTGTAATGTCAGACACACAATCCATACAAGTCTGTTCCGGGATCGAACAGAACCGAAGGCACTTCTCACGAAGCCCTTGCAAATTCGGATAATTTCCAATCACGTCCGGACTTCCCGTCACTAAGGGTGATAAAACCTCTAAATCGGAGATCAACTGATGTAGAGTAACTCGACGGTAATCCTTCCGTTTTCAAAAATATCCGGTCTTCAACACCGGTCAGCAAATGCGATTCATAACGACGTATCACGTATTCGGAATGGGTTATACGACCCCATGGTCCTTTCCCGGCTAACCCGAATAGTGAGCGCTTATTTAAAAATAAGTGTGGCATTCAAATTCATCCAATTCACAACAATTACTCATTCAAGGTAATTATTGATAGTCGGTTATTTAACTATCAATAAAGATGCACAACATCATCAGATTCCAAATAATTTTCCCAAATTATTTATTTTCCAAAATATCTTTACTAGATATATATAATTTCCACACTTCAAAAATAAATCAACGTTTATTTTTCTAAACAATTTCCCTTCCCTTTATAAATTCCATAGTGAATTTATATTTTCAAATATCTACTGATATACGATTTTCCATCGATTTCAAATATTCACTTACGATTTATCTTTACAAAGATAAAACTCAAAACGTTTTATTTCATATTGGAAAAGCATTTCCATACCTATTTAATAATAAGTATTCACAAATCACTTATCTTCAACACTTGGAAAATATTCGATATACTTAAATCAAAATTAAGTATATGTTTCATTCTTTAAGGAAATCATTTACTATAACAACATCTATTTGAGTCAAAACGAATGTTACGTAAAACATCGTTACGACGACTTAAAACCACTAGTATAGGAATTTGGATTTTAAGTTAGATATATAAATCCCAATACTATATAAAACATTTCCTTTCGGAAATCATTTACTATAACAACAGTGTTATAGTCCACCATTTCCTTATATTTCTCGAAAACGTCTATTTCAACAATGAATGTTGAAATCTATGATTTCGATATTTAACACATTTTAAAACATCGTTAAATCGTTTTCATTCTATTCCCTTTTCCAAAACATAACCATTTTACTTAACAATATATTCACTGTCCAAAATCGTGAATATACTTCACTAACCACATTTCAATATTTTCTACACATTTTATTTCAAGAATTATCCACTATCCAAAATCGTGGATAAAATTTCCTTAATAACCTTCTATATTAAATTCATCAAATTTTTGATTGATTTTGAATTTATAAAACAACGTTTATAAATGCTATTTCTATTTTTCCAACAACTTCGATTTAATAAATCTCCTTTTATTTACAAATTCGATCAATATTCCATTTAAAGGCAAAAATCCAATTTATAAGTTAATTTCTTATAAATCTTTCATACTACAGTTTCATCCATTTTATAACTTCCCAATTTATAAATCTATAAATTTCATTCACTTACGGATTCCATAATATTTCATTTTTAACACTTATAAAAACTTATTTTATAATTTCAATATTTTTAATTTATATATATCAATTTTATAAATCTTTTATATGAATCGTTTATAGTTATTCAAAAATCCCAACTTAAACCATTTTATAAATCAATCAACTGTTCATTTCAAAAATCACACTTTGGTTATATTTCACCAAAAATCTAAACTTTAGAATCTCAAACGTTTATTTATTTGAAATAAATCAATTCAAAAATTCAATAAAACGTCTATTTTCGAAAAATCACTTTAAAATCCTTTTAAAGTAAAAGTCGTTATTTTTAAACTTCAAAACTGAATCCGATGATGCAACAGCACTAACTAGTCAATCACAACAACAAACATCATATATCAATATGAGACAGAATATACATCAATATCTGTAAATAAATAAATACTGGTGAGGAATCCAGTTGGATCCCTCCAACCTGTTTCCCTGCATCCACAGACGTTAGTACAATACCAATTCCACTTCGAGGTGGAATATCGCGGTATATGGGTTTTATAAAAATCATCCGCTTACTAACGGCGCAATAGGGTCTCATCCGCTATACGAGGCGGGAAATCAATCAATCCAATATATACATATGCCAATATGTATATATTGCTATATATATATAGATATATCCTACTATATCTATATCACATCCAATAGCAATCATCAATCAATAACTGTAAAATGAAATTTCATTTGAGTGAGAAAAATCTCACCTTTGCTTTTTAATTTGCCATCCATTTCCATCTCAGTTTGTTTTCTTCCATTCTTAACCTTGTATAAACAATTATACAATTTTATTAATATTTGAAACAACATACAATAACCTTTCATTTATTAAATTTAAATTGACCTAGTATAAATATTTATACGATTTTATTAATATTCATATGGATTGAATAATAAATTTTCATTTAATAGTTTTAAATTTTAACTAATAAATTTATTAATCAAATTAATCACTTAAATACATTATTTCAAATAACTGGTAGATTTTTATTTCATCTCAAAACTGCATATAAACAAACAGTAATTTTTTTCTTGACTGTTACAAATTATTTTCTTCAATCCGTATAGGGTATAAAAATTCTAATCTTTAAATTCTTTATCATTCAAAACATCCATTTTTTTCTCTGTTTACTGTAAATAACAACAGTAACTTACTTTGCTATTTATATATATACAAAATATACAGGAAGAAATTTTCTTTAATTGAAGAAAAATCGTATACAAATATGTATACCTTACTGTACTCGCAACCCAGGTTCGAACGCAATTCCAAAGCCCACATCTCGACATCGTCGCCATCGATTTGCCTCCATCGACGAACTGCTCGCGATGCCTCCTCGACCTACTTCGAACTCGCTATGTCGCTGCCTTCGACTTGCCGTACCATCGCCGTCGCGATCGCGCATGCCCCCAAAATTCGCTAGCGCCACCGCTACCTGACATCTCGCGAACTCCCAGCCATGGCCGTGCCCACTGTCGCGCACCTTCACCCATGCGAATCCCCATCGCACGCACCCTCAGAGACCACGCGCACACCACCGACTGCAGCCCCAAATCGAACTTGCGAACACCACTGCCTCCTTCTACCATCGATCGCGACTCGCGATATGCTGCCGCCTTCGAGGTCGTATCGCTTCGCTCCCCTGCTTGCTCACGGTCTTCGCTCCATCGACGTTCGAACCCCACTGCTTGCCGCGCACCCTCGCGCCTACCCCCGAGATCGATTCCATTCGCATGCTTGTGGACGAGAGAGGGATACGCGATTTTTTTATTTGAATATAAGTGGCCATTAATTGTTTTAATTGAACGAGATTCATTTTGATTTTTTTTCTTTCTTCGGCTGCGAAACGAAATAAAGGGGAAAAGAAACAAAGGGGTACGAAGGAGACACAATGGAGGCGGTTGTACTTATTGTCGGATAAAGAAAACATTTAAATTTTAATTAAATTCAATTTGCCTTAGAATAAACTTCTATACGTTTATATATCGTATGCTCATACCACAACTCCAAATGTTACAGAAATCGAAATCCGATAATAATACAATATTACGGACTCAATGGAACTGCTTTCGTCGAATTCCGAGACTGTTTGAAAAATGACTATTTTCAAATATCGGTTCAAAAAATTAAATTCAAAACCGAACAAAACGGTTCCAAATTCAATTCTGAAGTTTTCGATTATCTTCAGTATTATCAATAAAAATTTCAAAAGCTTTAAAAAATATTTTTCTTCAGCTCAGAATTGAAGATTCAAATTTTTGTTTAATTTTCAATAGATTAAATTTTTATAATTTAATTGCCAATTTCAAAGTTATATTGGGGATTCAAATTAAATTATCGTTCAAATATTTAAAATCAATTAAATATTTTCAATTTAATTTGTTCAAAATTCTGGGTCGTTACAGACTTCCCTCCTTAAAAGAATTTCGTCCCGAAATTACAAGTTAGGAAAAATGGTCCTTAACTCGTCTACTATTTTTCACCATCCAAATAGTTTTATCAAATTTATCAAAACAAATCTTCCTACTAAAGATTCGTTATCATTTCAACTAAATTTCCAACTTCAGTTATAAGTTTCAAACAACATTGCTTTACTTCTCAATTCAAATTTAAATTTAAATCGAATTTTAAACTTTCAAAATTTTCTCAAAAATTTTCTAACACTCGAAATTTTCGAAAAAATTTCGCCAGCGTCTCCTTTGCGCGGCTAATACGGTACGACTACAAAACGTCCCTACGGACTCTCAGATTTCAAAAAGAAAAGAAAAAGCCAAGCGGCTAGATAAGAAATCATTAAAACTCATATTATAATTTAAAATACATACCTTTTGTCGAGCAATTCAAATTTATCATTGAAATCAAATCCAATTCCTTCATAACACCTGTATATCCTATTAGCCATAATATCTAGTTACAACATTCAAACTATTTTGCACATTTTATTACAAAATTTCCCAATATAAACTGCTTATACATCTTTAGCTTACTATTGAAGTTACATATCCATTTTTAAACAATTTTGCATTTCAATCATTCGAATTCAATTCACAATTTCAATTCTATCTTCTATTCTGAATATTGAATTTTTCAATTATCTTTCATTCAACTGCACTATTTTAAATTAGTTCCAGTTACTAATTCATTTCCAATTCTAGTTCACTTACAAATTCAAAATGAATTTTAACATTCAATTTCATTTTCATTAAATTGATTCACTTGTACTCACTTTAATTTAACTCCATTCTTTAAGTTAAATTTATTCTATCAAAATTCAATTTGTATAAGTTATCAACTTAATAATATTTCATAAATATTTTTATATGGTATTCCAGAGTCTTACCAACCTTTTCAAAACCATTTTGAAAACAATTCAAATTATTCTTTGAATTTCCAAAACAAAACCCAAATTTTCCAAACAACTTCCATTAAAAATAATTTGGCAGCAATTCCTCTTTTGGAAACCCGAAAATGAACACCGATAGTGTCGCGGTCACCAATCGGAATTATTTTCCAGCGACCGAAAAGAGTTTAGAGCTTTTCATTTCTTCAAAATACTTTTCAAACCTTTGAAATTCATTTTCAAATCAAAAAGGAATTTAAACTTTCCAAATCTCCAAAATTTTCAAATTCTTTTCAAAACATTTCCAAATACTTCTCTGGAATTCTACTTCCAATTATAAGTCACATTTATAATTTACATTCTTAAATTTCATTTGTATATGAATTTATTTCTTAACTTTGGAGTTATGATTTCAATTTCTTATTCAATTTCATATAATAATGATAACATTTCAATATTATCACTTTCCTAACAACCAAACATCCATATACTATGATAATTCATAGAAAAATCATTTCTTTTCTATACAAAATAGTTTTGGGCAAAATTATCTCATTTACCCTATTTAAAACAATACTGTGTCGGTTTATCTTGTTTAAGAGTTTAGAAACCCCTATCGATTACAGTTAGCTAGACTGCACCGACCAGAATCTATAAACAGTCAACCGATAAGTCAACACAATACAAAACAATTTTATATTCACTAACAAATACGCACTCGTATCTATTATTACACTCAAACTCATTCTAGAGTACTGCTGACTCTATCTCTAATGAGTAACACCCAACAGAGCAGGGTTGTCGCTTAACCATATGCTCTGATACCACGCTGTAAGGACCCGATTCTTCGACTTCCGAATATCGACATCAATACGTCCACTGTATCAACTATCGAGCCATCGAATGCCGGAAAACCGAATTCTTAGGGTTTAAAAGAAGAGGTAGAAGAAAAGATAGAAGAAAAAGAAAAGAAGAACAACAGAACAACATCAGAACAGAAACAATATCAGAATCTCACATATCACAGCGGAACAATATATAATAGATAATCATTTGTCTTTAAAACAAAGAACTATATCAGTTTATACATACATCAATCAGAGTCAATATACAACTCAATACAACAATGGACAATTATATAAACTTGTCCTCATACAGAATACACAGCGGAATAAATAATATCAGATACAAATACTACGTCTCGTCATCCAGCTTATCTCCAAAGCTCTAGAATATCCAGAATATCCTGATAACCTAACTCTAGTCTGCCCGTGTGGAAAATTTGTGGGCACCCAGAGTTTAGAAGGGAAACAATAAACTCCAGGTCAGTCATGGTGACTGGTGTGAGATCGTAAAACAGTTATTTTTCACAAAGAAAATAAATCAGATTCGCAATGCTTTTGGAAAATGAAACTACCATAAGACCTCCCACCACACACACAATGCAAACGCAGAATTGGAGGAGATTTCTTCTTATGATAGTCAAAGATGCTTACTACGCCAATCATTGGATTATTATTATTAATGTCTAGTGTAGAAAACATTTCGAAAGTATAATATTAATCTTAGCCAGCATAGACATTCCGAACTATGCCTACTATAGCTACCATCCAAACAGTGGGGCGCCACCATAAGTAGATGGCAGGTTCTACAACTAATACCGTACAAAGTTCGTATTTGGAAGATGGATTTCCAACAAATGGTCAGGCTAAGGAACTTCCTTTCCTCCTGCCGAATAGGATCGCCTCTGGCTGGACGTCCCGAGAGACAAACTGCTCTCTGCCAAACAAGGCCGGGTTACCCCTGTAACACGTAATTCACGAATATGTTATCACCCGGTCCTTTGGGACCTTTATCCGAGCGCTCGGTAGCATCATCACACATAATAAATAAGTGTATCCACATGAGTAAGTATCTGGGGTCCATACCATGATACCACCCCTTTCTAGAAGGAAATGACATACCCTAAAGGGCGCGACCCTCATAACCTTGCCGCAACATTCCTGTTTCGACCATTTCCGGGTTGTTGAGGCCCTGACGAAGTCTCGTCCACAAAGCTACGCTTTTTCAAAAAGCCACGCTTTGGGTCAACAGATGATCAACCTATGATCACAAAGATAAATGATCAAACAAATGATCATATCACAAATGATCAAACACTGATCATCACACAGCAACACTCAGCATGCCACATTACCAAATTGGGAATATATCGCTGATAACTTCAACTACATAACCTCTGAGCTCGTACGTCTCAGAGAAGGGTGTTAAGCTAAGAGAATAAATTCTCCGCCACCAACAGATATGTATTTGAAAGAAATCAGCTTTATATCTCAAAGTGTAATGTCAGACACACAATCCATACAAGTCTGTTCCGGGATCGAACAGAACCGAAGGCACTTCTCACGAAGCCCTTGCAAATCCGGATAATTTCCAATCACGTCCGGACTTCCCGTCACTAAGGGTGATAAAACCTCTAAATCGGAGATCAACCGATGTAGAGTAACTCGACGGTAATCCTTCCGTTTTCAAAAATATCCGGTCTTCAACACCGGTCAGCAAATGCGATTCATAACGACGTATCACGTATTCGGAATGGGTTATACGACCCCATGGTCCTTTCCGGGCTAACCCGAATAGTGAGCGCTTATTTAAAAATAAGTGTGGCATTCAAATTCATCCAATTCACAACAATTACTCATTCAAGGTAATTATTGATAGTCGGTTATTTAACTATCAATAAAGATGCACAACATCATCAGATTCCAAATAATTTTCCCAAATTATTTATTTTCCAAAATATCTTTACTAGATATATATAATTTCCACACTTCAAAAATAAATCAACGTTTATTTTTCTAAACAATTTCCCTTCCCTTTATAAATTCCTTAGTGAATTTATATTTTCAAATATCTATTGATATACGATTTTCCATCGATTTCAAATATTCACTTACGACAAAGATAAAACTAAAAACGTTTTATTTCATATTGGAAAAGCATTTCCATACCTATTTAATAATAAGTATTCACAAATCACTTATCTTAAACACTTGGAAAATATTCGATATACTTAAATCAAAATTAAGTATATGTTTCATTCTTTAAGGAAATCATTTACTATAACAACATCTATTTGAGTCAAAACGAATGTTACGTAAAACATCGTTACGACGACTCAAAACCACTAGTATAGGAATTTGGATTTTAAGATAGATATATAAATCCCAATACTATATAAAACATTTCCTTTCGGAAATCATTTACTATAACAACAGTGTTATAGTCCACCATTTCCTTATATTTCTCGAAAACGTCTATTTCAACAATGAATGTTGAAATATATGATTTCGATATTTAACACATTTTAAAACATCGTTAAATCGTTTTCATTTTATTCCCTTTTCAAAAACATAACCATTTTACTTAACAATATATTCACTGTCCAAAATCGTGAATATACTTCACTAACCACATTTCAATATTTTCTACACATTTTATTTCAAGAATTATCCACTATCCAAAATCGTGGATAAAATTTCCTTAATAACCTTCTATATTAAATTCATCAAATTTTTGATTGATTTCGAATTTATAAAACAACGTTTATAAATGCTATTTCTATTTATCCAACAACTTCGATTTAATAAATCTCCTTTTATTTACAAATTCGATCAATATTCCATTTAAAGGAAAAAATCCAATTTATAAGTTAATTTCTTATAAATCTTTCATACTACAGTTTCATCCATTTTATAACTTCCCAATTTATAAATCTATAAATTTCATTCACTTACGGATTCCATAATATTTCATTTTTAACACTTATAAAAACTCATTTTATAATTTCAAAATTTTTAATTTATAGATATCAATTTTATAAATCTTTTATACGAATCGTTTATAGTTATTCAAAAATCCCAACTTAAACCATTTTATAAATCAATCAACTGTTCATTTCAAAAATCACACTTTGGTTATATTTCACCAAAAATCTAAACTTTAGAATCTCAAACGATTATTTATTTGAAATAAATCAATTCAAAAATTCAATAAAACGTCTATTTTCGAAAAATCACTTTAAAATCCTTTTAAAGTAAAAGTCGTTATTTTTAAACTTCAAAACTGAATCCGATAATGCAACAGCACCAACTAGTCAATCACAACAACAAACATCATATATCAATATGATGACAGAATATACATCAATATCTGTAAATAAATAAATACTGGTGAGGAATCCAGTTGGATCCCTCCAACCTGTTTCCCTGCATCCACAGACGTTAGTACAATACCAATTCCACTTCGAGGTGGAATATCGCGGTATATGGGTTTTATAAAAATCATCCGCTTACTAACGGCGCAATAGGGTCTCATCCGCTATACGAGGCGGGAAATCAATCAATCCAATATATACATATGCCAATATGTATATATTGATATATATATATATAGATATATCCTACTATATCTATATCACATCCAATAGCAATCATCAATCAATAACTGTAAAATCAAATTTCATTTGAGTGAGAAAAATCTCACCTTTGCTTTTTAATTTGCCATCCATTTCCATCTCAGTTTGTTTTCTTCCATTCTTAACCTTGTATAAACAATTATACAATTTTATTAATATTTGAAACAACATACAATAACCTTTCATTTATTAAATTTAAATTGACCTAGTATAAATATTTATACGATTTTATTAATATTCATATGGATTGAATAATAAATTTTCATTTAATAGTTTTAAATTTTAACTAATAAATTTATTAATCAAATTAATCACTTAAATACATTATTTCAAATAACTGGTAGATTTTTATTTCATCTCAAAACTGCATATAAACAAACAGTAATTTTTTTCTTGACTGTTACAAATTATTTTCTTCAATCCGTATAGGGTATAAAAATTCTAATCTTTAAATTATTTATCATTCAAAACATCCATTTTTTTTCTCTGTTTACTGTAAATAACAACAGTAACTTACTTTGCTATTTATATATATACAAAATATACAGGAAGAAATTTTCTTTAATTGAAGAAAAATCGTATACAAATATGTATACCTTACTGTACTCGCAACCCAGGTTCGAACGCAATTCCAAAGCCCACATCTCGACATCGTCGCCATCGATTTGCCTCCATCGACGAACTGCTCGCGATGCCTCCTCGACCTACTTCGAACTCGCTATGTCGCTGCCTTCGACTTGCCGTACCATCGCCGTCGCGATCGCGCATGCCCCCAAAATTCGCGAGCGCCACCGCTACCTGACATCTCGCGAACTCCCAGCCATGGCCGCGCCCACTGTCGCGCACCTTCACCCATGCGAATCCCCATCGCGCGCACCCTCAGAGACCACGCGCACACCACCGACTGCAGCCCCAAATCGAACTTGCGAACACCACTGCCGCCTTCTACCATCGATCACGACTCGCGATATGCTGCCGCCTTCGAGGTCATATCGCTTCGCTCCCCTGCTTGCTCACGGTCTTCGCTCCATCGACGTTCGAACCCCACTGCTTGCCGCGCACCCTCACGCCTACCCCCGAAATCGATTCCATTCGCATGCTTGTGGACGAGAGAGGGATACGCGATTTTTTTATTTGAATATAAGCGGCCATTAATTGTTTTAATTGAACGAGATTCGTTTTGATTTTTTTCTTTCTTCGGCTGCGAAACGAAATAAAGGGGAAAAGAAACAAAGGGGTACGAAGGAGACACAATGGAGGCGGTTGTACTTATTGTCGGATAAAGAAAACATTTAAATTTTAATTAAATTCAATTTGCCTTAGAATAAACTTCTATACGTTTATATATCGTATGCTCATACCACAACTCCAAATGTTACAGAAATCGAAATCCGATAATAATACAATATTACGGACTCAATTGAACTGCTTTCGTCGAATTCCGAGACTGTTTGAAAAATGACTATTTTCAAATATCGGTTCAAACAATTAAATTCAAAACCGAACAAAACGGTTCCAAATTCAATTCTGAAGTTTTCGATTATCTTCAGTATTATCAATAAAAATTTCAAAAGCTTTAAAAAATATTTTTCTTCAGCTCAGAATTGAAGATTCAAATTTTTGTTCAATTTTCAATAGATTAAATTTTTATAATTTAATTGCCAATTTCAAAGTTATATTGGGGATTCAAATTAAATTATCGTTCAAATATTTAAAATCAATTAAATATTTTCAATTTAATTTGTTCAAAATTCTGGGTCGTTACACACATATCAAATATCTCAACCGCAATTACCACTGTTATACCAATACCCGATGCAGTACCAATACATAGCAGGTACCAACAAAGGGCAATATCCATATAACCAATAAATAATCATAGATGGTATTACTAACAAATAATAAATATCATTGAATTGTACTAAATACTCTCAAATTGTACATACTAATAGATAGTAAATAAATAGTTTTACCAATGTATAGTAAATTCTTTCAAATAGTAAACTACATCAAATATTTATATAAGAATTTACTTTTTAATCCTTTAAATTCACCTTCTAGTTTCCATTCGAAATAATTGCCTTACTGTAAAATAATTTAATATCCAAAATGGCTTTTATCAAATATTAAAAGCATATTTAGAAATTTAAATATCCTTATTCAAACTATATATAATATATACAATAAATTGGAAGATGTGTATATTACTAAAGGTATTAATTGTACACAACAAAATTGGTAAATGCGTTGATACCAAAATTACTAAAATGCACACAATAAACTAGTGATGCGTACTTATCCCTATCTATTATTTATACACTATAAAGCCGGCAAATGTACTTGACCTTATTTATTATTTATACACTACAAAACTAGTAATGTGTACATAACCTTATATGACAACCCGAATTTTAACGTGTGTTAATTGTGTAATTAACTGATTTAAAATTTCGGAATGTTAATTTTGATTGGTCGAATAAATAAATTTCTGACGATTATAATATCTATATATATAAATTGAATTAAAAGCTATATTGAATATTGCATTATAAAATCTCTGGATTCTATAGAAAATATATACAAACTTTCATTTGTTGATAATATATATAAATATATAACCCAAGGGAAAGTAATATACTTGAAAATATGTATAGTGAGAAAATATATACGAAGACAAACATATGCTACTACATACATCTGCTTATATATTAGGTAAAGATAGTGCATATAATATATATATATATATAGGTATGTACATATAAAAGATTTATGATGGGAAAAAAAATTAAAAATAAAGTAAACAGACATAAGATAAGTAGTATGTATTTAGACATACAAAAGATATATATATATATACCTATATAAATTCATATGAAAATGGTTGTAAACAAAAAGGGAGACAACATAAATTCAAGCATATAATGTATCATATCAGCCCAAAAACTTCAAATCAAATTTTCATATGTTCAAATCAAAATAAACAAAAGGGGAATAAAATAAGAATGAAAATATTTGGCCATTACAACCACTAATTCTTGCTTCATACACTTCATCTATGTATGTACCGACTCATCCTTGCCTGGCTTATACCAATTGAACATGAGAAAATATGTATGTGAAGACGATATAAATGCAAGTATAGGTGTATGTATGCAAGGAAAAAAAAATCATATATGTACATACGAGATTAAAAAGGGGATAAGTATGACAATATGAAACCAGACAAGCATTAAATGCTCTCAACTCAGCCTCCACAAAAGGAAAAAATCTCTGACCAAACAAAGATTTTTTTGTACCAGAAAATACCACCCTGTACATACCTTTTCTTTACATATATGTACATCTTTTAGTTCTAGTTCGTTTACAAAAAAATGGCACACCTGAAAACTAAACTCAGCAACTAAATTAATCTTACAACTGATACTTGAATAATATCTCAACTCAACAAGCAAGGAGATTAACAAATCCAGGCAAATAACTTTTCAAAAAAACCAAAAACTGTTCTCTGTTCAAATTTGTTCTCAGGTGAGTAAACAAATCATTTCATTTTAAAGCTTAATCTGCCTTTATGTCTGATGCCTGTGAAAATACTTGAGATTTATTCGTGGATAAATGTTTATATGATAGTTCAAATATGAATTGTATGTATATCTGTATGATTGAATGGGTGTGCATGTCTGTATACAGGGTGTTTGTTCTGTTCTTCTTATTCAGGTTATAAAATTTGATCAAAATCCTAATTCTATTTCCCTGATTCTCTTTAGTCTTCCTTCTATAAACAAAATTTGTTTGAAATAGCAAGATAATTGAATTAAAAATATTTTCAGAAAGTATCTGATGGCAGATTTAATAAAAGAAAGAAGAATAGTAGAATTCTCATACATATCAAAATCTCGACCTTAACAATTTGTTGTTTCAGGTATATAATTTGATTTATCATCGAAAACTAGGATTTTTAAAGGTGAAATCATGATTTTTAGACATGTAAATCAAGAGAAATCGTAAGTTGATCGGGATTTGACTTTCGAGCATTTTTCTGGTGATCGACAAACTTGGGTGGTCGGGGGTTTCTGCTGAAGCTAGCCTGGAGGTAGGCGATGTCGGCAAAAATGGTGACTGGAATTCTCGATGACCGTGGTGACTGGTAAAGGCGAAAGTAGGGTTTCCGGTTCGTTTTGAGGCGTGATGGGTTTCCGATCATTTGTGGCGATGCAGTGACGTTTGGGAAGTGCGGTGTAGGGGAATTAGCTGAAGGGAGAGAAGACGAAGCTTTGGCCGGAGTTTCGTGATCACCGGTGGGTTGTGGTGGCGATGTAGGTGGCTTTTGGTGGTCGACTTTGTCCCTGGGTACTTTCAAACTGATCGATTTCGTTTTACTGAACGCTTGGTTATGCTGGGTGGACTGGACGCTTGAGTAGGTAGTCGGCAACCAGTGGGTGACGGCAAGGTTGGTCTGAACGTCGGCGATCGCACGTACACGTGCTCGAGTATCCGCCTGTATCTGTTGTTTGCTGAGATTGATGTATCGGGGAAGATGGTGGTTTTCTCGATGTCGACCTCGGGTTGTTCTCGTGTTGACGCGAGTGGGTTAATAGGTTTTAAAGTTTAAAACATAACAAAGTTTTAAAATAGAGAAGAGTAGTGAATTTTCTCGGGTCTGGGCTCGAGTATGAACCAGGTTGGACTCGAGTAATATTTATAACAGTTTTAAAGGTTTTGATTAAAAAGCAAGTTTTTAAAATTGAAATAAACCAAGTTTTAAAACTTTTCTTAAATCAATTGCTTTTATATAATAAATGTTTTAAATATTTGGTTTAAGAAAGTTGTATGATTTATTTATTTAAATTCTTAAGTTATTTTTAAACTTAAATGAAATATGTAATTAAGTAGTTTATTAAAAGATAAAATGTTTTAAATTATGTGTTAATAATAATTAAGTAATTAATAAAGAAAAGATTTATCTTAAAGTTAATTAAGGTCTTGGATAATTAATGACTAATTAAATTAATGAAGTTATTAAAGAGAAATTAATTAATTAATGATTAAGGATTAATTAATTAATAATTAAGGTTTAGAAATTAATTAATTAGAGATTCATTAATTGGTAATTAGAGATTAATTAATGTAAGTAATTACTTAAATGATAATTACTTAATGTAAGTAATTAAGAATTAATTTGATTAGTAATTAGAGGATAATTAATTAAAAAAATTAAGGTTAATTAATTGAGGATAATTAACCAATGGGATAATTACTTAATGAAAGTAATTATGGATAATTAAATTAGATTGATAATTAAAGAATGATAAATTAATGGTTGTTATTAATTAATGTTAGGTAAGCAGGATATAAAGGTAATTAATTTAAATTATTTGGAGATTAAATTAAATTAATTAGGAATTGAACAACAAATAAATCTTGTTTATGGATGAATAAAATTGCATTGAATGATTAGATTAATATCCGGTCTGATAATTTGCGATGTGCTGTGATATGATATGTTGGGTTAAACCGTGATAATATGGGTTATCTGTTGGTGATGAATTGCTGTGTATATGGGACATCCTGAAATTAAAATTGAATTGTATTCACTTAAACAACTTGGATTAAGAATGATATTAGATTCGAAGAGACCGGGGTCGGGAATCAGTAAATACCCGAACCCACTTCGATTAGTAATTTTCAGTAACTCCTTATTGATTTGAGTTTAAAATCAAATAGGTTGGAATGGAATAATTTAAGTAACTTGGCCATTAAATCTGAGTAACGATGCTTACATACTGATGTGTGAAATAAGTGTTGGCTTTAACAAGTTAAGAACTCGTAATAAGGTACAAGTTATCCTGGGTTTAAATAAGTTTTATGCATTAGTTTTCATGTTATATGGGTTTACTCATGCTGGTTTCCAGCCTGACCCGGGTGTTACTTTGATGTAATGCTCGGGTCAAACCCAGTATTACAGATTTTCAGGTGAGGATGTTATGGAGCTCTGATGGCGAGTTGGATGGCAGGAACGTATGGAGTGTATTCCGATGTGATATATATTGTTATTTATCTGGGACAAGTTATTTTAACTGTCCAGTGATTGTGAAATGTTGTAACTCTGATGTATTAAAATGTAATTGACAGATATATTATTCTTTTGTATAACTGTTATTACTTGATATTATATTTCATCCGCTGCGAATGTGAGATTCTAGTTTTCTATTTTCTTCTTCTACCTCTTTTCTTCTTTTCCTAATTATCTGAAATTTTCACGATCGAAAATTTTGGGTCGTTACACCTTATCTAACATCTATATAATAAAACTAGCAAATGTGTACATGATAAAAAGTGTCAAATATACACAATATAAATTGGCAATGTGTATAAATGTTATATTTCTAGTAAGCGTAGCTTACGGGTTTTCATTACAGTGTAATATTTTTCTTAAATACTCAATGGTTAATTAAACATTTATAACCCATACATATTGAATATTCAACTAAGGGATAATCAGTTAATATATGAAACTACTGGTAGCCACACTGGTGAGCAGACTTCTATCACAGTTGTTAATGCCGGTAGCTACTCGAATGAGAAAACTTCCATAAAAGATATCAAAGTAATCTCACTAATATAATTTTATTGATCCATTATAAATATTTTGGTAAATTAATATTGTAACAACCCTGTTGTTAATTACCTAATTAATTAAGTTTAATTATGGATAATTAATTCTAATTTGTGACTTGTGATATTAAATCTAGTTTTGAAAATAGCGATTTGATTATTTAAGGAATAAGTTTCGTTTCATAAAAATGATTTCAATTTAAATTTTGAAGTATTATTAAATCAATTAATTAAATTTGACATTTAGGGTAAATTGTTAATATTAAGATTATTGTTAAAATGAGTTTTTTGGAAATTTATAATCCATCTTTATCAAAATGATAATAATAATTTGTATTGGCAAAAGTTATATTGAATTTATACAAAGCACTTCAATATTGATTAAAATGATAATTTATAACATGTTAGTGTTTGTCAAATTTTGTGGAGGCAAATTTATAATTTATAAATTTTTGTTTACTGTAAAATAGTGTTTCATAATAAGTAAAACTTAATAATTTAGTAACACCTCTCTTAGAAATTGAAACAGCTTGCTTATTGGATCCTTATCACATCCACATGGCCTGTTTAGGATAGTTCAGAGAAGAGAAATAAAAAGTACGTATACTTTCTCTCTCAATACATTCAGTTCCAAAAATCTGAACGAATACTCTCTTTTATCATATCAACCCTGTCTCCAATAATCCTCAATTCAAGTTGCAAATCATAGGGCTTTTGGCTAATATTTATAAAATTCAAAAGAAAGTAATCTCCTACACCTCCTAGTACATCAATTACAATTGGTAATCTCATTTTATCTCTTAGTTGTAATTTTTTTTCTTTGCAATTTCTGAAATTAAAACTTAGGTAATTGTTGAAAGGTCTTAACCTAGGAGAATTCAAGTTCTTAGCTCCAATTCAAGACCATATATATGCGTTAAACACTCACACAACTATCTATAAATTTATATTTGATGCATGTACTATTTTGGATGAATTGTTGTTAGGATCTATCATTGAAATGAACCCTATTTCTTCTGTTGTTTGCATTTTTGGATGTGCAATTTTCTGTTTGCTGAAAACCCTAGATGTTTAATCTATTGAATCATCAAATTATTTTTCAAATCATAGTTACATGACACTAAAATTAGTACCCTAGGAGTCAAAACAATCACCATCAGAAATACCATCGACACCGGACCACCGGAGAAGCAGAGGCACTACCTGGAACTCTGTCCAAGCAACACCATTGGTTCATCGGTCCACCTGAACCGATGCACCGGTCATAGCTTGGACAGAGCTCCAGGTCGTTCCAGTTTTCTTCCTCGATCGTCCGTTTGGCCTCCCGTCTTTTCATTTTACTCTTGTTAACTTATTGCCTTGTTTCTATTACCTATATGTGATGATTTTGGTGAATGATTGCAAGTTTTAAACTATTGAATTTATGAATTTGTTTTGGAAGGGTTATGCCAAAGAGTCCAGCACAACACTAAATTTCCATCGCACGTTTTTAATAAGTGTTTTTTTTAAAAGATTAGGTTTCAAATTGAGCTATTTCTTATAAATCCTTTTAAGTATAAAATTAGTTATTTATTAAGAATATTTGAATGGGAAAAAAAAATATTTTTAGATATTTATCTATTATTTATATATTAATAATGATTTGAGATATAAACTAAGTTAGTTATAATTAAATGTTTAAATAATTCTAGGGGTTGGGTTATTTGTTCTTATGGATTTATAAAATGATTGGACAATTTATAAGGTTTCTGAAATATGGTTTATTAATTAAATATCTTATATGGAATTTAGATATATATATATATATATATATATATATATATGAAAATGAATTTTTAGAATTATACGGATATATTGGATATTTTATCTATTAGTAGATATTTATATAATGTTAAATAATAAATGAGTTTACAAATTTTATATTGAGAAGTTTAAAGGTATATATTATCTAAATAAAGTATTAAGAATCATTTCGTATATGATAAGAATTATATTTTTCTCAAATTGAAACACCCCACACCCCTTAGTATTCCCAAAAAGAGCACAATGAAGGAGGTGGTGCGTTATAGGTATAACTAAAGCATCACGGAGACTAAGATTCACAAGACAAATAAATAAAAGCAGCGGAAAATATTTAAATAATAACTTATCATTCATAATTAATCTTCATCTCAAAATAAGTCATAAAAACATAACATGCACTACAAGAAAACTAGCTTTTAGTTGCATTTATTGGTAGCGTTTCAAGGCTTATGCAACCGTTGATCAAGTTAACACATAAAAATGAACAAATAAATGCGGCCAATTGGTTCCCGCCAACAATTCATGAAATTTTTCCTAAAATTTTACGTGGCCGCTTTTATCTCTTTTAAACACTTAAAAAAATTTCCTCGTCGCTGAAACTCGTCGCTCCATATCTCCTATCTCGTTTTAGTTTTCTAAATCAGCCGCCTTAGTCATCACAAAATTCCCCATCTTCGTCTTCAAAATCTTCCTCTTTGCCATCGATCTAGTAAAGAAGCACGGAAACCTAAATCAATTTTCAACGATCTATTTGGCTACGATCTAATAGCAAATTACACTCGAAAACCCGCCTCGTCGACGGAGCGTGTGGTGTTCGTTCCATCTCCGCTGCTGATTTGAGGATGTACAGCTTCGATGAGTCTATAGTGTCGCACACGTTCGAGCAGTTGTCGTCTAAGGTTGCTGCTGTTGTGCCACGTGGGAAATGCGAGGAGGTGTTTGATGAAGACAAATGGCTCCAATCCAAGGTTGGTGAAAACAAGATTTGATTTTGAGCTATAGTCAAACTATTTAGTGAACAGTATATGCATTATTACCATTACTTAGTGCAATACAAAAGGTAAGATTCAAGTATTTTCCATGTTATAGGCTTCTAACATTGTTTACAGGGTAGGTTTTGTACATGTATTTTCTTTGGACTTCATGTTACGCTTGACCAAAAAAGTTGTTTCGCAGAGTAAGTGGATGGAACCATATCTTATTTGATTGATTGAATTCTCATGTTAGAAGTGAGTGCTAAGCTTAATGCCAATAAATGGTGTAGATTATAGTGTCGGTGCTTTTGATTTATCTCCAGGATCAAAAATCCATATCGAGATTTATAGCACACGCACTATGTTCAGCGGAAGAGGCTCTTAAAGATGCAAACTGGTTACCCAATCAATTAGAAGATGTGGAAAGAACGGTACTTCATTTCCTAATGTTTCCACAGTATGCCTTTATTTTCTTCTGCTTGTATGTATATTGTAAGTTAAATTCATCAGGGAGTTTCAATTGGTGCTGGTATGGGTAGCATAGCTGACATACTAGAGGCATCTAAAATGATATGTGAGAAGGTAAGTTTTTCAGTATTTTTTTCTTCTTCCCTTTTTCAAACCATAAACAAACTAAGTTTTCCTATAATATGGGTAGCATAGCTGACATACTAGAGGCATCTAAAATGATATGTGAGAAGGCATCTAAAATGGTTTGTTTTTGGTCCAAATATGAAATGCTAAAATATGTTGATGTTGTATTACATTGAACAAATGTAGTTGTTGCTACTGTAATGGATTGGAATCATACAACTTTTCATCTCACGTCATATTCATATATTCCATTTAGATATGTGAATCAACACCACAATTTCACGTATGGCATGATGCAAGTTTGAAAGTGTTGTCTTACATACAAATTGATTGTCCTTTGTTATATGACCAGTGTTGAATTGATATTCTTCTTTTATTTCTAGAGGATAATAATCTACAACTAGGAATCCTACTCTTATGAATGTACGAATTCATTTTACAGAACCTAGCTAATATAACAGAATCAAATTTTGAAAAAGGAGTAGGAGACATAGAAGTTCGCAAGCATAGAGTGGTTTTTCCTGATTTCACTTACTATGGAGAGATTAGAGTTGAGGTAACTTTTACCTTAAAGGTTCTGTTATCAAAATATACATAATCTCATTTATGTACTACTGCATATGTTGATGTTTGAACTGCTCTACAAATTGATCAGGTAAAGGAGAAACAAGAAGAATTTAGAAGGTGGGGACAACTTTGGTTTTCAAAGGATGATGTAAACAACTTATTAGTTAGCCATGTTAGATGACTTGGATGATGATGGAGCCCTGCCTAAAGTTTTGTTGGAGTTTGACAAATAAGTTAGCCCATGATTTACCAACTTTTTTCACGTTTGAGGCTGCTTCTCAATTATTTGAAACCAAACGACTTATTTGACTTGTGGTTCAATGGACCCGTTCCATTTTCTTCATGTCCTTTAAGTACTATGTGTCGGATCTGTTGTACTGTGTGTGAGCAATGTTTGTACTATTTGTACCAATAACTATGCTCCCATAGACTGATGTATTCAGCAACGTATTCATAGCTAATCTTATTAGGATCGACAAGCAGCAAGGAACGCATATTTTGACAGTGTACCACATTTCTCTCGTGAAAAGGGTATAGATTCATTTGAATATAACAACTCCAAATGTTTTGATTTCATGTACAATAGTACTTGTAGGAACGACAAGTTTGCCTCAATATTGTCACAACTCCTCGCGTAAAACCAAAGACAGTGTTATGCTATCATCATCTCCAAATTCTAAACTTCCCACTGAATCTGCAAGCTCCCCTCTAGTTGATAGCGAAGAAGAAAAGTTGGCACTACCTTTGCTTGCAGAGAGCTATAGTCAAGATGGCAACCAGGGTGCAGCAGAAACTTCTAAAACAAGTGTGAGGAAACAGCCTATTGCTTGCTTGATAAAATCGGTTAGTGATGATATTTTATTATATTTGTGTTAACATGGTTATAGTATTTTTATTTTTTGTTAATTTACATCTAATTTGGTCTTTCAGTCTGAATATTTCATTGAACATGGCTTTCTACATCTTTTAAGTGATTTATAGTTCAAAGTTATATCCATGCCTTTTGCACATCATCTGAATTTATTTGGCTATGTGATTATGGAATCACCATTTTTGGCTAAACCTAAATTTATTTTCAAGTTGCTAATGGGCTTGCTTTGTGACATAAATTTCATTTGATGGTTAAGCTTAATAGTAAATACATATTTGTTTGGCATAGAGATAATGTTGTTTGAAAAGTTAATCGGTTTGCATTCTTATACTGACAAATATATAGTCAACTAAGTGTTATTTTTCTCGTCCATTAATTGTATGATTTAAAATTATTCTTCAGTTTCTATCACTAGAACTTGAGTACCTTCACCTAGCCATTGACAGCATTGAATCACTTGTTGCTATGAATGATATGATACCAATTTCGAAGTGTGGCTATGGCTATAATGGCAGTATGATTGAAGATATTGCTGAATTGATAAATTATTGCCCACCATCAAAGAAAATGAAATGGGACATAACCGCCATACCCCAAAATGTTTCCTCAATTGGAAATGTAAATGGTGAATTTAAGCAGAAGCTTGATTTTATATCATCAGAAGTCAAATCTACCGATACAACCTTTGTTAAAGGCATCAAATATGAGGTAACATTTCATCCTAATCGATTTGAGTATTGGTTTCAATACAAGGAAGTTAAATGCCTCCTTTTAATTTGTACTTGTATTTTTAAATATTTGTTATTTGTTTGTTTGACTATCTGTTGTGCTTTCACTTGTGTAGGCATCGGACTTTTGAAGAGAGCAAATTATGGGTAATCAAACATTTTGTTAGCACTAGTTAGATATAACATTTATTAGTACCCGATGTGTAAATTTGTATACAAATGGTTATTGTATGTGAGTTAGGTCATTTTGTCGAAAAACTATTGTATTAGAATGGTTATGGATATTTTATTTGATTATATGGTTAATGTGTTTTTTAACTTATTTGAATATGATGATTATGTGAGTGATTGTTGATTGATATAATATAACCAAAATAGACCATTAACATGAAATAATAGCATGAAAAAATGGTGTAAAATAATAAACAACTTTTAGTAGCGTTTCAAAAACGCTACTGAAATATATATAGTGGCGTTGAGTAAATGCAACCGTAAAACAGGGGTAAAGTTGGAAATTCTATTAGTAGCGCCAAAAAATCTTTTAGTGGCATTTTCTTAACGCTACAAAAAGATTTATGGTGGCGTTTGAAAAACGCTGCCAAAAATGAATTTATAGTGGCGTTAAAATAAATGCAACAAAAAATCATGGATTTTTAGTGGCATGTTTTCTCGTAACGATTATCGGAACGCCACTAAAAATACGTAGTGGCGTTTTTTGGGCGCTACAAAAAATCAGTTTTCTTGTAGTGATGTCTCAAAAATTCAAAATCTCTCAGTCTTATGAAAATACATCTTAGTCTCACATAATTAGAGTAAAAGTAACAATAATAATCTCTCTCACAAGTGCCAATCCATCTAAGACAAATGAAAAAGATGAAAAGCAGAAGAATACATCTAAAATAAGGAAACTCCAAAAATGAATCTCCAAGCAACCTGAATCAACTATCCTCAACTCTGCTGGCCTATTGGGGGAAAAGGAAAGATAGAGGAGTGGGTCAGACAATAAGTCTGGTGAGTGAAAGTAATTACTAGCATTTCTACGCAAGATAAAGATAATAGACTAAGCAATAGTTCTAGCATGAAACGAAGATATAGAAAAGATAAAACTCGCATAAAATACTGTTTCTGATTCTATTTGACTGTTTTCTTTGATTCTTTGCACTTGTCTTATACTGTTGTGATTAGGCTGAAACCCAAATCCTATCACAACTGCTAACTTGATTAGGTTGAAATCCTAATCCTATCCATTGATCGGCCTTTCCTATCTCTGTTGTGCCACTGTGAGCCAATCCTGTTGGTCCCATGACAAAAGACACCTCTTAGAGCTTAGGACGCAGTAGCGAATTATTTGCCCTAATTGATGCCGCACGCTCGGTCATCGTCGCTACACACTAACTGTCGCCCCATACTTGGCCATTTATTTACCCTAATCAGCATAAGCGTGCCCGCCTTACCCACATGTGAGACCATCGGTCCTCGACCAGAACGGGAATGCTGTCGGTACCGATCCTAACAAACAAATCTTCTAACTTTGCACCCCTTGCCCAAATCCCCAGATTTGAGCCTCTATCTTTGGCCACTTATTTACCCTAATCAGCATAAGCGTGCCCAGCCTCACCCACGTGTGAGACCATCAGTCCTCGACCTGAAAGGGAATGCTGCCGGTACGGGCCACTACTGCTATATTTGCTTATTAACTTAATCCAAGTTCTAAGTTTTAAAAATAAGTCCTTTCTGCTATTTCTTTCTTTCTAATTATAACCTATGTGTTATAATTGTTCTTGCAACTGTTACTCTTCTATTTTCTCTTTTTAGTTATAACCACTTGTTATAATTATGCTTGCAAATATCTTAAATTTGCCTATTTCAGTCCAACTCTATTTTATTTCAATTTTTCTCATTTTACATCTGATTTCTGTAAATTTAGTGTTTTTCTATTTTAATCCATATTTGTGAATTCTTCTCTTTTTAATATTTTATTCACGTAAAAAAGGATTAATTCTCTATAAAAAGAAACTAACATTTACAGGCTAAATTCCAACTTAAAACAGATGTAAATAAATGTAAATAACTGAATAAAATAGACTGAAAAGAACTTCTGAAATTTACTAAAAAACTGACTATAAATAAACTTATATAAAAACTGTTTCAAAATTATAGAAAAACTACAACTA
This sequence comes from Allium fistulosum, assembly GCA_030737815.1. Taxonomy (NCBI): domain Eukaryota; kingdom Viridiplantae; phylum Streptophyta; class Magnoliopsida; order Asparagales; family Amaryllidaceae; genus Allium; species Allium fistulosum. The sequence goes on along the minus strand of CM060904.1, from coordinate 333,897,918 downwards.
TTGAGAACCCTATTATTTTAAATTGCTTACAAATCTAAAATAATTATAAAACACTCACCTGTGGTCCTTAGCTCTAATCCTGGGCCTTCCTGGATCCACTTCTAGGGTGGAGAATATTTTTATTAAAAAGATTTCCTTCCTAGAAATTTTTTCTATTTAGGGTTCAGCCTTAGGCAATGAACCCAATTGGGAGAAAATCTAAATGTGAAAAATAGCTAGGCCTAGGGTTCTATTTATAGTGTGGCTTAGGGATCTCAGGCCGACATATTTTAAGATTTAATCTAGTTCAACCACGTCATAGGCTCACTAGGAACCATCGGATGCAGCTACGAACGCACAGGATTTCACAAAAATCAAATTTTATGGTCTTCGGCTCGTACCTGGATGAAAAATCATTTAGAAAGAAAGGCGGGTCGACCTGTGTTCATTGGGGGTCGACTTGACCCTAGCATGGTTCAACCTATGCCCTTTTTTGATTAATTATAATTCTGATTTCTTGTTTCTCTCGTAACTTCTCCATACTAGCTAGTATTTCAACAAGTTATATATGGAAATTGATCAGAAAATTACCACGGACCCAATGGTGTAACTCCCATAGCTCAATTCTGACAATTTCCCAACCCTATTTTATAATTCAATTAATTTGTTAATTAATTATTATTACTCTAATTTTTCGGGTTGTTACATTCTCCCCTCCTTAAAGGATTTCGCCCTCAAAATATCAAAGGACAGAAGAATGAAATAAATATTTTCATCCAAATTCCACAACCACATATTCAACCATCATCCATTACATTCATTGTCCTTAAGCTTTTTAATGCAATTTATGATATATGCAATAATGTAGTGTCAATGTCCCTAACTAATGCAAAAGGTTAGACGGTATACTGATTCAGTCGATCTCCTTTTTATGCGCTCATGTCCGTGCCATGTATCCAAATGAATGCAAATTCCCTGATGACAACTGATAGTTCTATATGTGTGCTACAATCATCATCCAAATGTAACAATTATATGATAATCATCCATGAAATAAAAATGCAAGTGCACACACATCCATATGCATATGCTTTAGTGACCTAGTTAGGCTGATCTCTAAGAGATAATAGTGCCTAGTGTGTGTATATGCGTCCATTAGCATCCACTAGCAAACACTTGCAACCACTTACGTCCAACATACATAACATCTTCAAGTAACCTGTTTACATTCAGTCCTATCATCCATAGGTAAGTTCTAAGATCTACCCTCCCAAAGGACACTAAAGGAAAGAACATATTCAAAACTAAATATGGAAATAGGAAATTCAAGACGTACCATCGAATAGATGCGGATAAGAGATACGCATTTTCTCCTCAGCCTCCCACGTAGCGTCCTTAATACTATCTCTGTAACAACCCAAAATTTAACCCGTAATAATTAATTTGTTAATTAATTAAATAATAAAATAACTTTGTGAAATTATCAATATTGAGCCACGGGAGTAGCACCATTGTGTCTGTGGTAATTTTCCGGTCAATTTCCATATATAGAACGTCAGAAACCGAGCTAATATGACCAAGTTACAAAATAAGCAGAAATAAGAAGAAGAAAAAATGTATACAGGTCGACCCGGTCGGTCGACCTGGGCAAGGGGGCGGTCGACCGGCTGGTCGACCCGCCTCTGCAATTTGCGAACGAACAGGTCCGTTCATTCGAACGTTCCAGAGCCTCTAGTGATGTGTTTTTCATCGTTTAGTTTAATCTGGTCCCTCCGTTTCTACATCTGATGGCCCCTATTCAGCCTATGACGTGGTTGCATCCTATTCAATCTCCAAATCCAACGGTCCGAGATCCACTTCTACACCTATAAATAGACCTCCTAGACCTAACACTTTTGCTCATTCTAGGTTTTCTCCAATTGGGTTCACCTTTCTAGGAAAGACCCTAAACGGAGTAATTTTTCCAAAGGAGAAAATCGTTATAAATTAAATTATTTTACAACTCCAAGTGGACCCGGGAAGACCAAAGGAAGAGCTTAGAACCGGAGGTGAGTGATTGTAATTATTTTAAGATTTCTTTAAGTAATTTAGAATAATAGGGTTTCCAATAGTTGTAGTTTTACTATGATTTTTGGAATAGCCTTTTCAGTAGTTCATCTACAGTTTTTAGAATTATTTTCAGTCTATTCCGTTTCAGCTATTCTTTCAGTAATTTTGGTTAATTTCTATTAATTATAATTTATTACTTTTAAGCATAGCTTTTTATTTATTTACAGTATTTACAGTAATTAAGTTTATGTACTGTTATTTATTTCTTATTTACATCTTTTTTGACGTTTTGGATTTTAAGGAAGCATCTATTCTCTTCATCCCCCTTTTCTTGGCGTATGGATTAGAATAAATTAAACGTGAATATGCATTATATAAGTAAGAACATCAAATGAAGAAAATAAGATGTAAATTATAAAAACTGCAATAAATAATGGAATTGGACTATAATAAATAATGGAATTGGACTGAAATTACGCCTAATTATAATTAGAATTAGACTAATAAAAGATAATTGGCATAGTTATAACTTAGAATTATAACTAAATAGAGTAAAAGATGAAAGAAGCTTATTTTCACACTTAGACCTTGGGTTAAGTAATCAGCATGATTATAACGTAGGTTATAATAAGAAAAAGAATAGAATAAGGCTTATTTGGAGTTGGCTACCATAGTTTTTGCACTCGGGTCTTGGAGGCACTATTTGCTTGGAGAGAGGTTTGAGCTTTTTACCGCCCATAAGTCTTTAAAGTACCTATTCTCGCAAAAGGACTTGAACTTGAGGCAATAGAGGCGGATGGAGTTTTCAGCCTCGTATGTTTTTGAGATAGCTTATACCCATGGCAAGGGTAATGTGGTTGCGGATGCATTGAGTAGAAAGAAGGCAACCCTTAGTCCTTTGTTCGTAGAGTGGAGGAGCTTGGAGTTTATTTCTACCTTTGATTTTAAACCATCTACGGACATTACTCTCGGATTGTTGGCGACATTAGAGGTGAGGCTTTCCCTTATGGATCAGATTGGCTCGAGGCAGCGGGAGGATTTCGAGCTCATGGAAATTATGGATAGGATTAGCCGAGGAGAGGTCTTGAGACATCTCCAATGCTTTTCCATTGATAGCAGAGGGTGGCTTAGGAGAGATGGGAGGCTTTGTGTTCCACGCGCCAGTGACTTGTTGAGAGCAGTTTTGGAGGAGGCACACCATTCCCATATGACTATTCATCCGGGTGGTGACAAAATGTATCGGGATATGAAGAGGATGTTCTATTGGGGTGGCATGAAGAAGAACGTGGCGGAATTCGTAGCTAAGTGTCTCATATGCCAAAGGGTAAAAGTAGAGCAGAAGAAGCCCGGTGGATTACCTCAGCCCTTAGATGTGCCGGAGTGGAAGTGGGACAGTATTTCTATGGAATTCATTGATGGTTTACCCCGTTCTAGGAAAGGGAACACTAGCATTTGGGTGATTGTTGGTAGATTGACCAAAAGTGCTCACTTCATCCCAGTTAAGAGTAAGCGTACAGCTTCATATTTGGCATCCTTGTATATTCGAGAGATAGTCCATCTTCACGGAGTTCCTTCTAGCATTGTTAGTGATAGAGATCCCATTTTCACTAGTGAGTTTTGAAGAAGCTTACAGGAGGCGCTAGGGACGCAACTTAGGTTGAGTAAATTACTCCCAGACAGATGGCCAAACAGAGAGGGTAAATAGGGTGCTTAAGGATGTGCTGGAGATGTGCATTTTGGACTTTGGAGGTGCTTGGGAGGAGCATCTTCCATTGGTTGAGTTTGCGTACAATAATAGTAACCAAACAAGTAAAGGAATGGCACCATTTGAGGCTTTATATGGTAGACCTTGCAAGTCCCCATCATCTTGGGTAGAATCCACGGAGAAGTTATTACTTGGACCCGATATGGTTAGGGAGATCTCTGAGAGGGTGGATTTGATTCGGCGAGGGATGAAGACGGCTCAAGACAGACAGAAGTCATATGCAAACAAGCGGAGGAGAGACTTAGAGTTTGCGGTTGGAGACTTAGTTTATATCAAAGTAACCCCGCTTAGGAAAGTGGTAAGATTCAGATCAAATGGAAAGTTAGCCCCTAGATTTGTTGGGCCATTTTGTGATATCCCGGAATTTTGGCAATATCAATTTAATAATCTTTATTTATAATTAAATTGATTTGTTGATTTTATTTTATAAATTGACAAGTTTGATTCTTTTAAAGGTTAATAATATTTTAAATTGGCAATATTTATTAATATCTTTTCTAACAATTTAAAATTGGTAAGATTTATCTTTCAAAACTTATATAAATGTTTTATATTTATAATGTATATATGTATGTTGGTATATATATATAGGAAGATCATTTAGATGTTTAATTAATTAATTTGTAATTAATTAATGATAGTGAGCAGGATTAAGATAATCCAAGTAATTAAATAATAGTAATTAATTTAATTAAAGGTTAATTAAATTGATTAGAGTAAATCAATTCTGTTTAGATAATTGATTAATACTGGATGTTTGATATTGGGTGATTGGTTGATATTGGATGATTTGTATGTCTCTGATATATATATGATACATTTAATATGATCAAAACATAAGTAATTTATAATTGTTTACATAAATTCACATTTGTATATATATATAAAAATCTAAAAGCTTATTCATAATAGATAAATACATTTTTCTATGCAAACATTTCTTAAATACATGTATATGTTTTAAATAAATTAATAAAACAAGAATTTACACTTGTAATCATATTAAATTGGTCTAGAGACATTTGTAAACATAAAAGCTTATGTGTAAGCAAATTAATACTAAAGGGGACAAGTGGCTTAAATTTATTTTTTTGAAAATTAAGTCCTAAATAAATAAAAATAAAAAGAAGAAATTGGTTTTCACTTTTCAGCTGAATTCATCTTTCTTCAAATTTTCTCCACTAAAATATATTCGAACCTAAAATTAAATAAAAGATCTGTAATTCAAAATTGCAAAGAGAAATGTAAATCTGTAAAATCTGGAAATTCAATCAAAAGAAAGATGTAAAAATATGGAATTGCAAATCAGAGAAAAGAAGATGGAGGCAATTGAATAAGCAGTTTCAAATCTTCAAATGCAACCTGTGGAATCATGCAAATGATAATGAAGATAAACAGCAAAGTTTTAAATTCAACAAAGCAAGAAAATTCAAAATCTGGAACATCAGCCTGGGAAGAAAATCTGTCTTCTATTCTCCGTTTTATAATTTCTGGTGAGTAAACATATTTTAAAAACAGTTTAAATTGGATTTCAGTTAGATGATTTTGAATGAAAATATCCTGTTATCTGAATTGCTGGAATTAAATGTATGCATGCTTGTATATGAGAGTTTGATTTCCTGTATAGATATAATTTAGCCTCTGTTTAGTGTTAGTAGACATGATCTCTTAATCAAACCATTAGTTCATCATTTAATCACTGTTAGCCCTTGATTTGTGAATAAAAGATGTTTAAAATCATATGATATCATTATTGAAAATAAGTTGTGAAACTTTTATAAAATATTTGACTTGAAATTTTATAAACAGCAGTAAAATATAAATTTGGTCAAAAATTGATTAATTCAATTTAAAGTTTTGATTGCATGATTAGATTCCAATTAGAAAATCATGAATTTTAATAGATATAACTAGATTTTTAGTTTGAAATTTAGGAAGTTTTCTCGAGTTGTTCGTTTTGGGCAAGTTGATCGATTGTCGTCGATCGGAGGCGAGAGAAGACTTAATTTTTGGGATGGAGGTAGTTGAGATGTCGAGGCACTTGGGAAAAATAGTATGGTAATTTATCTTTTATCGTGGTTGTTAGAATTTGAGGAGATAGGGTTTAATACCCTGGTTTTGACGATGACGTTCATATGGATTTTGCGGCAACGAGGGACAACCGGAGTTGATCGCACATAGAACGTAGGATCTGGAGGTTGTGGCGCAGCTACGGTGGGAATCGTGGGTGGTCTCGAAGCTTGGGTTGCCGTGGCGAGTTGATTGTCTGATGGTGATTGCTTTAACTGTTTGGGTTCGATGATCATTTTTCGAATACTCGATCGAACGAGTTTTCTGGGTATAGCGTTGTGTTGCGGAGGTCGTTTGCGACGTGTCGGAGGTTGGAGCAGGATTCATCGCCGATCAACGTAGTCGTGCACGTTAACGTGCACGTTTGTGCAAGAGCTCGTTCGTGTGCAAGTTTGGAAGCAGGCGACATTTGGTTTCGGGGAAGAAAGGAACTATTAGGGGAGATCTCGTGATTTTTGCCAAGCGACTCGAAGCAGGATGAGGTGTGTTGTTGTCTCGAGAGTTGCTTCGAGTTTATTAGAGTTTTACTCGGGATTTTATAGGTGTTGCTCGGGGTATTTGCTGGGTTACTCGAGTTTAACCCGGTTTTATGTTTTTAATAACTAAAATTTTATAAAATCAGTGAAAACAATTGTGCAGATGATATAGAAATTGATTTGCAATGTTTATAAGGTTTTAAAACAAAAGTTAAACAAGTTTATTTATAAAAATTAAATTTGTTTAAGTTAATGTTTTAAACAAAGTTCTTGTATTTTGAAATGTAAAAGTTTTTAAAATAAAATAAGTGAATTTTAATAATAAATTTTGTATTAAATTTTATTTGATAACTTTGGAAAAAGTTTTAAAGATATAAAGGTTTAATTTAAAATGTGTTTAATGATTTATTGATTTCTAAATCTTATATTTTAATTTAAGTAAGGTTAATGGTTAAGATTTAGTAATCAATTAAAATAAGAATTTTCTAAGTATTTAGAATGTTGATTTAATTTAAGATAATTAATTTGAAAAAGAAATTTAGATAATTAAATTATTTTAATTATCATGTGTTATTGGTAAATAATTGATTTAATTAAGATAATAGTTTCTTAATTAAGAACCTTTAATATAGTAAGTTAAGAATCATTTAATTAAATTTAAATGATTAAGTTAAATTAATAATTAATTAATTAATTTGTGATTACTTAGAGATAATCATTTATAAATTAATTTAGTATAATTACTTGATGAAGTGATTAAGGAATAATTACTGAATGTAATTAAGTAAAAGGAAAGTTATTAAATAAAGTAATTAGAGGATAATTATTTTATGAAAGTAATTAAATAAGAAGTGATTAAAGTTAATTACTTAGTGTTAATTAATTAAATAAATTGTTTAATTAAGTTAATTAAAGGATTAAGATTAATTAAATAGGTAATTAATTATTTGTTAAGGTAATCAATTAAAAAGTAATTAATTAATGGAAATAATTAAGGGAAGTTAATTTCTGGATTAGATAAATCAAAGGTGATTAATGATTGTGATTTAATTAAGGTTAATTACTTAATGTAATTAATAGAATAATTAAAGATTGTAATTAAGGATCATTAGTTTATAATTAATTAATGATGTGATTAAGAGTTGATTAATTAAGATTAATTAATCAAATGATAAGTAATTAATTTTAATTAATTAATTAATGAAGTAATTAAAGGTTAATTACTATTTTGGTTAAGAATAATTAATTTGTGAAATTAATTAAAGATAATTACTTAATTGTAATTAAAATATAATTAATCAAGGTGATTAATTAAAGTGGATAATTAGAGAATGATTAATTAACTTATTTGTAATTAATTAATGATTATATAAGTAAGATTTATAATGAAGTAATTAATTTAATTTATTTTAAATTAATTAAGAGAAGAAGTAATTAATTTAATTCACTTTAAATTAATTAAAGATAGAGATAGTTAATTTAATTCATTTTAAATTAATTATGTTGTGATTAAGTAAATCATTGTTTATGTATGAATGGATGACATTGATTGTCTTGAATGGATGTAATCTCAGAAATGAGATAAGTGATGTTGTGTGGTATGAATGTTTGATTTCATTATGAGATTAACTATTGTGATGTTGATATGGATTACCTATTTGGTTATGAATCATCTGTTTAATTGATAATGTGATTATCAATTGTGATTTGTGAATTATCTATCTGTATGAATATAGATAAGTTAAATTGTTTAAACCTTTAAACAACTTGGCCTTAAAAGATACGTTTTGGATTTCGATGAGACCGGGATCGGATTTGCTACAGTACAACATGATAGGGGGTTTTCGCTTCGCGGTTTGGTGGCGAACGGGAGACTCTTACCCCTACATGTCCCTGAGAGGTAAAGGCCTTGTGAGGGTTGGTTGCGAGTCGAGAGGCTGGCCGTAAAAGCAAATTCGAGGTATCACTGTATGCCACGGTGGGTCTGGGATGGTTGCAAAGCCTACCGGTCGCCGCTACCGACGGTTGAAAAGCCTTGTCGTGTGACGACCCTAAATTTACTTCGAGTCGCACCCTTAAACACTTCGAGTCTCACCCGTAAGAAAATTCGAAAATCACGAGACCTTCCTCTCCTCAAAACCCAGACTTCACCCATACACATTCACGATCGCGTGCACGTGCACACCCACTGCCAGAGCTCCGATCATCGATGACTTCCCCCACCAGTCGACGATCATCCCTACACCAGAATTCAACCATTCGAACATCGAAACTAGATCGAAATCGAAATCGAGCCTAAAGACCAAAACTGGAACAGGAACTACCCAGTTCTCCAAACCTGTCAACATCTCCTCGTTTCCAAAATCCCAACCACCAGAACGCCAGCGACTCCAGCGACGACTTCGTCCACATCATAACTTCAATTACCCAGAGTCCTATTGAACTCGATCGACCAGAGACGTTGTGACGATCGATTTTTCTAACCTAGTTAAAACTAGGGTTAAAATCTTAGATCCTAAATCATTTCTTCCTCACTGCTTTAATTCGACTTCTAGTAATTTTCCTTGAATCTTCGATCATCCCACTATCCTTACTGAAGATTTCAACATACCAAACCATCTAGATCAACCGAATTACCCAAAACTTCATATTTAGTTTAAACCAGAACTGCTCCTTTAATACTAAACTAAAAACTATGATTTTAATACTAAAAATCATGTTATCATTTATGTTTTCACTTTATAAACCTGAATTTATAAATTACAAAGTTCGAATTTTCACTTTTATATAACATGCACTACTAATTTTTGATATCCAGAGACACTTGGGTTTAAAGTTTAACTTAACTAAATTTTAAAACACTCTTCTATGATAAATCAACAATTCTTACTTAAGTTAAGTCCTAATAAACTAAAACAAGTGGTAAAAGATTAAAAAGACATTTTGAGTCTGGCAACAGAACAAAACAGAATTCATATTCATACATCCATACACCACATCCATATATACAAACAGGAGAATGCACTTATTCATACATCAATACTTATATATGTCACAGAGATTCAACATGCAATACTATTTTATTTTAAGTTTAAAAGTTACTCACCTTTATAAAGATGACAGAGTCTATTTTTGAAAAGCTTTTGAAACTGTTTTGCTTAAGACTGGAATGCCTCACTTGATTTAAAAGCTTGAATTGTTGAGCTTAAAACTGCTTTGAACCACATGCATGCTGGCTTACAGATTGAAGAAAGAATGCAAGCAGGCTCTTTGATTTTTTATAGTTGATTCCAGGTTGAAAAATGAATGCAGACAGTAAGAAATTCCTTCCAGAGATGAAAAGAAAGAATGCAGACCTTTTTGATTTCAGATTTGAATAGAAATCAGGCTGAAGACTTTATTACATGCTTCAGATTTAAAAATGGTTTCAGGGTATTGTTCTTTGATTTGGAAAAGAATTACAGGGGTTTGATTTTCTGGCTGAAGAAGATTTACATGCTTTTGTTTTTGGATTGAGGTATTTGATTCTCTGATTTGTTTCAGATTTTAATTAGAGGAAAGACTGAGTTTTTCTTGTTTTGAAAATGAAGATTAGAAAGAAAATGAAGTAAAGAGATAAAATGTTTATATACATGTATATTTATGATTTATAAAAATAAAAGAAAAAGAAAATAAAAAGACACTTGTCACATAGATTAATTCATTACTTAACACATGTTAAAACAAGGCATTAGATAAAGACACATGTCTTATAAGTAATTACTCATATTTCTATTTATTTTAAAAGTTATTTAAAAAGCCTTTTTCTTATTTATTTAAACGCTTATCTATATATATTAAAGAGAAACAAAAGCTAATTACATTTATAAATAAAAGTTTATACAAATATTATAAAATCCAAAACAATTTAAATATTTATTCTTTTGAATTTCAAAACTTAAATTCAAATTCAAATTAAATTAAATCCTAAGATTCAATTTAATAATTAAGTTATATATATTTACATACACTATTTATTCCATTTAAAATAACAATTCATTTTAGCATTAAAATCCATCCTTAAGCAATGATTTATATCATCTAATTAATTTAAAGTGAATTAAACTAATTACTTCATTCTATAAATCCTGCTTACTTAATTATTAATTAAACCAATTAATTATTCATTACTCTAAGTATCCATCTTAATTAATCATTCCTGATTAATAATCCTTTAATTACTTTAAGTAATTAATACTTAATTAATTTCACAAATTAATTATCTTAAACCATTCAGTAATTAATCTTTAATTACTTCATTAATTAATTAATTATACTTAATTATCTTAATCCTTAATTAATTACAATTAATTAATTACTTTAATCACTTATTATTTATTAATTAATCTTAATTAATCAATTCTTAATTACATCATTAATTTTATTAATTAATGATCCTTAATTACTCTTAATTAATTATCTTATTTAAATTAATTACATTTAATAATTAATTAGTCACATTTATTAATCACCTTTGATTAATCTCATTTAGTAATTAACTACCCTTAATTACTCTTCCATAAATTAATTACTCATTAATTAATTATCTTTTAATTAATCCCTTGATTAATTATTCAAAGTAATTAAACTCAAATTACTTTCATTACTAAAATCATCTTTAGTTAATTACATTCAGTAATTACCTTTAATTACTTTCCTAAGTAATTCATACTTTCACTAATTACATTTAAGTAATTATACTTATCACATAACCAAGTGATTATCTTAAATTAATTTAATTAATTAATTTAACTTATCAAATTTTATTTAATTAATTACCATAAGTAATTAATTCCCTTAATTACTTTCATTTAGTAATTATACTTAACCAACTTCATAATGATTATCATTTACTAATTAATCTATTTGATTATCAAAATTAATCATGTTAATTAATTATTTAATAATCCCTAATTAATGATCTCTCATTAATTATTAACAATTCTTTATTTAAGTAATTAAACTTAAATCATCCATTTCTAATTACAAATTAATTAATTCTTAATTACTAATTAATCTCTAATTACTCAATTAATTACCTAATTAATCTTTAACCACTTGATTAATTAATTTCTAATCATTTATTAATAATCTATACTTATCTAATTAAATGATCCTTAATTTCAAATTAATTAACCTTTAATTAATTTACTTAAAATCTTAATTATTTTAATTAATTAACACTAAATCATTAATTAATTAAATTATTAAACTACTCTTTAATTCCTTATTAATTTAATGAATCCTAAATCATTAAACTTTAATTAATCTCTAAATTAAAGTATTAACCTTTATAACTACTTTAATTATTATTAACAAAAGGCTTTGAAACATTTTACTTTAAATCCTTCTTTTATTTCATTTCAATTTAAAGATTTAAAATAAATTTCAAATTTAACTTTAACCAAATTTAAATCAAATTTACAATTCTCTTTTTTTTTAAACCAAATGTTAAAGAAACACTTAACATTAAGAATTTAAAACAAATTTATTTTAAATTCAAACCCTTTTAAAAATATACTTTAAATGCTCTAAATTTGATAAAAACATTATAAATTTTATCAACTTATTTAATTATCTCAAACTAGAATACAAATCAAACTTGAACCCATGTGAAAACATGATTTAAAACTTGTTTAAATCCTGTTTTCAAATTTTTAAAAACTCATTCAAATTTAAAACACTGCCAGGCTTTAAAAACTGTTATAACCCACGCGAGTCTCCTCAACACTCAGACTCATAATCCTAGATGATAAATTATTATCATCTCAACCAATCATCACAAATACCATATACATTTAAAATGATACTTTTTTATATAGAAATTATATCTGGGTAAAATTATTTCATCTACCTTTTTAAAACAATATTGTGTCCATTGGCCTGGTCCAAGTGTTTAGAGATCCCTATCAATAACGTTAGCTACTCGTATTGACCAGAATCCATATACCACCCAACCGATCAATTAACACAATATAAAACCATTTTATATAACTAACAAATACGCACTCTCGTATATATATATACTCAGACTCAAACAGGTTGCTACAGATCCTGTCCCTAATGAACAACCCACCCGAACCTAGGTATTCACTCAACCTAGTGCTCTGATACCACTGTAACGACCCGCCCTTCTCTGCCCAGAAAGACGCATCATTATGAAGAAAGAAAGGGATAGAAGAAGAAAAGAAAAGAAGAAAGAACAACAACACATTAGAGATCTCACAGCGGAACGAGAAATATATTATATCACATAAGATATTACATAGTATCATATACATCAGAGTATAATTTAATTAATTAATTGGTAAGTAAGAGTTTATCAAGTTGTTTTAATAAATAATTGATTAAAGATTAATTACCTAAAGAAATAATTAAAGAATTGTTAATAATTAATGAGGGATCATTAATTAGGGATTATTAAATAATTAATTAATAGGATTAATTTTGATAATCAATTAGATTAATTAATAAATGAAAATCATTTATAAATTGGTTAAGTATAATTAGATAATGAAAGTAATTTGAGTTTAATTACTTTTGTATAATTAATCAAGGGATTAATTAAAAGATAATTAATTAAGGAGTAATTAATTTATGAAATGAGTAATTAAGGGTAGTTAATTACTAAATGAGATTAATCAAAGGTGATTAATAAATGTGATTAATTAAAAGAATAATTATTAATTTAAATAAGATAATTAACTAAGAGTAATTAAGGATCATTAATTTATATAATTAATGATGTAATTAAGAGTTGATTAAATCAAATTAATTAATAAATAATAAGTGATTAAAGTAATTAATTAATTGTAATTAATTAAGGATTAATGTAAGTAAGTATAGTTAATTAACTAATGAAGTAATTAAAGATTAATTACTGTAATGGTTTAAGATAATTAATTTGTGAAATTAATTAAGTATTAATTACTTAAAGTAATTAAAGGGTAATTAATCAGGAATGATTAATTTAGATGGATACTTAGAGTAATGATTAATTAATTGGTTTAATTAATAATTAAGTAAGCAGGATTTATAGAATGAAGTAATTAGTTTAATTCACTTTAAATTAATTAGATGATATAAATCATTGCTTAAGGATGGATGAATGAGATTGAATGTATTTCATTGTTGATATCTCTGATAAGAGATGTGCTGATCTATGATATAGATGTTTGGTTGGATTGAAATGATAATATGAATTATCTGTTTGGATGATAATATGGATTATCTATTGTAAATTATCTATCTGTGTGTAGTATAGATAAGAATTGAATTGTTTTAACCTTAAAACAACTTGGCCCTTAAAAGATACGTTTTGGATTTCGATGAGACCGGGATCGGGTTTCCGTATACCGGAATTCCAGGTCTGGAGACCCGAATACCACATCGATCCAAATTTACGATAGGTCGTGAATCTCAAGTGAAGATGAAGATTCAGAGTGCAAGGGTTATTGTCGTTAACTCTGAGGGTGATTCCAAAACAAGTGTAACGAGATAATGCCTTCGGTTTCGTTCGAACCCGGAACGAACTTGTATGGATTGAATGCTTTCAGCACATCGTCAGGCGGACGATGAGCATTCTAAGTGATATGTTCTGATTAAAGGTAATCGTAACCTCAAGCCTCATCAACCGGGAATGGCTAAAACAGGGGAGGTGCAGCAAGGCTTCGTGGGTAGCACCCACTGAGAGCAAGATAGATCCCTGTCTAGAGGTCCCTTTTCTTTTTATTCGGCTTAGTGTGTGGTTGGTCGCGCCAACTACGGGGTTATCTTGTTCGGAATTATCCAGTAAGGGATGGTTCCGGCTTTGTGTTGCAGGGGAGCGGGCGTACTCCTCGGTACGGTGATCTAGGCCACGTACTGTGACGGGCGGTACCCCAGTAGCCCTGCCATTGTATGGAATCCAAACTCCAATAAGTGCCGTACGTATTAGTTGTGCCCAACTATGTTGGAATGTGAGATGTAAGCATTTCAGCTATTTCTATATTTTACTTGAAAACCCTAGACCCTATTATAATAAAATCAGATTTCCTATCAAATGTTTTGGTTAGCGTAAGGTAAAAACTTACCCATGTTTTATTTGTGGGGAGTCTTACGTGATACCTTTTCTTTCTAAAGGTTTTGAAGTTAAGCAAGTTTAACCTGTTACTCACACCAGACCCATGTCTTAAGAAGTGGATTAATCTATGTGACAAGTGTCTTAATTAATTTCATTTTCTTTTATTTTATAAAATCAAAATTTACTTACATATATACATTTGCTTTTCTTCATTTCGTTCTTTCTATTCTTCTTTTTAAAATCAAGAGAAACTCAAATCTTTCTCTAAAACTAAAATCTGAAATCAGTACCACTTTTCAAAATAATCCTCTAATCTAAAATGCAAATCTGAAATCAGAAATCTAAATGCCTCAAACCAAATCAATCCCTATAATCTCATCTTCAAATCAAAACCCCTCAAGCTAAACAATCAAAAGCCCTGTTGCATTCATTTTTTCAATCTGGAATCAACTTTGAAAATCAAGAGCAAACATGCATGTAGTTTATTCAAGTCTGTAGCCTGTTTGCATTCTTTTCAACCTGGAATCATCTCAAAGCTGTCTGCCTTCATTTCTTCAACCTGGAGGAAAGCATGCATGTAGTTCTAAATTAAATCAGTAAAGCCCAGCAAATTCAAGTTTTAAATCAAATAAGCAAAAGCAAGAGGCATTCAAGTTTCTCAGTTTCAAAAGATTTTCAAAATATAAACCTCTGTTCATCTGCATGTTTGGTGAGTAACATTCTTACTTAAAATAACTTAAGTATAATTATGTTTGCATGCTTAATTCTGTGATAATTGTGTTGTGGTGTGAATGTTTATAGATGATTCTGCATATACATGAATGTATATAGCTGTGCATGTTGTTTTGTATCAGTGTGTCCCTGTTTTCTTGTAATTCTAGGCTCCTGTTTTTGATATAAAATCATTATCCCATGATCTAGAGTTGATTTGGATTTAATATTTAAACAAAATATGTTTGATTTATCATATACTTATGTTAAAAAGTTTAATTAAGTCAAACTTTTAGTCTGAGTGTCTCTGTAACCAAAATAACATTGCATGTTATATAAAAGTAAAAATTCAAACTTTGTAATTTATAAATTCAGGTTTATAAATTGAATAGATAAGTTATAACATGATTTTTAACATTAAAATCATAACTTTTAGTTTAGTATTAAAGGAGCAGTTCTGGGTTAAACTAAATATGAAGTTTTGGGTAATTCTGGTGATCTAGATGGTTTGTGAAGTCGAGTTTCTTTCTGAGGATAGTAGAGTGATCGAAGATGTAAGAAAAATTATTGGAAATTAAAATAGAGTAGTGAGGCAGTAGTGATTTAGAGTTTAAATTTATAAACCTAGTTTTACTGGGTTAGGGAAAAATGATCACCACGGTTTATTCTAGTGATCGAGTGTTTCAGGGCTTTGGGTAAGGGAAGGTTTGGGTTTGACGAAGACATGATCGGAATTCCAGAACCTCTGGTGATCGGGATTTCGAAGACGAGGGATTGTTGACAGGCTTTTGGAGGTAGGCTGTGTTCCAGTTCGGTGTTCGAAGTCTCGATTTCAAATTCACGAATAGATCGAAGAGGTGATGATCATAGATTGGTTGGTGGATGAACGTCGACTGGTGGGAGATGTCGTCGATGGCCGGAGTTGAAGAAGATGACCGTGCACGTGCACGCGATCGAATGTCTGGGTGAAGTCTGGTTTGAACAGGAGAAGACAACTCGAGTTTCTCGAGTTTGTTCGTGTGAGACTCGGAGTTTTTGAATGGGCGACTCGAAGTAAAAGTGTAGTGGTCTCGAGTATTTTAGAGTTGCCAGGTTTTTAAAAATCTGTTGTACCAGGTTTTAAATAACCTGTCTGTTTTTAAATTTAAAATGAATTTTAAAATGTAAAACAAGATTTTAAACAAAGTTAAAATAAGTTTTCGAAGTATGGACTCAAATTGAATTTATATCTTAGTTTGAGATAAATAAGTTTTATAAATTTAAATGTTTTAAATAAGCTTAAATGTTTGTTATATTTAAATGTTTGAATTTTAAAAGGGATTGATTTAAACTCTTTTAGAAATTCTTTTATAAGATGAGTAATTCTTTAACATGTAAAATAAAAGAGTTTTAGAAATGTTGTTTAAAACGTTGTTAAAGATAATTTGTATTCATTTTAAATCTTTAAATTTAAAATGAATTTTGAAGATAAAATTTATGTAAATTGATTTAAAATACTTTGTAAATGATAACTTGATTATTAATAAGAATAAAGTTTTATCTTAAAGTAATTAAAGATTTGTGTTCATTAAATTAATTAGGAAATTTAATGGATAATTAAATTGTTTGATTAATTAATCATTTGGATTAATTAAATAGGTAATTAAAGGTTTATACTAATTAATTAATGATTAAGATTTATTAATTAGAATAATTAAATTGTAATTAAGGATTATAAATTAGAGTATTAATTAATTTAATTAAGTAATTAATAATTAAGTTGTAATTAAGGATCATTAATTAATATAATTAATGATGTAATTAAGATTGATTAATTAAGTAATAATTAATAAATGAAGTAATTAATCAATGTAATTAATTAAGGATTAATGTAATTAATTTTAGTTGATTAAGTTAATTAATTTTAGTTAATTAATTAATGATGTAATTAAAGGTTAATTACAATAAGTGGTTAAGGATAATTAATTTAAGTAATTAATTGAGAATAAATTACTTGAATATAATTAAAAGATAATTAATCAAAGATGATTAATTAAAATGAATTATTAGAGGATAATTTATTAATTAATTTTAATTAATTAATGGTTAAGTAAGAAGGATTTATAAAATGAAGTAATTAATTTAATTCACTTTAAATTAATTAGAGATGATATAAATCATTACTTATGAATGAGTGATAGTATTGAATACTTGGCATTGATTGATATCTCTGATGAGATATATGCTGTATGATATGGATGTTAGTTGAATTGTATGGATTATCTGATAATGTTGATTATCTGTTGTGAATTATCTTTCTTTGTGTATAAAGATAATGAATTAAATTGTTTTAACCTTTAAAACAACTTGGCCTTAAATGATACGTTTTGGATTTCGATGAGACCGGGATCGGGTTTCCGTATACCGGATTTCCAGGTCTGGAGACCCGAATACCACATCGATCCAAATTAACGATAGGTCGTGAATCAAGTGAAGATGAAGATTCAGAGTGCAAGGGTTATTGTCGTTAACTCTGAGGGTGATTCCAAAACGAGTGTAACGAGATAATGCCTTCGGTTTCGTTCGAACCCGGAACGAACTTGTATGGATTGAATGCTTTCAGCACATCGTCAGGTGGACGATGAGCATTCTAAGATAGATGTGTTCTTTTTAAAGGTAATCGTGACCTCAAGCCTCACAAACCGGAAATGGCTAAAACAGGGGAGGTGCAGCAAGGTTAGTGGGTAGCACCCAAGTAGGACAAGGTTACCTCTGTCTAGATGTCCCTTTCTATTTTCGACTTAGTGGTGCGGTTGCTGATCCCAACCGTGAGGTATCTTGTGCGGGAATTATCCAGTAAGGGATGTTTCGGCCTTGTGTTGCAGGGGATTGGGAGTGATCCTCGGTACGGTGATCTAGGCCACGTACTGTGACGGGCGGTACCCCGGTAGCCCTGCCATTGTATGGAATCCAATTTCCAATAAGTGATAACGGACTTGATTGTATAACCCACTTTGTTGGCTAGTATGCTGGAATTTAATAATGTAACAATTTCAGCTATTTCATATTTATTTGAAAACCCTAGACCCTATTATAATACAATCGAATTTCCTATCAAATGTTTTGGTTAGCGTAAGGTAAAAACTTACCCATGTTTATTTGTGGGAAGTCTTACGTGATACCTTTTCTTTCAAAAGGTTTTGAAGTTAAACAAGTTTAACCTGTTACTCACACCAGACCCATGTCTGACCCAAGTTGTTTATTTCTTTTTTATAAACTCTTGGGTACTCAAATTTTTACGAGTAGCCAAGGGATTCAGGTTAGCCTTGACGAATTGTGGAGGAGCAATGGAGCAGGAGGCTTCAGCGTTGTAGATATAGATAGTAGTTTCCGCTGTGTTGATCTTGTTTAGATCTTTGTTTTGTATTGAGTTGTAATAACTAGACAGATGTTTATAACTGTCTAGTATGTGATGTGTAATCTGTGTAACTCTGATAGATGATGTATATGATACTATGTAATAGTTATGTGATATATTATATTTTATTCCGTTTCCGCTGTGAGTATTTGTGTTTGTTTTCTTTCTCTTCTTTTCTTATCTACTTCTCACCCCTTTCTTTCTTACTGTCGATGCGATTTTCCGGGAGTGGAAAGCCGGGTCGTCACCCGTGGGTTAATCATTTTCATTTAATAAAATAATTTATTAAATTAAATTAATTAAAGGATTAGATTAATCAAAGATGATTAATAATTGTGGTTTAATTAAGGTTAATTAATAATGTAATTAATTATTTGTGAAGGTAATTAATTAAAGTAATTAATTAATGGAATTAATTAAGGGAAGTTAATTACTGGATTATATTAATCAAAGGTGATTAATAATTATGGATTAATTAAGGATAATTACTTAATGTAATTAATAAATAATTAAAGATGTAATTAGGGATCATTAGTTATAATTAATTAATGATTAAGAGTTGATTAATTAAGATTAATTAATCAAATGATAAGTGACTAATTGTAATTAATTAAGGATTAAAGTAATTGATTATAATTAATTAATTAATAAATGAAGTAATTAAAGGTTAATTACTGTATTGGTTAAGAATAATTAATTTGTGAAATTAATTAAAGATAATTACTTAAATGTAATTAAAGTATAATTAATCAAGGTGATTAATTAAAATAGATAATTAGAGAAAGATTAATTAAATTATTTGTAATTAATTAATGATTATATAAGTAAAATTTATAATGAAGTAATTAATTTAATTTACTTTAAATTAATTAAGAGATGAAGTAATTAATTTAATTCACTTTAAATTAATTAAAGATAGAGATAGTTAATTTAATTCATTTTAAATTAATTATGTTATGATTAAGTAAATCATTGCTTATATAAGAATGGATGACATTGATTTGTCTTGAATGGATGTAATCTCAGTAATGAGATAAGATGATATGTGGTATGAATGCTTGGTTGCATTATGATGGTAATATAGATTAACTATTGTGATGTTGATATGGATTACCTATTTTGTTATGAATCATCTGTTTAATTGATAATGTGATTATCAATTGTGACTTGTGAATTATCTATCTGTATAGATAAGTTAAATTGTTTAAACTTTTAAACAACTTGACCTTAAAAGATACGTTTTGGATTTCGATGAGACCGGGATCGGGTTTCCGTATACCAGTATTCCAGGTCTGGAGACCCGAATACCACATCGATCCAAATTAACGATAGGTCGTGAATCTCAAGTGAAGATGAAGATTCAGAGTGCAAGGGTTATTGTCGTTAACTCTGAGGGTGATTCCAAAACGAGTGTAACGAGATAATGCCTTCGGTTTTGTTCAAACCCGGAACGAACTTGTATGGATTGAATGCTTTCAGCACATCGTCAGGCGGACGATGAGCATTCTAAGTGATATGTTCTGATTAAAGGTAATCGTAACCTCAAGCCTCATCAACCGGGAATGGCTAAAACAGGGGAGGTGCAACAAGGCTTCGTGGGTAGCGCCCACTGAGAGCAAGATATATCCTTGTCTAGAGGTCCCTTTCTATTTTTTGGCTTAGTGGGTAGTTGGAACTGCAGCCAACTACGGGGTTGTCTTGTTCGGGATTATCCAGTAAGGGATGGTTCCGGCTTTGTGTTGCAGGGGAGCGGGCGTACTCCTCGGTACGGTGATCTAGGCCACGTATTGTGACGGGCGGTACCCCAGTAGCCCTGCCATTGTATGGAATCCAAACTCCAATAAGTGTCGTACGTATTAGTTGTGCCCAACTATGTTGGAATGTGAGATGTAAGCATTTCAGCTATTTCTGTAATTTACTTGAAAACCCTAGACCCTATTATAATACAATCGGATTTCCTATCAAATGTTTTAGTTAGCGTAAGGTAAAAACTTACCCATGTTTACGTGTGGGGAGTCTTACGTGATACTTTTGTTTTCAAAGGTTTTCAAAGTTAAGCAATTTAACCGTTTACTCACACCAGACCCATGTCTGACCCAAGTGTTTATTTTCTGTTTTATTAAACTCTTGGGTACTCAATATTGTATTGAGTAGTCGAGGGATTCAGGTTAGTCTTGACGAATTCTGGAGGAGCTGTGGAGCAGGAGGCTTCAGCGTATAGATATATAGAGTTTCCGCTGTGTTTGTATTAGTCGGTATTGTATTGATGTATGATAGATATACTTGTGTTGTATAATAGACAGAAGTTTATAACTGTCTATTCTGTGATGTATAAATTGTGTACTCTGATGTATATGATACTATGTAATATCTTATGTGATATAATATATTTTTCGTTCCGCTGTGAGATTTCTGATGTGTTGTTGTTCTTTCTTCTTTTCTTTTCTTCTTCTATCCCTTTCTTTCTTCATAATGATGCGTCTTCCTATGCCCAGGAAAATGCATCGTTATGAAGAAAGAAAGGGATAGAAGAGGAAAAGAAAAGAAGAAAGAACAACAACACATCAGAAATCTCACAGCGGAACGAGAAATATATTATATCACATAAGATATTACATAGTATCATATACATCAGAGTACACAATTTATACATCACAGAATAGACAGTTATAAACTTCTGTCTATTATACAACACAAGTATATCTATCATACATCAATACAATACCGACTAATACAAACACAGCGGAAACTCTATATATCTATACGCTGAAGCCTCCTGCTCCACAGCTCCTCCAGAATTCGTCAAGACTAACCTGAATCCCTCGACTACTCAATACAATATTGAGTACCCAAGAGTTTAATAAAACAGAAAATAAACACTTGGGTCAGACATGGGTCTGGTGTGAGTAAACGGTTAAATTGCTTAACTTTGAAAACCTTTGAAAACAAAAGTATCACGTAAGACTTCCCACAAATAAACATGGGTAAGTTTTTACCTTACGCTAACTAAAACATTTGATAGGAAATCCAGTTATATTATAATAGGGTCTAGGGTTTTCAAGTAAAATACAGAAATAGCTGAAATGCTTACATCTCACATTCCAACATAGTTGGGCACAACTAATACGTACGACACTTATTGGAGTTTGGATTCCATACAATGGCAGGGCTACTGGGGTACCGCCCATCACAGTACGTGGCCTAGATCACCGTACCGAGGAGTACGCCCGCTCCCCTGCAACACAAAGCCGGAACCATCCCTTACTGGATAATCCCGAACAAGACAACCCCGTAGTTGGCTGCAGTTCCAACTACCCACTAAGCCGAAAAATAGAAAGGGACCTCTAGACAGGGATATATCTTGCTCTCAGTGGGCGCTACCCACGAAGCCTTGCTGCACCTCCCCTGTTTTAGCCATTCCCGGTTGATGAGGCTTGAGGTTACGATTACCTTTAATCAGAACATATCACTTAGAATGCTCATCGTCCGCCTGAAGATGTGCTGAAAGCATTCAATCCATACAAGTTCGTTCCGGGTTCGAACGAAACCGAAGGCATTATCTCGTTACACTCGTTTTGGAATCACCCTCAGAGTTAACGACAATAACCCTTGCACTCTGAATCTTCATCTTCACTTGAGATTCACGACCTATCGTTAATTTGGATCGATGTGGTATTCGGGTCTCCAGACCTGGAATACCGGTATACGGAAACCCGATCCCAGTCTCATCGAAATCCAAAACGTATCTTTTAAGGTCAAGTTGTTTAAAAGTTTAAACAATTTAACTTATCTATACAGATAGATAATTCACAAGTCACAATTGATAATCACATTATCAATTAAACAGATGATTCATAACAAAATAGGTAACCATATCAACATCACAATAGTTAATCTATATTACCATCATAATGCAACCAAGCATTCATATCACACCACATTACTTATCTCATTTCTGAGATTACATCCATTCAAGACAAATAAATGTCATCCATTCTTATATAAGAAATGATTTACTTAATCACAATATAATTAATTTAAAATGAATTAAATTAACTATCTTTATCTTTAATTAATTTAAAGTGAATTAAATTAATTACTTCATTTCTTAATTAATTTAAAGTAAATTAAATTAATTACTTCATTATAAGTCTTACTTATATAATTATTAATTAATTACAAATAAATTAATTAATCTTCCTCTAATTATCCACTTAATTAATCACCTTGATTAATTATACATTAATTACATTTAAGTAATTTCCTTAATTAATTTTACAAATAAATTATTCTTAACCTATACAGTAATTAACCTCCCTTAATTACTTCCATTAATTAATTACTTTTTAATTAATTACCTTAACAAATAATTAATTACCTTAACAAATAATTAATTACCTTAACAAATAATTAATTATTTTATATTAAATCTTAATCCTTTAATTAACTTAATTAAATAATTTATTTAATTAATAACACTAAGTAATTAACTCTTAATCACTTCTTATTTAAGTACTTTCATAAAATAATTATCCTCTAATTATGTTATTAAATAGCTTTCCTTTTACTTAATTACATTCAGTAATTATTCCTTAATTACTTCATCAAGTAATTATACTTAATTAATTTATAAGTGATTATCTCAAATTAATCACTAATTAATTACTCAATTAATTATTTAACTAATTATTTAAATTTAATTAAATAATTTCCTAACTTTTTATACTTAAAGATCTTAGTTAAGAAAAACCATTTATCTTAATCAAATTATTATCTATCCTTAAATTATTTTCAATAAATGAATTATCCTTATTTATTTCACATATTAATTTCCTTAATAAATCAAAATCTTAATTACTTAAGGTAAAATCTTTATTATAATTAAACAATTACAACATTTAAATTTTAACCTTTAAAATCTTTGAAACTTTTCAAAGTTATTAAATAAATTTTAATATAAAGATCATTTGAAAATCTATTTTCCTATTCTTCCTTTAAACTTATTTATTTAAATTATTTTAAACTTGTTAAAACAATTATTCTAGAAAACAAATTTTGAACTGTTATGAGCATACAGTAATAACAAATTATCAATACAGTATTCAAGCACAAATGTTCAGACATGCATCCAAATTAAATTCAAACAATTCATTAACATCATGATATCCAACACAAAACTAAGTTAAGATCAAGATTTAACTGTTTTTAGAAAAATTCCATTTACTCACCAATAGAAACAGAGAAGTAGATTTTGTATATATACATTCACAGGCATACAGACATTTCAGATATATAAACATGCATTCATATCATATACTAAGCAACACAATTTACATAAAACATCCATCACATGCATCCATCACAACAGATTTTTAAAACTGTTTTTAAGTTTAAGGTTTACTCACCAGACATGTAGAACAGAGACAGAGAACAGAAACTATTTCCAGGCTTTCCAGATTTTTGAATTTGATTTTTGAACCTCCTTTGTTTTTGCTTTTTGAATTTTAAATCTTGCTGTTTGATTTCTGGTTATTTGCTTGATTCCATAACCAATGATGGATCATACACGTATTCCTCAGAGATACGTGAAATAAAATGAATTCCAGTTATCCGAACTGGAAACTCAATCCTGTAGATCAAAGAACTAATCCTCTCGAGAACACAAGAAAATCTCAAAATACTTCTAGAGCTAGCTCTCAAGTCTTACCAAATCTTATATTTCCTTTGATTGGAGAAAACTTAAACAATATCCAAATTTCAACTTCAATTTCCAATTTCCATCAATTCTTAACTGTTTAACTCTCCTGACGATCCTGAGTCACTTCATCCTTCCTGATCAGCTTAGCTCTTAATGATGCTTCCTGAAATAATCTAGACCAACATCAAACCAATTTCTAGATCCTACTCAACAAAATTGTTCTCCAAAATATGCCGAAATCCAGAACACAACTCTACTCCACAAACATTAGAGAACTACGAACTACTTCTCCTATCTAAAATAGCCAAACAGTTGCACTTGACAATCCTACTTCCAAATTCTGAAAATTCTTTCACACTTAGAGTTATACTTGAATTTCTTATAGAAATCCTCTACTCCAAGAAAATTACAACTCGCGGTTGCTTCCACTCTAGAATAGCTGCTATCTTGCTTTCGCTGCACAACTCTGATCTTGAACAGATGAGAATGCCATCGGAGAAACTCGAACACAAACTTGATCATTCACAGTTCATAAGACCCATAAAATCTTAGTGAACCATTCTACTTAATCAAAATATCCCAGCAGAACTCCACCAGAAAACTAGGTGTGATCAATCCATCTCCAAAGAATCCTGAGCTGCTTCACCAAATTCTTCTCTAGAAGACATCCTTCTACTAAGCTGAACTTCCGGTAACTCCATGAATCAAGTCGATACGGAATCTCAATCTCTAATAATCCCAAGAGAATTCTCAAACAATCGCAAGTCACTTTTGCGATCAGCCCAACCTAATTTCAAAGATAACTGTTCTCTCTTCACAAATTAGAACAGCTCATACTTAACTATCCAATTCATCGAAGAAATTGATTCACTCTGCTGCTTCTAGACTCCATCTCCAGAATACTATTTTGCCAAAACTTACTGCCAACACAGAACAATTCTGAGCCGCACTGCTGCCACAGATGCCAAAGACTTCTTATCCAAAACTCCTTGATCATCCAAACTATATCATCCAATTTCAAAGATAAACTCCGAACCTTAACAGGTTTCCTTCAGAGATCGGTGAAATCCTTATACCACAATAAAGCTCACTCGAGACGATATTAGGTCTACAGTCTCGACAAATACACTTCCAAACTCAACACTCAGACTCTAACTATTGGTAATTGTGTTACACACACTACCACCTTATCTACCTTTATAACTCATATTGGAAAACCCGAACAGGTAACCCAATAAATAGGTAGAATAAATATATATATAGTTATATAAAAATTACAAATTACTTATTTTCTTACAAATGTCTTCACACCACTCTAATATGCTAACAAGTGTACATTCATGTTTTTTTATTAATCTACTTAAGTCATACCTTTGTATTAAAAAAATATTTACATGTATATAAAATGTATTTATCTTTTATAATTAAGCTTTACATTCCTATATAAATTTACAAATGTGAAAACTATTATTTAAAATAACTTATACTTTAATCAAATATATATATAACATATTTATAAATGCTTGAGAAATTGAGCTTAACTATATATATATTTTTACAAACCATTTTGACTTTTTAAAAAGGAAAGAATGTTAAAAACAATTGAATTTTAAAAGAGAAAAGATTATTAAAATGAACTTCTTATTTAAATCTTATTCTTGTTATTTAAATCTCAAATATCATTTTCAAAAGTATTAAGTCAAATTACAATTTCCAAATTACAAATTATATATATATATATATATATTAAAGTTTGAAAACATCTTAATTTAATTCAAATCATTACCTTTCCATTTCAATATATAAATATATACATTCTAAATGTGAAATATTTTTAACATAAATTTTGATAATTATCATATTGAAATTTAATACATAACTTCAAATAACAATATATATACATATATATTATAAATTTGAAAACTTATCCTTTTATTAAATTAAAGACTCCTAATTTATAATATATATACCAATATATATATACAAATGCGAACGGGAGACTCTTACCCCTACATGTCCCTGAGAGGTAAAGGCCTTGTGAGGGTTGGTTGCGAGTCGAGAGGCTGGCCGTAAAAGCAAATTCGAGGTATCACTGTATGCCACGGTGGGTCTGGGATGGTTGCAAAGCCTACCAGTCGCCACTGGCTCGTCCCATTACAGTTGGTATCAGAGCCTAAGGTTAAGCGAGAACCTTTGACTCTGTTGGGATTACTCGTTAAGAATAGGGTCAATGGTACCCTAGAACGAGTTGAGTGTATATATACATATGAGAGCGTAATTGTTATTTTCTTATATAAGGATTTTTAAATGATTTTATATAATAATATATTTTGATATATAAAATGATATTTCTTTCTAATAAATATTAAGATAATTGGTTGTTAAAAATATTTGAATTAAATTAAGTGGTAATAGAAATACAACCAATTTAAAATTGAATGAAGATAAGTTTGAAATGAATTTAAACTGAAATTAAATCTTGAATTTGTAGAAGTGTTATCAAGAATAAAGATAATAATGAATTGGTTTCCAGATAAGATAATCTTGGTTATTATCATAGATGGTCGATAATGAAATGTGGTAAATGATTAAGCAAAATGAAATGTTTAGGGAAGTAAACATTTAAGTGAGTATAACTTATAAATTGGAATTGAAGATAATTTAAAATTGTGAAATTTTAAATCTAAGAAAACTTGAAATTGTTTTAAAGAAGTTTGTTTTGAATTAAAACCAAAGGTGATTTAAAGTTTTAAAGTATAACTTGGTGTGTAAAGAAAATGTATATATGAGGAATATACATAATACCTATGATGATTTGAAATAAACACTTAGTGTTGAGTTTTAAATTGGAATGTGATGTGAAACCCAAAGTAAAGTAAGTTTTTAAACTTAAAAGGGGAAAAATTATTAATCTGAAGTTTAAAATTTGAATGGGAATTCAAATTGTGTAAAGTTGACCAGATTAAGTAAATTTAATTTAACTTGGAGGAAGTTAAATAAGTTTGAATAAATAACTTGAATTGGAAATTTCAAGATGCAATTTAAATTTAACTTGGGAAGTTAAATGGTTGATTTTAAATGGGAGTTACGAGTAATCTCAAAATGGGTTTGAAATCTGGAAATTGAAAATGGATAATAAATTAGAATCTGAAGATTAAGTTGTTTTTGAATTCTTATTTGAACTTTGTAATAAGTTAAGTAAAGATAATTTTAAAATGGAATTTTGAAATTTGAATTCAGAATTAAAAGGTTTAAAGATTTAATTTGTTAAAATAAAAAAATAAAGATTGAGTTAATTTAAAAGTAAAGGAATTGTGATTTAAGGAATTAAATCAATTTTAACTCAAAATTATATAATTCGAGATAGTTTAAAATTGAGATTTAAATTGAATTAGTTCAAACTGAATTTGATTTGAATAAATGGGAATTGTGATTTAAGATAAATAAGTTTAAAATTCAAATGGAAAATTTGAAATGGATTAATTTAAAATAAAAATTGAAGATTGAATGAGTTCAAAATTCAAATGGGAATTGGGATTAATTAATATAGAAATTGAAATGATTTGAAATTTAAGTGGATTCAATTTGAAATTAGTTTGAATAATTTGAAATTGTAATTAAAGTAAATATGTTTAAAATCAAATGGAATTTGATTTGAATTTGGAAAGGAATTAAGATTAATTCAACTTGAATTGGGATTGAATTAAATTCAATGGAAATTGAAGTATTGAGTCAATTTAAATGGAAGTGGAAATTTAAATTGAATTAATGGGAAATTAATTGGAAATGGAGATTGGGAAATTAAACAGATTGGCTCTGGATTAATTTCAAAATAAATTGTTTTAATACAAATATATTTTTCCAAACTATTTACTATATAATCTTCTTCTTAAACCCCAAACTATCTTATACTTATTTTACAATTATTTTGGAACTATTTAACTATTTTGAAACTGACTTATAAATTAATTACTATTTTTCAGTTACTTATATCTAATCACTATTTTAAAAACTATTTTGCAATTATCTAACTATTTTATACCTACTTAACTATTTTACAGCTATTTTACAAACTAATAACTATTTTTCTACTACTTATCTATTTTAAACTTTTTCAAGCTATTTTTAAATTTAAAATTGGTCAGAGTTCAAACTGTTTGTAATTGAAGTAATAACTCAATTGGAAATGGAAGCAATTGAGAATAAGTGAATGGAATTAAAGGAAATGTGAATAGAAAAGAGAATTGATTTGGCTAATAATCAATGAAGTTAAATACGTAGGATGAATGTATATTATTATATTCGCATAGTGGTTTGATCCAGATTCGAGCATAGAATTTCGAGATAATATTATCGATCCGAGTTGGGATTTTTCGCTCGATTTTCAACGGTGAACCTGGATATGGGTTTTTGATTGGTTTTGGATATTCTCTATCATAGTTGTGACTATGCAAGGAGAATGACGGTTTCTAATCAAGAAACCAGATCTGAGTCCGCACTAGAAAGTCGGGTGGACGATACTAGTTCGGAAGAGAAATTGTGTGATCGAGTGAGCGATCAAATTGATATAGCGTACGGATGATATGTGTACATCGTACGGGGTTGAATGAAATTGGCATTGAAAATTTGTGGATAAGAAATTTGAAATGGTTTTTGAAATGAAAAGTATATTTTGTGAAATATAATAGAGTTGAATATTTCTGTGGTTAGAACTCGTTTTATAGAAAAGTGATATGGTTAATAACTTTATAAAAGAGTAATCAAATTTGAATATTTGATTGGAATAAACAAAGTTATATATCTTTGTTATATAAGATAAATCTTCCCTTATTGAATCTAGCCAGAATAAAAAGGGTTTTGAAATATTTGAAGTATAAAAGAGGTTTTATATAAAGTTTGAAATGATTCAAAGATTTTCAAAAATATATATCTATATATATATATAAAGGATCTTATGAAGAATGATTTTGGAAAGGTTTTGGGAACCTATGGATTTCTAAAAAGGCTTTTTGATTTTTGGAAAAATCAATTTTGGGAATTTGGAAAGCCTAGTTTGAGAATTATCGATTTTGGTAATCGATTTTGTGTAAAGGATATTTTGATATAAATCATAAAGGATATGATTTGAAGATACTATAAGAGTATAGTATAAAGTGTTTTATGAATAGCTCTGGGGAAAAAGGCGCTCCCTTAAAATGAACTTCTCAGGAGTGCCACAAGGTGGTACTGCCTTGAACCCCAAGGGGGGATTCTAAAGTTGATCCTGTGAGGAGTCCGGACAAAACTAGTTCCTGAGGATTATTGGTGTAGCGAAAGTCGAGGGGCTGGTGCCCACAGAGGCATTTGGGTTATACTGTGACGACAGTTTAACTCGATGTCACTGCGATCTACTGCAGACCATAGCGAAAGTCATGTGTGCTGCTGAGAGCCAACTGTCTACGTTTGATTTTATATCGGTAGACTGTGACACTATGGTAACATAGCGAAAGTCGTGTGTGCCGCTGAGAGCCAACAGTCTGCGTTTGATTTTATATCGGTAGACTGCGACCTATGTGGGAGAAGTTTCATTTTGACAGCGAAATCGTGTGTGCCGCTGAGAGCCAACAGTTACATGGACTTTTGCTGCGATGGCAACGTAACCCTGGATGTAACTGCGATCTGTTGTGGGTTTCATGGTGTAATCAGTTACATGGACTTTTGCTGCGATGGCAACGTAACCCGTGATGTAACTGTGACCATGGATGGGGGTGATGATTTCCAGAGCATTCTCACCAAAGATATTTCCTCTATTTTCAAAAAAAAATTGTTTTCTATATTTTCAATAAAATTATTTTACAAGTATTTTCACTGGGTGTTGAAAACGGGTTTACCAAGTATTTATAGATTTTCAGTCCTACGCCTGATCAACGTATGACCGAATTTCTGTAAGAACGAGGATGGACTTGTTAAAACATCGAGTTATAAAAATTAATTTTATAAAAACTATTTTTGCAATACTATATAAATTTTAAAAGTGTTTTTTTTAAAAATGATCAAAGAATAACTTATCTCATAAATAGTATTTAAAAAAAATTCTACCTTCGTTCCTTTTCGAGGACGAAAAGATTCAAAGGGGGAAGGAATGTAATAACCCGGATTTTTGGGTATCAGATAATTGAATAATTATCTGAGTTTAACTATTAAAATGTGATAATCCCTTAATTAAATTATTTAAAATGGATAAAATTGTTATCTTCAAATATAAATAACCAAAATAAAATTTGTGTTATATTAATTTAAAACAAAAGAATTTTATAAATTTAGAAATATTTATTTAGTAGTAAATAAATGCAAAAGCATTTAAATTAGCATGTAAAAATGATTAAATAATTTTATATTATAATATTTGGAATCTAATTAGGTTATATCTTATTTTCTTTTGAAAGTTTTATTTTTATAAGAAAGGAAAAAGGATATATATAAATTTATAAAAAGCATTTATGAATTAGTAAAGTATTTACATATTAAGAAAATTAATAATAAAGGCTTTTAAAAATAATTTAAAAATAAATGACATGTGTTCATTCTTTTAAACTTCATTGAATACATGTGTTATGAAGTAAGCTTTGGTTTATGACAAATGTAACAAGATTTAACAAGTGGCAAAACAATATTTAATCTAAAAAAAACAAAATTATACTAAATAACTATGTTTAGAGAAACCTGGTCGTTCAATTTCAAAACCTCTCTATTCTTTCTATCCTCTTCTAAAAATCTGAAATCAAATTTAAAAGTAAATCAAACAACTTCATCAGTTTTTAAAAGCTTCAGCATGTTCAAATTTTCAACTGAACTTCAGCACCTATTTCATCTTCCACCTGAATCAAAGCATGCAGTAGGATCAACTCAACAAAGATTAAGTTTTACATCTAATACCAGATCAAATATCAGCTTCAACATCAAATAAGTTTTCAGATGAATAAAGTATCGATCTCTGCTTTACAGAACAGTGAGTAAACTATCTTGAACTTATATTATATTTTGATGTTTGGATAAATACTTGAAAGTATGATTGTGAAAATGGTTTGTATAGCTATAAAATAAGATTTCATGTCTATATATATGAATTTTGAGTATGCATGTCTGTATATATGTATGTTGAATTGAGTGCATGTCTGTGAACAAGCAAATATGCCTCTGTTTAAAGTTTTACAGGCTTTAAGCAAGTTCAATTTCCAATTTCTCTTCACCTAATTTATTTTAAGCTTTGTTGTTCAAACAAAATGTGATTAAATTATCAAGATCTTGATTTTAAAATTACTGTAAGTATAATTAGTTTGAGTATTTGCTAGAAAATTAGAAATTACAGTAAAAGCCCAATGCATGTCAAAAATTCAAATGTTAAGATTTTGGGACTCATATACATCATCAGATTCGTATGTAAATACCATGAATTTTAATAACAAAATCATAATTTTTAGTTTTGATTTGGGGTGTAATTTTGGGGTTGAACGGAAAACCTACTTTGGGCATTTTCTGGCGATCGGCAGGGTGATGGTTGTCGGGCTTGGGGCTGAAGGTAACTGGAAGTTAGGGGATCCATGGAAAAATGTTCGAAGGATTTTTAGGTCGTTATGGTGATCGGATGATGGCGATTTAGGGCTTTTGGGAGCTGTTTGGTCGTCAATGTTTCTCGAGTTCGTGCTTCGTCTTGGGTGGACCGGAAGCGATCGGAGGAGGCTAGTTCAATACGACGTATCGTGGAGCAACTCTAGGTGGATGGGCGAGCTCTCTGGTGGTCGAGATCGTCGAAGCAAGGCGTTCTTGGTTGATCGAGTTGGGTTCCAGTAGGTAGTCAATTTGCTCGATTTTGTTTTGGCAATCGATACGATGTTCGGGAGTTCGATTTCGTAGATATGGGCTGTCGTTGACTTGTCGGAGGTGGTGGCAAGGGTCGGAGATACTCCGACCATCTGTGCACGTGCACGCATAATCATACGTGTCTGGGTTCGTGCATACGTTTGGGGAAGAAGATGAAGTGTTCGGGTTGGACTCGAGGAATTCGTGGAAAATACTCGGGAAAAAGGAACGTGGGGGAAACTCGAGTTATACTCGGGAAAATCATAGAAATGCTCGGGTCTGCTGTTATAGTGTAAAAACAGGTTTTATAAAAACTAAAACAAATCAAGTTTTATTTAAACAAAGTTTGTTAAACTACTTCTTTTGTAAATAATGAAATGTTTATCCAAGTTTAAATTAGTTAAAGGTTTTTAAATAAAAATTATTTCAAATTTATTAAGTTAAGTGTTAATCTATATATAACCTTTATTAAAAAAAAAGAAGGTTTATTTAATATGATTTTTAATGATAAATTAGAAGTTAATTAAGATAATTACTTTTTGAAAGTAATTAAATGGAAGTAATTAAGGATTAATTACTTAAGTATAATTTATTTAAATATGGATTAATTGAGGTAATTTATTTAAGAATAATAAATTAATGGAAGTAATTAAAGGATCATTTATTTATTAATTAATTACTTAATGGGATTGATTAAAGTTTAATTATTATAAATGGTTAAGGTTAATTCGTTTATATAATTAATTAAAGGCTAATTACTGAATGTAATTAAAAGAAATTAATCAAGAATGATTAATAAAAAGGGGTAAGTAAAGAATAATTACTTATTGTAATTAAGGAATAATTAATCAGGGAAGATTAATTAAGATAAATAATTAAGAAATGATTAATTAATTTATGTTAAGTAAGATGGATTAAGGTAATCCAAGTAATTAAAGGTTAGAAATTAATTTAATTAGAGATTAATTAAATTAATTAAGAATGAATTGACTTGTTATGGAATTGGTTGAATGATATTAGATGCCTTGGATTAGTTGATATATCTGATATGTGATTGTGATATGAGATGTTTTGGATGAATTGTGATAATGTAAGTTATCTATTTGTGATAGATTTGTTATATGAATATGATATCCTGAATTTAAATTAAATTGTTTAACTGAAAAATCTTGGTTTAAAGGATGACATTTGATTCGAAGAGACCGGGGTCGGGTATCAGAAATATACCCGAAACCACTTCGATTTGTAATCTATAATTCTTTATAGATTTGTTTTGTAAATCGAATAGGCTGGAATGAAATAAATCGAGTAATCTGGATCATTGGAACTAAGTAACGATACTTAGATATTATTTTGCAAAATATATTGTTTGAATTTAATAAGTAAGAACTCGTAGAAGATACGAGTTACCTTGATTTTATATAAGATCTATGAATTGGAATTTCATGTTAGATAAGTTTACTCACGCTGGTTTCCAGCCTGACCTGGGTGTTACTTTGATGTAATGCTCGGGTCAGACCGAGTATTACAGATTTCAGGTAAGGACGTTCTGGAGCTCAGGAGGCGAGCATGATACCAACTGTAACGACCCGACTTTTTCTCCACAGAAAAAGTCGTATCATCATGAAGAAAGAAAGGGATAGAAGAAGAAAGGATAGAAAAGAAGAAACAACAACACAAAAGAATCTCACAGCGGAAACGAATGAAATATAATATATCACATAGAATATTACATAGTATCATATACATCAGAGTACACAACTTATACATCACAGAATAGACAGTTATAAACTTCTGTCTATTATACAACACAAGTACATCAGTACAATACAGACTAATACAAACACAGCGGAAACTCTATATATCTACTCGATGAAGCCTCCTGCTTCACAGCTCCTCCAGAATTCGTCAAGACTATCCTGAATCCCTTGACTACTCAATACAATATTGAGTACCCAAGAGTTTAATAAAACAGAAAATAAACACTTGGGTCAGACATGGGTCTGGTGTGAGTAAACGGTTAGATTGCTTAACTTTGAAAACCTTTGAAAACAAAAGTATCACGTAAGACTCCCCACAAATAAACATGGGTAAGTTTTTACCTTACGCTAACTAAAACATTTGATAGGAAATCCGATTGTATTATAATAGGGTCTAGGGTTTCCAAGTAAAATACAGAAATAGCTGAAATGCTTACATCTCACATTCCAACATAGTTGGGCACAACTAATACGTACGGCACTTATTGGAGTTTGGATTCCATACAATGGCAGGGCTACTGGGGTACCGCCCGTCACAGTACGTGGCCTAGATCACCGTACCGAGGAGTACGCCCGCTCCCCTGCAACACAAAGCCGGAACCATCCCTTACTGGATAATCCCGAACAAGACAATCCCGTAGTTGGCGCGACCAACCACACACTAAGCCGAATAAAAGAAAAGGGACCTCTAGACAGGGATCTATCTTGCTCTCAGTGGGTGCTACCCACGAAGCCTTGCTGCACCTCCCCTGTTTTAGCCATTCCCGGTTGATGAGGCTTGAGGTTACGATTACCTTTAATCAGAACATATCACTTAGAATGCTCACCGTCCGCCCGACGATGTGCTGAAAGCATTCAATCCATACAAGTTCGTTCCGGGTTCGAACGAAACCGAAGGCATTATCTCGTTACACTCGTTTTGGAATCACCCTCAGAGTTAACGACAATAACCCTTGCACTCTGAATCTTCATCTTCACTTGAGATTCACGACCTATCGTTAATTTGGATCGATGTGGTATTCGGGTCTCAAGACCTGGAATTCCGGTATACGGAAACCCGATCCCGGTCTCATCAAAATCCAAAACGTATCTTTTAAGGCCAAGTTGTTTAAAGGTTTAAACATTTAAACTTATATTCAGGATGATATAAATAGATAGATAAATCACATTATCACAATAGATAATTCATATCAAACATTCATCTCACAAAGCAGCATATCACATATATCAGAGATATCCAAATCATCCAATATCAACCAATCACCCAATATCAATCATCCAATATTAACCAATCATTCAAAAGCAGAATTGATTAACTCCATATCAATTTAATTAACCTTTGATTAAATTAATTACTATCCTTTAATCACTTGGATTATCTTAATCCTACTTACTAACATTAATTAATTAATAAATCATTTCTTAATGATCTTTCCTAATTAATCTTCCTTGATTAATTTATACTTTAATTACATTCAAGTAATTATCCTTAACCATTTACAGTAATTAATATTTAATTACTATCATTAAATAATTAATGATCCTTCATTAATTAATAAACTATAATTAATTACATTAAAACTTAATTAATTATAATCAATTAATCATACTTTAATTAATTATTTTTATTAATCAATCTTGATTAATTCATTACTTAAATAATCCTTTTAATTAATTAACCTTTTAATTAATTAAATAATTAATTTATAATTAATCATCTCATTAATCATAAACAGTAATTAATAACTTTTAATTACTTATCTTAATTAATTAATTTCTTAATTAATTATATTAATCCTTAATTAATTAATTACTCATTTAATTAATTACCTTATTAAGTAATTAATCACATTATTAATTAACCTTAACTCTTTAATTAATTAATTACTCTTTAATTAATTAACTTCAAATCAATTATATTAATTAATTCTTTAATTAATAATATCAAGTGATTAACCCTTAATCAATTACATTTAATTACTTTCATAAGTAATTTCTCTTTTCTTAATTACCTTTATTTCCACTAATTACTTCATTTAGTAATTATCCTTAATTACAAATAAGTAATTAACTTTTAATTTAATTTATTAATTAATTATCCTTAATTAATCTCAACATAACAAATTAAGAATAAACCTGTATTTATATTAAATACTTACTCAAATCATTTACTTCATTAAAACCAAATTTAGAAATCAATTTTGAAATATAATTTACTTTAAACAAAGCTATACAAACATTTAATTTCAATATCTTTGAAAACCATTTCAAACATGTTTAATCAAATTAAACAATTATTTATTTAAAACTTGTTTTAAATACTTAAAACTTGTTCATGCTTTAAATTTTAAAACTAAGATATGATTTACTTTAAAAATTCAAAACCTGGTTACTTGAATTAAAACAACCCGAGCCAAACACGCTTCTTCCCCGAGTCACTCGCGAAGAAACTCACACACGTCTCTGCTTCGAGTCGTATCTCCAAATGCTCGAACATATCACCGAGTCGAACTCGTCTTCCCCGAAACTCCCAAAACTCACAGCAACACCGACCCACTGGAGAACTTGTGCACATGCACGCCTCATCCACACTGCTCTGACCATTGATGACTATGCCGGCAAGACGACCACTATCCTCTCACACGATTCCGACTACCCCGAGCCTAACAACGATCGCGAATACGAATTCGACCTACAGGAACGAAACTGGACAGAAGCTATGATCAAATCCTGCTCGTCTCGATGTCTCCGACCATCAGAGATCATGAGTCTCCGCCTGAAGCTTCGCCACGAACCTTGGCTTTGATCCCCCCCATCGCGATCCACTCCGACCTCCCCACGGTGACGAAAACACCTCAAACACAACCTCGACCAAACTACTCTTCAAACCCTACTTCGATTCTCCATGGCCACCACAATCACCAGAAAAATACCCCATTATTTTTCCTGAGACCGACAACACTTCGGCCACCTCCGACCCAAAACTCGACCAACTTTACTACGTCGATCATCAGAAATCGGCATTCAACCCAAAATTTAACAACCCTGATTTCTTAAACAATTACCTATCTAAAAATCATGATTCTTCTTTCTAAATTCATTTCTTGCAAACACTAATCAGATTATAGAATCAAAACGTGAGATTAAATCATTTGATTTTTTTTTTGACTAATATTGATTATCACTGTGATACCTTATTTTTAAAATTAATTGCTTAATATAATTACTTGAAATCATTTTTAAAAATGAATTCTGGTTAATACTAACACATTTCATTCAGAGATCATATCCTATAAAGGATTGGAAGAAGAGGAATTAAATTTCGAAATTGTTTAAAGTCTGTATGTTTTTAACAGAGGTATCTATATGTACATGTATTCAAACATGCATGCCTATATCTTTTTATATATACATTCAATACATTTTCATCTGTATAAACACATTTCCAAATCATCATCATCACAGGCATAAGAGTCAAGAAGATCGGGTTTTAAAAATAAAGTTTGCTCACTAGTTTAAAGCAGAGGACAGAGAACATATATTCTAGTCTGTGAATACCAATATCAAAGGAAGATCATCCTACACATAGATGTTCATAGCAGTTTAATTCATATTTCAGATAAAAACATTTATGCAACCATACTACAACATTCTTATACATATTATCACATGTACCAACATAAGAACAGGTTTAAAACTGTTTTTAAAAGAAAATTTACTCACCTTAAAAAATAACAGAGAACACCCAGGTTTTAAAATCTGAGTTGTTTTAAATTGCCTTGTTGTTGAAATTGAATCCTTGCATGCTTGTTAATTTTGATGATTTTAAACTGCTGCTGATCTTCATTTGAAATGCAGGTTTGAATTCTAGATTTTTATCTTCATCTGCTTTGAGAATTGTTACAGGCTGTTGAAATTTGATTTACTTCTTTTGATTTTTGGGGTTTCAGTTTTTAGTTTATAAGAAGAAGAAAGAAAGACTGAGAAAAATGTTTTGAACTGAAAATGAAAAACCAGATTTCTCTTTACCACTACATAATTTATAAACTTAAATTTTTAAATGAAGATAATATTGCCACTTGTTTTATTACAAATTAGACAAATGTACATGCATGAATCCCTTATCTTGCAAGTGTTAAAAACAAGCAAAATTATGTCTAAACCCTTATTAATAAAAGTAATTATGTTTTTCTATTTATGTAAATGTGAATTATTATTTATTTATATTTACAAACCATTTTAAATCCATTTTAGATTAAGTACTTTTTGAAAAAAAAACAAAATAAATCTTTTATTAAATCTTATTTAAGCTATCACATTTATAAAATAAATATTTATCTTATGTTTTGAAAAATATGGAATTAACCTTAATTAGCTTTTGAAATTATTGAATTTAAAACAAAGCTTCCAATCACAATATATAAATACATATATGTTATAATTTGAAATCATATCTTTTTATTATTTAAATTTAAATCAAAGATTTCCTATTTACAATATATATATACTAATATATATATTATAAATAGAATATAATTTTATTAGCTTTGGAAGATAAATCTTACCAATTTTAAATTGTTAGAAAAGACCTAATATTAACAATTTAAATATTTCCAGATTAAATATTTATTAGCCTTTAAAAGATTAAATTACCAATTTAAATTAAAATTATAACAGAAAATTACCAAATCAATTTAATTATTAATATAGATTATTAAATTCATATTGCCCAAAATCCCGGGATATCACATTCCTCCCCCCTTAAAATAATTTCGTCCCCGAAATTAAAAACAAAAATAATTTAATAATCCAACAAAAAAAAAATTAATTTTAAACAGCAACCACATACCTATCATCCAATTTCTAACATCCATAGCAATCAATCAAGCAATCAAACCTAACTAACTATCCTAACACAAATCAGGATAGATCTTACTAACACTATCTAGAGTTTCCCAAGTATAAATCACCGGGAGACTCGCTCTACAGAAGCTAAACAAACAATACCACTATAATCCAGAGCTCCCCTCATCTCTAGATTCACTAATCTGAACAAAATATCAGACCACACTCAAGTCTGACTCAACTACCAAATCCATCTGAACTGCAGATTCCACTATCAGCGATGAATCATACACGTACTCCCTCAGAGATACATGAAATAAAATGAATTCCAGTTATCCGAACTGGCCATTTAATCCTATAGATCAAAGAACTAATCCTCTTGGGAACATAGGAAAAATCTCATAATACTTCTGGAGCTCACTCTCCAATTTTTCCAAATCTTATATCTCCTTTGATTGGAGAAAACTTAAACAATATCCAAATTTCAACTTCAAATTCCAAATTCCATCCATTCTTATCTGTTTAACTCTTTTGACGATCCTGAGTCACTTCATCCTTCCTGATCAGCTTAACTCTTGCTGATGCCTCTTGAAATAATCTAGACCAACATCAAATCAATTTCTGGATCCTACTCAACAAAATGGTTCCCAAAAATAATGATAGATTTTCAGTCTTACGCCTGATCAACGTATGACCGAATTTCTGTGAGAACAAGGATAGACTGGTTGAGACATCGAGTTATAAAAAGTATTTTTATAATATTATGTAAATTTTAAAATGTTTTGAAAAATTTAAATAAAAAGTTAAGAGTTAAAATATCTAAGGAATAATTTAACTAATAATCAACATTGTAATAAAAATTCTTGCTTCGTTCCTTTTCGAGGACGAAAAGATTTAAAGGGGGGAGGAGTGTGATATCCCGGAATTTTTGGGCAATAATAATGTAATAATCTTCTTTATAAATTATTTAAAATAATCTAATTATTTAATTTGTCTAATTTATTTTTGTCAAACAAATAAAATGTGTATTCGTTTATATATATAAGTAGATTTTAAAAAGAGAATTTGGATTTGAAATTCAAATATATAACATCTTGGAGAATAAATTGGATTTAATAATATATCTATATATGATTATATTTGGTATATAATCAGTTTTATATCATTTTCTTTAAAGTTTTATATAGATAAATATAAGAGAAGTTTAAATATTTAAAACACTTAAGACATTTATAAATATAAAACTAAATTTGATATATTATGAAAATATATATATATATATATATATATATATATATATTAAAACATATTTATACATGAAAATACAAATGTAAGCCAAAGATTTTATCTAAATACAAGTGTAAATTAATTATAGCATGCTAATGACACTTGTAAGCCAATTGAACAAGTGTAATTTATTTTCTTTTTATTTTAAAATAAATTAAGCTAAGTTGTATAAACATATCTCTACCCCTCTATTTCAATTTTCTCTTATTTTCATTATCAAAACAAAGAAAACCAGAAATCTGTACACTAAAAACCAGAGAAATAAAAGAGAAAATTCAAAACAATATCTCCACAAATTCAAGTTAAGAGCAAGCTAAACAAATTCAAGCTAGGATTCAACAACTCAGATCAAAGAAATCTCTTTCACGAATTCAATCTGAAGCTAAGCAAAGGATCATCTCAACTAAATTCTAGTTTCAAGTTGCAGTTCAAAACAAAAATCAGTTCAAGATCTAAGAAAATAAGCTCTGCCCTCTGTTTTTAATACAGGTGAGTAAACTCAACTTTGTTTTTATTTTAAATCTGAATGCATGAATGAAACTTAAAAGTTGATGTAAAATTGTTTGCATGATGATGTATTCAATAGATATGAGTGTAAAACTGGGTGCATGTGTTGATGCATCAAGGTTCTTCTCGGTTTAAAAGTACAGAGTTCAAATTTAAAGTTAAATTCCAATTCCTCTCATTCAAATCTTAGTTAGGCTTAGGTATTTAATCAGAATATGTTTGTTTAAAATTAAACTAAGATTTAAAAAATATTTTTAAGAATAATAAATAGAAATATTATCTGGAAAATAAAAAGAACAGAGGAACCAAGTATATGTAAAAAAAATCAAATACAATGATTTGTTATTTCATATATATAATCTGAATCTCCTTTTCAAACTATGATTTTTAAAACAAAAATCTTGAATTTTAGTTTGGGCTTGAGGGATCATTTTGGTGATGACCAGAGAAGTGTTTTTGAGCAAGAAGTGGTGACTGGGCGATTTCTGGTGACTGGAAACTTCACTGGAGAGGGTCGGGGTGTAGGAGAGCTTGGCAAAAATGCCAAGTGGGTTTATCTTCACCTGTGGCGGCGGTGATCGGCCGATTTGGTTTTAAACCCTAATTTTGGGACGGGGTCGGATTTGGAATGACGGTGTCATATCTGGCGCGTCGAGTTGCTTCGGACCAGGTGTGTTGGTGGCGTGGAGATCTAGCGATGCTGAGATCGGAATTCTACGACCTCTGGTGGTCGACGATAGGAGTTCGAGGTGTATTCTGGTGAGATGGTGGTTCCTGGAATTGTTAGAGATGCCTCGATTTTGATTTGGTGTTTGTTTGGGTGTTTGAGTGGCCAGAATTGGATGTGTTGACGATCGTCGTGATGCGAGGTAGGTCGTCGATGATCGGAGAGGCGAGTCTCTGGCGTACACGTGCACGCGTGTCAGTGTTTAGGTAATGGGTCGCTGTAATTTGGGAAAGAAGAAATCATCTCGAGTAAAGATGAGTGAGGCTCGGGTTTGTGTTCGAGAAAGCTGGGTTTTGACCCGAGTAAATTTTTGGGGTTAGCAAGCTTTATTATGCAACAGTTTAAAAAGAAAAATTAAACTAGTATAACCGCACGACGGTGGGAAAACCGACCGTTGGATTATATAATTCTAAAAGAAAAATATTTATTGCGAGTCTGTAGCTTTGACAAGTCTGTAGCTTTGACAAGATTGGCAGATGGGTTGATGGCATGGCGACGAAGATGAATAATGAGAAATATAGGGTTTGTAGCAGATGAGTTTAAAAAGAGAAAGGTCGGGAGAAAGTTGGATCTGGAGAAACAGAATTAGATCTGAGGATAGATATTTTGAAGCACAGATGCGAGATAAATTAGGGATTTGAATTTGAATAAAGAGAATTGCAGGGAAAACGTAAAATATCAGAAGAGATGACACGGTCTAGAGGATAAAATTTGGGGGAGAAGGAAACGGGGGGACAAAATAACAAAACAGGGGGAATGTTTTTTTGGCTTCAGGAAAATTGATTTTGCCTAGTAGAAGTAGGCAAACCTCCCTACGGTCGGTTTGATTATAAAGCAAGGAAAAAAATAGATAATGACTCGAGTTTGGGAGTGGAAGTACTCGGGTAAGATTTAGAGGTTTAGTTTGAGGTTATGTACTTATATTTTTGGGTTTAGTTAGATCTTGAATTTAATTAAAATTTAAATAATAATGTAATTAACTAATAATTTAAGAGGACGAAATGTTTTATCATTAAACTTAAGGACTTTTGTAGATTTACAAGTTAATGATAATTATTTCCAAAAAGTTTATTTATCCTGATGGTGATTATTAAGATAAACGAATTATCTTAACTAAGTAAGGTTGGGTGGTTAGGATTTAATAATTAGTTAATTATTGGATTATTAATTAAAGACTAGTTAATTAAGGTTAAGGATAATTGATTAAGGGTAAAGTTGATTAATGAATTGATAATTAAGAATTAATTGATTAAGTAATTAAAGAGTAATTTAATTAATTAATTTAATGATAATTAGTTAATTTAAGGATTAATTTGTGAAGGATTAATTAATATAATTTGTAATTAAGGGTTTAATTAATAATTAAGGGTTGATTAACTGAGGGTAATTAACCAATGGAATAATTGCTTGATGAAATAATTGAAGCTAAATTGCTTAAGGGAAGTAATTTTAAGGATTAATTACTTAGTGTAATTAATTAAAGGATTGATTAATTAAGGGAATTAACTAAGAGTTAGTTAATTAATGAGTGTGATTAATTAAAGGATAATTAATCAATGTAAGTGATTATAGGTTAATTAATTAAGAGTAATTAATTAAGGATAAAGGTAATTAATGTGAATGGGTGAAAGTAAATTAATTTGTGATATTAATGTAAGGCTAATTACTTAATGTAATTAAAGAGGATAATTAAGGGATTATTAATTAATGGTTTGTAAGCATGATTAAAAGTGACTAAAGTGATAAATTTAATTTAATTAAATTAATTAGAAATGGTGTGACTAATTTATCTTGCTTATGGATGATTGAATGGTAGTGTATGCCTTAGATTAGTTGATATCTCTGATATGTGATTTGTGATGCTATGCGATATGATATGTTTGTTTTAAACTGTGATAATGTGGGTATCTATCGATGATGAATTACTATGTAAAGGTGACACCCTGTATTTAAAGTTTGAATTGTATTTCATTTGAATAACTTGGATTAAGATGACATGGAATTCGAAGAGACTGAAGTCGGGTATTAGTTAATACCCGAAACCACTTCGATTCTTTATAGATCGATATGTGGAATAAGTATTGAGCATAACAAGCAATAAACTCGTAGTGAAGTATGAGTTACCCTGGGCTTTTCTATTACGGTTTGAACTTAGTATTTCAAATTATATGGGTTTATTCACGCTGGTTTCCAGCCTGACCCGGGTGTTACTTTGATGTAATGCTCGGGTCAGACCGAGTATTACAGATTTCCAGGTAAGGACGTTCTGGAGCTCAGGAGGCGAGCTGGATGGCAGGAACGTATGGAGTGTATTCCGCTGTGATATATTATAGTTGTCCGAGACATGTTAATTCTAACTGTCTAGTATATTTGTGAATGTTGTAACTCTGATGTATAAAAATGTAATTAACAAATACAGGTTTTCTTTGTATAAATGCTATTATTTGTTATTATATTTAATCCGCTGTGAATGTGAGATGTTGTGTTTTCTGTTCTTCTTTCTTCTTCCGTTTCTTTCTTCTATCTCTTTCCTTTTTCTCCTAACTATCTGGAATTTTTGGGTTCGAAAATTCCGGGTCGTTACAGTTGGTATCAGAGCTAAAGGTTAAGCGAGAACCTTGGCTCTGTTGGGATTACTCGTTAAGGATAGGGTCAATGGTACCCTAGAACGAGTTGAGTGTATATATATATATGAGAGCGTAATTGTTATTTTCTTATATAAGGATTTTAAATGATTTTATATAAGAATATATTTTGATATATAAAATGATATTTCTTTCTAATAAATATTAAGGTAATCGGTTGTTAAAATATTGGAATTAATTTAAGTGGTAATAGAAATAAAGCCAAATTAAAAATTGAATGAAGATAAGTTGGAAATGAATTCAAACTAAAATTAAAATCTTGAATTTGTAGAAATGTTATCAAGAATAAAGGTAATAATGAATTGGTTTCCAGATATGATAATCTTGGTTATTATCATAAATGGTAATTGTGTTTAATAATGAATGTTGTTAATGATTTAGCAAAATGAAATGTTTAGGGAAGTAAACATTTAAGTGAGTATAACTTATAAATTGGAATTGAAGAGAATTTAAAATTGTGAAATTTTAAATCTAAATCCAG
This sequence comes from Allium fistulosum, assembly GCA_030737815.1. Classification (NCBI taxonomy): domain Eukaryota; kingdom Viridiplantae; phylum Streptophyta; class Magnoliopsida; order Asparagales; family Amaryllidaceae; genus Allium; species Allium fistulosum. The sequence continues at coordinate 333,853,581 of CM060904.1, read as the reverse complement.
AAAACTTGAAATTGTTTTAAAAAAGTTGTTTTGAATTAAAACCAAAGGTGGTTTAAAAATTTAAAGTATAACTTGGTGTGTAAAGAAAATGTATATATGAGGAATATATATAATACCAATGATGATTTGAAATAAACACTTAGTGTTGAGTTTTAAATTGGAATGTGATGTAAAACCCAAAGTAAAGTAAGTTTTTAAACTTAAAAGGGGAAAGACTATTAATCTAAAGTTTAAAATTTGAATGGGAATTCAAATTGTGAAAAGTTGACAGGATTAAGTAAATTTAACTTGAAAGAAGTTAAATAAGTTGAATAAATAACTTGAATTGGAAATTTCAAGATGAAATTTAAATTTAACTTGGGTAGTTAAATGGTTAATTTAAATGGGAGTTGTGAGTGATCTCAAAATGGGTTTGAGATCTGGAAATTGAAAATGGATAATAAATTAGAATCTGAAGATTAAATTGTTTTTGAATTCTTATTTGAACTTTGTAATAAGTTAAGTAAAGATAATTTTAAAATGGAATTTTGAAATTTGAATTCAGAATTAAACGGTTTAAAGATTTAATTTGTTAAAATAAAAAAATAAAAGTTGAATTAATTTAAAAGTGAAGGAATTGTGATTTAAGGAATTAAATCAATATTTAAAAATTTTAACTCGAATTTATATAATTCGAGATAGTTTAAAATTGAGATTTAAATTGAATTAGTTCAAACTGAATTTGATTTGAATAAATGGGAATTGTGATTTAAGATAAATAAGTTTAAAATTCAAATGGAAAATTTGAATTGAATTAATTTAAAATAAAAATTGAAGATTGAATGAGTTCAAAAATTCAAATGGGAATTGGGATTAATTCATATAGAAATTGAAATGATTTGAAATTTAAGTGGATTCAATTTGAAATTAGTTTGAATAATTTGAAATTGTAATTAAAATGAATATGTTTAAAATCAAATGGAATTTGATTTGAATTTGGAAAGGAATTAAGATTAATTCAACTTGAATTGGGATTGAATAAAATTCAATGGAAATTGAAGTATTGAGTCAATTTAAATGGAAGTGGAAATTTAAATTGAATTAATGGGAAATTAATTGGAAATGGAGATTGGGAAATTAAACAGTTTGGCTCTGGATTATTTTCAAATTGTTTTAATACAAGTATATGTTTCCAAACTATTTACTATACAATCTTTCTTCTTAAACCCCAAACTATCTTATACTTATTTTACAATTATTTTGAAACTATTTAATTATTTCGAAATTATTTAACTATTTTGAAACTGTCTTATAAACTAATTACTATTTTTCAGTTACTTATATCTAATCGCTATTTTAAAAACTATTTTGCAATTATCTAACTATTTTATACCTACTTAACTATTTTACAGCTATTTTACAAACTAATAACTATTTTTCAACTACTTATCTACTTTAAACTTTTCCAAGCTATTTTTAAATTTAAATAGGTCAGAGTTCAAACTGTTTGTAATTGAAGTAATAACTCAATTGGAAATGGAAGCAATTGAAAATAAGTAAATGGAATTAAAGGAAATGTGAATAGAAAAGAGAATTGATTTGGCTAATAACCAACAAAGATAAATACGTAGGATATACGTATATTATTCTATTCGCATAGTGATTTGATCCAGATTCGAACACAGAATTTCGAGATAGTATTATCGATCCGAGTTGGGATTTTTCGCTCGATTTTCGACGGCGAACCTGGATATGGATTTTTGATTGGTTCTGGATATTCTCTATCATAGTGGTGACTATGCAAGGAGAATGACGGTTTCTAATCAAGAAACCAGATCTGAGTCCGCACTAGGAAGTCGGGTGGACGATACTAGTTCGGAAGTGAAATTGTGTGATCGATTGAGCGATCAGATTGATATTGTGTACGGATGATATGTGTACATCGTACGGATTTGAATGAAATTGATATTGAAGATTTGTGGATAAGAACTGTAAAATGGTTTTTGAAAAGAAATATGGTTAATAACTTTATAAAAGATTTATCAAATGTGAATATTTGATTTAGAATAAAATAAAGTTATATATCCTTGTTATATAAGGTAAATCTTCCCTTGTTGAATCTATTGCTAAAAGAAAAGGGTTTTGAAATATTTGAAGTATAAAAGAGGTTTTATACAAAGTTGAAACGATCCAAAGATTTTAAAAGTTATATATATCTATATCTATATATATATAATGGATCTTATGAGAATGATTTTGGAAAAGGTTTTGGGAACCTATGAATTTGGGAAAGGCTTTTGATTTTTGGGAAAATCAATTTTGGATTTTGAAAAGCCTAGTTTGAGAATTATCGATTTTGGTAATCGATTTTGTGTAAAGGAGATTTTGATAAATCATAAAGGGTATGATTTGAAGATACTATAAGTATATAGTATAAAGTGTTTTGAGAATAGCTCTGGGGAAAAAGGCGCTTCCTTGAAATGAACTTCTTAGGAGTACCACTGGGTGGTACTGCCTTGAGCCCCAAAGGGGGTTTCTAAAGTTGATCCTGTGAGGAGTCCGGACAAAACTAGTTCCTGAGGATTATTTGTGTAGCGAAAGTCGAGGGGCTGGTGCCCACAGAGGCATTTGAGTTATGCTGTGACAACAATTTAACTCAATGTCACTGCGATCTACTGCAGACCATAGCGAAAGTCATGTGTGCCGCTGAGAGCCAACTGTCTACGTTTGATTTTATATCGGTAGACTGTGACACTATGGTGACATAGCGAAAGTCGTTTGTGCCGCTGAGAGCCAACTGTCTACGTTTGATTTTATATCGGTAGACTGCGACCTATGTGGGAGAAGTTTCATTTTGACAGCGAAATCGTGTGTGCCGCTGAGAGCCAACAGTTACATGGACTTTTGCTGCGACGGCAACGTAACCCTGGATGTAACTGCGATCTGTTGTGGGTTCCTTGGTGTAATCAGTTACATGGACTTTTGCTGCGATGGCAACGTAACCCGTGATGTAACTGTGACCATGGATGGGGGTGATGATTTCCAGAGCATTCTCACCAAAGATATTTCCTCAATTTCAAAATGTTTTCGATATTTTCAATAAAATTATTTTCAAAGTATTTTCACTGGATGTCGAAAACGAGTTTACCAAGTACTGATAGATTTTCAGTCTTACGCCTGATCAACGTATGACCGAATTTCTGTGAGAACAAGGATAGACTGGTTGAGACATCGAGTTATAAAAAGTATTTTTATAAAAACTAATTTAGTAATATTATATATAGATTTTAAAAGTATTATAAAAGTGTTCAAAGAGTAATTTAACTGATATTAAGTATTTTAATAAAATTCTGGCTTCGTTCCTTTTCGGGGACGAAAAGATTTAAAGGGGGGAGGAATGTGATAACCCGGATTTTTCGAACATCTATTAATTGATAATTAGCTGGATTGAATTAATAAAATACTGATTTATAAGTGAACAAATGAAAAGGTGATAATATAAAGATATCTAAATGGATTTGAGCTATAATAATATTGAATTATGAATATTTGGAAATGATATATCTTATAGTAAATTAACAAATTTGAAATAGACATGTACTAATTATGATTTGTATATAAATATATAAACATAGATTAATAAAAATAAATATAAAGACATGCATGAATGTAAAATAAATGATAGATATTAAATAAAAATATATTTAAAACATATCAATACATTATAATTACAAATGTAAGCTTAGGAATTCATGTAATTACAAGTGTAAGTTATTTCAACAAGTGTCATTCTTTTCTTTTTATTTTCTTTAAATAATAAATAAAAGATTAGCTAGGCTATATATATATTTCTCCATCCCTCTCTTTCATTCTCCTTTTTATCTCTTGATATTCAAAACATAAGAAGAAGAAAAAAGGGCCTGTAAGAAATAAGCAAACCAGAAAAATATCAAGCAACAACTTTTCAAATATTACAAATCTGAAGCAAAGATTTCAACTCAGTTTAAACAACAATCAAGTACAAATCAGATTCAAGTTTTTCAAGTAAGCAAGCAAATTTAAAGACCAGTTTCAATTTCAAATCAGCAGCTTCTAAATCAAGTTCCAGGAATAGCTTTTCTCTGTTCGAACATTTTAAGGTGAGTAAACTCTTGAATTTGTATATATCTTGGTTTACCTATGATAAATGCTTGATTGTGTGATAGTGAAATGTTTGTATGGATGAAAAATATGTTGCATGAATATATATATACTTAAGAATGATGCATGTATGTCTGGAAAAAAAAACAAATTTTCAGGCTTTCTCTGCTTTAATAGAACTGTGAGTAAATATTACTTCTGGAAGTTTAGGCTTGTTTATATCATGATATAGGTGATAGGTTGTTGATGTAATGGGGTGAAACCTCTTTGCATGGTTAGATTTAGATACTTATATGAATATAAATATGAGGTACTGTGTGCATGTCTGTATATAGTTAAACTTGCCTCTGTTTTTGGTTTCAATAGACTAAAATAAGTTCAAATACTTCCATCCAACCATTGTTAGGCTTAGAGTTTAAAACAAAATAAGTTGTTTAAACATAGATCGAGATTTTAAGATTTGTTTTAATCATATTGGTTAAGTATCACCACTGGGAAACTTGTTTTACAGAGCAACATGTAATATTATGTTGAATTCGAGTATTATAAATTGCTAATTCAATTACATAACTTGAATCCACACTTTAAAATAGGATTTTTTATAATTAAAATGGTGATTTTTAGTTCACTATGTTTTGAACAGTACTGAGTTGACCAGAAAATGCTTATTTCTCAATTTCCGTCGATCAAGTGAATATTGGGTGTTGAAACTTTGTTCGAAGCAAGATTAGCAATCATTTATGTCGGGAAAATTGTTGATTTATTTTTCTATTGCACGAGATGTTGGAACGAGGACGAGTTAGGGTTTAATTCGTGGTTTTGGACGAGATCTGGAAACAAGGTGATTTCATCACCTATGATCGATCGAGTTATGCATTCTTTGGGGAAACGGTGGCTTGGAGTGTGATGAGTTAGTGGTCGGAGGCGCTAAGCTTCTGATGGCCGAGGTTGTGATCGCGGAACGATTCTTTGATCGGAGGTCTGGGACGAATGGCTTGAGCCATACTCGATTTCGATATAGGGATGTTTGAGCTTCTGGGTTGATCGGAGATTGATGTTGAGATGGACGTTGACGCGTCGGGATCGCCAAAGGTGATCGGAGGGCTCTGACGAGGCTGTGCACGTGCACGCGTATAGGCGTATATCTGTTGATTGAGGAAGACGAGTTTTCATCAGGTCGAACTCGAAGGATTTTGTGAAGTAACTCAGGGAAGAAGAAGATGGGAAGATGACTCGAGACGATCTCGAGTAGGAACGTGGGAAACTCGAAGCAGGATCGAAGAGAGGAAAAGTGTTAAGCACGTTTTATAAAAAATAAAAGTTTGGAATTTAAAAATGATTCTATGTTTAAACTTTTCTAGACTTCTTTTTAAATGTTCTTAAACTCTATTTTAATGGTATGTTTGTTAAATTTAAGTTTGTTAAAAACTTAAATAAAATAAAAAAAACTTAACCAATTTATAAATATAATTAAATGTTAATTTAAGGTTAAGTTTAATAATGTGATTAAGTAATTAACAAAGGAAAATGATTTGTTAAGGATAATTAAGATTTTGATAATTTAAATAAGAATAAATAATTTTTTTTAATTATTAATTAAGTAATAATAAAAAAAATAGTTTAAGATTATAATTAATTAATTAAGAGTTTAATTAATTTGTAATTAAGAATTATTAATTAGATAATTAAAGTTAATTAATTAATAATTAGCAGTAATTAATTAAGAAATTAATTAAGTAATTAATTGGTAATTAGTAATTGGGACCGGAAGCGATCGCGAGATGGGGGATAGAGGTGTGGAGATGCGGCGTTGCTCTGGTAGGAGAGCCATGGGTTCCAGGCGTCATGATTATCGGCGATTGGTTGGTTTGTGGTCGAATGTGCGTTCAGTTTTTCGATCAGTGATCGAAATTTTAACTCGCGTGTTATTTGATCGATGTGGGTTTGAATTCATGCTTGCGTGGGTTTATGGGACTGATGGGGATGGTCGCGATGAACGTTGGTGGTCGGAGGCGATGGTGCAAGTGCACCACGTGCACGTGTGCACGTTGGGTGTCTGGACGTTTTCGTTGGGGAAGACGAAGGGGAAACTCGGGACGGTCTCGTGTTATTGGCAGTTTTTCTCGAAGTAGGTGAATGATCGCGAGGACTCGAAGACAACTCGGGGTTTTAGAGGGATTGACTCGGGTTTGGGTACAGGGAGTCGCTGGGTTTGCTTTGGGATAGGCGCGAGTAGTTTCTGGGTTTATCTCGAGTTTGATTTGGGTTTCGCTGCGTAAGTTTAAATTGCTGAGTTATCTCGAATATTATAGGTTGTTTGTTTAGTTAGTTCTATAATGTTTTGTACTGTAGAATTAAAGAAAATGTTGCAAAGTGAAATTGAGTTGAATAAAAGAAATTAGACCTTAAACTATAAACGAGCTTATGAAGGTAAACAAATTTATAAAACTTAAATATTATTCCTTGTAATTAAGAAAAGAGTAATTAAAGTGGAAGTGATTAATGAATAATCACATGATGTTATTAATTAAGGAATTAATTAATATAAATTGTTTTTGAGTTAATTAATTATGTAGTAATTAATTAAGAATTATTAAATGATGGAATTAATTATTTGTTAAGTAATAAATTAAGAAAGAAATCGAGATCATTTAAATAAAGTAATAGAAGATAATTACTTATGTAAGTAATTAAGAGTTAATTACTTAATTATTTTAGTTAATTAATTAATGTGATTAATTAATTGTTTTTAATTTAAGATTAATTACTAAGTGTAATTAATTAAAAGTAATTAATTAAGGATTATTTGTTAAATTAAAATTGATTAATAATACTTAATGAAGTAATTAAAGATTAACTAATTAGATTTATTAATCAAGGTTAATATAATTAATTAAGAAGTAATTAATTAAGATAAGTAATTACAAATTGTTAATTACTGTTTATGATTAATTAAGTCTAATTAATTAATGAAGTGGTTGATTAAAATTAATTATTTAATTAATAAAAAAAAAGGTTAATTAATTAATAAGGATTATTGTAATTAATGATAGTAATTAAAGGTTAATTACTGTATATGGTTAAGGATAATTACTTGATGTAATTAAAGATAATTAATCAAAGGAGATTAATTAAGGAAGATCATTTAGATGTTTAATTAATTAATGTGTAATTAATTAATGATAGTGAGCAGGATTAAGATAATCCAAGTAATTAAAGGATAGTAATTAATTTAATTAAAGGTTAATTAAATTGATTAGAGTAAATCAATTCTGTTTAGATAATTGATTAATACTGGATGTTTGATATTGGGTGATTGGTTGATATTGGATGATTTGTACGTCTCTGATATATATATATGATATATGCTGCTTTGTGAGATGAATGTTGATATGAATTATCTATTGTGATAATGTTATTTATCTATCTGTTTATATCATTCAGAATATAAGTTTAAATGTTTAAACCTTTAAACAACTTGGCCTTAAAAGATACATTTTGGATTTCGATGAGACCGGGATCGGGTTTCCGTATACCGGTATTCCGGGTCTGGAGACCCGAATACCACATCGATCCAAATTAACGATGGGTCGTGAATCTCAAGTAAAGATGAAGATTCAGAGTGCAAGGGTTATTGTCGTTAACTCTGAGGGTGATTCCAAAACGAGTGTAACGAGATAATGCCTTCGGTTTCGTTCGAACCCGGAACGAACTTGTATGGATTGAATGCTTTCAGCACATCGTCAGGCGGACGATGAGCATTCTAAGTGATATGTTCTGATTAAAGGTAATCGTAACCTCAAGCCTCATCAACCGGGAATGGCTAAAACAGGGGAGGTGCAGCAAGGCTTCGTGGGTAGCACCCACTGAGAGAAAGATAGATCCCTGTCTAGAGGTCCCTTTTCTTTTCGGCTTAGTGTGTGGTTGGTCGCGCCAACTACGGGGTTATCTTGTTCGGGATTATCCAGTAAGGGATGGTTCCGGCTTTGTGTTGCAGGGGAGCGGGCGTACTCCTCGGTACGGTGATCTAGGCCACGTACTGTGACGGGCGGTACCCCAGTAGCCCTGCCATTGTATGGAATCCAAACTCCAATAAGTGCCGTACGTATTAGTTGTGCCCAACTATGTTGGAATGTGAGATGTAAGCATTTCAGCTATTTTTGTATTTTACTTGAAAACCCTAGACCCTATTATAATACAATCAGATTTCCTATCAAACGTTTTAGTTAGCGTAAGGTAAAAACTTACCCATGTTTATTTGTGGGGAGTCTTACGTGATACTTTTGTTTTCAAAAGTTTTCAAAGTTAAGCAATCTAACCGTTTACTCACACCAGACCCATGTCTGACCCAAGTGTTTATTTTCTGTTTTATTAAACTCTTGGGTACTCAATATTGTATTGAGTAGTCGAGGGATTCAGGTTAGCTTTGACGAATTCTGGAGGAGATTTGGAGCAGGAGGCTTCACCGTGTAGATATATGATGATTCCGCTGTGTTTGTATTAGTCTGTATTGTACTGATGTACTTGTGTTGTATAATAGACAGAAGTTTATAACTGTCTATTCTGTGATGTATAAGTTGTGTACTCCAATGTATATGATACTATGTAATATTCTATGTGATATATTATATTTCATTCGTTTCCGCTGTGAGATTCTTTTGTGTTGTTGTTTCTTCTTTTCTATCCTTTCTTCTTCTATCCCTTTCTTTCTTCATGATGATACGACTTTCTGTGGAGAAAAAGTCGGGTCGTTACAGTTGGTATCAGAGCAGTAGGTTGAGTGAATACCTAGGCTCTGAAGTGGTGTCTATCTTGAGAGCGCGTAATTGTTAGTTATATAAAAATGGTTTTATATTGTGTTAATTGATCGGTTGAGTGGTATATGGATTCTGGTCAATACGAGTAGCTAACGTTATTGATAGGGATCTCTAAACACTTGAACCAGGCCAACGGACACAATATTGTATTAAAGAGGTAGATGAAATAATTTTACCCAGAAATAATTTCTATATAAAAAAAATATATATCATTTTAAATATATATATTTATGTATTTCTACCTATTTATTGGGTTACCTGCTCGAGTTTTCCAATATAAGTTATAAAGGTAGATAAGGTGGTAGTGTGTGTAACACAATTACCAATAGTTGGAGTTTGAATGTTTGAGGTTGGAAGTATATATCGAGACTGTAAACCCAATATCGTCTCGAGTAAGTTGGCAGTATGGAGTAAGGATGTCTCGGATCTCTGAAGAAAATCCTTTTCAAGATTCGGAGTCCATTATTGGAATGTAAGATTGGTTGAGCTCGGGTGAGCAGATATTCTAGAGTTGAATCTATCAGTTGTGCAGAAGTAAGTGATGGTAGCTTGGCGACTTCAGGAAGGAGCAGTTGTGTGATAAGACGCAGTATCTATGGATGTTCCCGAAGGAGATTTTCTTTTGGAACAAGATTAAGAAGGTATTGGAGGAACATTTGATGTCTACCGTAGGAAAGACTCGACTGTATAGGAATTCTCTGATATCAAGTAAGAGAGTTTTGTCTATTTTGAAGTATGGGACTAAGGTCGATTAGTTGTTCTTCGGACATGGTCTCATTGTTCCCTTAAGAAGAGTAAGATATTGGCGATTGGTTTGGTGCCCGAGTTTCTTTTGGATGTCTGCCATCTCGGAGATTCGTTGAGAGGTTTGTTGATGGTTTTAGTTTTGAGAAGCCTTTGGATTAGAAGTTCTTGGTTAGCTGTGATAGCAGTGCAGCTCGGAGTGTTCGGTGTGCTGTCGAGATAGAGTTTGGAAGCAGCAGTGTGGTTCGTTTCTTCGATGGTTCCGGAATCTTTGTGGTTCTTCTATCAGCAGTCCGGGAAGATAGTGAATGTTTTCTTGAAGGGTTAACCTTGTTCGGAAAAGTTTAAGGCTGTTTTAATTAGTAAAGAGAGAACAGTTTCTTTGGAATCCGAACTAGGTAGGATCGCAAAAGTGAATTGCGATTATTTTGAGAGTTCATCTTGAGTAATCTTTTGTATGAAATTGATACATCTCAAGAGGAAGTAAAAGTTATCGAAGAGGTCAAAGATTTAGTTTATATCGATTTGGTTCCTAGAGAAGGATTTGGTGAAGTATCTTAGAATTTTATGGAGTATCTGTGTTTTCTCTTCTACTTCTAGTTTCGAGTTTCCTCTAGCCAAGGATAGCTGAAGACAGTACCCTTGACCGAGGACTCGTCTATCCTTTGAGTAGTTGGTTATGTTTTTAAGATAACCAATGTTCCGCTTGTTTGTGGATCTAGTTTGTGCTCAAGTTCATCAACATTGTCATTTACTTCAGAATAAGAGTTGTGCAGCGGAAGCAAAGGTAGTAGCTGTGCAAGAAAGGAAGTAACCTCAGATTTCTACAAGAAGTTTATGTGAATTTCTAAGTGTGTATAGAATTTTTTGAAATCTGGGAAAAGGAAGTTCAGTCTTCTATTTCTTGTGGAGTAGAGTTTGTGGATTTCAGCAGATTTGAAGATCATTTTGTGCTTGGTTCATAATTGTTTCAAAAAGCATCAGCAAAGGTTGAGCTGATCAGGAAGAGATGAGGTAGCTCGGGATCGTCTGGTGAGCTATGCAGATATGAGTCAGAGTTTGGAATTCGGAGTTGGAAATTGGAAACTGTTTAAATTTTCCTCGATTATAAGAGCTATAAGATTTGGTAAGTCTGGAAGCTAGCTCCAAAATATTTTGGAATTTTCTTGTGTTCTTGAGAGGAGTAATTCTTTGTCTACAGGGTTGAATGGCCAGTTTGGATATCTGGAATCCATTCTATTTCACGTATCTCTGAGGGAGTACATGTATGATCTATTACTGATTGTAGAATCTGCAGTTCAGATGGATTTGGAAGTTGAGTTGGACTTGGGTATGATCTGATATTTTGTTCAGATTGGTGAATCTAAAGAAGAGAGGAGCTCTGGATTATGGTGTGTAGTTTATTTAGCTTCTGTAGAGCGAGTCTCCCGGTGATTTTTACTCGGGAAAACTCGAGATAGTATTATGAAGTCTATTCTGATTTATGTCAGAATAGTTAGTTAGATTAGATTGTTTGATTGGTTGCTTTGATTGATAGGAATTGGATGATAGGTTTGTGTTTAAAATTAAAAATCTTTGCTGGGTTATTAAATTAACTTTGCTTTTAATTTCGGGGACGAAATTATTTTAAGGGGGGAGGAATGTGATATCCCGGGTTTTTTAGCAATATAAATTTAATAATCTGTATTGATAATTTAATTGATTTGATAATTATCCTATATAATTTTAGTTTAAATTGGTAATTTAATCAATATTTAATCTGGCAATATTGATCAATATCCTTTTAATAATTTAAAATGGATAAAATTTATCTTTGAAAGCTAATAAAATTTATTCTGTATATAATATATATATTTGATATATATTGTGAATAGGATATCTTTTGTTTTAACTAAAAGATGAAATTTTCAAATTGTATGTAAGTATATGTTATAATTTGAAATTGTTTTGAAATTTAATTTAATCTATTGATATATATATAGTAGGAATATATTGTGATTTAAGCTTTGTTTTAAATTTAATATCTTTCAAAAGTTAAAGATTAATTCATTTGTTTTAAAAATATAAAATAATTATTATTTCTAAAAGTATGATAGTTTAAATAAGATTTAATAAAAGATTTATTTTTATCTTGTTTTCTTTTAATAAGTATAAGACTAAAATGGTTATAAGTGTGTATATATATGGTTTTAAATAAACTTTCTTTTTAAAATATCTCTTAAATTAAATAGTTTGTAAACAAGTAAATGAATTTATATAAATCCATATTCACATAATTAATATAACATAAATACTTTTGTAAATAAGGTTTTAAAATATAAATATTTTTCAAAGAGTAATTGGTTTTATAATATTTTCTCTAAAAATAGTTTATATATACATATACTAAGGTAAGTGTTTATTAATTAGTGAATTAAGTATAAAGGTTTTATATTAACATTTAAATTAAATAAAAAAATTTATTTAATATATTAAAAAGGACATGTGTAAATACATTAACACTTAGTGGTAACAAGTGTAGGGTAATTAGGTGATAAAGGACACATGTAAGTTTTAAAAAAATACAAGTGGCAAATTTCTTTGGAAAATGAAATAACAAATATAATGTTGTATAGAAACCTTGCTTCTATTTTTCAGTTCAAAACATTTTCTCAGTTTTTCTTTCTTCTTCTAAAACTGAAATCAAAGTTAAAAGAAAAATAATATCAGTTCTCAAATTTTCTTCAACCTGAAATTCAAATCTGCAACTAAAAGGAAGTTCAACTATAATTCAAATGCAAAGGCTTCAGATTTCAACAAGTAAATAAGCAAATCCAATGATGAAGCTTCAGATCTTTTCAAATGTAAAGTACCAGAAACAAAATCAAATGCAAGTTGCCAGAATTCAAAATTTAAAAAGCCTGGAAGTGATAAACAGTGCTCTGCTTTGTTCTCTGCAAATAAAAAGGTGAGTAAATTATTTTAAAAACAGTTGATCTTAGATTTCTTCGTGATTTTGTGATGATATAACAATGTTATATGCAATATCTGTTTTAAATTGAATGCATGTTGAATTGAATACTTTGAATTGCCTGTAGAGTAAAGGATTGTTACTGTGTTTATAAACAGTTTTCAAATCTGAGAAAAATTTCAATATCTTGATTTTGAATACGAACTGGACTTTGATTTGTAAATGAAGGTTGTTTGTAATCATGTAAATTATCATCTAAGAATAATTCTAGGATTTTATAATTTGAAATTTCCCTCGAATTGAAGAAAATACAGTGAAATTAAAATATAAGTTAAAAATCAATTGCTCTAAATTCTAAATTGAATTATATATAGGAAATCATACTGGAAAACCATGAATTTAGGCATGCATATCAAAAATTTTAGTTTGGAAATTCGAACGTAATTTGGGTTTGTTCGAATTTGGGTTGATCGGCGATTAGTGGTGATCCGCATGTTGGAGTTGAACGATTTCTGGTATGGAGGAGGGTTGATTGATTGTGATCATGGGAAAAATACAATCGAATTTTTCCAATGTTTGAATTGTTCGAATTCGAACGATTTAGGGTTTTAGCTGGTTTGGTTTCGGTTTGAATGTCGTGACGTTTACGGCATGGGAAGGGGACCGGAAGCGATCGCGAGATGGGGGATAGAGGTGTGGAGATGCGGCGTTGCTCTGGTAGGAGAGCCATGGGTTCCAGGCGTCATGATTGTCGGCGATTGGTTGGTTTGTGGTCGAATGTGCGTTCAGTTTTTCGATCAGTGATCGAAATTTTAACTCGCGTGTTATTTGATCGATGTGGGTTTGAATTCATGCTCGCGTGGGTTTATGGGACTGATGGGGATGGTCGCGATGAACGTTGGTGGTCGGAGGCGATGGTGCAAGTGCACCACGTGCACGTGTGCACGTTGGGTGTCTGGACGTTTTCGTTGGGGAAGACGAAGGGGAAACTCGGGATGGTCTCGTGTTATTGGCAGTTTTTCTCGAAGTAGGTGAATGATCGCGAGGACTCGAAGACAACTCGGGGTTTTAGAGGGATTGACTCGGGTTTGGGTACAGGGAGTCGCTGGGTTTGCTTTGGGATAGGCGCGAGTAGTTTCTGGGTTTATCTCGAGTTTGATTTGGGTTTCGCTGCGTAAGTTTAAATTGCTGAGTTATCTCGAATATTATAAGTTGTTTGTTTAGTTAGTTCTATAATGTTTTGTACTGTAGAATTAAAGAAAATGTTGCAAAGTGAAATTGAGTTGAATAAAAGAAATTAGACCTTAAACTATAAACGAGCTTATGAAGGTAAACAAATTTATAAAACTTAAATATTATTCCTTGTAATTAAGAAAAGAGTAATTAAAGTGGAAGTGATTAATGAATAATCACATGATGTTATTAATTAAGGAATTAATTAATATAAATTGTTTTTGAGTTAATTAATTATGTAGTAATTAATTAAGAATTATTAAATGATGGAATTAATTATTTGTTAAGTAATAAATTAAGAAAGAAATCGAGATCATTTAAATAAAGTAATTAGAAGATAATTACTTATGTAGGTAATTAAGAGTTAATTACTTAATTATTTTAGTTAATTAATTAATGTGATTAATTAATTGTTTTTAATTTAAGATTAATTACTAAGTGTAATTAATTAAAAGTAATTAATTAAGGATTATTTGTTAAATTAAAATTGATTAATAACACTTAATGAAGTAATTAAAGATTAACTAATTAGATTTATTAATCAAGGTTAATATAATTAATTAAGAAGTAATTAATTAAGATAAGTAATTACAAATTGTTAATTACTGTTTATGATTAATTAAGTCTAATTAATTAATGAAGTGGTTGATTAAAATTAATTATTTAATTAATAAATAAAAAAGGTTAATTAATTAATAAGGATTATTGTAATTAATGATAGTAATTAAAGGTTAATTACTGTATATGGTTAAGGATAATTACTTGATGTAATTAAAGATAATTAATCAAAGGAGATTAATTAAGGAAGATCATTTAGATGTTTAATTAATTAATTTGTAATTAATTAATGATAGTGAGCAGGATTAAGATAATCCAAGTAATTAAAGGATAGTAATTAATTTAATTAAAGGTTAATTAAATTGATTAGAGTAAATCAATTCTGTTTAGATAATTGATTAATACTGGATGTTTGATATTGGGTGATTGGTTGATATTGGATGATTTGTATGTCTCTGATATATATATGATATATGCTGCTTTGTGAGATGAATGTTGATATGAATTATCTATTGTGATAATGTTATTTATCTATCTGTTTATATCATTCAGAATATAAGTTTAAATGTTTAAACCTTTAAACAACTTGGCCTTAAAAGATACGTTTTGGATTTCGATGAGACCGGGATCGGGTTTCCGTATACCGGAATTCCAGGTCTGGAGACCCGAATACCACATCGATCCAAATTTACGATAGGTCGTGAATCTCAAGTGAAGATGAAGATTCAGAGTGCAAGGGTTATTGTCGTTAACTCTGAGGGTGATTCCAAAACGAGTGTAACGAGATAATGCCTTCGGTTTCGTTCGAACCCGGAACGAACTTGTATGGATTGAATGCTTTCAGCACATCGTCAGGCGGACGATGAGCATTCTAAGTGATATGTTCTGATTAAAGGTAATCGTAACCTCAAGCCTCATCAACCGGGAATGGCTAAAACAGGGGAGGTGCAGCAAGGCTTCGTGGGTAGCACCCACTGAGAGCAAGATAGATCCCTGTCTAGAGGTCCCTTTTCTTTTATTCGGCTTAGTGTGTGGTTGGTCGCGCCAACTACGGGGTTATCTTGTTCGGAATTATCCAGTAAGGGATGGTTCCGGCTTTGTGTTGCAGGGGAGCAGGCGTACTCCTCGGTACGGTGATCTAGGCCACGTACTGTGACGGGCGGTACCCCAGTAGCCCTGCCATTGTATGGAATCCAAACTCCAATAAGTGCCGTACGTATTAGTTGTGCCCAACTATGTTGGAATGTGAGATGTAAGCATTTCAGCTATTTCTGTATTTTACTTGAAAACCCTAGACCCTATTATAATACAATCAGATTTCCTATCAAACGTTTTAGTTAGCGTAAGGTAAAAACTTACCCATGTTATTTGTGGGGAGTCTTACGTGATACTTTTGTTTTCAAAAGTTTTCAAAGTTAAGCAATCTAACCGTTTACTCACACCAGACCCATGTCCGACCCAAGTGTTTATTTTCTGTTTTATTAAACTCTTGGGTACTCAATATTGTATTGAGTAGTCGAGGGATTCAGGATAGTCTTGACGAATTCTGGAGGAGCTGTGGAGCAGGAGGCTTCAGCGAGTAGATATATAGAGTTTCCGCTGTGTTTGTATTAGTCTGTATTGTACTGATGTACTTGTGTTGTATAATAGACAGAAGTTTATAACTGTCTATTCTGTGATGTATAAATTGTGTACTCTGATGTATATGATACTATGTAATATCTTATGTGATAATATATTTCTCGTTCCGCTGTGAGATTTCTGATGTGTTGTTGTTCTCTCTTCTTTTCTTTTCTTCTTCTATCCCTTTCTTTCTTCATAACGATGCGTCTTTCTGGGCAAAGAAAGTCGGGTCGTTACATAGGAAGACGAGTTTTCATCAGGTCGAACTCGAAGGATTTTGTGAAGTAACTCAGGGAAGAAGAAGATGGGAAGATGACTCGAGACGATCTCGAGTAGGAACGTGGGAAACTCGAAGCAGGATCGAAGAGAGGAAAAGTGTTAAGCACGTTTTATAAAAAATAAAAGTTTGGAATTTAAAAATGATTCTATGTTTAAACTTTTCTAGACTTCTTTTTAAATGTTCTTAAACTCTATTTTAATGGTATGATTATTAAATTTAAGTTTGTTAAAAACTTAAATAAAATAAAAAAAACTTAACCAATTTATAAATATAATTAAATGTTAATTTAAGGTTAAGTTTAATAATGTGATTAAGTAATTAACAAAGGAAAATGATTTGTTAAGGATAATTAAGATTTTGATAATTTAAATAAGAATAATTATTTTTTTTTAATTATTAATTGAGTAATAATAAATAAAATAGTTAAAGATTATAATTAATTAACTTTAATTATCTAATTAATAATTCTTAATTACAAATTAATTAAACTCTTAATTAATTAATTATAATCTTTATCTATGCAAACATTTCTTAAATACATGTATATGCTTTAAATAAATTAATAAAACAAGAATTTACACTTGTAATCATATTAAATTGGTCTAGAGACATTTGTAAACATAAAAGCTTATGTGTAAGCAAATTAATACTAAAGGGGACAAGTGGCTTAAATTTATTTTTTTGAAAATTAAGTCCTAAATAAATAAAAATAAAAAGAAGAAATTGGTTTTCACTTTTCAGCTGAATTCATCTTTCTTCAAATTTTCTCCACTAAAATATATTCGAACCTAAAATTAAATAAAAGATCTGTAATTCAAAATTGCAAAGAGAAATGTAAATCTGTAAAATCTGGAAATTCAATCAAAAGAAAGAAGTAAAAATCTGGAATTGCAAATCAGAGAAAAGAAGATGGGGGCAATTCAATAAGCAGTTTCAAATCTTCAAATGCAACCTGTGGAATCATGCAAATGATAATGAAGATAAACAGCAAAGTTTTAAATTCAACAAAGCAAGAAAATTCAAAATCTGGAACATCAGCCTGGGAAGAAAATCTGTCTTCTATTCTCTGTTTTATAATTTTTGGTGAGTAAACATATTTTAAAAACAGTTTAAATTGGATTTCAGTTAGATGATTTTGAATGAAAATATCCTGTTATCTGAATTGCTGGAATTAAATGTATGCATGCTTGTATATGAGAGTTTGATTTCCTGTATAGATATAATTTAGCCTCTGTTTAGTGTTAGTAGACATGATCTCTTAATCAAACCATTAGTTCATCATTTAATCACTGTTAGCCCTTGATTTGTGAATAAAAGATGTTTAAAATCATATGATATCATTATTGAAAATAAGTTGTGAAACTTTTATAAAATATTTGACTTGAAATTTTATAAACAGCAGTAAAATATAAATTTGGTCAAAAATTGATTAATTCAATTTAAAGTTTTGATTGCATGATTAGATTCCAATTAGAAAATCATGAATTTTAATAGATATAACTAGATTTTTAGTTTGAAATTTAGGAAGTTTTCTCGAGTTGTTCGTTTTGGGCAAGTTGATCGATTGTCGTCGATCGGAGGCGAGAGAAGACTTAATTTTTGGGATGGAGGTAGTTGAGATGTCGAGGCACTTGGGAAAAATAGTATGGTAATTTATCTTTTATCGTGGTTGTTAGAATTTGAGGAGATAGGGTTTAATACCCTGGTTTTGACGATGACGTTCATATGGATTTTGCGGCAACGAGGGACAACCGGAGTTGATCGCACTTAGAACGTAGGATCTGGAGGTTGTGGCGCAGCTACGGTGGGAATCGTGGGTGGTCTCGAAGCTTGGGTTGCCGTGGCGAGTTGATTGTCTGATGGTGATTACTTTAACTGTTTGGGTTCAATGATCATTTTTCGAATACTCGATCGAACGAGTTTTCTGGGTATAGCGTTGTGTTGCGGAGGTCGTTTGCGACGTGTCGGAGGTTGGAGCAGGATTCATCGCCGATCAACGTAGTCGTGCACGTTAACGTGCACGTTTGTGCAAGAGCTCGTTCGTGTGCAAGTTTGGAAGCAGGCGACATTTGGTTTCGGGGAAGAAAGGAACTATTAGGGGAGATCTCGTGATTTTTGCCAAGCGACTCGAAGCAGGATGAGGTGTGTTGTTGTCTCGAGAGTTGCTTCGAGTTTATTAGAGTTTTACTCGGGATTTTATAGGTGTTGCTCGGGGTATTTGCTGGGTTACTCGAGTTTAACCCGGTTTTATGTTTTTAATAACTAAAATTTTATAAAATCAGTGAAAACAATTGTGCAGATGATATAGAAATTGATTTGCAATGTTTATAAGGTTTTAAAACAAAAGTTAAACAAGTTTATTTATAAAAATTAAATTTGTTTAAGTTAATGTTTTAAACAAAGTTCTTGTATTTTGAAATGTAAAAGTTTTTAAAATAAAATAAGTGAATTTTAATAATAAATTTTGTATTAAATTTTATTTGATAACTTTGGAAAAAGTTTTAAAGATATAAAGGTTTAATTTAAAATGTGTTTAATGATTTATTGATTTCTAAATCTTATATTTTAATTTAAGTAAGGTTAATGGTTAAGATTTAGTAATCAATTAAAATAAGAATTTTCTAAGTATTTAGAATGTTGATTTAATTTAAGATAATTAATTTGAAAAAGAAATTTAGATAATTAAATTATTTTAATTATCATGTGTTATTGGTAAATAATTGATTTAATTAAGATAATAGTTTCTTAATTAAGAACCTTTAATATAGTAAGTTAAGAATCATTTAATTAAATTTAAATGATTAAGTTAAATTAATAATTAATTAATTTATTTGTGATTACTTAGAGATAATCATTTATAAATTAATTTAGTATAATTACTTGATGAAGTGATTAAGGAATAATTACTGAATGTAATTAAGTAAAAGGAAAGTTATTAAATAAAGTAATTAGAGGATAATTATTTTATGAAAGTAATTAAATAAGAAGTGATTAAAGTTAATTACTTAGTGTTAATTAATTAAATAAATTGTTTAATTAAGTTAATTAAAGGATTAAGATTAATTAAATAGGTAATTAATTATTTGTTAAGGTAATCAATTAAAAAGTAATTAATTAATGGAAATAATTAAGGGAAGTTAATTTCTGGATTAGATAAATCAAAGGTGATTAATGATTGTGATTTAATTAAGGTTAATTACTTAATGTAATTAATAGAATAATTAAAGATTGTAATTAAGGATCATTAGTTTATAATTAATTAATGATGTGATTAAGAGTTGATTAATTAAGATTAATTAATCAAATGATAAGTAATTAATTTTAATTAATTAATTAATGAAGTAATTAAAGGTTAATTACTATTTTGGTTAAGAATAATTAATTTGTGAAATTAATTAAAGATAATTACTTAATTGTAATTAAAATATAATTAATCAAGGTGATTAATTAAAGTGGATAATTAGAGAATGATTAATTAATTTATTTGTAATTAATTAATGATTATATAAGTAAGATTTATAATGAAGTAATTAATTTAATTTATTTTAAATTAATTAAGAGAAGAAGTAATTAATTTAATTCACTTTAAATTAATTAAAGATATAGATAGTTAATTTAATTCATTTTAAATTAATTATGTTGTGATTAAGTAAATCGTTGTTTATGTATGAATGGATGACATTGATTGTCTTGAATGGATGTAATCTCAGAAATGAGATAAGTGATGTTGTGTGGTATGAATGTTTGATTTCATTATGAGATTAACTATTGTGATGTTGATATGGATTACCTATTTGGTTATGAATCATCTGTTTAATTGATAATGTGATTATCAATTGTGATTTGTGAATTATCTATCTGTATGAATATAGATAAGTTAAATTGTTTAAACCTTTAAACAACTTGGCCTTAAAAGATACGTTTTGGATTTCGATGAGACCGGGATCGGGTTTCCGTATACCGGAATTCCAGGTCTGGAGACCCGAATACCACATCGATCCAAATTTACGATAGGTCGTGAATCTCAAGTGAAGATGAAGATTCAGAGTGCAAGGGTTATTGTCGTTAACTCTGAGGGTGATTCCAAAACGAGTGTAACGAGATAATGCCTTCGGTTTCGTTCGAACCCGGAACGAACTTGTATGGATTGAATGCTTTCAGCACATCGTCAGGCGGACGATGAGCATTCTAAGTGATATGTTCTGATTAAAGGTAATCGTAACCTCAAGCCTCATCAACCGGGAATGGCTAAAACAGGGGAGGTGCAGCAAGGTTTCGTGGGTAGCACCCACTGAGAGCAAGATAGATCCCTGTCTAGAGGTCCCTTTTCTTTTATTCGGCTTAGTGTGTGGTTGGTCGCGCCAACTACGGGATTGTCTTGTTCGGGATTATCCAGTAAGGGATGGTTCCGGCTTTGTGTTGCAGGGGAGCGGGCGTACTCCTCGGTACGGTGATCTAGGCCACGTACTGTGACGGGCGGTACCCCAGTAGCCCGGCCATTGTATGGAATCCAAACTCCAATAAGTGCCGTACGTATTAGTTGTGCCCAACTATGTTGGAATGTGAGATGTAAGCATTTCAGCTATTTCTGTATTTTACTTGAAAACCCTAGACACTATTATAATACAATCGGATTTCCTATCAAATGTTTTAGTTAGCGTAAGGTAAAAACTTACCCATGTTTATTTGTGGGGAGTCTTACGTGATACTTTTGTTTTCAAAGGTTTTCAAAGTTAAGCAATCTAACCGTTTACTCACACCAGACCCATGTCTGACCCAAGTGTTTATTTTCTGTTTTATTAAACTCTTGGGTACTCAATATTGTATTGAGTAGTCAAGGGATTCAGGATAGTCTTGACGAATTCTGGAGGAGCTGTGAAGCAGGAGGCTTCAGCGAGTAGATATATAGAGTTTCCGCTGTGTTTGTATTAGTCTGTATTGTACTGATGTACTTGTGTTGTATAATAGACAGAAGTTTATAACTGTCTATTCTGTGATGTATAAATTGTGTACTCTGATGTATATGATACTATGTAATATCTTATGTGATAATATATTTCTCGTTCCGCTGTGAGATTTCTGATGTGTTGTTGTTCTCTCTTCTTTTCTTTTCTTCTTCTATCCCTTTCTTTCTTCATAACGATGCGTCTTTCTGGGCAAAGAAAGTCGGGTCGTTACACATTTCCTATCATAGAGAGAGTTGGGAAGATGTCTTATCAAGTGAAGCTACCAGAGAGGCTCACAGGAGTGCATGACGTTTTCCATGTTTCGCACTTGTGAAAGTGCTTACATGACTCGGCGGAGGTTATAGAGCCTAGTCAAGTAGAGGAGGTGGAGGTAGAAAGGGAAGCTTCTGTTCGGCGTATCCCCATGAAGATTGTTGGAAGAGACATCAAGCGACTAAGGAATAAGAAGGTTCCACTGGTGAAGGTGCAATGGGGAGATGATGCTGCAAAAGCCACTTGGGAAGCAGAAGAGAGGATTCGTACTTCCTATCCTCATCTTTTTTATAGTAAGTTTTAGAATTCCTTTAGATTTGAATAGGTTCTTTCCTTTATTATCCTTTGGGAGGGTAGAACTTAGGATTTAACCTATGGATGGTAGGATTTGATATAAACATGTTAATAGAACATGTTATGAATGGTGTATACTAGTGATTGCAAGTGTTTGCTAGTGGATGCTATGGACGCATATAGTTACGCTAGGCACTATTATTCCTTAGGGATCGGCCTAACTAGGATACTAGAGCATATGCATATGAATGTGTGCGCATTTTTATTTTATTTCCATGGTCGCTATAAATGGATGTTTATCACTTGATTGTTGCATTTGGATAATGTTTGTAGCACGCATATAGAATTATCAGTATCATTAGGAAATTTTTGCATTTATTTGGATACATGGCACGGACATGATTGCATAAAAAGGAGGTCAACTGAATCAGTAGACCGCCTAATCTTTTGCATTAGTTAGGGACATTTACACTACACTAATTGCATAAGTATCATAAATTGCATTAGAAAAATTTAAGGACAATGGATGAATGGTTGATGATTGAGTAGTTGGTTGTAGAATTGGATGAAAACATTTAGTACATTCTTTTATCCTTAGAGATTTCGGGGACGAAATCCCTTAAGGAGGGGAGAATGTAACAACCCAAAATTTAACCCGTAATAATTAATTTGTTAATTAATTAAATAATAAAATAACTTTGTGAAATTATCAGAATTGAGCCACGGGAGTAGCACCATTGTGACCGTGGAAATTTTCTGGTCAATTTCCATATATAGAACGTCAGAAACCGAGCTAATATGACCAAGTTACAAAATAAGCAGAAATAAGAAGAAGAAAAAATGTATACAGGTCGACCCGGTCGGTCGACCTGGGCAAGGGGGCGGTCGACCGGCTGGTCGACCCGCCTCTGCAATTTGCGAACGAACGGGTCCGTTCATTCGAACGTTCCAGAGCCTCTAGTGATGTGTTTTTCATCGTTTAGTTTAATCTGGTCCCTCCGTTTCTACATCCGATGGCCCCTATTCAGCCTATGACGTGGTTGCATCCTATTCAATCTCCAAATCCAACGGTCCGAGATCCACTTCTACACCTATAAATAGACCTCCTAGACCTAACATTTTTGCTCATTCTAGGTTTTCTCCAATTGGGTTCACCTTTCTAGGAAAGACCCTAAACGGAGTAATTTTTCCAAAGGAGAAAATCGTTATAAATTAAATTATTTTACAACTCCAAGTGGACCCGGGAAGACCAAAGGAAGAGCTTAGAACCGGAGGTGAGTGATTGTGATTATTTTAAGATTTCTTTAAGTAATTTAAAATAATAGGGTTTCCAATAGTTGTAGTTTTACTATAATTTTTGGAATAGCCTTTTCAGTAGTTTATCTACAGTTTTTAGAATTATTTTCAGTCTATTCCCTTTTAGTTATTCTTTCAGTAATTTTGGTTTATTTCTGTTAATTATAATTTATTACTGTTAAGCATAGCTTTTTATTTATTTACAATATTTACAGTAATTAAGTTTATTTATTGTTATTTATTTCTTATTTACATCTTTTTCGAAGTTTTGGATTTTATGCAAGCGTCTATTCTCTTCATCCCCCTTTTCTTCGTGTATGGATTAGAATAAATTAAACGCGAATATGGATTATATAAGTAAGAACATCAAATGAAGAAAATAAGATGTAAATTATAAAGACTGCAATAAATAATGGAATTGGACTGTAATAAATAATGGAATTGGACTGAAATTACGCTTAATTATACTTAGAATTGGACTAATTAAAGATAATTGGCATAGTTATAACTTAGAATTATAACTAAATAGAGTAAAAGATGAAAGAAGCTTATTTTCACACTTAGACCTTGGGTTAAGTAATAAGCATGATTATAACTTAGGTTATAATAAGAAAAAGAACATAATAAGGCTTATTTTAACTTAGGATAAATTAATAAGCTCGGTATAATATTTTAAATTATTTTAAGCTATAAAAAAAATCTATTTATTCTCTATAATAAGGAAATTTTCAAACATTAATTTCTTTTTAGTTTTGGGTCCATTAGCTCAGTTTTGATGAATTTGAAATTCAAATTTGAATTGAATTTGAATTGAATTTGAATGACGGTTTTGAGTGATTTCTTTGATTTCGAGCTTAGATTTTTCCAAACGATTTTGAATTAGTTTTTAAATAAATTAGCATTGTAGTAGAGAAAAATATAAAGGCTTATTTAAATAATTTACCTAAGTTAATAAGCAAAGATGAAAGTACGACCTGTACCAAATAGCATTCCCTATTAGACAAAATGGTGAGCCTAGGGCACGCGTAATTGGTCAAATAGAAGTCTAAATCAAGGGGGATTTGGATAAGGGGCGCAATTAGACTTTGTTTGGATGAAGGGCTAGTACCAACAGCATTTCCCCAATAGATTCTATGGACACACGGTGATCTCACATTAGCCTGAAGTGAGATGAGGGTACGCTTATGTTGGACATTGGAGGTAATAAGAAGACCTAATCGGTGGAGCAAAAGGTAGCATGGGCATGGTGGCAGTTACGCGTGCAACTTCCATTGCGGGTGCTCAGTAATAGCTATGAGTTCCAAGCGCTTAGTATGGGTGTCTTTTGTAGACATCATTGCCTTTTGTGTAGGGAGCTATATATGTCATCCGGATCCACAGTAGTTGCTATGTGCATCTTCCGTAGATACCATTGGCTGCTGTGTAGGGAGTTATATAGCGGCTGGTCCGTAGTAAGGTCTATGGAGTAGCAGGCCAATCAAAAAGGGTAGAATTAGGGTTACATCCTAATTAGAGGATTAGGAATTCAGCCTAATCAAAGCGTAAGTCAAGGACAAGTGCAAGCAATCAAAGTTAACCTATCTTATAAATTGAGCAATATTTAATCGTACTTATTTCCAGTTTATCTCTTTCCTATTTCCTTTATTATCCTTATTTATGCTAGAACTGTTGCAGAGTTATTACTTTTATCTTGCTTAAAGACTCTAGTAATTACTATCATTCACCAGACTTTTAGTCTGACCCACTCCTCTATTTTCCCCTTTTCCCCCTTAGGAAATCAAGATAGAAGTCAATAGATTGCTATAGCTTGGGGTTTCTTGGAGGATATTTCTTCTATGTACTTTTATTTCAGCTTTAGTTCTTTCTATGTACTGGCTTATTTGGAGGGATATTATGTACTCTGATTTTGAGACTATGAGTTTTTATTTCATGAGACATATTGGATTTTTAGACATGTATGTGGTATTTGGTATTTGACTTATTTATGAAGCAATTATGACGCTTTGTTTTAATTAAGTTATTTTTTTAAGTTTCTGTTATTTTTATATATATTTGTCTTGTGAATCTTAGTCTCTGTTAGCTTTAGTTATACCTACAACGCACCACGCCTTTTAATGTGTCCTTTTGGGTATATTAAGGGGTGTGGGGTGTTTCAATCTTTCAACTGCACCTTAACCAAAGGGACTTCCTTATTCCTAAGCTTCTTGATATCTTGTCCAACGATCTTCGTAGGAATGCGACGAACCTATGCTTCCCTCTCCACTTCAACTTCCTCAAGTTGGCTAGGTTCCACTACCTCTACCGAATCATGTAAGCACTTTCTCAAGTGCGAAACATGATAAACATCATGAACTCTTGCGAGCCTCTCCGGTAGCTTTATTCGGTACGCCATCTTCCCTACCCTTTCAACAATAGGGAATGGTCCTACGAATCTGGGAGCTAGTTTCCCACTTGATCCAAACCTCACCACCTTTCTTAGCGGAGACACCTTATTGAAAATCAAATCTCATACCTCGAACTCAATATCCCTTCTCCACTTATCTGCATAGGATTTTTGTCTATCTTGGGCCATCTTCATTCTTCTTCTAATCAAATCAATCTTTTCCGAAGTCTCTCAAACCATGTCGGGACCAAGTAGCAATCTTTCTGTAGACTCCAACCAGCACGAAGGCGACTTGCAAGGTCTTCCATAAAGGGCTTCAAAAGGAGCCATCCTAATGCTAGCCTAAAAACTATTGTTATAAGCGAATTCCACTAAAGGAAGGTGCTCCTCCCAAGTCCCTCCAAAATCAAGGATGCACATCCTCAAGAATTCTATTAACTCTCTCTGTTTGGCCATCCGTTTGAGGGTGATAGGCCATACTCAATCTAAGCTGTGTCTCTAAAGCCTCTTGCAAGCTCCTCCAAAACTTGCTAGTAAATATAGGGTCTCTGTCGCTCACTATGCTAGAGGGAACTCCATGAAATCGGACTATCTCACGAACGTATATGGATGTCGAATAAGGTGTTGTCCTCTTACTCTTGACAGGAATGAAGAGGGCGCTCTTAGTCAAACGATCTACAATCACCCAAATACTGGTATTCCCCTTCCTAGATCGAGGTAAACCATCTATGAAGTCTATCGAAACACTATCCCACTTCCATTCGAGTACATCCAGTGGTTGAAGCAATCCGCCAGGCTTTTGCTGCTCCGTCCGAACCCTTTGGCACACAAGACACTTAACCACAAACTCTGCTACATCCTTCTTTATGCCACTCCAATAAAACACTCTCTTCATGTCCCTATACATTTTATCACCACCCGAATGAATAGTCATCCGAGAATGGTGTGCTTCTGCAAGAACTGCACTCATCAAATCACCAATGCGGGGGACGTAAAGTCTTCCATCTCTCCTTAGCCACCCTTTACCATCGATGGAATAGTGGGGATGTCTAGAGACCTCTCCTCTGCTAATCCTATCCAGAATATCCACAAGCTCTGAATCCTCTCGCTGCCATGAGCCAATCTGATTTATGAGGGTAGGCTTAACCTCTAGTGCTGCCAATAATCCAGGAGTAATGTCCGTAGAGGGCTTAAAATCAAAGATGGAAATAAACTCTAGGCTTTTCCACTCCACGAACATTGGGCTAAGAGTTGTTCTCTTCCTACTTAACGTATCCGCAATCACGTTCCCCTACGAATGCCGCATTCTTCTTAGTGAGGCGAGTAAGCGGTGTTGAAATCTTAGAAAAATATCTGATAAGCTTCATATAATAACCAGCCAAACCTAGGAAGCTTCTAACATCGGTAGCGTTCTTGGGGGCTTTCCAATCCTGCACTGCTACTAACTTAGCGGGATCCACAGCTAAACCCTTTCTTGAGACTACATGCCCCAAGAAACGCACCTCCTCATGCCAAAAGTGACACTTCGAGAATATTGCTTTGAACTGATGAACACGAAGTGTACGAAGAACCTCCTCAAGATGAATATCATACTCTTGGAAAACACCAGAATGTCGTCCACAAACACTACAACGAACTTATTTAGGACATCACAAAAAATAGGGCTCATCAAATCTACAAAATAGGCTGGGGCATTGGTCAGTCCAAACGGCATAACCAACCACTCAAAGAATCCATCGGGTGTCCTAAATGCTGTCTTATCGATGCTATCGTCAATGGCCCTAAGCTGATGAAATCCAGTGGCTAAGTCATGTTGAGAAAATACTGAAAAGCCAACCAACTGATTGAAAAGATCATCTATTGTAATGACCCTGAATTTCTGACATTTGAAATGTGAATATTTAATTGAGTTTAATATTCGAATGATAGTTTAATTTGAAATTCAAATATCAGAATGAATTTGGCGATTAAATTATTGAATTTAATTATTAAATCTGGGTAAAAATTTGAACCTTCAATTTTAAGCCTGTTAAAAAATAATATGAAGGCTTAGAAAATTAATATTGATTATACTGAAGATAATAGAAGCTTCAGAATTGAATTTGAAACTGTTTTGTTCAGTTTTGAAATTTATCGTATAAATCGATATTTAAAAATAGCGGTCCGGGGCACGGTCTCGGAATTCAACGAAACTAGTTCCATTGGATCCATAATATTGTATTATTATCGGATTTCAATTTTGGTAGTAATCGGAGTTGTGTGAGCGTATGATAAGCAAACACGCTGAAAATTTTATCGAAATTCAATTTAATAACTGGGTCCAAAAAGCTATCTTCTCCATACGATCGAATTTGGACTCGGAACCTTTTCCATTGCGTTCAGAATAGGTGTATAACATTATAAACGCCTAGCGGCACGCCTCGATAGGAAGTCAAAATATTTAGTTGACTTTATCGGATCGGTTTGAATTTGAATTTCAAATTTAATATGTATATTCATCCCAGTCAACCCTCAGCCAAAATTATTTCACATCGTAACTTTTTCCCATCTTTTCCAAAATCACTGTAGCTGCCTGATCCCTTCATCAACACACTTCCTCTTTATGGCCAAAACATCGAACAAATATCTGAGAAATTTTTATCGTTCCCTCCTTCTCTAAATTAAAATCGAAATCAAAATAAAATAAATGGCCGTAGTTCAAATCGAGCTCGTTCGAAGAGAAAAAATATATAGGACAAGCTTCCATCTCTTCTGGGGATTCAAAATCTCGAGCACCTCCTCGAGTTTTGCAGAAGATGGAGGCGTGTTTGTCAGGGGCTGCGCAAGGCGATGGAGAGGATTCATGATGGAATCGCGATCGTGGGACGAGGTGGTTCGGCGACGTAGACTGGAAGCGTGGGTTCGTGCTCATGGCATTCTCTCGTGTGAATTGTGACAGGCGGCGGCGACAAAAGGCCTCGAGTTCGAGCAAGCGATCGAGGGTTTCACGTGCAAGGGGGCGACAGCTTTGGGCGAAGTCGAATGGAGGCAGTGAGGTATTCGATTCACCTTTCTTTCTCTTTTCGATTTAAACCTAATTTAACACATTTATATATATACAGATTAGGAAAAATATATATATAAAAAGTTCAAGAACATAATTTTTTTTAAATGTTTAGGGTTATGTAAAAGAAAAAAAATTTAAATCATTAGTTTGAAATTAAAATTTTAGTTAGATAAATTTATTAAAAGGAATTGGTTTAAATTTAAAAATATTAGTTTAAATAATCATTAGTTGATTAAAATTAATAAATAATAATTGATTATTCGATTTATTTCGAATATTAATAAATTGTATAAATATTTATACAAGGTCTAAATGGAGAAATCAAACTGGAATGGAAGTGGATTGCAAAATTAAAAGCAAAGGTGAGATCAAATCACTCAAATGGAAATTTAATTTGCAGTTATTGATTGGCTGTTTTGGATGATAGTATATATATAGTAGTATATAGCAATATATATATATTGGAATATATATATATTGGTGATTGATTTTCCCGCATTATATAGCGGATGAGACCCTATTGCGCCGCATAATAGCGGATGATATTTTTATAAATCCCATATACCGCGATATTCCACCTCGAAGTGGAATTGGTATTGTGCTAACATCTGTGGATGCAAGGAAACAGGTTGGAGGGATCCAACTAGATTCCTCAAATTTTTTTAATATTATTTCATATGCGAATGATGTGATTTATTGATAAGCTATGGATGATTTATTGATAATTGAAATTGTTGAAGGCTAAAATTTAGCCGAATGTATTTTTGGTATCGTTGGATACCAGAAATAGATAAATTGGATTTTTTAATTTAAAATTGGAAATTTTAAATAAATTTCTTTTGAAAGAATTGAATAAATTTAAAAGAGGGAATTTGAAGGCATAAAACTGATTTTTTTTTAAATCTTATCGATTTATTTCCAAAATATGGGAAAAGATATAAATAAAAGGATTTTGAATAATATTGTTTTAAAAGTTGAAGAATTCATTTAAAAATGGAATTTTGAATAATTTGGAAAGGGTAAAGGAATTTATTTAAAAGTGATAAATTTTTAGAAATCAATTTGTAATTGGTTTGGTATTTGAAAATAGATCTTTGAGAAATCGATATGGAAATTTATTTGGTGATAAATTAAATTTAGAAATCAAATTTGTAATTAATTTAGTGATGGAAAATAAATCATTGGGAAATTTGTTTGAAATTGATTTAGTGTTTGTAAAATAAATCTGGAAATCGATTTGCAAATGATTTGTTATTTGGAAATAAACTTAGAAATAAATTTGCAATGTTTTGTTCTATTGAAATTAAGCTTAGAAATCAATTTGTAATTGATCTGGTATTGAAATAAAATTTGAAATCAATTTGGAATTTGATTTTGGGGTTAAAAGTGAATATTTGGGAATGTAAATCCAAATGGAATTTAGAAAGGAAAGGGGAAATTTGTCTTAAAAATAAACACTGATTTATTTTAAAGTGTGGAGATAAATTTACGGATTTAGAACGGAAATTTAAAATAAATCGATAAGGATTTATTTAATTGGTTTAAATGGACTATTTTGAAATGAAAGTGTATTCTCACTATAAAGCTGAGTATATTTCCAAAGTTGCTTTTAAAAAAATATAAATTAAAAGTTCTAAAGTTGGTTTTTAAAAAGAAATATTTGGAAATATATTCCACGTAAGGAAATTGATTTGAAATTGATTTTCAAAAGTTGAAAGGTGAAAATTGATTTTAAATTGTTTTCAAAGTGTTGAAGTGTGGGAAAATATATATCTTGTGAAGATATTTTGAAAATAAATAATTTGGGAAAATTATTTAAATATGATGATTGTTGTGAATTTTATTGATAGTTAAATCACCGACTATCAATATTTGCCTTTGAAATGGCACTTGGATTTGTTTTAAAACAAACGCTTATTATTCGGGCTAGCCGGGAAAAGACCTTTGTGTCAGATAACCCATTCCGAATAATAATACGACGTGTATGAATTGAAATTGAAGACCGGTGTGAAGACTGGGTATTTTCGAAAATGAAAGGACAACCTATCGAATGTCTCTGCACCGAGTTGCTCCGGTATAGAGATTTACATCACTCTTTTGTGATGGGAAGTCCGATCGGGATTGTGAATACCCGGATTGCAAGGGATTCTTTGGAAGTGCCTTCGGTTCTGTTCGAACCCGGAACAGACTTGTATGGTTACATGTCTGACATTACATTTTGAGATATAAAGCTGATTTCTTTCAAATACATTTCTGTTGGTGGCGGAGAATTTATTCTCTTAGCTTAACACTCTTCTCTGAGACGTACGAGCTCAGAGGTTATGTAGTTGAAAGTTATCAGCGATATATTCCCAATTTGGTAATGTTGCATGCTGAGTGCTGTTGTGTGATGATTATTTATTGATCATTTGTTGATCAGAGCATGGCTTTGTGAAAAAGCGTAGCTTTGTGGACGAGACTTCGTCAGACCTCACACCCCAGAAATGGTCGAAACATGAATATGCGGCAAGGTTATGAGGGTCGCGCCCTTTAGGGTATGTCATTTCCTTCTGGAAAAGAGTGGTATCAGGTATGGAGCCCTGGTATTTAACCTATGTGGATACTCCAATCTCATTTGTTGTGTGATTGTGTGTTTATCGAGGCACCTCGGATAAAGGTCCCAAAGGACCGGGGGATGACATATTCGTGAGTTACCTGTTACAGGGGTAACCCGGCCTTGTGTTGGAAAAGAGCAGTTGTCTCTCGGGACGTCCAGCCAAAGGCGATCCCATTGGAGGTAGGAAGTTCCTTAGCCTGACCATTTGTTGGAAATCCAAAGAAACAATATGAAACTTGTACGGTTTTAGTTGTATAACCTGCTATGGAATGCGGCGATAACCTGCTATTGAACATAGTAGCTATAGTAGGCATACAATAATGGTTGTATGTTGGCTAAGATTAATATTATATTTTCGAAATGTTTTCCACACTAGACATTAATAATAATAATCCAATGGTTTTGCGTAGTAAGCATCTTTGACTATCATAAGAAGAAATCTCCTCCAATTCTGCGTTTGCATTGTGTGTGTGGCGGGAGGTCTTATGATAGTTTCATTTTCCAAAAGCATTGCGAATCAATTTTATTTACTTTGTGAAAATAACTGTTTTACGATCCCACACCAGTCACCATGACTGACCTTGCTTCATTACAGCGTGATAGGGGGTTCTCGCTTCACAGTTTGGTGGCGAACGGGAGACTCTTACCCCTACATGTCCCTGAGTGGGATGGGTTGGTTGTGACGGTCGAAAGGCTGGCTGTAAAAGCAAGTGCAGGGTACCATTGTATGCCATGGTGGGACTGGAATGGTTGAAAAGCCTACCGGTCGCCACTGCCTCGAGACGTTAAATGTGGTATCAGAGCTGTTGGTTAAGCGACAGCCCTGGCTCTGTTGGGTGTTACTCATTAGAGATAGAGTCAGTAGTACTCTAGAATGAGTGTGAGTGTAATAATAGATATGAGCGCGTATTTGTTAGTGAATACAAAATTCGTTTTATATTGTGTTGACTTATCGGTTGATTGTTTATAGATTCTGGTCAGTGCAGTCTGGCCAACTGTTAATCGATAGGGGTTTCTAAACTCTTAAACAAGATAAACCGCCACAGTATTGTATTAAATAGGGTAAATGAATAATTTTACCCAAAACTATTTCTGTGTAGAATAGAAATGATTTTCTCTGAATTATTATAGTATATGGATGCTTGGTTGTTAGGAAGTAATAACATTGAATTATTATCATCGTTATATGGAAATTAAATAAGAAATAATGGTATAACCAAAGATTTGGAGATAAATCCATTTAACCAATGAAATTTATAAATATGAATTGAAAAGAAGAGGAAATGAATTCATATACGAATGAGATTTGTAAATGTAAATTGTACTGTGATTTATAATTTGGAATAGAATTCCAGAAGAATTTTTTAAGAAAATAAATTCATTAATGTAATGAAATTGGTAATGTGAATTTATAAATGAGTTTTATAAATTGAAAGAAAATGTGAGTAATTATTAAAAGATACTGGAATTTCTTTAAAATATAATGGAATATAAATAAGTTGATAACTTATAAAATATTTGAAATTTGATTGGAATGAGATTCAAATTGAAAAGAAATGAATTTGTGAATAAACAAATGAGTTTACATTTGTAAATAAATGAATTGGAAATTGAAAAAAAATGGAATGAGATTTGATTTGAATCAAGTCGAAGAAAGTCCAAACTTGGAAAAATAAAATAAAGTGGATTGAATTCAAGTAAATTAACTTGATAATTTATTAATTCGTGAAATAAATTAATTGGAAGTGAATTAGTTAAAGATGAGCTGTGAGTTGAATAAAAATGGTTTGAATTTGTATATAAATTCAATAAGTAGAAATAAATTGAAAATTTCCTTGTTATTGATAAAATAAATTCGAAATGACTTGAATATGGAAATTTGAAATTTAAAAAGAAAGATTGTGAAATGGTCGTCGTCGACTTTTATTGAATGGTTTTGAATAGAATTTGTTTGGCAAATGAAATAAACCGAATGTGAATATAGAATGCAAAATTAAATTGAATGGAATCAATTGCAATTGAAGTGGAATTAAAATAAATTGAATTGGTATCAATTTAAACTAGCTATAAACTAGAATGGATATTCTATTAAGTGAATATCGTTGAATTTGCATAAAAACGATTGTCGTTTGACGCAAACGAGATTGTATAAAATTATATGAGTTAATGAAAGCTAATAGAATTGATTTTGAAATCAATTGAAATGGATATGAATTCGTTTCGTTAAAAAAATGAATTGAATAAAAGAAAATGTGTTGTAAACCATTGAATTGAATGTAAATTTGATGAAAGCAATTTAATTTGTATTGAATCTTTATAAATTGCTAATGGAAATTGTTTTGAATGTTTTGCTTATGAAATCTATATATTTGTTATTGAAAATAAGTGAAATGTTAATAGATTTCTTATATTGTTACTTACATATTTAAATAGAGTAAGTACAGGATTTTGGGAGCCGTTTGGCTGCATTTTGGGTTGCACAAATGCTTAAAAATAAACCGCTTTGCTTAAAATGCTAAAAAGGTACGCCTACGCAATACAAAATAGGAAATATGAACTGTTTTTCTGCTTTTCCGACCGAGTGGGTCGATGTATATATATTTATATCTTTTGTCAAATTGCAAAAGCTCCTCCGTACAAAGGAGACTCCGCCAAAAAATTTCGAAAATTTTGGGAGTTAGAAAAAAAAATTGAAAAATTTGGAAAATTTTTATTAACGGAAAAATTGATTTTCAAATTGTAAATGGAAACGTGAGAATTGAACTAGAAAAGCGAATTTTTAGTTTTTGAAGATAAAATGAATTCAGATAGAATTGAAATAGTAAATTGAATTCAAATAGGATTGAAAATGCAAAGTTGAAGGGAAATGAATATATAACTTTGTTATTGAAGCAAATTGATTTTATATGGAAGTGAAATTCAATTTGAATATAAGAAATAATTGTATTGAACTTAAGAAATAAATAATGAAACTCTTAAGTAAAATGGGTATTTGGAATCCAATAAGTAAATTGGACATTATTGTAAAGTAAATTATACAAGGGGTATAAAGGAAAAGGAAAATCGAGATTTTTGATTTCGAAGATGAATTTGAAATTGCTCGACAATAAGGTATGTATTTGAATTTCTGTATGAAATTTGATCGGGGTTCTGGTTTTGCCACTTGGCATTTTGTTTTCTATTGAGATTTGAGAGTCCATAGGGGCGAATTTTTTTGGGAATTTAGAGCGTTAGGAAAATTTTGAGAAAATTTTGAAAGTTTAAAATTTGAATTTAAATTTGAATTTGAATTGTGAAGTAAAATAAAGTTGTTTGAACTTATGAATAAGTTTGGAAAGTTAGAAAAAGACTAGTGTGTCTTAATGAAAAGATTATTTTATCAAGTTGATAAAATTATTTGGTTTTGGTAAAATAGTAAACGGGAGTTGGAGCATTCTTCTTTACTTGTAATTTCGGGACGAAATTCTTTTAAGGGTGGAAGATTGTAACGACCCTGAATTTCTGTCATTTGAAATGTGAATATTTAATTGAGTTTAAATATTCGAATGATAGTTTAATTTGAAATTCAAATATCAGAATGAATTTGGCGATTAAATTATTGAATTTAATTATTAAATCCGGGTAAAAATTTGAACCTTCTATTTTAAGCCTGTTAAAAAATAATATGAAGGCTTAGAAAATTCATATTGATTATACTGAAGATAATAGAAGCTTCAGAATTGAATTTGAAACTGTTTTGTTCAGTTTTGAAATTTATCGTTTAAATCGATATTTAAAAATAGCGGTCCGGGGCACGGTCTCGGAATTCAACGAAACATATTCCATTGGATCCGTAATATTGTATTATTATCGGATTTCAATTTTGGTAGTAATCGGAGTTGTTGTGTGAGCGTACGATAAGCAAATGCACTGAAAATTTTATCGAAATTCAATTTAATAACCGGGTCCAAAAAGCTATCTTCTCCATACGATCGAATTTGGACTCGGAACCTTTTCCATTGCATTCGGAATAGGCGTATAACATTATAAACGCCTAGCGGCACGCCTCGATAGGAAGTCAAAATTTTTAGTTGACTTTATCGGATCGGTTTGAATTTGAATTTAAAACTTAATATGTATATTCATCCCAGTCAACCCTCAGCCAAAATTATTTCACATCGTAACTTTTTCCCATCTTTTCCAAAATCACTGTAGCTGCCTGATCCCTTCTTCAACACACTTCCTCTTTATAGCCAAAACATCGAACAAATATCTGAGAAATTTTTATCGTTCCCTCCCCCTCTAAATTAAAATCGAAATCAAAATAAAATAAATGGCCGTAGTTCGAATCGAACTCGTTCGAAGAGAAAAAAATATATAGGGCAAGCTTCCATCTCTTCTGGGGATTCAAAATCTCGAGCACCTCCTCGAGTTTCGCAGAAGATGGAGGCGCGTTTGTCAGGGGCCGCGCAAGGCGATGGAGGGGATTCGCGATGGAATCGCGATCGTGGGACGAGGTGGTTCGGCGACGTAGACGGGAAGCGTGGGTTCGTGCTCATGGCATTCTCTCGTGTGAATCGCGACAGGCGGCGGCGACAAAAGGCCTCGAGTTCGAGCAAGCGATCGAGGGTTTCACGTGCAAGGGGGCGACAGCTTTAGGGCGAAGTCGAATGGAGGCAGTGAGGTATTTGATTCACCTTTCTTTCTCTTTTCGATTTAAACCTAATTTAACACATTTATATATATATATACAGATTAGGAAAAATATATATATATATATATATATATAAAGTTCAAGAACATAATTTTTTTTAAATGTTTAGGGTTATGTAAAAGAAAAAAAATTTAAATCATTAGTTTGAAATTAAAATTTTAGTTAGATAAATTTATTAGAAGGAATTGGTTTAAATTAAAAAATATTAGTTTAAATAATCATTAGTTGATTAAAACTAATAAATAATAATTGATTATTCGATTTATTTCGAATATTAATAAATTGTATAAATATTTATACAAGGTCTAAATGGAGAAATCAAACTGGAATGGAAGTGGATTGCAAAATTAAAAGCAAAGGTGAGATCATCTCACTCAAATGGAAATTTAATTTGCAGTTATTGATTGGCTTTTTTGGATGATAGTATATATATAGTTGTATATAGCAATATATATATATTGGAATATATATATATTGGTGATTGATTTTCCCGCATTATATAGCGGATGAGACCCTATTGCGCCGCATAATAGCGGATGATATTTTTATAAATCCCATATACCGCGATATTCCACCTCGAAGTGGAATTGGTATTGTGCTAACATCTGTGGATGCAGGGAAACAGGTTGGAGGGATCCAACTGGATTCCTCAAATTGTTTGAATATTATTTCATATGTGAATGATGTGATTTATTGATAATCTATGGATGATTTATTGATAATTGAAATTGTTGAAGGCTAAAATTTAGCCGAATGTATTTTTGGTATCGTTGGATACCAGAAATAGATAAATTGGATTTTTGAATTTAAAGTTGCAAATTTTAAATAAATTTCTTTTGAAAGAATTGAATAAATTTAAAAGAGGGAATTTGAAGGCATAAAATTGATTTTTTTTGGAATCTTATCGATTTATTTCCAAAATATGGGAAAAGATATAAATAAAAGGATTTTGAATAATATTGTTTTAAAAGTTGAAGAATTCTTTAAAAATGGAATTTTGAATAATTTGGAAAGGGTAAAGGAATTTATTTAAAAGTGATAAATTTTTAGAAATCAATTTGTAATTGATTTGGTATTTGAAAATAGATCTTTGAGAAATCGATATGGAAATTTATTTGGTGTTAAATTAAATTTAGAAATCAAATTTGTAATTAATTTGGTGATGGAAAATAAATCATTGGGAAATTTGTTTGAAATTGATTTAGTGTTTGTAAAATAAATCTAGAAATCGATTTGCAAATGATTTGTTATTTGGAAATAAACTTAGAAATAAATTTGCAATGTTTTGTTCTATTGAAATTAAGCTTAGAAATCAATTTGTAATTGATCTGGTATTGAAATAAAATTTGAAATCAATTTGGAATTTGATTTTGGGGTTAAAAGTGAATATTTGGGAATGTAAATCCAAATGGAATTTAGAAAGGAAAGGGGAAATTTGTCTTAAAAATAAACACTGATTTATTTTAAAGTGTGGAGATAAATTTACGGATTTAGAACGTAAATTTAAAATAAATCGGTAAGGATTTATTTAATTGGTTTAAATGGACCATTTTGAAATGAAAGTGTATTCTCACTATAAAGCCAAGTATATTTCCAAAGTTGCTTTTAAAAAAAATATAAATTAAAAGTTCTAAAGTTGGTTTTTAAAAAGAAATATTTGGAAATATATTCCGCATAAGGAAATTGATTTGAAATTGATTTTCAAAAGTTGAAAGGTGAAAATTGATTTGAAATTGTTTTCAAAGTGTTGAAGTGTGGGAAAATATATATCTTGTGAAGATATTTTGAAAATAAATAATTTGGGAAAATTATTTAAATACGATGATTGTTGTGAATGTTATTGATAGTTAAATCACCGACTATCAATATTTGCCTTTGAAATGGCACTTGGATTTGTTTTAAAACAAATGCTTATTATTCGGGCTAGCCGGGAAAAGACCTTTGTGTCAGATAACCCATTTCGAATAATAATACGACGTGTATGAATTGAAATTGAAGACCGGTGTGAAGACCGGGTATTTTCGAAAATGAAAGGACAACCTGTCGAATGTCTTTACACCGAGTTGCTCCGGTATAGAGATTTATATCACTCTTTTGTGATGGGAAGTCCGATCGGGATTGTGAATACCCGGATTGCAAGGGCTTCTTTGGAAGTGCCTTCGGTTCCGTTCGAACCCGGAAAAGACTTGTATGGTTACATGTCTGACATTACATTTTGAGATATAAAGCTGATTTCTTTCAAATACATTTCTGTTGGTGGCGGAGAATTTATTCTCTTAGCTTAACACCCTTCTCTGAGACGTACGAGCTAAGAGGTTATGTAGTTGAAAGTTATCAGCGATATATTCCCAATTTGGTAATGTGGCATGCTGAGTGCTGCTGTGTGATGATTATTTATTGATCATTTGTTGATCAGAGCATGGCTTTGTGAAAAAGCGTAGCTTTGTGGACGAGACTTCGTCAGACCTCACACCCCGGAAATGGTCGAAACAGGAATATGCGGCAAGGTTATGAGGGTCGCGCCCTTTAAGGTATGTCATTTCCTTCTGGCAAAGGGTGGTATCACGTATGGAGCCCTGGTATTTAACCTATGTGGATACTCCAATCTCATTTATTGTGTGATTGTGTGTTTATCGAGGCGCCTCGGATAAAGGTCCTAAAGGACCGGGGGATGACATATTCGTGAGTTACCTGTTACAGGGGTAACCCGACCTTGTGTTGGTAGAGAGTAGTTGTCTCTTGGGACGTCCATCCAGAGGCGATCCCATTGGCGGTAGGAAGTTCCTTAGCCTGACCATTTGTTGGAAATCCAAAGAAACAATACGAACCTTGTACGGTTTTAGTTGTATAACCTGCTATGGAATGTGCCGGTAACCTGCTATTGAACATAGTAGCTATAGTAGGCATACAATAATGGTTGTATGTTGGCTAAGATTAATATTATATTTTTGAAATGTTTTCCACACTAGACATTAATAATAATAATCCAATGGTTTTGCATAGTAAGCATCTTTGACTATCATAAGAAGAAATTTTCTCCAATTCTGCGTTTGCATTGTGTGTGTGGCGGGAGGTCTTATGGTAGTTTCATTTTCCAAAAGCATTGCGAATCAATTTTATTTTCTTTGTGAAAATAACTGTTTTACGATCTCACACCAGTCACCATGACTGACTCGGAGTTTATTGTTTCCTTTCTAAACTCTGGGTGCCCATAATTTTCCACACGGGCAGCCTAGAGTTATGTTATCAGGATATTCTGGATATTCTGGAGGTTTGAAAGCAAGCTGGATGGCGAGACGTACTTCCGTACTTGTTTATTTATTTCCGCTGTGTATTCTGTATGAGGACAAGTTTATTTAACTGTCCATTGTTGTATTGAGTTGTATATTGACTCTGATTGATGTATGTATAAACTAATATAGTTCTTTGTTTTAAAAGACTAGTGATTATCTATTGTATATTGTTCCGCTGCGAATGTGAGATTCTGATATTGTTTCTGTTTGTGTTTTTCTGTTCTCTTTTTCTTCTGTCTTCTTCTACCTCTTCTTTTAACCCTAATGGTTTGGTTTTCCGGCATTCGATTGCGCGGCATTTGATACAGTGAACGTATTAATGTCGACTTTCGAGCGTCGAAAAGTCGAGACGTTACATCTATCCTAGGAAGTGGGTAATGGTTCTTCTTCGTGAGCTTATTCAACTCTCTATAGTCTACGCAAAGTCGAAGGGAACCATCCGCCTTTGTAGCGAAGACGACTGGTGCCCCCCACTCAAATATGCTCCGTCTGATGAAGTCTTTCTCTAATAGCTCACCAATCTACTTACTTAACTCCTTCCTCTCCCTAGGAGCCATATGTCTCACGGGCAATGCCACTGGCTTAGCATTGTCATTCAGCTAGATCCTAAAGTCGATCTCTCTCTTAGGGGGTAGCCCCCTAACCTCCTCAAAAACGTTTGGGAAATCTCTAAAAACTGGAACTGAATCCTACTCTCCTAGATGAATCAAGGGAATAAAGGAAGCTCAACATGACTGACCCTTGTGGGTCGTAAGAAACCTCGAGGGTCCGTCGGCTGCATGTCCCTAGCCTGATGACTCTCCTCTCGCAGTCCAACATCGCACCATAAGTGGGTAACCAGTCCATCCCCAAAATCATTCCATATCCCGAAAATCCCAGTACATAGGCATCACAATCAAACTCTACGCCTAGTATAAAATTTTTCAAACCCCTACAAATCATGGATAAATGTGTCGATCCTCCTATGGGTTTGAAACAACTATAGGGTCTACAACTAGAGAGATATCTAAGTGCAAACAATCAACCAAGGAACTAGAAATGAAAGAATGCGATGCTCCAGAGTCAAAAAGAGTCCGAACAGGAAAATCCGAAATAGAGATCAAACCTTCTACAGAGACTTTCCTACCTCGGTCCGGTCCACTACTAGAAGGTGCTGCATCCAAGGCCTGTACTTGCACCATAGGTGCACCTACTCTCTGCCATATCCTCTAAGGACAAGATCTACAAAGATGTCCGGGCTGCCCACAGTTCTAACACCTCCCCTTCATCGTGTCCTTCTTACAGTCCTTTGATTAATACTCAACCAATCCACAATTATGACATTTCTCTCCCTTCTATATCTATCCCTTTTTAGGTCCTCCTTTCTTCTTGTCCTTTTCCTTCTTATTCTTCCACCACTGCTTCTTAGCGTTTTCTAATTTAGGAACTCCCTTAACCTCTTCTTCCTTAGCAACATCTGATATGAGAGTCATTTCCACAAGTGACTCTTACATCGCTCCCATAGGTACATGTGTCAACGCCAACCCTTGGAGGGGCTGGTTCAAACCCTTACCAAACTTGGTGGCCTTCTTATGCGGTGTATTAACAAGCTCCATCCCGAACTGGGATAATTCATTAAACTGATTTATATAATCTTTCATCGAAAGACTCCCCTGCTTCAGACTAATGAACTTCTCTAACTGCATGCTTTCCTCGGCTTGCGACAAGAGCTTTCTCTCAAACCTTTCCCGAAATCCAACCCAGCCAATGTCTCTACCCTCTATCTCTACAATCTTCCACCAGTAAGAAGCCTCTCCCTTCAGCTGCCAAGATGCAAGCTGAACTCTTCGTCGGTCCTCCAATCGTAATAGCCTAAATATCCACTCTGTATTCCTCAACCAAGTTCGTGCCTCTACGAAATCCTCCATGATAGAAAATGTCATGCCTCATATATTATCGAAGTCCTTACATAGCTTAGAAAAATTGGCTGCTGTATGTGGATTAATGGGACCTCCACCCGTCGGTGCTGCATTGAGCGCTTGCCCTTGCACCTCTGGTGCCGTAGCTTGGAGGTATCTACGAAACCAGCCAGGGACTTGGTGGACACCCTCTGGAAGATTTGGGGCATCCACCATACTATGTAAAGAAAAGAAAATTTAGGCTCGAAAGAATCGAAAGAAGGTTGAACTGGACTTTGAGGGGATTTTTATAAAAACTCCCTTATACTTGAAAACTATTTCTATAATAAGAGTTTCATTTTGAAAAATACTTTTAGTTTGAAGATATGTTACCTTTGAAAAATACTTTACTTTTAAAACAAGATTTTAGGAATCCTGTAACCTTAGGCTCTGCTACCAAATGAAACGCCCCACACCCCTTAGTATTCCCAAAAAGGGCACACCAAAGGAGGTGGTGCATTATAGGTATAGCTAAAGCATCATAGAGACTAAGATTCACAAGACAAATAAGTAAAAGCAGCGGAAAACATTTAAATAATAACTTATCATTCAGAATTAATCTTCATCTCAAAATAAGTCATAAAAACATAATATGTCTCAAAAACACAAAATCTCTCATGTCTTGTGAAAATACATCTTAGTCTCACATAATCAGAGTAAAAGTAACAATAATAATCCCTCTCACAAGTGCCAATCCATCATAAGCCAAATGAAAAGGATGAAAAGTAGAAGAATACATCTGAAATGAGGAAACTCCGAAAATGAATCTCCAAGCAACCCGAATCAACTATCCTCAACTCTGCTGGCCTGTTGGGGAAAAGGAAAGATAGAGAAGTGGGTCCGACAATAAGTCTGGTGAGTGAAAGTAATTACTAGCATTTCTAAGCAAGATAAAGATAATAGACAAAGCAATAGTTCTAGCATGAAAGGAAGATATAGAAAAGATAAAACTCGCATAAAATACTGTTTCTGATTCTGTTTGACTGTTTGCTTTGATTGTTTGCACTTGTCTTAAACTGTTGTGATTAGGCTGAAACCCTAATCATATCTCAACCGCTAACTTGATTAGGCTGAAATCCTAATCCTACCCATTGATCGACCTTTCCTAGCTCTGTTGTGCCTCTGTGAGCCAATCCTGTTGGTCCCACTACAAAAGACATCTCTAAGCGCTTAGGACGTAGAAGCGAATTATTTACCCTAATCGATGACGCACGCTCGGTCATCACTGGTACACACTAACTGTCACCCCCTACTTGACCATTTATTTACCCTAATCAGCATAAGTGTGCCCAGCCTCACCCACGGGTGAGACCATCAGT
This sequence comes from Allium fistulosum, assembly GCA_030737815.1. Lineage (NCBI taxonomy): Eukaryota > Viridiplantae > Streptophyta > Magnoliopsida > Asparagales > Amaryllidaceae > Allium > Allium fistulosum. The sequence goes on along the minus strand of CM060904.1, from coordinate 333,811,181 downwards.
CCTCGACCTGAAAGGGAATGCTGCCGGTACTAGTCCTAACAAACAAACCTTCTAACTTTGCACCCCATGCCCAAATCCCCATATTTGAGCCTCTATCTATTGGCCACTTATTTACCCTACTCAGCATAAGCGTGCCCAGCCTCACCCACGTGTGAGACCATCAGTCCTCGAATTGAAAGGGAATGCTGCCGGTACGGGCCACTACTGCTATATTTGCTTATTAACTTAATCCAAGATCTAAGTTTTTAAAATAAGTCCCTTCTGTTATTTCTTTCTTTCTAATTATAACCTATGTGTTATAATTATTCTTGCAACTGTTACTCTTCTATTTTCTCTTTTTAGTTATAACCACTTGTTATAATTATGCTTGCAAATATCTCAAATTTGCCTATTTCAGTCCATCTCTATTTTATTTCAGTTTTTCTCACTTTACATCTGATTTCTGTAAATTTAGTGTTTTTCTATTTTAATCCATATTTGTGAATTCTTCTCTTTTTAATATTTTATTTGCATCAGAAAGGATTAAATCTCCATAAAAAGAAACTAACATTTACAAGCTATATTCCAACTTAAAACAGATGTAAATAACTGTAAATAACTGCAAATAACTGAATAAAATAGCTGAATAAAAATAGACTATAAAGAACTTCTGAAATTTACTTAAAAACCGACTATAAATAAACTTACATAAAAACTGTCTCAAAATTATAGAAAAATTACAACTATTGAGAACCCTATTATTTTAAATTATTTACAAATCTAAAATAAATACAAAACACTCACCTGTGGTCCTTAGCTCTAATCCTGGGCCTTCTTGGATCCACTTCTAGGGTGTAGAATATTTTTATTAAAAAGATTTCCTCCACAGAAAAATTTTCTATTTAGGGTTCAGCCTCAGGAAATGAATCCAATTGGGAGAAAATCTGAATGAGAAGAATAGCTAGGCCTAGGGTTCTATTTATAGTGTGGCTTAGGGATCTCAGGCCATCGGATTTAAAGATTTAATCTGGTACAACCACGTCATAGGCTCACTAGGAACCATCGGATGCAGCTACGAACGCACAGGATTTCACAAAAATCAAATTTTATGTTCTTCGGCTCGTACCTGGATGAAAAATCATCCAGGAAGAAAGGCAGGTCGACCTGTGTTCCTTGGGGGTCGACCTATGGGTCGACCTGACCCTAGCATGGGTCGACCTATGCCCTTTTTTGATTAATTATAATTCTGATTTCTTGTTTTTCTCGTAAATTCTCCAAACTAGCTCAGATTTCAACAAGTTATATATGGAAATTAATCAGAAAATTACCACGGACCCAATGGTGCAACCCCCATGGCTCTATTCTGACAATTTACCAACACTATTTTATTATTCAATTAATTTTTTAATTAATTATTATTACTCTAATTTTTCGGGTTGTTACACAAATTATAAACTAGCATTGGGTTTTAAGCCTTTTTGGCATTTTCGTGCGACTTCTTTAAATAAAAATGTTTGAGAAACTTAATTCTATAATTTGGGAAATACAAATAATCGACTTACTGTTATCGATTGGTTTAAATGCTTTCAAATTACACTTCATCGAATATGGTATAACTTATTGAATAGAATGTTTGAGTGGAACTTACTAGCCCACTAGTGAATACACAAATTTCATCGGGTAGTATGGGATGCCATGGTTAAATTCTTGTGATTGCTATTAGGAAGTATTTAACACTTTAGGGTTGTATTCTCTTTTGGTGGTTGACGGGGCTAATAGATCCTTAAGAGAATATAGTTTAGGTTTTCCAGTTATATCCGTAATAAGTGAGATTTACTAGCTTCTAGTAAATACTTGAATTTCATCAAACCATATGGGTCAATTTGGTTAAGTTCTTGTGATTACTAACAGCTATAGTATCTGACACTTCAGATTGTATTTCTTTTGATATTCGGCGGGGGCCTATAGATCCTCAAGAGGTATTCTCATGGATTTCTTTAAAACTTTTATGTCATGCTATGTATTCTACGATCATCTTGAATTCTACGGACAACCCTTGTGATTGGCTAAGGTTTGTTTCACAGTAAGGACGATCCTTGGTATCAAATACCTGCTTTGTTTGTTTTCCATGGTACAGACAATGTTGTGATTGGTATGGGTGATTAAGATGATCGTATGGATTGTTTCGGATTTTATGACTTTCAAGTGTTTCATGATAAATGTTCTTGTGTTTTGTGATAAGTTCCGAGCTAAATCATTTCAATAGTTAGTTTATATTTATAATGCCATATACTTTATGTTATATTTTATTCTCACCCTTTTGATTATTTAGAGATAGTCTGACCCGTTTATTTTATAGTACTCGGGTCAGGCCGAGACTTTTCAGGTATCAGGACTTGCAGGCTTTTGGGTAGGTGGGCTAGTAGATGAGAGACTATTTTGATTTATCAGTTACCTTCTGTAGAACATATTTATTTATGCGTATATGTTGGGATGTATATTTTTGAGATAGTGACATATCTTGGATGGTTATTATGTGAGTCTAGTATTATTTTATGGACTCACGGTATGTATTTTGAGAAACCGGTGTGAGTATTACTTTAGACTGAAACTATACACGTCAAAAATTTTGTTCCAAATATTAAAAAAAACAGCAAGTATGACATGTCAGTGTTAGGTTATAAATATATTCACATTTGGTCCCCCTTAACAAGCCGTATTCTCCGTATTATTAGACTACATTATTTATAATGTTCTTTAGTAATATATGTATAACGGTAGGGTTATTACGGTTGGTATTAGAGTAGAATCAAAACATTATAACATATAATATAACAGATCTGAGACCTAGATGACTTAGAATCCCGTCCCTTGGGTTTTGTGGTAGATAGTTATATTAATTATCTAATTAAAGATAGGATTATGGAAAATCATTTGGGATGTATTTTGATTTTAACTAGTATATTAAAAATAATATTAGATTTTGGATTGCGTAGAATAGGATCATGGCTAGAGGCAGACCTAGAGTACACCAGGATCGACCGGTAATCCTGGTGCAGGAGGGATGCTTTTGACTCTCGAGCAGATCATAGAGATTGTACGTGCTGCCCAAACAGTTACTTCTGATGGCCATTTGGTTTGTGCTGATTTTGCTCCCTCTTGTAGTGACTTCGGACACTTAGGAGGTAGACCCTTTAAGGGAACATAGAAATTCATAGAGATACAGGCCTGGATAAATACATGCGAGAGGATCTTTTCTCACATTAGTCTTAATGATGCCCAAAGATTCAGGTAGCATCCAGTCAGTTGCAAGAAAGAGCATTGGAATGGTATGACTTGTTAGTAGCAGAGGTTGAGGAGGGTCAGCTTTCTTGGGCATAGTTTAGACAGAGATTTTAGCAGAAGTTTCTGCCAGAGGCAGAAAAGGAAGCAATGACTGGGAAATTCATTGACCTTGGGTAGGGTCAAACTTCTATTATGGGGTACATAGAAAAATTTAAGGCATTATCCAAGTATGGGTTGGATTTCATTAATAACCCAAGGAAGAAAAATCAGATGTTTATTTATGGATTGCATAAGTCTTTGAAGAAGGCTCTGCTACTTTAGATGGATATATTTTTCAAGTCTTTAGTTGATTCAGCACTTCGTCTCGAAGAGGCAGAGAAGGATAGTGAGGAGGAAGAAACTCCTAAGAAGCAAAAGAAAGAGCTTAACTAGAAAAGAAAGCAACCTGTTGAGCAAGGAAATTCTGGTGCTAAGGGTAAAGGAGGGAGCAGGATGAGTCCGGTTCTACAACCCCACATAGGAGTCAGATAGAATGCTTCAACTGTGGAACCATGGGCCACTATTCGAGTGAGTGTAGGAAGTCTATTGTTTCTTCTCCATCCGGTGTTTGCTTCTATTGCAAGAAGGAGGGGCACTTGATAGCAACTTGCTCATATAAGGAAAAAAGGAAAGGAAGGGGAAGGCCACAGAGACTTCTGGTAGATCGGCTTAGCTAGATATGGTTCTTTTTATTTTTATAAAGTGTTCTTTCTTTTGCTAGGTTGCATTAGAGCTAGTTTTAGAAATTAGCTAAATATTGTTTGTATGAGCTTTTGCAATTTATGGATCGGAGTTAGGATAAAAGTTGTTTGCTTTTGGTTGATGGGTTGTTAGAAATTGATTGTTTGGTTATATTCATTCAACTTGGATCCATGGATGCTATTAATAATAAAATAGTCATAACTAAGGAAAACTAGTAATTAAATTTTATGTTGACTTGTCTGGTAAATGTTTAAGTATTTTGATCGATATATATGATGTCATGTTATATATAGGAATTCCTAAACATCCATCAAGACATTTTAACATGAGAATCTAAAATAATTGTTTTGGGAAAAATATTTGAGTTAAAAATAAATTGAAATAATATTTTCACCATAAAATAATTTTGTGAAGCGGAGAGACTTGGTAAGGCATTGTTGATAGCGTATGCGATCAACATTGTAAGTAACGAAGTGGATCACAATAATTTCGTGGCTTAATATTATTTTATATAATGAGATAATTTATAATTTATGAACTGGTTGAAAAAATTTAAGAATTATTTGAAAAAAAATCAAAGAGAGGGTATCTTGATCATCCTTAAGTGTTTATTAAACTTGGTTTATAGATTTGAAAATTTAATTTGTAGATTTCTTTCCTTAAGGAAATTACGGGGACATAATTTTCTTAAGGTGGGAGTCTGTAACAACCCAGTTGTTAATTACCTAATTAATTAAGTTTAATTATGGGTAATTAATTCTAATTTATGACTTGTGAAATTAAGTCTATTTTTGAAAACAGCGATTTGATTATTTAAGGACTAAGTTTCATTTCTTCAAAAGGATTCAATTTAAATTTTGAAGTATTATTAAATCAATTAATTAAATTTGACATTTAGATTAAATTTGTTAATATTAAGACTATTGTTAAAATGAGGTTTTTGGAAATTTATAATCTTTCTTTATCAAAATGATAATAATAATTGGTATTTGCAAAAGTTATATTGAATTTATACAAAGCACTTCAATATTGATTAAAATTATAATTTCTACCTTATTAGTGTTTGTCAAATTTTGTGGAATCAAATTTATAAGTTATAAATTTTTGTTTAGTGTAAAATAGTGTTTTATAATAAGTTAAACTTAATAAATTAGCAACCTTCTCTTAGAAATTGCAACATCTTTCTTATTGGATCCTTATCACATCCACATGGCCCATTTAGGATGGTTCAGAGAAGAGAAATAAAAAGTACGTATACCTTCTCTCTCAATACATTTAGTTTCAAAAATCTGAACGATAGTCTCTTTTATCATATAAACCCTGTCTCCAATAATCCCCAATTCAAGTTGCAAATCATAGGGCTTTTGGCTAATACTTATAAAAATCAAAAGAAAGTAATCTCCTACACCTCATAGTACATCAATTACGATTAGTAGTCTTAGTTTTATCTCTTGGTTGTAATTTTCTTTTTTTGCAATTTCTGAAATTAAAACTTAGGAAATTGCTGAAAGATCTTAGCCTAGGAGAATTCATGTTCTTAGCTTCTGTGATGGCCCATTTCTTCGACTCACGAAAATCAACACTAATACATCCTCGGTATTCACATGCCGTAAATCCAAGTGCCGGAGAAGCGAATCATTAAGGGTAAGAAAGAAAAATAAAGACAGAACAGAATCTCACATATATTATTTCAACAAATAATCTTTACAGTGTAAATTTAAATACATTTATCAGTGTTTAAAAATGGATAGTTATATATATCTGTCCTTACAAACGCGGAATACACTACTACTTAAGTGTAGTGGAAATAGATAAACAATCTTCAGTAAAATCTTCCGACTCCATGCTTCGATCTCCATCCAGCTTTCTTCTAAACTGAACTTGACTACTAGGCTGCCCAGGGAAAATTAGGGCACCTAGAGTTTAAGGAAAGGGAAAAACGAACTCCGGGTCAGTCATGGGACTGGTGTGAGAACTAAAAATACGCGTTTTGAAAAAAAAAGGTATCTCATAAGACCGCGCCACACATAAACACGTAACGGGTTTTTACCTTATGGTAAACAAAACATTCTACGTCAAAATACTTGATATTATTTTTAATGACGTATCTTTGAAAATTTGCAAGTAAACTTATTAATCTTAGCCGAAATTGTTACCATTATTAAATTCCAACATACTAGGCTCTACAAACAAAATGGCAGGCACTTATTAGAGAATGGATTCCATACAAATGACCAGGTGAAGGGACTACCTTCCAGCAGTACATCTCTAGAGGAATGTATCGAGGCCCAACAGATGGTCCTCTACCAACACAAGACCGACCTACCTCTTCCTAGAAAGTATAGAATATGTCATCACCCCGGTCGTTACCAACCTATCCAAAGCTCTCTTCACATACACCAAATTAATTTAAACCCGAACGTCATAGCAGGTAGAAATTTATCTAGAAGGGGATGATCATACCCTAATGGTTGCAAACCATATAGCCTTGGTGCATCTACCATGTTTCAGTCATTTCCGGGTGTGAAGCTTGAGGTAACTATTACCTTTCACATAGCACATCATCTTCCTTTGTATGCCACACTGCCATTCCATCGATCACTTGTTGACTTCCATAAACATACAACCTCTGAGCTCATACGTCTCAAAGAAGGGTGTTAAGCTAAGAGAAGTTGCCTTCTCTGCCACCAAACAGATGTATGTTTATAAAAGTCAACGATGAAATCTCAAGAATGCAATGTCAGACATCCATCCATACAAGTTCGTTCTAGGACTGAACGAAACCGAAGGCACTCTCCTACAGCATCCTGGTGGGAATTAACCCTAGGATTAGTAGCGAGAAGTCCTTGCAACCCAAAGAATTTCAGAAATGAAGGTACCACTGCTACTTTAGTATTTGGGAGTTAACCGGAATTATCAACAAGTAGTCCTTTCATCCCAAAAATCCCTGGTCTTCATTCTTCATTCTCTCTATCAGGACTTTATTTTTTGAACGCATATATTAGTTCGAAGTGGTTTTCAGATAGGAATTACCCCAGATCCAACCTCGGTTCCTTCAAACCAATCATCGATAAAAAGAGGTTTTGTGAATAGGGAATCATTCTTTAATTGATTAAGTTCTTCTTATCAAAATCTCTTTTGGAGATATATATTTCTAAAACATTCTTTCCGGTATATACGGAATTACTAAACCTCTCTTATCAATTCCTTTGATTACTAAAAACTTTTTTAATTTGAATAATTCGAAATCATTTCATTTTTCTTTTCAATTAGGAAAAAATTTCCAAAATCATTTCATTTAAATCTTAACAATGATTTCTTAATTCAAAACTCATAATTTTGATTGAGTTAAAACCATGTTATCTAAGATGTTAATCCCAAAATCAGTAAATATTAAGTGAGCAGAATCTATAGAAATCATTTAATTCTACTCAATATCAATCCCCGTATTCAACAAATACCATGGGCGGAATAACTGCGAAATCATCTTTTAAATTCCATGAATAGTACGAGTTCCCTCTTCGGGCTTTAACACCGAGTACAAGAAGATCATCTCCATAAAATCCAAATTGTTTAAATCGTAGAAAATATCTTTCTTTATCCATTGGAAAATTTTGATCCGAGTAAATCAAATTTACTATCCGCTTCGTTGGGCCAGTCCGGATAGCCAAGGAGAGCAGGAAACTGGTTTTCCAAACTCAAGCCTAGACACTATCTCTCTAACACCCATAAGGCGGTCAAGTTATTTGATCGACTCTAAATCATTAAAACATTTGATCATTTCATAAATCCTTCTAATTACTTTTAAAACACTTTATAAATCATTTAAAAGCATTTATAAAATAATTAGAAAAGAATCGTTAAGTTTAAAGCTATAATTCAAGAGTTGTAGAAAAGTGCTGCGGAAAGTGCTTTTTAGCTATATTGATCAAAACGACTTTTTTATTATGTGAAAATCATTTTTATTAGTCAAATAACTTTTAAAACATTTTAAAATATTTATAAGATTTGTTCCACATTTTTAAACAATTTTAAAACATCATTTTCAAAGAAATACAGCTTTGAATTCCGAACTGCAAAATCGGGATTTTTCAAAAACTTGTTTTACTCATATTTCAAAATCTACTTATTGAAATCTCGATTTTCTTTCTTCGTTGGAAAACTATGGATATAATAATTCGGAAAATTCTTATCTCGAAGAATTCCGAACTATATTACATCTTTTACACTTGTTTGACTTTTATAGTGCGAAATCACGAACTACCGTTACACGACGCGCTTATTTTTGACTAAATTTTCTTTTCTCATTCAAACTTCACCAAAACACTTTTAAATGTTTACAAAAAATTTAAAACTCATTTTAAACCATTTGTAAAGAGATTTAACAATTCAATACGCACCATTTCATTCATTCAAGGAAAGTGATTTCCTTTGTGCTTATCGACGTGTATATTCGTGACTTGCATATATTTTCAACATTCATATGGAAACAACCAAACTTCATGATTAAAGCATATTAAACATCCATTTGCAAATATCATATCATCATTCAACATATAATATAGTTTAGGAGTTTTCATCATCATTTTCCCTTCGAGCTAATATAAAATCGGCTATAGCTCCGCTACGATCGAATTAAACTCTACGGAATCGAGCTCTGAATCCTTAAAGTGGCTAGGCATAGCATTGGGAGTGCTCACAGCCTAGCTAGGGAAGGAGAAAGGGCTCGACCTTGCTTTGGGAAGGGGTGGCCGTGAGTTTGAGTGGTGGAAAGGAGGATATTTGTCTTCGTTTTGAAGTGGATCGATATTATATACATGTGTATATATTTTATTATATTTTGCCATAAATTTTGCTCATTATTTTCTAAGGCATGGAAACCATTAAAGAAGCTCTTAGGAAGCTTAAGAAGAAGGAAGAAGAAGATGGAAAGTTTTGTGAAAATGTGAATGAAGGTATGCATGTATTTATAGCCTTGGAAGACTTAAGGGCTAAGCAACTTCTCATAAATATATATTTCTTTATCCATCACATCTCCACTTTTCTACCCTTGTTCCAAACGTTAATGTCTTTCCCTCTATGTGCTCCATCACTTCATTCACTTCATGTATGCATATGTTGACTTATTTAAGCTTAAGGAGGAAGCTTGCTTAAAATATCTTAGATTTTGTATTATGTATGTATTTTTAAGTGTATAAGTATATATGTATGTATACATATGTTCATGTGCATGTTAGTGGATGCATTTGTATGTTACATATGTGTACATGACATGTAAACAACGTTGCATTGATTCCGAACAAATTTCTTTCGATAAACCGTTGCCAATGGGAGAATCGATTACCTGTCACATTAATTAAAATGATCACAATTCATTTATAAAACCATATAAATTTATATTAACAAATATTTACAAAAATCGCTATTATACCAATAAATGATATTGATTTTTTTCTTATATTTTCAAATCAAATATATATCTTTATAAAACTATTATAAATGATTTATTATCACTTTATAACTATTCAAAATTAATTTCATCATTTTAAAATAATTATTTGAATAATTAAAATAACTATTAAATCAGTAGATCTCAATTTAATTTAATAAATCAATTATCATATTTAAGGGCATTATTAACATTGTCAAAAACATATTTTATTTCCAAAATCAAATCAATGATTTTATTTCATATTAAATTTTAATTATAAAAATAAGTGTGTATCCAGCTCCATGCGCGACTTTTTATGATTATAGAGCTGACTATTGATAAAACCGTTTTAGGCCATTTTATCGATTTAGATTTCGAGGAAAATATTTTTGTAAATATTTATTCAAAATAAGATTATTATTACTCAAAACAATATTATTTGTATTATCAATCTTTTATTTGCATAAATTTAAAAATAAATACAATTTATGTGTTAAACACTCACACAACTATCTCTAAATTTATATAGGGTGCATGCACTATTTTGGATGAATTGTTGTTAGGATATATCGTTGAAATGAACCATATTTCTTGTGTTGTTTGAAGTTTTAGATGTGCAATTCTCTATTTGCTGAAAACCCTAGATGTTTAATATATTGAATCATCAAATTATTGTTGAAATCATAGTTGCATGACACCAAAATTAGTACCCTAGAAATCAAAACAATGACTATTTGAAAAATTACCAACATCGGACCATCGGGGAGGCAGAGGCACTTCCTGGAACTCTGTCCAGGCAGCGCCACCGGTCCACCTGGATCAGTGCACCGGTCATGGCCTGGACAAAGCTCTAGGTCGTGCCAATTTTTCTCCCCGATCGCCTGTTTAGCCTCCCGTTTGTTCATTTTACTCTTGTTAACTTACTGCCTTGTTTCTATTGCCTATATGTGATTATTTTGGTGCATAATTTCAAGTTTAAACTATTGAATTTGTGAATTAGTTTTGGAGTGGTTATGCCAAAGAGTCCATAGCACAACACTAAATTTCCATCGCATGTTTTTAACAAGGGTTTTTAAAAAAAATATTGGGTTTCAAATCGAGCCATTTCTTCTAAATCTTTAAAAGTATAAAATTATGTTATTTATTAGGAATATTTGAAGGTGAAAAATATATATATACATATATATTTAGATAATTATTTATTATTTTGTATATTAATAATGATTTGAAATATAAACTAAGTTAGTTATAATCAAATGTTTAAATACTTCTAGGGGTTGGGTTATTTGTTCTAACGGATTTATAAAATAAATGGATTATTTATAAGGCTTTTGAAATATGGTTTATTAATCAAATATCTTTTATGGAATTTTAGAGACAACTATATATATATAAAGGCATTTTTAGAATTATACGGATATACTAAATATTTTATCTATTGGTAGATATTTATATAAAGTTAAATAATAAATGAGTTTATAAATTTTATATTGAAAAGTTTAATGGTATATATTATCAAAATAAAGTATTAGGAATCATTTCATATATGATAAAGTATTTAGTAAGTATGATGGGTCAGTGCAAGTTTAAAGATATATTCACATTTGGTCGCCTTTAACAAGCCGAATTCTCTGTATTATTAGACAACATTATTTATAATGTTCTTTTGTAATATAGGTATATTGGTAGATTCATTACAAATAGTCAACACAAATGTTCCCTAAATTATAGTTAAAAGTGTTTAAGGAAATCAAATCATTATTAAAACATTAGTGGGTCTATAGTTATACCATTAGAAGGACATTAATGTATTAATTATGAGATTATTTATACTAATTATTATTTTATTGAATAATTCAATACTTCTTTGAGTGGGTGAATAAGTTAAATTAAAATGATCTATATTCTAAAATGATCTTAATGATGCAAACTGCCTTTCAAACAGGTCTCATACGAAGAAGTTATCGCATGTTTAACTTTCAAGGACTTATTGGCAATTTTTATAATTCAGATATATAAATGTATGCACACACATACCTGACTGTAAATAAAATAATTATAGGGTTCACTCTGTAAAATTTTCCATCTTCCATGTTATATTTCTCGCTCGTCACTTTCTTGAACTTATCATGGAGAACTTCCATTGCCCAGTTCTCTCACCTCGGATCATGAAATACCTAGCTATCTTCACTTTTAAACTCCTTTTCGAAAGATGCACCAACGTATACCATTCTTTCCAAGCTTGGCTCTATCTCTTCGTTCCTAAGATTCAACCTTACATTGGCTTTATCTCACCATAGCCACCTCCTCCGAGCACCATTCATCATGAGACCACCACCATCGTTTTCAAGGGTCTGAAATGAGCCAACTAGTCTCTACTACTTTGCCTATAAGGCACCTTTACCTCAGTCTACTCTCCATGGATGGAACTTCAACTCAATCTGCGACCATTTCCGATCACTAGAAAATAGCCTACCACCGCCATTGTCCTCTGCTTAACATGATAAACATGATGATGATGCTCCAAAATATATGGTTAGACATCTCAGAACTTGAAAATTATGACGAACTTCACCTTTTCTCCATGCACATATTCTGATCATTCTGAAGGCTGGCGACTCTAGTCAAGATGCTCTGCTTCAAAAACTACATGGCCTTGTATCTTCAGTTTGTATCGAAGGAATAAAAGAAAATAATGAGATATGCTAAAATGCTTAAAGGATACTCTTCATATTACTAAGCAACACACGGGCCTTGGGCCATCACAAACCTGCAAGCGCATTCTTACTTATATTACATTTTATACATTATATATACAATGGTGTATCAATGTATTACAGATGAAATCAGTTCTGTACAAAAGCAATATACACATTAATAAAAATCACTTTATCTTCAATTTCTATCTTGGTATCAGAGCCTAGAATTGGCTGACAACAAGTGCCACGCTGAAGCCTTCATCAGATTAGTCTCATCATCTGAAGACTCGACTACATAGTAGAACTCATTAGAAAGTCTCATCACTCAAGCAACCTGGAATATAGATCCACCCTCAAATTCAATTTCTTCAAAGATTTGAATCCTTCATCGTCTTCTTGTTGTGTCGTGCCAAGAAAGTGCGTCTGGAAGATTTCATCATTCATCACCCCTCCGGTTGCATCAAACCCATCAGAAAAGCCTAAATTCCATCATCTTCTTGATTGTGCCTTGCCAAGAAAAATGTATCGGAGAATTATCTTCATCCGGTACCTCTTTGGTTGTATCAATCACATCAGGAAACCTTTCATCACTTAGGTAAAAGTTTAAATAACCCACTGTTTTTCTCCTGAATGTGATCCAAGAACTCTGAAATAATGGCTGAAGGAGATGTAGATAACTCCACTTCTCCCACATCCACTTCAAGAACCACCCAATCTCATTCAAATATAACCCAAGAACTGCTCAAAGCCATAACCAAACCATAAAGCCATCTTATTACCATTCAATTAGATGAAACTAATTATTTTCTTTGGAAATTCCAAATTGAAACTGCAATCAGAGGATATGGGCTAGAGGAATATGTTCTTGGAACACTAATCACACCACCTAGATATAATGCAGACAATGAAGGGAAATTAGCAAGTAATAAAGATTATATAACTCATCAAAGGCAAGATAGTTTGATTAGCTCATGGTTACTGTCATCAGTAAGTGCAAGTCTACTACCACAACTAATAGGGTGTAAGGAAACTCATGAAATTTGGCATACAATTGAGCAAGTATTCAATTCTCAATCTACAGCAAGGGTTATGCATTACAAGAGGATGTTACAAAACTTAAAGAAAGATAATATGTTAATGAGAGAATACTTGACAAAGGATAAAACCCTATGTGATCAATTGGCTATAGCAAGCCACAAGATATCTGACACTAAGCAAATACTATCAATATTAAATGGACTTGATGAAGAATATGAGGCAGTAGTAGTTGTTATATCCTCTAAAGAAACATTACCAACAATCCAATATGTTCATTACACCCTCCTTGCTCATGAGGATAGAATAGAGCAAAGGAAACCAACGACTATATAGTTCTCTGCTAACTATGTTGCAACCAGCAGAAACGAGAATCAATAAAGGTATCACAATAATAGAAATCAATCAAACAATAGTCAAAGGGGTGGTCAATTCTATAACTCAAGATATAGAGGTGGAAGATGGAGTAATAACAAAAATGACAATAGGCTCAGATTAAAAATATGTGAGAAATATGGGCAAGCTAAAAACAGGTGTTACTTCAGATTTGATGCAAACTACACACCATATTAACAAAACAATAATAACTCAAGTATCTGCAATCCAAGTGCCAATATGATTAGTGCACAGTAGGATATCAAGAGTCACTTAGAAAGCACAAGTAATGATGCAACCAATGTAGAAGACATATTAGATTAATGTTGGTATCCAGATTCAGGAGCCACTAACCATGTGATAAACAACTTGGCCAACATAAATCTTGGCAACAAGGAGTATGGAGGTAAACAGTTATTACATATGGGGAATGGTAAGAAAGTTCATATTACTCATATTGGAAATGCATATTAAGAGGAAAAGGCAACTTTACCTTAATGACTTATTAAGAGTTCCATTAATTAGAAAAAACTTAACGAATGTATCATAATTTGCAGAAGATAGTAATGTATAATTTGAATTATATCCTAAACACTGTCTAGTAAAGATATTCTAACAAAATAAATTCTTATTCAGGGTGGAGAGTTTAGCAGATTGTACAAATTTAATATTTCTAGTTCAAGAAACTCTAGATGTAAGGAAAAATGGTGTAATATTTCTTAAACGAAAAAAGATGAGAACTATAAGAAGTTTAATATTTGGCATTATAAATTGGGACATCCCAATGTAGACATCGTAAAGAAAGCATTGAATAGAAATAATATTTTTGTTGATCATATTTCTATGCCTTATATTTGCATTTATTGTCAAATGGGTAAAAGCCACAAACTTGCATTTCCAGAATCTGAATCCAAACATAATAAACCTCTAGAATTGGCCGCCATAGACTTATGGGGACCAGCACATATAAACACTAACTATGGGTACAAGTATTATATTTCATTCATTGATGATTATTCTAGATATATATGGATCTATTTCTTGAAATCAAAATCTGAAGCTCACAATGAGTGTTGTAGTTTATAGCTAATGAAGAAAAGCAAACAAATTGTTAACTAAAAATAATGCGGACGAATGGTGGAAAAGAATTTTTGCCACTTAAAGAATATTTTCAAAAAAAAGGAATAATAGAGAGAGTAACATGTCCATACACCTCAGAGCAAAATGGACTCATTGAAAGAAAGCACAGACATATTGTTGAAACTAGACTAGCACTTCTTGCTCATGCATATTTACCACTAAAATTCTGGCAAGATGCTTTTTCTACTGTAGTATTTTTGATTAATAGACTACTTACAAAGGTATTAAAGTTTAAAAGTGCTATTTAAGATTATACTAGAATATCAAAGCTTAAATATGTTTGGATGTCTATGCTTTCCATATCTAAGGCCATACGACAATCACAAATTGGATTTCAGGTCATCAACATGAACATTCGTAGGCTATCCTACTAATCAGAGGGGATATAAATGCTTAGATAGTAATGGAAGAATATATATATCTAGACATGTGGTGTTTAATGAGAAAGTATTTCCATTTAACAAGTCAGAAATTAAGACTACTGAAAAAATATATAATCTAAGAATTTCCTTACCAGCAATACCTATAGAGTCAGAAATGATCATACCGGCTCAAGATGGAGCAACTCAAAGGAGTCAATAACAGTCAGCAAAAGGTGACTTCAGCCCACAACTCACAGTGCCCAACTCTTGACCAGGTCATGAGTAGAATGAATCACCTAAAAGTTCAAGCTATTCACCATAACAAGGTTTCAGCGCTCAACCAGGCTCCAGTCAAATATTAGGTGATTCACAATCACCTAATTCTCAACAAGAAGTCATAGCTGATGGCAGAGTCAAACAACCTACACCTGCAAAGACTGGACATCCAATGATAACCAGGGCAAAGAGTGGTGTATTCAAGCCAAAAATATACAATGCAGACTTATAAACTAATAAGCCAACTACATATCATCAAGCTATACATTGAAAAGTGGAAAACAACTATGTGAGAAGAGTATGATGCACTGATAAAGAACAAGAAATGGAGCCTTGTTCCTCTGCCCAATCATAAAATTGTTATAGGATGAAAGTGGACGTTTAGACTAAAGAAAAATGCCGATGGTTCAATTTTTAAGCACAAGGCAAGAATAGTGGAAAAATGGTATTCACAATAGAATGGTTTTGATTTCAATGAAACATTTTCACCTGTTGTGAAACCAACATCCATTAGAATTATTTTGACAATTGTTTTGTATAAAAATTGGAACATCAAGCAATTGGATGTAATAATGCTTTTTTGAATGGTGTTTTATAGGCGGAAGTCTACATGAAGCAATCATATGGATTCGAACAAAAGGGCAGTGAGGAACTTGTGTGTAAACTAAATAAAGCAATCTATGGTCTCAAACAAGCACCAAGAGTCTGGTTTGATAAATTAAAATCAACCCTGACAAAAGTTGGATATAATTCAGCAAAATCAAATAATCGATTGTTTACCAAATTCATTGATGATAATGTTACATATATTTTAATCCATGTTGATGATTTTATAATTAAAGTTAATAGTGATTTAGAGATCAGTTGTGTTATACGATGCTTAAACAAAGAGTTCTCCATCAAAGATCTTGGAAATTTAAGTTATTTTCTTAGCATTGAAGCTAAGAGGAATTCGAATACTAAAATGCATCTAAATCAGAAAAAATACATTTCAATATTCTTGTCGGGGCTAAAATGGATCAGGCAAATCCTTTACCTACTCCAACGACAAGCAACTTGCACCTATCTAAAAACAAAAGGGAACCAATAACAAATGACAAGTAATAAAGAAGTAGGAGCTCTATAATATGTTATAGTAACTAGGCCAGAAATCTCATTTAGTGTAAACAAAATAAGTTAGTTCATGCAAAAGCCACCGAAAAAGCATTGGAAGGCAGTAAAAAGAATACTAAGATATCTTAAAAGGTATGTATATCAAGGGTTAATCTTATAATCATGCAAATTACTTAATATTAATGGCTATGCAGATGCAGATTAGGTAACAGATTATGATGACAGAAGATCAACAATAGGATATTGCATATTTTTAGGTAAGATCCAGTTTCATGGTTCTCAAAGAAATAACCTACAGTATTTAGATTAAGTACTGAAGCTGAGTACATAAGTGTTGCTAGTGCTACAGCAGAAATCACATGGATCGGATCATTATTAAGTGAACTAAAGTTCAAGGCAAACAACAAAGCAACTATTTGGTGTGATAATATTAGCACAACCTCACTCATAGCAAACCCCATATTACCCTATAGAACAAAGCACATGGAGTTGGATCTTTACTTTGCCAGAGAGCAAGTTATGAAAGGGAAACTTATTGTGAATCACATACCTTCGACTTCCCAAAGAGCAGATGTGCTTACGAAACCACTGTAAAAGCATAACTTTATTAGGTTAAAGCATGAATTGAATATTGGTGAATTGAATACAACCCCAGATCGCAAGCGTCAAATATGATACTAGCATCCACTAAAGAGTAGAAGCAGTCAAAAGACTACCAAGTAAGTAATGTTGAACTAAAGTATAACTTAAACATTGATGAAGCCGACTACAATTTGAGATCGCAAGCCCCAAATCAAGCATCAGTGTTTACCAGAGATTAGAAGAGGGTAAGAGATCATGAACTAAACAAGGATTTTTCCAGATCGAAGTGCAAATTAAAGATTAGTAAAGTTGGTTGAAATTTTAGGGACAAATCGCAAACCCTAACCCTCGTTGGAGTTTGAAGGGGGTATCATAGGAATAAAAGAAAATAATGAGATATGCTGAAATGCTCAAATTATACTCTTCATATTACTAAGCAATACACGGGTCTTGGTCCATTACAAATCCGCAAGCCCGTTCTCAACTTATATTACATTTTGTACATTATAAATACAATGATGTATCAATGTAGTACAGATGAGATCAATTATGTACAAAAGCAATATACACAATAATAAAATCATTTTATCTTTAATTTATATTTGTTAGTTGTCTGATCTTTGATTATTAACCATCGTCTTCGTTGGTCAAAGGTGACTATCTTTATGGTCATCATATTATACTTCATTCTCGAGGAACAGTGTAGCCAGTAAAAAAATTAGGCAGTAGTAGTTTAACTTCTTTTGTGTAACACCCCGCATGTTGTAGTATTTGTTTTCCCTTTTAGTTATGAGAAAATAGATATGGCTTATTAAAATTAAACTTAGGTCTTGGATTAAGCTAAGAGTATTGGCCCATCCTAACGGCATTCCCTTTCAGGACACCACTGATGGTCTCAATTAGAGTGAGGCTGGGTATGCTGGAGTTGGAAATAAGTGACCAATAAAATAAGAAAATAAAAGAAGAGAGTGTAACTAAAAGGAAAACAACAAACTTAAAGAAAGCAACCAAAGACGACAACTAAAAGAAATGAGAACTGTAAAAGAAGAAAAAAATAATGAATATTTCCAAATTAAGTTTGAAAAAAAAAGATTTGAAAAGAAAATTTTCTTATGTAAAACTGTGCTTGGGAAAGAAAATAGGGACTTTTGTAGAATAATGGCATAAGTCCCAAGTACAAAGAAAAAGGTGCACAAAAGTAAAACGGGAAATGTAAGGTTTTCCATTTTCCACCTTCTATATAACATAAGAAATGGAATTTGGAAAATTAGACTTTTCTAGAATTCAAATATTAAAAGTTGTGTGATAGGATTTGGATGAAAAATTCGTTGAACTACGCCCCTATTCAGTTGTGTGGGAAAATTTGGGTGAAACACATTTTGAGTTTTCAAAAAGATTGCATTCATATAAGAATTGCAAGTATATTTAGGATGTGTGTATCATGTTTTAAAATAAATTTTTAAAGAAGAGAAGCATTCATATAGGAGGTACCGCTTAGAGATTCATGTACATGCATATATTTCATGTTGAATGACACTTTGCACAAGTACACAGATGGTCGCAAAATTGGATGTACACAAAATGGATGTGATTGATACGAGGAATGGCATAATTTTACCCTTGTTGAATTTCGAGGATGAAATTTCCTAAAGGGTGGGAGAATGTAACACCCCGCATTTTTCGATAATTAAATAATCAAATAACGATGAATAGTGAAAATAAAATTTTTTGGAATTGTCAAAATATGGCCTTGAAACTTATACCATTGTGTCTGGGGCGATTTTATGATCAATTTTCATATATAACTTGTCAAAATCTGAGTCAAAACGAAGAAGTTACAAAAAGAACATGAAAACAGAATATATATATGGGTCGACCTACAACACCATAGGTCGACCCGAAGTGAACACAGGTCGACCTTAGGGTCGACCCGCATTATTACATAGACGCAGTCTCGTCCAGGTACATGCCGAACCAAATAAAATTGTTTTTTATTCAATCCGAGCCATATGTTGATGCATCTGACGGCTCCAAACGACCCTGTGACGTGGTGGCTTCAGATTCAATCCTAGAATCCAATGGTCTGAGATCCCCAAACTCCCCTATAAATAGAACCCTAGGCCTAGCTATTCTCTCACAATTATATTTTCTCCCAATTGGGTTCATTGCCTGAGGCTGAACCTAAATAGAAAATATTTCTAGGGAGAAGATGTTAATAAAAATATTAGACACCTTAGAAGGGGATCCAGGAAGGCCATGGAGCAAAGCTAAGGACGACTTGTGAGTGGGTTTAAATTATATATCTTTTACGTTTATGATATATTATCGTTAGATTCCGTTTAATATTTTAATTCAGCATTTATTTCAGTAATTAGTTCTGTTGAAAACTATAAATTGTATAAGAGAGTTTATATTTAATTATTATTTATATAGAAAAGGAAGATAGTAATCCAATTAAATATGAATAATATTAGGCTTGACAGTTAGAGAAAGGCATAAGCCTAAAAGTAAGAAATTTACATTTATTTACATCTATTTTATAGTTGAAATTTAGCCTATAAAATGTTAGCTTCTTTTTATTCCTTTAAAATAGTTAAAGAGAAGAATTCGCAAATATGGACTAAAATAGAAAAATACTAGATTTACAGAAATTAGATGTCAAATAAGAAAAACTGAAATAAAAAGAGAAAAATAGAAATTTACAGTAAATGGTGCTAAAATGGGAAAAATAAATAAAAGGGGGGAAATTTAATAACTTGATTTGGAAGTTAGTGATATATTAGTTGGTTGGTTTAGAAAAGAGAATACATTTCCATAGTTTAATATTTAAAGGATAATGATAAACATAATTGCAAGAATAAAAGAAAGAAAAAGGGAATTAGTGTAAAATAAAGGCACTACTGTATTTTGCACTACCCAAAAAGAAAAGAAATAATAAAAGAAATATCTTGCAATTACGGATTATTGTTTATAGCATTATTTAGTATTAATACATGGAAATGGATTTTTAGAACAATTTTTGTAACCAACCAAATAGAATAGAACTACTTCCTAGAATATAAGAAAATAATGAGAAGAATTAAAGGAAGTAAAGAAGAAATCAATTTAATTATTAGACAAGACTAGAAGTAATGTAACTAGATCTGCATTTACTACACAGATAGTAGAATAAAAGCAAAGCAGTTATTATGATAAGTAAATTTATGACAGTCGGACGTAGGCCCAAGACAAGATTGTCATATAACATAAGAGAATTAAAGAGAATTCAATATCATAATAAAAGAAAACAGACTAGAATAGAAAAGAGACACTTGTAATTATATTTATAATATATAATTATAAAAGAATATAGAAGTGACAATTGCAAGTAAAATTATAACATGGTTATAATCAAACAGAAAGAACAGAAAAGGCTTATTTTAAGACTTAGATTAAGTTAATAAGCAAATAGAGCAGAAATAACATAAGAGGCTTATTCTAAAACTTACATTAAGTCAATAAGAAAACATAGAAATAGGGCTCATACCAACAGCATTCCTTTTCAGTCAGGAACTGATGGTCTCACAATAGCTAGGTAAGGCTATGACAAGCTTATGTTGATTAGGGTAAATAAGTAGCCAACAGAATAAGAAAAGTAAGCTAAACGCAAAATAAAAGATTAGACTTAGGGTCTAATAAAAGAGTAAGATGCGTTTGAAGCAGCCTAAAGGAAAAAGAGCCTAATGAAGCAGTTCATCATAGATTTTTAGCACAGAAGAAGCACGTCCAACTTGGATATTTTGGGCTAGAGGAAGTACGAGACTTCAACGTGACGTGAGGGTACTCTAGGATGGCCCTTTGGGGTAGGCTTAACGAAGCAGTTCCCCAGAGGCAGGTCTGTAGGTGTTCCATCAAGAGAGTATGCCTTGACTGCTTTTGCATGGCAGGACCGTTGTAGGCAGTCAAAAGGGTTGATGTTTGGAGTAGGATATTCGTATGACATAGAGTTCTAACTTGTGAGTAGGTTTTAGTGAGCAGGACCCAAAAGGATAGTCAGATGCGGATATCAGGCCAGCATCAAACCAAGAAGCGAGTTCAGGAAAGACTAGAGTTAAACCAAAAGGCCAATGATTCTTTCACTATCGAGACATTGGATGAGGGGCACAGCCAATTGGATGTTTAGATTGTTTGCAGTAGGGCACAACCACTTAGCTCTTTAAAGATCTTTCAATCAGTTGAAGGATGGCTGCGTGGGGCCAAAGCCACGATGAGAAAAGTGATAGACCAAGTAGAATATCTGTATTGTAGGACTAACGAAGCAGTCCTTTACAGATACAGAAAACCCCGATTGAGTTCCGTACAAGGTAGAACTGTTAAGCGGGATTC
Source organism: Allium fistulosum (assembly GCA_030737815.1). Taxonomy (NCBI): domain Eukaryota; kingdom Viridiplantae; phylum Streptophyta; class Magnoliopsida; order Asparagales; family Amaryllidaceae; genus Allium; species Allium fistulosum. The sequence continues at coordinate 333,789,798 of CM060904.1, read as the reverse complement.
AGGGAGTAGACAGAATGATTACATATAGTCCTCAAGGTACGCACTGGGTGGTACATTGTGGATGTCTGAGCATTAGTATAGGCTAGTGCAGACGCAGTTTTATGTTTTCATAGCAGACGACAGAACATATGTATTGTAGGCCTCACGAAGCTGTCTTTTACAGATGTAGTCACAGAACGCTCTAGGAGCAAGACGATGGAGTCCTTTTCGAGGAGGATACGGAAGGTCTATGGGTAGTACCTAGGACCGATGCGGTCATTGGGCATATAGCTACATATATATTAGTTATTAGGTTTTAATCTACTAGGAAGTAGATGGGTACGATTCACGCACGGAGGCGAGGGTAGTATAAACCCAATAAACCTAATATAACAGAAAATGGAAATAAACCGGTATATGTAGAATTAAGCCTAAAGGTGTATAATTTGTCCATTCACCAGAACTTTAGTTCTGACCCCCTCCTCATAACATCCTACAGGTTAGGTAGATGGTAGAGACTTTCCAATTTTGAGACACTGGTTTAGAAAGTGTTATTATATTGGTGAGTATTTACTTACTATTATATTTTAGTCAGTTCCGCTGTGAGATATTTATTTGAGCTATGATATATTTGTCTTTGCCTATTTGCAGGATACCAGATACCCAACTCGGGCTTCAGTGGGCTTGGATTTTTGCATTTTTGCAAAAAATCCGGACCCACTGGAATTCGGGTTGTTACATTTTGTTTATACCAAAGATGATTATAAATATAGGAGGAAAGGAACTTGTTTTCTTTAGAAAAGAGGAGATGTATATAGGAAAATATAGGCATGGCTAGAAAGAAAAGATCATGATGCCTCAAAAGGAAGATAGTAGGTTTATTTACAGTAGAGGTTAATTTGTGTTTTAGTCCTTGTTAATGTTCATTTTGCATAAAATACTCATATTTTCCAAGTATATTTTCCAAATGTTGTAAAGTTTGGTAAATGTCTCAAATATTTTGTCAAGTGTTGGTATGCCTTCCTAATTTTCACTTTGTCTTACATGAATGGTAACATGTTGAATTTGTTATAAGAGAGGATTACCTGTGTTCGCGTACTCTTATTTTACATATAAAGGTCCGTTTATAAATCTGATCAGTGCATGCGACAACCACTTTCAGATTTTTGTTTATTAAAACAAAATTACATGTTTGCTCAACTTAGTGCACCGATTATAATTATACATAGTTTATTTAAATTTATCAACTTTGAAAATTTTTGTCAAGCACGTTGAAAACTTCGAACAGATCATCATATTTTAACCAATAGAAATATCTATAAAATTCTATTAAAATATGGCTAAAAGACGGGTTGTTACAATATTTGATGTATTCATACTTATTCAAATATCATACTTAACTAACATAGATTTAGTTAATAAAGAATAAGATAATATACATAAAATATGATTTTACTAAAAACAACTAGATTGGATTAGTATTAAACGTTAGATTTCATAGGCCCACCAAGATTTAACTAGGGATTTTTTTGTAATCTACCCATTTCACACGTTACAGACTGGGTCAATTCCAACAATCACTATAATTGGCAGTCAACTCAGTTAAAGTCAAAATCTTTGGCCAAAGTAAATCGGTTAATTGATAAAATGTTATTGGATTGGTCCAAGGATTTGAAGTGGTCTTCACAATTAACTACGATTTTTAGTAGAGTTTTTCACCACTAATCAAACTCTAAATATCTTAGTGATACAGTGATGATGAACAAAACATGTGCATAAAATATTATTACAAGGTGTAGCTTAATAAAAAAAACTAGAAATTGGATTTCATTTAAATGATTTATACACGACTGAACCTGTGCCCAATATTGTACTTCAGTAATGTCGGTGTAGGCTTTAGTATTTAAATTGTTTAAATTACTAGTTGAGGATAGGGTTCACACCAGTGAGTCGATACAACCATGATATTAGCTAATTTCCAAGTTCAACCAACTTAAATTTAATTTATAAATGTTATAAATTAATACAAATGTTGTATTGAATTTTTGGCATTTTAATTATTTATTTAAAGCCTTAAAGTTAATTAAAATGATGTATAATTATTGTATGTCGATTTAGTTAAGGTATAAGCTTAAGTATTTGTAATGACTCTCAAATTTGAACTATTTTAAATTAAGTATTATTTGGATTTAAGTTAAATTTTAAAATTTGAATTTAAATAACGAATTTGAAATGTTGAGTAATACATTTTTCAAAATTCAATAAAAAGGAAACTTTTGTGAAAATTCAATTTTTGGTCAAATTTAGTCGAAATTTGAATTTGGATTGAAATTTTAAAATTTGTTCTTTTTTATGATACTAGACTAAATTCTAATCTCCACTCCACTTTCCGTTTCGTCAAAATCGGATTTCTAGAGCTCCAAATCTGCAATTTACATTATAAAAATGCGCGTTTTGACGGTGTGTATGTGTATTTCTACCTGTATTTGTTAGAATCTCGATTTTCATCATTTTGACTGTAACAACTATATAAATCAATATTTGTTTGTACTAATCACTTATGCAGGAAATTCGTTGCAGATTCGGATTCAGAATATTTTGAAGATGATAGTCTATTGTTTAGAGTCTGTATACTATTTAGAAATGTGTTAAAATCTCTCCTGAATGATATATATATAAATATATATATAAACATACACACACATGCACAAGAGGCTGAAAACAGCCGGCTGAATGGACTCATTCAGCCGTCTGTTTGCTGAAACGTTTTTAATGTTTCACAATATTCAGCCGTCTGAATTGGACCAAAATTGGCATGTTTCCTTGCTAGTTTCGTTTTAACAAATTCAGAAGGCTGAATTATAATTTCGGCCGGCTAAATATTTATAACAGCTATTATTAATAAAAGACACTTCTCTTTATCGAAGAGAAACTTCTTCAAATCAACAGTTGCACCTGTTTCTTTTTAATGTTATCTTTCATGAATGATTGCAACTTTTACATCTCTATAAATAGATTTTAGAATTAAACAAACAAATTACCTAACTGATTGTAGTATTCTTGAATTCTTATCTCTTACTCTCTGTTTTCAATTAGCACTCAAACTGCATACAATCTTTGATCATTGAGCACTCTATCTTCCACATTTCTCAAGCACATTACACTATATATCATAAAGGAGAAGATTATAGGAAGATTGTACTTAATTGACTTATCAGTGCTATTTAAAGAGCATACTACAGTCAGATACTTTTGTTTATTTGTAATGAAGTCCTGTTCGGTTGCTCAAGCGGTAGAAGTCCTATTCGGTTGCTTAGGCGGTAGAAGTCCTATTCGGTTGCTCAGGCGGTGTAAACCTATTCCTTCGGGTTAAGTAAGGGTTGCTAGTTTAATTCCAAAAGGGTCTGGGACTGGACGTAGAACGGGAGTTCGAACTAGTATAAAAATCTTTGGTGTCATTTACTTTACTGTAATTATTTACTTATTTAGTTATTATTCGCACAAGTAGTTTATCCATATTACAAGATCCTATAGCACAATAACTTTCGTTTGGTATCAGAGCAAGGACATCTTATAACCGTAACATAGTTATCTAATATTTTTAATATGGAAAACAACACCAGCACCGTTACTAACACTAGCTTTCTTGCAGGTCAATCTACTGCACGACCACCTCTGTTTAATGGAATGAACTATAACTATTAGGCTACTAGGATAATAATTTATATACAAGCAAGTAGTTATGAAACTTGGAACATTATGCAGTCTGAATATACCATACCTACTACTGAATATTCACAATGGTCTAACACACAAAAACTAGATGCTACTGCAAATGCTAAAGCTATGAACATGTTATATTGTGCATTAGACAAAAATGAGTTTAATACAAATAAGCATGTATAAAACGGCTTATGAAATTTGGCGTACACTTAAAGTTACACATGAAGGTACCAACAACGTAAAACAGAGTAAAATCTCTATGCTCAAAAATTAGTTTCAAGATTTCAAAATGAAGCAAGATGAAACAATAAATGAAATGTACTCTAGATTCCAAGATATATATCATTCTCTTATAGCATTAGGAGAAACTTATACAGACTTTGACATTGTTTCAAAAATCCTGAACTCTCTAACGGATGAGTAGGAACGAAAGTCTTACCAATCGAAGAAGTTAACGACATTTCAACCATTAAACCAAAAGAGTTGATAGGAAATTTAATGTCTTATGAAGTTAATCTCCAGGAAAAATGAGTACAGGCTCAAGATAAGAAGAAAATAGCATTCTAAGTAGAAAAAGATGAATCGGATTCAGATGAAGAAGATATGGCGTTCATTGCTAAAAATTTCAAAAAGTTTTTGAAATTTATAAAGAGCAACAAATTCAGAAATAACAAGAACAACTCCAGCAATAATAACAGCAACAAACCATCATCATCTACTCTAGAATGTTATGAGTGTCACAAGAAAGGCCACATCAAGAAAGACTATCCTGATAAAAAGAAATACAAATGTAAGCACAAGAACGACTTATTCAAAAAGAAAGCCTTCTCTGTCACTTGGGATGATTCAGAATCATCTTCATCATCAGATAGTGATTTAGACAGTGATATGGAACAAGCCAACGTATGTTTTATGGCCACAAATGACGAGGTGAGTGATCTAACTTTTGATGATTTATTGGAAATAAACTCAGAATTACTTGATAAACTGAGAAACATCAAAAGGAAGTATAAAGAAACTCTTGAAAAATTAAATAGAACCGAAATTGAAGTAGATATGTTAAGAGATGAGAAACAAATTTTAGAAGAAGAACTTGAAACTACTCAAGAATCTTATTCAAATACAACATCTCAACTTTCTATGTTAAGTCAAGAAATAGAAACTCAAAAAGAAAAGAATGATGCTTTATTAATTGAAAATCTTGATCTTAAAGCAAATATTAAAATTTGGAATTAGATATCTCTAGTCTTCAAACAAAATTAGATGATATTACCAAAAATATCTCTAATTTTAACAAAGGCAGGGAAAATCTTTCTAAAATTATAGAAAATTCTCAGACTATTTCAAATAAAAGAGGACTAGGATATAAGCAAGTTTCTAAAGTTATTCTAAAGAAAAAGAATTCATTATATAGCACAGTTGAAAAACCTAGTTCAAAAATTACAAATTATTCTAAATCAATTAATATTTGGGTTCCTAAAACAAATAATTCTTTAATTAGAGATAAATACATAAAATCTTTTATAAAGACTATTCATAAAAACAAGGATTTTATTTTTAAAAGGAATTCTGAACCCTCTTGGGTTTGGTTTCCTAAGACCTAACTCTTAGGACCCAAATAAAACAGTGGGTACCAATGTTAATTTTGTATTTTGCAGGTACCACCTAAAAAAAGAGGAAAATGGATATTAGACAGTGGTTGCTCGAAACACATGACAGGAAACAAAGGGATGCTAACGAACATTATCTACTCAGATGGAGGTTCTATCACATTTGGAGACAATTCCAAAGGATATGTCATCGGCAAAGGCGATGTGAGCAATAATGGTATATTTAATCTACCTCTTATTACAGATGTTTTATTAGTTAAAAATTTAAAACATAATTTACTCAGTATCACCCAACTGTGTGACAAAGGATTCAATATTTATTTTTATGAAAATAAGTGTAGCATTTTTGATAAAAAAAAATCTTATTTTTGAAGGTTTTAGAGATAAAAATATATATGTTTTAAATATGAATATAGATCACAATACTAATATGTGTTTAATAGCCAAAGAAAATGATCCTTGGTTATGGCACAAAAGATTCTGTCATATTAATTTCAAAACTATAAACAAATTATCTAAAAATGAATTTGTAAAAGGTTTACCAAAAATGAATTTTAAAGTAAAAAATATTTTTGATGCATGTCGATTAGGTAAATTATCAAAATCATCCTTTAAATCAAAGAAAAATATTTCTTCTGTACAACCACTACAACTATTGCATTTGGATCTTTTTGGTCCAACTCAAGTTCAATCTCTAAACTATAGCAAATATGTATTTGTTATAGTAGATGATTTTTCAAGATATACTTGGACTATTATTCTGAAAAATAAAAGTGATACTTTTGAAAGTTTCAAAATTTATGCTAAAAGATTCAAAATCTCATAAATTAAAAAATTAAATATATTAGAAGTGATCATGGAGGTGAATTCGAAAATGAAGCTTTTGAACTTTTTTGTAATAAAAAGGGAATTCATCATAATTTTTCTTTTCCTAGATCATCACAACAAAATGGAGTTGTAGAAAGGAAAAATATAACTTTACAAGAGTGTGCAAGAACTTTATTAAATGGAAGTACTTTACCAAAACAATTATGGGCATAAGCTGTAGCAATTGCCTGCTATGTTTTGAGTTGTGTTTCCATTCGACCACTAACTAAACACACTCCATATGAACTATTTCATGAAAGAAAACAAAAAATTTCATATTTTAAAGTTTTTGGCTCAAAATGTTTTATTTTAAACACAAAAGATCAACTTGGAAAATTCGATCCAAAATCCGATGAAGGAATTTTCAAAGGATATTCAGAACGAAGCAAAGCTTATCGAATTTTTAATAAGAGAACTATAATAATCAAAGAAACACTTCATGTTTCTTTCAACGAAAATTTTAAATTTTCTAAAATTTCTGACGATAATGAGATAATCACTAAGACAGTCACAAATACGGTTACTCAAAATAATTTTGAAGAAGATGAAAACATTATTCATAATTTTTAAGAAGATGAAAACATTATTCATAATGAAAATAATTTAAGGTCTCCTCCTAGGATTTTACGAGATCACCCAGTAGAAAATGTAATAGGAGAAATTGATTCACATGTCAGAACTAGAAGTCAACTTAATCAAATGGGCCATGTAGCTTTTCTTTCTAATATTGAACCTAAAAATGCAAAAGAAGCCTCTACTGATGACTGTTGGGTTATAGCTATGCAAGAAAAGCTAAACCAATTTGAACGAAACAAAGTTTGGGAACTAGTTCCTAGACCAAGTAATCAAACAGTCATTGGTACTAAACGGGTCTTCAAAAATAAAGTAGATGAACAAGGAAATATAACTAGAAATAAAGCCAGATTAGTTGCACAAGGATATAATCAAGAAGAAGGAATCGACTATGAAGAAACGTTTGCTCCAGTTGCATGACTGTAAGTAATACGTTTCTTACTGGCCATTGCATGTTTTCATAATTTTAAATTTTATCAAATGGATGTTAAAAGTGCATTTTTAAATGGATACATAAGAGAAATGTTTATGTTGAACAACCTCCTTTATTCACACATGAAAAATTTCCAGACCATGTCTATAAACTTAAGAAAGCCTTATACGGTCTAAAACAAGCACCACGTGCTTGGTATGAATGTCTTAAGAGCTATCTTATAGATTCTGGTTTTGAAATTGGGAAGGTTGATCAAACACTTTTTATTAAACGAACTAAAATGGATATTTTAATTATTCAAATTTATGTAGATGATATTATTTTTGGTTCTACAAATAAAAAATTATGTCAGGAATATTCTACTATAATGACCAAAGAATTTGAAATGTCACATATGGGAGAATTATCTTATTTTCTTGGTTTACAAATTAAACAATTAGAAAAGGTAATTTTTATTAATCAAGAAAAATATTGTAATAATCTAATTAAACGCTTTGGTATGGAAAATACTTCTGCCGAACCAACTCCAATGAGTACAACAATACATCTCGATATAGATGAAGACGACAAGAGTGTTGACCAAAAATTATATCGAAGTATAATTGGACCATTACTCTATCTAACTGCTAGTAGACCTGATATAATGATGAGTGTTTGTTTATGTGCTCTATTTCAAGCAAATCCTAAAGAACCACATATGCGAGTTGTGAAACGAATATTGCATTATCTAAGCAAAAACCAAAGATTTCGGACTTTTCTATCCGAAAGAATGTCCTTTCGAGTTAGTATCATATAGTGACGCTGACTGTGGAGGAGGTTGGACGGATCGAAAAAGTACGAGCTGGACTTGTCACTTCATTGGACAATCCTTAGTATCCTGGTTTAGCAAGAAACAAAATTGTGTTTCGCTATCGACATGTGAAGCTGAATATATTTCTGCTCCTTTAGCATGTGCTCAAGTCATTTATATGCAACAAACACTTCAAGATTTTGGTATAAATTTATCTAAATCAACTATTTTCTATGATAACACAAGTGCTATAAACTTATCCAAAAATCCTGCCAATTACTCACGAACTAAACATATTGACATACGTCATCATTTTCTTCGTGATAATATTGAAAAGGATTTAGTCAGATTGGAATTTGTATCCTCTGAAAATCAACTGGCTGATATGTTTACAAAACCTTTAAATTAAAATATTTTCATAAAATTAAGAAGAGAATTAGGAATTGTATCATTAAAATATCTATAATTATTTTTCAAAAATAAAAAAAATTACAAAAATTGAAATTTCCAAGACTTGATCTCGGGATCTCTTACTTGAAAATCTAGTGCACTACCACTACACTACACTTTACTTTTCAACCAAACTTGATTTACATTTTATTATCATTTGTTTGTTTTTCCACCTTACCTTTTCAAACTCTTTACAACCTATCTTTATTTTCTCTGGTTCTTAACAACCTAACCACTAATCTTGTTTCTATTTATATGTTCTTCGTGCATATAAATACCTCTTCTCTTTTTAATTTTTTCATTGCAAAACCAAAAAAAGGGAAAAACTAGCTACAGCTCTCTTTATCAAAAATGTCTTCCCAACAAAACTCTGAATCCTCCTCACTTTCATATACTTCTCCAAGTTCGGGATCTATAAATTTACCTACTCCCACATCGATTTATGAACCGGTCCCGATTGTTCCTCCTTCTACTCACACGGGTTACACTCCACCCGGTAAAAGAACCAGACACTCTCTATTTTTCGGATCACCATCTACCAAAGAAAAGATAGACGTCATTCACCACTACCAAAGGGAAACACTAAAATTACAGCGCGAACTTTATTACAAACAAAAAGTTAACGCCAAGCCTTTAAGCTTTTTAGAGAAAGTTGCCTTGAAATTCCGCGGTTCCTCATCCAAGATCACAGTTCATCAACCGTCTCCTGTCTGTTCTCCATCCCGACACAATCCACCAGTATCCCCGAATTCGTGGGAACGCGGCAATGGATGGTCGCCACTCAGGCCACTACAAGAGAACACAAAAATAGAGCCAGATGAATATCACACTCCAAGCTCCTCATCCAAATCTGTTTAATTTTTTTATATCTCTTGTATTCTTTCTCTTGATTCATATACATATGTATATGTTCTTATGTTATAATAATTTTAGTTATTAAAAAAGGGGCAATCGCACTTTTACAGGCAACTCAGCCGGTTGACCCCCTCAGACCAGACGGCTGAATATTGTCTACGTAGAAAAATATTTCTAGATTCAAACGGCTAAATCACTATAAACAGCCGGCTAAATCAGGTCCAATTTGAACTGTTTTCCTGCGGGATGGAATTCAGATGGCTGTTTACAATCAAACAGCCGGCTGATTCCCTCCTGAAGCATTTTTTAAACTCGGCCCTACATAGGATATGGGATAAAATCTCTTGTTCGGGTTCTACATCCACCGAAGTTCATAACCCATCTCCCTTCCAATGGTCGTCTTCAAGTTCGGATGAAGATGATGATGGTGGCGATGAGCCCTCTACTTCTATCTAGTTTTATTATGATCTATGAACTTTTTTTTTTCTGGTTTGTAATATTGTTTCAAAACTTCTATGGTTCTCTTTTAGTTGTCTATGTAATGTTGTATGGATATTGTGATTTTATTTTCATAATGACATCTCGAGTATGTGTTTTAATCTATGTTTTGCAATGTTTACATGCGTTTATTTTATATCCTTCTTTTTTTCGATGACAAAGGGGGAGAAAGTTAGCTTAAATTATTGTGCATATTGATAGGGGGAGTACTCATGTAAGTATTTATGTAAATATATTATTTATACTTATATAGTTGTCATCATCAAAAGGGGGAGAATGTTAGAATCTCGATTTTCATCGTTTTGATTGTGACAACTATATAAATAAATATCTGTGTGTACTAATCACTTATGCAGGAGATTCACTGCAGATCTAGATTCAGAATATTTTGAAGCTGATAGTCTATTGTTTAGAGTCTGTATACTATTTAGAAATGTGTTAAAATCTCTCCTGAATGATATATATATATATATATATAAACATACACACACATGCACAAGAGGCTGAAAACAGCCGGTTGAATGGACTCGTTCAGCCGTATGTTTGCTGAAACGTTTTTAATGTTTCACAATATTCATCCGGCTGAATGTGTTCATTCAGCCATCTGAATTGGACCAAAATTTGCATGTTTCCTTGCTGGTTTCGATTTTAACAAATTTAGAAGGCTGAATTATTATTTCAGCCGGCTGAATATTTATAACAGCTATTTTTTATGAAAAGACACTTCTCTTCATTGAAGAGAAACTTCTTCAAACCAACAGTTGCACCTGTTTCTTTTCAATGTTATCTTTCATGAATGATTGCAACTTTTACATCTCTATAAATAGATTTCAGAATTCAACAAACAAATTACCTAACTGATTTTAGTATTCTTGAATTCTTATCTCTTACTCTCTGTTTTCAATTTGCACTCAAACTGCATACAATCTTTGATCATCGATCACTCTATCTTCCACATTTCTCAAGCACATTACACTATATATCATAAAGGAAAAGATTATAGGAAGATTGTAATTAATTGACTTATCAGTGCTATTTAAAGAGCATACTACAGTCAGATACTTTTGTTAATTTGTAAAGAAGTCCTGTTCGGTTGCTCAGGCGGTAGAAGTCCTATTTGGGTGCTTAGGCGATAGAAGTCCTGTTCGGTTTCTTAGATGGTGTAAACCTATTCCTCCGGGTTAAGTGAGGGTTGCTAGTTTAATTCTAAAAGGAGTCTGGGACTGGACGTAGAACGAGAGTTCGAACGAGTATAAAAATCTCTGGTGTCATTTACTTTACTACTTTAATTATCTACTTATTTAGTTATTATTCCGCACAAGTAGTTTATCCATATTACACGATCCTATAGCACAGTAACTTTCAGTATTTTATTTTGGATCTTGGGTTTTTGGGCTAGAATCTTAGGAGTCATCTGAATGGCTACGTAGCCTTTCACCAATAGAAGTTTCTGTTGGAAGAAAAAGGTACGTACCTTTTCTTTTCTGACTTCCCATTCCTCTCCTCTTCTCATTCTGCTTTAGATTTTTTTTTACGGTAACCTATATCTCCTTTTTCCTCCTTCCTAAGCCAAACCCTAGCTCTCCTTTTTTCCTTTCTCCTATCTCCTTCCTCTCTCTCCCCCCTCTCTCTCCCCTCTCCTCTCTCCTTGCCTTGCGCCACCACCTTAGACCACTACGATTTTAGTTTGTGTCGTACCTATGGAGTCCTCCTTGATAGCCTACCAAATACGGTGGAGTTTACAGTACCGTATAGACTATGATGCCTATAAAATGTGTTAAGGTAGATATGGGTAATGCCATAACGCAATTTTCAATATTATACTTTACTGATAGACGTTACATATATAGCGTATATTACTACATATGTAAATAGTTTAACGGATCCTTAAAGGATGGGAATCCTAAACATCCTTTGATTTATTGTTGCATTTCACTTGTTACATTTCACTTGAGTTGATTTACTTACATAAGAATATTAGTCCTGACTCGAGTGTTTTGTTTTACTTTATGTTCGGGTAAGCCTGAGTATCACAGCCTTGGATTCACCTTTTGGAGCTAGAGATCTGCTGGAGATTTAGCTATCTATGTATTATTTCCTATTTCAGGTATTTACCTTTCAGTCATTTGCTTATGTATTAGTGGACTTATGTATTTGAATTTCCTGTTGTATTTGTTTTCAGACTCTGATATTATGTATTTGCTTTTGTATTTAGTAGCTTCATGAACTACTAAGTTTTGTTTATTCCACCGTGAGATATTCTGCTATTCTATGTTTGTGGTTCTGTGATTGATTTTATTTACTCCAAATTAATTAACAATCTATTGTTTTGAACAATTAAAATCTGACATGTATGGTTTTATTGTCGATTTTAATGGTTTGAAATAGCAGGTCGTTGCAGTTGGTATCAGAGCTTTGGTTTTAGGCAAAACTTAGCCTACGGGGTAAAAACTCATTAGAGATAGGGTAGCGATAGCCTAGAATGAGTAGAATTGGTCTCAAAATCATTCTTGAGAGAGAGCGTATTTTGAAAAGTATAAAATGGTTTAAAACGATTTTAAAGATTTTTGGATATAAAAATTTGTTTTAAAAATTTAATCCTTTTCCTAGAATTTCCTTCCTTCGAATCCATCTTGTTAGTTAGAATTCTTTGATTAGGATTTTCTTTAAGTCTGATCTTTACCCTTGTCCTAAAAATTCATTCTTGAATTTCCAGGATGAATCATAGAAATGCCAGATTAGGGGTTGAGGAATTGCCACAGCACTAGAAGCTGTTGCACCAGTCAGATTCACCACTCTCTGTAAGGAGTTCACTAAGCTTGGTGGTACCAAGTTTACTAGAGCAGATAACATCATTGAGGCTCAGCAGTGGCTGAGGAGTTTAGAGAGTATTTTCATAGGTCTTTAGATCACCGATGCTCAAAATCGTCAGTTAGTCGCCTGGCAGTTGCAGGAGGCAGCCCAGGATTGGTGGGAGTCTGTTACAGCCCACACCATTGAGACAAATATCACTTGGGAGCAGTTTAGGTATAAATCTTGCCTCTTCCACTCCTACCGGTGATGATACTAAGGGTACGCTTCAGGGTACCTTTACTTTTCATTTTCATCCTATCGTGTTTTATTTGACAGCGGTGCATCTCATAGTTTCATCTCTGTAGACCTTTGTAACAAATTTGAACACATTCTTTCACCCGAATATGCAATTGAATCCTTATGTGTGTCTAATCCTATTGGTGGTCCCGTGAACCTTAGTAGGATTTGTAAAGGGGTGACACTCCTATACAATAGGCATCGTTTTATTGGCAATTTCTATGTTTTTGGTTTTGATGCTTTTGACATTTTGCTTGGAGGTGATTGGCTGAAGAAATATGAAGCTGTTATCTCTTGCAAAGCCCGAACTGTTTCTTTAGTTGATGATAAGGGTAATCCTTTGTGATTGAATGCCATATGCCTCAGGAATATTATGCTGGTAGATTTATGTTTTCTCTAGATTCTCATCCTAGTGACCTTGACTCAACTCCTGTGGTGAAACTCTTTCCTGATGTTTTTGGTGAAGTCTCTTCTCTTCCTCCTAGGTGGGAAATTGAATTCCGTATTGATCTTATTCCTAGAGCCTGGCCTGTAGTTCTTCCTCCTCGTAGGATGGCACCCAAGGAGAAAGCCGAGTTGAGGAAGCAGATAGGAGACTTATTTTCCAATGGTTTGATTAGGTCAAGTCACTCGGAATGGGGAGCAGCAGTGGTCTTTGTCACTAAGTCTGATGGTTCTTTGAGGATGTGTGTTGATTATAGGGAGCTGAATAATCTTACTATAGAGAACAGATATCCAATGCCTTGTATCAATGATATGTTCGATCAGATCCATGGAGCTAAAGTGTTCTCTCAGCATGATCTTTCCACTGGTTTCCACCGGCTTAGAGTGGCCGAGGAAAGCGTTCTCAAAACTGCTTTCCGAACTGAGAATGGTTTCTATGAACGGTTAGTTATGCCCTTTGGCTTAACTAATGCCCCAGCTTTCTTCATTGATCTTATGAATCGTGTTTTCCGTGATGTTCTCAACAAGTTCATTCCTGTCTTCGTCAATGATATTCTTGTCTTTTCTAAGTCAGAGACGGAGCATGAATCGCATTTGAGTTATGTCCTTGAAACCCTTAGGAGTCATCAGTTGAAAGCTAAGTTTTCTAAATGTCATTTCTGGAAGGATGAAGTCCGATTCCTTGGGTATATTATTTCTGAAAGTGGGGTTTCGGTCGATCGTGTTAAGGTCGCTGCCATCAATGTAAGTCTATCCACCTTTCTCCCTTTGTAATTTAATTATCTTATCTTTCTTTGAATTTAAACACCCTATTTTTTTTAGGATTGGGAAAAACCTAAAACTCCTTCAGATATTCGTAGCTTTTTTAGCATTGCTGGTTATTATCGGAGATTTATTGAGAAATTTGCTAGGATTGCTGCACCTCTCACTGCTTTGACTCGTAAAAATGCTATGTTTGTTTGGAATGATAAGTGTGAAGCTGCATTTAATGAGTTAAAGCGAAAGCTAACTTCTGCTTCAGTTCTTACCATTCCAAATGGAAGTGAGGGATTAACGGTTTACAATGATGCTAGTCGAGAAGGATTGGGAGCTGTTTTGATGCAGAATGGGAAGGCTATTGATTATGCCAGTCGTCGGTTGAAGACCCATAAATCCAATTATGCAGATCATGATTTGGAATTGCTTTCCGTAGTGTTTGCTTTGAAGTTATGAAGGCACCATCTTTTAGGAACTAAGTTTGAGCTCTTTATGGATCACTAGTCGTTGAAGTATATTTTCATCCAGAAGGATTTGCACCAAAGGAAAGTTAGATGGCTCGAGTTTCTAGCTTCTTATGACCTCGACATCAACTATACTCCCAGGAAAGCTAATGTTGTAGCCGATGCCTTGAGCCAGAAGAAGGTGATGTTATGTCAGCTTGTTGTTTCTTCATCCCTTATGGATCGTATTGTTGCTAAGCAAGACGAAGACGAGATGCTAAGGCTTATTAAGGAGAATGTTCATAATAGGGAAGGTGGCAACCAAGATGGAATGGGAACACAGACAATAATAAAGGGATTTTGAGATTTAATAATAGAATTTGTGTTCCGAATTTCGATGGATTGAGGCAAGAGTTACTTCAGGAAAATCATCGGTCTAGACTTTCTATTCATCCCGGTGTGACAAAGATGTACTAGAATATGAAGAAGTTTTATTGGTGGAGTGGTATGAAGCGTGATATCTTCCTTTATGTTAGTAGATGTGCAAATTGTCAACAGGTTAAGGCTGATCATCAAAAGACCGCTGGATTGTTGCAACCCCTTGAGATTTTCAATTAGAAGTAGGCACGGGTTTTTATGGATTTTATTGATGGATTACCGAGGACTAGAAGGGGGTAATGAGAGTATATGGGTGGTTGTTGATAGACTGACCAAGTCTGCTCATTTCATTCTGGTCAGGTCGAACCGCACTGCTTCGAGTTTAGTTGAGATTTATATGAGAGAGATTGTTCGACTTCATGGTGTTCCGATCAGTATAGTTTGTGATAGAGATCCCATCTTTACCAGTAACTTTTGGAGGGCATTTCAAGAAGCTTTGGGTACTCGGTTGAATCTTAGCACAGCTTACCATCCACAGACCGATGGTCAGACAAAAAGAGTGAATCGGATTCTGGAAGATCTTCTTCATGCATGTGTTCTTGATTATGGAGGATCTTGGGAAGATCATCTCCATCTTATTGAATTCACTTATAATAACAGCTATCATGTATAATCTTAATTTTTAATTTAAGGTTACCGTAAGCGTAAATCAATTTAATCCCTTTCTTTGAATTCAAACTAGTATCAAAATGTCCCCGTTCGCTACTCTTTATGGACGATCTTGCAATTCTCCATCTTACTGGATTGAATCCGGTGATAGTTTGGTTCTTGGTCCTGATATGAGTTTGTATGTTTCTGAGAAGGTTGAGGAATTAGGAGAAAGATGAGGATTGCTCAGGATAGGCAGAAGAAGTAATCTGATAGGCGAAGGAGGAGTTTGGAATTCGCAGTGGGTGATCAGGTTTTTCTGAAGATCTCGCCATTGAAGAATGTGATTCGCTTTGGATGGAAAGGAAAGCTAACTCCTAGATTTATTGGTCCTTTCTGTATATTAGAGAGTTGGTCATTTAGCTTATCGAGTGGAATTGCCAGAGAAGCTGTCTAGAGTGCATAATGTGTTCCATGTTTCGCACCTTCGCAAGTATCTTCATGATCCATCTTTATTTGTTCAGCCTCCTTTACTTGAGAATTTGGATGTTGAGCCGAATCTCACCATCGAGAGGAAGCCACTTTGTATTATTGATCGAGGTACAAAGCAGTTGAGGAGAAAGTTAGTCAACCTGGTCAAGATGCAGTGGAGTACCGATGATCGAGATTGTACCTGGGAGACGGAGGAGAGTATGCATGCTTCAAATCTGGAGTTGTTCGTTCCAGGTACTATTCGTTGAATCTATCTTATCTTTCTTTTGTTCTACTCCCATGTCTCGTTCCATTTTGGGGACGAAAAGTTTTGAGTGGGGAAGAGTGTAATGACTCTCAAATTTGAACTATTTTAAATTAAGTATTATTTGGATTTAAGTTAAATTTTAAAATTTGAATTTAAATAACGAATTTGAAATGTTGAGTAATATATTTTTCCAAATTCAATAAAAAGGAAAATTTGGTGAAAATTCAACTTTTGGTCAAATTTAGTCAAAATTTGAATTTGGGTTGAAAATTTAAAATTTGAAATTTAAAAATTAATTCTTTTTTATGATACTAGACTAAATTCTAATCTCCACTCCACTTTTTATTTCGTCAAAATCGAATTTATAGAGCTCCAAATCTGCAATTTATAGTGTAAAAATGCACGTTTTGACGGTGTTTGTATGTGTATTTCTACCTTTTTATTTTAAATCTTGGGTTGTTGGGCTTGTGTTGTTGGGCTAGAATCTTAGGAGTCATCTGAATGGCTACGTTGCCTTTAACCAACAGAAGTTTTTGTTGGAAGAAAAAGGTGCATACCTTTTCTTTTCTGACTTCCCATTCCTCTCCTCTTCTCATTCTGCTTCAGAATTTTTTTTTTCAGTAACCTGTATCTCCTTCTTCCTCCTTCCTAAGCCAAACCCTAGCTCTCCTTTTTCCTTTCTCCTATCTCCTTCCTCTCTCTCCCCCCTCTCTCTCCCCACTCCTCTCTCCTTGCCTTGTGCCACCACCCTAGACCCTACCCTTCTCCACCCGAGCCACCAAGGCCGTACACCCCACATCCCCTAGTCGAACCACCCTCCTAGCCCACACACACACTTTGCTTCGTCCACACACACACACACCCCTTGCTTCAGCCACACACACACCCACCCACCTCCATAGTTGTGCGCACCAAGCCCTAGCCGAGCCCAAGCCTAGGCCGAGCCTTTTGTCCTCTCTCCCCTCTTTTATAAAAAAAGAAAAAAAAGAATTTTGTTTCAAAATATTTGAGCTTGGTTCGTTCATGCTTGTGGATTTGCTAGCTTGAGATTCTGTTGCAGTCGTGCTTGTTCGTGTCTGTTCGTCGTAGTTGTCACTTTCATTTGCCACGAAAGGTGAGAACCACCCACGACTAACCTTCTTGTGATTAAGTGAATGGACCCCTTTCGAAATGTCTTTTGAAATGTTGTTATAGTTCGTATTGTTTAGCTTATACTATATGATTCTAATATAATATGTTGCTCGCCCGTGACACGATATGATATATTATATGATATACTCTATTATATGACATGTAATGTTATGTTATTTATTTATTTATATCACATTGCAAGTTCCCTGATATGTTAGCTAGGAAAATCACTATGTGTTGAAATGATACATACCCGAACGATTTTATAGATTAAGGAAAATCGTTATGGGTTGAAATGATAAACCCGAGCGATTTTATTGATTTGGATTTGGGATATGGGTTAAAATGATATATACCCAGAAATTTAATTATAATTTTGGGTTGAAATGATACATACCCAATCACTTGACTATAGGGTTGAAAATTATATACGGACACCATGGTCGGTTTTAAAATTATTTTCTAAAATTATAAAGTATGTTTGATTTAATAAATTTGATTGTTAAATTTAATTTAGTGATTTTATTTAAAAACTTATATTTGGAAATAAATTATTTTATATGTTTTAAAGTATTAATTATAAGCTAATATATGGTCTTAAATGTAATTTTAAGATTTTAACTTATAATTTTATTTAGTTTTAAATATATAATTTAAATAATTTAATAAAATATTTAATATAGTTTTAAAATATATATTTTAAATTTAATTTAATATAATAAATATAGTTTTAATTTAAGATAATAAATATATATATTTTTATATAATAACTTTAATAAACAAAATTTAAGAAGTTAAGTAGAGAATAATTTGTAATTAAATCTAATTTAAAGGATTTAAATTAAAATAAGATTTTATTTAAGTTTAGAAGATGTGATTCTGGAATGTAATAATTTGATTTAATACGAATTGTAAAATAAATGTTTTAAATCTAAAATATAATTGAAGTTAAACATTTTAGTATTGATTTGAATTATAATTTAAGAATTATTATTTAAATGTTTTATAAAATGACCACGGTGTAAAATAAGTGTTTGGTTGTTAAAGAGACCGAGTCGAATATTGCCATACTCTTTGCCAATTCCGAAACCACTTTAACAATTGTGCACATGGTGGAGAATCCAGAACGAAGCAGGATGGTTTGGCGAACGCTACTAGTATGAGGTAAGAATGCAACCCTGACCTTCGGGTCAGCTTGATATGACTAAAACAGGAGCTATACCGGGCCAAGTGAGGTCGCTCCTCCTATCAAACACTCTTCTTCAAAACCATATCTTTTGCTTTGTGATTGATTGGTGTGCACCTTTGATTATGGGAGTGTGTCTCAAGGTGGGCGGTAGTAGCTGCTATGCATTACCACCAGTCCGGGAGTGCAAATCGGTAGAATCCTACCCTACGCATTGCCTCGCGTGCCTTGTCGTATGCCTTATCGAGCCCACTATGATTTTTGTTTTTGTCGTACCTATGGAGTGCTCCCTGATAGCCCACCAGGTTCGGTGGAGTTTACAGTACTGTATAGGCTATGATGCCTATAAAATGTATTAAGGGGGATATGGGTAACGCCTTAACGCTATTTTCAATATTATACTTACTGATAGACCTTACATATGTAGCGTATATTACTACATATGTAAATAGTTTAACGGATCCTTAAAGGATGGGAATCCCAAACATCCTTTGAGTTATTGTTGCATTTCACTTGAGTTGATTTACTTACATGAGAATGTTAGTCTTGACTCGAGTGTTTTGTTTTACTTTATGCTCGGGTCAGCCTAAGTATCACAGCCTTGGATTCACCTTTTGGAGCTAGAGATCTGCTGGAGATTTAGCTATCTATCTATTATTTCTTATTTCATTTATTTCCCTTTCAGTCATTTGCTTATGTATTAGTGGACTTATGTATTTGGATTTCTAGTTGTATTTGTTTTCAGACTCTGATATTATGTATTTGCTTTGAGACTATGTATTTAGTAGCTTCATGAACTACTATGTTTTATTTATTCCACCGCGTGATATTCTGCTATTCTGTGTCTGTGGTTCTGTGATTGATTTTATATACCCCAAATTAATTAACAATCTGTTGTTTTGAACAATTCAAGTCTGACATGTGCGTTTTATTGTCGATTTGAATAGTTCGAAATAGCGGGTCGTTACAGTATTAATT
This sequence comes from Allium fistulosum, assembly GCA_030737815.1. NCBI lineage: Eukaryota > Viridiplantae > Streptophyta > Magnoliopsida > Asparagales > Amaryllidaceae > Allium > Allium fistulosum. Next base: position 333,770,227 of record CM060904.1, on the reverse strand, counting down.
AAACAATTAATTTGAATGTCAAACAAGTTAGGCCAGAAGTTTGGAAGCTTGAATGAAAGGGGGTCAAACAATGTCAAAGTAGGGATAAGAGACTTGATCTCTAAATTTGGAGAAATAAGTGCAATGTAACAACCCATGATTTTCGACCTTTTAGTTTAACACAACTCATGATGTGTAAACCCCAAAAACTGAAAAGGATAATAAACACCATATGTATTTGCTTCTAGTATATAGTATATAGTTTACATACAAATTAATTTCAATGTCAGATGATTATTTATATACATAACTAACACCATCGTCATATGCACCTTCAAACGTTACTTGACACAACATACCAAATTCCATCAACCTAGTGAAGAAACAAAAAGGGAAAAACATAGAGATGGTTAGATTATAGTCTGGTGAGTGATATACGTCTACTATACCACATACTCAAATCATTCTGAAACAATACCTATAGTAAATTTTATACCTTAGTCCTATTTCACATGCAACAAACAAGTTAGTCAAGTAATACAACATGTATGGCTTACTCATGAAACAAGGTCTTAGTCCAGCACAGTTACAATGGTCAATAACATGGTCTAACTCACATACATGGCCATGCATAGTTATAATGGTCAATGACATGGTCTAACCCACATACAAAGCCATGCCTACCATATTGCATTAAAAAATGGTTGAATCATCGAATGGACGCAGTTCCATATACGGCTTATGAACTTATTTTCATGAACAACGTGCACCCTAGAAAATCCTCGGATCATTGAGCGATCATGTTTCCATGAGAACCAATAAGGGGTAGAACAATCAGTAGTTAAGCATCACTAGCAATAGAAACCAACTATCCATAAGCATATATATATATATATGTCATTATATGTCATTATATATACATTCTATTACTCTATTAAATCAAGTTGGGAAATCAACTCAAAACGTTGCCTAAACGTCACCCGAAAACCCCAAAATGATCGAGCCACCCCTGCACGAACCGACCATGTTGGCTCATGGTCAACTTGACCCAACCGTTAACCACCGTTCGACTAGTGGCTGTACCATTGATGGACCGATGGTGGCCATGAATAGGGACCTAAACGCTGCTGCTAATTTCTTTTTCCTATATTTTTTATTTTCATAATTTGTTTCTATGATTTCTCACTCGTTTTTAATTCGTTTTCTTTCAGATTTTGATATGATTATCTACTATCATCATTCTTCAAATTTTCCTAAATGTTCGCATCAAAATCATTTAAAATTGCTTTAGAAATCACTATTTACAAAATTAGTTTTTAGAAAATATATTTTTTCACGTATGTACCTCAAAATACCTTTAAAAATTCACTAAAATTCAAAATAAATTATATTTCAGGCCTGGAATACCTAACGATACTTTATAAACATTCTTACATGATTTAATATAGATTTATATTGTATATTTTCTATAAAATCACATTTTGTCACAAAAACGCTATATGTTAAATATTCTCTAAATTAATCCATATAAAATAGTGTTTAATATAGTTTAAATCATATTTATTCTTTGAAATCTAATATCTTACTTTAGAAATCATTTTTATAAGATTTTATTAAATTTTATATAGTATTTTAGCATATATTACGTATATACATACTCTAATTCAGTTAGACTCTTCTTTTTAAATTATATTCATTTCTATAATAAATAAGTATATAAATCCATTTGATTTTGAATTAAATTCTCTAGTTTATATAATTCATAAACATATACTAAATTTACATCAATCTATTCATTTTAATATGATCATTGGCCTCATATTATCAATGTCTAATTCAACAGTTCTTTATTTGTTCACTAGTTTGACCATTATCAACAAATCATTAATTCTTTGATTATAAATCAAATATCCATTTCATTTCAGATATATATCATTTTAATTACTATCCAAATTCAGTAATTACCATAAATTAACCCAAAGTCAAACCCTAGGCCATAATTATCAAAGAACTATCAAGGTTTAAGTGGTTATAGTAGATTAGGCGTAAACCACTCACATAGACCCAAATTGCTCTAAGATGCTCACTGTTCGAAATTAGGCTTCTCTCCAAATTTGAATATCTGCAACTCTAATTTTTATTAGAGTATGTCTTGACTCACTCTTTGTTCTAGTTTTTGATTTATTAAATTTCGTTAAAAATTAAGAGAGAATATTGGGTTTAATGAGAAGAGGGTTTCAAGAGAAATAGGAAGAAGAAGAATACGTACTTAAGAAATGAATTTATACTCTTAACATAGGGAAATGACCTACTATTTATAAGAGAATTGAAGCATCTGTTAATTTAAGTTGGGCTTAGCTCATTTAAAATTCAAATTGTCGAAATACAAAAAAACGATATCTCCATCATCCGATCTTCGATTCAGATAAACAAATATATGACGTGCATCATAAAAATGAGACGATCGCAATGGCGCAAGTTTCATCTCTAAATTCAAATGATTGAAAAATGATGATTTTGCCTTGAAAGTCAAAATTATTGAATTTGTCAATATCTAATAATCGAAAATTATGGGTTACTACACTCTCCCTCCTTAAAAGGAATTTCACCCAAAAATTGTTAATGCAACATCCAAGTCGAACAATTCACGCAAATCATTCAATCATAAATATGTAAATGCACATATAACATTTAGGTGAACATATGGGCATGTGTGATCATAACATATGATTACTTAGCTAATACAAGAATGCAATTCGATAATTGGCATATTGAACTAGTCGACTGCCTAAATATAAGCAATATAGATGGCATATTGGCATGATGCAATATAATCCTAGTAATAATAAATATAATAGATGAAATCTATATGAAGTGCAACTATCAACATCATACCATGTGTCATAGCTTCAAACATTCCTATACTAACTGAAGTCAACAATGAAGCAACCAATCCTAAGCGTCCAAAGTCTAACAGACAAACCTAAATTTTGAGGAAACAAAATAGGATTAAGGAACATACCGGTAAAAGGATTAGGATGAGAAGCCATCATCTTCTCTTTAGCCCAGGTCGTTCCTCCATTATACTCTCACCAACTTTACAACCTTATTTCTAATCCTTTTCACTCCATGCTCGATGATACGGATTAGATCGCGGGATGAACATGACTCAGGTTCTAACTCCACATCTTCCAATTGACTTGGCTTGATTACAATGGCTGAATCATGCACACATTTTTCAAATGTGATACATGTAACACATTGGCGACTCATGCCATCTTCTAAGGATGCTCTACTCTGTAGGCAAGACTTTCAATTCTCTCAATATCTAAAAAGGTCCAACAAATCATAGTGATAGCTTTCATGAATTTCCAAATCTCATTACTCGCTTTAGTGGTGAAACTTCACAAATACCAAATCTCTAACTGTATACTCCAACTCAATCCTCCTCTTATCAGCATATGACTTCTGTCGATCTTGCCCGACCTTCATTCTCTTCCTTATCAACTCCACCTTTCATACAGTTCCATCTTAATACTAGCCTAGTAATTGTTATTATATGCAAATTCAACCAATGTTAGATGATCCTCTTAAGCTTCTCCAAAATCAAGTATACAAGCTTTAAGTATATCCTTCAATAACCTATTCACCCTTTTTGTCTATCCATCTATCTAAGGGTGATATGCTATACTTAGATTTAGTTTCATTCCCAAAGCATCCTATATACTCCTCCATAACTCACTCGTGAAGAGTGGGTCTCAATCACTCACTATACTAACGGGAACTCCATGTAGCTAAACTATCCCTCTTATATACAATGTCGCCGATGTCATTGTGCTTTCACCAAGCTGAAATTTGTTCTCTTTGTTAGTCGGTCCACTACTACCTAAATGCTCTCATTACCTCCTCTTCTTCGAGGCAATAGGTCATCAAAATCCATAGATATATTCTCTAATTTTCGTTGTGGAACCTCTAATAGGAGTAATGGTCTGCTTGGCTTTATCTGTTTAGCTTTAACCCTTTGGCATGTTAAACACTTAGCCACATACTCTACCACATGCCTCTTCATTCCTAGGAAATAAAATATTCTCTTCATATCCCGGTAGATTTTGTCGCCACCTAGATGAATGTCATCCTAGAATGGTGACACTCCCTTAAGACTTCCTTTATCAACTCCTTTATCCATGGTACATAAAGCCTACTGTCATGCATTAGGTACCTTTTTTGGTCTTTGGAGTAAGGATCCAAAAGGCACAATCATTCACCTTGATCCAATTATTCCAAAATTTCCAATACAGATGCATCATGTCTCTGATTAAGTCCAATTCAATCCATAAATATAGGTCTAACTTCCATTGCAGCCAACAATCCAGGGGTATATTCCTACAAATGTCGGAATAAAAATCAGAAATTAACTCTAGGCACTTCCATTCCAACATCGTACAATTCATCATGGCATGCTTTCTACTTAATGCATCAGCAACCACGTTCCCCTTCCTGGAATACAAGCAATCCCAGAATCATATGACAAAAGAACCTCCATCCACCGTTGTTGCCTCAAATTCAAGTCTTTCTACGAGAATAGGTACTCGAGGGACTATGATCTGTGAATAGCTCGAATCTCTCTTCTAATAAATAGTGCCTCTAGGATTTTAATGGAAATAGAATGGCAATTAAATCAATTTCATGTGTCAGTAATTCTACTCATGCACCTTGAGCTGTCGGCTAGCATATGATACCACTGTTCCTTCATGTATTAAGATGGCATCAAGACTAATTCCCCAAGCATCATTATTGATGGTAAATGGATTGGTTCCATCGGGAAGGGTTAAGACAAGTGCACTTATCAATAGCTCCTTCATATTTAATTCATATTTAATCTTATCAAACCTTCTCTCCCCCTCTTCATATTTATGGAAGAAAAAACAGACATAAAGAGAAAAGGGGAAAAATCATTTCATAAATGAGATTTAAATGATTCATAAAGAAGAATAAAGGATGAAGATTTATTTTCTTCATATAACTACTCCTTTGGATTTTCAAATCACATTTGAAAATTCTCCCCTTTTCATCATGCTTGGGCAACCATAAAAGAGGCATCTGGGCTTAAAAAATATCCTAAAATCCACCTAGTGGTTACTCTATTTAGATCTAATTGAAATGTTCTATCGATATCGTATATTGATGTACGCGTTTATAACTTTTATATATACTTGTTATTAAATATTAATGGTACTAAAACAAATCAAATAAAATTTAACAATTAATATTTCATGAATATTAATTAATTTACAACAACTATAATTATTAAATGGTGTGGTTTTTGGGAGTACTCATCATTATGATTGTGCGACTCAAAGGTGTAAATTCAGTCAGTGATTAATATTGAATAATTCGAAACGTTCATATGTCACCTTAGCTAGCGGTGTGATATTTTAGCTAAATTTTTTGCTCACACTTTTTTTCAATAAAAATCTAATTTTACTTATTATAAGTGGTACCACGTCATAACGATCATTTACATAAATTCTCTTTGTCGATACTATATTGCTTTAAGATTTATGGAATTTGGTTTTGGTCAAAATTCCAACATCACCCATATTCAACTAGAATAGTCCAAACACAAAGTCCTTTTTTCAATAATAACAATTATTATTGATCATACTGCTCTGATCAGAGACTTTGACTTTGAGTTGACTATAGTTGACCTAATACTAACCCTAGATAACCGAGGAGACGAATTTTCTATTGAATAGTTTTCATTTCCAATGCTTCAACTCATATCCAACTATAGTCATACGATGGACTTCATGCCATGATTTAACTATAATCAAAGTGGAATACCTATATCGATGTTCCACGATATTCTCAAGTCAAGGGAACTGTGCAACATTGTCACTTTGAGATTCTCTGTTTGACCTTAGTTATATTAACCAACAACAACTCTTGAGTGAGTCATTCCATGGTTATCCAATAACTATTAGTACATAACCCCTTGGTGCCCCCAGCAGCCATGGGTTTTGAAGGAACCGGGATACTTGAAAGTGGGTTAAATGGGTGAATTTCAATTAAAAATTCCATTTTGATCTTTGTTAAGCCTATGAAGCCTAAATGGATTTTAGATGTAATCTAAAATAATTTAAATAAAATCTTCATTTTATTTAATATATTTCAATTTTTTTATTTTACAAGCATATCAAATACACTTATTTATGTATAGTGCATGTCTTGGTTGAATAATAACAATTGTTATTTAATGTACTTCTCTTGCCAAAGACTTTGACTTTGAGTTGGCTACAGTTAACCGTGATAGTAACCCTATATAACTAAGGAGAAGAATTTTCTATCGAATACTTTTTATTTCCAATACTTCAACTCATACACAATTGTAGCCGATCGATGGACACCATGCCACAATTTAACTATAATCAAAGTGAAGTATCCACATTAAAGTTCCATGGTATTCTCAAGTCAAGGAAACTGTGTAAAATCGTCACTTTGAGATTCTCTATTTAATCTTAGTTAAATTAACCAAAGAAAACTGTCGGGTGAGTCATTTCATAGTTATCTAATAACTATTAGTACATAACTCATTGGTGTCTCCAGCAACCATGAGTAATACACCGACCAACATTTTGAGAGCGTTATGTACTCTAGTCTCAATGGATATATCGATATCCATCTCGAAACATCTTGACTAAGAATATTCAAAATAATATGGTAAATTTCTCATGATTACAACACATTGTAATTACTATCACATAACATATCATTTAAGGATTTTCTATTAAATATGCTTTTAGTTAATTACTTAATTAATTATATCACAATATAATAAGTATATGATAGAAATAAAATACTTGTCATTTTGAAAAAGATTGGTTATTGAGTAAGACATATGTAACAAATTACATAATTGGCTCTAGGGCATACCCTTAACTCTATTAGATTTAACTATAATTAAAGTGGAGTGTCTACACTGAATTAAACAGTATTCTCAAGTCAAGTGAACTGTGTGATATCATCACTTTGATTTCTTGTTTGACCTTAGTTATTATTAACTAACATGAAACTCTGAGACGAGCCATTCCATAGTTATCTAGTTCATTAGTACGTAGCCCTTTGGTGTCCCAAGTAGTCACAAGTAATACACTGCCCAAAAGTTAGAGAGCGCTACGTACTATGGTCTCAATATATGTATTGATATCCTTTCTTGAAACATCTCAATCAATAATATTTGAAAGAAAATGCTATTTTATATTGTGATTAATTACTCACAATTACAACTATTTGCAGCTACAGTCACATAACATTTCATTTAAGGAATTTCTTAGTTTTATACTTTCAATTAATTACTTGATTAATTATATCACTACATAACAAAGAATATAATAGAAATCAAGTGCCTTTTTTATGAAGAAGATCGGTCATGGAGTTAGATATATGTAACAAATTTCATAATTGCCTCTAGGGCATACCCCTAACTTTATCAAAAAACTAACTAAAGACAATAGCCATCTTGGACAAATTCATATTAAAAACCAAAACTTCAATTTTTAATGGTTGTATTATTCGGCTCTTGCATGGGCTTGAAGTGACAACATGCCTGAAGACACTAGAATAAACGGGGCATGTTATAGCATTTGAAAAACGCTATAACAGCTTTACGTAGATTTTTAGAGAATGCTATGTAACACATGCTATAATAGCTCAAGGATTTATAATAGTAGAAAATTAAATGCATGAAAAGACTATATTTCATAGCATTTTCATAACGCTATATAGAGGAAACGCTATAAAAACATAAACTCTATAAAAGAAATTCCATAGCATTTTTTTGAAGTTTAACGGCATATTGTCGATTTCATCACACAATAAATGAAAATTTGCAAGAACAAATTTCTAATTAGGTAAAAAAAATCATTAAAAAAATAACTATTGAGTTGTAGCAATTTTGAAGAAAGCATTTGAGCTAGTTGTACTACTTTCTATGAAGATTTGGGCATTAAATGTGAAAATGCATTTTAAAGAAATTTATGGCAAGAATCTAGGATAAAAACATGGTTACTAGTTACTATATGGTTAAATGCCAATGTAAAGTATAATTTGGCATATGAATTTGACATAAAGTTGTAAACTATCATAAAATTAATAAAGCAATCATAATATCAACTTTATAAATATTATGCTACCCTATGCTTTTACCAACAAAGGGTTTTGGGTGTCAAATAACTCAACTATTAATTATAAAAAGTTAACCAAACAATTCAAGCTATCTATGAGAGGAATAATCATAAATGGTATATCATAAATTGTATTTTTAAAAAATATCCTCATATAACTTAATCAATTATTATTTCAACTCTGGCTAAAACGAAACAATTTCATGATGTATCATTACATAATTTTTACATAAAAAGCACAAACATAAGTTGAGAAACAAATAAATATTACATTAATTAACCAATTTACTATATGTTCTGTACATACGAGTGAAGATTCCTAAGTGAAAAAATAGCTAAAACATGTACATAGAATAGAGGCAACAGAAATGCTTACCGTCTAAGGCGTTCGATAGTTCAGCCATCACATTGGCTAACTATAGTTTCAAAAATATATAATTTCATGGAAAACGTGGGTTTTTTTAGCGTACTATGTGCATATAAGGCTTATATACAATACAAGGGCCTCTTACTTTTTTTGAAATTGACTACTTAGATGGTAATACATAATCGTATTACAGGTTGTATATAGTATATAGTATATTACAATTCAATATATGTCCAGTGGTTGGAATCTTTGCAATGCGAGATTTGAACCCATGACCCCATGGACCAAAGGCAAAGCACTTAACCATTGGACAGTGGTGCTAGACAAAGGCTAGTTAATTAGTTGCAAAGGAAATATATATATATACTTGATCTCTATTTATCACTAAGGTTAGTGTCATCTTGCATTGATTAGTTTTCTCTTCCAAATCTATTACAGTTAATGTTAACAAAATTCTTTGTTAATCAAATATGCAAGGAAAATTGATTCTGGTCTGAAGGGCTTAAAATGCCTTATGTAAGTCCAAAAGAGTAAGAAAGTTCAATCCCAAGTCAAATTCCAAAGTCGGGTTATATATGTTTCCATATTACAAGTATAAGTTAAAAGGTACGTCATATGCGAGTCCAAATAGTCTTATATCTTCATTTAATAGAAGTATGCTATGCGAAATTATTTGTTCAAGTCCTTATATGCAAAGTCCAAAAATACAATCAGCTCAAAAAATCCCCAATTCGATTTAGGGTTTACAACTTGAAAATTTAAGCAAGAGAAAAGTATTATCCATTCCTTCCAAGTAACAAAGGGGTGCATGTTTATAGAAGCTATAGCAAGAGGGCTGGCTGCCATGTGCCCCCTTGATACGATGTTTGTTATCTGTTTAAATTATTGATATTCGACATCCTCGCCTTTTTTTAAGATTTGTCATCCTTGTGGTGAAACTCGACATCACTTGCCTGATAAGTTCGGCAATACAATCTTCCTCTGGTATCCACTCAATAGCTTTTATTATGGTAGGTACTCAATAACAGTTACTGTGGTAGTAGCTAGATGATAGTTGGTGTATCATAGGCTCATCATCCTTTAAAGATAGACATTCTCATCTTGAGACTAAATACTCGACATCTTCTCGTAACATGATATTCTCTTTTCTTACTTGTTCTTCAACACTCCTTATTGTATTGTTTCGATATCACCCCTATCATCCTTATCAACTTGGTTTTCTTTAGGTTCAGTAGCCCTTGCGCTATAGAAACTCGACATATGTAAGTGTTTGTTGGTTCAGCGCCTCCATTTTATTGTTGATGTTCGACATTGCTTTTGCTTGTTATATGCTCGACATTCCTTACAGTCATTGAGATTCGAAACCGCCTCCGCCTTTTATGCTCAATAACCTTTATGGTTGTTGAGGCTCGATACCTCCTCTTTTCTTTATTCAAGCTCGATAGCTCTTATGTTTGTTAAACGCTTGAAACTCCACATCTTTATAGGTTCGATGCCTTTTATATCTGTTAATTACTTGAGTATGCATCATCCCTCTTATCATAGAAGTTCGAAAACCCTTTGCTTCTAAACATTCGACATCAGTTTGAAGCTTGTTACCCTTTGTTAAATGTTGAGTGCTTGATGACCTGGCTCTTTGCTGGCTCGACACCCCTTATTATTGTCAAACTCAATACGTTCTCCTTTAGAAGCTCAACATGAATATTTGTAGTAATATTTACTCCCTCGTGTAGAAGAAGAGTATTATACTTTAGTATAATCTTAATTTCTCACATTGTTGCCTCAGTATTAACATTGCCGCCTCGATATTAATATTGTTGCCCATTGGTATCCGCTTTAGTCTCATTCGTTCACTTGAATTGAAGTCAACGCCTCATGTCGTTTCTTTCTCTTCCTATAAATACCCGCTTCTCCTCTTATAAGCTTTTCCTACAATGCTAAACTCAAAAATGCAATTTTAATTTTCTTATTTCAGCTTTCGATTTCCACAACATTCAAGCACGATTTTAGGGTGCGACTTCTATTTCCAATCAATTTAAACAAAGGATAAGGAGGGTTTTAATTTCAGAACTAGGGTTTTAGTAATTGGGCGTTTTTATGAGCCTTCTAGGGTTCGATTGATGGATGGACTTGTATACCACTTTTAAGTATGAGAATTTTAATGTTCGGATTCAAACGCCATTTATAATATATTAATTTATTAATTAATAGAAACTCGATAATCTATAGATTTTGATGATTATCACAAACTCGGTATCCTTTTAGAAATTGGGTAACTTAATAGAGTTTTGATAACTATAAGATTGCCATTTATTTAGAAACTCGACACTCAATTGGGAGTTTAGTTAGCTGTTAAAAATTTGTTATCCACTTCAAAACTTAACAGGTTGTTAGGGTTTGCTAATTAGTCACCAGTTCACAAATGCATCAACCACTTTAAAACTCGATAACTAGTTGGAGATTTGGTATCTTGTTAAAGTTTTGTTAACTATATATAGATTCGACAATCAATTAGTGATTCGGAAACTAGTAGAGACTTGGTAACTAGTTGTGAATCTAACAATTGATTGAAGAATTACTATCTAGTTATAAAGTCGATATCCACTTAATGAGCCACTTAATGAGCTTCTAACCTTCTATAAGTTCGACAACTATTTAACCGGTTGTAACTTAGGTACAAGTTCGATATCTTGTATAAATTCTACATCTTACTATGGGTTGGTAACTTTGATAGTGCTTTCAACTAGTTATGAATTCAACTACTGTTTATATATACGTCACTTTGTTACAAACTCGACAACTAGTTCAATCACTTTTTAAATAATTTCAAACTCGTTAACTATTTATGAATTCGATACTTATGATGGATCCCACAACTAGTCATAGGTTCAACATCCCATTGTGAATTCAATAATAATAAGATGTAAATTCGATATCATGTTGAAGTTATAATGACTAGTCATAAGCTTGAGATCTCACTATGAACTCAGTAAATAATTAATGAAATTTCAATTAGTTATGAATTTACCAACCGTTTACGAACTCGACATCTCGTTACGGGTTTGATCGCTAGCAATGGTCTTAACAACTACTTAGTGAATTTCTAAATAATCATAAATTTGATAACTATTTATGGATTTGGCATTTCACTATGAGCTCGATAACTAGCTAGATGGTTTTCTACTATTATAGACTCATTAACTATTTGTTGATTCGATGCCTAATTGCCCATTCTTATATCTATATTTAGGGACCCAAATTTTCCTTTTCATTTTTCTTAAATGTTTTAAATTTTTATAAGATATACGATGCCTCCCTGACCTTGTGTAATATCATCTGCCAGATAAATGGTTGGCAAGAAAGCCCGCAAGGGTTTTTAACTTATCTTACTTCGGAGAAAGGTGACTGTAGCTTATTCAATTTCTCATAACCACCTAGGACGAAGTTAACACTATTCTTCGACAATTCAGGATTACCGATGTAGAGGCCATAGTGGCAGGCCCATCTAGAAGGATAAATAATCCTCCGGAAGGTTTATTTTTTACCCTGATCCATATTTGGCATTCAGGCTATCTTCCTCTCTTCGACTTCTTCATTCTCATCTAGGCGTTGCCCCAATACAATTGCTGCCCAACTCCTATACTTATCTAAGCTATCTTGAAATCCTGGCTGGGGAAGCTACACTCACGTCTCTCGATGCTGACACCCTTCATTCTTTAGTAACTCCTGTCAAAGTGGGGAACCAGCAGGTGTGTACTATATATTGCCTTCTCCCTTAAAAGATTCTGATTACTAATTTGATCAACAGAGCTAAGGACTGGGAGAACTAGTTCTTTTATGTTAAGAGTCATACCCCTGGAATTAGAGGGATTTTTTCTTTCCTTAGTAAGACTTGTCGCTTTTCACTTACTATATTCTGTTGTTGCCTTATGATAACTATTTCTTTTCAGAATCTGCTTCTAAGGGGACGAACCCTTCCATTGCTGGTACAATTAGTGCTTTGAGTCTAGCATCTCAAACTATAGGAGATAAACATAGAATCTTAATTGAAATCGACCTTAGAAAGTACTCGTTGATCCTGGAGAACCATAAGGTGCTCGGGGAGCCCCCCATGGTAAAGAAAGATGGACATAGAAGATAAGCCCTGGTTGTCGGTAACCAAAATGCTTTTTCTAATTCTTCCCCCATTCACCGCGACTCTTCTGCTAAGCTCTTATTATGATTTTCAACAAAGTTTCCTACATCATTATCTTAAGATTTTCCTTTTAATTTAGGTTCGGCCCTTATTATCGCAACTTCTAATCCAAGAAGGCCAAAACTCGTTCTTCTTTATTAACCAGCTCTACCAAAGTAGCCCTCATCAAGGACTTCATTGCTAATTCCCTCAAGAATATTAATGTTGAGAGTCATAAAAGAAAGAGGGATTCTGATGATTTATCTAAATCACTAACCTCTTTACTGAATAAAAGGCCCCATCTCGGAGAAGGCTAAACTTTTACTGCCATCACTAAAGAATCAAATGTAGATATGATTGAACTCCACCTAGAATCCAACTCTACTGATCCCAAATTGCTAGTTTAGGATTCTCATAACCAGACAAAGGTTAGTCCCACTCCAAATCCTTCTATAAATATCATGCTTCCCACGTCTTCTTCCACTTTTCAACGTTTATATCAGGAGTTAGGCTTGACTCATCCTTCCTCTAAATCTCTTCCCTCAATGACTCAAATTCAACTCATCCCCTAAAGTTTAGACGACTTTGTTTACTCAGTCATCCAATTCCCATCTGTGGCTTCCTTAATGCCACTACAACCCTCACCTTTTTCCAATGACCATCTTCATATTCTCTTTCAACATTGGTATGTATCTTTACGTGCTTGGTTAATTCAAACTTTGACTTCGTATATTCGTATTTATCAGATAATTTTCATATGTACAACTAGCCAAGCACATGTTTGTCCTCCAACAAGCTTCTCAAGAATCTACCAGTCAAGTTCCAGATATTAAGAGCAGATTTCTTCGTTGGCAACTAAAGTGAGGTTCCTTGAGGGTCAAGTATTTGATGTTGTGGCAGAAAAGAATAACGCTATCTCAGAAAATGATATTGCCTCCAACTTAGATGAGGAGAGAAAAACTGGCCTAGTAGCTGAAGAGAGGGTGAAGGTATTGGAGACGAAGCTTAGCAGGTCAGAAAGGAAAATGTTCAAATAGCTGATCAGCTGGAAAGCAAAGACGCCACACTTGCCTATGCGAACAACACTGTTAAAGATGCCAAACGAAAAGTTTCCCACTTTATCAATCAAGCTCTCCCAAAATTAGGAAAGATGCTACGAGGATGCCCTCTTTATTGCATATTTTGATAACATAAGGAAGAGTTCAGAGTTAGACTTTCCTTCACTCCCAGATTCAAATAATAAATTTAAAAGGAAGTTTGGCCTTAATCTAGGAAGAGTGCATGGGTCACGTCGAGATGAATTCCTAGAAAAGGAACCTATTACTCCTCAGGAGCTATTATCTTTTGATGACCCTACGCTTGACGAAGATGAAAATGATAAAGGAAAGGATGACGAGGAAGATAAAAATGATGACGATGACAATGATGATGAGGATGGGGGTGATGGTAGCAAGGATCCAGAAGGGCTAAGAGATGGTGGTAGCGGATTGGGTGGTTACTACTTAGGCCTGTTTGCCTATGTTACAGGCTTTCCTGATCCTCCTGGATCTCAGAACGTTCCTCGGGAATACATCCTATCAAAAGATGCCCTTCCTTTCATCCATTAAGTAAAAGAGAAAACTCAAGCTCCAATTTCTCAAGCTCTCATAGCATAGGTATGAAATTTATCATTTCTTAAATGCCTATAATTACTTGTTAACTTGGTTAATAAGTTCATTATTTTAGTTAAGGAAAAGAAACAAATACCATTTTAAGATTTTACATGAGAAAAGTGAAAGGGAAGTGCTACGATTAAATAGAGAAATTAAGAAGCTAATTGAAGAGAAAAATAGTTTATCTACCAAGTATAGGCATTTTCTCATTTATGCCAGTCGATTGAAAGATTTTAAAGGAAAACGGGCAGCTCAGCTCTTGAAAAGATATTACCTTCATCGGGAAAGAGTTATAAAAGAGAATGCAGAGCTGACTACACTCTTTTGGATGCTTATTGAAGATAGGGAAACTTTAGTATAGTTCCTTTATAAAGTTTATTCTATGAACCTTTTTACTGATTTTTCTTTTCTGGTGAAAGAGAGTGGGGGTTACTTAGACGTTTGTAGAATAGATATTTAAATGATCATGTGTCCGATGCTCATCCTGGGGAATGCTAGAAACTTTCTGGGGTTGAAGCCACTCCACTTCCCTCACACACTCTTCCTCCTAAAAAGTCAAGTTTAACAAAGAGAAATTTATCTCTGAATTTTACAAAGGGTCTATATTATATGAATTCGAATGATTTTGTTGTTGTATTATGTAATTCAAACAATCTTTATAAGTATTGAAATTCTCATTTATTTGTAGCTTAGTTTATTTTTCCTGAAATACACAAGTTAAGGAATTATTGGGCATTTCCATTTCAAAAGCACTCTTAAGTAAATTTGTCAAGCTAAAAAGGGATTTTAAGGAGAAAACATTAACCCTCAAAACTCTCGACTAGCAAAATACTACTTTCTTAGAGACCTTGAAGAAGTTTACATACAACTACCCCAATTGTATTTTGGTTTCTTAAGTGATAAAAAGATATTTTATATAAGGAAATCCGGTCTAATTATGCTAAACTATTATGTAGTGATTCTAGTCCCCTTATTGAGCGAAGGGATTATCATCAGTTTTCCCCAGTTATTACTCCTCCGAAGTTTAATATCTTATTTGATTTTACTTTCCCTATGCTCGCGGGTTCACTCAAAAAACTCAAACTGCTGCTCCTAAGCTTAAGAATTGGATGCATAAAATTTGAATTGTTAATGTAATTTGAACTTAATTGTAAGCCTTTTCGTTATTAATACAAGAATATATTTTCCCATATGCTGATTTTTCCTTTATTTATTCTTACTAGGAATGTCAATTCATGCTTACATCTAGTGACCCTGACCCCCTTTCTCGATTGGATAGACTAAAGGCCAGACTGATAAGATATTAGGAAGCGCTCCTCTCAAGATGCTTCAGCTACACCATTTCCAGATAATCCAGAAGCATGTAAATGGTATAACAAATCTTACAAGTTGAGACCCACATTAAGCAGTGTAAATGAAATGTGCTCGAGGTTTGAGGATAAAATCAAAGAAAAGGACAATGAGATAGAAGAACTAAGAAAGAATATAGGGGCAGTAGGTCGATCCAGACCCCAAGTCCAAGGAATCAAAACTGATGTAGAAATTGCTCATCTATATCAGAGAATTGAAAATATTGAAGTTGATTTGCTAATCCAAGTATCATGTCAATCTTTGGAACTTACTAGAAGTGGAGGAAAATCCAGCCTTCCCACTTCTACCCCTACAAGGATAACATGGTCTAAATCCTCAACTGGCAAAGATAAATTTTCTTCCTTGAAAAACTCGCTTCTGGGTTTGGATGACGGTGAGATTGCTAGATGGTGCCGAGAATATAAATATGAATGCACCCAGTTTCTAAAAGGAAAATGGGAAGAAAAAGTTTTGGAACACCTCAATAAGTATCAAAGGTAGGTTGAGGAGCTAGGACGTGCAAAGTATGCTCTTGAGCAAAAGGTCAAGACTCTTAAAGGAGCCAATAAGTCGCTTGATCAAGCATTAAAAATTCAAATTAGCTCCATTGATAATTCGAACATCATCCGAAAGAAGGAAAAGAAACTTAAAGAATTACTAGATCTGGTGATTTGTTATATCACTGAACCTTCTTCGATCGTTAAAGCTTTGAGGGAAAAAGTACACGACCTCAAGTCTTAACTGAAAATAACGAGGTGATGTCGCTTGAAATTCCCAATTGGACTCACTCGTAGATTATTTGCTTAAAATAACAGTTGCTTTCGGTTTAAAAATTGATTATTCTTTTTAGGTACATAAATGAATTAAAGGCTAAGTAGAGTAGCAGAAGTAGGATACGGACGCTATCAACACTTCTTTTTATATGGGTGTGCTAATCATCTTAAGAACATTGAAGGACCTCCTTTTTTACTTAGAGATGCCCTAATTCAAGTGAAAATCTTTCATACCTTCTGGAGTTTCAAGGGAAAGGGAAAAAAAGTATACCAACATTATCCACTCCCTCAACCTCCTCTCCATGAAGATTAGGACGATTTTTCTTGACATTTATAATTTTTGCATGTAAATTTAGTAAATAACTTTATACTTGAATAGTTGATACTTTGAATAAACCTTGTATTTCCCTTTATTATTCCGATCTTGCATTTGAACTCATTGAGCTTGATTGAGATTGGTAACTTTGATTCCATATGATTTATGGTCTTTTATAGATTTGTTAGCTTTTTGCTTTTTCGAAGAATGCTTTTAGATAGGCTTTGATTTGAGAGTTGCTTATCGGGTGTTATATTACTTGTTTGCCACCTTCCTTGATGAGAGTTTCCCCTTTTTCTTCTAGAAAAACACAAGGTAAATAATTATGATTTCCGTAATTTCGAGAAATTACTCCTTTCTCAAATCAATCATTTTTTTGGAAATGCTAAAGAGATTTTTGAAAAAGTTTTCTTATTGATCCCTAAAACTTTAAGAACTTGATTTTGAAATTTATTTGTTGGAATAATTATTGAATCAGCAAATTTCAGATGAATCAGATTAGTTTGTCTCGTCATCTTTCTTGGTTGAATGATTTCATAAATGGATCCTCGTTGTCGTTGCTTAAATTTCATTCCCTACATTAGGGTTTCTTGGATGGAAATTTGATGGTTTTTCTTTGTCAAATGAGATTTATAAGCATGGAATGTTACTTGTCAACTTAATAAAAGACCATAAATCCATCCATCTAGTAAGAAAACTAGAAATTCATTTGATAAGAAGACTAGAAATTCGTTTGGCAAGAAGACCATAAATTAGTTTGATAAGAAGACTAGAAATTCATTTAGCAAGAAGACCATAAATTCATTTGATAAGAAGACCAGAAATTCTTCTGGCAAGGTTCACATTTCGACTAATGGAAGACTGGAAATTCAACCAATAATAGAGGTTCCCGTTAACTAACAGAATATTTCCAACAAGGAGATTCAGAATTTCTCAGATGTTCATATTTAATGCTGAGATCCTTGATTCTGGGTAATAGATAGTTCTGGACCTTTCTTTCGAAGGCTACTTTAATTTTAGCTTAGAGCCAGATTGGTGGTTTTTAATTAAACTTCCTCTTAGAAAGTTTCTTTGATCCATTCTCGGGGCAAAGTTACACTTTCTTGATTGGTCTCTCTTGCCCCTTATTACCATTTAGGTAATGATTTAGGCTTTGAATCTCTTTTGCTCCTTATTACCTTATAGGTAATGATTTAGGCTTTGAATCTCTTTCGCCCCTTATTACCTTATAAGTAAGATTTAGGTGTTAATTGAGCCCCTTATTACCTTATAGGTAATGATTTAGGCTAGTCAAGGCGTTTAATTAGTCATCTTAGACTGAACTAAAGTCTTACTCGTCCTCTATTTAAGAGGTGCTTCGATCAAGCCTTATAGGCGGAACCAAAGGCAGGTTGGTGCTTTGGCGGGGCTAAAGGCTTACTCCATCTTTCCTCTAAGAGACGCTTCAGCCAGGCCACATATGCGAGACCGAAGGCTTGCAGTGCTTTGGCCAGGCCATCTTAGGCAGGACCAAAGGCTTGCTCTGACCTCCCTTTAGGAGATGCTCCGGCCAGGCCACTTAGGCGGGACCGAAGCTTGTAGTGCTCTGGCCAAGCCTTATAGGCGAGGCCAGAGGCTTACTCTGACTTTCCTCTAAGAGGTGCTTTGACCAGACCCTTGTGGTGGGATCAAAGACTTTTCCTTTATTTTATAAGTCATTTCCATGAAGTATTTCTCTCTATTAGGCACTTTATCTTTGTAGATACATTAAATCTTTTGTTCAAATCTTGTTAACAAATTCTCGCAGTTCTCCTTTTCCTAAGAAATTCTCAATCATCCCTTTAAGGGCTTTGCACTGATTAGTTTCGTGTCCATTCGTTCGGTGATATTGGAAATAAGCGCCTTCGAGACTTCTTTCGTTTCCTTATCATTTCTTCTTTGAAGGCCAATAATCCAACCTCTCTTTAGTTAAAAGAAAGACATTTTCATAGGAGGTAGTAAGGGAATGGCTCTTGTAGATCGAAAATTCCTAGAGAATTGTGTCTTTGGTCCCTATTTAGCTTTCTTGTAACACTAGGTAGGCTCTTCAGTTTTAAAGGCAAGATTTAAAAATTCTTGAGCTCTGATTGATGTGGGAGAGCAATCGATTACTCCCATCCACTTTTGGGCAAACTTATCGAATCCTTTGTTATTTCATTTTCGAAGATAGTTCCTTTAGCTTAGAGCTGTATAGTTTTTCTCATTTTCTAGAATGGATAATTCCTTTTCTTATTTTCTTTTCTTAGAGTAGGATAGCAAGCAAAGATCGGGGTAGATCCCATATGGAATGGATTTATACTCCAGTAATCTAAGTTATAAGGAATTACTCGTCTTTTTTAGTTAAATTCATCAGTGCCAATGCTCTTAATGCTTGTTCCTTATGGAATTGAAGACTATGGGTCACTTGATAAGTTGACTCGGGAAAGTAAGGCTCAGAGGATCCTTCTATAGAGATAGTCATTATGTGGTCTAATAGGTTTATGTAAGATACTGAAAATCCTCAAAAGGAATATGCTGGATATGGTAAGTCAAAGTCCTCTAAAGATATATGCAGGAAATGGAAAGTCCCTAAAGTCTTCTGTAAGGATATGCAGAAAATCGAAGGCCCTTTGTAGGAATATGCAAGAAACCGAAGGTTCAAGCCCTCTTTCTAGCACCAAAATGTTAACAAATTTCTTTGATAATCAAATATTCAAGGAAGGTCCAAATAAGGGCAGAAAAGGCCTTATATATGTCTGAAAGAGTATGCAAGTTTAATCATGTAATGACCGGGATTTTCGACCCTCGAAAATCGTCATTAATATGTCCATTGTATTACATGCCAAGAAATCGAATGCTAGAAAACCCGATTGTTAGGGAAAGAAGAAGAAAGAAGGATAGAAGAACAGAAACAACATAACAGAATCTCACAATCGCAGCGGAAAAATATATAATACATAATAATAGATCTTTATACAAAAGAAACTGTAACTATTATTATACATACCATCATCAGAGTACAACAATCAACAATCAATCTGGACAAGAGTTGAATATACAACATACACACACAGCGGAATATAATCAAGTACGGGAATACGTCTCTGTCATCCAGCTCGTCTCCTGAGCTCCATAGCATCCTAACCTGAATCTGTAATACTCGGTCTGACCCGAGCATTATAATAAAATAACACCCGAGTCAGTCTGGAAAACCAGCATGAGAAAACACACTCAATTTGAATTATTACTATTACCAAAAATCCTTTGAAAACAAAGGTATCTCGTAAGACCACGCCACACATAAATACGATGGGTTTTTACCTTACGATAACCAAAAACACTTTTATAGAAAATCCAGTGATATTATAATAGTGTCTATAGAAAATAATTATAAAATAGCTGAAATGCTTGCATCTCACATTTCAACGTAGTTGGGCACAATCAAAACCGTATGGTGCTTATAGGAGAATGGATTCCATACTATGACCAGGTAAGGAACTACCTCCGATGAGTGCATCTCTAGATCAATGCACCCGATCTGACAAGAACATCTTGTACCCTGCCACACAGAACTAGCCTAGCACTTGACTACTAGTACCGAATAGTCATCATCCCAGTCTTCCGACCTTTTTTGATATATCATGCATAACCAATCCATAAATATGTAGATGTAGGGTATCTAGAAAGATGGGGACATACCCTAATGAGAGTGACCCACTTAGCCCTGCTGCATGCCTCGTTTTAGTCATTTCCCGGTTGATAAGGCTTGAGGCTACGTTTACCTTTCAAGAAATTTTCACTTAGAATGCTCATTGCCCTCCAATGACAATGTGCTGATAGCATTCATCCATACAAGTTGTTCTGGGTTTGAACAAATCGAAACTCCTTCAAGATTACCATCTCCATTATCTTCGAGATATCACAATTCGTAACGCACAAATTAGATCGAAGTGGTTTCCGGATAATTAAATCTGATCTTGGTCTCTTCGAAACGATCAACGAATTTGGCAAGATTTGATAGTCGGTTATTTAACTATCAAATTACACATATAAGCAGTCACTAGGCCCATACTATAAATCTTTCAAAACCTTTATTCAATATAACTTTACAAGATACATATTCAATTTCTTTAAATATTTCAATATTGAAAAAAAAAATTTAAATACTATATCCATAACATGATATTTCCAAACCATATCATCACTTAGAAATAATTCCAATTCCAATTTATAATCCATTACTTAGAGAAATATTTCTTTATAAATCCTTTCGTAGTTAATATACTTCCCAAATCATACACTCCAATACTTAAGATAATATTTCAAGTTTATTTTCCAAAACCATTTCTAATATCAAGACTTAGTAAATTTTCATAGCTTATCTCGATTTTTGTGAGTATAATCACATACAAAAAAGATTTTCCCTTTTACACCCTTAATAAACATTTACAATTTCATTTGCGAATTCTCAACCCCTTTATAGCTCCTTTTATAAATTCCCGGAATCCATCTAAAATTCTTCTTACAATTTCAAAGAAATTATCGATTATACTTATTTATGATCACCTAACAATTTATATCTTCTTTTGAATTCAGGTTCATTTCCCAAAGTTCTCGTATCTAAACAAATTTGGAAATTTCCTTTTCTCAACTCTCTTAAGTTCCCGAATTCCATTATAAGATTTCTCTTATAAAATCACACCCATTCAATAAACCTTATTTACAAATCTCGAGAGTATTTATAAGTAACTTCAATAAATTTCCAAAACTTTACCTTTATAAAATAAGTATTTTAAAGTATAATAATAATTTTCAAACACATTTAAGAAATTATTTAAAATATCACCCTCCCTTTTTAAATAACAATATTAGCAAATTTCCAATTAATCCATAAATAATAATAATAGATTTTCAAAACTTATTGTGGAAATTAGAATTTATTTCAATCAATATTAAATATTTAAGTAACTAACTTACAAAAATACTTAAACCCAATTAATAGTTCAATAAATAAAAGTCCTTTTTAAAAAAACTCCACTTTTTGATAAAAATATATTTTTAAAATCCAATATAACCATTTTTCATACTTATAAATCTCCCTCAATTTATCATAATCCGATTTACATTTCCAAATTTCATAACTGTTTCCCAACTTCCAAAATAGAATCCACTATTCCTTCCATACTGATTTCCATATCTCATTATAAATTCTCACCATGAATTTATATTTCAAATTTATCGAATGATAATCATTTCAGTTTATTTATAAACATCGTTTATAAATTTATATGCTCATTTCCAGTTTTTGTCTGTTAATAACAGGTTTATATTAACAATTCCATTTATAAATATAGTCCTTTATAAATTTCCCTTATTTTCCTAATCTATTGAATTATCGATTTTAAAACCTTTTTACTTTTAAACAAACATCACTTAAGATTTATTATTTAAAATCCTTTATATATATATTATTCCAAAATCTCTATTTAAAATATCACGAAATATTTAAGTACAAATTTAAATTCAAACCATTTATTTTACTTAAATCAATTTCTTTTTAATTCATCCAAAATTTAATATAATATTTCATTTCCAAAATCGCCTTTGGATTTCCTATTTAAATTCAATTTTTATTTTAAAATACTAAAATTTAGGCCAGTGCTACTATAGCATTCAATAAATTCAAATCACACTATAATCTATCACGGATTATTCAAACATATCATATCTCACTATATATGAAATTAAAATCAACATTTAAGAGGAATCCAGTCGGATCTCTCCAACCTGTTTCCCTACATCAACAGATGTTATATAACATAAAATACCAATCCCACTTCGAGGCGGGATATCGCGGTAATATAGGGTCATCCGCTATTATGTGGGGCACATAGGGTCTCATCCGGTCTAATGGGCGGGAATATATCCAACTACTAATATATATACTACTATATATAATATAACATCCAACAGTTAATAATTTATCAATCCACCCAAACATCCAATAAATAATTTTAACTATTAAAATAAAACCAATTATCCAAGATGAGTGAGATTTACTCACCATTATTATTTTTTTGTCACTTTCGCATTCTGGTTCCGATTAAATTCGAACGCGTTCGAATTTAACTGAAAATTCTGCAAGCTCTAAATTCAATCCATTTGATTCCATAGTAAAGATCTCGTTAATACAAACCCAACGCGACTGATCGCGTTGGATTTGGACCAAAAACGGATGAGATATGAAATTTATAAGAACTTGAATTTTAATTTAAACAATTTATATAACTTAACTTCAAATAAATTCGTTACCCAGCCCAAACAAAAACCCAGCCCACTAACTATTCTCCTTCTTCCCCAACACACACTGCTCTTTCCCCTAATATCCATTGCCGTGCACGATTCATGTACACGCATGCCAAAACGCTGCCCCAAACTCCACGAAACCACCATTTGACTTCGCCAATCAACCCGCCATTGCAATCTCTACCCTTCAGACTCAACGCCACCTCGTCCCATCCTTCAAATTAAAACACGACTCTACAATACCCTCTTCGACCTACAGGATGTCACGGCCCCAAACCACCATCGAGTTACACGAAACTTCACCAGAAAATGCGCTCCACCACCACGAACTCGAATACGATCCTGAAATCCCCAATTGGTCACTACAAAGATACATTCCTCAAGCCTTAGTTTTCAAGCATCAGGTCGGCCATCTAAATCTTCACACGCACGCGGAAAAGAGTATAGCAATGCGAAGCACTTACTAAAACGAGAATTTTACGGTTTGTTTCAAAATTTTCCATGAAGTAATTTATTTGATTTTTATTTTTCAAGTTTCCAAATTAAATTTTCTTCCTGCATTTATAAAGGAGGAGCACAAGAGGAGGTAGCACAGGAGTAGAGTAGCATTTTCCAACGTAGGGTGGCTGATTGTTGACTAAAAAGTGCGGCTAATAAGAAAGAATTCAGCGTATAGTTTAAATCGATGGAAATTTATTATATTAAAATTCAAAATATCCAGATATCTAATTCTGAATCCCGATGGAGGCGTGTCGCCTGGCGTTCCTAATGTTATACCTCTATTCTGAATGCAATGGAACTAGTCTCGAGCCCCAATTCGATCATATGTAGAAGATAACTTTTTGAACCCAATTAAAATATTAAATTTTCAATATTAATTTCAACGCGTTTCTATCCCGTACGACCAACCGGTAACTCCAAATGCTACGAAGTTGGAAATCTGATAATAATACATTATTACGGATCCAATGGAACTGGTTTCGTCAAAATCCAAGACTATGCCCCGGAAGACTATTTTTATACGTTAATTTAAACGAGTTATTTTTAAAATCGAGTAAATCACTTTTAAATTCAATTTAAAATTTTATGTACCTTCATTCTCATTAATAGAAATTTAATAAGCCTTTGAAATTATTTTTATCTAGCTTAAAACCCAAGATTCAATTATTTAAGCAAATTTCAATTATTAAATTTAACAATTAATTTACCCCATAAATTATTATATTTGAAATTCAAGTTATTAAATCTATTGTTTCCTGGAGATTTGACCAGGCAACTGAGTACTCGGCATTGGCAAGTACCCGACATCCAGTAGTACTCGGCATCCAGGAGTACTCGGCATTCAGTAGCACTCGGCGTTCAGGAGTACTCGGCTTCCAGGAGTACTCGGCATTCAGTAGCACTCGGCGTTCAGGAGTACTCGGCTTCCAGGACTACTCGGAATTCAGTAGCACTTGGCGTCCAGGAGTACTCGGCATCCAGGACTACTTGGCATTCAGTAGCACTCGACGTCTATAAGCGCTCGGCATCGGAAGACATTCGGCATGTACAACTGCTTGGCATGGCCGTATTGTTCGGCCGAAACCATCATTCGGCCAAAGGCACTACTCGGCTAAAGGCAACGTCCGGCCATAATTCTCGTTCGGCCAAGAAACATCGTTCGGCTAAAGCATCGTTCGGCCAGGGACATTGTTCGGCCAGAAGCATTGTTCGACTAAAGCTATCGTTCGGCCAGCACCAACGTTCGACCAGAGACAACGTTCGATCAAGCTTTTCGTTCGGCCAGAGGCACGTTCGGCTTCGACTGATATTCGTTCTACTCTTCCCATGCAGCAAGCGTATCGTTCGGCATAGAGAGGGTGGTTCGGCATCCAAGTGATCGGCCTATTTGGTTTGGCATACGGCGACCACTATATTTGGGCCAAGATGTTCGCCTATTGAGCCCACCTGGGAAGTCCAACCCATCTTTGTCTATAAATAGAGGGGCAGGGGCACAGTGGAAAGGGACCTTTTTTAGAGAACACTGGGGAGACTCTGCCATTATCAAAACTCATCTTCTTAATTTAGCAATTTCATTCAAGTGTTTGATCTACGAATTGTATTTGTAATCAATCATTAAGAAGATCGATAAAGTTTAACCTTGTTATCCCGCCTTTTGGCAAGGCCGTGACACCAAGGACTTGATTAGAGACCGGTGACAGATCGTCCCGGAAATCGGTTACGCGCAAAGGTCGCTATGGATATCGACGAAATTTGTTCGAGTCCGGATCGGGCTACAATTGATAAGGCACATCAAGCAAAGCCGTGGGAACCAACGTTCCAAATTTCGAGGCAACCCGAGTTCGTATGCTCAAGTTATCATCGTTAGAAAGTGGAAGGATAGTCCTGGCTCGAATCCATCCTAGGGTCGGATCCATCCCCCTTGCTTCGACTCCATCAGCAAAACCCTTCGTCCGAATCCATTGGCCAGGCCCCAGTTCGAATCCATGGAACAACCATTGTTCGACTCCATCGAACCTCCCTTGCTTCGACTCCATCGAACAAACCTGTGTTCGAGTCCATCGAGGGATAACTCCTTCGAATCCATGCAATTGGATAAGCCTCGACTCCACCATCCTCGAATCCATTCAACTGAGAGTCCTTCGAATCCATTAACTGAGTCCTACCTTAGTCGATACGAAAGAAAATGCTCATCTGATCGATTCGATGGAGTATTACCTTCAAATCCATTACCTCGAATCCAAGCCATGGATTCGACCCAGTCAAACCGGAGTACAAAACGGATCGAAGCGAGAGACACGCGCCACGTCGCAGCAAGCATCGAGTCGACCGAATCGATTCGAACTAAGATCGATTCGAAGTATCCATGTTCTCCAGAAATACAACATTGAATCGATCATATCTCGAGTTCTACAAGTCCAAATGCCATGAAATTTTCACAGAAGCTTAAACACATGATGAAGAATGCTCACACCAAATTTCAGCTCGATTGGATGATTTCTTGATCGATTCGAACCAAGGGTCGAATAGATCCCAAAGTGGGCCCGGATCTCCAGATTTCGGCCATGTGGGCCCCTTGACGTACTAGAACTGGTCTCCCCTCATTTTAGGCGAAATATCAGCCTCCTACACCTATAAATAGAGCCCCTGGTCAATCAGAAAAGGGGTCGGAGAATTCTAAGTACTAAAGAGCGCCCAGATTCTGCCAGATTTACTCCAGAACACCGCCGCTGCTTTAGATTGAGACTTAGCATATAAATTCAGTTGTATTACAGTATAAAGAATTGTAATCTTCAAGTATCGAGCAATAAAATCATCAAATTTCATAGTGGACGTAGGCAAAACGCCGAACCACTCTAAATCGCTTGTCTTTGCAATTTACTTTCTGTTATTTGGAGTTTTTGTTAGATAATCCACAGTTTTAATTTTCATTCTTCACTTTTATCTCTTCAAAAACTTCCGAAGAGTGTTGTGCCCATTTTTGGTACAAACACTTTGGTGCTTTCACTGAGAAAAAACCAGCTTTTTTCTCCTGCTCCTTGGATCTACCATCGATACCGGATTGCACAAATCCAAGAGGAAGATCCAGATCTCTAATTCATAATCCTTCCATTCTATTCAGATTTGCATAAAGTCTAGGAAAAGGATTCATCATTCAAAATGGTTAGCACAAGAACCACTTCTACAGCTGCTGGACAAGAAGGAAGGGATGGACAGAATCCTGCTCAACAGCAGCCATCCAACCAAGACAATGTCGCTCATTCCGAACCGTCTGGACCAATCACCAGACAAGAATTCCATATGTTGCTTCAAGAGCTGACTCAAAGTCGGCAACAATTGGCCGAACAGTTGCGTGCTAATATTGAATTAACAAACCAGCTGAACCGCCAAGGCCGCAGAAGGTCCAGACGAGATGATATCTCCCGATCGTCTACTGAAAGTTCCACCTCATCGGACTACTATCACAGATCTACCCGTCCTCGATTAGACGGGAGCCATGCACAAACGATCGGATATCAACCCGCCCTGACTGTTGGACAGTTGAGGGCAGGACCGTCGACCAGCTTTCAGGCCGGGCCCTCAACACAAGGAGGCCCTACTACACAGCGTACCACGGACAATCGTGCCGCAGCTGCCACAACAGAAACAAGGGTTGATACCTGAAATCTTTCAGAGCCAAATAATCAGCAACGTGGGCGTACTCCTGAACCATACGTCCCAGAAGACGCTGAGCCAAGGATGCGAAATTTGGACCATCGACAGCGCCCGGTCCGAACTCGCGCTGTGGAACCCGACCACACCTTAGCTCAGCATGCTCAAAATGTAGCAATGCCAGACATCTCGACTATGATACGTCAGATGATCCGCGAAAGCCAAGGCCTTACCAATGATGACTGGGGGCTTTCCCGTAGTCATACTCCCTTCACAGACGAGATACTGAATGCTGAACCTCCCCGGCGATTCAGAATGCCAACCCTTCCTATGTACGAAGGAAATTCTGATCCCAATCAACACATCTTGAAATATGAATGGTCGATGAGCACCGCAAGGGCCGATGACGCAGTAAAATGTCGAAGTTTCCCCATCTCTCTAGGTGGAATTGCAACGATGTGGTTCACGAGATTGCCACCTAGGTCTATCTCTTCATTTGATCAACTGGCTAAGAAATTTGTTGAACAATTTCGCATGCATGTCGCTAGACCCAAAGATGTCAACACTTTATCCAGTGTTACCCAAGCTCGTGGGGAAACGCTAAGGCGTTACTTAGAGAGATTCCATGCGGCATGTGTGGAGATTAGTAATCCCAATGATAACTCAATTTTAATGGCATTGACAAAGGGGATTGACCCTGATTCTGAATTTGGAAACTGGTTAGCCGGAAAACCACCCGCATCGTTGGACCGTTTCTACTCCAAAGCCGCACAATTCTTACGGCAAGAGGACGCGAAACAATCTAGGAAGCAGGACGATGCGGGACCCAGGAGCGAAGGAATACAGAGCAATGTAGCAGTTAAACAATCCGGTGAAAATTCCAGAAAAGTTCAGTTGAACATACAGAACAAGCAAACTCAGCCAAGAGGTAACAATGGTCAGAATAAGAAAAGAGATCCAACTCGAGGTCCACGGCGTGAGGCTCCAATGTTCGATAATTACACACCATTGAATACATCGTTGGAAAATGTGTACCTACAGACTTGCAATACTATGCAATACAAGAAGCCGGCTCCGAAGCAATCGTCGGAGAGGCAGATTCAAACAGGGAAGTTCTGTAGATTCCACGAAAGTTATGGCCACAACACCAATGAATGTCGACACTTACAGGACCTCATTGAGAAGTTGATCAGGGAGAGGAAGTTATACCAGTTTGTGCGGACACCGCAGTCTGAGGGGGCGGGCCCCTCAAATCAAAATCACGTACAGAATCCAGAAGGATAGGAAGAACCATGTCGTGTCGGAGGAAGACTGGTAATTAATGTTGTAAGTGATAATCCTCGTCCAGCGAAGCGAAGCTGGGAAGAAATGAAATCATATAACAACTTAGTTAGACGAACAGACTTTGAGTATGATGGTAACTTGGACAATAAACCTTCGACCAAACGAAAGAGAGCGATAATTAACGACATCACTTTCCGAGACAACGATACTGATTATGTCGGAAGCCCGACTACTGACCCACTCATGATATCGGCACAAGTAGGTCCAGCTTGGATGAAGAGGATACTAGTTGACTGCGGGAGCTCTGTGAATATCCTTTTTATACATGCTTATAATCAAATGAGGATGAAAGCCAGGGATTTGGAACCTTGCCAAACTCACCTCCATGGATTCAACGGTAGCGCTACCATACCTATTGGGATGGTGAAGTTACCAGTCAAGTTGGGATCCGAGGAACATAGGAGAGTTCGGACATTACAGTTCGTCGTACTGAACATAGTCTCGCCATACAACGCTTTCTTAGGGCAACCTGCCCTTGCTGAATTCAGAGCCGTAATTGCCCCGTGGTGCTTAACCTTAAAGTTCCCTACACTCAACGGAGTTGGAGTCGTCCAGGGCGACCAGGTTGACTTGAGAACGATCATACGCCGAAATCGAGTCGCTCGATTACGCAATGCCAAGGACCGACTTAAAACCTTTGAAAACAATGAGATTGTCATTAAAAAAGAATACCCGGAATTCCCGCACATGAAACCAACATGGAAGGGGTCACACGAGATTAAGCAGGAACTCGGGAATGGTATATATGAGTTAACGACCGCTGATGGTCTAGCTTCACCAAAGGCCTTGGATAGCGAAAGTCTTCGTCGCTATGCACATAACAGGCTATGTTTATCTATTTAGTTTAAATTCTGTTTTAAATTTTGTTTCTGCATTTCGAAATTAGAATTTGTAATAAGGCAACTGACTTTGCCATGTTTTCTTATTTTAGCAATAAAATGCCATCTCTTTGAGCCAGAGCTATGATTCATTAAATACAATGTACAACATCACGATGCACGAAGAGCTAAATTCCATCACACAATGGGATTTATTCAAGTAGGGAGTGGCTATGAAGCAATCAACCACTCACCAAATGAAACCCAAACTCGGGGGCAAGCTATCACATCAGGCCAAGAAATGGGTTGATACACGACAACCCTTCACTTAACTCCGTACTCCCAGAGCGCGAGGCGGAGTATAAACATTTTCCTAAATCACAGAGTACTCCGAGAGCGCGAGCTGGGTACAAACTTTTTACTTAACTCCGTACTCCCAGAGTGCGAGGCGGAGTATAAACATTTTCCTAAATCCCAGAGTACTCCGAGAGCGCGAGCTGGGTACCAACTTTTTACTTAACTCCGTACTCCCAGAGTGCGAGACGGAGTATAAACATTTTCCTAAATCCCAGAGTACTCCGAGAGCGCGAGCTGGGTACAAACTTTTTACTTAACTCCGTACTCCCAGAGTGCGAGGCGGAGTATAAACATTTTCCTTAATCCCAGAGTACTCCGAGAGCGCGAGCTGGGTACAAACTTTTTACTTAACTCCGTACTCCCAGAGTGCGAGGCGGAGTATAAACATTTTCCTAAATCCCAGAGTACTCCGAGAGCGCGAGCTGGGTACCAACTTTTTACTTAACTCCGTACTCCCAGAGTGCGAGGCGGAGTATAAACATTTTCCTAAATCCTAGAGTACTCCGAGAGCGCGAGCTGGGTACAAACTTTTTACTTAACTCCGTACTCCCAGAGTGCGAGGCGGAGTATAAACATTTTCCTAAATCCCAGAGTACTCCGAGAGTGCGAGCTGGGTACAAACTTTTTACTTAACTCCGTACTCCCAGAGTGCGAGGCGGAGTATAAACGTTTTCCTAAAACCCCAGAGTACTCCGAGAGCGCGAGCTGGGTATAAATATCGACAAACTCCAGACTCCGAGAGCGGGAGCTGAAGTATAAACATTACTCAACTCCGTACTCCCAGAGTGCGAGGCGGAGTATAAACATACGTCAACTCCACACTTATCCCCAATACTGGGGGCAGAACCATAACACATAACAAGTTGAAGACAAAAGGGAATACATTCTCATTTCCACTATCAACAAAAAGAATCTGATTACAAAATGGTTCAAAAAATTGCTACTAGTGGGAGCCGAATCCACATCTATACACGGCTATAGAAAAATCAACAAAATGCTACCCTACGCAACAGAGATTTAAAGAAAGAGTTCAATCTTTCTTCTTCCTTATCTTCTTCTTCGGGGTAGCTCCACCAGATCCGCTGCCTGATTTTCTCCTCGACCGCTTACTCTTTTCAGGCTTGCCCTCCGGCAGCGATATAATGTCAACGTCTTCCTCAGAACTGGAGGCGACGGAAGTTCTTCTAGGAGGTCGAGCTGGAGGCATAGGAGTAGTAGCAGGAGGAGGGACAGGAGCAGTTTCAATCACTATAGTGCCGCCTGGCGAAATCACCATTAACGGGGCAGGCCCGGGCGAATTCATACCAGCGTTCCCTGCTGCCATCTCGGCATCAATCTCAGCGATAATGTCATCCTCACGAGATACTGGGGCCGCATCGGATGTGCCAATAGCTGGCATAGATGAACTAACGGCCGGAGCAGCCCCACTCACAGCATCGGACGGGTTGACAGAGGGATCGATGGGTTCATTGAGAAGCTCCTCAATCATTTGAGCGCTGAAAGAAAACATATTTGCATCTCCCTCCTTGCCAATCAAGGTAGAAGTCGTGATGGCTTCAGAAAAAACAACCCCTTGTGTTTGATGTGGAACTGATAGAGCAAGAGGCGCAGAAACAATAACTTCAGTCACTGAAATGCGACAAAACGAAGATTGTTAGCCAAGTGTGTTGCTTAAGGTTCTTCACAACTAAACTACGAGAAGCGTTCAAATACCTTCCTTGGTCTGGACCGAAACGTGGGCAGAATCCTCGGCAGAAGATAATAATGGTTGGTCAGGATTGTAGGCAGGAACAGACTGGGGATCTACCGCACCAGTGGTTTCGGGCAATGTTGGAATTACAGCTCCAACACTTGTCCCGTGATGCGCGATCCCCGAGCCTTCGCCTGTCTCTAGAGATTGAACGCCAAGCTTTTCTTTCGCCATAGAGATCACCGCCTCATGAAGGATCTTCCTCTCATCCTCGGTGAGCAAACGCATCTCCAGTTCAAAGTCGTCGAGTGTTCCATCTGGATGCGCTGCTCTTTTCTCATTCACCAGCCGGGTCCAGGCATTGTACAAGATCATGGAATCATCTCCCAGCCACGCTAAATTTCTGTGTTCCAGCACATTAGCGTTATACGTGACTAAGAGATCGTCAAACTCAGCATCTAGCCTAGACCTCTCCTCCAAGATCTTTCCTAAATTTCTGCTTCCGCAGACTTAGCCTTGACCGCCGCCGCAGCAAGTTCGGTCCTGAGAGATACCGCTTGGTCGCAAGCCTCTTGAGCAGTGGCGTTTGCATCGTCCTTCTCCTTCACCATTTCAGTGAATTTGGCCTTGAGCTCATTCAGCTCTTTAACGGCTAAGTCTCGCTCAGTTGCAATGGTGGTGTTGCGGTGGCCCATCTCTTCTACCGTGGCGCAGTGTTCCTACTGCATCCTCGCCAGTTTGGCCACGACATCTTCATGTCTCTGAAGTGTTTCAAGCTCTGACTTCCGGGACGTCTCCACTTCAGATTGAAGAACCTGAATGATGCATTTCTGTTTGACAATGTCAGCATCACGTTCAGCAATGATCTTCGCCCGGTCAAAAGCTACTCTAGAAGCCTTCACGGCTGCCTTGTACCACTCCTTATACTGAGCGTAGAAGTCGTGGATATAACTATGAGCAGTGGTCTCAGCGTCTGGAGGAATTCTTTTAAAGTTAGGAGGGAAGACATAGCCATCCATGCAAATTTCAGGGTAGTCATTTTTCATTTGGGCGAGTTTAGCAGCTCCGTCGCTTGTCAACTCAGCCGGAGCTTGTTCAATTATAGCGGCTGCTGTCGGTTCCATTCTTGGCCGCTGAGCATCAGGCCGAGAAGATCGAGAAGGCAGCTGTTGCTGATGAGATGGCCCTGGGAGGTCTACTGGGGCCCTGGGAGGCGGAGGAGAGCGAGATCGGAGTCGGTACTGGTATCCCCGGTCTCTGTCAGAATAATCATAGCCAGAACGGCCACGCGAGTAATCTCTGTCCCTATCATAACGTTCTTGACTTGAATAGCTTCACCCATGATCCTTATATCTTTCTCTCCTGCGGGAATCGTAGAATGGAGAAGATTGGCGCACATTCCGAAGCCTATCCAGAGTAGAGCCACGTCCTGACATCTCACCTGCGATAAGAAAGAATTACGGATTAGGATCCCATAAAGCAATGTTTACTATGCAAAAGTCATAATGTGATGTGGAAGTGTGTGTAAATGTGTAAACCCCCAAACCGACCGGAAGTGTTGACCGCACTTAAAGGAAAGGGCTCGTTCATGTTTAGGACATATTGAAATTCCTCCATCCCAGGATTATGAGAAATCGATATATAATCTGGGATGGGAATATCGTCAAGCCCTTTGAAAATGTCTCTCGAATGAGAAGGGGCGGCCTCAGAAATCATAACTCCGGAAATGGGAGGAGACACATCCACAGATTTCCACCCCTTAGACTTAGGTGTTTTGGAAACGGCGGCCTTGCCTTTCCGTCTTCCTCCCGACTCCTCCAATTTTCCCGAGAGGTCAGCCATTGGCTCTGAATCCGTATGGGTTCTTTCTTCGTCACTCGCCTCGATTATTCTGATTCCGAGTGACTTCTTCACCTTTCTCTTCTTGGTTTTCTTCTTATCTTCCTTCCTGGAGGCGGGCTTTGCAAATCCCTCAACGACTATACTTTGATTGATGTCGATCAAACCAAGAACTCTTAAGTTGTAATCGTTCAGCACCGAGTCAATATGCCTCAACTCACTTGGAACTTCTTGAAGACTTCGGACGATACCCTTGAAACGCCCTCCATTGGGCCTGGAGATAATGGCTGTAAAAGGAATGAAATGTCAATTTTAACACCGAAGGGCTATTGGTCAAGAAAACAGGTTAAGGCGCTTACGTCTAGACAACCATCGCCTAGCAAAACCCGGAGGGCACCGAACATAGAACCACTCGTTCTTGAAATAACTCAGTCGGGTCCAAGCTCCAACTACAACTTGGCAATTCCTAACTGCCTCCAGAAATGTAAAAGACGGGCTATCACCCCTACTCTTGAAGTTAAATATGTGTCTGATCTCGGAGGGCCTCGGCGGGCGAAAGAGACAGTCCATAAATATGACAAAGGCACTGTTCAGCAATGCGTGCCTGTTGGGATGAAGTTGCGAGGGAGAAATTCCTAGGTAGGATAACATCCCTCTGATATATTGGTTGAAAGGAGGGAGAGTTCCGGCCGCGCAAGCATGGCGATAGAATGCTGTATATCCTTCAGCCGGATTGTGCGGTCTATCGGTGGCACTGGGCAATAATACGTCACCTAGAGATATGTTATGCTTCAAGCATATTCGTCCCAATAAGGATTCGGAGATGTTAGACTGAACCGAATCAACAGGGTCCTCAATAAATATAGCCTCCGGCAATTCATCTGGAGCTGGATTGATTACATCGGCCGGAATATCAGGAATCTCAAGCACCGGAGGAGTCGAGCTCTGTACCTCTTGTTGTTGGGAGCTCGAAGATTCCATAATTAACTAACTCATCATAAAGAGACGTTAAGTACATGCAGAGCCCGTGCATTCCCCAGTGTAGAGTGTGTGAGCGTGTCGTGCAGTGCAAGTGCTGTGCATTACTTAAGCAAATTTAACAGATTGAAGCAAGATGTTCGAACAACATAACTTGGGGATTTGAGAATGAAAATGACCGTCATCGCTGACCGTCACTTCCACACCATCCAAACGCCATTGACCACTTCAAGCATAAATCAGTCATATTATTGGTTAAGTCATAGTTCCATCGACAAGCTTCAAAGGAAATTCAGGTTTAATCTTTCAGTCAAGTTCGATTATGCAAGGCCGAAGCTCGTCGGAGTCAAGTGTGCTAAAATTCACTGGGTTCATCAAAGTTCAACTTGAAATTGGTCATGGTTCAGATGTTGGAGCAAATCAGAAGAGTAGAAGCCCCTGAAGCAAGGGCGTTCGAATCGATCGACTCGAATCGATATGAGTCGAATCGATTGAGGTCGAATCGATATGATTCGACTCGGCATAAGTTCGACTCGATGAAATCTTTGGGTGGAGAAGCGCTTCGAATCCATGAGTTATGCATAACTTCGAATCGATCAATGCTCAGCACTTTCGAATCGATTGGGATATTGCTACTTCGAATCGATCAATACGATCTTTCAAAACCATCGGTGCGAAATTTCGTATCGATTCGAACCACCTATCCCTGAATCAATTATAAGTCTAATTTTCTTCATCGATTCGTTCTACTTAACCCTGCATCGATTCGAAATCTTGCATCTTCGATCGATTCGGGCTACTTGTCCCCGAATCAATACGAATCGAAAAAGCTTTCTCTTTCATATCCATCGAGTCGACCCATTTCAGTTCTTACTACTCCTCATGTTTCTCAAAAGAAAGGATTGAAGTCAATGTTCGAATCTCGGCTTCATCATTCTACACTCGAATCGATCCCTTAGATACCTGGACGGATTCGATTACAATTTAAGACTCGGTGAAATCTGATTGATTCGTGCAAGACGTGGAGCTCTGGGAAGTCGATTCGAAGAAACAGCTGAAGCAATGGTGAAAGGTAAAAAGTGAGAAGTGAATAGGACCCCGGTATATATAGGGTAAATATGGCGATTCGCCTCCCGGTATACCTGACCGGCTTCTACAGGTGAGGAAATCGAATCGAATCGATTCGTTGCGGCAAGTACGAATCCATTGTGAGCCACTAGTTCGAATCGATCACGACACAGAGTCGTTCCACCAGTTCGAATCCATCCCTTAGTTCGAATCCATATGATTTCGAACCCTTTACAACGTCGAATCCATTTCAGCAACATCGATACGAGACAACATCGACTCGAAGCACAAACCCCACGAACCATCGTTTCGAAAAGACATCGGTTCGAGCATTCGCGACTTCGACTCCACCAACTCAGAGAACTTCGAATCCACACAGTTTTGATTCGAAGAACCATCAACTCGAAGCGGATCAAGAAACATAGCTTCGAATCCATCAAATGCCACCGGTCAAATGGACGAATCGTTTCAATATGAAAAATTGCTTGTCCACTCTTGTACCGATTCAGGAGAGGATCAATACAAGAGGATGATCATAGGCAATCATAAAGGCGATGTTTTTAACTCGAGTCTCAAACCGGTTCAGGAGAGGACCGATGCAGATTTCGATAGCAAACCGAACTGACAACGACTTGCGATCACGCAACATTAACCAAAGTCAAGATAATACACGTATGCACGTATTTCTGACTAATGTTTGGTCTTTATCGTTTACAGGAATCAAATGTTTATCTCGTCATGACTCAAAAAACCTAACAGCCAGTCACAATTATACGACGGTCGATTACTGCGATACAGAATGCAACTTTCGGTAAAGCATGTCATAACCGTCCAGTGAGAGACTACAACTTTTCAAAGCACGTCATGTTTACACAAGACGTACTTTGGGGGGCAAATGTTATCCCGCCTTTTGGCAAGGCCGTGACACCAAGGACTTGATTAGAGACCGGTGACAGATCGTCCCGGAAATCGGTTACGCGCAAAGGTCGCTATGGATATCGACGAAATTTGTTCGAGTCCGGATCGGGCTACAATTGATAAGGCACGTCAAGCAAAGCCGTGGGAACCAACGTTCCAAATTTCGAGGCAACCCGAGTTCATATGCTCTAGTTATCATCGTTAGAAAGTGGAAGGATAGTCCTGGCTCGAATCCATCCTAGGGTCGGATCCATCCCCCTTGCTTCGACTCCATCAGCAAAACCCTTCGTCCGAATCCATTGGCCAGGCCCCAGTTCGAATCCATGGAACAACCATTGTTCGACTCCATCGAACCTCCCTTGCTTCGACTCCATCGAACAAACCTGTGTTCAAGTCCATCGAGGGATAACTCCTTCGAATCCATGCAATTGGATAAGCCTCGACTCCACCATCCTCGAATCCATTCAACTGAGAGTCCTTCGAATCCATTAACTAAGACCTACCTTAGTCGATACGAAAGAAAATGCTCATCTGATCGATTCGATGGAGTATTACCTTCGAATCCATTACCTCGAATCCAAGCCATGGATTCGACCCAGTCAAACCGGAGTACAAAACGGATCGAAGCAAGAGACACGCGCCACGTCGCAGCAAGCATCGAGTCGACCGAATCGATTCGAACTAAGATCGATTCGAAGTATCCATGTTCTCCAGAAATGCAACATTGAATCGATCATATCTCGAGTTCTACAAGTCCAAATGCCATGAAATTTTCACAGAAGCTTAAACACATGATGAAGAATGCTCACACCAAATTTCAGCTCGATTGGATGATTTCTTGATCGATTCGAACCAAGGGTCGAATCGATCCCAAAGTGGGCCCGGATCTCCAGATTTTGGCCATGTGGGCCCCTTGACGTACCAGAACTGGTCTCCCCTCATTTTAGGCGAAATATCAGCCTCCTACACCTATAAATAGAGCCCCTGGTCATTCAGAAAAGGGGTCGGAGAATTCTAAGTACTAAAGAGCGCCCAGATTCTGCCAGATTTACTCCAGAACACCGCCGCTGCTTTAGATTGAGACTTAGCATATAAATTCAGTTGTATTACAGTATAAAGAATTGTAATCTTCAAGTATCGAGCAATAAAATCATCAAATTTCATAGTGGACGTAGGCAAAACGCCGAACCACTCTAAATCGCTTGTCTTTGCAATTTACTTTCTGTTATTTGGAGTTTTTGTTAGATAATCCACAGTTTTAATTTTCATTCTTCACTTTTATCTCTTCAAAAACTTCCGAAGAGTGTTGTGCCCATTTTTGGTACAAACAAACCTCAAAGTGGACGTAGGCAATTACGCCGAACCACTATAAATCCGATGTTCTTGCTTTCTGCTTTTAAATTAGCATATTCTTACTTGTTTAATTTATCTTCATCAGTTATATCTCTACACAATCTTTCTCAACGAGGTTAGTGACCAATTTTGGTGCTAACACTTTGGTGCTTTCACTGAGAATTGAATTCTCAGACCTCAGGGATCTGCTTTGAAGCTACTGGATTGAACAAATCCCCTAAGGAAGATCCGACTCATTGATAGGACATCCGTTGATTCTACTCAGAGTTCATACCAATAACTCTACAATGGCAAGACCACGTACCAGGTTAGCTTCTCATAATGCGGATGCCCATGAGACTGCTAGCGTGCAACAAGCAGGATCTAGCAATCAGCCAGCGATTCCGGGTGTAGGAATTGCCGCCCAGGACCAGACTCCAGTTGTCACCAGAATAGAGTTCAACGACTTGATGAGAGAACTCAGGGAAAGTAGGAGACAACTAGGAGAGCAGATGCAAGCTAACGCCAACCTGATGGCACAACTTACTCAACAGCAGCAACAGAATGCTGGGGGCAATCCCGCTCCTTATTCCTCATCCGACAGCTCAACTTCCTCTGATGAACCTCCCAGGCGCAGATGCCGTAAGACTGAAGCTGCGCGGGCAGGTGCTGCTGTTCAAACAGCTGGAGACTGTGACCAAGCCGGAGCTGGAAACTTAGGAACTGGAGTGCAGGTGGAGGCTGGAGGCCCAGACCATCAAAACGCTAATGATTTCGAACCTCAAGATGCACGTTTGGCAGATCGCCAGGAGAGGAGGCATCAGCATGGACAGTCGCGTAGAACAGACTCTAACCTTCCACCTTCCATACAAACACCAGATCTGACAGCCATGGTCAGGCAATTGATGAAAGAAAATCAAGGCTTATCGAATGACGATTGGGGAGTATCAAGAAGTCATACTCCGTTCACAAATATTGTGCTGCAGGCGGCGTACCCCAGAAAGTTTAGTATGCCAACTATCCCTGCGTATGAGGGAAAGACTGACCCCAGACAGCATGTCATGAGGTACGAGTGGATGATGGATTCGGCTAGAGCAAATGATGCAACCAAGTGTAGATGCTTTCCAATTACTCTATCTGGGATCGCTACTATGTGGTTCACCCGACTTCCTCCGCGGTCCGTATCCAATTTCGAGGAGTTGGCAAAGAATTTTATTGAGCAGTTCAGGATACACACTACTCGCCCAAAGGACGTAATGTCTCTGTCAAGTGTAATCCAAAATCCTGGGGAGTCATTGAAGGAATATTTACAAAGATTCCATGTTGCGGCAACTGAAGTCAGTAATCCCAATGATCATGCAATTCTAATGGCTGTAATGAGAGGTGTGTATCCGGATACTGAATTTGGAGACTGGTTGGCAGGAAAACCTCCGACTACGCTAGAGCGTTTCTACTCAAAGGCACACCAGTTCATAAGAAGAGAGGAAGCTAGGTGGGTAAGGCGAGATAAGGCACCAGGGCCTGTCCAGGAGTCCGTGAAAAGCAACATTGCTGTGAAGCAATCCGGAGACAACTCGGGAAAAGTCCAATTCAATGTCCAGAACAAGCCCGGGCAGCCTAAGGAGTCCGGAGGAAGAAGTCAAGGGAAGAAGAGAGAAGCGGGGAAGTGGAAGCCGAGAATTCCGAGCTACAATGAGTATACCCCGCTGAATGCGTCTCTTGAGAACATTTACCTCTCAACCTGCAATACCTTTCAGTACAGAAAGCCACGTCCGAAGGAGTCAACCGAGGAACAGAAACGGACTGGAAAATACTGCCGCTTCCATGAGACTTATGGGCACAATACGGAAGAGTGCAGACACCTACACGACGCTATAGAGAAGTTGATCAGGCAGAAAAAGTTGCAGGAATTTGTGAAGGATCCTCAGGAAGGAGGACAGGGAACATCCAACCCAGGTCGTGCTCCAGCTCCGCATCATCCCGATGAACCTACCCGGACTGTGGGTAGGCTAGTCATAAACACGATCATCGGTGGGCCTCACCCCGCGGATAAGAATTGGCAGGAGATGGAGCAGTATGCTAGTGCCCTGAAGCATGCAGATTTCGAATGTTGTTCGAACACGGAGGATGGGACCCCTGCTAAGTAGCAACGCGTAATGACAGACGATATAGTGTTCAGAAACAGAGATGCTGACCAAGTGGAGGCTCCAACCATCGACCCGATGGTCATATCTGCAACGATCAGTCCGGCGTATGTGAAAAGAATTTTGATTGATTGTGGAAGTTCTGTTAACATCATCTTCAAGAAGGCTTATGACCAAATGAAAATGGAAACAAAGGACTTGAAACCATCCAAAGCTCGCATACATGGCTTTAATGGTGCAGCGACCGATGCGGTAGGGTATGTTGAGTTACCAGTTGAACTGGGAAAAGCGAACGTCGGAGGGTGCGAATCCTTCCCTTCGTAGTTTTGGATGTGGATTCTCCGTATAATGTATTCCTGGGCCGACCGACCCTGGCTGAGTTTAGGGCAGCACTTGCCCCGTGGTGCTTGACTTTGAAATTCCCAACTGACAAAGGAGTAGGAGTTGTTCATGGCGACCAGGCGACCGATCGTGCATGTTATGTGGTAGAGCTCAGAGAGGCCCATCGGAGGGAGAAAGGAAAGGTTGCGGACATTCATGTCCGCATCCTTAATAATGATGATTGGCAAGTAGTGCCCGAGCCCTGGCTCGGGCATAATTCTCGAATCTTCAGAGACATAGATCCGAGAGATGACGATGAGAAACCCAGGGAAGAAAAGGCAGCGCCGGCTGAATTAACAATTGACATTTCAGTCAGCCAAGACGATCCATCGCGAGTGCTGAAGATCGGATCACAACTCAGCCCCGCAATGGCTGAAGACCTTAGTGATTTCCTCCGGGCAAACCTTGATGTTTTCGCTTGGGTGCATTCTGATATGTGCGGGATTTCTCCCGCCATTACGAGTCATATGTTGAACATAGACCCGAAATACGTCCCAGTTAGACAAAAGAGGAGAGGAATGGACCCAGAGAGGTCCGCTGCTCTCAGAGAGGAAGTGGACAAACTCAAAGCCAATGGGTTCGTCCGCGAAGCCCTATACCCTGAATGGGTATCAAATCCCGTGCTGGTGAAAAAGGCGAATGGGAAATGGAGAACTTGCGTAGATTATTCCGACCCGAACAAAGCGTGCCCCAAGGACAGTTTCCCATTGCCTAGGATTGATCAGTTGGTCGACTCCACTGCAGGACACGAGCTGTTATCATTCATGGATGCATACTCGGGTTACAATCAAATCCCGATGCATATTCCGGACCAAGAACACACCAGCTTCGTCACAAATGTCGAGCTATATTGCTACGTAGTAATGCCCTTCGGACTGAAAAACGCAGGAGCGACTTATCAGCGTTTGGTGAATCGAATGTTCAAAGACCAGCTTGGTAGAACGATGGAAGTCTATGTGGATGACATGCTCGTGAAGTCACGACAGTCAAACGACCACATTCGAGACTTGGCTGAGATGTTCGACATACTCAGGTATTATGGAATGAAGATCAACCCTCTGAAGTGTTCCATCGGCGTTGCGTCAGGAAAGTTTTTGGGATTCATCGTCAATGCTAGGGGAATTGAAGCTAACCCAGAAAAGGTTCAAGCTATTCGAGATGTGCAAGTGCCCAGGACTATAAAACAGGTATAGAGTTTGAATGGAAAAGTAGCTGCGCTGAGTTGATTCATATCCAGGGCCACGGACAAGTGCATCCCATTCTTTGATATAATAAAGAAAGGAAAGAGGAATTTTGAGTGGACATCCGATTGTGAGGAAGCATTCCGGGAACTGGTGAGGCATCTGGAGAGTCCACCAGTGCTGTCAAAACCAGTAGACCATGAGATGCTGTATGTGTACTTGGCCGTATCCCCACATGTTATAAGTGCGGCTTTGGTTCGCGAGGAGGACCGAATCCAGAAGCTGGTGCATTACGTTAGCAAGCGTTTAACGGGGGCAGAAAGAAATTACCCTAAAATCGAGAAATTGGCCTATTGCTTGGTGATTGCATCACATAAGCTGCGCCCATACTTTCAAGCACACACAATCAGTGTTTATACCGATCAACCCCTACGGCAGGTACTCCGACGACCAGAAACTTCTGGAAGATTGTTAAAATGGAACATCGAGTTGAGCCAGTTCGATATCGCCTACTTGCCACGAAGAGCCATACAAGGGCAAGCATTAGCAGATTTCATCGCTGAGTTTACCATACCCGACGAACCAGATAATCGCGATGTCATCCCCCCTGTTCGATGGAAATTGTACACCGATGGGGCATCAAACGACCGTTGCTCCGGCGCTGGCGTAGTTCTTGTAACTCCGGAAAATCGATCGGTTTGTTACGCTCTGAAGCTCGATTTCCCGGCTACAAATAACGAAGCAGAATATGAAGCACTGATTGCGGGCTTAAAACTCATTGGAGAACTCGGGGTAAAATCAGTTGAAATCTTCTGTGACTCACAGTTGGTGGTCTACCAAGTGCGAGGAGATTATCAAGCAAAGGGACAGAAGCTTGCTCCG
This sequence comes from Allium fistulosum, assembly GCA_030737815.1. Lineage (NCBI taxonomy): Eukaryota > Viridiplantae > Streptophyta > Magnoliopsida > Asparagales > Amaryllidaceae > Allium > Allium fistulosum. The sequence goes on along the minus strand of CM060904.1, from coordinate 333,728,046 downwards.
TACCTTGTTCTGGTTCAAGAACTGCTGTCAAACCTTGAGCGCTATGATATTTCGCATGTCCCGCGTGAACAGAACAAAGAAGCCGACTCATTGGCGAAATTCGCAAGCATTGGCGATGCTCAGCAAATGGGATTGTTTCCCGTTGAGGCCTTGCGTGCTCCAAGCATAAACGCAATGAAAGTTGATTCTGTGTTGGAAACAGGAATAGAGAGGGAATCGTGGATAACCCCATTCAAGCTATACCTAACAACCGGGGTTTTACCAGAAAAAAGGAGTGAAAGACGGCAGGTAATTCGAAAGGCCACGCGATATGTGATGCAGGATGGACTAATGTATCGAAAGGGGTTCTCGGTCCCCTTATTACGATGCATCGCACATGATGAGACGAAACATGTCTTGAAGGAGGTACACGAAGGAGAATGCGGTGACCATACTGGGGGGCAAACGCTAGCAAAAAAGATCCTCCGCTATGGATATTACTGGCCGACCGTAAATCGGGACGCTGCAGATTACGCAAGGAAATGTGACAGGTGTCAAAGATATGCGAAAATCCCGAGGACTCCATCAACAGAACTCACACAAATGGTTAGTCCCTGGCCATTTGCAATCTGGGGAATCGACATAATCGGCTCTTTGCCTATATCCAAAGGTGGTGCGAAATACGCGATAGTTGCAGTCGACTATTTCACAAAATGGACTGAGGCAGAACCTTTGGCCACAATCACCTCTAAGAAGGTCATTAACTTCATTGTACGAAACATTATATGCCGCTTTGGCCTCCCTCGCACCATCATTACGGACAGCGGGACGCAATTTGAAAGCAGAGAGTTCAAAGAGTTCTGTTTAAAGCATGGCATTGAGAAGAAATTCGCCGCCGTTGCACACCCAAAAGCTAACGGACAAGTCGAGGCCGTTAACAAAATAATCAAGTCCATACCGAAGAAGCGTCTGGAGAAGGTCGGAGGCAAGTGGGTAGATGAACTCCCGACAGCATTATGGGCTTATAGAACTACCCACAAGTCCACGACCGGCCACACTCCATTCGCCTTGGCATACGGCTCAGAAGCCGTTATACCCGTGGAACTTGAAGTTTCATCGTACCGAGTGACATACTATGATCCCAAGACGAATCAGGACCTCTTGTTGGAATCGTTGGACTGCATCGATGAAAAACGTGAAGAGGCCGAATTAAGGGCGGCACCATATAGGCACCGAGTCAAGCGTTACTACGACGGCAGAGTCCGCCGAAGGATTTTTGATGTGGGTGATTTCATTTTGAAACGAGTTTTCCTGGTACCGTCACGTATGAATCCCAACTGGGAAGGTCCGTACGTCATTGAACGGAAGCTTGGAGAGGGAACATTCAAGCTAGCGACCGTTGATGGCGTGACACTCCCCCGAGCATGGAACAGTGAACATTTGCGACGTTATTACATTTAGTATGTTTCTTTCTTGTTTTAGGCACAATTATTTCCTGTATGTTTTCATTCAGTCGTAACTTAGTTTCCTTTCAGCCATGTAATCAGGCGGTTTAGTTGTTTTTCATTAATAAAGGCTTGAAGCCGTATTTTTCATGAATTACTAACGTTTCTATATCTCATGATCGGGTGATGAATTACTAGAGCTACATTGTTCTGTATGGTGTGCAAACTCATATAAACGATTTCAATCTCCGAGTCCCCTGAGTGCGGACCGGAGTACTCTAAGTCCCCGGAGCGTGGACTAGAGTATAAACGATTTCAATCTCCGAGTCCCCTGAGCGCGGACCGGAGTACTCTAAGTCCCCGGAGCGCGGACTAGAGTATAAACGATTTCAATCTCCGAGTCCCCTGAGCGCGGACCGGAGTACTCTAAGTCCCCGAAACGCGGACTAGAGTATAAACGATTTCAATCTCCGAGTCCTCTGAGCGCGGACCAGAGTACTCTAAGTCCCCGGAGAGCGGACTAGAGTATAAACGATTTCAATCTCCGAGTCCCCTTAGCGCGGACCGGAGTACTCTAAGTCCCCGGAGCGCGGACTAGAGTATAAATGATTTCAATCTCCGAGTCCCCTGAGCGCGGACTGGAGTACTCTAAGTCCCCGGAGCGCGGACTAGAGTATAAACGATTTCAATCTCCGAGTCCACCGAGCGCGAACCGGAGTACTCTAAGTCCCCAGAGCGCGGGCTAGGGTATAAACGATTTCAATCTCCGAGTCCCCTGAGCGTGGACCGGAGTACTCTAAGTCCCCAGGGCACGGACTAGAGTATAAACGATCTCAATCTCTAAGTCCCCAGAGTGTGAACCGGAGTACTCTAAGTCCCCAGAGCGCGGATTAGAGTATTAACAATCTCAATCTCTGAATCCCCTGAGTACGGGTCAACTTAACTTACTATAAGTCCCTGGAATGCGAATTTAGGAAAAATTCTAAGTACTCAAGAAATGTAGAACAAGAAGTACGCCACTCCGAAGAATGTTCGAACAACGCGAGAATGGACTGGGAAGTATACAACTCATAAGTGCTTGAGTTTTGACCGCAGTTATTCAGAAAGCTAAAAAAGTAAAAGAATCGTTCAAATGACTAAGGAACTAAACTTTATTTAATGGTCCAAAATGAGGTTACACAGTTATCTCGCCAAAACTTGGAGTCAAGAACCTATTTATACAAACTACGGAGACAAAAGATAAAAGTAGTTACAAGACTTAAGCAAAAGACTCGTTGAACGAGTATAGCGATTATTTCTTCGTTTTCTTCTTCTTATCTTCTTTTGTTTTTCCGATGACTCCTCTCCCTCACGCTTCTTCTTGGATTTCTTACTTGCTAAAGAAGCAGAGTCAGGAGTAGGAGAAGGAACATCCAGTGGTTTGGACTTGCCCGGGAGAATGATCTTCAAAGGTCTGTTCCGCGGGTCGGTGAGTTCCAGTAATTCAGGCTCAACTTTGACCTCGACTTTTTTCTTCTCCTCTTCGGCGAGACGCTCTTTCATGCTCATCTTCGAGGTATGTTCAGAGGCGCCAGTGATTTCGATTTCATCACTCCCTTCGGTGGGAGATGAGGTGTCAAGCTTATCATCATCTAGCGCCCCGATCACTTGAGCGTCAGGGCCAGGAGTTACTCCCGCATGAGCAACATCGCTTGTTTTCTCTGCCTCCTCCTTGGCCTCATCGCTCCTTGGAGTTGGCTCGGGGTTAGAGAAGCCTGCATGAAAACATAAAGAATGAACATTAGAATGAATAACCACCGCTGGAAATTGACAGATCTTTTAACTTCTAAAAAAGAAGAGTTTCCTACCGGGTTCTGGCTGGCTATCAATTGCGCGTGGAGTTTCACCCTATAGAATATGAGATAGCACATGAACGCCGAGCCCGGGATCTTCAGGATCGTAGCCGGCATGCTGCTCGAATGGGTCAAGTGTCGGCCGACCGGCCGGTTGAGCAATGGGAGGAGCAGCAATATGAGGAGCCGTAGTCTTAGCCCCAGAAGGGCCAGCTTCATCACTTTTCTCTTTTGGAAGGGGAGAGCCTTTGCTATAAAGCGCCAAAGCTGCGGATAAATCCGCTGGCTCGTCCCTCTAAGAAACTCCATCACCAGGGCATCCTCGTCGACTTCTTCAAAGCCCGACTCGATTTTCCTAATCTTCACTAAAGTTTCCCAGGCCTCAACTAAGGATTCGAGATAGCCCTCGCCCAAGAATGTCAAGTCGCGATGCATAAGGACGCGGGCGCCATACTCAGCAATCAACGGGTCAAACATGCACTTGACCTCTTCCCTGCCGGCCTCTGCGGCCGCCTCGAGGCGAGAGTCAATCTCCTCCACGGCTTTTCTTTTGCCCTCCTCACGGGCTTCGTCTTTCATTTTTTCAACCCCATCAAGTTCGTTATCGAGCTTCGTTTTCAAGAGCCGAGTAGCAACGATCTCATTACAGTATCGTTGTGACTCTTCTTAAGCGGCTAACTTATCCGCTTTCTCCTTGGAGAGTAATTCTTTCAACTCTTTTACTTGTATGGCAAGCGCGTCCCTTTCTTTTTGGATAGAATCTTTTTCTAAGGCAAGGGCACCGCTGCGCTGGACTGCTTCATCGAGTTCCTTCTTGTGGGCCATCTCTAAACGAGTGATTGCCTCAGCGGTATCTTTTGCACTTTTCTCAGTGGCTTCAAGCTTCGACTTATACGAAGCGAGCTCTTTATCTTGATGCCTGATGATGTTCTTGTCATAGCCAGCCTCCAGTTTCAGACGATCAATTTCATATTGTCGCTCGACAGAAACCTCCGAGATCTTTTCAACCAAGTGTACAAACGCGTCATGTTGAACATAGACGTCGTTGTTACAGGCAATGGCACTCTACTTCACGTGCCCAGGGATATGATGAATAGTTGGGAGGAATTTCAGACCATCAAAACAAATTTTTGGGAATTTGGCCTTAAGATCGACCATCTTCTCTGCTACAGTTGGGTCAACCGCGGGAGTAGGGGGAGGAGGCTTTGAATGTTCCGCTCTTTTTTGATGCTCCCGAGTTTGCCTTGTACTCGACGAACCGGAGTGTTGTTCTCGGGAAACATCGGGTTGGGACCCCTTCTGTGAAGGCTTCTCTCTATCCGGCTCAGTTGGAGGAAGTGGATCACGGGACTATGAAGATTGGGAATATGCCTTCTTACGATAAGACGAATCGCGAGGGCGGTTGTCCCGATCTTCGTAATCATCTCTGTCCCTACGCCTGCACGAACCTGAATCCCGTCCGGAATGATGAAATATGGAAGAGCCGTGAAGGCGATCGAGTCCGTGGGAGCGCCCCATGTCACCTACAAAGAATAAAGATAACAACGAGTTAAGAGAAATCCATGAAATAAGAAAAAACTTGAAGTGTATGATGGAATGCGTATGTGCGTGTGTGTCCTAGTGTTCCCCTCGACGGATCAGTTCTTTTATCTTTACTAATCGGAGTATTGTCTCCCTGGGCTGGGAGTTGAACTCCCGCATTGCCTCTAGCGGGCGAAGAAAACTTGAGGGCTTCAGGATCATCAAAACCATAATTAAGTATATCGTCGGGGATGGAAAGATTCGACAGACCCCTCAGAGAACTTTCCATATGCTGTGAGGAAGCCTCTTTCTCTGGCGGGATGAGCGTAACTTTTGAAGTTCCGCTAACTTTATCCTTCCGTATCTTGTATTTTAACTTCTTCTTTACCTTCGAAGGGGAGGATGACGTTTCAATATCGTGAACTTCGACCGCCGGATTCCAAGCGGGACCCACATTCTCGCCTTGAGTCTCAGGAGCTTCATCCTCCTTGTGCTCACCCTCTTCGTGCGCATCGGGAGTGTGGCGTGACGACGATCCAGCTTGTTTTTTCCCTTTACCGGATGCTGGATTGGGAGTGGAAACGCCCTCCGGAAGGCTAATCCGACGACCAGGGGCTAGCAAGCCGAACCTTGACAATGATTCATTTCCAATGATAGTTCGAATGTCTCATTCCTCGGCAGGAAGAGCTCTAATGGCTTCAACGGCCTCAGAATATCCTCGGCCCTCCGGACACGGGTTAATACCTGAAAAGATGAAACGAGGAGTTAGGAAAAGCATAACTCCAATTAAACACGAATGATGACTCAGCAAAGAGACTTATTGCCTTCGACCCATCTCCTCGCAAAACCAGGAGGGCAACGCACATAGAACCATTCCTGTTTGTACAGAGCGAATTTGCTACATGCTCCTGTCAAGATTTGGCATTTGTGGTACGGCTCGAGGAACAGGAAGGAAGGGCTATCTTTCCGTTTCTTGATCATATAAATGTATCTGATGTCGCCAGAAGTTGGAGGTCTAGAGAAGACGGCCATGAAGAGTAGGTAGGTCCCATATAGAAACGCGTGACCGTTTGGATGCAGCTGTGACGGGGCAATGTCTATGTACTACAACACGTCCCGAAGAAATAAATTGAATGGAGGCACGCTGCCCATCCAGTACATGAACTTGTTGCAGGTGGTATATCCGACTGGGGGCAGGTGAGGACGATCGTGTCGCGACCGGACTAACACATCGGCGAAAGGAATCCCATGGATGGAGCATATTCGCCGAAGTGCGACTTCATTAATCTTCGAAGCCTGTGAGTCTATCGGATTGTCTAAGAGAATTGTTACCTCCAGGGCATCAGGAGCTAAGTTATGGGCAGGAGAAGTCGACGGATTTGAAGTATCAGCGATTTCTTGCTTTGATGATGGCCCAGGCCTATCAGATATAGTGGCGGAGCTAGATTTTTTAGACATCCCCAATAAATAATGAATCTATCTAAGCGCCTGTGAAAACTATACTTGAAAAACGTTGAATGTTAGAATTAACAGTGCGAGTATCCCCCCCCCCGTGGTGTGTAAACTAGTGCAAGCAGTCGTGTGTAAGCATTGAAAATCTAAAGGTTACATAGATACGAAAGTAAGCTTCGAATCGTCGCCTTCAAAGACCGTCGTCGCTGACCGTCTCAAAAAGCCCGCCTTGTGGTGATTACAGTTCCCGATTCAGAAAACGTATATTAATCTAAGTTTAGATTTATGTCTACTAAAGCTAGGAAGTTAGTGATCCGGGTCAGTCTCATATATACTAGTATGCTTAGGTCCTGGTTCTTGTTTTTGCTGTATGAATATGTATAGTTAATAAGTGTCCGGCCTAATGCCTGTTCGGTGAAAGGTATCGTTCGGCCTTTGTTTTGTTCGGTTAAAATACTGTTTGGCATTTAAGTAGTGTTCGGCCTTGGTTTTGTTCGGCTAAGTTGTTGTTCGGCATTTAAATAAGTGTTTGGCATTGGTTTTGTTCGGTTAAAATACTGTTCGCCATTTAAGTAGTGTTCGGCCTTGGTTTTGTTCGGCTAAGTTGTTGTTCGGCATTTGAATAAGTGTTCGGCCTTGGTTTGTTCGGCTAAAATACTGTTCGGCAGCCCTCCATTTCACCGTCCGGCGCATGACAACATAAGCCGAACCAGAGCTATGTCGTTCAACACCCTTACTACCTCCAACACTTTCATTCTTCTTTCTTTTCCTTTAACTTCGGTTCGACACGAGGAAGCTAAGTCCAATGGTCTTATGTGCGAACACTCCTAATCATCCCTCCTCGCCTTGCATCATCGTTCAGCAATAAAGACGCAATAAAGACGACCAACTCGAAAGTTTTCTACATGACACACTCGGCCGTCTCGTTTGAAACTATTTGAATCGTACAAGGAATAATACCTAGTTCGCAGATTGGAACTTAGGAAGGAGTAGTTAGGTTTTAAGTCTGGTCGACTGGCGAGAATTGCAAATCTTTGTGGAGTGACAGAAGTAAAAGAGTAAAGGAGAGAAGAGGGGAAGAACCTAGTTTTATAGGGGAAAAAGTGGAAGTCGAAGGGGCTATATCCGGTAGAACCGGTCAAAGCTGTATCGTTCGGCTTCAAAGCGTAGAATTGGTCGGCGCATAAGGAACGTTCGACTTCGAGCGTATTGTTCGACATTTATACCACATTGGGCACACACCACAATCTCAAGAAGGCATCTGGACTTAATTAAGGATTTGAAACAAAACATGGAGGATACGTAATTCAAAGCGCATCACGTTCAGTCACGTAATACACTTTGGGGGGCAAGTGTTTCCTGGAGATTTGACCAGGCAACTGAGTACTCGGCATTGGCAAGTACCCGGCATCCAGTAGTACTCGGCATCTAGGAGTACTCGGTATTCAGTAGCACTCGGTGTTCAGGAGTACTCGGCTTCCAGGAGTACTCGACATTCAGTAGCACTCGACGTTCAGGAGTACTCGGCTTCTAGGACTACTCGGCATTCAGTAGCACTCGGCGTCCAGGAGTACTCGGCATCCAGGACTACTCGGCATTCAGTAGCACTCGGCGTCTGTAAGCGCTCGGCATCGGAAGACATTCGGCATGTACAACTGCTCGGCATGGCCGTACTGTTCAGCCGGAACCATCATTCGGCCAAAGGCACTACTCGGCTAAAGGCAACGTCCGGCCATAACTCTCGTTCGGCCAAGAAACATCGTTCGGCTAAAGCATCGTTCGGCCAGGGACATTGTTCGGCCAGAAGCATTGTTCGACTAAAGCTATCGTTCGGCCAGCACCAACGTTCGACCAGAGACAACGTTCGGTCAAGCGCTTCGTTCGGCCAGAGGCACGTTCGGCTTCAACTGATATTCGTTCTACTCTTCCCACGCAGCAAGCGTATCGTTCGGCATAGAGAGGGTGGTTCGGCATCCAAGTGATCGGCCTATTTGGTTCGACATACGGCGACCACTATATTTGGGCCAAGATGTTCGGCTGCCGAGCCCACTTGGGAAGTCCAACCCATCTTTGTCTATAAATAGAGGGGTAGGGGCACAGTGGAAAGGGACCTTTTTTGGAGAACACTGGGGAGACTCTGCCATTATCAGAACTCATCTTCTTAATTTAGCAATTTCATTCAAGTGTTTGATCTACGAATTGTATTTGTAATCAATCATTAAGAAGATCAATAAAGTTTAACCTCAAAGTGGACGTAGGCAATTTCGCCGAACCACTATAAATCCGGTGTTCTTACTTTCTACTTTTAAATTAGCATATTCTTACTTGTTTAATTTATCTTCATCAGTTATATCTCTACACAATCTTTCTCAACGAGGTTAGTGACCAATTTTGGTGCTAACATCTATAAAATTAACTTTTAAATATCTAAAATTAATTAAATAGTCTAATTTCAAATAACCAAAATTCTGGGTCGTGACAAATCCCAAGTCAAAGTCTAAAGTCGGGTTATATATGTTTCCATGGTTCAAGTATAAGTTCAAAAGCTAGTCATATGCAAGTCCAAATAGTCAAATATATCAATTCAATAGAAGTATGCTATGAGAATTTATTTGTTCAAGTCCTCATATGCAAAAGTCCAAAAATTACAATCGGCTCTAAAAATCCTCAATTTGATTTAGGGTTTACGACTTGAAAATTTAAGAAAGAGAAAAGAATTATTCGTCCCTTCCAAGTAACAAAGGGGTGCTTATTTATAAAGGGAGTAGCAGTTGGGCTGGCGCCACATGTCCACTCGATATGATGTGTGTTATCTGTTTAATTTGTTGATATTCAACATCCTCGTCATGAAACTGGCACCAGTTGCCATATAACTTCGGCAATACAATCTTCCTCTGGTAACTAATCAATAGCTTTTATTATGGTAGGTACTCGATAGCAGTTACTATGGTAGTAGCTAGATGATAGTTGGTGTATCATAGATTCATCATCCTTTAAAGGTTGGCATTCTCATCCTGAGACTAAATGCTTGACATCTTCTAGCAACACGATGTCCTCTTTTCTTACTTGTTCTTTAACACTCCTTGTTTTATTGGTTCGATATCACGCCCTTCATCCGAATCAACCTAGTTTTCTTTGGGTTCGGTAGCCCTTGCATTATAGAAACTCAACATCTGTAACTTTTTGTTGATTTAGCACCTCCATTTTCTTGTAAACTCACCACCTTGATTTATTGTTAATGTTCAACATTGCTTCTGCTTGTTATATGCTCGACATTCTTTATAGTTGTTGAGATTTGATATCACCTCCGCCTTTTATGCTCGACAACCTTTATGGTTGTTGAGGCTCGACACCTCCTCTTTTCTTTATTCAAGCTCGACAACTCTTATGTTTGTTAAACGCTTGAAACTTGGCATCTTTAGAGGTTTAACACCTTTTATATCTGTTAATTACTTGAGTATGCATCATCACTCTTATCATAGAAGTTCGACAACCCTTTGCTTCTAGATGTTCAATATCTGTTTGAAGCTTGTTACCCTTTGTTAAATGCTGAGTCTTGATGACCTGGCTCTTTTCTGGCTCGATACCCCGTATTATTGTCAAACTCGACACGTTCTCCTTTAGAAGCTCGATATGAATATTTGTAGTAACAGTTAACACACTCGAATTAAGTTCAACCCATTTCTTTGCAAAAATTTCTTAGGGCGTTTCATATTCTTATATTTTGTCAAGTGTTAAATTATTACCGCTTAGCGTATTAATTTGTGAAACATGTATTGGAATACATACCTTCATAATAACTACATCTTGTTGGAAAAAATAATGTAACTACTTATGTGGATCCATAACCGTGCATTTCCTTCATTTAAAGTAAACAATAAAGCATTCAAATTTGATTCCTAGCATCACAAAACACATCAACATATGCATGGTAAATATATGTACATTCAGAGAATTGATTCTTATTAGATAGTTTTAAGTATTTTGCCTATGAAACTTGTAGGTTTCCCATAAAGAATGCATATCAACATATACTTATAATTCTGTGAAAGATTTCTATAAACACTTGTAACTATTTGGGCAGTCAATGATGGATCTATACCATGATGTCAAGCGGGGTGGAATTCTAAACTCGACTAGTCGACGTATATATGAAATATTAGCATTATAGTAAGTACATAAATTTGGATAAATGTAGTATTTCTTTACAAAACATAACAAGTAAAAATTTATAACTAACAAAATATGTTAAAATAACTAATCAATTAGTAACTTAAAATGTTTACATAATGACATCCAAAAAGTTTTACTAGAAAAATGTTCATAAATTAGTACTTGGATTTATACATTATCAATTTTTAATACCTATCATGTAGTTAAAGATCTGTTAATGTGAAAAAAAGGAAATATAGGTATTTGAATTTCTTAAAAAAAAAAGAAGTAACTATAGATCAAAATTAATAATTAATGGTAGGAAACATGAAATAAATAAAGAAAAGTGACAAAATGAGAGAGAAATTAGATTACCTAAAATTGCAGACAAATGGTGAATCTAAGGTTCCATGCACATTCTAACTTGGTTGGAATTAGGATTTAGGCCCTTGTGCTTAAGGACTACTTTAGGATGAGAATTAAAATTTGGCATATCTGGTGGAAATTTCATGAATTGGCAATGTTTTTTTCTTGCTGAAAAGAAAGGGGAAACGAAGAGAAGAGGGGGAAATGAGGGGAACATGGGAGACCCATGGGGAGTCATGTGGTTTTGACCGCTTAAGAAGTGAAATGTGGAATTCCACACTAATACGTAACATAGTATTCAATATTATATTAATATTCTTTTTGGTTACCTTTAATAGCATTTCCGTCAAAAACGCATAAATAGGTGCTATAATTAATATTTATTCTTGTAGTAGGATTAATTTATTAGTAAGTAAATTTTTACATTTTTTGGTCAATTTATAATTCAGTTAATTTATTATATTTCAAAGGATAAATGTTTTATCAATTACAATAGCTATCCAAATTTATTAAAGTAGATTATTATAATATCACATATGTTTCTTATACTTATTAGAATGATATATTACATTACTCTAATAAGGCTCCCACTAGATTTTACATCTCTTAGAAACTCCTAAAAGAGAAGTGGGGATTTTATAAATCCCTTTAATGAGTGTTAGGATCCATTTATCATGATACTACAACCTGGAGGGTGCTCATAAATTGTAATCCTCATAAACAGCAAATAACGTTTTTTTAGTTATATCTCGTATATAACTCCTAACCGTACATTTTTCGCTCCTAATCTTCTCTATAAACTTGAAAGTGATTAAAAAATCATAGAGTGCATTAGATACTCACGATCTATCATTTCGTGATTGCACAAGCATAATTTTGTGACCCTTGAGGGTGCTTAACTAAGTTACAAAATGTCATCACCGGTCTAGGGACAATGTAAACATCACTATAAATATTTTACGGCTCGAAGAACTCAACAACCATAAGTATGTATAGTACTCCATTTATATTATAAATGATAGAGCGAAACATTATTTTAGATTCACAATCTCAAAATAATAATAATGATGATGAGTATTATTGCCTATAAGGAATAATAAGTATTCACAATACTCAATGACATGGCCATTATTTATTTACACACAACTATATACATACATATTCATTCCTTATAACTAAAATGGGGTTTTCAATTTTACCTTTAAAATTATATTATATTTATTTCATATACATTTATTCTCTTATTTAATTATAACATTTATATTATATATTAAATATTATATTTATGTGTATATATATTGAACCAAAAATGGCATAACACCCCAAAACAAACTGAATTAAAGAGGTCTAGCAAAATAAAATAATAAACACGGATAATTTTTATAGTGATTTGGCAAATCTGAGGCCTAAAACCACTTTAATGTTATTACTTGAGATTTTGGTCATAAGTACAAGGCATTTCGTTCTAACATATTAGAACAGCAAAACGTAGCTTCCATTGTGACTAGGTCATGTGGAGAAAGAGGATGAAGAAGATGAAGTGTCAAAAGTCCTTTTTTAAATGCTCTAAGCCCTATATTTATAGAGAAATCACCCAAACGAAGTCGTAGATCTACAAAATACCAGTTCCAACATCGTATCCAAGAATGTAGGAGGGGAGACGAAGTCCTTAGAGCCAGAAAATCATATCGCTACCGACTTGATTTCTCGAGTGCCAATTGTGTCACCTTCCTCTACTCTACCACTTTGCTTAGATCCATCAAGTTCCAAGCACTTTTGCCCTGGAAATCATGTTGTTTTCTAGAGGTTTTGATATCTTTAATGCTTGTCTTTTTCCTTTAGAGCTTCTTTGGAGGTATTCACCTACTCCTTTAGAAATAGGCTCTATGATGATCATTTTAATAGGAAATCCACAAGCCATAGCTCCGAAAGTCCATAGGGTGCAACAAAAGCGCTCGGTACTAACCTAAAGAGGTCAGTACCGATCTGTTTCCTTGACTCCTAATGCTCTCCAAACTCTTGAACCCCTTTCCTTTGCCCTTCCAATCATGTTCCCAAGTCCTTGAACCATTTTGTCTTCATCCTAGGATCTAAAATCTATTGAAAGTCGCTTGGTCTAAAAGCCAGAAAACACTCGCCCCTTGAGCACGCTTCTATTAGAAAGAAAGCGTACTTTAGAACAAGACAAGTATGCACCATCATCCACACAAGTCTATTGGTTATCTAAAAGTTGATTCAAAGAGTTCCATGGATATCCGTTGGATTATTTAAATAGTAAAAATTACATTCTTCATGTTAAGGACAAGATCTACACTCATGATGAATTAATGAGTCGGCTAAGTGCTATAGGTATCTTGCACTTTGAAAATTTTCAACACTTCTTCATCTTGACTTCCTTGCTTTACCCGGTGTGGAACTCTAACGATCAAAGCTCCTTGCTCCAGGTCAATTGCCGCCAATCGCCTAAAGTCGCCGTTGATCTCCTAAAGCCGCCGCCGCCACCATATATCCACCACGACCATCGTCGCATCATCCAAAGATCTCATCCCTGATCTCCTTGAACCCTATATCCGAATTTGTAAGTCAAAGGTGGGTTATAGTCACTTCCTGGTGATGGAACCCGTCGCCGACCACGGCTTGAATTCATCTATGGCCGATGAAAGACCTGGATTTGGTGGTTAGTGATCAGCCCTTGCCATTATTTTTGGCTGCTGCAAACATCCATATCTTTCTTGGCAGACCCTAAGTACGACCCAAAGTCGAACTACAGTGACTCAAGCTATAGCAAATTCTCACCTTCTTAGTGTTATCTCCTAGTCATCTTAGCTCTTGCTTTGGGTATTCCCTAGTCTTGCAATTTCCCATTCCTTTGCTCATTTTATACTCCAAATGCACCCTCCAAGAAAATGTGGTTGATCATTAATAATCATTCTAAAGTATGATAAAATGGTTCTCTTCTAAAGAACGGTTGTGTAAAATGCACTCCGACCTCTGAATGATTCCATTGCACTGTACTTTCAATTATTGTAATTCCTGTGCTCTTGCAAAAGAATGTTCCATATTACTCCGGTCAATGGTTCTATTATCGATTATCCGACGATAACGGGGAAGATCCGATGTACAGTTCCATCGTGTGATGCGGCGCGTTTTCAAGCATATTCAGAATCCCATTGGTCAACACATGTCGACATCTGTTGGATTCTAAACGTCAGTCATCGGTGTTTGCATTTAAAATAGAATTCCAAAATAAAACATACCCGACTATGTTCAATATCAAGTTTTCCTATCCAAAATGACACGCCATTCTCCTCGATTCAATGTTGGCATTAGGCTGTCAATACCTCCTAAAGCTAGGTCTACCAATGCTCAGGCCTCGCCTTCTATATTGTCGATCCTAGACTCTCGATCACTGCTGATTTACTGGGGATGATTGTTTCAGTAGAACCAATCCATGACCAGCCTCCTCCTATTAATGTTCAAGTTGGTTAAAGAGTCCTGGATGATCCTCCCGAACAGATGCCAATAGTTCTAATTGCCAAATCTCTTCGGACCATTTGTTAACAACATTGGATTCCTTAAGGTGATGTCCCACTCCCAACACAAAATCAACGAGTGCGTAATCCTCCAATAGGCTATACGGCTTGTAACAAATACATGTAACTAGGCGATGTTGTACCGCCTTTCAATCCATTCCTTCGTATATTCCTTCAAGAGCTTGGGCTTGCTCCTAGTCAAGTTCATCCCAACGGATATGCCTTGCTGCGCTCTCTGTACATCCTATTCATGGATCAATTTAAGCGATCCCCAAATTTTAAAGAGCTAACACATATCCTTAGCTTCAAGCAATGGAGCGAATCTTTCTCTTATATGATTATCAAAGCTTGGTGTTGGTGTAAGGTCATTGAACAACTCCACAATAAATGTTCATACTTTAAGAACGAATATTTCTTTGTTCAATTTCCATATGGCTTCTATCGGCCCTGGTTATCTGAAAGTAAGACTTCTTCCTTTCCTTTCTACCTCGTGCTTGGATTTTCATTATCTAGGCATATAACCTGTTATCGCCTTTCTTTAGAGATATTCCTCCTTGAGGCAAGACCGTAGAGCATTTCAAAACTTTTAAGGCTCTCAAGAGAGTCAATATTCCATTCTACACCACTACCTACCTACTGATGAATTAGAATCTTCGTCGATGCAACCTTCTACATCCTGAATGCTTTGCCATTCCTGTCAAAACTCCACCAAGTATCTCCAGGATTCCAACCAGGTCTTCTCTTTCTCCATTCGTAGCTCCAGCAAGGATATCCAAGGGGGTCGTAGGTCCCTCCGGCATGGAGAACGTTAGTGAATCCATTGATAGATCAGTGGAAGTACATGTTGTCGGTGAAGTACAAGCGGAAGTAGAAGAAAGAGTTGAAATGGAAACGATCCATAAAGAAGGAGAAGGAAGAGAAGGAGCAAGAGAAGAGAAAGAAGAAGAAGGTGATGGTGAAGATGATGATAACGAGGGCTTCGGTCAAGGAAGGGACGAGTCGTATGGAGAGACGTCTCCAGAAGGCACCGAATTCCTACCTCGCGACATCCAAAACGAATTATCATCAAAACTTCTCTACAACCTACAGAACTGAGCACGATGCCAACAATTGAGGTGACTCCTCCAACTAGTTCTTCAAACAACAATTTTGGCTCACTGGATGATCTCGATATCCCTATCGATGATCTTCTTAATGAGTTCTCTTTAGGCTTTAGCTTCTCATCTAAGCGCATCCTAGCTGAAGGAGGTGAGACTCCATCCTTACTACCTTTCAAGCATGGTCCACAGTGTACTAGAAATCCACACACCCTTAGTATCACGAACACACATTCATTGCATTCATCCACGTTCCAATGTTCCAAGACAAATACAATCTTTTCTTTCATTTAAAATACAATAGGCAAAGACCGATTCAGCTATCTTCATAATGCTGTTTCTGAGGAAAGGAAACGTACACTTAAGCCATATCCATCTCATTATATCTTGAACAAGGAATGAGAAACAGAAGAAGAAAGAGCCCGAAGGAAAGAATACAAGGTGGAAAGTGACCGCCATATGGAAAGAGACAGGAAGAAGAAGCAAGCAAAAGGGAGAGAATCTTATGACCATGTGAAAAGGCACAGGGATTCGCATAACCATCGTGGTTCTTCTTCCGGCCTTCCACCGCCTCGGTCTCAACCACAGCTTCCTCCACTACAACAAACTCCAACATCGCTTTCTTTGATTATCGCAATTCCTCCTCCCCCTCAATCCACAAGGGTTTATATCCATCCAGCTCCTCCAACCCCGTTAAGCCGAATGTAAGCTACCTTCCCAGAATTTTGCTTGACTGAGGTCATGTTTGACTGTGCCCTCAAAGAAATTCCTAAGGAAGAAGCAAACCCTAGGTTTGAAGGGATCCAAGAGCTTATAGACCAGGGTTTTGAATGGAAGAAACACTGCTTTGCCCTTTTTGACGTCAACAAAATCAACCAAACTGATATCCGATCATTTGAGTCAGAAAAGAAGACCTAAGATAGGATCATGAAGGATACAAGAAGGATTTGGAAAAGGTTGAAAAAGAGAGACGCACTTGGGAATTGGAGACAAAGGCTAAAGACTTGGTAGAAGAAATGAAACGTACTCACATTTAGGCTGAGATCGTGATGAAGAATATCATAAAAACTATTTATGAGGAAAATGTTGCACTTAAGATGCGGCTCACAAACAAGGACCTGACTCTCCTAGGGAACTACAAAGCTATCAAGGAAAAGGAAGAAGAGATTCAAAAGGTCTTTACCGAAAAGGAGATGTTTGGTCCAATCGAAAGCAGAGACACATGAGGCTCAGGTCGACCATGCTACAACCATGACTGAGCTGATCGAGCTAAAGGAGACAAGGGCTATGGAAAAGGAAGATTTGAACTCTACCTTTCAACAGTTCTTTACCAATATTGTCCAAACAAGAACTTGAAGTGGCTTGGAAGCACATACAACATCAATCTTGCTGATGCCTGGGAAGAGGTACTACGATGTGCGGAAGTGTTTGGTGAAGGTCTCACTGAAGCTGAATTAAAAGCCTAATATCTCAATGCTGACGACATTTTGAGACTAGAGGAAGGAAAGATGAACCGGGCCGTAGAGGACGCCGCTGCTACTAAGGCTGCTACTGAAACTCCTGCTGGTTGAAGTGCATTGGGCCATGTAGAATCATCATCTCCTAAAATCCAAGAACTTACAGTGAAGATGCAATCCTTTGAGAGAGCCATCTTTGAGACCACCTAAATTATTCTCGCATCTGCAATAACTACCTCTGTTGAACCTTATATCCCTCCTTTTGTCGACCAACCAATGCAGCATGCACTTAAAGTGGAGAGATTATTAAATCTCTTGTCCATCAATCCAGTCCCATTGAAGGTATTTCTTTCGTCTCTTTAGTGTTAGGAATCCTTTAGTTCTCGTCTAAGACTGTAACTAATCTTTACTTCTCCATTTGTGATCTCACAGGTCACCCATCGCTTCCTCCTCCTCCACCACCAATTGCACAGGGCTTGGGTCCCATTACTACTGCCATCGAGTTAACTTTCGTTACCATATGTCTGTTCATTCCTAGTCTTCCCTCCAGCTCCATCCCTAGTTTTGGTTCAAAGAAAATTGCAGCTTTAGAGGGACTGGATGACACTTCACAGTCCTTAGGGTAAGATATTAGTATTATGAGCGCCTCGGGCCTGACCGGTTCCATCTCTATGACAAAGAGGTTGAAGACTAATATTTCCAAAGTTAAAATCAAGATAAAGCCTTAACTTGAGAAACATGCCGGTACTGAGGAACCAAAGCCTTCTTCGATAATACTTCCTATTATCATCAAGGCTCCAAAGGGCAGTAGCACCGGCACTACCACAGGGACATCTGAGCCTCCCATCGATTGACCTGAAGCCTACCACTATCACCAAAGGAGACACCACTCCCTCCAAAGATAGCACATCGAAGGGTGAAAAGAGCCAGAAGATACCTCATGATGGTTTGGGTAGCCAAAGTAGCAAGGGTGAGAAGAAAAGGAAGAAGGCACACAAGAAGTAGGCTCATTACTTAGTCTTCGGTGATGACGAGACAGTTTCCTTTTATCTCTTTTTGGGTTGTAATTTTTTTTGTTGTACATAGGCCATGCTTGTGCAGAGCTGGCCCTCGCATCCATTGTATATAAAGATTGAATATAATGAAAGACTGTTTTTTGATTTCAATCTCTGTTCGGTTTACATTTCTGCACTTTATATTTTATTCCGGCCTATAGAAAACTGCCTGCATATATAGTATAACTGCTTGTACTGAAATTTATTTGTATTATACATGTCTGTGTCTATGCAATGCTTTTACTTACTGTAACTCCATTCATATAAGTTAATTCATGCAATTGCTTTAGTAATATTTCATTACTTAATTCTATTTTACAATTTCCAAAATATTTTCGTTTAGTAAAACAAAACGTATTATTTAACCAACTCCGTGGTTATTCCTGCTTATCCTCGGTCAAGTTTCCTTCTACTAATAATCGAATATAAATAAGTCAAATTCCATGTCGTTTCCTGTTTTCGAGGAATAGTGGTTTGGACATTTATGTCCCGATGTCTTCGATCTTTCCAATAACCGAGCATGATCGATATTATCCATAGAACTCCACCACTCATCCCCAGCCAAGCGTGTCCTTTGGAGCTCTGAGTGGGATCATGCCTTTTATACTCCTACCATATACTAAGTCCTATCTCCGGGGCTTAGCATTTGAGATGCCAGAATCCGAGCACCAGTCCTTGACTTGGCCTACCTTTGAGCGTCGGTTGAAGGTTAATAATGCGGGGCAGATTATCTGATTGCCCCCTATTCGATTATACTCTCTTGGTCCTAATCCAAGATTGGAGGAGTCCAGAGTTACCTATTTCCATGTTCCGGCTTTCACCATCACCTATTTTCGGGTGTTGATTGAAAGCATTCACCGACTATCCTCACTTATCCTTAGTTGAGCATGTCCTGTTGGGCTGAAAGCACGATCATGAAAATCCTGGTCGAACCCCGGTTCTTATATCTAAGAACTAGTGCTTTGGATGCCTATCTCTAAGCGTCTATTCTCAGTCCCACCAATCTTTGGGTGTCGACCGAGAGTATCCATTAACCGTCCTCGATTATCCTCGGCCTAGCATATCCTACCAATCCACAAGCTTAGTATTAAGTTTTAAACCGCACTCAAGTTTCTATCTCTGGAAACTCACGCTTTTGGTTAGCTGACCTTGGGCATTCCTTATTGGCCTTGCCTATTCTCAGGCACAGTCAATACTAGAGGGATGGGTCGAATTATTCGATCGACCCTTGTGTTTATAATCCGTCGTCCTGATTCTAGACTGTTTGCAACCAAATTGGTCACAAGCACCCAAGAATAGATTTATGTAAAGAAGTAAATGAAGAAAGTAAAATTAAAATAGAGGAATAGAATAGACTAACAAGAAAATCAAAGTAATAATCATGAACACAAGAATTTATAGTGGTCCCCCATTGTATGCCTACGTCCACTTTGAAGATTATTTTTTTTAATTCACCAATAGTTTGATTATAGCAGCAAATAACAAGAAATTAAGACAAAACTAGATTATAATAAAGACTAATGTAACCAGCATCGTAAAGATCCTCGGAATGACCCCCTAGGCTAGTATTTATAGGTGAAGGCGAGCATCAATCCGTCTGAAACTTTGGCTACAGGACCTTCTAATCCATATGGGCCTACCAGAGGGGTCGCTTGGCCCAAATCCCAATGAATAGGGATCGGTACCGATCCCTTCATTGGTCGATTCTAGGTCAGCGATCCCTATGGTGGCTTCCTCGTACTTAGATATGTTGGCTCTTCAAATATCATGTTGATTGGGCTAGTAGAGCTCATGCAACTAATGGATCTTTGATTCGACTCCACTTGCAAGTTACCTTCTACCGAACCCTCCAAATGGATTATGTCGATCCCTCATCCTTTAGCCATTTTGACATGCGATCCCTGGGGTCTATATACCTTGCTCTCCAAATTCCATTTGCTTTGGACTGTGGGATCTCAAGGTATTGATTGTTGAATGCTAGAATGCACTTGGTTTGTAACATATGCCGATACCTCCTTAGTTTACACAGATATGCTGACACATTACTAACTATCAATCTTTGCCGACCCCTCTTATGCTTTGTCGATCCCTAGCTTACGAGTTGAAACATAGCTTTTCAAACCAATAAACTATGCTGATCCATGCACTTCTACTTATGCCGCATACACCTCTATTCATGTTAATCCCTGGAGTTCCACCAGGTCATTCCGATCCCTGGAGTCCCACTAAGACATGCCGATCCCTGGAGTTCCACCAAGTCATGCCAACCCCTCTGATACTACTAAGCTATGCCAATCCCTTACTTGTCCAAGCTTATTTCCATATTTCTGGCATCCTGGATCGTCTATCTACCAACTCCGTTCAATCCTGGCTTCATATAACCATCTGAACTCTACTTCCAAGTCCTACAGCCATTGCTCTATGGTCATCGTTCTTGATAATAGTTGAATCTATCTTGCACAATCAGTTTAATATAGCCGGGTCAGGATACTGGGTAACACTTGCCTCCCTATGTACGTCTTGTGAGTAACATGACATGCTTTGAATCGAAACAAGTTTGAATTGTCGGAAAGAAGCCCATCTTGCTTCTTGATTGATTGCTATTCCTTTGTCGAATCGTCTTCCAAGGAATTGAATCCTCCATTGATTGTTATGACGCTTGGTCGATTTCCAATAATATAAGTCCAGTGCCATATTCCGTAGGCATATACAAATCTAGTTATGCGAGACTTATAAACTTTTTATTATCTGGTCTAGCCTCGATCTTGAAGGTTTTAGGTTTGATTTCAATTTCTGTTGATTTCAAAAGGTTGGACTTTTAAATCACTCACGTGTATATTCATATACACGTTTCTATCGTTGGCTCCCAAACGTGTTCGAATGCTCACGGGTCGTTGCCAAATTTTATAATATTTTGTATGTTAACTTTTACAACTAAACCTTCACTATCATTTTTTTTTTAGGGATCGGCATTCATTATGCTGATCGACAGGTTCTTATACCGATCCCTTATTGCTCGTTCAACATTCTCATGGCCGAACCCTCTTCCATTCATATAAATACGAGCCTTTCGCCTTTTCCTCTTTCACTTTTCTATTCTATTTGCCTTAGCACAAAAAATTCACGAACCTAAGCTCTCCCACTATCGCTCTAACCTTTGACCCCAAACAGATCCATCCACCTTCCCAAACTCAGACCCTCTTGTTTCCATTCTCCTTATCAACTCATTTCGCCTCGCCTTTCAAATTTGCGCACAGCTAGGTACTCGCTTCCATTCTAGCTCGAACATTCATATCCCCACATAGGTAAGATTCGGTAATACTTTCCTTTAATTATGTGATAGGATTCTTAGCCCTGAATTGTTAGCGAGTGTTTGAGGTAGTGATGGCGAATGATCTTGGCGAGGTGAACGATTACTGGAGTAGAGGTTTGGTGGGTTGAATTGGGTGTATAAATAGGAGAGGAAGAAGAGAGATGAGGGTTCGGTGAAGGAATTTGGTGGAGAAGGAGTTAGGAGTGGAGAAAGGTAGGGTTCGGTTTACGATGAGATGGCAGTGGAAGGGATCGGCGAGTGAGGGTTCGGTTGTTTAGTTATTTTTGTTGAGGAGATAATGAAATGAAGAAAGGTTGAGGAACGAGATCAAAAGGGAAAGGTTTGGAGAGGGATTGATATAGGGTGGTGGTATAGGATAGGAATCGATACAAAAAGCTTTTGATGGAGGGATCGGTGGCTATGGTCTAGTAGAGGGATCGGTAGGGTGCTCTTGGGAAAGGGATCAGCAGTGAACACTAGGGATCGGCATATGCCTTATAAACTAATCCAACTCAAATCATTCGAACAATCAACGCTAGTTTGCCTTGCCGACCTTGAACATACGATGACTATGAGCAATATAACATGCATACTTGAACTGTCGAACTTGAAATTGATCAACCAAACTTCCGGAATTTTCAATATGGACTAGGCGATAAACTTGCTAATGAACTTAAGTAACATACTTCGTAATGCGATGTGTCGATAGTCGATCCCAAAGCTTTCATTGCCGATCAATTTTCTTGCCAATTGAGATGGTCAGTGATGAAGTTCTCTTTGTACGAAACTCCCAAGTCTCGTCGTTTCATTTCGCTTTTTTGATTTCAAACTGTTTATGTCTATTACATACTACACCACGCTACACTAGTTCACACTTAACACGAAGGGAACAAGTTATTTTTCTAATCTCGATTATCTATTTAGTATAGCAGATATAGATCCCAGACGTTCGAAGCGTTTAGTTGACATGTCTTTTGATTCGGCGATGCGATATATTGGATCTGAAGCGAAGTCAAGTTCCACAACTATATCTGGTAGGCCTTCCCCAAGCCATCATGCCGAGCAAACAAAAGTTTCTAATCCACAAGCCGATCTTTTCTCTGATATTCCAGTCCTTCCAACGGAATACATAGGCCTTGCCCCTGATGTTGTAAAGGGTGCTATTCTTCTCGATAATCCAGTGGATTCATAAGCCTCTCAAATTGGCGAAGCTGCTCTTCGTCGGTTATGTTCTGTCGAAGGAATTTCGTTTGGGGACGTCTTGGTTCCTTCAAGACAAGATAGACCTTACTTGCCCCCAGCAGGGTATACCGCTTGTAATAAGTTCATGTGTTGGGCAGGATGCGTACAGCCCTTCCATTCGTTTGTCTGAGAAATGTTGAGATATCTTGGGATCGCCCATACACAACTTCACCCCAACAGTTATGCTTTTATTCATAGAACCTTCTTACTGTTCATGAATGTTCTATTTCGTCCGCCTACTCCCGAAAACATAAGATTTATCTATAACTTCAAACAGCGATCGGGAAGCCCTTCTTATGTCTTTCTTGAACCGTCGCCAAACTGCCAAGTTTTGACGGGTGCTTGGAACAAACTGTCGCTATTTAAGCATGAATGGTTCTACGTAGATTCCCTTCTAGATTTGCAAGACGGTGATTGGAAGGATGTAATTATTAATTTCACTTTTCTCTCAAGTTCAATGATCCAAGTCATAACTTTTCCTTTGAATCCACTAACATTCGAAGTTCTTTCAGGTGTTCGCCTACGTCCTGGAGGCGCCGATTTTTCTAAAGCCGTCACTGCCATCCGCGCTACTCCCTTTGAGGATAGGGACATCAAACTTCTCATAACCGATGAACTGCTATCCTTGTTCGGGATATTGGAAGATGGTCATAGTATTGAACTTCCTGGAAGTGCGACATTATTAAGGAATGTTGTAGAACGAAAGAGGGATACTGTCAACCGCGTCGTGCCCCTTGCCGAGGGGACTCGAGATGATACTAAGGAGGGTGAGATTAAGGATTCTCAAGCTGAGAAGTCGGGAGATGTCGATGTAGGCCTCGGAAAAGCACCAATGGTTGAACCATCGCAAGTCGGACAAACCTTAATACCTACAAAGAGAAAGAAGAGGTTGGCGTACAGGCTTCATAGAAGAAAAACTGCCTCGGACCCAGAGTTTGTTATTACTGCGGTTGAAGAGGAATCTTCCTCTCAGCACTTGGAAAGCTCGTTAAAGGGATTTTCTAATCTTCAAATTTCGGACGACGTCATATCCTATCACTTTCCAAACATTAACGTAGAAGGACTCAACTTTCCCACTAGAAGTGGCAAAGGCATCCAACCTTCGGACAAAAGAGAGAAAACGCCAATGAGCAAAGCTACCATTACCAGTCTGTTGGGGGGAACACTAGGACACTCACAACCACACACACTTCACTATACACTTCTATTGATCTTTCGTGCGACAATTACTAATACGCTCTCATTTGGTCTTTACAAGTGTAATGTCTCAATCAAGAATCTTTGATCGCCTCAGAAGTTCTTCTTCATACCATCGATCAAGCTGGGATTCAGAGTCTACTCGGTGCAGGGAGAAGAGATAAGAATTATCATTCAAGGGAATCTTCTTCCTCTTCCAAATGAAAATCCCAATCCCAAACATCTCGACAAGGCAAACAGTCTGACTTTCCTGCCCAAAGTAGTGACCAGCCTTCCTATCATGGTCCTTATATCACTACGTCTCACGAGCAACATTCTGGCTCTTCAAGCTCCAGACAATCTCATGAGCGCAGGTCAGGCAAACATCCTCTTGCTACCTCTGTATCGTCTTTGTCGGCCATTGCTCCTGACGTTTCCACAACATAGAAGTTGGCCGAGCTCAAGGCCACTTTTCTAAAGATTTGCTTTGATGGTCACAAATTCCTTTCACTATTCATATAATCCTAGGGCATTCCAAGGAAAGTTCTCTCACGTGCGTGAACGATGTATTTGCGTAGCACGAATCATTTATACACTTGGTAAAGAAAGTATTTGAAGTTCTATTGAGGGACTACACTAGGTAAACCGCCTCAAGTTGGAAGCTATACACGACAAGGATATAATCAAGCGCTGGGACGCTGAATTGTTAGAATTTAAAACCCAACTTGCTAAAGTGGAGAAGAACGCCAAGAAAATGGCAGAGGCAGTAACCCATTTGGGAGCTACTCACAAAAAGGAACTCAATGCAGCACTTCATCGTAGCGGGGCACTCACTTTAGAAATGGATTCCTTGCATAAGGACAAAGATGCTCTGGCTCGCCGCGTCGAGGAACTTGAAGAACTTTTAAAGAAAGAAAGGGAAGAAAAAATCGAGGCTCGAGAGGAATCGTAGAAATACTACGAGGATGTTGTTGAGCTAGGAGCTTAAAGGAAAAACTCAATGAGCAATTCGCTAAAATTGAAGCTTGTAAAGAAGAGACTCGAGAAGAGGGCCGGAAAGAGATGATCGAACAAGCTAACTCTCAGGTGGAAGCTACCGTGAAGGCCGGTAGGAACGAGATTAAGGGATTATTCGATCCGTTGATTATTGAATACAATGGCAAAGTCCTGATCCATCGCGACTTAAGCTTTCTCGGTGAGGGTTACCTCGAATCGATCATTGAAGCTTGGGAACACATCTTTGAGATGAAGAAGAAAGAGCTGGTTGAAGCTGAACTTAACGAGGAAGAATTAGTGAGGGAAATTCTTCGTGGGAACAAGCCTTCGGATCTAGCTGCCGCAAAGCTTCGATTTTTCAATGTTTTTGCACCTATTGAAGGAGGAGAGGATATTGTCGGGTCATCAGGGATTGATCCTAAAGGACCTTCTCCATCCTAAGTAGTCGGAACATCAATTTCCCTTGATACGGAGCAAGATCTTGGTTATGATCCGGACAAGCCTGGTTTCGAATCCAAGATGTTATCTCCCATTTTAGAAGGAGGCACCCCGGCAATGACAGAGAGTCAACTAGATGCTAGTATTTTGCTTTACTCCTTAGTATATGAAAAGTTTTTGTTCTTCACGCACAATGGCTTTGAGCTAATCTCCCTGTTTTATCAAATTTCGTAGGTCTTCCGGGTCCCAGTCAAACTCACATAAGTGGTGCTGCTGCAGAACAACACAAGGAAACAGCTGAAGACCCCGCAGCTGCTAATGTTTCGGGACCTAATGCTCAAGTCATCGGTGCCCTTGATGAAGATAACATCGAGGATCCACTCCCGACCGATAAATCTGCTGACGTCATAATTATCGGTGCCTCAGAACACACTGATAAGACCAGCATGAGGGAGCACATTGAAAAGGAGGAACTATTGAAAAGAAAGGTTAAAATTGAACCCGCCGAAGTGGACATCGATGATCCTCATCTTGTGCCATTGCAAATTATTCCACCGGGTGGGTCAATCCCTGATGAATTTCCTCCTACCTCCTCAAGCTCTCCAGCCATAGGCGGCAAAGTGTCCTGAAAGAGAAGCACAGGCGGCTCAACCCCCTAGAAATCCAAAAGAGAAAGAAAGTCAAAGAAGTAGTTACTGCTCCAGCTTAATGTACATAGTTTGCATACTCGTTTCTTTCACTAGTTGCAGTTGTACGTGTATGAATCTTGATTTTTTTGAAATAACTTGTACTAAAGTTTTGGCACCTGTTATGTAAATAAAAGCTTTTGCTTTCTGCTATGCTTCATGTGAATTGTTATTTGAGTAGTAGAACGATTACTTTCCATTCAATGTACTTGTAATTCGTTGCCTGTGAATTTTGTTAACAATTCACCATCTCCATCCCAAGGCCTCCAAGTGGTCATGGCCTCGAGTCATATCAAACACCAGGCTCGGGCCTTAGTATTACGCTGTCGGATTCAGTGGTTTTTTGAATGACTATGCTTCCGGCCCCGGCATTGATTTGGCGAAGCCAGAAGTCAGACGGTCGAATTCTTTCCCTAGAGAGTTTATACTCCTCCTGTCGATTTCGGACCGGAGTTTGTGGAATAGAGAACGATCGAAATCCACTCATCTATTCATTCATGTTTATACTCTAGTCCACACTCTGGGGACTTAGAGTTATTTTACGAAAAAAAGAACGGTCGAAATCTACTCATCTGTTCATTCATGTTTATACTCCAGTCCACACTCTGGGGACTTAGAGTTATTTTGTGGAATAGAGAACGATCCAAATCCACTCATCTATTCATTCATGTTTATACTCCAGTCCCCACTCTGGGGATTTAGAGTTATTTTGCGAAATAGTGAACAGTCGACATCCACTCATATATTCATTCATGTTTATACTCCAGTCCGCACTCTGGGGACTTAGAGTTGTTTCGCGGGTAGTCGGTATCCACCTGATTTATGTTTGTACTCCAGTCCACACTTTGGGGACTTAGAGTTGTTTCGGAGAGTAGTCAGGTGGCACTCTTTCTTGGTTGATTAATTTGCCCCTCAAAATTTGGTGTTTTGATTTAGCGAGCTATCATTGGAATCTCGATCGCTTTGATTTTTGTTTCAGTCCCACAGTCCAGGCAGGAATTATTAAATGAACAAGTTGACTGAGCTCATCTTGTTTGATCCCAGCATGAGTTAGCATGATTGATCAATTCCAAACTCCGAGAGCCTGTTCACATACATTGATATGAATCAGTTTCACTATATAATTAGCATACAATGCAATAACAAACAGTAATACAGAGGAAGCCTGAAACTTTATTCATTAAATGGAACAGAACAACATAAACTGTCTTATTACATATTTGGAAAATCAAATGCTAAAGAAAACTCTAAAAGTAAATACAACTGAAATGTAAAGGAAATAAGCTAAGTGAAATAGCATTATAAGCGTTTGCTATTCCACGCTCTTGGAAGTGTAATGCCATTAACAGTCGCTA
The DNA here is from genome assembly GCA_030737815.1 of Allium fistulosum. Taxonomy (NCBI): domain Eukaryota; kingdom Viridiplantae; phylum Streptophyta; class Magnoliopsida; order Asparagales; family Amaryllidaceae; genus Allium; species Allium fistulosum. The sequence goes on along the minus strand of CM060904.1, from coordinate 333,700,951 downwards.
GCTTGAAAGTTCCTTCTCTAAGCCTCTGTTCAATGACATATGGTCCTTCACAAATTGGATACATGTGTGAAGGGGTAGGAAAAACCCATTTCAGAACGAGATTGCTAATTTCGAAGGTTCTCGATCGAACTTTAGCGTTGTAATACCGGGCAACTCGATGTTGGTGTATAGCTGCCCTCAAATCAGCTTCCTCACGCTTCTCGTCTCTAAAGTCCAAAGATTCCAAAAGGAGATCTTGATTTGTTTTGGGATCATAGTAAGTCACTCGATGAGAAGGGACTTCGAGTTCAATAGGAATAACAGCTTCAGAACTGTAGACAAAGGCGATTAGAGTATGACCAGTCGTGGACTTGTGAGTGGTTCTATAGGCGCAAAGTGCCATAGGGAGTTCATCCATGCACTTGCCTCTAGCCTTCTCCAAATGCTTTTTCAGAATTGACTTAATGATTTTATTTGTAGCTTCAACCTGTCCATTTGCCTGAGGGTGAGCGACCGTTGCAAATCTCTTTTCAATGTGGTATTATCGACAGAAGTCTTTAAACTCAGTACTATCGAATTGAGTCCCAATATCTATTAAAATAGTCCATGGAAGACCAAAGCGACATATGATGTTTCAAACAAAAATGTTGATTACTTTCTTGGTCATGATTATAGCTAAGGGTTCCGCCTCGGCCCATTTGGTAAAGTAATCAACTGCCACAATAGCGTATTTCGTGTCACCTTTAGAGATTGGTAATGAACCGATAATATCGATATCCTACATGGTGAATGACCATGGGCTGACCATCTACGTGATTCCTGTTGGTGGAGTTCTCGGGACTTTTGCATGTATCTGGCATTTACTACATCGTCTTACATAATAAGCTACGTCTCGATTTACGGTTAGCCAATAATACCCATAAAGGAGTGTCTTCTTTGCCATAGTTTGCCCCCTAGTGTGATCGCCAAATTCTCCTTCATAAACTTCTTTTACAAAACGTTTTATCTCATCATGAGCGATACAACGGAGTAGAAGAACTGAGAACCTCTCCTATACATGACTCCTTCTTGCATAATATATCGTGAAGTTTTGCGAAGGACCTATCGCTTTTCATTTCTTATATCAAGCAGGACCCCGTGCAATAAATAGTCTTTAATTGGAGTCATCCACGATTCCCTTTCAGATTCCGCCTCAAGCACTAGATCGATTTCCATCATGTTTATACTTGGGGTATCCAATACTTCGACCGGCACCAAACCCATCTGATGCGCATCGCCGGTACTAGCGAACTTGGCCAACGAATCAGCCTCTCTGTTTTGACCGCGTGGAATATGTGAAATGTCATAGTATTCAAATTCTGTCAACAACTCCTGAACTTGGGTAAGATAAGGGGCAAGCCGTTGTCCCTTAGCCTTAGCCTGATAGTCTCCTCTAACCTGATACACCACCAATTGCGAATCACAAAAAAATTCAAGTGATTTAACTCCAAGTTCTTTAGGGAGTTTAAGTCCAGCAATCAAGGCTTCATACTTAGCCTCGTTGTTAGTTGCTGGGAAATCAAGCTTCAAAGCAAAACAAATCGATCATTTTCAGGAGTTACAAGCACAATCCCATCCCTAGAACAACGATCATTAAATGTTCCATTAGTATATAACTTCCATCGTATAGTAGGGATTTCATTTCCTTTTGGGAGATCATCCTACACTGTAAACTCTACTATAAAGTCCGCCAATGCTTGTCCCTGGATAGCTCTTCGAGGGAGATAAGTAATATCGAATTGGCTGAGCTCAATGTTCCATTTGAGTAACCTCCTAGACGTCTCGGGTCGTTTTAGAACCTGTCATAATGGATGGTCGGCGTAAATATTAATCGGATGTGCCTGAAAGTACGGACGAAGCTTCCATGATGCAATTAGCAAGCAGTATGCCAATTTCTCTATTTTCAGATAATTCCTTTCTGCTTCTGTCAATCGTTTATCGACGTAATACACCGGCCTCTAGATCCAATTCTCCTCGCAAACCAAGGCAGCACTTATAGCGTGTGCAGATACAGCTAAATAAATGAACAATTCCTCATGATCTACCAGCTTTGATAAGATGTGGGTCTCTCCAAATGATTCATCAGAGCTTGGAATGCGTCTTTACAATCTGAAAGTGTGTATGGATCGTGTATTTATATCTAATATGCAAGTGTAATAAATATCTAACTTATAACTAGCAGAGTAAAGTGAATAAAAAGTAAAGAAACAATCACACCAGATATTTTATACTGGTTCAGACCTCCCTTCCTACGTCTAATCCCGAAGCTCCTCTTAGGCTTGATACAAAAATATTTTCCTAACAAGTATGTGTTCTTAATAATATTGATTTTGACTACACAGTACAAATCTTCCTATAATCTCCTTTGAAGTATGTGTATGTGAAGCTTTGCTTTTAGGAAGTGATAAAACTGATATTTTGATTGCTTTTAGAAATCAGAGTATGTAAAGAGTATATATATGAGATTCAGAAAATTCAAGTTAATTGTTTCTTGAAATCTTTACATATTTAAAGACGTTGAAGAGTTTTGTTGAAGAGTAACATCCTTTAGTATGTTCTATTTCAGACTAAGGGTTGCAATCTTTGAGGAAGAAGGGATGCGTTGAAGAGATACGGATGCAACCATTAGAATGAAAGAAGTGCCTGTTCATGAGGTAATTCCGCTACCCAGCACAGACGTCAGCCCATAATTTTAGACGTATGTTTAAATATATATTTTTAAACAGAGAACAGATTCAGACGTCTGACATTTGTGATCAGACGTCTGATGCATGTTAATATTTTTTTTAAAACAACATACAAAGTCAGACGTCTGGCATATGTGATCAGACGTGTGATGCCTGTTAATTTCTGCAGTTAACTTGTTTGAACAATGAAAGATTAAAAAATCTTTGACTTGCAATGTTGTGTAAAAACTACTAAAGGAGATTTTACAAACCATCTATCTATGACTATATCATACTATAATAGCTTCTCTAATACCAATGATTCTCCTCTTCTACTGGTCGTCTTCAAGCCATGATAATGTGAATTCCGAAAGATTTTTCTTACAAATAGATGGAATATATTGTATGTGTATGATTGTATAGTTGTTGTCATCGAAACCATAGAATAGAGGTTCTAAAATTCTCCCCCTTTTTGATGACAATAACTGTACAATCATTTATTAAATAAGCATATAACTCCCCTTGAATGTGATTCCTTCCCCTATATACATGTAATATGATATCTCTCCCACTTTGGCATTATCAAAAAGAGACACAGAAATAATGAAATTTGGAAAAACATAAAGAGTATAAGTTTGCATAGAATCACAGATAATATTTGTCATAGTTATACAAAAAACAAATTGTTTTGAAGAAATCAATCAGAGATACATAAATCCTACATGATAAAAATAGAAGAAAAACTCACTGATAGTTGTAGTAACCCCAGAAATTAGATGAGTCTTCATTGTATTCACCGTGTTGCCACTAAGACTGATCATTGTACTCCTCGTCCTCTCGAATAGAGAGGCCCTGAAATGAATGGTAATGACTGTAGTGAAGGTTTTTGTGGAGGCCAAGCGATATCTTTGCTTTCTTCAGTATCAACATTTATTGGTGCCTTATCAGGACGAGAGTGTGGTGCCGAATCAGCTGACGGAACTGCGCCTGAAGAACGTCCTGGTTGAAATACCTGTGGCGGCGACGGTGGTGTCGGCGATGGAGAATCTGAAGATCATGATGATGAACGACCCTGTTATCCCGCCTTTTGGCAAGGCCGAGATACCAAGGAACTGACTAAAAGCCAAGAGTCACTCGTCGTGGATATCGATGAATTTTGTCCGAGTTCGGATCGAGCCACAATTAATAAGACGTGGCAAGCAAAGCCAGGAAAGCCAACGTTCCAAGTTTCAAGTCAATCCGAGTTCGTATGCTCAAATTATGATCGACACAAGTTAGAAGAAAACAGATGCTCGAATCAATCTGTTCGAACCCATCGGGTTCGAATCGATCACAGGCTGAGATATCCATGTGCTTCGAGTTCGTATCGATCGTCTAGAGACTATCAAGGTCAATACGAACAAGAGCTATGCACCGAGTCCATAAAAGGTGATACGTTCGTATCCACCAGAACACTTCACTTCGAATCCAGGAACAACAATTGTCTCTGAATCCATCAGAATAGCCAGCATACGGATCCATGGCGTTCGTATCCATCGACAGAAGGAATTAGCCTCACACTTGCATGGTTCGTATCCATCTAGTTGAAGTCCTTCGAATCCATCATGGATGGTCATTTCGTATCGATCGAATGGAACACATCATGATCGATACGAACGAAACCCCACTCGAATCCAGATGTAATCGATACCCCCGAATCCATCGAGTCAAGGCGGCGAAGTCTCCGGGACGACTCGATCAAATAGGCGAAGGAAGCGGATCAATGCGTACGATGCACGCCACATCACCACGAGAGTATACGTGGGCGATTGATTTGAAGGAGTCGAATCGATCGATTCGAACCACGCAGCCATCGAGAAGCTCCATTTCGTATCGATGATATCTAAAGATCTACCAATCCAAATGCTATGAAATTTTCACAGAAGCTTGTGCACATGTTGAAGAACGTCCACACCAAATTTCAGCTCAATTGGACAATTTCTTGATCGATTCGAATGGGTTTCGAATCGATCCCAAAGTGGGCCCAGATTTCCTGAAGATGGGCATGTGGGCCCCCTCACTTGCCAAAAGTGGTCTCCCGAAATTTAGGCGAAATATCAGCCTCCTACACCTATAAATAGAGTCCCTGGTCATTCAGAAAAGGGGTCGGACAATTTTAAGAGCTAAAGAGCGCCTAGATTCTGCCAGATTTACTCCAGATCACCACCGCTCCTTTAGATTCAGACTATAATCATAAAATCTATTGTACTACGCTATAAGAAATTGTAATCTTCAAGTATCGAGCAATAAAATCATCAAACTTCATAGTGGACATAGGCGAAATGCCGAACCACTCTAAATTGTTGTCTTCTGTGCAATTTTCTTTCTATTATTTGGAGTTTTTGTTAGATAATTCTCATTTTCCAATTTTATTCTTCACTTTTATCTCTTCAAAAACTTCCGAAGACTGTTGTGCCCATTTTTGGTACAAACACTTTGGTGCTTTCACTGAGAAAACCAGTTTTTTCTCCTGCTCCTTGGATCTCCCATCGACACCGGATTGCATAAATCCAAGAGGAAGATCCAGACCTCTAATCCGGAATCCTTCCATCCTATTCAGATTTGCGTAAAGTCTAGGAAAGGACTCCACCACTCAAGATGGTTAGCACAAGAACTGCTTCTACAGCTGCTGATCAAGAAGGTCGGGATAGACAGAATCCTAAGCAGCTGCCTCCATCCAACCAAGACAACACTGCTCACTCAGATTCGTCAGGACCAGTCACCAGGCAAGAGTTCCAAGTGTTGCTCCAAGAACTGACTCAAAGTCGGCAACAATTAACTGAACAGCTTCGCGCTAACGCTGAATTGACCAACCAATTAAACCGCCGAAGGCGCAGGAGGACCAGGAGAGATGATGTTTCCCACTCGTCCACTGAAAGTTCTGCTTCATCTGACTATCATTGTAGATCTACACGTCCCCGATTAGACGTGAGTCACACACAAGCTACCGGATATCAACCTGCCTTGACCGTAGGACAATTGAGGGTTGGACCATCAACTAGCCTCCAGACCGGGCCCTCATCACGAAGAGGTACTGTTCCACAGTATACCACGGATAATCGCACTACAACTGCCGTGGTAGAAACAAGGGTTGATACCCGAAATCTGTCAGATCCGAATAATCAACAACGTGGGCGTACTCCAGAACTATACGTCCCGGAAGATGCCGAGCCAAGGAGGCGAGATTTGGACCGTTGACAACGTCCGGTTCAAACTTGCACTGTGGAACCCGACCACACCTTAGCTCAGCATGCACAGAATGCGACGATGCCCGATATTTCCGCCATGATACGTCAAATGATTCACGAAAGTCAAGGGCTTACCAATGACGACTGGGGAATCTCCCGTAGTCATACTCCTTTCACAGACGAGATTTTATACGCTGATCCTCCTCGGCGATTCAGAATGCCAACTCTCCCAATGTACGAAGGAAGTAGTGACCCCAATCAACATATTTTGAAATATGAATGGTCAATGAGCGCTGCGAGGGCTGATGATGCAGTGAAATGCCGAAGTTTCCCCATCTCTTTGGGAGGAATCACAACAATGTGGTTTACAAGGTTACCGCCTAGATCTATCTCTTCGTTCGATCAACTGGCTAAGAAATTTGTCGAACAGTTCCGTATGCATGTCGCTAGACCTAAAGACGTTAACACCCTATCTAGCATCACCCAAGCTAAGGGAGAGACACTCAGACGTTATTTAGAAAGATTCCACGTGGCATGTGTAGAGATTAGTAATCCTAGCGATAACTCAATCTTGATGGCATTAACCAAAGGAATCGATCCCGATTCTGGGTTTGGAAATTGGTTAGCTGGGAAACCACCCGCATCGTTGGACCATTTCTACTCCAAAGCCACTCAATTCTTACGGCAAGAGGACGTGAAACAGTCTAGGAAGCAGGACGATGTTGTTATCCCGCCTTTAGGTAAGGCCGTGACACCAAGGAATTGACTAGTAATCCAATGACAGTCCGTCCTAGAGATCGGTCATACACAGGCTCACTATTGATATCGACGAATTTTGTCCGAGTCCGGATTGGGCCAAAATTGCTAGGACATGACAAGCTCAACCATGGGAGTCAACGTTTCAAGTTTCGAGTCAATCCGAGTTCATATGCTCAAGTTATGATGGATACAAGTTGAAGGGAAAGGCCATATTTTCGTATCCATCAAATGGCCTGTTTTCGTATCCATCAATGTTGACCTCTCCGTATCCATCGGCAGAAGATATGGTCGAATCCACCAGAGCACTCCACTTCGAATCCATCGAATTTTGCTTTGTTCGAATCCATCAGTAAAGCCCGTATTCGAATCCATAAAACCAAGCCTCGGTTCGAATCCATCAGGCCTTCCTCTACTCCGAATCCATGCAATCGATATACTTCGACTCCATCCCATAATTTACTTCGAATCCACCCTATTGAGGCAGCTTCGAACCCGTAACCGCTGACTTGCTCTTGTCCAACGAGTCTATTAGCCAAGGTGACGTGTCTTCCATCGAAGTAAGCAGGGCGAGATATGTGGAGTCGAAACAGTCAATGCGGCACAAAGGCCGGATCGAGACGAAGCGCGCGCGCCACCTCACTTCAAGAGCACGTGCAGCCAGCAAGGCGAACAGATGGAGTCGAATTCATGGAGACGAACCAGACAGCCTATGAGGAATCTCAGTTCGTATTGACGGTATCTCGTGATCTATTGATCCAAATCCAATGAAATTTTGAGGGAAGCTTGCATGCACACTGAAGGATGTCCATGCCAAATTTCAGCTCAATTGGACATCATCTTGATCGATACGAAATGGATTCGTACCAATCGCAGATCGAGGCGAAACTTTCTGGAAACGGTCGCGTGGGCCCCCTCACGTGCCAGACCAAGTCTCCCGAAGTTTAGGCGAGATCTGAGCCTCATACGCCTATAAATAGAGCCCCAGAATTAACAGAAAAAGGATCTTTTTTCTCTGAAGCGTCCAGACTCTGCCGGATTGAGATTTGCATCCTACTTTTGCTGTCAATTTCGAATTCAAATCTGTAATCCGTTGTTCATTGCTGTAACCGCTTGTAATCATTGAAAGAGAATCAATAAAATCATCAAAACTTCATAGTGGACGTAGGCTATACGCCGAACCACTCTAAATTGCTTGTCTGTGCACTTTACATTTCTGTTTGTTGGAGTTTTTGTTAGATAATCTCTGTTTTACATTTACATTCTTCATTTTATCTCTTCAAATAACTCCCGAAGAGTGTTGTGCCCATTTTTGGTACAAACAGATGCGATGCCCAGAACTGAAGGAATACAAAGTAATGTAGCAGTTAAGCAGTCCAGTGAGAGTTCAGGAAAAGTTCAATTGAATATACAGAACAAACAAACCCAACCGCGAGGCAACAATGGTCAGGATAAAAAGAGAGATCAGAACCGAGGCCCACGACGTAGGGCTCTAATGTTTGATAATTACACGCCGTTAAATACGTCATTGGAAAATGTGTACCTACAAACATGCAACACTGTGCAATATAAGAAGCCTGCTCTGAAGCAATCGTCGGAGAGGCAGATTCAAACAGGAAAATTTTGTAGATTTCACGAGAGTTATGGCCACAATACCAATGAGTGTCAACATTTGCAGGACCTCATTGAGAAGTTGATCAGGGAGAGAAAGTTAGACCAGTTTGTTCGGACACCACAGTCTGGTGGTGCGGGCCCCTCAAATCAAAATCGTGCACAAAATCAGGAAAGATAGGAAGAACCCGCTCGTACGGGCGGAAGGCTAGTTATAAATACAATAAGCGATGGTCCCCACCCAGCAGATAGAAGCTGGAGGGAAATGGAGTCGTATGCTAGCTCTATCAAGCATGCGGACTTTGAATGTTGCAGTAATTGTGAAGACGGGGCTCCGGCCAAACAACAGAAAACGATGTCTGATGATATTGTATTTAGAAATCGAGACGCTGATAAGGTCGAAGCCCCCACGATCGATCCACTAGTCATATCCGCCCAGGTAGGTCCTGCTTGGATGAAGAGGATCCTGGTTGACAGTGGGAGTTCCGTAAATATCTTGGTAAAACGGGCTTATAATTTAATGAAAATGGAAGCGAAGGACTTGAAACCCTGCCAGTCCCGAGTCCACGGCTTCAACGGAAGTGCTACAATACCCACTGGAGTGGTGGAACTGCCAGTGGAGTTGGGAGTTGGAGAACGCCGGAGAGTCCGGATTTTGCAGTTTGTCGTTTTAGATATTGATTCACCTTACAATGCGTTTTTGGGCCAATCGGTCCTTGCTGAGTTCAGGACAGCCATTGCCCCATGGTGTTTAACTCTAAAATTCCCCACTGATCATGGAGTTGGAGTCGTTCAAGGAGATCAGGCATTAGGAAGAGCCTGTTATGTTGCTGAACTGCGCGAGGCGCAGAGAAAGGAGAAAGGAAAGGGCGTAGAGGAATCTCTCTGCGTCCGTTTTGCTGATGATTGACAATTAGTGCCTGGGCCTCGGCCCGGGCACCACGACCAATTCCATAAAGACCTTGACCCTAGAGATAATGAAGATAAAGACGAATCTAAAGAGAATCAAGCTTCCCCGGCCGAACTGGCTGTGGACGTCCCAATCAGTGAGGATGATGATTCGAAGATGCTAAAAGTTGGATCTCAACTGGGCAAACAGACACAACAGGAATTGGTCGAATTTCTCCGAGCGAATCTCGACGTTTTCGCCTGGACACACTCTGATATGTGTGGGATCTCGCCGGACATCGCAAGTCACTCCCTGAATATTGATCCGTGGTATGTCCCGGTCAAACAGAAAAGGCGTGGTATGGATCTAGAGAGATCTGCCGCCCTTAAAGAGGAGGTTGATAAGTTACAATCAAATGGGTTCATCCGAGATGCTTTGTATCCAGAATGGGTGTCAAATCTAGTATTGGTTCGAAAACCGAATGGAAAATGGAGAACTTGCATCGACTATTATGACTTAAACAAGGCTTGTCCAAAGGATAGTTTTCCACTTCCTCGAATTGACCAGCTCGTAGATTCAACGGCAGGGCACGAATTATTATCTTTCATGGATGCTTATTTTGGCTACAATCAAATACCTATGCATTTGCCTGATCAAGAGCATACCAGTTTCGTGACCGATCTGGGACTCTACTGCTACAGAGTCATGCCTTTTGGTTTAAAAAATGTCGGAGCAACATACCAACGCTTAGTCAACCGGATGTTCGCCGACCAGATCGGGAAGACCATGGAGGTTTATGTGGATGACATGCTAATAAAGTCTCGATTCTCCACAGATCACGTCAGAGATTTAGATTCGATGTTCTGCATCCTTCGAGAAAATGGAATGAAGCTCAATCCATTAAAGTGTCATTTCGCTGTCGCATCTGGAAAGTTCCTCGGGTTCATCGTTAACGCTCGAGGGATAGAAGCAAATCCCAAAAAGATCTGGGCGATAAGGAACTTACAAACTCCAAGAACCATAAAACAAGTCCAGAGTCTCAACAGAAAGGTAGCAACATTGAGCAGGTTCATTTCAAAATCCACCGATAAATGCATTCCTTTCTTCGATCTGATCCGGAAAGGAAAGCGAAACTTTGAATGGACCATGGAGTGTGAAGACGCATTCCGATCGCTGGTTCAACATCTTTCCACACCACCGATCTTATCAAAACCAGTTGACCACGAGCAATTGTACCTTTATCTGGCAGTATCAGAGCATGCAATCAGCGCCGCTTTAGTAAGGGAAGAAGACCGAGTGCAGAAACCAGTCCACTACGTCAGCAAACGATTGACTGGAGCTGAGAGAAATTATCCGAAACTAGAGAAGTTGGCTTATTGCCTTGTCATCGCATCAAGAAAACTCCGACCATATTTCCAGGAACATCCTATTATTATTTACACCGACCAGCCGTTACGACAGGTCCTTACGCGGCCTGAGACGTCTGGTAGGTTACTCAAGTGGAACATCGAACTGAGCCAGTTTGATATTACTTACACTCCGAGACGAGCCATTCAAGGACAAGTCCTAGCCGATTTCGTAGCTGAATTTACCATTCCAGAGGACTTGCCCGAAACCAGTGAATCCCCCGAATATGTCTAGAAGCTGTATATTGATGGTGCATCAAACGACCGGTGTTCGGGCGCTGGTGTTGTACTTGAAACTCCCGAAGGCCGATCTATATGTTATGCTTTGAAGTTCGGTTTTTATGCAACCAATAATGAAGCTGAATATGGAGCCCTCTTAGCCGGACTAAAACTTGCCAGAGATTTGAGAATTATCGCTGTGGAAATTTATTGTGATTCATAGTTAGTTGTGTGTCAAGTACAGGGAGAGTATCAAGCGAGAGATCGAAGGCTGGCTGCTCGAGTTCAGGAAGTACTGAATCAGTTTAATTATTATGCCATTTATTGTATACCTCGAGAACACAACCAAAAAGCCGATTTATTGGCAAAATTAGCTAGCACAGGTGAAGCACGGCAAATGGGACTTGTCCCCGTCGAAACTCTATCCTCTCCAAGCATCGATCAAGTAGAGACGAATTTTGTGTTTGAAACCGCTCCCAGTAGAGAATCATGGATGACTCCGTACCGAAATTACATCGAAAATGGGACGTTGCCTGAACATAGAAATGAGAAAAGACAAATTCTGCGAAAAGATTCACGTTTCGTCATTTAGAACGGTGTCATGTATAGAAGAGGATATTCTGTTCCTCTCCTCCGATCTATCGCGCACGATGAAATCAAACGAGTGTTACATGACGTACACGAAGGAGAATGTGGCGATCACATCGGTGGGCAAGCTCTTGCTAAGAAGATACTCCGATACGGATACTACTGGCCGACTGTGAACCGAGATGCAGCAAACTATGCCAGAAAATGCGATAGGTGCCAGAAACACGCCCGAATTCCAAGAGCCCCACCAACTGAGATAACCCAAATGGTCAGTCCTGGCTATTTGCGACGTTGGGCATCGATATCATCGGCACGCTACCACTGGCTAAAGGCGGGGCAAGATATGCCATCGTTGCGGTTGATTACTTCACCAAGTGGGCTGAAGCGGAACCCCTTGCAACCATACAACAAAGAAAGTGATCAATTTCGTAGTTCGCAACATCATCTGTCGATTAGGACTCCCGAATACCATCATCACCGATAATGGAGCCCAATTCAGCAGTACGGAATTCAAGAATTTCTATCAACGGTTCCATATCCATAAGAAATTCTCGGCAGTTGCACACCCTCAGGAAAACGGTCAGGTTGAAGCTGTTAATAAAGTCATAAAGTCCATTCTAAAGAAACGATTGGAAAAGGCCGGGGGAAAATGGGTTGACGAACTGCCTATGGCTTTATGGGCTTATCGAATGACTCACAAGACTACAACCGGACACACCCCGTTTTCCCTATCTTATGGCTCTGAAGCCGTAATTCCAGTCGAAATGGAAGTGTTTTCCCATCGCGTGATTTATTATGATCCGAAAACAAATCCTATATTGCTTGCTAAATCTTTGGATCTACTAGATGAGAAGCGAGAAGAAGCTGATTTAAGAGCAGCCGTGCATCGAAGTCGAGTCGCCCAATTATACAATGCCAAAGTTCGACCTCGAACCTTTGAACTCGGCGATCTCGTCCTCAAAAGAATATATCCGGTCCCTTCACACATGAAACCAAACTGGGAAGGACCATACATGATTACACAAAGACTCGGAGATGGCACATTCAAACTATCGACAGTTGACGGTCTTGACTTGCCGAGGGCCTGGAATAGCGAGAGTCTCCGTCGCTATTACACATGACAGGCTTTATTTGTTTCATCATATCTTTCCAATTTTTTTTTTTGCAATTTTGCTTTTGCATTTAGAAATTAGAACTTGTAATAAGGCAACTGACTTTGCCATATTTTCTTATTTCAGCAATAAAATGTCATTTCTTCGAGCCAGAGCTGTGATTCATTGAATACAATGCACAACATCACGATGCACGGAGAGCTAAATTCCATCACGTAGTGGAATTTATTCAAGTAGGGAGTGGCTGTGATACGACCGGCCACTCACTAAGTGAAACCCGAGCTCGGGGGCAAGCCATCACATCAAGGCAAAAAATGGGCCGATACACTACAATCCCTCACTCAACTCCGTACTCCCAGAGTGCGAGACGGAGTATAAACATACGTCAACTCCGTACTCCCAGAGTGCGAGATGGAGAATAAACATACGTCAAATCCGTACTCCCAGAGTGCGAGACGGAGTATAAGCATACGTCAACTCCGTACTCCCAGAGTGCGAGACGGAGTATAAACATACGTCAACTCCGTACTCCCAGAGTGCGAGACGGAGTATAAACTGGAGTATAAACATATGTTAACTCCGTACTCCCAGAGTGCGAGACGGAGTATAAACATACGTTAACTCCGTACTCCCAGAGTTCGAGACGGAGTATAAACATTAAATAACTCCGTAGTCCCAGAGTGCGAGATGGAGTATAAACTTTGCTCAACTCCGTCCTCCCAGAGTGCGAGACGGAGTATAAACTTTGCTCAACTCCGTCCTCCTAGAGTGCGAGACGTAATATAAGCATACGTCAACACCGTCCTTCCAGAGTGCGAGACGGAGTATAAATTTTATAAAATCCTCGAAGTATGGATGTTAACTCTAAACCGTGGATAATTTCGCACATTGCCTATTACGGCTTATCCCCAAAACTGAGGGCAGAACCAGAGCAAATATTGAATTGAAGACTAAAGAGAATATGTTTTCATTTCAATTATCAGCAAAAGGAATCCAATTACAAGCTAATTCAAAAAATTCCTACTAGCGGGGGCCGAGCCCGCATCTATACATGGCTACAGAAAACCAAAAAGACAAAACGAAATGCTACCCCCAAATATGACAAAGCAGACTAAAGAAGCGCTCAATCTTTCTTCTTCCTCGGTTTTTTTCGGGGTAGTCCCGCTGGATCCGCTACCCGACTTCCTCCGCAATCTTTTGCTCTTCTCCGTTTTGTCCTCCGATTGCGACATAATGTCAACATCCTCCTCGGAGCTTGAAGCGACAGAAATTCTCTTGGAGGATGGAACTGAAGGCATAGGAGCTGTAACAGGAAGTGGGGCAGGAGCACTTGCAATAACCACAGTGCCACCTGGCGATATCATCATCAATGGAGCTGGGCCAGACGGTGCCATGCCACCCTCCGAAATACTACCTACTATCACGGCCACCATCTCAGCATCGATCTTGGCAAGAATATCATCCTCACGAGATGCTTGGGCCGCGCTGGACGTGCTAGTGGCTGGCATAAAGGAGCTAACAGTTGGAGTGACCCCGCTCATGGCAAAAGATGGATCTACGAAGGGGTCGTTGGGTTGACTAAGGAGTTCCTCAATCATTTGGGCATTGAAAGATAACATGCTCATTTCTCCCCCTTCGCCGACCACAGTAGATGTCATGATAGGCTCGGTGACAATGTCCCCTTGCGCTTGATAAGGAACTTGAGATGCAGGAGGCGCAGAGATAACAGCTTCGATCACTGAATGAGAAAAAGCAAAGATTGTTAGCTAAATGTATTGCTTCAGATTCACCACACTGAGTATATACGGGAGGCATTCGAATACCTTCCTTAGCCTGACCCGAAGTATGGACAGGTGCAGAGGCAGGGGCTCTGACGGGAGACAACTGCGGCTGGTCGGGATTGTAAGCGGGGACAGACTGAGGATCGACCGTGCCAGTGGCTTCGGGCAATGTCGGAATTACAACTCCAGCACTTGCTTCGTGATGCTCGATCCCCGAGCCCTCACCGGTCTCCATCTGCCGAGCACCAAGCCTCTCCTTTTCCACGGAAATCATCGCCTCGTGGAGAACTTTGCTCTCCTCCTCAGAAAGATAGCGCGTCTCGAGTTCAAAATCATCCAGTGCTCCGTCCGGATGCCCTGCTTTCTTTTCCTCTACCAGCCTAGTCCAGGCATTGTACAAAATCATAGAGTCATCTCCGAGCCAAGATAAATTTCTGTGCTCCAGCACGTTGGCGTTATATGTGGTGACCAGGAGATCATCAAAATCAGCTTCCATCCTGGACTGCTCCGCCATGATTTTTTCCTCGGCTTCTGTTTCCACAGACTTAGCTTTTGCCACCGCCGCAGCAAGTTCAGCTCGAAGTGATACGGCTTGATCGCATGCATCCTGAGCGGGGGTGTTCGCATCATCTTTTTCTTTCACCATTTCAGCGAATTTGGTTTTAAGCTCATTCAGCTCTTTAACGGCGGTGTCCCGTTCAGCTACAACGGTGGTATAACGATGGCCCATCCCTTCTACTAAGGCACAATGTGCCTGCTGCATCCTTGCCATCTTCGCCACAGCCTCGTCATGCTTTTTGAGCGGTTGAATTTTTGAACTCCGAGACGATTCCGTCTCTGATTTAAGAACCTGGATAATGCGGTCTTTTTGGACAAGGTCAGCATCGCGTTTCTCAATAATTTTTGCTCGGTCAAAAGCTACTTTTGAAGCTTTCACAGCTGCCTTGTACCACTCTTTGTATTGAGCGTAAAAATCACGAATGTAATCATGCGCGATATTCTCGGCATCCGGAGGAATCCTCTTGAGATGGGGAGGGAAGACATATGCATCCAAACAAATTTCTCGAAAATCCTTTTTCATCTGAGCAAGCTTGATGGCTCCTTCACTAGTCAGTTCTGCCGGAGCCTGTTCAACAATGGCAGCTATCGGTGGTTCAATTCTTTGCCGCTGAGTTTTGGGCCTTGAATATTGAGAAGGTTGTTGTTGCTGCGAAGACTCAGGGGGATCTATAGGGGCCCTAGGAGGCAGAGGAGAACGAGATCACGATCGGTACTGATGACCTCTATCTCTGTCAGTACGATCTTGACCAGAATGGCCACACCAATAATCTCGATCTCTATCATAGCGCTCCTGGCTGGTATAGCCTCGTCTGTGATCCCTATATGATTCCCTCCAACGGGACTCATAATATGAGGAAGATCGGCGAACATTGCGAAGCCTATCCAAAGTGGATCCACGACCTGACATCTCACCTGCGATAAGAAGGAACCGCAGTTTAGCATCCTACAAAAGTAATGTCCAATATGCGGAAATCGTGTAGTGGTGTGGAAGTGTGTGTAAATGTGTAAACCCCCTGACCAACCGGAAGTGTTGACCGCACTAAAAGGAAAGGGATCGCTCGTATTTAAAACATCTCGGAATTCTTCCAACCCGGGATGGGAATATCACCAAGCCCTTCGAAGGTATCTCTCGATTGAGAAGGGGCGGCCTCTGAAATTTCCGGAAGTGGGAAGAGACACATCTACAGACTTCCATCCCTTAGATTTAAGTTTTTTGGAAACGACAGTCTTGCTTTTCCGTCTCTCTCCCAATTCTTCGAAATTGCTTGAAAAATCAGCCACCGGCTCGACATCTGTGTGAGTCCTTTCTTCGTCGCTCACTTCGGTTATCACAACTCCGAGCGTTATCTTCGCCATTTTCTTCTTCTTTTTATTCTTTTTCTTCTTCTTTGGAATGGGCCTTAGCATCCCTTCGGTGACTATGCTCTGAATTATTTCGATCAAGCCAAGAGCTCTTAAGTTATAATCAGTCAACACCAAGTCGATGTGTCTCAAATCGCTCGGGATCTCTTGAAGGCTCCGAACCATGCCCTTGTAATACCCACCGTCGGGTCTGGAGATAATAGCTGTAAGAAAAGTAGGGTGTCAATACCAATACCAAAAAACCATTAGTCAATAAAATCATCGACGGGTTACGACACTTATGTCTAGACAACCACCGCCTAGCAAAACCTGGAGGACACCGGATGTAAAACCATTCATTCTTGAAATAACTGAGTCTGGTCCAGGCTCCGGTAATAACCTGGCAGTTCCTGACTGCCTCCAAAAACGTAAAGGATGGACTATCGCCTCTGCTCTTGAAATTAAATAGATATCTGATTTTCGTTGGCCTTGGTGGGCGGAAGAGATGTTCCATAAATACAATGAACGCACTATTCAGTAGCGCGTTCCCGTTGGGGTGTAATTGAGAGGGAGCAATTCCAAGAAATGATAACATCTCCCTAATGTATTGATTGAATGGAGGGAGTTTTCCGAACGCACAAGCATGGCGATAAAAGGCGGTGTACCCTTCGGGTGGACAGTGAGGTCTGTCGCTAGATCCCGGCAATAGCACATCGTCCAAAGAAATGTTATGTCTTGTGCATATCCTGCCCAACAAGTTTTCAGAAATATTGGATTGGACGGAGTCTATAGGGTCCTCAATAAATATAGCATCTTGCAGCTCGTCAGGAGCTAGATCTACTATCTCCGCTGGGATGTCTAGAATTTCTAGGACCGGAGGGGAAGAACTCTGAATCTCCTGCTGTTGAGAGCTCGAAGATTCCATCACTGACTAACTCATCAGAAAGTAATGTTAAGAAAATGAAAAAACCCGTTCATTTCCCCGTGTAAAGTGTGTGTTGTGCAGTGCAGTGCAGCCAATACTTAGTGAATTCAGCAAAACCGAAGACAAGATGAAAACTTCGAAAATTATGAAGCTTGTTTAAAATGACCGTCATCGCTGACCGTCACAGACCATATTGTCCGAAATTCATGGCGATTAGTTCATGTTTTATTTGTCAAAGTACAGTTCCATCGACGAGCTTCGAAGGGCAGTCAAGCATGCAGTATAAAATTTCAGGCCACATATGCAGGGATGAAGCTCCTCGGAATCATGCCATTAATTAAGTGAAAAATTTCATATCCGCAGAAGCTTGTTTGAATCGATCAAAGCCAGAGTAGAAGTCTTCGAATCGATCAAAGAGACAACGCTTTGAATCGATCTTGTTCGAATCAACCTGGTTGGTATCGATGATGACCGGATCCTTCGTATCGATCGGCGACCTAAGGTTCGCATCCATCGTCAACGGAGTTCTCGAATCGATCTCCGGCAACCAGAATTTGCAAACAGGTAAGGGCCCGACATTCGTATCGATCACATGGGCAGAATGATTCGAATCGATTGCAAGGGACAGTTCCACCGTATCGATCACAGGAGATCGATACGACGACCCAACGCTTGCGACCAATCTAGCCCACAAATCTCTACTGTAAACGTATTGATCGATGCGAATGACGAGAACAAACCCTCATTTTCCAGATCGCCTCGATCGCCATAACTCCAGATCGACACGAAAGATTCAATCATACTTTTTCTACAACCAGCCATTCTTGATTTCGACCTCGACTTCAACTCCTTCCAGATCGACACGAATAAGATTGATGTAAAGGTCTGCATCTTGAAATTTCGAAACCATGAAAGAATCTACTACCTGAATATGTTATTTGTTTAAGGTCCGATATCGATTCGACTCGAAGGAAGAGAAGTCGTTCGTCTTCGTTCTTAAAGTCTGGAGTCGACTCGAAGCGCAAAAGGAAACGAGAGTAAAACGTGAAAAGTGAATGAAGTCTTGGTATTTGTAGGAACTTTATGGCGATTCGTATCCCAGTAGACGAAACCGATAGTAGCCGGTAGAACCAGTGGACGATTCGAAGTGTGCGATTCGAATCCATAGACTAGAACACTGTAATCGATTCGAATGGAGGCAGATACCTGCATAGATCCGCGTTTCGAATCCATCTCTTCGACTCCATCAAAACGATACGAAGAACAATGTTAAATAGATCCAGAAGTCGTTCGACTGCATCGATCCGAATTGCCCTATTCGAATCCATCAACCTGAGCATTTGACCAAGACGAAACCAACGCCTGCACCCACCGGGTTGAAACCACCCATTGATTCGAATCCATCCTGTATACTCTGGGTTCATCAATACGAAATACAGAATAAAGGCAATCTTAAAAACACTCGACTCCATCGATTCGAGATCATCGATTCGAATCCATCAAGGGACGACCCACAGTGACAAGAACTCATCGATATGAATCAGAATTTCGTATCCATCAAAGATTTCTTCGTGTCCATCAAAGCAAGGCACACTGGTTGAACATTTGTTTAAAAGAAGATTACAACAAATCGGCTAAAAGGCGACTGTCAAGCAACCAATTGGACAAAAATATTCAGCATGAAAGACTGCAACTTTTCAAAGCACGCCATGTTTACACAAGGCATACTTTGGGGGGCAAATGTTATCCCGCCTTTTGGCAAGGCCGAGATACCAAGGAACTGACTAAAAGCCAAGAGTCACTCGTCGTGGATATCGATGAATTTTGTCCGAGTCTGGATCGAGCCACGATTAATAAGACGTGGCAAGCAAAGCCAGGAATGCCAACGTTCCAAGTTTCAAGTCAATCCGAGTTCGTATGCTCAAATTATGATCGACATAAGTTAGAAGAAAACAGATGCTCGAATCAATCTGTTCGAACCCATCGGGTTCGAATCGATCACAGGCTGAGATATCCATGTGCTTCGAGTTCGTATCGATCGTCTGGAGACTATCAAGGTCAATACGAACAAGAGCTATGCACCGAGTCCATAAAAGGTGATACATTCTTATCCACCAGAACACTTCACTTCGAATCCAGGAACAGCAATGGCTCCGAATCCATCAGAATAGCCAGCATACGGATCCATGGCGTTTGTATCCATCGATAGAAGGAATTAGCCTCACACTTGCATGGTTCGTATCTATCTAGTTAAAGTCCTTCGAATCCATCATGGATGGTCATTTCGTATCGATCGAATGGAACACATCATGATTGATATGAACGAAACCCCACTCGAATCCAGATGTAATCGATACCCCCGAATCCATCGAGTCAAGGCGGCGAAGTCTCCGGGACGACTCGATCAAATAGGCGAAGGAAGCAGATCAATGCGTAGGATGAGCGCCACATCACCACGGGAGTATACGTGGGCGATCGATTTGAAGGAGTCGATTTGAATCGATCGATTCGAACCACGCAGCCACCGAGAAGCTCCATTTCGTATCGATGATATCTAAAGATCTACCAGTCCAAATGCTATGAAATTTTCACAGAAGCTTGTGCACATGTTGAAGAACGTCTACACCAAATTTCAGCTCGATTGGACAATTTCTTGATCGATTCGAATGGGTTTTGAATCGATCCCAAAGTGGGCCCAGATTTCCTGAAGATGGGCATGTGGGCCCCCTCACGTGCCAGAAGTGGTCTCCCAAAATTTAGGCGAAATATCAGCCTCCTACACCTATAAATAGAGCCCCTGGTCATTCAGAAAATGGGTCGGACAATTTTAAGAGCTAAAGAGCGCCCAGATTCTGCCAGATTTACTCCAGATCACCACCGCTCCTTTAGATTCAGACTATAATCATAAAATCTGTTGTACTACGCTATAAGAAATTGTAATCTTCAAGTATCGAGCAATAAAATCATCAAACTTCATAGTGGACGTAGGCGAAACGCCGAACCACTCTAAATTGTTGTCTTCTGTGCAATTTTCTTTCTATTATTTGGAGTTTTTGTTAGATAATTCTCATTTTCCATTTTTATTCTTCACTTTTATCTCTTCAAAAACTTCCGAAGAGTGTTGTGCCCATTTTTGGTACAAACTGACCCCATACCTTTCTCATGACTTTTCCTAATTTTAGAACAACCTTTTCTAACGTCTTTTCTACTCTGGTCATTCTAGTAGAAAAGGAACGTTTTAAGCGAGTCATCTTTTTATCTAGCACTTTTTGGTTCAAGGAGAGAAGACGTTGATTTTGAAGTGCAACATCTTGATAGTTTTTTCCTTGTCCAGCTACAATTCTGGCTTCTTGTATCTATGAATCGGATAATACTCGATAGTTTCTAAAGCTATTGTAGATTGCAAAGGTTGGGTTGTAGGTGGTGGTTGTTGTTGTGGTGGTGGTTGTTGATATTGGGAGAAAGGGGTTATACTCGGTAGAGTTTCAGGTAGATGCATCAAAGAGAGAAATCTAGTGCCACTATCTTTAACTGAAATTTCTTCATATTGGGATAGATATGAAGGGATTCCAAATGACCGTAGAATTCTCATTATATAAGGAACATAGATGATGCTTCGACGTGTAGGCGTCCAAAAGTTTTAATTTGGTCGAAAATATATTGTGCCCAATTGACTTCAATATGACAAAATATAGTATATAAAGCTTTATGATCATCTTCGTATACTTGTTCATGACTACCTAACCTAGGGATGACTGTGTTGACGAGCATACGGTTAAGTAGTTGGGCTTTTGGATGAAAACTAGATGTTTTTAATTTTCGCATA